>CM042891.1:2486690-5031803 GCA_023653495.1 Melastoma candidum | reverse complement strand
TAATTGATTCAATGTGAGGTGCAACAAATGTCATACCATCTTTAACAACTAAATTTAAAATATGACAAACACATCGCATATGAAAAAGAGAATCGTATGTAGTATTTAATTGAAAATAGTTTTCAAAATGTGAAACAACAACATCGTTAGCACTAGCATTATCAAGTGTTATGCTAAATATTCTATCTTGAATATTATATTCTTGTAAAATCGTTACAATATATTTATAAATAGTAATACCAGTGTGAGGATATTCACAATTACGAAATCCTAAAATTCTTTTATTTAATTGCCAAGAGTCATTAATAAAATGAGAAGTTACTACGACATAACCTATAGAATTGCGTGTACTCCACAAATCAGAGGTGATACAAATACACATTGCAGGAGCACTTGCAAAAAATGAAATTAATTCATTCTTCATATTATTAAACATTTTAATAATATCGTTTCTAATTGTACTTCTAGAAACACGCTTAAAATTAGGAGTGGCATATTCTTTCATAAAATTTTCAAATTCAACACTATCCATAAAGGCTAAAGGCAACTCGCATTGTGCTACAAGTTTAGCTATTCCTTCTCTCATTTTATCTTGTGAATAAGAAAATATGCCACTACCACTAGCATCTAATACTTTTTGTCTAGGATCTTTACTTTGTTCGTTTAAGTGACATTTTTCATAATGCCTACCAAGTGTGCTCGTTGAACTACCTGAAGTATAAGAATAATTTTTAATACAATAATTGCATTGAGCCCTAGATTTTATCTTTCCACCAATTTTAATTTCTATCGTTTTAAAATGTTTCCATACTTCTGACGTTTTATTTCTTTTTCTTTGAGGCGATGAGGTGGATGCGGATGCTTGTGTACAAGATTGTCCTATTGAAAATGAAGCATTTATTTCCCTAAGTTCGTCAACATCATCATTAATATTATAATTATGTGGATCCATAACAAACAATAACAAAATCTTATAAATAAATTCCAAATAAATAAATGATACCGTCACCGAAACTCCAATTAATGAACAATA
Source organism: Melastoma candidum (assembly GCA_023653495.1). Taxonomy (NCBI): domain Eukaryota; kingdom Viridiplantae; phylum Streptophyta; class Magnoliopsida; order Myrtales; family Melastomataceae; genus Melastoma; species Melastoma candidum. The sequence goes on along the minus strand of CM042891.1, from coordinate 5,030,770 downwards.
GCTTGTTGCCGCTTGCCGATATCGAGAGGAGAGCACTAGATCACGATTAATTGATAGAGAGCAAGAGAATAAGAGAATAAGAGATGAAGAGTTTGTTTGTAAAAAATTTTATGAGTTTGGTGGTATTTATAGAGGAATTTTTTTTTAAATTAAAAAGAAAAAAAATGTTACAAACGGTAACATTACCGTTGAAAAAAAAAAATCCAACGGTCAAATGACCGTTGGAAAAAAAAATTAAAAAAAAAATAATTTTTTAATCCGGCTCGCGAGCCGGCCCGATAACAGGCTCGCTAGCCCGGTACACCTGGCTCACCAACCCGGGGCTCGCGAGCTCATCTAGCTGGCTCGGCTCGGCTCGGCTCGGCTCGTCGACGATTGCCCGAGCCGAGCCAGCCCGTTACTGTAGCGGGCCGAGCCGAAGCTCGGATCGCTACAGTACGAGCCGAGCGGGCGAGCTGCCGAGCCAGCCCCCCGTTTGCTACCTCTACTCTTTTTGTTGCTAATATTTAGGCTGGGGACAATTAAATGAGTTATTGAGTATTTGAACTGGGGAGCAATGACGAATTTGCTGGCTGATGTCTTCTTACATTTTTATTCTGAAGTTGTTGTTGGCTTTGAATTCACGTGTTACTGTTAATTGCAGTGGGATGAATAATTGGGAGATTAGTGTGTGGTCTGATTGGGAGATTGCTTGATATTTATGGGGGTTTATAAATGAAAATGCCATGTGATTAAATTTCAAATTTATAGGATCAAATAATTTAAAATAAATTGATTAAAAGAGCCCCCGCCATTAGACGAATTTTATTAATAATAATTATTATTATTTACCTTAGGTGAAATTACTCGACGTTGGTGATCGATCCTTCCGAGTAAATTGGAGCATTACCAAACGCGGGCTTCCGAGTTAATAAGCGTCAGTTCCGACACGAACAAACAACGTTCGAAGCCCGCTTAGCATCGACTTCAGCTCACAACATTAAAACGACCAGGGCGGCGGCGGCAAACCCTAAAGCATCATCCTTCTGCCGTCGACCAAAACTAAATTCCACGGGGTTAGTCCAGCTAATTCTTCCTCCACAGGGCATCCCCAGGGCATCGCCCGCCTCTCTTTTACTTTTTGTGCTTTTGGCAATTCGAGCTTCTTTTATTACTTCGGCGGCTGAGCGGGGTGAGTTGTTGGCCGGAAGTCGCGTTCCGAGCAGAGGTGAATGCGGAGGTTTTGTTTCAATGTGGAAAGAAGGATGCTGGGGAATGTTTAGTGGGGGGCGATGGTCCTGAAAGCGTCCGGAAAGTTTAGGGTAGAGTCTGCGGTGGGGTCGAAGTCGAGAAAATATACTGGTATTTTTTTTAATAAGAAGAGAAGGTTGTTTATGGAATATCAGCTTTACTTAAGAAGTTGTTTCTGCATTCCTTGCCTCTGCATATGAGCGTTTTGAGTTTCTTTTTGACTCATTATTCACATATTGATGTAATTGAGCGCTTTCGCTTTCCCTCTGTTTGATTGAGGTCCAGTCTAGTAAGTTTGCAACATCAATTCCCGGCTTAGTCTGTGCAAGTACATTCTCGTTCTTGAGTTTTATAGGCTTTGTTTAACTAGCTGAGTTCGCGTCTGTTTCTTTGTATCCCATTCAGGGCTGCAATCATGAAAAAGATGATGGCGCTTGGCTTTGAAGGATCGGCCAACAAGATCGGGATTGGGGTGGTCACTTTGGATGGTGATATTCTGTCGAACCCGCGTCACACTTACATTACTCCACCTGGTCAAGGGTTCCTTCCCCGAGAAACTGCTCAGCACCACCTGGAGCACGTGCTACCTCTGGTCAAACAAGCTTTGAAATCTGCTAATGTGACCCCGAAAGATATAGACTGCTTATGTTACACGAAGGGACCGGGTATGGGAGCCCCTCTGCAGGTGTCTGCTATCGTCATTAGGGTCCTGTCTTTGCTGTGGAAGAAACCCATTGTTGCGGTCAATCACTGTGTTGCGCATATTGAGATGGGCCGGATTGTCACCGGCGCTGATGACCCCGTAGTGCTATACGTTAGTGGTGGGAATACACAGGTGATTGCTTATAGCGAGGGAAAGTATAGGATCTTTGGTGAGACCATTGACATTGCTGTGGGAAACTGCCTGGATAGATTTGCCAGGGTCTTGAACTTGTCCAATGATCCAAGCCCTGGTTACAACATTGAGCAGGTAAAGCTACTGATTGGTGTTCCTCTTCTTGCATCTACTTACTTTTGGTCGGTGGTAGCTATACATGCTGCTTTTCTGGGAATATGTGATAATGATGTGTCCCATGGATGCAAATTCGTAGTTTATATTACATTTTAGGTGTCGCTCTGCTTGGCGGAGGTGCATGGTGGCCGTAGTGTCTCAAACGACATGTTTTTTGGGGTCCACAAGGACGACACTGTCTGACAGATTGAAACAGATACTTCTTTTCTCCTGCCAATATGGCCTAAGATAAGGCCGAATACTGTTATTTTCGTCTCCCCTATCTTGCTCTTCCTTTGATTTCTTCTTTAGTCATTTTCAGAGCATTTCAAAATCTATTCAAATTTGGTGAGAAGTTCACGCAATTTTTTTTTCAATGCCATTACTGCTTGCAAATAAATGGGAATCACGTACAGATTTGAAATTCGATAATATCCTGTTACTTGACATTTCTCTACCTTTGTTCTTGTCAGCTTGCAAAGAAGGGAGAAAAGTTCATTGAACTCCCTTATGTGGTGAAAGGGATGGATGTGTCCTTCAGCGGTATATTGAGCTTTATCGAAGCCGCTGCCGAGGAAAAGCTTAAAAACAATGAATGCACTCCGGCAGATTTATGCTATTCCCTACAAGTAAGCTTAAGTTTAGTTCAAACACATGCTTAGGAAGTGATGGTCTAAACTGCTGATGGGAACTTTGCCCTGCCAATTGTAGGAAACAATCTTCGCGATGTTGGTGGAGATCACTGAGAGGGCTATGGCGCATTGTGACACAAAAGATGTCCTGATCGTCGGCGGGGTTGGCTGCAACGAGCGATTGCAGGAGATGATGAGGGTTATGTGTTCGGAGCGAGGAGGGAGATTGTTTGCTACAGATGACAGGTACTGCATAGACAACGGCGCGATGATTGCATACACAGGCTTGTTGGCGTACGCCCATGGCCAGATAACTCCGTTAGCGGACTCCACCTTCACTCAACGGTTCCGGACCGATGAAGTGCATGCGATCTGGAGAGAAAAGGAGCTCTTGGCCAAATCAAATGGCCAGACGGAGTAGATAGAGAAACTCCAACTTGAGACAGAAATCTTGGCATTCACGTGTTTATTCTTATGTACGACGACTTGACGTGCAGGTGTATTAGTTGAACTTTCCATGGACTAGGTTCCTTGCTAGCTGAAGAAGTACTGTTATTGTTATCGTGGAAAGTATGAGATTGTCCTGATTGATGGTGCGCTGCTTTAGCTAAACTAGTTTGTGCCACACATCCATGCTGCTTTTCTGGGAACCATGCCAAAACAGGCTCGTTAGTGTTCTCTCTGCGGTGTTCCTCCTCTGCTTTTTTATCCAAGCCCTTGGAAGCATTGTCTGTTTGGCTGAGTGAACAGAGGCATGGATTGGACTTTGTTAAGAAATGGAATGAAAGCTCGTTCCTCCCCCCCACCTCTCAATGTTCCTCCAAACCAAACATGTCCTTGGTGTGTTATTCTTCTTATCTGAGATTTCAAAAGCTTAAGATACCGTTTTGCATACTGTATGAGTAGATGGAGATGCTCTTCCCATTTCCGAACTCCCGTCTTTGCTCCTCGATGCTTCTTTTTCTGTCCATTAGGCAGTGAAGCGGGACGGAAGCTATCAGATGCTGGCTATGCTCACTGTGATAAAGCATTGTTCCGTGTGGAAGAGAGAGTGGAGGGCGGGGGAAATCCTCGTCGAGTGGTTGCCGGAATGCACGGAGGGGAAGGACGACTATGGTAGGTGTCGTCGAGCTCAACAAAGGTAAGTATTACTGTGGATGGTCGAGGAACAGGGAGGGGTTTGTTCCGGAACAAGAGGATTGGTAGTCTTGAGATGGGAAAGGAATAAGCCGAGTAAGAGGACAATCAAAATGAACGGGAATGATCTCACATTACCCTGCCATTTAGTCTTGCTTTGTGCTGCTGTCATATATCATCCATCTAATGCTCTGCTTTCTATTAGAATGTGGAGTTTAGGAGCTTAGCAGCTGCAGTCTGTACTTAGCATTGCTTTTCTGAGATGCTGTAGTTTGTTGTCGTAGGATTACAAAAAACAACGAGGGAATCGTATACTTCGGTCTTTTGTTTGTGTTTCTCAGACCCTGGAAAGGCGGCTTCATTCGCTCATCTCAAGAAAATATTGGAGACCGAGTTTTTTAGTCGGAATTTGTGGTTGCTTGCTTCGGTCTTAGGAGATACCATGAGCCCCACCACCAATTTGACCTAAGCATCAATTTAAGTGACGCAGACATATTCCAAAATTTGCATGATAGAAAAATAAGTACTCATATATATGAGGTCTGTATCTTAGAAAAATAAGTACTCATATATATGAGGTCTGTATCTAAACATGGTTAATTTTGAAAACAAATTATTAAATGGAGTTTTAGTTTCATAAATTAATGAAGTATCCGTCGGTTGAAACATAATATCAATTTCTCATAAAAAAAAAATTTCGTTTCAATTCGCGACTTACATAGTAAAAAACGGGTAAAATCATTTTTTAAAATCATGAATTTTGGACATTCAGATAATTTTGTTGCCAAACGAGTTGTTTTGATGTCAGACCAAAATTATTATTTGAAATAACATATTTTACTAAAATTTATGGTTTGAAACCTCTATTTCACTTAAACGGGAGGTGTTAAGTAGAACCAAAGTCGATTTAGGCATGAAAATCGTTTTTTCAAAGTGGTGGTATAGTCAGGTAATTTCTTAAACTTTTTTTTAGAATATGTAATAAATCAAAGACTATGTATATTAAAAGACGATAGATATCATGTCCTATCAATGAGTGACATGTTCAAAGAAAGAATCGCCCTTTTCATATGTCAGTCAGTTTTTTAGTTTTCGGGGGGGGGGGGGGGGGGTATAGAGTTTGAAGTCACATTGAAAACAGAGCCAGTCTCCTCAAAACCCGTTTTCGACTTTTTTGATGACATTTGACATATGTACTTTAAAAAACCAAAGGAGAAGAAGTCAAAAACCAGACAACCTCGGCCTGTGATGTGCTTTGCTTTCTTTGGGCACAGTAGATGCTATGCAGATGCAGATCCAGATGCTACGACCGAACACGGGGTGTCTTAAGAAAGATACATGTGTGCATGAGAACGAAAGTATATAAAAGGAATGGAGGAAGGGGTGGGAAAAGAATTAGATGGGGATGCGTGGCGGGTCACTTTACTACACTTGCTGCTTGCTGCTCCTCCTCCCCTTACATTTAATGCACCTCAACTACACACCTTGCTACCCCTCAACTTCAATTTTTCTTCCTTTTTTTGAGAAGGCTGCAGTTTTTAGGGGGGGGGGGCGGGGGGGGCATTGAATGCTCTTCACCCTCCTATTCGCTCGCTGCCTTTTACTTCCCCTTCTCCATCTGTCATATCATTTTCCTTCTGCAGCAGCATCCTCAGCCTCTCCAATGCTCTCTCTTGTTAATTACTTGCTCCCCACTTGTTCCTTCTTCCCTTTCTTCTCCGGAGAGTGCACGTGATCTCTCATATGGAAAGGTTTCGGGTTTCTCCAGGTATCCCACATTTGATCCTGTGGTGGCGGCTTATTCACTGTCATTCTTGTTCATTGTGGAGTTTTATCCCATTTTATGTTTTTTTTTTGTATTTTTTGTTTTGCAGGAAGGATTTGTGGTTGAATCAGGCAAGTGTGGAGTGTTGTGTTTTCTGGGGTAGTAGCGGTGCTGCTTTTAATGGGGTTTGGGCATTTCTGTGCCATTTAAGTAAGAAAAATAAATGTGTTCTTGGGGAGTTAAAGATTTTGAATATTCTGGCAGAGAGATTAAGGTGGGAAAATTTGTTTGAATGCCCCATGAATGTGCAGATTTTGGGGGGGCTCGGAATTGTTGGGATGGGCTTAATCATATGGAAATTTATCTTTTACTGCAAAATGGAAGGAAAGAGACATCACTCTTTTGATTGCAGAAATTGAGTAGCGATGATGATGATGAGGAGGAGGAGGAGCTTTTCCATTTGTGTTATGGTGGTGGAAAGTCTCGGTTTGGCCCTCCTGGTACAGCTTCTCCTGTCGCCGGCGATATGGCAGTGCGCGTCTGCTCTCGGATCCATGTCCTCCATTGCCATCTCCTCTGGTGAGAAAGGACCCGTGTTCTGTGGCCTGAAGCCTGACGGGTCGCAGCTTGTTTCCTGTTACGGGTCGAATGCTGCTATAATTTCTGCTGTCCCGGCTCGTGTTGGTTTTACTGGTTTGACCGCTGGCGATGGGTTCATTTGTGGTCTACTGATGGATTCCAGCCGGCCGTATTGTTGGGGCAGTAGCGACTATGTTCAGATGGGTGTTCCTCAGCCCATGGCCGCCGATGCCGAGTACCAGGAAATTAGTGCAGGGGATTACCACTTGTGTGGCCTGAGGAAGTTCCTCACAGGAAGCCGGAGGAACTTCTCTTTCATTGATTGCTGGGGATATAACTTGACCAGGAACTATGTGTTCGGGGGGCGGATCCGGGAGATTTCTGCAGGATCAGTCTTTAACTGTGGGTTATTTTCCGAGAATGGGACAGCGTTCTGTTGGGGAGACGAGAGTAGTAGCCGTGTCATAAGCTTGATTCCTCCAAGGATGGAATTTCTGAAAATCGCGGCTGGAGGTTTTCATGTTTGCGGGATCGTAAATGGTGGGATCTCGAGGGCCTTCTGCTGGGGGAGAAGCTTGGACCTTGAGGAGGCAATCTCGGCAGCGTATTCTTTGTACTCCAATCGAGGAAACGTGGACTTACCTCCACGTGATCCGATGTTATCAATCGTCGGTGGAAAGTTCCATGCTTGCGGGATCAAAGCCTCCGACAATGCCGCAATATGCTGGGGTTTTATGGCTGAACCGAGCACACCTGTGCCAGTTGACGTGAGGTTTCTAGAAATAGCGGCAGGGGATTACTTCACGTGTGGATTGAGCTCTGGAAAATCTGTCGTGCCTCATTGTTGGGGCCTTGGGTTTCCGACCTCGCTGCCCCTGCCAGTTCCGACTCCTCATATCTGCAGTTCGGCCCCTTGTCCACCTGGCACTTACAAATCTGGTCTGGATAATACTTCTGCGCCATGTAACTCGTCCGTTTCTCTGGTTTGCTTGCCTTGCAGCGGCCGCTGCCCTGCCGAGATGTACCAAATTGCAGAGTGCACCATCAAATCGGATCGGCAATGTGCCTACAACTGCTCGAGTTGTTTCACGGTACAGTGCTTCTCAAATTGTTCCATCGGTCCAAGCCGGATGACAAACACGAGGTTCTGGTCATTACAGTTACCAGTAATCATCGCCGAGATCTCCTTTGCCATGTTCTTAGTCATCGTTGTGGCTATGACAGCAGCTCTGTACGTCCGTTATCGTTTGAGATACTGTCGGTGCCTCGAGAAAGATTTCCCAGCTAAGCCGACGAAAGGGAGCAGGGGTACTTCCCCGTTCAACAAGATGAACAAAGTCGTTCCTCCCAGAACAGTGGACGATTTCAAGATCAAGAGGGCTAGGAAGTTTACCTATGTGGAGCTCGAGACAGCGACTGATGGATTCAAAGAAGAGTCCCAGGTGGGCAAGGGAAGCTTCTCGTGCGTGTTCCGAGGGGTTCTTAAGGATGGAACAGTTGTAGCAGTGAAACGAGCCCTGAAGTCGTCACCAGACAAGCAGAAGAACACGAAGGAGTTCCAAACCGAGCTCGACCTGTTGTCTCGGCTGAACCATGCACACCTCCTGAACTTGCTTGGTTACTGCGAGGAAGATGGGGAGATTCTTCTAGTATACGAATTCATGGCGAACGGTTCCCTTCATCAACACCTCCATGGAAAGAACAAATCCTTGAAAGAGCAACTGGATTGGGTCAGACGGGTAACAATAGCCGTCCAAGCAGCCAGGGGGATCGAGTACTTGCACGGCTACGCTTGCCCGCCGGTGATTCACCGTGACATAAAATCGTCGAATATCCTCATTGACGAAGAGCACAATGCACGAGTTGCCGACTTTGGGCTGTCGTTGCTTGGCCCTGTCGACAGTAGCTTGCCTCTATCCGAGCAGCCAGCCGGCACGCTCGGTTACCTCGACCCCGAGTACTACCGTTTACACTACCTTACCACAAAGTCGGACGTGTACAGCTTTGGTGTGCTCTTATTGGAAATACTGAGCGGCAGGAAAGCAATCGACATGCAATATGAGGAAGGCAATATAGTCGAGTGGGCAGTCCCTCTGATCAAAACCGGGGAAGTTGCCACAATCCTCAACCCCGATCTGAAGGCCCCGACCGACGCAGAGGCCCTTAGGAGGATTGCAAATGTGGCTTGCAAGTGCGTGAGGATGAGAGGCAAGGACCGGCCCTCCATGGACCAGGTGACAACCGCCTTGGAGCGGGCCCTCGCACAACTGATGGGCAGCCCGTGCATAGAGCAGCCAATACTTCCGACAGAAGTAGTCCTGGGAAGCAGCCGGATGCACAAGAAATCCTCCCAGAGGTCCTCCAACAGGTCGGCCTATGAGACTGACGCCGACGACCAGAGGATCGAGTTCAGGGCGCCATCGTGGATCACATTCCCAAGCGTGACCTCGTCACAGAGGAGGAAGTCCTCGGTATCAGACACAGAGATCGAGGGGAAGAACTTTGACGGGTCAAAGGGCACGGGAGTGACTGCAGCAGTGGGGCACCATGGGGGAGACGGGCTGAGGAGCCTGGATGAGGAGATCGGGCCAGCGTCTCCCCGGCAGAAGTTATTCCTGCAACATAATTTTTGAACTTGGACCCGGTAACCACACCTACATCCTATCCCTCCGCCGGACAACAACTCAGCTGCTACTTCTCCTAGAGCGTTGGTGGTGTTGATGATGATTTGGGCCGTGAACTAGGGAGGAACTTGTACGAGGTCGTCTTTGTCGGAGCATCGTGGAAGGTTCTTTTCTTTTTCATAAATTGTAAAGAGAAAACGATCATCATCGTCATGGAAGTGAGTTAACATGGATGAACTCATGGATGCTTTGTTTATTCAAACTTTGTTACAAAATAACCGTTACTGGACTCTTTTACGTATTAGAATATGAAACCGGTCTATATGTCGAGTCTAGCATACAAGTCTAGCGAAATTTTATTCTAAAATTAATTGATTATAGAGGGAGTAAACCGCTTAGAATTTTAAGCAAGTTTAAGACTCTTTAACCTTTTAGATATATGACCTTAGTTTGTCTCATTTTTGTGACAACCATTTTCACACTGTGCAAGAGCAACGTTGTAACAGGGAAAAGTATCAGAAAACAAAAGAAGCCTGATGTCACAACTAAAGACAATGACAGAAACTCAAATTTAAAGAAGAAAACATTGAAACCTTCAAATTTTCTTGCTGTAGTTGTATCAAGTATTGCTATGATAAATGAGAAGATATACACTTGCTCGTAAGAGGAGTTTCTTAGGTGAGATATGTAACATATTGGCCGAGGACCTACGGTCGGGTTTTGTTCTTCAACCCCGAGCTTAGGGCGAAAACACGTCGTTGATTGGAGACCACCCTCCCGACCTTACATGTCCACCACAATCCAGTCTCCCTTCCGATGTGGGACTCTCCTCGACTCACCCTCTGTTGGGCTGGGGATATCACCCACCCTCAAGGGATCTCGTCCTCGAGATCACCACAGTCGGAAGTCGGCTCTGATACCACGTGTAACATATAGGCCGCCCATCGCACAACGATATTATCCCGATCCCGCACCCCCGCGTACGGAGAACCTCCGGTCGGGTTTTGTTCTTCGACCTCGGGCTTAAGGCGAAAACGCATCGTTGATTGGAGGCCTCCCTCCCAACCTTATATGTCCACCACAAGCCAGTCTCCATTCCGATGTGAGTCTCTCCTCGACTCACCTTATGTTGGGCTGGGGATATTAGAATCACCCACACACCCTCAAGGGATCTCGTCCCGAGATCACCACAATCGGAAGTCGGCTCTGATACTACGTGTAACATATTGGCCGCCCATCGCATAACGATATTGTCCCGATCCCGCACCCCCGCGCACGGAGGACCTACGGTTGGGTTTTGTTCTTCAACCCCGGGCGGCCACCCTCCCGACCTTATATGCCCTCGACTCACCCTCTGTTGGGCTGGGGATATTATAATCACCCACCCTCAAGGGATCTCGTCCTCGAGATCACCACAGTCGGAAGTCAGCTCTGATACCACGTGTAACATATAGGCCGCCCATCGCACAACGATATTATCCCGATCCCGCACCCCCGCGTACGGAGAACCTCCGGTCGGATTTTGTTCTTCGACCTCGGAATTAAGGCGAAAACGCGTTGTTGATTGGAGGCCACCCTCCCAACCTTATATGTCCACCACAACTCAGTCTCCATTCCGATGTGAGTCTCTCCTCGACTCACCTTATGTTGGGCTGGGGATATTAGAATCACCCACCCACCCTCAAGGGATCTCATCCCGAGATTACCACAATCGGAAGTCGGCTCTGATACTACGTGTAACATATTGGCCGCCCATCGCACAACGATATTGTCCCGATCCCGCACCCCCGCGCACGGAGGACCTACGGTTGGGTTTTGTTCTTCAACCCCGGGCGGCCACCCTCCCGACCTTATATGCCCTCGACTCACCCTCTGTTGGGCTGGGATATTATAATCACCCACCCTCAAGGGATCTCGTCCCCGAGATCACCATAGTCGGAAGTCGGCTCTGATACCACGTGTAACATATTGGCCGCCCATCGCACAACGATATTGTCCTGATCCCGCACCCCCGTGCACGGAGGACCTACGGTCGGGTTTTGTTCTTCGACCCCGGGCATAGGGCGGGCTCTGATTAAATCTAGCCAAATACCTATTTCTCAAGTGCGGTGAGGTAGAAATTTGTTTTATTATGAACCTTTGAGCTTTTTAATATGAGGATAGCAATTAACGAAAGAGTGGGTTGGGTGATCATTTTCTGTCATGCTAAGTCATTATTCCAATCAGATGGAAACTTCAGTCGACGTGAGGCCTTTAGCTACTTCAGAGAGAGTCCATCATGGTTCAACATGGTAAATCTTCTTTCAAAGAGATTGTTTGAGCTTAGATTTTTGTCTCTATCGTTATGATTTTCAATAGCATCGAAAGTCACATTTCAGCCTGTATTGCCGGGCAACTTAATAAAGATAAAAATTAATGGAGTAGATACGCTTTTCTTCAATAGCTTGAGATTATCACGCAATTTTTCATGGTTCTCTTTTTAAAGCATGGCCATTGATATCTAAAAGGGTTATTTCATACATTTCAGAATCAGAGATGTCGAAAGGAAATTAGATCTTGAAGTCTATAATCCTCCTTGTTTTCTTAATTGTAGATTGAGATGTTTCAAGGATGTTGTCATTGTTGTGCTGGGTTGTTGTATTGAACTTATTTATTATACCGTCATCTTCTTAAGATTTTAAATTTATTAGTTCCACTGATTTTAAATCTTTAAGAAACTTGCTTCACAGTATCACTCTGGATACCAAGCTCAGATGACACAGTGGCCCCAACAACCAGTAAACGAAATCATAAGATGGTTTCAAGCTTGCAGTCCTTCTCTGGTTGTGGCTGATTTTGGCTGTGGTATGCGTAATCTGTTGTGTTGAAGCAGGTTTCTGCAGCTTAATTCGATCAATCATCCCATCAAAATTATTCCAACAATGGCACTTTTCTCATCATAATTTCAGGAGATGCTCGGCTCGCGAAAAGAGTTAAGAACAAAGTTTCTCGGTCGATCTCGTTTCCAATGATCCTGATGTGATTGCTTGTGATATATCAAAAGTATGCCAATTTTTTTAGTTATTTTTCTGTGGATTCTGTTATTTGACATTATTCATTAAGATTCTTGGTGGTAGGGATTTGAATTTTCTTTCCTTTCAGACAATTCTAGACAGTGCATGTGTGGATGTTGCTGTTTTGTGCCTCTCCCTAATGGGGATCAACTACCAAAATTACCTCATCGAAGCCCACAGCGTTCTCAAACCTGGGTTTGTGAACTTGTCTTTGAATCCTCCCGTCTTTTTTTTCCGTAATTGTGTATTTTGGTGCATTATCTAACATGTCGAAGTTATTACAGTGGATGGCTTCTTATAGCAGAAGTCAAGAGCAGAATGGATCCCAAAACCGGAGGAGCGGATCCTTAATTTTTTGTAAAAGCAGTCTGTGACCTGCTGGGATTTACCACCTGCACTGAAGGTCATAGTCCTCTTCTTGCTCAGCTCTTATCCCAGTGAGAAGTTTCTTGCTTCCTTTCTGTCTGATGCGCGGTGTATATGCAGGACTTTTCAAACAAAATGTTTGTACTGTTCCACTTCAACAAAAGGGTATGTCTTTCTCGCGTGTGCGGAAGATAGCACTTCTGTCCTGATTGTTTTCATAACCAACACGTTAAATATGTTCACAGGATGGACGAGGAAAGACAATGATTGGCCAGAGTTGAAGCCATGTATTTATAGAGTTTTGTAGGCAAATACGATTAGTTTTAAAAAAAATTTGCGAAATACGGTCATAATTTCGTAAATACAGTTTTACCGTCGCGCCCCTCAACTTACAAAGAGAAAATGCGCGATCGTTTTATAATAGGAAAACCCGCCCCCATGTGGGGTGATCCGATGAGCATGAGAGCGTATTTTAAAAACCCACTATTATGTACGGACGGGTTCTCAAAACGCGTCCTCCAAAGGGCGCGTTTTCCAAAACTCGCCCCGAACTCTTACGAATAAAAAGACGTCTGGAGGAGGGGCTGGTTAACAAGAAAACCCGCCCTAAAGGGAGGGACCCGCCCCCCTTGTCGATAAGGATAAAGGCAATATCTGTTCGGTTAAGGACTACAGCCTGGACCAATCATTTGGACATACAACCGGCAGGTTCGGTCAAATCGAACAGAAATTATCGTAAGCCTGATTTATAAGTGCAGGGAAAATAAAAGTACCAGGTGCAGCAGGGACATCCCTTGTTTGTCACGGTAATTGGCATCTACCCCCTGCATGGGAGGAAACAGACTTTAACATTTTGGAATCCAGTGGAAAAACGTATCCAGGCAAATAATTGTGAATGTTGAACAGAAGCAAGGATCGCCTTCTACTTTCAACACATTCAGTCCAAGGGAAATGTAGCATCTGACATAGAAACCCCCTGCGTATGTGGACTTACTCCGCCAAACCAGCCCTTCTTGGCCATCCAATATTTTTCCAAGTACCCGCCCCGTGGTGCATTTCTGTGGGGGCACGTTTTAAAACCCGCACCCCTAAAACTTAAAATTTTTTTACGAAGTATTTGATAGATCGGTTTTGAAAACGCGCCCCCGGAAGACACAACCCGCACCTACTTAGATTGTTGGAGGGGGGTTTTCAGAACCCGTCCTCTTTGTATTTTAGGGGGCGCGTTTTGAACTGTATTTTACGAAACTCGGATCATATTTCGTAAATTTTTTTTAAAACTAATCATATTTTCATACAAAAACTATGTATTTATAAGCGCAGGTGCTGCTGGGGACAGAGGTGCTTCTTAGTTTCTTTTTGGAGAATTTACTTTAGTTGAATCGGAATAGGGAATAGATTGTGCCTTTTGTGTTGTTGGCTTTATATTGTAGCTGATGTATTGGAGGACACGCTTGAAAGTAGATTTAAACGAGAAAAGAATAACGAACAGTTCAAGCTCACCATTTATAGTCATCCATCACTTGGTAAGACATTATGATTGTTACATTTGAGTGAACCGTGGTACTCCAATATTATAGAATCTGTCACGGTTCTTGACTCCATCGTAGATACTACAGCATCAATATAACCTGTACAATTTGCGCAAAATTACCGTGATGTAAAAAAAAAACTGTCATATTAGAACACGATTTTCCTTAAAACGATACGATCTAGGACCGCGTCGTATGTGTGAGAATAGAAAATTTTCCCTAAATGTCTTTGTGATGGATTTGGAACCACGTAATATAATCGATGTGGTTCTGAATCGCGATTTTATGTGGGGTGACCTTACTCACATAATGTCGAGTTCCCAATCGAGACTTAGCTTGACCGAGATATTATCGTACAAAACTTATGTATTAGTATAATTATGATATAAGAGTTTTGTACGGAAATACGGTTAGTTTTAAAAAAAATTTGCGAAATACGGTCCCAGTTTCGTAAAATACGGTTTTACCGTCGATGGGGCGCGTTTTGAAAACGCGTCCTCCGATTTATAAAGAGGACGCGTTTTCAAAACGCGCCCCCCCCGGCGTGCCAAAGGAAGGGGCGGGTTTTGAAAACCCGCCCCTATGCGAGATGGGAAAATGGCATGAGGGCGCGGTCTCAAAACGCGCCCTCATGCCAGGGGCGGGTTTTAAAAACCCGCCCCTTAGACACTTGGAGAAAATTCTCCCAAGTATCAGAATGACGGGTGGGGAGGAGGGGGTTGAGGGGGGGGGCGGGTTTTGAAAACCCGCCCCTTGAAGGAGGGGGTTGAAGGAGGAAAACCCGCCCCCTGAGGGGGGTTGAGGGGGGGCGGGTTCTGAGGGGGGTTAAGGGACCCGCCCCCTGAGGGGGTTAAGGGGGGGCGGGGTTTGAAAACCCGCCCCCTGAGGGGTTGAAGGGGGAAAACCCGCCCCCTGAGGGGGGTTGAGGGGGGGGGACGAGTCCCAGGGGCGGGTTTTGAAAACCCGCCAAACCCGCCCCCCCTCAACCCCCTCCTCCCCACCCGTCATTCCGATACTTGGGAGAATTTTCTCCAAGTGTCTAAGGGGCGGGTTTTCAAAACCCGCCCCTGGCATGAGGGCGCGGTCTTTCCCATCTCGCATAGGGGCGGGTTTTGAAAACCCGCCCCTTCCTTTGGCACGCCGGGGGGCGCGTTTTGAAAACGCGTCCTCTTTATAAATCGGAGGACGCGTTTTCAAAACGCGCCCCATCGACGGTAAAATCTTATTTTACAAAACTGGGACCGTATTTTGCAAATTTTTTTTAAAACTAACCGTATTTCCGTACAAAACTCTATGATATAATATATCTACGTTGTTTGGAATACAATATCACATGAAAATGTGAGGATCTTTCTTACCATACAAAACAAATTGAGACACTATAAAAAAAAATAGAAAGAAACTAATAATAATACGAGTAAGTTGAGATCTGGGGATGTTTTTGGAAGCAAAGGTTGTTACGTTAAATATTTTTGAAATTATAAAAATAATGTTTAGACTACTTCGACTTCTTTAAAAAGTTTTTTTTTTAAGTTAAATTTTATAAATTCGAAAGACGTATCTCGGTCGGGAAGGGAATTTATAAAATACGGTGAAAATGTTTATTTTTTTTAATTATATAGCACACAGTTATTACATTATCTTAGGGCGTGCTTGATTTTATGTTATGAAGATGGGGGTTTAGATTAGTTATTTAAGCCCTTCCGGTTGGTCTAACGACAGCGCCGTCGCCTTTTTTCCGCAGTGATTGTGTATCGGGAAGGGAACCAAGGGGACGATGAAGGAGGCCGAGGTGAGATAGATGGGGCAGAAGAAGAAGAAGAAGTCGGGAGCCAAGAGGAACAAAGGCCGTCCTCCTTCCAAGGACAAGTCCCTTCTCTCCTCCCTCCACGGCCGCGACCCCGACGACGTCAACGACCCCCTTGCCGACGAAATCACCGTCCTGTACGCCCCCCCTTCCTCCTCCTCCAAGTGGCTGCTGTTATTTTGTTTCGTTATGATGCATATTTGGTTTCTGGAAATGTTACGAGCTAAGGGAATGTGATTCCCCCCTCCGGTTTTCTTTTTTTGTCAGGAATTCGATATTCCAAGAAGATTGCAGCGTTGTCGCCGAAAATGCTACTTCTCAGATCACTATAAAGCTTAGGTATCTTATTGGATTCGGGGGTGTAGACTGATTAAATTGAGATTGATTTTCTCCTTGGACGACTGTCTGAGCCGACTCAGTCTATCAGGCCTTACTACAAGGACATGGGCAGTGACGACCAGGATGTTTCCGCCCTTCTCATCGTGAGGTTTGTGTTGCAAGAGCTGTCTACGTCGTGAGTTAGGCCTAGTCCGTGTAGCCATTTCACGGTGTTCTGTTCATGCAATTAGGTGCTTACCCGGGTACCCTTACAAGTGTCCAAAGATACAGATTGTGCCTGAGAAGGGAATCTCTCAGGCTCATGCCGATAATCTCTACTCCATCCTTTCCGAGCAGGTGCATGTTCTTGGCTTAATATTTTGGGTTGATGAGTGGCAAACCATTTTTTATGAATATCCCCATCATCTCGATAATTCCAACTTTTTTTTGGATGGTTCAAATTAGTACTTAAGGCATGCTGTATGTAGACATGCCTTATAGCTTATCTTACTTACTATCTTGGGAAGCTTAACTTACATTTTGATGTGATTACACTAGTAATACCATTTTCACATCTCGGAAGGGCAAAGTCACTTTAGCTTCACGAGGGTCCCTGACACAGAGCTTTGCTTTCAGGCAAGTTCTGATTCTCGGGAGGGACGTGTAATGATTTTTAATCTGGTGGAGGCTGCTCAAGAATTCTTGTCGGAGATTGTTCCTATGGGTCAAGCACAAAAACAGGTATGCTTGTAGCTTATGTAGGTGTGCTGTTGCTCCTTATCGAGACTTTACTAAAAATTCCGTGTGAAGAATCTTGAACTTATTTACGCTATTTTTCCTTATTGTTTTTGTGGATGCTATCTTCTCTACTGAAGGTGCAATGCTGGAACATTTGTCTCTTTTCTTACATATACCTGTAGACTCCTTGAATACTGGATAAATTTTGTTTTCCTATAGGACAAATTTATTTACTTTTGTTCTTCAAAGATCCTTTTACCTCACTGGATCAATGTAGTGGCGATAATGTTTATGTCAGTCCTGATATGTAATCTAAATAATAACCAGGCATTCCAATTCTTGAGACACACTGAGGGTTAATGAGCAGGCTAAGATTTAGTGAGTTCATGGATGGTCGAGAACCCATGTCCGGTGGGTGAGGATCAGACTACGGAGAAATGTTTTGCTATTTAAGAAATAAACAATTTGAAATATTTGTGATAATGCTGCAAATATATGAGTTATGCCTGTTAACTTTGTCAGATAAATATATTTTTATGCGAATTTTTTGGGTTTTCCTGACAATTTCTGGTTTCCTTAAGTCGGAATGCAGAATGTTTTACTGATCCTTTTATGTTATTTTATGTTCTCGGAGCAGATTTCATTGTTTTTTGTTGAGCAGACGATGTACTGTGCCCTTCAGACATAATGAATGTTGATTCATCCACCTTAAAATGAAACATATTACTTATATTTCTAGGTCACGAGCCTGAGTTCTGAAGACTGTGGACCTTTATCACAAGACTCGGCATGCTTGCTTAGAAAAGATGGTTCTTCTGTTGGCCCTTTTGTGTATGGATTCGTGGATTTGTTTGGAACCTTTGGAGAGCCATGGGGTATTGATCTTGGAGTGGATAGAAGCAATAATAGTGCTTCCATGCAATCAAACTCAATTCAGAGCTCACAGAACAAGTCAAAACTTGCTCAAAAGAAGCTTGATGTGGATCTTAAGATAGGTAGAATACCCTCTCAGAAGCAGCTACCAGTTCCGGCCACTGATCTGGTTGAAGTGGAGTGTGATGTTGAAAGTGTATCTAATTCTAGTTCTGGTGAAGCACCTGCCGATAGACTCGCTAGAAATTGTTTAGCAAATGCAAAGAAGGTTAGTATCTCATATTTGGAGTTTGTCTGCTTGAGAAATGAAGGAAATATGTTTATTGAAAATGTCCTTGCCACCACCTCATGGAAACAGAACATTTCCTCCTACTTGCAGGACACAAATAACAAACAAGAGGCTGTGAATAGTCGCGAATGTGTTGAAATTGATGAATCTGATCACAGTTACAGTGGTGATGATAACAGCATTGAAAATGACAGTGATAATGATGATGACAGTGGTGATGAAGATGAGAAGGGTGATACCTACAATATATCCGATTCAGGTTCCTCAGGTTTCATTAATCAGAGTGAAGTATCTCAAAGCTCAGAGAAGGATCTTATGATGGTGCTTATTTCATTTAGATTTTTAGCCAATGCAAATGTATTAATTGTGATAAGCGATATGTCTCATTTGTTGTGTGTTCTATGGATACAGGTTCATCTCCTCCGCCTTGCTTGCTCTTCGAAAGGACCATTAGCCGATAACTTGCCTCAAATTACATCAGAACTTTGCAAATTAGGGGTGTGGAAACTGCCAACTTTTCATTTATCTGAAATCTCATGAACATATATTAATTTGTTTTATCCACAACAATGAACTTCATCTTATAAGTTTGTTTTCTGCAAGAAAAGCAAATGATTATCTCATATCATTAAATCTAGCTTCCTATCGTGTAGCGCTGACTGTAAATTTTGTTATCCATTCAGATCCTTTCTGACTGGGCACAGGATTTAGCTTTAAAGCCACCCTCACTTTTTGTGAGTGCTTTTGATAATGCTTTCGAGAGATATGTGGTGGGTCACTACCGTCTTTTCAAGTAATACACATGCCTTCTCTGTTCTCCAGTACTTTCGTGAAGCCTTTCATTCTTTTCCTTGGGCAGAAGTCAACAAAAGTCTCTCAGTTTTGGCGGGCTACAGCTTACACAGAACAGCCTGGTGGATCCCTTCCGAGCTCACGCTATCTCAGTGACTTTGAGGAGCTCCAGAGTCTTGGTAAATATCTCACACTCTTTTTCATTCTTTGGTATCAGTATCACCTAGTCCATTTCAATTAGTAAATTGTAGATGTATGTACAAGGAGAGGCTGTCAAATGAACTTCTGGAATGCATGTGATATGACAAAATTAATGATATTTTCAACTGAATCAGGTTTTTGAAAGAAGAGTGGTACTTAAGAAAGAGAAAGTTTGACATGGTTGTACCTACACTGGATAGACTTGAAAAACAGATTGTAATTCCATGGAAGAACAGAATTAAATGAAATCTGGATATTTTTCATTCATCCAAAATTTGTATGCAAGTCCGATAGACCTAAAAATTGAAATGTTATATTGTTTCTTTAGGTAAAAAGGGTGATAGATAGATAGTCAAGCGTTCAGGTATAGGGTTTCAAATCCACAGAATGTCTCCATGTATTAAATCCATAATGAGGGAAGGTGATTGATTGTTCCACCTGTAATAACGCCCCTCTCGCTAGCTTGTCAGCCACCTGGTTTTTCTCCCTTGTTATGTGGGAGATTGAGTACTCCTTGAAATCACAGCACAACAAACTCCATTTTTCCACAATGGGGGCGATTAGTGTGTTAAAATGTCGTTCCCCTGTGATGTAATGGAGCAGAACTTCCGCATCAATTTGAATGGCCAGATAGGTAACTCCTAGGGTCTTTGCAATGGTCAATCCCTCATAGAGGGAAAGTGCTTCGGCTATGAGACTATTTGTGCTTGGGTGCCTGATGCTATAGCCTCCAATTTACTCTCCTTTCTGGTTTCTTATGACAGAGATGTTGCTATAAGAAATGTTATATTGTTGATTTGCATACATTTGTGTTACTATATCTCAGAGTGCCCAGAATGGTGAAGGTTTTACGTTTTTTAGGCAGCAGGTGTTAGGATATGGTTATCTGTTTATGATAATGAGGTTACAGTTTTCTTTGTTTTAGTGAGTTTGAGCCTTTGAACTTGAATTCCATGTGATTGTCCCGCTTCCATTTGTTACAGTTTTGTTTCCGTTACAGGTCGTGGAGGTTTTGGCCATGTTGTTCTGTGCAAGAATAAACTGGATGGAAGACAGTACGCGGTCAAGAAAATACGTCTCAGAGACAAAATTTTGCCCCTTAACAATAGGATACTACGGTAATTCCCTCTGAATTTATAAGGAACTGAAGCTTGGACCGTTTGCTCTGAATGCTGAGAGTGCCTTTCTCTGACCAAATGTTTACGAGTAGCCCAGCTATGCTGGCTCACTTTGAATTGAACAGGAACTATGTACTAAGTTGGCTGAGACAGAGAAATTTTTAGTGATTGAATATGGCTTCTTTTGTTGGTTTGTGCATACTCAATTGAAAATTTATCCATATCTGATTATTTTTTCTTCGGAATTTCACAACACTCAAGTTTTACTTCATTGTGCAGGGAAGTAGCCACCTTATCACGATTGCAGCATCAGCATGTCGTACGCTACTACCAGGTGAAGCTTTGTTTTCTGAATTATAGGATTTAGTTTGTTGTAGCACATCATCAACCAAGGCATAACTACTGTCCTTCTGTTGCTATCCTAGATTTGTTTGTATGGATGTTTATAATTGTTTTAGATGATCTAAAATGTAATCTGCTACTAGTTTTGATAATGTACGACTGCATAGTTGACTTATGAATGTTTAGGCATGGTTTGAATCAGGAATTCATGTCTCTCTCGAAGATGGTTTATCTGGATCCGTTACAGCTGCAAGCTTTACCATAAGTGACAAGAATACAAGCTCGATTGACAGCCTTGGGCATGATAACAAATTTGACTCAACGTATCTATATATTCAGATGGAGTATTGCCCCAGGTAAATTTTCTTCTGCGAAAGATGTCTATCTCATAGCAGTTTGAGTTAGACTTAACTTCCTTTCTTGTGTAAATTGTTTCCTTCATATCACATGGTCACATGGTGAATTGCTATTCACTGGTAGCTTGAGATACTTATTTTGTATAATTTTGTAATGAATTGTTGCCTTGCCATCAAGAAAATGAAACATGAGCAGCTCTATATTGAGGATGGACTGAACATGGATCATACATTTTCCATTTGATGATTTGTGTACTAAAATATATACCAGGATATATGGGATTATGAGAGTGTAGTTTAGTAGTATTTCTATTCAAATATTTAGTTTTGAGCATTCGGCTTGTTACTTCAACTAAACAAGGCGTATGTTTTGTAAAAAAAAAAATCCGTAATTGGCTACAAATAAATAATATCTCTTCCTTTTTGTGGGTTGAAGGACTCTTCGGCAAGTCTTTGATTCTTATCAATTTGATGAAGAATCAGCATGGCATTTTTTCCGTCAAATTGTGGAAGGCTTGGCTCATATACATGGACAAGGGATCATTCATCGTGATCTAACTCCAAATAACATTTTCTTTGATGCTCGTAATGATATTAAAATTGGAGATTTCGGTCTTGGTAAGTCTTAAACTAGTCTTCTACTTAATTTTTGTTTGATAGTGAAATGCTGTATCATTTTGTGTAGCATGGCTTAATATCACGAGTTTTGTACAGATATACTATTAGTTTTTAAAAAAATTTGCAAAATACGGTCGAAGCTTCAAAATTATACGATTTACCGTCCTTAGGACGCGTTTTGAAAACCCGTCTTCCAATTTACAAAGAAGACAGGTTTTCAAAACCCGCCAACAAATAATTGGGGACCCGCCCTTCATATACTTTAATTTTTTTGAAAAAAGGAAAGAATGGAGGGGAGGGGAGAGGGGAGAGAGGGTGGCGGAGAAAGGGAAAGGGAGAGAGGGGGAGAGGGGAAGGAAGACAGAAAAAAAGGAAAGTAAAAAAAAAAATTAAAGGGAGGGCGGGTTTTGAAAACCCGTCTTTTTTGTAAATTAAAAGACAGGTTTTTAAAACGCCCTCAGGGACGGTAAATCGGGTTTTTTTGAAACTTTGCCTGTATTTCGCAAATGTTTTTTAAAACCAACGGTATATCCATACAAAGCTCTTGTTACAAGCAATAATTGTTATTCTTGTCTAGCTGAAAAGGCAAGCTCTTGATAAGATGCAAATGAAATGTTCATGATCTGTAATTTTCTTTTCAGCAAAATTCTTAAAACTTGAACAGTTGGATCAGGAACAAGCTACGCAACCAGAAATAACTGGTTTATCTATCGATGGCACCAGTCAAGTTGGGACATTATTTTACATTGCGCCCGAAATTGAGCAAGAATGGCCCAAGATTGATGAAAAGGTCTCACTTCAGGCTTTCAGCATTGTCTTTTTTCTTGAGTGTATATTTCATGAAATTCCGTTACTACTGATTGTTCCAGGTACTTACATTCCTATGTTGGCTGGATGCAGGCTGACATGTATAGTTTAGGAGTCATGTTTTTTGAGTTGTGGCACCCATTTGGAACAGCTATGGAAAGAAATGTTGTACTTTCTGATCTGAAACAGAAAAGGATCCTTCCACCTAAATGGTTAGCTAAATTCCCAGAGCAAGGCCAATTGCTTCGTCGCTTATTGTCTTCTATTCCTTCTGATCGCCCATCAGCTACAGAGCTTTTGGAGACTGCGTTTCCACCCAGGATGGAGAATGAGATGTTAGAAAGTATGCAATCTTTTAGACCTTATACAATTCCTCTTTATAATATGTATCGCCTAATTTTACATGCAGGGATAGCTAACCTTTATTGAAATTTGGCAATGTTGTCGTCCCATCTAATGCATCCTTGATTTTACACCCACTTTTCTGAATATACGGGCTTCACATCCGTGTCTGATTTCTTTAGGTGTCCTTCACACCATGCGAAGTTCGGAAGACACAAGTGTATATAATAAGGTTGTTGGTGCAATATTTGATGATGAAGCCTTGAGGATGAGAGAACACCATCAGCACATTAGTGGATCTAAATCATCAATGAACGTTGAATCAACTATACAATTTGCAGAGTATGCCACTGAAGTACGTGATAATGTTGTGGAAGTCGCAAGAGAAGTTTTTAAACAACATTGCGCGAAACATCTGGAAGTCATTCCCATGCGCCTTGTGGATGATTCTCCACAAGTTTTCAGGTAATTTCTTTTTCTTCCTGTTTATCACCTCTGTTTTTTTCTGAAGGTCTACTGATTTTGCTGCTATTAATAAATCTGTGAAGCAGTACTATCAAACTTTTGACACAAGGAGGAGACATGCTCGAACTTTGCAAGGAAGTACGATTGCCATTCGCTGCTTGGGCCATTAATCGTCAGGTATGACATCTCTGTTATTAGTCAACAACTTCCATTTTCAGTATCACATCTTGGATATATCTATACTTTTCCTGTGCGTTGCCAGACTTATCAATTGGATTTGAATGTGTGAAGCAATCTATGTTGATTTTCAAGTTGCATATATCTGGAAAGTTACCGAAACATGTGTCCTGTAAAATTGTAATGCTAATTAAATTCATTCTCTAATGGTATTGTTTGAGCTGACCATGAAGTTTGATTCTCCAGAAATTTTCAATCAAGAGGTATGAAATTGCCTATGTCCACAGACGTGCTGTTGGGCATTCAGCACCAAGTCGGTACCTTCAGGTACTTGTATGAAATTATTTTGATTGTCTTAATTTGCTGCCTTCGATTCTAGATGATTGAATAACTGTTGTCAACAGGGTGACTTTGATATCATTGGAGGTGTCTCAGCCTTGACTGAAGCAGAGGTTATCAAGGTTTCTCTCTCTACCCCATTTGTTGGACTAGTGTTTTCTTTCTCCAGTGATAATTAAACTGGTTTTGTTGCTTAAGCCTTCTCCTCTAGCATTTGTGGTTGTTCTAAAATATATTCAGTATGTTGCCCTATTTTAGAGTCTCACTTTCTGCCAGAATGTTCCACAATACCTACAAAAAGATTGTCCCTTCTGACGCAATCCTCTGGTTGAGATGGCAGACAGACAGAGGCGATATGGATGTGCACAGGACTTCGCAGCTAGTAGGCGTTAGATTGATGATCCATATAATATATACATATAAATTGATTTACCTTGTTGCAAATATTTACTTACGAAGGGGCTAGTTCTATTTTGTGAACCACTGACCAGTATGATACTAATGGAGCAATGCTGTCATAGGACTAGGGCTCGATATCATGTCAACTAACCCAATTTATTAAGTTATCCCAAATAATACACAAAAATGTCACGAAAAAATTAGTACTTGTGCATCCTTAATGAACCAACTCTTGCTACTCTAATGGAGTAACTCCTCTTACCTCATGGGATTTGCTTAATTTTTCTTTGGTCACTCTGCAATAATTTTGCTTTTGATTCAATTGTTCACCAGGTTACAGTAGACATAATTGGACATTTCTTTCCAGCCGAGTCATGTGACATTCATTTAAATCATGGGGACTTGCTAAATGCAATATGGTCTTGGATAGGTATCAAAGATGAACACAGGTCAAAAGTAGCCGAGGTAATTTACTTTTAAATTTGCTCAACAGTTCCTCATTCTAAAGTTTCAAACTTATGGAAGTGTATGGGTTCCATTTGAAGCTCCTTTCTCTGATGGGTTCCTTGCGTCCTCAATCGTCGGGATGGAAATCCAGATGGGTTGTGATAAGGCGACAACTACTGCAGGTTTGAAATTAATTTCATGTTCAAGGATCGCAATGGCCTGGCTGTTTGCTAATTGATATTAATTGGCGTCTTTTTGCTAATAATACCTAGTTTTCATAAATTGTAATTTGCATTGAATACGAAAAGGTTATCTTAGTATGTAGTATTGGTAATTAAATAGATAAACTTAAATTAACTCAAAGGTCATAAAGAATAAATGTATGTAGAAATACAAGTGGAAAGTCAAGTAGGTGGTTGGCCTCATGAATTTGTACTTATCTTTTCTAACGAGAAATTTGGGGAGATGGTTGCTCCCTCATTATGCAAGTTCTATAACTTTTTTTTGTTTAACAAGTTCTATAACTTTAGCAAGTGATGTGTTTAAGTCTGTGTGTCATTCTTGTGTAGGAACTTAGGCTTGCGGAAGTTGTTGTAAATAGATTGCAGACTGTGGGTTCGAGATTTTGTGGAGTTGCAGATCAAGCTTTTCCGAGACTCAGAGGTGCCCTTCCGGCTGGTATAGTATGTTTCCTTTTCCTCCTTAAGATATGGGGTCGTCTTTGATATGTATTTAACGTTCAGTACAATTTCTGTGCAGATAAAATCACTCGCAAGGCTCTTGATGAGTTGTCAGCTCTCTTCAGTTATTTGAGGACATGGAAGATCGAGAAGAATGTTTACATCAATGCCTTGATGTCTCCATCAGAATGTTATCATCGGGATATATTTTTCCAAGTACTGTGATCTTACCTGACGCTTTGCACAATGACTTTGCATGCTAGATGAAAATCCGCCTTGTGTTTATTGCTGAGGTTGAAACATGTTTGAATGGATCACAATCCTTCCTAATAATGCTATGTATCTGAATTAATTTACTGTGAAGTGTCGCAACTTGGGTCACAATTTAGCGGCAAGATACATCATTTGTTTTGTTTCGACTTTTATTAGCTTGAAAATTTACTCAGATTTCTTTTTCTTTTAGGCATTTATCTGATTGCATGTTCGGAAATTGTGAATATATTATAGAAACTTTGATCTGTCAAGGAAAAAAGTGGAATTGTGTTTATATTATCATATTAAAAAAGAACTATATTGTTTCAAGTATTCTATTATATTGTCACCTTGCATGTAATGTAACCCTTTTCTTTTTGTGGTTTTCTTTTTTTTTTTTTGAGTAAAAGTTAGGTTTAGGTGTCTGTTGACCCTGATGAGGTGATTAAGCCCTAAACCTTTTATGCATTCATCAACGTCCTTGTTGTGCAATATGCTCCTAGAAACAATGGTTGGGTAAGGGTCGACATATACTTATGTTGCTCGCCTGTTAATTAAATGCAAAAAAGGTTAATTCCATGTCTTGAACCTATTATAAGGTTCACCCCCAGAAGCACCAAAATTTTTTTGCATCACAACGATCGGTAGATGTTAAGATATGAATAGGGAAAAGGTGGGAACTAGAAAGGAGACCTTGGTGTGTTCATAAGTGTTTTAGTGCCATCCGGCTGCTGTTTGTGGTGTATTATAAATAATTCGTTCAGACGCCTCTGCATTGCCCTCCCGTGGATCTTTTTCAGGATGATTGGATTTTACTGGAAACTCTTTACCTTTGAAACAAAAATACTGCAAACTAGGATGACCAATCAGACTTATTTATGTATGGCTGCATTTTCCAACCAAGTACTGCCATTAAATAACAAGTGCAGATTACTGAAAAAAAGTAAAGAGAATCCATGGGGATAATCGGAGTCTTTTATGTAGAAAAAAATAATTAGTGCTATGTTTCAGGTACATCTTATCCCGGAGAGCAATACAGGGTCTCTCCCAGAAGGTTTGTTGTTAGCGGTAGGCGGACGCTATGATTACTTGCTTCACCAGCTTTCAGAACCTGAGCGCGTAGGTTTTTTCAGCCTTGTCAATCTGTTACTTCTTGATTGTGGTGCACGCCCCACTGTTACATAAGATGATCCATCGTTAAGGTTTGGTAAAGAAAGAACAATCATTGTCTTCTCCTTGGACAATTGTCTCTATTTTCACACATTTTGAGAAATCTTCTCGTTTATGTAGAAGCCACTGTTTCAATCATTCTCTTTGATTTCAACATATATAATGCTAGTAAATTTTCACGTTGATTATACATCAGAGTGGTTACAACAATACTTACCCCTGCTTTTGTGTACAGAGAGTAAATCTTCCGGGTGCTGTGGGAACAAGCCTAGCCCTGGAAATGATAATTAGACACTCCTCTGCTGAAATTAGGCCTGCCAGGTAATTCTTTGAAAATATCTTGCTTTATTTTGATTTATCTTGGAAAATTATATTGATGCTTTCTGCACTCTGTTCCTCTTGTGTATTAGAATTGAAGCGACCTCCATGGTCCTTGTTTGCTCAAAGGGCGGAGGTGGATTATTGACAGAGCGCATGGAACTTGCTTCAGAGTTATGGGAGGAAAACATCAGGGTTAGGAGATGCGTACCTTTTCTTTAATATAAACCACTTGTCCTCGATTACTTTTTTCTATTTATTTTCAATTCTTTGTGTGAAGCAGGCAGAATTTGTGCCTTTGCCCGATCCAAGCCTTACAGAACAGTATGAGTATGCAAATGAACATGGTATAAAGTATCTTGTGATCATTATGGATGCCAGTTCCTCTCAGTATGATTATGTGAAGGTTAGTTGTACCCACTCTTTTGATGACAGTATAATGATTTGAACTATTGATGCAAGGTGAGAAGCTTGCTATGGGTGCGGCAAATTATCCATAATGCACATATGGAAAAACAAACATATTGCAAATGACAATCCAGTTTAGGCCTAATATTAGTGTTCCATCTCCAGGTTCGCCATCTTGAACTTAAGAAGGAGAAGATGGTTGAAAGAGAACACCTGATCAAGTTTCTCCTGGATGCTATGGTGACACAGTTTAGAAACCCACTTATTTGGGTTTAGATTGCAATTTAATTCCAGGTATATCCCTGTCTATATTTTGTCTGAGGGAAGCGACCTTAGAATGTAGTATATGATTGTCATTGCGAGGGAAGGGAGCAAGTCCTACTGTGCTAGTTAACTGTCCAAATGATGTGGAAACATGATTTTTACACGTTGAGTTGCCCACCCTTACCTACCTCGTGCATGTGACAGTGATAGTGTTTTGTGCCCAGGGATGTGTATGAACTCAATTAAGCACATGCCCTCTACGACTGTTCTTTAAAAAGAAATTCACTTTATAGAACGTTACTTCCTCAAGTGCGATACCCCCAAGCTTTCTTAATTTGGCCCTTTATCACTTGCAGTTTGAAGGAATATGTACAGAAGTATCAGCGGTTGACAACTGGCCATTTCATTTTGGATTACAGGCTCTCTGCGCAGGTTGATGAAAGGCTCATCTGTTTCGGGTGGATTACAGTTTTACCAGCATGTTAGGCCTCTGCTCTTCTTTGATCCCTTTGAGGGGCATCGTGGTTCTGCAGGGCACAACTCTGCTGCAAAAATCGGCCTTTTGTGGGTACCCCTACATCTCTAAAAAGGCAACTTATACTTCTCCCATGTAAATATCTCTCTGGCATCTTGAATGTTATAGTGAAGCAGGCGGGGATAACCAAACAGTTGACATTTCTATCTCATTTTGGGATGGCAATGTACTTTCTTGTGTATGTATATGTCAGAGTCATAGGCAATTTTGGCTCTTTTTAAGGGTTGCTGCCCAATGTACTCTGGGAATGCCTTGAATGTAGGATTTTGCTATTGAAACATGTTTGTTGTACATTAAAAGTTTCTTGAAATCTAATTTGAAAAGAATAAAAAAAAAAATTTCAGCGTGGATGCTTATAAAATTAGGGATTATCTGGTGGTACATGAAATTGTTTCTCCATGGTATGTTGTATTCTCAGTTGCCGTTGATAAAGAATGTGGGCATTTCCGTTCATTGTGGAATGGGCCTCTAATTTATATCAAAGTTGGAATCATTTTACCTGAACGAGCCCAAATCAGGGAGCGGTTCAGTCCATCAATAAGCCCAAAATCAAAGCCCACTACTCGGGTTGATATATATCTTCACGGGTTGAATCGATATGGCTGGGCCGCTCCGTCGTCGTCTGGAATTATATCTTCGGCATCGCCGGTGCCTCCTTACTCGCCGGAGTAAGCGCCTAATCCCGGTCACTTCTTCGGTGCTCTGCTGTTCGTTTCTCTGCCGGGGATAAATGCCGCGATTCATTCCTGCTCTCGCTTGTCTGCCATTTCGAGACGATGTTGTGGTTAGTCGGGAGGGAGGACTGCGGCTGTATTCGGACCAGATCATCTCTTTCTGAGTATTCGTTTTTTTTTTTTGTTTTTTTTTTTGGGTTTGGTGGAGTCGATTGGGGTAGAAAGGGTAAAGATGTGTCGCTGCGGGGTTATCATTTTTAAAAGAGGAACTATGTTTCTCCAAATTCGTTCGCATGGGAATGCCTGGACTATATAGCGAGAGCAGAGATTGGGGAAAAGGTTGGAGGACTGGTTATATATGCTCACATCACGTGTTCGATATGTTTATGGAATAAAAGATGGTGGGACATGTGATTTCATTTTACTTAAAAATAGGTGATGTGTTGCTAGTTCCCGTGTTTCTAGCTTTCACGAATTCGTTTTTTTTTTTTTTTCTAGTTCTTGAAGGTGGGGAACCGTGCTTTAGATTAGTCTTGATGGCTAAAGAGGATGGTTTAAGTGAGTTCAGGATTGAAGTGATGTTATTTTGTAGTTGATGTATTATTCCCCTCCCCATACATGTCGTTGAGCTGCAGGTTTTGGATATTAAGCCGGAGCACATCCTTCTCCTTTTCGGGCTCCAATGGACGCCGGTGAAGAATGTGCTGCTTTCCAGGAAAAAGTTAGGCGCACGGTGTGCATTAGCGACCTCTCCCCACTGGTTACTGAGCCCATCCTGAGAACTGCTCTTGACCAGTTTATGTCTGTCAAGAGCGTGGAATTCATCCCAAATTACACCAACATGAAGAATATGCCTCGTTGTGCTTTGGTGGAGTTGGAAGACCCAGAGCATGCCAAGTTAATCCTAGAGTTGATATCTGAATGCCCTCTCATGATTGGTGGGATGCCAAGGCCAGTCACTGCCTGTCCTGCCACTGTTGGTATGTTCGCTGATCGCCCCCAGAAACCTGGTCGAAGGATAGAAATTCAGTGGTTGGAGCCAGATGATCCCAGATTTGAGAATGCCCAGAAACTCAAGCGTCTCGCCCAGAAGCACACTGCTGAGGCCAGTTTTTTATTACAAGTACGTTATTCTCAAGTTGTGCATTCCATTATTGTCATATAAGTGTCTATTTTCTCATGGTATCTCCTGCCAATCCAAATGGGACTCCAATATTTGCCAAGTTAGCAACTTTACCATCATGGTCCCTCTATCTTAACGGGTGGGTGTTCACAGATGTCTTAGAGATGACGTCCCTTATTTTCAACTGTCAAATGATTCACATCTTCAGAGGTTCCCACATTTACTTATTATAAAATCAAGTGGTTCAATTGAACTTGAATTCTAGTTTAGGGGTATCATTAGTTGTCTTAGGTGGAATTGGGAGTAACCGCTCAAGCCAGCATTATGACTGATACAGATGGACCATTTTGAAGTGGGGTGGGAGGGTGAGGGGAAATATTAGAGAACTGCTTTAGTCATTATGTTGTCTGATTACAACAGTGTTTATTTACTTCTGTAGTGCCAGTTGATAGAAGAGCAGAAGCTTGCAAAGCAGCATCAAGATGTACTTGCTGCCAATTATGACAAACATCAAAAGATAGATAGCATCAAAGGAGCTGCAAGACGTTTGGCACAATATTATGACATGAATGTGATGGATGATTGACCTGCAATGGCATCCGTTATCTACTTTTCATTGACAGGTACTTCTCTTCTTTTTTATGTATAGAGGGAAAACACATGATGGTAAAAGTGACAAAGTTTTTAATCTGTTTTGTGTTTGTTAACTCTATGGTGCCATTATTACTCTTTTGTCATATAGGTCATGGTTCATTTATGGTGAGAAATTTATTGGCTACAGAATGCGTTTTTTTTTTCTACTCAATATTGTCACTCTTTTGTCATATGGAACAGGGTTTAGGGTGAGAAATCCACTTTATGGGTCACAAAAAATTCTCTCCTTTTTCTACTCAAC
Source organism: Melastoma candidum (assembly GCA_023653495.1). Lineage (NCBI taxonomy): Eukaryota > Viridiplantae > Streptophyta > Magnoliopsida > Myrtales > Melastomataceae > Melastoma > Melastoma candidum. The sequence continues at coordinate 5,000,114 of CM042891.1, read as the reverse complement.
AGATTCATTTTTTGGCTTCATGCAACCTCAGTTTTGCTTCAATAATATACCAAAATAAATTGACCTGTGCTCCATGCTCTGTGACTTAGTACATGTCCAGTTGATGTTCAACCGCTCTATCAGCCGAGCGGGCTGGTTTGATTTTTCTTTTTGTTGCTTGTGGTTTCTTTACAAAATCCATTCTTTCACAGGCATATGTTTTCATCCTGTCTTATTAATTTCCGCATTATGCCCTCTTCCATGGTGTTCCCTTGTTTCTTGATTGGCATCATTCGACTGCCGAGGATTCATGTTCATTGACACACACGAAGGAGGCTAATCACATTTGATCTTGTTGCAGGAGAACAGTCTAATGCAGATGCCAAAACTTCTGTTCCTCCAGGAGCGGCCGCAGCAGCAGCTGCCACTCAGGTTGCCCAGTTCAGAGCGCAAGTAGTTTTGAATGTAGATGTTTCACAAGACATGCGGGTCTAATAAATGGACGAGTAAAATTATTTCATGATGCATATATCTTTCGATGGACGAATCTTCTCCAATTGAAGAAATTATACCAAAGCTTATAGGGGGGGTTTTTGGGACAAGGAACGGAGTATATACACATAAAGAAAATTAAAGACGTATTCTGGTATGAAATGATCTAATCAAATAATAATAATTATAATTATAAGACCGGTTGTTTATGCACCTAGTGTGATAAAGTTTTCCAGATTTACTTGAGGAAGAACTTCCATATGTCACGGTCCGCCATCTCTTTCACCAGACGAACTCCGAATATCCCCTCTTCGTCCACCAAGTTCCTCAGGTGTCTAGTTCCACTGTTGAAACCGACATAATTCCTCTTTGAAGCCAAATACGCCACGCCATATGGAGGCCTCAAGCACTGCATTTATCAGGAAAACCTTAGCCTCGGAGATTATTTCAAGTCCTGACATAATTTACAGAGATAGAGAACTGAGGAACTCGCCTTCTTTAGAAGCGCGTATAGCTTCCTCAGTGAGGCTAGTGAGTAAGGCAGCTCCGCCATTAAGACGACGTCATACCCGTCATCTCCTTTATTCGCTTCACTGGCCCTCTCCCATGCCCGGCTCCCTGACAGCTTCCTCGAACGCCTCAAAGAGAAGTCCTGGCCCACGATGCTTTCTTCGTGGCTACTGCAGCCATCAACAGATTCCTCTTCCGGAAAGCAGAAGTTCATGCCCATATTAACTTCAAAGTCCTCGTTCCTGACAAGGGACAAGACACCATGGAGTTCGTCCCAGTCCCCAGCGTAGAAACGAACCGATGGGCTTAGGGATTGTCTTGATGGAGTCAAGGGACTTTCTGGTTGATGGCTTTGCCAGTCCCTAACTTGCTCAAGGGCAATAAGGACGTTAGGTATGGTGGTGCATCTAATTATCTCTGCACTGAGATCTTGGAAGTGCACGGTGGAAGCACCCTGCATCAGTCGAACAATTACAATCAAATCAAATTAAATTCCAGAGCTTGGGACGAATTGATTTATTAACCTATCGAAACAATCACTCCCATAGGGATCTATTGAAGGAGAGATGTTTCGTCAATAACTACTCTAGACGAAGGACAAAGCAATGGCACAAAATTACCGACATGCACTTCCAAGATCAAAGATGTAACTATCAGCATGGAGCCTGCTTGAACCCTGAAGGCTCCAAATAATACATCAAGTTTGTATCCACAAAAGATTGAGTAAGAATAGACACGGTCCAGATAATAATTGTTAGCACCCTAAAACGTTATTTCATGAAGAGGCAAACGAACTTTTTGTGTTTATTTAGCTTGAGGTAATTTTAGTATCAAGAAAACACTCGAAAAGACAATTACAGGTGAACAACTGAGAAAGGAACTGCTAAGATCAGTTACCAGGAAGAAACATTTCACAGACGTACCTTCATGCAAGCAAATATCCCAGGAAGCCCGTAGTGGCAACCAAGCTGAAATGAAATTCAAACACGAGATTTCAAGCACTCACAGAAGTAGGGTTTGTGTGTCAAACAAGTAGAAGATTCATGTACCTCGAGCACCCGCTTTCCTCTAAAGGTCAGTTGTCCATCACGAATTTCATGTTTGAGAACATTAACAAGATCTATCGAACTGTCCCAAGATTTGAGAAACCCTGTAAACACACGGGCCTCTATTTATAAACGTTACCAGGAAAATACCATTAAGGATACTTAAGCTTAATGCTATAAGTCTATACCATCAGGCTTTGAGCATATTATATCTGAACTGCCAGATCCAATTACATCAGCAACACTCAATCTTCCCTACACAGTGAAATTATAATAAAAGTCAGCTTTTAGCCCTTCAAAATTTATAGGGAAACTATTTGCTTTCAGTAGTTTGTTAAATTATGCATTTGATTTTACTAAAAGAATACAAATTCTTAAAAGAAGGGTGTTCATTTGGTAAGTCGTGTAAACACATGATTTACCAAGCATATAGATGCTCCGACGAGAAGGCCATCTGTATAAGTTCATTTAAGGAGGCCGTATTCAACACATCACGTGCATTGAAAAATATCAGGGTAGATAGAGCGGATGCAATACCTCATACACATAGCTACTCAATTTTTATATTGATATAAGTTGTACAGTTTAATCCCAAGATATATCAATTCCTTGTTTCCTTCATTTTCCTCAACTAATGTATTCATAGGTTAAACAAATGCTATGAATCAACCTCTTTGAAAAAGAACATGAAAACCGGCCAATCAACAAGACCATCCCTGATACATGTATTCTCTAATACTAGACCCATTGATTCATTAATACCGTCTGAGATGCATAAATTAGATTGATGCCCATTAATAGCACATTCTGATCCACCCTTTCAGATTTAAGTAAACAAAACTAACAGTGCCTATGTCCTGTCTTGCAGCATTGTGCCTGAAAAATATGGCTGAACATACCTTCAGCATGCCAAGTCCTTGCTGGTCAAAATTCTCTCCGCTATATTTTAAAGGGTGCACAGCCTTAAAAGGAAGAAAGAAAAACAAAAGGTCCGTTGGCATCACCATGGAATGGCACAAAAAGGCACAACAATATTTAGGACAAAAAAGTTGCCAAGTGCATGAGCCCAGGATGGCATTGAGTCATGGGAGCACCTTCGAGGGCAAAACCTCAACAGCAGGTATAGGAGTGCTCGAACACCTCTCCGAAACGCCGGATGTGGACTGATTCCCGCGTTCAGGAGGGGTCAGCCCAGGCAAGCATTGCAAAAGCAGAGCCGGAGTGCGCATTGCTGCCTTGGCCCACTAGCAGTTCCCCAAGTCAACGCCGGTAGGAGAAACTACATCAAATAGCAGGAACACTCAGCCGGCGAACAGCGTTGAAGAAGTCCTTCTAATCAAGAGAAAATAGAAACAACGAAACTTCCATGGAAAAAAGAAAGAGAAGAAAAAGCCGCGGGGGGGGATTCGCCGGTACAGAACGGACGAAAGATCAGCAACTGACTACTATATCCGCACCGGAAAGCCACTAAACCCTACGAACGACGCGTATAGATTGAACTCACCGATTCCGAGGCGGCAGGCAACTCGAGGAATGCTGGACGATCAGCGAAGGAATGGGAATAGACGACGAAGATGAAGAAACAGAACGGAATTTCAAGGAGTAGAGAAGTTAGTTGCCGCCCATAGCGAGGGGGCTGCGGGAAGATCAAAGTCAAAAAGGGAGGAAGAAGCTTGAGCCACCATCTCCTCCTTCCCTTCCCCGCAAGCAAAAGAAAATTCCGGGGGTATGATATTTACCCTCCAGGTTTGACAGAAATTACCGGGGGGTGGGGGGGGAGGGAAGGAGGAGGGAGGGCATATTGGTAATTGTACTAGGGGTGGGTAGGAACTGGGAAATCTCCGTCCACAACACGTGGGTTTCATTTAATTTGGTTTTAAATTTTACTTTACAAATTCTAGCGGGAGGGACGAATATTTAAAATAATGGAAATGGAGAAAATATTTTATAAAGTTTAAAATATAATTTTTAATCCATTAAATTTATCAATTTTATATTTTAAGAATTCGTTTCAACTATTTTTAACATAATTTTATTTTAATTTTACTTTTCAATTTAACGTACGGCTGAGTTGAGTTGGACAATTATTCGTTTCGTATCAAACCCAGAAATTGCGAAACAAAAACTTCCGCTCCGAGAAAAATGGCGGAATATTACTACAACATCATTCATTACATCAGCGATCTGTTTTTCCTTGTAATAATTCCCTGTAAATTTTTAGTTTTTTCTAATGATTCGGTGCCTCTCTCATGATGCCTGAAAACATTCGCGGCACAGAGGCAAGCTTGCCTAAGTTATACCAAGGGAGGTTTGCGGGCGGATGCGATGTTATCTTTAGGTATCGGAGGGAGTTCGAGAGAGACTCCCCGTCGTGATCGATTCGAGAAGGGGAAGGGGGGTAATATATTGTTCGGTATGGGGGCCTGTGTGTTGTCTCCTACGGGAAGGACATTTTCTCATAAACCCGTGCAGTGCGATGCGGACCCCATTGGTAGGTCGAGCTTCTTCCGGGCAGCAGTCTCGATTATCAACAATCCCAGCAAAGATAATGTGCACGAGCGATATAGTTTCGGGCAGGAGCTCGGGGAGGGGGGAGTTTGGGATCACGTACAGGTGAACCGACGTTAAGACGGGGGAGCAGTTCGCCTGCAAGACCATATCGAAGAGCAAGCTGAGGACGGAGATTGACGTGACGGATGTTCGGAGGGAGGTCGAGATCATGAGGAACCTGCCGCGGCATCCGAACATTTAGGGAAGCATACGAGGATAAGGAGGCCGTCTATCTTGTGATGGAGTTGTGTGAGGGAGGGGAGTCGTTTGATAGGATCGTGCAGAGCGGACATTTCAACAAGCGCGCAGCGTCTAAGATTACCAAAACCATTATCGAGGTCATCAAGGTAAATATAAAACGATCGCTGTTTCTCAGCTGACAATGTTGGAGCGGAGATGTTAATGATGCTGTTTCCGCTGTATCTTAGGTATGCCATGACAATGGTGTGATTCATCGAGACTTAAAGCCCGAGAACTTCTTGTTTGCCAATGCCAGCGAATCATCTCCCTTGAAAGCAATTGATTTCGGTCTCTCGACATTCTTTGAGCCAGGTAACAATTGCTCCCTGCTTTCCTTTAGCGTCGATCGGAGAAACTATCTTTCCCCTCTCTCTTCAATGCTTCAGTGACTGTCATCGAAAATTGACGTATTGTGTCTAACTAACCTCTCCAGGTCAGCACTTCCGTGAAATAGTGGGAAGTCCTTATTACATGGCACCGGGGGCATTGCAGAGAGACTACGGATCGGAAGTCGATGTTTGGAGTGCCGGAGTCATCCTTTACATCTTGCTTTGTGGTGTTCCGCCATTTTGGGCAGGGAAGTCAGAATTTCAAGTCTCCCTCGAGGATCAAGTCCCCAGACTATGTATGTTTTTCGGTTGTCTGATAACTCATAGGAGTGTGGATATGCAGAAACCGAAGAAGGAATCGCTCATGCGATAGTTCTTGGAGAAATAGATTTTTCAAGAGACCCCTGGCTGAGGGTTTCCTCCGAAGCGAAGGATTTAGTGAAGAGCATGCTTAATCCGAACCCGTAAGAACAGTTAATCATCAAGGAAGTCCTCGGTACGCTCTAATCCTAATCATCATCTAAGGCAACGTTTTCAATATATACTGATCGGAGAGTCCGTGTTTGTTTTGTTGCAGGGCATACGTGGATACAGAACACAGAGAAAGCCTCAAACATTCCGCTCGGAGAAAACGTTCGGTTGAGGATCAAACAGTTCTCGTTGATGAATAAGTTCAAGGAGGTTCTCGGAGTAAGGCCTTGCATTTGCACTGTTACTGCATTTACATTCTCCGTGATCATTTAGTAAGATCAATTTACGTCCACTGATATGTTGTGCAGGTAGTTGCAGACAACTTGCCGGACGATCAGGTGGACAGCATCCGGGAGATGTTCGACACAATGGACACCGACAAGAACGGGGCCTTGACGTGTGAGGAGCTAAAGCATGGCTTCTGCAGCTACGGACAACTTGTACAAGATCAGGATGTTCAGATGTTCATGGAGGCGGAGTGTCTCTTCTCCGACTTCCCTCGGAATTGTCGAGAGAGCCCTCGTTCAATTTTGACATCTATTTGCTCTTTTTACCTTCTCAACTAAAGGCGGACATCGACGGGAGCGGAACAATCAATCGCGAGGAATTCTTGATGATGTCAGTGCATTTGAAGAGGATTGGCAGCGATGAGCCAAGCATTCGAGTTTTTGGACAAGAACCAGAGTGGGTACATCGAGTTTGACGAACTAAAGGATGCAATGGAAGAAGAGAACCTTGGTCCGAACAACGAGAAGGTCATCAAGGACATCATCTTTGACGCCGACATAGACAAGGTAAAAGGCTCCCGCACAAAATCAAAAACTTTTGCGCACCATCAACGTGCATTCACCGGCTCTCCCTTTCCTCCTTGTACACAGGACGGAAGGATAAGTTATGACGAGTTCAAGGCGATGATGACGATGGGGATGGACTGGAAGATGGCGTCACGGCAGCACTCAAGGGCGTTGCTCAACGCACTGAGCATAAAGATGTTCAAGGACAATTCCACCAGAAGCACCAACAGTAATCAAACAGGGTAGCAGCTGCAAGCAAAACACAGATTCTGTCCATACCTTTTGTCAAAGTTCAAAATCAGTGATTTCTCACATAAATCAAATCCCAGCATCGATAAATAAGAACACGATGTATGACGTAAACAGGCAAGACCTTTTCATTCCTTTAAGAACCAATCCACATTGAGCTGAGTATACACCGGGGAGGAGGGAGATAATAGGGCAAACATAGTACATCTTTTAGATTTATCCAAAGTAGAAAGTGAAAAATGAAGAAGAGAGAAATGTATTAAAAGTCTGCAGATTCGAATGATGGGATGACCACATCAGAAGAAGAGACCCATTAATTAAGATTGATAACATTGTGTAGGAAATTATATGTACAGGAGGTAAGAGATCTTACAACATGCCTCAGAAGCCCGACTCTGAATAGTGCCCCTGCTTGTCGATCTTTGAACTTCGGGATACCAGCGCCGGGCGTTGACTGAAGGGAACCTAGACTCCTTGTTATAGTACATGGGTAATTGTTCTTGTCTGGTTAAGGAGCGAGGATTCCGAGTCTGAGCTAAAATGGCAATAGGATGATGACCAGAAGTCAACGTCGCCTTTGATTGCATATCTGGCAAACGGTCACGGATTTAACATTTGCAAAGGTGCAGTGGTCACAAGACCAATGACCTGAGTCTTCGTTCCGACTGGAACCTGCTCGAGCGGTGGTTGTCCCCTTGGCACGTCCACCTCTGCTAGTCTTACCATTTGCTCCATTCTTTGAGCTTGGTGTCCCGCTGCAGGCGCCATGGGAGTCCACGTCGGACAACCCGTTTTCCAACGCCGTCACAAGGTTCTTAAAGTAATTCCTAGTCACACTGTTAGATTGACAAAAAGTTAGAAAGATTAAAAGAGAACAAACGTACAGTACACAGACAGCTAACCCGATAGAATGAGACAAAGCACCAGCAAACATGCATAATAAGAGGCGAACATGCAAATATTAAAGCAACAAAAACGCGAAGAAAGAGAGCCAGTTATTACCTGGTTAATCCCGCTAGTCTAGTACGAAAATCATTGAAGCTGCTACAAGGTCCGTCATCACTCAAGAATTGGTGCAGTTCCTTCTCTGCACATTGATGAAGCCTTTCCAAGCCAGACTCAGCCTCACCTGACAAAAAAAATTGAGGGCTAAGAAGGAACATGATTGCATAATATCAAGCAAAAAATCAAGACACGGCAGGCACACACCTTGTAAATACTCAAAAAACTGTTTCTTGGCATGTTCATGTTCCGGTAAATAATATCCATATGCATATGTCCACTTGAGCACTCGCCTGCACTCCACTATCTGGAGACGTGAAACAAGGTCTTAATAGCGAGACAAAAGAACATGACAAATAACTTAAAATAGATGAAAATTTCACATCCAGATTCAACATAATCAACAGCTGACTCGCATGAACAAGCAACTACTGTGAACAAAGTGTATGGTAATACCGAGCCAAATAATTGAATAAGAAGAAAAGTAACCTGTTGCCAGGCCTCGATGATAAACTTCAGCTGGGATTCAGGCTGGCATTGGACGTCACTGAGCTTTTCAAGCTGTCGGGGCAAGCAAAAATGATTCAGAACAGTAGCACCAAACATCAACACGAGCACAAAGTCATAGAAGAAATATGAATTTCTGGCATTAGTTGAACTACTTCCAATTCAGGTAATGTACAACCTCTGCTCTAAGATGCATGCTATGCAACTCTGTATATCACCCATAATATTTGAAGATACCAAAGATAATTTGGACAGCAGTGCAAAAAAAAAAAAAAAAAAAACCTTAAAGGCAAAAGTAGCAATACAAAGAAGTGCATTGTGCCATCAAAACTGAAAGTGTTGGTGGAACGTACTGCAAGAGGCTACCTACATGGACTGCTTGCATTTGCTGTAAATCTGCCAAAGCCTTTTGTCTTGACTGCAAAAACGGAAGGCCAAAATATTAGTAAAGGAAACTGAAGAAGAACAATGGCCTCACAATCACAAGATATCTCATGCCAAAAGGAAAAAAAAAAATCATTACAGCAACATCTTACAGACTGATATCCAATTAACCCATTAACAAGAGAACTCATAGTTCATTTATTAAAAACCTAATGGAAGGGGGGAGAAGAGAAGGCCATTCAGAACTTCAACAGACATTTATGCCTTCGAGATGGTCTCATTCAAAAGGGTAAGCTGCCAAACAATTTACACGTTTGAAATGTTTTCAAGTCATATAGAATGATAAAAAGCGAAGGTAAGATCAAGTGAATCAAGATCATTAACTTGTACCAGATTACATGAAAACTTTCCTTTTTTAGTATGCATCTCAAAGAAAACAATTAAGCAAGCAAGGGATGCCTGCCACAGTCACCAAGGTATTAAAGTGCTCCAAAATGATTTAGGACAAAACGATCTGAAACATACAGATTGATTGCTGGCCCATCGTTCGTAATAATGAGTATATCTCTCCAATGAATTCTTTGCCATCTCTCTTCTTCTTTCAGACTCATCATACTGCAAAAGAGGATTTGACAGTATCAGAAGAATCCCAGAAAAGTAATCACTTTATAACTGCATAATCAACTCTGAGAATGATCATTTCAATAAGTAACTTAAAGATAGCAAGCCTCAAGCCTCTGGCAGTTCTCAGTCGAAAAATAGTATCCTCAATAGGTTACTTCCCATGGAAAGCCCATATACAAGTAGCGTCTAAAACACAATCAAGAGTTTTGCTTCTTCAATTCCAGATAAATATACATAACACAGTGGAACAAATATTTTTCTTGTCTATAAAAAAAAGTAACCAAGATCTGAAAAGTTACCACTCCCTCTTGCTTGGTAGTATCGTAGCGATTACAAGCATAGAACCCACCAGTCCTCTCACCATGATCTGACCATGCGCCAAGACAAAGCCTGTGCAACGTATAAATAAGGCAATATATTCACAAACCACAGACTAGTAACTTTCAACTTACCACCATCGCCACTTTTTTTCAAACAAAAATAAAAAGGAGAAACTAACATTTATGACTTCACAGAAAATTCCAACAAATCAACCGGTGGGCAGCAGAACTCACCAACAGAATTCAAATTTACATGGTGGCGTGCAGGTCATGTGCATACACCCTTGGTTCTTCTCAATTGGACGTTTGCATTTTGGACAGGGTTTAGAATTGGCAAGAATCCTGAAGAATGTCATCAAAATTAGCACATATCCAAACTTTTTATATATAGGAAATTGATGATGGTTTCATACATCTCCAGTTGATTTACAATGCAAGGCTCATACAAGCCCCAGAAACCAGCTTGACGAATAATGTAATCCAATAACCACCAGAATGTTTCTTTCCAAACCCTTGACAGTCCCAAAAAAAAAATGCAGAGGAGAATGCAGAATAAGTACTCCAATTAAGATCCGAAAATGCATACTCATAAGCAATTGTTATAACTAATGTATAATTCTGACAATAAGCAGCTGTTAGAATATGCAGTTGGCACATCATACATTCTGCCTACACCAACCCTCATCAATAAAAATGAACAAAAGAAGCAGCCAGACAAGTACTTTTTACCAGTTCATATTTTCTGATTCAGCACTGTTTTTCATAATCCACTTGGAAACAGTGTCACAGTCTACAGGACGATGAGCTTCTTCTGTACACTGCAAATTTTGATTTAAGAAAAAAATGAGGCCACAATTTTGCATGTATTACAGCTCACAGGGATACAAAGGAATAAAGGACAGTATCCTCACATTCCAGCAAAAATTATAAGCACAGAGACAAGCAATATCATAACTTTCTGATCCAGCCGTAAACTCTACCGCGAGTTCACAACCAGCAGCAGGACACCATTTGGTCTACAAGAGAGAAATAACAACATAAAACAACAGTGAATTACTCGATAAGTGTCACATCAGCTCAAATAATAAAAAAAAGAGAGGAAAAAATAAAACATAATCAGAAATTGAACAATAGTACACCTTCCGATTGTCTTCAACATAAGACCGGAGAAGATACTGAGAATACTTCTCCTTCTCTCCATTCGACGTTAGGAGATCTATCATGTTTTGTCCCACAGCAGCACCGCAAGATGGATCAGGACATCTCAATGCCAAACATCCAGGACCATCATTAATCGAGGTACTGATATAACCTGCCAAGGTAGTATACAAGTCAACCAACATGCTTAGCTTGTGCGGACATCCATAACATAATATCCAACACATGAAAAGATCAATTAGTTGACAACTCAAAACAAAAATAAATTACAGCCAAGAGTTCCGTGATGAAATTGTCAAAGAGACTTTGTCACAGTGGATGGCTGCGCTTCATGCTTGTAGAGAGTTACCCGCCAAATTCTTCATAACAGTTTTGCGTAGAAAGTGTGGCAGACTTTTGCACATTATGTCTAATGATTATGCCCCACGACATTTTGGAAGCTCTTAATTGCAGGAAGTTAGCTAATCTTGAACTGCAGACAATTTTATTGAATGATATTCCCCATTACACTGATGGCTAATTTGGAGAGAAACCCCTCCAGATTTCATTTTGGACACTCTACATGGGGATATCCCATGCGCCGCGTCTCCTGTAACCTAACCCCGAACGCCTATTTCTAATGACACCCTCTTTAATTACCAAAAAAAAAAAAAATGGAGAGAAACGAATAGTAGGATCGCCAATTAGGTAAGGATTTTATGAGAAGTCTGAAAAGTTTTTAACAGGGGGTTCATCCTGGTTCATTCATAGTAATGATAACATTTTCTAGGTGGCTCCTCACATACGTCTGGTATACAAGACACTCGGTGAAATTAGCAGTCCTAAACCTACATTTTCACAGTCACTAACACAAGCAAGTCAAATATCACCAAAAGCAGCAAGAAAAACTATTTGGTTCTCATAAAATAACCTCGATAACTTGATGGGCCAAGCTAGTTTCACCTCTGGTTTTTATTTACTTAAATAACAAGTAAGTTAGGATTCATGAGAACTAAACTTCCCCCAGAGAGGTATTATTTCCATGGATGGAGATAGGGCAAATGGTTACTCCTATAACAAAACAACACCAAACATTAAAGATGAGGCTATTTTTTGCTGTGATTCTCTAGAATCCAATTAATTCTAATTTTTTAATACTGCTCGCATAAGATATCTAGAAACAGTTTAGTTCACAATGAAAACAAAGAACCCAATACAAAATTGTGTGAAGCAACATAACGACATCAATCAGGCCTCTTGATGCACTGGGCACAGGCTAATACAAGCACAAACGAGGAATCATGGACGCTACACATGACAACTGTCCTCTACAAATTTACAACACGGTTGCTTCAACAGTCTCCATGAAGAAAATCACAAGGCTGACAGCAGAACAAACCTGTCCAGCATGTCTTACAAAAAGGATGACCGCAAGTAGCTGACATGATTTCGTTGCGTGGATAAGTTTCAAAGCAAATACCACATGCTACCTGCAGACAGACATAAAGCATAAATGCATGATCCAACTGACAAGGACACTGGAACGTGTTTAGCTTGGAATCGTAACTTAAAGCTACATACTTCTCTAGAATTTGTATAATCGACAACTGGTTTCTCAAGCAAACCCACAGCTTTCCTCACACTATCTTCGTCGGCGAACCATGCATCATGCACTTTACTAACACTCCTGCATCCAACAGCATGATCAAAATGAAAATCTAACTATTCATCGCAGAAAAGAAAACTACAAAGGGCCTGACGACATTACAAATGAACATTAGACTCAGCACAGATCTAAACAGGGCCTCCGCAATTCTTTCTTTTTCCTGGTATCATATGCAAACACATCACATCAATATTCCCCAATAATAAGATATTGCAGGATGACTAACCAGCTATAATGTCGGAGAAGAATAATAGCAGCGACCCTTGCTATGGAGAGCACAGATGACACTCGCATTATGTCATCCTCTTGGCGCTGCCTAATATCTATGTCCCGTAAAATGGTGTAGCTTTGCTGGGAAAGATGAGAAATGTAAGCAGTTGTCGAATAGATAGCAATTAGGTGAAAGGTCCTAACTCTATTTAAGGTGTTGGCCCAGACTTTTTCTATCCTGTGTGGACTATCCCAACACCTCCTCATAATCCCACATCGGATCTTTGTCCGGGGGTCGGACGTCCTCGTTCGGAATCTTTGTCCGACGGGACGAATCTGGCTCTGATACCATATTAGAAATCGTGTCCGGATAACACTTCACCTAAAAGCTAGCAATTAGGTGAAGGGTCTCAACTTTATTTAAGGTGTTGGCCCAGGCCTTTTATATTCAATATGGGACTATCCCAACACAAAACAACTACGTCAAACCAAGAAGCCATTCGGTGCCTCAATTACAGGTAAAGAAAAACATCATGCAAGCTCAAACAAATGTACACCCTTCAAAAATAAAAATAAAAAATCCTCTAACTTTACCAACGAAATCATATCCACAAGCAGTCAAGAATAGTAGGTACAAAAATCCGAATCACAAAAGCATCCTCGTCAGAGTCCTTTCCAAGCCAGCATGCCGAAGCAAAAAAGAAAAATTTCCGCACTTAAATCTTGGATCCGCCCTAAACATGCTTCGTTGACCAATGCAACAGCCAATGCCCAACCTACTAACAACAAACCAAACAACCCAGATCAAAATCAAACCCATCATCAGAACCGCCCACGATGACCTCCCCAGCTGAATTCCACCCCCCAACAACACAAACACCCTACCGAAAGAAAGAGGGAGAACCCCAATACAATCCAATCCAAACAACCTGGTGGCGACATGCGGAATAGACATCGGAATCATCATCCAAGTCCTCGACGAACTCGAATCCACCATCTTCGGGGTCTGCAGAATCGCTGTTGTAATAATCGTCGGCATCCCCGCTGTAGTAGTCATCGTCCATCGAATAAGCGTCGTTGGCGTCGTGCATATCGTCCTCGGGGTCCATCACACACCTCCCCCTTACCCCTCCCTAACCCTAGAACTACGGCGAAGAACGATCGACGGGGGGAAGAAGTCAGTGTTCCTCCGATCCCGGGGGATCGTGTCTCTCCTATTTGGGTTGGGGCGGGGTTGGAGGAATGGGAAGAAGTCGGTGGTGGGGAGGCGGCTGGCTCTTTTGGCTTTTGGACGACGGTGAGGAGAAAAAAAAGGTGGAAAACGCATTAAAAAAACAAATTAGTTTCATCACTTTTTAGGTTGTAAGAGACGGAAAGAATGTGGTATTGTATAGAAATACTTAATAAAAATATATACGATTATTTTTACCACACGCTAATAAATTTTATTAGAGTCACGGTCCAAAGCTCGTCAAAGAAAAAAATCAGGACGATAACTCCTTTATATAAGAGATGAGAATGCGCCCGAGTAGATCAATCCAGTAAGCTAACTTGGAGTTTTGTTAGTTAATAACGTTAGTCAATAAAATATTTTTAAAAATAAAATAAGACCGACTTTTTAATATTAATTAAAAATTTTTGAAATTACGTATCTTATTTAACAAATATTTTGTTGGAACACGTTACTAAGCTAACTTGACGTATTTGTGTTTGACCTTGGATGAAAAAGGCATCACGTGGTCTCTCCCTTACGTTTTATAGACGAACATTTCAAGATTTTTTATTTTCAATCTCGAGAAATTGTATTTCCGTAGATTAAATTGGAAAGAGCCCGACGAAAAATTTTGAGTCTGTAGGATATCGTGCAACGACGAAACTAATAAAAATAATGACCTCTGTTAAAATTTTTTTTTTAAAAAAAAAATAATGTAAATTTTATGATGACTCTCAAAAACGGATGGAAATAAATGAACTGTTCCAACGGAAAATAAATAGCGTCGTCGTTTAAGTGATTCGATTAAATCAACTTGACACAATTTCATGCTTTTTTTTATTGAATAAATTCAATTTCGAAATATTATTTAATAAATTTTAAAATTATTTATTTTATTTTGTGAAATAATTTAGCAACTAACGTGGTGACGTTAAATTCATTATCTCCGTACCTGGATGCCCATTCATATATACTCTATGCGAGCACAGTGGCGTTGATGGATGACGCTTCTCACGGCTGACACCCATTTCCAATAATTGAAAACACCGAATCGCAGTGATAATTCTTAAGAGTAGAAAAAAATTATTTTCCTCCCGGAACAAATCCGCAATCACCTTTAACACAGACAATTCGGCCGGTCCCAACTATGCTGGTGGTAAATATTTTCTTAGTCATATTATTCGATGGATATGTTGCCTGTCCATTTTTGGCTGCCGCCCACCCAACAGCCAAACCCCATTTGAATGCCTTTTTCACTAATGACAAAAGGACTTAGAGAAGGGTGGGTACCTTGGCCGTAGGCTGCTGGCGAGTAGATCTCCATAACTATGGCTTCCAACAAATTCAACCACGTAATTTCCGGTCAACCAGACCCAATGCCCGCCCAATCCAAGGTAAGAAGACCCCATGGAGGGATGTGATGAACCAGACAACATTTGCTTATAATGCTGGAAAAGAAGCCGAATTTTAGATAGCTCTTACTCCTACTATGCCCAACTGACACTAAATTCATCATTTGCATAATAATAATAATAATTGGGTCAAAAAAAGTATAATGGCCAGAACAAATAAAGGAACTCATCAGATTGGGGGGGGGACCTTTCTGATAATCTCGTTTGAGCTGATCTAAGAATTTGTACAAAAAACAGTAGAATTGCTGTGAGTCGCTGACCGTCTGCCAAGTAGTTAAAAAGGAGACAAACGAAAAGAAAAGAAGACACGTACCTTTCGCCATCATCAACATCAACGAGTTCCACTACACCATTATGTTGTTCATCTTTAACTTTCGAAAGGGGTGAGAAAAAATACAGGGAAAGAAATAAACAAAAAAGGGAAGAAGAAATCGCTTGAGTTTCATAGATTATAAATCAACAGAAATTTCCCGAGAAGGTTCATCAAACATATCTGGTGCATTGATATAAACACAATAGATATTCCCAACATGAAGTTCACATGGCCAAACAATACTGCAGATGCTATTCCAGTAAAGGTTGTCGCAACTGTTGATGAGTATTTCTTTAAAATTGTATCTCAATGCAGCAAGAAAAAGGATTGATTTAAAGTGAAGCTCTATTACAGGAAGAAAAACTATATTCAGAAAAATAAACAAATATGAATAAGAGAAATGGTATCTTTCTGCGAGCCACTAAAACAAGAAATGGAGCAACCACTGTAATACTAAACGAGATTGGGAAGCTACCTGCATATTTGAAGAAAAATGAGGACAGAATTCCTTGGGCTTCATTGTTACATGTTAAAAGCATGGTAGCATGAGAGTGTCCCTGTAGGATGTTAAAATTGCTTGAACCTAAATCAAATAGATAAATTTTTATTACAATCTTAATGATTCCAAATAAATACTAAGAAATCGAGTAGTATATAAATGTACTGTGCTGCCTTAACATGCTCCTGACATACATAATTTCCCACATGAACTATAGCTATAGTGAGATGACCAGTGACCAACATTTCCCAACTTGTATGAGGGGGTGGGGGAGAATGGATGTAGATGCACATAGCCTCTTGCAAATATTCAATATTTAAATTAAGATTGTTTCCATTTCTTGGACCCATTACTATGATTCCTTATATTAAGAGAGAATATGAGATAGAGAAAGTGAAAACCTGCATGATGGATTTCAAATAATTATTGATGGCCTACAGAAGAGCAGGGACGGCAAGGAGAACATTGTTTCGTGCAGCCTGGAGTTGAAAAAAACATAAGATATTAAATTGAATTGACCACCTACAAGTATTTCAAAGGATAGATATTTTAAAAGCAAATAATAACTAAAGGCTCTTCCAAATATTTAAAAAGCAAAGAAATAGCTGAAGGCTCAGCCAGAATACAGATGACAAGAAGCAGCATAGCTAAGAAAACAAACCTCCCTTTGCAATTCTAATGCGCATTATCTTATTCAAAGTGTATGCTTTTTCAAACAAGTTCTATGCAAGGCCTGTGTGTTTACTCTATATGAAGTAATCTCACTGATTATATCATAAGCATCTAATCTAATCTGATTAATATATTCCTAGAAAGACCATTAATGCATCTAGTGCACTTGGTAGGAGAGGATGACTAAATATATACAGCCTTATTCTATTATAACGATGATGTCAGACCAATTTGTGTTCATATCAACTAAATACATGGCCCCCTGCAATAGTCTATATAAACAGCCTTGCCCTAGCAAATATTTATATTTGCAAGGCTCTTAGATCCTCGCCCTCAAACCCGTGCCTGAGGTTAACAAAGGAGAACTTTTTCGTTACTCCAAAACTTGCTCACGCATCTACTTCACTAAACTCCATGAATACGAGATTGTGTTACTTAAAGATGGCACTGATTGGATCTAATTACCAATCAAAATTAAACATTGTACAATTAATTTTCATTTTTAAGAAATACGTGCATGAACAACGACGGGAGAAACTTGGAGAAAAATGTGAAATCATTAAAAAAAAATGAATGGGGAAGTCTTACCTGAATGAAAGTAGAT
Source organism: Melastoma candidum (assembly GCA_023653495.1). Lineage (NCBI taxonomy): Eukaryota > Viridiplantae > Streptophyta > Magnoliopsida > Myrtales > Melastomataceae > Melastoma > Melastoma candidum. The sequence goes on along the minus strand of CM042891.1, from coordinate 4,982,891 downwards.
ATGCACAGCAATGATTTCTCGCCCTTTTTCTGATTTCTAGCAAAGAGCTTGTATTAGTGGAACGTCACTTTCCTGCAATTACTAATGCGTCTCGTTCCATTTTTGCTAAGCTATTAGTGAATTTTAGGATGTGACTTCTTCTGATTGGATAATGGATGCTAGCCTCTCTAAAAGAGATGGCCATCCATTCCATATGATAAACCCATAAAGAACAAAAAATAGTGAATTCTAAGTCAGGAAAAACATATATTCTGTCCATGCCAACAAACAATACAAATTATCCCCGGTAAATTTAATAGTATCTTGGATGAGCAAATAAGTGTTACAGAAATCCTACCATATCTTACATCTGTAAGTCTAAATAATATGGAATTCATGAGGAGAAATGTTCAGGTCACATTGAGTTAATAGAAGGCTCAAAAGCATATACACGTCTGTTCAATGAGGCCATAGTTCAGAATACCTGAAGTAAAAGCATCACAATAGCAGAAATGACTTTTGCAACTTCCATCAGAAAATTAACACTGATGAGGCTGAAATTGAACTTCCCATCGACCTTGGACATATAAACTAAAATAGGCTGGGAAAAAACAGGTTGCAAACCAGAGTACAAAAAAACTTCCAGATCAGTAATAGGGTGCCACAGAAGCAATAACAGAAATGTCGGCAGGATGAAAAAGTAACTGCAGGAGCAACACTATATGAGGGTTTCAAGATGCCTTGCAAGCCATTCATATGGAATGCCGGGATTCTTAGGCAATCCAAACCAGTTTCATTCACAATCATATTGTCAAGATCCCTTCAGGCAAAGATTGGCCTTTCTACATAAATCTCCTCGAGAGTTGGTTAGCATCGTGTGCCAACTATGTTAGTTGAAATGGAATAATAAGGATTGAACCCATCCAAAGAAAGTACCCGAGCATAATTCTGAAAACCAATACTAAAAGAAGGACGAGGATGACACTATATGATTTTTTTAATATCAATGCGAAGGGCAAAATATCAATTTATGGCCTCAATTTTGAGCCAACTTTCTGTTTTGTCCTTAACTTAGTTTGTTATATAATTTTGTCACCAACTTTTGTTTTTATTTTAATTTTGGCCAATCATGAATTTCTCCTAGCGAAAGCCAGACAAGGCCTTAATAGACAATTTTCATTTATCGACTAAAAAGAAAAAAGATTTTAAAAAATAAGAAATAATATTGAAACCTTTCATTTGTTTTTTTATTATAAAATTTTGATGAACAAATCAAATGAATTGGAAGCCGAAGTTCACGATAGTTGCTGATGTTGTTAAAAAATATGAAAAATCGATGAATGTTGGATGATGTTCTATTAGGGGGCGACTATTACGGATAAAGTGGATTACGAGACGAATGAATGAGATGTCGAAACTCCACTATTATAGAACATATGTTAGACTATATTAAGGCCTTGTTTGGCTTTCGCAAGAAAAAATTCATGATTGGCCAAAATCGAAATAAAAATAAAAGTTGGTGACAAAATTATATAACAAACTAAGTTAATGACAAAACAGAAAGTTGGCTCAAATTTGAAGCCATAATCGTATATTTTGCCAAATTTTTATAATAATAACTTCCAGTATCACAATCTCAACAATCAGTGACAACTAAAAAGGAAACTGACCAAATTTGACTTGCCTGTCAGCTAATGATAATCCCAGTTTATTGCAATTGCATGATAATTCCATATCTTTGTCTTTCATTTTTCTCATTATATTTCTTTTTTTATTTTTGCACGGAAAAAGTTTAAATTAAAAAATCGTCTTAATTTAAAAAAAAACTGCCGGCTTACGACTATTCAGTTTAGACGAGTTCTGTCAACATGAACAATGACGGAGTTAGGAATCCCGTTTGGTATTAAGCGATTCACTCAACAACGTAGAGATGGATTTACATCTCGGAGGCAGTGATGGGTTCTCTCCGTTCCACCGCTCATTTAAAGAAATTACGTCGAACGCGGTTAGAGACCCTAATTAAGCGGCGGAGTGAGTCCGATGAATTTCGCAAATTCTTTTAAAATAAGTGGTATTTTTATAAAAAGTGGATGTATTTTCTCAAACATAGCTTAAACCACGTGCCTCTTAAAATTACCATTTCCCCACCCAACACAACGCTGTTTTGGATCCGCCTGGTCGTTACAATCTAATCAACCGACTCCCTCTTTTTAACCCACGCTCTACCTCCCCCCGCCCGCCGCCGGGAAGCTGTAGATCCATCAAAACACCGCCGCAGTTTGGCCTCATCGACTCTCGCCCTTCCTCTCCTTAGTTCCTTTCGATTTTTCACCTCCTTTTTGTCTGCATTCATTTTCTGATTCCCGGCGTCCTCCGATCTCCACCGTGCAGGTCGTTGAGCTCCGGATTGGAAAGTTGTACTTTTGTCGCTGATCATCTCCTAAGGCATCCGGCCGTTAGTATTTTTTTCGCTGTTCTTTTCATGGATTATTGTCATGGCAGTACGAGTCTCTTCAGTTGATTTGGTTTGTGTATTGGTTGTTTCTTTTCGGTCCATTGCAGATAAGGCCTACGTGACTAGGTATTAGCAGCAACGATGGTTTCCTTTGAAATGAATGACCGGAAAAGTAAGTTGTGTTCGGTCCGATATAGCTTCATGCGTTTGCTCTTGAGAATATAAGTCCCCCATGCATCTGGATCATGTCCTTTCCATGTTGTTTACGACTTGGAAACTGAAACTGAAACTAGCCTCGTCTTATTTGGAGCAATCTGTGTTAGATCGATTTTACTTCCAATCTATTTATTTATTTGATCGATTTCAGCCTGATGAAATTTTACTGGTTGATCTATCCTGGTTGATGATTATGAAAGTCTTGCCATACTTCCATCCTGGTTGATGCTTATGAAGCTTGGTGTTTGACGTAGATATGTCTCCTGCGATTTGTGCATCTCCATTCTCAGTTAAAATCTAGGTGTCCATGGTTGGGACAATCTCATGATATGGCCTGTAAAATTTTCATTTTTAATTTTCGTGAACTAGAAATTGGGCTGGGGTTGACTGGCTTTGGCATCTTCTTCTCGGTCTTGGGAATCATCTTTTTCTTTGACAAGGGACTCCTTGCTATGGGAAATGTAAGCTGGTCACTTCCCTTTTCTTCAGCTAGGGTGACCATTTGTGTCCCAAAACTGCCATTAAATGGTACTCTAATGATGTATATTTTGGTATAGCTGCTCTTCGTTTCAGGGGTCTCCTTGACTATAGGACCAAAGTCTACCATGCAATTCTTCATGAAACGACAGAACTTCAAGGTTCTCTATATCTTCCCTTTATGGATTAGCTCTGCAGTTACACTCTTGTAACAATCATTTCCACTTTTTTCAATGTCTTTCTATTATCAGGGAACAATCTCATTCGGCGTAGGCTTCTTCTTTGTTGTCATAGGATGGCCTGTTATTGGCATGATCTTGGAATCATATGGTTTCGTAGTTCTTTTCAGGTTCGCCTGATGTCTTTTCTCAACTTTCCACTCATGGGTGTCTACACATCTGGAAATATTGAAGGTTATTGATCATGTATCTCATGTGCAGTGGCTTTTGGCCGACTCTGGCAGTCTTTCTGCAAAAGATACCCATCCTGGGTTGGGTCTTTCAGCAACCCATTATTAGATCGGTATGCCTATGGATACATTTGTTGTGTTCCTAACTAGCAGATCATGAATATTGAATGATTTTGCTCCCAGTGGCAATTCCTGCTGTTTGGTCGTTATATGTTTGCTATAAGAAGTTTAATGTCTTGGAGCTAAAGCTCTATACCTTGTTAAAAATCAGTGAAAGAAATAGTTTGCAGAAGTCGCATATGGCGCTCATCACTTTAGGTGAAGAAAATCTCCATTTCCACATATATAAGAATGCCGTAGTAGCTGGATACATTCGTGTAGCTTTGAAAAGTATTCCTGGGATTTCTGTTTTTTCTCTCTTTCTAATGCTTATAGTTCATGTTCTTTAGTGCTAAAAGTGAAGGCTTGAGATGTAGCTATACAGGAAGACAAATAGAGAAAGTTTGTGTCAATATTTTGTGGAGGAGTTCAACCTTGTTTGGGGAATGATGTCTGTGCAGCAATACGATCTCGACTGTTCCGTTTTGAAGAAGCCAACTTTAAATATCTGGTTAAGCAGTTTAGTTTGTCTTGAGGCTAACAGTCAGGGTGTTTAATGTTTATCAAAAGGATCGTCTTTTGATTTATCATAGCTTTTTTTTTTGTGTAACTTCTTAATAGTCAAATCAATTTTAAGGGACACGGATGATATTTTTTCCCAGAAACCTTGTTGTCTTCGTCTTCTTCTCCACTCTTTTTATCACTCGTTTTGTTCTGATTGTCTGACACGTCCTTTATCAGATACTGGACAGGTACCGAGGAAGGCGGGTGCCTGTATGATTCCCATGTCGTGGAAGCATGAACAGCCATGTAATTTCGTTTGTAGGAGGTATAAAATAGCAATCGGGTAGGGGAAAAAAGAGACAACTCGTTGACTCCGTGAAAGGGTGGTGAAGACAGATACCAGATGTTCATTCGTAAGGTGCACATCTTGAACAGGGAAATCACGCGAGGTTGTTGGGCTTGATCTAATTTTTTTTATTTCCTGCTTCGTCTCTGTTCTTTTGATGTTGTTCCAACCAGGCTTCAAAGGTTGATAATGGTCCGAGCACTACGTTGTTAACGGAAAAAAATCAATCTAACGGTGATTTGCATTTATGGGATGATTTTTCGGATGCATGCACCTTATATGGGTGCAGAGTAAGTAGTAGAGGTTATAAGATTTGGGTAAAGGGCAAAATACTAACAGTGGTTGAGAAAGTTGGAAACTATTAGAGGAACTTTCCTCTTCGGTCGACTTTGCACAATACTTCCTCGGATAGTTGAAGCGAGCAAGGATTGCTACCATAGACATCTGCACAAGGCTCCAAAAATGAACCCTTTTTTTTTTAAAGAGTGAACAGAGATATTTGTTAAGCTGAAGTAACAACATCTGCGTTACCGTTGGAAAACATTTTCTCTGATCTGATCTCGCTTATAAGTGGGGTCAGGACGGAGATTGGCCCAAGCATGGGAATCCATCCGCACCAAAACTGGCGCAGCTGAATTTTGTTTTTTGTTTAAGCTGGGGATTGGGAAAATTAAAAGTGGATGGATCCGGTGACGTTCGGAATAATCATCGGCGTCATCGCACTCTTCTTTGCTGCCGTCTGCATCATCACCCTCGAAGGCACTTGCAGGCGCCGATCCCGATAAACTCACAACAACCCTCTACTCCCTCACCTCCTCCTCCTCCTCCTCCTCCTCCTCAAGTGCTTAACCCTCTCCCTCAAGTTGCCGCCCGATTGGATCCCCCTGGAAGGATGCGGTTTACTCCCTCACTGAGGTTAGGGCTCTCGGCGGCGGCTGCTGCTGCTGTCATCTTGGTTGGTGCGGGGTTGGACGTGAGTTTGGCGCACGAGGGAGGGAGCTGCCCCTTTTCAGGACACTACTCCCCCGCGCCATCCCACGCTGAGGATGGGCACCAGTGCGGCGACCATGGTCACCTCCACCACGACCATCACCATGAACATCATGGCCATGATGTTGGAACCCGGCGAGCGAAACTGCCTGAGGAGCTGGCCGAGGAGGAGGATCTCAGGCTCTATGGCTTTGGGTCGGGATTCGACCATGACCACGACTACGACGGCCACGGCCACGGCCACCACCATCACCATCTTCATGAGGATCAGCATTCCGGCGGGTCCACGCTCTCCGGATTCAGTACGTTTTATTCAGTTGTACGTTCCTGTTGAAGTAAACAGAGTCTGTATCACTGCTGGTTGATTTGATGGGTCGCGTGTCCTACTTTGGTCCATCCAAGCACATTTTGATTGTGTGGTGTTTGGCGGAGCTATCCTTTTGGCGTGCTTGATTTTGTCTCGGTGAAGAAAAACGGGTGCTGTCTGTAAATTAAATGGATTCAGTCAGTAAATTAAACTCCCATTTCAATATGAAATTTGTGGAGTGAGAAATAGACTTTATATAGTCTGAAGAGAGCTCGCTGCAGCTTATGATTTTGTAATGTGCATGCCGGGGGTCTTCCAATTTGTGGTACTTGAAGATTCCGTGCATCTATTGTCGCCAGATTTTTTAGTTCCGGGTTGTTAATCGTTATTTGTGTTTAAAATTGGTGTCCCCACATGTGTGGACACGGAATGCGTCCGACTGTAGTATACCCATAGAATAGATGGATGGCAGTGTATTACCTGATTTCTATCAGTAAGGTGGTTGGTCTTTATGACTTTTTCTCGTTGTGGTCGTAGGTCTCTGGCTTCAAGCCTTGAGCTGTTCTTTATTGGTTAGTATGGCTTCACTCATCTGTCTTATCTTGTTGCCACTACTATTTGGTAAGCTTGCTCAAACCAAATTACAAAATACTTCTCCTATCTTGTTATCTTTTCCCATAATTCTAGCGTTTGCATGCCCTTGGCCTTCAAGAACCTTCATAATAATTATTGTCTAATTGAACTATTCCCATATAAATTGTTGCAGTCAAAGGAAAACCATCAAAGGAAGTCGTCGATTCATTGGCATTGTTCGGGGTTAGTGTCTTTTAACCTTTTCTCTTTATAATTTGTTTCGAGGATTCTCAGACATGTAAACAGATGTGAAAGGTTAATTTTGTTATCTGAACCAGAAGTCTAAAGTTTCCATAACAATTTATAATGTTTATGTTGTCTATAGGCCTACTTATTTTTAGTGCTCTGTCAAGTATTACTTTGTTATTGACCTTGTGATTAATGGAGGTAACTCACCATGCCGTGTTTTAAAGTATCTAGGTATGTGTTAATTCAATGTGAAGCTCATCTGTTCTAATTTGAACAAAAAGGAGATCCAAGTAGGTCTGCATATTGCGCAGGAAACTTTCTTAGCGCTAGGATAAGTTGGACATTCAGGTCTTGCTTACTGGAATACCTGGGGCTGTGAAAGCCTTTATGAACCTGGTTCAATCTCTAGACAGTAGTGGGCATGTGCCATTTCTTCTTCATCACTGGAATTTGATAATCACTTTATCTACAAAGCTGATCCATTGTGTTAGATCGACTTGCTAGATTAGTAGGGATTCTTCACTGCAAGATAAAAAAGAATGTCACAATACTTTTGGCGTTTCTTTGTCTGTATGCAGAGACTAGCTCATCTCGAACGTTACTCATATTTCCAGTGAAATGTACATGGATGGTGACAATTGGTTTCTTACTTTTGCTTGACTGGCTTTAATTTTTTCAGGCTGGAGCAATGCTTGGAGATGCTTTTCTACACCAACTACCTCATGCTTTTGGTATGGTTTTGATATGTTGTACTATTGGAGGAAATCTGATAAGATTTTCTGTTGTTTTTTTTTAAATAAATCCACTTCACTGGGAAGGATGGATATTGTTTCCTCCTTTGTCAATACTCTAATTTATCTCTACATATATTTTTCATTGTATATGTCCAAATAACACTATATTTGAGGCTTACTATTGACCAAGCATGGAGTAAAATAGTTCCCAATTTATCTCTACACATATTTTGCAAGCAATGATGCAACACAAAATTGCCCCTTTAGTGTCTTGTTGATCACGGGTTTGAGGTGTTGAAATGACCTATTTGCAAAGGAAAGGTTAGCCAATCCTCCCTTAGCCTGTGTAAGGCAGGGATGTTTTATGCGTTGGGACACATAATATAAACTTTTGCTTGTGTAACCTTAGGCACTATCCAGACCTGGCAACATGGGCGACCTTTTAATTAATACCTAGAAATTCAATGGCATTTTAATCAGTAGGTCAAGATTATGACATTATGTACTATTGCATGGAATTTCAGGTGCGGACCATTCCCATTCACATGATCACCATGCTGAAGGTATTCACATTTCTCATTTTGGTCATGAGCACCACCATAACTTGGAGGAACTCTCTCTTGGAATGTCTGTTTTAGGTAAGTTGATGGATAAAGTGGAGGCACTATTCTTTCTTTTAGCCACTGACATTCAACATCAACTTTGTCATCTGAAGTTTTTTCTGTTAACTGTGGCTTTCTGCAAGTGTGAGTTGCAAGTCCCTTCTCGACAACTATTATGATGGGATATTGATTTCCTAGAAATTGGCTTCAAATTGCGCCTGCATCTGAAGAAGTCTTTACATGAAAATTTGTTGGCTAATTGGTGTTAGCTCACATGAAAAAAACTGCAGAATGGCTTTTCATTTTTTAAAGAAGGATACAATCCTGTGAATACTTCCTAATGATAGATCTAAGGTTTAGTCCTTGTTGTAGCCAACTATCGATATAATCTCTCGGATTGTTTTACATTAATTCTATAGCTTTTATCAATGTTGTCTCATTATCTTTTAGCTTGTTGCTTTTGCATTCAGGTTATACTGGTGAAACTCAATCGTGTTTTTTATGCTTTCATAGGTGGAATTCTTCTTTTTCTGGTCGTTGAGAAGCTCGTGAGGTATGTCGAAGAGAAGTCTGGTGGAGAAAAGCTACATCATCATCATCATCATAAAAGCACTAAAAAGCTCAATCATGTCAATGATCCTGATGATACTAAAGCTACAGTAGCAGATGGTAAAAATGAGAAACCTGGCTCAACTCCTTCTGAGGGGATGAATTTAAATGAATTCAAGGACGACTCGTTGGATGGAGATGAATTAAAAGGCAATGGATCTCTTCGCAAGGTACATCTTCAAGGAAGTAACCCAATTCGCTTAACATTAAATGTTATATTACCTTGATTGAATTATGGCCGTATTTCTGTCATGATAATCCCTGGGTTTTATTCTGAAGACGAACAATTATTTTGGTGAAACTTTGTTTTGCATATGAGCCTATCTAATCGAAAATACAAACTTATTCAAAAAACCATTGACTGATGTACGTCATTTCGTAAATTGTAATAAATATTTCATCAGGTTGGTGAAATGTAAGCTGATTATTGTAAATGTTTACGTTTGCCTTTGTTGCAATCCAATACTCGCCTTCATATCCACTCTCAGATTATATGAAAATGATAAAATGTTAAGACGACTTTGATGTGAATATTCAGCATCAAATATTATGCAATGAGTTTTTAGATTTGCTTGAAGTAATTGATATTAAATGAAAGATATATCTATTGTATTTAACAATGAGGTAGGATTGAACCTTCGTGCTGTTTGGTGCAGAGAAATGTGTTTACCACAGTCACCAAACAAGATGAAAATGTTGATAGCTCATCAACTGGCAAATCACTCGAGGAGAAGGAATCAACATTGTCATCAAAAAATCTTATCTTTGGTTATCTCAATCTCTTTTCTGATGGTGTTGTAAGTATGTTTGCTCTCTCTTATATGATACCGAGATCCCAATAAACCACATCCTGCCCGTGATGGAGTAGGGATATATTGATATTTCTTCTTACATTAACTATGCTTGTCGAGTTTTCAACAGATAAAACTTGATACCAAAACCAATTTTCTAAAGAATTAAGCTATTATATGAGCAAAATTTTTTTCCTTTTGTAATCTTGCATGTCTGTCAAACATTATTTGGCATCTCTCCGCTTATTCCAAAACATGAAGATTTTACATAGAAATATAATGAGCAGCTCTGTGAAGAATGTTAAAGCTAGGCATTTCTCTCTGCAAAGGGTAATATTTTACTTCACTGATGGTATAAAATGTGCATATGTACTCGGGCGTGCCCATACAGTGCGGGGAAGAAGTGGTTTGCATTTCCAAACCCTTAAGTGACAGCTCACCAGAAAATGAGGTCACTGTTGCGGAAGGCTTACCTGCTTTTCTTTAAGATAATTTGACAAAATCATTGTGAAAAAATTACTGTAAACCTCAGGGTTCTTATGCAATCTAATCTGATCAACTTTGGTTTGTATTTGAGCTAAAAATATAATGTGGTACTGACCTACGGAAGTATTGCAGCATAATTTCACAGATGGGATGAGTCTGGGAAGTGCATTCCTTCTCCACGGTTCCATTGGTGGATGGTCCAGGACATTGTTTTTGCTTGCTCATGAGCTTCCTCAAGAGGTATGGGAATTTTCCTTTTTGGAATAGAAAATTGAAAGAGCTTGTATTTAAATTAACATTCATCTCACCATTTCTGGCATCATGAGTGAGCATAGCCATATTAATTAACTTATTTAAGTTACCAAAAAAGAATTGGAAGACAATAAAAAAGTTTAAGACTGTTAAGTTCTGCTAAAGAAAGATTCCCCAACCTACTATTTTGAGGAATGCACAAGGGTTTTGTCAGTATCACATCAGACGGTTCTTATTAATGACATTTTTACTCTAAGACAGTGCATAAGACAGATACTGAATGAAGCAGGACAACCTGTGGAACTGCCAGATATACCTATCTTATTCAACTGTATCGTGCATAGAATCTGTCCTAACTTCATCATGTCACAACATGGTCCATGCAGGTTGGCGATTTTGGTATCCTGGTGAGATCTGGATTTAGTGTTCCCAAGGCCCTTTTCTTCAATTTTCTGTCAGCCTTGGTTGCTTTAGCAGGAACGGCATTAGTAAGTTCCGTTTGACCAAATGTTGTGGAACGAGATGGTCCTGTAACATTGACTTCCAGTGACATTTAAATTGAATGGCTTTCTTGGTACTGTTTTTTAGGCATTGTTAATCGGACAAGAAGGAGGACAATCTTCTGTGATCGAGGTAGGGGTTGAACTCTGCACATTCTCATGGCAATTGTGATACCTGATCGTGAGCATAGAGTGAAGGTAACTCATCCCCACAGTTTCCTATCATTAATTTTTCTTTTTCTTTTTCTTTTAAGGGATTCACAGCTGGTGGGTTTATATACATTGCGGTGGGAGTAATTGTGGAAATGAATGCGAGTGGGAGCGTCACATTGAAGAGTACATTGATACAGCTGACTTCACTGGTTTTGGGTATGGCTGTTGCCCTTGGGATTTCCATTGTAGAATGAAGGTGATACAAAGGTGATGTATTTTTTTTGTCCCTGTAATAACATGAACATACCGAATGATTTAAGGTTTTAGAGTTAGTTTTACACTAGTTCGACTGCTGGGTTTGACAGGGTGGTCCATGTGAAGGCACCCACTCTATCCTTTGTTCACCGATGTAGTCAACTCAGTGTTGGTATTGAGGACTGGGTTTTCCCCAGTTCGGGGACATCTTCACCTGCGGATGCTCTGAGCACCCCCCCGTTCAAAGCTGGCTTCCCCATTCTGCGTCTTCTCTTGCTCCTTACGTGTGGGAATGGCTTAGGCTTTGGGTGAATGCAAAGGGAATCGTTTGCTCGGCTTGTTCGCGCTTGCTGGATTCTATTATCCCTTCCCTTTTAGGGACGACTACTCGCGGGCTCCATCTTTTGCTAGATTCTGTCTCATCTTTGTTGATGACCAGAAGGGGCTTCCCCTTGAAATCTTACCTGGTATATTCTTAAGCATGACTGGGATTCGAATGCGTTGAGATGATAGAATATAGAGAAGGCCAGAATAACAAAGCGCACAGAGGGGGGAGTGCTCGATGGCAAATGAGCAGCACGTCGGATCGGTGGGCGACCGTGAACGATCGGTGGCAAAAACGTATCAATTATACCAAAACATTTGCCCCTGTATTATTATATATTTAGAAAGAGGACAACCTAAGTCATTGACAAGTTCATGTTTTTTTTTGTTGGTAAGGTAAAATTTTTATAAAAACGAAGGAGAATCTGCACAGGTCCATGGCCTCCAGCGCCCGACAAGTTAATGTTTAGAGATGCTCCACATTGTGCAGAGGGTTTGAGAGCTCTCTAACATGGAGCTCTGAAGCTTGAACCATTTACATAAAGCATATGTGAACTAGCTCTAGGAAAGGACAACCTCCAACTTGGAGAGACATCTATCGTATAATGATCACCTCTGCCGCGAAAATGTAGCAGTTATTCTACTCTTAGGTTTCTTCAACCTGGTCATGATTCTCGTGGAAACATCAGTTTGAATGCAGGGTTTGACAGTGTCGTCCGTGTCTGTCCTTTGTTCGCTGAGGTTGTCACCTCAATGTTGGGATTTCACAACTGGGTTTGCTCCGGTTCAGGGACATCTTGACCCACGAATGCTCTGAGAGGGCTTTCGATGCTCCTCGGGGTAATGCAGGTTTGATAGCAATTGCTCTGGTCTTTCTTCGACGGGGTCAATCCATCACAATCGACGTCGTCAGTTGGTCCTGGTTTTGTCCCGCCACATACCTACGTAGAGATGCTTCATGGACTCTATTCATGCTCCTGGCAGAATTGGACATCTCATTCTGGCAATTAACTGCATTCTCCAGTTGGCTGGATTGTGTTTTTCGTTTGCTCGGTGGAGTCTCTACCTCAGCATTGGCATTGTGCAAGTTATGGTTGAATTCAGCCAAGTCTTCACCTGGAGATGATTTGAGGCACCGTTTTTTGCTCTTCTTGTAGACATTCTAATTCGATTAGCGGAGCAAACAGCCTCCTCCCGTTGGCAGTGAATATTCGGTTTTTTCTTTGACTGGACCGCTGTGTCATAGTCCTTGTCGCATGCCTCCGCTAGCCCGATCAACAACAGGAGGCGGTTTGAGGCATCTTTTTACGACATGCTTTGCACGTGGTTCATCTTTCTCTTTGGGATGCCTGACTTTTTCCAGAACATCTTCCATCAGACTCTTTAGATCACTTACCTTTGGCATATCCCGGATGCTAGTGACTGGAACATCTTCCAGAGTAGTTTTGCTTGAACAGCCACAAACAGCGGGACATGAAAGGATATTCCAGATCAGTCTTCTCGGAGGTCTGGCCAGAATTGAAATCAGGTTCTCCATTGACGAGAAAGGAAAGCCCGTTCGTTGGATGCGGGCATAGCACTCGTTGCCTTCCTCGCTATACACTCTCAAACTCCCTGTTATCTCCCAAGTTCACCAATTCGACGCCTTCTCACTTGGTTTTAACTTTTCCTGGTTAATGCGGCTACATTACCAAGGGTTAAAAGATGATCACAGAAAAAGTCACATCGGTTTCATTCAACCAACATCAACTCCAGTTATTTACATCTCGCCGAATTTCAGTTGTTCGAAAGATCCATCAGTGTTTACAAAACATGAGACTGAGGTGCACACTTCTTACTTCCGTATGTCCAAAAGAATTGTAAAGAATGCAGAGCAACAACAACAACCATGGCTCTCTCACTTCCTCGGGAAATCTAGAGGCATGCGACCAATTTGCCACATATAACGTCTTCATCGTTCATGGGGGCACAAAGATATTAAAGTGAGGATTCCCTCTTCCACGTCCCGCCGTCGCACCTTTAAGATAGAGCAACCATCAAACTCAAGAAATGGATGCGAAAAATTATTTAAGGTGTCCAAACAGAAGCTAGAAGAAGCAACAACGTCCATGTATACACCGAGTTCTGTACATAAAGGGTTGTGCATCCTTATAATCAGCGGAAGGAGACTGTAAGCATGAAGTGAATATTGGTTTCAACAGACAAGAAAACAAGTGGAACCTCCATTGCTGCTGTTTTAGTAATAGATGAACTCCTTCAATCGAAAAGGCAACGAGACGAAATCAAGCACGTATGCAGCGGAACTCCCACGAAATAGGAAGAAACAATTGTAACCAGAGAACTAGAAGTCCGAAATATTGCCCTATTGATGATCATAACACAAGGAACAATCTCAACAGAAGGAAGCACGATAGTCGGAACTCCCACGAAATAGGAAGAAACAATTGTGACCAGGTAACTAGAAGTCCGAAATATTGCCCTATTGATGATCATAACACAAGGAACAATCTCAACAGAAGGAAGCACGATAGTGAAAAAACTCGACTGATGGGAATCACCGAGAATTCCAGGAGCTTGTTTCCTCATGAGAGGAGGCTGCATGCAATCAAAGTTCGATCCATGCTGTTCATATTGATAGTTGTTGTTACCAGAACTCAGGAGGCTCACGTACTCCTTGGCCACTGGCCCTAGACCATCATACACCCGCCTCCAAAACCTCCACTGTTCGATGACATTAACAAATCTCATCGCTTCCATCTCCTTAAACGAGTACGTCAGTCTGCGGCCAGCCTCACTCTTCTGGGAATGATAATTCCCGTTTTCTTGCTTTCCGAGCATCATCTTCTCGCTCCTATATAAACTCTTTGCCTTTCCCCATGCACAGCGTGCCTTCTTTCTTTCTGCCACCCTCTCTCCATCCGCAACTTCTTTCTGATTCATCGGACCGGTTGGTATACTGATCTCTTTCTTAACCATGCTGTGAAACTCTCGAATTGGGACTTGCTCAATCACTGCAGTATCATCAATCACCTTGATCTTCAACGACCTACCGAGATCAGATCCCTCGTTTCGACCCTCACTGCCCTTCATCTTCCTGGAATCAGGAGCACAAACTTCCCTCCAAACTTTCTTCGCCCCATCCGAATGAAGTAATGCCCCTTCAGAAGCATCCTCGTTCTCCGGAACCTGGGCACCGCTGACTACCCCAGACATGTGCCCGCATTCAAGATCACCAAGCATCGACCACTTCTTCTTAATATCCAGATGGGAAATCCCACTCTCACGGCATCTTATCTCATCGTCCTCCGCAAAACCTTTCTCAAGATCACCAAGCAGATGCAACCCCATAAATTCCAACCAGGAAATCTCATCCTCACAAATAAACCCCTCAACTCCAACAGTGCCTTTCATCTCCATCGCCTTAGAATCTTTGCCGCACAATTCCAATCCCCTCGCAACTCCTCTCGCGTAATGAACACCCCCGAACTCCAAGATCCTTCTTTTCTCAAGATTGCGGAACGATTCCTCCCCCTTCGGCATCTTAGCCTCGACTTCATCTCCCTCGCCACATCTCAGGCCGAGAAAAGAATCGGAACCCATTTCCTTAACATGGACGAGACCTCCGAATTTCTACCAACCTTTACTGGATTTAACAGCCGCTGGGACAGTTGGGTGGGGGGAACCATAGGCCGGGGCTTAGCGACGTTGCTTTGGACAGGCGGTGGAAGGACGAGCGGAGACGGACTCAGTGATGGTTCAAGGGATGAAGAAATCGTCGTCCTCACCTTTTCTTGGATCGAATTCAAAGGAGATTTCGCGCGAGAGAAAACAGAACAAAACTGAGAGGACAAAAAAGCCTCGAGAACATAAATGAATTATACCTGAGGGGTAAAATGGTCTTTTCACCTGCTTTGTTCCAAACGTCTCCGGGAGAATACAGTGTTTTAAAAACCACGTTCATTTTTCGAAAATTCGGTGCTTTAAACGCCAAGATCAACCATCAACCATAAAAAGGAAGTCGATGTTTTAAACACAATTCTTCGTAACAAAACTCATTCCCCGTGACAACATCGATAAATAAATAAACACTAAAGTAGAGACAATGTCTATACAGGGCCTTGCAAATGGTAAAAGCTAATCCATCCACAAGCTCAAACCATTTCATTGTCAAACTTTAGAAACAGAAACCACAAAAAACAAGATAAATTCCACTCAACTCTTTAGGTGTTCAAATGATCCTCCACCCATTTCAGTTTGGTGTAATAATCTCCCCCCGCATTTACTGACTAGAATCCACCCACCGGGTGAAAACCGAAAGCAGAAAAAGGGAAAAGGAAGGACAATGCTATACTACAGATGCTGCTGCGCAAAGCCCCGTGAGATACACACAAATCAAATCCTACATGATCTCTCACCCGTCTCGAAAACTTACACAAAGCACACAACAAGCTTCACGCCTCGAGAAACTATAACCAAGTGAGAGAGGGAAAGTTCCCGTCTATATTGCATTCCCCTTCAAGTCTCGGCGGCAGCTGGTGCCGCAGACTTCAGCAGTGGTTGCAGAGCCTTGACTACGATGCTCATGTTGGGACGGAACTCGGCCTCGTACTGCACGCACAAGGCGGCAACTGCTGCCAACTGCATCCCAACAAAACAGACAATCAGGTATCTGTCAACGCTACATGGGGAAGCGAGCATGAAAAAAAAGTCTTTCTGATTTGAACCAGTGAATTCTATGCAGAGTGCAGACTATATTCATGTAACAACTAGAATGCCAGGGCGAGGAAGGTCAAAGCATATGACAATCATTCCAGCCAACCCCAATCAGCATACTGTTAACCTATTGCAATAGAAAGCTTGCAGCTACAAACTTCAGTATTAGGGGAAGTAAATGGAAGTTTCATACAGAAAAAAAAAAATGACGGTTATAGTACCTTAGCAATTCCCTTTGGTGGGTACTCTCCCTTCAGCCTCGGATCAACACACTGCTTTACCTTGTCCTCACTCAGCCTTGGAGTTGCCTAAATAAATTGAATTTACATGTAAGACATCATCTACCGACTAGCAGTACTGATTATATGATGGTTCAGGAGAGAGATGTCAGTATCAGCAACGCTCACCCAGGTAACGAGGCTCTGCTGTCCACGCGGCATGGTATGATCAACAGGCTTTCTTCCAGTAAGAAGCTCTAGAAGAACAACTCCAAAGCTATACACATCACTCTTCTGAGTCAACTGGCCGGTCATTGCGTACCTTATTGAGGACGCGTTAGTTAGTTCAGTGGCTCAACAACTATCAATAATCAATGCTTGAATTTAAAGGGATAAATACACACAAAAAAACATATACAGCAATAGCTTTCCTCTTCATAAAACCCATTCATGTCAACCGCATCGGTTTCTCAGAGAAATAAAGGGAGGGTGAACGGATTCATTACTCTGGAGCATGATAGCCAAAGGTACCCAGAACTCTGGTGGAATGGAGACGGGCAGCCATATCGGGTGCTTGATTTGACAGATTGAAATCTGCAATCTTTGCTTTGAAGTCTTCAAAAAGGAGGACATTGCTAGACCTAATATCCCTGTGTATGATAGAAGGCTGCACTTTCTCATGCAAATACTCCAATCCCCTTGCCGCATCGACGGCAATTTTCACCCGTTGCATCCAGTCAAGAGCTGGACCTGGTTGAGCCCCTTGAACTCCCTTTCTCCCTGCAAACAAAAACCATAGGATCATTTCAGTAATAATTTTCCTTGGGCTCATGGCATGTGTAAGAGGTTTGACATGCTATTGAAATTCCTTACCATGTAAGACATCATGTAGTGATCCCATCGTAGCGAATTCATAGGCCAGCACACGGAGATTTCCTTCAACACAATAGCCAAGCAACTCCACCATATTTTCATGTTTCAACCTCGATACCAGTGAAACCTACATAGATAGGTAACACAAAAATTAATATCGCCTAATAATCGAGATTACAAATTATATAAAACCCCAGACATTAGAACGAACCTGAGTCAAGAACTCGACATTGGTCTCAGGTTCAGATGATACGTCAAGTTTTTTCACGGCAACCGCTTTTCCGTTTTCCAGATTTGCATAATAAACTCGTCCATAAGATCCTTCCCCAATCAGCGCCTTCGATCCAAAATTATCAGTCTTTTCTTTCAGTTCTTCCAATGACAAAGCAGGAACTTCAATTGGTGGGGGCGTCTTTTGGACATCAGGTTTCACATGTGCTGAAACTTTGGATCCTTTCTGGTTTCCTATTAGGCAGGCAAGTTTCATATACAAATCAAACCAAAGCTGACAGACACTCAATAAACAGTAGGTATTGGAAATTTCCTGGGTTCAACTCCTAATCTCAAGGCACAACCACGGTCAAATTTCCATCTGGATATAGCAATCTATTAATGCTGTGAAAACTCCAAACTTCATGCAGCATTTCGCCAATGATTTCAACTTCGCTGTGTGCCGAATACCTATTGCTATTAAAAACTCGAACAAACCATTTAAATGTGAGTTAACTATCATACTTCAGGACTATACAAGAATCTAGTCAAAGATAACTTGACCAATTCAAAAACCCATTTGCGAGTCTCTAAAGTAACGATAATGTTCTGAGAACGTACCATCTACATTGTTCCTCGGGCTTTTCACATACTCATCGTCATAGGATGGATGAGACTCTTCCACTTGACAAGTACAACAGAGCCAACGACGCATTCTGTCCCTCTTCCTCAAAAAAAGATCGTCTCTGCTCCGTCGGTTTTCCGGTCGAGAAAAGAAATCAGAAGGCGCATGCGACTGAATGCCACAAAAACAGAAATTAGGTAATCAAAGATCCATCAGCACATTCAAGTTATAGTAGATACACACAAAATATACTCTCCGAATTGAATGGCATCACAAAAGGACATATGCCAGCCTTCAATATTTCCTCCTTTGGCCATGGCTGCAATGAATCAAAGGCCTAGAATCCCTATAAACTGCAAGCAGAGATATTCCTCTATTTTGGCAGCAAACCCAAAGGAGCTAATTCCAATACCAAAATCAACAACCAGGAGTGGCTCCATCCACCACAGTTATCGACAGCAGTACTCTAGTCGGCTTAAACACACATGGACAACAAAAAACAAATTCCCTCTCTTCTCCAACCCGGCCCAATTTCGCCTTTTTCCCATAAACAGCAATCCCGATACTCTTGACTTCCCATCATACATCAGCGAAAATAACACAGTCGCCTTTTTCCCCCCACATCAATCACAGCCGAAATCTCCAATGCAATTGACCAAGAAATCAACAGATCCAGTAGCAACCAGAGAGAGGATTCAATCAATCAATCAACACATACTACAAACGAAATGACACCCGAACCAAAACCGATCCCAATCGCTCTTCCCAACCCAACCCCCACCGGCAACAAACAAAACCCAGTTTCAGAAAATCGACCCATACCCCCACCAACCCTTGACGCGAAACGAGGTCTTCCTCTTCCATCATCAAACCCTCCCCCCTCAACCCCACCAAAGACAAACCCAAAGCAATCGAATCGCCAGACAAGAAACCCAAAAAGGAAAAAAAAATGGGAAAAATTGCTAGATAATAACCTAACAAAAAGAAGGAAAGGAAAAAGGAAACGGAATCGGAATCGGGCTTAAAAAAAAGGAGGTGAGAGAAAAGATTGATGATCCCCGCCTCTGTTATTTGTGGGGGGTTGGTGGGTTTAGCTGAACCGAACTCCGATTAATGGAATTCCCCGTTTGGTTGATCAACGAGTCCCCCACCCCAGCCCAGATCCACAAACAAACCAAAAAGAAAGAGAATTAGGTTTTTTGAGTGGGGGGGTGGGGGGGGGGGGGAAGAAGCCACAAGCAGCTGGCGTCTCTGTTTTCCTTTTTTTGCTCGAATTCGTCGGGGGTCCCGTTTCCCTTTTGCGTGGGTGTGGGGTCGTGCCGACTTGGGGATTGTTTAGAGGGTGGTCGGAATGGAATTGGTCTTTTCCCCAAATCCTCCAACTGGTAAGATCGTGTGTATAATACAATATAAAAGGGAAATACACCAAATAAAGTGTCGTCTGACTCCGAAAACGAAAAGTTTTTTAAAAAAATTATAAATATAATTCATAAAATATGAATTTATTGTGCGTTTTAAAAACGCCCAACCTAAATTATAAAAAAAAGGCGAATTTTCATGAAGATATGTTTTGAAAATTCGTCTCATGCGGATGTATGAAAGCCCTAACACGTTTCTTTAATGATAAAATTGTATTTTATGAAACACGAACCATTTCGCAAACTAACTATATTTGCGTACAAAACTCGTTTGAATTCACCAAGCTGACCCTTTGTTTAATTTAACGAAGTGGGACTTTATTAATTCGTCGTGATTTTTACAGTTTTTGGAATTGGGCCACGACATTGGGCTTTACTATTTATGGGCTTATTAGTTGGGCTTTTTAGAACCGCCAACGCAACAATTCCCTTTCAATTTTGCTTTTCTGGTCAAAAGCACTTTTTCTTGAGCGCACTTTTCGCCTGTCAAGCGAAAACCGTTCCCCTCCTCGGGGGTTGTCATCCCCGCTGTTTTCTCCTTCAAATACTTCATCTATGTTTTATGTTCCTGTCCTTAACTCGGGGGGGTTTATGTGCTCTGTCTCTTCTCCCACCACCCCTGTTCTTCCTTCCTTCCTCGGACCTCCTCTGTTTCTCCTCCTCCGGCTCTTCCTTTCTATGGACGGCAATTTCTATCGCCGTGGTTTCCCGGTTATTTTTCTCTCCCATTTGTTTTTGTTTTATCTCGTTATTATTCGTTTCCGATGTTTGTTGGTCGTCTGGAGGTGTTCGTGTTCATGCATACTCTGCTTTTTGTATTCTTCCTTTTGTTTGCACTTAGCGTCGTGCGTATTCAGTTTCTCTTCCACCGGTTTTGCTTGCCGCGGACATGTTTAGGGCGCTGCATCGTGCTGAGTTGAGGACTGATCAGAGTGTGGTGGCTGTCGGAAATTACAGCCTCCTTGGATCTCAGCATTTCAACCTTTGCAAATTAGTGTCGTGATTCGGCGGCTAAATCTTTCCTGCCGCTCTAAGATTTTGGGGTCTGTAGTTTTCTCCCTGAGAAACGGGGAGGGAGGTCAAAGTTCGCTTCATATCTTGCTATTGGAATGTCGTTCCTGTTTTTGTGAGTAGTTTGCCGTTCCTCAGCCTCATACATGGCGGTGCTCGCATGAACGTGTTGTGTCATTAACGTAACGTAGTGAATGCAGGACCGCGAGCCTCCTGCGAGTTACTTTTATCACATGGAAGAGCGAAGGTCGAAGGACTATCTGTATTTCAAGAAGAAGGTCAAGATTCGCAGCCGGTGGCTTTGCTGCACATGTCAGGTCGAGGAGTGTTTCCCCGAAGAAGACCTCAATTACAGGAGAAACCCCCAGAAAAACAACAGGAATGGTATGCGACATTCTCCCGTAGCCTTACATTTCGGCTTTGGCATAGTCCTTATGAAGACGCATTCGATACTTGCAGTAACTCAAAAAGGCACTAAGGTTGCACCTGTCGTGAGAGTCGAGGTTCTGAAGACACCTCCACCAATCGAAGCCCCTGTCCTACCCCTGGACTTACTTAAAGAGAGAACCGGTAATTTTGGGCGCAAGGCAATGATCGGCGAAGGGTCATATGGAAGAGTGTACTATGCCAATTTGGACGGCGAGAAGGAAGTTGCCATTAAAAAGCTCGACATTTTGTCTATGCCCGATTCCGAAGAAGAATTTCTGACTCAGGTAGTGGGATGATCTCTCTCTTCTTCCCCATTGCTAGCACCTGATTTTGATTGCGGTGGCCGATCCTCATGTAATGTGTCGGTGTTCCTAGGTTTCCACGATGTCGAGATTGAAGCATGAGAATTTTGTTGAGTTGATGGGCTATTGCGTGTTCGGAGATCTTCGTCTGCTAGCTTATGAGTTTGCGACGATGGGATCGCTGCACGATGTTTTACATGGTGTGTGAATCTCTTGCCCCTTTCCGAGTTTCCGAACAACATCTCCCGCCCCATGGGATCATTTTTTTTTTCACGGAACCCTCGTTTGAGTATCCAAATTATCAATTCTGTAGGTAGAAAGGGAATCGACGATTCGACACCAGGTCCTGTTCTTGACTGGACGCAGCGAGTGAGAATAGCGGTCGATGCAGCGAAAGGACTGGAATTCTTGCACGAGAAGGTGAGTCCTGCGATCATCCACCGGGATGTCAGGTCAAGCAATATCCTTCTCTGGGACGACTTCAGAGCCAAGATTGCTGATTTCAATCTGTCGAACCAACCACCCGACATGGCTGCCCGTCTACATTCTACTAGAGTTTTAGGAACTTTCGGCTACCATGCTCCAGAGTGAGCTGTTTTTTCGAACACCATTCTTATCTGCTTTCTTTTCGGAACACCATAGCCAATCATGGTATGTGATATCATAACAGGTATGCGATGACGGGTCGGTTGACACAGAAGAGCGACGTCTACAGTTTCGGAGTTGTTCTTCTGGAACTCCTGACGGGTAGAAAGCCAGTCGACCACACCATGCCTCGGGGGCAGCAGAGCCTTGTCACTTGGGTAAGTCGCTGCCATCTACATCATGCAGAGGCTCCCCTAAATTTCTAGCCAGACATGCGCCTGACCTTCTTATTCGCTCCCTCTTGTGCTCTAAGGCTACTCCACGACTCAGCGAAGATAAAGTCCATCAATGTGTGGACCCGAGGCTAATGGGCGAGTATCCTCCCAAGGCAATGGCAAAGGTAACGTGTTAAACTTCATCCCCTGGTTACGATTCACTTTCCGAGCAATAAGCCAACGATTCCTATCGTGTATGCTGCAGCTGGCGGCTGTCGCAGCCTTGTGCGTGCAATACGAAGCGGAGTTCCGACCAAACATGAGCATCGTGGTGAAGGCTTTGCAACCTCTCTTGAGGAGCACCTCCTCCCTGTTGGACCACGGAGGTGTGCAGCCCAACCCGGAAACGATCTGAAGCTAGGTGTGCTGAACTCGGAGATGTTGGACTACCGGACCACTGCTCAAGGCCTACGATCAAGGCCTGGTCTGATGATATTCTTACATCAAAGGATAGAATTGTAATTCGTATGCAGGTTGTTGCAACAAATTGTGGTTATAAATCAGTACGATGACAGCACAATGTGGGGTTGGGGTTTTCTGAAATGAAAAACAGAAATGCTTCTTCTCTCTCCTTCTAGCTTGTCTTCCTCCCGGTCTCCTTCCTCTTCTTCTACCTTTTTTCTTCATCGAGTCCTTCACTGGATGATCTGCGGCCATACCTTTTCTCTTATTCTGTAAATCTCTGACTTCCACATGGTATCAGAGCCCTTGATTGCTTGACGCTGTTAAAGGGACGGTCCTGGAGTGAAAAAAAATGGAAGAGCAGCTTCCTCCAACGACTCCCTTGTTTTCCCCTGGTCAGACGCCTGGCTCGGGAGTCTCCGGTTTGACAGCAACTTCGGGATTTAACAACTCTATACCTGCTGGAGTTTTCACAGCACTGATTAAACTTGATGAAGGGAATTACATCCTTTGGAAAGGTCAGATTCTTGCTGCGATTATTGCTTCCGGATTTGAAGATTTTATCTCTGGCAGCACAACATTACCTGCTCAGTTCTTGGATGATGGGGGTCTTGTCGTGAACCCGGAATATAGACTTTGGCAGCGGACAGACAAGGCGGTCATGAGTCTTCTTTTTTCTTCTCTGACCCCTGAACCATTAAGCCAGGTTGTTTGTTGTAAGAGTGCAAGCGAAGTGTGGGAAGTGCTGCGAAATCGGTATGAGTCTGCATCCCCTTCACGGATTCTTAACTTACGACTACAGATGCAACAGTTGAAGAAGGGTGGCCGCACCATGCAGCAGTACCTCAATGGACTGAAATCGTTGTCGGATCAGTTAAGCGCCATCGGCGAACCTGTTCGCTACCGGGATTACTTATGGTACTTGATGGAGGGACTGCCGGCGGAATACGATTCTGTCGTAACTGCGATTTACAGTAGAACAGATCAGCCGAAGCTCGAAGAGGTGCACAATTTGCTTCTAAACTTCGATATGCGGCTGGAACGGAGGTATGTGTCGGACAGCACTCTTCCTCAGGTAAATCTCTCATCCCTTCGCTCTTCGGATGTGCGGCCTCACGAAAATTACCCACCCTCACCACATAACAGACTTCCATCCATACCACGACCTCAGAGCAGACCATACTGGCAACCCCACCGTCCTTCTCCTTCTCTACCCACACAGACTGGCCTACTTGGAAAACCACCTTTTCGACCATATGACCATACTCCCCATTGGGGTGGTAGGCCGCAATACCCAAAACCAAAGCCTCGCTGTCAAATCTGCTTTAAGATTGGACACACCGCTCTTACGTGTTTCTACAGAGCCAACACGTCACCCCCCCCACCTGACCATAACACACCTGTCCAGTTTACTCCTCCTCGACCTTATTTTTCAACACAAAATATTCCTCCTTCCGTTCAACCCCAGACCCATTTCACCAATATATCCCATTATCCTGACCTTTCCTACCCTACTTCTTCTGTTCCCACTCAAATCCCAGATCGTCATTCTACCCCTGTTTCTGGGGACTGGATCCTCGACTCCGGCGCGACACACCATGTAACGCCTACCACCTCTGCTCTTCATAATCCCACTCCCTATACAGGTACGGCGTCTATACTTGTTGGTAATGGTGCACAAGTTCCCATTCAGAATACTGGAAATGTGTCTTTGTCCACCTCTTCTGGGTTGCTTGAGCTTCTACATACCCTCCATACTCCCTCTTTGTCCCATAATATTATTAGCGTTTCAAAACTCTGTCAAGATAACAACGTTGTTGCTGAATTTCATTCGGATTCTTTCTTTGTCAAGGACAAGCTTACCGGGTACCCGCTTCTTCAGGGTCGGATGAGTCAGGGACTCTACACACTTCCCAGTCAGTCTCCATCACTCCTAGTTCATCAGCGTCCTCCCAACAATAGAACAGCTTCATCACCTACTGCCACATCTTCATCTCCAACTGTCATGGCCGTCTCCAACTCTTCTGCCTTCAAGTCTCCTACAACGTTGTCGAGTCTTTGGCACTCTAGACTAGGACACCCGAGTTCTGATGTTCTCTCTCGCGTTTTACCTTTCTGTACAAACTCAGAAACTCTTGCCTCACCGCAGTTCTGTCATGCCTGTGCTACAAGCAAACATCACCGGCTCTCGTTTCCTCTCTCAACCTCTCGTGCTGCTCAACCCTTTCAATTAGTTCACACTGATCTTTGGGGACCTTCTCCGGTTTCCTCCATCTCTGGAGATAGATATTTTATGTTAATCATAGATGATGCTACTCGATACACTTGGATTTATTTCCTTCGAGATAAGTCTCAAGCTTTGTCTGGTTTTCAACAGTTCTCGGCCATGATTAAGACTCAGTTTCAGGCATCCATTGCTGCTGTTCGTTCTGACTGGGGGGGTGAATTTCGTCCTCTCCATACTTATCTCATACAGCACGGGATTGACCATCAAATCTCTTGTCCCTATACACCCCAGCAAAATGGCCGTGCTGAGAGGAAAAATAGACATATTGTCGAAGTAGGATTAACACTACTTACTCATGCAAATATGCCTCTATCTTTCTGGGTCTATGCATTTCACGAGGCTGTCTCGTTAATTAATATCCTTCCTTCCAAAATCCTTCACTTCTCTTCTCCTCAGGAACTCCTTACTCACTCTAAACCTGACTACAACTCTCTTCGTGTTTTTGGTTGCTCTTGTTATCCTTTGCTACGCCCATATAACACACATAAACTAGAACCTCGTTCGATTAGCTGTGTTCTCTTAGGTAGGAGTAACTCACATAAGGGATATGTGTGTTATGATAAGCTCACAGGTCGTATATATGTGTCTAGAGATGTCTTGTTCAATGAGGATGTTTTTCCTTTTCGGGTCTCATCAGAATCCACATCTTCTTCCTCTGTCTCTCATCCCTGTCTTCCAATTGTTCTTCCTATACCTCCAACTCCTTCTTTTACACCACCAGTTTTCTCGTTCCCCACTCCCTTAGTGTCTCCTACTGTCTCCTGTTCTCCACAGAGTTTTTCTCCTGTTGAAAAGTCTTCTGTTTGTACCAGACCTATTTCCAGTTCCTCTGATGACTCCTCTGCACCATTACCAACATCTGATATTGACCCTACATCTGTTCCCACTACAGTCAATTTTCACCCTATGCTAACTAGATCTAAGACGGGCATCACAAAACCCAAAGTACTTCATATAAACCATCTCTCTTCTGCCCCAAGTTCTTCTCTTCCTTCTGAGCCAACTTCTCTTCGTGAGGCCCTCACCACGCCCATCTGGAGAGCCGCTATGAGAGAGGAGTTTGAGGCTTTGTTGCGAAACGACACATGGCAGCTGATTCCAGCCACACCAAACCAGAAAGTTGTGGGCTGTAAATGGGTATTCAAGGTGAAGCTAACGTCTACTGGATCTTTAGAGCGCTGCAAGGCTCGATTGGTGGCCAAGGGCTTCCATCAATCCCCGGGAATTGACTACACTGACACTTTCAGTCCGGTTGTGAAACACCAGACAATCCGGGTGGTCCTCTGTCTTGCTGTGGCGTCTGGCTGGTCCCTTCGACAGCTTGATGTCCACAATGCATTTTTAAATGGCGTTCTCCAGGAGACAGTGATAATGGCGCAACCTCCGGGGTTTGAAGATCCAGTTCATCCTAATCATGTCTGTCTACTGCAGAAGGCGATCTATGGTCTGAAACAGAGCCCGCGAGCTTGGTACATGAAGCTGAGCGCCTGCCTGCAGCAACTGGACTTCACTAACTCCAAGGCGGATGCTTCTCTGTTCTACCAGCATACTGCCTCTGGGGTAATAATTGTTTTGGTATATGTCGATGACATTATTGTGACAGGGTCGAATGTCGGAGGCATTGCAGACTTACTCAGGCGTCTCAATAGAGAGTTTGCTCTCAAGGATTTAGGTGAGTTATCCTTTTTCCTAGGCCTGCAAGTTTCTCGCACTACAGGCAGTCTTCATTTAAATCAGGATAAGTATGTACGGGAGTTACTGGAAAAGGCTAAGTTAGCGGAGAGCAGATCGGTCCCGACACCCATGTCCACTGCTGGCAATTTATCCAAGTATGATGGTGAAGTCTTAGCTGATCCAACTGAATATCGCAGCCTAGTTGGTGCTCTTCAATATTGCACGAATACTCGGCCGGATATCTGTTTCGCAGTTAATAAAGTATGCCAGTTCCTCCACTGCCCCACTACTTCTCATCTTCAAGCGGTTAAACGGATCCTTCGATATCTCCGGGGAACGCCCGCATATGGGATCAATATTCAAGCCTCTGATGATTGCAGCATTTCTTGCTTCACCGATGCTGATTGGGCGAGTTGCCCGGATGATCGAAAAAGTACGAGTGGTTACTGTACGTTTATTGGTCCGAACTTGGTTTCCTGGGTATCCCACAAACAAAAAGTGGTCTCACGTTCCAGTACAGAGGCTGAGTTTCGTGCTTTAGCCGATGGAGTTGCTGAAGTGATGTGGGTTAAGAACCTACTGTTGGAGTTAAAGGGCACACGGAATTCATCAGATACTTCACCGATCGTCTATTGTGATAATCTTAGTACAGTTCAAATAGCAGCAAATCCAGTACTTCATGCTCGCACAAAGCATGTGGAAATAGATTTTCATTTTGTGCGAGAGAAGGTGCTAGCTGGCGAACTCCAGGTGCTGCATGTCAGTTCTGAGGACCAATTGGCAGATCTTTTGACTAAGGTGATCTCAGTTCAGAAGTTTTTGAATGCGCGCAGTAAGCTGACAGTGGCATCGACTTGGTCCTCGTCTGGTGTAGATTTGTCAAAAGGATTAATTACAGAAGAAACATCATCTGCAGCAGAGGGAGCTGAGATGGATGATAGTGGGGGGAATGATGGAAAAAGTGTAGAAGTTGAGAATCGAGAAGAAAGAAGAGAGATTTTGATTTGCGGGGAAGTGTTGGACCACGGAGGTGTGCAGCCCAACCCGGAAACGATCTGAAGCTAGGTGTGCTGAACTCGGAGATGTTGGACTACCGGACCACTGCTCAAGGCCTACGATCAAGGCCTGGTCTGATGATATTCTTACATCAAAGGATAGAATTGTAATTCGTATGCAGGTTGTTGCAACAAATTGTGGTTATAAATCAGTACGATGACAGCACAATGTGGGGTTGGGGTTTTCTGAAATGAAAAACAGAAATGCTTCTTCTCTCTCCTTCTAGCTTGTCTTCCTCCCGGTCTCCTTCCTCTTCTTCTACCTTTTTTCTTCATCGAGTCCTTCACTGGATGATCTGCGGCCATACCTTTTCTCTTATTCTGTAAATCTCTGACTTCCACACTCCCTAACTCCAGCTCGTGCTCGTGCTCACGCTCACGCTCTGACAAACACGTGATCGAATGCTGTTGCCGTAGGGCGGATGCACGGCCGTTGCATTTTTCGTATACACATTTATTTTCTCGTTTAGCCCTGTGGCACGGCGACAATGATCGTAACTCAGGTGAATCAAACCCACTCCGCATCCTACTCAGCTCGTCCTGTACATCGCCAGTGGCGCTTCAAAGGCCACACGACCGATCGCCCCTCTCGTCCCTCTTCCGCTCTCCCTCCCGCCATCACCTGCTCCGTCGATGACCGTGTACAAAGTCAATGCCACCATGGGGTCTCGGTTAGTCGAGAATAACCAAAGCAATCTCTGTAAAACCGAGTCATTTTTACAATGTTAGGAAGAGAATAATTAATTTTACGTAAATCCTAAATTAAAGAGAGCTTGACGTTATAAGATATAATATGTACCAAAAAGCATTTCACATTTTTCTTAAAACTCTATATTCCTTTTTTTACGATTTCTTAAAATTGATAAGACAACAAACGACGTCGTGCTGGGAATGGAGCCAACGCAGCAGCAGCAACTGCCGCCCGTCGAAGATTCGCCGGCGACGATGATCTGGACTCTGGTGAATCAAATCCACTCCCACCCTTCTAGGCTCGTCCTCTACATCGCCGGAGGCGCTTCTCAGGTCACTCTCCCCCTCCCCCCGCTATCGCCCGCTCAGTCGACGACCCTCCAAAGTTAACTTCACCTTTTCTTCCCCCTTTCGTCCCTGGTTAGGCTCTCGGTTGGTTGATATCGGTCCCCGGAGCTTCGAACACCGTCCTCGAAGCAGTCGTTCCCTATTCGAGGATGTCCATGATTCAGTTGCTCGGCAAGGTTTTGAGGTTTCACTTTGTTGGAGCTCTCTCTTTGTGGCGTTTCTGATGACTTGATTGAACTGGTTTCGTTTTTTGCAGATTCCGATGCAGTTCTGTAACCAGCAGACTGCGGGGGAGATGGCACTGTTAGCTTACAATCGCGCCCTCAAGCTCGCCAGAACAGGTTATCCTCAGAGATTGATTCGGTTTCTCTTTCTTTTCTTTTGTTTTTTTAATTTGGACACGTGTGTGATAGTGTCATCGAATTGAATGAAAACCTGTTACTCAATGATATATAGATGATGAAATGGATTAGGATTGGTCGCTTGTGTCTTTTCACATATAGCGAATCAATTGTAAGCAACATCAAACCGCTTACGACTCCTGCTACATTCGATGGCCTTACAATTACTTTGCTGATGATTATCATTGGAGATGCTTAATTCCATTCATATTACATAGGATTCCTGTCCGGCCCAATTTAATCATGCATGATAATTGATAGACGTGATGATACCAAGCTCCCTCATATATTTAAAAGCAAGATACGGAAAGTGGCAAGATAATAATCTCTGATATTTTTGCATGGTTAGAAAGTGGACTCTGTCTCATGGACTTAACTGTTGCTCAATGATGCTTGTTAGATTCGCCGGTTGTCGGAGTGGGTTTCACGGGTTCTTTGAGTGGCATAAATCCTAAGCATGGGGAGCACAGGTACAATTTGAAAGCTAAGCCTCAGGCTGTATTGTATTGAGTCAGTTCATCCACTATATCTGTTTCTGTCAGCTCGCAGTCGATTGCTTTTCACTCTATACTTGATTTCTGCCCGATTCCCAGGTTCCATGTAGTAATTAGAACTTCCAATAGAAGCTGGTTTTCTGCGGTTACTTTGGCGAAGGTAATTGATGCAAAGGATATTCTTCTTCAGATATGAGCATTCCAGGGCAACTTTATGCTCATCTAATGCCTACATATGGTCAGGGTCTGCGAACAAGGGAAGAAGAGGATAAGGTCTCAAGCCAATTCTTGCTCAAGGTATGTGCAAGAAGTGATGGCGACAAGCATCCTGTCCTGTTATTACTAGAATGTAGTTTGTTCCTAAACATTGAATCCTGATGTTGTGTAGAAAATTCCCATGCTTCTATTTTAATTTTATTATGTTTTGTTTGTATATCATTTCAGTTGTCGCGAGATCATTAATTTCTCTGTTTGTAGTAGGCAATTGCGAATGCTTGCAGAATACCGACATCTTTTTGTGCCGAGCTATCAGAGCTTGATTTATCCAGTGAATCAGAAGAGACATTCACAGAAGACGAGGAGCTGGAGCAGCTGTTGAATGGCGAGATATGCTTTAAGATTTATCGATCTGGTGAAGGTGAGTTTGTTGTTGATGTCAATTATGCTATGAGAGAAAAGGTTACTACATGGTGCTTCCCTGCAGAATCACGCTCCTCAGATGCAGATAGAAAGATTATACTTTCTGGTTCTTTTAACCCATTACATGAAGGTCATCTAAAGTTATTGGAAGTCGCTACAAGGTATGGTCTTGGTTATTTCATGTCTTTTTTTGGCTTTCTGAAATTCACTATACATCTATGTCTAAGATGACACTTTATCTGGAAGAGAATCCTGCACCATATCCCTTAGTAAAAATCATTAAATTTTTTTATGGGTAACTGTTTATTTACTTATCTGAAGGTTTCCTTCTATGTGATCATGATAACCAGCCATATGTGTCATCCTTTGTTTCTTTTCGACTAATTCATATAAAAATGCAAAAGATAATCCAATCGTATATCTCCATGAGTGTCCATGCAGCATATGTGGCAATGGTTCTCCATGCTTTGAGTTATCGGCTATAAATGCGGACAAGCCACCACTAACGGTCCAAGAAATTAAAAAACGTGTGAAACAATTCGAAAAGTATGGTAAGTTACAGTATCTGAATATGATTACGGAAACTTTCTTCCCTGTATAGGCTGGTTCCATGCCTTCTCTCTGCAGACCATGAAGTTCTCCTAGAAGGAGAGCTTAAACGTTATTTATATTGCATTTTATCAAGATAACTCAATGAATTTAGCCTTTTCTCCCAACTTTGAGGTATGAGTCCTCTAGGGGAAAATGAATAAGGAGCTAGATACTTAGACAAGTAGTATCTAAATTTGTCAAAGTGATAAGTAGTAGATTCAGTGCTCTGCTTTCTGAAAAACTGATTTTTCTTTCATGGGATGAGTGATTTATTATTATTATTATTATTATTATTATTATTATTATTATTATTTGGGAGTAAATGTATATACCGTTTTGTAGGAAAAACAGTCATCATATCTAATCAGCCATTTTTCTATAAGAAAGCCGAACTTTTTCCAGGCAGTGCTTTTGTTATCGGTGTAGATACAGCAGTGAGGCTCATTAATGTAAGTCTTCTTGTTTAGTCTCACAGTTATCTGTGCCTTGATATATTGTTTATATGCCAATCAGAGCAGATTGTGCTTTTTTGTTAGTCTCTTAAATCATCAAAGACGCATACATCTTTCTATGATCTTAAACAAGTGATTCTGCCTGCCGGTATACATGTCTGAAATGGTTTCATATGGAAGTTTGAAGGTCGTATTACATGATCTGGGTTACAAAAAGTTTTCAGAATTATCTCTCTACATCCGTAGATAGGAACGCTTCCCGTTAGCTGTAATCCGCTCCTTGTCATTTTGCAGCCCAAGTACTATGATGGTGATTATAACAAAATGTTACAAATAATGACCTCTTGCAAAAGCACGGGATGCACTTTCCTCGTGGGGGGCCGCAACGTCGATGGAGTATTCAAGGTGTTCTTTGCTTCAGGGACTCATTCTTAAATTGCTGGCCGTGTAATTCTACGCTTTATAATGGCAATCCTTGCAGGTCCTCGAGGACTTTGAAATTCCGGGGGAGTTGAAAGACATGTTCATTTCAATACCCGCAGACTCATTTCGCATGGACATTTCATCCACGGAAATCAGAAGCCGTGGCTCCCAGTAGCAAGCACTAAGTCGCGGTCAGTCGCCAGCTATTACATTACTCGAAGATGGAACTGGAAGACTATGTGAAATATTAACATTACTGTTACATTCCATGGGATCACATGAAATCATGTTCCGGTTCATGTTCTTGCTGTGCCAAACTTGTTGTTACTATCAACCGTACATACTTTAACGTGATATTGTTAGATGTGCTTACAATATCCAGGTCGAAGCAATGTACAAATTTCATGATCTCGTTACAAGAGAACTGCAATCTTGGTGCGACAGAGAACTGCGGCCTGGTCGAGTCCATGCAAGGCGTCTATCATGTGCATACGCAAAGATGCTGGGCCTCTAGCTGTTTCCATTCCCATCTCGGCTGCAATGCCGAAAAGGGATAATGCACAGGCCGTTGCTTCTAAAATGCGAGGAGGATCGAGTGCAACGAAAGCAGCGATGAGGGCAGTGACCGAACATCCTGTTGCTGTTATTTTCTGCAACATGGGTATGCCATTGGAGGCTCCAAGCACTGTCCTGCCGTCCGTAATTATGTCCATGGCCCCAGTTACAGCGACGACTGCTCCGCTCTCCCGAGCCAAGGACTTGGCGGCTTCAATGGCATCGGATGACTTGTGCGAGCTATCCACTCCCTAATTGAAACACTCGTCGATGAAATGGGAAAGGCATGCCACGAAGAAAATGGACCCGGTGAGGTAAGATCAACATTGACACCGAACCTTGGTCGTGCCAACAGTGGCACTCGAGAGGGCAATGATCTCGGACGCATTCCCCCTAATGACGGTCGGCCGTAACCCGACAAGGTCGAGGCACACGTTCATCCTGAACTGAGAAGCCCCGGCAGCCACAGGGTCTAGCACCCAGGGCTTCCCATGCCTCGCAGCGAGCTCAGCCGCCGACTTCATGGCTGGAACCCACTCAGCAGAGAGCGTCCCAACGTTGATACACAGGGCGGCAACGTTGGGGGTGAAGTCGGGGAGCTCGTCGACGCAGTGGATCATCGCTGGGGACGCGCCGGCGGAGGAGAGGACGTTGGCGACCAGGTCCATGGATACGAAGTTGGTGATGCACTGGACGAGAGGGGAGGAGACGCGGAGATTGCAGAGGAAGGCGTAGGACAGCATGCCCCAGTCCGTTGCGGGAGGAGAAACCTCGGGCGTTGTCGGAGACATCTCCTTCTTTTAGCTCCTGTCGGCGGCGGAAGGACGCGACGATCCAAGTGCGAGATTTTTTTCAACCAAGGCTAAAACTCTTTATTACCCCCTTTTAGAAGACACTTTCTAATTACTATCAGCACTTGTTTACAATAATATCCTGTCATTTACGATCGTAATAATTGATGTGTTTTTTTAGAGGTCTTAATAAAAACAAAAAAAGAAAACGAATTTTATTACGAAATAACGTTTATTTAAAAAATATTTTATCCCAGAAACTACACATTGACTAAAAGGAAAAGAGAGGCGTCCCGAAGTTTTTATTACAACACTTGAATAGCTGCTTATTAACGGCTTCCAACCGCAGGTGGAAGTTTTACTCGGCCAAAAGCCAGGTCATGCCAACCAACTTCGACTTCTCTACTGTTCAATGCTCCTGGACCTTAGTAGCTTTCCCTGACCAGGGGATTCCGTGTAACATTTCCGCAACCCGGCAGCAAAAGAGACGAGGCGCATTTATTCCTATAACTATAACCAAACGAGGAAGAACTGCGACATTAAGTGCATCACGCCATAGAATTCGAAGCTAAGAGTATTTCCCCAAGTTTCGCAAGAGCTCATCAACTTCTCACTGACACCCAGCAAGAGATCTGTACCATCTTATTAAGGATTTTCCATCCACCCCCTACCTGTTACCACCGTCGCCACCATATTGGGTTGAATTCCCATTCCAGAAAGCATTTCTATCTCCAAACCGAGCATCATCCTCGTCGTGCTTCAGAGTATGAATGTTGCTCCCAAGTTGGGAGGTCGTGGGCCTTCTATTCCTGCTTTCGACTCGGCCGATTGTAGGATGGTCAGTATATGCTGACCCTCGTGTGACCCCACCACTCTGAAGTGTATTGTTAGGGCCTAAGACATCAAAAACAAAAGTATTTCAGTGATAATCGATAGTTTCCGTAGCAAGAAATGTTCACGTGAAAAAAATTGATGTTCAAACAACTTACCATAACCTGATCTGCCATCCTCGGATTCTGTTGTCCCAGAAGAGGGTCGGAAGTAACCAAGATAAGAGAATGGATTCACGTAAGAGAAGATCCGTTTCAATAGTGAATAATTTCCTCCACTGTCGCCATTTGAAGAACTATCGACTGTACTTTGTTGGTATGACGATGGGAGATTTCCTCCAGAAACATCGCCTCTCTGATGCGGAACCACAATCAACGCTTGTCGGCCAGACAGGCCCAGTTCCAATAACGTTTTGTCCAATTCTACAGAAAAATCAGGACTTTATGAGCAAAATAGCTATGGAAGTCAGATGGATTCCATCTAGACATGGCCTCAGATTGATAGATTAAACAAAGAAAGAAGGAAATGGAATACGTTCCATGGAGTAGCAAGATGAATTAAAAGATGAAACACCTAAACTGAATAAACAAAAACTAAGGAGAAAAAAGAAAGAAAGAAGGATACGAGGAATGGAAATGCCAAATTGACTTGATTGTGCTCACCTGCATCAAGAAACACCTTGCGGGGGTAAGGAGTGGCTAAGTTGTAAGATCCAATGGTGTTCTCATTTTTACTGTCAACAATCTCTTTCACCGTTTTCAAAGTGTCTGTCAGAGAAAATTTATCTTGTATGCTTGCACCACTGGGAAGCCGAATATTTAGGTAGGCATCGCTTGACTGACTGGCAGAAGGATGCTCAGAACTTGTATTTGCCTCTGGTTTGTTGATAATGTAATCCCTTTCTACAGAAGCCACATCTAACTTCACATTTGAGTCAAGCACACTGACCACATCTGGGGAAGACTTCCCAACTTCATTTACTGGATTGCCACTATCGGCTAATCTGGAATCTTTCACTACTGCAACTTCAGATGAGGAAGGGTTTTCAAGGTTCTCTGATTTACCAGGATTTGAAGAGTCCCCACTGCTTGCTCTCTACTTCCATTTAACAAAATTCAACAAATTACTCGACCATGTGGACGAAGAAAGAAAACAAAATCAACTTCAGCAAGTACATCACTTTCGCCAAACCTGAGCAATGTTTTCCTTTACTATGTCATCGCTAGGCAGTGAAGGTGAACCATCTGATGCCCCATAAACTTCTTCCAAATGACTGTTGGATGATGAATTATCTCGATTCACTGCAGCCGTGATGGAATTGCTAGAAGTCGACCGTACAGGATTTCTAGCAGCCATAGCAGCGGTGAGAAAACTGGCAGTTGTTTCCTACAAAATTTCACAAGCATAGTCTACAATAATCAGAAGACTAAACAATGCCATTGCCATTTTCCTTATCAAATCATCAAAGGGATGAATCTATAAGCAATAAATCTATAAAAACTGATTCTGTGACGAACGTGTGAAATCCTATATGCATGCCAAAATATTGAACCAACGGAAGAATGCTTTTCCCCGTGATTCAGCTATGCTATACATGCCAATGGACAAAATAATAGCACCCTGCATTTTTTGGTTTACAGGCAGAGGGTTATACGTCCCTTATCAAGGAAAGTGTAAGTTGACAATCAACTTCTTACTGAAAAAGCTTTGAGAGATCAAGGACCCGAGAGAACTGTATGCCAGAGCTATGCTTATAAAGCCCGCCATTAGCGTGTTAGGAATCATTATTAAATACGATGCCAAATTTTTTTACATGGTCAGAGTAGAAATATTTTGAGGGAAAAATACAACTAAAATATGAAAAACGACGAGCACTTTGCTGTAACATGACCAAGCATAATCCTTGTTAAACTCTGAGTAATAAAATAAGAAAATGGCGTGGTTTTCAAGAAGAGCGTCGCACACATATAAAGACACTCCAAGCACAGGTAAACCTACAAGGCATGCTCAGAATACCTGTATCTGAAGACTCAGCCATGCCTTCTCCAGATTAGACGCTAAATCTTCAGGAGAAACAAATCCATCTGGATAAGGATATGAGAAAAAAGAGGTGACAACAGGAGAATATGCTTGCAAATGTGTTTTTCCTTCAGAACCTTGCATAACTTTCTGGTACGACAGAAAATTTAACGTAGTTCTCCTCATTCTACACTCTTATGTTATATGCTACCTTTTGCCCAGAGCTTCACTCCATTGTGACCAACAGCTGTTACACAAGGAACAGAGTTCTGAGGATCTGCACATCTGAATGTAAGGACAGACTCATATATTCATTTCAAGATCAAGCAACGCCTTTAACTGATAAAGTTTAGGTCATCAAACATAAATTTACAATGCAAGGACAGAATAGGATATTCAGCATAAGATCAAGCAACAACTTTTTTAACTGTGAAGTTTAGGTCATGAGGAAAGAGAAGAATTTACAACTCAAATAATGGTTATTAAAAAGGGGAAAACGAAATGCCTCCTCCACACTAATTACATAGAGTCGTCAACAGTAACTTTATGCTACATAAGCACAAGGAAGCAGCACAAGAAAAGGATACACATTTTTGAGAAGTTTTCAGCATCTGCTGTCTTCTCAGGGATATGCAGTAGGATGCAATAATTTTTCACTGACTCAGACACCTGGAAGAACAAGAAATCCTTCCGTTAAGTCTATAAACGTCGAAGCAGTGCTACAACTAGCATACTGGAAAACTAACACACACCTTCCCATCCCTCCAAGTAAAGTTCTCCATTTCTTCCGATTCAGCATTATCACCTGGCATTGAAAATGATGGGTCAAAGACACAGAATGAAGTCATCAAACATTTATCTCCTTTTCCAATCATAATTTGACAGACAGAAAGGCCCTCAAATATCTGCAACGGATATCTTAGCCACAACTTTTGGTTATTCGCCTAGCCCCAAAATTTCAAATGCGTATTTCCTTTTCATTTACCACAATCATTTCTCATTCTAAAACACAACACTTTTTCCTTGTTTGAATAAGTGAAACAGTTCTCCGATTATCCCCAATGTATCAGTCACCGATAATTCAAATTCATGTTATTATCTCAAGCTATAATGCCTCATTGTTCTAATTTTTTCTGACCATTCAAAATGCTAGTTTCATCAACACATGAACGGACCCTATCACATGGAAATAACAGGGAAAGTTCCTCATGGGGGCTCCCTGAAACAATGGGGTTTGATGCCTCACATGTACTGCTTGTGACAGGAACACCTTGTACTCATTCAAGCAAAAGAAAAGTCGGTAAGTAGACCTCCAGAAGCAAGGGAACGGGTTTCACAGAGTGACAGGTCCCGTAACCAAATTCAGGAAGCAGTGCGAAGAGGCCCTTTATATTGAAGGTAAGATATGTCTAATTCTCCAAAGGTAAATATACCAGTTGAATGAAACAACTAATCATTATTACAACAAATTCCACATTTTATTTTATGGTGTAATGAGAAAAAAGAGGAAAAGATGCATAGACATATTAATTCCTGCGGAACTGGAAGGTATGCATATGATTGTCAATGACATAATCACACACCAGCAAAGCATGGTGTCTCCCTTTCGGAGTAACTATATGGCTTGAAACACAACGGGAATTACCAGAAATGTAGACAACAAAAAGCTTCTTCTGTGCCTTGGAAAGGGAAATCGCCTCCGGGATAGACCCACCAAACACGAGAAACGCAAGGGACGGCTCCATCGCCTCGAAATTCCAAGGAAACAACTTTCAGGACCTGCAGCGGAAACATTCATGGAAACCAGTCATCAAAAAGCAACGCAACAGAGCTATGCCCCGACATGTCAACTCCAAGCCGAAATCCCCCAGTCCATTCACGCAAACACTAGCATCCTTTTGCACAGACAAATAATCAATCAGGTAAATGTCTTTGCCGACGCGCCCATCAATCAGACCCAACACAAGAAACCCCGTTGCATGCACAAACAATTCAATCACCTCAAAACCTGCAAAGTAGACGTCAACAAGAAGTGATCTAAGAACGGAACCCCATCAAATTAAACCACCCACGATGAGTACAACAGAAAAACTAGGCATCAATAATCAAAACCCAACCCGCAAAATTGAGAGGCGAATCGAAAAGAGGAGAATTATTGCTCACCCAAAACCTGGGTTAATCAGGAGACGGATTAGGAAGTCGGGAGGAACCTGGATTTGGGGAGAGTTTTCGTCTTTCTCCCAAATTTCCAGAAGTCGGAAATCAAAAGGGAGAGGCAAAGAGTGGACACCGACAGCCGAAAAACGAATCTTTCTCCCGGGAAACTGATACGCGGAAAATAGTCTCGGTTCGAGTAAGCGATACCGACGATAGTGTGCCTGTATAAAGCCCAGACACTCCCAAAATCTCGAGTTTGCTTTTGGGCCGAGCTTTTTCGGTAAAGTCCGTAACAAGTGATTTCAGAGTCACCGTAATCACACGGGCGGTGACTCTGTTTGCCGGGGCCAAGTGAAGCTACGTCGGCACTTTCAACCCTCGATCTAGCTAACAAAATCACCTCGAAGAATACAAATCCATTACACATCTGTTCCCCGGTTCTTGTGTTCCTCGAATACAACGCAATTAATATTGACTTCGATAAAGTTTGTCGTACGGCGGGGATCCATGCTGTACATGAGGGTTCGCCGTGATGGGATTCCTGACCTTGGTCGCCGCCAAAGTCATCGTATGAGGAACCATCGGTGCACCTTTCGGCCCCAACACTGATGACCACGTGCCACGGGAGAATCCAAATGCGAGCCAGTATGACATGTTCGGATTGAGAACTCATCGGCATTGTTTCTAATTTGCATACTACAATTGAATGAAACTATATTGAGTTTCTGAACACTTTAGAGACGTCCAGCTTTCCTTGTAGATGTGGCCCCTCCTAATTGTTGGCTGCGATATGAGCTCCAGCGACACATAGGAAGAGAGGGAGGGATGCCAGGGTCGAAGGAACAAAAGTGCAGCCACCGTGTTCTCTGCCGCGCCTTCCTTGGAACTGAGTCTTTTTCGAAGGCGACTCGCTGAATGGGACATGAACAGACAAATTACAGTCACTAGATCACTGGGGCGGGGGCTGATACTTCGATTTTGGGTTCCATCTCCAGCCAAGAAGTGGTCAAAAAGTTCGCCCAAAGGATTCAAGGATTCTGGAAGGGAAACGGGAACCTTCCCACATCCATTGGCCGTATCAGCCATTGAATAACACTGGAGCAAGCGAATTCGAAGTGAGAATCCCCTCTTAGTATACAAACACGCACCTAAGTCGACGGCAGAGAGTTGTCCACGAGGACTATCATTTCAGGACGATAAGGGCCATTTCCCCGGGATAATAAGGACTATCAAGTCGTAAGTTCGAGGATACGTGGAGAAGTGTAATTTGGGTGAACAAAAAAGAGTGGAGAAGTAGTTAGTATGTTGAGTTAGTTATCTGGTGATTGGGATTTAGTTGTGGAAGGTTGCTTATATATATTTCCTTTTCTAAACAGTAATTAACAAAGATTTCATTTTGCTCTTCTCTGTTCTGTTTGCTCGGTTTCTCTTCCTGATGCTGCTGGTGTTCATTCTCTTCCTGCAATTTAAGGCCATGTTTGAAACGAAAACAGAAAACGAACCTGTAAACAAACAAGTCCACAGCTGATCAGGGATCGTAGCAAGTAGGCCTCACAACTGGACCAATCAGATGTCTTACCGGCATGTCCTATGTCACAGTCCCTGGGTCTTACCAGTTCATGTCAGTCCCAAGTGAGGCCTTTTGTCGGGAAAGGATCCAATGATTACCCTGTAATGAGAAACCCTCTTCTTCAACAGCTGAGTCTCATCATCCTTAAAATGTCTGGGCCGTAATTCCTTGGATCAACCCACTTCTAATTACTTTGGGAAAGAGGCGTAAGGCAAGCATCCATCTTCTTTGTACCTATTGCAGCAATCAAAACCCAACTGAACATATTATGGAATCCAATAAATATATGCAGCATACAATAAATGGGAGTCCACAGAGGTGAGTTATTTGTACCAGACGCAGACAGAAGACGGGGAGGAGGAGGAGAGTATTCAGGGCAAGTAACAAGGTTGCTGTCGTCCTTGTGTGGACTGGACAGTCATGGGACCCTTTTCTTATCTATCTAATCTTCACCAAAACGCCAATCAGAAGCGTGTCGGAGTGTGTGTGTGTGTGTGATAGGGGGGGGGGGGGGGGGGGGATCTCGTTCCCAGAAGATTGGGCTTAGAATCTTTTGAAAAAACTGCTTGACTTTCTTTTGCAGATATGGAAGAAGGGTAACTAATTTTAGCAACTAATAACAATAATAATAAACATGCTTTATGCCTTAAAACAATCCAATCATTTTTTTGTGACGTTTGAACTAATTTTTATTGCCTCCTCCTCGTAAACGACGAAAACAAAGGAGCCGTGTTTACAAGAAGCTCCATTGCTGGCTTTTGATTGTAGGTGGTGGGAAGGGGAATAAGAAGAGGATGGTGAACTTCCACCACTAAAAAACATTCTCCTTTTGACCCAAATTATATGATTTGTTTTTCTGAGTTTTGTGTGGCAACTCCATCTCTCTCTCTCTTCGTCGCACCACCCTCATCCCCGCCGAATTTCTTCTCTCTCTTTTTTATTAACGGATGACATTAAAAGGAGATCTTTTTATGATTTTTTTATATATATAATGCTCCCCCCCTCCCCCTTCCCCCTTCCCCATCGGTGTAATCCGTCGTTTTCGGCCTAGACCCGCAACAAAAAATCCCATCTTTTTCATCGGAGGGTGGGGTTAAGGGGGAAGAAAATATAGGTTGGAGGTGAATTGGGTTCTCTCTCTCTCTATCTCTTACTCCCCCTGCTGTCCGCGTCGTTGAAATACTTGTGGGGGTGGTGGGTTTTTCTTTTCTGGGTTGTCAGGAGAGAGTGGGGGGGAGAGAGGATGGAGATGAGGAAGTTTTGGACGCAGAAGACTCTGATTGGATTGGCCTTGGGCCAGTTCCTATCCCTCCTCATCACCTCCACTGGCTTCTCTTCCTCCAAGCTCGCCAAGGAAGGTTGTCTGCTGTTTGCTCGTCCTAATGTGTTCTTATGATCCCATCGGATTAAAAAACAAAAACTCTTTTTTTTTTAATTGTTGTCATTGTATGGTTGATTGCTGAAGATGCTGAATGAGCGTTTGCTGGCCTTCCCCCCCCCCCCCCATAAAAAAAAAAAGAAGCCTCACTTTTAGCTGAATTGTTGTTGTTTGATGAGCAGGGATAAATGCCCCCACTTCTCAGTCATTTCTCAACTACGTCTTACTGGCTGTCGTCTATGGGGCCGCCATGCTGTACCGGCGTCAGCCTCTCAAGGTTATATTGCCTGTTGGTTCTTCAGTCTCCCTTGTGTCTCTAGTTGGTTGCAAGGCAGGGTTTCTACATGTTATCAGTTACTGTTTAACCTACCCGTGATGTAAATTTGTCAGTTCCATTAGTCTGTTAGAAGAGCTGCGTTGACCCCTTCTAGAATTCCAAAGCACCTGGGAGGAGTTTATTTTTATTTATGCTTTATTGTGATTTTAAAAAGTGATGAACCGATTTGAGTTTAATTATTTCTCTGTATTCAACAAGGAACAAGCCCACTGCGCCCCAGTTCAGTCCAGGGTTGGAAGAAATCTTGCGTGCTCTATAGTTAATGAAGCTAATGTTGTTGGAGTTTAGATCGGAGATGCTGTAGTATTTAAACTAATGTCTTAATCTAGACGAAGACAGTATTTGTCAGAAGAAATGCATCCTCAGATTGTTACGGATTGCTTTCAAATCCACTATAATGAGAACCATACCACTCTCTGAGAAATGACTAGAATTTAGTCAGTGATTATATGCAGGGGAATCTAAGGTTATAACATGCCGGAGAGATTTTCGAGCTATAGATTTTATTTAGATCAATTTGTTGCTTTTTGCCAATCTTTTTTTAGCAGTATTAACAACGGTTTCTATGCTTGAAAATTGCTTGGACTTTCAACTTAATCTCCTATATAAGCAAGGGTGCAATAGGTGGAAGCACAAGTCATTGTTGGCTGGAAGTTCTCTTGTATTCTTTTTATTTCTTTCTATAGGATCCAGTGATACTAAGCTTTGGAGCACTGTGCAGGCTAAGTGGTACTACTATATACTTCTTGGTTTGGTAGACGTAGAAGCCAATTTTCTAGGTGAGTATCTCTTTGAATTGGTATCTGCCTTTATCTCGTGTATCAATTTGTGATTCCCCCATGCATACCTTGAACCTTACTAATCTGAGCATTTGTTTGTCTATTGCTTGCATAGACTCATCCATATGAGGCATGCTTTGGCATTAGAACTTCTGGTCTACATAATTTATTAATCTTTTTATTCCTCCAGTGGTGAAGGCTTACCAGTATACGTCAATAACGAGTGTTATGCTGCTGGATTGTTGGTCAATCCCGTCGGTCATGCTTCTGACCTGGCTCCTCTTGAGCACCAAATACAGATACAAAAAGATAACTGGTGTCCTGGTTTGTGTTGCTGGCCTTGTTATGGTTGTCTTTTCAGATGTCCATGCAGGCGATAGATCAGGTAATTTGCTGTTGCTACACTAAAAGTGCCTTCCTTTGGTTGCTCAGTATTGCTGATAATTGACATTATTCTGGGACTGGATAATCCTATTGACTTTCATAGGTGAAGTACTTTAAAATAGCTACGAAGTGCTCTTGTAGTACAGTCTTCTTTTTAGATGAAACGGCGTTGTATGTTATTCAACACTACAATTGTCTAAATTTTTGTCGTCTCAACTGACTTTCAAAGGTGGACCTAATCCTCGAAAAGGAGATGCACTCGTCATTGCAGGAGCAACACTATATGCTGTTAGCAACGTCAGTGAGGTATGCACTACCTGAAAATTATGCTCAATGGGGATTTTAGACCTTGTGCGTATAATTATGTAGAGTTTTGATCTATAAGATGTTCTTCCAGTTTGTAATGACCATTTTCCCTTATTGATCGCTCTTTTCAATAAGAAGATGGGTGTTTTCTATATGGCAGGAATATCTTGTAAAGAATGCAGATAGGGTGGAGCTTATGTCCATGCTTGGATTTTTCGGGGCCATTATTAGCGCTATTCAAATGTATTATCCCATTGCCACTCCTTGTTCTTTGGATTTACCCTTCTAGATAATTTCTGGTGTTACTTTCTGTTACAAGTGCCGTGATGTGATCATCTGATACGATTATAAGAAAACTACTTTGATGACAACGGTTGCATCTTTAGTATAGATTTTCAACAACACTAGCTCATTTAGAAGTAATCCCTCAATGGGCCATCATAAGCTCCTTGAAAGCACATCCAATTGTTTGATTGCCATGATCAGTTACCCAATGTGGCCACTTGTTGGTGACTGCCATAGCTTAACCCTTGGACTCCTATCCCTCTTCTTTCGAGTTGTAATTTTTTCCCTCTTTGGTTCTGCAGAAGCATTCTGGAGCGTCAGGAACTTAAATCTATCCATTGGTCTGCTGGAGCTGTATGATCTCTCTCTTTTTTCTTATTATGATCTTATGCTTTATTCGGGGCTCCATTAAATAAGATATTTAGGTGGATCTGGTTTCAGTTTGAATGCTGTCATTTGTTTTGGAAGTTATCCCACACAAACTGGCTTCAAATACTGGCTTCAAATGAAAAACTTAAGTGGTCCTAAGCTTCAGTAGCTCTAAAAGTGGTCAACATTTCTAGGATGATGTGTGCATGTAGGGAACTGCTTAGAGAGGAGCATAGGGGATTCCGTTGGTAACTATCATGGGTGACAAACACGACGACGAACGAATAGTTGCTCATTTTTAAATATCTGGCATACTTATAACAACATTGCTGCACTTCACAGGTTTT
The DNA here is from genome assembly GCA_023653495.1 of Melastoma candidum. Taxonomy (NCBI): domain Eukaryota; kingdom Viridiplantae; phylum Streptophyta; class Magnoliopsida; order Myrtales; family Melastomataceae; genus Melastoma; species Melastoma candidum. The sequence goes on along the minus strand of CM042891.1, from coordinate 4,939,358 downwards.
TCCCTTTGTGGGGTTCTCTCTAGCCATGTTCTTGTTCTACTCTTTGGTCCCGATTCTGCTGAAGGTATGATATTGAGTCATGATTCATGATTCAACCCAGTATGTCATTTTGCTTAAATGTCGGTGATTTTTTCACACTTGCTTTTGTGCTCAGCCTAAGTTTTTCTTCATGGGAGGAATGCCCGTTTTTTGAATTAGTCAATATGTCCAACCCTGATGAGGGATCTACATGCCGGATTGTGTTAAGAATTATATACTGCTGTGGAAAAGAGTGATGATGACTATGGGAACTGATGCTCATAGTAGACAGTGATATCTTTTTTTTTCTTTGTCTTTCGTAGATTAACGGCTCCACTATGTTGAACCTGTCTTTGTTAACCTCGGACATGTGGGCAGTACTCATACGAATATTTGCTTACCATGAGAAGGTTTCTCCAAACTTTTGCTGATTTTATGAGTTAGAAGACAGTGCTTGTTTATCCATATGCCTGACCGTCCGGTTGGATATAATCTGATGTTTTTACATAGGTGGACTGGATGTACTTTGTGGCCTTTGGAGGTGTCGTGTTAGGACTTGTCATCTATTCCTGGTGAGTGACATTATTTAATAATGGCGAACACGGACTTGGAAACGCTTGCCGCAGCTTATCATAAGTCCACAGCTTTTGAAATAAGCAAAATTTTTAAGTTGTATTCGTCTTCGTGGTCTAAACACTGCTTCCTGGTTAATGTCTCTTTCAGGGGAGCTAAAGATGATGATTCGGATGAAGGCTCGACTAGAATCAGGCAATTAGACGAGGAGGCAGTTTTGGAAACTCAAGGACAAAATTATGTTTCTTCGAACTCAAAATATGGGGATCAGCAGAAGCAGTAGATAGGCGATAGCTACTCTTCAGTACAATAATTCGAAGTGAGGCCGGACTCAATGTGTATTGCTGATTGTTTGGTGGTCCAATAATGGCCAAAGCATTCTTTTTTTCTGGCTTCAAGGGAGAGATTTGCATGATCCCTCCCTCGAAAGCCATAGGATTTGCCATTGTCTTGGGAGGGAGTTGTCCTGTACTGTGACCAGAACTATTCACAGCACAACATCAGCCCGGAGGGTAAGGAATTGCTTTGTCTCTTCTATCGTCTTCACGTTTTATCCGTGCACAACATCCGATCATATTGCATGTTCAGTGAATTGGCGCTCTCGTGTGGCGTCATGCAACACAAACTCTGATTAGGGATTACATTACTCTTTCGTGACATGGTGATCCATCGAGCAAGTCGATGATACAACGGTCGAAATAATGAGTGGAAAGTGATAACGACAATGGAGATAAGCCAAACTCTGTTATTGGAGTACTTTTGCAAATGAAGAAGGAGAGGAGGAGGTCCGATAAACTCTGAGGTTAAGTGCCGACCAGGAGAATCCGGGAGAGGTCAGATATAGCGCCAGAGTGTGACCAATGCGAGCTTCATGAATGATATGTAGATAATGAGAGCGAAAGTCACGATGCCTATGAGGCTACTGGCAGCTTTGAAAGTGTAAGAGCCATGGCACGACGTCTTTCCGAGCAGTATCTGAAAGATGTTGACCATGGACAGGGTTAAGAACAGGCAGCCAAAGATGGATCCCCAGATCGACAGGGTGAACAGGGCCGTGATGAGCAGCTTCCTCAGATGTGTCAAGGAACGTTTGGGATTCTTCTGGAAGAGGTAGGTGCTGAGGTGGGCCTTAAGGGCCTTGGCGACGAGGCTGGAGAGGAGGTAACAACCGAATGCAACCACCTCAAAGACCAGGAGCATCATTGCGACGCTCTCATCGGCATCGCAGCCCTTTAGTAAGCTGTGTTGCCCGTTTTGAGCAAAGCTCATACACGATGAAGACGGCCGTCAAGAATTGGGAGTTCACCCCGACAAAGTCATCAAGGACATTCAGGAGGAACTTCACGCCTTCCTCGATGCTCGCCTTGTTACCTTTCATGGCACACTCATTGGCATTGAGACTCTATCCCCTCATGCTTCTTCACTTGGTTCTCGGTCTGCTGTATTTCAGGTTCGGCACCCACTTTCGCACTCGTTGGTCCGGGAACATAATTCACGTGTAATTATGTCCATGGAAAGTGTAAAGGGCATGGGTTAAGTTCAATCGATTCGCGTGACCTTTTTCCACGTTAATGTAAGGAATCTGATTATTTTAGTGCTGCCTGCTCAAATAATTGAGGGGAGGGGGGCATCTGTGTCTCACACGACTCGGAAATGAGATCAATAATTCCACACACCAACGCCAATTGAGTTTTATCACCGATTAAGAACGAAATAAGTTCTTCAAACACCGATTTAAAGGAATAGATACTCTATTTTACAAAATAATTTATGGAACAATGTAACATACGGCCCCCCGAAATTGTTACATGAAATTTATTTCCCTTTACTCCATTCCACGAATCAAAAAACACTCCGAAATGGCAGTACATTTTTGCTGTCCGGTTTTGTTTTCGCCATTTTATAAAACAAGCAAGAATTTTTATTTCATTTTCATGAGGTTTGAAAACGGTTAGTTTTAAAAATATTGTGAAATATAATTCTAGTTTTAAAATATTATAAAAAAATATTCAAAATACTGACTTGTGTTGCTATTCGGACCGCGACATTAAAAATACAAAAAAATTACGGTCCAGAACCGCTACAGCCTCAAATTTCGCCAAAATCACAGTCTCGGATCACGGCGATGGATTGTGATCCATGCCATGAAAATGTGATCCCTGAACGCGATACTATTAGATATACTAAGTGGCGCGATTCATAACCGCCACACAAAACGTAACACTAACGATGGCCAAGTTGGCCTAAGACGTCCCTTTTGACATAGATATACATCGAAAGATACGTCCACGCCACGCTGTAATACCAACTGCAAACCGCAACATATGCACCGACTATCATCTCATGATCATAGTCCCGGCTCCCACGACAGTCTTCATAACGGTATGTTGCTTACCACCATATCCTTCAGAATCTGAGTATGATCTTGGCCTATACATACCTCGGGTAGAAGCAATGTTCCTAAACCTAATTCGATTAGCAGAAATTAGAGAACAAAACCATAAAGTCGAAGGATAATAAGACAGGAAGATAGAAGAGTAATAAATCCTCTGGAACAGTACTCTTGCGACTTAAAAACCTTCATTCAGAAGAACTCTCCTTATGTTGGCCATCATGTATGAAAAATACTTACCAATCATAAATATGAATAATGCATGTATTAACAAGGAGGTACATGCCAAGAGAATCCTGTTTAAACATACTTGTCTCAGTTAGCAGCAGCCTTCTGTCTCACTTTTGCAATCCGATCTTTGTCATGGACAAGTGCGACAAGAGATTGAGACTTCTTTCTCACATTGTTCCCTCGATCCTTGCCTTTGGAATCAATGTACTGAAAACAGGACAAAGTATGAAACACAAGTAATGCTGTTACTGGAGATAAACCACACTGCAGCAACCAGCAACGACAGTTTTTCCAGAAAATCTATGCAACAGTGAAAGGGAAGAAAAATAGATGAGGAATTACTTGAATTTGGTATGCATGTTCTCTGATTTCATCAATCAAGCGTTCAGGACCATTTGCTACCGGATACTCCAGAACAGTCATGGCCTGAATTTCAAGCCAGAAAACACGTTACACCTTTAGTGTGCTGCAATGACCAAAGATGCATTAGAAACACTCCTGCTAGAGAGTGTACGTGTTAAATAAATAAATCCGAACCTGAACTTCTAGACATAAAATAATTAAACTGAATCCCTGTCTAGTTTGTGCGACGGACAACATTATCTGATTCTTAGGAAGTGTTCCAAGTTCAATATATCAATAAATAAGGGGAATTTCGAATAACCTAAGAGGCTTGGCCCTTTCCTGAACCAACTTCAGGAAAGGCTAACCTGAGCGCAGGTAATATGCAATTTCAGAGCTGGATCAGGCAGCAATAGAAAGATCCAAAGTTTCAGAAAATTTAATCAAGTGCTAGTGCAAATAGAAATGGCCTAAAAAGAGGTGATGGGGAAAACGTGAAACGACACAACTGAATTCAAAAAGCTTTCCCCAATAACTCAAACCAAACCATGCCTACTTAGTCAACATCAACTCCTAGCTCTTCTTTTGTACATGTAGCAGAAATGTCAGTCGTAGACATGCACATCTCAATAATAGGTAATTCAGGAATCTTTGCTGAAAATAAAAAGTGACAACCTTGTAGACATGGCGCCAATTCTTTCCACTGTCATTCATCCGTTTCCATATGACTGTCATAATCATTTGCTATTCATAACTGCAGAAACCATTTTAGTTTATAGAACATCACTAACTTTTCATGAGGCCTTCTATAAAATCATGTCTGGATCTGGGATTACTTGTTTGCAGATGCATGCGCTATCTGAGCAAGAAAGGTACCGTGGGGATCCCAAGGTTCATTGCTGTTGGCATCTAGAACCTGTCAAGTGAAGGAGGAAATGAGGGTTCAATTCACTTCCCTTTCCTATCCGGCAACAGATATCGAAAAAATTTCAGAGTAAGTTACATTTTGCTCAATTGTAGGAACTTTAAGCACTTTCTTGTTTACATCTCTCTTTCTGGGAAAATACAGGGCGTATATAAAATTTTGAAAACAAGGGATTGCCAATCTAAACACATTATAACTCAGAAACTCAGTGTTCCCGGACAGTCTGATCAAAGGCCTTCTTCATCATAGCTACTTATGGAACCGAATTTGCTTCGTATAGCAGAAAGATGCAGGTTATATGAGGCCGGTCAGGAATACAATTTCCTGAAAGGTTTATGCACAATAGAGAATCGTTCCGTGTTAAGCACAAATGAAAACTGCAGAGTCCCAGATCTTCATTCATATAATGAGTCCTCCTTCCGTATCTCATTGGATCAGAGTGGAAGAACTCCGACAATGAATGTCGACACCACAGACAATGCAGTGAATCGAACATCCAATGCCCATTTCGCAGGAGCCAATTCCCTTTTCCATGAAGCAAATGAAAAAATTTTCCCGAAACAACGACACAGTTCACCTCATCTGGAGTTCCTGGCGACCCAGTAACTCCCAGAACAACATAGGCACACCGAACCGAAGTCTCAAACTCAACATATCTCCCAAGAAACAACACCCATTGCGAAACAAATCCAAAACAGCCCAAATAAAATGGCGCCAACCCCACATCAAACAAAATGCGGGACACTCGTTGGCTGGAACAAGCAAAGAAAGAAAACAAAAAACAGGGCATGACAGAAGATTCTATCTTTCAGACAAAGGAAGAACCTTTCGAACAGGCTGCAAAAAATGCACTCTTCGACCACAACCTCGTCTTCTCTTCTCTTCTCTTCTCCTCTTCTTCCTTTCCAAGTATGAATCTGGGGAGTTGGGAATTCTATGCCAGACAGACAGATATCGACAGAAAGGAATGATACGCGCCATCTCTTCGTTGGGGTGTGTAAGAAATGATTGACAGCGCAGCTTCCCACGGCTGACAGACGACGCAGACACACCCGAATGAAAAGAAAAAAAATAGTGGAAGGATTTAATAGTTTCCTTCTTACCTCGTCGACTCGTCTGTTTAATTACATTGCCAATTAAGAGGTAAGGATGTTCAATTTATTACATATGCCTATTCAACCGGTAGCTGTCAATGAAGCTTCCATGGCACAAACACCATTCTAACCAGATAAAATTTCATGAGTCCTATGCATTGGTTGCGTTGTTAATCAAATACTGGGGAATTAGTTTAGATTAAAACTTATCACATGACTCTTACTGATACTTTTACATAGAAGACAACGACGGGGAGAGTTACTCCGGCTTGATCAAAGGTTGGACAGACAAATCGCAACACTCAACCCAGCTCGAAAGCGAAGGGCTGGCCATTAAGTTTATAGCATACATTGAACCAAACGTTGTATAAAAGCTCTTTCCCCGAAGAAGATTCTTACAGCTTCTATTGAATTTTAAGACCAAAATCATTATTCTTACAACCTAGTCATCTGCGGGCTTCTTTGAATGCTTGCAACTTCCCTGAACTGGTAACAGCTGATATGCGTAAAGAAAGCCGTAGTTAAAACGTTCAACTCGGAGGGCCTTCACCCTTACCTTGGTAAACGGCCTCCAAGCACTCCTTCGCCCGGTGAACCTTCGACTGTACGTAAAAGCTCCCGTTTTTCGCGTTGCTCTCAAATAGAGTGTCGTATTTCTGCAAAATTAGAAAATAATCAAACAGGATATGCAACCGAGATGTTGGATCGGATATTTGTGACAGAGAAAAGTTCGGGCGAGATGAGACAGACCTTCAGTATCTCTTCCCATGCAGTTTCCTCACTCACGCCGAGTACTTGTCTTGCCTCCTGTTCTGTCATAGCCTTACTTGCCCTCCGGATTGTGTTCTGTATCGTTTCTTGGGCAACGCCAGTTTTATTTGCATCTGCAATAAGTAGAAGACCTCCAAACTGAGAGAAGCAAACACAGAACGAGAATCTGCCGAATAATACGAAGAAATGAGCAAACATAGATATCGACAAATCCTTATTGACACGACCTATGTTTAGCCACTCTGGAACCCAACATCCATAAAGTTCTACATATGGGAATTGACAGCAAAATCTGACGTAACAGAAAACAACGGAACTAGTTACATGGGAGATGGGCTTCCCCTGTACCCAAGAGAAAGGCACGGAGAAAACTACAATCACAGTAACAAAGGCCTATCCTGTGTCTGACGTCATTTGAGCACACAAAGAAGGTTATTAACTGACTGAACAAAAAAATAATAAGTGGATATCCACAGTTTGAAGGATGGGTGCATATCTTGCATAAATCCATCGCGTCTAGCCATACACAGAAGACGATGGTCCTGGTATGAAGGTTTCCTTACATACATCTATGTAAATTCGTAGATGCTGCTTCAATAAAGCTTTATAGTTGCACTGGCAAGAAACGGATAAAAGGAATGCTAATGCCCACAAGCTCAGGACTTTGCATTAAAGGTAAAACAATGCACTCATGCAGAGAAACAGGCAATTATATGAAAAGTATCGCCATAGTTACAAATTTACAATGAACCCCAGCCATGTTGAAATATGCATTTTGTTGTATGGAACAGTCTGAAATTTTAACGCCAAAGATCAAACTATGCCTCATGTTGATCTAATAGGGGACTCAGACAATAGCAACACCATAACCACACGCTCTAGCAACTCAACGATTTTATCTCTTGTGGAAGCTCTCGTAGGTTTCTTTCATTCTAAAATTTGTTCTAAATAATGAAGCCAAACCAATTATGTCACCAGATGGGAAACCAAAACCATGCATTCTTACGACCGCCAAGGCCAGTATCCTTAAGGGTCAGTTTATTCGGTCCATAAAGACAAATCAAAGTCTTATTGCCTGGAAAAACACATTTGCGCCTAAATTCCGAGCCGCTAACACGCATTTTGACCATAATCCGAATCCTTTCATCAGCCCATTATTGTAACCAACACATGTAGGATTCCCAAAAGCTATAAAACAGGAAAAAAATCAACCCATCAAGAATAAAGAGGAAACCTACTCGCCAAAGCCTGTCGATAAGCCTGAAAGACAGCCCTCGCCAATATACCGCCGCCCATCACAATCAAGTTCGCCAAAATCTTCGCCGCCTACAAGGCGAAAGAAAATAGTGAGGGAAAAGAATTAAAACAAACAAAAAAAAAATCACAAACCCTAAATCGAAACACGGAAACGACGCCCTTTGAGGAGGAAGGCAGGGATTAGGGCACCTACCATGTTGCGAGTGTACGGGGGGAAAAAGTGTTGTCCCTGACGGAAAACCTCGGTAAATAAAAGGCAGGAAGGGATGGTACTCCGATCGCCGCCGAATGGTGGTAATCCTGGCTTCTTGCAATAGCAACCACCAGCTGGACAAACATAGAACCTTCTCCACACTAAAAAATAATTACAAAAATAAAATAATATAGGTTAAGATTATTTTTTAACTTTTTAATTATTTCGACAAGATAATATTCCAAAACCGGTAAGATAATTATTTTTTTGGGAATGCTCGAGTCAGACTATATTGCAAAGAAAAAAAAGGCATAGAATTATACAGAAACATCATCGTACGATGGTATAGTTAGCAAAGTTGTCCAAATACTTATAAAAATTAGTTATATATGGCGAAATTTAGGAAGCGTCCCTTCACTCGAAGAATTAAAGACGGGATTTGGGTAATCGATCGGGCGATGCGGTCAAGTTCGAAACTTGAACAACCCCCAGGATCGAGCCCACGATCAAATTGGAAGGGGAACCACCACTGAGAACTGATACGGTGGATTTGACTTACCCGAAGAAATGGGACAAAAGGCGAAAAGAGAACAATCCAACGAAAAAAAGGAAACGTAAGAAATGATTTCTACTTTTTTCGTAATAATTATTTTAGAGAATTTGACAGTTCGAATTGAATAAAACTATGCAATTCCAATCTGGTTAGAAGATTGCAAAGTTTGGAAAAGAGGGGGTTGAGAGGAGTAGAGAGGACGGATGGGGAGGGGTTTGAAGGGGAGGATGAGAGGGGAACGGTTAAATCATGTTTCCATCTCCTCGGTTAAAAAAATAATCAATTAGTACGAAATGGGCCTCTGTAGTGCTGACATTCTTCTTTAGCAAAGTCTGCATTATACATGTCGATATATTATATTACAAAATAGTAATTTATGGCACCACTTTTAGTCTGACTTTTTTTTTTATCCGAACTTAAAAATATCCAACATGTTTTTTTTATTTTATTATAATAATTTTTAACGTGAATACGTATAATATAAATTTCTGGTCTGACTTTTTTTTTAGTTCAAATTTTAAAATATTTCTTTTTTAGCCTTAAATCAATGTTATGAATCATATATAATTTTATTAAAATAATTTTACTTACTTATTCGATTAATCGTTACTAATTATTTTACGTATCATAAATTAAACAGACAACTTTTGACGTATGTCAATATTTTCCTGCGTGTAAAATCCTTAAATATGTTAATAGTATCCATTCTACTCTTTTTTTTTAATAAGAGTTACATCTATGTAATGACTCATTTACAGTTTGAAAGGAATCCTATGGCCAAATGACCAGATAAATTGTATTCATTTACGAAGAATGTCAAATCACATGTCATTTCAAAATAATAATTACGACAAATTATTTGTATTTTCATGTGGAAAATAACAATGAGAAATTGTTTGTTTAATTTATGACGTGTAAAATAATTAGTGACGACTAATCGAAAAAAAAAATCATTATAGTAAGACCATATATGATTCATAATATTAATTTAAGACTGTAATAAAAATATTTTAAAGTTTGGGCCACAAAAGAAAGCCGGCTAAATGGTGGGGTCATAAATCTATATAAGCGTGTCCATGTAAGAAATTATTATTCCAAAAAATTAGTGCCAGAGTAAAATAAATATATAATAATTTCTTTTTCGTATAATCTCTTGATTATTATAGTTTTCTACTTTGAAATAATCTATTTGCTAGTTTTATTATTATTTAGTTATAATTTTGACGACGAAATTATTTTAAAATATACATATTTAATTTTTATAGGATATATATTATCATTTTTAAACAATTTAACTCACATCTATACGTCATCAGGTAAACTTCTTAAGCATCAACAAGAATAATTAAAACAAGACACGTTTAACACACGAATGACACGAACAGGAGCTTGTTTCGATGAGAGGCATTAATTATCAAATAATACCCTGACTCTAATTAGGGATACTGAATTAAAGACATTAATTGATAAAATTTAAATAGAATCATTGTATTTTGCAAGAATACTGAATTTATGCCCCTGAATTATAAATTTTCATAAAAATTATTTTATAACGTACCACCACGAAGTTCGACCTCAAACTGCGGCCCCTCCATCGTCAATCCTATTGCAAAGTAATAAATTATAATTTAATTTTTTAAAAGAAATAGAATGAGATGTTATTTCTTATTAGCTCCAAAATTAATTAAATTATTCCACCTGGCAATTTTATTAAGGGTCAATCCCATTCCACCCCGTCCCAACCTTCGAATGCTCCTCGTTTTCCCTCCGCCGCTTGCCGCCACCTCCTCGACCGCCGCTGCCGTAACCTCTTACGCCTTCCGCCGTGGTTTGAGGGTGGTGGGTGTGAAACCATGGCCAGAATCCCATGGATCAATAAACTCAGATACTCCACCATCGTCCTCACCCTTTCCAACCTCCTCCTCTGCCTCCTCGGCTCCTCCCTCTTCCTATCCTCCTGCAGCCCCCGCGGCACCCTCCCGTCCGCTTTCGTCCCCGTTCTCGCCGCTTTCCGCCTCGTCACCATGATCAATACCGCAGCCGCGCAGGTCAGTGCGGCGAGGATCGTGATACGGTCTTCCGAGAGCGTCACGGTCGATGCAGTCACCAGGAACGAGCGTCGGGTAATGGCTTTTGTCCCCGTTTTCGTTCTTTTGTTTTTATTCTTCTTGGATAAGGATGGCATTGGAATCTTCTACAATTTAAGAAATATAGATAATGAAGTAAGGTTTCTTGGGTGGAGCGGAGATTCTATTATTTCGTTCGTTAGAATTGAATAGCACAGGCTTTCGAGTTTCGATCATGCCCCTATCTTGGTCGGATTGAGTGGAACCATTAAGGCTTCACATGCTCCTTTTCATGTCAACATTCATTGAGCAGCTTGTGTGCGTGTAAGTATGGATGATTTACATGAAAATGGTTCAATTTGTCTGATGTTCATTTTCATCAAGTTTGCTAATCTTTTATTTACCAAAAGAAGAATTCCAATTACCAATCAAATTCTGGGAAATCTTGTCCACGTTTCTGGTATTACTTCTTTCTCATTGAAAAGCGATAAGCATATGATATTTATCTATTATGCAGTGCGGAACATGCGAATGCGACTTAATATTAATTATCTCTTTTAACAAATGAGCAGGTGAAGTACAGGAAATGGATTTGGTGGACAAGAGTGGCAATGCTTGTTACAGTGTTGCAATTTACTAGTGCAATATTTCTCCTGGCCCAGATGTTTGACTCCGTTCCCCCTAATGATGGAGCCAGTGATTGCATCTATGGTAAGTGAGGTTTGTGCGCATAATTTTCTGGATCTTTTAATTTCCAGACGTGGCCTCTTTATATGTTTAGTAACTGAGAAAACCTAGAAACTATAGCTTTGATTCTGCTTACATATTCACTTGAGTAGACTGGTTGTCAAAAGAAAGATGTCTGTGACCTGCCAATTTGAGAAATCCCAGAAACAAAAATGTTTTCATTCCAATTGACAATGTTATCAATTCTGTAACTTGAGGACCGTCACTTTGCTCCGCTGTTTTATTAGCTAATTAAGAGATACTCTGAACTGAAGAAAATATCATGATATGGCATTTGAGTTTTTCCTTCACTTATAGCAGCTTCCTGGAAATATCTTATAAATAAGAAACATTTTTGATGCAGCGGTAGTTTCTGGGAGCAGTGCATGGACGCACGCCACACTACTGTTATTCCTGGCCATATCATTTTTTGTGCCTCTAGCACACTTCTTTGTTGGACACGACGTTTTAAGATGGAGATCATTCTATTCAACGGAAGACAATGTATGGAAGGCCCACTATCATGAGTTTTTTGATAATGGCATGCGGGAGGCATTGTGCTGTTTGGGACGAGTAAAATATTTGTACGTTGCCCGCTGTTTTGTCTGTTTTCCGATCATCTTCGCTTTTGGTTTGTTTACTGCCTTACGATGTTTTCTAGGATGGTCATGGAGGAGGATGAAATTTACTCGGTGGCACAACTGCTTGGGGATCTTGTTGCGTATCGAGCTTCAGGCACAGGGCACTTGGAGCTACTGGCAGGTCTCTCATTCCGAAATTCTTCTTTTTTCTGACCCTAAACTGATCGCACGTTTTGCTTCCTTTTCTATCCCGTTCATCTCGTTTGTCATTTTGCATTTGTTATGTAAGTGCTTTCTGGCAGCAGGATCACCAGCTCTTCATCATTTATAGATGGAAGTATGCAAGTCGCGAATATTATATTTAGATGGACATATGAACATGTCAGAATAGATAAAATTGTAACTGATAATAAAGAGAAATGGTTGAAGAATAAATCGAAGGAAAGATTCATGAAATGAGATTTAGATGGTACACGTGTGCAGACGAATAGGCCTTTGAGAAATTTAGACTCGTAGTGTACTCAACTTGGATGGGATAAACAAAAAGGGCATGAAGCGATGCAAAGGTATATGACTGATATAGCATAACCATGTTGTGGTTATCAAAATGTAAATCCCAAAAACAAAACACACAATAGTGACAATTTTTTATCAGTGTAGCTGACAATTTAAAACTTGGTTGTTGTCTTGCAAAAATGTCGATTCCCACATTTGTGAATCTACTCGATGTGATCACCGTGAACTAAAAAAAATACACCATTTCAACTAATGCATGCATCTTCCTTTTTTGTCGTTTTTATATTTTCAGCTGTGCTGCTCCATTACTCACATACATTCTATTATATGACTAGCATTACTCCGGAGGGATGGTCAGACATCAAAAACTTACGAAGGACTTGTAGAGGCACGTAGGGAACAGATTGAAGAGGCTGCTAGTCTTCACAAATTTGCTGTAGCTGCCTATACGGTACTTGGTGTTCTTTGGTGCTTCTTTTCAGTTGGCGAATCTGTTTTTTTGGTGATCTTAAGTATTCGTAGTATGCAGGGTCCTCTTCTTGATATCGGTAGAAATCCCCTTTCCTTTCCCTGTGTTTGGCTCTATAGGCAGGGGATATTGGCTCCTTGGTTCCGCAGCAGGTTTTCCTCCCATCCTCACTTCTTTTGCTTCATTAAATAAAAATTGAAGTTATTGCATACAGCTCGTGTAAATGTAAATAATCAAACAGCCATCACAGAACAAATTTGCATGTGGATATGGTGCATGGAAAGGCATCTCCAACTTTTAGGTGTCCCGTTCTAGGTAAACCATGACATAGCACTTTAGCTCTCAGAAATTGTGCACATATATAACACATTTATGTATTATCCCAATGTTACAACGCTACAGACAATCGCTTGTCCTTGAGTTTAACTGTAATCTTTGAAAAGCCTAATTGATGTTTTGTTATTAAGACCGAGGGCCTCACTTGGTGTTGTATACCTGAAAAGCAAAACGAGATGAGCCTAATGACCCGATTTATATGTGTAGGTTGACCCGCTTCTCACATACCTGCATTTTCATTGCTGTATTCTTTGTATGTATGGCAATCAACAAATAAGTTGGACAACTTGTGAAAAGAGCTCTCGCTTCCGAATAGATTTAGTGGGGAAAACCAACTTGGAAGAATTAACTTAAAGCACTTCTTCTACTCCCCTTCTTTGGTTTATTTATCTGGTTTATTTTCTGTTCCACTCTCCAGGTGGCCAGTGCTGCAGGGAGATAATTGGTGGCATGGCCATGCTGCTGCCTTTCTAAACTATTTGAATTTGCCCCCTGCTGCTCTTCGACATGGTCGGGTGTCTCAGGTGATTTTCGCTCTCTTATATTGTTCAATCCATTTTTTTCATGTTCTTCTGGCTTTGTGGATGAGCTCGTGGATGTCTATGATCCCTTCAAAGATCTTTTCTTCATTTTTCCTAATAAAAAGGATATTAATTAAATTTTGAGAAATATTCAAATTATTACCAGAGAAAAGTTACAAATTAATTTACAGCACTTGTTTTAATTTGCGTGTGTTTGCAGGGAAAATGTGAGGCTGCATATTTCATTGTTGTTGTACATCATCTTCGAACAGTGGTGATAGCTGTTCGTGGTACAGAGACACCCGAAGATCTTATTACAGATGGCTTAGGCCAAGAATGCACCCTTTTTGATGAAGACTTACGAGGGTTGACAAAGTATGCTTCTAATTCGCTGATTCTGTAGCATTAATTACTTGGATTTTATTGTCAAGTTGGTAACTGATAATCAACTTGGATAATTAGTTGCCTGGATGAAGCATTCTCTAGGAAACAATATCCATATTCATGTGCTTATCCAGTAAAAATGGAAGCGATTATAACAGAGATATGTCGTTAGAGATTGTGTAGATTAGAAACTCATCCTTAAGGACGTGTGCATAATTTATAAATCTTAGGCAACAAAAGGACAACTTCTTTGCTGATGTGTCATTGATCGCTAGACTGAAGCATTATTTTCGAAACCATAGCTGGTAACATAAATAATCAGAACATTCATCTATCATGTATTCATTATCAACTCGTTGGCTGAAAGCTATCTTTTGAATCGTTCTTTTTGGATCTTCACAGTTTTTATTTGAGAAAACAGTAGTCGAAAGCCAACAAGTAAAGAGAGCCTAGCACCTTAATTCAATTGGAGTTTGAAGAGTGTGGTTTGGACAGGCTATTATCTGTCGTCCTTCCTGTGATACCTTTGTAGATCAAAGCCGGGCCCATCTCTCCTTTTGCTTCGGAATTTCATAGTTGGCTTGGTATGGGGCTGGTGATTGGTCAACAGCTTTGCTTTTACTAATAAAAAGATTTAGCCTCTATACTGGCAATATGCATAGGTTTCACTTCACAAGAAGAGTCTTTTCAACTCCTTTGAACAAACTAGGGAACTAAGATGGGAAGTTATGAGATTGGCAGTCCTATAATCTATGATAGATATCAGTGGGACTTTCTTTATGGGGAAAAAAGTTCATGGGCCTAGATTCTCGATAAAAAGTGACTGATCTGACTGGAAAAAGCTGCATTTTAGTGTAAATTCCTGTCATTCATGATATTGAATGAAAAATCATTGCCGTGATTGCAGCATTAGTTGCCTTGATATGAGCCAAGGAGATGAAACTGGTCCCCATTATGGACACAGCGGGATTGTTGAAGCTGCAAGAGATCTTGTTCGACAAATTGAAGGAAATCCAGGTGGCAGTGGTTCGTGTAGTCTTTGTTTGGCTTTAGTGTTGTGTCTTCCCCGGCCTTTCATCGTGAGAATTTTTATGGAAGAAGGATATGGAGATCCATGCTTTCAGCTTCTACTGTGATTCAGCTGTCTGAAAAGATGGGGTTAACCCTATTGTTACTTTGAGCTAAGTAATCAGGGGACACTTAGCTGACGGCATTGCTACTAAAAAATAGTTGAACAAAATCCTGATAAAATATACAAATTGAAAGAAATGTTTTTTACTGGCTCGGGATGATTAGGTTGCATAGGCCTGTCATTTAAAAGGAACCACTGCATGAACTGCAATAGTTATAATTCATTTATCTTAGTCTTTTGTCTTTGTAGTAATGTCCTGCTACTATCTTCCATTGGCTGGTTCCAACTCTTTATATCTTTACCTGTCGATTTAGATTGCCCAGGAGACCCTTCAACTGGTAGAATCCTCTCCTCATTGCTGGGATCAGGATGTGAGTGTGAAGGGTATAACTTAAGGATAGTGGGGCATTCACTTGGTGGTGCCATTGCCACCTTGCTGGGAATTCAAGTACGGCCTTGATTTTCCCATTTATCTTTTTCTATGTACAGGCTTATCTTTAGCACTTGCAGGGTAACTACAAGGGCATCTGTTTTGTTTATGGTGCCACTGAAATAACTTTCTTTTTAATTTTCTTTTTCTGCAGCTCAAACATCTGTACCCAAATTTGCATGTCTATGGGTATGGTAGTCTCCCATGTGTTGATTCTGCTGTTGCAGATGCATGTTCAGATTTCGTCACGAGGTGAATCAAACATGTTAGACTCGATATTTCCACTGACAACCTGCTATTTTATAAATAGTATCTGCTCTGAGGCGGCCTTAGTATCTTACAGTATTATATACAACAACGAGTTTTCTTCTCGCCTATCAGTTCCATCAATCCTGAGGCTTCGAGCATCTACACTAATGGCCTTGTCTCAAGATACACGAACTGACACGACCTTAACTATGAGACTTGCTGGCCGGTTTCTTTATTCAGGTAATTCTCGAGGATGTAGAATCCATGAAGAGAGCATGGGTGATGCACTAAATGCCCGTGCGAATACAGCTGGTTTTAGTCAAAACACATCTATGGATAACTACGATATCACCGAGCAAGGTACGAACCCGCTGAGATCTGATTTTCGGTAATTATGTAGTAGCGCGTGTTAGAATATTTGTTTCTTGTTGCCTTACCTTTGTGGTCTGGGCAGTGTTATTAAAGGCGCGCCCGCATTAGGGCGTGCAGGGCACAGCCCGGCCGCCTTAAACGTCGTCGGGCGTGCGACGTAAGAAAGGCACGCCCCGGGCGCGCGCCTCATACTAGGGCGCAAGGCGCGCCTAGGGCGCAAGGTTGTTGGGGCGGTTCTGGTTTGTCCAGGTTGTTTGCCCAGGTTGTTTGTTGGAATAACTTCTCCCGATCGTCCCCTTCTTTCGGGCGGTTCTGGTTTGCCCACTTCTTTCGGGCGGTTCCGATTTGTCCCCTTCTTTCGGGCGGTTCCGATTGCCCAGGTTGTTTGTTGGAATAACTTGTCCCGATTGTCCCCTTCTTTCGGGCGATTCTGGTTTGTCCCCTTCTTTCGGGCGGTTCCGATTGCCCAGGTTGGTTGTTGGAATAACTTCTCCCGATCGTCCCCTTCTTTGGGGCGGTTCTGGTTGCCCAGGTTGTTTGTTGGAATAACTGGGACAGTCATGGTGGGAGCAGGACAATTGTTGACTGACTTGGTTTCATTTTTTCCATCGAGGCTGATATATTCAACTGGATTTGTCATTTTCATTTTGTCAAACTGGATTTGTCGGGATTTGTCATTTTTCTCCATATGCGCCTTTGTCGCAAAGGCGCGCCCCGGGCACTGCGCCTTGCGCCTCGGGCGATAAGGAGCATTTGCGCCTTGGGTGCGCCTTAGCGCCTTGACAACACTGGGTCTGGGATGACTCAGGAAAAGTTGGACAGAGTGATGATTCCTTGCTTTTGGGTGGACATGGTACTGAGGAGATAGTAATCGACGTTGAGCATGACAAAGTCGGCGGCTCTATAGGTCGCGCTCATTCTTGTGGAAACTTGTCTGAGGATCTGGTCATGGAATTCATGGAGAGCGTCCCTGACACCAGCAGCCATTCTGCAAGTAATCCACGGGAGGTGTTCTTGGCAGGTCTCATAGTCCACATAGTGCCCTCAAAGACGTCAGAATTGAGTTTTCCCATGTGGAGAGCCTGGAAATCAGGCACGCAGGAGACATACAAAGCTCACATCTCACACAGAGAAAACTTCAAGGACATCATCGTGTCCCCGTCCATGTTTCTTGACCATCTACCTTGGAGGTACCATCCCTAACCTAATACTTCATCGACTTTATTTCGATGGTCACCGTGTTTTATCCCATCCCATCTTAGAATCGTTCACGTAATCCGTGTAGAGAAATGACAAAAGCGACAGGATCCGAAAACACCATGTGGTCAAGAAACACTCAAGAAGGATTTTACTTGGAAAAACTTGGAATGTAGATGTACTAATCTAATCTTTTGTAGATAAGCATTAAACAACTTAAATAGACTAAACCTAGGAAGAGGAATAGACACAAACACGTAACCCATGAAAGTGGGACGTGATAAAAGATAGGAAGATAGAAGGTTCTGGTAGCTGGACAGTTAGAAAGATAACGAGTCCTAGACTCAGAGTCGTAGACTTGTGTCCTTGGATATGAGCGACAGTCACCAAGCGAAGCTCCTGAGCGACAGTCTATGAGCGATGGATTCCAGGTGTGTCTACGAGCGATGAGTCTACAGAACGAAACATAACTTTAAACTTCAACAATCTGTGTAGCCGCATGCTTTTTATCTAGCAGTTCTAATGTCTGTCTTTGATTTTAAAAACCTCGGATTTATCTGGCAACGACATTGTCGATCGACATGAAAGTCAATTCCACGTTACATAGCTCGTGGGGTTTGGTGTTTATATTGCAACGAGATGTAACGTGCAGATTGTTCACGCTACTGCTGCAGATGCCACAAGGCCATGCAGAAAATCTTGGCTAGATCAGTTACTGATTCATAGACCTGACACCCTGGCGGTTGTGTCAACAAGCTGCAGTTCCCTGCTATTTGAAGGCCGAAGGTACCATCTCCGAACTCTCGATCTGAGCTTGACCATGCTCGCGGAGAGCTGAGCCAGAACGATCTTCTGTCCAAGGAGAGACGCCCTGGCATGTGGAAGAATAGACAGTAGGTGTGGACTATACGCTAAAGTGCTAAACCCATTTACTGTGTTGACCTGTGCTGATACAAAATGCCTATAATTGTAGTTTAACGTCTATCTCCGGGTGTACATAGGTTGGTTCTGTGTCATGCTCATCCGCATTAAATCCTTCAATTCGTACTTATACATTATTAAATAGGCTAATTTTATGAAAAATATTTCATCGTTTATAAAGAAAAATTATTAATGTTTATATGTGAGCCAATAATATAATCGTGGTTCACTGTTCACTGGTTTGACTGATGAATTCACTTCCGGGACGTTTTCAGAATTTTGTTTTTCTTACGGTTTAAAATCATGCGTAATTAAATTCCTTTAACAAATTATTTTATCTTTAGTTCGATACATTTACATTAAAATTTATAGAAGTACGTTCGTCAAGAATAACGGATCACAAAAACCACCGGCATATGTAAATTGCGGAATCGATACGGCTCCCCTTCATTATTCTCTAATTCACGATAAGTGACACATCAAAGCAAAGTAAACATCGAGTTTTGTTTCGGTTAATCCGGAAAATATTTTTAGATTTGCGATCATAATTTTCAAAATTCTGACTTTACACCTTCGAACTTGAATTCTTATAGTTCGACTTCGATATACAAAGAAGTCGAACTCTAGTTCGAGTTCCAATCAGGTAAGGTGAACTCGAAATCTACGAGTTCGACTTCATGCGGATTGGACAATTCTATATGAAGTCGGGGCTATAAAGTCGGATTTTTGAAAGTTGCGACGACAAATCTGAAAATATTTTTCAATAGTGAGTTGTGAACTTTATTACATTGATTTTAAAAAATTTTTGCCATGAAAATCATTCTAAAAATTAGTCGCACAGAGTAACAAAGTGCACCATCGTCACATGAAGAAACCTGGGATATCCTAGTAGTTGTTCTTGTAGCTATTTCCAACCTGTTATAGTGTTTCCCTCTTCTAGAACACAGCTTACTGTATTGTTTGTTCGCTCGCTTTGAAAATTGTCTTTCTGCATTTTATTTCAGTAAGTTGTAGAGCTTTGTTCGTTATTAACATTGAGTCATAAAATATTTTGCGAAATAGATCGGTTAAACCTAAAATATGTCAACTAATGTCAATAAGTCTGAGTTTCAAACTCAGAGTTTATTTTTCAAAGAATTCTGAGTTTTCAAACTCATAGTTCGAGCCTTCCCGGGCGAACTCTGAGTTTGAGACTCAGAGTTCATGTAGAATATTGTGAAACCATAAACTTTGAGTATCAAACTCAGTACTCATAGCTTGAAGTGTACAAAACAAACTCTGAGTTTGAAACTCAGAGTTTGTTCTGACATAATGTGAATGAACACTTTGACTGAACGCCGCTCCCTCTCTTCGCTTTATTGGGCGCCCCTCCTCAACGCGGCTCCCTCCGCTTATTGTTGTTGTTGTGGTGGTGGTGATGGCACTTTCTAAGGAGGAGAAGGTTGGGTGCGATAAGAGCTGCGAAGACTCTTCTGACAAAGGTTCGTTTTTTCTCCTTTTCTTTTCTTTTATGGGGATTCTAAATTTCGACTGGCATGGTCGATTCGCGTTAGTTGTAGAAGCTTCTGTTTATTAGTTATTGGGATTTGTGGTTTGTGAGGGAGCTTATGTTCTGCTGAATGTATAAGGGATGTGCGGAGTTGAGAAGGAACATGGTTCGTCCGAACACAGACTGGCAAAACTAATTCAGCTTCAGCCTTCTCCGGAACTCTGACTTTAAAAATCTGAATTCATTTTTTCCAGAGTTTTAAACTCAGGTTTCATGACCTCGTATTATTTGACATGAATTTTAAGTTTTAAACTTAGAGTTCACTTTGAGTTTGAAATTCAGACTAATTGACTGACTTATTTCGCAAAATATTTTGCGAATTAGTAACAAAACTCTTAGGTTTTGTACGGCAATTACCAGATAAAAAAAAAACCGATCGAAATCCCAAAGTTTCGGTGCGAAAACGAAAAAAACCTTAAAGAATAGCACTTGTTTAAAAGAACACGTTTAATAGTTACCATCATGTGCTTAAAAAAATTTGGCAAAATATCGGAATTTGGCCCCAATTATCGGCACATTTTCATATGTGTCCACAACTTTGTTTTTTTTATTTGTGGCCATAACTATGACTTCGTTTTATTTTGTGGCCGCGTCGTAACGTCGTTGCCTACGTGGACTAACGGCTGAAGGAGTGTGCGAACGTGGTCATCCTGCGTGGCAATTCTAAAATAAAGTCATAGTTATGACCATAAAGTCGGGGTCGCAGATGAAAATAGCCCGATAATTGGGGCCAAAATCCGATATTTTGTCTTTTTTCTAAAAGACAGGATGGCCACGTTTGTTGCCACGAGTTCAGTCGTTAGTCCACGTAGGTAAGATCCACCAACGGCGTTACGTCGAGGCCATAAACAAAATCAATGTCATAGTTATGGCCATAAATAAAAAAAAAATAAAGTTGTGGCCGCAGATGAAAATAGCCCGATAATTGAGGCCAAAATCCGATATTTTGCCAAAAAATTTTAAATAATACGTTCATACAAACTCAACATTTAAAATATCAAAAAATTACTACCCAAATTTTAAAATTATTGTAATATTTTGAATACTATTTTATAACAAAGCACATTTTTAATTATGTGTAGAATTATGTAAAATAAAAGGAACCCTAAATCCCTAACCCGTATCCGTCCGTGACTCCCCGCTCCAACGCCGGCAAGTGGTCGGACTTCGAAGCCTCTCCGATCTGCCCTTTTCCCTCCCTAAGAGCGAGTGGTAATAGCCTTTCCACCTCGCCTTCGACTCCGGCCCTGCTCGATGCTTTGTTGAGATCGGATATATGGCGCTGGATATTTCTTCGTGTTAAATCGGCCTCTTTTCTTCTGTTGTGAAGGGGGCGCGGGCAAATGGATTCCTCCCTTGATCAGAGAAAGCGGACGCTGGATGCGTTGGAGCGTAGGTTCGCTTTAGCCAAGGCCCAGCTCGATCAACGGCGGGATGTTAGCAATACTAGGAGTGGGGACCTTCCCGGGAAAGCATCCGATTCGGCTGCTAGTACTCCCACGAAACCTCCTGAACTTGCGGGCAGGGCGTTCGCGGGTTCTTCCCTGCTAAAAGGTGATCCTCGTGTCTGATCCCGATGCTTGTGTTTCGCTGTCGCAGAGACACATGTTTTTAATTGCTCCGTTGGCTGTTTTGTGATCATTTACACGAGTTAGAAGTCGAGTTGGCTAAATCACGTGTTATGTCTAATTTCTCGTCCTCAAGACATTGCGTGTAGGCTTGGTTGTTATGCTGTCGTATCTCATAATTAATTGCATTGTTGTTACGAGAGACCAGTAGCCTGATCTCATTTGTGTTTTTTTTTTTTTTTTTTTTGTCTTTTGAAACTATCATTCCTTCTTTGTAATACTTCTTTTTTGCCGTTTCAGCAGGTAGGGATGCCGAAGCCGATGGTCTAACATATTCACATATCCTTGAGCACATTCACGATGAACATTTAAAGCCAAAATTGGAGGTTAATATCAGGGATCACCATATTTGTTCAAGTTATTATGATGTTCACATTTTTGTCTGGTGGTAGAGGTTGCTTCAATCTGGATTGTCTCCTGTAGGATTCAAGCAGAAAACGAACCGGGATAGACCATGTTTTGCATGAACTCCTTCAAAGAGGGGATTCGGCTCAGAAATACATGCAGGGTGCGAGAGTCATGAAACTTGATCATGTTCTTCTGCTAGATAATTATGTACAGAAGCGTAATTCGTCAGCTGGAGCTCACGTCAGGGCACTAAAGGCTCGCTCAAAGAGGTCTAGAATACACATGTCAATGAAGAAGCTAAAGAAGCATGGAGTATTTAGCCTGCCTCAGGATCTCTGCAAGTACGCCTCGGCAACTACTTTAAACCACCATCTGCTGTGTCCAATTCTGTTCTGTTCGGGTACCGATTGCCCATGTTGAACCTTATATTGCAGTTTTGCTCCTGGTAATTCGGAGGACGATGAAGAAGAAAAATTTCACGATCATCCATTTTATGTTGCGATGAAGAACCATATGAATAAATGTCTCTTATTTATGAAGTAGGGCTACTAAATCAGAATTTCATCCCAATTTTTGTTTGCATTTCTGTGTCAGTAATGTTAATCAAACATTCACGAGACTTAAGATTCTTAATAGTAAGTGCTAGATTATCGAGGTTCATCGACAGTGCACATAATAGGGGCTTGAATTCTTTAGCTAATTGGTTCCAAAACTCGATAGATCTCATAGTCTACCTGTGATCATTACACAATATTATTTCAGGTTTGACGAATTCAAGCCAATGCACAACTTGTGGAGGGAATACATTGTGGAACTACTTAGGATCTCCGGGTAAGATGGTCTCACTTTTTCTGGAGGTGATATTCTTTTTCCCATCATTTATCGATGGATTGTGTTTAACATATTTAGAAGCTAATTACAACACTTTTTCTTTAACAGGAAAAATCAGATAGAACAGTGCTTTCTCCAGGCAGATTTACATGGTGCGATCATCCTAGGTAAGGCTCATCTTCCTCTCTGGACTTTTCTTGTCGTCTAGAAGGTGCTAATGAGTCTCAACTCAAGTATTCCGTTGATGGTTCTTGAAATTCTTTTAAGCTCTGTTGCATTGGATGCTAAAAGTTTTTGTTCAGATAGATTACCTGCTAATCTTAATGGGCCATAGTGGTTCATTTTCCCAGTGTTATTAAAGGCTAGCCTGCAAGGCGAGGCGACAACACCGCCTCCCAGAAAGGCTGTCGGGGGGCGCAGTAAGGCTAATGTAAGAAATAACACCTCACGTGCGAAATTACAGAAGATCCCCCTTAAGATCAAATAATTCCCATGTAATGTCCTAAAACTGAAATAAATACCCTCTTCAGTAATTAGCCGTCTTCAAGAAATGCCCTAAAACAGAATAAATGCTCTGAAAGAAAAGAGAAGTCTTGAATTCTTCGACAATAGCGTTCTCAAGAATTTTCCTTCGACCTTTGGTTATTGCTTTTATATCCTTTTTTTTGTGCTGGTTAACCCTGCTGCGTGTGAGGGAATTTAAAGCATCTCAAAGTAAATGATGTCAGAGAATCTCTTTCGGATGTGTGCTGAATATAAGGTTGAACAAATTTCCAGGACAATTTTGCTGTAATTGGTGCATTGGATGTATGGTTTGTAGCATAAGCAGAAGTTGCAGACAGGACCTTTCTGTATCTTGTGATTTCTTACTTTCAGGAGTTATTGTTTATTGGCAGTTGCTAATTGTAAAGTAACTCCCTTTGCTGGAGCAAGGGGGATCATGATTCGTGAAACGGCTGAAACATTTGGAATTATTACTGAAGAAGATAAATTTATCGGTGAGTCTGATCTTTTTGCATTAGTATTTTAACAATTTATTTTCTTGATTTTGAACCGAAGCTCTTTATTACCGGACAGAAACAGGGGATCGTGCCTTGTGAGTATAGCGTCTTCCATGTTAATTACGGTATCTGTCCAACAGTTTGGCGTATTGTGCTAACCATGATTTTTCTGCATCGGAATTGTCGGAGCTGCTTAAGCATTTTATTAAACAGCTTAGGTTTTTTTGCTTGTACAAGCATTTACATTATGCTTGCCTATGCGTAGGCTGTCACAAAAAAAAAAAAAGAGAAGTTCAAAAGCTGGGAACTTTGTTTGTTTGTATAGGCAATGCACTGGTTTCCCAAACATCATCATGAGTAGTTCTCCTAATTGTTATAGCATTTGTCATTACTAAGCCATTCGAGGCATTTTGTCTGCTTAGACTCTGTTCAGCCAGTAGGAAGTCTCAAGGTTTTGGTAATCAATCACTCACTGCAGTGGAAGCGTTGTTGGTCAAAGCTTATGATGTACCACCCACTTACAATTTTGTTGTAAACCGCAGTGGTGCCAAAAAGGGGTTCCGTTTTCATCATGCAAGTTGATTGCTGGAAAGTCACGATACACGGGGATAAGCTCGGCTCGAGGGACTTAGGCTTGTGAAGAAGGTAACCAGATTCCTCTTTAAGGAAGGAGGGGGGGGGGGATCTTTCCTTTTGTTTGCTTTGTGTTGAATCCTGCAGAGCATTGCACCCAACATGTTTCCTCAATCCTCATTCTGCTGTTGCTTGGTGTGTAAAAAACAAACTGAGAACTTGTTTGGGTAGGAGGTTGCTGGTGTGCCCTTAGTGATGACTTCCATTGATTCCTGGGCCGGGTCTCGGTCTTGTACTGTTTGGCAATGGGGTCCACATATGTCGAGGGGAGATGTACATAATGGGGTGGGAAAGGTGGGGAAGTGGGTGTTTTTCTTTAATTCAATTAAATATTGAGTAAATTACAAGGGAATAGTTTTTGTCTATTCAGTGTCAAATCTCTATATTTGTATTTCTTTTTGGGCAAGTTGGGTTGGGACGAAAATGTGGGAAGGTTGGATGAATCTTGGGGATTGGATTTTTTTTTTTTTTTGGGGGGGGGGGGTGGTGTGTGCCGTTGGGAGCCACCATTTAAAACATCTAAGGATGCTCTTTCCCCTTTTTTATTTATTGCAGAGTTTTGTTGTCTCTGTGTGTGTTTGTGGGGAGTTGGGTTTTTAACCAACACCAGTGAATGAGAGAGGTGTAATTTCAGAACCTAGTGGTTTCTCCCTGGACCTTTTCGTAATCTTCTTTGTTGTTACAAATTGGTTGTTCAATACTGACAAAAGAAATAAGACATTAATTGATTGATTGTGTGGGGTGGGCTCTGTACATTTTCCCACTTGTTGGCTGGGTCAAGTCAGTTCCCAATTCATTTCTTGCATATGCATTTCTTTCAACGCATTTTACATGGAAGTCTCATGACAAATTGCCTTTATAGTGGTAGTTTTATGCTTTCTTGTTTCTTTTTTCCTTAGGATTTTATACGCCCTCAACTCCTCGCCTCCTGTTTGAATTTGACCCTTATTAAGGAAAGTAGTTTCATTAATACAAAATGAACAGTGTGTGTGTGTGTGTTTTGATTTCCCAAATCTGAAATATTGTGTTGTCCATAAACCAGAAGACATTGGATTCGTTGTCACCGACCAATGAGAATCTAGGAATGTGTCCGAAACAATTTCTTTCCTTTTTTAAAAAACCCCACAACTTGCAGGAATCAACCCCACAACTTTGACCCACCACCACCACTGACCCCCCCACACACACACCCAAATCTTTACTTAATACTAAATTAATGAGAGGAATGTGTGGAGGTTCAATGAAAAAACCCAAATATCTTTACCTCTAGGTAAAAAGAGTGTCAACTAATAAAGTAGTTTTTTTTTTTTGGGTTAATAATTTGAAGGTTGATGGGGGTGGGGGTTGGCCTTTGGGGAGATCCAAGTTGTGTGACTTCACAATCTATGTTTTGGTTTCCCCGATCTGACACCTCTTTATGATGTTAACAGTAAGCAACAAAGAGACAGGCAGTGCCTGATTCCCAAATTCATGTGGATGTTCATTTGTTTCCTTCCATTCTTATTCCACTCCCTACTCTCAATCAAAATACACACGCACGCACACTCCCTCATGATCCATCGTGATGGATTTAGAAAATAACTCTTTTTAAAATTCCTTCCGCCAAGAAGAAGAATGCGCCTTATAAAACCCTCTTTTGTTTTAGGAAGTTATAAAATGACTTTATTAATATCTCCAAATCCGTGTTTTAAATCTATTTTAAATGAAAGAATTAAGTGAATCGATGTTTGAAATATCAACGGGTATTAAAAACCTCCAACAACAACAACAACATGTGAAAAGAGGTGGGTTTGATTTGCCACCTCCCATCTCAATCTCTATCTCTCTCCATTACATCCTCGGATCGCTTAACCAAACCAGGAAAAGCCTCCAACCCCCCTTTCCTTTTTACTTACTGCCAACAAAACTAATGTACCCCTCCTCCTCCTCCTCCTCCTCCTCCCATAAATCCATCCAGACCACCACCGGCGGAGCCGCTGCAGCTGCCGGAGCTGGGCTGGTGAGGTATGGCTCCGCTCCCTCTTCCTTCCTTTCTACTGCCGCGGATTCCGTTATTGGGGCTTCGGGTAACATGTCTTCGTCCCCCTCCACACGGGACTTCGTGGCCGCCGGATCACCCATGTTCCCCCCTCCTCCCCGGCCCCTCCACCACAGCCGCCTCCACCCTCACCCCCACCACCACCACCCCCTCCAACCTGCTCCCTTGTTCGGGAACTACTTCTCGGGGGACTCCCAGCCTACGTCTAAGGTCAACGCTCCTGCATCAGCGAAGGAGGGTCCCACCTCTGGTGGCGGCGGAGGTCTGCACAGAGCCTTCGGGTTGACCGAGACGGGACTCGGAGCTTCTGCTTCTTCCTCTGCTGCATCTGCTTCGGCCTCGGCTTCTTTGCCAAGGCAGAGCAGCTCCCCCGCTGGATTCCTCTATCATCTGGCCTCCGATAACGGTATGATCTTTCTTGGGGATTCGCTGTCCCGAGTGGCTTTCTCATCTATGTTTCTGGCATACCGAGAGGCAGCCGTGAATGGTTCCCGCTTCCTGTTTGTCGCAGGAGATTTCTCGTTGACCTGCGGGGCCGGAACATCGAAAGGTGGTGCCCAGGGTTCGAGGCTTAAGGCGCAGCTGAGCTTCACCAGACAAGATTCCCTCTCTCAGGTGAGCGAGAATGCCGTAAAAGGCGGCTCTAGCTCGGATAACGGCCATCACCATACCAACCAGTCTTCATACACAAACTTCGGGCTGGACTCCTGGGAGAGCAGCAGCAACATAGTGTTTTCGCCCCCTGGGAAATGCGCCAAGACTATTGACGGAGATATTTATAGCTTCGATACGCTGGAGACTCAGGTATTGAACAATTTATTTTCTTAGTTGCCAAAGAATGATTGTTGCTAACGAGTGGTAGAAGTAAAATCCCGTACATCATTGGCACATTGGCATTGGTTTCTGTTTCAATGCGGCATTCTTAAGGGCCGGGAATCACTTGGTTTAGAATTGCTCAATGAGCACTCAGGCCTAATTTGTGCCCTTTCTCATCTGATTCGCAGTTTAGCTTGCCCCAGACAACTCTAGAGATGGCGACCGTGGAGAGGATGCTTCACATCCCGGACGACTCCGTCCCCTGCAAAATACGTGCCAAGCGTGGATGTGCTACCCATCCCCGAAGTATCGCCGAGAGGGTAGGGTCAGCTGCAGTACATTCTTCAAAGTTGGGGGGGGGGGGGGTGGTTTCGCCTGACCTGATTAGATGCCACATTTATTCGTAAAAATCTCAGGAAAGGAGGACTAGGATTAGCGGAAGACTGAAGAAACTGCAGGAGCTCGTCCCTAACATGGACAAGGTACGTACCAATCGATGATTTTATGCCGTTGCTGCTGCCTGCTGGGAAGGGACAGTATTGATTTTGGCAAACTCCTCTGCAGCAAACAAGCTACGCTGACATGCTTGATCTGGCCGTCGAGCACATAAAGACTCTTCAAAACCACGTGCAGGTAAGCTCCCAAGGCATTTCGCGCGATATACTTTGGCGCTATTTCCACGACTTACCTAGACACCGTCGAACATTGTCCTGACAGAGGCTTCGCCGAGATCTCAACAACTGTACATGCGGGTGCAAGCTGAGCTAGCATAGGGTCGGGCCTCACCAGTCGGAGGCCGATTTCGGAGGGAGTTTCGTAGGTGTAGAGATTATGCCGTCACTGGAAGTGATTTTAGTTGAAAGTTCTGGGGAAGCTGACCAGTGCGTGCATGTAAATAAAAATTGTTACTTGTTTACCAGAGTCGGGTGGGTAGTTTGTAGAAGCAGCCTGTTTTTTTTGTCGGAGAATCAGTAACCGTCTTTCTTTTGCTTTTTCGTATGGAAGCTTTCCTACTTGCCTTTGTATCGTGGTCAGTTATTCGGCTTTTTCATTTTGCAGGGTCAATCAATGCAGTTTGAAAATTTCCTGTTAGTTCCCCGGGCTGAAAGGACATTCTACGACTTCGTATTATACGAGGAGGTCAAGAGGGATATTAAATCAGGGATGCCCACAAATACATTTCTAAAGACTTCCCTATCATTACAAAATTCATCAACTGCAAGAACCCTAATAAAAAAGGCTCCAGCCTCAATCAGGACCTAGCCTTCTTTCATTGCGGATCCCCCGTGTGTGAGAGATTGGGACACCATCCTCACTCTTACCTTCTCTTGTACCTGGAAAGAAATAGCAACATCAGGCTTGGTCCTAAAGAGTATGGAGGCATCGCAGAAGCTAGAACAACCTTTTTTGACATTAAGGTTGCCTTAGATTCTTTACCTGGATTTGCTCTTGAACTTGGAACTCTTCTTGGCGGGTCCAGCGCTTCGCTTTCTGCCCTTCCTCTCGCTCATGTCATTCTGAAACAGGTCACGCATCTCGTCCGATCTCGAAGAGCTCCTTTCGGAACTTTTCTTTGCTTTCTTAACGGGTTTCCTCACTGCCTTGCCTGCATCCACGGCTTTCTTCTTAGCTTTAATAGCTTTCGCCCTTCGGTAAGCCAGGTCGACCAGAGAAACTCCGGCTTTGTCCTTCTTCCCACTTGCGCGGCCCTACCAATCATTAAAGGATGATCGGTCTTTCATACATGATATAAAATGCATTGGACGGACTCAGCTAAAGGATCACAAATTCTGCAAATTACCTCTGACTCATCAAACTCATCTTGCTCCAACATCTCTCTAGCAGCTTCCAACTTTCGACGCTTTTTACGGGGTAGGTTTTTCTGTTAAGAAACAGAAATACCATGTTCAGGATGGCATCTATATAAATATAATAGCAGTTAATAAAGAAAATATTAGGAATTCCATGCCTCTCTTTCTCGTCTTCTTTTCTCCTTCATCCTTAGATCTTCTGCTTGTTCCGCACTTATTACCTCCTTAGAATCATTTCCATTCTCCGAAGAAGCCTACAGATTGACAAATCTCAAAAGATTATTTGCAGCTAATGTGAACTAATTAAATCTATTGAGCAGCAATCTACTTCTAAGTTCATCAGGTGGAACGACAGCCTGATTCCTGTTCACCAATGAGGACATCATTCTGTCGCCCCAGGAACTGATGACAAGGTCAGTGCAACAGTTTGCGGCCTCCTATTTATATTGCTAAAAGCCCCAAACAACCACCCTGCTTGTCTAACAGGAACCATCTAAGATCAAGTCTATATTCCCTAATCTTCTGGATCTTCCATTAGAACTCATTTCCTATTTAATTAAAGAAAAGCATACAGGAATATTTCCCGATACTAGCGATTCCCACCTTTGTTGCCTTAGCTGCAAGCTTTTTCTCCTTTGTAGTCATGAACCAGGTTTTTTTAGGACGTGAGAATATGTCCTCTTGATGTGTGATCATATTTTCAGCCTGCACGCAACAGGAAATGACGAAATTTATCATCACCCACAAGTACATAGGAAGAATGTCCGACCGATTGGCAATCAATGAAAAAATAAACCTTGCAACGAATTTAATATGGCCATTTCAACATCCACCAGTTCTCTGTATTAGTCATTAATATCCGTAACCAAATTTATGATTACTAAAGTTTACTCAATCTCCTGGCCCCAATTCACACTACCGAGGGACACAACCAGGAAGCCCTACATTATTGATAAACTCCACAGGAAGTAATCCAACAGAACATAAATTAGATAAATATTATCAAACCATGGAACGAAAACTTCATTGTCGCCATCTTAACTCCACTTACAAGTACCGGGACAAATGATATCACTGTAGTGCAATGGATAACCACCCATGTACTACTGGATCCCTAAGAAAGAAAAGTCACAGGAACAACAAGTAGTGGAAGCAATAAATTTACCTTATTAGCTTCCATCTCAGCTTTCCTCAATGTCATCTCTTCCCTGCAAAATAACTAGGTAAGCATTCTAATCTAAACAATAATAATCTGAACTTGATGTCAAACCTTTCCTCTCGAAGAATGGCAGCCACTTGCTCTTCCATTCCTTCAATGATTCGAGACCATTTTGCAACAGATTGTTCTGCAACTATTCTACTCTTCAGCTTTGAACCTGCCCTTTTTGCCTGTTCAATCAGATAACGAATGGATCAGGAACATTCATATCTTGGATTCAGTTTACGCTCACCATTCTCTGGAAGTACTTCCAAATGAATGAAAATTTTGTCTATTATATTACTTATACTGGAAGTAACCTTCCAACCACATGTGAAGACAGAGAGGTTAAGGCTATATCTACAGTATTTGACTTATAATTATCATGAAGAATTGTTTTCACACCATAATTATCATAAGCATTGTTTTCACGCCTCAAACCATCGATCAAGAAAGTACAGTTTACCATTGCACTAAACCTCACATTCTAATAGCATCGAGGCACAAAAATAGAAGTAAAATATGTTACATGAAAACCTGGTAGGATTATAAGGATTACAGGTCATGGAAAAAAAAATTGATAGTTTCTTGTTATAATCTTATTCTCCAGGTCAAATATACTTATTGTTAATGTATGATTGATCCAAGACCAAACTGTTCCGATGTCCATAATTCCACATCAAAACACAATCTAGAAACAATTAAGAATAATGCTTACAATTGCTTTTAGAAGAGACCGATCATTATCAGTGACAAATGTGACCGCGTAACCTTCTCTCCCAGCTCTAGCAGTTCGACCGACTCTATGAACATAGCTGATACCAGAAAGGCTTGTGATTCAGATTCAGATGAGGGAAACGATGCAAACAAATAAAGATGGGTAGAAAGGAATAAATAGAAGCTGCAAAACATATATGGAGATAGAAACAAAAAATAGAAGACATCGCATAGAATAATGAACACATACATGGCAGATAGAATGGGAAAAATTCAAAAAATAGAAGAAATGCCACAGAAAATCAGCAGTAGCTATGAGAGAAAGACTATCATCTTAACCTGGTAAGATCACGAGGACAAGCATAATTTATGACAGTTTGAACACCAATTATGTCAAGACCCTGCCAAACAATCCAGAGTGTTAGAATGCCGACTAGTTAATAGAATACACAATATATCAGAGAACCAGCATTATCAACAAGGTACTCATACAATTGTGGGCAAATGGCAACCACAAAAAGTACTCACGCGAGCTGCAACATCAGTTGCAATCAAGAAGTCAACTTCAGCTTTTCTGAATAGTTCCAATGCCTGAACGAAGACAGAAGAAAATGAATATTCTAACTTTTAAGCACAAGATAACCACGATATATAACTGGCGAACCGCTAACTATAGAAAATTTATTTTACTATTATGTACTAGTACAGAATTCTTCCACAAAGAGATGCTTACATCAAGACGCTGTACTTGTGTGAGATTGCCATGAAGTTCCGCAGCTTTGAAACCAGCTAGTCCGAATAAAATCTTTAACCTATGGGCAGCCTGCTTTGTTCCGCTGAAAAAAAGAGAGTTTTAACATCTGTCAATGAGAAAAAGCACTTAAATTTTTTGCCAAGAAAACAGGGTGCACATCAGCAAAAACTTTCTAAAGTAAGAAGAGTGCATAAACATAGATGATCTTTGGTTACCCCCTCACACGTTATACTTAATAAGCACTTTATTCATCCAAACATGAAAACCATGAACTGCACCTGAAGATAATGGCTTTGGACGTAAATGTTTTCGAGCACAATGCAAGGAGAACAGCTTCCTGATTGAGCTCCCGTATTCGACGTATCCTGACAACCCTGCACATGCCACATTACTTAAGTCATTTAAATAAACAAAATATTGCCTCAAACTAGGATCAGTTGAATAGAGACAAAATAATGCAACTCTGCTTAAGAATTGCTCTGGGTGAATCTTCAAGAAAATGAACTATTAAGTGAAAAAAAGGCAATAGGTCGATCTGATAATTGTTGCACTCAATCCACACAATCACTTAAAGCAAAAGAATGGTAATAAGATTATTACTCCTCTGTCAATGTAGCCGGACGTTTTGCTGAAGGGTCGGCTGAAAGACGCAAGGGTTTGGTCAATGAAAGTTTAATGAGCTCATCGACCTCTTCAGTCATTGTGGCCGAAAAAAGCATAGTCTGCCTCCTTTTAGGACACAGGCGTATCTAATATGAAGCACAAATAAGTCAGTCCTTGGGAGAATTTCATGCCTACGCAGTTTTCCATATTAAATAATATTAGATGAAAAGGAAAAAAGAAGCAACTATTTCACAAATTGACATCTTCAGGAGAGAATCTTGATTAAATGATCTTTGCCTATGTACCAGTTCACGGATTTCAGCACTGAATCCAAGTTCCAATAGTCGATCTGCTTCATCTAGAATCAATACAGCAAGGTCGTCCAAGTCCACAGAAATTGAGTTCCGTAAATGATCAATCATTCGCCCTGGAGTTGCTACAACAATATCCGGCATTGATCTGAGTGCAGCCTCTTGCACCTATTTGACAAAAAAGCAAAAACGCGAAATATATTAATTGTCAGATAGGATAAGGGATGATAAAAGCAATCACATAACCCAAAAATTCAGTCAGGCATCTATCATTAAAAGAAACTCCCGGAAAATACTTCACAGCAGCAAAGATCATTAATACAGATAAGCAGACTACCTTAGTTGAAAGCCCGCCAACAATGAGGCAACATCTGATATCTGTAAACTGGGAAAGTTTCTCTACCATGCTATGAACCCTGCAACAGAGTGAGACAAAAGATGACACAAATCAAATAACAGCACGGCAGAAAAGTTATTAGGGAGATGATTTACAATGCAGCTGCCTGGATTGTGACGGGTAACAAGGCTTCAAGCTAAACGTTACCGCACACTCTTATTTAAGAGTCAAAATAGCCACTGTCCAGTGCAAATAAGATGGAATAATATCTAACACATTTAACATGGATCAAAAGAACCACTTTGAGAGAAAGTATTAGTGCTGCTAGCATCACAACTACATGGATTGCTTGATTCAGACAGAAATAAAAAAGCCTGCCAAACAACATAACCAATACCAAGGTAATCACCCAATATAACAGATACTGAGCAACATTCTCTGCCTTTAAAAAGTTATAAAAGGTACCCTTTTCCGTGAGATCAATGTCCGACTAAAACATTGTAGAGGTAACCATCAAGAGCTGAGGGTAAAAAGAAACAGAAAAGACACCATCAAGTAACAACATCTTAACTTCAACCACGAAACAATACCATAAAGCGGGCAAAACCGCTCATAATCCTGTCTTTGGAGAACATTTGAAGTTATGACAACTGAAATGGAATTTCCATTGCAACATCTGATCTAAGCTCTTTCAAAGACTCACTGAAGGTGAGTGATACCAACAGAATCTCATTGCAACATCTGATCATATCTCTTCGCATTTTATCAAAATGATCTCCTTTTCTTTCATCCAAAGTCGAAAGCTCCTAAATATTTTCTACTACTGGAAAAGTCCAGACATACTGATCCTAGGAGCCAACAATAGGTTATTTTTAGGTGATTTAGGAATGAAATCCGATTGCTGTTAAATTTCCATAAATTATAGGAAATAATAATATCTGTCAACCCCATGAGCAGCAGTTGCAGTCAAGCCAGTGTTCATTGGCGTCCATGACATCTAAAATCCTTTTAAGAAAGGTTCAGCAAAGTGATGTATAAAGAGATAGACAATAACCATCTATAAACATTGCACGGAAGAGGTAAAAATGCTCAATGAATTCACGCATTGCAAGGCTACTGACTGACGAAATTGAAAAGGGGGAACGTTTTCAGTAGCCCTCTGTAAACTAAAGTCCGAAATAGAGATTGCTCTCAGATTGTTGACCCATTTTCAAGTCAATAAAAATCCTAGCAAACTACAGCAAGGTTACAGGAGCGACTAACCAGAGAAGAGACTTACTGAATTGCCAGTTCTCTGGTAGGAGTGAGGATAAGAACCCGAATAGCTTTCACCTTTTTGGGTCTGAAAAGCAACCTCTCCAGCGTGGGCAAGGAAAATGCAGCTGTCTGGAGAACCCAGCAAACAAGCGATTACAAATAGAAGATTCCTTGACAATGTACCAAAAACAGTGAATGAGATAAAAAATTGTGGAGAAAATATATAGGAAAGCGCACCTTCCCGGAACCAGTTATGGCACTTCCGCATATATCACGGCCTGTCAGAGCTAGAGGGATGCAGGCAGCCTGTATATTAATCAAAGATAGAAGATATCAAATTCCCCATCATTTTCAGTGGAACATTACCTACAACAGCAATAAGTTGCTAATGACAACATCCCAGACCAAGAATCTCTAACAACCTGAATTGGAGTCGGTTTTGTGTACCCCAGAGCCTCGCAAGCCCTAAGCAACGGCCGGGAGAGGTTGAGATCCATGAAAGAATTGGCATGGAAAGCAGCTCTCTCGGCTTTCTCATAAAAGGGCTTGCTCTCCCCCCCAGTTGCTTGACCCCCATCATCCTCATCCTCATCCTCCTCCCTATAATCCTCCTACAAAACAACAACGATGACAACGAACGTCCATCAACCGTTAGCTTCACGATCAAACAGATAGATAAACCCTGTCAGGGAGAATCTCCAACACCTGAACATTGGGATCGGAATCGGAAGAGGTGTCGTCCTCCGCAGGGGCTTCAATAGGACGACTGAGGCGAGCCTGAGAGATCTTGTAGTCGATGGAGGTGGTGCTGCGGCGGGCGTGCTCCTCGGCAACGGACTCGGAGTAAGCTCCGAAGTCCCAGGGAGACTGCTTCTCCTTCCCCTCCCCCTTCCTCTTCTTCTTCTCCCTCTTCTTCTCACCAATATCATCCCTCCTTCCTTCCTTATCATGTTCTTCTTCTTCGTCGTCGTCGTCGTCTTCGATCGCCTCTCCCTCGCCCCCCGACTGTAGGAACTCCTCATCGTCATCGTCGACATCGAAGTGTTCGTGGTCGGGAAGATCCTCGTCGCTCGGGGCCTCGAAGATGAAGCCCTCGGCCATGGCGGTCGAGAAATAGGATTGACGACGACGACTGCTATTTCAGTTAGAAGGAGGAGGGTTTTAGGGTTTATGACGGCGTGGCATCCGAGGGTAAGAAGGAGTGAAGGTGAGCGGTAGTTTGGGTAATACGACTTTCCTTGAATATTTGATTAAACCCTAAAAAATCTCCTCACACCGACTCGGCTTTCTCCAGTTTCATTTAAAGTACGGTTAGGATGAGGTTTTTATCTAATTATTGTTGGTTCGAAAAAAAATTGTGAATTATAACCTAAAAATTGTTCTTAAATCACTTAAAAAAATTTGGTGAAAAATTAAAACGAAGGAGTCTTGGTAATGTTTGAATTAAAATTAGAGTTTAAAACCGCGACTTAAAAAGACTTCGTAAAAATTAGAGCGAATGGGGTTCGTAATGTCTTGACCAGGTTTGAAACCCGGCTTTCGTTCAAAAGTCGCGGTTTTAAATCCCAAATTTTAATATAAGTCGTCGTTTGAAATCGCAACTCTGACAAAACAGTCAAAATCGTGATTTTAAATCTTTTACTATATTTAGCAATTTTGTTTTTTACAATTCTCCTATTAGGATAGGATCTTTAAGTAAATTAAATTGCGTGATTACCGACCAAGTCGGACGGAGTTTTACGAAATTAAACTATTTTTCAAATTTAATCGTATTTTGATATAATGTTATGTATTCATCGTCGTCTTCGGCTCGAACCGTATCAAACATTTTGTCTTGTGAAATAAATGCAAAGCCCAAAACATGAGAACATGGGCGCGCCCCCGCATTACGGGCGGGCGGACAGCTGTTTGCTAGGACAGCAAGGGGCACCCAAATCATTTAATAATTTTAATTACTCCGTCTATTAATCAAAGGAAAGACACTCCCCAAATCACCCGCTCCCGCCCACCCCCAGCCATGTCCTCTTCCGACGACGACGACAATAACCATTCCGGCGAGGAGTACCTTTTCAAGATCGTCATCATCGGCGACTCCGCCGTCGGCAAGTCCAACCTCCTCTCCCGCTACGCCCGCAACGAGTTCAACCCCCACTCCAAGGCCACCATCGGCGTCGAGTTCCAGACTCAGTCCATGGACATCCACGGCAAGGAAGTCAAGGCTCAGATTTGGGACACCGCCGGCCAGGAACGCTTCCGCGCCGTCACTTCTGCTTACTACCGCGGGGCCGTCGGCGCGCTCGTCGTCTATGATATCAGTCGCCGTACCACCTTTGACAACGTCGGCCGCTGGCTCGACGAGCTCAAGAGTTAGCCCCACACTCCTCTTTTTGTTCTACTCGTCTTTTTCCTTTCTCTGGTTTGCTTGATTGCTCGTGAGTTTTCTCGCGGAGTCTTGGTCGGTCAATGGAGTGTATGGAGAGATCCCCTGTTTCGTTAGTATTTCGGGCGCTCCATTTGGTGTCGGATCGGATACTTTTGGCATGCTGAGATGTGGATCCGGCCATGGAGCGGCTGTTTCCGTGATTGTGGCTTTCCAAGACATGGATTTATGGCTGTTGTTGCTAAATCGGGGAAAATTTTGGATCGATTCCTAAGGAAATCATCTGTTCGAGAGAGAGTATTGTCTTAGCTTATTGAAGTTTGGGAAGTGTGTAAGTGCCCGTAAG
Organism: Melastoma candidum; assembly: GCA_023653495.1. Lineage (NCBI taxonomy): Eukaryota > Viridiplantae > Streptophyta > Magnoliopsida > Myrtales > Melastomataceae > Melastoma > Melastoma candidum. Next base: position 4,902,551 of record CM042891.1, on the reverse strand, counting down.
CTTTCTTTTGCATTCAGCTTTTGTCGTTGATTGATATTGCCCTTGTGTCTGCTCGTTCCTATCTCCATGGTGAATAACAAAGTCCTTGTTGTGCGTTTGAAAACCTTGGTTTTCCCTTTCTATTGTAATGCATCGGTGCTTGATCTGTCTGGAGAAGTTAGTCGCCTTGTCTTCCACAGTTAAATGCATGTATGTGGAAAGATTAAGATTCAAATAGATGGCTTGACTACTTTTTTTTTTGGTAGTATTATTTCTTATGACCTTCTCGAGACAAGCAATGTCCTCTTTAATTTTTTTTTTTTTGTTTCCTAATTTCCTCAATAAGAGCATTTGGGGTTTTGAACCTTTTCGTTCGTAAATCACTTTTCAAGGGCAATCTTGTATGATAAAAGTCTGTCGACGAAATATGTGATTCTCCAAGCTGTTGTCTCAAGCATTTTATGGCTCTTATGTGTGTGAAGTTGATATTCTCGAAGATATTTAGGGTGACCATGGGTAGAGTGAAATGAGGAATGGGATTCTGTTTATAGCATAGTTGGAGAGGAGGCAATGGAAAAAATCAAAGTTTTTTTTTCGGTTCATTTTATTTTTGACCAAAATGCTGGCTGAAATAAAATCCCTTCCTCTCTGGTGGTTCGAAAACCACACACGCCATAGTTTGAGGCCCCTTTTCATTATAGAGAGCTGAAAAGGATCTACCCCCTTCACGTTAGTGGGATTTGTTTTTAGTCGACCAATTATCTGAAAATAGTGTAGATGCTTGCTTTGTATAAACTATTTAGCGTGTCTTTGGTCTCTACCTCTCTAATCTCTTCCTTGCCCCTATCTTTCGCTCTTTGTACATAGTTAACCAAGCACTTACTTGATTCTTAGGTGTTATCTTTCTTTTCCCATTAACCTCTTAGGGCCTGCCATTTTTCAAGTCTTTAGGTTTTAATGTTCTGATAGCAGGAACCCTTTCCCGATTCTTTTGAATCCACAGCCTTAATCTGCATGATTTATATCTGACAGTTACAAACTAATACTGAAGTTATTCGCAGCTCATTCCGACACGACGGTGGTCAAGATGCTTGTCGGGAACAAATGTGACTTGGAGAATATTAGAGATGTAAGCGTCGAGGAAGGCAAAAGTTTAGCGGAATCAGAGGGACTGTTTTTCATGGAGACATCAGCTTTGGATTCCACAAATGTGAAGAAAGCCTTTGAGATAGTCATCAAGGAGATCTATGATAACGTGAGCCGGAAGGTCTTGAACTCGGATTCTTATAAAGCCGAACTATCCGTCAACAGGGTAACCCTGGCTAGCAATGGGGACGGATCAAAACAAGGCGGGACCTTTTCTTGCTGTTCCAGGTGATGTGAAGCTGTTATAAGGATTCACGTTGACTGGGGGAAAGGTGATCTACAGACTGGTTCTTTCACATATAGGTGATTTGTAATCAATTGTGCCTGGCTTGTTTTCGTGTTAGATGCATTTTGAGTATGCTGCTGTCATTCTTTCTATAGTCAAGGAATCGACCTCTATCTCCTGTGAAGAACCTCTTTCGAAAGAAAAAGATCTGTTTATAGGAAGGGTTTCACATTTCAAGAGGTGAACTTTATGTTTTAAAAGATCCGAGCATAAGGGCTGGAGAAGCTTGAGCAGAGACGGCCTCTGCCTAAGCCAAGCCAGGGCATTGGGATGGCGGCCTCTTGTTCTGTGAACCATAAATTCTTGGAAGCGGGATGAGCCCCATTACTTTGCTGTGTTGGCACTCGGAGAGTTGACCACACCGGTGCAACAAAGCTCCAATCATTTGTGCCCCTAATCATCTGAAGCCAGCCATTAGGAAAAGTCAACTCACCTACAGACAAGGGCTCACTTCTTTTTCATCTCCTTTCTTTGTGATGTGTGGTTCTTTGCTTGGGGGCATTTTAGAACAGGAGATGGATCCCTCATGGTGGGTGATCAATGTGCATTTCATTGATCGATCCCACTTAACATCAACCACTATTTCATATCCCTCCTCCTCAAACGCAGCAAAACCCATTTCAGAGAAAAGGGGGATGCAACAAACAATGATCACTGACATTGACAATATGCTTAATAGGGCAAGAAGATCATCAACTGGCCAGAAAAGGAACCATCACATCTCAAGCGGCTGTGGCCACTAACACATGCAATTGGATGTATGACTTTTGGTGACAATTTTGGATTGGCTCATACCCCACCCCAACTGCAAATGAAAGATAAAACTTCTAGAAGCTTTTCTTTTATGGGTGCTGCTCTTAGATCTTCCTCATTACTGCACTACTTGTACTTTTTTCATGTGGTCAACTCCATCCACTCTCACTTTGATCTCCAATACTTGGCCATTTCGAACCCATTCTTCCCATATTGATAGTCCCTTATGGTCTGCTCTATCTGCGCCGACGTGTTCATCACGAACGGACCATGCTGCACCACCGGCTCGTTCAACGGCTGCCCCGCGATCAGAACAAACCGCAGGGTCTTTGACGTCGATCTGTTCCACATGCTGACCCCATCTCCTTCGCCGAGGACTAGGAGGTTGTGCGGTTGTACCGGGGACGATTCCTCGGAACCAAACACCCCTTCCCCTTCCAGCACGTAAATGAAGGCGTTCCACGATTCCGGAATGCTCTGGTGCATTTCTGCTCCGGGCTTTAGGGTGAAGTCGAGGTACATGGTGGGCGTCCTCGTGTAGACTGGAGACCTCACTCCCATCGACTCCCCGGCAATCACGCAAACCTCGACCCCATCCTTCTCCACTCTGCCCATCTCTTCGCTTAGCAATTCTTGGTACCTCGGTTCGATCCTGCAATTTAAAATGCGATTTCAGTTCAATACAACACATCGAACTGTCTGGAAACGAGAATTCTGCGGGATTTGGTGTCTCACATTTTGTCGTTAGAGGATAGATTGATCCAAAGTTGAAGGCCCTTGTTCACTCCATCAGTGGCCGGCATCTCAGAGTGCACTATGCCTCTGCCTGCCGTCATCCACTGCCGCCACAAGAGAAAACCAAAAAACATAACGCCTCATGAAACTTCCTGCAACAGACGAGCCTATCAACGATGACCAACGGCAAGGATGAGGAATGGTTGTTTTACCTGCACGTCACCAGTTCTGATCTTCCCCTCGTTTCCAGCGAAATCTTGATGGACAAAAGTTCCCTGAATCACCCCCCCCCCCCCCCAAAAAAAAAAAAAACAATAGGCAGAGAACATTTCAAATTTCACATCCAGCAATTTATTTGTTTCCCAACAAACAGTCAAAAACCTGTTTACAGGGACAGCAAGCCTAGCATGTAACCATACCTGCAACATGTATGTTACAGTCTCAAATCCTACAAGAACAAATGGAGGGAACGCAGAGTAAGCACTAATCCAAAAAGCCGATCAACCACTTCAGGAATCCGGTCGAAAAGATTAGATGGAAGAGGAGGGGATTGTCAAAGAAACCTCTGTGGGGATGGTCAGGGAACCCAGCAGGTGGAGTCACTGCACACAGGACACAGAAGAAGAAAATCAAAATTCCAAGCCAACCTCGAAAAACAAACAACTGGAAACAACAAGAGATGACACCAAAGCACCTGTGAACTCATCCAGCATGAGGAACGGGTCCAAGTACTTCACATCCATCCTCCTACAAATCACAGAAACGCATTCTCACGCTCATTATCACGCCAACGCCCGCAAAAGGAATCCAGAAAAACAGAAAGGCGAGGAAGAATAAGCATGGGTGGGGGGGGGGGGGGGGGGAACAAACCCGATGCTCCTCCTGACAACGGCGCCATCCCCCTCGCTCTGCTGCCTGGCCAAGACCTTCTTGACCACCGACCTCGGGCATCTGAACCCAATTCCCTTGCCAGACCCGCCTGACATGGCTTACAACGTTCCTCCTAAACAACAAAGAAACAACACCACCTGGAACCTGCTGCCGTGGTTCTTCTTCCCAAGGCTGATCTTCCTCTTGAAATCCTCAACAGTTGAAGCCTGTTATATATACATAAATAATAGATGTAGAGTTGGGGGCCCTCACTGGGACAACTCCTATGTATATATTTATATATATATGGATTATACAGACACATGCGCGTGAGAAGAAGACAAGTAGATATTAATATTTTTTGGTGGGAGTTCAAGAAGACATGAATCGGCCACAGCCAAGGAAAGGAAAAGGCTCCTGTGTTTGGATCTGGCATTTCAGACCCACAACTCAACTCTCCCCTTACATACGTAACACGAAATGACGATGACCACAAGATGTCGTCAGCCTGACGCCTGCTTTGTCCTTTCCAACCACAACTGATCTTGAACGACAATAATAATTATTACGCCAAAATAGCAATTCATGGCACCACATCTGAGTCGACTTATCAAGTCACCCGACTTTAAAAAATTGATTTTGTTATCTGAAATTAATATTATGAATCTTATAAAGGCTTATTAGATTAACCTTACCCATTTATCCGATTTATCGTCATTAATTATGTTACGTAGCTTATTTTATTACAATAATTTCCTACTTTCTAACTCCACATTTTGACCGACTTTTCATTTGTGACCCGAAATTTTAAATATTTTTGACATTTAATCAATATTATGAATCATATATGACATTATTAGAATGACGTTACTCACCTTTTCGAATTGTCGTCATTAATTATCTTACGTGTCATAAATTAGACTAAACTATTTCTTATGCACGTCATCGTTTTTAAAAAATTGCATCCTTATTTAGATATTTTTGAAGATTAAATACCAACGAGTTATTTTGAAATAACATGTTTAACCCTCTCAACTGGGGAATACAACACGTTTTAAGAGATTATTAGGTTGTAAATATTATGTCTATCCAAGTAAGAAATTATTATAAGCCCCTAGGATAATTAATGATCACAATTTTGAGGATTTATAATATTAATTTAAGGACACATTTGGCCTAAAAGTAGTGCTAGAAATAGTTATTTTATCAAATTATTAATAATATTTGACATTTCTGTTTCCAGGATATCTCTTTCTTCTTTTCCACTCTAATAAAAAATCAGCACGTGCTTAGTTCCGTCCGATCTAGGCAAAGAAACTTACACCGGGGGCATCGTTGTCATCATCTGACAAATTGAGCAAATCGATTACATCGTGTCTTATTACGGCTCTGCCGTAACTTTGGTGGGCGGGCGCTGACGGTTTTCTTTTATTCCAAATTTCCTACTAATGAACGAATTCTTTCTTTGCAAATGAACAAAAAGAACACGAACAAAAGAAAATTGGATATATTATGTATAATATTGTGTTGACTTTCTATTAACTACCAGAAAGAGGGTGAGCAAAGCACGCCACGAACATCGTGAAGTTCCCAATCAAAAAGATGGATGACGTCAACAATCGCATAAGCAGTGCGTAAGGCTGTTCTATCTATCTGTCTATCTATCCCAGAGATTGAGCAAAACCAAGGAAAAGTCTAGACCGAGAATCACATCACCAAGTCCCCAGCGCAACTTCATCATCATGGTTGCCAATCCTTCACCCATGACTAAATACAAAAAGCAACCAGAATAATTGTTGCCCTTCCACAACTCAGCGCTAACGAATCAAGCAAGCATTACGTCGGCACTAACCATTCCAATTCCATTAAAAAAAAATGAAGCTGACAAACACAGCCCACGGAGAAAAAGTCTTCTATACGAACATTGTGCAACAGACAGTGGTTCTCGTGGACCGAGAAGCTTCTCGGAAAGAGGCTGTAATTTGGAAGCACGCGGATTACGGATGGTGTCTCCTAAGGCACATGTACTGCGATAACAGAACGAGACTACCTCTACGTGTCCACCCCAAGGACGGTAGCTGCCTCCCCCAGGTTTGATTACGTCGACCTGAGAAGGAAACAAGAGGTGTAGTAGTAGTACACTGTAAAATTACGCTAACCTGGATACCGAAACAGGCAGCTCTTGGGATCGATGGGTCTGGACTGGGTTGATTTCCGTACTCTTGTGTGCAGTAGTGACTAACTATTTCGAGGGTTGAAAACCCGACGCCATCATCATGTGGTCATTATTCGGCAACAATCCCAACTTTGCAGGTTCATGAAGGCGATTTTCCTGAACACTCCGGGAACATGGGATGATTATTATGGGGATAGTCCCACACCGAATAGAAAAGGCCTAGGGTCAACACCTTAAATAGAGTTGGGACCCTTCACCTAATTGCTAGCTTTTAGGTGAAGGGGAATTCCGACATGATTTGTAACATGGTATCAGAGTCAGATTCGTCCCGTCGGACAAAGATTCCGAACGAGGGCGCCCGACCCCCGGACAAAAATCCGATCGGACAAAGATCCGACGTGGGATTACGGGGAGATAGCACATTGCATGAGAAGCGCCGGTCGGTCTCTCAGGCTAGCACCTTGTAGGTACCCATTCCATCGTCCTCTTCGAGGAATTTCACTTCTATGGGAGATTCGTGCAACTTGGGCAGCCCGGGAACCCCAAGCTTTGAGTCTAGTATTTCCCCATGCATACAACTTCCATTCCTCTGTTAGAGGCAGAACAGAAAATTTAGACATGAAAGCTACGCAACAGATTGATCCAGTTCACATAATAAATGAGGAAACAATGCATCAGAGGCTCCACCAAAAGTAAGCCTATTTCTCACTAGTTTTAGCCGCTGAAGAGGAACCTCCACGAGCAATACAGACGACGCATTCATTTCTCAAAGCCTCGATTAACAGTGGCACTTTCTGACTCTGGAGAGAAGAGTGGCCCAGTTGAACTTGTCCACCGTGACCACATGAAAATATCTTCCCATCATCTATGATCATACCCACCATCATCAGTGATCACATCTAGGAAAAGTCTCGCAATAGGAAGACAAGAGTACTTTTCCAATGAAAAGATAATTTGAATCCAGTCTCACCACTCAATGCCAGTGAGATAACCTCCAGCTGCAATTTGAATGATGTGAAAGCCTCCAAGATTAGGATTGGGCTTCGGTTCCCACCTGCCGATTTTAGTTCCTCTTCGAAGCCTGTAATTCGAGTTAGCTGGCTGCCCATGAAGGGCGACATCAATCAAAACCACAAATTATCACTGTCCAAGCTAATACACGCAAGAAAAAGACACTATATAACCATTTTGGCATCAAGACATTTTCACAGCATAAAAATTTGTAAAACAAAATGAGCACCTGCCTTTTTTGGGGTAGAAAAGGATGAGCACCTGTCTTTTTTTTTTTTTTTGAATTACTGATAGGCTTCTCTCACGCAGGCATAGAACTGCCGCTGGAAATAAGCACTACAGAAAAGGAACTTGCAGCCATTTGCAGCGAATAAATTTTAAAAGCCACCTTAAAATTAGAAAAGCACCATAATTGTATCCACCAAGGTCTAAGTGGCTACATAGAGTACAATCCAATAAGAACAATGACAACAACAACAACTGAAGAAGAACTAGCTGCCACAATAGTCAAGAGGTCTATTTGCAGCTGTTGTAAATATCATACCACCCTAGTTTCAAACCTGCCCATCCTTGGTCAGAGCCACTGTGAAAAAAAACCACCACAGAGACAGCTGATATGGGAACAGGTAATGCCTTCTCTCTGGAGGGGAATGCTTAGATCAGCTGCATGGTCTGGCCCTCGACCAGGACCAAATCCTAGTCTACCCTCTCCTTCTTCCCTATCCCAGGCATACAGCTCACCTTATACCAATATAAAAGGATATGTCAGTTCCCAGGCACCAACGAGCAGTACAATGGAAAAGAAAATCCCAAGAACAAAGCCAAAGATCCGACACACCCAGATCATAACTCATTTACCAGTTTAGACAAAGGAGCCATGACTAGAGATTCACTGCTCCTTTGTCATGAGACATTGTTATAAATTGACGGCTGCTTTCTGGACTTGGCCCAAGGAAAGCCATCAAATTTTTTATTTCGAACTTAGCTTTTGGATGAAGCGCTCTGTAGTTCCTTACACATAACTCCACTGTGGATTCTCTGAGAGGTGTCCGCCAAAAAGCAAAGTCAAAAACAGAATGATCCTCCCTCATATAACAACACTGTTGAAAATGATTGTTATACAGCAAACACAATCCCATATCGAATGAAGAAATGAGTCCGACCTAGTATATATAGCTTAGCGGGTTACTCCATCTACAGCCAATTGATTTTAGAGAAGAACCCGCTAGACTTGTACGCTGGGATCGGCATATGGGCCGATCCGATATTCTAACGTGGTGTGAACACCTGACCATCGGAATCGAGGCATTACATAATGCAATCCCCGGTAGGAGGGCGAGGGAGGAGGACGACTGCCGAGCGGTTGGGAAATGGGATCGGGGTTCAAGCAGGAGTTTTTGGATTAATTAACGGCAATTAATTACGATATGTGTGGCTGGCGAAATTAAATGTAACGAAGTGACAAGCTTTTACACTAATACCTTTAGCTGTAGCCAAACTTGTTGTTAGAGATTAAAAAGAACAAGTAAAATTATCATTTATTTCGCATTGGATTGTTCCCATCATACAATGATTCGTCTGGCCATCGAAACAGAGATGGCGACCAGGAGATGCAAGATCACCGTGCCCACTCTATGGACTGAAACCCCGGAGGTTGAGGTCGAGGATTCGAGAGCTATATCCGGGACGTGTCCATGGATGCGGAACCTGTATATGCACGTATGGTTGGCACCGTAATTCGACAGGAACTCGAACCTCACCATGCTCACCGCGATCTTGCTGGAGGATAAAAGGGATGGTCCGTCCACGGGAAACGTCTGTCGATTCTTCCCCCCGAGTTCATACGTGAAATTAACCAGGTTGTGTGATGCGTTGATGTTCCCCACATGCCAGGCAGAAACCTTGCAGTCTTTCGGTGCAGATAGTGTTTCATAAGCGACCTGTCATCAATGTGCTCCAGGGTCATGGATTCTGGGATGATTTCTGCCGTCAGGTGGATGTCGATGAATCCAGATTGTCCTTTCAGTGGGAAGCACTGTCCCGGCTCTCCGAAACTTGGTTGAAGCATCTTGGCTGCGTCATGGTGGACTGTGAAGTTGTTCGCGCCATATGTAGGATACAGTGGCTCCGAATGTCTCAGTACGGTTGCCCCTCCAGATGCCAGTGCATAATCCGCCATCCCGATCCCGTCTGCCGCATGCTTCTCAATTTCTTCCTGTACCATTTCTCTTGTCATATGCAGAACCTCATTGTTTGAATGCTGGGCTGGTAGATCCACTGCGAGAGCTGAGTTGCAGGAATGACCCTCGAGCACTAGGGGAGATCTGCTGATGGCGAAAATTTCGAGTTCTAACCTCTTCAGTACATCACGGACAGATCCATCTTCGTCGGCCATGCTCCCGAATCTCGAACTCCATCCGGCTACCTCCTCCTGCATCGATTCGGTAGCATCTCTGATGGCCTCCACATCATTCCGTAATTCCTGGATGGACGCCTTTATCGACGACTCCATCTCCTCCATCCTCCTGAGTCCCGAAAAATTCGAAGCATCCATGTCCCCGTTTCTCAACCGTGACCCCGACTTCGTGTTCCAGAGGATCTGCATTGCGAACGACAATATCAAGGGAACCACCACCCACCTTGCCAGGTCCAGCGAAACCTTCTGGACCACAGCCTTGTAGTCATTAGCTAAACCACCTGCCCCAAATCTCGGTGAAACCACCTCGGACAAGGCCTCGTCTTCGAGCAGGTTGACAGCATCGTTCAACTTATCTACTCGTTTCTCTAGGGTGTCTTCTGAGGGAACCTCCTTCTCCACGACAACGGCCTCAGACCCAGAGGAAGGTTCCTCGCCGCTGCTCCTATGGTTCCCTGGATGGAATTGTTCATGACTCCGGACATCAATCAATATGCAACCACCCCAAGTGTTACCGAGACCGAGTTCTAACTCTGCCAAAATGAAGACCGACCATATAAATCAAATTTGCCTTTTTTTTTTTGTCCTTTTTATGGTATCACGCTTTCCGACCCTCTCAGTCAGGTCGATTAATCTGGTAATGCACATAATATGGTAAAAAAGATCAGACGAGGTTGGGGGATAGGAACAAAGCAAATTAATTGGGAAAACGATCCCATTTCCAATTAACTAACCTACGCAGGCAGAGAGATCGCACGTTCTTTGTCGTGACTTTGTCACTCCATGTCATAAAATTCAATTAATTTACTATTCAAATAATCTTCCTCTGAGATTTAATTAATTTGTCCCTCATCATGATGAAATTCGATACAATTTAATAAATAAGATAGCTAATTTTTTTATATACCAATAAATAATGTTATAAAATTAAAGTCATCAATACCTTTTAAGTTACATAATTTTGAAATTAAAAAAAAAAAAAAAACTTTCGCGAAATATTTTAAGTTTACCAACGCTCTAATTTAGACGTAATCTCGTTCGTATAAAGAGGGGGATGAAATCAAAATTTGATGCTTTGCTTGAAGCCGTTTGCTTTCTTCATCCATAGTCGCGCGACTCTGCTCTCCCTGGGGGTCGTTGCTGTTGACTCCGCCGGAAAATGACTCCGGCGATGAAGGTCGTCTTCGGCCTCCTCGCCTTCGTTGCCGTCGGCATGATCATCGGTGCGGGCGTCCCTCCCCCTAAATTCTTCTTTTTTTTTTTGAACTTGTTCCCCCAGTCAAGATCGCTTGCGAGGTCGTCGGCGTTCAGTCGGTGCTTGTTGATGGTGTTCTTCTTGGGATCTGTCGTGGCATGATGCTGTGATATGAGGCTGTGTTCCGGGGGGGAATCCTGACTGACGTCTTGTCTTGTCCTTATTTTATTGTGAATTTTGGTGCGCCCGAGATATCGAGGAATTGGAATCAGCATCGAAGATTTTGAAAAGAATGGAAAATTTTGTTTGATGTTGTTTACGCTTTCAGTTGGGTTTCATGTCCCAGGCATTTTCGGTGAATCAAATTACATTCACTCCGTCGTATATGTCTGAATGGGGGATGCGCAGGATTATACTCGAGCTGTTTGTGTTGCCAGAAGCGCCGAAATTTGTGGGAGTTGGGGTTTTTAGTGTGAGAAGTGAGGTAAAATGGAAGACTAATGGGTATTGAGTTGGATAGATATATGAAAATTTTAGATGCCTGGGAATTCTTCAGGCAAATTGTTGATAAACCAGGGTATTGATTGCTTAAGGTTTTCCTTGAATGCATTTGAGAGTTCTAATTAAGGTGAGGAGAAGTGCTGGTTGTAATTGATGTTTTGGGAGTTGGTGGAAGCTATATGACCGATAGAAATAATTAGCAATTCTCAAATCAGTGCATGAAGTGAGAAGCCAGGTCAAATTATCAATTCCTCCTTCACAGTTGTCTGAATTCTGCTAGACATGGACCATTACTCATGGTATATGCAGTAGTAGCCCGTACTTTCCCTAGATCAAAACAAATAACAACCAAGATATGCGACTTCAAATTTGCATACAACACATTGGGTGTCGTACAACATTGGTCTTCTTATCATTTACACTACTAGAAAGCTATCAATTTCCTTTATGATTGAATTTCAATGAGAAAATTTTTCTATGATGTTGCCATTGTTCTCTACTATATTTTTGTTATAAATATTCCGTTTTATGTTATCTTATAAGCCTATTTGTCCGCTCTCTGTTGCAAGTTCAGGTGCATTTCTTCAGCTCGCGATTATTAGGAGACTGGAAGACTCACGCGGTAGTGCATCTCCCTTATTAGTATTGTATAGGAGTTTAGCCTTTTGCTCTACAATTTTTCTAGGCTGTTTCTCATAGCAAGGAATGCAGAGAGAAATGCCGTTCCCTCGAATTCCTTTAAATAATATGGATTTTCCTGTTTGACGTAAATAAACAAGATCGATGAATTGATGAGAGAAAGCAAATTGAGTGACTTGATTATCGCAATTGAAAAGTGAACTTTAATTTTAACAAATTACAAATATCTTGTTAATGAAACTTATAGTGCTTCAATAAAGCAGACCGTGTATGAATCTGTTAAAATACTTGGTGCTCTATTTTCTCTCTAGAGTACATGAACACAAATCAGTTGAAGCCTTTTTGTCCATATTTTTTACTGTCTCTCTCTTCCTGCGACCTCACTGAGTGCTATGTCAAACTAAATCTAAAAATCTGGTTCTTGACAGATTTTCCTTCCTTTAGAGGGGATCACGATGGTCAGAAAGATGGCGATCTTCTATTATCTAAAGGTTCTGCGCCCTCACTTCTTTTTGGATAACACATTCCGACATGGATTCACTCAACAGTGCATTTCAAAGTTTGTACTTGCATTAGTTATTGGCTGCTCTTGACATTGTATTCCTAAGAAGTCCTGCAGGGCTGTGTATTTGGGTTTTCATTTCAATCATTCTTATCATGGCTCTGTCTGTTGGAAAATATGTTCATCTTCTTTGAGATCGGAGAACTGCAGCCTGTTATTACCATACAATATAGAGCCACACGCAGGAGATTTAGCTAAATATTTCTTATTAGGAGGCGGTCCTCCCTTTTTCATTCTGCAATTACAACTGTTCTTATAGGGCTTTCATTTTGGGAGACTGACAAAGATGCCAAGATACTACGTATTGGCTATGTAAGTTGGAAAGCTTTCTTTTGTTTCAATTTAAAATGAGGGAACACTATTTTGTATGCTTGGAATTTCTTTGATTCTGGTCATTGTTGGAAAAGAGACCATATCTATCACACATGCAGCATTTTTGTACCAAATGCTGAAGGTGTGGGACATGTCCTATAGCATGCGTATGCATTTGTCTGACCTTTTCTTACAGAAACATGGGAGAAATTTTCACCTCTCAAAGATATTTGAAAAAGAAACAAGCAGAGATGTAACAAAGCCTGTCTATTTGTGTGATCATTTTTCTAGTTTGCTGCACTGGGAAACCTAATTAATAATTAAACCCTTTGCCTTTTTCTTGAAGGTTAAACCAGAGATTATTAGTTGGTCGCCTCGTATTATCGTTCTACACAACTTTTTGAGCATGCAGGTATATACTTTTCCATTTGATCACATCATCTTAATCGTTTTCAGTTATATGTATTTTTGCAGAAGTTTTGTGAGGTTAGTACGGCTGTACTGTTAGTTCGTAAAAAATTTACGAAATACTGTTCAACTTTCATAAATTCTAGTTTTATCGTCCCTAAATTACTGTTTGAGATTGCGAACTTCAATTTACATATAATTCGCTGTTTCTGAAGATTGTCGTAATTTGGCTAATTCACTGTTTGAAACCCCAAATTAGGGGACATGAAATTTTTCTAAGTACTCTTAACTCGCAGTTTGAAACAACAACTTCCAAGGCAAAGTTGCTGTTTGAAACAGCAAATTAGGAGGACTTAGGAAAATTTTTTATCCCCAAATTCGTTGTTTCAAACAACGACTTCTTTATAAATTGAAATTTGTTGTTTAAAATGGCTGACTTATTTTGTAAACTCGAACACAATTTTTGCAAATTTTTATTCCAAACTATTCATATAAGGATACTAACCTCAAAGTTTTGTATCTTTGTTGTTGCACCCTCGACCGTTGACAGGGAGTTAACATCGTAGAGGTGAATGAAAGAGCATGGTTTTTGCAACCTAAACCATAGCTTTACAATTGATTTTGCAGGAATGCGACCAGCTCAGAGCCATTGCCCTTCCAAGGCTTCAGGTTTCCACTGTAGTAGATGTAAAAACAGGGAAGGTCAGCATAATGATCATATGTATTGGTTTTCTGTGAATGGAGTCAACCATATCGTTTTCAATCTTTATGTTTTCTCTTTATTTGTTTCTGTCAGGGAATCAGGAGTGAAGTTAGGACAAGCTCTGGTATGTTTCTAAGTGCCAAAGAGCGACAATCTCCAATGGTAAAGGTTAGTGCATGATATTGGGTGTCCAGTTCTACCCATAGAAAGACGCCCCTCACTCCTTAGTTGCATATAAAATACAATTATTTTGCCATCTTCCGTAACATTGGGAAGGGGTCCCTAAAACCTCTCTGGTATAATTTCTCTATCGAATCAGGCAATCGAGAAGAGAATTTCTGTCTATTCTCAAGTGCCAGTGGAAAATGGTGAACTAATTCAAGTGTTGAAGTACGCAACCGTCTCTTTTATCCCTTGTCATCTGGTCAAAGCATTAGATTAATGTACTTTGCTGTCAAGGCTAACACCTGAAGCTGTACAGGTATGAAAAGGACCAGTATTACAAGCCTCATCATGACTACTTCTCAGACACGGTAAATTTTTTTCAGACAATTTTTTCTTCCGATTTCCTTTTGTGTGGTTTTTGAACTCTACCCTTCCTCTTGGACAGTTCAACCTGCAGCGCGGTGGTCAACGAATTGCTACATTGCTCATGTACTTGAGTGACGATGTCGAGGGAGGAGAAACACACTTCCCTCTGGTAAATAACCTTGCATTGTTTTTGTCCGGAGGCTTATCTCATAAGTTGTCTGCTCATTGACTTTACAAGGAAATTTTTTTAATTATTATTTTTTGTTCTTGCCAATTTTTTTGAATTGAAAGCATCATGCAATGCAGAATTTCATCTTTATTCTTGAAAGCAACGGGAAGGCATCAATCTCATGGGAGTTCCAAATGGAACCTCTCTCTCCTATCCCTCTACGCACTCACTGACTGTTTTTCAGGCTGGTGATGACGATTGTAGCTGCGGTGGAAAAACAGTGAAGGGTTTGTCAGTGAAGCCAATCAAAGGAGACGCTGTGCTATTTTGGAGCATGGTTTGTCCCCTTTCATATTTCTGCCGGGTCATGTGAAAAAAACGAATATCACATGTAAAGGAATAATAATCTGCTGGATCCTTTGAGACCTTAGAATTCTCTTAGATATGATCACAGGCTCCTTACAGGAGAGTGATCTTACTTGCCTTTCTGATTGAATCAACAGCATCAAATTTAACTTCCAATGGTTCTGTTGTTGTGCAGGGATTGGATGGAGGGTCTGATCCGAAGAGCATACACGGGGGGTGTGAGGTACTGTCTGGCGAAAAATGGTCTGCAACGAAGTGGATGAGACAAAAGGCTACTTCCTAAAGGTTCTTCACTGGTATTGCTAACACAGCCATAATATTGTTCGGGTGATATTTTCCCTATTTATCACCCCTAGTCATGTATGCGGTGCATATATAGGTAAAATGGAATAAAAGAACAATAGAGAAAATGTAGCTAGAATATTACAGGATTATATTCAATTAGCAAATTCCTGCCTAATGTCTGAGGTTCCTATGGTAGCTGCTCCATGCAACAATCTTTACCAACTTATTTTGTATTCCACTTATCAAACCTCATAACTAAAAAGATAAAGCAAAAGGACATATCAAATATGCTCTGATGCTTTTGCGAGCCAACTAAGAATAAGGCAAACCCAAAATTAGGCTACTATCGCACAATCAACCCTATATATATGAAAAATTAGATCAAAGGCTGAGTTCTTCACAGGGAAAGATCAGTTCATTTTGATATCTCTGCAGCACAAACCTCTCTTCAGGGGATATGATGCTGGTGACGAAGCATTGCTGGCCTGAGAACGGCTTCCTCCCTGCCCTCCCTGCTCTGTGGATATAATCTACTGCACATCTCGGCAGATCATAGTTGTATATGTGAGTGGTTTCCACCAAGTCGATACCCCTGGCGGCGATATCCGTTGCCACAAGAAGATACCTCGGTTTCTCTCTGGCTTCCTACAGAATATCATACAACCAAAATTTGTTAGGGGTAAAAAAGCAAAACAACGTACAAGAACAACACGATGAATAAAAAACCGCTTACGGACAAAGTGGCGGCTCGTGAATTAAAGTTCATTTCTTCTTCTAAGAGGATGACATCGCAATAGTTATCATAGGAGCTCTTCAGGAACTCCAGCAGGAGAGTTGTTGGCTGTGGATTCCCAGCCTTCTTCGACTTCTCAGACTTTCCAAGGACAATGAACAGGGGTAAGGACGAATTCTGTAAATCTACCCATTAAAAGAAATAAACTTCAAATATACTTCAGCACGGATAGTTTCAGTGGACGAGTGCATCAACCTGCTGGCCAACAAATATTATCCCAAATTCAGGCTTGTCAATCTGCAATAACGATAGCAGAGCTTGGAGTCTTTTGTTTCTATGGCATACCTACATCAAAGGGAAAACTATGCATGAGAACATTGAAATAACAGAGCAGGTGTGATTCCCCATTAATTGTTCGGAGATTTTCTAACGTAAGACTGCTCTCACCACAAATCTATGATTCAAGAAGGAAGGCATGGACTCTACTGGGTCGACATGAACGTGAACAACATCACCCTTCCATAAGAACAATCAGATTACGAGAATAAGTGATAACCGGAGAAATTGAAAGTGGAATGAGTAAGAGTCGCGGGTCATGAGTCAACCCTGGTCCATTTCTGCTGTACACATTCACTTAGAAACCGCCTATGCTGAGGTAAGGAAGCACTTGCAAAGACAGTTTGACGGTTGTTGCAAGAGGAGTATGTATTAAGAAGCTTTCTCAGAGAGTTCACTTCTGCAGGAGAGTTGAACATAAAATCCACCTGCAAGACCAGTTCTGTCATATTAAATCTCTTTTCCTCTTTCTCTAAGTAAATGTCAATATAGAAAATCCAACAGACAGATCTTTCCTGAAATAACATTAAACGAAGTATGTGTTCCCAGTATCATAATCTGGCATTCCTAGGAAGCGAGTAAATACAGCAATTTGGACTTTGTGCCAGGAAGGGTGATGGCGTAAGAGGGTGAGTAACAATTAACATTCCAACTCTCGACACATGTATAATATAATTTAAATTGGAATGAGTTTGGGATGATGAAAATGTAAACCCGAGAGAATACATGACTTAAAGAGGACTGACTACAAGAAAATATCCCATTCTCTCACTACGGAAGCAATCCTCTTAAACTACAAACCAAGTTTATCCGAAAGAGAAGACAATCCATTTGCTAACTAGACCATTATGTGATTTATCTGGCTGTCCTTCACCTCAGTATATGAGATGGCTCACTAAGCATAAGTTGTTTGACCAATTCAAAAGACAGTTAAAATGATCTACAGGATATTTACTGTAATTTACCTCATCAATGACCAGGATCCGCATGGAGTCAAGCTTCAAAGTATGCTTCCGTAGCATTTGACACAAGCTTCCAATAGTTGCCACTACTATTGATGGGGGTTCCGCCTGACAAGTTTTAACAATTTCAAACAGAGGGTAAGCAAAGCCGAAAGAAACAGTGTAATAAGTAACTAGTTAACTAAGTAAACCAACTGAAAAGCATTAAGAAAAAGCACCATGCTATCATCCACAAACAAAGCTTTCAAAGAATTAGCCAACTATATCCAAGTATCTTGCCATTAAAAAAAGTAATCTCATCCAGAATACACCTAGGCGTAACTTCCAGAGAAGGAATATCGGGATATTGTTCACCAAAACAGAGAAGTTAAAAGCAAGCCATAAAATGAAAAAAGCGGTTTATATCCACCATTTTCGTTTTGGTGGAAAAAATAGAAGAGCCTTGACTAGCAAAATTTTCTTAACTCGCTAAAGCTACAGAAAGGAAAGAAGCTCCAAAAAGATTATTGACCAACTAGTACTAGAAGTTCTTTGAGAGACTCCCTCAATTTCGGCCTTTGTGTCGAATAACAAGTTCTTGGACAGGCAATCTTTTTCCGTATTAGTTAGATTGGTAAGATAGCCAGCTCCTTTTTATGGAATGACTGGGTAAAGTTACCTTGTCATACAAAGATCATATGGGCATGTTGAAGAATAAGACGAGACCTTTAGCCAACTCTTTTGTCTTTGCAACATCCCTCCATCTAAAAGAGCCATCACAGTGCATGATTTGTCCTCCATATCAATCTTTGTTGGCTTTCCAACCAGCCTTCTAGCAACTTTAGTCACCTTATCAAAGAAATACAAAAACTTAAGTCATGTACAGATTCATAAAAGGTTTTTCACTGTTTATGCTATGTAATACGGAAAATCAAAGTCTGCAGAACACCATGAAATATTTACTTGGATCCCAAGCTCCCTTGTGGGAACTACTATGCATGCTTGCACAGATGACCGACGGGTGTTCACAACTGATAATATCAACAGAAGGTATGCCAGTGTCTTCCCAGAACCTGTCTATAGGTCAAAAGGAAAGAGAATCATTTCCATTCTGCAACAGTGAATTGCCGAACCAGGGAACATTCATTTTAAGACCCAACCTCTCAAAGACATGAAGCCTGAAAAAAATTGATAAGGCTAAAAAAGGTGCGGATTACTTGTATACAGGCCGGGAGCAAGTGTCAAAAAGATTACTATCAAAAGCTAAAAATACCATCTACTGCTTCTCTAGACAAGATCTTCAATTGTCAAGTACAGCACATGACTGAAGGCAACCACAACAATGTTCAAGTAGCATCCTAACGAATTCCGTGCTGAAAGTTTGTTAAAGTGCTCAATGTTCAGATTTAATCTACCAACCACTCACTGCAGCCTAAACAAAATAACCAAAACTCGTCCGCAGGAAGAATGCGAAGAAGTGGCTCATGAGCAACAGGAGGCAAACCTGAGAATGAATCACACAGTCCCTTCCGGAGAAAAGCACAGGCAATGCCTGTTTCTGAACATCAGTTGGCACTACATACCCGAGCTCATCCATTCTGTAAGAAAGAAATGAAAAAAAGGAAGATCACTCGAAGCACCACATAAAATCAAACGGACCCGCATCGACTAAAACCCGGCAAAATTCCATACTCTAGAAATCCCGGGATGAGATCTCCCAGAGTTCTACAAAACCGCACCTTTCGTTCACCAATAAAACGGATAAAAGCGGAAAACTCGCCTGCGGAGGACATGCTGGGGCACGTGACCGGAGCAAAGCTCGTTCAGGGAGAGAGGGGTTTCAGGTTTGGCGTCCGGCGGCGCGGCGCTGACGCGGCAAACGAGAGCGGTCGATGAAGGCAGCCTTAGAAGAAGATGGCGGCGTTGGTGCCGGGTGGGTGGGGGGAAGAAGGATTGGTGACTCGCGGTGACCCAGAGAGACATGTATAAGGCAGACGACAGATTGCAAGGACGTTTGTCTACCTTCTTCTTATCCGTTTGTTTAGATATTATTTCGTCGGATAATATCGTAATTTTGTAAATTCGTTACTAAAGCAGCGACTTATAAAAGTCTTTGATAATGAAATTAGATCAATTTTACCGTACTTTAAACGAAGTCGGCCATAATGCGAATAATACATATATAAAGTCGATATTTGTAAGATGGATTTAAGTAATTTTTTTTAAATAATAATACTATTATAAATTGATTTTTATAAGGCCGATTTCCTTAATACGTGATCGAAGTCAGCTTTGTAAGTCGGCCTAGTTAGGGAGATAAACAACAACACACAAATCAATTTTCTTTTTGGTAAGCAACACACAAATCAATTTGACAAAATGGCTTTGGTCAAAGGGTGAAAAGAGCAATGGGGTAGGAGGATACTGTTACATGCCTGAAGGCATGGGTCGGTGAAAGACGTTTCATGGAAGGCTCCATGAGCAACCGTTCATGAAGGAGGCACGAACAATCATAACTGGTCGCCATAGGGTGTGTCCATGAGGGGGCACGACTGTTCTGAAGGATCATGTCTAGTGGGAAGGGGGCCCCCTTTCCGGAAAGGGGGGACCCCAAGGGGGACTAAGAGGGCAGTTGCGTTGGCACCCCCTGAAGTCATATGCCCCTTCGTGTAGCGTTGTAATGTTTGATGAAAAGCCACGACCCCCTATAAGAAGGCTTGTAAAGGGGCGTTGGCATGTAACTTGTATTCTGGGATTCTGAGTGAAATACAAAGCGTATCCTTCACCTAAAATACTTGTTTGCTTCCGTTGTGCATAGGCTGGTCGTGCTCGTGGGCGAGACACGACGCCCACATGGTAGTTTTACTTGATAGAGAGAGTACCCCTGTGACAGTTGGCATCCGAGCCAGGTTGTGAGTGGGAATGGCGTTACCTATCACGGAGAGATTTGGTCGCTTGGAGAGGCTTGTGGGCGATCCCTTGTCTGAGGATCTCGTTCCGATATTCAATATGTTGGAAGAACTTCGGGCAGGGATGGCTCATTTTGATTCATCTCTTGTCTTGTTGAATGGTGCGGTAGAAAAAGTGTGCTGTCAACTTGGTGATATCGAGGGTGAGTTGGTCGTCCTCAAGAGGGCGATCGCTGCCCCGGTGGTTGGTGGTGATACGCGTTCTAAGGTGAGGGTCCCTGAACCCCAGTTCTTTGATAGTTGTCGTGACGTAAAGGTTTTGCAGAACTTCTTGTGGGACGTTAAGCAATACTTTCTCGCGGCAAGAGTGCCCGAGAATGAGAAGGTGTCCATTATGGCAATGTACCTGTCGGGTGATGCCAAACTTTGGTGGCGGACCAGAGTAAAGAAGGTCCTCAATGCGGGGCGTCCTCAGATTGATACGTGGGAGTCCCTTAAGAAAGAATTGACGGATCAGTTCTTACCTTGCAATACAAGTTGGTCGCGAGAGAAGCTTTGAAGCGCCTCAAACATGTTGGTACGGTGAGGGATTATGTGAAACAATTTACCTCTTTGATGTTGGATATAACGGATATGTCGGATGCAGATAAGCTTTTCAATTTTATGTATGGGCTACAACCGTGGGCACAAGTTGAGTTGAGACGGCAGGGAGTGAAGGATCTCCCTACCACCATTGTGGCTGCAGATGCTCTTGTAGATTTTTCGTTGGGCAGGTGCGAATGACCCCATGAAGGAAGAGCGGGGCCATAAAGGAAAGACCGGTGCCCAAAGAACTCAGAAAGGTAAAGGGCAGATGAAGTCGAAATGGAACGGTGCTCGTAGCTTGTCTCAAGGGCAATCAAGCATTGTAAGTAACGATACTCGGAAGGATCCGAAAACGTTTTCTGGTTATTTCATTTGTGAAGGACCTCATAGGGCGAGGGATTATCCACGGAAAGAAAAATTGAATGCATTAGTGTCGGAGGAAGAGACCACTCCGACCCGTGTAGCCCCACTCCAACTTCTGAATGCCTTGAGAATGAGAAAGGAAGGCGTAAGTAAAGGATTGATGTATGTTTCGCTAACCGTGAATGAGCACAGCATGTTGGCAATGGTTGATACAGGGGCGACTCATAGTTTCGTGGCTGATCGTATGGTGCAACGTTTGGGATTAAGAATAGATGAGCAGTTGTGTCGGACCAAGGCAGTGAATTCAGAGAGTCAGCCTATCAGTGGGATGGCAAGAAATGTTAAGATTACCCTCGGCTTATGGAATGGTACAGTTAACTTCATGGTTATTCCGCTTGATGATTTTGATATAATATTGGGAAACAACTTCTTTGTGGAGGCTTGTGTGGCAGTGATACCCCATTTGGGCGGGTTGTTTATCGGAGACTTTTCTCAGCCGTGTTTTGTAAAAGGGCAGTACATTGAGAAGGATCGTGATGGTAGTGGTTCGGAACTTGTCTCGGCAATGAGTCTTGCAAAATGTTGGAAGAAAGGTATGGTGACTTTCCTTGCGGCCATTTTTGACGTGGATGACAGTGAGTCCAGTGTAGTGCCTAAGGAAGTGTTACCAGTATTGGCCGAATTTGAGGATATGATGCCGGCCGATCTTCCAAAAGGGCTGCCACCTCGGAGGGCGGTAGACCATCGCATAGACCTCCTTCCAGGGACGGTACCCCATGCCAAAGCGCCTTATCGGATGGGCCCTAAGGAACTCGGTGAGTTGAGGAAACAGTTGGGTGAATTGATTGATGCAGGAAAGATTTAGCCCTCGAAAGCACCGTATGGAGCACCAGTGTTGTTTCAGACCAAACAAGACGGTAGTCTACGGTTGTGCGTCGACTATCGTGGATTAAACAAGGTCACAGTGAAGAACAAGTACCTGGTGCCCCTTGTTGTTGATCTGTTCGATAGACTCTCAAAGGCCTCATACTTTTCGAAGTTAGATCTGCGTTCCGGATACTGGCAGGTTCGAATCGCAGAGGGCGATGAGTCCAAAACTACTATGGTTACGAGACATGGATCGTATGAGTTCCTTGTTATGCCGTTTGGCTTGACAAATGCCCCGGCTACCTTTTGTAATCTGATGAATAATGTTTTCAATGAACACATAGACGAGTTTGTTGTGGTTTACTTGGATGACATTGTAGTTTACCTGGAGAGTTTGGAGGACCATCTAAGACACCTTCGGCTTGTGTTTAAGAAACTAAGGGAACACTCTCTGTTCGTGAAGAAAGAGAAGTGTGAGTTTTGCTCGAAGGAAATACGCTTCTTGGGACATGTGATCGGACATGGAAGCATGAGAATGGATACGATGAAGGTGCTAGCCATTCGGGACTGGCCTGCACCAAAGAAAGTTTCGGAGGTACGAAGTTTTCTTGGATTAGCAAATTATTATCGTAGATTTATGGAGGGATACTCAAGGAGAGTTACCCCATTGACGGATTTGTTGAGAAAGGATAGGGCCTGGTGTTGGGATGAGAAATGTCAGGTTGCATTTGATGATTTGAAAGAAGCGATTTCTACAGAACCTGTCCTAAAGTTGCCAGAGTTTGATAAACCGTTTGAAGTCCATACCGATGCCTCGGACCTTGCGGTAGGTGGTGTGTTAGTGCAGGACGGCCACCCGGTAGCTTTTGAAAGTTGGAAGCTTAAGGAGGCAGAACAGAGGTATTCTGCCCACGAGAAAGAGATGTTGACGGTAGTACATTGCTTGAGAGTTTGGCGAGTGTATCTTCTGGGGAATCCGTTTGTGATTAAGACTGACAACGTGGCTAACACTTTCTTTAAGACGCAGAAAAAGCTTTCCGCGAGACAGGCACGGTGGCAAGAGTTCTTGGCCGAGTATGATTTTGAGTGGGAACACAGGCCTGGACGACATAATTTGGTGGCCGATGTGTTGAGTCGGAAAACAATGATGACAGTGGCCGCTATCTCTACCTTCCAGTCGAACATCTTGGATAAGGTGCGTAACTTAGCAAAGGCTGACCCTGCTTACATGAGATTGATAGAACAGGTTAAGGAAGGTACGGTGTGGAGGTATTGGCTTGATGATGATCTATTATACTGTGAGGGCAGTGGGTTGTATGTTCCTATTGGTGGGGAACTAAGACAGCGAATTTTGAGAGAATCACATGATTCTCCCTGGGCTGGTCACCCGGGAAGAGAGCGAATGCTGGCATTGTTTAAGATAACCTATGTCTGGCCGCACATGGACGATGATTGCGAGGCGTATGTGCGGACGTGCTTGGTGTGTCAGCAAGATAAACCAGACAGATGGAAGGAGTCAGGATTGCTCCAACCGTTGCCAATTGCGGAGAACCTTGGGTGTCAGTTTCAATAGATTTCGTTTCTGGATTTCCTAAGGTCAGAGACTTATCTTCAATATTGGTGGTTGTTGATAGGTTCTCGAAGTATGCCGTGTTCATTGCAGCGCCCCACATTTGTACCGCGGAGGTGACTGCGGAACTGTTTTATAAGAATGTAGTGAAGTACTTTGGATTGCCGTCTGACATTGTGAGCGATAGGGATGCACGTTTCACTGGTCAATTTTGGACATGTCTCTTTAACTTGATGGGTACAGAGTTGAAGTTCTCGACGGCAAACCACCCGCAGACCGTTGGACAAACAGAGCGGGTTAATGCTTTACTTGAGGAATATCTGCGACACTATGTAACGGTGAGTCAGCAAAACTGGGTAGATTTACTTGATACGGCTCAGTTTTGTTACAATTTGCACAGGTCGTCATCAGCGGGATTTAGTCCCTTTGAACTTGCTATGGGATATCAGCCCTTGTGTCCTCAAGACGTTGCTCTACAACGATCAGGGGGACCATGTCCGGCTGCTTACCGATTTGCTCGAGATAAACATGAGGTGATTGCGGAAGCGCGGGATAGTATGGCTAAGGTTGCTCGGCAAATGAAGAAGTACGCTGATCAACATCGGAGGTCAGTAGAGTTCAATGTTGGTGATAGGGTGATGTTGAAATTAACGCCGCAGATCTGGAAGAAGATCAGCAGCAAAACAGTTCATCGTGGCCTTATCCCGTGGTATGATGGTCCGTTTGAAGTGTTGCAGCGTATTAGGCAGGTGGCCTATCGATTGAGACTGCCCGAGAGGATGAAGGTCCGTCCTACTTTTCATATGAGTTTTCTTAAGCCTTTCCATGAGGATTCTAACCCAGATGGGCGAATCCAAGCCAAGCGAGCGCCCCCAACGACAGGGGAGCAGTACGATGATCGGATCGAGCGGATACTTGATCATAGAGTCTTGGGGCAAAGTAAGAAGAACCGACGGACCGAGTTCTTAATCCATTGGAAAGGCAGAGATGTTGCAGATGCGACGTGGGAGAAGGGAAGCACTTTGTGGCAGTTTGAGCAAGAGGTGCGAGAGTACCTCGACAAGGTGTCGACGAGGGCGTCGACTTCCTCTAGTGGGGGAGGTATGTTACATGCCTGAAGGCATGGGTCGGTGAAGGACGTTTCGTGGAAGGCTCCATGAGCAACCGTTTGTGAGGGAGGCACGAACAATCATGACTGGTCGCGATAGGGTGTGTCCATGAGGGGGCACGACTGTTCTGAAGGATCATGTCTAGTGGAAAGGGGAACCCCAAGGGAGACTAAGGGGGCAGTTGCATTGGCACCCCCTGAAGTCATATGCCCCTTCGTGTAGCGTTGTAATGTTTGATGAAAAGCCACGAACCCCTATAAGAAGGCTTGTAAAGGGGCGTTGGCATGTAACTTGTATTCTGGGATTTTGAGTGAAATACAAAGGGTTTCCTTCACCTAAAACACTTGTTTGCTTCCGTTGTGCATAGGCTAGTCGTGCTCGTGGGCGAGACACGACGCTCACATGGTAGTTTTACTTGATAGAGAGAGTACCCCTGTGACAGATACCATCCCGATAAGATAGCTTCGTTCGTTAATAATGCTAATAGAAAAAAATTTTATCAAATAAGATTTTTAATTTCAAAATTTATTAAATTAATCGTTGATCGATTTCAATATAAAAAGAAATAGACTTTACGAAGATCAGTTTTTCTATTTTAAATTTAGGACTTTCTTATTTTAAATTTAAAAGTCGATCTTTTAAAGATAGATCTACGTAAGATAAAATATCGGTCTTGATTTGAAGACATTAGTCGTTAAATTTTTTTAATGACTAACTTTGTTGAGGAAAAAAAAAGATTCGATTTTTTTTTTATTGTACCCGCGGATAAAAGGGAAGTAAGTACCCAACCCAACTTCCCGTTGCTATTAATAACAACTGATGATCATCATCCAAAATTAATGTTCCAGCCAAAATCAAGCAAACTGCGATTGCGGGCGGATTCCTTCCCCTTCTTTCCTTCCTTCCTTCCTTCTCCTATTTGTCTCGCCCGACCCAGTTTCATTGATTTCCATCCCCTCCTTGCGGTTTGATCCGAATTAGCAGGAACGCGATGTTAGCATGGTGCCGTTTCGCCGCGTCGATCTCCGCCTGCCTCGTTATCGTCCTTGTGCTAGCAGGCGGGCGAACCTCCCTCGTCTCTGCAGCTGGTGATGACGCCTCCAGGGACGACAAGGACGCTCCCACATCGCCTTCCTGTCACAACGATTTCCAGTTGGTATTGATTCTGCGGTGAATCTCGTCAGGGATCATCCCGTTTGCATTTGCTTTTGCGTTCTTCTTCCATCTGTTGTCGTATGTGTGGAACTGGGGGAAACTGCTGATATTTGTCGATGATTGGGAGCGACAAGAATTTCCATTGCATATTCTTCCCCTTTGAATGTAAGCGTACACTTGCATAACAAAGGGTTTATAACCTGGAGGAGAATGGTTATTCAGTTTCCAAGAGAATCGAAAAGGAAAAATTGCAATTTTCATCAATCAAATAGGTCGTCATATTTGCTGCTGCCGGCTAAGAAATCGTGTGGCGAGACTTTCTTTTTATGTGGGATGGTAATGCTTGGACTGGGTGGGGATTTTTCAGCGCATTTGGCTTCTTATTCTACGGGATTTGGATTATTTTTGTAGGTACCCCCCTCCTTGAGTTATGGAGAGGATTTAGTATACACTATCAGTCTCTTTTGCAATTCCTTGAATTGTTTGAGCGGTGGAGCCCTTGGATGTTATATTGCAGTTATCGTGATATGGTCCTCCATTTCCTGTTGAATAGCTGAGGTAGTTTAGAAAGGGATCTTTCTTTGTCCTAGCTTGAGCGGCAGAAAAATCGTAGAAGCAATGGTTGGGAAGATTTGTAGGAATGAATCTTTCTGGAGAGATTATGTATGTTCTGACAGAAGCCTGTGTACTTGGGTTTGGCTGAAGTTGCATCCACACTTGAATGTTTTCAGGTAAAAGTTAAAATTTGGGTTAATGGCAAAGAGAAGGAAACCTTGGGTGGACTGACTGCGCGTTTCGGAGGTCTGTTGCCATCTGATCTGGAAGAGGCTGTCAAGTTGCCTGTTGTTCTTACAAATCCTGAAAATTGCTGCTCCAATATTACCACAAAGGTGAACTGGTTCTGGTGTATTATTGTTGCCTGGTTAAATGGTCAACTGAAAAAGGAAGTGGTGGTGATTTTATTTTTCTTTTTTAAATTCTGGATGCTCTACAGCTTTCTGGATTGATTGCTCTATCTGCTCGTGGTGAATGTGACTTCACAATAAAAGCGGAAACCGCACAGTCAGGGGGTGCCATGGCCCTTCTAGTGATAAATGATGAAGAAGGTGATTTGTAGAAGATTAAGTATTTCCTTTCCCGCCTTAAGTCCCTATGTCAGTATTTTTGGGCTTGGAACCTAATTTACCTAATCTGCCTGGTTCCACCACAGATCTTTTTGAGATGGTTTGCCCGAAAAATGATTCTTCTCTCAACATATCAATTCCTGTTGTCATGGTTTCAAAGTCAGCTGGTAGCACTCTCAAATCTGTGCTGGCTTCTGGACAAGGTGAGTCTTACGCATTTCTGAGTTTAGCAATTTTCCTGACCTCGCTATAATGTAGCAAATATGAGGTAGAACTCTTCATGAAATGTGTCGTTGTTTCTTTGAAGTCTACTGTTCCACCGTTTTAGGGATGTTTTTATGGGTACTGGAAGAGTTATTCTGCATTACTTGGGGTGTGTTCGCGTTAGCAGAACATGATTGTATATCTACCATGTTCGAGTGGGTAAAATACTTGAAAGAACAGGAAAACTGAACTGTTTCCTACTTTTCAATTCTAGATGTAGCTGTTTTATTTTTCAGAATTGACCAACTCTGGCTTTCTGACATGCAGTGGAACTGTTACTGTATTCTCCAAAACGTCCAATCGTGGATGGTTCTGTTGTTTTCTTATGGATGATGGCTGTCGGAACTATTATATGTGCATCAATCTGGTCAGACATTACAGCACCTGATCAGAGCGACGAGCGCTACAATGAATTAACACCAAAGGTTTGCTGCTTTTCTTTCCGAGTGCTGAATTTGTATTATTATAAGAGCCCTGGTTTACAATTCCAATGCAAGTCGAGTGGTGCTATTATGGAGATGTGTGCTCGAATGACAGTGCCCATTCTTACCTGAAACTGTTGTTTTCTTTTGTGTAAAGATGACAGTGTGACCAGCCATGAAAACCTGGATGCTCGATTGATATGTTTTCTTCCCAAGTATTCTCTGACATAAGGAGAAACACATTCTAACAGGCATTTCTCGAGAGTTTAATTTGGATATACTAGTGTGGAATTTTATTTGAATCTTCTCTTCCCTGCAACTATATCCTTTCCTTGTCAAAGTAAACAGATGTCATCATCTTTACAATATGACAATATATTACTTGTTTGTCTTCTTATTTCTTTTTGGTTCTCTCATGAACATAGGAACTGCTGGAGGTATGTACGGTCCAAAGCTGGATAACTTAGACGAGCTCATCTCATTATCTTTTTTTGCAATTAATGTCACTGTCATA
Source organism: Melastoma candidum (assembly GCA_023653495.1). NCBI lineage: Eukaryota > Viridiplantae > Streptophyta > Magnoliopsida > Myrtales > Melastomataceae > Melastoma > Melastoma candidum. The sequence continues at coordinate 4,874,616 of CM042891.1, read as the reverse complement.
GGCAGATCATGTCTTTCTGAATGGTTCCTAGATTGGGCTCTTCACGCATTATCTCACACTGTTATCTTCTCTGCAACCTTGATTTCTCAATGTTATATGTCAAAGTTATGCTGAAAGGAATGGGCTAAGTTCTGCATGGTTTGATGGATAGGAATCTGCAACTGCTGCACTTGCCAAGGAGGAAGATGAGAAAGAAATCTTGGACATTAGTGTCATTGGCGCTGTTGGTTTCGTAGTTATGGCGTCAGTTTTTCTAGTGCTTCTGTATTTCTTTATGTCATCATGGGTGTTCTGGGTGCTGATTGTTCTCTTCTGTATCGGAGGTGTGGAGGTAATAGTCAATTTCAATTATCTTTTGTACGTATTTTATATTTATGTATCTTTCAGGAAATGCTACAGCGCATATAACATAGCCTTGGTAAAAGGCTGCATTTTAGTGGATCGTTTAATTTGCCCTTTTGGCTCAGATCAGTACCAAATGTTGAGATGCGATGCTGAGGTCCACAGTGCATTTTCCCGTGTTTTTCAAACTCATTCCCGGGTGTATCCTATCATAGCAATCACATTGTACTGAAACATGCATCTGGGTATCTGGCATAACAGGAAAAGTGTTATGCGTACTAGTAGTATATCTTATCAGCTATAATTTGCGCTATTCATAATAGCCAAATAGAAGTCATATAAAATTAAGCATTGGATGGCGTCTTTCATTTTGTTTTTACTGTATTTGTATCTCTAGGTCTGATGCATAAATCAGGATAGTTATATGACATTTTATGCCAGCAGCTTGTATGTACTGCCAGTATTTTTTATTAACTGTGCTAAATTTGACTTCCTGTCACAGGGAATGCATTCTTGCATTGTGGGTTTAATATCCAGGTAGTGATGTGCTCCCAATCATGGCGAGGTTTATTTTTTAATAACTCGTATTCATTTGGCGTGATCTGTCATTGCAGAAATTGCAAAAGCTGCAGTGAGAAGACAATGCATTTGCCTCTTATAGGGAATGTTTCAGTTGTCTCATTTGTGGTGCTATTGTTTTGTTTGGCTTTTGCCATTTTCTGGGTTATCCATCAGAATGCATCATATGCTTGGATTGGTCAAGATATCCTTGTGAGTGTGTACTTTTTTCCATATGTTCATTTTGCCATTGCTTTGGTCCTCTCCGGATAATTGGAGGTTCTATTTTGTTGAGACTAACTTCATGTGTATTTTCAGGCAATCTGAAATTTTGAGTCAAAAAACATTCTTAATTTAAAATTTCTATGAAATGAAATCTTACTGATGCGAAGGACTTTATTTTTCTATTGAAGGATAAAACGCTCGCTAGCAGTGTCATTACTTTATCCAGGCTGACATTGCTTTCGTGAAATATTGTAAAACCTAAATTACACAATTGTCATCCAGATTTTTTATGGAGGGTTTTCCACTAATGTTTTCTTCCTAAATTTTTATCAAAAATTTTCTAACCCGAGATTTGCCTAAAATACTGATCGGACTAATTATCAGTTTTTCGTTCCCAGCAGTAATGTTTTTAGTTTTGTTGTTGGGCTGTTTAAGCTAATTACGCCGTTATCGCCGTTAGAATGCTTACATTAGTGAATTGGTTGGAATATTGATATTTGGAGTATTTTAGAGTTGGAGAGAAGGAAGTGTGAATTCATTTTTCCTTTCTCCAAAGGATGATCAAATTGAAGTGGGTCACTAGAAAAAATTGATGTCAGCAACCCAACTGTTGTATCATACCTAACTACTGAGTACTCACTGCTTTTATTTTTCACAGGGAGTCTGCATGATGATCACGGTATTGCAGGTTGCACGGCTTCCAAATATCATGGTTTGATACCTTCTTACTTACACGGAGGATTTTTCCCCTAAAATGGCGTTGATCTGTGTTCTGAATGCTTGTCCTTGATTAGGTCGCCACGGTTCTGCTATGCTGTGCTTTTCTTTATGACATCTTCTGGGTCTTCTTATCTCCCCTTTTCTTTAAGGAAAGTGTGATGGTCGCGGTAAGTTCCCCTAGTCTTTGATGGATCTTCTTGTTTCTAATTGCAAGTAATTTTCTTGTAATATTTTTCCTAGAGGTTCACGAATTACAAATCAAATTGTTAAGAGAATATGGACTTAAATTTAGTGGCTTGTCAGGTACAATTTTAAACTCCGATATCTGAATTTCAATTGTGTCTCCTTTTTTTAGGTTGCTCGTGGAGACAACAGTGGCGGAGTTTCTATTCCCATGCTCTTGAGAGTTCCTCGAACATTTGACCCATGGGGTGGCTATGACATGATCGGCTTTGGGGACATCCTCTTCCCTGGTCTTCTTGTTTTGCTTCTTTATAGGTATAGTTTCAAACTTAACAGTTCCTGAATGATGTATCATCCTCCATTGTTCTGACAAACTCCAATAACTACCTTAAATTCGAAAGCATCTTGTTGCTGAAGAAATGTCTTAAAGGAATGCACACATTTTAAAGTCTCAGTGGATTGGTTTCAGCCACAAATGTTTGGTGGGAAATATTTTCTAATGAGCAATGCCATAATATAAGAGGAAAGAGTCAACTGCAGCTTCTTTATTTCCATATGGTTATTTGAATTCAATACTTGCAATAGATTTGTTTGATTTTCTATATAAGTAATCTGTAAGGCCGTGGTTCTTCTCTGAGATTGTTCTTGGATGTCACATAACTTAATTGCATCAGCACGTGCGTGCAATGTGTTAATATTTTTGTATTTCGGCTGTTAGATTTGACAAAGAGAACAAGAGAACTCGCCTGGGTGGATATTTTCTCTGGGCTACCATTGGATATGCAATTGGTAACTCTCTCTCTCTCTCTCAATGCAATAATACCTTCTCTAGTAACTCGAAATTTAATTGGTTTGGATATTCGTGTTGCATGGAGATTGAATCTGGTAGAACTGACTGGCTTCTGTGGCCCGGTGAATCATTACTCATGTTTTGGAACTGATAGAACTGATTACCTTCTCTCTTACATGCTGCTAGAGATGCCTGCTCTAAGCTCAATGCTAAATTTTTCTTTCCATGTTTTGATTTTGGTTTCCAAAAGGCATTATGATCGACTTCTCACCAAAGATGAGTTAATTTATATTGTTTCGCTAGTCGATCGAATAACTAGCTTCTGAGCTTCGTGTGTAGAAGTGTTTCCTCCCGTAAACATTCTTATTCTCTTTTGCAGGTCTTTGCCTAACTTATATAGGCTTATACGTCATGAATGGACATGGCCAACCTGCTCTCCTCTACTTGGTTCCTTGCACTTTAGGTATCTGTAATTTTCTAATGTCCTCGGGTTTATGTTCCCCATATCCCTCAGTTGGCTTTCCGAGTCAGGACGTCCTCGTTCCCTGTTATGACTTCTTTTTTTTTTTTTTTCTTTCTCAGGACTTACAATTCTTTTGTCTTTGACAAGAGGAGAGTTAGGAGTCCTTTGGCACTATGGTAATGGGTCATCCTCGTCAGCGGATGCTGTCTAAGTTGCTTAACGTTCTGTTACTTGTAGATTTAACAATCTTGAAAATGACCGAGAGTAAATTATAGCATCACCGGCAATGTTATTTGTGTACATATTCACGTTTCCATCATCTTTACGAATGGAAGCGTCATATTTCCAGACGAAAGCGTTAAAGGAAATTCCCCGGTGATGTTAAAAGGCATAGGAAGATACTCGAAAGCTTGCATCTTAATCCATCTGCGAAATTCCTTCATTTGTCTTCATGCTGTCCCGAGAAGTTAACTGCGGGATTTGTGCCGATATTTGTGACAACAGTTCAGTACCATATGCCGTGTTTTAACAGGAATAGTTTGCGCTTAATGAACATTCAGTGAAAGGGACGATTACAGCACATCCTAAATGACAGCAACATACGAAATAGCTAATACGACTGAGGATTTTTACGAAGCTAGTAGTAGCAACAGCAGTGCAGCGGCAAAGCATGGGTGTATCCATTTTGGTTAGATCAACATTGGGAAGGATGAGGCAGCTTGCACTTGTCCGGGAGCTGCATTGCGAGGTTCGGATCCACGCCAAGAGAAGGCAGCAGGTACGATTTCTTGTAAGAGCAGAGGCACGTCGCGTTTGCATGTGAGAGAGCAGCACAGCAGTCGCCGCTGGGAGGACTTGGGTTAGGTGGGGTCGCTGAGGGCTTGCAAGCCATGAAACCATCAACTGTCATGTTGCAGAGAGTCTGGCCATTGGCCAAGGCAATGGCCAAGAGCACCAGTGCTAAAATGAGAATCTTCCCAGGCTTCTCCATTCTAGTTCCTTCTCTCTGAGCTACCTTCAATTTTCGAGCAATGTGAGTGTTTATATACATATATTGAGATTCAATGCATGTGGGGTTGGGTGGACAATCCTGGTATCAAGGTTTGTGGACATGGTTTCACGGCTGAGGGAAAGGCGAAACAGGGGGTGTCACGGGACCTTAAGATGTGGTATGGAGGAAGGTTGTCACTGTGTGGTATTGCTTACTTTTGCAGGAGAAAAGTGGGCAATAGCAAAGCATCGGTCCCACATATCATTGGATTTTTGTGCCTTTTAGAGGGCGTCTCTGCATAAGAGCTTATTCACTGAAGCTGAGATAAAGCAAGACCAAACAGATTAAATGGTCATCCATCGGCTGCCCATTATAGCGGCCAAAAAGCAGCACGCCTCTCATATTCCGACCAGCCAAAAGCCGCATAATCTTAGTGGTCGAGCGGGATAAAGTTTTGAGGGCCATTGTGGTTCTAATCACTTTGCTAACATCTTTGGCGTGATGCTCGATTACCTTTGATCATCTGCTTGGGGAAACACAAGATTAGGCCACTTCCGAGATCACAAAAGACAAAGGGCTGAGTAACATCTGCGCGAGGATACCCCGGAATGACAAAACATCATCGGACAATTAAACAGACACCATAGCCTTAACCAAACACTTATACGGGAAGTTACCACAAGGATAGGACACCATTCAAATTTCCCCCCCATATTTTCAGCATCCTCTTTCCTTTTTGTCACAAATTTGAAATCTCTCCTTTTTGTAATATTCCGACAGCTGAAATTCGAATTCTCACCTCTCTGAATTCTCAGCGCGCCTTTAGCATGCCCACTCGGTTCTTTTGTTTTGCCTCTTTGGTGAATTTCTCTTTCAACAAGAGAGGTTGGATGAGGAATCAGGTAACTTAGCGTCGATCAGGAAAAAAAATTATCAAAATAATGTACAATTTTTCAGAATTAGCAAATAATGGTGTTTCAAACACCGAGTTCGATCTCTAAGAGAGAACACGATTTCTTTTTTTTTTAAGAAAACGAACTCAATATTAAAAGTACTGAATTGAAGACATTGTTTGTCAATTTTAAAAAATTATACGATAATTTTTTTTTACCTACGGGAGAAAGGAGAAAGGCCCAATGTTCGATGGCAGGTGAGTTCTCTTCAAATAATAGCACGTGGAAGAGGTTTGTACGGAAATAAGATTAGTTTTAAAAAAAATTTACAAATTGCGGTCAAAGTATCCAAAATATCGAATTTACCTTCGTCCTGAACAACCGGTCTTTTAATTTACAAAAAAGACGAATTTTCAAAATCCGATTCCCAAATAATAAAGGCAAGGGCGGGTTAAACTTGTCCTCCCCACCTTGTTATTTTTTTCTGCGTGGATGGAGAGAGGGAGAGGAGAAAGGAAAGGAAAGGAGAACGAGAGAGAAGAAAAGAAGGGAGGGGAAGGGGGAGGGGGCGAAGGGGGAGAGGAAAAAAAAAGATCTCACCCTTGCCCTTATTATTTGGGTGACGAGTTGTGAAAACTCTTCTTCTTAATGAATTAAAAGACAAGTTTTTAAAACTCGCTTTATCAATGGTAAATTCGGTATTTTAAAAAATTCGATTATATTTTATAAATTCTTTTTAAAATTAATCATATTTTCATAAAAATTTTCCTCGTGAAATAGCTGCCTGATGGGATTATGCATGTTAGGTACATGTACCAATCAACGGAGTATAACGGAGTTTTATACGGATATATAGTTGGTTTTAAAAAGAATTGCGAAATACAATTTAAATTTTAAAAATACCTAATTTATCATCTTTTAGGCGCGTTTTGAAAATACGTCTTATAATTTATAAAAAAAGACGAAAAAATCCATCTCGGATGAGGGGAAGTGGTGGAGGGAGGGGAAAAGGAGAGGTGGTGGGGAGAGGGAGGGAGAAGGGAAGGGTCAGAGAGAGGGGAAGTAAGAGGGGGAGAAAAAGTAAAAATAAATAAAGTATTAGAAGGGCGACCCACCTCCCTCCCCGATTAGAGGACGGTAAATTGAATATTTTACAAAATTTAATTGTATTTTAAAATTTTTTTTTTTTAAATCAACGGTATATTCGTCATTCACTACCGTCATTGTCAATAACAATATGCCATATCAGACCAATGAAAACTTGCAGCGAGATTGAGAGGAAGCAGCACTGCTTTCGACACCAAAACCAGAGTCCTTTCTCATTCCAACTTATTCACCTCCAATCTTTACAACACAAATACAATCAATGAACACAGCCCTTTCTACAAAATTAAGCAGGCAGCTTTAATCCAGACAAAGCTCTCTCTGCAACGAACACACAGAAGTCCCAAAATCCGAGACCCGACCGAATAACTGACTGATAACAAGGGATGATACTCTATACCCCAACCAAACTTTTCTCAAAGTAAACAAAAATGCATCTGGGCTAACCCTTCACCCAAGAATATTGATACAGAACTACTACTTGCCTACCTATAAAAGTGACACAGGCAAGACTCTACCCTCTCACCTTCGTGAAACAAATGCAAATTTAAGGGCTTCCTGACCCATAATATGACACAACAAAAATCTCGACTTCGGCAGCTCGGTAGTGTCCGATTCTAACTCACCCTCCATCCCACAAAACCATTTATGAGAAACTGGACCACCTCGTACAATAACTCGATGAGTGCAACAGACTGGGATGACTTCAAGCAAAAACTGGATCCTCATTGGAGCTGACTCATCTCCTTGACAGCCGACCCACTCAAATGACCCCATAATTTGGCAGAGATAAGAAAGACGTCACTTCCAAGAATCACAGCATCACATACAGAGAACAGAGCACCACTGTGCCATTCTCTAATATGCAGAAGCTTCGGTCATGAAGTGCCAGTTCCAGATGCCGCCTCTAAATTTTCTTTTTCTATTTCTGCTCTTCTCTGCTCGGCGTGTTGCGCAACTGCGTTGGCAAGTGCCTGGTAATGGAAGTCTAGCGTCTGTGTAAGGTTCTGGAATCTCATTGGATTCGATGCTTGCATGGCTATTGCAGAGGAAAAACGAGAAAATGTCAGGACCTTTGAGGGTTTACGGTGATATCAGGAGGTAATGATTTCACTCACCTTTAACCATGTCTACAAAAAATATGAAGGGATCAACATCATCGATTGGTGACTGCATTTCTTCATCGTCACTGTATTCGTCGTCGTCGTCCTCCTCCTCCTCTTCGTTTTGACGGAAAGCTCTGGCCTGTGACAATGAAGTTTAGAACTCCAACGTATGTCTTCGCAGTCGCAAAATGCATCAGTTCCAACCACTAATGATGTAATGACAAGGCGCAACCATCACATAAGAATCTAAAACTTATGAACACGAAAATGTGGGATTTTAAACCAACTCAAAGTGCCTAAGGAGAAAATAACACATTTGCCCCTGTATAACTAAAATGACTTCGTTAATGTGTGCAACAGCCAACAACTGGCAGTATTCTTGATAAAATGGTCAACCCTTTAAAGAGACACTGAGATACCGACCAATAATGGTGAAGAAGAATCAGGCAACAACAGACAGTGAACTATATGGAAAACACACCTGTGCAGCCAATTTCTGAAATTTAACACTGTCAGCCTCATCTCCATCATCCCCATTCACACCCATCTCTCTGTCAGATCCATCAGCTTCTTCTTCTTCTTCATCATCATCTGTCGGGAAACCATCCATTTCATCATCATCTTCAGCCTCTTCCTCCTTTGCTGCTTCTGCACATAAATAAAGTACGAAGGATTAGATAAAAGAAGGATAACCAGGTTGCTGCGGTAAGATCATACCTGCAACTTGATCTTTGTATTTTATAAGGAGATCAAGTGTGGCCCTAAAAACCCGTCCCAATGCATCCTCTGGTAAATGATCAGCAGGAAGTGCCAATAAAGAGGTCAATCCCAGGCAGCAGACTTTCTTATCATGTTCTCTGTGACACAACAATTAATTTGGTCAAATCGGATGGTCACATCAGCAAAAGAGAAAGACTCATTGAAACAAACATTTGAGTTTTTTTATTTAATGCCACATCGGTACCGTCTGAAATTTGCCATTTGTCCACTCTTTTTAGCTTGTTGCAACATTTGGAACCAAACAGCAAAGACTTCTGACGCAACACCAAGCTTTTGAAGAATACTAAGGGTCAAGCCCACATTGTAATAAAGAGCATTTGCAATCTACATGAGATTTGAGAACAAAAAGTAAGTTCAGTCCCTATTGGAACTATTCCATGTTAAACATTACTCAAAAGAAAAAATTAATTTGTTACTAACCACTTGCATGAGGAGACACTTCAAATAGGGTTTCTCGGCACGACGTAGCCGCTCAACAGTAATTCGCAAATATGGTTCCACCCAATGGTCCACCTGCCCTCTACAGTTCTGTAATACTACTTCAATAAGCTTTGGAGCAGACTCTATGTCTCCATCCTCCAAGTTTTTATCTGACATCACCTACTCAAGAACAAGATATCGGACAAACATCTCAAAGTCCAACTAATCTGAAACCACATCGAACGGTTACTCACAGAGGAGAGCATATTCCAGAGGCTTTGCTGGTAATCTGGATCTTTGCAGGAGAGATAATGCTGAGTTCCTCGAGAGATATAATTGTCCAGTGGAACAAGTATATCTGCATAAGCAACAGTATTTGACAAGCAGAACACAGACAAAAAGCTTTATCTCCACATGAAACATGTATGACATTGGTTGTGCGATTACCATGCAAGATCAATATTACCTAAATTAAACTTCTTCGTAACTACCAAGTAAAGCCATAATATCAACCTATCTATGACATTGCAACCTCAATTGTAAACAGATATCTTATTTCCTTTTGGAAAAGGATTATTTAAGAAAATAATGATGCCGAAGGCTAGGAAAACCTCTCTCATGAATGATTTGGGCAACAAGTACTAAGAACATAATGCAAATGCAAAGGAGAAGGAACACATACTTGAGAAGAAATCTATTGCCCATTCTGCAAGAGCCTCCGTCATTAATGGCCAAAGGCTCCACATGTCCATTGTGATAGTAGGAGCATAAAAGGTCATGTAAGACACAATCTCCAAAACTTCTTCAAAAACCTCTGCAACATTGCATAATAGAACCATGTTAGAGATAATGCAACTCTATCATGTTTGCTAATGAATAAAAGTACCAATCTCAAATTGAGTATAGTCAAATAAACAAAAGGAAAACAAAATGTAAATTACATCACATAATTAGATTAACATAACAGCACACCAACCTTGCCCATCTGTTGTCAGCATTTTACACATGATTGGGAGCAAAATCGGCTCAACTTGGACAAAAAGGTGAGGAAGGCGGTTAACTGACTCAAGTATTGTGCTTATGGCACGTAAACAACCAACAGCCGCAAGGGCACCTGGGTCATCAGCCTCATCATCAGCTTCGGCAGTGTTCATACACCTCCAGAATGCAGCAGCCTAATAACAAAATACCACGAACACTTACTTCAAACATTGGTAGGTTTACTGGTAGGTGAAATGGAAAAAATAGTTAAATAACAAGATAACGGCATCGCAAAGTGAGATAATTACCAAATTTTGGCACAATCCAAACGCATAAGGAGCCATTTCTTCCCCAAATTTGTCAACAATAGTCTCCAAAGTAAAAACAAGGTCTTCATTCTCCACTTCGTTCATCAGCTTAAAGAACTCTGCACAATCAACACCACGGGATGTTAGAATAATAATCTAAACACCAAGGATATATCCAACTGCTTCTCAGGCACATACCATCAAGGAGCTGTGGAAGGATTGGACGAATCTCATTTAAGTCTGCATAAATCAGCAAAGATACCACCAAGAATAATTGCAAGTGTCAAAAGGATAAGTAAAGTACAAAAATCTGAAAACATAAAAAGCGCGGGCTCTACCTGAACAAGCTTCAACAAAAGAACGCAGTGCAAAAACTGAATCAACTCGGACAGGAAGTTCAGAATCCCGCATTCCAGCCACGACACTGTGCAATGCTTGCCGGAAATTGTTAGGATCTGAGAAACTGATATGGGCATACTGTCCTGCCACCCACGCCGCCTATAACAGCCACCAACAGAAGAAAATGACCCATTAAAGCATTAGCAGTTCTATTGGAATTTTACAGCGGATTGAAAAGAAGCTGGGCAGAAATTTGAAATGAAGCAGGCGGAAAGGTGAAGGAAAAAGTAGACCTTAGCTCGTAGGTGTCCAACAGGACTGCTGAACTCTGGGAAGACATGTTGTACTAACATTCTTTCAAGTTCAGACTTATATGGTTCGGTCTGCTTCAGTGTGTCACAAAGGGCTCCAATTGCGAGAAGTGCACCATCTTTCTGCCGATAGGGCTTATATTCCAGAGGTGATTCATCATATCTGGCAGAAATACAAAAGGATCGAAGGAACTGGTTAAGGGCATCCTTACTACAGAGAACCACATAATAAGAGATAAAACATTATACCTCTTGAAGATCTCCACGATAAATTGAATAAACTTGTGAAGATTGCCCTTCCTGCGCTTCTGAACTAGCTCACTGACAAAATCCATAGCTGCTGTCCTCGGACTGTAAAGGTCTTCTATAATATCTGTAAATATTATTTATCCCACCAAAAAGATATCATTGACCCATCCTGCATTTTCTTGTCCAGAAAATGTCCTCACAAATAAACACTTACCATAACCCTTCCTTACATATTCATGAGGGTCCTCATCCCATAGCTTCTGATCGTGGTCATCGAAGCACATAAGTGGGAAAACAATTTCAAAGAGAAGAACATCCAATCTTGGTTGCAGCAACTGGTACATACTATTTTTCGAGATACTGTAAAACAGAACAGTACTCATTAAAAGGGGGCCATAAAAGTCAATTTTGAACAACACAGAGCAGGAAAACAAAAGCGTGTCTCAGACCACCAGAGCAGCTTTCCATCCTATCAAGCCAGTTTTCATGCACAAATAACCTAAAGGCGGTCCCTTCTGTTGAGCATGGAGATGAATTGCAGGCATAAAACTTGAAACTTCGGAGTTTAAATGTAAAGAAGATTTTTCTTAAGATAGTCAACATCAACTACGACTACTACATCTCCAAATGATAAAGCTGTACATATGAATGTGGTACATATCACTCTTACCTGTTGCTTAGGTATTGAAGAATGAGATTGATAACTCTATTGGGTAAATAACCACCAGCACGGATCACATTCATCAAATTCAAATGGCACTCCAGGATCTTTCCTGCATAATTCTTCCGAAACTGCTGAGCAAAAGCCTTATTCTCGATGTTCTGAATCTTAAGATCTCCAAATCTGTCACATAGTCCACAAGCAATTCAATTCATTGTAGGTGAAGACTATCGTGATATATTGCCCTTGATGAGACTCAAAACTCACCGTGTGTACAGCCTGTTTAAAATATGGACAGTCCATTTCTTAACTTTCCACCAGCCCCAAGACTTCCTCAGCTCAGGATCTGTAGGCTGGCCCTCAAGAGGAACTGGCCTTTCCAACATATTTATAAAAAGGACCATCCATGCATTGAAAACGTGTGGATCAAACAACTGCTTCGGTATCTCCAACTGGAATAAATGATTAGAAACATCAAATCAATCACCCGATTAAACAAGATACGGTGCAACCCAAGTAAGATAACGGAAAGAAACCGATCACCCACGTATATAGACGACCAGAATATTTTACAAATGAGCTTGATCAGATCCGCCACTTCTATCGATGGGTTAACAATCTGAGCAAGCTTATTAAAGATATTCAATAGATGAGAAAACGTCTCTTCAACAATACGGTGGACAGGAGTCCTCTCCTCATCAGACTTGAACCTGCAATGTCATGGTAGATTGCTTCAGTAAAATATATTATCGCAATGGTTTCATATGTATTTTACAGTACCGATTAGCTTGTGAGAGAAGACGTGGAGCATGGTGTGCGAGACGCAAATTAGCTTATGCTTCAACGATACTGAACTTTACATGCCCATGACTTTCCAGAAGCAACAGAATCTGAGTATGTAGTTCCAAAGTAATGCCATGTAGAAGTAGAAGGCACTCCCCTTGTGCAGAGTACACCAGGGCTAGAACGAGGATGACTATTGTCGAGCATTTTCATAGTTGTTTGGGGACACAATAAAGAACAGAATCCCACATCACATAACGCTCATCCACAAAAGTCGGGACCATCACTTGGAAGGTGTTAAACTCATAAATAAAACTCCCTAAACGCAATTTGGATGGGCAATCTTACTCGTATTTTCTGGCTAGGATCCTCAACACAAACAAAGCGCCGTACACTTGCTGGTCCAGCAAGTTATGCTTAACCCAGTCGAGCAAGTGGGGCCACTGCTCAGGATAATCCACATGAATAATTGTCTTCAAACATTCCCCAAGTTGAACCCTGCACCGAAATAACATTTCAGCGATGAAAAAATCTCAACACATGCAAACTCAGGGGAAGAAGGATAATTACTATAAACAACAGAAACGTGTACCTTAACAGCGGGGGTACTTGTGTGACAAACACTAGGATATGGTCCCTAACCATGTCCTTATCACTCTTCAAAATCTGAAGCTGCTCATCTGCATTCAATTTGCATAAGGAGCCTCTCTTTTCAGCCGAATCAAATTCCACAAAAAAGTACGAAACTTCCAAAATCATTGTAAAGCCCGGTTTTCCATCCAATTCCAATCGAACGCCAGTCACCACAATCAACCCATAAAAAGAAAATAAAAGAAAGGACAGCTAACACACCAGGCTCGCGAGGCGACCAATTTTTGGCAACGAAGTTCTTGAAGTGGATGCTGGCGACCTGCCTCACACCCAATTCGCAATTATTGTCGACGATGATCTGGAGAAGCCTCACAAGATGCTGAGGCGTGTGCTGAAACTGAACCGCCCCACCAAGAAAAAAACCAATCAATCAAAACAGGCCCTCTCAGTCTCAGACTAAGCAGCGCATACAAAACCTCAAGAATCAAAGGAGGGGGTGTGGTGGGGGTGGGGGGAAACCTGGTTGAGGCTGTGCTCGGCGGCCTTGCGCTCGTCGGGGTTGGGGCTGAGGGCGGCCTGGAGGATCATGGCAAGTCCAGGAAGATCCATTTTTGAGGAGAGGATCGGGTGAAGGAAGCGAAGAGTGGTGCTGGGCTGGGTGTTGATCTGATTCGGCAAAGGGGGGATTGGGACAGAGAGAAGAGGGGAGAGGGAGGAAGACAGGGCTGTGGAGGGGGTGAAGGAGAAACAACAACACCGCACTATATAAATCACTAGGGTTTACGGGTTTTGTTTAACCACCATAAGAAAAAAAACCGACTTAAAAATATTATATAAAAAATTAAAAGAACATCTCATTCAATTCGACTAAATTAGATTTTAGGGTTTTACTATATTCAGAAGATACTTGTAGGTGTGGCCCCCGATTCTGTTTCTCATGGTGTTATTGAATTAGTTAGTAGTAGAAGAAGAAAGACGAAGATGGTGAAAGTGAGCAGAGAGTCAAACGCCGGCATTGTCTTTGTTGAGTCCCCAGCCCGCCGTGTGTGCGCGTGCCCTTCCTTAGCTGTCTCTCCTCGTGTGTGTGTGTGTCTGACTCTATGCTTGGCTTGGCTTAGCTGTGTTTTTTCCCCATCCCGCCGGACTCGGAGGACACGAAAGATACGACGCATGAAGAACGAAGGAAGAAGGGAAAGAACGTTTGGTCGAATGTGACAAAAAGCCATGCGACTGAGATCCAAAACGGAATAATGGGATGGGATGTTATGTTAGTTATGTTTATGTCCCCAAATTCTTCTTACCATTTTCTCGGTGGAGGTGGGGGGACTTTTGGACTCTACTGTCCGAACGACCCATCGAATCTCCCCTCCCCACAATATTCTCCACCTTCCACGTCGTCTCCAATAAAACCCACAACTCCATCGAAAGGGTAACTCTCGCGATTGATTGCTGTTGCTTCGTCCTTTCCTAATTCGAGGTGGGGATTCCAAAAGACTGCTCCTTTTTTTATTGTTGGGGAAAGTAGGCGAGGAGGAGAAGGGTGATGGCATCATCCGGGTGCATCTCCGCCGCTGCCAATATCTCCCTGATGGGTACTGGCCAAGCCCATAACAGGGACTCGAGCTGGGTCGGTTTTGGGTTTCGCGGGAGTGAACTCCCCGGGCGTCACCTGAGGATTCCTCTGGCTAAGTGCTCCAGGGCGAGGAAGGATGGCGGTCGACTCAAGGTCTGCCGGGATTGGGTTTAGTCAGGCTGACCGGAATTTGGACTAACTTTTGTTGCTTGTTTTGGATTGCGATGACTGTTACAGGTTCTTTGCATTGACTACCCAAGACCTGAGCTTGAGAACACAGTGAATTTCCTCGAAGCGGCTAAGCTGTCCGCCTCTTTCCGATCCGGGGCACGTCCGGCTAAACCATTGAAGGTGGTCATTGCCGGAGCAGGTGAATTTTGTGACCCAGGAATTTTAGGTTTGGATGAGTCTAGCCTGTCTATGAGGAGCTTGACGTGTTCTGTACTGGCTTAGCCCTCGAAGCGGCTAAGCTCCCCGGTTTGCTTGCATCGGCAGTTTAGCAAGCCCAGATGCAGCGTAAACTGTGGTGCATGTTACTCGATATAATTCCCTGGATGCTCTTTTCATTCATCGGATGCATGTTGCCTTGAGACAAATAATTCATCTTGCCAAAAGTACCTTCTGCTGCTCCTAAATAACCTGTCAGCTTGCTATTTTTAGGCTTGATTAACTCTTGGAAAGTCTTCTAGTGGTTAAATATATGCCTTACTTCTGATTATATCCTCAAGAATAGTGCCCTTTGCTAAATCGAACTGTTTGACATGCCATAGGCTTGGCGGGTCTGTCGACCGCTAAATATTTGGCTGATGCGGGTCACCAGCCTATCCTCTTGGAAGGAAGGGATGTTCTTGGTGGAAAGGTGCTTCTTGTTTTCTCATTGAGAAGTGATTTATTTGTTCCCTTTCCAGACAAGTTTTAGCTACTGAAGTTACATGTGAAAAGCTAAAATTGTATGTTGATTCTTTTGCATTTCTATAGGTGGCAGCATGGAAAGATGAGGACGGTGATTGGTATGAGACCGGATTACATATTTTCTGTAAGTCAACATTTGTATCCCATCCTTCAGCATCGTACTAACTGCCAGGATTAATGCACGTCCAGCGAATAACGTTCTGGTTTGGATGTGTGATGGTTTATGTGATAAAACAAACATGTCTTTTATCCGATGTTGCATACCCTTTCTCTTATTCCTATTTATTTTGCTCTCAAAATTCGTGAAGTTGGATTTTCTTCTGTGACTAAGCTTTTGTTGTTGTCTGAAATTCATGTACCCCTTCTCGTCAAAGTTGGAGCATATCCAAATGTACAAAACTTGTTCGGCGAGTTAGGAATCAACGATAGGTTGCAATGGAAAGAGCATTCCATGATTTTCGCAATGCCAAACAAACCCGGAGAGTTCAGCCGGTTTGATTTTCCCGAGGCCCTGCCTGCACCTATTAATGGTAAGCAGCTTGAAGTTTTCATTTAAGGAACCACAACTTCCGGAGCCTGTTTTTCTGCATATTTTTTCTTTTCTCCACTCAAATGAACACGCCATTGTTTCCTTTGCTTCTTAAACCTGATTAGCTTAGAATATCCGAACAGGTATTTGGGCAATCTTGAAGAACAACGAGATGCTAACCTGGCCTGAAAAGATTAAGTTTGCCATTGGATTGCTACCAGCTATGGCCGGTGGACAGCCTTATGTCGAAGCCCAAGATGGTTTGACTGTTAAAGAGTGGATGAGGAAGCAGGTGCGGTCTTTTGGATCTCATAATACTGTTTCGGTGAAAAATGGACGCTCTTTATACAGGACGTTTAAATGGACTACTGGTTGATGTGTTGCTAATCGCCACAAAAATTTCCTTTTTTACGTGTACAAATTTTCAGGGAGTACCTGATCGGGTAACGGAGGAGGTGTTTATTGCTATGTCTAAGGCGCTGAATTTCATCAATCCAGATGAACTTTCGATGCAATGCATACTCATTGCCTTGAATCGCTTTCTTCAGGTAGTTCCTCGTTAGCCAGTCTATGAAGTTCTAAGATCGTGATTGAACTTTTGTTATTTGATACAAAAAATGCCTTTATATCAATAAGGAACAATTTCACTGCAGGAGAAACACGGCTCAAAAATGGCCTTCTTGGATGGTAATCCACCTGAAAGGCTTTGCATGCCGATTGTCGATCATGTCCGCTCTCTCGGCGGCGAGGTCATGCTTAATTCGCGTGTCAAAACAATTGAACTGAACACGGATGGAACAGTGAAGAGCTTCCTGCTCAATAATGGTACCAAGATGGAAGGCGACGCCTTTGTATTCGCCACTCCTGGTAATTTTTTCATCGTTTTCCAGTGTCCTCTCCAATTATTTCCGCGAGGTTCATAATCATTTGTAGTCCGATATGTTGATGATCAGTCGATGTCCTGAAGCTCCTTTTACCTGAAAGCTGGCAAGGCATCCCTTACTTCCAGAGACTGGAGAAATTAGTTGGAGTTCCTGTAATCAATGTTCATATATGGTTAGTAAATGATTCATCCCATGCCCCCCCCCCCCCCCCCCCCCCCGGTTGTTAGTGTGGTTTCATCACAACTACTGGCATTCGTGCAGGTTCGACCGGAAGTTGAAGAACACTTACGATCACTTGCTCTTTAGCAGGTACCTCCTACCTCTTGTACTGATCAGAATGAGCCTTGATGCATGATTTTGATTCATATTTCACACTTTGCTGCTGTGTTTATTTCTGCAGAAGCCCGCTACTTAGTGTCTATGCTGATATGTCAGTGACGTGCAAGGTAAAGATGGCTCTGCACGACCATTCCTCAAGCAGTCGCCTGGAGAGTTTGCCTGTTTCTGACTAGACGATGCTAACACAAACTCACATGCCTTGTCCCATCCCTGCAGGAGTACTATAACCCGAATCAGTCTATGCTTGAGTTGGTCTTCGCCCCCGCGGCAGAGTGGATATCTAGGAGCGATGAAGATATCATAGACGCGACCATGAAGGAACTCGCCAAACTATTCCCTGATGAGATTGCCGCTGATGGGAGCAAGGCTAAGGTTCTGAAATACCACATTGTCAAGACTCCCAGGTACATAATGTCGTACTTGTCGGAGAAACTTCCTCGGGCCATTTTGTTTATAACAGTGATGTTCTTCGCGTCACAGATCGGTTTACAAGACCATACCAAACTGCGAACCCTGTCGGCCACTGCAGAAGTCTCCCATAGAAGGGTTCTACCTCGCCGGGGACTACACGAAACAAAAGTACTTGGCTTCAATGGAAGGAGCTGTGCTTTCCGGGAAGCTCTGTGCACAGGCCATCGTAAAGGTATTGTCACCCTTATTACAGGGGAACTTCCCTACGTTATTAACTAGCTTGTCATGGCGACTGCAGGACTATGATATGCTCTCTAGTCGGGCGAGGAGGAGAGAAGCGGAGACAGAAGCCACGGCCATTGCTTGAGTTTACAGGGCAAAAAGGAACAGCCACAGCCATCGCTTGAGACGACAAAAAGGAACAGCCACCGCCATCGCATGAGACGACAAGACGACAAAATGGAACAGCGTTGAGGGACACACGAGTTTTATTCCTAAATAACGTTGGTCTGAAAATTATTTCGTCAAATAAGGTTGCAATTTTCGAAATTCATTGATTAAGGTAGCGAAAGGTCGATTTCATCGTACCCGAAGTAAAGTCGGCCTTACAAAGGTCGACTTCATGCGAATGATACCTCATGCACAAGACCGACTTCAGTAAAACTTAAAAAAAAAAATTACACCATCAGAAGTTGGCCTTACAGAGGTCTACTTCCTTTGGCGAGCACCCAAATTTTGTGGTGTCGAAAAGAAGCCAATCTTTGTAATGCCAATTTCCTTCACGCGTTAAGGGAGTCGGTCTTATAAAGGCCGACATCGCTCCGACACCACATAATTTGGTGCTTGCATAAGAAAGTCGGCCTTATCAGGAATTAAGGGAGTCGGTCTTACAAATGCCGACTTTATCGGGAATTAACACCCTGATTAGTGCTCAGGGTGCACAATCAGATTACTTTGACCCCAACATCCGACCCCCCCGACCCAGACTAAATTCTGACGACCCGTCCCCGACGACCCCGACGCTGGCTAGCCCGTTCTCGATTCCGATGCCCCGATCTCGACCCCGACGCCCCGCCTCCGACTCCTCAAAGCCGACGTCCCGTCATTGAGCGGTTTCCCAACCGACCGCTCATCTGTCTCCTAAAACCAGCTATCGCGTGAGGTAATTTTCAATTAGGTTTTTGAAATTTCAGGGTTTATGTATTGAATTAGGGTTTACCTATATGTCAATTAGAGTTTAGAAAATTTGAGGAATTAACATAATGTTATAATTATGGTTTAGAAATTGACATGATTACAAGAATTAACATATTTTGAGTAATTGAAATTATATTTCCGTAATTAACATAATTTCTAATTAGGGTTTCAATTTGAATTACTAATGAATATCCAATTGGGTTCGAACAAACCTAATCGAATTACTATAAGGTTTGAATCTTTAATGAAACTACATTGTTGTAATTTTCTAGCTCAATTGTTAATAAGTATCGTATTTTAATGTCCTCGATAGAGCTATTGATTTTTTCCAACGGAAATATTGTTAATGGATCAAACCGAGTTGGTTATGATAAAAGCAAATAACAAGAATAGAAGTTTCGAAATTTGTGAATTACGTTAGCTTTGAGCGCATTATATGTGATGTTATCGGTTTGTAATCAGCATTACTGGAGGATTTCGATGTTACTGGCAGTTAAAGTTGGAGATCAGCATGTTAGGCGTAGTTGTATAGGCATGTATAACTTCAAACAAGTAGGCATCACAGGTGGCGGATTGTTTAGTTTTACTAGACGTGGTATAAATTTCCCCATTTGTCGCCCGTTAGACGTCGAAGCAGACAAATACAGGGAATGCCTTTAGCATATCGATGCGGTGTAGATCTAGACACGAGAACTGTCGCCACACATGTTCTATCAGTGATTAGAAAAGCATTAGACAGATAGAGTCCTCAACACGTTTTTACCTTCGACTTTATGTTATTTCAAGTTCTTGATTGTCGAAATTTTGTTGGTTGGTTATGTTGTTGGGTTGTTTTTTAGGTTGTTTGGCATCCATATACGGATGAGATACGCACTAGATTACCTGATTACTGCTTGGACGGTCAAGAAAGCTGGCGAGCACGTGTACTGCTCATTTGCTTCTCCTTGGTTGAATGACACTTTCCAAAAAGAGCCATTCGCTAATTTGGAGACAAACAACTAATACAAGATAGTTGTGATACCGAAGCACGCCTTCATCGGATTGACAAGCGGGGAAAGTAGTTCGATAATTGGATGCATATTCACGCTAAGTACATAGAGTTGTGACATCAGCGAGGTAGCCATATCGTTCCTTTGTGCTGGGAACAAGGCTCGGACTACAGTACATAGTACATGCGCCACTCTCAACCTTATCTCACATAGGCATCATGTTGAGCATAGTGGTAAGTACAATAACTATTATCTTCATTAAGATAAAAATTATTATATTGATATAATTTCTTCACAGACGCAACAAATGGCCGACATTTCTATTCGATTGGAGAGAGGTGTCCCTTCGGAATTACAACATATCGCGGGTATTTCTCGTAAGGGCCATGGCTTCTTGAGAGAGTTTATTTTGATGCGTTTGTAAGGACGACGTGAAGGGCTACAGGAAGAAGATGAGTTTGAAGAAGAGGCAGGGGATGAGGAACAACCACAAGAGGTTGAGCAACATGAAGATGATGAAGTCCACGAAGATGCTGACATGTTTGACGTTGTTGCACTGGTTGATGAACACGATGATGACAATTATGCACCAACAGAGGTATACTCGACTCCTCAACTAACAGAGGCGTCCACGTCTTCACTACGCCGGATCTGTGGAAGATAAGGTGGGACAAACACTTTCCCGTTGACGATGTTGATCAGACCCAGATATCTCAGCTCACGCAGTTCACTCCATTTGAACGGTCGTCTGTAGGGGTGAGCATTCGGTATTCCAAATACCAACCGAACCGAATACCGAACTTCCAAATACTGAAGTTTCAAAATTTTATCCTCCAAATACCGAACCGAACTCCAAACATCCAAATACCGAAGTACCGAAATTTATTTCGGTATTTCGGTTCGGTATTTGGATCTTCCAAAGCTTTGTTGGGCCGAATAAATAGCCCAAAATTCATTTTTAAAAATTTAAACCCATAAATTCAAAACCCATAAAAGCCCATAAAATTCACATGAACTACAAATTCCAGCCCATAACAACCCATAAAATCCTCATAAACTATAAATCAACAAAGTTAAGAAGTCCTTTCGATCTTCATTCTTGAACCGCAATAGGTTGAAACAAGCAATCTCATTCCAATGTAAGTGTGGACAATCCTATCATTAAGTAGCTACACACTTACTTGAGCCGAGGTAATCAACACTTGGATAATATTTGGCACAATAACGTCGTATTCCCGCTGGCCTGCTTTCCCGCTATCTAACCGATGACACGTATACCTTCCAAAATCCTGCTCTTCCAAGGCAAAAGTCAACAAGAAGTCATCGTCAATCTGAAAGGTGTTCACCAATGTTTAACCAGTAGAACCTAATGTCACGCAATCAAATTTCTAGCAAATGTAAAAAATCAAGGACGAGAAGCTGGTTCTTTCAATTTGGCCTTGACTTAAGTTTATTGCAAACTTGGCCATAGTGCAATCTGACCATTAAGGAGACTTTCGATATAGGAGAGACAGAGTTTGAAGCATAAACAAGCAAGAAGCAATTGTATGAATTCAGACAGTCTAGTGACTTTAATCGGGTCACAATGCACGCCGCAAAGTTGAGGGAGGATAGGCACACACACGTGATAGGCAGAAGATGACCTAATATGGAAGCATATTGAATCATATACTAAGCATTTGTTTACAAAGGAGCTTTCTAAATCCGAATATTTTCTCTCTAATTGCAGATAAATAATGCAAGAAAAGATTCACACGAATTCCAGGAAAAACATAGAGAGAAGAGATCGAAAACATAATGCAAGAAATCATCCCCAAAACACCGAAAACAAAGAAGTCATTGTCAAACAACGAGGAAGGACGGAAGACGGGCAGGTGACCTGCTCATGTTCAAGTATAATGGAGAGTCCTCTTTCAACGTGCTCATGTTCAACAGCTCTAGCCGTGGATACCCAGAAACCCAAAAAAAAAAACTAAAGGGGAGAAACCAACGACGGCGGAATTCGAGGTGGAATCAGAGGCGGGATTCGATTTCTTGTTACCTCTGTGTCGATTAGGAGCTCAAGCACCTCAAGGTCGGAGAGACGGAGACTCCCGCGATGGTAATTCGGGATGAGATGGGGAGGAGGATACTCGAAGTCGAGAGGAGAGGATAGAAGCGAAGAGAACCCTAGGTGGGTGGACTGGGCTGGTAAGTGGTAATTTGGTAACGAGGCCCAATAAAAAATCCAGACCCATGCCCAACAAAAATTCGGTAATTTGGAATACCGAATTTAAAAAAAAAATTACCAAAAACCGATCCAAATTCCAATACCAATCGAAATATAAAACCGAACCAAATACCAAATACCAAATACCGAATTCCAAATACCGAAATGGCGAAAAAATCGGTTCGGTATTTGGAATTCCGAACTTTTTGCTCACCCCTAGTCGTCTGTGGAGAAATTCTATACACGTAGGACTCGAAGAAATGAGTAATTGTCGCATCACTTAGTTGTGTATATGTTTCGACTCTGTTATTTCGACTATGTTGTGACGATATTTGGACTATGTTATGACAACTTATGCTTATTTTGGGTATTATTGGTGTTAGATTAGTATGTTCAAAACATACGTGCATTACAGGTTCAAATAGTAAGATTTTTCTTAAAGTTTTGTAGTGCATCAAGGGAAAGGCCGACTTGCTTCACACCGGATGGAAGTCTCTCTTTGTAAGGTTGACTTTAGTGAAACTTTTTTTCATTAAGTGTTCAGAAGTCGGTTGCGGGTGGGACGAATGACATGAGGCCGACTTCGGTTTGAGGATTATGAAGTCGGCCTTACAAATGCCGACTTTCTTTATAATCGAAGTCGGTCTTTATAAAGCCGATTTCGCAACCTTAGTTAACGAATTTCTAAACTCCCTACCTTATTTGACGAAATAATTTCCGAGCCAACGTTATTTAGGAACAAAACTCCGGGACACACGCTTGAACTTGTAAACGTGCATGACATGATATGCACATTATTTAGAAAAAAAAAGGTGTCCTTGACGTACAGCATGCACTCCCCATCGCCATCCTCGATAATGTCAAACGAAGACCCTCAGCTCTGTCATGACCCCTTCCCCGGCTGCATTCGTAAGTGGATGGATTCCGTGCCTTGGCCCCTGCTACGTCCACTCTCTTCTCCCTTTCCTTCTTAAAGGATTCTCCACACTTCTTCTCGCAGTTCTGCCATAAATCGATAACTTCTTTCCAAATCCCTTTCGAAGGAAGTAATAATGCAAACGAGAATAATCTATCGAAGCTAGAGCGCTAACCCTCATCAAGGCCCTCGTAGAGTTGGCTGTCCCGGGTGAGAGCCCTCATGACCTGCGGCAGCCTGAAGGAGAGGTTGTGCGCCCTGTCGACCTGCCAGAAGTGGATGGTCTTGCCATAGGTCTTGCAGACCTTCTTGAGGTCCATGCGCTCGATAGGCCCGGTAACATGAGGATATTACACCTTAAAAAAATTTATCAAATACGACAATGAGTTTGGGAATTACTTCTTTACCATCCTAGCTCGTTACTTCAAATATGGGAATGAGATTGGCAATGAAGAGATACCCTCCCTTCTTCACCTCTATCTCGTGGCAGTTCCAAATTTAAGTTTGCAAGGAAAAGATAAATGATGACATGACAACGTTGTGATTTATGTCCAGTAAAGTCACATCTTGTGATTCACATAGAGAACGATTTTCCCCAAGACTGATGAAGGCGTTGTTTCATCTATTGAATCGAAACAGGAGAAAATGGGTTCTTTTATCTACAGAAGAAGAGAGAGAAGAAAAGCCTATGATCTCAAATTCAGCAGCCAAAAGATTTTACAGAAAGGATGACTTGTAATCAAGGGACACGCTCTAGTACTCGCTGCAATGACTTCTTGATCCCTTCCTGATCGAGCGATGTCGTCAATTGTATCTCCTGCACCTGCAGCAAAAACCATCCATTATTTGTTTCACCGAGAATGATAAGTTGTCAGATTGGAAAAGCAGTAAGAGCGAGACAATGCACCTGCCTACCGGCACGAGCAAGGAGGATGAATTTGTTATCCATCGGAGGAGCCTGCAAGATGAAAACTATAGCATCATTGTGCCTGACCAACGGATGCACTAATGTACCTGACATCGGGAGATTAAAGTGGGAGGCAAGCTCACATTCGAGAGCCAGAGCTGAAGGTCTTGTGACACCACCCTTTTCTCAAACCCCTGCTGGTTTATTCTCAAGGCTTCGATGCTGAGAGCATGGCATTTGCTAATCATAAAACAGCCTGAACCAACGATAGATTGGATGCCAATATCAACTTCTCATACCCTTCCTCCTTTAGCAATTCGTTAAATATAGCTTCAAGCCCAGGCAGAGGTTCAATATTGCTGGTGGCAGAATCATTAACAGAGCCGTCCTACACAAAGATGAATGTTATAATCTGTATCGGAAGGCAAATTATGAAACCGCCAGTGCTGTCACTTCACGTCGAATGATGTCCACATACTAACCGTTGAAATGACTTTGTCCAATGTCTCAAAAAATGGGTCGTCCTGTAACTGCTTGATTGACAGAGTTATCCTTGACTCTGCTCTGCAAAAAACAAGAATAACAGCACTTTGAATCTCAAGGGAAATCTTAACGCCACGAGAACTTGTAGAGGATAAAGCAGTAATAGGCCAATAAGTGTAGTATGAATGACTGATCTGTGTTGGATGATTTTGCCTGTGGAATCATTTCACGCCACAGCGGATCAAAACCTGTTTCATTCTAAGAAGCCACTACGGACTCACCGATCAACGTTGAGAACTTTGACTCTCACTTCATCACCTTTCCTAAGAACGTCCCCGACATCTTGGACTAGATCCCATGAAACCTCTGAAATGTGTACGAGTCCCGTGAGGGGATATGATCCTGCTTCAGAACTTAAGCAGTGAAAAACTTCTTCAAGCATCTTCGGGTCAGGCAATGAAAAAGAGAAGAAATATATTGCATGGAAGGAGAAGTCATACCGTCAGGGAATTTTAAATGAATGAATGCATCATAATCTTCGACAGATCCAACCACGCCTTCGAACACATCACCAATATCGACATTAACTGAGTATTTTGACCAAGCAGCTTCCTTCTCAGAAAATATCAGTAGCCTGTTTTCCTCACTCACTTGAATTATCTGGATAGCATCACACATATAATTCATTAAGTGCGATTCCTGCATCCTCATCAGTAACTCCTGGGAAATACTGCACGTTAACTTTTAAAAGCTTATCCTTCATAAATTGATTTCAGTTTAAATATATCACTTACTGAAATTTGTAGTATTAGCAATTCATACCGGTTATTCAAGTCTACAAATAAATGGAGGACGACCATGAAAAAAATACCTAAAACTCACCTTTACTGACACAAGCGAACCAACCAGACTGCTTGCAACTTCAACCATTCTCCCATGTGGTCCTGCAGAAAGGTAGCACAGCAGCAAATCAACTAGATTGCCCACTTTCAGTAAAATAGAATTAATAAAGAAGAGAGTGCAATAAACGCGCCCCTTGGGTGCGCCTCAGGGAAACGCGACGAGGCGCTCATTGTTCGAGGCGTCGAGGACTTGATTATAAAAAATAAAAAAATTAAAGGACCAAAAAAGTAATACAAATTTGATTATCCCTATCTCCCCCTTCCCCTCCTATCGCACCCTCCTTTCTCCTCCTCCATTGCAAATCAGATACTTCGATCATAGGCTCCCGGTACCCTTTTAATCGTCATAGTAGGGCGCCGGAAGAAGACTGCTAGTTAGGGCATTTGACCGTCGGGTAGGTTTCTTCTCCTTCTCGCTTGGTTCGGTCATGTTATTAATTTGTTTCCTTAATTCTACTTGGAGGACTGATTTATGGATTGCTTTAGTTGATTGGGCATGTGGAAGGTTTTGATTTTTGATTTGATGTTGTTAAATTGCCTCGTTCTTGAAGATTCTTGCCTCGTACAGTGATATGGTTTGATTGTGGAAGGTTTTGATTGGGCATGTGGACTGTTCTCGTACAATGATATGGTTTGAGTGAGTGGTCTGTCGGATTGGATGGCTTTGTCTTTAGTATTGTGTAAGCGTAGTGTTCGTGTTGGCTGTGTGCACCTCTGGGGATGTTTGGGGGGGTTATTTTGCCAAAATTGATGCCTTGTTCTGCTGGATTTCTCTACCTCGCCTCAAACGGTGAAGCGGGCGCCTCGCTTTACGCTTCGAACTAAAGCGCAAGGCGCAACCTTGCGCCTCAAGTGCGCCTTGCGCTTGTATACACCTTGCGCCTGAAGTGCGCCTTCTCAAGTGAAAGAGAAGGGTCCTCTCCTTGTCGACAACAAGCTGCAGAAGTAGTTGTTGTTGTGGAGGCGAATCGTCGAAGAAGAGGAAGAAGGGAGAGGATTGGGCGGGAGGATTGACATTTTCTCGCGGTGGTGTGGTGGCGATGTGAGGCAGAGTTCGTGAGTTCTTCCCTTCGTATTCTTGAGGATGATGAGATGACGAATCTATGATGTCACCCCATCAGCTAAAATCTTCATTTCGGGGCTCAAGAAAAAGCCCAACCTCAAGACACTCCACTCCAACGTTGGCCCAAATCTCCCTCGCGTCGGTTTCACCAGCAAGATCGTCGCCGGCGCCGCCTCGGATCGGCCGCAACTCGGCCCGGACGCATCGACCTCGGGTTACGCATCGCAAGTCGTCGGATGCGAGGTAGGCAGCGGGAGTTCTGGCTAAATTAGGTGGTAATTACATTCGTTGACGATGACATGCTTGGTTTGGGATGGATCCGGTAATATGAATGCGAGGATGAACAGGGATCGAGCGGGTTATCTTAGTTTGTCATAGTATTGATCATCTGATTCGACCGTCCAGGGTGGAGTCTGTGATTAGCGTGTTCTTGATCGAAAACCCAGATTAATGAAGTGTTTTCTTTCTTGGGGCTAAAAGCAATACCTGAATTCTGGGAACTGGCCGTGTAGTGTATTCTTCATGGAGACTGGAGATTAGATTTCTGTGTGGCTTGTTCGGTTTCATTGAGTATGTTGGCTGATCAGTTGATAGATATTGGGAAGGGAAATTGAAGAAAACTGTGAGAAACTCTCTGTCGATTAAGATTTTTGTTGTGTATATGTTTGCTGTCATGTTCTTGTATTACTTTGTTCGGTCAATTGACGCTTGGAGGAAAAGGAAAAGCGACTTGGATTTCTTGTCATTTGGCGTTCCTTCTCTTAAGTTGTGTGGTGAAATTCTTTTCTTTTCTTTTTCTTAGGGGGGATTTCAAGATCTGCCGCTCGAATTGAAAAACTGTGATGGACAAGGTAGTGGAGGCAGTCGAGGAAGTGAAGAAGCAGTGGGGCGAATGTTACGTTAAAACTGAAGGACACATCAAGGCGATTGAGGGATATGGCAAAGATAGAGAGGAGACAAATTCACTTCCTCGATTGAATGGCCTTGCACAGGATGGTCTGGCTTTGTTGAATTCATTGCAGTTTAAGCTTGATATTCTCGCGCCGCAACTGCCAAATGCTGATGAAGTTGAGGGTGCAAAGTCTGTCCTTGAATCTTGGAAGGAACAATCTCAGGGGTGAATTTCATGTCATCCATTTCTTTCCTCTTTTTTCATCAAATTATGGAATATCGAAGCTATCATTCATGATCTTGAAAGCTTGTTGCTAGGTTGAGGGTGAGATTGAGGAATGCCAATTTGCAGGCAAGGGCTAACATGAAAAAGGCTGCTCAGGAGGAGGTAATCTATCATTTTTCGATATAATTTCCATACTGACATTTTCGATGATTTTGTTAACTGATCTATTTTCAGAGACTATTGCTTCTTGGTGGGGGTGAAGAATCAACAATTCGCAGACGCAACTTGCAGTATGTGTTACTTTCTCTTTGTTCTTTTCATTACATGTCACAACAGAAGAGTGGCTATAATAAGGAATAAGTTGTGCAATTCTGGTTTCGATGGGCATCAGAGAAGAAGCTGAGTGTATGCTTTCGAGTTTCCCTTCATTTGAATGATTTGACTGTTGGCTACATCAGGACAAAGGCTGGAATGACATCTGCTGCGGAAAGCATTACGGAAAGCCTTCGTCGAACTCGACAATTGATGGTTCAGGTCATTACTCTTTGACTTCATCTACTTCTGGGACACAGTTAACCTTCATGGAACAAATTAGTGTTCCTAAATTGCCATTGGTTTGATGTGTTTTACAGGAAGTCGAAAGAAGCACAAGTACACTAATGACCGTGGGTGAGCAATATTTTCGTGCTCCCTGACAATGATGGAACAAATCTGCAATCAACTGGCAAACACTTCTATATATTCTTGGAAGACGATTTGCAACAAACGAGATGGCCCATTGATATCATAATTGTACTCTGACAGTTTATACTGTACTCTTCTCTCTACTTATGAGATTGTCTGGGTGTGTACAGAGGAATCAACTGGAGTTTTGAGGAAAGCAGAGAGTGAGTACAAAGGCCACAAATCTTTGCTGATGAGAACACGGGGGCTTCTCTCGACCATGCGACGTCAAGACGTGCTTGACAGGTAATCACCATCCGAGAATAACCCCAAAACATATTCTTGCTAGATGAGTTATTTTATATCATTGAATTTGGTTGAAACGACTTCCTCGGACAGGATCATACTCTGCGTTGGAACGATTGCCTTTTCCTGCGCCATCCTTTTCGTCGTTTCACGACGAATAGGCCTGCTGAAGCTTCAGAAAAAGGTTACGGCAGCCTTGAAGGCAAGCATGGCCGGAAAAGCCGATGCGGTTGACAACATGGACGCACGATTGAATGATCTTACTCGAGCTGAACTCTGAGATATCTCAAATTTTAGCTTGGTGTTAGTGTTAGCAAACGTCTTACAAAATCATCATCTGTCAAGTTATAAAACATTGTTTTATGGAGTGGACCCAAATGATTATTAATCGGCTTTTAGATGACATTGATTGAATCGAAACTAGATCACAAACAACTGGAGAAAACAAAGTAGTCATGGTATGAAGAACTGCTGCCTGAGCTATATATAGCTCCTTGTCTCCCTCTTCCTCTGTGACATCGTGGGGCTCGGCCGAGCCAACGAAGACTGGTGAGCAATAGTTTGCAGGGATCATTCTCGGCGGACATCTAATTACACGACGATGACATTCACCAGCAGCTGCAATATCGCCCAGCGGCGCAGAATATCGTAACGGGTTAAGTGGAGAGCTCGCTTAACAGGGGGTCTGGTCCATGAGCTCGCTTAACAGGGGGTCTGGTCCATTATCTCCCTGGTCCGGATGTGAAAGCTCTCCGGTCCGGTTGCTTCCCCTCCTGAAAAAGGAACTCTCTCCTCGTTGCTCGCGATCGCTACCGCAATTCGCCGTTGATCCCCCAAGCCAATCAGATCACATCCAAGTTATCGTGATTTTGCACGATTCCCAATTCCCTAAGATCTCCCTTTCCACTTCTTTCGCTTCAGACGTTTTCCCCACGATGCTTTTTGATGATCAAGTCACTCCAAAGTTCCCACCTTTACAACACCACCACTAGATGGCCAGATGGCCCCCGCCGCCGTCCTGAGGCCTTTCCTGGTGGCCGCCGCCGTCATCTCTGTCTTAACCTTCTTCTCCCTTAACCCGACCGCCCGAATCCCTCCACCCCTTGCCCGTATCCCTGCTCGGAGATCCCTCATTGACAGAATCCCTGCAGAAGCTGGTCTCTTCGACTACTCCGCAGTCTTCCGGGGCAGATTCTTTCCTTCGGTCACCGCCCTATCGCTCATCCTCGTCGTCCACTTCTCCCTACTCATCCGCACTGCGCAAGACCACTTCTCGGCCGCCACCACCAAGCTCTCCTCGGCCCTCAACCTCACCCCGAGCACCGCAGCTGCGACCCTCCTCGCGCTCGGTAACGGTGCCCCAGATGTATTTTCTTCCCTTGCCGCTCTACGCTCCGGCCAGCCTAGGACAGGGCTCGGAGCCATCCTCTCAGGCGGGGCTTTCGTGTCAGCATTTGTTGTAGGGGTCGTTGCGGTGGAGGCAGGGCCGTTCGTGCTCGACGCAGGGTCGTTTATTCGAGATGCAGGGTTTTACGGAATTGGGGCAATGTTCCTGTTCTGGGTTTACTTGAGCGGGGAGATTTATCTGTGGCAGGCGATAGGTTTTGTTGGGTTTTATGTGTTCTTTGTGGGTTTAGTGTTTTATATGGACATGGGAAGTGCAAATGTGGAGACAAAGAAGGTTGGTAATGGTGGCGAAATGAAAGAATTACTCAGTAATGATATCGAAAATGGCACCGCAAAAGTTGAATTGGAAGGAGGGAAAGGGTGGGGAAGAGTCAAGGGAACTCTGTGTCAGGTTAGTGAGGTTTGTATTATGCAGAACTACCGATACATTGTCATTGGCTTTTTTTGCTTCTTGTTGATTGATGGTGTACGAATCTTTCGGTTCAACCGGAATGCTATGGAAGTCTGGTGATGTTTTGAGTGCATAATTGTTATTAGGCATTTGGTTTCAACACAGAGGAGGTTAGAGTGATCTCTAGGCTTTGTTGTGGGAGGTTCCGGCTCTGATGAGGCTTAGAATCTGATCTGTCTGACTCTGATCAATAACAGACTCTTCAGATGCTGATAGTGGATATGTTTTCTAGTGGGCTGCATGAACGGTGTGATGATCTGCTGTTTTTGTTTGTCCTTTCTTTGGTTTCTTCTACCAATCCTCTGCCCCTTGCGATTGCTTAGCAGAATGACAGCTTTACATAAGAGATTGCCCGACATCCCGATTAGATTGATGGCTTATTAAGGTGAAGCGAAAGTGAAAAGCTTGTTTTATTAAGCGCTAGAGGGAAGAGTGACTGGTTCATGCATCTGCCACGTTAATAGCCTGCATATAGAGGTAGAAACTTTTGAAATTGCAATTAAATGACTGGGGGGAACATCATGAACTGAATGCGGATGGATTAATGTTACATTTTATCTCCCTTTTGTAGGAACTTGCTAGGGGAGGCCATTTAAATTGGTTTCTGCTTTTACTACATTTCTGTAATTTTCTGACCATGTTTCCTTCTTTTTCACGCTCAATTGGCAGATCTCTGGATTATGGGATGTTCCCATTTCTGTGATTCTGAAGCTTACAATCCCCCAAACTTCCCCTGCGGATTGGAACCGATACTACGCATCGGTTAATCTCATAATTTGCCCACTTGCCCTTCTTTATGCATGCAACTCATTTGTGCCCATGGATCACGCCATTGTGTTCCTCATTCCTAATACGCATGTTCCTCTTTGGTTCATTGTTCTCTTGGCGAGCTCTCCTCTCGCTCTTCTCCACTTTTTTGTCGAGAAAGAACCGCCTAAATCCGAGCAACTTCCTGTGACCTTAGCGGCATTTGTCATGAGTGTGTTCTGGATTTCCACTGCCGCGGGAGAACTATTGAATTGCCTTGGCGCTCTCGGCAATATTCTTGAGCTGCCGCCTGCATTTCTTGGTTTGACAGTTCTGGCATGGGGTAACTCTGTGGGAGATCTTGTTGCAGATGTTGCCGTTGCAAAGGCGGGCCAACCTGCTATGGCTATGGCTGGATGCTTTGCGGGGCCTATGTTCAATATGCTTGTTGGGATGGGAACTGCTCTGGTCATTCAGACATACGACATATTTCCAGAAGCTTACGTTCTTCGTTTTAATATAAGTATAGTTACAGCATTCGTGTTCCTGCTTTTGAGCTTGATGGGTTCCCTCTTGGTAATCACTTGGCACAGATTTCGTGTGCCTCGATACTGGGGATTCTGTCTCGTTGGTCTGTACGCCATTTTCATGTTGATCACCTTAGCTATTGCTAAGTTCTCCTCCTAGGAATAGCAGGGGCAGAAAGATCTTTCATTTTTGTTCAGATTATAGCACAGGATTATTTAGTCTGGAATCAATCTGCGGTTTATGCAATACTTTTGTTGGGGGGGGGGGGGGGGAGAGGGTGTTTGCTCCATCCTTCTCTATGGCTGCCTGCTTGAACATGGTTGAAATCCATAGTACACAATTATGACTGCTGTGGCAGGACTGCATGTTCAACTCCAAGGTCCATAATCTTCTTGACGCGTTCCTTTCTGCAGATTCATTCATTTTACTCGTAAAGCAACGAGTGGTAACCTCAGATAAGGTGTGAAACCCAGGAAACTTGCTGGTGCACAGACCTTTTCGGAACCAGTTGTAGATATTGAATGTTCTGGGTCGGTTGAACGAGTAGAACTTCGCCAGAGCTGTCAACAAACTCGCGAGCATTAGTTGCTGGTGGCCGAAGCGATTCCCCTAGGACTAGCTGTTGTGTGTTGTGTTACCCCTTGCTCAAGCATGTCCATCCTCGAGGTGAGGAAACTTTTTGGCATGGGATTTGGTGAAGGAACAATAAATAACTTGGACTGAAGGAAAGTAGGATGAAGAAAGGACAAACTCAAAGGAGTTGGGGGAGGGGGGGGGGGGGGGGGGTGGGTTTTCTCTTTTCATTCGGTCCATCCAGACACAACACATAAAATTATTCTACAAAAGGGTGTCTTATTATTAATCAAAATAAGTGTACTCCCCCCCCTCCAATGAAAAGGCTGTCGACCATTTCCATACGCAAACCAGTAGTTGTAGTTGTAGTTGTAGTTGTAGTTGTAGTTGTAGTTGTAGTTGTAGTGGGAGTCTCGCCCGGTCTCAGTTTCATTTCATTAGTTTCCAAATAATCCCATCTTTGCATAATACTGCGGTTAGTTTATGTCCGAATGAGTTGAATGCGGACAGCGACACAGTGGATCTTGTCCGGATGTATCTCTTTCGTAATAAAACTGGATGATTGTTGGTAAACGCCCCTTCCCTTTCTTTCTGTGTAGCCGCAGCGCAGGCATATAGATAGGCATTTTTTTTTACCCCTCCGCCGACTAAAAGCGAATACAGAATTATTTGTTTCTTACGGCTTAGCGGGCAAGAAAAGTTCCTCCCCCTCATTTATTATATTTTAAAAGTGTAATGTCAGGAATATAGAGGCTGGAAATAAAAAAGGGAAAAGAAAAAAAAAACACTCTGACAAACTCCATTAGTTCAATGCCCTCCTCCTCCTCCTCCTCCTCATAGTAATAATTTTATTTTATCTTTTGTCAGAGAATAATAATAACAATAATAATCACCGCAGGGGGTAATTAAAAGG
The DNA here is from genome assembly GCA_023653495.1 of Melastoma candidum. Taxonomy (NCBI): domain Eukaryota; kingdom Viridiplantae; phylum Streptophyta; class Magnoliopsida; order Myrtales; family Melastomataceae; genus Melastoma; species Melastoma candidum. The sequence continues at coordinate 4,841,799 of CM042891.1, read as the reverse complement.
GTGGGGTGGGGGTTTAATTTGACCCAATAATTGAACCATCGGAAGATTCCGTCTCAGAAATTACAAAGAAATAGGGTGGGTTCTTGTCAGGGATTAATGTCATAAACAACTTAAGCTTATAATAATAATAATAAGAAGAAGAAGAAGAAGAATGGAAAACGATTAACCTCGGAGTTCGATCCGTCGGGGCAAATGGGTAATCGACACGTGTCACGAGGGGGGGGGGGGGCGGATCAATGATTGAAAGCCCAAGAAGCCTCTGTTCCTTTTTTTTTTGTGTGTGACAAAACACGCATTCAACGCATATTAATTAATTATCTCCATAATTTTGGAAAATAAGAAACAACAGGACCCAAAAACTGGTCAGAAACAAAAGAGGATGGTGAAGAGAGAAGGGAAAGAAGAGGAGAAGAGCTTGTTGTTGTAATTAGGGCAGACATGAATTGGAGGGCGTGGTTGGATGGTTGGTTGGTTGGTTTTTTAGGAAAGGAGGAGAGGAGAAGAAGAGATGTCCGATGGGTTCTGCTTGCTTGCAATCCTACAAACCCTACTCCATCGTCATTATTACTAGTAACATTTCATTACCCATTTGGAATCCTAGAATGGTCATCTTGCTGAAATGAGGCAGGAGGAAATCAAGGCCTCGAGAGTTAGAGAAAGCGCAAGAAGGTTGGGTGGGAGGGAGGGAGGAAGGGAGGTTTGATCTCTTCTTCAAAATGATTAGAGAAAGAAGAAGAAGAGATGGGAAGGAGAGGGAGGGTTTGGTAGATCTTGTCAGAACGCTACTTTTCACTTTTCCATTATTATTATGGGATTTTGATTTTCTTTTTCCAGTCTTTCTTAGTAACAACTCCATCCAAACCCTCCATGTGTAATACGGTAAAACAATGTAAGTACTAAGAAGTAAATGAAACTAAAGCTAAAAAGAAGAGAATTCTTACAACACAAACAACACCCCTCCTCCTCTCATTCATCAATCGGTTCTGTATGAAAATGACAAACAAACAAAAGAAGCTCAAGAAAGCAAATTTTATTAGAATTAGCTTTTTCATTCATATCCCCTCCTTAGTTCTTCTTCTTCTTTTCTGTTCGTGTATATTAATAAATAAAATCCCCTCTTACAATCCCATTCCCCCACACAAACTCCCATCATCATCATCATCTTCTTCTTCATCTCCTCCTTGTTCTTCGTCGTCGGACCCTCCTGAGTCTTTCCTCCCTGAACAACCGCCCAAAGTTTGATCCTTTTTACTTACTGGATTTTTAACAATGGAAGGGTATTCTTCCATGTATAACAATCTCAGCTGGGAATCCTCCTCCTCCCCAGTTGATATCCCCGCCGATCCCTTCCACTCCGCCCTCACTTCCCTCGTCTCCTCCCCAGACTTCATCATCAACACCGCCACCACCAACAACAACAACTCCCTTATGCGGGAGCTCATCGGTCGCCTCGGCACCATCTGCACCTCCCCTGATCCTGCCCGCGATTCCCTCTACTGCTCTGCCCCCAACAGCGCCGCCACTTCCTGCTACAGCACCCCACTCAACTCCCCTCCCAAGCTGGGTTTGTCCTTGACGGAGCGCAATTCCAGGACCGGCGGTGGAGGAGGACGAGGACGCGGCCTCGGGTACCCGGTTACTACCCACCTGCCCCTTCCAGCCGACTCCGGGCTCGTGGAGAGGGCCGCGAGGTTTTCCTGCTTCAGCGGGGGGAATGTCGCCGGGGGCCGACCCAATCAGGGAGGTTTCCCTGGGCTGCCCCTCCCACAGGTCGAACGAGTTGAGAGTGGGAGGTTCTCGAGGGTTTCGAGCAGCCAGAATGTAGCTGCTGGCTTCCGGAGTGGGAATTCCCATGAGAACATGGATACAGGGGATTCCCCCGAGGGATCCTTGATTTCAGAGCAGATCAAGCGGCCGAGCGACGCGAATTCTTCCCGGAAGAGGAAGTCCGTTCCCCGTGGGAAGGTGAAGGACGGCGAGGTAGAAAGCCGGAAGCTTTCCTGTGATATCTTCTCTCTGTGCCTTCGTTGTGAAGTTCTCAGTGTTTGGATTTGGTCGCAGGATTGTGCGGAGAACGGACAGCTGGGTGAGAAGAAGAGGAAGGAGGACAATGTGAACCCGCCAGAGCCACCCAAGGACTATATCCACGTCCGAGCTCGAAGGGGTCAGGCGACGGATAGCCATAGTCTCGCCGAAAGGGTAAGTAACCTGAATTGATCCAGTCGATTCATTACTTAATATCACCCTCGATCGATTCTCAACCAGGTCAAAACTCACGTTCTTACATGTTAATGATCTACTTCTGCAGGTTAGGAGAGAAAAAATTAGTCAGAGGATGAAGGTTCTTCAAGATCTTGTTCCAGGATGTAACAAGGTGTGTTTGGTTTGGTTTGGCTTGCTGTACATTTCCCTAGGGAAGTTTGCCCAAGCAGGTCGAAATTCGCAATGAGAATCTCTGAGCGGCTTTGTTTGGAAACATTTGCAGGTAACTGGGAAAGCAGTGATGCTGGACGAGATCATTAACTATGTTCAGTCGTTACAGCACCAAGTTGAGGTATGACAGATGAGCCAACCTTGACTTAATTATGACAACAGAGAAAGAATGAGTTGATTTGCTATTGTTTGTCGCAGTTCCTTTCGATGAAACTTGCAACCCTGAACCCAAGAATGGACTTCAACGCAGATGCCTTGGTCTCAAAAGAAGTGGGTGGCACTAAATCATCTATTACGACCCCTTCTCGTATTACCCCTGGCATACTCACGCATTGTTCCTTTGCAGATGTGTAACCCTCATGGATCTTCTCTCTTCCCGGGTGACTCTTCCTCGTCAGCATTTCTGTATGGCTACCAGATGCAGTTGCATGACGCTGCCCTCGTCAACAAGATGGAGAACCAGCTCCCATTAAATGCACTGAGCGTCGCGGTCCACCCCAGTATGGAAGGTTTCTGCAAAGCCTCATCTGCCGTGGTAATTCTGTCACCTCTTCACAAGGAAGATCTTCAGCTTACTCTAGTTCTTTACTCACGAATCGGCTTATCTTAGGTATTGGGAATATGGGACGACGAACTTCACGGCACCGTGCAGATGGATCTCCAGCAGAATCAACCGCAGCAAAGATTACAAGGTACTTCAGCGGGTCTTGGTTGGATTATTCGACTGCTCTCGGATCTCAATTGACTTAACATTACCTTCACGATCATCCCAGGTGGCCCGGCAGCAGGTCAGATGAAAATCGAGTCGTAGACGCATGCCGTTACGGAATCGGAGAACCGAATTTCGAGGAACACCCGTGTAAATACAAGACCTGGATCAAGAGGAGTTCATCAGACAAAGTTCCATTGCCGCTCATCATCATCATCATCATCGATTATATTCTTTTTACATGACCTGTAGATTCAATTAAGGCGCCTTTCTCATTGCTAAAGATGTCTGTAATCTGTATTAATATATTTTTGATGTCATTGTTGTTAGGACAGCATAAGGTGCAATGTAATGATGGGTTTGATGGTCTATTAACATGGATGCGAAATTTGTTGGATGGATGGAACGGGGTTTTTGTTTAACCTTGTTGAAGGACTTAAAAGAGCTAAAAAGGTACGATGGTATGACTTAATGTGGAACACCTTTCTGTTTTGGAGGGGACAAAAGACAGGGAAAAAACAAACTGCAGTAAGTGGGAAATGTGATGTCCCTCGTCCGGACCCGTCCATCTGCCGACCACGTCGTATAAGTCTAACAGGATTTTACTTTGGATCAAGTAACCGTAGAATAAGCAGCCCGGTAGATTATATATATTAAGACGGACTCTTTTTTCTTTCCAATGTGATTGAGTTAGCCTCTTTTTTTTCCACGACCTTTTTTCAATATAGCTTGAATCCAAACATTGGTTTAAGAGGAGGGCGAGGAAGGAATCATGTTGGGTGTCGAATTTTAAGGGATTATATTATGAATAACTGGGACTGTGCCTGCCTTTGCAGCAGGCATGGTGCAATAAGTTCAGAAAAATCATACCATTGACCTGAACTTAGATTTACCTTTGAATCTAGTAAATACTCTCCATCCACCATTACAAGAACAGGAGGGGCCTCCCCGTGATCCTATCTTAATCTGTGTTATTACATAGCCTTAATGCATTCATGGGCGAAAGAAGGGGATCGATCGAGCCAAGTCGTGCGTCAACCAACTGCAATACCTCTTAAGAACATCTGGTTGTCTGATTTGCTCCATATTTTGTTAAGGAAGAGTTTAAGAAGGAGCCCCCCCCCCCCCCCCCCCCCGAAAAAGCAATAACTTGGGTGTGTGCGGGTGTTTGGTATGTCCGCAGAACCAAAAGCGCACCGCCTGATGTCACATTGAATTTTCCCAAATAGGAGGGGCCGGGTCTGGTCCGATCTGTCTATCCAGACAAGAACATCGCCACTGTCCTCGGCTCGAACATTGTCCCCTATCCGATCGACAAGCGGTGGGAGCCCAACCCAATTTAAATGTGGGTGGGGGTGGGGAATCCTAACTCGTAGCCATGATCGACGCCCAGGTCGTATTCATAGGATTTCGTATTATCTTGTAGTTCTAGTAGAAAACAAAAGGATGCAGCCCCACTTCCATTTGTTAACTGTGGTGCTCGATCCCTGCCTATACTGTTGGGAACGTCGAATTATTTTCTTCCTCCCTTGGCTGGTTTCGTGTCTGAATATTTCTTAGGCCACCAATCTTTCCTTTTGTTGAAATTTATTGATGCCGGAGAGAGTGACTTGCTTGGTTTGGACCACCTCCTCCTCCTTCTAGCTGTATGCTAATGAAACCGGGGGGAAAATTAACTACGTTTATGCTCTCAGTATAGATCAAGATTTTGAGTTTTCCGAATCTGTTTTATTTAGTTCTGTTAATTCATAGCAAACTTGCTTTGACCTTTGATTTTGTAGAAATCGTGTGTCGGAGTTCCTTTTATCTAAAAGTTAGAAATTAGGTGAATGGTCTTAACTATATTTTAAGTGATTGACCCAGGCCTTTTTTAGGCAACGAGAGACTATTTCCTATCATGCTGGTACATAAGCCTGGTCATAGAACCGTCTTGTGTCGTCGTGCTTAGCAAGAAACATGTACTCTAGTTGTATGATGATGGATCCTTACTGTTTCTACTTTCATGAAAACACACAAACCAGAAGTTGGCGTTTAAGGCTGTGGACGTGAAGTTGGCCAGAAAGACCGCCCCCTTACGAAACATTCAAAGCAATCGGGCAGCTTTCCTAAGGACCCTTTGGGGAATGGTACGACATCTTGCACTTACTAGGCACTGTTGATCACGATGAAGCGGCACATCGGCACCCTGGAAATGCTGGTTTTCAGACATTACGCGAAATATACATGATTATTATCCGGTGATTGTGGATGTCGGCATGGGCTCAGTACCCGTTGCTGGCCTCTTTGCTTCCAGAACTTCGGACACATAGCTGCAACTGTTGGGGCTGTGTTGGTGGCTTTTGATGATGTTCGTTCATAGAAAAGGATCGATTGTCCCATCAGCTGAAAATGTGGTAGATGGTCGTGCATGGCATGATGCGGCTGATGGTGACGATCCGGTTGATGCTCGACTAGCTCGAGCATCTGATTCGGCTGTTGCTCCCTAACCACTATCTGGTAGCCTCCCCGTGGATCCCCAAATTTGCCGGGAAAACAATCTTTTGCTCCCCCACCCGGAATGGGATGAGTAGCCCGTTTGACTTATATGCTAGCTTAAAGCATCGGTTTTCGACGTCGGACTTGAGTTTGCACCCTTCAACACCCCTTTCTCGAACATGACCCGCCAAGCATCGCCCCCTCCTCCGACACATGCTCCAATGCAGTCTCTCAGCAATGGCCTCTATCCACAACGCATCTCAACTTTCCCAATAACGAAGGAAAACACGGCAATTACAAGGACTTCTCGGAGATAAAGAGACTCCATTCGATGAATTGAGAAAATCGACATAAGCTATTTCTGATCATCTTGTACATTTCTGGACGGCTGTCTGTCGTTCGTCGCCACCGTGATTTCCCTTCGCAGTACCTCGATGCCCGAGTGGAGGTGCCAACCGGAGGGTATCAGAGGAACGGACTTGAATCCTCGTGTCGTTTAAATCGCACGCGCTCGCGAAGGCCCGATGACGCGCATATACTCCCTCATGTGAGCAGCCACCATGGGGTGGTTACCATTGAACAACATTACGTATGACGGATTGTTCACCTTGGGGACATGGAACTGGTATCCTGATGGGGGACATATGCCGTCAGTGGCGGCGGAGGCTGGAGGAGGGGGAGAATGGCCTGAGGGCCGATATATGTCGCGACCTCCTTCCGGACGGTCGCTAGGTTGATCTCCAACAACTTAAGTGTGATGTCCCACATCGGTTGGAGAGGGGAACGAATCAGGCCTTATAAATGTTGTGGAGACCTCTACTCACAGGACGCGTTTTCGGGCCGATGTGCTCGGTCGCGAAAAACAAAACCGTTCGGGCGAGGCCCAAAGCGGACAATATCCTGTGGCGATGACCTAGGCTGTTACTGGTATCAAAGTCAGGGACCGGAGATCGATGCGCCAACGAGGTTGCCTTATAAAGGCTGTTGCTCAGCTCGTTGAGGAGCGTTGCTGGCCCCAAACACGTTGTGAACGTTCTTAGACTTCCGGGGCTTGTCGAGTGAGAAATAAGGCGCGAACACACACTCCTTCGTGCACTTCCTACATAGGAACTCGGATGACGCATGGCGATCTCCACGACGACATAGATCAAACTCGCCGCAACCCCAAACAGCATTAAACAAAAACATTGAAACGTCGCCATAACAACAAAAAAGAAAAGAAGAGACAAAAGCACACGATCCCTATAATCCCATCGCCGTTTTCATTACAAACCTTCGTGTGTTTTGAGGTTGTGGTCTGATTTCTTCCCAGGGAAGGAATTGGAGATGGAAAAACAGAAGGGGAGGACGGTTCGTCAGGTCTAAAATTGTTTTCCTTTTTTAACCCAATTAAAGAAGAAAGGTCGAATCAAAAATGGTGAAAAAGAAGAGGAACGGGAAAATACTAAGTTTGGGGACGACGAAATGGGTTGGTGACACGTCGGATAGAGAGGTCGGGGGTGCTGCTGGGATTTTGATCTTTGACGAGCGAGAATCGGGGGAGGGAGGGGAGATTCGTCTAATGGGCTCTATGGGCCGGATACGTTTGTCCCCAGGCCCAATGGGCTTTTAAAAATAAACCCAAAAATAGACCAATTGGTTGGACTCGATTACCTCTTTATGTAAGCGAAGGCAAGTCAAAGAAAAGGGATTTATGTTTGGGAAAAAATTTACTAAAGGAAATAATTTTAAAATTTCGAAAATATATTCAAAAAAATCAGACTTTATGAAGTTGAACTTTCGATTAGTTAAAAATAAGTTTAATTTTAAAAAATATGTTTGGAAATTTTTTAAAATTATGATATAAATTTTGTTAATGGGATACGACGGAGAAAAGAAAGAAGTAAAAGGGACGAGGACAAATTCTGTTATTTCATTTCGTCCAAGGAAGAAAGATAAAAAAAAAAGGAAACAAACCAAAACCTTGCTGGGGTGTCAACATTACCATCAGTCCCGATCGCCGGCTGGATCTCCCCCTCCGCCGTTTCCGAGGAGATCAATACCGAAACCCACCATCAATCTCAATTCCCTCTTCCCACGAAAACCCTGAAATCATCGAACTTTTGAGTTGTCGGGGAAGATGGATTCGGAGGGCGTCGACGGCGTCCGGATGACTTGGAACGTGTGGCCGCGAACCAAAAGGTGGTGACCAGCAAGTGCGTCGTCCCCCTCGCGGCCTGCGTTTCTCCCCTCCGTCCTCATCCCGACGTCCAAACCATGTCCTACCCTCCACTCCGCTGCAACACCTGCACCTCCATCCTCAACCCCTTCCGCCACGTCGACTTCGCCGCCCGATCTGGATCTGCCCCTTCTGCTTCCAGCGGAACCACTTCCCCCCTCACTACTCCGAGATGCCCGACACCCGCCTCCCGGCCGAGCTCTACCCCAATTACACCACCATCCAGTTTGTCATCCCTTCCCCTCCCCACCACCATCCCCAGTTTGGCCAAGCCGCCGCTGCCCTCGCCCCCGGCTACTCCCCTCTCGGCGTTCCTGTTCGTCCTCGATACCTGCATGATCGAGGTCCGCCCTCAAGCAGGCCATCGGGTTGGTCACCGATAATGCCCTGGTGGTTTTTATCTCGTACTGTACCCTGGTCCAGGTCCATGGCTGGGGTTCTCCGAGCTCTCGAAGGTTTATATTGTTCCTCTTGTCGACCCTGTTCTAATGTTACCTAGAATAGTCTTTTGATATTGTGATACCTAGATTATGTCGTCTTTTTATCACATTTTCAAAAAGGTGAACCTGCTCTGTGGCTTTATCTGGTCGGGATTGCAGAAATGGAAGTTAGAGTTGAGATGAGAGAACTGGTGGCTTGGTTGTTTTAGCTGAAAGTTTTGGTCATTCTGTATTTAAGGACTCCTTCAAACTTGTATTTGAAGAAGGGGAGCAAGCTCTTGGTCTTTGCTTCGAGTAAGTTGTTCGTTTTCTAGTTTGTTCAATCAGTACTTTTGGATATTCGCTTATATTCTGGTCAATCTAGTTAATTTTAGCCTTTGATGATCTTGGAAATGCTTTTTTTTTTGTAAGGATTGATATCAAGTTCAAGAGTGATTAATGCGAGGTTCTTTCTCGTTAACCGACGTGCACATTTCTGAGTTTCTATCAGCAACCGTGCTTAGAAAATATGTGGAGACTTTATTGCCATTCGGACTTTTTGGGTGAATATTTTTTTATCTGGACTTCTAAATTTCGTTACCGAGGTGATGTCCAGCTATACTTCAGGTTCATTAGCCTGTGAGAGAGCTTCCCCAGTAGTTTGCTCTAGTTTCCTTCTATTGCCTTCTGATTTACACCTTAGTCATTTGGTGTCCTGGCTGGATCCTTTTCTGTTGTAGTCGATGTGCATCAAGTAAATAGTAGTTGCTGCCTTATTTTGTTAGGCAGGGATGCATGTTTGCCCCGTTTCGGAGCTGCTTCTAGACAGGATTATTGGATCCTTTTTAGTACTTTCTCATTACATGATTGAGTGTGCACCCCGTGATTTGGCAAGAACAATTTTTGCTAGGGAGTGGTCCACACATGGGTTGGTTTACTGCCTATGTAGGTAGTTTGGCAAGAACAATTTCTGCTAATGTCGAGAAATATTCTTTTTTGATGCTGCTCTTCCAAAGTGATATGAAGTCTTTTCTGCTGACTCTGCATGATGGCTGAAATGGATGGCTTGTTTTGATCGCCCTCAATCCCCCTTTTCGGTTTCTGCCATTGCAGGCATTTGCTCAGATACTCCAGGCCCCTCACGAGGAGGCTCAAATGATTATCCAGGTACGTTTCCCTGTGCCTAGATTGGTTGTCTGCAACCAGCATGGATCTCAGGTCAGTCTGAATTTGGTGGTCACTCGTAGAATGGATTCCTGTTCGTCGTGATACAACATCGCGCACGCGATGGCGGGGGTTCCGGCGTGAGCCTACAAGTAGTCTTCCTGGAGCAGCACCTCCAGAAGCTGGCGATGCAGTCCTGAGGGGCTAGCGCAGGCCACACGGTTTGCCATTCATTATAAATGGGGGGGGGGGGTTGTCCCCAGGGCAGAGCCATAGAATTCAATGTTTATATACTTTTTCTTGTGTGTTTCTGAGGATGAGATTGATCAGGGCAGAGCAGAGAGGAGAGTGATTGATGAATGGTTGGGGGTGGGTGGAGTTTTTGCATTTTTTTTGGATATTTATGGTGAGGATAGAATCTTTCAATGTATCTAAGTAGCAATTAATGTCATTTCGGGCAATTCATTGCCCCAAGATCAGAATTGAAAAAAGAAAAAGAAGAAAACGGGGTTGGAGGACGAGACGGGGAAGATTGGATGAATCGTAATAATTATTACCAGGTCTCGTCGTCCCTCTGTCTTAAAACTAAAAGCATGCAAGAGGAAATATACATCCGTCCCTTCTATCACCACGTGGCAACTTATGATTCGTCTACAATAACCTTCCTGCACTTAAAAAAAAATTAGCGACGGAATTATCATGAGACCCCGACACAATCCAGGCCCCCTTTTTTAAAGTCACGTCTAAGACTGAGGTGGAAGAACTATCGAGACATTAATTTTGGTTGAATTTTACTCTAATTGTCTTATCTAGCCCAGAATACATTATAAATAAGTTGGAGATTAACCAAGTGCAGTTCACCACCAACCCATCCAAAAACATCCTTTTGCACATTCAAATATATACTCTGTGTCTCTCGGTTCGAGCTGTGTTTTGTGCTTTGATTTTGGTTAGTGACAATGTATACCCTCTGCCCCAGGCTTTTGCCTATGCAATGTACATGCTTTCATCTCGTAACCCTTCACATGTCCCGTTGCAGATGGCTGAAGCGTTGTCCCAACCCAAGTCCCTGCACTATCGAAGCCACAACAGTGGAACTGGGACTTACCCTCGAGATGCTAGCGGATCCCGGATGATTACGGTACGTTGCCACCAGTTTATGTTAGTATCATCATGGAACGTCGTGAAAGTGATCGCGTAAGAATTTAGGCTCGATCAGATCTAATAATGACTTCGCCTTCGATGTGAACATAGTTTTTGGCTTTCCTTCAGTTGCGCGAAAGCTTGAAAAAATGAGACATTTGTTGCTATCCGTTATACTCGTATTTACCATTTCGTGGATGTTGGTCGTGCAGGAAGAAGAGAAGAAGAGGTGGAGGTATTCCCCTCTCCTAGAAGGCTCTTTGTTGTCCCGCTGGGGTGAACCGGCCGCAGATGGACCAAAGGCTGTCCCTGACATATGGAGATATGCTGCCAAGAAGTTTGGCGACAGGGTTGCACTAATTGATCCCCGCCAGCATCCTCCGATTGCTATGACTTATGGACAGGTTTAAATCACACTTTGAATTCTTTGGTCATATATGCTTTGCACTTAAAATCAGATCCCTGGTTCTATTATTTGCAGTTGGAGCAAGAGATTCTGAACTTCTCCAAAGGCCTCCGGGTAATTGGAGTTGAGCCAGGCGAAAAGCTCGCCCTGTTTGCCGATGATTCTTGCCGGTGGCTCATTGCCGACCAAGGCACGTGGTGTAATGAATCGTTTGTGTACTACTGTATCACGTCGTCTTTCAAGAGAAGCACATGACAAATAAACTTCGTGTACTTTTAACCCCAGGTATGATGGCAACCGGAGCTATAAACGTGGTTCGGGGATCGATATCGGCCACCAATGAGTTGCTGCATGTATACAAGCATTCAGAAAGGTATGATATTTTGCAGTTTGCCTGAAATCCACGACTTCTTAGCGTCCAGTTATGTTGTCGGGGTTGACCTCCGCACTTCTCTTGTTAGTTCCTACACTCGGGGGGTGACTTTTCCTGTTCTTTCTTCACAGTTCTTGCCTTGCCGTCCAAAATCCCGATCTGTTCAATCGGATAGCAAGTGTTTTTTACAAGGAGACATCCATGAGATTTGTTATCACTCTGTGGGGGGATAAATCTCACCTTTCTGAAGGTGGAACTGAAGCGGTGACTTTCTACGACTATGACGACATCATACACTTGGGACAGGATAGCCGCAAGGCGCTGCTCGCTTCAAATGATCAATGTAAGGTCTCAGTCATTTGATTACTGGGATTGTATCGTGGTCTGTATTTCCTTAAAAGACAGCTTATGAAGAAGTAATTCAACATATTCGCAGGGGTTGATTATCGGTACGAGACCATAGACACCGACGATGTCGCTGCTATCATTTATACGAGTGGCACAACCGGTCTTCCGAAGGGAGTGATGTTGACTCATCGAAATATACTGCATCAGGTACTATTTTTCTCATCTTTTTTCTTCCTTCCTTCTTAGATCCTCCCAAAACTTGTTGTAATCTCATGTTCATGTTACAAAATTTTGCGATCTTCGCTGTTCTTTTACAGATAAACAACTTGTGGGACGTGCTCCCTGCTGTCGCCGGAGATAGAATCCTTTCGCTATGCCCTACATGGCACGCATACGAGCGCAGTTTCAAATACTTCGGTTTCATGCACGGAGTCCAGCAAGTGTACTCTTCCATGACACATCTTAAGGTGAACTAATCGAAAGTTAGGAAATGCTTTCTTTTCCGGGTAAATTGATGATTATCTTCTTCTCATGACAGGAGGATTTGTATCGTTACCAACCTCAATACCTTCTTGGTCTACCATTAATACTTGAGACGATATACGGGTATCTACATTCTCGAAACAGCATACGGTCCACGGATTTCTTCGGTTATGACGTTCTAGGATTTGAATTTTCATCCTTCCTTTCTGTGACAGTTGGGTTCAGGAACAAATATCTACGAGCTCGACTGTAAGCAGAGCAATTGCTCCGATCCTCATTAGGATCAGCATGGCTTTCATGGCAAACAAGCGGGTATACAAGGTATTCGCCTAATCAACCTTTACTTGTATTGATGGAATCCACTGCAACTAATTAGCCTAAACACGGATGCAAGTAAGAGGTTTTAATCTGACACTTGCGATGCTTGGTTAGGGATATTGTCTAACAAGAGACCAGAAGCAACCTTCTCCTTTTATGGCTTTTTGGGACCATTCGAGAGCAGCCATTACGGCTGCCGTATTATGGCCGCTGCATGTGCTGGCGAATGCCACTATCTACGACAAGATTCATGCAACCATCGGATTATCAAAGGTATGCTATTCCCCTGCCTCTAAGTTATGCAGCTTCCTGAGACCGTCTGGCCCGAAAACTTTCTCATTCAAAATTTTGAAGGGTGCTCTCACCGGAGCGACTGGCCTGCCTGAATACATCAACAAGTTCTATGAGGTAAGATTCCTTAGTTAGGGATATCGACCATTACAATGTCTTTTTTGTCTTTGGGTTCTGAAGTTATCCTTATACAGGCCATTGGGGTGAGCATCCTGAACGGGTATGGGATGTCGGAATGTTCCCCAGTTGCCGTTTTCCGAAGATTTTCCGACAATGTAATAATACTTGTTCTGTAATCTTTTGTTCTTGTTTTCGTTTCAAATCAGTTGGACATACATGACTAAGCACAACACCTATCTCGTTTCTCTATAGGTTATTGGCTCTGCCGGGCCTCCTATCCGGCATACAGAACTCAAGATTGTTGATCCCGTGACCGATGAGGCGCTTCCTCCTGGCACAAAGGGCATCATTAAGATAAGGGGACCCCAGGTGATGAAGGGCTACTACAAGGTAAAAACACTCGACTCCTAAATTCCCGAATGAGAGAACTGGTACGATATGGGACTAAACACTAATATATGGGACGTCCGGCAGAATCCAGTTGCTACGAGCCGAGTCTTGGATGAGGAAGGCTGGTACTACACTGATGATGTTGGATGGATTGCACCTCGACATACCACTGGACGTTACCGTCATTGCGGTGGTGTGCTAGTTCCTGAAGGTCGAGTCAAGGACACCATAGTTCTTTCGACAGGTAACCTAGCCTGCATCAATTCGAGAGCCATGTCATCCCGTCATTTGGTTGGCTATTCTTCTAATGAAGTCCTGTAGGTGAAACTGTCGAGCCGGTGGAGATTGAAAATACTCTGCTGAAGAGCCCCTTGATTTCACAAATCGTTATTAGCGGTCAGGTGGGAGTAATAGTCGATAGTGCAACAAAGATTTCCGTATGCATCTTCAAAATGCTCGAGGGTCTCTGTTGTGATCACTTGAACAGGGTCAGCTAAGCCTTGGAGCGATAATTGTGCCCGACAAGAAGGAGGTGCTGCTAGCTGCTAAAAAATCATCACTGGTGAATAGTAATGCATCTGAGGTCAGTAACGAGACCATGATAAGCCTGATACGCGAAGAACTCAGAATCCGGTGAGCCTTTTGATCGTTTCATTTCAGAGAAGTGCAAACAGACCTCTCTCCCTGGTGTATCTGAAACTTGATATTTTCGTGCAGGACATTGCGGCGTCCTCATCTGATTGGTCCATTGATGATCAAAGACGATCCTTTCACGGTAGTCAATCAGACATTCATCTAGTTTCTGTGACCAATATTTGCTACCATCGTCAAAGCTGGACTTGAATGCATACGTTCCTTGGTTTCTCATCGCAGATCGACAGTGGCTTGATGACGGGGACCATGAAGTTAAGGAGGCACAGCATTATTGCCAAATACAAGGATGACATAGCCAAATTATATGCATGGAACTTGTCTTCTATGACTATACAGATGAAGAGTGTTGTTTGATTGTCTGTAAGCTCTCCTTAAACCTGTCTGATCCACCGAAGAAGATGCTGCTTTTCGTCTGTAAACCATGAATCATATATCTGTAATAATATCCCTCTTGTTCGACAGATCATCGCCTCTTTTGATTCTAATACAGCCTGCGGCTTAGGACGCCGGATTGGAACGTTTTATGTATTGTTTAACAACAAAAATTTTGGGCGACAGATCTCGGTCTCATACGTGGATCAACGGTTCAGAATGTAGGCCCAAAGGACAGGAATCCAGTAAGGAGGTGGCAACGGAAACACATCAACGAAGGCTTGCTGGGCGAAGCAGCCACTAAGTGACAGTGATATCAGGCGACGGGCGATAAGGAACAGCGCAAGCGACAAGCGACAGTTGGTTGAGCGAGCGAAGAAACTCTACAGTGAAGACCAATGGGCGAGACTCAACTTAGCTGTTAAGGAAGACTCCAGAAGATCTCAGGATTCGGAAAGAGATTGTTGCCAAGATAACTCATATGGAAAGGAAATATTCCATGGAGACCGGCATCAAAAGAAGTGTAATATACGTACAATATTTCTTTACCGTCTAGCTTAGTATAAATACTTATTCTTATGCATTGTATAACACAGCTCTCTACAGACGTACATATTGTCAATTTATCTTTTCAAGTATTCCAGCGTTCAAGCTCTCTCTATGCTCCTGCGTTCTTGCTCACCGACGATGTAAGGCTGTCTATCCGCTGTCTTTCTTCTTTTCATTCATTTCATATGGCGACCACACATTCAACGAATCCTCCCGCAACCAGTTGTCCGTAGTGCCAGAGATTTCCGACGTGTTTGGATCCGGCTTATCAGCGGTCACTTTCGGAGCGAACACAGTCAAAAGAAACATCAGCGTGGCTTCAATTGTCAAAAACGAAAGGAACCTTGCACTCGCTTTCTAACCATAGAAGCAACTCGTTTGGAAAATATCTCGGATTCGAGGATTTGTCACTTTAAACATCATTTAAGAGGATCAGACTTTGAATCGCCGTTGTAATACAGCTATTACCGATGAACAGAGAAAGAATGGTAGGTAAAGTGCGGTCCCCTGTGGATATTTGGACTCCCCACTTCCTCCACTATCACCAAAACAACATTCACACAGCTTTATTCCACTCCTTTAACAACCACCCAGCAGATTAGATGTCTGAACAACACCAACCCAGGAAATCAACCACTTCTGTAAGAGAATGGCAGCAGCAGCCAGAGGCTTTCCCTCCCTAATCTTTTCCCTTTTATTGCTGTTATCTTTTGGCGTCCACGTTCGCTCGATCTGCACTGGGTCGCTCGGGGAGTGCCGCGACGGAGGCGGCATGGTGGAGTTCATGATGGATTCGGAGATCAACGCTAGGATGTTCCTCCTGGAAGAAAAAAGGTACATATCCCCTGGGGCGTTGAGGAAGGATCAGCCCGTCTGCGGCGATGGCTCCAGCGGGGAAGCATACGGCAGGGCCGGCGGCTGCATCCCTCCCCCTTCCCATCCTTACACCAGAGGCTGCTCCAAGTACTACCGGTGTAGGTCCGATTCTTGATCACAACAGATGGACAAATAAAGAGAGACACGCCCGACGTACAGCCCACAGGAGCGCACGCCTGCTGGAGCAACGTTTCCAGTTCACGGAGTAAGGCACAATTGTTGTATGGACGTTCAGCTTGTTTGGGAATACTGAGGAAGTTTTCATCGTTAAGCGTTGGTATTCTGAAAAGTAACTTTTTCTTTCTGTACAAACTAATCCCACTTCAACTGCCGCGAATCACGGGCTCTCGGCCGCGTTCCAGCTCAAAAAGGAAGAAGTAGGCGGCCTCCGTGCGAGATCAGGCCCGGGGTGTCCGCCGGCAAATCGATGATGATGTACCACACGGTAATACTTTGAACATCTTCTTCACCCCACCTTCTGCGGCCGGCCGCGATCCGCCGCAAGTAAGCCCCTCCTAGATTAGCACGCGACGAATTCACCCATGGACCCGCCTCCCCTTTTAGTCACCTCTACCGAATTCTCAAGAGTTATTCCCAGTTTATTAGGACAACATCAGTTTATTGCATTGGGCCGTCTTAGAAACTAGTGTCACATATTAACGTAATGTCCTGAAGAGTGCAATTAATGCTATGAGGATCATTAAAACCGACCGTGCACTATTAATTACACACACTCTACACATTGGCATTACAAATGTCCAATTTTATTACATCAGGAGGATATTCGATCAAAAGCTGCATAAATAGTATCAAGTCAAGTCATCTTTATTGTGTTACATCTTTTGCTTAGGGTCAAAAGCTTTATTGTGTATTACATCAAACACTTGAAAATGAAAAGAAAAATATCACAGTTGAAGAAATCCGCAAAATGATATGGTTTGAACCGTCAATGCTATGCTGTCAGCCAGGCATATTATGGACTTCGAAGGACGTGGAACGTGCTCGAGAGTCCGGCCGCGGCCATGAGGCTCTAACACTTGGGGAGGTCGGCCGGCGGAGGCGGCAGGGTCGAGTCTGGGGTGCCCCCGTTGTCCACCTCGAAGGCCATCGCCAGCCCCCAAGGAAGATGCACGTCCAGGTGGCAATGGAGGAACCATATGCCCGGGTTGTTGGCGGTGAACCGAATCACGGCCCATCCTCCGACTGGCACGGCGATGGTGTTCCTGATCTGGGGGTTGTAGTAATTGAACTTGTTACAGGCGGTGGTGGCGTTGTAGTTGCCGAAACCTTGAGCCAGGACGTGGAAGTTGAAGCCGTGCAAGTGCATGGGGTGACTCTCCACGCCAACCAAGGCCGTGTTCTGGAAGATTACCTGGACCGTGGAGTTGAACTTCAACTTCTTTACGCTCGTGCTCTTCAGTGTTATAGCAAGCGGGCTCAGGCTGATGCTTGGGTCAGTGTAGTTGAACGCAAATGGCGGCTGGTTCGGGAAGTCTGTTGTGTAGACACCCGGGATGTTGTAGTAGTGGGCCTGTAAGAGGGCGGTCGTCGGGAGTTGAAAGGAACGGTTGTTCATGCTCGCAGAAAACCGCAGCCCCTGCAGACCCTGGATGGGGATCTGACAGGTCGGGCACGGTGTGAAACCAAGCCCGGCTGTGGTGAACATTTCCTGGTCGACCTTAGGTGCGACAGGGACCCAGTTTGGGGCGACCACCAGGCTGGTCAAGGAGGTGTAGAATTTGTTGGCGGTCGGCGTGTCGTTGAAGGCTGGCAGGGAAGGCATTACAGGGGAGGAACTTGAGGCACCTTGGTAGAGTACCAAGCCAGTGGCGGTGGTGTTGTCGAACCCGACATTCTGGGCACTGATGTAAGGGTGGGTGGCCATGTAATAAGCGCCAGGGTATTGGTTGGCTGTAAAGAGGGCGTCGGCAGTCTGACCGGGGGCAAGGACAATGACATCAGTCTTGTAAGGAGTCACATATGACGCGTCTGCAGCGACGACCGTGAAATTGTGCCCAGCTATCTTGAAGAAGAGCTGATTATTGAGTGCAGCGTTGATGATGCGCAGCAAGTAGGTCTTTCCCGGGGTTACAGTCAAGTTGTACATATCTATGACCACGGAAAACAACGGTGATATCACCTCTGGTCGGTTACGATTTCGAACACAAATAACAAAGAAAAAGATTGGATCAGGGCATGCTTACCATTGACAGAGCACGGGTAAAGATTTCCAGGTCTTCCATTGATGGTGTAAGCGTCGGAGTTGTTGGGGACAAAGCCAGAAGCTAGTGCCTCGTTCTCGACGGCAACCACATCGGCGTTCCAGTACTCCCCTGAAAATTTTATATACTGGAACTAACGCTGTGGTCTAAAAGTGATTATCTATTAACTCAAGTAACAATTGTGGCCTCGAGGAATAACCTAGGATGATGGGAACCTCGGCGTATGGCTTCAGGAACGGGTATGAACCAGACTTAGGCCGAATGATAAGGCCACCATAGACGGTGGCTCGTAGCAAGGAGACGTGGGCATGCCACCAGAGTGTGCCTTGTTGCTTCGTAACGTTAAACCTGTATGTGTATATGCCCCCGTTCGGCGGTATCGGGCATTGCGTTATGTAGCTTGGGCCGTCGGCCCAGCCACTCAGCAGCTGGAAGATCCCGTGCCTGCGTTTCAACAGAGTATATTTAAGGAACCCTTCTAATTTTTCTCATATGCACGAAAAAGCTTACAATCACCCTCTGCTTACCAGTGAATGGTGAGGTTGTAGGGGGAGTTGTTGATCACGTGTACGACGAGGGTGTCGCCCTCCGTGACGTTTATAATCGGCCCAGGAAGCGTCCCGTTGACCGCGGTTATCACTCGTGTGTTGCACAACTTGTTCACCGTCAGGTTTTGCACCTGAAAGAAGCCAACCGATGGATCCACGAGATTCGGTAAGTCGTGCCGAACAATGACAACAACTGCATGGATCATGCACCGCGGAAGCAAGCTGAAAGGGCGGGAAAACCTTTACCTGGAAAGTATACTCCACAATTGCGCCTGAAGCGGCGGAAAAGAAAGCGCCGGCTAGGACGGCTAGCGAGATTGCCAGCAGCCCGTGCGTGGCAACCATAGCAGGGAGAAGGGGGAGGGAAACTAATCAAGGGACGACTGGCTAGAAGAAGAAGAAGAGGAGATGGGGGAAGAAGACAAGAAAACCCCGATGAATCCAAGGGGAAGACAACATCGTCCCTTTTATACTCGCAAGATGTAATGATATCTTCCTTGGGATGATGTAATAAATTACTAACCATATCTCGAGTAGTTTAATAATAACAAAAGGGAAAAAGGTAACGCTTGTTTCCCGCGTGGGATTTTTTCTTTCCTACGTGCTGGCGAGGCGAGGGAGAATAATCAAAACATGGAATTTGATCAAATATAACAACAACCTATAAATATTACCAGCTTTCTAGAACAACCCAACTCGATCCTAAAAACCTGATTATTTTATTTTATTTTTTGGGTTTTGATAGAGAATCTCTTGACTAATCATATAAACACATTGGACTGGAACAACTGCTCCATTACAATACAACTATATCGAGAGGAAAAAATGGGGTGGACATTTCTAACAAGAAAGAACCTCTGACTTGACTGACTCGCGACCAGATGAGATGTGAGAGGGAGAGGGAGTTCCGATCTCCATGCCGTTGGCAATGATTTGTTTAGTTCATGTCTTTCTATTCCTCAGGGAGTGGTTGAGGTATTGATATGGGGATATTTTCGAACAGCGGGAAGTTATGGACGATGTCCCTTTCCCAAGGACCGAATGTCAAAACACACTATGGTAATTGTTTTTTAAGTAAACATTGTTAGGGTTTCTACGTTATCTTGGTGTAAGGTGGTGGGTCGTCCTCTTGACATGGCACCCACGATGTTCCTTTCCTCTCGCATTCGAGCTGGCGTTAATCAGGAGGGACGTGCCGCGGGCATCTCGATCTCGAGGATGCTTCCATGATGATATATCTACATATGTCCTCCCCTTCTTTTTCTATATGTTCGACTAAAAAAAAGTCATGGGGGAGACGATGGATTTCCGTTGTCTTTTTTTTTTTTTTGAATTGTCGAGGCACGCGGTTTTGTATACACTTGTGTTGTAATAGGCGTTGTAAAAATTATATATATCTACATAATTCTGGCATAGTATTGGATTGTTTTTTCTTCGTGGATATACGTAATGAAATTCAATGAGTTGCCCCACACACCAAGTAATCTCTGTGTTAGGCAGGTCAAATTTAATTTTTGTTTCTCGCGTGCGACTTCTCTGATCGTGGGGCGTAGAAGAAGAAGAAGAAGAAGAAGAGCTACACGAGGCGACGTTTCATTGCGATCTTCGATATTATTAACTAGGACTCGAGAAAAGAAGCTTTGGCCAAGTTGTTAACTTGTACTTCAAGGAATTCCTATCAAATTGTTGTTGTTGTGTTGGTGGTGGTGGTGGTGGTGGTCACATATTTGACATGGAATAACCATCCATTTAATCATCCTCGACGACTAAACTATAGAAAATTAAAGGAGAAAAGGTCAGACTATATCTTTCTTCTTTTGTGTGTGAGTGTGTACGCAATTTACATGGATCACATACCATTCGAAATTAAAATGAGAATTCCAATTTTTTAATATATCATTTCATGGTCGAGTGTAATTTCTAGAACTGGAGTTAAAAGTTTTTAAATTTTTAGGTAATTCAGAATAGGAATTCTTAAAATACCAAGTTGGTTGAACAAGTGGGGTGTAAAAAAACTTCTCCAATCGCATTAAACATGTAATTAATTTACTAATTCAACCGTTTCAATAAATGATGATATGTGTCCCACGTGTGTGTATATATATAACTCTTAACCATTTGACCTGGTTAGTTGATGCTTGATTTTATATTATATAGTTTGTTTTATTCTGGTATGAAATATATTCCGACATTTAATATCCTAATTTCCTAACAAATTAGTAATATTACTAAACTCCTTTATAAAAAAGGATAAAATGTGAAGATAAAGTTAGGGAAGTTGGGCAGGTTTCTTAGGTCAGATTATTATCCAATCAATTAATTAGGGGGCCTGGCAATAACGAAATTTTTATTAATTACCCATAGCCTTTTTTTCTTCTCTCCATTTATATTTACACGTACTTCGAGTTCCTAAATCAAATCAAATTCATTTTTTGTTTTATTTAGTGAGACTCGAATAAAATTTCAAAGAAAAGCCATGAATGAAAGACCTTGGAGGGCTGATCTGGTAGGCCCAGGTCCAACCACGACTGATGTATGGCCGGGCCCAATTAATGTTCCCCCAGGAAGGCCCAGTAAATATGTATTGTGGATTTTGATAGGCGGTAGTACTACGTATCGATACACGACATAATACGATAAAATAATATTTCTCATTTATTTATTTATTGTCTTTGAAACGTTATTACTATATGCCTTTATTATAGATTTTAAAAATATAAAATAATAATTTAAATTTGAGGCTATTTAAGAAATAGATTCGATTTTTTATTATTTATAATTTTTAAACATGTGGACACGCATGATACGTTCGAGTAAAAAAGAGTTTAAACCCGGGGATCGGATCCAATGATTCCCTCATACACTAATTAATCTTGTTTTGTTTTAGTGCGTACGTGACTTTGATCAGAGAAAAGGCGGGTCCATATTACGGAATAAAAAGCCACTTATTCATTTACATAATATATTCGCGTCTTTTCTTAAACTTTTTTTTCCCTCCACTTTTGCTTCTCAAGTGTGCTTTTTCGTTTTTTTAAAAAAAAAAAAAGAAAAAAGAAAACGAACGTCAGTGCTTTATTACGAGTCGAATTGAATATAAATGCTTCGTATCGGACATTTCCTTTCCCCTCCTAATGCAAATTAAGAAAAGGGACGTGGTATTATTATTGGAAACAACTTTGGACAACATAACACGTTTAGTGACCCCTTCTTTGTGGTCCCACTCCCTCTTTGAGAGCAATCAAACTTTGAAGTGTTTGTTTAACTTAACCCAAATGTTTAGCTTAACTAAAAAGAAACCTGTCATTTCATAACTAAAACACCATGTGGTAGTAGTTGTTGTTATGCATCAACAACGATGAAAAGGATCCAAAGCATCCATTCACTCGTAAGCCTCAGTCGGAATCCAACGACACCATAAAACTCAAAACACTCCGAACGCTGATATTCCATTCTCTCATGTTCCTTTGAAAAATGGATAAAAGTCTTTTTTTTTTCATCTTTACGAAATTTTGTACATTTTTATGAAAAATAGCCTCTTTCATTTTTACGAAAAAATTTTGTAATGGGCCTAAATGTTTCACAAAAATATACGGACATTTATGAAATTTTGAAATGGACTTCGTAAAATATGTACGAACTCTAAAATCAACAATTTCGTAAAATACGATCTTTTTTGTTTTACTAAATTTTTTCGTAATGGGCCGAATAATTTCCGTAATTGGTTCGTAAAAATATCCGGACTTTTACGAAATTTTGTAATGGGTTTCGTAAAAATGTATGAACTGAAATAGTAATTTTTCGTAAATTACGAAAAATTCTTATGAAAGGTTAATAAACAGTGATCGGGTTTGTATTTCGTACATTTTTATGAAAAATTTTTGTAAATTTTGCAAATTTTCGTAACTCCGAACATGGTTCCAAACCAAAAGAAGGACCTAATTGCAATTTTTAATAAATTTTCGTCCAATGACCGAGAAGCAATTGCGGACGCATGATGTAGTCGACGATGTATTCATGGTGTAGCTCGTGTTGTATTCAAGGCCAATACCCTCTTATGAGTACAGACGAAAAATTAAAAATTGTAATTAGGCCCCTTTTCGGTTCGTAGCGAGGTTGGGAGATTACGAAATTTTATTCGTAAAAATGTACGAAAAAAATTCGTAAAATTACCAATACTTTAAAAACATGATCATTGTATATTAATTATTCGTAAGGAGTTTTTATAACTTACAAAGACATTAATGTTTTGCTTACCAAAAAAAAAAAAAAAAAAAAAAGACATTAATGTTTGAGTTTGTATATATTTACTAAATTTTTTATTTTTACGAATCCATTACAAAAATATCTGACCATTACAAAAAAAAAATTGCCCGGACAATTTTAAGAAGTTTATATGAAGCATTAAGAAATTTTTTTCGTTAAAAAAGAAGTAAAAATTTCCGTAAAGCGACTTAATCTCCGTTTCCCATTCCTTTCCTTTTTTTCGTAATAAACCCTTTTATTAATTTCATTACATCTCTCTTCACCCACTTATCTTTCAGTTTCACAGTGTCCTCCTCCTCCTGTCGTCGTCGTCGTCTTCTTCCCCACTTTTGACCTTTTTTTCCACTATTTGTTCCTTAAACATTCCCGTCCTTTGTCCGAAAACCTCACCTGCTTCACTCCGTGACCTGCAATAAAAACCATTCGCTTCCCCTTCTTTTATAAATTACTATTGGAATGAATGAATGTATGATGGAGCAGAGGAAGTGGACTGCACCTGCTGCAGCACAACAACAACAACAACAACTTCTTAATCCCTGAAAACCCACCTAACCCATCACCCCTTTCCCCTTTTAATGCCGTTCGGGATGTCAAAGATCCCGTCTTGATCGCAAAGTTCCCATCTTTTCTGTAATCCGCCGACTAGGAGGAACGGGAATGGGTTCGGCTGTCCAGCTCTCCGGTTCCCTCCACCACATTGACCTCGAGGACGGGGGAAGGTACGACCCTCGTCGCGGCCGTGGCCTTCACTCCTCCTCCCCCGCGATCGAGGACCGCTACCATGACGGTGCCGGCGACGACGATGATGGGAGCGTGAGCTTCTCGGACGCTGAGGTGGGCTCGTGTTACTCGCACTACTACTCAACCGCGGGAGGTTCGTACGATGAGTACAGCTTCGGGTGCATGTCCGATCGGGATGTCCCCGGGGGTTCGGGTTCGGGGAGGGTGTCATCGGTGGCGGCATCGGAGTGCTCGGTTGAGGTCGTGGAGGTGAAGGTGCATTTGTCTAAGGTCGAGAGGGAGAGGGATTGTAGGATTTGTCACCTGGGTTTGGAGAGCAATAGTCACGAGTCTGGTATGCCGATTGAGTTGGGCTGTTCCTGCAAGGATGATCTGGGTGCTGCTCACAAGAACTGTGCAGAAGCTTGGTTCAAGATTAGGGGGCACAAGTAAGTGATTAAAGGACAGTCTACTGTTCCTTATGTTTTCCCTAATCCTGAACTGATGTGTTTTGAGAGCTTAATTTTTCTGGTTTGTGATTGCTAATGATGTGGTTCCTTTTTCTCCGTCTGCTGTTGCTCTGATGATGATGATTGTTTGGGTTGATGGATATCTCATCTTCATCGTGTCATGCACTGATTTTAGTTTGTTAGGAGGAGTCTTGTTTTTCCAAGTAGTAGTTAGGAGTTTATAATAATCATCTTCATTATTACATTTCATAAAGGAGGTTGTGCAGACATGGCACGAGTCTCGCCGTATGTTAATAATTCTTGTTCACATGATTGAGTTTTGGGAAGTGGTAGGAAGGCGGATATCGATGTAGAAGGTAGATGTACGAGAGATGTGAGTTCGCTACCCAGATCGCTCCTGGGCCCCTAGAAACACGGGAAGATTGGGCATATGTATACTCTGTATTACCTAACGGGACACTGATCTGGATCTCTTAGCTTTCAAAGTTAAACATTGCCAACACGGCAATTAGATGACTATAATTAAAATAAATAAAAGTAAACAAAAGTTACCTTCTTGCTTTGTCCTTGCCTTTACTTATGGATTAGCCAAAAGTAAAGGCTTTCTCCTGCAGAGTTACTTGAAGGGATCGTTGCAAAGTAAAATGAGGCTGGTTTTACTGTTACAGTTCCGTAGGCGAACTGCACTGCCCCAATGTTGTTTCATGTGGATACATTTTCTCAAGATCTTGGAATCTTACCCGTTTGCATTGCTTTTGGATCTTCATTTCTTTTCTATAGACAAGAGAAGTGACTAACAATATGGAATGATGCGTGGTGTATCCATTCCGAGTGTTTAGTTAACTTTCTGCATCAGAGCACATAATTCTCTGCCAAACTTCTTTTAAGATAATTCGTATGGTGAGAAACCGGTTGCAGAGATTATGCTAGATGAGAATTTGCTTTTTAAGATCGAGTCATGATGGAACTTCATGTGCCATTTATTTGTTTTGGCTTGTTTTGTGGTGCTTGCTGGCAGCCCTCAACCACCCACTACACGAGATCTGTAATAACGTGATTCATTGATTCGATTATTTTAGGATATGTGAGATCTGTAACTCAATCGCACGGAACGTTATTGGTGCAAATGAAATGGAAACCACTGAGCAGTCTGCCAACGAGGTTGACAACCCCACGGCTTCATTTGCTGCAATTGCTACATCGACTCCCTCCGAGCGGCATCACTTTTGGCAGGGTCACCGGTTTCTGAACTTCCTCCTTGCTTGCATGATATTCGCCTTTGTCATATCATGGCTTTTCCATTTCAACGTGCCATCAACTTGAAACCCCAGTAGAATTCCCTTAGGATGGGACTGGAACGGATTTACTTGGATTGACGAATGAATGGAAGGAACCTTCATCTTGTCGACAGGAGATGTTTTCCAAGCTTCCCCGTTGCCTAGTTGCCCTACTGTGTATCATGATGTCCTTTCACTTAAATCTCATAAATTTAGAGGCAAATACTGCTGTGAGCATTGCAGCAAGCTCCTCATTAAGTTACAGTACCATGAAGGAAATCTCAGTTCTTGATCGTCAATGGTTGGAGAGGTGGGAAAGTGCTTTGCAACCTTATTAGCGGTTGGTTTCAGACCCTGTTCTCGCTAATATAAAATTTCATACAAATGAAGTAGTAAAGTTCACATTCATGTAAATACAAGACATGAAAGGGGTGTTACCAAAATGTGAAAAAGACGAACAAAGGGAAGAAGAGAATAAGGGAAAACACTATACACTTTAATGTCTAGACTTTCTGGCTTCAAGGCTGGTGCCATCTTTAAGAGATTCTTGAGCTTCATTTTCCATCCCCAGGCGGAACAGGCAGGCTGCTTGAAGGTACAAGCCTGTCGGCCACTCTGGAGATATCACCAGAGCTTGCATAGCGTCTCCGAGAGCCTCTTGCGGCATGTCACTCATCAAGTAAGATAAACACCTCCGAGCATAAACGGTTGGGGACACCATCGTACCACCATCTATGAACTGCATAGGGTATGACAGAACAAAAAGTGCCCGTTTTGTAAAACAAAATTCAAATTATTTCTCTGTTAAGCAAAAGAATGAGAGTCACACTAGCACATCCCAAAAGAAAAATCCTCATATCAGTGGAATTACGAGTTTCGCAACAAAACAAAAGCGATGCGTGCAATATTGGGGGCGTGTGTGGCGTAGCAATTAACCTATACTAATTGCATGGAAAGCTCGGATGCAACAGCAATGTCACTGTTTAGAATCTGCAGATGAATTAATCCAAGAGTAATAACCTGTCCATAGCAATCAATGGCAGTTCCAAAATCCTTCGTTCTGAAAGCAGCATCACCACGTGTCTTTGAATTCAGGGTGTCCTGCATTTGATTGGTCCACATCTGGAAAGACAGCTGCCAGACAAACAAAATAGATCTTTGCCCGCCAGGAAAAGGAAAGATAATTGGATTAATGAGACATTCAAACTTAATATGTCAAAAAACGAACCTCATTGGCAATTCCCTCATCATCCTTGTATCCAATTTTCTCCAGTATTTCATGGATAGCAGTAAGATCCATGCGCAGACAAGCGTCACCAAAAGGTGTCAAGGACAGTGATTGTGCTGGGGATGCTGCTTCATGCTGGATACCCATGAGTACATACGATGGAACCTGCCAAATGGCGCTTATTTAGTGTTAGAAAAAGATATTGAGATAGTTATAGAGTGATTAGTAATTTCACTTTGGAAAAGGCGAAGAGCATTAAAACCTGAAATAAACAAAAATAATGGATAAATAATACTCAGGAAAAGCATTTGCTATCCTTTTGAAGTGGCATTAGAGATGTCTTCGAGCAATATGACCTTTTATTTTTTCTACTTCGAAAATTATTTCTGAAATAAGTCGTACCTCGGTATCCTTTTGAAGTGGCATCAGAGATGTTACAAGAGATTTTGCATTTGGCCTCTCATGAGCTTCATATTGCAGACATCGTGTGGCAAGCCGAACCAGCTCAGTTCCATCGTCATTTGAAAAGTTACCCTCCAAGGCAGAGTCCATTAACATCACAAAATTCTTTCCTTTAATCAGATCAAGAGCCTGCAATTGGAACATTCATGGGGAGCTTCATCATTTGACAAAAGGAAAAATACAACATATCTGAGATTTCAACATCCCAAAATGAAAAACAAAATGAGAATGTGTCATCGCGAATCATGATTATTGGCATGAGCCTTCGAACGTACATGGCTTGGAGGAATGTGTTTTCCACTCAGAAGATCAAGCAACATGGTCCCAAAACTATATACTACACTTTCAGGGGTTACTCGTCCTGCAAAATCAGAAGGTTAAACTTCATTGAACACAAATTTGAACAGATGATCAGATATTTCATAATGCTATGTACTTTCAAGTACCTCTTCCGAGGCACTGTTACATGCATAAGAAGATCCAATATAAGCCAATAGACAAGAAACAAAATTTAATAGCACCATTATTGTGCAAACATGCGTGTTCATAGCAAACAATCGTAAAACCTTTCCGATAACATGATGCAAATTT
The DNA here is from genome assembly GCA_023653495.1 of Melastoma candidum. Lineage (NCBI taxonomy): Eukaryota > Viridiplantae > Streptophyta > Magnoliopsida > Myrtales > Melastomataceae > Melastoma > Melastoma candidum. Next base: position 4,814,277 of record CM042891.1, on the reverse strand, counting down.
GATATTAAGCCGAGGCTATTAAGCCAAGTGTTTACCTGTTCTCAAGTATTCCGGAGGGGTAAATGCTAAATTGGTACTATAACTCTTGCCATCTCGACTGTTCTTCATGAGGCCAAAAGAGGACAACCTGGGATTAGCATCCTGCAAGTCCAGAGGGTTAAAAAGCCTAAAACATAGAGGAAAAATGCCAACTGATCAGGGGTATGCCCCTGTGATTTTGTACAGACATTTCTATGGGTTTATACATTATTACTTATAAAAAAAAAATGCCAACTGATCAGGGAAGAGCAGAATTAGATGCCTGGCAGTCCTTTACCTGATCGAACAAAACCCTGTAAGCATTGAGGTCATGATACAGGGCTCGGCCTTTGCTGCTGCAGTAGTCAAGTGCTTGCGCCAAGAAAAATGCAACCCTTAATCTCATTGCCCATTTCATGGGCTGGCTGTCCCCTAAACAAAGAACATTGTAAAAAAATTGTCAACATGTATGCTGGAAGATAAAGAACAGAAAACTTCAAGTACTAAGAATCCAGAAATAAGATGCTGAAAAATTAATTCATGATGTGCTGTGATCGCGCCTTTTCCTTGCCACAAAATATGGCTGCCATCCATCACAAGGCGACATTTGTAGAACAAGTCCAACTTTTGAAGCATTCCAATTGATTACACAAAGAGAGCATCCCCAATACAAATCCAAAGAATTGTAATTGAATCACCAAAGCTTTCAATTCCAACCTAAAGGTCAAAACCTTCTAGGGACCTAATATAAAGAATAAAAAACTCTGAAAAGAGAAAAGAACAAGACAACAAACCATCCAAACGGGACATATGCTTACAATGAAAGAGATGCTTCGCAAGGGTCTCATTCGGCATAAACTCCGCGACAAGCAGTCTCTCATCTCCTTCGGAGCAGCACCCGATCAAATTCGCCAGCCTCTCGCTCCTCAAGCTCCCAACCGATCTAGCCTCCTCCTGCAGATTTGAATCTCGACATCACTAAAAAGTCATCGGGCAGGCAAACGGTCAGGCCACCAAAACGATTAGCCGATCCTCGCCAAACCGACCAGGAACTGCCTTGTGTCTGGCCAGGCAAGCCTGTTGAACCGCTTGATGGCAATGGTCCTTCCGTTGTCAAGCAGCCCCTTGTAAACAATGTTGGGGGCCTTCAAACCATGCTCGGAAATGATATTCTCCGGCGAAAAACCGCCAGTGGCCGACTTCAGCTGCTCGAAGTTGTACTCGGTGAAACCAGGCCACTTGCTCTTCTCCTTACTATTCCCGTTCTCTGCGAAAACACAAGAAAACACCATCACCCCGATCTCCCAAATCAGAACACCCCCAAAAAAGATCCACCCTTTGGCGCACAAACAGCACGGGGACAGAAACCCATTATAAAAAGCCGAAATGGGTGGGCGGATGTGAAAGAGGCTTTACCGAGATCGGAGGATTCTAGGACGGAGGGCTTGAGCGGGGAGTGGAACCAGCAGAGGGAGAGCTTGGAGCAGCGAGCTCCCATTTGTAGCGTGGGTGCGTGCGTGCGGGAGGAAGGGTCAACGGCGTAGGAGAAGATCGGAACGGGGTAGGACTTCCTCCGATCAAGGGATCAGACGGCGGGCATGTGGAAGAGGAAAGAAGATCCGACAGGAGGAAGACGCGGTTGCCCCTCCTTTGTTCTTTTCTAAGGTTGTCTAGTGTTTGGGTTCCCAACTCGGGTTTTTTTTTTTCTTTTAATCACTTGCTGAGGGTGAGGGACTTTGCTGATTTTCGTTTTATCCCATTTTGCAGGGGGAGACTCGGGATTGAACCGAATTCTTTGGTAAGTGGATTGAATTTATCAAAGGATATTTTGGATTCGACATTTATCATTACCAAATCACTATCACTAATCTCGGGTGCCTTATTCAATCGGGTTCGAATTATTTGGACAAAAAATTCGAGATTGATGGTGGTGAGTTTGTGACTGTGGGCGCACACAGACCCCACTACTTCCCCAATTCATGGCTGCCTGGAGTTTACGTCACATGAAAAGGAAAACAACTTATTATAAGCTTTAGAAATGTTGTTGATTAGCCAACCTTGACACGTCTCGACAGTTAGGAATGTTGAGTAGGATTGAATTGGAATGGATGTTGTTGGACTAGACTCTGTACCCTCCTCCTCCTCCTGTCATTGTTCTTACATTTTCTGGGGTTCCCCACAGTGTTACGCTTAATCACGTGTGCTTCTAGTTAAAGACAGACAGTCAAGGAGATGGAACGAATAACAATAAGATAAGTTCGTGTCATTGGGTTGGATAAGGTTGGTCCCATTCCACCAATAAATATTTGCTTTCTTACAGTTAACATCCATCCACATGCAGGAGCACGGAATTTGGTCTTGCGTGCACGGTTTGCGTGACACTTTGAGGCGGGTCAGCTATCGGCCATCCACGACTCGGAGATGTCAAAGCGAAATGGCGGGTTTCGTGTGAATGGCACGAAGAGGAAATCGTGAACATGGGTGGCAAAGAAAGAAGGGAAGAGGCCAAGAGGAGGGACTGGACACAACACAACACATGCATCCTCAATCATGAGATCCATCCATCCTCCTCCCCTCTTTTCCTTACCAATCCTATCATTTTACCCACCCACGATTCCCGCCAAGATTGATTGATTGATTGATTATTGTTGATGTTGTTGTTCTCTTAACTAGTCAAGCACACAATCAATGATAGATCACACCCATCACCATCTCCTGATCTTTGTTCATATTTTGCTTACTTGGGGGGGGGGGGGGGGGGAGGTTTGATGCACCCACTGGTCCTTGGTACTCCCAGATCCCATACACGATCAAACATGTCATTAAAAGTTTGCACTGGGATGGTCCGACAGGGGGTCGATCCTCGAAATCCAACCCGGAGAACACAACATGCTCGCATTTAGTATCTACTCATGTTCATTTATGATGCGGGGGTGGCGCATTACAACAGGCCTTTTCGAAATAACTCCTCCCCTGGCCGCATACACGACATACTCCTCAGTCCTCACACTCATTGTGTGGTTCTTCCACCAGAACAGCAGGAAGCTACATTTATTCTCACATGAAAAATCCCCCTCCCCACCACCTAATCTCTTCTCCCAATCATACAATTCTCGTGATGTGGTGATGAAGTATTTCTTTTGTGCCTATCAGGTGCCCTCACGCTTTCGGCTGCACACTACTTCCATGCCAAATAATTTTAGGGGGAGGGAGGACATGATAAAACTGGGCAAGATGCATGAATGCATCCAAGAAAACACAGATGGGTTGGTTGTCCAGAGGGGACTGACTAATAATTCTCCATCAACTTGCAAATGCCTGCATGATTAGATGGTCACTAAGAAAAAAAGGAAATTGTTTTTTTTTTTTTTTTGGGGGGGGGGGGGGGGGAGGGGTTTAGAAAACAATCAAAATGATGAACTACCAGTGATGTTCTTCTTGCAACGACACCTTGTGTTAGATTGCATCGATGCAGGAAAATATGTGGATTCTGTGAAATGAAAAGACGGCTGTACACCCAACACAGAGTCCAGACATCTTTCAATTCATCAAGCGTCGCAGAAGAAAATACTCAGGGGGGCATTGATGGTAGGAAGAAAGGGAACCGAGATCCCAACATATCCATGGCATTACCACATAATCAAAGACATGGGACCCAAGCGTGTTCCGACAGACAGCCTCTGGCCTTGTAATAGCGACCATCTCCTCGTTCTTCTCTTTTGACAGTGGTTGGGGGTGGTCCCTCTCCCCCATGTTCCAACCGAAATTTGCTGTATTTATTTGTTGCTGATTACGTTCTTGCATAGGCGAGTACAAACGTGTGTCTGAGGATGAGTGCATTTATTATCTCCTCCCCCTCCAAACAATCATGTACATCTTTTTTGATCTCCGGACAAGATTTAACAATTCACATGAGCCTACTAAAAGCCTAACTTCAAGCCGAGTTCTGTTCTGTCTGCAACTTGTTGCCAAAGGATGGCAATAAGAGAAGAAAAAAATCATGTGCTAATTAATACTCTCCAAACATTCAACCTGAATTTGCGGAATGAAGGAACCTCGCGCTTTTCGGCCTCCGATCCAGAGTTAATGAACATTTGTACGTATACAACGATGAATTTGTCTTATTGCAACACCAGGAGAAATTAGCATAAAACAATGTTGATGAAGAGATCACATAAGGCTGTGGCCTAATCATTTATTCTTCATTGTAACGGTTCGTTAAGTATAATCTGTACACAAATCTACGCAGTGGTCTACCTTTCGGTTATCACGGAGCGGGGTTAATGTAGGTGGTTTAGGTTTGAGAATATTTTCACGGCATTTTGACTTTCGATACTGTTGGATGCTTTATTTCCGACTTTTGGCTGGCGACGTAATCTCTTTCTCAGGAAGGTGGCTACTATCAAGGGGCTTGGAGGAAACCTGAGAGCTTATGAAAGCTGTGCAGATAGCAAATGCCTGTAAAGATGAGAGGAGCGAATTGAACTTCACCGAGTAGATACCCTTTTTATCCGGCTTCAAGCAGAAAATTGGTCCGTTCTCCGTTCAAATCAGATTCTTCCTGCATATGCATGAACAAATGCCGAAGCTGTGGTGAAGACATGCTAGACATGTTTGCTTTGAAATCATGCAATCCAAGGGCGAATATTTATACCTCCAGAAAAAGTTCCAAGCACATGGATGTTGAGCAACTATCAACCATTGTCGGGATTTGGCCGGACTTTTTCTTGTTCACGAGAATGTTGAGTTTGCAACCAACATCCCAACCTCCACAGTCACGGAACCGCCAGATCTCCACCTGGTTATCAATGACGAAGGTCCTCCATTGAACAGTAGACTATGAATTGCGCCTGGAAGAATCACTGTCATGTTATCATAATCTTTTCTGTAACACTTTTTACAGGGTAAAATCCCCTCTACTAAATAGGCATACTTGTTCTGGTGCCTATATTTACCACAAGCATGAACCTTGGAAACAAGGGCTGCTACCTCCACTCGTGCCATGGAGTTGCAATTTTTGTTTTCCTTTCTGGATTTTCGGAGCTGAATAAAACGTGTTCTCTGTCAAGAGTTTTCTCACCTGAGTTCTCAGACTGAGACACACACAGGTGCCCAACTTCGCTGAAAGCAAAGTTGCCGATATTCGTCTTACACCCTTGACTGATCCAGCTGCCACTCTTTTCTCTAGACTCGTCCAGCGAGTGAAAAGTGAATCTCCTCTCGCGATTTCCCAGCGAGGCCAAGTCTTTTGTTGAACAAACAAGGACTTGGTGGTCATTATAAACCATAAACTTCAACAAAGGGCATCCCTTCACCACTGTGAGTTGCAGAATCGCTTTAAAAGTCAAACCTTGCCTCTCCAAAGGGAAGGATTCATCACAAAGTATGGAGCTACGAATCGAGGAAATCGGATGGAATTGAGCGTCATCTATACAGCTGTTTGCAGTAACCAGCTCGTACTATAATATCGAATCAAATAACCTTCTCAAGGAACCGAATCTCAATTTTGTGAATAGATTCTCTGCTTGTCCTTCATCAGGATAAGGTTCAGCAGTCATAGATTCAGATCTACTGGAGATGATTTGATGAAGATGTTGTTTTCTTGAAGATAAACTCCTGCTTAGGCCATTCAAGTTGAATTTCTGGTTCAGCAGGCCTCTCTGAGCTGGAAGATCCCCAAATTCTAGACCTACAGTTTGAAATCTCTCTCCTTTGCTTGAATCCTCAGGGATGCCATGACTTCCATTCAAGGCATTCTTCTCTGATATTCCACCTTCAGGTAGCTCCTTTCCCAATCTACTTGGGAAGAGTCAACCCTGAACTGTGGTATCTTATCAGTCGTTCTAAATTCACCAATAGGATCTTCAGGGTAAGTGCCTGATAAGCAATTCCAGTGTGTTTCTGTCAAGTAGCCACTGGACATTTTCATGCAATCACGCTGCCGGGAAGCCTCCAATGAAGAATTATCCGGTCTCATTTTCAGAAAAATATCTATGCTCGACTCTCGACTGTTTTGTAAAGCAATGCAATTTCACACCATTCTCGTTTGAAGCAAGGCAGCTTACACTCCTTTTAGTAATTCCATCATACTCCGCCATGTCCCCTTCCTTTGCACTTCGCAAGTCCAGTTTCTTCCTAATCTTAGGCAAGGAAGTGAGTTCTTCTTTGGGCGAGTCAATTTTTGCACGATGCCTTTCATAAGCTGATGAAGTCATGCTGTCATCTACGTCTCTTGAATAACTGAAATCAGATAAGGACGTGCCCATCTCATATGCAGAACTATGATGTCTGCTCTTGGTCTGTGCAATTCTACGATACATTTTGTGGGGCAATTTATTCGTATTGCCTACCTTTTCATAACAATTCCCTGCAGTCATAGGTAAAGTAGCAATGCCGGGAAGGCTTGCTATATTTGAAGCCTTACTTTTTTGGGTGAAATTCTCCAGCGGACTCCAGTCAAGAACTCCAACTTTCAAAGCTTTCTCTTTCTTCTTTTCCCTCCACTAGCTGGAGATAGTCTGGCAAACGGGTCATTTGCTTGACTAGCTCATCGTTTTCAAGCGATTCCCCTTTCATTTTTGCACTCTTTGGATTTTTTGAGGACTTCAGATGGGTTGCTTTGGAGTCATTGCCCTGTCTCCCAGAAGAACATTCACCGGCATCAGATGAATCCAAATGCCTCTCGACCTTGGCTTTCCTGGATATTTGATGCTCTCAGACCCTTGAGCTACCTCCTTCTGTTTGTCTATTTTCGTGGAGTTCTCCTGTGGCTCCAAACTCTTTCGGGCACTTGACTTCAACTCCTCTTCCCCGGTTGGAAAAGCACAGCATGGGTCCTTTCTGGTTTCTGAGGACATTGTTGCATCAGACATGCTTATCGCCACTGATGCTGAAGAATCCTATAAGAGCCTCACATTTCATCAGTGTTAATGCTGAAAATAACATGACATGCCATAAAATGATGTTAGTATCTTACTGCTTCAATTTTAAGATTGAGAGAAAGAGAACATGAAGTTCTCACAGCCCAATTCGCAACAATAACTCCTTTTGGACCAACAGATGGAAAAGACAATCTAATAACGGCTACTCAAGCACATGAAGAAAAGAAAAATCCATCCCTTGGCATTTCATATGTTATGAGTTTAGCTTCTTTAGATTCAAACCAGCGCATTCGTACTATCATTCTGGAAAACCGGATACCAAAACTCAAAATCTTCACAAACCTCTACTTAAGATTCGGAGGAACCCGCCGTCAATGTGCATTGGCGAATTCCTTCCAATGAAGGATCCAAGAACTGGGAAAGAAGAACAAACCACCTACGAAAGCTTCAGCTCACAATCCTATCATCATTCCACCAAAATCCAGAGAGAGGCCATTCAAACAAAGGATAGGCCTTCCTCCACCTCATTCCACTTCCCATCCAACCTAATTCCAGTCATCGAAAAGCAGAATGCCGCACCGAAACTGAAAAACAAACCCAACCCATCTCAGCATCCCAAACCCCCCGAAAAGAAACCCAAAAATTCCATTAGGGACAGAAAAAAGGCAGGCGAAAGGAACGAACTTTAACGACAAAAAACGAACAAGACGTAATGCCCTGATTCGAAGGGAAACTGGGCGAAATCCCACATCCAGGAGTTACCAGATAAAAGAACCGACAGAGGGAGAGAAGAGTGGATTAGAAGCAAAGGAAGGGCGTTCACTCACTTGCACCTGCGCGCGCACACGCCACATCTGCTAACGGATTGTTAGGAATAGTCCACTGCCGAATACAAACGAGCCTGGACTATTGGATAAAATGGTTAAATACTTCACCTAATTGCCAGCTTTCAAGTGAAGAGATAACTCAATCATGATTTCTAACATGGTATTAAAGTCAAATTTGTCCCGTCTGACAAAGATTTCGAACGAGGGCCCTCGACTCCCGAATAAAGATCCGATGTGGGATTACGGGGAGGTATTGAGAATAGTCCCACACCGAATAGAAACAAGCCTGGAGCATTGTATATAATAGTTGGGACCCTTCACTTAATTGCTAGCTTTTAGGTGAAGGGGTAACTCAACCACGATTTCTAATAACGATGGGCAGATGATGCATGTAATGCAGTGAAATGGAATAGGGGTGGCGGGATCGTCTTCGACTTCGCCTTCTTGGGTGGGAAACTGAAATCTGGGAGTGCTTGAGCTTTCAATATTTTTCGACCATCGTCCATGACAGTGACTCCTCGGTTATGGTTTTAGTCCTTCTTTCTGTCCTGTCACGGTTAATTTGTCTTAGTTTTGTACGAAGATATGATTAAATTAAAAAAAAATTATGAAATACGGTTTCAATTTCGTAAAATACGATGTTACTGTCAAAGAGACGCGTTCAGAACGTGCCTCTCAATTTACAAAGAGGGAATGGTAAAAAAAATTTGCGAAATACGATCTCAGTTTCGTAAAATACGGTTTTACTAAACGTGCCCCTCAATTTACAAAAAGGGCGCGGCAAATATGAAAGGAAGGAGAGGGTTTTTAAAACCCCGGATGCCGCATCGCCCCTATGCGGCATCAGGGGAGGAGGAATTTTAGTTTATGACGGCTGAGGCGGGGTCAGACCAAAGTCGGCCTTTGCAAGGTCGACTTCCTCGAGTCCCGAAGGAAATCGGCCTTATAAAGGCGATTTCATTTGACTTAATTTTTTTAACTAAGTCTATAAAAATAAGCCTTATAAGGTCGACTTTATGTAGCTGGGATCGTTGACATGAAGTCGACATTTGTAAGGTCGACTTCGGTTTATGAAGAATGAATCGGCCTTAGAAATGCCGACTTCCTTCGTGATCAAAGTCGGCCTTTTTAAAGCCGATTTCGATACATTAGTCAAAAAATTTTCAAAGTTAGTACCATATTTGATAAAAAATAATTTACGGGAACGTTATTTAGTTACAAAACTCACAGTTTGGGGTAGCCCAAACATGCTGCTGAAGAAAGGCGAAAAACTGAATTGTGTGGGGACATTTTTTCTTCCGACTTCTTGCTACCAAGCAAATGAATTGCTTTCTCCTTCATGAAATATCTTGCGAGTCACTCATGGCACAAAGGTTTCGTCCGGAAATGATAAGAAGCTATAAGGGAATCCCAGTTCAACCGCCGTACGTGAATTATTGCGGGGCTCTCTCTGAAAGTTAAGAGCATCCGGGCAGAGAATGTTTTGTTCAATATGTCAGAAGCATTTCTTTTTTGGTAACTTATTTGACAAAACATTACGAACAACACGAGGACAAGTTTCTATGAGCGAAGTGGTCCTTGTGCTCTAATTTCGGACGAGACCGTCTTCTCACTTATGGATACTTTGAGAAGCCAGATGCAAAGAAAGCAAGCTTCTGAGAATCGTAAGGAATCAAATCTTCTGGTTCAAACTAAATCACATCTTGTCTGTAGTTTGTATTGTAGATCATGTCTGAACATGAATAGGAAAGCCAAAAAAAGGAAGATCTCCTGAACTCGATTTTCCTCCACGAAGTCGCCATATTTAGCTTCGAAAGATTGGTGGTCTGTACGGGATAAATGTTGATGCAACGACGTAGTTGTTATGTACACTGTGTAATGTGACATTTTGCAGCTATTTCTAAAAGCACAGAGGTCTTCCTCTGACATAGCTTGCAACTTACTCTAGGCATCAAAATTTTATCACCTGGGGTAGTTTCATTTCCTTTTTATGATCTAGTGCTATGATATTAATCAAATGAAGTCAACAATCAAAAAGCAAGAATCTGCAAGCGTTGATTTTTTTTTCTGTCTGCTGTTCCCCCTGGAAGCAACTATAAATGTAAGAATGGAGTGGACACATATATAATGGAAACATGAAGATGACATCGCGCCACAGCAATGCCAATGGCAACAGCATGATGCATTGGAACAGCTGGCCACAGTTCGCTGTGATGCCGATGAGCTTTCTACTGGGGAACACAAGCGCTACACGGAAATCTTATTCCACAACTGGCTGGGAAACAACTCCAGCAGGTAATCTCTGTCGATCATCCTTGTGTTTTTCCTCACTTTTGTAGCGGAGTTCTCATCCCATTACGAGTTCGTCAAGTTATCCGAGGTAAACAAGGTCGGTGTCGGCCTATTTAAGACTGGTGTGCACAGCGCAAGCGTGGGTGTGACTTACCTGGTCATGCTTGCTGTCATGTCCTTCAACGGGGGATATTCTTGCCTCAGCCATGCCATCTTTGGAGGTTAAGAAGGCCTCCTCGGGATCAGACGGCAATAAACAATCTGGCTCGTACAATAAGCGACCTTCAGAGACGCTGTACGCATCGTACCAATTAGATGATTTGTTCGTTGCACTTTGGAACATCTAATTGACATTTCATGATTTGGACGGCATTATGTTATTAAATTTGATTATAAGAAAATAAAAGCTTTTCAAATGCGAGTTCTTCATTCACATTATCAGATGAAAGCAACCGCAAAGATCAGACAGGAACATAAATCCAATCCAAGATTTATTAGGCAGTAAACTTAGTTCCGTTTCATGTACGTTCAACCGACGGATCGAAGAGGTAATGAACAACGAACACGTCCAGCAGCACTAGGACGAGTCCAAGAGGCAGCTAGAGCTACCTTTGGGAAGATACAAAGTTTCTTGCAAGTTGGGGTCTCGAATTCCACCCACATTTTTAGTGGTCCCATCTCATCTCCCCTGTCAAATACATCCTAGAAGAACCACAGACTTTCAAAACCCAAGAAGTCATCTTCCTTCCTGCCAATCTTTCTCCACTTTCAAAGCACAAAGCATTAGTTCTTGTCTGCAGTTGAAGGCATGTCTCAAGGTAATGGTCTTGGAGATAACATGACCATGGCAGGTGGCGATGGTGGTAACGGCGGCAGAGGTGGCATGGTGTACACTCCCATGGTGAAGATGATGCAGATGAGCTTCTACTGGGGGAAAGAAGCCACCGTGCTCTTCTGCAGTTGGCCCGGTGAGGATCTCGGGATGTACGTGCTGTGCCTACTCTTCATATTCTTTCTGGCTGCAATCCAGGAGATCCTTCACCTTACTATGAATGGTAAACTGGTGGCGGCGCGTACCGTTTGGGAGAGTGCTGGTCAGGCTGTCGCCCACGGGCTGAGGATGGTCATGGCTTACCTGGTGATGCTTGCCGTCATGTCCTTCAACGGCGGAGTCTTCATCGCAGCTGTTATCGGCCATGCTTTCGGTTTCTTCATCGTCAAAGCTCGAGCCGCTGCCGCAGGGAATCGTATACCAGCCAACAACTCCACTGCTGGCTCAGATAAACCTTGAATCGATGCAGTTTACATCCAAAAACAGAAATACAAAACAGTAAGAAATGATCTACCACTGTTTCTTCCTGGCATCTGTACTTCGATTTATGATATACCCATGCGGATGACGATTCAGACAGTCTGAAACAACAAAGCCGCTGAAACCCCATCCAACGCGACACATCCGGTTTGTACATTTAAATATTTTCCATACACTACAAAGTTCTGCACCCTGTTCTAAAGTTTCGTCGAGCAAAATTTGGTAAAAAATAGATTCCTAGTCCAGAAACGGCCTATGAACGGAAAATTATACCTAGGCCATGTCCAAAAACAATGGGCAGAGAAGACTCGTTATTCCAAGCACGGAGTCATCAATGACCTCGCAAAATCAATTGTCCTGGACTTTCCCTGGAGGAGCCTTCATTCTCGTCCGATCTGAAGAATTGTGTCCAGAAAAACTGGTTTCGAGAGGACGTTGACGACCCCATGAACGAAAATGCCCATTGCCATCCGTCTTCTAGCTTATAACTACTACCACTGTCTCGGCAGCTTTTAAATAAATCCAGCACGACTAGATGTCCGACTAGAAAGCTCATACCTCAACAAAGCCCCGGCCCAGACACGGAATTACCTGGTAGGTCGATCGGAATCGACCTCGTCGGCGGGAAGACCTAAAGCTCATCCCGTCGATCGATCTGCCGCCGAGTCCCCCCTCCCCCCGGTCGACCCTAAGAACGAGCCAAAGCCGATGGTGAACGGCTAGGCGCAATATCGAGGGTGCGCCCGCTTCAGACCCCGCCTGGCGTCCGGTTCCGTGGTACGAAGGATCTGGGAGGCGTGTAGCTCTGAGGCCTGAGGTCTCAGCTCGGTCTCTTAGAGAGGTTGGCGGCGGAGGCTGAGAGAGGGTTTGGGTTTGGGATTGGGATGAGTATGACATTGGGACGAAAGAGAATCCGTGCAATTATATATTCGTGAAAGTGGATGAACAGTCAGGCACTTTAGGGGGGCCGCGCTAAAACGCACCCGCAAAGGGTCGAAGAAGAAGACTATTAAAGGGGAGCCCGATCTATTACTGTCCATGGTGCAGTTATGTGAAAATACCTGGTTTTTCAAAAATAAAATTGTAAAATAAGGTTTTAATTTACAAAAATCACTTGAATATTGTTGTCGTTAGCAATTACCCACGCCGTGGATATATAAAGAAGTGTCGTGGTTATGAACAGCGACACTCGATCACTTATAACAAATCTTTTATAAGTATTTGAGTGTTAAGATTTCCAACTGTGGTACTTCATTTGTGTTGAGATTTACGATAGTTATATTAGACACTTGGAAAATTTTTTTAAATGTGACATTCATTTGAATGTTAATGATGCGGTCGCGAACCGTGAATACAATCTCGAGCTATTTCTTTTTTTTCCCTAATGTGACGCTTACGATTCTAAAGTACTTGCATCTCGAAGGTGAATTCGACAGATTCTTGCTCAAGAAAACACCTCTCCTACAGGAGTTGTTTATCAAAAATGCCCGGACGATAATACAGATCGTCCCCCGAATGTCAAGACGGCGGCGGCGGATGTAGAGACGCGACTCCTGCCTGCCGGGGATGTCCGGAGGCCCACTTGAGAAAACGTTTTCGGGCCGTGATTTCGGCCCATTAATTGAGCTCCTCGGCGTCCCTCTGTATGATTAATATCATATTCTAATTAATTATTTATGTCATATAAGATTAAAAAAATAAATAAATACCATAACCCGGAATTCCTAGTTGATTTTATCTTTGTTGGGGGAGCAAAAGACGTGGAGACAGACGATCAGGATATTTTGTGCTGCAGCAGGACATTTTATTATATCCGTCAGAAATCATAGAATGTAATATGTGATTAAAAAAAAAAATAGAAAAGATAAAGGGGGAACGGGGACCGACATCTTACGAGGTAACGTGACAGTGTGGAATTGAGCAGGCGTGACTCGGCCGACAGCATGTCCTCTAAAGCCGGCAATACTAAGAAAATGAAAAAGAAGAAAAGGAGGGGAGCAATCCGCAGATCTGGCGGGAATCCTAATTCCAATGAAAAAACTTGAACAAAATAAAATCGGATAAGGCTGGGGGGGGGGGGGGGGGCGGGCACCCACGTTCCGACCGGATCGACGTCGATCCAACCTTCCTTTTGCCTAACATTCGGACAGCATTTAAAAAAAAAGAAGAAGAGAGATTAGGTCGAGGTCAGTAAATCTGGAGGAAAAGGGTTGGATCGTGTGGATGCGCCATCACACCACATATATAAATGTTATGTTCATAGGTGGATTGATGTTTAGTCCCCCCGACACAGCAGCGACCGACCGGGCAGGCTGGCTAGGTTTCTGATAATCCCTTGGTTCCTTAAAAAGGAAGGGATAATAATAAGAGGAGGAATAATGGATGTCCCCATCAACCAACCCCCCCCCCCCCCCCCAAACAACACAACTTAGATTTAAAAAAAAATACGAAATATCTCTCGTCCATCATAAATCATACATCGAATGATAATGATGACGATGAGAAAGCTGGTGGCAGTGTCTGGAGGCTGGGCTCGTTGTGGTGGTCGTCCTTTTGCAACTGTCCTTTTGCAATGAAATATGCGGAAGCGGGAAGCGGGAGAGAACGGATGAGAAGGGAATGAAGGAAACGGTCACTTTGGTTTTTGAACTCCAACCTCCGCCCAAACACACCAACAACAAACCAAACCCATTAAAAAAGACATCTTCTTTTTCTTTTTTTTTTTTAAAGCAGTAAAAACTATATGATTTTTGGAAAGCGTGATGAATATTATAATTGATTATGGTAATAATTCTACTGATCTGCCGTACAGCAAGACCCGGGGGGGGGGGGGGGGGGGTGGTGCGAGTAAGTAGTAGTAAGTAGCCAGACAATGTGCATCATCGCTGTTAATTCTACAGCTCATCTCACCATCCCCACTTTTCACATGACACTATAACTTAGCATCCAAGCCATTTTTGGCCTCCAACCAAATCCAATTATGACTCACATCCCCACATTGTGCCCTCCAATGAATTTTTGGACAAAAAACAACTGAATCATTCATTCCAACAGCTCATCACCATCAACTGCCATAATTATTACAAATAATAATAACCTTTAAGTAATTAAAAGCACCCCCCAAATCCATCATTTCATTTAAAGCCACAAAAGAAAAAACCAAAAGCGCCGCCCGACGTTTCCTTAACGACGGCGGTAACAGTGCCAGGGGTAGGGAGCACCCCTCCCGAGGTACATTTATTTTGTTGTAACCCTAAACCTTTATCGACCAACGAATTTACCATTCTCTCCCTCACCCCTTCTTACCCTCCTCCTACATAAACCACCAGACGACCTTTTTCTTTTTTTAAGTCCCGTAATAAAAAGCCCAAACCCTCCCCTCATTTCTGCTGATTAACCCCCCAAAAAAGAAGAAAGAAATAATATGAATTATTATTATCATATTAAATTTATTACTACTACTTGCTGCTACTGCTAACTCCTCCTCTTGTTAATACGTCCATTCCGGCGGAAGCGAGATTTCCTGGCCGACGCCCGGTTGTTGTGTGCGGTGGTGGACCCCCGTCTGCTGCGGAGTCACTTGCCGGCCGCCTCTGATGTTCCTCGCCCCGCCTATTCAAGAAGGAAAGTGACCCATGAGTTGGTATTTGATTCTGGGAAGGACTAGCCAACTGAATGGACAAATATGAGACCGGGACTCACCGTCGTAGCGCAGCTGGATCTGTGGATGCGAACCCATTTCGTCTAGGTTGAGGTTGAGGGCCTGAGCAACCCTCGCCGGGATCAAGACCGACGGACATCCTGCAAGCAAACTACACATTAATTGGTGGACCGACCAAAGTAGTCCCAAAAGGGTAGGGGAAAGGGAGGAGGCGGGGATGAGAGTACACCCGAACCTTGTTTTCGCTTGGGTTCGGGGTCAGGGGCATCTCCTGCTCGGCGAGGAAGGAAGACACCGGTGCCTGCACACCCGCGAGGTAAAGCATTGTTTGACCCGAGGAAGACCGGTTGCACGGCACGACTAGTGGATACGGGCTCCCGACGTGGCTGCCTTGCCTGCTGCAAGGTCGGCCAGGCTGATGAGGACAACACCGTCTCGGTCTTCCCGTACTTGGCTCCGCCGGTTCCAGGAGCTTGGGGAGGCTGGAACTGCATCAGCTGCTGCGATGACACCTGGAACGGGTAGGATGAAACCTCGGACTTGGAGTCAGAGAGATGAATCAGGTGGTTGAGTCGCTGCCTCTGCTGTTGCTGCTGAAGAAGCAGGGACTGAGCACGCTGTATCTGCCGTCTCTGTTGGATGAGCCGCATGTTAGCTACCTTACCAGCAGCCTGGTAAAGAAGATCGAGCGTCGGAGGCGCCGCCAACTTCATTTGTGGCGCACCACCATGGTTTCCCCAGATGGAACCGTGGCCGCAGCCGCATCCACTGCAGAGGGTCGATTTCGGCGAACCGGACGAGTACAAGCCCTGAACAACCACCGCCAAGGGCGTTAAGCACTAAAGACCAAAACTACAGCCTGCTTCAGGAGCAAAAAAAATTCGAAGGAAGGGGCGGCGATCCCCCTGTACCTTGGAGCTACGATGGGGCGGGAAACCGTCGCCGAGCGTGGACTGGGCAGCCTTTTGGGTCAAATGGGCGATGAAATCCTCCTCGTCGGAGTCCTCCGTTGAGCTCACGACGGACTCACCGGGGGAGCTAAGGTTGGAAGACCTCCACCCAGTCCGGAACTCAGGCGGAGGGAAGAACCCCGCATCGAGAGCCGGTGCTGCGCCGAAATCGAGGGGGAAGGTCCTGTAGTCGGGGGAGGTGGGGTGGTGGTGGTCGTCGTCGGAGAGGAACTGAGGGGGGAGCCAGAACTCGCCGTCCTCGAGGACCTGGGAACCATGGTTGGCGTTGTTCGCCATGGGCAGTAGAGAAACAAAGTGAGAATGAAACAAAAAAAAAAAGTACAAGAGGAGGGAGGGATGGATTTGGGGGAAGGCAGGGAGGGAGGGAGGGAGGGAAGGGGTTGTTTAATAGAGAGGGTAAAGTTGCGGCGTCTGGGAGTCACGCGCTCTCAGTTCCGTGTTTTGGGCTCTTGATTATATTTTACGTACGGACAAGTTGAGGGTGTTATTACACACTTTTGTTTTATTGCAATTTGATCCCTGACTGACGGGTTTTCCTTTTATTTATTTATTTAGTATTAAAAAATTAAACCTTGATGCCAAAACATCGTGGTGGTGGGTGGAGAGCAAATCACGGCTGTTTCGAGGGAGGGAGGCACGTCATGGTTATTTTTTTAATTGTTGTTGTTGTTCTTTTGTTTTAAATTTAAATGAACGCCATACGAAGAAGGAATGGGAAGGTGGAAGTGGGAAGCAAGCAGCTCAACCCCATATATATTTTATCAACCTTCGAAGTTCTTGTCCATCATGGATGGTCAAACCTCTCCTCTCCTGCTTTTTATGCTGTGCCCCCACCCCACCCTTGTTTCTTTTTCTTGAATGACAATTTCAAATTTAGTGTTACCACCCAACAAACTGAAAATCAAAAGGAACGCCGGGGGTGGTCGTTATCACGGCTGTCGGCGGCCGATGGAATCCTCTTCAACACGGATCCCAAAACATTCCCCCCTTCAATTTCATTGTCTCCCCCCCCCTCCCGATTCCACATGATGTCTTGTTGGTCTCGGGTGTCCTGCTGTCTTTCTTTCGTACCTGTTAATTTATGTGGAGTTATCTTGTGTTTTGATGACGACAAATGTGGAGTGTTTTCTCAAATAATTCATCGAAAACACGTAGAAGTCAGTTTTCTATCAAGAGCAATGTGGATAATATAAATAAAAATGTTTAGGAATTGGAGTCATATGAACTAGGCATATATCACTCACATACACTATCTCTATTGTGTTTGTTGCAGGAGCTATAACTCTCACACTTACAGAAGAATATAATTTCTATAGATAACGATTTCTTATTAAAGATGAGTATAGTATGTGTGTTATTTATCCTGAAAAATTCGGTGATAATTTTTTTATAAAATTAATTCATAAACTAAGTATAAGTTCAATAGTGACTTTCTTGTCAAGTTCATTCATTTATTATTTAAAAGATATCATGATCTTTTTATTATGAAAATTTATTATGATCTAATTAGGTTGTAATCTTTTCTTTTATGATAAGAACATCCCATATTAAGGAATGTGTGTTTCCCTAAATATAATTAATTAATTACATATATGAAAATTGTTAAGTCTGTTGAACATGTTATAACTTTTATACGAATAAAATATCCTTGAGTATTAGCTTAAATTCTGTTCATACTTAGATGGTTGCTTGAGGATTGTTTTTATAACATTTTAGGAAACTTATATGTAGGATCAAATCATAGAAAACATGACATTTATGAAAGCTTTCGCTCGGACGATTAAGTATAAAATAAAATCAAGAATGAAAACAGATGTAAAGAAAAAATTGATTACCAACAACTTACACGAAAGGAAATGTGTGTATCTGTTAGGAGTGCTAGGAAAGCGGACATATGTATTACTTGTCGAAATACTATAAATCATATAAATCTTATATGTTGAGATCTAACACAAGCGAATTTACTCAAATAGATCTAAATTATGTAATATACTAACACTCTTACTTGAGTGTCCAAAAGAGGAGACTGTTTTTGTAATAAGATATAAAAAAAAGAGTGACAAATATTCAAAAACACTAATTCAACGCCTCTCCCGAATACAATCCTATCCCTAAGATGCCACCCCACATCCCCCCTCCTATAACAATTTTTAAAACTCAAACTATTCGAAAAAGTTACTGGGTTTGAAACTTCAAAATGACTAGAATTTTATAATAACTTTATTGTTATTATTATTATTTTAACTTCAATTTTCTTTTTATTTAAAAAAAAGAAAGAAAAAAAAAAACCCAAGGGTTGACTTGACAAAAAGGCACTCGCTCTTCAACAAGGTTTCCTCCGAGTTTTATTATATTTTACGTTGAACACTAATCTAACCAGCAGCAATCGAGTTATTAGAAAACACATACACGTTTGGACAAGGTGGGAAACACCAAGTCCATTAATTGTTTTAACTTGAAAGAGTTTCACGTGCAGCACCATCACTGCCCTCCCCCTCCCATGTAACATTGATCGAGTGAGTTCATGCATATTTCAATCACGACGACATTCATTGAACCTTCCACCTACAAGACTGTCTCAATGGATTGATTTTTTTTTTTCTTTTTGACCTGTGGCGATCTAAACTGAGTAGAAGAATAAAAAGGTAACGTGAGGAACCGGAGCCATCAACCACTCGGCCATCTCTCCGCAATCGAATTTCATAGGACAACCGCAAATGACAAAAATATTACCCGGCTGGAGCGGTGAGAAGTAGTAGACCTACCCCTTACCAAAACTCAACAAACAATGAAATCAGAGGGCGACCTTCAAACCCTTCTTTTCTTTTTGTCGTCTAGTGTCGTGTCGTGATCGTTTCCCAAGTACCACAAGCTTTTAGTAAGATATTTTTTTTATTATTATTATAGGTCGTCGAGGTTTTCTTTTTATGACGCGACAATTTCCGATATGCGAAATCGTCTATTTTTGAGAAAACTTGATGTTATATACACTAAAATTCCTTATTAAAACATAATTATTATTAGACGATACTTTTATCCTATCAAAAACCTCGGTGAGGGTGGAGGTGTGGGGACATTTTGACTTGGTTAGTACACAGCCACCGATTCCATCTTTCTCTTACAGTTAGTTAAGTAAATAAGAAGAGGGTGGGTTGGGGGTGTTCTCTCTTCCGTGAATAGATTCCTAACACAAATGATGTTTGAAAATCTGTTCCCCTTCTCCTACCACTACTCCTTTTCCCATTTCCATCCTTATCAATTCAATCCACTTTTTCTCTTTTCCCTTTTCCTTTTTATCTTCTCCCCCATCAACATGCATGCACTGTACGAGTTAGTGAGTCTTAACAACATGCTTTAGCATTGACAGCTAACCTAATCTTGTCATGACATCCGGGTTGATTTGGGTTGCCGATTCCGGAGGAGGAGGAGGGATTAATAATGTGATTTCTAAACTTTTTTGCATGATTGGCCGACAGTGAATGATAAAAAAAAACAACTACCACGACTGTTGTAGTTGACGATGGTGTTGTTGTCTTTTGATGATCGATCACGTTAGTGGGGGAGTTGTGGGGGGTGTCTGGACAGCGGCATCCTAGGAAAAGTTCCTCCCCCAAGGGACCAAACATTCCTTTCGTTAATGGTGGGTGCCTTTAAAAAAAGTGATGTCCAAAGCAATTTGGTTCCAATTAAGGTTGTCCCGTGGTCGTCCCGAAAATTAGGAAAAAAATTGCTTCTTTTTTTTTTTTGCAGTGTTTAGGCGGAGATCCCGAAAAGGAATTGGTGGGGTGGGGTGGGGTGGTGAGTGGCGACTTAGTTTAAAATATGTGTGTTTGTGGTACATCATTATGATACAGATCTCCTACATCCATCTATCGGGCCTCACTCACTTAAAGAGCCCATGGGCCAATTATGATGAGGGGTCGACGACCTTGGCCCAATCCACCAGAAGATTGATGGGAGTTTTGACGTGGTGGTCACTTAGTTCACGGAATCAAACATTTTTCTAGAAGGTCAGGAGCGGCTCGACCGAACTCAAGTTATAAACTACTACATTAGCCAAATTAATATACAATTTTTAAAAAAAATTAAGAAAAACTCACTGGGTTTCTTCCGGGAATCATTTTTCTCATTTTTACTATTGTCCGACCCACATGGAAATTAATTAATTAATTTCATGTTTTGATTCTTAGAATAATTTTATAGATAGAAATTTGTTTACTCATTTATTTGTGGCTCGACATTATTCATAAACATACAAAGTAGCTCTTCTATCATCAATCAGATCGTAGAGTCCCCCCGAAGCCAAAACTCCTGCTCTTAATCGATGTTTTTTTTTTTTTACGGAAACTGATTGTCCTCAGCTTAGCTTCCAAGGAAGGCATTGGACCCTGTGGCAAGACCCCGTGTCGAGAGGGCCCGTACATTCCCCGTCCGGATTGCAACACCTGCAGACAACTCCGAGCGTGGCCAACACCTTGGAGATTCCTACCGGGAAAGCACAAGTAACAGGCTATAGGATGTGGCAGGCGGAAGAGAGACGAGGAACAGGCGGAGTCTTCCGGCCCTTACCTTGGTCGGCCAGTTGGGAAGATGAGGGGGACTCCGGCAACACCCTCGACTCCACAAGCGTCGCGTGATGGGATGCAGAAACGATTGCGAGAAGCATCCCGGCAAGGATAAGATAATTCACCTCGAACCTGAAGGGACCCATCCTCAGTTTTTTCCACGAAGGAGAAAATAGAAGAATGGAGGTATATATATATATATGCAACACAGCTATGCCTATTGCTTGAAGGTAAAGAAGCTCCAGTGATCTTGAGTGGAGTATATTATATTATAAATAATGAAATGGTTGGTCTCTAGGAATGTGGGGCTCTTGGTGATTGTGGGATTTGAAGATGATTTAGATAATATATTTTTAACATGCTTATTGTAGATTTTAGTAGGAGCGAGCATGTTTCAGGCATGTAGGTTCCGAACGTGTTACTTGAAATTTACCTTATAATATTTGATTGCTTATTTTTAAAATCCAAAACCTACTATGTGAATTAAAGAATCACTTTACCTTATAATATTTGGTTGCTTATTTTTAAAATCCAAAACCTATTATATGAATTAAATAACCATTCAAGAACATACCTTGTCGATTTTGATACCTGTTTCAGTTTTCGTATCCAATTCATCATCTTAAGCATACTAATATGATTATGTACAAAATCCATTTATCGTGTGCCAATCGGGAAAAAACCTTATTTGTTGCGAAAAGGACGAAACGTCGGAGGCGAATCGAAATTAAATACCACAAAAGAGCTCTTTGTCTAATTCTTTCAAGGGCATAATTGGGAATATGTCACATATAAATTAATTAAATAAGTTAATTATAAAATTAATTAGATAAGTTAATTACATAAATTAAAATAAATAACTACATAAATTAATTATATTACTTGTCGCAAGTTCCGAGTGAAGAACTTGAAAATTACTTGGTATCGATAATTCTTAAAAATTTAAAACTTAAAATATATCTGGAGAAACTATCCCGACATCGACTCCATGATTTTGACCGGATCCAGTGGTAACCCTACGTTACAGGATGAATGTTTTTTCCTCGGGCTTTGCCCGTGCGTTTACATTAGACGACGGCGGAAGCTTCGTTCAATTCTCGATCATGGGGGCCACTGCTTTTGTGTCGTGTTTGTCCATTCTCTGATTTCTGAAGACGGTGTTGAGATGAGACCCCCATCTCCTTCCAGATCTTGTCCGCATTTGAGGCGGGACTTTGCTCTGATTCTTCCTTGTATTTACACCTCCTGATAGATTGCAGATTCGGACAAAAGAAGGGCGTTTGTTGGTTATGCGTGTCCCAATCCTGTTCGTCCAGGTGTTCGTCGTCATCTAAAGGCTAGGCTGACCCATGGCGAAAGGGACACCCGAACATGGTTTTCTCCGAATCCTTATGGAACAGAACTTGTCTAGTCAACCTAGTTTTACATATGGGGAACCCCTTTCACACTTATCTGATAAAGAATTAAGTTGAATGATGTTTGTCGCGTAAAACACGTCGTGATATAATAGAGATTAACATAGAGTTAAAGAAATGTAGTCGTCAAGACTTTTAAATAGATAATAATATGAAGAATAAGAACAAAAGCGCATGAGCGTGAACACTTCAATTTCTGAAAAACAGAGTACGATGAGACAACCAAGTAGCCCTTCGAGGTCTTTGAATGATTGTCGTGTGTTTATTACAAATGACTGACCGTATATTTATACTAACATTTGATCATATTTGGGCAATAACGGCTAATAAAATCGCTAACGTAATAACTGTTAACCCAATTGCTATACACATTTTGCACATATTTTATTTAAACTAACTGCACACTATCTACTTCAACCAAGTTTTGATGAAGTCCCCATCGAAAATTGGTTAAGTCTTGAAACCTCAATTGTGACTCTTTCTTCGAGTGCTACTTCCATTGACGAGGTCTCGATCGAAATTCGCCTCGTCCGTGCTTCGATATGTCTTGCTTCGATGTCTTTGAACTTCGACCGAGAGCTTCTTCGACCGCATCTACCATCACAATAATGGATCTTGCCATTATTGAAGCCCAAAACGGCTTTACTGTGTAAATAGATGGCATGGAGCGTGTACGAGGACAGGAGAAATGGGTCATCATGCTTTCATATTGGAAACCACTGCTTTGTTTCGTGTCTATATACTCACTCTTGTGATAATGTACTTTTGTCGGCTTTCTATTTCAGGCCCGTTGTGTTTGGGCTTTTCATATTGCATCGACCCAGCAAAACCCATGTGAGCCATTCCTACCCGGCACCGTTGTACCTCCGAGAGAACGAATTCATGTTATCGCCGCTGCTGTGGCGCAGCGGAGAAAGGGTCTCGGTAGCAAAATGCGAAACAGACTGAGCACAACGACGCTTTGAGGGCATTGATGTAATGAAAGTGGCAACGGAATTGTTCACGTATGTATTGACACATGAAGATTTTGAGCTCTCGATCGAGAAAATTATCCCATCTCGATGGAAAAGGAATTTTAACTAAATCTTTAATTAGTGAGAAGGAGGGATTTTCTTTGGGTCAGATTCTCGATCAAGGAGGAATTCGATACTCGATCGAGGAGTGGATGATTGGTCTTAAAGTCAGATTGGAGAAACATGTGGCTAACATGGAGCAAAAAATAGACGACAAGACCACGTCAAGACGTCGAGTCTTATCTCTTTTTAGTTCTAGGCTTAGGCGATTTACCAGCAAGTTTGTTTTAGGATCTCTGATGCATGAATAAAAGTCGCATAGAGGCGTCCATCCGATGTGGTATATAAGGAGGAAAGACACTCTCACATTTCAGGCTAGCTTTTTGGGTGGTGATCTTGGAATCCTTATATTAATTTCAAGATTACTTATTCTCGTTCATCTCGACAATGTTTGTTTGATTTTTAATAATTTTTTTTCTTTTCTTTTACTTCGACCGGTGATCACTGTCATAATTCGAAATCGAACCTTTGTTTTTTGTCAACTATTCCCGACATGTTAGTCCACAAACATGTTTTTGACAAGTACGATGAAAGTAGATTTTGTTCATGATGACTAAAAGCTTTATTAAGAATTATGCAAATGGAGGCATTGAATCGCCAGATGTGAAAAGATAAGATCAAGATTATGCGAATGTTGGAAGAAACGTTGAGGTATCAAATAGAGGCCTGACGAATGTTCAAGCTTTCAAAGTTGAAGATATGACCTAATCTCAAAAGATATTATCCTAGGAGGAGATGTAACAAATTGTTAAGACATTGAAGATGAATGGAGCAAAAATATAGATGCACTTAGAAGAAACTACCGTGAGAAACGAAGGACATGGAAGACAATAACCTGGGAGCACGGCTCAACTTTCTAGCTATCTTTGTTTTAGCATTTTGCAACTCCGTCGTTCATCTCGATTAAGTTTGTTTGATTTTCGATAAATATACTTTTTTTCGTAGTAATTCGACCGTTGACCACGGTCAAAATCCGAAATTAAGTTCTTGTTGTTTATGGCCAAATATTCCCTACGTGTTTGTTCGCAAACAGTATGATTTTGGTGAAAATTGGTTTCATCACGTGTTGTGGATTCAGAAGAAGATTATGACTGTGCCTTTACAATGTTGTTTCACCGGCTGCGCCGAAATGGATCTTAGCACCGTGTTTGGGCACCAGCGATTTCTATAGATATAAAGAGAAAAAAAATTCTAAGCAGGGGCATCTGTGGTCTCGGCTTTGTGTCTTCTGGTAGCTCTGATGTAACAGAACACTGCGACCAGGAACGTCGTCCCGAGCCCTCCGAGGATCACGCCGCCCCCTGCCACCGACTTATCTACCTTCTTGTGATGATGCAGGAGAAGGGAATCCTGGGATTGAGCTCGAGTCACGACGGTGGCTTCCCCATTCCAGTCAATCGCGGATGAAGACGACATGGATGAATGAACAATGCCCGGACTCGGTACCACAAACTCGTGCCGACCAAGTTTTCGGCTGATGGGGTCCGTCCATGGTGCAGGGGTAGGTGCACTCGAGGAGGGAGGATCGGGATCGGCCACTGAAAGGGCGACGGCGTCTGCGAATACTAAAAGCAGGAGCAGGAGCAGGATCAGGAGTAGGAGGAGGGGGGAGGGTCTGATGGCCATTTGGGTGTTTTTACTGGATGAAGAGTGGTTCTTGTTCTGTCCGAACACAAATATATAAAGGGAGCCAAGGACAGGGACAGGGACATCACTGGATTTGACTTTTGATTGCTTCCAAGTTTGTTTAAGTTGGCATTGTCTGGAGATTGGGGTCGTTTCTGAGCCTACACGTGCAAACCCCGGTATTATTAAAATTTCAGACAAGACATGGGACAACTCAGGTGTTCCTTCCAGCAAGGACAACTTCCTCAGGTCCCCTGTTTCTCGAGTGTCCTCCCTAACATATGCAGTGTAAGGACTCCAAACTCTTCTTGCAACCAAACCTTAGAGACATTCTCATATCATACAATCCCCTTAATTCGTGTTTGCCTCTTATTTGCCGCTTCCCCCCTGCCTGTCCGAATGGATGTTCCACAATGATCATGTCCCTCCCATTGTTCCATTGATTGAATACAGTGATCCCATAATTATTCCCCTCTAGCTTTTGTTTCTTAAAGAAAGGAAAGCTTGCTGGAGGTAATATTCAAAGTGAGGTTGATTAATAATAAAAAAACTGGGGTTATTCCCAGATTACTACTTTTAACGTTAATGTCTGATGCATGGGTTGGTTGGTATTCGTGAGAGATTAATTTAAGTGCAGGACAAGGTTGTAGGAGATGCTATTGTCATGGGGAACATTGTTTGGTTGGAGACAGCTTGGGCTGTTGATTCATCATCGATGCTTAATTAAAAAATTTGTATGTACTTATGGTGCTTTGTGCCAGCTCAAATCTCCTTATAATTTGGGAACTTCCTACCGCACTGCCATGAGCAACCCTGACAAGGTGACAGCACTCACACGTATCCGGTTAAACAGTAGTTCAGTGCAGTTTGCCCACGTCCGGAGGAGGTCGGGTTGGTCCGGCGCCGGCTGTGGTTTGGAACCCCGAGGTGGGTCTGACCCTGTTACATAGGCCTATGATCTGTCATGCCTCCGGCTTCATGGGCCATGATAGACGAAAAGTCGAATTAATTAACAACCTAGAGGTCCGCTCATTGATCGAGGGCTGAAATTGGTGACGATGATAGGTTGAAGGAACTCTGACAATTCATAACAAGTCGGAGCATGTCCATGTAAATGCACAAAAGAGTTGGTTCTCTAGAGGACTTATAGCCAAAGCAAGGGGTGAAGATCAACAGTACCTGTTTATACAGTAAAGTCGTTTTGAGCTTCATTATGATAAGGCCCATCATTGTGATGCGGTCAAAGGAGCACACAGTCGAAGTTCAAGGGCATGTTGAAGCATGATACGTCGAATTATGGATAAGGCGAAGTTCGATCGAGACTCCATCGAAGGAAGTAACAATCGAAGGAAGAGTTCCAGTTGAGGTTTCAAGACTTAGCCGATCTTCGATGGGCACTTCATGAGGACTTGGTCGAAGTAGATAGCATGCAGTTAATTTGAATAAAACATGTGCAAAATATGTCTAGCAGTTATGTTGGCGGTTTTGTTAGCTGTTATTGTCTAAATAGGATTGAAAGTTAGTATACATATGCGGTTAGTCATTTGTAAAAACACACTATAACCATTCAAAGACCCCGAATGACTGTTTAGTTGTCTTATTGTAACTTGTTCTCCAAAAATGAAAGTAAATGTTCTTGTTCATGCGTTCTTATTCTTGTGCTTTACATTACTGTTTATCCGAAAGTCTTGACGACCGCATTTCTTTAACTCTGTGTTAGTCCTCGTTATATCGCGATGTATTTCGTCTGCGCAAACAGTACCAAGCCACTACTACAGACATCATGGAGGTCCTAGATGTCCTTTGAGTACAGAAGATTACTGTTATCAAGTTTTTATAACGTCAAAGAAGGCCAACCTTCTATGTGCCTCATATTAGTCGTCATCGAAACCATGTGAACACTTCTCATCAAATATGAGTAATACAAAGCAATAACCAAAAAAAAAAAAAAAAAAAATACAGTGGTGAAGTCCTTGAGATAACGAGCTTAGGGAGCAGAGGAACCTGATCAATGAACTGGATATGAATGAAAATATGTTTCGTTCACATCATCAGTCATCGAGAAGGATCTCTCTTATAGGAGAGGCATCTAAGACACTAAAATTTAGTCAATGTCAAAGATGTGTGAGACATATGAGTGGGCTTAACATTATAAGCAAATGATGCGGTCTGGTGATTCACAAAAAGGCAGCGGTGCCCAGCTGAGGCCTGGCGAGGGAAATGTGGAGGTTGGTTTAGGTTAGAAGGAGAAAGGAAGACATAGTCTGAGGTGAAAAAGTTATTATAACAGCAGGGATGAGAAGGAACTCTGGCGATTCACAAAACGTCGGAGCCTACACAAAACGTTGCGTCTCTAGGAAATTTCGTTCGAAAATAGAGGTGATACATTGTCAATACTAACCGAAAGAAAGGCGATATAAAAACCGGAAAGATTAACCAGAACGAAACTCTACTTCAGCCATGTGGATGCCCTGCGACACCTCAACAAGTCGACAATCATCCTTCCAACACTGAGTTTGGAGGATGGAGTCACGATCATGGTCTCCAATGTTGGTGAATTGAGGAGTACAAACTTCAAAAATTCTATCTCGTTGCCAGAACCTGAAGTTGTCACTGTCGCTTTCTTCAATTTCAAAAGCTGGCGTCCAAGGTTACGAGATCCATTCCAAAAATCTGAAATCAAAGTGGAAGGTCCATTCGACGATCCATTTCGACGGCCCCCCTACGATGACATGGAGTTAGTGTACATTCTTCTCATCGTTAAAAAAGTGGGAACTGCTGGACGAAATACGATGAACAAAAAATTGATCCACTTACCTCAATCTCGAATACTTTTAAGACCGGTGAGCCGATCAATAGTTGTGAGAGAAGACGGACCTCCCATGGGTCCTCAAAGTCTATTCTTAGCTTGATGAACCACAGATGATTATGAGTTATTGCAAATGCTGTTGGATCCATACCAACACTCCAATACTGACAAGGACAATCATCAAATAGCATGTAACACACGAAATATATTAACCAAGTCAGAAGCAATGGATAGATATCGGTATGCCATAATGTCAAAGAATACCTGAGCAAAGTAGTCGAGACCGATGAGCTTCTGAAGATCAGGGACTTTATCAATGAACTGAACAAGAGTGCAACTATGTTTGGTGACGTCATCAGCCATCGTGACCGAGATCATCTCCAGGAGAGGCAGTTTCTCAAGTATAAATCCGTCAAATGTACCCTTGAGGTTCAAGTACCATAGACGTGGGGCGTGGATCTTGAGAACTTCTGAATGGCTGTTGGACAACTCTAGGATTTCGAGAAGAGGACATCCGGATATGAGTTTCTCCAATGAATGAATGTCAATTGAAACGCTTATGAAAACAAGGCGCGTCAGCAACATGAATCCATCAAAGCTGACAGGCAATTTCAAGCTTTCAGAATAGGCGAGGTACAACTCTTTCAGCTTATCGCACAGAAACAGACTCGAAGGCACCGTAATGTGTTCATTTCCAAACTCTACGGAAAGTTTCTCGATGCCATTTCGAGAAACAAATGTCAACCACTGGCTAATGTTGGAGAACTCGAGTTTGCAGTATGGGGCGACTTCAAACTTGCGTACAGGACCTCGATGAAGAAGCAAAACCCGTGACACAAAGCTCACGAATTTGTTGACGAATGAAGGAGAACTAATCGGCAGGTTCACACAATTGTGTTCGAACAGTAGGTCGGGGATGGAGCACCACAAGTACCTCCACCGGTGGGACAAAACTGAAGTCTTAACTGCCTCTCGAATCAGAACATGACATAGGATCTCGCCGATGATCTCGGACGGAAGGTTGCTTAATATATTGGGCGGCGCAATCTGCTTCTCGACGATATATGAAGCCTGCGCCATCAAACCATCAACAAAGCAGTCCCCCTAAATTCGCAAAATTTCTGCGGGGATAAATTGGAAATATAGAGAAGGGTACGTCCCCAGCATGAATTTTAACGAAAAACCCTTGTTCATCTACACAAAAATAAAAAAAACGACTGAGAAAATGAATTAGGCATACGAAGGGTCATGACATGTATTCATTTATGAGATTTTTTAAGATTTATCAAATATTACGAAATATATTTCAAACATATATGATCTAATATGGGTAATATTCTATTTTGGTTAAGATTTTACGTTAGTGGGAGATCTATATCTAATTTATTAGGCATGGTGATATGAGACGAAGTGTATTGTCTCTTCAGAGAAAAAATCATCAAATCAGATTTTTTTTTGTATATTGGATGGATGAGCTTGAATAATTATTTGGCTAACCAAAAGTGTTCCATGGGTTTTCTTTACCAGGGCTTTTTATTTCCCATGAAGAGGAAACCAACCCAATTAACAGGAATTTATTTAGTGAAAAGGGTTTGAGGTAATTTATTCCCGGGATGCATCATCACCCATTAACCGAGACGAACACAGCTCAGATTTAAATAATTAATTGAGGCAATATGTAAATGACCTGCTGCGTCTGAAGATCCATGCGTCGGAATGAACTACTTGGGCCGATGCGTTGGATGCCCTGAGACACTTCAACAGGTCGTCGCCCAACATCTTCGTGGTTGTGCCCTTTGAGATCGGAGGACAAGTGCTGTCATCTCCATCTTTGTGGGCCGAGCAGGGTGATTTGGGCTTTCGGACCGGCCCAGCCCATAACATGTCCCAGTAAAGGCTTAACAACTAAGCTCCTTTTGCTTTAATTCGTGGATGAAGGGCATCATCATCTTCCTTTCCCAAATCTTTAAAGATAAAACTTTTTGCAAGCCCCACCCCACCACTTACATAACCCAAAAAGGAGACAAATTTCTATATTCTCCCCCCCTCCCCTCCACTCGCTTTAAGAATCCTTCCTCTCACACACACAGACTATTTGTCGAAAAGATTTATTCGGATGAGCATTTCTCCTTTGCATCCCCATCCCCCATCACCCACCAATCAAATCCTTGTGCCCTCCAAAGCATTTAACCAATGCCCATCTTTATATAAAACAAAAAAAGTATTTACTTATTAAAATAAAATAAAGAGGAATTGTATATATGAAAGTGAAACTGTGTTTTGATTATTGATATTGTCAATGGGGTGTCCATACAATCCACGTTTTCTTCAGTAAAATATTAATAATTTTACCTTTTGACATTCTCAAGCTTGAGTTATACTCCTCCCCCCCCCCCCCTCCACACAAAAAAAAAAAAAACTTGTGGTCACCCCTTTGTCGTTGCCCTTTTGGGATCTCGTAATAATAATATGCACACATTCCTAAACTTTGCTCAAAGTTTTGGAGGATTTTAAGGATTTTTTATTTAATTTTTGAAAAAAAAAACGAAATAGATTTTTCAAGAGTTTATCAAAATAGATAGCGCCACTAGGTAACTGATTTTAAATAAAGATTTTGATTTCAGTTATAAAATACTACTTCAAACATCAAATTTAAGTAAAATTGGTTAAATCGCGGTTTCAAACTCCGATAAAAAGTAATATGTTTTAACAAAAAAAGCTTTTCGAGTGCATCAAAATCGTAACATCGAATTTACTGAAAATCGCTATTTAAAACAAAATTTTTTGTAAAATTGAGATCATAATTTTAAACTTCGATATCAAGTAATTTTTTAGACTGAAAATTTTTTTTAGAATTTTAAAAAAACTCCTATTGAAACTATCCACGTAGCCTCTTGTTATATTTAGATGCAATAATTATTTGGTCCCCCCAAAAACACCTATTGAAATTATTAGGCCCTCCCCTCCCTCCTAATCCACCACCTCTCTTCTTCATTGTTTTGGCCGCCCTCTAAATCTTGTCTACTGTGGTCGATTGGATTCCAATCACACACTCCCTACAATCATCATATATCGACAAATAAAATGGACCATAATAATTGAAATCGACAACAGCAACCACAATAAAGAGCTTGTATTTGCTCTACCTTAAAAGAAATAATAAACTATGTAAAGAGTGTGTGGTATTATACTTCCTTTTATGAACCCCAGTTGATGTAGTCATACTATAACCTAAGAAACCACCTGGACCCAACGTGCCACGCTCGGCACCCCCTGGTTCACCGCGAATGCCATGTAGTAACCCGGCGGAGCGATCACGGAGTTGGGCGGGGCTGTGCATTTTATCCTGTATTGATTGGGGCCGTCCGGGACCGACGGAGTCACTGCCAGCTTCACCATCCTCTGCCCTTGCGAGAAGGAATGCGTTGAGAATGGCGCGCTGTTTAGATTCAGCTCAATGATGCCCACAACTGGCAGGGTGACCGATACGAGCATCTCGAAGGACTCCCCGTAGTGTACGGTCGACGGGATGTCGTTGACTGTTGGACGAAGGTTGGCCCTGTCCGGCGACAGGTACTCCGGCGAGAATGCCTCTATCCGTAATTCCGTTGGGTACTGTACGCTGTACTTGTAGAAGTAGTGCGGGTTGCTCCCCGCTAGGAGGACCCGGCCGTCTGGCAGCAGGTTGGCCGTCGAATGGTACAATCTGGGTATGCCGCTCGGGTTTAGCGTCATGAAACGTAGACCGAGTGGTTGGTCGGGCCGGTATAGGACAGGGTGGAGGCATGGGTTCGAGGCCAGCTCGAACCCTTGAGTCCCTGCCTGTGCCCCGTTGATGATCAACACGTCGCCGGTCGGAAGCATTACCATGTCACCCATTATCCGTCCAAAGGGCATGTCCTCCATTTCCCATACAGGCTTGGGTGAGAGGACCGAGATCCGTCCACAGCTCCCCCGAGCAGGACTGTCAATTTCTCGCTGTATGAACGCACCGAACTGAGCCCCACCGCACACCACGACCGTGGCCGTTGAAAAGTCTCCTTCGAGAGCAAGCATCACCGAGGATCCAGCAGATGGGTAATTCCGTGGACCCCCATCGAGCGGCGGGTAGTTTCGCACGATCTTATTAGTCCGGTAGTCATAGAGAACCGCCCTGTTGTTCGCAAAAATGAAGAGGTTTCCATTGGGGACGAGGTGGACGTAAGGGTAGAGATTGTCCATCTGCTTGTCCTCCGTCTCCACTAGGAACGGAAAATCCACGGCGGCAGCTCCAGGACTCGGAGGGAAGAACTCAACGGTGTTGGAGCCCCTGCCACCGACGACGATCACCCTGCCATCAGGCAGTATCTGATTGGTCCCATACCACCTCCCCTCGGCGAGCTCCACGTTGGACAACTCCACCCAGTCGCAGGACGAATCGACGGTCTCGTCGCAAGGGACGAACTTCCGTATCTTCCTGAACCCATCGAGGTCCCCGCCTGTCTGTAGCAGGGTGCCGTCAGGGAGGAACTGCCCAGACGAGCACCAGGTGTCGGTGAGGATGGTGAGGGGACGGAGGGAGTTATCGGAGAGGCGGAGGAGGACGGAGTGGGCGTAGCAGTCGCGCTTGAGGATAGGGTCGGAGGGGTCGTGGCGGCAGGGGTGATGACGGGGGAAGGGCATGCGGGTGGGGCCGATGTCGGTGCGGTCGAGGAGGACGACGGTGTTGAAGCGGGTGACGGCAGTGTGCATGGAGGCGATGCCAGCGTTGGGGACGATGATCTCCCACGTGCCGGGGAGGTCGGCGGAGCCAGGACGCGGGCCGAGGAGGAGGAGGAGGAGGAGGAGGATGAAGATGAGGAAGCAGTGGGAGTGGAGTGGAGCCATTGCCGTTGCCACTTGGAGAAACAGGGGAGATAATTAAATGATGGTGGGCCAAAAAAGGTTTAAAAGTTAGGATGGGACCGAGCGCGCATGTGTTGTTTTCTTGGCGACCAGTTCCAGAATAGAAGAATGTCCCTGTCACGACCCACCCAGTTAACAAAAATATTATAAAACTACGATACGTAATTTCTAATTCATAGGTTACGAGTTCGATTTTGTAAGGAGGACTTAACATTAATATTCAGTTTCATAATGTGTCAATACCCAAGTGATTACATATTTATAGGAAAAGTAAAGCTAATCATATAATTCTGTCGTTATAGTTTGGACACGTGGAGCGATACATGTCTTAGGTGGACCCTACCCTTTTCTAACGGATGAATTCCGTTATATTTCTAAAACTGCGAAATATTTTTCGGAAAAAAAATATTCTGCCTTTCCGTTACGATTTAGTACAAATTAATGATGTACAAAACGGTGAAATGTATAAGAATGTACAAAAAAGCAAAGGGGGCATAGGTCTATCCTCTTCAGATTTCCTCAAGTTCCTGTATATCATTATATTGCAAGTATATCAGCAACAGAATGTTCATCAGGTTAATATGGAGACCAGACAAACTGTTCTGTTATATGGCTCCTTAAACATCTTTATTTCAACATGTACCTCTTGGTAGTCATGATCAAGTTTGCAATTCCCTGTCCTATGATGCCACACCCAAACCCAACAACACCATACAGGATCCCCTGAAATGTGATTCATCGACATCAATCGGCATACCAACTTGTAAAGCCTCTGCAAATCACACACTATAGTCGGCTAGCATATTGTACCTTGTAGAAGTATGTCGCCAGTCTCTGGTTCACAGAAAATTTACATCCGGGATGCTCGGATTCAAAAACACTGCGAAGATGGAGCGACCATTTTGGTTTACCAGACATACTTCTTGTTGCATTTCAATTTACAGGGCATGAAGAAAGACCTACTAGGAGAGCAGCCTAAGCATTTCGCAGATGCCCAAGAAGACCCTTAGAAATTGGTGGCTGATCCGATCCTGGCATAGGGGGACAACATGCTAACTAGTGCAATGTTACCAAAACTCCTACCAACAGATCTGCAACCTACAAATCAAATTTTGTCCAGATGTCTTCCCCCTCTTTTGAACTTCTGCAATCGTGGCACAGCAAGAATCGAGGACAATATGCACAAACCAAGTTTTACTAATTGTTGTTGCCACAATAAAACTAAGATCCTCACACTTGACTACAATGAACATGGGGGTGACAAATGAATTCACCTTACTAGAAGCCTACATACTCCTATGCATTTGGCTTCAACACTAGCACCACGACTAATGCCTACTTATATCACACAAGTTTCCGTGATGATTAACATCATTGAAAGCTTAAAAAGAGACAAGACGACATACAACAGAGCCAGAATGCATGAGGGTGAGAGGCAATTGTTAATCACAAAGCATGCGCCTCCAGGGTAAAGAACAGAATGGGACTATTTAACCATCTGCCTGGTAAATAGACATATATATACATGAATTGTTCTAGAAACAATTAGATATGCAAATGGAACCAATTTCTAAAAATCAATGAACAAAACGTACAGGACAAACTGAATAAAGTATGCTAACCGCTATGGTTCTCTTGGATCTATAAATTCTACCAAGCCAAGGCGACACCTATCAGAGATTGAACCTCACCAATTATGGTAGGCTAGAACAAATTAAAAGACATAGTGATAAGAAAATGTGTAAATAGTTTCATACAACATGACAAATACATTTCTTTGTCAAAAAAGGCGGCATCAGAAACTTCACAGGACGGCATCAATGAGCAGAAAGCTAAAGAGTAAATTCATGAAGACAAGGTATGCCTTCTTATTATTATCAAATAAATTCTATCGCTGGATTCTTTTACCTTAATGTTCGATCTTCCGCTTCGGCTCACTGTACGTTCCTTTAGCTATAGGCGTATCCAATCCCATAATAATCCGTTCCACATAGTTCAAGGAAGCTCGGTGCGATGAGCTGAAGGAGAGAGTATGTTCGATGATGCCGGAATAGTCCTTTCCATTTTATTCCTAAATTTAGCAGCTTGACAACAGGAGGGGATGTAGGAATTGCGCATCCTTATCCAAGAAAGAACTCGATGGAGATGGATTTTTCCAATTAATGAATAAGAGTCAACAGGTTCAATCCCTGTTCGAATGAAAGAGCCCTTCGACCCTACATAATCTAGTAGGACATTGCCTCCTAAATGGGCTAGGAGTTCAAATTACCACTGATGAATTTTGAAGTCTTATGATAATTTTTTTTCTCATAGTCTTCACGTGAAACAAGGATATTAAAATGATGGCATCATACTCATAATAAGCTTTCAACTTACATCATGGCCACATTTTGATGGCAGCCAAATAAATAAAGTTGAAAAAAAAAAACTTCCCAATTTCAGGTAATGACTCATGGTTTAAAAATGACGAGAATAAGTTGCTGTTAAGCATATAATATAAAGCGCCCTCGTGCAAAAATCACCAATATATGACAAAAATGAGCAAAGAAGAAGTACATCTAGCCGACTAATAATTAATCAGCAGATGAAGATTCTAAGAAAAGAAAAGAGGTTTCTCCTTGTTCCCGAGGACCGAAACCTACTATTTGAACAACAAAGAGCACAAAACTGCAATCACGCCGCACCTGAGAGCTCTATGCAATTTCAAAATGATTCCGGCATCCAAATTGAAGAACATCACGAACTGCAGGCGACAGAGTTATCTCAATCCCCAAGTCAATGGCCAGAAGAGAAGAGACCATATGAAAGCAACGAACCCTGAAAATAGAAAAAGCACCACATCAAGAGCACTGAAATAGCCGGATTAAGGTGTGGATTTGCCGGGCTTTACAAGCACTCGTTCCTCAGGAACGGACTTGGGCTCAGCGACAGACGAGAGCGAGTTCACTTCGCAATATTTCATCCGTCTCCGCCGCCTGAAAACTGGAAGGATCAATGCAGAAAGCAGAGAGATAATGAAACTCAGTTCCATAAACCCAAATGGGCGACCACACAAGTGCATAAAAGGCCGCTCTTTATACCTCGGGCGAGGAACTGGGGGTAAGGGGAGAAGTGAGAAAGGGTGAGGACGAAAGGAGGGAAGCGAGGCCGCTGAGGCGTGGAAGGAGAATAAGGAAGGGGAGGGGGATGATGGCGCGGGAGTTGCCAGTCATACGGGGAACTTTGGACAGACATTACGGTGAAGTTCCGACAGAAGTAGTCCAGTTGAACGGACAACTAACGCAGCATGTCAACCTCGTACTGGGTCGGGTTTCGGTTGGTTTGGTTAATGGTAGGCCCCTGATATCTTCTGGGTTTGGTTTCTGGTCCTCGTTTGTCGCTGGGCCTTCTCTAGAGAGTTGGCTCTAATTTTAACTCAAAAAGAAAGGGAAAATGCCACGTCGTGATGTTCCCGATGGGTTTTGCGATCGATTTAGGGTTCTGATTTGTTTCCCTTTTCGGTGTTTTTGTTTTGTGGGGCCATAGGCCGAGGCACCCTGCGAATGGGATAGTTGAATTGGACAGGCATTATATAGGATGAGGAAGATAATTGGGCGTCCGGGTTCAGCGATCGGGATGTCGTTGAGGATGGGGCAGTGTGGGTTCGCAGCTGCCTCCATTGGGGTCATGGTGTTTACTCGTGGATTCACCGGCTACTCTGCTTTCTGGTAATTTTGTGTTTTTTGGACTCTTTTACAGTTGGCTTACTGTGGCGTAATTCTTCTGGGATTAGGATTGGCTGTTGCCCTGGAAATTGGAAATGTATGTTGGGTTGTTTGCCTGGTGGTGGATTTTAGAGCAATCAGGGCATTGCGTTAACCAGAGCTTACCCTGCCCTGTGGTTAAGGAAAGATCAACAGATGCATTCGCAACCTCGTCCTTGTAATGCAAATAGGTTGTTTTTAGGACGGTCGAGTCTTGAGTTTGGTTAGATAATGGGCTACTTGCCATCAAGATGGTAGTCGAGTTGCTGAGGGTGAAATATTTGTGATGTCATTTGATTTCTAGTCCCTTGGTTTATTTGTGGTTTGTTTTGCTCGCTTGAGCTCTAATTGGTGGACAGCATTGTTTCTGTGGAGAGGATGTGGCTGAGTTACTCCAATTTATATGTCTGGGCCATTTGTAGAACATAAAGGATCGTGGAAAGGAAACTTCCCTTTATTGTTCTTTTTCCTTCGACCTGTTCTCCTCTACAATTTATTCCTTTTATGAAGCTTCAAGTTCTCTTTCCTGCAAGGGCAATGTCTCGCTATATTTTAGATCCTGTTTAGTGAGTGGGTGTCGCAGGATATGCTTCTATCCTTAGTTTTGTTCTTTGGTGCATGTGCATACAAATGAGAACGAGAGACTCAGGTTATTTTTTATTGAGCTGCTACTCTTGGATTAGCATTAGCTGTCTGATGTAGGAATGTCTAACAGCTTTGCATACAAGCGATGCTTCATCTGCCCTCGAGAGAGAGGTTGGAATCTGTGCAATTGTGAATTGTTTGATACGTGCCCATTGCAACACACAGTCCATCCATGTGTTCTCTGTTCTTCTGGTTTAGAGGTCATGATATATATAGTATTTCTTATGGTGCGATTTAGACCTTTTACACCCGTGTTATCAAAGGCGCGCCACGGGCGTGCCGGAGGCACTAAAGCGGGGCAGGGCGAGGCGTGCCTTGTGCTCGGGCGATTGGGGGGGGATTGCACCTATAGTGCGCCTTGGCACCTTAACCACGCTGTTTTATACTTCATTTAATCTTAGAAGATTAAGTTGGTGTTCCTTCCAAGTATGTTATGCCTTATGACCTTGAAACTGCTTGCAGTAATTTGATTGCTTCAATGGGTCTTCAACTTCTGTGGAGCTTTGGCCTCACCTGCCTTGACTTTTACGCCTTGAGGAGGAAGAGGGACCTTCAAAACCCTGTCCTTTTAAGCCTTTTTGTTGTCGGCGACTGGGTAAGTTATCTAGTTCATCATTTTGCAGCTTCTGCTGTTTGGTATAAGAAAATGATTGATCCCGCTCTGTTTGAACCTCTGTTCCTGGGATGGGCACACAGGTAACGGCTACATTATCGCTCGCCGCTGCATGTTCATCAGCCGGGGTGATCGTTCTGTACACCAGAGACTTGGACGCCTGCACAGTCCAGTCGCACCTACTGTGCACAAAGTTTCAGGTAGCGGTTGTGCTTTCATTCTTAACCTGGGTTCTCATCGCCATATCATCCCATGTAATGTTCTGGATATTAGCCTCGACGTAGTTTGTGTTTTGCCGACGCCACATTAGAGCATGATCTTGTTGTTTTTCGCACCCGAGCTTTTCTTGTATATGTCCTGGTTTGACTTGTAAGATCAAAATTCTGCGTCGGAAACTTTTATGGGGTTGGCATTGAAATGCTAGATTTTAGAGGTTCTACTTCAGTCTGAGATGCAGAACACATTACTTGGCTTTGCTAGCAGTCTCATTCGATGCACGTAGATTTCGGGGAACTTGTTTGAACATCAAAGGGAAAGACAGCGATTTGTCTTGAGGGTTTAGGGTTTAAAATCTAGAAGTTTTAGTTTGTCAAGAAGTCAAGGTGCAATAACAGACCGTCGTTCTGAGATTAGATGGCTAAGACTGGCAGTAGGGTTAGGTGATCCATCAATCTCAAGAGCTTTGTATATTCCACTTCATAAGAAAATGAGACAGAACTAATCCATACCTTATCAATCTAATCTACGCCAGAGTATTCGGATTGGAAGCTCTGGTTGCAAACATATACGCAAGCACAAACCCTTCTTTGTTTGACACTTTTGAGTGTCACATTTTCACAAACACAACAAGCAAACTATACCAACGGACAACGTGTGGTCCCCTTTGGTTTTGCCCCACACATCGTGTATTCAAGAAAAAAGAGTATTCACAAGTTCCTTAGACAAACCTTCGGATCCGTCTTCTTCACCTACTAAGACACCTTGTGTTTGCATAACCAGTCCTCCTCCCTCTTTCATCCGACCGCACGGCGACGAGCTGGGGACCTTGCCCCCGATGCCACGATCACCTGAGTGGTGGCTGCTTCTTTGGCGATGCCGTCGTCATCGTTCCTGCCGCTGGTTCCTGTCCTCGAAGGTGACATGGAGAAGTTGTACTCGGACCAGAAGATCCGGCCCGAGTCTCCGCCAGGGAGCTTCATGTACGCCACTGAAGGTGACTCACAGAGCCACAAGGGCTGTTGCTGGCAGTTCTTGTAATGAACTATTGCCCTGTACAGAAAGGGAATGAGACCTTCCATGGCAAAAGAAGAAAGAGTGGAGACAAAACCAATACGAGGAACACGGAAAAGTGTTTAAGTTTGATGATGTGTATATACATAAAAAGAAGAAGAAGAGTGAATAAAATATGAGAGAGTAGGAGTAGATTTAAAGTGAGTATGTGGGGTGGGGGGGGGGGGATTGTGATTGTTGTGTTGAATTCCAACTCGTCACGCAAGAGTCTTATGTCCTTGGGGAACTCCATTCAATCATATATGTAAATACTTACTCAAGTTGTGTAACTTACCACGTAAGAACCTTTGAAAGTCGTGTCCTAAGAACTGTTTCCTCCACCCTTACCCTCTTCCCCAAATCTTCGTTTTCTTCTTCCTTTTCTTTATCGTCCAAACCAGGTCATCCCTTTGTTTTGGCTTCATGGCTTTGAGTAAAACCCCATTCTTTGATATCGTTGTTTTTGGATTTTTTTTTCCTATCAGAAGTCGTATCGTATGTTTGATGTACATGCGATCTGACTATGGAATCTGGCCCCAACTAATTTACACTTCATATTAGTTTAGTCAAAACCATTTATCGCTAGGCGTGAGCTGTAGATGTTCACGATGTGTGTGTTTTGATTAACAGGAACGAGTCTATCCGATTATGTGATTGCGCACGTCATGTTTTTGAGAACTCGTGTGCGCACCACCAAAGTGATTAGAATGCAAAAAAGTCAGAAGATGGAATAGATGTTCAGGTCAGGAGCCGAACATTGCGTTTTAAATATTATCGATAGAATGTCGAACTATAGTTAGGACAAGACTGGATAATAAGATATATTAAGACGTTGATTAGTGATAAAATTATAAATACGTATGCATCGGATTTAGTTAATCCGAACGGAATACTAATTCAATTAGAGTCGGAGTTAGTGTACGAAGGATAAATGTCTCCCAGTATACTTCTTTCGGTCATGATCACTACAACAATTTTATTATTTAGCTAAGGAGAAACTTTGTCTCAATAAAATTAAATTTGTCAAAATAAAATTATGGAGACAAAAATATTTGTCATCCATTTTGTCTGAATTTCCTCAAAATAAAATTATGGAGACAAAATTATTTGTGACAAAATATCATTGTCTCAACAAATTTCTCAGTAGTGATAAATAAGTTTATTACAATAGTTATTTGATTTGTCACCGTATATGTAAAATTTAAAATTATTTAAAAATAACATTTTCTTTTTTTTATAATATCAAAGATTTTTTTTGAAAACTTTTTATTAATTTTTTACAAGTTAATTAATTTTTATTTAGTAATGTTTTATAAATGATAAGTTATTTCATAAATCATAAATATATTTACAAAAAATCATAAATCATAAATATGTTTACAAAAAATATGTTAATCTACAGATTAACATATATAACAAAGCTAGAATGACATATTTCTAATCATCCAAGTTCTTTTCCACTTCTTTTCCACTTCCATGTGCTTACTCATTGAAATAACATCTACAAATAAGAAATGGAAGTAGAAGTCAGTACTTAATTTTTTATAGTAAATAAATAAATTAGATATAAACTTTTAGAAGAAAAATTACAATGTCACTAAAGAATATTACCTGAAAATACCGAGTCGACGAATTGGCAGTCACCCCAACAAGCTCCTACGACCTTCACCGCCGCAACACCGGTCGCCTCCAAACTTGTATCATGAGTTGTGGGGGAGGACAAACCATCATAGCCCAACTCTTCAAAATCATCACCACGTCTCAATTCAAAAAACTTAGGCAAACATATTGGGTTATGCCGTCTACGCATAAACTTATTCCTTAGCAATGCGCGATAAATAAAGAAACTGTCCCGTAGGTAATGATTAATTTGAAGATGGCGTCGAGATTCTATTCGCAAATTACCTCGAATCCATACTTCATCTTCTTTCTCCTTAAATGTATTTATTTTCCATCGCCATCTTCTCCAGATGTCATCCCCAATCTCTACATCCTTCAACAAAAATTAGAAAATAACACAATCAAATTCGTTACGTAATTGAAATAAAGAACTTACCATGGTAAACAAGGCAATTTTAATTCCAAAATAAATAATTGCAATCACCAATTGC
This sequence comes from Melastoma candidum, assembly GCA_023653495.1. Lineage (NCBI taxonomy): Eukaryota > Viridiplantae > Streptophyta > Magnoliopsida > Myrtales > Melastomataceae > Melastoma > Melastoma candidum. The sequence goes on along the minus strand of CM042891.1, from coordinate 4,773,562 downwards.
AAATGAATCCAAAAAAACATGTTGCTAAAACGCTTTACATTTATTAACTTGTTGAAAGCAATTGCTTCTACCAGGAATACAACGAATGGAAAGTAACTTAACAAGAAAACTTAAAAGAAATTGGCTATTAAATCTATAGAGCAATATTAGGAAGAAGGTGGGATAGTTGACGGTTTTTTAATAATAAATAAATTAATTAACGAAGATTTCCGTTAATGGTGATTTGAAATAACCGCTTTTATATTTTGTTTTAATATATATTAGATAAAAAATAAATTATATATGCTTTATTTATTAATTTTAACAAACTACCCAAATCAAATTAATAAAATATTTTATTTTTTACTTATAAACGTAGCGGGGTCCTTTTATCTATATGTTATTAACAAATTATAAGTTCCATAACAAACAATTAATAACTTTTTATTTAATTTTTGAATTATTAATATTTGAGCAGGTGATTTTATAATAATAAAACTCACAGAAAAATGAAATGAAAATATTTATTTAATAACTCATCCGACACGATCACAAAAAAAAATTAGGGAGAAAATTTTTTGAAGGTTAAGGTGATGACAAATTCATGCTTAAAATATTTATTAAAAATAGATTTAATTTTATATTTTTCAATAATAAATTTGAGATATGATGACAAATTATAATGACAAAACAAAATTGTAACAATTTTGATATATATAGTGACAAGACAAAGCGAGAAAATATATTTTATTTCGTTTTCTTATGAATCATGACAAATTTAATTTATATATCGAGGAGGGGTCTTATTGATACAAAACTTATTTCGTCAAAATTATTTTTTTCCAAATAAGTCTAATTTCTTGTAGTGGATGTACACAGACCGAACACATTGTTTAGAGAAATGGAGTGTCAACCATCTGAAATAAGTAACATGGTTGTGTCCTACGCCAACTCCAAATATCGTGCCGGCTTTGTCCTTCTTTTCCTTTTAACTCTTGAATTTTGCCTATTCATGCCCGATAACGAGCCTATACTAAGCACTTTGCACTATTATTCCGACCAGTATAACCTTATTTGTTTCAAACGGAGCTGCCTTCGACGAGTTTAATGATAATACACGACAGCAACACGGGAAATCCATATGCAATCTGCTGATCGATCAAGACTCCCTACTTTTATAGCAAGACCACGAAAACCAAAATTGTAGGGAATAAAGTTTCCTGTTGTTATCGAATTCAACAACAGAGTTTTATAGAATTCCCTACTTTGCGTCGCTTTCTTATCATCCAAATGGGAGGAAAAATCTAAGTTCCGAATGTTGCTGTAATCAGTGGGGAGGGGAGGGGGGTGTTAGGTGAAGGGTCGAACATTTGGCTAGGATTGCTCGAAATCCTAACATTTTGGATAAGATCACATCTGGTTTGAATTCGCGAATGAGGAGAAATTTGTGTTAAAGACAGCTTAACCTTGCAAACTTTGTTTTGACTCGAACTGATTTGCGATACCCACCAAATTTCTTCCGTGTCCCAGGTATCGATAGATATTATGTAATATTAAGTAATGTTTTCTTTTTTTTTTTGGTTTAGTAGCAAAGGGACCCGATTTTTAGAATATATTGTCTCCTATTCATTCTAGACAAGGAAAAATCATTACAATACGAATCTTCTATTGGCAATACAACGTGCTATTACTAAAACCCTAGTAATTGTTTCCTTTTATTTCCCTTGGGATATTAAAGAGTGGTTCGGCAGTCAATTCAATCTATGATGCTAAAGTTAATAAAGACACAATCCCTTATCCATCTATGAGTAGGTAAACTCCATTTCGTCTATGACCATGTTTTTCAGAATTTTCTTCCTCTTGCTTGAAGCAATTTAGATCAGCGTTAAAAGAAAGAAAGGGAAAAGAGGAAAAGGAAAAGTTTTAGCAGAAGCATATATCGCACTTCATCTTCTTAGTTTACATCACCAGACATTATCTATCGCGTCTTTCGCTCATGGATTCTTCTACTCTGAATACCATATTGTTCGTTATTGCCGTTCGTAGTTGCGGTTACGCAAAAAATTCGACGGATATGATATACGTTGACGTGACATAAATAATTTTAAGTGAAATTTTTATTCTTAATTAAGTAGCTATTTATGGGTGGCGGATATAACGTGGTTAATGCACATAATTTCTGAGTAATATATGATTGTATTACCGTGAAGGTAATGGGGTCGTAGTAGTTAATAAATAAATCTTCTTGGTTAACCAGAGAGGGGTCGTTTGTGTTGGATGGGCCAAACTAAAAGTCGCAATACGGGCCGAAGTTTCTATTCTCATAAAGACAACATAAGACCCGGCATGGAGTTATTTCTTCTTCTAACCTATCTGCATGCAATTAAGAGGAGGGAGGAAGAAAAAACAAAAAAAATCCCTCGACAAAAGTGAAACCAATAAATAAATCACTTCCGCTGTTTCGTCACCCCATATTGATTAATATAAGAGGGAGGTTAGAATGAATATTCTGAATATTTTGTGTTGTCGGTAATCACAAAGACATTGCGATCCGAATTTCCAAGCTTAGACTAAGCATCCGGTCCTCCGTCATCCATCCGAGAGCCCTCGTTGCTTATAAAATCAGGGAATCCCAATTTGACATCATGCGTGACATCGCCTAATCCTTTTGTTTAATCAGGGTTATAAAATAATAAGCCTCAAATGAATGGTTTAAGGGACAACAGGCTGCTTAGCCAGGGTTTTTGTCCCACCTCTCCCATTGGCCGAACCATCCCCTTCTTCTCCCACTAAACACCAACCCTCGTTAAAAAAATATGGAGATGTAGCGAACCGGTCGCGCACGAATCACTTGCAACCCCAATGCCACTTTTTTTCTTATAAGCAACATATTCATGGTGCACCTTTGCTTAGTCGACTAATCCTCGTCACTTTGTTAGCCTGTTTGGCCACCGCCCACAATTAATAATCTCGTAGCCGTTCCTTTTAGTCGTCGCGATAGTTTGATTGCAAGCATGTATTAACTCGGCCGGTTTCGTCTACCCTAGTTGGAGTGTTACATCTTACCTATATGTGAACCGGAATCTTTGGTATCCTTTTAAATCAGGGCCAGTTGACTTTTAATTTAATTCATGACTTGGTGGGAGAGCAATCACTCGAATAATATCACGTCCAAAAACAATAAGGGGTAAAAGAGTCGGAGTTCAAGGGATATTAAAGTTTGTATATCGTTCCAGGGGACGACGTAATCGGGCCCGCCCCATTCACAAGGGGGAAGAAATAATTCAGAGGAGTCGACTTTTTATTTTTTGATCTTATAATTTCAATCATTTTATGATATAATGCAATGTCAACGCTTGCTTTTCTTTAACATGAACAATTTTTTTATTATCCTCTAACTCGATTCGAATCTTTTACTTATATTGTTTTTTTGTTATTCGTGGACGGAATTCATTAAAAAAGAGAAGAAAATCAGATTCCAAATGTCTAACTGGTCGAGCTAATCAAATCGGTCATTTAATGGAAGAGATCATTTGACTGGGGAACACCCTTTTCTTAAGAAGTACGATTTATAATATCAAAGCATGTTAATATTAATAAACGCCTAACAATTAATGCCTAACACGGGAAGTATTTAACATTGATGTGAATGTCTTTGTTTGACTGATGAGATTTATTAAAAACCTTAAAGTGTTACCCGAGTACAAAAGTAACAAGACCATTTTTTTTTTAATTTGAAACTAAAACAAGAACATCTTAGTGTTTGGTTATTTGCGTTTCCAGGTAAAGAAAAAAACATTGAATGAAAAGGGTTCCAAATAATCAGGACGAGGTAATCTCAACTGATCCGCCAACCAAATGGAACATCATTATGACTTGGAAACTAACTCCTCATTTCTCTGTAAAGAGAGTAACCCCCGGGATTATCTTAAACTTTTCCAACAACTCACCATGTCTAACCCTCCTGTGACTTGAAAAACAACCAAATGGATTATCGAAAACAGTACGAGGAAGAGTCAGTCATGAGATGGCATAAATAACCCTCTTGTTGGTAGGCAGAAAGTATTTCCGAGCCACGAGAGAAAGTAATGACTAATTCGGTTCTAGACCACAAGGAAACACCTTAATTAACCTCTCGACTAAATAAATAAATAAAAAGATTAGCTGTACTCATCAGAGCCTGATACTTCCAAATCCATCCCTCTCCCTGTCTCTCTCTTTTCTTTCCTTATAATTTATTCTTTGTTCTTGGATTCCAACGTCACGACGCACCCATTTCGAAAAGCAAAACACCCTTTTGCTTTCTTGTATGATTGGGTGGATGATTCGAATATTCGAATCCTAACTCCCTTTTCATTGGATATCATCACAGTAATGAAAACCCTCCTCAAAGAGAAAATGCTGAGTATGTAGTAGTAGTATCGGGTTTTGTCACATTCCACAAGACTCATTTCTTATTGGGTCGGCCATCAAATTTCCATTTAACGTCACCCGTGACATCACTGTTCCAAAACCCACTAATCATCCAAATTAGACACATTAATAAAAAGAAAAACCAAGGGTTAGGAGATGCAGCGAACCGATCATGTAAAACCGGAGTTATTGCACATAGCTTTCCCCAATAAATATAAATAATACCCTGAACTCTTCTTTCACGACCGGAAGAAATCATTTGCCATTGGCCGGTCAGATTAATAATATTGTTATTGGTGCCGTGATTAGCTCATCCCTGATTATTATATTAAAGATAACTACAACTTGCATAAAAAAAAAAATATTATCATAACCATTTTCTTAACCAAACAGGGAGGTATGTTTTATAATTAGTCCAACAAAATAAAATAAAATAAGAATGCAAAATATTGGTTTATGGACTTGGGCTAACTCTTTGTTTTAATCTTAATTTAGTTTGTTATATGATTTTACTATCATATTTTATTTTTATATTGATTTTGACGAGTCTTGAATTTCATCCGTCGAAAGTCAAACAAGACCTTAACATAATCTGACATACGTCGACTTTCAACCTCTTATTCTCATGTTTCACCACCTCATCATCCACATTACCTTAGCAGTCTACACTTTATTTAACTTTAATCAATTTTGCATATTTTGAGCAGCAACAACAACTACCAGAGCTTCAGCTATGACCCATTTGATCTGGCCATTAAAATCCTAAACAGAAAATTATAAGATTCTAAAATCATACCCCTTTATTTATTTATTTATCATTTTTAATGATGAATAACACTATTTATTAAGTCGTTGTTTAACTTTCGTTTTAAGATGGATCAAAATCAATATAAAAATAAAATTAGCCGAAAAATTCCCGTGAGATTGGAATTAAATCCTGCCAATTAGCCAGTAAAAACAAAAACAAAAAAGAGAAATTTATGAGATCACGAGGGTTAGGGTCGTGGAAACATCTGTTGGTCAGAAGATGATTATTGGGCCGACATGCGGGGAGAAAAGGAGACGGTAATAAGGAAACCTTGAGGAGACAAGTTAACCAGTGCTCTTTTGTTTTTTCTCCTTTGGAAATTGATAATATTACTGTCTCACGTCACCGGGGCTTAACAATTTCCTCGACATTACTATTATTATTAGTATTAGTGGGAGGCATACCAAGTCAGCTTGATTTTGACATGTCGCATCTTTTATTGAATAATTAATTTTGATGATTCCAGGCGCCCGAGGGTCGCCGCATATCATTAATTCTTTTTTAAATCATATTTTTAATTACTCAATTATGTTAATGGGGGATGCATTTAGAACACTAATCCAAATATATTTCAAAATTCGAATAAACAAACCCGAATTCGATTTTTTTTTAAGAACAACAACAACAAAACCCAAATACTTGCACTTAGTTACTACAATCAGGATAGCTCGTATCCTTTTTTTAATTATTGTATTGCATCAAGAACACCAAGTGGGAGTTAATAATAGAAGAAGGAAACTTGGTGGAATTAGTTTAATCGGATGTGGGCCGGGATTATGTATGTCATCCACAGGAGGAGTTGCCCCCCCTTTTATGAATATATATTTAAGAGAAATCAATTAGCTTTTTATTTTAATCAAGAGATTCTAATTAATTCATTAACCAGGGCAGCACGAAACGACGTCATTCCCCCCCCCCCCCCCCCCCCCGGCGAATATTCAATAACACACACCCGACCTTCCCTGTATAAAATGGTCCCCTCCATCCGGCCGTTGAGTTGGTTCTTCACTCAACTCTTCTCCTTCCCTCCCCCAAGCTCACAACTGCCCTAAGAGCATCCGTAACCGTTCCGGAGATAACTTCGCCATCCGTCTCTGCTTTGCCTGATTCGTCCTCTTGAAGTTTCGAGCTCCCAGTCAACGCCCTCATCCCTGATGGAGTTTGAGGTTGCCGATGATGTTGTCGTCGGTGGTGGTCGATTGGGGGACCTTCTGAGGAACTTCTGTGGGAACAGTGCTTGGGACTACGCTTTGTTCTGGAGTATTAGTAATCAAATCCCCATGTACACAATCCCTCTCTGCCCCTCGCTCTTGCCTTTTCCTTTTCTGGTATTTTTTTTTCCTGTTGTTTGGTTTGGGAAAAAAAGGATGGTTTTTGTCTAATAGTTGCTGCTTATGCTCGGTCCGATTCCTTTCCCGCTTTCTGAAGATGAACGCGGGTAGATTACTCTAATCTGGTTTGTTCGGCTGCGGGATGCTTGTATCGACTAGGAGTGCTCGCTGAAATCGAATTATGCGTTGTTTGAGTAGGTTTTCTTGAGTAATCTGATTATAACGATGCGTTGTTTGAGTAGGTTTTCTTGAGTAATCTGATTATGCTTTGTTAGATATGAGATTTGATGCTCATTGAATTCGATAAATTGGATTTTGTTTCAGGGTTTTGTCCTGGGAAGGTGGTTATTGTAGTCACGCTAGGTCTAAGCCGATGCCGGAGTACGTGCTAGATCCAGCTTACTACCATGGAGGGGCAGACATTGGCTCTTCAATTGAAGATGCCTGCCGGGAAACGTTGGGAAGCATTGTGGCTGGCTTGTCGAGTTTATACTACTGTGTCGGTGAAGGGTATGCAGCCATCTTCCCATGTATCCTACCTCTCGATAAGTACCCTTCATGACCAGCTGTTGCTCAACATGTGTACTTTTTGCGAGAAGGCTTGTAGGAGAAGTCGCCGGGACGGGCAACTACTGTTGGCTGTCTTCTGATGATATACTGAATTACATCAACTCCGGGACACCTTCTGCGGTGAGTTAATGGAACTGCTCTTCTTGCAACAAATTGGTTGAAAGAATGGTTCGTGCTGAACATGAAAAATTCGACTAATTTCTGCAGCGATTCGTGCAGTTTCCGCAAGAATGGCTGCCTCAAATCTCCGCGGGCATTAAGGTGAAGAGAACCCTGACTCTTTGATCCCATGTAACTGCTCGTGAAATTAATTTTGATATCCACAGCAGGGAAACTTTCATCATGACGATACCCGCTACAATGTGTTTTAAAGCAAATGGACTTTGGCTGGCACAGATGTGCTTGCAAGGAATGGTTGGAAAATATTTATTGAGTAAACAAGTTTCATATATTTATAAAAATCGGCATGCAGTTGCTTTGCTCGAGCTTATGATGACCAGATTAATCAATGCTTATGAATTGTTTTTGCAGACCATATTGCTGGTACCCGTTCTTCCTCTCGGAGTCCTCCAACTAGGCTCGCTAGAGATGGTCTGTCTCAGTCTGTTCTTTTCAGAGTAGTTCATAATTGATTCAATTGTGTTCTCGCCTTTCCTGATTCTCAGATTTATATATTTTCAGATTTCTGAGGATATAGAGGTCGTTGCTACTATTGCAGAGAGATTTGTTTCTTTGCTAAATGCTTCGGGCAATTCTCAAATTTTCCTAGAACCAGAAGATGTTCAAGACCTTTTGCTCGTTCCTCCTATGTCCTATCTAACTGACGATATGGACGACTACTCCTCCATCATTGAGAAGAATTTAGCTTGTACAGCAGATTTGACAGAAGAGGTGTTGAATTTCGAGGAACTCTTGGCAACACTCGAGCCTTTGAAAGAGGACTCATTTGGCTCGATGGGCGATGACCCGGAAAACAGGCTCATCCATCTGGCAGATGAACATGCTTTTGCAGAATCTTACCTCGGAGGGTTTTACGAAATGGCTGCTGATGATTTCCCCAATAGTGAGCTCATAGCACTGGCCGTTGGAGATGATATCCTGGCCAACACATTTAGCTTTCTTATGGACCGCGACTTCGAAGAAGGTTTCGATTCGAATGCTTCATCTTTAGAAACTGAGTTATGCCGTAACGAGAATGAAACCGCGACACCTGCAGAAGCTGACGTCGGCGACTCGACTTCAAATAATGACGAATCATCTCCAATAGATATTGGGAACGGTAATTCGTCGAGAAGCCTAGCTGAGGCAGAGGTCATTTCTCGGAAAAGGAAATATAGGTCGGAAGAAATTTCTTCCCCTGAGAGGGAGGACTCGGCTGAGCATAGTGTTGTTACTACTGCTTTCAGCACAAGACCCCAAGATAGCCCACGCTGTAGTCCCACTTCATCCCCACAGAGCACGCCAAATTCAGCCGATGAGAAAGACCAGATTGCAAAGATTGGCTCTGATGAATATGAGCAAGAGCAGAAACAGCCCAAAACTGGAGGCAAAAGGAAGGGGAGACCAGGTGAAAACCCGAGGGCAAGACCAAGGGATAGACAACTCATCCAGGATAGGGTAAAGGAACTCCGTGAACTCGTCCCGAATGGATCAAAGGTGAGTTTCTCTAGCTGTCTTTGCTGTCTTCTGGGGCTAGGCCACGTAGCCTGATGTTATACACTTCTGTTTCATCGATTTCAGTGTAGCATCGACTCTCTTCTGGCGCAAACAGTTAAGCACATGCTGTTCCTGAGGAGCGTGACCAGCCGAGCAGAAAAACTGAGGAAGTGTGCCCCCCAAGAGGGAAGTGGTTGGAACAGATGGACAGACTTGGACATCGCTGCTGAACGGCAGAGTGGCTCGAACGGGGCCGTTGACATCAGGGGCGAGCTGCAAGTCTGCCCAATAGTGGTGGAAGATCTCGAACATCCTGGCCTGATGCTCATCGAGGTCCGTCGTCCCTTCCTGACTAAAATTAGAACTCCTCACCGGTTTGTGCAAGTAACATCAACTGACTGGCTTACCAAAAAAAAAAAAAAACATCAACTGACTGATTTGTGATACAGATGATGTGCAACGAACATGGTTTATTCCTTGAGATCGCCGAGGTGCTTCAACGGCTGGAGCTGAACATCATAAGGGGATCGACAGAGGCCCGTGCCGACGTCACCTGGGCTTCATTCGTGGTGGAGGCCTCGAAGGGGTTCCACAGGGTTGACATATTCTGGCCATTGATGCAGCTGTTGCAGCGCACCAGGAAGAATGCTTCCTCCTTGTGATCAGCTCCAGCCTATCAGCTTCAAGGCATAGCGTTGAGTTGGATTTCCACATTTTCACCGCGCGAGCATCGGCCATCATCTCTTTCCCCTGTTCTTTTAGTTGGGGAAGTCCTAGGCCTTATCTATTTTCTTATTGTGGGTCGATTAGGTCCAATTTCATATTTAGTAAATGGGCTTGGGCCTATATAAGGCAACTGCCCGTTCAACTTTTGTTGACGACGCAACGCTGTGTAAAGGCCTTGCCCCGGAATAATTTCCTTTTCAGAGGGAAACTGAAAGAATGTCACTCTTTGGTGATCTGGGTGTAGACTGAACCATATTTTAATTTCCGTGACTGATTAGCAGTCCTTGTGTCCTTTTCCCGACCCTAATGACGCCTCCGTCGAGGTGATGTAACGCCTGATTCTAAACACACCTCGATGATTTAAAACGATATGAACAAAGACTATGGCTTTCGTTGACTAGTGGCCGCTTAAGCGACGGGTTTCCGTGTCTGCAACAAGACTTGAAGAAAACTACAAATGCTCGCAGCCACAACAGGGATCAGAAGTCAAGATCGAGCCCCAACTTACTGCCACTACCATCCATTCGATTAAGGGTTACAGTCGACTGCTGATAAGCATAATGGCCGGTATGAACGTATAACATTTATCAAGTAATTCGGAACTGCCTTTTCCTTTTAGTGTGGTAAGATTTCATAGGTCCTTTTGTTAGAAAAATAATAAATTTAATCCAACAACAACAACAACAATAATAATAATAACAATAATTTTCTCTTTTCTCGGGTGAAAATTATTTAAGTGAGATAGCTTTGGTTTTTGGCAAGCAAGTATCAGCTGATTATCTTGTCTCATTTAGCGTTTTATTTGGTTGAAACTTAGATTAAGATGGGAATTTGTTTTTTGTTTTTTTTTTTAATGTTCTGGGCAGAAGGGGCGGCACAGGCATTGGAGTGAGGTTGTCGTTTTATCATATGGGCATGAAGTAAACGATAACAAGGTCGTTTTGGAGTTTGAACTCTAAGAAATTGGACACTTATTCTCATGTAACACGTGAGAGGGAACATCATCTGCAATTCCCCAATTAGCTAGGAATACTAACTTTTGAGTCATTTATGGGTGTTAGAGTGATTTGACAATCACAATTCATTCTTTAAGTAAAAAAAGTATGGATATTATAGAAATAACTATCACAAGAAGTTTATTTTCTATTGAGAATGACTCGTTATGAAATAGGTCGACTCTTACAAGAACCCGATCCAAAATCTTTTTAGTGCAACAAAAGGTGAGAGAGTATTAAGGGGAAATTGCGGGAGGAGGGGGCCCAAATTTCATTATGGGCTTCGATGAGGAAGACCCAGGTGGGCGACTATTGGACCTTACCCAATACATTATTGGGCTTTTAACTGGCCCATAGGTGAAAAGCGTGTATGACCAGTTATTTAATATTAGTATGTGACAGACGGACAGACACCACGCGAGATGGATGGATGGAGAGGGAGTCGTGTCAAAGCGCGGGGAGTGGGAATTCCAAAGAGAATTCAAGGTCAAGGGTCAATGTCTATTCATTCCCACTTCTTCACTCTCTCCATCTTCCTTTCCTTTCCTTGCCTTTCTCAATTTCCTTCTTTATTCCCTCGCTACGTCTGAAAGTAAAAGCACAATTCATACCCATAAGTCTCGCCCTTAAGTAAAAAACAACACCGCCCCAAAAAAGTCTTGAAGAAATCGTCCTAAAAGCTATGACGACGCTCAACACGCTTTGTGGGGTGGGGGAAGACGACCACATCGTACTTAGTGTTGTGAACGGGGGAGAGAGAGAAACAACGTTTCTACATTCTTGGGTTTTGTTTGACCTGGTCATGAACTCGACACTCGGGGGCAAAAGCAGAGCCGCGACCACACTTTCGTCCTTTGGAAAGTGACGAAATTCCGGTGAAGTACCATGAAATGAATGATTCAGATATAACCTTCGTTTTCTTTTTAGTAATTTTAGAAATATATATACAACGTTAACATCCAAGCCGTGTACACGACGACGAGGAGGACGATGCAATAATAACAACAGCGCAAACATAAATTTCAACGCCAAACAACCTACGAGTGCGCCATAAGTCTCTCCTCAAATTCACCAAAGGAAACTTCAAAAAGTATTCAGCAAAATTTCCCTCGATCTAATCAACCGCCGGCCCCCTTCCCCCTGTGAACGACGGCGCATCATCAACCGTGCCAAGTGTCTATGATTCATTGAGAAAAAAAAAAGAAACCCCGGCTTAATATAATCTGGATTAGTTTTGCTCATTTAATATTTTTGGGGTAATGAGAAATTATAATATGGGGGGTAAAAGGGAATATACACACACGCAAGGAATTTTCTCCGCCCTTTCCCTTGGCACTCGACTGACTGTCCCCCCCCTACAGAGGCAAACCGCGTTTAGGATCTACTGTCTGTCGTCCGATGTTAACATTCTCCGACCGACCCACCTCTCACAAGTATAAATTAACCCCCCCACCCCCAACCACAACCAACAAGACGAAACCCTAACAAAAGTCATGCACAACCACAACAAACCTCTCTGGTATTAATCAACAGAGCCCATTGACTCCCCACATGGGTGTCCATACCATGACCCTCTCCCTCTCCCGCTTCATTCCCGACACGTCCGCCGCGTCTGCCGCTTCCCTCTCCTTCAACCCCTTCCGCCACCGCGACCTCCCCAAGCCAGACGCCCTTGGTATCCTGGCCTACGAGGCCGCCAAGACCATGTCCCGCCTCTTGTCCCTTTACCGGTCCCTCTCCAATGAAGAGCTCGACGACTTACGGTCGCAGACCCTTAAATCACGGGGGGTTAGGTACTTGATATCATCAGACGAGTCCTTCCTCCTTAACCTTGCAGGGTTGGAGCTCCTCGAGGAGCTTGAGTATGTCGTGGCATCGGTGTCCCGGTTTTCTTGCAAGTGCTCGGATGTTGAGCTTTCCCGGTTCGACCTCGTGTATGCTGACCTCAAGAAAGGGTACGTAGGTATCGAGCGGTCGGAGTTCAGCTCCCGTAAGATCGCGAAGATTGTCGAGAAGGTCGAGAGGCTGACGACCATGACGGGGAACTTGCATGCGTCGATGTTGACCCTTTCGGAGATGGAGGCGTACGAGGAGAAGGTACAGAGGTGGAGGAAGAATAGGGGCTCGGCAGGGAATAATAATCAGATGCAAGGCACAGACTTCAGCCTCTTCGAGAGCAAGATCGCCTTCCAGAGGAAACAGGCCAAGCGGTACATGGAGTTATCGCTTTGGAACGTGAGTTTCGACAAATGCACGGCGATGATGACTCGGATCATTTGCAATATCTACACCCGAATCCAGTCCTTCTTCACTCCCTTTGCTTCCCAAGTCTCCCGGCGACACGATCGGCTGCCGAAGCAATTGCCTTTGCATTACCATCTCCATCCTCATAAAAACATACGCGTCTACCCGGAAATATCTTTCGTCCCTGTTCCCCACAGGAACTCCGGTCCGATTATCCCGTTCTCCCGAGAAATGGAGAACCCGAAGCTCTATTGTCTCATATCAACTCACAAGAAGGCTGCCTCAAATGTTAAGAGGAAAGCTATGCCAATGGTGCGCAGTTTGGCATCGGAGACTACTGTAGGAGGAGCAGGGCTCGCGGTTAGGTACGCGTACGTGGTAACTTTGGCGGGGAGAGTGTTGGAGATGATGGCGGTTTCGTCAGGAAGGGTGGATGACGAGGTGAGAAGAGAACTCTATGATTTGTTGCCGAAGGGGTTGAAGGATAAGGTGAGGACCAAGTTGGTGAGAATGAAAAGGGCGAGCGGTGGTGTCTTCCACGGTAAGGAGGAAGAAGCAGAAGGTTGGAGGGAAGGGGTGGAGGGAATCATGGTGTGGTTGGGGGACGTGTCGAGGGACACGTTGAGGTGGCAGGAAGAGAGAAGCGTCGAGAAGCGGGGGTTCGACGACGATGGCAGGGGCAAGAGGGAGAGGAGGGTGGTGCTAGCACAAACGCTGCATTTCGCAGACCTCGAGAAGACGGAAGCCGCGATCGTGGAGGTCCTAGTCGGGCTGAGCTGCATGTGTAGGAACAGCACCGGTTAGCGAACCATCCTGTCGCGGCCGCGGCATGTCATCGGAGAAGAGGTTTATTCCGATGTCGGGGCAGACGTTAAGATCATAGGAATTATTTAATTCGTTTTTGGACGTGACCAAATAAAAAAAAACAAAGTAAAAAAAAAAAAAAGGTTGTGATTTGGTTTGTGAAACTAATCACGGGTTGGGCTTTTGAGAACGATGTCGATGTCGTGATGGGACAAAAATGGGCTTCAAAGTTCCTGAACATCTTTTCTAACAAGGCAGGTAAAGCTTAGACAAAAGAACAAAACAATAACGTTCGTGATATGAACCTAAATTGATTGGCTTATTTGGTACTAGGTTTGAAGGTTACGAATCCCCACGTATGGTCGAATCAAAGCCTTGAAGGTTACGAATCCCCAAGCTTTACCCACACCTAACGATTCTAGTCCTTAAACTGTGGCTCTTGCTGCCGACCTCATCTTCGGAGAATTCTTTTGGCTTTGTAATAGTCCCAAGGAACGTCCTATTCAGAGATAGAGATGGCACCCTCGGTTAATGTGGTTGTGATGATGATGATCATGGCTCTGGCTAGTATTGCTCCTGCTTTGGTCGAGTCCTGTGTTCGCAACTGTTAAAAATGTTACATCCAATGTACAAAATCAATCCCACGTCGGAAGAAAAAGTGAATCCGACTTAATATATATATATCTTAGCGGGCTAATCCCTCTATTGTCAATTGATTTTAGAGTGAAATGCCGTTGGCTTGTATACTGAACTTGATAAATATTTGGACGTTTAAAGCCCAGTTTCGCCGCGTGGATAGTCGGGCTTTAAACGTCCAACGTTCGTAGATCGGCTATAGAACCTTCGTTTGATCTAAATGCTCCGGTCTTTGTACCTCGGTAGTAGTTTGTCCTTCTATGAATGGATATGGACTCAAGCTCACTTGCAATGCCCACCAAGTATTCGGACATGACGAAGAACATATCAAAATATACCATCTTCTCTCTTTCACAAACCCCCGGGGTTGATCGCATTCATCTCCAGATAAATTTTATCCCAAATTATCCTTATCGAAATCTCATTTCTAAATTTGTATCCGCTAACCGAACCTGAATCTCAAATGCGTTTCAGGGGTCCATTCGAATTCAAAAAAGAAGACACCATCGGCAACGGAGGTGTTAATGGTTGGTAGGTTTGGTAGGACAAATACCAAAAAAATCATTAATTACGTCCAACTTTCTTTCTTTCTTTCTTTTCTCAAAATCAATATTTACATGCAATAAACTCCAAAAACGATTCGGTTACGTCAAACAATGTTTTTTCTTTTGTCCAAAAAACGCCCATGGCATGGTTTTAATTATATATATATATGATGGTCCAAACATTCCGGGAATTCTCAGGGATGAAATAATATTTTTGCCTTTGCCTTCGAGAGAAACGCCAACCAACTCCCATGCCTCGAACTCGAGATGATAATTTTAAAATCGTGGGGGTCATCAAGAGTTGGGAAAATCTGGTGAAATTGGGAAATTGTAATATTCAATTTGAGGCCGCAACCCCACATTCATTCTCTTATCAAATCAGACGTGTTGGGTCGTCACGTATTAAATTTGAGGCTCAAAGTCTTTGTACATGCTGTATTCTTCGGGCACTTACAAATTGAGGGTCGCATTTATATTTGTAATTTTCTTAAAAAGAAGAAACTTTGTAACGGTTCAAATTATATATCGATCGAGTATGATATAAGATATTTCGTACACTCATATGTTCTTGGAATTATGTAATTCAAGTCTAATTATATTTTGTGCTATAATATATTGGAACTTTGCTCCAAAATAATGTCAGTCAGGAAAATATTTTGCGAAGTACGGTAATAACTTTTAGAATTTATCAAATAATGCTCTTAATTTAGCGTTAGAAACATCGAGTTCAATCTACAAAGAACTCGAAGTTTTCACGGGAGAACTTGGTGTTTTTAGCACCGATTGAATGACATTTTATTTGGCTAATTTTAAAAGTTGCCACTCTATTTCATGAAATATTTTCTCTAATATGCTAGCTCAATCTATAAATAATGATATATTTTATGGATGTCCAATCCATTAAAATAAATAATAAGCCAACTCATTTATGTATAATGGGTTAAATGTGGTTTATTATGGTATAGGCCATATGCTCTGTCAGTTTAAGCCCAACTCAATTATAAAATAAATTTGATTAAATATGATTTAATTTGTGGCTTGACTCATATATCGTCCCGATTCATAATTTGTCTGATACTCCAGTTCAATCGAAAGCCTAGCCCAATAGGACCCTTAAAGCACTTGTGCAGTTGTCATATACCGAGGGGAAGAAGGCACCTAGTAGTCCCTTAGACTCTCATATAAAGGGGTTTCCCATCTCATCGAGGAGACAATCACAGAGGATGAGTTCCTTAGCTTAGTGAAGCTATCGAACACTCTCACACGATCGACGATGAAGTTTTGCCGACGTCCATGTATTCAAGAATTCTTTGTCAGTTCTGAAGACCAGTCAAATCAAGCTTTTACATTCTTGACATTCTTTGCCGCTATTCAGAAGACTCCGATTCAGATCAAACTTCTACGGCCATAGTGATTTTCGTCACTCTTGAAGACCCGCGAAATCAATCTTTACAGCCCCAACCAACATCTTCATAAGCATACTCCCTGAAGCACAGGCGAATATTTACTAGAGCATCATTCCATCAACATCCCATATATCCTAAAATATTAAATCAGGGAATTCATGTATATTCACGTGATTAGAGATAGTAGCCGTTCACATATTCCATACTATTATTATTAAGATCCTTTTCAATCTTATATTTCGCGTGGGAAATTTGTGTTAATACATTGTTCCCCCTAACTCAAGTCCCCCTTTGCTCTTTGCCTCTAACACCATTAATTAATATCAAATAAGACCATCTTCCCCCCCTCCACCGTCACCCTCTCCACCTCCACTTCTAGACTTCAACTTCATGCAGTTCACATTGTATGATTTGTCCCTGTTGTCTTATTTTTCTTCCCACGCAAATGCTGTCCCGAATTCGCCTAAAGGATTTTGCAATTCATTACATCTACACATATATTGTTATGACTTGATTCCCTGTAAAGAAACCGGTGGACAAATGTAATAAAATCGGACATTATTTTTTATTTGTGCTGTTTGGTTTTTCTTAATCGACAAGACAATTGTAAAATGGACGTAAAGACAAATAATCTGACTCGGATTTCTTTTTTTTTTTTTTTAACCCATAATTTGTTCTTCCGAAAATATTCGATCTTAATCGAGAGGGATCCATTTCATTTGGTTGATTTTTCTTCCTTCTCCTTCTTCGACTGGACACGTCCGTCCGTGCCTGCGAGCACCGCGTACTTGTCCCTCCGCGTCAGGTTCGTGCACTCAAACCCGAGCGTCCCCGCCAACACCCTCTGTATGTAGTTTGCTACCTCGAAGGACGACTTCCCGCCCCTGCACATCAGCTCGGCCGGAAGCTGGTTTAGGAACGTGATCTCGTAGGTTGGCATTGGGTTCATGAACACAAAGTATGGATCGAGCAGCTTGTGCCCCCGTACGGTCGTCCCGTAGAAAACGGTCTGCTTGGTGTTGATCGCCACGGGGACGATCCTGTCGGTCAGTTCCGCAAACAGAGCGCTGAACCTGAGAAGGAACGGCTCCCTGCACGTGGTACCCTCTGGGCAGATCACGAGGTCCCCCTCCTCCAGGAGCTTCTTGATGTGTGCTGCATCCCTGTCCCGTTCCCTCGACAGCGCCACCGCCCGGATCGGGGATATGATCTCGGTGAACTTACTTATGCTGTACGTCACGCAGCTGATCTTGCGGCCAAGGGCAACGGCGGTCACCACCGGGTCTAGCACCGTCCTATGGTTGCAGACGAAGAGGACCCCGCTCTTGCCCTTCTCCGGCGGGGGCGGGGGCGTGCCCTTGACGACGACGCGTATGCCGAGGAGCTTGTAGTTGTAGTACGCGATCCGCTCAGGCAAGGGTATGTTCAGGTAGACACGGAGGATGGAGAGTATGATCCCGATGGGGAGCCACAGGAAGGTCAAGAGGGCAACCACCGGGGTTGGCCGCTGGACCAGGCGGCCGTCGTGGAATATGACGGGGCTCAGGAGCTTGTTACGCGGCAGGGCCTGGCACTTGGTTCTGGGCACCATGTAACCTTCCTACGTCCACAGTTGATCAACACAAAGTTGTCTGATTAGGTACGGAGCAATCAATGAAATGGTTATGATTTGGTGGGCACCCAATTGGACAGCAGCAGCATCATGCAAGGAACGTGAAATTATGTAACAGTAGAACAAAAAGGTAGGTTGTCGACTGTAATGTCACAGCAGAGGAAATAGAAAAAAACGACAAACAAAATGGTTGGGGCATGCAATTGTGGTTGTAAGAATTCATTCATCCGCTAAACCATTGAAACAAGAGCTATATTCATGATCATCATCTACTCGGGTTGTGGTTGAGGGGATATCATGAGGACAACATTGGCATTCAATTCACATTACTTTTTCCCCCCACCAAACTTACGTGTAATAAATGGGAAACGCATAATTCGTCGAACCAATTCATTTATACGTTTCTCCTTCTTACCATGTGAAAGAAACAGCTAAGCTCAATCTGGGTTCTTCGGACAACCATGTTGTTTGGGAGGGCCGGGTGAAAAGTTAATTCGAAATCCTAAGGATAGGGAATGCAATGTGGTTACCTTGCAAATGGACATGAATTCACCGTCGCTTTCGCTGTCCCCGAGCCCCAAATCTGGGAGATCGTCCACGCCGAATTCCCTCACGATGGCATCCCTCTTGTGTTCCCCGATGAGGATCCCGGGGCTGGCCGTGAACCCGGTCGCTCGTCCCGACTTCGTCGCCGCTAGTTCAGTTCCGATGACTTTGTCAGCCCCGAGGAACGTCTTGGTGAAATGTTCCGCCATGATCCTCGGGGTCGCGGTCACTATGTACCTCCTCCCAAACGAGCTGAACACCCTCCAGGTGTCCGGGTGAACGTCCTCAGAGTAGAACTTGGGGAGAACCGACCGGCACACGAGCTCCACGTCCCTTATCTTCAGCCCGGCAAAGGTAATGAAGACTAGGGTCTTGATTGCAACCACCTCGGAGAAAAATAGGTAGGTGACGTACACAAACGGGACGGACAACAGCAGGACCAGAGCCCTTAGGAGGCTCCCGGCCTCAAGGGCAACGAGCATGTAGTAGGGAAAGGCGCTCCGGGACCTTAGGATCGTGCCGTCCATGTCGGATGCCACGGTCTGGCTCGACCGTCCCTCGGTGCTACACCTGGCGATCACCTCGAAATGCGGACGGTGAGGACTAGCTACCATGATGTCGAAACGACAACGTATGACGACTGACCACGTCCGAGGAATTTTGTGGGTGTAGTAAGAAGAGAAGAAATGTAAGGAGGAGCTGGGAGAAGAAGATGATCTGAGCCTAGGGAGAGGGGGCTTCCCAAACTGTTTGCTCCAATTCATGGTATATATAAAGTTATATAAAGACAAAGGGAAATAATACCCCGGAAGATTATGAACAATATTATTTATTCATTAAATATCCGGATCGAATATGATCTGTCACGAGTCGATGTTATCATGTAATAATATTTTATTTTGAGAGAAAAAGGGAGTTAGTTGAGGGTGGATACTAAGCACCTCCTCCTTCATTCAATTAGCCAACATTTTTAGCTTTTGACTAGCCGACCATGCCGAGCTATCTTACATCTCAAGTTAAGTATCTTTTTTTTTTTCCATTAAAACATTAAGTTCAACGTCACTGTTTTAGAGTTGAGAACTCGTTTTAAACGGCGAGTTTATAAAGAATTCATTATTTGAAACAACGTTTCTCCTCGTTGTTTTAGAACAAGTTCTCCACCCAAAAACATAAATTTTGAAACCTAGTGTCCCAGTGGGCGAAATACTTTCCGGACTGTAAAAAAGTTCCAACCATGCCACACACAAAAACTGCCTCTCAGAGGCCACCTTGTTCCTTCGCAAAGCCATCATCCCGTTTCATCACACCGGGTTTGGGATTTTACTTGCATCGGTTGTTCTCCACACCCAACATTTTCTTCCGACGACCTCAAATTCGAGTGGACGTCGATTATTCTCATACCAACTTTGTCGAGAGGCCGGATGAGTAGTACAATCAGACAAAGCTTTTGCAATAATAATAATAATACGTGTTAGTTGTGGAATATAGAGGGATTGGGGAAGAAATTATTCATGGGGAGTCACAGAAGGCAGTTGTGGATGAGGAGGTGGTCCTAATGGGGATTGAGTGAGACGCCTCGGACCCAAACGCATAAATCTAACAAGTAAGGCCATTTAATTCCCTCCCCTTAGCCCCAAAAAATGCACGATGGAGAGATGATTGATAATGAATGATCCATCAACGCTATCCACTTTGCTTGATGCGAAGGTTTCCCCCCGAAAATGTTACATCTTAGAATGTCCATCGGTCATAACCAAATCGAACCACTCCCCCCCATCCCATCCCTAAACAATTTAAAAAAAAAAGAAAAGAAAATGTTAGCCTCTCACGGAACGGTATACTTGGAAGCAACCTGGTCTTAACCCCTCCCTAATTTATGTTTTCAAGTATGGCGGGTGAGAAGGTGAATTCTGATTCGTTCGTTACGTCACGTGAACGCGAATCGGGCTTATTACTCCGTACTATTTCATGCAAATAAGAGTGAGGGGGAAGGATCAAATGATGATGGTGAAGAATGGATGATTTTCTTACCATGATCTTTTAGGAAGGAGGGCAATGTTAAATGTTGTTGTCAGACGGTTTGTCTTCATCAGTGGGAACAAAAGGTGGATGAGTTCCTGAGTACCGGAGGGAATGTGGAGGCCGATTGATCTGACGAAATTCCATTCCCGACATTAGAATAACGACAACAACAACTACTGGTGAATAATATATTCCTTTTTTTTTTCTAAATGAATTAATGAAACACAGTACTGGGAATTGGGGTGGTGGAGGTAATCGATAGAGTTAAGTTACGGACAAAAGGGCTTATCGTTTTCCCGAGTTTGGTGGACCGCCCCGTGACATGCATTTTCTGGGCATTTTCTTTGGCGTAATTCAATTCGGACCAGAGAAGTTATTTCTCATCACGGGGCTGTCTATTATTTATTTATTGTTTTCCCCCGGGTTTTGAGGATGTAATTGGTAATGGGAAAGCAGGCCCCCCCCTTTTATGGGTAATCCTACCAAACTAGCATAAAAGTGCAGACTCCTCATATTTTTATTCCCGACAGTTTGGTTGAGTTTTGGTGAGAAATGCTTATATATATCCCTAAGAATTCATCAAGCATTGCCGTGTATTTTTTGGAGGCCGAGTAAAATAGAGTCTGGACTAAGCCCAAAACCATACTAAGAGGGCCGAGGTGGGCTCTAGGATGGCCCAATAATTGGCCCATCAGGAAGAGGCCCAAAATGTCCAAAATGAGGCCCACATCCACGTGATCGTCCATGCTAATCATTTTTTGCTAAAAAAAAAGTGTAAGTTCGTATGTCTTTTATTTGAATTTGAGCTGCATCGGGAATGTGATATTGATGCTAAGGAACCTGCGTGGCAGAATTCGGACCTAAAGATGGTGACACAGAACAGTAAGACGACATCGAACGGAGTAATTTGAATCGAATCGCGAATAAGTTAATCCCATGAAGTCACATTCTTGGGCTCTAGACAATATGTGTTCGCGATTGTGATGCATATACTATAAACATTGAGGTATTTCATTTTTTTTATAGAAGGGAATCGAATTTGGAGTTTCTGATCGTGGCTCCTAGTTGATAGTTTCGGTTCGTGTTCTCGTATTTTTCGTTAATAATAGTTATCAGACTTTTTATCCTCGATTCTTTTCATTTTGGTAATGTATTCTATCGGCCATCACATCACCAAATAATTTTTTTGACGGACTTACTTATCTGACCGTCCGGCTCATCTTTACGAATTGGCAAAATATACATTTATGGCCTCAACTTTGAACCAACTTTTTGTTTTGCCATTAACTTAGTTTGTTATATAATTTTGTCACAAACTTTTATTTTTATTTTGATTTTGGCCAATCATGAATTTCTTCTAGCGAAAGCCAAACAAGGCCTTAATATAGTCTGACCCGTGTCCTATAATAATGGAGTTTCAACCTATCATTCATTCATCTCATAATCCACTTTATCCGCAGTAGTCGCTCCCTAATAGCACATAATCCAGCCTTCATCGATTTTTCATATTTTTTGACAATATCTGCAACTATCATTAACTTCGGCTTCCAATTCATTTGATTTGTCCATCAAAATTTTATAATAAAAAAGCAAATGAAAGGTTTAAATATTATTTCCCATTTTTAAAATTTTTTTTTTCTCTTTAGTCGATAAATGAAAATTATCTATTAAGGTCTGTTTGGCTTAAGCACGATAAAATTCAAGGTTATTCAAAATCAAAATAAAAATAAAAGTTGGTGACAAAATTATATAATAAACTAAGTTAATGACAAAACAGAAAGTCGGCTCAAACTTGAGGCCGTAAGTTGATATTTTGCCTTACGAATTTTATAATAAAATAAGTAATTATTTTATAAATTTTAGAAATATTAAAAAATGATTAACTTCGTGAAGAAGAAAAATTTTTGGCAGGATTCAAACCCGGGCTCAACTAAAGCAAAGCCTGATCGAACTCGGCCCTGGTGATTTTTCTACTCGGGTTATCAAAGGAAATAATTATTCATTAGAAGAGCCGTTGCCAAAGACAAACCTTTGTGGGTCATGTTTGCGCCCTCGCGTTCCTGACATGTCGATTAGACGTAATTAGCAGTCAATCCGGACGCGAAAGCTGTGTGTCTGACAATCACATAAGATAACTGCGGGCGGGCAGGACACTGTACGGACAGGAAACAATGTCAATGCACTGGGTTGGCAATCTTTTAGCTCTAATCTATCATTGTCCCTCTCCCTCCAATCAATCTCACTGCCATTGATGTACGTATCGTGTGTTATGAACAGTTCTTTTCCTCTTTCTCTCTGTTGAAGCTACAACAAGGCTATCTATATATAGTCCATTTCAAACTCTCTCATCGTGGAACGAAAACCCTGGCGGGGAGAAAAGAAAAACACTACGCTTACCCTACATCACTACTTGAGACTTACTGAAGGTCTGGAACTGTCACGAAAATAAATTGTGCACAGGCAGGCTGGCATTTATGTGGGTGGCCTTGGAAGGGAGGCTTACATTCTCGGTGGGGGCCACCCCTCTCGAGTTCAATAGTAAGTATGTTGTGTCATAAAACATCACATTGATTTGACAAGTGTTGGGGAGTCCATTTCCCTACACATCTTACTAATCCTTTAGTGTCCCGATAATTCTATCCTCCCATGAGTTAGTTCTCGCGTCCAGCCATATATCGTAATGTTACTACAAGGACCATGGAGGTGTCCCGTTCTTACAATCATTGGACCAATCTTTTCAGCCCGATGGGATATGGCGTTCCCTGCGGAATTGGGTGTGGAGTGTCCCCCACACACACACAAAGTTTGGGTCTTTTGAAGAGGGGGATGTAATAAACTATACAGTGTATGAAAGACATCAGACCAAATAATTCACGACTACGATGAGCGAAGAGGACGACAACACGTGGAAGAAGGGGGCCTCGAAAGTCTGACAAAGTGGACAGTATATTTGGACGAGAGAGAGAGAGAGGGTCGGTCCGACGGGGAAAATTCGTGTGATCCCCCACCCTCCCTCCACAAAAAGAGAATCGGCTGGCATGGCGCCTCAACTCCCAACATGTCCACGAAGCTGTGTATGGGAGAAAGATGAGTGTCTTGTCCTAGGAAGAAATGGTACGTGAGTTGCACGAGGGCCCTCGCCCACCGCCCTCCTCGAATGTCTGTCCAATACCACAGATTTGAACGAGTGTGGTATATTCAATTCCATCGCGTCGGTCCTTGGATAGATTACTTATAAATATTACAGTATGATGACAGATCATGCCCCGTGAAATTTGTAATTAATTGAACGCGGGAACTTGGGTGAAGGAACACGAGTGACCCCGATAAACGGATTCAGTCATTTCCTGTTAGGTTCACAATAGCATCCCTTGAAGAGGACAGCTAATCGGAGGTATATAAATCACGACAAACTCGAAAGCGAGACGTCAGTTGCATATACCCACTAAGGTCGTCTATCATCCTGTGGTAACATATCCCCCATTGCTTAACAAGTTATTGCGCGGATGAGTAGGTCAATTAAAGACTGTCCTTTCTCCGTCGAGACAATCATCGTAGGGTTTGTCGCGGCCCTCTCAAAGCGACGACAAAAGCAAAGAGCTTCAACCTGTTGCAGGCGACAATCACTCTGTTGGCAGCCCTATTCCCTTTAAGTAGCATCGCTCGAGTTAAGCGCCTGAGCGTCGAGAGGGTAACACGCATTTGTCAGTCTTCCCAAAATGTTAATGAAGTGGGGACGAGCTCCTCCTTTAATTCAGCTTTGACAGGACTCCTACTCCCCCCACCTTTACGCGTAGGGATTTGTTGAGATCGAAAGCCCACCCAACTCATCTTAGGACAGCCACAAGAACCGAAGCCCCCCCTCCTCCTTCACGACAACAACTACTTGAATGAGGGGAAGAAATTGATCTTGAGGTTGAGGTTTCTGGTGTAATAAAGAAATGGAAGAAAGAAAGGAGTCGCTTGCCAGCTATACGAGGAAAGGCACACCAAGAACATAAAATTCTTTCCGTCATTTAATTGAATAATTTGCCAGCTATGAAGGTGATTGACGCTACATTCAAGATGACACTCGTGTATGTTAACGTGAAGCTTAGGAGAACTAGGCGACGGCGGGTCTTTCGACATATGTAACTGTATATGGTAGGTTTTGAACTTAGACTTAAGCGAATCAAAACTCCTCTCCACTGGACTAACCCCATGTTGTTATCTCATTTTATATTATTCATTCGTTGATACGGACTATGGGGTTGGTCATTTTCTTTAACCCGACTTGACCAAGTTGATATGCCAAGGGCACCACTTTGAAGCTGAAATTGATTCTAAAGGAGGGGCAAAGGAACTGGTCTTATTTGATTCCTTCTTCAAAATAAATAAATAAATAAATAAAAGGCTCTTAAAAGTTTG
Source organism: Melastoma candidum (assembly GCA_023653495.1). Lineage (NCBI taxonomy): Eukaryota > Viridiplantae > Streptophyta > Magnoliopsida > Myrtales > Melastomataceae > Melastoma > Melastoma candidum. The sequence goes on along the minus strand of CM042891.1, from coordinate 4,748,862 downwards.
AAGGGTGAGGATGGGAGTGGGGGAGGGTCAATTATGAGAACAAAAGTGAAAAGGAAACAAAAACAAAAGCTTTTATGAAAAAGATAGATCGAATAATAATAATAATAACAATAATTCACTGGCACACTACCATTGAAAGAATGTATATATATATTTATAAATCAGAATGATGGGTTATAAATTAAAAATTATCGCCTGTTATTGAAATAAAAGAACCCATGTAATAATTTAGTAATGAAATTTCGATTCGTGATATTATTCATCATATCTCTAATCGAATTTAATGTCACAATATTATTTTATTTAAAAGTCTTCGACGGTGAAGGAAATGAATATTTGTTTAACAAATGAAATAAAAATAAATTAAAAAATTTGGGAAAAACATTTCCGAGAAATTCCACCTTGAGCAAAGGCAAGATCATTGGAACGAGGAATGTATCGTTGTGACCATGAGAGTGACATCTTGCTGACGTATTCCGCTAGTTTCATTAGTCAAAAATTTTTTTTCCAACACAAATATTATCACGTCCTATTATGGAAGACCTTAATCAGAAGCATGTATGAAGCTTTACATTTATTCAAATATCATGTAATATATATTTGAATTTCATATTCACTCGTGGTAAACGAAAATACTGAATTGAAGAGGAACAGTTGTTCGTATGGCTGTGAGACATGTTGCGATGGTTGCTTCCACGCTACTCTCTCTGATTTCTTTTCTGGATACCAATCTCTCACCAATCTACGACCCGAGTTTGTCGCCAAACGGGGGCCAGTTCTCCCAATCGATACGAACTTCCCCTGTTCAACGCCACGATGATAAAGATTGGCAATGAAGTACTATGAAACCCTTGCAACCAACTATTCATAACATTTATCACATTTGGAATATGTACTCGGGGTTGCTTACATGGGCATATTCCAGGTAAACTAGATCCACATGCATATGATTCTCGAATCAGGTCAAAATCACTCCTCCCCCCCCCCCCCCCCAAAAAAAAAAAACTAAACGAATATGTGCAATCTGCAAAGTGTCCCCAGCCGAGATTAGGAGATTGAAACGAGGTGTAATGAGTACATTAGAATGCGAAATAGGATCATGATCTTCTAGCTGTGCATTCTTCGGAACCATTTCCTGTTAAAACATCGCGGATTAAGCCCCTGTGATTTAACATCGAGAACTGCTCGCTTGAGTTAAATTCATGTGATATCTTGCATATAAAGGAGGAGCTTTATAATTACATATTATGATCGTGTACTTTAACCACAGGCGGACGGCGAGTTAATCATTAAAATATGGTCAAAATGGGAAAGGACCAAGTCGAAATTTGTGATTGATTTCAAATCCTACTATAAGTCAGAGACTAACCATATTATTTTGGTCTTGGGAAAAGCATTAAGGTTAGACTCACTGATTGATTTCGACTGATATAATCATCGGTTAGGTTAATGGACTTGGAATTTAAGTTAAGACCCATTAGAGGGAATTAATAATGCCGAAAAGATTGCATGGCCCTATCTCATTTATTTCCCATTATGAAGGACCGTGTTCGGCATGGATTGTTCTATAGCATAGGGGTGGAGGGGAGACGGGGTTTGTAGCAACGAAACAATTCTCATTCTCAGGTGTGACATTGACCAAGCCAAAAAAGGGGATACGCCACGCCTAAAATTTTAGCTATGAGGGCTATGTCGAATAATGGGGTTGTCCTCCAATGAAGAGAGGAAGTTTGTCCCATGAATGATTGGGGCAAAACAAATGGGAAACGAATACATATATGTGTAAAAAGTTAGCAATCGAGTAAGAGATTGGGTTTGATGAGTAGTGAGTGGAGGGAGGGAGGGGGGAATCGAATTCTCCTTTCTCTTCTAGTTTGGAATTCCGAGGAGAAAATGTATATATCTTAGGAGTAGAATCACGATTCATAGAAATATATTACCGATAGGATCGCCTCGCTGATATAATACGATAAAAATGTACGATTACGTTAAATTTATGGTCGAGTAGATTCGTGTCGTCACGTGTTGACGGCAGAGAATTTCTCTGGGATGGATACCGCTTGTGAACGTCCCTATTCCTGATGTCCCTATTGTCCTAATAGGATTTGATATGACGGGATTGTCATCCCCAACGATATCGCTCACTTTAAATCGTGCCCAAATCTTCTTCGTCCTCATCTTTTGTTGAGCATCGGACAGTAGTAGTGGAGTGTGGTTCCATCTTCGAGATTTCTGGATCTTGACCGATGCTTTCTCAGTGGGAGTAGGGCAATGACCATACACAACGTGTTCAAACCCTTCATGATAGTTTATTCAAAGTGATCAAGCTTTAGCAAACAGCCTCTGCTGACATGTCGAGGCCAACGAATTATCTGTTCATTCTGCTGCTATCCCCGGTACCACATTCCGCCGTGATCTTTGATGGAAGGTTCCTCGAGAGGTCCATGTAATAACGAATATGAATGTAGTGTAATAAATTTGCCGACCCTTATCAAGTGCAAAGGCAAGTGCTGGTTGAGAACTGAGTGTAAGAGTAACTAGGGAATCACACAAAAAGGCTCACATCCCATAATTTTTTCCAAACTACAACAATCATTTTATGATGCACCTCGGGAGAATAAATCATTCATTTTTTTTAAACCTATGCTACTACTACTACCACCACCACCACCATCACCTGCTTTGTTGATGAAGTTCCTTCAGGTGTATAGACTATAATAATAACCAACAATGGTATGAAATGGAATCCCCCATTCACCACAAAAGAAAATGACATAGAATAATGTCGATAAAGCAAAGCAGACAATGTGGAAAAAAAATTAAAGACGTGGTGTGTGAGTGGGTGGGGATGATGTTCGTGAAATGTCCCATGTGAAGAGCACAAAGTGGAACATCACTCCGAGATTTCTTCTTTGGTGTCAAAGTTTGGAAATCTTAGTGTGGTGTCAAAATCCATTCACTAATCATTACTCATCCCACTACCAAAAGAAAAGAGAAGGGTTAATCCTCTCTTTGGAGGCTATATAACCCTTTGGGATGAGCTCGGAGAAATTAGCGTGTCTTCACTTAATTTCTTTTGGATTTCTAGAGAAGACAAAATGGGAAGTGTTTAAGTCAAAAGGTTTAGGTAGGAAAAGAGATTGTTAAAAAGGAGGGATTTGGGAGGGCGGGTTTTGCTCCTCTTTTTTACACTTTAAATTCATACAAAAGAGAGAGTGTGTTTTGTAAAGCATTCTTTGTATTATTTAATTGTTTTTTAGTGGCAGAAAAAATGGAAGTTTGGGGGAAAGAATGTTGATGGCCCAATTAATTGCTCATCAATCCCGGACTGTAGTTACTAATTTTTGTTTTTGGGTGCGACAAATTTTGGTCAATTTCAGTATGCGGACGAATCTTTTTGCTTTGTTTTGTATTACAAATATTCATCCCCTGTTTGTTATCAGGAGTGTTTTTAGAGCTAAGTATAAAGATTAACGTTAAATCATTTCGCATATTCCGCTGACTCATGACCCCGTAGTGATCTTCTGGTCACATCCGGGAGGTGTAGTACTGATCACGTTTGATTGCTTTCAATGCCACTCGTGAAAATATTCGATCTAATCTGGGATAGCATTAAGGTTCGTCGAAATGATATGAACACTCGAGGGAATCAGGAAAGTAACGATTTCCTTTGGACATCCCCAGGACGGTTGCTTTTTGCTCGCCACAACTAAAATAAAGAGATTTGGTGGTGGCTGTCCCGAGACCACTCTCCCACGGTTTCAACGTCGGGGCTGCCGTTTGAATAGCATTCCGGATACGTCAAGGTGTGTCATGTAGAATGTGGAATAACCCGGTTCGATTAGGGAGCAACGGATTTGATCCGAGCACGGCACGGCATAGAAGGCTATCCTTACCGCCCCCTTTGTTATGAATATGGCCATCACGGTTTTTGGATGATCCATAAAAAAATCTAGAGGAATCCCTGATCATCCCCGACTCATTGGATCCCATGTCGTCTCTTCGCGATAGAGAATACTTGGGTTCTTTTGTAAGGTGTGGTCAAGTAAAAGCTACTTTTGATTTGTTAAATGAAATTCAAATCCTTTTGTTCTTTTGCGAGTTAAGACAACCTTTTGATGATTGGAAGCCTGAATGGAGGTACCATTGGATGTAGTAATTACTCAAGGTGTGGATCGACTAAATGATTTGCTTCGCACTATATGTCGCCCCCATGACATTTTCGGGAGGAATAATTGCTACTCTATCCACGGCTAATGAATCGCTCATTCAATGTCTGAGAAGCTATTACTCCTTCGACGGGGAAATATCATCGAGTGATTGCGCTACAACAAGCACTTCAACAAACCATCGAGGAAAGGACAGCGTTTATGATTGTTTAAGATTTTGAGATATCGAAGCTCTCCGACCCATCAGTTGGTTACATGCATCATATGCAGGTTGTATGGTGAGGTGATGAATTCCTTTACAACAAGGAATGATAGCCATAGGCGTGAGGTGGAGAAAAAGAAAAGAGAAAGTAAGTACGAAGAAGAAGATGAAGAAGAAGAAGAAGAAGAAGAAGAAGAAGGGATAGATAGATCGATGGATAGACAGATAATTAGGTTTGATTCCCCCGCTTTTGCCGCATGCATAATATTAGCCAATTTTTTCAGTATCTCTGGAAATTAATTCATGATGTTTTGTTATAGTAAACAAATAATCGCGTCTCTTGTATTTATTGTGAGTATTGGAATCACAAAAATATACATTGAATTATTTTTGAGAGTTTGTAATTTTACCACGTTGAACGTCACCGGACGACATCAAGTCCATTGTATGGGAGTCTCAAAAGTAACTTAAAAATCTATTTTTTATTTACTTGCCAAATTGACTACATTGATATCAATGGTCAATGGAATCAGTAGCTTGATTATTTTCTATGCATGACATAAAAGAAAAAGAAATAAGGAAGAAAATATCTAAGAAAGGTATATAATCAATTTAAAACCGTGAAATAAAAATCTAAAAAAAAATAGAAAAAAAAACCTCAATCCCGAGGAGGGAGTGAGTGTTACAAAAGCTGGATAAATTCCCACTTCTTCCTCCATCATCACTCTTGTCCGAAGGAGACACTTCTTCCCACTCCTAGAAGCAAATCAACGGGGTGTGTCTGAAAGGGGGAGGTGGTTCTCTCCTCTCCAAACTCTTCCGACTCCTCCTTTCACCGCCGTCTCTGCAGGACGGCTGCTTGCTCCCCCCTTTCTCTTTTCCTCCATTTAAGGCATTCATTTTCCCCCTTCCCCCTGTTTCCTTCTTTCTTTCTTTCTTCTAGTTGAGTAATTAAAAAAAAGGCAGAGCATTTGTCGTTCTTCGCCCTTTGATTTCCATTATTTTGATTCCATTTTCTCCTACTTGTGGTTCTTTTCCCCAGGTGTTTTCAGTCGGATCAGGGGAAAGTGTCCTCGGGAAATGTTGCCTCAGAAGCAGGCGGAGGAAGCCATCGTCCCCGGCTTGGCCGAGACTGACCGCGACGACGGCAAGGACGATGATGGTCAGATCAGGGACGGCGGAGATATTGGCTCCGACCACTCCGGGTTCAGCGTCAAGAGCATCCTCTGGCACGGCGGCTCCGCCTGGGATGCCTGGTTCAGCTGTGCCTCTAATCAGGTGAGTGTTGCTGCGTCCCCCCGCGGTTTATGAGATCGAGAGGAGGATGGGTTGATGGAGCTTCGGTGTTGTCCTGTTGCAGGTGGCGCAGGTGCTGTTGACGCTTCCCTACTCGTTCTCGCAGCTTGGAATGTTGTCCGGGATCATCCTCCAGGTGTTCTACGGCCTCCTGGGGAGCTGGACGGCGTACCTCATCAGTGTCCTCTACGTCGAGTACCGGGCCCGGAAGGAGAAGGAGAACGTGAGCTTCAAGAACCACGTGATCCAGTGGTTTGAGGTCCTCGACGGGCTCCTCGGCCCCTGCTGGAAGGCCGCGGGTCTCGTCTTCAACTGCACTTTCCTCCTCTTCGGTTCCGTCATCCAGCTCATCGCCTGTGCCAGCAACATCTACTACATCAACGACCGCCTCGACAAGCGGACGTGGACTTACATCTTTGGCGCGTGCTGTGCCACCACCGTATTCATCCCCTCTTTCCACAACTACCGCATTTGGTCCTTCCTCGGGCTGGGAATGACCACATACACAGCGTGGTACCTCACGATCGCCGCCCTCATTCACGGCCCGGTACGCATCACGCCCCCTGTTCCATCCGCATTAATTTCTGGCGAAACCGCCGACGGGCAGCGTTTAATCAATCCTGCGGCCACAGGCGGAAGGCGTGACGCACTCCGGCCCGAAGAAGCTGGTGCTGTACTTCACCGGGGCCACCAACATACTCTACACCTTCGGCGGCCATGCTGTCACTGTGTAAAGTTTCCCCTTTTCTCCTCTAACTATATATATTTTTTAAATAATTTTATTTCTAAATATCATTTAATCATTAATTGTATTAATTAAAAAATCACTCTTTCATTCTTAATTTTAGGGATAGTTCTACTTTTCAAAAAGAAAAATTTTGGGGCTGCGTTTTGCCTGCCTGACTGCGGACACAATAATTGAAAAAGGATTGTTTTTTTTTTCTCTTAAGAAAATAAAATAAAATAATTCCCCCTTTAGAAAATAAAATAACATGAAAAAAAAAGCTGCGAAAGAAAGTTCCTTCTTTATGATTTTTTATCAGGGGCTGTATTTCAAAAATAAAATGGTAAATTTTTTTACAATAAAAAATATTAAATTGACAGTGTTGGTTGTTGTTGTAGGGAAATTATGCATGCAATGTGGAAACCACGGAAATTCAAGTACATATACCTAATGGCAACACTCTATGTGTTCACCTTGACCATCCCGTCCGCGTCCGCCGTGTACTGGGCGTTCGGCGACCAGCTCCTCAACCACTCCAACGCCTTCTCGCTCCTCCCCAAGTCGGGATTCCGTGATGCGGCCGTCATCCTCATGCTCATCCATCAGGTGTCGTAGGCGCGATTCCCGATCTGTCTGCACACGCACAGGAAGTAGGAACTAACATTACCGTAACCTCCCTGTCAAATATTGCGCAGTTCATAACGTTCGGGTTCGCGTGCACGCCGCTCTACTTCGTGTGGGAGAAGGTGATCGGGATGCACGACACGAGGAGCATATGCCTGAGGGCGCTGGCGAGGCTGCCGGTCGTGATCCCGATCTGGTTCCTGGCCATAATCTTCCCGTTCTTCGGGCCGATCAACTCGGCCGTCGGGGCTCTCCTCGTGAGCTTCACGGTGTACATCATCCCGGCCCTCGCGCACATGGTAACTTACAGGAAAGCCTCCGCCCGCCAGGTAAAACTTAAAACCGTACATTCATGGTCAATGTCCTTTTTCTTATTGAAAACAAAGGGGACAAAGATTAGTGGGACCTTTTCCAAATTTTACATTACTGGAGTGTCCATTAGGCCATCACTTGTAGACAAGTGAGTGCATTTAAGACACAGGGGATGTTGGGACAACATTTGGAAACCGACTCTACTGAGATAATTGGGATGAGGTAGATGAGATAGACCCGCTGATCGTGGTTCGTTTTTTCCTGACAGAATGCCGCCGAGAAGCCGCCGTTCTTCTTACCTAGCTGGACGGGGATGTACGTGCTGAACGCGTTCGTGGTTGGGTGGGTGTTCGTGGTGGGGTTCGGGTTCGGCGGGTGGGCAAGCATGACCAATTTCGTCCGGCAGGTCGATACCTTTGGCCTCTTCGCCAAGTGCTACCAGTGCAAGCCCCCAACCCCTCCGGCTGCGACCGCAGCAGCACCGATCCACTGATGAATAATATGTCCCGCGGCCTCCCCACCCCGCCTCCCTTTCTTACATACCCCGAGCAAAGGGATGCGCCAATGCGCCAATCCCCCCACCCCCCTCTCGCTCATACTACATTCGATGCGTGCTTAGGACATGTCAAAATCTTAATTTAATTTTAAAATTTTCAATTCTCCCCCCACCAACCCAAACCTTCTCTAAATTCTTGGGTTGTTTAGGAATTAAGCTAGGGACCAAAAAAAAAAAAATCCAAATTAGTAGTGTGATTAAAATTGTGAAGATTCCCACTTGTTATTCACTAAAGAAAGCAATATGCTTATAGATCTACTCCCCCTCTACTATGAATGAGTGTAGTACTAAATATTTGAATGACGGTCGATATAATAACTATATAGTATTAAATTTCTATATTATTTATGATTTACTTATTCTCACCCTCATGATAGGGGGATACTATTAAGATATGGTGTTGGGTTTTTTTTTTTTTTGGGGGGGGGGGGGGGGGAGTTTGGGCCCCGCATAGCTGAAAGTTTGGCAAACGTCATTATTACAAGCATGTTTCCATCCTATCCACTAAAGTATGTCCCTTTTTAACATGTACATGAAAAAAAATAATATACAGAACAATCAAGTTATGCCTTTCTACCCAATTGGGTTTTACATTTCCTTACATTATCTCAAAAGGGTTATGTTTTTTTTTTGGGATAACATTTAAAAGATCGAAGAAATGATGGAGGCTTGTGTTGGAGGGATGGATGTGGACATTATCACCATTATTAGTATTCATCTTCATCTTTTAACCTGCCGTCCACCTCACATGGCTAACACGGACTGCCGGTCACGTGCCTTGCACATGCATAACATACATGAACCATCCCCCTCCCCCAACCCCTTAGGAAGACGATGGAAATTGTTTTCTTCTCCCCCAAATTGGGGCATGGCAGGCCTCCTCGCCCCCGACACAAGTCGATGTATTTTTTTTTTAATAAAAAGGTAAGAAAATTTGAATTCGAAACTAATTGAACAATCATGAGCAACTTTCATCTGTGCACAAGAAATCCCCATATGTGGTGTTTCTGAAAGAGAAAGAAAAGCTAAATCAACTGATATGTTGGTGCGGTCGATGGTATTTGGCACCCACTTTTGACTAAAGAGTTGTGCAGAGATATTCCACAAAAGGGTTGGGGCTTCTAATGGTACCGAGTAAATTACTCCAAATTCCAGCCATCGGGAATCACATACCCTTTTGGGATGATACTACTACCAACATCTTCCCTGTTCCGAGGGAGAGACTAGAGAGATCTTGTTTTTGTAGTTGAGTTGGGATCCTCTTCGCGTGGCAAAACACGTTGCGATATATCGGGGACTCAAAATGTTGAAAGAAAATGTAGTCGCCAATAAAAGTAAAAGAAGTACGAATACAGATTCACTAAGTGTAAAAGAAAAGACTTACAGCCATCGTACAACAACACTTGAAACGATTACGAACAGTTAGGTTGACAATCAAGCAGCCCTTCGGGGTCATGGAATGATTGTCGTGTGTTTATAATTGACCAGGGCGGACTTATTTATAAACACTAACTATTAACTTCCGATCGACGCACATTTAACACGTACTAATTGTCCTAAAACTAACTAATCGATCGAGTATCGAAACTATATTGTCGACCAACTCATGTTGAAGCATCGATCTCTGTCTTGAAAATCACTTCGACGCTGCTTTAGGCTTCATCGTCGGCGCTGCTCCATCCCTTATCGACGCTGCTTCAGCCTTCACCATCGACGCTGCTTCTACGCCAGCCGTCGGTGGAGCTGCTTCTACGCCAGCCGTCGGTGCAGCTGCTTCTACGCCAGCCGTCGATGGAGCAGCTTCTACGTCAGCCGTCGATGGTGCAGCTTCCATGCCAGTCGTCGATAGAGCTGCTTCTACGCCAGCTGTCGATGTTGTCGAGGATGTCCATCGACGAACTATGGAGTTCTTCATCATCTATGGCGTTTCTCTCTAGGCTTACCATTACACATGGTCTCGTCGATGTTAGGCATCGACCTTGTCCAAAATGTCGTTTTACCTTGTAAACAGATCCAATGAAAGGATGTTTCTTTTCAACCATAGATTGCTTTTGATCTTCAACAACTTAGGCTTAGTTCAGTCCGGCAAACAGTCTTACTTCCCACACGCCCCCATGTTCACACGCCACCACTCTCACGTTACAACAATTGAAGATGTATCACCTTTCATGTCATATATAATAATAAGGTTTCTAAAACACGTTATGACTCTATAAATTTAATTTAATTTAATATGGTATGGCCACGAAATTCAACCAAAACAGTCGAAGATCATCCCATCCCATCCCATTTACAATGAACAAGAACAATGTCTATCACATTTTCCCACAAACTGCCACAAAGGCACGGAACAACACCGCCCGAGGAACTCGTCGATGTAGTTACATCAACCTAAGAACCGAATCCATCAGCCTCGTACGACAGCTCCCGGACCACTTTAAAGATATGGAAACCGCGTGAGAGGCGACATTCATGACGCCGGGGTAACATCCCCAACTCCAACTGAAAGGGTGTTGCTCTTGCAGCAGGAGCATATGCATTGGATTCTCATTGAAGTATAATCTACTCAAAACGTGTGGGTGTCACTGTTGTCATCGATGGGTGGGAGGATAATCTCCCGAATACCATCGCCTCCTATTTTGGATCCTTCAATTGAAGTTAGCTTCACTTCCACACTGTCAGAAATCCTTTGTTATCTCTTCTACAGTTTTTATGAGATTCATCTCTGACCGACCACCCTCTGTCACAATTCTTTTTTTAAAAGTCAATGATTTCGCAACAGTTCGCTTTTGCCAGAATTTTTCAAGTAACCCCCGAAACACAAGGAAATTAATTACTTCAAAATAAAATAAGGATAAATAAGAATGATACGTCACGAAATTTCAAACTTTAAATGGGCTTTAAAGTCAATTTGAGGGGGGGGACAATGAGAAAAGGCCAGTATGAATGAGGCCCATGAATGTCAGAGATAGGCCCATTAACAAATGGGCCAACGCCCGATTACGGATCACCAGCTGTTTCCACTGCCACGTCATCGATTCGAGGCTCGATCCCCCGGATTACTAATTCATGACCGTAGATTAGAATATGGATCCAACGCCCAGAAACTCTCCCGACAGGGAAAACAAAACAAAAGCTGAGGCCTCAATTCCCTTGTGTCCTTTATATAGTGAGGTTGTCCGCTAAGGAGACGACGCCACCAACACCGTACCAAATCTAGGGGACACGAGTTCCGGGCGATCCCAACGAGGAAGGAAAGGGAAGGGGGAGCGCGACGATGTCCGGGAGGGGGAAGGGAGGGAAGGGTCTGGGCAAGGGAGGGGCGAAGAGGCACAGGAAGGTGCTGAGGGACAACATCCAGGGGATCACGAAGCCAGCCATCCGGCGACTCGCCAGGAGGGGAGGGGTGAAGCGTATCAGCGGGCTCATCTACGAGGAGACCCGCGGTGTCCTCAAGATCTTTCTCGAGAACGTCATCAGGGACGCCGTCACCTACACTGAGCACGCCAGGAGGAAGACGGTCACGGCTATGGACGTCGTGTACGCCCTAAAGAGGCAGGGGAGGACCCTCTACGGCTTCGGCGGCTGAGGGAGGGTTGAGATTTGCTCTTGGTGTAGCAATTCTGGGATGTTGTAAATGCTTTGTTTGTCTTTGTTTGGCCATGTCGGGGTTTTGGGTTTGGAATGAAATGGGGGATTCTGGATCAGTGATTGCGCTAATGTCAAAAACCTATCTTTTAGCCGACCCAGAAAGATCAGACATCCATCTCTTCTTGCCTCTCATAATTGCTTCCAACTTCACTTGGGCCTTTTTTCCCAAGTTTTGTCAGAAAGGATCAATAGAATTGCCAAGTCCCCAAGATCATATAAGAAAGGGGACAATTAGGGGAGACGAAGCTCATGCTGGCTATCTCTTCTGCCCCACCCGTCCTATCCTATGAGGAGGCCAGATGATGTGAGTCACTCTTCCGCGAATTAAAGCCATTGGAATCTGCAATATATGTACAGCGGTAGTTAACTTTGGAGCACAGTCATTCCATTCATAGATGCTGTGACGGTAAACGCCTTCAGGCAAGAGGTCGGATAGACCCTAAACTTGGTTCCAGACAACATGTGATATGTAGTAGTACTCTGGCATAGATCGGGGAGGGTTTAGTCAACTTACTGGACCTAAGGATCTCGAATCCAGACTACTTGCAGAGTTGTCCCCTTCGACCCAGCAGTGGCCTTCTGGTACATACAGCAAGTCATCCAGGGAGTCACTCCCCGTCCAGTCACCTGGTAATGCTACAATCCTCTTTATGTGGTTCTCTTTGTGATTGTTGGGAGAACTGCAAAATCAAATGAAAGACAACTTCAGTTTCAGTATCGGGTGAGTAGTTATAAGATTTCTCATGCAGAAAATAAGACAGGGTCAAGTTTTGAGTGCAGTAACTGGGCATATTTCATATCAGGCAGACATCGATAGCTTACTATCATACAGATGTTACTGAGGTAAACATGTAGCAAATACAAGGCAGTCCAGCTCCTATATCAGTGACGCTATGGGTACACAAAAACCAACTAGATCACAATAAGTGCTGTAACAAAGAACAATGCATATTCTATTCTAATGGTCTGTCACTATTCATAGCTGTCCAACCCTGATGACCATCCCTTCTCATTCTGTACTTCTTCCTCAAGGTCCTGACTCCTGACCTCCCGAGCCAATACTACAACTTCTCCATACCCATCATATATTCCTAGACTTAACACAACTCTAATATCAGAAAATAAATCCCCATTCTGCAACAGACCTACGCTCAATGCATCTGCATTTTCCCCATGCCGTTCAACACAACACAAAAAGCAAAGAATTCGACGCAAACTACACAGTAACAACAAGCAGCAGAAACCCATTTTCATTACCAGAAAATCACGACATCCCCGTGCGACAATCGGTAGTTCTCCAGGCAAAACTTCTCCACAAAAACATAATCATCTGCACACACCCAAAACAGCAACAACAACAACAAGATCACTCCTTTATCCCGGCATCCCTTCCCGAGCAGCGCAACAACAAATACCCGAAACCCCAATGCCCCGAACATATAAAATAGAAAAATACGAGCGGCTCGCGGTACCTAACTGGCGTTAGTTCCGGGGTTGAACGTGGGGGACATGGAAGAACCCCGGACGGAGACGACGCTGGCGTACCGATCGGAGACTGTGACGCCGACGATCCCCACGGAAAAGTACTTCTTGGCGACGTCCCACAGTAAGGCTCGAATCCCTCCCATCCCCACACCCCCCGGCAGAGAAATCCCCGATCTTGGCCGATGCCGCCGCAAAAACCGAAAATCTGTCCTCACCTCTTCTTGCAGCAGCGAGAGCCGCTGGTCAGGTACAGACCAGCAGACGAGAAAGTTTATGGGCTTTTATGTGTATGGGCCAACCATAATAGGGTTGATAGGGCCGGACCGTGATAAGATTATGGGCCTTCCATTGGCCTACGTAATTGAGAATTATCAAAACCATAGTAAAGCCCGGTCTTCTGGAACATGGGCCTAAATGATTTAAAAAAAGAAATGAAAATCTTTATCTAATGCCAAGCAAATGAAGCAAGTCAATATAGCACCAAACGGGGGCACGCATTCATAGTTACATGTTCAGAGGTATATAAATATATTTTGAAACGCAACAACAATCATGGCGTATTATCTACAAATGATACCGGGATCACAAATCATCATCAATAAGGGTCGTGAGAGATATGCACAATGTCCAGGACAACAAGAGGTAGCTTCTCCACGGACATCACCAGTCTCCCCCTTCCGATCGAGCTGAGATCAACTATCTCGAAACGGGTGTTGTATATCCAGAGGTCACCGGAGTTCACCCATTTCAGGCTGTCCCGGCAGAATGGACATGATTGGGACCTTGCGTGCCTAGGACATCGCTAAAGAGCAAAGCAATAGCAGAGTGATTGGATATGTTAACACTAAAACAAACAATAGACTTGGATGTGTCGTGTGATTGTTTGCTTATCAAGTGTGGTAGCACTTCTGTTTTCATCACTTTTCTTGTACTTTGTCGCACAAAGTTCTCTCTGCTTCCTCTCTTCGACATCGCTGACACCTCTGTAGTTGTAAAAGGGTAGGAAATATAACAACTGACATTGAACTATCACTCGTCCAGGATTTAAAGCAGTTCACATTAGATAAAAGCTCAAAATCCACATTTTCCAGTAACCAACTCCATCTCGTGTTCCAATATCTCCTTTTCATCAACTCAAGTTCTGTCTAATGTCATGTCCTTCCTAGAATTTCTTAATTGACAAAGCCGAGACTCATCATTTGACTAACTGAACGTATCAAACACAACCCACAACAGATTCATCGTCTGTAAGCAACCCAGAAAGCAAAGTTCTGCCACAACTTACCATATAACTCCTTAATGCTTTTCTTTCCTGAACTAACATGGTGGTCTTCCATCGGCACAGGCCTGTAAAAAAGCTGTCAAAAAATCAGCCCAACGGATAGAATGGACGATCAGCGAACACAACCATGAAACTGCCTAAGAAGCTGCTTCACACTCCTTATAAATGAGAACCCTGAGCAGTCCTAGTGACCCCGCCAGGCGGAAACCATCCCACTGCACAAGAAAGAGAAAGAGATGTTCTGCCTGGCTGTACGATCATCTCATCTATAGGCAACAACAATCATATTCTTGTGGTTAATCTGATGCTCTGGATACAAGGATATACCATGACAGTGTGATGATAGCCTTCGGCCTTTGGATAAATGAAAAAATTAGCCCTTAGGGCAGACAAGCAATGCCAGCCTCACCAAATAACTGAGGAAGATCAATGGGTCAGGTAAGCTGCAGATGAAAGTTCGTGATTCTCTAACTCACAATCTATTATAATATTTTCTAATCTAAACAGTGCTCACATTGGTCATAAGCCTAAAAAAAGTGTATTTAAACAGCGAGAGACGAGTAGTAACTGCCCTCATCCAGATAGCCCAAAAGTTTTGTGTCAACCAGACCACCCAAGCAAACTTCTGAGGTAACAATTTACATATTATTACTGAAAGGACATACAGAGAAAAGCACACGTGGCAAGAGCAAGGACATATTCTGGAAAGGTAGTACGCATTGTCCATGTTTTCTCTGATGAAGCGGGTGTGGGATATGAAGAACACGGCAATAAGAACAGACTCACTCTACGCTAACATTCGGCAACAATATCTGTGATCTAGAATTTGGTATACTATAAACGCAAACCTGATTTGAATTTCCCGACATGCACTGTTGAATACTTGAAAAGGAAAAAACTGCTCGGAAAGGCTTCTATGGCCTATGAAAGGTGCCTAACATTGAAGTCCACCTTTCCATCAAGCACTAATACCAACATAAAACAAACCAATGCACCAAAAACATTTTGGGGACACCACCTTTTCAGTTGACAAAAAAAATTTGAAAAGGAAAAGAAGAAAGAAAACCAACGGATGTAGCCTGGAATCAAATATCAATCCTGACAATACCAAATCACCAATGCGGTATCCTACTCAAACAATTAGCTGCGAAAAGCCAACACATGTCTGGCAGCATGGAAAGCAGTTATTTTATAGCTCAATACCACATCAAAACAAAATGCCATACCGTAAAAAATTCCCAGGACCAAAGCACACACAATTGCGGCGGTTATCACCCACAACAGCGAGCTCTTTATCCTCTTACCCGCACTCCTGCAATCAGCAATCCATCGACACACAATCAATGCCGTTCAAACTATCAAACCGAAGTTACACAAACAGAAGCGGTCCTATCCTGATCTCCCTCGTAGTAAAATATAGCAAACGGAATGACAAAGAAAACCAGCACCGCATCCGCGATGTAAACGGCGAGCCAGAGGTCCTGCATCGGGAGCGTCAACTTGCAAGCGCCATTGTAGACCGCATGACGACATGCCTGGCGATTCTCGACGTCAGCGGGGGGCATGAGTGTCGAAATGGCGGCGACGGAGAGGCCGAGGACGACAACAAACTTGGGGAAGTAGGCCTGGTTGGCATCGTCGGGGTGCTGGTAGTTGACGAGGAGGTAGACAATAAAAATAAACACGAGGGCGCACACGACCAGGATTACGATTACTAGAGCGAGGTTGAAGTCGCCCGGTGGGGGCGTTTTCTGGGTTTTGGGGGAGTCGAAATGACTTTTCTAACCTCAGATCGTTTATGGGTGGGGTTGATACTGATAGGCAAGGGCACGTGAGGGATAATTTAGAGATTTCACTGCGGACAAACAAATCAATTAAGCAGCCGGTCTCAGAAGAGCGCGGCATGTCACTCTCGATAAGTAGTCAGGTGCACATAGTCCGACAGTGCGCCATCACGGGTTCTGTAGTTTCAAGAGCCAGGGATGACGAAAGAAATCCTATCATCTCCAACCAAAACGTGCAATATTCGAAAGCATATCGGGCCCGTCGTTTTGGGGGAGATGATCGCATGATAATACCGACATTCGTGTCAGTAAATTTTTATTCATATCATATCGATATATATTATTATTAGTTCATTATCCTTCTTTGCTTCCACAGGTTGGGAAACACTTCTTGTGCGTGCTGAGATGCCCGTTATTGACCAATTCACAGTGATCAGCTTGATCGTGATCATCGTCTGGGCGATTTTAGTGCCTCGACCTGAGATTTCCCACACGGGCCCTTTCTCCTGATGTAAAGCCTGTACTCATTGAAGGTCATTGGAAGGTAGAGCGCCGGCTGGTCCTCGGTAACCAGCTCTTCAGCAGGTTTGATGAGGATATCGCCCCTTGGGTTGAAGAAGTAGGCCAGCGACACCCGCTCCTTGCCCGAGTTCACTATCACCCTATGCTCCACGCTCTTGTAACGCGCGTTGCTCAGCACCTGCCACAAAACACTCCTTAAAACCCCGGATATTTTGTTATTCGGGATCCAACCCAATAACTTGGGAGACAAACCTGCATTTGATCCCCGATATTGACAATGAACGCGTCGGGGATGGGTTTAACTGTGATCCAACGGTCACCTTTCCTGACCTGTAGACCAGGGACATTCTCGTCGGGCAGGAGGATGGTCAGGCCGCCAGGATCGGAGTGCGAGGACAGGCCAAGGGTGAGGTCCGGCTGAGGGCACTTCGGGTAGAAGTTGGCCCTAAGGCACGCTCCCATGTCTCCACCTCCAAAGGCTTCCTGGATGTAATCCTCTGGCAGTCCGAGGTTGATTGATAGCACCTTCATCAGCTCGCAGCATAATCCGACAACCTGTACACTGTACTCCGCGATCAATTCCCTGAAAAATCACACACATGAGTATATGGTGTTAGTGCTACATATCAGGATAATAAATCTTATTATTAATATTTAAAAAAATGTCAAAAATAAAAAACCTGTGCCCTCTGAGAATGAGAATCTTTCCATATTTAGGACAACAACGTGGGCGGCCGACAGCCCCTTCTTTTTTCTAAGAATAATTGTTGAATCCGTATCTCCCCTCTTGGTATTTTTTTTTCTTAGAATATACATTTTCTTTTGACAAAATACAGAAAGATGGATAATTTTGATTTCCAATAAAATGAGTCACTCAGCAATAGACACTCCTCATCTGCAGTCGGAATGAGTAGATAGAGTAACCTAACGTTTATATATTTATGAACGTAGTAAAGGGTTTTTCCAGGTTACCTGCAGAGGGAAGGCTGAGAAGGCCATTTCATGGGGTCTCTCGAGAAAGGAGGCAAGTAATGGAGGAAGTAGTAGTCGCTCCAGTCGAGCACCGCCCCCTTCTCGACCCCTAGCCGGCTACCGTACCCCTCATACGTACACGGATTGTTCGAGTACTCCGCCTTCAGCTCCTCAGGCAAGTGAAAGAACTCCCTCCACTTCTCCCTCATCTCCCTCATGATCCCCGGGTCGACCCCGTGGTTCACCACCTGGAAGAACCCCCAGTCCCTGCATGCCTCGTTTATCCTCCCCAGTATCGCTTCCGACCATCCCCCGCTCTCACCCCCGAGGTCGATCACTGGGATGTTCGACTTGGTGTCGAACCCCGAGAAGGACGTGGGCCTGTCGGGCAAGGGTTTCACGTACCGAGACGGGATCCTGGTAATGCCGCTCTCAGACAGGGACCGGACGCGGACGATGGGCTCGGGCCAGTAATCTAGCGAGTTGCTCATCATGATAACCCTTCCCTTCCTTGTTGTGATCTCTCCCTTCCCTTTGCTTGTCCTAAGGATGTAATAATATAGTACAGCCTAGGCGTGCCTGAAATAAATTTGCAACTACAATTTGGAACGTGAAAACATTTGGGAAAATATATTATAATCAAGAGATGGGGAGTGAAACACGCCAAAGTTTTTGGAAGTTTAGTTTTCGTGGGAATTATTTGTGTATTGATAATGTGGCGAGTGCAAGTGGAGGCTTTATTGGTCCAATTTTTATAGGAATAAACAATGGCTTTGGGAAGTGTTCAAGTTCCGGCGCCGTGATCGAATTGAGTTTCCACGTGGAATTCGAACGCAGAGGAGTCCAGCGACGTGATCGCGCAGGCGCAGGACGGTTCGGTTGGTTCCGACGATGAAACCGATTGATCCGATATTCTCGAAGGGGACCGCTCGACTTGTCACGAGAAATGGCAGCTTCTTTGTGGGAGTATGGCAAGTGAAAAATGTGCGCCCGTGGAGATGAAAATGGTATAAATAGATGGGCTGAAAGCGAAATAAAGAAGTGGGAATGGGGGCCAAGGGATTTTGCCTTCCGACATCATTATTATTTTTTTTCTCTTTCAAAAGAAAGACGAGACATGGGCATCCCACATGCTTTACGGGATACAAGGGGAAGTAAGAAAAGAAATGAACACGAGGTAAAGATAGAAAGTTCATTCAAAATTTAGTAAGGGGTGGGGATGGGGGATGGGAAATTGCTTGGAGTTTTCCCCCAACATTTCCCTTGAACCCTTTATTCAACACCAACCCAAACAAATAACACGGAAACCCGGACACGAATTCGTGCAACACGACTATGTTGAGCTAAGTGCGACGTGTCGAGATTCCGTCGCGGGTGCGAATGCTTCGGCCTATAGCTGGAGAATGGGATGCATATAATATTTTTATGAACAATGTGTTTGTGTCTGTGTAATGTAATATGATAAAACGATATCTATAAGAAGACGTGGGTTTCTCAACTTCCATTCCAAACTACACGCACGACAGCCTCAAATGGCTACGCCCATAGACTCGGTGTCATCATCCATGCGTAGTCAAATGTGGACGAGCCAACAACATTAAAGACTATAAATTAATTTATGGGCGGTCCGAACTAATTAAAATATTACGGAGATGAAGGGATGAGGACAAGAGTGTCGACATGAGGAGAAAGGGCCAAGAAGCTAACGGGTGGGACGACAATTCAATCATTTATTTATTTATTTATTTTAAAGAAAATATTTGGGCAGTCGGCCAACTCTTTTTCATGTTTAATAAAAGATGAATTAGTGATATTTTTGGAAATAACACGTGCTATTCGTTGCTTTACATTTTTTTTTGTGATCTGCCCCATCCAAAAGTCAAGGGTTGCCACCCCACAACCTCAACTGCACCTCATTTATTTCGATCAATAATGCTTCGAAATATTATACACAAAGTCTAGTCATATAAGCTAGTTGCGTTTCACCCAACTCTTATCTCTTGTGTTCAAAAGGAATAGGGAGTTAGGCGTGCGAATCCTCTAGCTTCAGGAAAAAAACGTGGCCGCCCTTTTCTTTTTTATTTTTTATTTTTTGTCAAAACACAAGTATGATATCTTTTTTGTCCATCTATTTGGTTGTCCTTTTTAAGGTAGAACTGAACTGTTTGTTGTATGTTTAAGAAGAAGTTAGGTTAAGAATGAGATGTTCTGTCTTCCGTTCGATCACACGAGATGGGCGTTACCTGCTCGCCCTCCTCATCCAGGCCTGTGGAGATTGTTTCCTTGTCGACTGTGGTGGAAAGCGATCGTTCCTGACAAAGGGCATTTTACTCCGGGAAGGTAGATCAAGAGGGGGCTTTTTGGGCGAAGCTTCATGCTTAGTATTTCAAGCTCATATGGACCAAAGAACATTGATCACCGAGTTGCGTTGACACGAGATTCAACACTTGCAAACACTTCGAACCTTGTTGAAAACTTCACCACGTTATACGATAAAGTAACCTCATGAGATACTTGATTAGAATAGTTTAAACAAACCTCAACCTCTTCGAGGGTTGTGCGTTTCTATGCACAGGCAGAAGGTGGGCAGCCACATACAAAACCACATTGGGCTGCAAGAAACAGGCTGTGTTAGTTGGTCCGAAGTTCAAACTGCTGATGCTTTTGGAATTGGTTTCTTACAAAACTGTCTAGAGCTACAAAGTAAGCCATTGCCATGACAAACAAAGTGGGGCAGCCGCATGGAAAATCCTGGTCCAGGGTTTGAACAGAAATCCCCCCCGTTCACTTCGTTGTCTTTGCTCGCACGGCAACATTCGCTTTATGTACAGTGTACTAGGTTTATATTTCTAGGCCAGTCCCGCTATCACTGCAACTACGTGCAATCCACGCAGAGGTTGTTTCTCCACCTTGGATATCGATCAAAGATTCACGTGCCAAAACTAAAAATCTCTTGCCCACGAAGATCATTTCAACGGCACACAGAATGGGGTCTTATCCCATTCCACACTATGAACATGTTGCAGAAGGTGGGCACACAGAACAGTTCAACATTGTCCCTATTAAAGGAAAAGGAAAATAAAGGATGAAGATATGGGAACTGATTGCATAACATGGCGAAACGGACGAGTTCTGTACAACTATGTATCATGTGTCACGTACGTCTTACAACGGACCCCTATACAAATGCATAAAATATTTACTCATCACACTACAGTCAAGCAGGCTAATCTCGAGGCAAGTTGGCAGACAGCATTCAACTCCTCTCGTATTGGACAATAACATACCGAAAGGTTGGCGAAGTGCACCATACAAAAACAATGTAAGCCGAATCACAACCAAACAGTATTCCCCAATCGTATTACCACTCAATTGCTTGGAGAATCACGAACTTGGGAAGTGCCCGGGGGGAGATGTGGATTGCACTAAAATATGGCAGACACAAATTGGGACCCCCCAACACAGAGAAAGCCAAACAAACATGCAAAGTAGGCTAAAAGTTGAGTGATTTCGCATGAAAAACAGGAAGGAAGAACTAAAGCTGAGCCGGATGAGTGACACTACAATAGTCAATTCACATAAGTTGAATGAGGTCCAAACATATTTTACAGCCGGAACTGGCTTTTCTCCAATATTTTCACATTGTGGGGGTCAAACATCAATCACCACCACCTCAGGAAAGCACGAGTCTGGGCGTTTTACATGTTTAGAGCACTTACCGACACAGATTCATGATCTCAGTCGAACTTAACAATGTATTTCGACAAAAGCGAAAAGAAAGAAAAAGAAGAAAGTAAATGCACTACACAAGGTACAGTACCCGCAACAACATCCTATCACATTGATCAGTCATAAAAACCAGTAACGGATAGTGGAGGCGGCGAGAAGCGACGAACCTGGACTTGGTAGGCTGTATTTAGGCTACTAGGGAAACTGGCAAGCAGCATGATGGAGATCTCTGCAGGAACAAACTAAAACCGCACTCATCAGTCAGCCACCACGAAAGGGGTGAAAATAAACCACGGCCTTCAAAAGCGACTGTCAGAAGAAACAAAGTCCAAGACGTCTATGTTTTGACGGAGCTTCTCCTGTTTGACTGGAATGGGAAGCGAATTGTGCTCGGGCGCTCTGGTTTTACTCGCTTCCCAAGTTTATGGACCCATCCTTTACTAGCTTCAGGCTAAGGCTGTTAAATCTCCCCCTAGAGTAGTGGCGAGAAGCTTTTCTCCAATCAGTTCCAGTTTTCATCATGGCAACAAATTCCTCATAGCTGATCCGTCCATCCTGAAATAGTGAATCAAATGATTAGTGCTGGTTTCAGCATGTATAGTTTGTTCTGGTAGTTTAGCGATGTAGTGTTAGATGAACCTTGTCCGTGTCGACTTCCTGGAAGATATCGTTCGCTATGTCATTGCAATCATCTGTTCCATCCTCTGTCAGAGCCTCCCGGAGCTCTTCAGGCATGATGAAACCATTTCCATCTCTGTCAAAGTAGGAAAATGCTTTCCGTAGATGCTCATCGTTGGCCATCCTCTGTAGATGGAGGGAGACAGCCACAAATTCTCCATAATCTAAAGTGCCTTTCCCATTCATATCAACCTGTTACAGCAAGTTTATTATCAAAACTACCAACAAACATAAGAGGACTCAGATTTATAGCAAGCAAGGTAAAAGGAAAATGAGAAAAGCAGAAGTTGAATGTGTTCTTCAAACCGTAAATCAGACCAGCCTGGCAGAAGTGGCATCAAATTCATGCATATAGTGAAGAACTGCAAAGCTTCTCCTTAATTTAGTATATTGCTCTTCCTGATCCAGTTTAGAATGATCGAGACCCCTTATGTTTTACTGTCGTGCATTTGTGCAGACTAATATCCCAAACAAGAGGGATTAATACAATCGCCATCATATAAAATTCAGCCATCGAATATTTGTTCAACTCAAGGAACATAACACTCGGCGATGTAAATAAATGTCAGCATAGATCCTAAAATCCAAAGTCGAAGAAAGGTCCCTAGACGCTGGCTTTGCTTGTTGAGAAATCCAAACCTACGTTCCAGATAGCCAATGAGAACACTAGGACTGGCATATGGTCCATAGATTAAAATGTGCTAGTCAGCCCACAACTAGTCATACATTGGAATACGTTACATTACACAATCTTTATGACCCTTTTGGTCATAATAAATGCTCCCGACGAGTCCCATGAAAAGAGAAAAGAAGCATATCAAGTTATGCAGCCTGTGTTTGATCAAAGAATCAGGTTATCATGATAATCAGTTAAGCAAGGCAACAACAGAGTAATATGCAGGGGCATTAAGCTAAGGTATATCAGTGTCGTAGTTTACAGCTGAACATATATAAAGGAAACTTACAGCTTCAATGAGCATCTGAACTTCAGACTCAGCAAGTTGAGAACCAAAATTCTTCACTCCTGCCTTCATGTCTTCAATTGAAACAATCCCATCATCATCGGCATCCATTTTCTTGAACAGATCCTTGATGTCCTCGACTTCTTCCGAGGAAAGGAAATCGGCAATCACCTAAAATATATCATGAAGTTATTACACCTGGAGAATCAACTAATCTCTAGAATGAGACATTAGCATGAACAATTTTTTGCATACCCTCAGCGCCTTCCTCTTAAATCTGTTCATCATGGAGAACTGCTTTAACCTTGACTTGACTACATCCCCCAGAGGAACATTTGGAGCTTTCTTAGCATTTTGTAGCCAAGGATGTTCTGCAATAACAAAAATGTAACAAGTCAACTAAAATGAAAATAAGCAGTTTCTTTTATCAGTTGTGACCCAGTAAGAGATAACAATGGATAAAAGAATTACCAAGTCCTCGTTTTGATTTTCTAACAGTTCTTTAAATGGTGTTAGGAGATAAAAGGTCCAGGTTAATATTTAGTGTGCTTAAAAATGCAAGCTAACCTACATTACAATTCTTTTGGTTCAATAGATCATTGTGGTCATTCTTCTCGCGATGAAATTGCTTGATTTCTCATCAACATATTCAGCTCAATAGATAGATTAACCCAGCTCCATCAAGTAAACTGATGTGATTCAAGCCATTCCGAGAGACATGCCTCAAAACAGTGTAAAATGAGATTTACCAAGAACTTGTGCTGCAGTTAGCCGCAGCTTTGGATCTGGTTCCAACATTTGCCTGACTAGGCTCTTGGCAGTTTCTGAAACATTTGGCCAAGGATCCCGCTTGAAATCTATCAACCCGCGAATGATGGCTTGCGCAACGCCTTGTTCAGATTCTGCAATTAATGTGTGTCTCAGGCAACATAATATGTTGAAATGGTAGCTATGAGCACTTTTGAAGGGTATAACAGAACTAGGCCGATCAAAACAAAAGTTTTGCTGAATAGCTCAATTAAGAGCCTCAGGCACACCAGCCCAAGTTTTCAATCTTAGACCAAAATGACTAGCTGGAAATGTTTTCAATCATCTCTAATAACAACAAAAGATATGTGATAAAAAATAAATCCCAAGATGAGCTTCATAAACGTACAAAACAAAGAAACTAAGGAAGTAAATACTTTCACATTTATTACAAAGCACTCTTTGTTTCATTTCCTAATGCAATTTCGGTAGTAAAATGAGTAAAAAAAACCATGATTATAGCCGGTTGAGTTGAATGAAAGTCAATTTTCTTTCTAAGATTACCATAGAAAGAACAAGAGGATTTAGTGTCATCTTACAACCCACGCAATTAATCCATGTTCCCAAAAGAATCATCATAGTCAACAAGATTACCTGCCCAAAATGGTGGAACCCCACACAATAAGATGTAGAGAATAACTCCAGCACTCCATATGTCAATCTCTGGTCCATAATTTCGTCTCAACACTTCTGGGGCCATATAATATGGACTACCCACAATCTCAGAAAATTTTTCTCCTACATATTTTTAATAGGCAGAAATGTCATGAGAGATCAATATCCAGAAGTGGATCCCCCGATAACCAAAATGAACAGGAAAAGCTGCGCAAGAAGAATATCCACCAAATTGACCACTTTTCCTACTGGAGTCAGCATATTCCTGGCATACAGCATACAGTTTGCTGCTATCATTATCATAACGGACCATATAACTGTCAGTGTCTTTCAATAACTACATCAAACAGTCACAAGACATTGAAAATGAAGCAACAGCCAGTATCTAGGAACAGAAGGCACCTAAAATCGCCTTTTATTCATCAATAGAGGAAATACATGAAATTCAAATTTCAATTTCAACTTAAGTGGCAGGGACTGACACCTTTTCTATCCATCAGTACTGAAATCTTTAACCATTCCGACTTCTCTGAGTCAGATGGTGGAGTGAATGTGCACCAAGAAAGCGCATTGCAGCAATTAAGAAACAGGGACTCAAGAGACTGAAACCCAAGCTGATAATGGGCAGGTTAGGGTTTGGACAAGGAAGATGATCAAAAGACAGCTGTCCGACAAAAAAAAAAATCCTACTACGGAACCTACGATAAGCAATGTAGCCACTTTCATGGCTCGGACGCATAAGAATTTGTCGATCCCACTAACCTGGCTCCTTGCACAGGACGAGAAGATAAAGGCATAATCTAGAATCTCTATCTGGTATCTACTCAGATACTGGACATCAAAATCCAGGTCAGCTGAATTCTAAACAGAAGGCATGCTGATCTTTAAAAATCCACACCTGGCTTGAAAAAGATCGACAGCCCAAAATCAATGGCCTTGAGGGGGGAATTCTCCTTCTTGTTAGCATAAAGGAAATTCTCAGGCTTGAGGTCCCTATGGATAACCCCATGCCGGTGGCAAAGCTCCACAACCTCGACGATCGTCCTAGTGACAGCCGCTGCAGCCCTCTCCGTGTAATGCCCCCGAGCAACAATCCTATCGAAAAGCTCCCCGCCCTCGCAGAGCTCCATAACAAGGTGCACCGCGGCGTCATCCTCGCACGCCTCCCGTAGCCGCACGATGCTGGGGCTCCTGGGGAGGTGCCGCATGATGGCGACCTCTCGGCGGACGTCGTCCACGTCCACGGCAGTCCGGAGCTTGCGCTTGGGGATGGACTTGCAGGCGAGGAACTCGCGGGAGGCACGGTCCATGGCGAGGTAGGTGACACCGAACTCGCCTCGGCCAAGCTCCCGGTCAATGAGGTACCTGTCCTCGATATTGGGGAGTCGCTGGTGGCTGGGGAGGTCGGGGAGGACGGAGGGAGGGAGAGGGGGGTGTTTCTTGGAGGCGGGGGAGCGGTGGTTGGCCGCGGATGCGGAGGCGGTGGAGGAGGAGGAGGGCTTGACGTCCTCGCGGGCGACTGCCGCCGGAGATCTGCAGCAGTTCCCCATCTGGCAGGCTGACTGACTGACTGGTGGCACCCCGGATCAGGTCCCTGGACAACTGCGCCTAGGGTTAGGGTTTGTTGAGGTCACATGGAGGGAGGGAATGGGTTTCCGACTTGGAAGGAAATTTCAGAGCTCGGGGAGCGTTTGGGTGTCGGGTGGGTCGAATGGGAGGCCGAATGTGTACGGAGGAGTCGGGGGTGAACAAGAGGGAAAGACGGCGTCTTTTTGTTCGTTGCCTCAGAATATATAAATATTTATTTATTTTACAAAGCTTTAGACTCTTGTCGTGGAATTATGGGCGGGGGGGTGTTATCAGTTTAATTGTTAATTATAGCTCGAATAATGGTGGGGGACTTAGGCTTGGGCCGGAGCGGCTACACCTTTGCAAAATAGTATCATTTGAATATTATTCCTTTTCCGGCTCACAGATAGAATATCTTAAAGTTATATCTTTATCCGTAATACAAGGATGGTTAGTGATTAATCTAATTAATATATATTATGTTAAATTTATTATTAGTATCTCTTTTCTCAAAAGAAAATCCAACAACTAACATTCATCTTTTATATTTATTAACTTGATCTTATTTTCTATAAAATATTCAAAATTTAATATTTGGACTTATCACATTATATACATAATAACTTTACTCTCTTAAAGAGTGTTAAAAGAAGGTTTTTTTTTTTATTTTTTTTGGCCTAGGGAACGTGGATTAATTAACCCTCCTTGACTCGTCAAATAGAAGATGCGGAAACCGCAAAATGCTTACTTATTAAGGATTATAGAGATTCTCGAAGAGTTACTAGAAAAGTTGTCCAGAATCAAAACGCCCTAAACATGTGTTCGTTATTGAACATACATGATAATCGCAGCAGGTATCCTTGTTCGCCCTCTACTATCGACCGGTCGACCCCTTGGCTCGAGCACTGAGGAGCTACGGAGAGCAGGGAAGTTGATTCTTCCGTTCTTCCAGTGAAGGCGGGGGAATATTGGTGGAAATCTCCATAAGCAGTTACACTAGAAGAATATTTATCAGAAAAGGCTAAACTTACTTGCAATTGCGTTTTACCAAATTTTCCTGCTTTTTAGTAAAATTTTACTAAACAACGTTTTTTTAGTACATTTTTACTAATAACCTTTAGTAATAATATTAATAATTTACTAAACAGTTTCAGACTTAGTAATTTTTACTATACGATTTACAAAAAAAATTTAGTAAATTACAATACTATTTTATGTCGTACTACAATTTTTTTTAGTAAATTACAATAGAGTACTAAGAAATATTAGTAATTTACAATTTTGTACTAACAAATTACTATCATAACTTAGTAAAGACTTAGTAATTTACTAAACAATGTTGGACTAATAAAACTTTAGTAAAAGCCCAATGAGCTTAGTAAAACGGGCGGTAGGAGCATAATAACGGGCTTAGTAAAATTTACTATACGATTATACTAAAATTTTTAGTACAATATTATAATTTACTAAAATTTTTAGTAAATCGTATAGTAAAATTTATTAAGCTCATTACTGTGCATCACTGTTACGTTATAGTAAGCCCATTGGGCTTTGTACTAAACTTTTACTAAGTCCGACACTATTTAGTAAATTACTAAATTATTACTAGTTATTAGTAAAAATGTAATAACAAAAACCGCTTTTAGTAAAATTTTACTAAAAAACAGGACAAATTTAGTAAAACGCAAGTGAACTTACATGTAAGTTTAGCCCCACAAGGAGAGATGCTCGTGTGTAATTGCAAGGGGTTTCGGGTTGTGTAATGATTAGGGTGGCGCCTGAGCCATCTGTGTAATCGTACGATAATATATATGGAGGATTCTGTTGGCATGGCAAAATCTCGGACCTGATTATGAGGAGCCCATAAATTCAGGCCATTTTATGAGAAACCCACAAACCCATTTCGCCGGCCCATATCAAGTCTACCAAGACCGTGACATAAATTTTGGGCTCATTTTATAAAGCCCATAAGTCTAAGGGTCTTTAAGAGTGTTTACAAGCCCACCGTTATATTAGCCCGCCAGGGAAGTACTAAGTCTACAAAGGACTGTCGGGGTCAGAGTCTACGAGGGTCAAAATCTACGAGGATCAGAAAAGATATTGACTCCGAGATTTTTGGAAAAAGGATTACGGGGCCACGTTCCCATGATTTGAAAAGATCTTCAGCTGGAGAAAATCTGGGGATACGACTCTAATTTTTTAATTTAATATAAGAAAGAGAAGTTGTTAATTCTACGGCGTGGATAAGAGCCGTGTCTACCAGGATCAGGTTGTCACCAATATTCTAGGGAGTTGATTGAGAGGGCCACACCTGTCAAAATATCGTAAGAACATGGCGTACATCCTAAGCATATCAAAGATTTGGTATAGAAGGGAGAAGATCTTCCTGAGGAAAGATCACGATCAATTCAGCCAACAGAAGCTTTATTTGCTCGTCACCCCGTAGTTGTTAGGATTCTCCGACCTGGGCGAAACTCGCGAGGTCTCATTGGTCTTCAATCCACCACCAGAGTGAGCAGCCATAGCTTTGGTAGCCAATTTCCGCCAGCATTCCACCGCCGGGACGAGCCACCGTAGTCTCGGCAAACAATTCCGCCTTCGTTCCGCCATCAGGGTGAGCAACCGTAACCTTGGTATCCACAACCGCCACTACCTTCGACCACACTCCGCCCACCAAGCCCCGTCGATCGTTTTCCACCGTCCAAGTTCGCAAGTCTACAGCGCCACGTCATCAGGTCTACGATGTCGCCGTCCAAATTCACAAGTCCACAGCGCCCGGCAGCAAGTCTACGATGCTACTACCGTCCAGATACACAAGCTTGTAGCGCCCAGCAGCAAGTTTACGACACCACCGTCCAAATTCACAAGTCTGCAGCGTCCAGCAGCAAGTCTACAACGTCGCACTATCGTCCTTACTTTATTTTTCATGGCTGTAAGCATTTTATTCTTATTGTAAGACTTCATTTGATTAACTCAATCTAGTTCTTTTACTTACTAGCGACCACATCTAAAAACCCTGTGAGTATTATTACCAAATATTTCCGACGTGATCCGTTTTGACGCGAACACGTTTTTGGTGACCACAGTGAGAGACGAGAAAGTTTAATGCTCATAAATGGCAAGGAATACCAGGAGTGGAGTTAATCCCCACCTCCATTAGATGGAGACGATCAGAATATAACAGGAGACGCAAATGAGGAGACCACGGCTCTAGTAAGCAAGTGGCTACAACTCAACCCACTTTCGGGGCACATATTCCTTCTGAGTTCATATCTAGGCTTGAGTTTCATAAGGAATTCAATTATATGAAGAACTTGATGGACAGATGTATCACCGGGCTACAAGACAATATAGCTCAGATATTGGAGCAAACCAGTGCCTTAAATAGGCCAAGCCCCACCGCAAAGCCAAACAACCCTGTAGATAGAGGAAACTCTTTTATGGGAGATGCTCGGCGCGCGGTTGTTGGGAAACGTGTTGTGTCGTTCCAAGAGGATGATGTATGGGGAAATACCACTCAGTGCGATGCAGATGTCTATGGCGAGAAAGTGTCTCCCACTAGACCTTCTTCCTCTCAGCCGCCTGGTTCCAATAGACTGGAGCAGCCGCGTAGAGAACGTTTCTATGCGAGACCCCATGTAGACGACTCTGTATATAGAGCAAAATCATTGATGGAACAATTTGTACCAGATGTCCATAGAAAAGACATGTATCCCTACGAAAATTCATACGCTAAATACGTAGACTGTGAATGGATTCGTGACGAGTCTACGAGAATGATCAGTCCTAATCGCGTCTACGAAGACGACGACGTAGACTGGAACGAATATCGATACTCAAATTATGCTTCCCATCATTGACGTAAAGAGAGCTTTTCCGATGACGAGGCCCCAGTTTGGGAGTTTGTGCCCATAATAAAACCACCTGTTGAGGTAGATGTCCCTAAAGTAAAAACTTTTGTTGACGATTGTGCCCGTCAAGGAAAACCTCTAATCGATGAATATGTTCCCATAGCAAACTCGTTGCCAAAGATTGATAAAGCTAAGCAGTTTGGTATGCCAACCCTTAAAGATGTTGGGGTACAAGTGGTAGAACAAATTATACCAAATCATGTGCCTGTAATCAACGTCCAACCATTAAAAATTGAAATTACAATTCATACTTTTCATACTTTCCAAACAGAGGTTAACATCGTAGAGAACCTTGAACTTCCCGAGCATGAACCGTGGGCACCTGGAGAAACAATAGTGGCAAACCAGTTATCTTGATGCCATTTGCCCTTTGATCTGGGCAGTTTGCAACACAACATACACTTAAATCGACAATGTCTCGTCCAACTAGACAATGATTTTCAATTCCCACAACACTGGCAAATACCATGGGATCACACCGTCTCGTGTTAGGTCTCGAATCCTCAATGTCTTCCATTCTTTTAAAGCTTCTTTGTCCGTATTCAAACCACTTCACAATACTGGGTGAGACTCTCAGCTACGAACGTCTCACCTTAAAAGGGGGGCTTATGTTGGCATGGCAAAATCTCGGGCCTGATTATGAGGAGCCCATAAATTCAGGCCATTTCATGTGAAACCCACAAACCCATTTCGCCGACCCATATCAAGTCTACCAAGACCGTGACATAAATTTTGGGCTCATTTTATAAAGGTTATAAGTCTAGGGGTCTTTTAAGAGTGTTTACAAGCCCACCGTTATGTGAGCCCGACAGGGAAGTACTAAGTCTACAAAGGACTATCGGGGTCAGAGTCTACGAGGATCAGAAAAGATATTGACTCCGAGATTTTTAGAAAAAGGATTACGGGGCCACGTTCCCATGATTTGAAAAGATCTTCAGCTGGAGAAAATCTGGGGATACGACTCTAATTTTTTAATTTAATATAAGAAAGAGAAGTTGTTAATTATATGGCGCGGATAAGAGCCGCGTTTACCAGGATCAGGTTGTTACCAAGATTCTAGGGAGTTGATTGAGAGGGCCACGACCTGTCAAAATATCGTAAGAACATGGCGTACATCCTAAGCATATCAAAGATTTGGTATAAAAGGGAGAAGATCTTCCTGAGGAAAGATCACGATCAATTCAGCCAACAGAAGCTTTATTTGCTCGTCACCCCGTAGTTGTTAGGATTCCCCGACCTGGGCGAAATTCGTGAGGTTTCATTGGTCTTCAATCCACCACCAGAGTGAGCAGCCGTAGCTCTGGTAGCCAATTTCTGCCAGCATTCCACTGCCGGGACGAGCCACCGTAGTCCCGACAAATAATTCCGCCTTCGTTCCGCCACCAGGGTGAGCAACCGTAACCTTGGTATCCACAACCGCCACTACCTTCGACCACACTTCGCCCACCAAGCCCCAACGATCGTTTTCCATCGTCCAAGTTCGCAAGTCTACAGCGCCACGTCATCAAGTCTACGACGTTGTCGTCCAATTCACAAGTCCACACCGCCCGACAGCAATTCTACGACGCTACTACCATCCAGATACACAAGCCTGTAGCGCCCAGCAGCAAGTCTACGACACCACCGTGCAAATTCACAAGTCTGCAGCGTCCAGCAGCAAGTCTACAACGTCGCACTATCGTCCTTACTTTATTTTTCATGGCTGTAAGCATTTTATTCTTATTGTAAGGCTTGATTTGATTAACTCAATTTATTTCTTTTACTTACTGGCGACCACATTTAAAAACCCTGTGAGCATTATTGCCAAATATTTCCGACGTGATCCGTTTCGACTCCAACAGATTCTTTTCTTCGTCCTCGTTTGAGGTTGTAAAGAAATCAGGGGAACAAGATTCCACATGCTCTGAAAATGTTAAAGTGATCTAACGGTGTGGTTTTAATCTCCCAAGTCGATCTTGATCTGATGATTGAATTTTATCCTTGGGATTCTAAATATCCCGACCCATAATCGTTCATGTGATGTGGCCAAGGTTGCAAGAGGAGTCGTTCGCTCGAGCCTGGTGGAAGACCCTGCCCGAGCATACTAGAGGACTTGAGCGACAAGTCTCTTTGAGGAGAGTTAAGCAACGAGTCTTCTCTTGGTGACTTGAGCGACGTGTTTGGTTAGGACACTCAAGCGACAAGTCTATATATTGGACAGTTACCCAATTTGGGGATCTGCATCCCATTATCATCGCTCGATGAATGTTGAGTAACGCTCGAACTCTATCTTTTGTCTAGAAGGTAGTAGTTTCTAATCTTCATTTAATTAAGACCATAATCGTTCGCTAGATATTGAATATCGCTCGGACCCCATCCTTTGCCCGAAAGATAATGGATTCCAACCTTCGTTTAATCAAAGCCACAACCTGTTTCCATCAAAGTTCTAACCATCGCTTGATTGAGACTACAATCCATTTTCATCGTTCACTTGATTTCGTGTATCGCCCAAATCCCATCATTCACCTAGAAAAGATAGGCAAGTATCAACTTTCGTTTGATCAAGCCATAGCTCGTTTCCATCGAAGTTCCAATCATCGCTTCATTGAGACTACAACTTGTTTTCATTGTTCGCTTAATTTCGAGTATTTCTCGGATCTCATCATTCATCCGGAAGAGATAAGCATATTTTAACCCATCCAGGTGAAGGACGTGAGTACTACTTGAGGTCAGTGCACATGACTAAGAGGGTAATTGGGATACAATTGAAGAAACGGAGATAACTCAGCATAAAGACCACTCTGATATCCTGAGAAATAATTGAGATTCACAATATAAATAGAATTTTTATAAATAGTGTAAAACATGCAATCATAATCACAAAAATTGTTTACCACCTTGTTCATAGTTTTTAAAGTTTCTATAATTGCTATTTGTTTATGTATATTCTCAAGAGTGAAAAAAACATTCGTTTTTACTGTTTTTGTGCAAGGATCACATCTCGAATCAAATTTTGAACCTCATGTTGGTTTGCCAAATATTAACGACGTATTTGTTAGTAAAGGGAGGATAGATCCGCATTCCCGTTCATCCATGGCTCCGGCGGCTGCAAAGGAACTTGGTGGTGGTGGGGATGATGATTCTAATGGTGAAGATGATGGTTCCCATCCATGGCAAAGAAAATGTAATTGAAGACGAGGACGAAGAAATTATGGGAGAAGGCGAGGAAAATGGCAAATTTATACACCTGGGAAAAAAATAAAGGGGAAATAATTTTTAAAAGTTTTGTTTATTCGAAATGTCAAAAAGAAAATATGTTAGGGTTTTGCCTCCATCAAAGGGCTGAAAGACAATTTTTAATAGTGAAGTCTTGTTTAAGGTTTTCGTTCACTGGACATCTATTGCCGCGAGAGAGAGTCCCGGACCGAGAGATTGTCGGAGCCTTTTTCTCCGCTGTTTATGTTCATAGTTAGTTCATCGATAGCGATAGACAGCTCCGCCTTTGCACATTCTGCTCCCCTGACTTTCAACAATCTGCCTGACCTGGATTAAATTTCAATCTATGTCGGAATTTATTTCTTTATTTCCATTGGGAAACGAAAAACGAAATTGGTCTCCATCCTCCTCGTCATGTTCTACAAGTCGTATATTTCAGAAAAATGATTCCTAGGTGACGGTTGCAGATTAAGCTTTCAATATTTGGTCAAGTTCGTGCGAAGATGGGAATCCGATGATCTATCATTATCAATTTGCCGCGTTTTGCACTTCTTCTACGTTTGAATATATTATGGAACGGAGACCAATCTTTTAGTCTCCCGACGGTGCTGAACAAACACAAAATTATTTCGTGGGCACGATTAATTATCGACTGACGTGATAAACCGGATTCAAAGCATTCCAAATTGGGCTTTACCAAGTATCAATCAGTAGTAGGGCTTTTTATGTTTGTCCTCTAGGGTTTATGTTGATTTCTCTGTCTGCTCTCCCTCTTCGTCTTCCTCGTGATTGTTCGTCAAGTTTTACTCGCGCTGCATGGCATAATTCCTCGCGATTTCTCACACTAGTCCGCGAGCATATCGAACATTTCCTCATTCAGCTTGCAGGTCCGGGGGATGGGGAGGATTTTCTTATACAAACATACAGGCTCGCCTTTTCGTTCCCACTTCGGCTTTCCTCAAACGATGTCTAGGCCTGCACCTTTAGCCTTTTGTCCCTAACGTTTGGAGTGTCACGACTATCTCAAGAGTAATAAATATCCGATCTTCTATGAAAACGATAAAATTTCCTCACATGAAAACGGAAGAAGATATTTTAACTGATGATAGGTCGAATCTTCCAAGGATCGTTTTGCTGAAGAAAAGGTAATGTAAACGAAAAAGACAAGCTGGTCGGCTACTAGGTGGTCGCCTCCACCGAAGTGGTCATTATATCATAACTATACTTGCCTACGGAGCTACAGTTGTGTATTGCTTTTATACCCAAGAAAAGAAGCACTATTTTCGAACGGCTATCTTCATGTTCACACTTTCTCCTCGATCCGATCGTCGTTGCTTACGACACGGACCAAACATAGTGGGACGTCCGGCCTCGATAAAAAAAAATTTATTTGGAACGCGTTTATGTGCATAACCATGATCGATGGACCAAACCCGAGCTTCCAAATGTTATGTAATGCCCGGACATATATATATATATATTTGTTGGACTAGGTCTTGTAATGAAACATTTTGTTTGCAACGTACACGAACCGAATAATATAATTAAATTTTTGTTTTGGATTCTATTCGTCATATGAATCCAAATCCGGAAGACTTAAATTAGTTTTACGGCTAAATAAAAAGAAAATTAATTTTTTTTAATAACTTCGAACTTAAATAGTAAAAGACATAAAAAGTAAAAGAGTAAATAAATGCCATTTTGTCTGTTTGATAAACCCTAAACATTAAACAATAAAACCTAAAACCTAAATCATAAAATCACAAAAAAAAAACTATAAATCATAAAAATTTATTTCTTTTAATACAACAATTTGGACGGGGTGTCAGAGAGTAGTTTTTAGAATATTTATTAATAAAATGATTGTCAGAGTAAAAAATGGATTAATCTCGCCCAATGAAATTAAGACTCTCCGAGGAGGAGGATCCTAATCCCCACCCCTACCTCCAGTTTCACATATATTCAATTTGACTTGACTTAGAAGAAACGGAAAGGAAACATGTTTTTGTTTTCCATATTTGGTTTGGTTCAGTACTCGGATTTATTATATGGTGCATCATTATTTGTATACCCAAAAACAATCATGAATAATGTGATTTCAGATTCTCCCTACCTTATTTCATTTGTCCTTTATTGCTACAATGGGGGACCTGACGATAGTTCAAATTTTTGAAATATTTACATTGATATAGCTTTCAATTATCTAAGAGTTGTAAAGGAGAATAAAATTATGATGAAAAGAAACATGAGGAGGCAAAAGGGGGAGTGAAGGGATTAATGTGCATAAACGATGAGAAAAAGGATATTGAATTCGATTTGATATCCAATTTTTGTAACTATTTATATGATTCTGACATTTATTGCCCAATAGTTAAATGAATGAGAAGAAATTATTGTGGGCCACCACTAAATTCCATATGCCTCCTAGGCCCACTTAGAGGCTCTTATGGGCCACTTCCATATTCGGCCCAGATATGAAAACTTTGAAATGAATTATTTGACCGCCATTCGTGTCCCATTTCACCAATTGGTTAACTTATGATGAGAAATTTCTGATCATTTAAAGGTCACATTTGGTCATAAATAATACAGGATCTCATAAAAAAACTTGATATAGTACAACTCTACACGATTCGATTGGAATGTGATGATTAGTTTGGTTTGATTCAATTATCATGAACACTGACGGAGCGCACGGGATACATTTCTATGGCAGATCAGCCCTTTTCGGCGTGGCGTCGGAAGACTTTCACAACAGATCATCACCAGTTCAACCAGGAGGCGGCCGAGGGACGTAAAAGCTCAAACTCCGAACCACACCCATGGCTCCTGCTCCCTCCTTCCATCGGTCTTCCTAGATATTTTCGTCTTCTAGATTTTCTCAAATCGGTAACTTAGTTTCGTGGTTCTCATGTAGTACTAGTGGTAAAATTAATCACTTGCTATCTCCTTCTATGCTAGTGGCGGCTCGAGTTAGTCCAATCCCGACAACTACTTAAAGCGAAAGAGCCAGGGGATCTCGAATTCAACAAGGGAGGATCGCCCAATCATCCTACGGATATCTGCTCGCATTATGGTGAGTCCGGCAAATATTTACCTCGTATCTTCTTTCGCGGTTGATTTCTTTGTTTGAATCTTAGATGAGACAAGAAACTAAGCGCTCTCCACTTAGTTTAGTAAGGCGACCGGAATGTTTCCTCAATCTCGTCATTTGATTAATATCAACGCTTAAAAAGCCACCCACTTCATAAATGACAGAATTCTCATAAAAAATATCTGACTTATAATTCAATGCTTTCAAGCCAATGCAATTACTTCGACTGACTGACCACAAACCCTCTTACCTTCCTTACTAAATATCGTCCACATGTAAAACCCCAATAATAAGGTTACTCCATTTTAAGGTTGCGTGCATGCTCGGATACTTATCCGATACTTTTTCGGATACTACGATTATGTCGTGTCTAAACAATAATGACCGGTTAAAATATAAGATCGACATTTACTATTTTTTCATATTTGACAATTATTTTTTCCTTATATACGTGCAATTAATAACTATATTATATGTGTTTTTATTTGTTTTATAACCACAGGAAACATTTATGTAACTCTCGGAATAAATGCTATATCCTTATGTATATGTCGATGCAAATTCGAATTAGTAGAAGTTTCAAAATGATACATTCTAAAAAAAATGGAAAATATTATGAGACTTTATTAGTTTTGTTGTTTGGATTATGAAGTTAGTGACGCTTATAGGAAGGAAATAGTTAGTGAAGGCCACAAATATGAAGTTAAAAGTAATTATATAAAACATTGCAATGTTTATATAAGTTATTGGCTAATATAAATCAAATGCAAACATGAGCAACTTAATCACATGGCCTTCGTTCACGATAATTATCTCGGAGTACAAAAGGGATTGATTATTCTTATATGATGCCGCGATTCGTTTTAGCCGCAAAAGTTTTATAAAAGAGGGTAAAAATAAGGGAAAAAAAACCTCAATCAAAATTCAATTATTTAATCCCAAAATCAAATAATAAAAATCAAATCGAAATTCAAAAGATTACATGCAATATGTACAAAATAATGTTTTGATACGTTGAAATACTTCTTCCTTTTGAAAGTAGCCAAATAATTTTTTTTTTGTTTTAAGATCTTGTTCGGTTCCGAAAAAATGGGATGGTTTTCAATGGATTAGGGAAATGAGTTGCGGAAATTGATTCGGGAGTTTTTTGAAACTTTGTTAAGTGAAAATGGAGTTCAAGTTGTATATAAAGTAAAATTGGTGCTATTCAAGCTTCTATCTCTTGGCTTAAGCCTTATTTTCTCCCCGTCGTGTGAAATGTACCAAGCTTTCTCCACCCTCAAAGCATGGCCTTCTTTCGGCATTGTTTTTATTCTGACCCGGGACATAAAAATGAATGTGTATTAGGATCACTACGAGTTGGCGCAATTCGGCTGTAATATGAAATAGAGGTCACACTATCGATGCCAAACACGAGCCATGTTTTATAAGGGACCCAAGCTCGTGTCTGAATCCACACATGAACAACGCGTCCCAACTAGCCTACCAAATGGCCATATCAACACATTCTTTGTGTACTAGGCTTATTGACCAAAAACTGGATCCGGAGCCATGATGGCATAACGCAACTTACTTTGATCGAGCCTCTAGGTGTCTCTCTTTCGTATCTCCTGGATTATGTATTAGCATATCTTTGGACCTCCAGTGACGCCAAATCTGCTTACCCTTGGGAATGACATGACCGATGTATACGTGCGAGCAGTGTTTATCATGTTAGGGTAACACATTAAAATAGTGAAAGAATATGTCCCGAAAGATTCGATCAAATAACCGTGGACAATTGACCGGTTTTTCTGGAGTGGTATCACAAACGTCAAACCTCGTAAAGTCACTGGTCATAGTCGAACCACCACAACTCGGTTTCCATATGACCCCGAGTATTGAGTGCCCTAAGTGGAATGATCTCAAATGAATTGAACTGGCCCTCTATATACAGATAGGAAATAGTCGGAAAAGATGCTTAAGGAAGTGTGCCCTTCTATTACAAAACTCCTAGAAATATCATTTCGGTTGTTCATGAGGTCACCTTCTCTTCTCGGAATTAAGAGAATCCAACGAGGTTTCACTTTAAAACCAATTGGCTATAGAGGGAGTAGCCCGCTAAACTACATATACTAGGTCAGGCTCTTTCTCTTCCCGATATAGGATTGAGTTTGTCCATTTTGGTGACAACCCTTTTAACAAGAGACGAGAAATTTTCACTTATATAATTAAGAGACACTCACCTCCCACATAAACTAAATGGGATTTTCTGTGACATCACGAAAAAAAGACAAGCTATGAGATTGAGTTTCTCATAGAGCAAGCAGAGACAAACGATCAGGACAATTTATTAGACGAGGCCTTAGGTACCTGAAGATCCTAAGATGAGTTTCAACCGGGGCATTGTTTCCTTTCTTGGCAAGACCTGTTCCAGTATAATTGTGACACAGTGATCCTATCCGAGCAATAGGGTTTCCGCTTGAAAGTAATGGAGTCATTTGATTGGAATGCTAGACGAGAAGCGATTCTACCAAGCAACCTCGCTCTTATTTCCTCAGCTCGTGCAAGAGTGCAGCAACCATTGCATCCCTCTTCTCGGCCCTGGCCTCTGCCCTCACCCTCCTTTGCTCCTCCCTCTCCCTCCACATCTGATCCATCGCTATCCGCTCATTCTCCAAGGCCTCCATCATCTGCCGCCACTCCATCTCCTTCGCCCTTCTCTCGCTTTCCCTCATTTCAAATGCCTCCCTCCACTGCACCTCCATCTCCGATTGTTGCTTCATGAAATCCTCCAACAAGCTCCTCACTTCCCCACTTCCCCCTGAGCCACTACTGCCTCCACTCTTCACCCTGTTCTTCTTCTTGCCGTTCGTTTTCCTCCTCCTCCTTCCCATCTCCCCCTCCTCACTATCCTCCTCCTCCTCCTCCTCCTCTTCTTTCTCTTCCTCCAAGAATAGTGCAGTCATCGGCGATTTCTTCCTCGAGCTACTATCCCCGCCGCGTCCCTCCTCTTCAGCCCAAAGCATCTTCTGCATCCTCGCACCAAAGATCGCTTGCATGTCGTTGAAGAATGGGAACTGTTGCCTCATTTCTTCTGCCTCTGATGTCTCACATCCCTATCATAGTCCATAACGTATGAAACTGATGTTAGGGCTCGAATGGACGTCAAAGTGAGCATATGCATGAATTAGGAGAATTAGATTATCCAATTTATCGTTTTTATTTTGTAGAATTAGATCCCGAAGTCAGTCCACGAAAAATACTCGATCTGATTCTTCAAAATGGAAGCCCTAAAGTAGTCAAGGTGGTTAGTCGAAAGAACAAAACCCTTCTTCCTCGTGTGACCCACAATACCTTGTAGCGAGTGACAAGGTTCTTCCACTTGCACTTGCACTGGTCTGCATTCCGGTTATAACCCTTCTCCCTCATCTTTGACGAGATAACCTCCCAAAGGAGCTTGTTCCGCTTCATCTCCAGGAAAGCTAGGTCAAGGTCATCCCGGATCACGAGGAACTCCTTTGTCTCCTGGTAGCTCCACTGAGGGTACCGGTCAGTGGTGACCGGGGAGGACAACGACGATGGATCCACATTCCCGTTCATCCACGGCTGCGATGGCTCCCAAGGAACTTGATGGTGGTGAGGATGCTGCGGATGAAGATGATGATGATTCCCATCCATGGCAAGAAAAAGTTGTAAATATTTCTTAGAGGACGAAGAAAATATGGGAGTAGGCGAGGAAATGTCCAATTTATAACCGAAAGGGCAAAAAGAAATATAAAGGGGCGAAATAGACGAGAAACGTGGATTTGTTGCCTTAGAAATGTCAAAAGAAGAAAGACAAAGAGTTCAAATAGCGACGGTTTTCTGTTCACTAGACATCCTTTGAAAAGGGTTTAAATCTCCATCTCGGCCGAGAGAGAGTTCAACCCCGAGAGATTGTCGGAGCCGTTTTTTGCGCTGCTTACGTTCATATTTCCTCCGATGGATAGCGATAGACAGGTCCTCCTTTGCACATTCTGCTCCCCGGGTTTTCAACAATCTGCCTGACCTAGATTGAATTTCAATCCCCATCGGACTTCATTTTTGTTGTTTCTAGTGCGAAAAATATCTATATATATGGTCCCCCCGGTGTTTAGTATCCCTCCCCATGTCCCTATACATTCGAATTCCAGACATAGAATGGATCCGAGAAGACTATTCAAGATCGAAAATATTTGGTTCCAGACATAGAATGGATCCGAAAAGACTATTCAAGATCGAAAATATTTTGTCAGATCGCACGGAAGATGGGAATCCGATGAGTTCTCAATTTTAACGAGCCGAACAATTCCTTCGTTGAATTGTGGGTGGGGCACCAACCTTAGTCTCTGGCCGGGGCCGCGAATGCTGAATTGTTTTGTCTAGCACGATTGACTGCACGTGATGGTAAAAACGATCCAAAGCGTTTTCGAATAGTATGACTTGATCATTTAACTTGTTCTTAATTGAACAACTTAAAATTCACTCCACGTGTGACAAAGATTGGACAAAACTTATGTTGCGGATAGAACGGCTATAGTTCTTATATATACCCACGCGCGGAAGCGATGAACAACCAAGAAAATGAACCAAATTATCGAAATGAACCAATAAAGAAAAGTAGGAGAAAAAAAAAAGCTTTACTAGAAAAATGATTTTCTACACTAAACACAGTCGTCGATCATCTATTTATAGAGGTTTAAAACAAGATGAATTAATACAACTCTTCGTGAAACACTACGACCCTTCGTGAACCGTTATAATTCTTCAAGAATTTATGTACCACTTCACGAACCATTGCAACTCTGCAATAACTACAAGTTGTCTCCATTAACTTCTGACGAAATAATGTGACATTGAACTTCTGAACAAACCCTGATCGACCGTCAAACAACGGCGGCTGTCGGCATGATGAACGTAGAGAAACAAAGGAGAGGGTAAGAAATTTCCTGATTTGAGCATGAGCGTATCTTTAATAAGAAAATACCTGAAATGCATATGAATGGTTCTTTTCCTTAACATTGGCCTGTCCCGCCAAATTCGGACCACCTTAAAACTAAAGAACCTCCCCCCCACCAAACGTTGGTCGGCTCTTTGGTGGCGGCAGGACTTAAATCACACACTTGACTAGCATTTATGGTCCGCCGTATACCAAATGGGGGTTACCAGCAGTAATCAGTAGGAGGGCTTTTCTCTCTAGACTTTATATGTTGGTTTCTCGGCTGCTGACCTCTGCAGCCTTCCTCGCGATTTACTTACCTTCCATAACACACCCGATCGACCAAGGAAAACTCATTGGATTTTGTAAGAAGAGACAACATCATCTAGCCCCCGCAATAGGGAACTTATCAAACATTTTGTCATTCGGCTTGGTGTGGTGCTGAGAATCTCACTATCGTATTGTTCATGAACACGATCTGCTTCTTCTTCTTCATCTTCCTATGTTAGTTTTTGAGCTGACAATGACCTCATTTCGGCTCGTCCTTTCGTTCCCACTTCGCATCAATGATTTCCTCCAAATAATGTCTTCTTTTCTTTCATTTTCTTTGTTTAAATAAAAGGAAGAAGATATTTTAGAAGACCCAACACGTTGAAGCCATTTGCGCATGTTGTTGTTATATTGAACAAATGGAACGCCTTTCTCTACCGAAGTCGTTATTATAAAATTATTGTATTCGTCGACACTGCGGCATGAAACGAATACATAGACTACTTTAGGAACTGTGGTTGCCTGAATTGATTATTTTCACACCTTTCTATGTTGTGATTGCTGGCTATCACAGACCAAGCAAGCATCGTGGGGCCATCGGTCCTCGTTAAAAAAGTTCGATAGATTCGTACTAAGAGTGATTTTCACGTGGACGCGTGGTTGACGATCGGTGAGTGATTCCACATTCAATGTTTATTTTTCGGCAACCTTTGATGTCGTTAGGTCGACGCGGTAAGAAAATTACTCCTTTTAATGTTTCCAACACCTGACAGTGGGAGATGAGCCTCCCCTTTTCGTCAAACGTCGGCCAATCCCTTTTCACACCTCGTGAACCCGATTCCCTCCGCCCGTTGTTGCGACGAAGGACTTTCACGGCGAGACCATCGCTAGTTCTTCCACGAGGCGGTCGAGGGAGAGCTGCTCTATCATCCTACAGATCTCTTCGCGGATCGGTGAGTTGGGCAACAGCCAGCTCTGGCTCACGGCTTCTTCATTGGCTAACCTTTGGACTTGTAGGACGACATCATCCAAATGTTTACCATCGTCCGGGAATTTGATCTCCCGAGGCACCTCCTTCGTGGCATCTTTCCACTCCGGACTGGTTATGGGATCCAAGATACTCGCCACCTGTGTTGAAGTGGATTCTTGCCTTCTTCCTGCCTTACGTGAGGAATTTGCTGGAGCAAACATGTGAAGGTTGTTCCCTGCATGAAAGCAAAACCTTGAGTTTTTATACCGTCCGCGAGCTCTTTGTCGAGAGATTGAGATGCAGGGCAAAATTATCCAAACCTTGAGGATGGCGACCTTCAGGCTTATTGAGCACAAACACTGGACTCGAACCATCTCCGTCGTCGGTCGACACCACAATTTGCTTCCACATGTCCTTCCTCTTGCTCTTGCGTGCACTTACATTCGGTTGACCTGACTTGTGATAACAAGCTGCCCTGCTCCTCGTCCGCGGCTCATCCCTAAGCTTTAAAACCTTCTTCTCCTTACTGCTCCAATCACCCTCCTTCCTCCTACGCACTTCCCGCTTCCTAGGTCTCACCCCTGTCTCATTCTCTTGCCCGTCCTCCTCCTTATCATGGTCCCCCAGTATGACAATTACAAAATCCTTCTCCTTTGGCGTAGGAACTGAATTGGGAACAGAGACCTCGCGAAATGATACAGAGGTCATGGCTCTACGGTGCTGACGCCGAGGAGCCCTTATTGACGATAAGTCCACCTCCAGCAAGTAGTCCATAAAGTTAACTGACCGGCTCCTGGAGAACACGTCAGGGGACTTCACGCTCG
This sequence comes from Melastoma candidum, assembly GCA_023653495.1. NCBI lineage: Eukaryota > Viridiplantae > Streptophyta > Magnoliopsida > Myrtales > Melastomataceae > Melastoma > Melastoma candidum. Next base: position 4,705,720 of record CM042891.1, on the reverse strand, counting down.
GAACCCACTTCACGTCCGGCAGCGTCTCCAGCCCCATCAGCCTAGCAACCACCCCTGCTCGCCTCCCCGACAATGTAACACCCAATTCATCCCTACCCCCGCCCAACTTGGACCTGTCCTCTGGAATTTGCCCACAATGACCGACCGGGCTCAAACCCAATTCGCCAGCGACATCCGTCGGGTGCGTCGGAGCACCGTGCCGACATAGGAGGTGCCGCAGCACGGTTGCCAAGCAACCCGAATCGCGGTTTCCCTTGGTGTTGTTAACCATGATGTCCTTTTACTCCCCCACCCCCCTTATGCGATGAAAACGAACAATGCAAGTAGAGTTTGGGTATTGTGGCAGGTGAACTTGAAAAAATTTTGTCCCGGGCAAACAAGCAAGTGAATTGGGAAGTGGGATTGGTGAATCTTGGGATGGTTGCTACGATTTGATGAGATGAATGTTCTGGGAATTGGGGTGAGTCCAATTAAAAGGACAAATGTGGATAGGAAGTCAAATTGGGTTACCATGTGGGGGTGGGTGGGGGAACAAGATTTGACCCATGTATTTGACGGTTGTGGGTCCCAGATCTAACAGGTAAAAAAGATTTGAACTTACTGTGACAATATGTTTCAATTAGGGGATCCTGTGGCTTGCAGCTTATGTCTCCATCCAATATGTTTTATCCGCGAATATGATCTGGGATAAAGAAAGACACAATCATCTTGTGAAATTTTCGTAAGGGTTGGCGGTTCTGATATTTTGTTGGTGAACTGTGCCGACGATATTGACTTTTTGTGGCTTCCAACCCCCAAGCTCTGTCCTTTTATGTCCACATTGTCCTTTTAGCATTGCCGAACAGCAGCCGACGACTATGACCTCTTGTTGGACTGGGCCGGATATAAACGGCCCATAGGCCCATTTAAAATGGGCTTTCTGTTAGTTTGATGTGAATCTCCGTCCGTTCATCAAAACCTCGGGGCGGGTTTATTGATGTTTCGGGGTTCGTGGTCAATGAGGACGTGCTTTCCCGACTGAAAGCGACCAAAATCGGCAATGGAAACGCGGTTGTGCATTCCTTTCTGCACAACGTCAAAGCGACCGGCATATGAGAAATGCGTTGCTTTATTGCTTAAGAAGTGTGTTGTTACACTACAGTAAAATTGAACTGCATTACTGTACTACAATTATCAAAACGATAAAATAATTATTATTTGAACTTAATTACTGTGATAATGATAAATTAAATTATCTTAATCAGATAATTACGTGTGGAGATCATATAAATATGATCGGAGATATTCGAAAATAAAATCTCTAATTATTGTATCATATTTTATCATATCTTATCTCCACGATTTTCAAGGAATGACAATATTCCTCATTAATCTTTGGCAATGATTGAAACAATCATCAGATGTCACTCTGACAATTATTGGAATAAATCATACGAATCTGGAAAGTTGACATAAAATTCTTTCTTTCTTGGTCATAGTGACCCGTTAAGCAGTTGTCTACTAAGCATGTTTACAGCGTGCTGAAATCTGGTAATTGAGAAATAAATCATATGATTCATTTCCTATTAAAATCAGACGATATTCATACACTCTAAAACGAATATGTGCGTCATGTGTGGTTGTCTAAAGTCTATGTAATCTGTGTGGAGCTTTGAGGAGTTGTGTGATCGGCAGAGACCGGAAAATGCTAAGTGATCGCCTAGTTCTTACATTTCGCAAACTGTGTCTGAGAGTGCCAAGGGATGTGTGCTGCCTTGGTCGTCGTGAGAGGAACTGTGTCCTCGGTGCGTTCAACGAGCGGCTGACGAATCGTCTGAGGGAAGCTAAGTGAACAACTATGTTGATCGCCGTAACCAGTTGCTAACACATCGGCAAGAAGTCGTTCTTGTCGTGTCTTTTCGCAGGGAAGTCTCGAACCGACGCAGTTTGAGCAGTTAGAGACGTACTAACGGGTGCGCACAAGAAGTCTCCTACCTGTAGGGTAGAGTAGGAGTTGGGAACATCGCCGGAGTGAAAAGAGTTCCTTCAGAGCACAGGGGTGCTGTGCAGAAGTCTCGACCTCCTGATACAGAGGACAATAGAGCAGTTTGCGTGGGAGCCGCCGGAGCTAAAAGTTCCACCCTAGGCACTAGGTGTGCAGTGCAGTGAGTCACGGCTGTGGTAACCGTGTACGTCCGAACTGAGTGTAGGACGGATACCTCGACTTCACTGTGTGAGAAATCAGGTTCCGTAGTGTGAGGAACCAACCTGTTTTTATTTCTTTTGTTTTCTAACTTTCTGTGGTTGTCTCTTTTATGCTTATAGACAGGATCTATCTGAGAGGAGACAAAAGATGTGTGGAAATCCTTTTATCAATCAACTGCTGAATCTGAGCATCGTCCTACTGAAACCAAGAAGACGTCCACTGTGTGAGGAGCCGATCGTTGCCAGAAAGTGATATCCTCTTATAAAGGATTTTAAATCTCCCTTGTTGAGATGCCGAAAGCCTAGTGCAAAAAGTTCATTTGCACCCATTATATTTATATAATGGAATCACCTCTATGGTGAAAAGTGGACGTAAGTCGATTAAGGCCGAACCACTATAAAAACAATTGTATCCCTTACGATCGTGCTTATATCCATACGAGTATCTCATGATCAAAATCGTAATGCTTACATCGAGCCGACTCACTTCTGAGTAACGCTTTGTTGTAACATAGTACGCTTTCGCATACGCTGATAAATGGCGAAAAAGTGATAAACACTAATTCACCCCTTCTTGGTGTACATAAACGATCCAACAGGCTGCTTCTTTGAATTACGACGACAAAATTGTATGTATGTCCTCAACCTCAAGCATCTTCCTTTAGTTTAGTATCACCGGAATGTTTCCTCAATTCAGGTACATTTGATTAATATTGCAGGCAACCTGCAACACAGGGACCAATCCTTGGTCATCGAAAGAGGGGTTACCGGTTTCTCCCGCTTCAAGCTATTGGAGGCCTCGTGGTGCCGATTGTTGAATGACATTATTCTCCCCGTGTTCTTCCTTTATTCTCCTTTTTATGACAATTAATAAATGAAAAAATATTGATTTATAGCTTTAATGTTGGGCCAATTTAACTTACTTCGTTATATGATTTTATCACCAACTTTTGTTTTTACATTGATTTTGGCCAATATTATATTTCGTGATGCAAAAGCCAAATAAGAGTCGACTAATAATGGGCCAGTTGTGTGGCTGACATTATGGGTGTTAAAAGTGGACGATGAGGTGTTGAGAATGAGAGTTTAAATGTCAACTATTATAAAATGCAGGTCAAACTTTGTTAAGGCCTGATATTGCTTTCGTCGGACGAAATTCAAGATTGACAAAAATAAATATAAATATAAAAGTCCATGATAATAAACTAAAGGCCAAATTATCAATTCTATCATGAACTTTGGTCCGTTTTTCCGATCTACCCAGAACTTTCAATAATATCATCAGCTAGCCTCACGTTTGTCCGTTATCTCAAAAATAACCTCCGTCCACCCGACCCTCGGACGGAATCTGACGTGACGAGGACGTGTCCCTTGACGCCGTTTAACCGCCGTTTATCAGCTGACATGGCAAATTGAAAACCCTAAATTATTTTTCCCACTTTCGATTTCCCAAATTGAAAACCCTAAATTAATTTTTTTCCCTAAAACGGCCCCAAATCAGACAATCGCACCAAACCAGACCAAATTCGTCCAAATTCCCCCTCTCCCGCAGCAGCCTCCTCCCCCCCTCCCCCGCAGCAGCCTTCCCCGCAGCAGCCTCCTCCGAACGGGAGGAGTTAGGGCTTCCGATTTGAAGGCGATTCGGGGAGGTTGTTAGGGCTTCCGATTTGGGGGCGATTCGGCGAGGGAGGGGGCTTCTGCTGATTTGGGGGTGGAATTAGGGTGCAGGGTAAATTGATTTGGGGGCGATTTCGGCAATTTGGGGAGTTAAGCCTTCCAACTGCCGACGTGGCTACACGTGGCTCCACGTGGGTACCACGTGTATGCCATGTCATGCCATGTCAGCTGATAAACGGCGATTAAACGGCGTCAGCTAGCCACGTCAGATTTCGTCCGAGGGTCGGGTGGACGGAGGTTATTTTTGAGATAACGGACAAACGTGACGCTAGCTGATGATATTATTGAAAGTTCTGGGTAGATCGGAAAAATGGGCCAAAGCTAAGGGTAGAATTGATAATTTGGCCTAAACTAAATTAAGGCTAAAATAGAAAGTTTACCGAAAGTCGAACCCAATTATCTTAATAAATAAATACATCATGCCAAATATGTAGGCTTTGAATTTTTCTTTTTTTTTATATGAAAAGATAATAAGTTCCTGACGATAATGTTTATGATATTATTCTTCTTATCGTTATTACAGGAAACAAACGAAGTTCGGCCACAAGTGACTTATTCATAGAAACCACACCGTGTTAATGAATGATCATGATGTCCATCGATTGAAATTTAGACTGATGTTTTCTTTTCTTCTACGCCCTGTCAAATTCATGAAGAAAGCCGTGAGGTTCACGACATGGAAAAGGAGCTCACCCTCTCCCCATTTTGTTGGAATGAAGCCACAAAATAACTTGACATTTTTTCTTCAATTCGATCATTACCATCATCAGAAGACTCGTCGATCCCATCTCATTGATCCTTTCCCTTCCCTTTCTCGTCCCCCGATTAGATTGAAACCCGAATCCTAATCGTTGAACTGTTCGTTCAGGGGGAGGGGGAGGGGGAGGGGGATGTTTGCATTTCATTATGTCATTTAGTATAATATGTTCCGTACGGCACAGGTTAATACCAGCTGTGCTGTGTTTTAATTCTTCTCTTTACATTGTTGGTGGTGTTTGTTTAAGGGAGGACCATGACAATTATGCTAATCCATCTTGTGACCGGTCACAACTAAACCTTGTGCGGTTTTGGATCGCATGATTGAAGCCATAAATTTATGTACGCAAATGTTCAGTGCATGACAGCCAGGTTCATTTACCAACTCGCGTCGTACTTTATTCCGTTGCTGGAGATCCATCTGTGTGTCGTCAGCCTTTTTCGCTAGAAAAGGACCGGAACTAACCCCGAAAGAACCAAAAGATGTCGGAAGAATCAAGGATGTAATGAATAAGCGAGCGGCTTAGACATTTCATTCGCATAGAACATGACCTATGTCATGCACCACTAATTACAGCTACACAACTTCTATACCGACCCAGCGATTGCCTCATCTGTTTATTCTTCTTATTTATGGCACATATCAATTCGTCTACCAACCTACGAGTAATACTACAACCCAGTGTTTGTCGATTTGCGAAAGCCTGCACTATGGCTAAGAAAACCTTGCGAACGAAATGTGGGTGGCTGCCGAAAATGTTATCGATGCTTACCCATTTTGCTCCTCGCTCCAATTCTTTATTGCTTTCAGGACTGCCTTCTTCACCTCTTGAGCATCAATGTTTTCATCTTCTTCATCCTGAGAAACCAAAAAATTAGGAAATTATGGTTTCGAGTTCTAGCTGTGAGGACGCATCGGAAAAATAGTATGAGAATGATGTTCGTAATTGACATGATACACATATTGAATTTCTTCTTATCCAACACATAGAGAAACAACATTATTTATTCAGCTTAATGATTCCTTGCTATATTGTGGCATTACAATCTACTTTTGCAGGATCCGAGAATGATCCTAGATGTATATACTTGGCACAACGAGAAGGCTTGCTTGCTGCTTCCTACGTTGAATCGACGAAGTCCCAAGATGAAAAAACTGTTTGGTAGATAGGAAAATCAGGGGTCAGAAACGAGGAAAGTTTGAGGTCTTACTTCTTCTCCGATGGCTTCTAAGCTGAAATTTTCAGAGCAAGAAATCTTGGCATCCATCACGTTAAGGCCGAGCTCTTCAAAAGCTTCGAGGATAGAAACGAGTAGTCCCGGACAGCTCCTGTCCGAGTAAATGTTTATGCGAAAACCTTTATCAAGAGTTTCAACCTTAACGTCCTGCAAATATAACCGCCATCACCAACCCCAAGTCACATCTCAAGCGCCAACCCCAGGTAAATTCCTACAATCGGCTCCTTTACCATCCGTAGATTTGGATCCGTTTCTTGGTCGCTTCAAATCTTTGCTTCGGATCCCTTATATGAACTCAAATGCAACCACAAAGATCGAGGCTTGGTTTACCTGAGATGGATATAAACCACAAAAATAACAGAAACGAATTGAAACCCGACGATCAAATTAAGATGCTGAATCGATCTCGTCCTCTCTTACCGCACTGGAGCTGGTTACTGCTAAAAGTTGTAGCAATTTCTTCGATACCACAGCTTGTTGTCTCTTCCTGGAAGCCACCGAAGCATCTCCGGCTTCGGATGAACTCTGAGAGCGCTGGATGCTTTCTGTTTTTTTTTTCCTTTTAAAATTAGGGGAAGAAATTATTTGAGCTCGATAGAGAGATCTTATCTAAATTTGCCTTTTTTTTCCTCCAACAAACCCTTATAATACAAACAAGATGACAACTAATAGAGACCTATAAAGCTCTATTGAGGTAAATATGACCCGCAACATTAACCTCGTATTACCATAGCTCGGTTCATATGCCCTTGCCGTGCCTGCAAGGGAGTTTGCATTTCGAACTTTCACATTCCACAGCGAATTCATTTCGTCCATAAACGTAAGCTGTTTTGTCGCACCGTGTAATTTATATTGTGTTCGATTCGAACACGGATCTCTAGCATTTCCCTAACAACGAGTTGCGTGATCTGGCTTCTCATTCGGAGAACTTCTGCGTATATATGTTTGTATATGTGGATGATGTGGTGTGATATGGAGTGCTCAACAAGGGACAAAGGAGAAACAAACACGGAGCCTATCGTATCGAAATATCAAGCAAAACTTCTGCGAATGAGGAGTCCCTAGTTTAATTTTTAAAAATGACCACTTTGCTCAAAGGAGTAATGTTCCTGTCGAGAACCGCCCATAGAATAACATATTAAGTAGCTATCGAGATGACGAGTTCGAGCCCAGCCAAAAATGAGATAGAACCGAGTATTCCATGGCTTCCTCCGCGGGGCAATATTATATGTGATTCCCCCGTTAAAAATACTTCATGCGGTTCCTTGCTATGATCAGCTAATTCGAAACCATCCTCTAACACCAAAATAGGAGCCCGTTCAACCGATTCGAGGCCACACTATCATGAGAATTTCCATACAACCTTGATGTGCGTTGTGTTACCTAGACGGGGGCTTAAGTTTATCTCCTCACCACTAAACAGCGAGGAAGCAGGAGAAGCGTCCGCTCGATCATGTGGCTAATCCACATCAATACAGCGTGTTGCGTCGTCATTATAACATCTCAGTAGACACCAAGAAACCTAGTTGTGCTCTATCAGAAATCGAAAACCCCCTGGAAACCGAAAATGATGTGAAAACAATAATTCAGAGAACAAATTTATTTGGATGATTTGTCTTTTCTTTGAGAAGTGACACATTGTGTAAGAATCGAATGTTACCAAATAATCATAATGCGTTCGTGATGGATATGATTCCCGTGAGCGAGTGAGTAGTCTTCTTTTGGATGGATTATTTTTGACAGCTAAAAACGTGTTCTTTTGTCTGCTTAAATTATTAGCTCTCGTACCGTGAGCTTCAAGTCTTATAAATGTGTTAGAAACCAAACTCTCATGGAACGACTCCACTAGATACAGACTACTTAGGACCATAAAACGATATAGAACATCAAATACCTCTTACATTGTACAACATGAGTTGTCACGGCCAAAATTCGATACAACTTCTCATACAAACGATGTCAAAGGATAAACTAGCAAAGCATCTTGATCGCGGAGGACCAACAATAACTGCAAGGTGGGTGCCACAGAGGGGAAGGCTCAGGGCACCTCTATCATCACCCACCTTGACACCAAACGGCGATTGGACGGGAAAATATGACATGTCGATCTCGCAGCCTCCTGTCGTCTCTTGAATATCACAGGACGTTAGTCTATCGTATCATTTGTTTTTTCGATGTCCATGAGGGGGCGGTTTCCCCTCAGGCCAAGACATACGCCATGATGTCTATGCTTGTTTTCTAGATTCGAATGATTGTGATCTACCAATAAACAAGATGAGTCGGCAACGCCCTCCTGATTGGAATAAATAATCAGAAGATTAAGAATTAAAAAAAAAGTTCCCCCATGAGTTGACATCAAATTGTACTTCGGATTGAATCATTTTTTCGCTCTCTATGATTAAAGCTTTGATAAAAAATTTAAAAAGCAACTCGTTTCGATTTCGCTCGGTGTATTGTTTCTTGATGATCACCTGTCTTTCTAAGAATAGAATATCATTTGAAATCATAACAAGAGAAGGATCTGTCGTGATGTTCAAAACCCTCGTTTACTCTTATAGTTAACCGCGATGAACATCTGTCTGTATACGCCAAACAAATAGGAACAATGCTTGGGGATGTTGTTCTCATATATTATATACTAAGGAAAGAGGAGAAGGGCTGATGCACGATTCTTTTCTCGCATTACTTATGTGTAGACAACGATGTCCAAATAACAATTCTCGGTACGTGCCAAATTAACCTAATCAGACACTCGTGTCCTGGTTTCACCATTACTTTTCGTAATTCATATCGGTGGTGTACTCGTATACGTAGGGATCTTTACGGTTTCCGGCCTCTCTTAATCCGCATCATCTAGCCGTGCGAAACTCCTCGATTGATTATGCGACGGGAAAATATGTTTTAGCTCAATACACGATCGTTACATGATGGGACTCCAAACAAGCCTAAGTAATATGACAAGAACTCGCGCGCGTGTGTGTGTGAAGATCATAAGAGTGAGATATTCACAGTAATCGGTCGTTTCCAAATGTTTCCTTTTTGGGGATAGTGTTAGGCCTTCCATTGACGCCCGAAATATCCGGATCGAGCTTTTTTCCTGGATTAGGTGAATAGTTTTACATGTTGACCTTGGTTGCAAACTTTCATTGGTTATTATTGCTAAGACTAAATATCCTGTCGCGACAGTATATGTGGAGACAAACCCCATGTCCGATAATTACCTCCCGATTTCTCCTGACCACGGATCATGTAAAAATTCGAACTTATCTTATCGTTGTTTACAAATTCGAGAGAAAAAAAGAAAATACCGAGAGTGTGGGGGCGACGGGGGGGTTCACGGGCCAAAACAAGTCCTTGAGAAAAAGGGATCAAAACCCAAACAAAACATTCTCATCCAAAAAAATGTATGGCATCACAACAAAATCATTTCACGCCATAAAGAAACAAAAGACCTCCTCCTCGACAGAACAATTATTATTCTCCGTGTTCCTTTTTTTTTTTACTTATTTTAATATTATTGGTGTATGGAAGCGTTTCCAGAAGTGTCTTTGTCGCGTTTCCTCACATGTTGGATAGCATCAAGAGACCTCCCCTGTGTTCCATTCCACCCCCCTCTCCTTCACTTATCATCTGAATTAACTCAAATGAACCCATTAGATTATTTCATTAATATAATTTCTTCCCTTAATTAAAGAGTAAAAAACGTTTGTATTTGGCTGGTCTCTTTCCTTTGAATACAAAGGAAAGGTAATAGAAGTATTGAAATGGGGGGTTGGGGGGAGAAAAAGCAAAAGATGGGGCCAACGATGACAGCTAAAATCATACAAGATTGATTACGAGGGGGGGAATTTTTCCCCGAAAACTTGGAATTAATGGGAGTCCATTCCCGCATGTTTTTTTTTTTTGGGGGGGGGGTTCCCTTTTCAGCCCTTGCAATAATTCGATTTTCCCTCTTCCTCTCTTTTCCTACCATCCATTCATTGTGTGTTAGACTTAGAATACACCAACTGTTGGCCTACTTTTCCCACCAAAATAAAATAATTTTCTTCTTCTTTTCATTATTTTGAAACATACTAAAGATTTTAAAATTAAAAAAAAAAAAAACTCTGAAAGTTCTGTACCCCCGAATTAGCGTGGCTTGTTGCGGTCCTGATGAGACATTCGGCCCAATAACCGAAGCCCGAAATGAGCTTCGGCCCATATTATTGGGCCGGGATTCCTTTTTTGTAGACCCAACTTTAAGGTAAAGCCCAATGAGAGAAGATCGCCGGAATATGGGAATCGTTATTGGTATTAGTAAAAATCAAGTGTCATTAGTACCCAACAACCCCAATCTCCTCTTGAACAAGTAATACCAACCAATTCCACCGACCACGACCAACATGATCAAGCCATCCACGACCCCGACAAGTACCAAAGCCCACCTCTTCAACCCCGACTTCCCATGTCCCCCACCGATCGTCCCTTTCCTAACCTTCACGAAATAACTCGACCCATTACCATCACCTTCACCATCATCCCCGCCCACTTGTTTGACACCCATGACAATCCCATAATGATGGCATTCCCCTCTTACGAACAACGTCGCCACACAGCCGCAGTCCCCTTGGCACCACTCCCTGCATTCGTCCTTGCTCAGGTTATCCCTCTTTTTCCCGTCCTTGATCACACTGGTTACCCCCTTGATCGCCACCATCTCTGCTGCGTCCTCTCCGTCGCAGAACCCGTCCGTCGTTACCGCCTCGTTGTTGCAGCCATGGTCGCGGATGCAGGAGCAAGAATCCGCGAATGTGCATATCCCGTAGGGCTTGCATGCCGTCGGAAGGTCACACGTCTTGTTAAGGGCTTGGAAATGTGCCTCGAATTTCGAAACCCCCGCCGAATAATAAAACAGGCCGAGGTTTCCTGTGCGGTTATTGAGGGACATGAAGCGGGGGGAGACAGCAGGGTCGGTCCCAATGGAGAGGTTAACGCTAGGGTTAGGACTGATCTGAGCAATTTTTCGGCCGTAATAGTTGAACAACACGAGGCCCTTGGAGCCAAGCTCGACGAAGGTTATGTTCCTGTCCTTGGTTGGCCTGAATTCCCAGTAGGAGTATTTCAGCTTGCCGGAGTTGAGGTAGAGGGCGATCTTGTCTTCTTGTATTTCGAAGGAGTAGTGGAGGGATGAGAAGTCGCCCGGGAAGGACGTCAACCGAGCTGCGACGTTGAGCCTTTGTCCGTGGAGCATAACGTCGGTTGGGAAATTGAAACTCTGCCATTTGATGTCGTCCCACTCGTCGACCAACACCAGGTTGCCCGTCCTCAGTATCTGCAACCTCTGCATTGCATTTCGAGAAAATTACGAGGTCGAGGACATGAGTTGAGACGACGAAGACCAAGACCGGTCAGCGCTTAGTACCTCCACACCCTGTCCGCTAGTCCCGGTCCGCCAGCCGACTCGATCCCCGGGGCCCCTCAGCTGCAAATCTCCGCCCGCAGTCAGCTCGAGCAAGCACGTATTCACGACCTCGAACCGTGAGTAATGCCCAGAATCCCACACCTTGACGTCCCCAAGGAAAACTTGCAACGAACAGGAGTATGCAAAACTCCCGTTCCCGCGGACATAGTCCTCGACGCTCAACGCGACCCTGAAACCCGGCAAAGCGTACGGGGACAGGGCCGCGTTGGTCTCCATCAAATAAGCCCTCCCGACGAATCCAGCAATCCGCTCCAGGGGAACCGCCAGGGTGACTCGGTAACCGCCTCGGACGTCCGAATCGGACATCACGTGGAATAATACCACGACGAACAACATCTGTAGGAAGAAGACGAGGTCGCGACAGCGCAACGACTTCATCCGCGAGATGAAATTCTTCCCATTAGAAAAAGTAAAAAATAAAAAATAAAAAAATAAATTTAATATTTTCCTTTTTTTTTTCTGTTCCCCTTGGAATGTGAGAATGAGAAGAGATCATGGGGGGGAGGAAGAGAAGGGAATTAACTTGGGTGGTGGTGGTGGTGACATGAGTAGTAAAGTAGTAGGAGTAGGAGTACACCATAAGCAAAAATAATTTCGCCCACTTCCGAAAAGGACACGACAGGAATTGTATATTAACATATGATTATTGTACAGTTTTAATAAATCAACTACGTAAAAATGTTAATCGGGGTTGGAACAGGCTGGCCATGTTTGTTAAACAACATCATCGATTTGAGTAAAAGATAAAGGTAAGATTTTAGTAGTATTTCCACGATTATAAAAAATTGGGGGTTTCCTTTTTCTATTTTTCATTCTCTTGGCATGCGCGCGGAGGGGCAGAATGATTGTTTGGAAGGGTGGGGGGTTGTGCTGGCCACGTTTGCCCATCATTGTTTATCTTTTTCTTGTGAAATCAAGATCATTAGTAAAGCCGTCCCCCCCCCCCCCCCCCCCCCCTTCTTTCTTTCTTTCTTTCTTTTTTTGTCTTACCAGATATTTTAATGACGACGACGACAGACATACGTCCGCGTGACGTTAGTCGTGAGTTACGGTGTTTTTGGGCTTCGTTGGACGGAGCCCCCTGGGGTTAGAGATGTGGATCGGCCCGTCGCGGAAAGCACGAGCTCGATCCAATAAATAAGTAATCTTCTAGATTATGAGTTTATTGATAAGGTCCAGAAAAAGTTCGAAATTCCAAATATCGAATCGATTTTTTGACTTTTTGGTATTTGGAATTCGATATTTGGTGTTTGATATTTGGTTCGGTTTTATATTTGATTAAAATTCTGTTTTCGGTTCGATTTTCGATATTTTTATAAAAAATTTCGATATTCCAAATATACCGAAATATTATTGGGTTTGGGCTTTGGTTTATTTAAACTTTTGGCCCATTTGCCCTTCCTTTCTGCAGAAGCCCGCTGGGGCCTTTCCATTTATGCGTCTTTCTGGGTTTGATCGCGTCTTTTCTAGGGTTTGATCCTCTTCTTCTCTCCGTCCAGCCGCGCTCCACTCTTTCGGAAGCCCTCTACAATATGCTCTTGCCTTCCCCCGGCCAGTCCTTAAGTAGTCTCACGACGGGGAGCTCCTTTTCTTCACCGGCTAGCACTTCCTTGCCGTCTCCTCCCTCTTCTCCAAGTGGGTGCTTGCCCCCTCCCTCGAAAACCTATCCCGATGTTTTGTGTTTTTCTCTCTCTTTTAATGGATGACAACTAGATTCTCAAATGCCATTCATAATTTGAACGGCATCACAGTTTGGCTTCCTTGGCAAGCTTTGAGTTCTTCCCTTAATCGATTGAGGGAGGAGTTCTGCTTCTTGAAAACGTTACGTTCTACAAGGAATAGGGCGGATGCTTCCACAGAAGGTGTGGCGAAATACTTGAAGCCGTCCGTTGTAGGATTTCTTATGCATATGGTTTGTAGCACTACTTTATAGGCTTGGATTTCTTTTTTTAATTGGCTTTGGATCCATTATCGGCCCAATTAAAAATTTGGAACATCCAAATACTGAACCAAAATAATTACGGTATTTGGAACTTTGGAACTCGGTTCGATATTTGGATGACAAAAAATTAAAAATTTAGAATTTCGATATTTGGTTTGGTTCAGATTTGAAACACCAATGCACACCCCTATTTATTGATGGATTGAGTGATGCCGACACCTGCCTTGTTTTAAGCTCTCCAAAAATTATTGGATAAGTTTGTCTCACTGTAGATGCAACCCTATCTTGAAAGTTGCAAACTCACAAGAAAAAGGTTGTGTGTATTAGTTGGTTTGGATATAGATTTTATAACTTGAATTGCGCTTAGAGAATCCCGTAATCAATCCATTGGCGTAAATAAAATTCGAAATAAACAATTAGTCTGAGAAACGAAAGAATGTCCACTATGTAAAAGAAGAATTTGCATTATTACCAACAAAAGAAATGTATTAAACTTGCTAGTTCCATTAATTGTCAAGGGATTCTTCGCAAAAAGGGTCTTAATTCCCTTATTTCCAAAAAAAAAAGAGCAACATTGTTCCTCTTCTCTGTCGAATTTTCTTCTTTAATGCAATTAATATCCCTTCTTACATGGTCCAAAAGAAGTAAAAAAAAAAAAGTGTTTTAATGGGAAACGATAGGTAGTAAAATTTGTTGAAGTCGTGATCCCGAGATCGTGAAGTATTTAAGGCATTTTGGAAGTATAAAGTATTGAAGAAGTCTTGAAACCATAGAATGAGTAAACGGGTATTGAATTTCTATAATAATTAATGAGATAGTTAATATTATCAACTCTAAATTGTTCTTCTCTATAGAAGAGCGTGTAACAAATTCAAATTAAGTAAGAGGAAAGTATTTGTAACCCTAACATTCTAAATATCAATCCTAAAGAAATAATATAGAAAATTATCGACGATACAGAAAATACGTTTGACCCTCTGTTACGGTGTTATTGTTACCGTCCTATCAAACTATTGAATTCGGTTGGTAAAAATAATTCTTGATAACTTCCTTCGGTGCTCCCATAAATATTATGACCAGATTTTGTACTTACCGTGTGGTTGGGTATTTACTTGGGACTCGTTCCTTTAACAAAAGGCTTTTGGGATTACTAAAAAATGTGCTTAGAGCGCGATTATGCACTAACCTTACTTATGTTATTACAGCGTGGTCGCTTTTCTGTCGCCTTCAAGAAGGTACGGTAACTTTGAATTTAAATAATTTTAACAAAATAAGTAGGCATAAAGTCTTTTTTATATATATATATATAAAGTCTTTGATTCTGGTGGTTTCGGACCATCCATGTCTGATTACTACACCAGTTTGGGCGGGCTTTTAATGTTAGTGAGTCTCCAAGAAGACATCCCCATTTTAGTTCCCCCAAATACCATTCAAAGTAAAACATTATCTCTTTTCTTTCTTCCCTTTTATTTTTTCTTTTTCTTCCATTTCACTTCTTATAAAAAATTAGTATAGTTAGGATTTGTGATCATAAGTCTGACATTTTTGGGAAAAATATTTTTGGGCAATATTATTCATTAATATTTAATTTATTTTTAGGATAATAATTGTATCAAAATACAAAATAAATTATAATACGATACACGAATAAAAAGAGCGTGACTAAAATTCATCAGTTTAAGGTTTTAGAGAAGTACTTGACCTACACGAGATTCATTTTGAGATGTAATAATGGGTTGTGTTTAAGCATAGGTTCGAAACAGGCGGGGTTTTTTGAGAAAATTAACCTCCCCGCTAATACCAAAAAGTCGAATCAAGGTTTTGAGCGTCTCGCCAGTACACAGCAACAGTCCACACACTCCCCCCCTTCCCCCTCTCTCCCGAGTCAAAAAAAAAGGAAAAGGGAAGGAAAATACACGAAACCAAACAAAAGGTGTCAACTTTACCCCTCCGAAATTCGAAGTTGGGTTGAGGGGGTTGGAATTTCGATGGCGAGCCCTCAATCGGGCAGGCTATCCATCACCCCGGGATCGAGGATCCTTCACCAGAAAAGCCCCTTGAGCGACGACTCTGTTTGGAGGAGGCTCAGAGATGCTGGCTTCGACGAGGAATCCATCAAGCGCCGGGATAAGGCCGCCCTCATCGGTTACATTGCCAAGCTCGAATCCGAGGTTCCTTCACTTCCCCCTTTTCCTTCTCTTTTTTTTCTTTTTGGTGGGGGTGTTTCTTAGTCTCTGAGTTTTATCCCGTGCTTTTGATTAACTCGGTGGTTGGGGTTGAAGTAAAAATTCTGGGTTTTTCTTAGGGTTTCTGATTTTTTGTTGTTTTTTTTGATAGGGGACGAATGGTCTTGTCTTGTTTTACCTGATTCTACGAAGGGGAAAATTGACATTAAATTATGCAGGATTAAGATTTCCTAGGGATTGTATGTTGATCGCCGGGGCTCCATTTATTGGGTTCTGCACTTTGTTTGTGTAGGAGTGCTTAAGTGGAGCTTCCTGGACTTATGATTTTTAATCCTTGTCGCCGGATAGTTTAGGAAGTAAAATCGACCGAGTAATAGTATCTAGATAGTTTCAGTATTTGGAATTTGTGTGAATTTTGCCAGTGTCTCTCATTTATATGCCGTGCTCTACGCTCGCTAATTTTTTGAGCCTGCCGATGTCGTATAGATATTCGACTACCAACACCATATGGGCCTTCTGATACTGGAGAAAAAAGAGATGGCTAACAAGGCCGAGGAAGCCAAGGCCTCTGCCGAGGCTGCGGAGTTGAAGTATAGGCGGGATCAATCCGCCCATGCCGCTACTTCGCTTGAATCGAGGAAACGAGAAGAGAGCTTGAAGAAAGCTCTTGGAGTCGAGAAGGAGTGCATTGCTAGTGTAAGTGTGGCGCCAGTTATTTTCCCTTTGCCCATGCTTTTGTGATTTTTACTGTTGAGGGAGTGACAGTGCTTGCTGACGTTATTAACATTTTTAGCTCGAGAAGGCGTTACATGAGATGCGGGCCGAATCTGCTGAAACAAAAGTTGCAGCCGACAGCAAATTGTCTGAAGCACGGTCAGTGATGGAGAACGCTCTGAAGAAACTTGTTGAGGCAGGAGAAAAGCTTCAAGCTGCGGAAGCTTTGAAGGCCGAGGCTAATCGGTACCGTAACCTTGCTGAGAGAAAGCTTCACGAGGTCGAAGAAAGGGAAAATGATACGAGGAGGCGCATCGAATCTTTTAAATCCGAGTATGATGTTTCTGGTCAATCTTTTAAGGAATAAGCATCTGAGGTCGAGTTCGATTATTACCTTTTCTTTATCTCTTTCATTGATGGTTTAATTCATACCAGATGTGATGCAAAAGAAAGCGAGATTTTACAAGAAAGGAAATCTCTGGTGGAAAGACAAAGAGTTCTTCGCCAAGGAGAAGAAAGTTTATTGGAGAGTCAATTGCTGCTGAACCAGAGGGAAGGACATATTTTGACAAGGTCTCAAGAATTAGATGCACTCTCGAAGGACTTGGAAGCCTCAAGAGTCAATTTGGAGAGACAAAGAGCTATCTTGAGTGAGAATAAATTGGATCTGGATCTCAAAACAGCTTCGCTCTTGCAAAATGAGGAGGTTTTTCTTGCTTAATTCTTTTTTAGTATTTTACAGCTTGGGAATTCCATTTTTTGTTTTCTCAGTTGCATGTCTTTGTTCACAGTCCATTGTCAGAAGAGAGTCTTTAGTGAACCAAAGAGAGAAGGAACTGCTCATTCTACAAGAAAGCCTCTCAAGCAAGCAGTCAGTAAGTCGCTGTTGCTGATGGCCAACATTAGGCTCTTCCAATTGGCTAGAAAATGCTCATGCATAGAATTTTTTGTTGCTTCTCTTAACAGGATGAAATACAGAAAGTCCTTGATGGCCATGAATCTGCTATCAAATCAAGGAAAGCGGAACTTGAAGCTGAAATGGAGATGAAACGGAAGTTGGTTGCTGATGAAATTGAAAGCATGCGAAGGGATTGGGAATTGAAGGAGATAGACCTGAAAGTTCAGGAGGAGCAACTTAAAGAGAGAGAGCACGACTTGGAAAAACGCACTAAGTCCTTGACGGACATGGAGAAGGAAGTTTTGGAGAGGTTAAAGCATGTTGAAAGCCGGGAAGAATATCTAGCCTCTGCAGAAAAGGATTGTAGGGGTAAAACTGAACTCTTACTAAAGGAGAAGGAAGAGATCAATAAAATGAAGCTGGATCTGAAGAATTCCATGGATTTGTTGGAAGACAAGAGGAAGCAGGTTGATCGAGCACAGGGTAGATTGGAGGTCATGAAGAGTGAAACAAATGAGCTCTCGGTTTTGGAAGTGAAGCTCAAAGAAGAACTTGATTGGGTCAGGGCCCAAAAACTTGAAATCATGGCCGAGGCAGATACATTACAGTCGGAGAAGTCAAAGTTTGAGAAAGAGTGGGAACTAATTGATGAGAAGAGAGAAGAACTGAAGAAGGAGGCTGAACGCATAGCAGAAGAGAGAGTTGCTGCTGCTAAGTTTTTCAAGGATGAGCGTGATAGTCTCCGAGAAGAGAAGGAAGCAATACGGAACCAGCACAGGAATGACGTGGAGGCACTTCGTCTCGAGAGGGAAGAATTCATGAATAAGATGGTGCAAGACCGTTCTGAGTGGTTTAGCAAGATTCAGCAGGAACGGGCTGATTTCTTACTGGAGATTGAAGTACAAAAGAAAGAGCTCGAAAACTGCATCGACAAAAGGCGCGAAGAGCTGGAAAGTTCTTTGAAGGAAAAGGATAAGGCGTTTGAAGAAGAAAAGAAGAATGAACTTCAAAGAATAAGATCCCTTAAGGAAACAGTTGACAGGGAGTTCGAGCACATTGCTTCTGAAATGAAAAGGCTTGAGAGCGAGAGGATGGAAGTCAACCTAGACCGGGAACGGAGGAGCAGGGAATGGGCCGACCTACAGCAATCGGTTGAGGAGCTGAGTTTGCAGAGACAGAAATTGGAAAAGCAGAGGGAGTTGTTGCATGCTGACAAAGAAGAAATTCAAGGACTCATTGTCCAACTGAGGAAATTGGAAGATGCAAGACTCGCTTTGGATAAGATGGCTGTTATGGAGATGCAGCAGTCTTTTGCAGAGTCCAGACAGCAGATTATTTCGGAAAAGGGGCGCCAGAAGAGAGCGGATGCGAGCAACAATGAAGCACAGCTCGATGATAGAGGATATCATGGGGTTGATGGCAATATTTCCTTTTCTATACCAGAAGAGAGAGCAACATTTCCTTCTCCTAGTAGCACTGCTCGTTTTTCGTGGATAAAACGCTGCTCTGACTTGATATTCAGGCCGTCCTATGAGAAGTCGATTCTCAATGCCAAGAATGAAGGTCCTACGGCATTGACTCCCGGACTAAGGTCGCTACTGTTGCATGATAAGCAGAAGGGAAAAGAAACTAAGGTTTTGGATAGGGGTCTTGAAGGGAGCGTATCGGAGAGTCATGGAGGAGAGGAGAGAACAATATTTGAGGTGCCCACAGTGAATGAGAATGTGGCTAATGATAATATCAACTCAGCAGGTACACAAGAGCAGAATGACTCTATCAAAGAGCAATTACATCAGGCTGGGAGGAAAAGGAGGATGAATGAACTGTTAGAAGATCCTGCTGATACATCCTTGGGACAAAGTCGAAGTAAGAAGAATAAGGGATTGGAGCAGGATGGTGCAGTTGACACTTATGAGCCGGCTGAGGAAAACCAGTATGTCTCATCTTGATTCCACTTTTTCGTTTCTGCATTTCATTTGCTTTAAACGGGGTCTTGCTAGTTCAATATGCTGTTTGGAGTAATATCATCATTTTTCCCTTTGGTTAGGCGTGATGTAGGACCTACTCATGCATCCGAAGTCGGCGAAACTCGTGTTCTGGAGCAGGAGACGGAGGTGCTGGTGGTTGAGAAACTTGTTTCGGAAGTTCCTTTGTTGGACTCGGGCGGTCAAGATAGCGAAGATCAGATGCAGAATTCTATCTTCAAGTCCATTGATGAGCTTTTTGAAGGTGGGCTCGACAGCCCAACTGATCTCATGCAAGACGGTAAAAGCATCTTGGAACGGGAAATGGAAGTGCTCGATGGGGCACCTGAAAAATCAAACTTGGACAACATTTTGGTGTTCGAGGAGTTCAGTCAGGTGATGTGATGTTCGGCATTGTACTTGTACGTCTGACATCAGCTACTTCGAGCATGATTGCTTATTTTTCTATGCTCTCATCTTTTGCAAACCACAGGAGGTGCTGGAGCTGGCCCCAAATGGATCCACTGAAGATAAGGACGGAGGTCGTTGAGGCAATTGGCACACTTTAGTCGACTGTGTTTGTGAACTTCCTCCTTTTATGGCGCCAGATGTTTCCCTGGCAGGCGAACTGATCGATATTTGGCTTTTCTCGTATGCATTTGTATGACTGGCGGACTTTATGGCGCAAGTGATACCTGTACAGTGTGCTTTTGTATGTAGTTTTTCGAAGCTAGGTGTTCAGGAGTCTTTTCATTATCTGTCTTTGCTCAATTTGTGTAGGTTGTGATGATTTCGAGATTTGAATTCTCTAGTAAACTGCAAGGACCATACTCAGTGTAACTTGACCTTGTCGGTTTTGCTTACCGGGAGGACTTCCGAGCCATTGGTGCCCAGTCGGGTGCTTGCCACGAACCCTTCAGGTCCATCAGTCCCCTCGCTTGAAGCCCCCCACCGGAGCCCCTCCTTCTGGCTGTCCTCCCGGGCAGACAACACCACATTTTCCCGCATGGACGTCGGCACCCGGAACAGCAATCCCAAGAGCCGTTCCTCTGACATTCGCCTACGTCATTGAATCAAACGCTTCCTCGTATTTTAGAGAATAGTTTTAAGAAAGTCCGACCCCACAAGAATGAAATCACGTCCCTACTTAACTCTGTTGATCGTTAACAAAATCCCGCCTTTTACCTCCTAAATCCCTCCCGACTCTAACCAAACCCAATTCCCCATTCGTCGCAAAATCTCATATCGCGGATTTTCCGGGCATCGAAGGGTGTTTGCCTTTGGGTTTGTTGGTGTGTGACAGTGTGAGTGCGTGTGGTTGGGGGATGGGGAGGATTACCCGCTACCTGGAATGCTCTAAAGGTGTTCTTGATCTGGGATTTGTTTTCGTGAATGGTTTGTCGGGAAGTTAGAGGGAATTCGGGGTTTAGTGGATGTCATTGTTCTTTAGGAGTAGATGGGATTGTCATTGCTGATGTGTCGTGGAAGGGACTTCGGCTTTGGAGTGTTTTCCTTGGATTATCCGCTAAATGATCTTTGTTCTCCAGCTTTGTGGTGTGCTTAGTTGGATTATCCGTGATTGATTTTTGTTTTACTTGGTCGGTCCAGGGAAGGCATTGGAGGCTGAGGCATTGAGGATCCGATCATCTGCTTGGAAAGCGATGCGAGGAAATCCCACTTGCTCAACTCTAGAAGGAAGATGTCACAAGAGGCAATTGAACCGACTGACCTCCTCCAATGGCCACCCCACCAGGTACTCTTATTTCATGATTTGCAAATCGCACGTGAACAAGTTGATGCAACGGTACCTTTACATACCGTCAATACTAACTCCTCAGCTAACTTAACCAAAGATCAGTCAATGTGTGTGTTTATGTGGAACTTCATTGATTATGTGCTTGAGATTGTACATGAAGAGCAGCTGATGGAGGGACCTTTCGGCTAGTTGAATTTCCTCAGTATAGTCTAGTTTTGCATATGGCAGTATTATCCTCTAATTATTGACTAAAAAGCAGGGACCGAGTTAGGTAATAGATGAATAACAGTTTGAAAACCTAAATTTCAACTGCATAGGGTACTAAAAAATCATTGTGCTCCATAGCAATCGACTACTTGATCTGATGGAATGTCTTTTTCACAACTCATGGAACAGTGGCAGCAGAAATTTCAGATACAAGGAGGAATGAACTACTACTCGAACACAAGCCATCATCATCGTTGTCGTCCGAGTCCCCTCCTTTCCCTTCTCACCTGAGGTTGGGCCTGTGCTGGGCCTACTTACTATCAAGATGGGATGCCAGGTCTGGTTGCTCTTCTCCTCTTAGAATGGAAGTTATTCATATTTCTTTCCACTAAAATCTCATTAATCTAGGTCAGATTTTAGCTGAAAATCAATCTTGAACGTGATCAAACTTGTTTGTTTTGAAATATTTTTGAGCTGTAGTCACTGAAATATGTAGTAAATTTGTCTGGATTTTGGCTGAGCTACTTGGAAATGAGAGCATGAGAAGGTCTTTTGAAATATTGTTTATTGTCAGGATGTGGGAGTTCTCGGTGAGCTTGTACATGATCAGCATCTGGCCATATTCTTTACTGTTGACCGCTGTTTAAGGAGTGGTGGATTCCGGGTCCGCCGCCTTGTTTGGTTCATTTGTTGGAGAGTGGGTCAGTCGGCTAGATTACCAGAAGGTATGGCCAAGATTCTGTAATGTGCTTGCGTAGATACAAGGGATGCATTATCATTTCACTGTCATCAATGTTCTAGGTTCTCCTGCTCTGGCTAGTCCTGCAAAATCTGTCGTTCGTGGTTGCCGGAGTTTCAGTAGTTCTGCTGCTCAGTTATTCAGATTTGAAGGACTCTGATGCAATGGCCTTCGTCCTGCTGGTGGTAATAACCAATATCTCTGGAGCTATCAGTGTGCTTTCCACACTTGCTGGAACAATCTTGATCGAAAGAGAATGGTAATGGAATGAAACTTTATAAAGAATATGCAGACCACTTTCAGATTTATAACTACTGCATCCATTGGAGAAAATGTGATTGCCTGTTCCGATCGCAGGGTTGTAGTGATGTCAGATAACCAACCTCCGGGACTGCTGACGCAGATGAACTCGATCATCAGGAGGATGGATCTCGTATCCAAACTTTTTGCTCCCATGGTATCTGGATTCATTATCACCTTCGGATCTCTTATGGCGTCCGCTGACCTGAAAAAGGCTTCAGAGCCTTAGGCCCTGCTTTAGAGAAACCTTCTCTAGTGGAGACCCGGGATTCAACCTCGCCAAAACTGAGCAAAAAAATTGGGAGGATACCTTTTATCAGTTCATGGAGGCTATACCTGAAGCAAGTCGTGGCTCTTCCTGGGGTTTCATTGGCTTTGCTCTACTTTACAGTTTTAAGGTACTTACATATGCTTTCGTGATTTACAATTTTCGATATGATTGGTAGATGGTGGCATTACTTGGAGAGAGTTTTGTTGCAGTTTTGGGAGCTTGATGACTGCTACCCTAGAATGGGAAGGTACTCCAGCATTTATCATCAGAATAGCGTGTGGAGTCAGTGCAGTCATTGGGATTTCTGCCACTTTCACCTACCCAGCATTGCAATCTCGTATCTTGACTTTACGAACGGGGCTCTGGTCAATCTGGATGCAGGTTTGGCAACTGTCTCAGACCCGAGTCCACGCACTCTCACGTATGAGTGTATTGACAACTGAAATTTATGTGCTTGCGGTGGATGTTTCCTTGTCGTTTGCATTGGTTCAATTCTTCGAAAAAACAGGTTGGTATCTGCATACATGCTGATGGGAGGGGTCGCAGCATCTCGACTGGGATTGTGGATGTTCGATCTAGCTGTGATTCAACTGATGCAGGACGAAGTACCAGAATCCGATCGTATGATTGTTGGAGTTCAGAATGCACTGCAGTCATTCTTAGATGTGATGGGTTACGTGATGGGAATTATTGTCTCGAATCCGGAGGTAAGCATTCTTTTCTCGAATCTATTTCGGTTGAGAAAGTGTTATTGCCGATCCCGATCGAGTGAGCCGCACTTTTGTTTCTCTGCATCAGGACTTTTGGAAGCTGATCCTGTTGTCATTTGCTGCATCGGACATGGCAGCTGTTCTGTACACGGTGCATGTATATCTCGAGAAGCTCCTGCAGCTGATCGTCCGTCTGTGGCCTGCCTCTATATGTTTTTAGGTGGGCATGCTTGTCGTACATGTACTAAGTTGCTAAAACAACTTGCAGATATTACGTGATTTGGAAAAAAAAACTGAATGTAGCTCTTAAATAAGAACTAGTTTGCACCTCACTCGTTTTCAAAAAGCTCTTTCTGCTGATAGCCCGTTGATGATAAATTACAAACCTCTAATGTCGCGATGGCACGCGACGAATCAGACCGCAATTATCAGTTTACAGGTGATATGCTTCTCGTACAGTGATACACGTTTACTCAAAAAACATTGCAGGTTCACAACGAGTCCGAGCATAACAGAGGAATGAATAAGGGGCACCACCATACGCATCATTGGCTAAATGTTGGACTCTGTCCATTGCTTTATCCAGAAATAAACGCCAACAACGCAACGCAAGCTAGCGATTCCGTGAACAAGTTCTTGACATTGTCCCTCATTGGATCAAAATAATTGTCTAGAAATACAAAATTTATGCATTTCAGTATGTATATATGTGCATATATATTGCAGTGTATACGCGGTAGAATAGGTATGTATGCATATACATTCGTATATATTACAGTTGGTAAGAGTTACTCTTTAGTTTATTTGATGTGGTTGCCATTACTAGGATTTTGAGGTTGCGGGACTTTATAGCTGGGGATCCGTAAGTCTAGCCTTGTTATATCGGATTTGTGTTGGGTTGCTCATATAGATGCTTCCCATATATGTGTGGAATAGATTTTTACATATATCACCCCTTAGGCATCAGACTAGGCATATAGAAGGCTTGTCACTGGCACATAGATGGGGACATTTCGACACGAAGACCATCTCCATGTATGTCTTACCCATCATATAGAGAGGCGTTCGACAGACAGAGTGCAAATCAGGTAATGAACTACATGAAGTCTTTCTTGTTGTATGTGACGATTGTGCAACTTTCTCGACTTATTGTTTGGACGGTGAAGACTCATGGCAAGCATGAGTCCCATTTATACGCTTCTTCGTGGTTGAATGACATTTCCCTAATAGAGTCATCCGTCAGTTTGGAGAAGAACAACTTGTGCCAGCAAGTTTAGACATTAACGCTCATCTTCATCGGATAGACATGCGTGGAAAGCAGCTTAATAATTTGATGCACATCCGTACTAGTTATATCTCAGTATGACATTCACGAAGTAACCACATCATTCCATTAATTTGGGAGACCCCGATTAGGACTACTTACGATAAATGGTACCACCGTCGCAATCGTCCATACATATCTCATACAGGAGACATGTTGGGCACAATGGTGAGTAATCAGACAATTATTTTTTGCACATTACTTTTATATTATACTAATTGTATTATTTTTACCACAACGCCTCTCCGATAAATTAATTTGAGCCGAGACAGGCCTTGCTACTAAATTGCCACACATTGCAGATACTTCTCGTAAAATGCGTACATTTATGAAGGAATTCTATCATATGCGCTTCTTGTATGGATGCCAAGGAGGACAATCGGTTAATGAGGATGAGCAACAAGATGATGAGAATGAGGATGAGCAATTGAAGCAAGAGCAACAAGAACCGAATCATGAGGATGAGCAACAAGAGGAAGAAGCGGACATGTTTGACATCAACGACGTTCTACTTCAACAAGACGAGGATAACATGCCGCTCCTCACCTTTCAAAAGTCGACTCAAGACGATGTCTACTTCACTTCTGATTTTCAGGCCTCATTTGGATGATTACAATGATATCCTAGTTGACGCAGGTCACACCCGAGTAACGGCCACCACTTGAGAGAGTCTACGCTCGCTCAGAGGAATAGACGACACACTAGGAACCATTGATGTACAACGTTGTCATTTTTACGTTTTTCATCTTCCAAATACTCAGTAATATTTCTATTTTTGCACCATATTGATTACTGCGTTGCACATGACATTAGCCGATTATTTTTATCGTCATGATTTGTTTTAAATTGTGATCAAGTGTAAAAACAAACGTAATGGAGCTCAGAGATAACTCGATTTTTAAACCGAGTTCTCTGTGATGACAAACCAACTCGACATTTGAAAGACTGATTAAACCACTGAATGATCTACTAAATCTAATCCTTTATAATCTGGCTAATAAAATTAATATCTAATTGATCTTCCTATTGTAAAAGATTTCAATTGATGGGATCATGCTTCTTCATCGAGTTTGTTCGGAACGTCAAACTTATCCTAGTGACCGCACTTTTTCCGTTTGCCTTTCCAGAACCGGGACATCAAGTCACTCGGGAACGGGTCATGGCATAGCCAACCGAATGCAGGTGTCGTGTGATCAGCGAGGGTGGAACGGTGACTTTATCCAAAAGCTGCCACTGCAAATAGTTGCAGCACTTCCTTGTTATATGTAAACTGAGTAGAAGATTCACAATAGGTATCAGAAGCTACCGTTGACCGCACGGACTCATCGTACATCTTATCTAGATCCCTCCTTAGGAGATGATTGACCGTACCGACCATTTGAAGATTCCGTTGATTGGCACGAGCTGCTTCGATCATCAAGTGCCTGGAAGTGACCATAGCATGAGGTAGAAATTCCAAGCCCCTGCGAAAGGCTGCAGTGATCTAGTTTGCCTGATCTTTTCAACTCGTTGAGCCTTGCTGATTTAAGAAAAATTAGAGCAAAGACTACTCCCAAGATCATTCTCTCTCTTGATCCTTATCGGAGTAAACCAATTCCCACGGACCGCTTCTTGTCCCTAATCTGCAAACAGGAAAAACTAACTGTGCCCTTCCAAGCAACGCAACGAGAGTTCAAAATAAATATGCTACAGACATCAATTAGCTTTACCTCCAAACACCAGCGATGACTCTTAACGTCATGAACAGGGACAACCCTATCCAAACACCAGAAAGACCAAAAGTAGGACCAGCTGCAAGGAGGAAACCTGACGATGCAACTCCAATGCAGATCTGCAGAGGGAGGAAAAATCACGATCAGCTGTTCGACGAGAACTATGAAAGGAGAATTGTGGGCATCACTGAACAAAGCCATGGATACCATAGAATAAGCAGCATATCCGAAGTCTGACACCCCATAGTATAGACCGTCGATCACAAATGCAATCGCGTTAATAGGTTGAGTTCCAGCAACAAACTGCAAGTCAACACAGTTTCAGATTACAGGCCTCTAATATTGGATTCCTACTGAAATCAAGGCAATGACGTTTGTCCACTACACCACTTTTGCGAGATCAACTCTTACCAAAATGCCCGAAAAGACAATTTCAAGGACTTCCGAGTCTGTGGTAAAGATCCTGGCAAAAGTTCCGAATCCAAGAAAAAGTAACACTGCCAAAGCAACTCCAGTACCAATACCGATCTGTTTGATGAGCAAAAAGACAGATGTCCAACTTATTCCTAGGAATGGCTCTCCAATTGCACCACAGACATCAAGAAATGGAGAAGAAAATGAAACAAGTCAAGGTTTGGAGGCAATGATGAACCTGGAGAACATTGACCACAATTTCACGAGCTTCCTTATAGTTCCTTTGAGAATATCCACGTGCAAGAAGGGCCTACCAGAGAAAGGATCGTCATTGTAACGTGAGAGTTTGACAGCCTCTTTAATTTGATATGAACCCTACCTCAAAGCAGTGACAGTCTTACATGAATAACAGGAACGACAAATGCAGTATATGCCAGTATATTCATAGAACCTGAGAATAATTTAGAGACAAGGATCACAGACTAGATACCTGTCCAGCAATTGCTAAAGCATCGGTGAGCAAGGATACAGTCAACCACACTTGCGTACAAATTTGATAACCAGCCATAGGTATCGGGCCCAACCTTGCAGCCATGGATGTCGCCAAGGTCGTAGTTGAGAGGACTGCCATAGTTCTGCCGATAAGAAGTCCTCCTGAAGATAGAGCAAACAGATCTCAACTTACAAATGGTGAACATGACTTAACTGGAGGAGAGATTGCTTCAACAGCACGACGATGAGGATTCTCAATGGAAACTCTATAGTTGGGGTAAAAATCAGGTTCTTGTTTAGAGTTTCCGTAGGAGCCTTGCTCAGATACAGCCTAAAGAAAGCAGACAAAGGAAGAATTTTAACAGGGGATATACCTGACTTCAGATATCTGACGACTTTTCTTCCATCGAAGTCAGGAGAGATCAGTAGCACTTCATCATTCAGCTTCCAAAGTAGTATAAATGCTATCAAATATCTGCAGGAAAAATATCCGCCTCTTTTCAGCAGAAATAAAACACAAGGAACAAAACCCAGTGCATATAGGTTTGATTGTTCAAGATTTACCACATAATATACCTACTCAGAGATCACTGTAGAAATCGCAGCGCCGCTGATGCCAAACCCGAAAAGGAATATTAAAAGGGGGCCCAACATTGCATTTAGCAAATTGCCAGCACCTGTTGTCGAGACATTCCAGAGTTGAAAGCTGACTTGTATATGTCCTTCTCAAAATTGCAGTGTTGACATTGTGATCAAGGAATTCTTGGTGGAATAACCTATGCTTACAGGCTTCAGGAGATCATCCTGAAGCTTTAAGACAAGCTCAATGAAAAAGAACATGGGAACAAAACTTGCCTATAGCATACAAAGGGGTTTTTGTATCCTTGAATCCACGAAAAGCACCTTGTGCGGCTAGAGCAACAACTATTGCCGGGGCACCAAAAGCTCGAAAAAACAAGAATTCTTCTGCAGGAACCCTAATTGGAGAATCCTGGGCATGCGAGAATGACCGTAAATCACTAAACGCTCATCTACCCGAATAACAAGATAGCAACGACTGTTTATTGAAATGATAAATACCAATGGCAACCAATAGGATATCTAATGGAGTTAAGTCCACATCACATTTTCAGATATAACAGGCTAATACCGGGTCAAACTTAATTTATCACAAGATGACTAGACACAGGCTAAACGATTCAAGGAGATGCTACTATCATCCATGACAAACTTCCTCGACAAAACAAAAGTAAAGAACAAGCGGATGCAGGCATATTTCATACTTGGGTACAGAAGACATACAAAAGGTATACCCATGAGATTCATCCAGAAGCCTGATGCTAATGATAATACAATAGTTTCTGCAATCCCAATGCCAGTAGCCAGGGCCAAAGAAGTTGAAATGGAAGGAAGGGATTTCTTAACATTAAGCTCCTTGTCCAGACCTTGAATGCAACAACGGATGCAGTATATTAATTTCAGTAAAGGTGATGCAAAGGACACGAGCATCGATGATAAGCATTTATGATGACAGCCTTACATGGTTCAGGAGATGCATCGCTGTCTTTGTCCACCAAGGCCTGCTCTTCAGCGACAAAGGACGTAGTAATGTTGAGCAAAGGAACATTTAGTAGCTTGGATACCAGATTGAAGATGGAAGCAGACACCCCAACAGCAGCCAGCTCAGCCGATCCTGAAGGGCTTGAAGTGTCACAAGCTCATAGATTGTAGCGATGACTGGAAAAAACAACTATAAGACCACTAAGTCTGGTAGGTTTTCCCAAAATCTAAACCTCTAAGTCAAAAGAAATGGATCATCGGCGTGTCTTCAGCTTTTACTATCAGAACCAAACAGATCAATCAACCTCAAACAATCCCCAAGCACTGAAATCACAAGTGGTGTTCCAGGATAATGTCAACGGACATGCGAGCGAAACAAGTTCATAGCCAATAGAAAAAAACTGAAATTGGTTCGTCAGACCAATGAAATTCCACATGTTTATGCACCTATATGACCAACATAGGCAGTATCCACCAAGGATGTAATGGGATCGGCAGCCAGCGCTAAAGCAGCCGGCAATGCAATCGAAAAAATCTCCGCTCCAAGCTCGCTGAGCCTGAATCCATCCCTGCATACAACACCGGAAATTCCAACAACAAGATTAATCACGCATGAAATCACCACCGAGAAATCTAGCAAAACAAATCGAGATTCCTCCACCTCCACCTCAAGCTACCAAGCCCGAAGAACCCACCCGAGTACTTCCCTTGGGAAGTCTCAGCCTTCTCCTCCTTCCTGACAACACCGTCGATGTCAGAGGCGGGCCGGCTCAAAGGCGGCGACTTTGCCGCTGTCTTCGGTGGGACGGAGCATCGAACCCTGAACTTGAACCGGGCACGGGCTCTCGCCGAGGATCCTACATGGGTTAGGGTGAGGGAGCTCAGCGAGATAGTCGCAGTAGCCGCCATTGTGAAACGAGAGGAGAAAGGGAAGCAATGGACAAGGAGGGGAGGCGGGGGGCGAAGGAGGATATTTTTATGTGGTCGTCATTCGCTGTTGTTAACGGTCCACGTCTTCCTAGGACACAACATGTGAAAGTGGAGGGCACTCGTACATAAAACCCTTGTCTGTATATGTCTTGTACTATAATCTTTCTCGTACTCCCGTCAACTGCGGCTCCTCCGCCGACACGGCCTCAATCGGGCACTCCCTCTTCATTCGGAGACGGGGAATTAGAAGCGTTTTTTGTCAGTTTAACGGCATTAATATACACTCACCGCGAACTTCCAAATCCTCGGACGACTCTCGATAAGAGTGACCAGAAAGTGTGTTTCTACTCAAGTAAAAGGTACGGATAACAAAAGCACCAATAAGAACGTACGTTGCTAAAGTTTCAATCGCCTTTTCGTATTTTTTGTTTTTTACGAGACGATGTGGTACTGTTGCATGACGCATAAATAGCTCGTAAAAGTACGATGAGCTTTACAAAATAGTACGAATAAGTTTCGTAAATTTAAATCGTGTTTAATAAAATAAAAAACACTTTATAATATATGAAATAGTATAACATAAATTAAGAATGTGAATTTTTTAAATGGAAGGGGCACGTGCTTTGTGAGGCGGCTTAAGGATTAGCATTGCTTGTTGTTTCCTCTTCCTATGTAATAATCATCCGTAATTTTTTATTTTCTATCCCCTAATCATTATCTTCTCACAATAGTGATTAAACATGAGTAATATGTTACAAATAAAAAAAACTATATTAAAATTGAAAATTTTAACATCAACTGTTAAATTCATAAGTTGACTAAATAAGTTACTTTTTTAAATAAATAAATTAAGTGTTTTTGGATTGTCATAGCAAATAATTTTTTGGTTGGCAGACAAGACAACACCCTCCTCCAGTTAATTCCAGCTCTTCCCATAATCACAATTTAAATAATAACGAAAATAATCATAATTTTCCTTTTTTCCCAATAAACCCACAAGACAAAAATTAACCTCCGAATCAATTTTTTATTTTCATCGCCCGCTGCAGATTTCATCACCAGATTTCTTTTATTTTTTTTTTCAAATTATAAATTTCACCCAATTCGTGATGTTGATGTTTGCTGTATTTGAAGGGGGAAGCGGTTAAGGATACGTGCACGTAACGGTAGTTTACTAAAATCGCTTTTATTTTTAGTAAAATTTACTAAAAATCGATCTTTTTTAGTAAAAAAACACTTCAAAATTAGTAAAATATTTAGTAAAGTTTACTAATTTTTCACTGTTCACAGTTAGTAAACTTTACTAATTTGCGTTTAGTAATTTCATCCGGTTATTTCTAGATTATTTTAGTAATCGTTTATGAAAAAGATCGGTGATTTCCTCATTTTTTTTTAGTAACTTTTACGCAAAATTCACTGTTTAAGTTTAGTAAATGGTTACTAAACTTTTTAGTAATATTATCATCCGATTTACTACTTTTTGTTTAGTAATTTTTACTAAAAATGTATTGTTCGTATTTAGTAAAAAGTATTAATTTTACTTAGTAAAAGTTCAATGTTTAGTAATTTTTTCGTTTTACTTTTGAATGAAATTAGTAATAATTTACTAATTTATTTAGGAAGATTAGTAAAATACTGTTGAACATAGTAAAATTGTTTGGAAATTACTAAAAATGAATTTTGGTTTCGTAATTTTTTACTAATTTCTGTGCGAAATTTTAATAAAATTTGGTAAACTGTTACAAAATATTTTAGTAATTTACTAAGCTAAACAGTAAATTCCGAACCTAATTACTAACCTATGGTCATTGTGAAATGACCAATTTGCTCCCGAGTTAAATTTACAAAATCCTTTACCAACCCAGTTAGTCCCGTCTGGTCGTCTTCATTGTCTTCGTTGGTTCCATCTTACATCCACCGATTTGCCCCCGATTTGGTCGGGACGATGGGAGGAGGAAGGTGGATGTAAGATGGAACAAACGAAGACGGCGAAGACGACCGGAGGGGATTAACTGGGTTGGTAAAGGATTTTGTAAATTTAACTCGGGGGCAAATT
This sequence comes from Melastoma candidum, assembly GCA_023653495.1. Lineage (NCBI taxonomy): Eukaryota > Viridiplantae > Streptophyta > Magnoliopsida > Myrtales > Melastomataceae > Melastoma > Melastoma candidum. Next base: position 4,674,228 of record CM042891.1, on the reverse strand, counting down.
AGTCATTTCACAATGACCATAGGTTAGTAATTAGGTTCGAAATTTACTGTTTAGCTTAGTAAATTACTAACATATTTTGTAACAGTTTACCAAATTTTATTAAAATTTCACGCAGAAATTAGTAAAAAATTACGAAACCAAAATTCATTTTTAGTAATTTCCAAATAATTTTACTATGTTCAACAGTATTTTACTAATCTTCCTAAATAAATTAGTAAATTATTACTAATTTCATTCAAAAGTCAACCGGAAAAATTACTAAACATTGAACTTTTACTAAGTAAAATTAGTACTTTTTACTAAATATGAACAATACATTTTTAGTAAAAATTACTAAACAAAAAGTAGTAAATCGGATGACAATATTACTAAAATGTTTAGTAACCATTTACTAAACTTGAACAGTGAATTTTTCGTAAAAGTTACTAAAAAAATGAGGAAATCACCGATCTTTTTCGTAAACGATTACTAAAATAATCTGGAAATAACCGGGTGAAATTACTAAATGCAAATTAGTAAAGTTTACTAACTGTGAACAGTGAAAAATTAGTAAACTTTACTAAATATTTTACTAATTTTGAAGTGTTTTTTTACTAAAAAAAGATCGATTTTTAGTAAATTTTACTAAAAATAAAAGCGATTTTAGTAAACTACGTAACCGTTACGTGCACGTATCGTTAGCCGCTTCCATTTGAAGGGTGAATTTTTTTTCTTTTACTTTTTTTGTAGATGTCTTTGCATTTGATTTTTATTTTTAATTTTTTGTGTTATGCGAACAAGATGCAACAGAACATCTTCGCATCAATGCGCAGCATAAAGATGGTGGAAGGTTGTAAGAGCAGCCCTGCATGCGCTATCCCTCCACCGGTCCCCGGTTCAGGCGTTGGCGGAGGTGGGCTCGACATGAGGGAGAATCTGTTCCACCACATCCAAGATCAGGTCCGGGTAACTTCGATCCGGTCCAAGTCCATGAGGACGCAGACGGTGTCCCAGGACGTGCTCGCCGAGAGCCTCCTACAGTATGGCTTCCCTGTGACTGAGATTATCGAGCCCCAGATCGACACTTGCCTTAAATCTGTTGATTTTGTGGAGATGTTGGCGCGCATGTATAGGAATATCGAGGCGTCGCCGCAGTTGGAGTGGTTGGACGCATATCTAGAGCAATGCGTCGTGTTCATGGGACTGGATGACTCAAAGCTCTTCTCGAGGAGCCTGAGGTCGGCAAGACGACACGCGGTGGACGTGAATGCGAAGGTTGTCCTTGCAGCATGGTTGAGGTACGAGAGGAGGAAAGACGAGCTCATCGGCACGTCGTCGATGGATTGTTGTGGGAGGAATTTGGAGTGCCCTAAGGCTAATCTAGTGCCTGGGTACGATCCCGAATCGGTTTTCGACCGCTGCTCTTGTTCTAGGTGCCATGAGGAGGAACCCGATGTAGGAAATTTCATGGGGATGGGATACGATCAAGGATCTTCAGGCTTCGAGGAGCAGGATGACGATGACGGTGGGGACACGTCTTTGTGAGTAGGCAACGAAGATGTTGTAGGCATAACATGGCGATGCTTTCTTGGCCGTTCAAGACGATGTTGTATGGCGGATTTTGTGAATTGCGTAGAGAGAGGATCAATTTCACGAAATGGGATTTCTCGATCGACGCCTTGAGAGCCATTGAGGCAATCAGCAGGACGAGAAAGTTAAGTTTACACGATCCGCGCATCACGTTGGAGCTCCTTTCATTTACAAATAGGTTTTGTTGTGACGAGATAAAGACAGCTTGCGATGGGTATCTTTCTTCCATAGTGACAAACATGGACGAAGCGATTATTTTGATCGAGTACGGGTTCGAAGAGGCGGCGTTTCTTCTTGTAGCAACATGTTTACAGTTGATCCTGCGAGAATCACCCAGTTTGATGCATAATCCGAAGGTGCTGAAATTGTTCTGCAGCTCCAAGGCCCGAGAGAATCTTGCTCAAGCCGGGCACGCTTCGTTCACTCTGTACTTCTTCCTTAGCCAGATTGCAATGGAAATCGACATGAAATCAACGACCACAGTGATATTGTTGGAACGGCTCGTCGAGTGTGCGGCTGACAATTCCTGGCAGAAGCAGCTTGCATTGCACTGGCTCGACATCATGATGCTGGAGCGGAAAGAATACAAGGATGCACAACGCTGGTTCGAGGCCGCAGTTGAGGTCGGTCACATGTATTCGTTGGTTGGTGTGGCTCGAGCCAAGTATAAGCACGGACACAAATACGCAGCTCTTAAGATTATGAGCTCATTGATTTCATATAATCCGCCTTCCGGTTGGAAGTATCTGTTAGTGTGTGCACTTATGTGTCAAGACACTTTATTGTATTTGTGGATAAATAATTAATAAAGGCAAGTATTTATAATTGATTGTTTTACTTTTCTGCACGTAAAATTATTAATGATAAAGTCCCATAGATTAATGAGTATATTAATCTGAAATAGTTCGTGATCGGATAGATGTTTAAAGGGGACATGGACATCTAGATCATCGTTGAGTGTAACCGAGGTCAAGATAGACCGATGGATAGTGTATCCAAGTTATACTTAGGGGTACCCTGAGATTAAGGTTACTGGACACGACCCTTTTAAGAGGATGCCACATATTAAACATCATTGGTCAATCCTCTTTATGAACGAGTGTAACTGATCTTTTGACTTGAGACCTTCACTTACTCTATGCGTGAAGTTTGCGCACTTTGACGTCGTTAAAAGCAGTCTTTAACCAGATTGTGAGTAATACGATTGTTGGGTGTGTGACAAAACGTAGAAAGAATAGTGTTGAGTCAATATAGGATTCATCGCTCTTTTGGATTAAAGAGTTGACATCTAGGCCACTTGATAGAGATATTAGTGACTCAAAAATCCATGGCCATGGGATGAATGTTTTACTTTGAAGGGAGTCTATTATATCTTGGTAATAAAGTAAAACAATTAATTTGGTGATGATGTATTTTGCGCCAAATTAATTGGGATGTCGGTTAGATGAAGAGATTGAATTACACAGTAATCGGTTCATAATGGTTTATGATTTATAATCATTATTCTAATACGTTAGGTGACTAAAAACTGTTGCTAGAAGGTTACCTTAGTTTGTGTAAGGATTTACACTGCCTTCGTGTATAGGACCTAGAGGGTCGCACGCATAGCACGTCGACACGAACATTGTATTATTGATTATTTTAGTGGATAATAAAATTAATCATTTTATTTCAGAATTATAATTAATTGGATTATTAATTTATTATGAAATATCGGAAGCAAAGAAAAATAAATCGACCAATATTGAATATGGATTTATTCGAGTCATATTATATTAAATAAAAACGGATATGAAATAAATATTAAATATTTATTTTAAAAATTAATATCCAAGATATTTATTTAATAAATTAATATTTGTACCGTAAAGATTCATCGGTCAAAGATATCAATTTAAACATTCGTACGTTATAGTTTGGTTTTGGAAACTATAATTTAAAATAAAATGGAAAGAAAAGGGAAACGTAACGAAAACGTGCAATCAAAGCAAAGTTATGGCAATTTATCTGTTGTTTCAGAAGGTAAAAAGAAAAAACCTCTAGGGGTAGGTGGTCAAAAAAGTCAGGAAACCAAAAAAAAAAGGAAACGGTGAGAAGATAGATAGATTTTTGATCACCCACAAATCGTCGTAAAAGTGTTAGATTTTTGCTTTCAAATAAAATATTTTTCGGGTGATCCAAGAGGCTAACACATAAGGGATCGTCGAGAGGTTCGTAATCGCGTGCGCATAGATTCCGCTAGAGGAGTCACACGTGGGGCTCTTGATTTTGCATCTCTGTACTTCTTCCTTAGCCAGATAGCAATGAAAATCGACATGAAATCAATGACGACGGTGATATTGTTGGAACGACTCGTTGAGTGTTCGGCTGACAATTCCTGGCAGAAGCAGCTTGCATTGCACTGGCTCGGCATCGTTATGTTGGAGTAGAAAGAATACAAGGATGCACAACGCTGGTTCGAGGCCGCGGTTGAGGTCGGCCACATGTATTCGTTGGTCGGTGTGGCTCGAGCCAAGTATAAGCGTGCACACAAGTACACGGCTCTTAAGATTATGAGCTCATTGATTTCAGATCATCCGCCTTTCGGTTGGATGTACCAAAAGAGGTCCTTGTACTGTGTAGGACAAGAGAAGATGGCCGATCTGACGGCAGCGACGAACCCGACACTTAGTTTCCCGTACAAGTACAGGGCCGTGATGTTGTCCGAGGAGAACAAGATCGGGGCGTCCATATCTGAGATCAATAAGATACTCCGGTTCAAGGTCTCACCAGATTGCCTTGAGCTACGAGCCTGGTTGTCAATCATGCTGCAGGACTACGATGGAGCTTTGAGGGACGTCCGGGCACTGCCGACGTTGGACTTGGCCTACATGATGTTCAATGGGAAGATGAATGGTGATCAGTTGGTTGAGCTTCTTCAGCCTCATGTCCCGGAGTCTAATCGGGCAGATTGCTGGATGCAGCTATACGACCGATGGTCCTGTGTCGATGACATTGGTTCGTTGGCTGTAGTCCATCAGATGCTTCAGAATGACCCCGGACGAAGCTTGTTGAGATTCCATCAATCTCTCTTGCTCCTACGGTGAGCTCCAATAGTCTGCTTTGGTTTTTTTGTGTCCCGGGATTTATCAAGGATCGTATTCTGTGGCAGGTTGAATTGCCAAAAGGAAGCAATGCGGCATCTCCGACTGGCAAGGAACTATTCGAATGCAGACCACGAGAGGCTCGTCTACGAAGGATGGATATCGTACGACACTGGATACAGAGAAGAAGCCCTGACAAAAGTTGAGGAATCCATTGCTATACAGAGATCGTTTGAAGCATTCTTCCTCAAGGCGTATGCTCTGGCTGACACAAACCTCGACCTCGATTCCTCGACATACGTCATCCAACTCCTCGAGGAAGCTCTAAAGTGTCCTTCGGACGGCTTTCAGAAAGGACAGGTAGGTTTTGTTTCGGCTTGTTTAATTTTGGCAACATGCCTTCGTCAAAATCTCGAATTACGGTCCCTTCGGTTTATAGGCTCTGAACATCCTAGGGAGCATCTATGTGGACTGCGAGAAGCTCGACCTAGCAACGAATTGCTTCACGAACGCCCTCAACATCAAGCACACGAGAGCGCACCAGGGACTTGCTCGTGTCTACCACCTAAAGACTCAATGCAAGGCAGCGTATGCCAAGATGACAAAGCTCATTGAGAAGGCTCACAGCAATGCGTTGGTGTACAAGAAAAGTTACGAGTACTGTGATCACGACATGGCAAAGAACGACCTCAGCATGGCAACCCAGCTTGATCCCCTTAGGACTTACCCCTACATATACAGGGCAGCAGGTATCAGCTCATCCCATACACATCTCGACGTCCTCCCCAAGTTCGGACCTCTCGGCCCGACACCAACGCATCCCACACCCATTGTTTGCAGTGCTGATGGATGATCACAAGGAAGAGGAAGCCATACCTGAGATCTCGAGGGCAATATTGTTCAATCCAGACCTTCAGCTGCTTCATCTCAGAGCCGCGATCCATGAATCAATTGGGAATCCCGCTTCAACCCTCAGAGACTTGGATCCCGCCCATGTCGACACGCTCGATCTCTATGCCAAGACACAGGAACGGGCCAAGGAACAACAACATTAGCAAGCAATGCCGCATCCACTAAACCTGAAAGGGAAAAGAAAACCCAAACTATCATTTCATGTCGTCTGCGGCCGGCCGTAAGTGATAGAACTTCCTGTCGAGGCGCCGGTGGCAGGATATTTTTGACCTGATTTTGATGATGAACTTAAGCAACGCGTTACTGATGATTAGCAGCAATGTTTCATGAGTTACGTGCTTATTCCTAGTGATGAGCTTGAGCAATGTGTTGCTGAATCACAGCTAGTAGCTGTTATATGTTACAGTGAGTTGTTGCTGTGATATTACGAATACATATTGAAAATATAGAAACAAATTTTCAATACCCACGTTTTATTTTGGGTTATCTCAGATTATTCGTCTGAGTGTCCAAATTCATTTAAATGTGGTTTAATGATCTCATTATAAAGATTTAGGCAACTAAATATTGTAAGATTATCTTTCCAAGTTTATTTTTAAAAACAAAATATGTTTCTGATATCCTGCAACAATATTACGCTGGAACAAGATGAAATATCTAATCAAATATTGTTGATTGATCATAATCGATCAGATAAGATTATGATCAGATTATAAATATTAGAAATAAATTATTTGATTAAGATAAGTGAGGAACGTTACCGTTGGTACTTACTCTTCATAGCACAGTGATCGGTCAAACAGACCGTTGCTGAGTCCTGGCTGCCAATTTTGGCAACAAATCTCGAAGATTGCCTGAACGTCTTCTGTGCTTCCTTCTCCATTATAATTAGACCAAAGACGACAGATCCAAGTGCCTTTGTGCGTCTGAGTGGTTCCAAAGCCTGAGTCATCTGAGTGAAGCTTTGAGGTCGACGAAGAACGGAAGGTGCTACGTGTCTCCTGGTTCTTTCTCTTGCAAGCTGCGTGTGAGAGTGTCAAAGGGCTCGGGGAAGTCCCTTTGATCGTCGTGAGAGGGACTAGGTGTCCTCAGTGTGTTTAACGAGCGGCTGGCGAATCGTCTGAGGGAAGCTAAGTGAATACCTGTGCTGAATTCAGTAACTAGTTGCTAACCCATCGGCAAGAAGCCGTTCTTGTCGTGTCTCTTCGTAGGGAAGTCTCGAACCTACGGAGTTTGAGCAGTTAGACACGCACTTGCGGCTGCTCGCCAGAAGTCTCGTCCCTGCAGGGTAGGGCAGGAGGTGGGAACGCCGCCGGAGTGGAAAGAGGTCCTCCCGAGCACAAGGGTGATGTGCAGAAGTCTCGAACTCCTGGGGCCGGATTGTGGAGCAGGTTGCGTGGAAGCCGCCGGAGTAGAAAATTCTACCATAGGCACTGGGTGTGCAATGCAGTGAGTCACGGCTGTGGTAACCGTGCACGTCCGAACTGAGTGTAGGACGGATACCCTTTCTTAGTGGTCTTTGTGGTTATCTTTGTGGTTCTTCTCTTTGTGGTCTTTGTGGTGATCTGTGTGATCAACTTCATGGTTGTCTCTTAAGCAATTACAGGCTCATCTCCAGGAGAGACAAGATCTGTGTGGAAATCCCCCGCTGAACGACAAAAGTGCTGAAGCAATCCTCTACTGTGAATCAGAAACGAGCTGCTCTCTGAAAAGTTTTTCTGTCACTGTAAGGATTATTATATGAGGATTTAATCTCTGACATAACGTTGTCTGTGTGCTTTGATAGACAGGCTTACATCTGAGCAACAACGTTTTGTGTGGAATCCATTAAGCTACCAACTGCTGAGGAAAAGCATCATTCTGCTGGAAACGAGAAGACGTCCACTCTGTGAGGAGCTGACCGTTGCCAGGAGTGATCATCAATTGTACAGGATTCTAAATCTCACTTTGTGAGAACCAAACGCCTAGTGCAAGGAATCTTTGCACCCATTATATTATATAGTAGAATCACCTTGTTGGTGGAAAGTGGACGTAGGTCGATTAAGACCGAACCACTATAAATTACTGTGTCCATTACGATCGCGCAACACCCGTACGAAAACCTACTCAACAAAATCGTAACGGTGTCAGCGAAGCAGATCTCATTCTGAGAAATACTCTGCTGAGTTACAGTACGCTTCCGCTTACACTAAGAAAAGGGCGAAAAAGTTATAAACACTAACTCACCCCCCTCTTAGTGTTCCTGAACAATCCAACAATTGGTATTAAAGCAGGTTTGCTGGAAAGCTTTCTGTGTGATTGCTAGTACAGAACTCTGTTGCTGAACCTAAGGATCAGAACAACTTGTTGTTGAAAGTCTTACATTAAGCACAGTAAGGTGTTGCTGAATAGTGAGCAGAATGTCGATGCTCTTAACTGATAGTCATTCGACCGAACGTCCTCCGCTCTTTGCAGGACAACACTTCTCATATTGGAAAATGAGAATGGAGTTGTTCATAGGAGCAAAAGAAGCCGATTGCTGGCAGATTATAATGGAAGGAGATCTCGTAATTCCTCCATCTAATCCCAGCGGCTCTCGGCATGAATTTGAAAGGAAGAGAATTATCTCACTGAACACTAAAGCAAGGCACTACTTAGTGTGCGCTGTTGCTGGAAATGAGTTCAATCGCGTCTCTACTTGTAAAACGGCGAAAGAAATGTGGGATATACTTGCTTTGATCTATGATGGAACAGAACAAGTCAAGCAATCCAAAGTGAATGCATTAGTAACTCAATACGAAGCATTCAAGATGAAAAAGGATGAGTCAATAAATCAAATGTTTGATAGACTCACCGAAATTACTAATGCCATGGAATCTCTTAGCAAGACCATTTCCAATTCTGAGCTAGTCAGCAAAATACTTCGCTCATTGCCTAAAACTTGGGAAGCCAAGAAGACGGCAATTGAAGAAGCTAAAGATTTGACGAGCTTAAGTCTTCAACAGTTACTTGGTTCTCTCGTTGCTTACGAAAATGAGAACAAGGTTGCTGAAGATAAGAAGACCAATGCTGTTGCATTTAAAGGGAGCGTTGAATCCTCTGATGATTCCGAGGATGAATCCTCGTCTGATTCAGAGGATGCTAAATCGTTTAAGAAGTATCTTCGCAAAAATCATTTCAAAGGAAAACGAGATGCTAAAAAGAAGAATACTAAATCACACCAAAGTAAAGGTGGTGTGTGCTATGAGTGCAACAAACCTGGTCATATGCGACCAGATTGCCCACTTCTAAATGAGAAGGGCAAACCTTCAAAACATAAGAAAGATGTCATGATGGCATCTTGGAGTGATAGTGATGAGGAATCAGATCAGAACAATGAAACAGCAAACATCTGCTATATGGCGCAAACTGATGCTGAAACTGAGAAGGTAAACGCTTTCTCACCCTCTGATCTATCTGCTGAAGATATTGAGAGTCTTTTCTCAGAACTCTATGATAAAATTGAGTCTTTGTCCGCAAATAATAAGGCTCTCAAGAAGGAGAATAAATTCTTGAGTGCTGAGAACGCTTCTCTCAAGGAAGAGTTATCAGCAAAGGCTAAGAAAGCGGTAAAGCAACTTTCTCAATCTAAATTAAAGATTGAGGAACTGCAACAGCAACTCAATGCTGTGCATAACAAAACTGATTTATGTGTACATGAGAAGCATGATTCCAAAAATGTGAAACATGGGAAATATGTTTCTCCTCACGTTAGGAATGGCGAGTCTCATTATATTATTCAAAGGTTACCTAGGCTTTGCTATTATTGTAGAAAGCCAGATCATTTTATCAAAAATTGCCATGTGAGGCGAAATGATATGCTTGTCATTACTTCTAAAGTTGATGGTTCTATTGTTAAATGGAAGCAACGACTTACTTAAGTTCTTTCTCTATTTCAGGGATGCTTCAAGTCCATCGCTAAGGACCATATATGGTACTTAGATAGTGGCTGCTCGAGGCACATGTCAGGAGACGTCTCCTTATTCTCCACACTGGTTTTCCAGGATGGTGGTGCTGTCACCTTTGGTGATAATGGAAAAGGGATGGTTAAAGGAACAGGGACCATTTGCTGTTCTAACTCCCTAACCATTGAAGGAGTTCTTTATGTTAAAGGCCTCCAACACAATTTGATTAGTATTAGTCAATTGTGCGATAAAGGTTATCATGTTTCTTTCGATGAAAGGACGTGTAACGTTTCACGGGATGGTGTTACTTGCTTCATTGGTGAACGCAAGAAAAACATCTATATCATGTCTTTTAAGAACGTCTCCGTTGGAGAAAATTGTCTCTTGTCTGTTAAGGACGAGGCTACTTTATGGCATAGACGATTAGGACATGCAAACTATGACTTGCTGTCCAAACTTGACAGAAAAGATGCTATTAAGGGATTGCCCAAAATTAAGTTTGACAATGACAAGTTTTGCAAAGCTTGCTCTATTGGCAAACAAACAAAGGCTTCCTTTAAAAGTAAAAATATGCTTTCAAGCAAAGCACTGCTTGAATTACTTCATATGGACTTATTTGGTCCAACAAGGACTCAAAGTCTGGGAGGTAAACGTTATGGATTAGTTGTGGTAGACGACTTTTCCAGATTCACTTGGGTTAAGTTTTTAGCTCACAAAAGTGATGCGTTTGCAACCTTTGAAACTTTAGTCAAACAACTTCAAAATGAGAAAGGTGTTTCTCTACGAAGCATAAGAACGGATCATGGTACTGAATTTGAGAACCATGACTTCACTTCATTCTGTGAAGAATATGATATTAACCATAATTTCTCTGCTCCATACACTCCACAGCAAAATGGAGTTGTAGAGCGGAAGAATAGAACCTTACAGGACATGGCGAGAACCATGTTGCTGGAAAGTGAGGTTGCTAAAAATCTTTGGGCTGAGGCCATAAGTACAACATGTTATATCTCAAATCGAGTTCACTTAAGGTCTTCCTTAAGGAAAACGCCCTATGAGTTATATAAAGGCAGAAAGCCTAATATTTCATACTTCCATCCATTTGGAAGTAATTGTTTTATCTTAAAACCCATTAAAGATGGTGTCGGAAAGTTCGATGCTCGATCTGATGAGGGCATATTCTTAGGATACTCTCTCACAAGCAAAGCATATAGAGTCTTTAATAAAAGAACTCTAACTGTTCAAGAGTCCATCAATGTTAAAGTTGATGATTCTCCGACACAGTAGGAAAATGCTGTGGAAGCAGCAGCACAATCCTCAACAACAGTATCAAATGAAACATCACAGCAAATGATTGCTGATATGAAAGGAAACATTGTAGCAGATGTACAGCAAGTGCCCGCAGCACACACTGAAAATGTTTCTGGTAGTTTCCAGGATATACAAATAGAGGATCGTTTTCCTCCTTTATATAAGAAAAGACATCTTATTGACCAAGTCATAGGATCAATACACACAGGAGTGCGAACCCGACATACAACAAGTATGTTCTGTGAACACTCCGCTTTTATTTCTCAAAAGGAACCTCAAGGCATTGATGATGCACTCGATGATCCAAACTGGATTCTCGCAATGCAAGAGGAATTGAACCAATTTGAGAGAAACAAAATTTGGAGCTTAGTACCTAGACCTAATGATCGTTCCATTATTGGAACAAAATGGGTTTATCGAAATAAACTTGATGAGTCTGAAAATGTTGTAAGAAACAAAGCCAGACTTGTAGCAAAGGGTTACTCTCAAGAAGAGGGTATCGATTATGATGAAACGTTCGCTCCCGTGGCGCGTCTTGAAGCAATACGCTTACTTCTAGCGTATGCTTGCTATAATGACTTCAAGCTATTTCAAATGGATGTGAAAAGCGCATTCCTTAATGGTGATCTAAAAGAGGAAGTTTATGTTGAACAACCTCCTGGATTCACTGATTCAAAATTTCGCAATCATGTTTACAGGCTATCTAAAGCCTTATACGGGCTTAAGCAAGCTTCAAGAACATGGTACGAAAAGCTTAGTTCCTTTCTTATAGCAAAGGGATATAGGCGTGGAAAAATTGATACAACCTTGTTTCTTAAGAAGTAGGATGCTAATCTTTTAGTCGCTCAAATATATGTGGACGACATTATATTTGGTTCAACAAATGAACAACTATGCACCGAATTCTCTAACTTTATGAGAGGAGAATTTGAAATGAGTTCATGGGAGAACTAAATTTCTTCCTTGGACTCCAAATTAAGCAAACTGAAGATGGAATTTTTGTCCATAAAGAAAAGTACAGCAAACAGCTGCTGAAGAAATTTGAGCTTGAGAATGTTAAACCTTTGTCGACTTCTATTGGTAGTAATACCAAGATTGAAAAGAATGAAGGTGAAAAGGAAGTTAATTCCAAACTATACAGAAGCATGATATGGTCATTACTCTATCTTACGGCTTCGAGACTTGATATCATGTTTAGCGTATGCTTATGCGCTAGATATCAGTCTGCTCCAAAAGAGTCACACCTTGCTGCAGTTAAGAGGATCTTTAGATACCTCGCAGGGACTATTAGCTTAGGTTTATGGTATCCCAGGGGATCGTTGCTGGATCCCATAGGATATTCAGATGCGGACTATGCTGGATGCCGCATAGATAGAAAAAGTACTTCTGGTACTTGTCAATTATTGGGAAATATGTTAATTTCCTGGTTCTCTAAGAAGCGGACATCAGTCGCTTTATCAACAGCTGAGGCAGAATACGTTGCAGCAGCCAGTTGCTGTGCTCAGTTATTATGGATGCGACAACAACTTGAAGACTATGATCTCCATTTCAACAGCTCCATTCAGGAGAATCTCCCAGTTACTGAGGGGGAGCCTTCGCTACTGCCTGCCCCTGCTCCTGTGGTCACTAAGACCAAGGAGACACCTGCTGCTGTTCCTGTTAAGGAAAATGTGGCTTCGGCTGTTGATGCCACTGTTCTTGGCGATTCTGAAGTTGCTGCGGAGAAAACCCTCGCTGTTGAGGAAGAAACCGTTGCACCAGAGGAGGTTACCAAGTCTACACCGGCTGTGTCCGAGTTCTCTGACAAAGTAGACACCTCCCTCACTCCAGATCTAGAATTCTCTAATGATGAGAGTAAGGAAAATGAGGATCTTGATGCCACTCAGTCCGTGGGTGAACAGGACTCTTCTACTGAGAAGACCCCTGCTGCGGATGACACTGTGAAGGTGGTTGGCTCTGTTGAACAGAATCTTCCTCCCGTTGGCTCTGCTTTGGGTATTGATTCTCGCACCAGGATGAAGCGACCTTTCGCTGGTCTAAAGGATGGTATGCACTCTAGCTCTCCTGGTCATAAAAAAGTCAAAAATACAGATTCTTCCGTGTTTATCCCTGAGATTGATCAGAATGTCCCTCTGGCTGAGTTAAATCGCATTCTTGCTGATGATACAATGCCTAGACGTAACATGGCAAAGCGCAACATTGCTGCATGCAAGCGTGTTGATTTTGACTGGTTCACTGAACATCAGTTGCACTTTGCTAAGATGTTTGAGAAATTGACCTGGCGGTCTTTCTGCGAGTATGATGGCATAGGTTATATCTCAAAAGTCAAGGAATTTTATGCCAACATTATCTTTTATAAGGAGGATTCCCTCATTAAGTACATCAAGGTGCTAGTTGATGATAAAATCTTCGTCTTCTCTGTGTTTGATGTTTGTTGCATCTTTAACTCTGATCCCTTCAACAATTTGAGGGTGATCAATGAGGGAAAACTAGAGGCTTATCAGACCATCTATGACGGTGAGGCTGTGACTGTCAGTGGATATTTGCAGAACACTGGGCTGAGCTTTAGTAACAGGATGTTTCATAAGGCAGTAATGTCTTGCTTAGCTCCTCGTATTGGCAGCATTGATACTGTCATGCCCAGAGAATGGAATTTGATGGTTCATCTCAAGCGACGTATTCCTGTGAATTTGGGAAGTGTTATTTTTGGCCACATGGCTTCTTGTGTTCAGGATGAGAACACGGCACTTCCTTTTTGCACATGTTATTACTGCATTGCTGCAGCTTTATGGGGAGCAGGTTGTTCCTGTGAATCAAATGGATACCTGGACTACACAAGTGATTGGTGCTAACTCTGTGGCGAGTATGGGCTACCAATATGTTGATGGTGTATTCATCAAGAAACCAACCAAGCGAGAAATCACTGCATCTGTCCGTGGCAAGGCCACTGCTGAAACTGGCAAACAGCATCGTGCTAAACGTGAGCGGGAGGCCCCTTTGTCAAAGGATGAGTCCCCTTCTTCTTCCAAGGTGCAGAAATTCCTCCCTGAGGAACTCAACTTCACTCGTCGCTCCATTCTTGAGAGGGTGGATGCATTTGCTGAGAGACTTGGGCGCCTGGAAAAGATGATCCAGACTCTGCTTGAAACTGTTGAGGATTGAGCCATGCTCTCCGCTGAGGATTGAGCTACTCTCCTCCCTATCTTTAGATGTCTCTGCTCATTTGTTTTCATTTTGAAACAGTTTGATCTTACTGGATCGCAATAACTATTTGCTGCTATGTCAGCTTGTTTTGGTTGTCAGCATGTTTTTGCTGCACTAGCAATGTCACAGCTATTTGCTTTAATCCTTTCTTTTTAATATGACAAAACGGGGGAGAAGAATAAGTTAAGGGGGAGCTTTCTAAGTTTTCCAAAATACACTTAACTTAACAAATCAGTACTAAGCCTTAGGGGGAATTAGGAGATTATTAGACTCAAGCTCTATCCCTAAGAAAGGTTTTGTCATCATCAAAAAGGGGGAGAATGTTAACCTGATTTTGATGATGAACTTAAGCAACGCGTTACTGATGGTCAGCAGTAATGTTTCATGAGTTGCGTGCTTATTCCTAGTGATGAGCTCGAGCAATGTGTTACTGAATCACAGCTAGTAACTGTGATACGTTACAGTGAGTTGTTGCTGTGATATTATGAAAACATATTGAAAATATGGAAACAAATTTCCAATATCCACGTTTTATTTTGGGTTATCTCAGATTATTCGTCTGAGTGTCCAAATTCATTTAAATGTGGTTTAATGATCTCATTATAAAGATTTAGGCAACTAAATATTGTGAGATTATCTTTCCAAGTTTATTTTTAGAAACAAAATATGTTTCTGATATCCTGCAGCAATGTTACGCTGGAACAAGATGAAATATCTAATCAAATATTATTGATTGATCATAATCGATCAAATAAGATTATGATCAGATTATAAATATTAGAAATAAATTATTTGATTAAGATAAGTGGGGAAAGTTACCGTTGGTACTTATTCTCCATAGCACAGCGATCGGTCAAGCAGACCGTTGCTGAGTCCTGGCTGCCAATTTTGGCAACAAATCTCGAAGATTGCCTGGACGTCTTCTGTGCTTCCTTCTCCATTATAATCAGACCAAAGAAGACAGATCCAAGTGCCTTTGTGCGTCTGAGTGGTTCCAAAGCCTGAGTGATCTGAGTGAAGCTTTGAGGTCGACGAAGAACGGAAGGTGCTAAGTGTCTCCTGGTTCCTTCTCTCGCAAGCTGCGTGTGAGAGTGTCAAAGGGCTCGGGGAAGTCCCTTTGATTCGTGAGAGGGACTAGGTGTCCTCGGTGTGTTTAACGAGCGGCTGGCGAATCGTCTGAGGGAAGCTAAGTGAATACCTATGCTGAATTCAGTAACCAGTTGCTAACCCATCGGCAAGAAGCCGTTCTTGTCGTGTCTCTTCGGAGGGAAGTCTCGAACCTACGGAGTTTGAGCAGTTAGACACGCACTTGCGGCTGCGCGCCAGAAGTCTCGTACCTGCAGGGTAGAGCAGGAGGTGGGAACGCCGCCGGAATGGAAAGAGGTCCTCCCGAGCACAAGGGTGCTGTGCAGAAGTCTCGAACTCCTGGGGACGGATAGTAGAGCAGGTTGCGTGCAAGCCGCCGGAGTACAAAATTCCACCCTAGGCACTGGGTGTGCAGTGCAGTGAGTCACGGCTGTGGTAACCGTGCACGTCCGAACTGAGTGTAGGACGGATACCCTTTCTTAGTGGTCTTTGTGGTTATCTTTGTGGTTCTTCTCTTTGTGGTCTTTGTGGTGATCTGTGTGATCAACTTCGTGGTTGTCTCTTAAGCAATTACAGGCTCATCTCCAGGAGAGACAAGATCTGTGTGGAAATCCTCTGCTGAACGACAAAAGTGCTGAAGCAATCCTCTACTGTGAATCAGAAACGAGCTGCTCTCTGAGAAGTCTTTCTGTCACTGTAAGGATTATTATCTGAGGATTTAATCTCTGACATAACGTTGTCTGTGTGCTTTGATAGACAGGCTTACATCTGAGCAACAACGTTCTGTGTGGAATCCATTGAGCTATCAACTGCTGAGGAAAAGCATCATTCTGCTGGAAACGAGAAGACGTCTACTCTGTGAGGAGCTGACCGTTGCCAGGAGTGATCATCAATTGTACAGGATTCTAAATCTCACTTTGTGAAAACCAAACGCCTAGTGTAAGGGCTCTTTGCACCCATTATATTATATAGTGGAATCACTTTGTTGGTGGAAAGTGGACGTAGGTCGATTAAGACCGAACCACTATAAACTACTGTGTCCATTACGATCGCGCAACACTCGTACGAAAACCTACTCAACAAAATCGTAACGGTTTCAGCGAAGGAGATCTCATTCTGAGAAACGCTCTGCTGAGTTACAGTACGCTTCCGCTTACACTGAGAAAAGGGCGAAAATGTTATAAACACGAATTCACCCCCCTCTTAGTGTTCCTGAACGATCCATCGTCGGAGTAGGCGGGGAATGGATGTAACTATGCCTTTTGAGGGAATCATTACTAGACGATGCAAAAGGTCCGTGATATTTTTAGAACAAGTCGTCGTCAGTCATTGGCTGTCTTGCCATTCAAAGTCTTCAAGATCAGGAGACAATTTTGAGTCCGCGCCAATGTCTCCATAAGTCGCTCTTTGATCCCTCATCAAACTGCATCTTCTCTCAATACTACTATCCTGAGGATGACGACCTTCCCTTTGTTATTCCTTTTCTTCTTATCCATGGCTGCAGAACCTCCGTGCCACGTGGCGGAAGTTGTTTCAGCTCGTTGACGGGACGATTAGAAATCTTTGTTGCTCGATTTGAAGAGCCGGCTCGTTTTCAATTCGACTCGGTCCACCAAGCTGGCTAGCTGGAATCGAAGTGTGGAATACTTGGATGGAGTCACCTGCGAGAACGATTATGTCTAAGGTCTTGACCTGGCCAATGAATCCATAAGCGGAGGACTCGAGAGATCATTTGCTCTCTTCAGACTGATGCATCTCCGGAGGCTAAACCTGGCATACAACTACTTTGGCTTCAACGAGATTCCGTTGGGAATAAGCAATCTCACTGGGCTGATCTATCTGAATCTGTCTAATGTCATGTTCGCGGGAGAGATTCCCATGGAGATATCACGACTGACCAGGTTGGTTGTCCTTGATCTCTCTTCACTATGGTTTCCTGGGACTGGCAGTTTAAAGATAACAAACTTGAGGAGGCTAAGAGTTTTGGTTGGCAACCTAACTGAGCTCCGGGAGCTGTATATGGATGGGATAAACATGTCTACCCAGTAACATGAATGGTCCGAAGCACTGTCACGATCGGCTCCAAAACTTGAGATATTAAGCTTGTCTAGCTGTTTTCTACTTGGTCCCATTCATTCATCCCTACTGAATCTCAGCTCCTTATCAGTGGTTAGATTGAGCAATAACCAGTTCTCACCTTTCCCGGCGTTCATCTCCAATTTTTCCAGCCTGATTTATCTGGATTTTTCCGGATGTGGGGCTGCATGGAGAAGTTGCTAGTCAGGTTTTTCAGATTCCGACACTGAAATACTAGGTGGCTCTGTGCCAGTGATTACGGTGAAAGGTTCTCTTCAAAGACTAGTTCTTAGCTCTACAAATTATTCTGGGACACTTTCATGCCTTAACATGCGATACTTATTCTGGCCCACATCAATTTACAGGGGCTTCCACTTATGTACAATATTCACATTGGTTTCTTAGACAAATAGATAAGGATATTTCTTCCGAATTTTGGCCTCTGGTTCTCAGGTTTCGTTACCCTGAGACCAAGCTATCTTAACAACCGGCAACCGTTTTTCTACGTATTTGTCTGACGCTATGATCCAGAATTACTAATGGAATATTGAAATCTTCAACAGTTGGTATATGTTCTGCCACAGCGCTTTCAGCATTCTGATTATGGAAAGCGTTTATTCCTTCTCCAACTGTATGAAAAAAGATCTGCCCAGATTGACAATCTATCATTACTCCATTTCTCGTCTTCTACTGCATTCGAACCATGACCTGAATGCCTGGGTCCATCTCGGTGATGAAGAGATTCTCTTGTGTAATAAGAGAATCAACACGCACTTCACAGTCATGGCAGGGTCCCCACATTTTAACAGAAATATCTTTCCATGAAGAGATCATGGACCCATTCTCAGCCTTTTCCCAATCTATTCCTATTTCTACTACCAACCTTTTCGAAATAAAAGAATTCCAAATACCCGTAACAAATACTGCTTGATGCCCGTCAACCCATAGGTCATTCTCCAATTTCCATGAGTTCCAAACTGGTTGGCTGCATCCCGAAGCCATCACGGACGTCTTTCCTTTTTGAACTCTTTCTCTCGGAGGCTTCACACCTTTCTTCTCTTCTTTCTAATTGAATGTTATTCTAACTTTCTTTCTGAACTCATTCAATATTTATAGTGCTACCTCATTTGTAAGGTAGCACTTGTGAAAAGTAATCTTATTTCTCACGTGGCAAAACTACCTAATGAAGTTAGTAACATGACAAAACACTTGTCAATTACAAATCCATTAATAATATTGTAATTGTCAATTCCGTCGACGACTTTTGTGGCTTTAAAAAATGTTATAATATTATAATATTAATAATTTCAATCGACAATTTTTTTTGCCTTTAACAAATATTTTTATTATAATATTATAATATTCAATATAATCATTCTAATTCCTACGTTTATAACTCGCTTATCGAAACGATAGCTTTACGCTTATCAAGATTACGTTTATCTGACATATTTATCCAATAGCGTTGGCAATAAATATCATTACAAGCTATAATATACTAATTTTTGTTGATTATTGTCAAAATTTGTGAACTCGCGAAAACCTTAACGTAAGTTTAAAGAGTATAGCCTCGTCGGCCGTCATCGTCAGTTTGGTCTCGATAACCAAAACAATCAAAAGGAAAACAACGAAACAAAATCCAAATTTCTCCTCGGATCGTAAATCCGCGTAATCTGCTCTTATACCAAATGTTAACTATCTCATATAATCATAGAATTTACAAATCAAACAAAACAGCGGAAAACTGGATCATTTACGTAGATTTACGGTCACCATAAAGACCAAGAAAAGGAAACGTGCCCGTATTAATCATATTTGCCATGTGATGAATCAGAAGAAGGAAATTTGGACGGCGTAGATCTTTTTCCCCTCTTCCTTCCCGTACGGCTATGCTCGATGGAGGAGGCGAAAGAAAATTGATGACCTTAACCTCTGGGTTATCTTCCCAGTATATATATATATGGTTTTCTTTGTGAAAAGTCAGGTTTGCCCTTTAATATATAAAAGTCTGATAGACAAGGGAAAGGACTTAGTCGTAAATAACCATAATCTGTATAACATATGATCTTATCCATCAACAGACCATGGGATATAAATGGCCTACACCCAGCCATAAATCACATCTAATAAACAAGATGCGCATATCTCAATAACTTTAATGATCACGATACTTTAGTGGGATTTCATGCACTGTCTTATATTACAGCCTGTTTTATAAAATATACTTTGATAAAATAAAAGGTAATATAAAATTAAACAATTAACAGCAGCCCAAAAATTCCAACAACTATCGCACAAAACTTTAGCAGGCTGCTACCAGGGAATCTGGGCTCAACATGGGTGGCAATGAAGTCCAACGGAAAATAGGCCCTCCTCAATTATCAGTTTCTCCAGTTAAGCAACCACTACTATTAGGATACTGAAATCGTCACCATCAACGACCAGCAGCAATATTTAACGAAGATCCTAGCAGTGTTCACCTTAATCGACCTCTCCGGTAATGAATTCGAAGGCCCAATGCCGGTAACACTCGGGACCCTGAAAGCACTTAAATTCCTAAACTTGTCAGGCAATTCATTCTCAGGCCGAATTCCACTATCCTTAGGCAACCTGCTACAACTAAAATCCCTGGACTTGTCACGGAACAAACTAAATGGTACAATCACGGTCACCCTGTCAGACCTAAACTTCTTATCGGTGTTGAACCTGTCCTACAACCGGCTGGAGGGAAGCATCCCTCAGGCCAAAATAGTTCCTGACATTCCCTGTGTTGGCGCGTGCGGAATCCATCGGAAACGAGTCGATCCGGATCCAGTTCTTGATCAGAAGTTAATGAAAAATAAGTAGACAAAGAATTTACGTGGTTCGATCGACCTATGTCCACGAGCGGAGAAGAAGATTTCACTGTATTCAATGGAGTACAAACTTAGGTTGAGACCTGCTCTAACCCCTCGACCTACCCGAATATAAGATTCTGTTTTTCCGGTAAGAAAAAACTCCGAAGTGTTTCTCGTGTTTCCCCAACACACACCATTTTTTTACCACCGCACTTTTTGCACTAGTGTATCTCTTTTCTATGCTGTAAGGATTTGCTCTATTTTGTCATTTCATTTGCTTCGTATATCGACACCTTCCGTATATAACGAGCGAATCTAATATTCTCCAAATTGCAATATAACCGATTTTGGTCTACAAAATCTTAACATACTCTACCTTGGGTGAAGTCCATAGAACGTCTGAGGAATTGTCACTCCATGTACTGGTCTTTCCCTGAGACTAACTGTGAATATCTCCATTTTTCTCATCCAGGTTCCGATGAGCCTAGTCAACGGAACATCCAAGTCCATCCACGACGGACTTGATTACCCATATCTTCTTGCTTCTTCGCGCTCATGACTTATTACCTCGTTTCTCCAATAACTGATTACTCCTCTTGAAAGGTTCATGATACATTCCAGAAGACTCAACAGTGGTAATAGCAACGGCATCTCTCATAACATACAAGCCCTTCAATCAACTCTTAGTAATCCACAATCGCCTTCCTAAGCGAACATTGAGAGCTCCACCTGAAACAGAAAATTTGTACCCTTTGGCTCCTAAAACACTCACGGAAATAATATTTCTCGTGATGTCAGGTACATGTCGAACACCTGCTAACTCTCTCACGGTTACATCCTTCATTCTAAGCCTAACAATTCCCACACCTGCAACCTTACACTTGTGACCATTGTCCAAGAGTACCTCTCCACCTGTAGTGGAATAGTATGCAGTGAACATTGCCCTATGAGAACTCATGTGGAAAGTACTACCAGAGTCGAGAATCCTATCATCGTCTGATGATCTCTCCGACTCGGTTTCAGCAGTTTGCACCTCGCTAGCCATAAGTACATCTTCGTCTCTGGCATCACTGTCATTGGTGTACACAGCAACCGTCGTTGACTCTTGCAATCCTCCATTATTTCCTGTTAGCTTCCTGTAGTTTTTCTTTATGTGTCCCTTCTTACCACGATGGAAGCACCTTACCCCGCCGCTACCTTTGGATATGGTCTTGCCTATGTTAATGCCTCCGTCATCGGTCACCCTGCTTCACCCATCAACTCTTTATCAATCAAATCTTTTGATAAAAGGGCGAACCATACCTCGTAAACAATGAGAACACTTCTCCCATACAAGAACGTCTCCCTGAAGCTCTAGTATGAAGCGGACAATGAACATAACAGCAGCATCGCCTGGATCTCCTCATCGATCTTGTCGTCGATCCTCTCCAAATCCAAAGATGCAGACAACCAATTATCCAGGTAGGATTTAACAGACATACATTCCGTCATTCTGAGCATG
Organism: Melastoma candidum; assembly: GCA_023653495.1. Taxonomy (NCBI): domain Eukaryota; kingdom Viridiplantae; phylum Streptophyta; class Magnoliopsida; order Myrtales; family Melastomataceae; genus Melastoma; species Melastoma candidum. The sequence continues at coordinate 4,652,726 of CM042891.1, read as the reverse complement.
AAGAACCTTTGCCTATGAAGAACTTTGTTGCTCAGAGTCCTCGTCATGTGTAGACTCTTCAGCCTACTCCAAAGCCCGACCGTTATCGTTTCATTGAGCATGTTTGTCAGAACCTTGTTGGATAGACACAGCTGAATCGCCGATAACGCTCTAGCATCTATCTCCTCCCACTGGTTAGAAGTCAAGTTCGAAGCGCTCTTTGACTGATCTGTAAGAGCCTTCTTCAACCCACCATGTACCAATAGCGCCTTCATCTTGACTTGCCACAAGCCGAAATTTATGCTCCCATCCAACTTATCAATATTGAACTTGCCACCAACCATGGATCTCGATTATACACAACCTGAATTTGATACCAATTGTTGGCGTACGTGGAAGTCCTCGGAAGCGAGTCGAACCGGATTCGATTCTTGATCGAAAGTTAACGAAAAATAAGGAGATAAAGAATTTACGTGGTTCGGTCGATCGACTTACGTTTTCGGCCGAAAAAGAAGATTTCACTATATTCAATGGAGTACAAACTTAGGTTGAAACCCTCTCCAACCCCCTCAACCTACTCGAATATAAGATCACGCTTTCCCGGTAAGATATAACCCGAAGTGTTTCCCATGTTTTCCCAACATACACATTTTCTTTACTGTCGCACTCTTTGCACTCGTGTATCCTTTTTCTATGCTCTAAGGATTTGCTCTCTTTCGTCCTTTCATTCGCTTCGTATACCGACACCTTCCGTATATAACGAGCGAATCTAATATTCTCCAAATCGTAATATAACGGACTTCGGTCCACAAAATCCTAACACCATGAAAGCTCATTCCTAAGAAATGGGGGACTGTGCGGGCCTCCCATGGAGAAGCCGTGCTCAATCATGAAGGGAGGAGAAGGCAACCGCCGCCACGGCAGAGAGGACGGGAACGAGGCATGGCCGACCAAGAGGATATTATGCATGGTGATCCCTTTCGGAGGGGTGGTCGGGTTATGGGGACTCATAGGATCATTGATGTACTTCGACAAAGCATGGAGGAGGGACTTCCTGTGGTTGTTGGACGCAGTGACCTGCCGCCTTCGCCGTTGAAGGCTTCGCGGATCTGTCAAAAAGTAGGAGTCATTTATTAAACTTTCAAAAGGTATAAGCAATTGAATAATTAAATAAGAGTAACAGATCAAACGGAAAATAAGAAATAAATGAGTAGCAGCATTTAGCAAAAGGCAAAGGCAAAGTCCCATGAGGAATTTCCCCGAGCCCACCTGCGAGGCGCGAATTCGTCTTCTCCGGCGGAAACATACTACCTTTCCGCCATTCCCGACGACCTTTAACCGATCCGGTGAAGTCCTCCGGCCGGGGCGCTCTCTCTAGAGTTGCGACGCGTCCGCAAGGAGGAGTGGACCGGCGGTGTCGAATCAACTTCGGCTTACGGTTTATGGTTTCCGGTGCTTGATTGAGTTTCCTGGACGACCGCTCGGTTCGTCTTGCGATATGGCGCTCTCGGCAGCCGACTTGCCCGTGATTTACGGGATGCTGACCAACTCGATGAGCGGAGACGTGAGCGTGCGGAAGCCTGCGGAGGACGCGCTGGCTCAGTTCGAGAGTCGGCAGGGTTTTTGCTCCTGTCTCATGGTAAGGCACGACCACGGGAGCCGCTGGGCTTCTCGGAAAATATTGTCATTTCTTTGAGGTGAGGTTTTGAGGAGTATGATTTTTTTCCTTTGGGTGAAGGAAGTAATAACTGCCAAAGATTTAACCGCGCAAGTGGATGTGAGGTTGATGGCAGCGGTTTATTTCAAGAACAGCGTCAATCGCTACTGGAGAAATCGTCGCGATTCTTTGTGAGTTTACTTCTTTGTTAAGACGTGCCTTTTTTTTAATATTGACTGCATAAGGTGATTTATTCTATACGTTTGTGAATGCATTGCGAGAGAATGCTGTTACCTGACCTTTAAGAAGTTATGTGGTTGGCTCATGGGCTTCGTAGTGGAACAGTTTGTTGTTTCTTAACCATATGATATGCTGCTGATTTTTATACATGAGTTAGGGGGATACAAAATTAAACGGTTGAAAGGAAATCCAGAAGTACAAAAGCCAAATGGGAAGGGCTTAGCCCAAGAAATGTGAAAACTATAATGAAAATGGCATTCCATGAATGATCTGCAAACCTTTAACATGGCAAAAGATGCTCCACAGATTCCTATTTTCTTAGTATTCTCAGTTGCAAGCACTCTGAAAAAGAAGTTGGAAAAATACTTTAACGCTATGCCGGTTTTTTCAAAAATTTTCTTTAGGGAACAATATCATTAGCGTCTACTAGTTATCTGAAGGAACTCTAAGGATGAATATTTATCCCACAATTACGATTGTGGCTTGTGAAGATCAAATTATGCATGAGACTTTATTTGGCTGTTGGGAGCTTATCTCTTCTAGAATTAAGACAAAGTTTTCCCCCAAGGGTGACATGATCCTTGTAGAGTTCATCGAGGATACTTTTGATTTCTCCACTTCCTAATCTTGTGTAATGGTTTGGTTTTGCTGTTCTGATGTACATCAGTGCCTAGAAACTAAAGTCCGGAATAAGGGTGGGGCAACTTGTTTCTTCTTGAATTTATATTGTGAAAGTAATCCCTTTTAATTTAAGAACATGGAAAATTTTTTGAAAAAAAGTATGGAACTAGAGAAGAAGGCAACTCTCTTTCACCTGAAACTGCCATTACTGTCTTATGCACATGTTCGTTTGGCTGGAACAGTTGGTGGAGCTGCAACATTATAGTTTTATGGGATTTACCTTCACGAAGGAGTATTAAGCATTTTGAGAAGTTCTTTCTGTTCTCTAGATATTTTGCAAATCTGCTCTGTAAATAGTGTTGAGATTCAAGTGTTGTTTGGTAGAACAGTCATGAAGGCTAGTTGTAAAACATGAGGTATGTTCTTGTATCAGGGCAATTAGCAATGAAGAGAAAGTTTATTTGAAGCAAAAGCTGCTTGCCCATTTAAGAGAGGAGAACTATCAGGTAATGAAAGATATGATTGTATTTGGCCTCTTATTGCTCTAAATTTATTTTTTCAGGTCTATTTGTTTCTCTAGAAGTGCTGTTGTATTTTATTTCCCAGCCATATTACTAAATGATGGATTTAAGCATGCAACTATGTGGTTACTGCTGACCGTACCATAGCTTGAGACAATGCATGCTAGTGGCACAGTTTTAATAGTGTAATCTCCTTACGTGGGTGCAGATAGCAGCGATGTTGACTGTTCTGATTTCCAAGATTGCTCGTTTTGATTATCCCAAGGAATGGTACAACCCATGTTTCTTTTCACTATACACAAGTTCATACATTATGATTCATACATCTTCAGCTAAAGTCATTTACTTTTAGCCAAAACTATCAAGAGAAATTCAGTCAAGTTGCCTTAATTTATCTGCTTTACGCCTTGCATTTTTCATCAATCCTAGCTGGACTCATCGTTCTGTGGCTAGGATGAGCTTGGGAATTGGTTTCTGTTTTTTTAAATGTTTTTTTATTTTTTATTTTTTAATTCCTGATGCTTCTAATCTAGCTAATAGTGGTATGAACGAGAAAATTAGATGGCTTCATTGGGCTCTGCTGACTTGTATATGTGTCATTTTGACAACCAATTCGACAGTCCGTTTTTTGTATCATGATCTCTTCCCATTATTGGACTTTGAATGAGTACAATGGTTGTAATTAAATGTTTAAAAGAAAATGGTATTAATTTTTTAAAAACAAAACAGATGCTATCGAAGTGTCTCACAGTAGTTATTCATTCAATCACTTTGGATTATGCTTTGCATAAATAATTCTTGGTCCTAGTATCAATATCTCTTCCCATTGCTTATATAAAAAAAATCTCTTCCCATTATGTTATCATAATCATTTCGTCTAGTGTGATGTGAACTTGAACCTTTTGTAGCCTATCATCCTTTTCAGGCCAGAGCTCTTTACCATACTTGCTCAACAACTTCAGTCAGCAGATACGCTTACTTCACACAGGGTATTCATGATAATTTTCCGTACTTTGAAGGAATTGTCTTCTAAACGTCTTGCTTCAGACCAGAGGAACTTCATGAAGGTTTGAATTTGGAATTAATGGTTCTTTTTTGTCAAATCATACTTTTGTGTTTTGCTAAATCTGTCATTGTTTGGACACATTTTGCTTTAATTGTATGAGTTTTGTTCCAAAGTAATGTTCGGAGGAAAAATATTTCACGAAATTGGTTCAAATTTGTCAAATAATGCCCCTAACTCGGTGCTAGAAACACCAAGTTCTTTACAAATCGAACTCATTGTTTCTAACACCGAGTTAGGGCGTTATTTGGCAAATTTTGAAAATTGTTTGCTTTATTTCGCAAAATATTTTCCCGCCGAACGTTATTTTGGAACATAGCTCTTAATTGTATTACATCACTTTCAAGTTCTGCAAGAGTGATATAATACTAATTATTCTTCATTCTCTTTTCATCACATGTTTTACTCATTCATCTCATCCTTTATTTTGCAGATCTCTTCGCAGTTCTTCGATTTTAGTTGGCATCTTTGGCAAAGTGATATACAAACGATATTACAGGGTTTTTCTTCACTTGCCCAGAGCCATCACACGAATGGTTCAGAACAGCATAACGATGAACTGCACTTAACTTGTGAAAGATGGTTGCTTTGTCTTAAAATCATAAGACAACTTGTTGTATCAGGTTATCCAAATGACGCAAAAAGTATGCAGGTAGGTCATTGTTGTTTTTGTCTTTCGTTATGTACTGCTGTGGTCTGTCCATGGTGAATTTTTATTTTCATAAGATTTGTTATGAATCACACATCCTTTGCCTGTAGGAAGTTCAACCTGTTAAGGAGGTCTCCCCTCTACTGTTGACTGCCATTCAGTCTTTCTGGCCATATTGTAAGCTCTCTCTCTTTAATGTATCTCTGAAGAACTGCGCAGACACATTGGGGATCATTATTTAAGTTCAAATAGGAACCACATGTAAATTTATAGGCTTACTTATTAAAAAAAAAAAAATCTGGGCTTGATCAGTAGTGAGATCTTTCTGTTATTTTGGTTAGACAGAGAAGAAAACTGTGATCTTTTCACATGATGCTAGACTAGAGAGTAGGGAAATTTTTATTTCCAGTAACGAATAACTTAATGAATTAGGTCCATTGATATTCTTGTGAATATACTTGTGAAGGAGTCATTCATGTGAATCCAAATGATGATTATAGTCTTCTTAGTTAGTCCTTGACCCTTCTGCTGTGGTGTAGGCATTGCACTAATAGTTGTCGGTTGAGATCTCCTTGACTGCTACAAGCTACTCCACTGATATGAATAAACTAAGCCTGTTTATTTCCAACTGATAACCCCCTATAGGACTGTACCCAAATGGAGACATTTGTTTCTGCTGTTGAAAGAATTCTGGAAATTGTGCAGTTGATCATGTTCCTGTTATATGAAAATGTAGTGTTTGTAAGACGAGGCATTTGGTTTCTTTGTTGTTGCTTGAATCATACTTTTTTTGATGTAATGGCCTAATATTTTTACCTAACAGCAGGCAGATTTACCTTTCTTTGTCTGATAATTGCAGATTCGTCATTTCAGGAAGGACATCCAAGATATTGGGACTTTATCAAGAGGGCATGTGTGAAGTTGATGAAAGTTTTGATCACAATCCAGGGAAGACATCCTTATTCATTTGGCAATGAGAGTGTCCTCCAACCTATTATGGAATTCTGTTTGAATTGCATAGTTGATCCTAGTCCAGACATGATGTCATTTGAGGACTTTCTCATTCAATGTATGATAATGGTGAAATCTTTACTAGAGTGTAAAGAATACAAACCAAGCCTTTCCGGCCGGGTGGTCGATGAAAGTGGAATTTCGGTAGATCAGATGAAGAAGAATGTTTCGACAGCCGTCGGCAGTCTTATTGCTTCACTTCTGCCGCATGACCGCATTATACTACTGTGCAATGTCTTGATTAGAAGGTAATCTTATATCATTCTGCTTCATCATTAGTATAAAAATCGTAAAATGTCATAGTGGTGGGGATTGTGATATTTATTCAGTGAATGTCATTTTGGTAGTGATTAGATAATAGAGACTAATACCATCTTAGTAACTTTTGGACAGGTACTTCGTGCTCACTGCTACTGACTTGGAGGACTGGTATGCAAATCCAGAATCCTTTCATCATGAGCAAGATATGATTCAATGGAGCGAAAAATTGAGGCCATGTGCTGAAGCCCTTTACATTGTATTGTTCGAAAATAACAGCCAAGTATGTCCTCTATCAGCATATATCTTTGTTGTTTTTCCTTCTATTTTTGGTGTTTGATTACCTTTTCTTATAAGATTTATTTGATGTCACTCGTCAACTCCAGTTGCTAGGTCCAGTTGTGGTTTCTATTCTTCAAGAAGCCATGAGCAATTGCCCTAGTTTTGTAACAGAAATCACTCCAGGCTTGCTGCTTAAAGATGCTGCTTATGGAGCTGCTGCATATGTTTACTACGAGCTTTCAAATTACTTGAGCTTCAAAGATTGGTTTGGCTCCTTTCCATTTCCCATCTATCTGTTGCCTAAACAATAAAGCTTCCATGAATTTACCTAATTAATCGCGACACTTCCACTAAAAGAACAACCTTTTGTCACTAATCCTTAATTAAAATAATAGAAAAGCTCAACACAATGATGGACGAGTGATTTCTTACGTTTGCAACTTTAGTAGCTTGTATAGGAGAATCCATGGAGGGTTATCATTGACTTCACGTATAAATACGTTGTGTAAACATGACATGTACTACAACTAACAAATGAAACTCGGTTGGGTCGACCCAAATGCATTTTTTTGACTAATCGGTTTTATTGGACTGGAGACCCCCTTTGTTTATGAAGTAACTCTCATCAACTAGTTCCATTCGCACGTAACCCTTTCCTTTATAGATTATCGGAGTAATATGTCAAGGAGTTAGGTATACAAAAAAGATAGAGCATAAGCGAACAAATTACATTGGGAATAATCCAGCAAATGGGGGGTGTGTTCTAGTTTATTTAGTTGATCGATCCTGGGCATTGATGCGCAAAATTATCGATGCTCCACTGTGTTTCTTATGAATTGTGCTTTATGGACTATTCACATGTTCAAGGTCCATGTGTGATGCTGAGTTCTTTCATGTCAAGTGTGCTTCGCCTTGGAGGCTGGCGATGGTGAGGTCTTGGATTAGAAGGGGATTAAGCAAATGTAAATGAGGAGGGCTCATTAAAGAAAATCTTTGGATATCAGACATTGGAAGAAGCATAAATTTTACTCATTCCAGTGCTTTGCTAATAATTATCTAAATCCACCCATTAAATCTGAGATACGCTAAACATTTCCTTCATCAAGTGACAGGAGAAGCATGACCTTTGTCACAGTTCATATGAGGGAATTCTCAACATAGATCATATAATAAATTAACTATTTTTTTTTTGTCAGGTTTAATGGTGCTTTATCACTAGAGCTCTCAAATGATGGCCCCAATATGCGAATCATTCATCGGAAGGTTGCTCTGATATTGGGACATTGGGTCTCAGAGGTGACTTTTTATTTATTTTTTCTTACCTAAACTCCCATCCTCTTCCAAACCCATATGAGCCAGGAAGGTTATTCATGCTGGGATTTCTTCTATCTGAAAAGAATGGTGGTGGTTTCATTAATAATCCTATTCAATCTATTGCATTATTTAAAGGCAAGTGATAAAAACAAAAAGTTCATTGCGACTTTTAACCATCTAACCTTTAGGAAAAGTTTTTGTTTTCTCTAATCAGCTTACCTCTTTCAGGTTTAGATACATGGTTTTCCCATTTGTAGATTATCAAGCAATGATGATCCACTGCAGTTTTTTATGTGTATTTTGCAGGTCAAAGATGACATCAAAAGACCAGTCTATTGCACCTTGATTAAGTTGCTACAGGACAAAGATCTGGCTGTCAGGGTATGTGCTATTCTGATTGAGGACTCAGGGTATGGGTCAAGGTTGATTATGATTTTAAGCCATCATACGCCTTATTCTGGATGATTTCTCTACATGCCAAAAATTTCTTTCCAACAAAGATTTGTTGACACATTTATTGACACATGTATCCACCTTATCAGCTGGCAGCTTGTAGATCCATTTATCTACATGTCGAAGACACAAATTTTTTGGAAAATGAATTTTCCGATCTTCTTACAGTCTGCTTTGATCTATGCTTTAAGCTGGTTGAAGATGTCCAGGAATTTGATTCTAAGGTAATCTCTAGTTACTCTCCTTTAGCTTTTCCTATCTGCTAGTGCCAGTATAGAAAGCGTCACTCTATTTCCTAAACCCAAGCTTGCCGAGCTTACATTTGAGTGGTTTGGGTTCATTTGGTAATATTAATTCCTGGTTTCTGTGTTGCATAACTCTTTATGTGCTCTACTTTCCGGTGAGATCGGTGTACTATGGTGGTCAATTGTATTAGGTTATGAAGGTTCCCCATAAAATGGTCTCAAAGGCTCATATTTCTGGTTCTGGCAGAATTGCTTTAGAGTTCTACTCCTTGCTGTTTTCTGACATTTTTTAAGCTTGGTGAACAATTTAAAGACTGAAATTTGTGAAGCAGAAGATTTAGCTTCAAACAAGAAAAATCTAATTTGTATTTAAAATGACGGGGTAACATTCTGATTTGCCTGTGCTTTTCCAGGTTCAAATTTTAAATTTGTTATCCGTCCTTATCGGACATGTGCGGGATATAATGCCATTCACATACAAGTTGCTTGGGTTCTTCCAAAAGGTACTGCTTTATTGATATTTTGTGGAGAAAATAAGAAGCCACCATAAGACCATTTATATGCTTGCACAATCACATATATGTAGCATTGTTTATTATAGTATGAAGAAGCTATGTTGGATCCACTTTTGACATTAGTCAATGAGGTAGTTTATCCAGTCTCTTTCTTTTATTGTTAATTATAGAGAATGTTTGGATATGAAAAGAAGGTGATTATTAAATCAGATTCGGAGAAAGTTTTTTTTTCTTTTACTTTTATTTTTGAAGAAGAGAATCTGGGAAGAGTTATGTATGATTTTTGAGATTATTTGTTTGCTTAATACCCAACATGTGTCATTCTTAATTAACAGCCCATGAGTTCTCATTGATTGGAATTGACATGGCATTCATATTTCCCATGTTATATTTTTAATGTAGTTCTTTTGACTTCTTCATTATAATATACTTTTCTATTATTATGACCAAGATATGGGAGGAATCTGCTGGTGAAAGTCTTCTACAAATTCAGCTTCTCATTGCTTTGCGGAACTATGTTATAGCCCTGGGATATCAGTCACCCTTATGTTATAACATGCTCCTACCTATTTTGCAAAGAGGAATTGATGTAAATAGCCCAGATGAGTTGAATCTTCTTGAAGACGGCATGCTGGTACACTATCCAGCGAAAGCTGAGATCCTGTGATTTTCTCAGAAATTCTTCTCATGGAGTATTTGATTTTCTTCACCATATCCTGGTTGCTTAACTTAGAAGTAAAATTAATACTTGCAGCTATGGGAAGCTACAATTTCACATGCACCATCAATGACTCCTCCAATACTTTCGTATTTTCCTTGTTTGGTTGAGATCTTGGAGAAAAGCTTTGATCACTTGCAGGTCAGTACAACTCATAGTCAATAATAATACTAGGAGTTATGTATGAAAATACAGTTAGTTTTAAAAGAAAAATCGTGAAATACGATTTTAGTTTCGAAGAAATCCAAAATTGTCCCTGTCTCGCGTTCCTTACTCAAAATACAAAAGAGTCACGGTACTGAACCGCGAGAGACTACACTTGGTGAAAAAATTGATTTGGTTTAGTATTTTAATGTCAAAGTGGTGTCACGATCCTAGACCGTGAGTTTCTACTAATGTCGCAGTCCTCTCTAACACTAAAATACTCCAACCTTGTCAAATTTTTTACCAAGTGAGGGTGTTGCGTTTTTGGATCGCGACACTGAAGAAATTACTCATTGTCGCGATTCTTGACCGCGACTCTTATATTTTGAGATGGGCAGTATTTTGCACATTTCTTAAAATAGAACCATATTTCATGAATTCTTTTTTTAAATTAATCGTATTTCCGTACATTCCTCATAATACTAGTACTATTTAGTGTTGGATTGAGCAAAATCTGAAAACGATGGAGCTGTTTGCCTCGTCATGAGTACACTGGCATTTTTTTCAATGTTAGATTTGGATTGGGTAGACACTAGTCAGTGTTAAGCAGTTATCTTGGACATTTGCCTCTTTACAGTAAAGGGTTTATCACATGTTATATCATTATTTCTGCAGGTTGCTGTGAGTATCCTTGAGGGCTACATTATTTTAGGTGGCTCAGAACTTTTGAGTGTACATGCTTCCAATGTGGCAAAGCTTCTGGATTTGATTGTGGGAAATGTTAATGATCGGGGCTTGCTTTCTACTCTTCCAGTCATTGAATTCCTTATTCAGGTAAAAAAATTAGTTTTGGTTCAAAATTTGGAGCATGCATGCCATAGTTATTCTTGAATATTTGAATTCCTGGATAGTTTAAGACATCCGAATTACATGGGCTTTAACAAAAATAGTTGTTGTATAAGTTTGTCCTTAGGAACCCAAATAATGATGGACCCAAGTTAATGCCTCTATGGGTCAAAATTTAATTTTTCTTATTTAGAACCGTATACATTGAGTTTGAAACCAACGGTTAATGATGATCATAAATAACACAAAAAATAGGAATACTACCCTTTTGACATTAGAATAAACGCCATCAACACTTAACTGTTTTTTGCGATGCCGAGTTTTCTTGCTGTTAAAAGTATAATAGGGTACATAGTTTGTATAGGTATGCTTATCCATCTGTAAGGTGTTGTAAATATTCTTTGAACAAATTCTAGTGCCTTCAATCAGTCACAAAATTTGCGAGAGTTGATTAACCATTTTTGAACATCAGCTTTGTCATATATCTTTTAAGAAAGTTGTTTCCTTATGGACTGTAGAATTCTAAGAGATGACATAACAGTGGTAATTATAAATGCCTGTAAAAATGTAACTTGGGAAATTAATTAATGTTAAAGTGTCTCATATTCTAATTAGATTGACCAACCATTCCCTGCATAACGCTTACCGATGCCCTGTTAACTGAAGCTACGTGTTTTTGTGTAATGTGACAGTGTTTCCCTGTGGAAGTTCCCCCCTTAATTGGCAGTACACTTCAGGTAATTTGGCTGTCTTCAGTATTCTATAAGTTTAAGTCAGTGACTGGGATTTCGTAACTAATTGGTTAGAATTTTCTAATGCTATTTCATTAAGTTTCTCATTTTTTAATTTTTTTCCAGAAATTGATTGTTATATGTCTTGGAGGAGGCGATGATCGGGATCCATCGAAGACATCCGTGAAAGCAGCTTCTTCAGTGATTCTTGCCCGAATTTTGGTGATGAACACTTGTTGTCTCGCACAGTTAACTTCAGAACCTTCACTTCTCATGAACTATCAGAACATGGGGTTGCTGGTCGAAGACAATCTGCTTCTTTATCTGGTTGATACATGGCTCGACAAGGTAAAGTTACATCTCTATCCATCTTTTAACTGTATATAAGTCCTCTAATCTTTCGTGATACGATTAACATCAGGGATACCAGACACCAACCATCATCTCTTTGCCGTCTACCGTTGGTCAAGCGCTCTTTTGCCTGCCTCTTCGTTCACTTACCTATCTTTATATGTTTTGACAGGTGGACAATGTCGGTTTTAGCCAAAAGAAAACACTCGGGCTTGCTCTTTCAGTGATTTTAACTCTAAGAATGCCCCAGGTTCTTGACAAACTTGATCAGATCCTGAGGTATAATTCCTCATCTGCACAATCTCTATTATGGTTAAAGAACGGTCGATGTAAATGGCCGGTTTGTTTAATGCAGCGTGTGTACGAGCGTGATAATGGCAGGAAGCGATGACTCCGGCGGGGATAATTCCAGGTATGTTTTCTTTCTGATCTCGGGCAATGTCTCCATATGGAACTCATAATGGATCGAGTGATTAAATTCTATATGCAGTAGCGACAATTCAAGCTCCAGCAGATGTCAAGACGACCTGTTGCAGAGCAGAGAGCAGCGGAGAAGACAGGTGGGAAAACTTCCACGGCAAACGCCTTATCGACTTCTTGGTGACATCTATGTTTGCTCGAAGTACCCGAAATTAATCCCTCATTCGCGGGTAACGTTTTTGTTTTTGTTTGTTTGTAGCTGAAGTTGTCCGATCCGCTAAACCAGCTGTCGTTGGAGAGCTCCGTGAGGGATAATCTTCAGACATGCGCGAGCATCCATGGGGAATCTTTTAACTCCGCCATTAGCAGGATGCATCCCTCGGCCTTGTCGCAATTGAAGCAGGCCCTGAAGATGCAGTAGATATTATCCGCGGTGGGAAACATTTCTTCCCTTCTGAGTTTTGTTCATTCCGATCCGATATCGTTTATGGATGTTCATGGGAAAATTTGTGAAGCTTTTTGCTTGAGTTTTAGATTCTCAGAAATGCTGTTGTTGGGTTAGAACAGCAATTGATTGTTTTTTTTTTTTTTTTTGGTTGCTTTCATCGCGATTGCGAATCCAATCCATATGTTTCATTCCTTTACGAAATTCGAACGCAAACCCGCCCTAATATTACCTGGAATGTAATTAAACACACGTACTTTTAAATAAATTTTATGAAATACGATTTTAATTCTCAAAATTCTTGAGTCACTTAATTTATAAAAATTTATTTTTTTTAAAGAATTTTTTTAAGTATATTGAGTGACGAGTTTTTTTTTAACCCCTTCTTTGTGGAGTTGTCAATCGTGTTGCTCACGGAAGCGGCTAACGATACGTGCACATAACGTTACGTTGTTTACTAAATTTCATCAATCGGTTAGTAAAAATTACTAAACAATAACTTTTCTTTTAGTAAATTTTACTAAATAGTGACCTTTTTTTCAGTAAAAACGTTAGTAATCGTTTACTAACGGGGTTAGTAAATTTCATTAGTAAATTACTAACCCCGTTAGTAACCGATTACTAACGATTTTACTAAAAAATCGGTCTGAATTAGTAACCGATTACTAACAAAACACTGTTCAAATTTAGTAAAAAATATTAATTCAGACCGATTTTTTAGTAAAATCGTTAGTAATCGGTTACTAACGGGGTTAGTAATTTACTAATGAAATTTACTAACCCCGTTAGTAAACGATTACTAACGTTTTTACTAAAAAAACACTGTTCAACTTTAGTAAAAATTACTAATTCTATTTGTAAAAGTTCGATAGTTTTAGTAATCATTTACTAACTTTTTGTTAAAATTTAGTAAATTACTGTTCAACTTTAGTAAAATTGTTCGTAAATCTCCGCTAGGTTTAGTAACAAGTTACTAAATAGTTTAGTAATTTACTAAACTTAACAGTGAACTCCGAACCTAATTACTAACCTATGGTCGGTGTGAATTTACGTAAATGCCCTCGGCTTCCTAATTGAAACGGGGGCATTTACGTAAATTCACACCGACCATAGGTTAGTAATTAGGTTCGGAGTTCACTGTTAAGTTTAGTTGTGGGGCTGAAATGTCGAGATCTTGGGGCTGAAATGTCGAATCTTGGGGCTGAAATGATCATGAGATGGGCTGTGGTAGACGTTAGTTTTATTGGTGAGAGATTGAATTCGTAAGGTGGCCGTAGGTGTGATTCCGTGAGACCAGTCCCGATGCGCTCTAGGAGCAGAAATGACGCGAGGGAAACCTCGGAAGAGTGCGGCCTTCGGGCTGGAAACAGGACAAGGGGGCTGCGAGGGAGGGAAGGTTTCCTCGGCCCATGTCCGTTGGTATATCGCCCCGTGGGCGGAAATTTGCGAGGTGTTGCCTCGGAATGAACGGCCTAAAGCCGAGAAGAAAGTTGAGCGGCCGAATATGGCTGGAAAATAGGGGAAACGGCCGATGCTAGGCCAGCCCCGTGTCTTACTCCTTCGGGAGGGAATTTACGGAGCTAGTTGCTCCGGAACTAGATACGGCCTAAGGCTGGAAATTCGCGGAAGAAGGAGGGTGGCGTACGCCCGAAGAATGTACCAACTACCACAACTTCTTCCTCGCTCTAGGAGCGGAACCATGCGGCCATGTGGGCTGAAATTTTGAGAACGGTCGAGACAAGGCACGTTCTCTTGGGTTTGGACAGCCGTGTTAATATCCATCGAGGACAGGGTAGCCATGGCCGAACTTCTTGTATGCACGGCCAAAGGCCGGGAACGATTGAGGGATGGCCGAATAAATGAAATGACATCGTTATTTCTACATTTTGGTAGAAGGAACTTGCGAGGCTTGCCTCGGAATATGATAATGTATCGAGTTTAGCTCGGGGGAGGATGGGAGGTAAGATAGATACGGTACATCAGAATTCCAAGAACGAGTGATATTAATCTTCATTTGTGATTATAAAACTATGAACGAACAACTAATTCGTCCGTAGGATTTACGGATGGAAACGATGTGAAGTGTTGGAGTTGAATAGCGAGAATAAATAATTAATGGATACTAACTTTATGTTTCATGCAGGAGAATTAAAAGCAAAGACGCGCATTTAAAATTTTTTTTGAAGTAGTAATGTGCGATGTATTTGAACGTGAATTATTTGTAACAAACAAAAATGTATGAATATAAATTATTAGAAATTTGTGAAAATTGAGATCTTTACAGGCAAGCTCAGCAATGCCGGGAGGTTGTTGTCGGGGTTCGGCGCCGGGGTCTTGGAGGCTCTCGTCGTCATTACCCCGTTTGAGGTTCGTTTCTGTTTTTATTTGTTTGTTTTTTTGTTGGGATATTAAGGTGTTATTTGAGCGGATGGTAGGTGGGAAAATGGAATCTTTTGAAGAGGCGAGCGTGTAAGTTAGAAGTTTGTAGGGAGGTTATTGAAATGAGGCTGTCAAAGGGATTCGTTTATCAGTCTGCCTTCCTGTGCATGGCTTGTTTGATTCGAATTCGATCATTGAAATCAACAAGATTCTTCTCCCTGCATTTGCTTATCTAGTGTCTAGTGCCCAGATCCTTTTTGCTGTCTGGGTTAGCTAGGTTGTCAAATCTCAGGTTAATAGACATTCTGCTGACCTCCGTCTTGTGATGTTTTTGGCGCAACTTGCCCGTTCCGAGTGGTTTGTTTTCTTGGGCGAGACACCTAGGTTGTGTCAATACACGGACTATGATGCGCTCCCCATTTTTGTGTTGTTTGAATTTATTTTTTTATGCCTATAGCTCGAGTTGATTACTGTGCTGACTGATGATATCATACGAAATTCATTTACAGGTCGTAAAGATTAGGCTGCAACAACAAAGAGGATTGAGCCCGGAGCATTTAAAGTATAAAGGTCCAATCCACTGCGCGAGTACAATCATTTGTGAAGAGGGCCTGCGAGGGCTGTGGGCAGGTGCATCTCCCACAGTCATGCGAAATGGAACAAACCAAGCTGCCATGTTCACTTCCAAGAATGCATTCGATGTATTATTGTGGAAGAAGCACGAAGGTGATGGGAAAGTTCTCCTACCTTGGCAGTCCATGATCTCAGGATTTCTGGCGGGGACAGCCGGTCCCATTTGTACTGGGCCCTTTGATGTCGTGAAGACGAGGTTGATGGCTCAGAGTCGAGCTGGCGGGGAGTTGAAATACAAGGGAATGGTTCATGCTATCCGGATCATACACAAAGAGGAAGGGCTCCGGGCCCTGTGGAAGGGACTGTTGCCGCGGTTAATGAGGATACCCTCCAGGCCAAGCAATTATGTGGGCGGTTGCCGATCAAGTAACCGGCTTATATGAGAGGATGTTTCTCCGAAACGCACCCTTATAGTGCCCCTCATGACGACAGTATTTGTGGTCGCTGTTGTTCATTATTTTGATTTGAACTCTGTTCATAATCACCATCCATTGAGTAGGCCTTCAGTGAGGATCAGGACGAATATTGCAGATTCTCCAGTCAGATTATGCAGATGTAATGTAACCGATTTAGTTTTTGGACTAGCCAGTGGGAGAATAAGGCTATGTCTCGGTATTTTGGCTTTGACGTCGCTTCGTGAATAACGGGCGGGAAAATAACAGATGTTGCCATTGTCGACGTAGATAACCAAGACTCTGGTGCTTGGAAAGCGACGTTTATTTCACTAGGAGGAACAAAAACAGCGGCTTTTGCTGGATCATACAAAAAGACCGCCAAAGCAGCATGCATCCTAAGAATCCTAAAAGAGGGCAGAATCTACGGATAGGAAAGTGACATCGCAATCCTAACAGGGGGCCTGTTTTTAGGGAACACACAACAAATGGAGAATGGGTCTGTCCACAGTAAACTTCACGAGGCTGCCTCATTCCACAGGCGGGATCGTTACTTTTTATATTCTTGTGCCGAGTTCCTCCCCCGTTTACTTGCTATACTGGCAAGGTAACTGCTGTATTATCAATGACTGGTTGCGAGAGCTGTTACCAGCAAACCAAGCACAAGGAATGGCTGTGCGCTAGCCTGAAAAGGGGAAATTCAAAATTTGAGCAAAGATGAGTTGTCTTCTTTCTTCACTGCATTAAACAGAGGTACCTGATATTTGACATCATACTTCACAGGATCTTTGAGAAAGTACTGGAACTACATGAGGAAGCAGGATGAAGCATTAGTGATGCTTACTAATAACCTACACAAGAAAGACCGACACGGACTCCTCTTTGTTGACGACAGGAAAGTGGGTTTCATAGATATGATATTGACGGGAGGAATCTCTCGAAAAGGGAGGCCATAAAAGGTAGCAGATATGAAACAAAATTTGATCTTAGTGGGAAGAGCAGATGGATCAGTTACCTCGACTTCAGAAGCAAAGCTAATGCTACGACTAAGAAATCTCAATAAGCTATCTTTCGAAGAGGGAAAGCTTGAAATCAACAATAGAAGGACTGAAAAATCACAGCATCAAATGTTTACCTGGAAAATAACTTGAGGAATTATGAGACCTAGTAGAGCCAAAGCATAATAAGGCTTACCGGACGCCAGAAGATAACCTGCAAAAGTCCGTTACTGCATGAGATGTACTAACCAACACGGGAAACTTTCATTTTTACCGTTTGGTAAATTATCATGAATATCTGCAACCCAAAATGCTAATAAGGAAAAGTAAAACTTTTGACTTCTTGACGTGCTTAAACATACCGGCAACTGATAGTTGAGTCACGTCAATGGCACCGACACAAATCCATTTCGCAGTTTCCGTGCCAAAAGCTACTGGAAGTGACTGTTCAAAGCAACAAGGCCGGAGAAAAGGAAATACATTTTACAGCAGCAGGCGATATAGTCCACGGAAAATGAGTAAGAGTTTGATTTAGTAGACCTGTAGGCCCATTTTCCTATCTCCTTCAATGCTCTTGAAGTCATTCACAATAGCGATTCCCAACTGCGATGACCATCACCAGAGAAACTTTTCTAACTGCTATTCTTCTCCAGGAAGCAAATGGAACAGCACAACAGTAAATTACCCCTGCTATGCTGTAGAGGAGGGTAAGAACCACAATGTCGGGAGTAAGTGTCCCGAACAAAGCTTGACCAGCCCACCTATTAAAGAAGGATGGTTCACAAATTTTAACCGATTCCAAAAACATGACTATAGTTCATGCACCCACAGGAATCAGTACTGTGTACCATAGGTGCATGGTAAGCAAATAAAACATAACCAGATTATCTCTTTGACTAATATGTTCAAAAGGTGCATGATAAGCAAATAAAACATAACCAGATTATCTCTTTGACTAATATGTTCAAATTAGCTCTTGGTTGATATCAATGTCACAAATGTGATCCATGCTGACAAGTCAATGGTGCGATCAGTCTAATCTCTAATCCCATTAGTTTCCGGGATGCTAAATCTAAAACTTTAGCATACACATCTAATGAGTGCTACATCAATAAATTTATAGGGGCAACAGAGATTAAAAACAAACCATGGCAAGCTTATGTAGCTCGCACCCAATGCGAAATTTCCAATCCATCCATTTTGCTTCAGCTGCAGAAATTACACATTCACTCAAGGACGATTCCAAGAGTAAAAAGATGACCTGACAAGCAACGGAATCACGAAACGAGGAATACCTTCAATGGTGGAGCAGAATAAATATAAGAGAGCAAAGACCCGCCTGCAGCAAGGCAGAACACTATGGGAAAGTCATGCCCTGCCTATACAAAAGAAAGTACCTGGAATTGGAACTCGAGAAACTATTGAAGTGGAAAACACACCGTGAAAATGAACATTACTTACCCACACATCTAGCAATCCAGCCAAACCAAGGCCAGCTAAAAGCAACACCCATATTTGGGTAATAACCTGGACAACCTCCAATGAGATATATGTACATGACAGCTCCTCACGTCGTTTCGTTTAAGCTCTTAATCATACCTCATTCTCAGATATCGTGCCAGATGGAATAGGACGGTATGGTTCATTGATCGCATCGATTTCTCTGTCATACCAATCATTTATTGTCTAATATAATGACCAGAAAGTTGCTATAGCATTAGTCTAGATCTTGAGTCAAATCGGTCTGTCATTAGATCGAAGTTCCAATGAAGATACCTGTGTATAGCCAGTGAGACATGGGCCAGACATCATCATGCAAACGATTGATTTTGCAACATCCTCAACAGTCCAGTGGAAATTTCCTGCAGTAAATACTCTCATGTTGAATAACATAACTCCAAGACCCAGAACAGTTTAAAAACAAACATTCGTATAGACAACAGAGGAAGATCTTATTAATTGTTGCACGTACCAGAAGCAGCGGCTCCGCATACCACTCCCCATACCAAAGGAGGCCATGTTACAGGCTTCGTAAGTTGAAGGCGGATCTTCCATTTATTCTGTAAATACAAAAAACACGCCCAAGCCACATTTTGGTCACCGAATCTAAAGATAGGCCATCCAGAAGCAGAAAACGTTTCCTGCTTACAATCCCATCTTATTGGGGGGAGAGAAAGGATTAATGAAACACAGAAGCATAATCATAATAATGGTAAGCCCTTATGGTTATATAGTCGAAACAAGATAACTCCGAAAATCATGAAGGCGAGGGAAGCACTTTGGTGGTGTCAGATTGACCCTGATTGAAGTGCGGTAAGAAAGGAATATCAACCTAACCCGATCGAACCTCCATCGAAGCCCAAGCATTCCCCCTATATGTAAGCTCAACCAACTACAATACACACGACTTTCAGAGGAGACGAGCTCACATTCTCCTGGGCAGCTCCCTTGATCCCGAGAAGCTGGTTGATGCTCGAACCTTCCTTACCGGGAGCTGTATCCGGCGCCTGGGCATTAACTGCCAAAAGACAACCCCGTTCCTTCTCAACTCCCCACATGCCTTACACACTCAGCAGAACAGAAACTCCCTCACAACCCACAAATCCCCAAGATTAATAAACAGAAGCTTCTATAACAAAGGCGAATGGACGGACCATCCCAATCGAAATCCGAACCCCCGGAAAAGAAAAGAGAAAAAAACGAACCTTTGTCGGTATCAGTCTCCGCAGCTCTTATCACACCCAACCTTCTCCTCCCTAGGAAACGCCATCACCACCACCACAATAACAACAACAATAAACAAGCGGAAACCAAGAAAAAGTAGCGAATGATGGGGCAATCATAGCCGTCCATGCAAAACGGGTGGAAGAGGAGGAGGGGGGTGTTACCGGAGAAGGAAAAGGAGAGCGGAGGAGGTGAGAGGGGGAGGTGGTGACTCCTGGCCGACGAAGGAGGGGAGAAGGCGAAACGAAGAGATGGAGCGGCGTTGAGGAGGGACGCCATTTACAGTAAGCAAGCCAGTGAGGGGAGGGGGCAAGATAAGGGAGAGAGTCGTCCTCTCTCTCTCTCTCTCTCTCTCTCTCTCTCTCGGGTAGTTGAATTGTTTTTTTGGTTTGGGCTGTGAGTTAAGTTCAGTTACTCGTACTCGTTGTAACCACGTGGACTTATTTTCAAGTATAATTATTCTGAAAAATAATTTTAAATTTATGATTTAAATTTTTAAGATTTATAATTAAAAATTTCGAACCGCTCTTTTTTCGTCTTTTCTTTCCGTCTCTCCTTTAACTCTTAAGAGTTAAATACCGTAAAATAGAAATTTTAAAAATTTCATAAATTTAAAAATATTTTTTGGACTAAATGTATTTAAGAACAAAACTCCGTACCCACAACGTAACAAAGAAATTTGTTACAAAATAATGATAAAATATTTCATAAAATAAGTTGATAATTTTTAATATTTCTTAACCAGTGTTTAACGACCAATTCTTTAATAAATAGAATGAGTATCTTTAATAAATATTACTATATTTCGTAAAATATTTTTCTACCATCCTTTGACTCTCGTACCGTTTAAGTGAAACCAAACAGTTGGAGGTCGTTAATCCGACCCGACAAATCCCCTTTAAATTACCATGCATAATGAGACCGAAGAATTCAAATTCATATGATATATATATGAAAAGAGTGAGGGGTACTCCTTTTGTCTCTTTTATCATTCCCACGTGCAACACGCTTCTGAATCCATGATATTTACCAACACAAATCATTCCCTTGTTTAATTAATTTATTATTATTTGGGGCTGGCTTGAGAACTAAGGCAAGTATTGTTTCTTAATATTCTCGAAGCTCATTACACTCCCCCCCCACCCTCCTGTCCTGATATATAATGGCAAATGGAGGCGCGATTCCTCAGCCAGGGGACAAAAATCAAGAGTAAATCCCCCCTTTCCCTCCTGTATTTGTTTATGTATGTATTGTATAAAAAAACTAAAGTACTAACGAGAGAGAGAGAGAGAGAGAGCGTTTTGGTTCGTTGTGGTCGGGTGGGAAGTGTGTTGGATGCCGCCCTGAATGCTCACCAGGCTGCTTTGGAGGACCTCTTGAACGCCAACTCCATCCTCACCTTCGCTGTCTTCTTAGGACTGTCCGTCGTCAACCCAGGCAGCGCCACCATCAACCTCCAGGGTGACAAAAAGTGTGACGCGGATCCCTCCGTTTTTAACAATCTTGCCGTCAACGAGGTCCTGTCCTTCACCTTCTACCTCCTCTCCAGCCTCGTAGAAGCCGGACATCAACCGCCTCTACAAGCCGGACATCAACCGCCTGCACAGCAAGTTGATACGGGGTTCCATGCTCTCCATCTCCACATGGGGATCGATCCTCGGCTCCATGTTCCTCACCATCTCAATGCACGAACTCATCGAGATCCAGCTCGGCAAGCCTTCGTGCGGGAACTCCTACACGCTCCGTGCCTCAGGGTCGCTGATCGCCCTCGTCACCACCGCGCTCACCATCTTGGTGCATACGTTCGAAAGTTTCCATCCCGAAGCAGCAAGCCCGTCTGATGGTTCCCCTGCTGTGCAACAGTAAACCGCTACGACAACGTGACATTGAACGTCCGAGTCCACAGTATCCCATTTTACCTTCTCAACTCATGAACCCTTAGTTGTTGAAACCTAAATAAATGAAGATATTCACGCGATGCACGTCATAGTCTTATGAGTCCACAAATATAAATAGAACGACATGTTCATACCCTATTACCCAAGAAAGAAAAAATTCGATATCCCCGAGTGCATCCAAGTTTGGAGGGGAGGGCGGGGACCTGTCTGATGTTTCTGCAGGTTGAAAGGATCCATCCCTTGCTCATTCGCGAACAATCAACCAGTACCTGCGGGCCTTCTTCGAGCTTTCCACGGGGAAGGGATGACGTGAAGACCACCTACTTGAAACGTTGAAAACGAGATTCATGCTTGAGGGCATCATCTGATTCCGGGGAGTTTTGGCAGCCGATGTTCGTCTTTGTATTTTGGTGAATATACATCCATCCATCCACTTACCAATCGGATATGGAAGGCGCTCTGGTTTTTCAAGAATCTTTGAACAGGTCCTGTATTCTTGGGGAACATGGCGGTTCATAGCCCAGCCCAATTTTGCAATTGAAGCCATGGAAATTAGCATTTATCACGAAAATATTTCGTGTTGTAGGATATCTAAATTTCAATTTCTTAAATTATGAACTCCACGTCGGGTTCTCTTTTTAAAGAACTCGACTTTTATAAAATCGAACTCATCTTTAAACATGTATCAAATTCGACTTTTTAAAAGTGGTATTCTCTCGTAAATAATAAGTGGTAAACTTAACTAAAAAAGTATTCGTTTTTAAAATTTGAAGTGCGAAATATTTACACCACAATACTAATAAGTGACAAAACTCTCCGCTGCCACCCCCTCACCCGGTCCTAACTCTAAGAAGCAAATCTCCAGAGGCATTTGCCAATTCTCCCCTTTAATTAATGCCAACTATAAGCCAGTTCTTACATGGCATAAAGACAAAGTCTTCACCCAGGCCAAGTCCCCACTAATTTCACGATTAACGGACTAAGTCTTCTTACAATCACACCCCTGTAAAAGAAAGAAACCCACAGTATAAAATTCCCCCACATCATAAAACACTTCTCAATCTCAAAACAAGCACTCCACTCAGACCCGACATCTCTCGATCCTCAGTTCAGCGTCCTCCCCGGGAAATGGCATCGTTCAGCGTGAAGACGGCAAAGTTGCATCCGTTAGTCTTGTTGGTCGCGATTGCTGGCTTATGTTTCGCGGCCAAAGGCCAGCTGACGCCGAGCTTCTACGACCATATTTGCCCTCAAGCTTTGCCTACGATCAAGGCGATCGTCCAGTCTGCTGTGTACAACGAGCCCAGGATGGGCGCCTCCTTGCTCCGCATGCACTTCCACGACTGCTTCGTCCATGTACGCATCGCGCCTTAGTTATTCCCCTTCCTTCGGTTTCCTCTACGGGGGAAGCATCGCTCATGAGTTGACCTTTTGTGCTTGTTTGGGTGATTAGGGGTGTGATGCTTCGGTTCTTCTCGACCAAACTCCGGCAATCAACAGCGAGAAGTTTGCTCGCCCGAACAACAACTCCCTCAGGAGTTTCGAAGTGATTGACCGTGTAGGATCTCAACGTTGCGGAAACAAACCTGCATCAATAGCAGAAACTATCACAGAAGCGAGACAGAGAACAACATAACCTCCTGCAGACGCTAACTTCTGTAGCGCAACCTTCTGCAGCACAAAACGAACCAAAACTTAAGAACACTTGAACAATCTTTGAGCAAATGCTCTTTTCTGGATTTTCAATAGATAGATAGATTGATAGATTGATGCGTGATGCATCGGAATACATAAATAGACTAAAGAAAAAACCCTTCAACTACCCCACTAACATAAAGAAAAACCCTTCAACTACCCCACTAACATCATTCAAGTGCCCACTAACTTTCTCATTAATCTCCATTAATATCAACATTTATTCTCCATTATTATCATCATTTAATCTCCATTATCATCAGCCTTGAGCCAACACCAACAAACTCCTCCTTGGATCAAGCGCTGATAGATACTCCAATCTTCTCCTTAAGCCATTCAAATCTTCCATCTTGGAATGACTTTGTAAATATATCGGCCAACTGCTCTTCTGTGGTATAGTAGACCAGCTCTACTTCATCCATCTGTTTCACGCCTCTAAGATAGTAGTACTTCACCTTATGTTCAAGTTCTGCATCGCAGAAACCTCCGTTCTTCTCTACAGAAATCTTCTCCTGAGGGTAGCCCTTTACAACAAGTCTAACCTTATGCTTGTTCATATAACCATCTGGATTTAGCTTTGATCTGACCTTTCTGTCATGTGGTCTAATCACAAATTCCCAAGTTTCATTCTTCTCAATCATAGCTAGCTCCTCCTGCATTACAACTAGCCACCTTCTGTCTTCCTTTGCATCCTCCGAACTTGCAGGTTCCATTACTGCAACATTACATCTTTCATAAACATCAGCTAATGATCTCGTACCTTTTATTGGTGTATCATCAACATTTTGCTCAGAACTGAGTTGCTGCTCGACGTTCTGTCCCCCAGCATTCTGCTCCTCCAAAACAGGCTTCTCTGGCGTATGCTCAGAATCCAACCTTCTACTCGCCCAATTCCACTTCTCTTCTTCAAAGAACTTGACATCTCTATCCTCAACTACCTTTTCATTCTCATTCAGACTTGAACTCTGAAACGGAAGTTTGGTTTGCTTTTCCAGCAAGCATGTTCTACAATCAGATGCAACCTTCTGTAGAACAGAAAGTTCTTCTACCATCTCATTCTTCTGCACAAACTCCATACCTTTATTATGGAATTGCTCCAACCTTCTGTGCCACACTTCTGCTTCATTAACTTGAGCCGCCATAGCTTGCTGACTCTGTGACACAGGATCAAAAGAGAAATACCTTCCTCTCATCTGAATCTTAAGTATCTCCTTCCCAGAAGAATCTGTTATCAAACAGAACCCTTCTTCGAACATCACCTTGTACCCCTTCTGCACGAGTTGACCAACACTCAAAAGATTCTGATCAATCTTAGGTACATACAATACATCACTTATCAACTTTTTACCTTTTGGACCATCAACGACTACATCTCCTCTTCCTTCAACATCGATGTAATCACCATTTCCGATCTTCACTTTAGCACAGAAGCTTCGATCTAAACTTGCAAATGACTTCTCATCATACGACATGTGGTGGGTGCTTCCGCTATCCACCAACCAACATCTACCAGCCACACCTGTAGCAAAACAAGATGCTGTAAACATCAACTCTACCTCGTTATTTGCAGCACCTTCTGTAGCATCTTGCCGAGAATCTTTCTCCTGGCAAAACCTTGCAATATGCCCAAACTTATGACAATTATTGCACTTCACGTCTGGCCTCCTCCAACACTTGAATTGTGGATGATTCGTACCTCCACAGTGTTTGCAAGGATCAAACCTTTCTCTCTGATAAGCAGAACCACTCTCAGAAGGATGCCTCTGTTCAGCAGGACCTCTACTGCTTGAACCTTCTGCATTCCCTTTCTGTTGGTTCCAAAACTTCTTTTCTCTTCCAGAAGTTCTCATCTGAGACCTCGCTGGTAAGGCTCCTTCCACGGCTTCTACGGGAACTTCCCTTCTCATCAATCTTCTTTGTTCTTGTGCTTCTAATGCACTCAACAACTCTGCCAACCTTATATCGGACAGATCCTTGGTGTTCTCCAGAGAGGTAATCGTAGCTTCAAACCTTTCTGGCAACGACACCAAAATCTTCTGCACGATCCGATCATCCTTCATATCTGTGCCCAGAACTCTGATTCTGTTAGCCAGATTGATCAATCTATCCGAAAAATCCTTCACAGCCTCATTCTCCGTCATTTGTTGTCTCTCGAACTCGCGCATCAAATTTAACGCCTTCATACCTCTTATCTTCTCATCACCTTCGTACTCAATCTTCAGAAAATTCCAAATATCCTTCGCGGTTGGAAACTTCATGATCCTGTTGAATATAAAAGGTGACACTGCAGCATAAAGACACGACTTCGCCTTCGCCTTCCTTGTGACTCTTTCCTTGTGAAACCGTATTTGATTGATCGTAGGATTGTCGGGGAGTGGGGCCACTTCATAATCATCCTCCACTGCTTCCCACAAGTCACTACCCTCCATGAAAGCGTTCATCTTCACCGCCCACGCTTGATAGTTCTCCCCATCAAACATAGGAGGCGTCGTAGAAGAAAAACCGCTTCCGCTTGCTTCCATCTCCTTCTTCTATTGGACAGAAACAACCTTCTAAAACTTCACAAGACTTCTACAGCTCCCGAAAGATCACTAAGGGCTCTGATACCACTTGTAGGATCTCAACGTTGCGGAAACAAACCTGCATCAATAGCAGAAACTATCACAGAAGCGAGACAGAGAACAACATAACCTCCTGCAGACGCTAACTTCTGTAGCGCAACCTTCTGCAGCACAAAACGAACCAAAACTTAAGAACACTTGAACAATCTTTGAGCAAATGCTCTTTTCTGGATTTTCAATAGATAGATAGATTGATAGATTGATGCGTGATGCATCGGAATACATAAATAGACTAAAGAAAAAACCCTTCAACTACCCCACTAACATAAAGAAAAACCCTTCAACTACCCCACTAACATCATTCAAGTGCCCACTAACTTTCTCATTAATCTCCATTAATATCAACATTTATTCTCCATTATTATCATCATTTAATCTCCATTATCATCAGCCTTGAGCCAACACCAACAGACCGCATCAAAGCTGAAGTTGACCGAGTCTGCGGCTGTCCGGTGGTTTCTTGCGCCGATATCTTGGCCGTCACTGCTCGGGACTCTGTCGTCGCAGTAAGTACAGACCTTGTAGACGTAATACTTTCGGTGTGCCAAATGATCGACTGAATCTAACATTCAATCACTTGTCCAATGAGTTAAGCTCGGAGGACCATGGTGGAACGTCCCACTTGGTAGACGAGACTCGGCGGATGCTTACCAAGCGCTGGCCAATTTGGCAATCCCTTCGCCATTCATGGAGTTGCCCGCATTGATCGACTCCTTCAAAGACCAAGGCCTCGACATCATCGACCTGGTGGCTCTCTCTGGCGCGCACACGATAGGGTCTGCACAGTGCCGCGTATTCAGGCCCCGAATCTACAGCGACACCAACATTGACACCTCATTCGCAAACTCCCTCCAACAAAACTGCGCACGCAGTGTCGGCCAGACCGATTCCAACCTAGCGCCTCTCGACCCCACGTCCGCCCGCTTCGACACGATGTACTACAAGAACCTGGTGAACCAAAAGGGACTCCTCCACTCAGACCAGGCTCTTTTCGGGGGCGGGTCCACCGAGGAGCTGGTGAAGACGTACAACTCGGATTATCAGGCATTCTGGAGGCAGTTCGCGAAGTCGATGGTGAAGATGGGGAACATAAAGCCGCTGACAGGCTACGACGGACAGATTCGGACCAACTGCCGCCGCGTCAACTGATTGGCTCAACCGTGCACGACCAAGAAGAGCCCTTTTTACTTTTTTTCTCCATTTAATTCATTGAATCAAAATATACTCTTTCCATGAAAAGCCCGATAAAAGGACAATAAGCCCAGTGTCAATTCGCAAGTGGGCCTGTAGGCCCATAAGGAACACGGCCCACGTTTTCCTTTGGGCCAATATTTTTTTATAAATTTATAACGAGATTAAATTCCGTATCCCAATCCCAATCACTTTAAGTAATTAATAAACAAAAAATTATTTACCGAGTATTATGAATGATTGTAAACGCAATTATGACTCCAAGTAGTAACTGCCGAGACTCTTCGCCCGCCGATACTCTTCATCTACCAAGACCTTTCATATACTGAGACTATTCATATACCGAGACTATTCATCTACCGAGACGTTTCATTTAGTTAAACTATAAATAGAGGGCTTTGTAAGAAGTGTACACTCGATCGAAATCAATAAAGAAACTATTTCTCCCTTTTTACGTTCTTTCTCTTGTGTACTATCTCAATCTTCTTCCTTCTTATTTCGTTGTTTTACAAAACGTTATCAGCACGAAACTCTACCGGAAAACGAGGAAAAAAAAGAAAAATGACAATCGTCTGCAGGATTCTTCAGATTCATCGTCCCCAGAAGCGGATCATCGATCATCAATTCCTAAAAGCGAATCATCATTTCTCGAAAGCAGATACTCGATTCCCAGAAGAGAATCCTCATTTTTCTCGATCCCTAGAAGGGCAAGACACTGTGCGCAATCATTCAGCAAAATGGAAGTTCCCGGAAGCGAATCCTCCACTAATGAAAATGCACTTGTCTCGTTGACAGCGCATCAATGCATACTATTTTGAAAAGGAAGAAATTCTTTACCATCTTGGTAATGAACGAAACAAGTGTCAATACGATATTTGGAAGTACAAAAATCATTGAGGGCTCCGAAAGAGCAAAGATCTTACTATCCAGATGAACAAATATTTGTTTCGATAATGCGTTGTATTCCTCTAAGTCTCAGAGAAATTTATTGAGTTTTAAATATATCCGCAAAAATGGATATCACATTGAGACTTCAAATGAAAATGAAAAGGAATATTTGTTTATTACAAATATCATCTCGGGTAAGAAATGTATATTAGAAAAACTACTCGCAGTTTCCTCTGGACTATATTTCACAAATATAAGTGTTGGTGAAGTACATGCTGTTACAAACCAGAAGTTTGTCGATAAAAATAATTTTAATTCATGGCATGATCGATTGGGGCATCAAGGGGCTATAATGATGCGAAGAATAATTAATCATTCGTGTGGGCATTCATTGAGAAACCAGGAGATTTTTCCTGCCAATGAATTTCTTGTGCCGCTTGAACTAAGGGAAGTTGATAATTAGGCCATCACCATCGAAAATCAGGGTTGAACCCTTAAAATTTCTTGAAGAATACAAGGCGATATATGTGGGTCTATTCATCCACCATGTGCACCATTCAGATACTTTATGATATTAATTGAAGCATCAACATGATAGTCACATGTGTGTTTATTGTCAACTCGTAATCAAGCATTTGCAAAATTGCTTGCTCAAATTATCAAATTATGAGCTCATTTTCCGGATTATCCAATAAAATGTATTCATCTTGATAATGCTGGTGAATTTACTTCCCAAGCTTTTGATGATTATTGTATGTCAATGGGATAAGTGTTGAGCATCCAGCAGCACATGTTCATACACAAAATGACCTTGTAAAGTCATTGATAAAACATCTTCAATTAATTGCAAGACCATTGCTTATGAGAACAAAACTCCCGATACATGCTTGGAGACATGTTATTTTGCACGCGGCAGTGTTAATTCTCATCAGACCTACAAATTATAATGAACTATCCCCTTTGAAAATGATTTATGGTCAGAAACCAAATATATCTCATCTAAGAATTTTCGGGTGTGCGGTATACGTGCCTATTGCTCCACCACAACGCACAAAGATGAGACCCCAAAGGAGATTGGCCATATATATTGAATATGAATCACCGTCTATAATTAAATATCTTGAGCCATTGACGGGTGATTTATTTACGGCACGGTTTGCCGATTGTCATTTTGATGAAATGATATTTCCAACATCAAAAAGGGAAAATAAGCAGTTGGAAAAGGAAATAATCTGGCGTAAGTTATCATTATCTCACTATGATCCTCGTACAAAGCAATCAGAACTCGAAGTTCAGAAAATTATTTATTTGCCAAACTTAGCAAATCAATTGCCAGATTCTTTTACGGACCCTAAAAAAGTGACAAAGTCTTGTATTCCAGCTGCAAATGCTCGAATAAGAATTGATGTCCTTAAAGGACAACCTAGTATTGCTAATGAGCCTAAAATGCAAGTGAAACATGGTAGACCAGTCGGTTCCAAAGATAAAAATCCTCGAAAAAGAAAAGAAGTAAAGGCTCAAACTGAGGAAACAATTACTCCAGAAGAGCGTCCAGTCATTGAGAAAGTGATTCCGGAAGAATTACAGGTACTTAAAAATGAAGAGATCTCTATAAATTATGTTTTGACTGGAAAAAGATGGAATCGAGATGAAATCGACGTCGATGAAAAGTTTGCATATGTTATAGCATGCGATATTATAAATGATTACGAGGATCTTGAACCAAAGTCTGTTGAAAAATGCCGACAAAGAAATGATTGGCCAAAATGGAAAGATGCGATTGAAGCAGAATTAAAATCACTCGCAAAGCATAAAGTTTTTGGACCTGTTGTCCGTACACCTGAAGCTATAAAGTCGATTGGTTATAAATGGGTATTTGTAAGAAAAAGAAATGAGAAAAATGAGATTGTCATATATAAGCCACGACTTGTTGCCCAGGGATTCTCGCAGAGACCTGGTATTGATTATGAGGAGACATATTCTCCCGTGGTGGATGCAACAACATTTAGATATCTGATAAGTTTATCAATTCATGATAAATTAGAGATGCGAATGATGGATGTCATTACATCATACTTATATGGCTCTCTTGAGAATGACATATGCATGAAACTCCCTGAAGGATTCAAAATGCCAAAAGGATGTAATTCAGATCGTCGAGATCTTTACTCGGTCAAATTGTGCAGATCTTTATATCGATTGAAACAATCAGGACGTATGTGGTAAAAACATCTCAGTGAATATTTGTTGAAAAATGGATATCAAAATGATCAAATATGTTCATGTGTGTTCATTAAGAGATCTGGATCACAATTTGTAATAATTGCAATTTATGCCGACGATCTGAATATTATTGGCACCACTGATGAACTGTCTGAAACAGTTGATTATCTCAAGAAAGAATTTGAGATGAAAGATCTCGGGAAAACAAAGTTATGTCTTGGCTTGCAGATTGAACATTTAGAAATTGGAAATTTTACCCATAAATCTGCTTATTCATCAAATGTGTTAAAAAGATTTTATATGAATAAAGCGCATCCATTGAGTAGTCTAGTGGTCGTGAGATCGTTTGATGTAAATAAAGACCCATTTCGAACTCGAATGAATGATGAAGAACTAATTGGTCATGAAGTACCATATCTTAGTGCTATTGGAACACTAATGTAGCTTGCTAGTCATACTAGACATGATATATCGTTTACTGTAAATTTATTAGCAAGATATAGCTCATCTCCTATAAGGAGGCATTGGAATGGGATAAAACACATATTTAGATATCTTCGAGGTACAACGGATATGAGTTTATATTATCCTTATACGCCTGAAACAAAATTGATAGGAATACAGATGCAGGATATTTATCCGATCCTCGTAATGGTAAATCTCAATCGGGTTATGTATTCACATGTGGTGGTACTGTTGTATCTTGGAGATCTATGAAGCAGACTATTACTGTCATATCTACTAATCATTCTGAGATATTCATGAAGAAAGCAGATAATGTGTATGGTTGAGATCTGTTATACATCACATTAGAGAATCATGTGATTTACGTGCAAATAAGAATGTCCCGACGACATTATATGAGGATAATGATGCTTGCATTGCTCAACTGAAAGGAGGATATATCAAAGGCGATAGAACGAAACACATATCACCAAAATTCTTTGTCACTCACGATCTCCAGAAGAGTGGTGATATTGACATTCAACAAATTCGTTCTTCAGATAATCTGACAGATTTATTTACAAAGGCTTTGCCTGCGATGACCTTTGAGAGGCTTAGACATAAAATCGGTATGCGCAGACTTGGAGATCTACGATAAGGCTATGAAGAGGGGGAGTAAAAATATTGTATTCTTTTTTCCTTGACCACGGTTTTTTTCCACAGGGTTTTCCGGGTAAGATTTTTAACGAAGTAATATCATAATGGTCATTCAAGGGGGAGCATTATGAATAATTGTGAATGCCATTATGGCTCCGAGTGGTAACTGCCGAGACTCTTCGCCCGTCGAGACTCTTCATCTATCAAGACCTTTCATATACCGAGACCATTCATCTACCGAGACGTTTCATTTGGTTATATCATAAATAGAGAACTTTGTAAGAAGTGTACATTTATAAGAAGTGTACATTTGATCGAAATCAATAAAGAAACTCTTTCCCCCTTTCTACGTTATTTCTCTTATGTATTTTCTCAATCTTCTTCCTTCTTGTTTACAACATCGAGAGGTTTTTTCCCCTCCTAGAGGTAATAAAAATATGATGTCTCTTTGTCTGCTACTGAACTGAGTCTTACATCAGCCAAAAGATTCTCCCAATCACTACAAACAATACCACCTGATTTTGATGATGTCCTCTCGTCCCCACACAAAATTTTTCGGAGTTAATAATACTATATGAATTTAATTTACCATTGTTGCCGTCTCGATTTAGTTGTGTTATTTCAACGGGTTGAATCTATATTAAAATTTATGTATTTTCTTTTGTATTTGTATACTCGAAGCTCATCGATGAATGATAAAAATGATGCTGGCCCACACTTATTTAAGTTGACATATACATGCATGGACAGTGGAAGTGTTTTCGTTTTGGTTGTTTGGTTATTGTTGGGAGGAATGTTTTGTTTTGGAAACATTGGATTCGGTAAGGATAGAAAACCCACCTCGCGCCGAAAAATCATCTTCCATTATTTCAAACCCAATGCATCCAAACAGAGATCGATATTGGGGATGCCCCGGTATGGAAACATTATTACCATGACTCGATTTTGTTAAATTACGAGTTTACTATCACTTTGTCACCATGATATTCAATTACACTAAAAACGTGGTTTTATATCATAATATTCGGTGAATTAAGCTGTTACGTAGATGACAATAACACAACTCTTGCAAGCAGAATTCAATCGTTCATAACAATTCGAGTTTAAGAAGCACCTCCAATGAGTTGACTTCAACTGGTCACAACAAACACGAGTGCGAAAAACACCTTCAACAAGCCGAGTTTGAGAACATCTCTAGTAAGCCGAGTTCCATCAACCATGTCAATTCGAATTAACCATGACAATTCAAGTTCGAGAGCACTGCCAGTATGTCGAGTTCATTATATCCGGGGGTAAGGATACATGAAGACTTAAACATCAACCCACGACATATGGTTGTTATCTAACTCTACGCACGATTTAAGACAGTTTTCTGACATTACATACGACGTCGGACGGTTTCTTCCACGAAGTGTGTGCAGTTGCGATTAGTCTGGTATAAATATGTGTGTTTTTTCCTTTTTAAAAGACACAGGCAATGAGCCCTTACGAAGGCAACTTTTTTGTCAGCACATTCTTCATCTCTAGTTAATTGCATTTTCATGACAATTATTGAAAGTTCTTATTTCGATTAATGAAAACAATGTTATTTATTTACTGTTGTGTTTATCTTCTTCGACTAATAATTACGTTTCATTATACAGTTTTCCACGTTCATTGAGTGCTACGACAGTGGAGCCCGCTTTTCCGTGTTCGGACATAAATCATATATGCTTCGGCCTTGACCAGCCATAAATCCTCGTGCCGTGAATTAAAAAAAAAAGAGAGAGAGAGACTTTTTAAATGTCCGAGTATGAGAGTATCTTTATATTTCACTAATTATTGTAATACTTGTTGACTTATTAACCCTAATTGTCCATGAAGACAAAACAAAAACAAAAAACTCAATAATTATATTTGCACACTATGTAAAATATGTTCACGCGATACACGTGATCCTCGCATAAGTCCATAAATAAAATAATAATAATAATAATAATAATAAAAGATGTTGCTATCAGAATTGCGGTTGTTTGGATAAAATTACTCACTATCCAACGCACGCCCAAGAGGGAGTAGCAGGTGTGGGGTCGTAACAATTATTTGGCAAAGTATTCATTCATTCATGTAATATCACAGGCCCATATATTTAAATCGATTCAGTAACCTCTTATATTAATTATTTTGTCTTGTTTATAAAAAAAAGAGGATGAACTTTGTTTTTTGTCTTGATGATGTTTGGATTCCACACAAGTGTTGGGTGGGTGGGGGTGGGGGGGATGTGTATGCAAGTGTTGTTGGGGGGTTTGGTCCATGTGGACATCACTCACTTGGATTGCCAATAATATTCCCCCAATCCCCCCACCTTTCTTTATCCACTCCGGAATATCATCCCCTGATATATATAAGTTGAAGCAATTTTTATAAGATTAATCAAATGATTAATAACACTAAGAGGGAGTGTAATACGTAAGTTTATCTTTATTTTCGACAGCTACGATCCAAATTCGAAATTGAAGGCAAGAGTCAAAATAAAAATAAAAAGTTTTTTTTTATCTTGTTGCAATTTGGCCACACTTGCAAAAAGAAGACGACGAAAAAAGGTTTATGCGTTTTATTCGGATTCTCCAAAACTTTTCAATTGGGCAGAAAGAATATTGTATCATTTCATTTCCCTTCAGAAAAAGAAAAATGTGAGGCAGACTATAACCGTGATACGATCATTTTTTGTACGTGGTGTGTATTCCCTTCCCTTCCCGGTTCCCCTATAAATAAGTCCCGGCGATTAACTCTCCCGGCCGAACCCAACCCCTTACCAGAGCATAACCGTCCGCCGCCGTAGACCGATAAAAGTAGTTTACGGCCTTCGCTGCTGCTACTGCTGCAGGAGAAGGGCGGCGATCATTCCGTCATGGATAGCTACTCGCTCCACCTTGCTGTGGCTGCTCTCGTTGGAGCCTCCTTCGTGGCTGTTTCCGCCTACTGTATGCACCGCAAGACGCTCAGCCAGTTGCTGGAGTTCGCCAGGGCTGTCGAGAGGGAGCGCGATAGGGATAGGGATAGGGAGAGGGAGGGAGAGGGGGAGGGGGAATATGATTGCTCTGATGCTGCCGAGGTGCCTTGGAAGAAGCATAGGAAGGGCGGCACGAGGAGGAAAGGGGGCGCTGCGGCCGCTTACCGGCGCGAATGGGCGTCTTTGCCGGATGTCACCGAGATGTCTGGGATGGTTGCGGAGGCGGATGATGTTAGGTGCAATGGCGTGGCCGTGGAGGGGATTCCTGCTGGGTTGCCGCGGCTTCACACGCTTCAGGAAGGTGAGGATTGTTACTGGCAGTGGCTCGGTTATGGTGATTGTTTCTGTCTTCTTTTTTTTTTTTTTTAGTTTCCTTCTCCGTTTCTGGTTTCTGTACCCTTGTGAACGGTTCTGGCGAGATTGGTAGACTTCGACTTCACTTGAGAAATGGGTAAAAAACAGAGGAATGCTTTTTTAATTAGGGAGGGGCTTTTCTCATGTGAAAATCTGGTTTTCCTTGTCTAATGGTGGACTATGATTGCCTTTCTATTCTGTGTAACCTCGAATTTCCCATTGTTACGAGTATTACTCAACTAAAGTCTAGCTTCAGGCTTCCTTGTTTTGAATTTTCCCTGGAAAAGTTTGTCTTTTAACGTTTCCAGCACAATAAATATCAGTTAATGCCAATGGAGGAAGCAAATTGGCATGATCTTCTACGGTTTAGCCTGATGATCTGGTGAGATTACCTTTGAAGGTGTGAGATTTAGGCAGTAGGAGCCTCATTTATCTTCCCATTTTGATTTATTCAACCATGAAGAACATGTATGGCTAAAGAAAAATGTCATAAGTATATCCATCTGTAGTTCCATTGGTGGAAGTTCTTTTCATTTGATCACCATCTATTCCAGGGAAAGCTGCTGCACATTCTCCTGTTGCCAAGAGATCATCGTCCATCATGAGATCAAGTTCTCCAAAGTCGCCTGGAGCCAGTGCAAGTGCCTTTGAGAGTATGGAGGGGTCGGATGATGAAGAAAATATTAATGACCATTTGAAGTTGGATGTTACTTATTTGCATCCCAATGGAAATGCTGTGAGTCATTTTTTTCGATTTTGAAACTTTGCACTTGGGGGTGCTCTCTTAATGTGCGTTTTACTAGTCTAGGACAGATCTTTCAGCGGTTCTTCTGGCACACTCAGTGGTCAAAATATTTGGTAATTGGAACCTCTAGGTCTCTTAATTCCATAGCTTTTCAGCTGCTTGTTGTTAGATTGGGAGCTTTTGACTGCAGTGGAATCATCTAACTTGATCACTATGGGCAAATCAGAATTATTTAGAGATTGGCCGTTAGTGTATGCGTCCACATGCATGATTTTTTCATGCGAAAATATGTCTCATAGGGCTGCCTTTGAGTCTAACCATTTCAGGGCCCAAACCTACCCAACCACGTCAATGCCAATGGAGAAGCCCTGGTGATAGCTGCTGCTTCAAGCATGATTCGGTCTCACAGTGTGTCTGGAGATTTACATGGCGTACAACCAGATCCTATTGCGGCGGATATATTGAGGAAAGAACCTGAACACGAGTCATTTGTGCGACTGAAAATTAGTCCAACTGGTAATTTTAGTTTTCTTGGTTAATTAATTTGTTTCGATATGCTTTTGAAGTACAGGAGCTCCTGCTACATGGAAAGGAGTTATTTAGATTAAGAATTCGTTGTAAACTTCTTGTTATCTTGTAACAGAGGTCCCTACACCTGATGAAGTGGATGCATATATGATTCTTCAAGAATGCCTCGAACTACGAAAAAGATACATATTCAGGGAAACAGTTGCTCCTTGGGAGAAGGAAATCATTTCAGATCCCAGCACGCCGAAGCCTAACCCAGATCCATTTTCTTACTTTTCAGAAGGAAAATCTGATGTATGGGTCTTATTATAAAAGTAATGAACTGTTGACTTACTTTACCTTATTTTGTCCCTGATGTACTTGTCCCATCTACAGCACTGTTACGAGATGCAAGATGGAGTCATTCATGTTTATGCCAATAAAGAATGTAAGCCCTTTATTTATCAATTTCGTGTATATCATAAATCCTTAGAGATGATTTCGGGTATTTTAAATCGATTCCATTGACTTTTATTTCTTTTACCAGCAAAGGAGGAGCTATTTCCAGTTGCAGATGCAACGACATTCTTTACCGACCTGCATTCTATACTTCGTGTCATAGCATTAGGGAATGTTAGAACTCTTTGCCACCACCGATTAGTTCTTCTAGAGCAAGTATGTAAAACTTTCTCAATTTTTCATCTATTAATAAATTCTCTAGGGTTTCGTAACGATGCTTTTTTGTCGCTTTACAGAAATTTAATCTCCACTTGATGCTTAATGCTGATAAAGAATTCCTTGCTCAGAAGAGCGCACCCCATCGAGACTTTTACAATGTTAGAAAAGTTGATACTCACGTTCATCATTCAGCATGCATGAACCAGAAACATCTTTTGAGATTTATAAAGTCGAAGTTGAGGAAGGAACCTGATGAGGTATTGATATTGTGTTGTCTTTACGAAGATCTATTTTGATTTTTAAGGCTATCACCAGCAAGTCTTGGCATGAATTGTCTGTGTGACATAACTTGATTCTTTTGTCTACTGTACCCTCTCCTTTCCTCCCTGTGCTGGGAGGGTCCCTTCTATGGTGAGTTTATTTGCTCTAGAAACTTATCTGGATCATCCAATATTTCAGGTCGTGATCTTTAGGGATGGGACTTATTTAACTCTAAAGGAAGTTTTTGAGAGCTTGGATTTGACAGGGTAATGAAACCCTCCTGTTATAAACTGGCTGTTTCCATTCTCTCTCTGGTTGATGACATGAATAGGCTAGCTTACCTGCCTGTTGTGTGCGTTGAGCAGGTATGACCTGAATGTTGACCTTTTGGACGTGCATGCTGACAAGAGTACATTTCATCGCTTTGATAAGTTCAATTTGAAGTACAATCCTTGTGGCCAAAGTAGACTGCGGGAGATTTTCCTAAAGCAGGATAACCTAATTCAAGGTGTGTCTAAAACTTTTCTTCCCTAAGTGATTTTCTTCTGCAAATTGTCCACATTAAGTATCACAAGAGAGCATTTAGAAAGATTTAATTGTTAGAGGGACACAAAGATTTTTCTTTCGGAACCCTGCCATGACAGTTTACATGGTTGAAGATAGGTTGTAAAGTTTTTGGGCAGGCGACACGACTGTAATCTGCGCCATGATTTCTTTGTTTGTGCACAAAAACTGTATTTGTAGATGTCACAGCTGTTTGGGGTAAATCACTTTATGATAAACTTCCTATCTTTCATTCGGGCAGGTCGTTTTCTTGGTGAGTTGACCAAGCAAGTGTTCTCTGACCTTGCTGCAAGCAAATATCAGGTAAATACAGTTTAATGAAAAAAACTTAGATGCTGATTTATTTCTCATTCTTCATCTTTTCCTTTTCTTTTTTTTTTTTTTTTTTGAGGGGTTGTTGGCGAAAATTGGAGTTACTTTCATGTATTGATTAAATAGTTTCTGGTTACTATCATCAGATGGCTGAATACAGGATATCCATCTACGGCAGGAAGATGAGTGAATGGGATCAGCTTGCTAGTTGGATTGTCAACAATGAATTGTACAGTGAGAATGTTGTTTGGTTAATACAGGTATAACACATGACGTTAGCATGTCGACGATGTTATGTCAGTCATCAGTTGAAATATTTGATCTTTCTTTTCCAGCTTCCAAGACTATACAACGTTTACAAGGAGATGGGAATTGTCACGTCATTCCAGAACATTCTTGATAATATTTTCATTCCGCTGTTTGAAGTGACAGTAGATCCGGATTCACATCCACAGCTTCACGTTTTCCTTAAGCAGGTGCCCTGATCATCCAAAGTGTTAAAAGAGGGCTTTTGTTTCCCCGCTTGTCTGAGGATGAATTATATACCTTATGGAATGCAGGTGGTTGGTTTGGATCTAGTGGACGATGAAAGCAAGCCAGAAAGACGTCCTACGAAACACATGCCAACTCCTGCTCAGTGGACCAATATATTCAATCCAGCCTTTTCCTATTATGTGTACTACTGTTATGCTAATCTCTACACCTTGAACAAGGTTAGTGTTGTTACATATACTAGTTATCTTATTGTTAAGTTTCTTGCTCTTTGCTGTTCATTGCCCTTAGGATATTCATTCATTTCCTATCACAACTTACCAACTGATTACTGCACCCCTAGCAGCTTCGGGAGTCAAAAGGCATGACAACTATCCGGTTCCGTCCTCATTCTGGAGAGGTAGTGACGGACTAGCTCTCCCTCTAACCACATTTGATGGTGGAATTGTAGAAAGATTGTGACTTTTTGTCTTGGTGAACATTTCAGGCGGGTGATATCGACCATCTGGCCGCGACATTTCTCACCTCTCACAACATCGCGCACGGGATTAATTTGAGAAAATCCCCCGTTCTTCAGTATCTCTATTACCTTTCCCAAGTAAGTATCATGAGTTTGAAGGAATGGACGGGATTGATTTCTCTTTCTATCCGATGTGCCAAACTGATTGCTCCATCTGATGTCCCTGTTGCTTTCCCAGATCGGTCTGGCCATGTCTCCCCTGAGCAACAACTCTTTATTCCTGGACTATCACAGAAACCCCTTCCATTTGTTCTTCCTAAGGGGCCTAAATGTTTCCCTCTCCACCGACGACCCTCTGCAAATTCATCTCACGAAGGAACCTTTGGTCGAGGAATATAGCATCGCGGCGTCAGTGAGTCTTCTAAACTACCTTGGATGCAATATGTTTGTGCTTTCGTGAGGGACAAGCTAGTCTAGTTCTTTCTCTGTTTCAGGTCTGGAAGTTGAGTTCATGCGACTTGTGTGAGATAGCCAGGAATTCTGTCCTACAATCGGGATTCTCACATGCATTAAAGGTTTTAGTACTAGTCAATAGTTTTATGTTGTCCTACACAAATTACATTCTCCTCCCAACTCTCATCTAATCTTGTTACTTTGTTGCAGTCACACTGGATAGGTAAGGAGTACTACAAGAGGGGGCCGGATGGGAATGATATCCACAAGACGAACGTGCCTCATATCAGACTGGAATTCCGTGACATGGTAATGCTGTCGTCATCTCTTCTGCTCTCTTGTTATTCTCCTTTACGATTAAGATTACGGGAGGCATGAGATGCTAACATTCTCATAATCTGCAGATTTGGAGAGAGGAGATGACACAGGTTTGTCTACGCAAGCCAGTCTTTGCGGAAGAGCTTGACATCAAGTGACAAGCAGTCGGCCAATTGAAATGGTGAGCAAAAGCCATGATAAAAACCTGAACAAATAAAATAATATGTATACGCATATACTTATTCCCTTGTCCGAAGAAGTACGAGGGGGCATAAAAAGATCAGCCGCTGCCTTTGTATACTGGAGGATAGCATTAGAACACGGGACTCTTACCCTTCTTAGAGACCAAAATTTTGATCGCACTCCCATTACTGATGTAAAATTTCCTGTTGCTGAATAATTGAACGCGCGCCTCCGGAATAGCACGCGTGCGGCGGTTCTAACGACCCGAGGATTCGGGCCCACTACCCAAGACCCAACCGGTTGACGTCGCGACTCGAACGTCGAACGCTGTGGGAGGAAATTGGGTTGAACCTCCCTTGGTTCATAAATGGACCTGCGAGGTGTTTCGCCAACTATCTTCAGTTCTTTGAAGGCGACTGGCGAAAGACTGCGCGTAGGTCTCACAAAGGATCATTCGGGGGGACTCGGGAGCGGCTCGTATCATCAGTTCCTCATCCAAAATGGCTCCGTAAAAAGATTATTGTTTAACCTAGGTAAACTAAACGGAGTAGCCACCGATTTAATTTTAAAAACTTGGTTAAGTCGAAAAATCAGAGTAGATTTGGAAATTCCTAATTACGAACTCTTACGTCTAAACATGCGAAAATGTGGCGTTTGCTCCAAAAGTTTGCTTTTGTTTAGCGGGTGTTGGACCCGATCCGGGCATTACTCCGGACTCATGTCAATGTTTTACAGGCATTATATTCGATTCGGACTTTTTGGGCCCGAACTCATGTGTGTTTGGCAAACAGCATGCAACGATAAACCTATGGGCCTAAGGCATGCGGACAGGCACAAACAATTATTGAGATCAAAGGGAGCGAGGAAGGGTTGTGATCATAGGCCTATGCACTTAGGCCCACGACCCGTTACACGTGGAAATAAAGAAAAAAACGGGAGGCCCGCACCTGTACCTGAGGCCCGCCGGGTTGGCTTTACATCGGCCGAGCTCGTCAGTTGGGGCTGCTTTCGAGACGTGCTTCCATCACGGGTTTCCCCGCGCGCCTTCAGTCTTTGAACTTTGTCTTCTTAAATCTTCTGGGTCGCTTTGTCGAATCCTTGAAATAGTTGGTCGATTTTCATGCAAATCAAATAAATGAAACTTTGGGTTAGAAAATTCCAATAAAAAGTAAGTTATAAATTGAAATTAACTAAATGAGCATAAATGCTACTCATCGGGCATTGTATAGCCCGTTGATATCGGTCTTCCATGATGTCTGAAGATAACGGGGCGTCATGTGGCCCGTTAATATTGATCTTCCGTGATGTCGAAAGATGATGTCCCTGGTAATGAATTCCTCATCGTTTGAAATGGTTGAGTTAAATGGGGCATTTTGTAGCCCATTGATGTCGATCCTCCGATATGTCAGAAGATGCCTCGTGGGCATTTGAACCCGTTGATCTCGAATGCATCCCGATCATCGCCTGGGTTGATGAGGCGCGTGACTTCACATGCGAAAATGTCAAGATATGCCAATGATTAGTAAACAACAATGTATGCATACTAGAAGCGGAAAGCACAGACTTAAAAATATGTTAACGACAGCGAATAAGCAAGTTCAAAACATGAGGATAAACAATGCGCGAAATCAAACGGTTCTCAACCGCGGCAGTTTTGCTCCATTTCGAAAAAATGTATAACTTTAGGCTCAGTCCATGAAAATGAGCCTATTTATATTTGAAAGGAAGTTCTTCAAGCCAGGAATCCAATAGTACAAGTTTCGTGTAAATATGAGGTCTCGAACGCAAGTTATTAATGAAAGAGTGAGGTACCAACACGTAGATCCGAAATTTCAACATTTTTGCTGCCCCTCAGAAAAATATAGATAACTTTTAGATCAGTTCACGAAAACAATCCTACTTATACTCAAAATAATGCTCTTCAAGTCAGGCATCTAATGGCGCATGTTTTAGGTAAATACGAGTTCTAGACAGAAAGCTATGAGTAAAAGAGTGAATTGCAGACATGCAGATCAGAACCTAGGGGTGTTCGGATTCTTCGAAAACACTCCATTCGAGTGTAAATGCCATGTCATTTTAAAACCACTAAACCTTTGTTCATGAAACACCATATACAGATAGTATGACATGTCTAGAGTATATTTAAAGTTCGACATACGGCAAAAACGCAAACGAGCATGTCCAGATGTACAAAACTCGGTTGTTTACAACCAGTTTAGTGTTTTGTTCGAAACTCCTAGGGTAGGAACTCAAATTGAACTTGATTAGTGTCCTTAGAACCGTATTTAAGTTAGGAATCAAATGCAAGTGGTTTCGCGCGATTCCGACAAATACACAGAAAGATATGCAGCAAAAACCGAAGATTGCACAGGCAGATTCGAGGCATGCTTGGACTTACCGAGTTGTTTTGGCTTGATTGGGTTTTGTCATACGTCCCACCATGCTGCGACGTATGAAAGGGAGGGAATGTGAGAGTCCTGGGCTGCGGATGCGGCCACGGGATGCTTCGGAATCTAGCTCCAAGCTCTCCGCCTCCTACACCTGCGCAAACAAGCAATCATTAAAACAAAAGGAGTCCTCCCGCGAAGCCACGAGCTAGGGGAGGTGGCAGCCGAGTTTTCCTCATCTTTGGACGAGAGAAGGCAGGCCCTAGATGTCAAGGAGAGAAGGCCTCGAGTGTGAAGACGGTGATGGGAGGACGTCGGAGGTTGTCCAGAGCTGTCGTCGTTTCCTCTTGTCGCGGCTGTCGACTTGTGAAGCCGCAACATGCTCTTCGCAGTCAGGCTGGTTTGAGGGTCTCCATTGCTCCTTGAGCTTACCTTGGTCGAGAAGTTCGTCGAGAGAAATGGGGAGAGGCTCCGAAAGGTGCTTCGAGGAGGATGGTTCATGTGTGTCGATGGAATTAGAAGGCCTTGGCTAAGGGACGAATCAGAAGGAAGAAAGGCATGGGAGGATTTGTCTCCGATGATTGGGAGTTTTGTTTTGGTTTTGGGATTTTTTAGGGAAAAATCCCCCAAGAAGGGAACTGCTCCTCGCTCCCCGTTGAAGAAGGATGGTGGGCCGTCCTCCCCTTCCCCTGGGATTGGGAATTTCTCTTTTTTTCCTCCACGAAATCCTCCAAATCCTCCTAAAGGATCATATCCATTCGTCAGAGCAAAGGAAGGGGGAAATCTCCGGTAGTGGAGCAGGGTATTGATCGTCCTTGGCGTTAATTGTGGGAATCCAGTTTGACGGGAATTTTTTTTCTTTCGAGTGGGGAAGCCGTCTGCGTCTTGCTCTTTACGATGAACTGGATCTTCACCGATTGAGTCCCTAGATTTGGCTAGGCTTCTCAATTTGGTTTGCACTTAAAATGAAAATCGAAAAAATCACAACTTAATTCTTGGATTTTAAAAGTTTTTAATTTCGTCCAAAATCAAAATTAAACTAAAAGAATAGAATAAAGATACTTAAAAATTCATGAAAAATTTAAAAATGACTTTGTCGCTTAATGAAAATGCAATTAGGATAGTTTTATATAACTAATTTTTAATTTGAAATCAATTACCTAATCATATCTAGGGATGATAAGCATTAATTAAATATTGATAAGCATGTTCAACGATTTTTAAAAAACCGTAAGCATGTTTGATAATCTTTAAAATTTAAAGAGCGCCGTCGTAACGTTAATCTTATTCTAATCGCTTGTGATTAAAAATTAATTAATGTTGAGTATTTTGAGTTGACGACAAATTCGGGGAATCTACAATAATCAAGACAAATTCCTGAGATAAAAAAATGCCTCCCAATTCCCAATAACCAGTAAAACATTATCTCTGACCACAATGGAAGTGTTAGTATCATAAAGCCGGGGCAAAGTTTTGACAAATACTCACTAATTCAGTATAAATCCAAAGAGAGCAGCTCCCTCGTGGGTCAGAACCGATGAGGGAGCTAAAAACAAGTTATTTGTGATAGGAAGAGTTTAGCTGATAAAGATGCTTTCGGAACGACCGGATTTTAGTTTACTTCTGCTTTTTGTACTGTTTGATTTCATTCGTGATGCCATCAGTGAGGGCGTCTATGTCATTGTTCTTCCCAAAGAATTTGACAAACTCCATATCTGGGTCCATCAAGTACCTGCAGTAAAAGGGTTAACAAGAAGTTAGCAAGGTGACTGGAGTTAAAAGAAATGTTGGCACAGTGACCTAGCAAGAATTGAGCATACATGACAATGGAATGATCAACCAGATAATCTGAATCTTCTTCAGCAGTTTTCATGTAGTAAACTCTATATGCACGTGCAACCTTCTTGATTTCCTCAGGGGTACCAGTTAAGCAATCAACTTTGGCTGAAACTCTGTAATAGGAGAATAAGAATAACTTGACCTTTGATAACAAATACACAGTATCTAAGCATGCACAATTACATTAGCCATACCTTTTACGTACTCATGGACCTGCTGGACCGTATCTCGCTCCGGATCAACAGAAATAAAGACGGGTACAATCTCAATCCCTGCCTTTTCTTCTGTAGGAATGAAAAGGCACATTATATGAGATATTATCGTACCATAAACACAAACAAGACAAGATCGGTTTGGACTCAAATTACAAATAAAATATAAAAAAATTCAGGCACGACACTAGGTATTAGGACCACTAGGCTCAATGTCATTCAGACAATCTGTGCATCTTAGGGAAAAAAAACAGATTATTTTATGAAACAAACATTGAACTCCTCCATTGACAGTTTTATCTCAAAATCAACCCACTCAATGCACCCCATTACCTTAGAATATGACAGATCCTTTCATTAGAGCAAGCACAAAACCCGACAAAAACGATTTTCCGAAATGAAAGATGAATCATATCGACCAGTAAAGAACAGACATATGATGACACACTTATTTTGTCAATTGTGGAAGCCAACTTCTGTAGCTCATCAGGGCAGATGTCAGGGCAATGCGTGAAGCCGAAATAGATCACCGTCCATTTGCCCAAGAAGTCTTTTTCA
The DNA here is from genome assembly GCA_023653495.1 of Melastoma candidum. Classification (NCBI taxonomy): domain Eukaryota; kingdom Viridiplantae; phylum Streptophyta; class Magnoliopsida; order Myrtales; family Melastomataceae; genus Melastoma; species Melastoma candidum. Next base: position 4,608,205 of record CM042891.1, on the reverse strand, counting down.
GTGACATCCTTCCCTTCATCGTTTATTAGATTAAAGGGGCCACCTATAGCAGCTTTTCCTGCCGATGGTCCTTGTTTGACTGCTATGGAGGAACTGTTAATATCTGTACCAAAATTGAGCACATTTAAAAATCTGAGAACAACCTCTTCTGCCAACCAGAGAGTACAAAAGTTTATCACAACAAACAGATATTCCATGCTCGATTCGTAAAAGCAAACTCAAGCAAGATCAATTGAAGAAAACAGACGTAGTATGGTGACTTGGGAACATTCACACACGGCATTCATAATCACTCACCATAGTATTCTACCTTCAATGTGACGTTTCTTTTCCTTGTCGTAGTAAAGAATAATTCCTAATCCAGTCGCAACCAGCAAAAGAAAGCTCAACCATGAAACAGGCTGTGAACAAAAGAAATGATTAATATTAGGCTCTCAACTTCTAACAATAGCCCCAAAATTTTATAGCAAGTTCCCCAAGAAATCAGAAAATGTTTTCAATTCCCTGAAAAAGGAATTGCCCAGACCCAATTGAAGATGAATTATAAATGAAAAAAAATCAAGAGACGGCCAGACTACACGCCAATAGGAGGAAGATCTATGAGCATTAAAAATGATTGGAGGCAACTCACCCCACCCCGAACAGGCTTTCCGGCTTCGCTGCTCTGTTGAGATCCTCCATCTTCACTGCTTTGCTGAGATCCACCATCTTCACTGCTTTGTTGAGATCCTCCAGCTTTGTCTTCTCCTCCGGACGTAGTAGCATCCGGTGAGGTTAAGGTAGAAGCAGATGCAGCACCATTAGTAGAAATGTAGATTTTCTTAGCTGGATTTCCTGGATTCACCGCATCTGCAGTCGTACTAAACAAGAACCTACCATACATCCCGCAACAGTATCCTCCGAGTCCACGACCATGACTTATAACCTGAAAATCCAAACCAAAGTTCAATGCAACACTTGACTTCTAGTATCCCTCATCACACTGATTCTAACCCCATGCCACTTTCCATTAATTAATCTAGCTCAACAGCATTTCCATATCATCTAGTCCTCATCAAACCATACCTCCGACACCTCCTCAATCAATCCTCCCAGGATTAACGCCAACAGAAAAAAAAATCCAAGCAACAGTGTAAGAAACCGGACGACGTACCGGCGGAAGGAGCGGGGACGACTCGTGAAGTGGCGGCTCACGCGGAGCTGCCGCCCACCGGCAGAGGGAATGGAGGTATCTCCGGGAGAAGCGTAGGCTCTGGAAGCTTCTTGAAATCGTTGTCGCCATTGACCACGCACGAGGGAACCAGTTTTATAAGAAGATAGAGAAGAAGAGGAAATCCTGTTAAACCCTCTTGCCCTCGGCACTGGGAGCCCGGGAAGTTCACACCGATCAACTTCAGCTTCTTTTATCGGGCCTAGGCTCAATAACGGCCCATTAAATATAATATGTGCCAAACAATTGGGCCTATGTGGCCTTCAAGATTACCGGAGCCCAAGGTACTGTACTTGCCCCTATGATATGAACAATTTTTGCAAATTTGTGCTCTGAATTTGTATTTATCACAAATATTTAAATGAAAATTTGATTTTTATATGATACGGTCAAAATAGCAAATGAGACAGGAATATCCATCTGGCGGCCACCCCGAAATCCTCCAACCCAACTGCCCCCTCACCCGGTCCTAACTTCTAAGAAGCAAATCTCCATTTGTCAGAGGCATTTGCCAATTCTCCCCTTTAATTAATGCCAACCATAAGCCAGTTCTTACATGGCATAAAGACAAAGTCTTCACTAATTTCACGATCAACGGACTAAGTCTTCTTACAATCACACCCCTGTAAAAGAAAGAAACCCACAGTATAAAATTCCCCCACATCATAAAACACTTCTCAATCTCAAAACAAGCACTCCACTCAGACCCAACATCTCTCGATCCTCAGTTCAGCGTCCTCCCCGGGAAATGGCATCGTTCAGCGTGAAGACGGCAAAGTTGCATCCGCTAGTCTTGTTGGTCGCGATTGCTGGCTTATGTTTCGCGGCCAAAGGCCAGCTGACGCCGAGCTTCTACGACCATATTTGCCCTCAAGCTTTGCCTACGATCAAGGCGATCGTCCAGTCTGCTGTGTACAACGAGCCCAGGATGGGCGCCTCCTTGCTCCGCATGCACTTCCACGACTGCTTCGTCCATGTACGCATCGCGCCTTAGTTATTCCCCTTCCTTCGGTTTCCTCTACGGGGGAAGCATCGCTCATGAGTTGACCTTTTGTGCTTGTTTGGGTGATTAGGGGTGTGATGCTTCGGTTCTTCTCGACCAAACTCCGGCAATCAACAGCGAGAAGTTTGCTCGCCCGAACAACAACTCACTCAGGGGTTTCGAAGTGATTGACCGCATCAAAGCTGAAGTTGACCGAGTCTGCGGCTGTCCTGTGGTTTCTTGCGCCGATATCTTGGCCGTCACTGCTCGGGACTCTGTCGTCGCAGTAAGTACAGACCTTGTAGACGTAATACTTTCGGTGTGCCAAATGATCGACTGAATCTAACATTCAATCACTTGTCCAATGAGTTCAGCTCGGAGGACCATGGTGGAACGTCCCACTTGGTAGACGAGACTCGGCGGACGCTTACCAAGCGCTGGCCAATTCGGCAATCCCTTCGCCATTCATGGAGTTGCCCTCATTGATCGACTCCTTCAAAGACCAAGGCCTCGACATCATCGACCTGGTGGCTCTCTCTGGCGCGCACACGATAGGGTCTGCACAGTGCCGCGTATTCAGGCCCCGAATCTACAGCGACACCAACATTGACACCTCATTCGCAAACTCCCTCCAACAAAACTGCGCACGCAGTGTCGGCCAGACCGATTCCAACCTAGCGCCTCTCGACCCCACGTCCGCCCGCTTCGACACGATGTACTACAAGAACCTGGTGAACCAAAAGGGACTCCTCCACTCAGACCAGGCTCTTTTCGGGGGCGGGTCCACCGAGGAGCTGGTGAAGACGTACAACTCGGATTATCAGGCATTCTGGAGGCAGTTCGCGAAGTCGATGGTGAAGATGGGGAACATAAAGCCGCTGACAGGCTACGACGGACAGATTCGGACCAACTGCCGCCGCGTCAACTGATTGGCTCAACCGTGCACGACCAAGAAGAGCCCTTTTTACTTTGTTCATTTCTCCATTTAATTCATTGAATCAAAATATACTCTTTCCATGCAAAGCCCGATAAAAGGCAATAAGCCCAGTGTCAATTCGAAAGTGGGCCTTGTAGGCCCATAAGGAACACGGCCCAGATTTGCCTTTGGGCCCAATATTTTTTATAAATTTATAACGAGATTAAATTTATTTATTTTTTCATTATATAATTTAAAATCCGTATCCCAATCCCAATCACTTTACGTAATTTATATTACAAGAAATTATTTGCCGACAGTTTTTTTGCCCCCCTAGAGGTAATAAAAATATGATGTCTATTTGTCTACTACTGAACTGAGGTCTTACATCAGCCAAAAGATTCTCCCAATCACTACAAACAATACCCCCTGATTTTGATGATATCCTCGCATCCCGACACAAAATTATTCGGTATGAATTTAATTTACCAATTGTTGTTTTTTCTATTTTATCCGGGTCATTTGGACGGGTTGAATTTTGTTATTATTTTTGTTGTTGTTATTATTATTATTATTATTTATATATCCTACCCAGGTACAGCAATATTTATCGTCAGACGAAATGTCTGCAGATATTTGCTTTTGATTTTGTAAATACGATGGTTATAAGCTACCTGCATTAATATAATGTGCCAAGGCGAAAGGTTACGTTCACGTGAAAGAATATTTTCCATTTCGAGGCCATTTAAAATTAAGATGGCCAGTCGATAACTTCGCCCCATTGGAACGTCTCGTGGTAGGTGTCGATCGATTAATGTTACGCAGCACAACGTCGCGCTTACGGAATGCATGATGCTCCAGCCGATTATTAACGGAGCGCCCTGTGGTAAAGGGCATACGACGTTTCCCAAGTTTTAAGAGGTAAGGTCGAAATCATAATTCATGTGGTGGTGGAGAGTGGGAGGTTAGCATTGAATATTAGAACACAGTAACAGCGAACATTTGGCACGTGTTGCCAAAGTATGGTTATGATCGAACGACCGTCGAACAAAATCGTCAGTGTCCATAAGTTTTGTCATATCTTCAAGCGGGTAAAATATTTAAGAAATAAAATAAATAATTTCTGAAGTTATTTTGAAAGTAAGATTTTATAAGTTTAACATGTTTTTAAAGTCAAAACAAAGTCGATTTTTAAGACATTAGTTTAAGAATTTTCAAGCTATTTTAGACTATAACGCCTCTCCCGCATCCTTTGGGACATTCGTACCTGTGATAAATATCGGACACCAATCAATGACGTTGAATTAAACTGGTGTCTGAATTCGACGAGGAATGATAAGAACGGAGAAGTAGTGATCCTTCGAGTTGATAAATACAAGTGGCGTAGAGTTATAAGAAGATTCCAAGACATTACCAAACGGCGACAATTGCAAATTGATTATCCTTTTTTTTTTTTACTAGAAATTCAAGCTGAAGCACCAGCCGACATTGCTCAGGCTCCGCCATTTCTTCCTGGATCCGAGACTCGGGGACGGACCCGGCGAAGGTGGCCCCCCGGGCTTTTCCATTTCCTCGTCTTCGATCCTGGAATCAAACGACATGGATCCTTGGTTGAGGAAACCCCGTCCCCTTCGTCTGCCTCTGCGGCGCTTGGATGAATTCTGCGTTAGCATAGACAGCGCGCTCGACGAAGAGGACGTAGACGAGGCCGAGGAAGAGAAATCCAAGGGGGCGGGCGAGGGGACAGCTCGACCGCCCTTGGGCTTCCTGCGGACCAGACTCCTCAGCAGGCTCGAACTCCACCGGAGGCGGGTCTTCTTAGCTGCGCCGGCAAGGCCGTGGTCGGGCCCCCGTTTTGTGTAGTACGAGGGAGGAGGGGTGAGCGGGGGTAGGGGATCATTGTGGAGCACGTGCTTCGGGGTCCCCGGCTGGGTCTCCCATAAGAAAGGGATGGATCCGGGTATCCCACCGTAGTAGACACGGAAGGAGGGGTTAGCGAGGGAGGTCTCCTTGGAGAGAAGACGGGAAAAGAAGCCGTCTTCCGACCTGATCAAACGGAACGACCCTTGACGTGGCTGAGGCGGGAGAGGGAGAGGGAGGGGAAGTCGGCCTCCTCCGAGGTTGGACTTGTTGTTGCCCAACACTTCCTTCATGGACGATTTCCTCTGAACATTTCCCACCTTCATAGTAGTCCTTAGCATTAGTAGAAGTAGTAGTGAAGAAGAAGAGAGCCACAAAAGAGAAACTGCCAAGCAATAGCAAAACATATCAATGTATATTTTTTTGGGTAATAATGGTCTATATATAGTAAATATGACATGGACCGGCGCGACATGACGCCTGGATAAATCGGACTCATCTACATAAAAGTGAAGAGCAATTTAATGTGGTGTGTCGTGTATGGTGGTTCCCCTTCAATAAGGGAATGGTTGATGGACAGTGCGATATGGTTTAGTATGTATGATCTCATGGTTGGTTCGTAACATGATTGTAAGTGTCATAATAGGAGCATTTATTATTCCCACCAAGTATTTCAGTCCACCCCCCCCCCCCACAACAAAATTATAATGACGAAATAAATATTTATGGTCGAATTAGTTAGGTGGGAATGTACCAAATATTTTCAGCTAAAATTCCAGATGCATTTTAAAGTTAAATTTTTAGTGTCGAAACGTTTGTTGCTAAAATTTTTAATTTAGTGTCGAAACGTTGTTCCCTCAGAGAAACAAGGGTACGTGGAAGCAACCTATAATGAATTGTCCAACCGATTGTAAGAAAAGGATTCAGGAGGAAGAAAGGAGAGCTTTAATCGTAAAAAAATTCGCATAATTGTACGAGTAGTTTCGAAAATTTCTTGAAATAATTTCAGATATTAAGTTCGAGTTTCAAAAGTTCCTTTAAGAAAGAAAAGACCTACTTAAAAAAAAAAGAAAAAAAATGAGAGTTAGAATTTATAAAAAGGACTCTTATTTGAATTTCGAGACATTATTTTTAGAATTTTGAAACTATTTATTTTATTTTATGAATTTTTTCAACTAAATGTAACAAGACACGAAGAGAAAACAAGGAAGAGGAGGAGGAGAACGATTTCTTTCATCCTTTTTCGATATTTACGACGGTTGTCCATTGTTGTTACAGATGAGTAACAAATCCATATATATATATATAAAGGAAAACTAGATAGAAGAGCCGCCCATGTATGAATGCGTGTGTCCTAATCGAGGGGACCACGATGCCATCATTTCTAGTGACTAATAGTGGCATATATGCTGTGTATGTGTGCATGTACGAGGGAACTCGATATCCCCCCGATATTTTTGTCTGGGATTTTTTCGATTTCAATTGGGAAAGAGCTTTGTCCTAAATTAAATGCCCTCCTACCCTCCTAATAAACGAAAAATAAGTTAGAGATTTATGAATAGGGGAGGGGGGTCAGGACAATTTGGTTCCCCCGTGTCCGAAAAATCCGAATTTGGGCCGGGTCTCAAAGGATCAGATTTCAGAACAGGCGCATCCGGTCCAGAACTCCCTCCCCAACCCCGCCGTGTTTTTTGGTCACATATATGCAATTGTTACAGAGTCAGAGTTGTATAAATAAAGTGTTGGGGGCGGGTAACCCTACCCAGCGTACGGTGAATTTTTAAAATTCGTCCTTTTTGTATTTTAAATGCTGCATTTTCCGGTCTTTGACGGTGAAATCGTGTTTTACGAAATTCAGATCGTATTTCGTAATTTTTTTTTTTAATTAATTCATGCCAGCCTGCCTGCCTTGTTCCCTCCTCCTTTCCAAGCAAGAATCAATAATGAAAACAAGGAAAAAGGAGAGAAAAAACAAATATAAAAAAAAAAACTTTAGAGTGGCGCCAGGACAAGGTCAAACGAGGAAGTCGGAACGGGGGGATTAGTAGCCGTTGGTCTCTCTGTGAGGAGGAGGTGATTGATGATAGCCGTTAGGATCCATCCTACAAAATATTCTTGCTCCTTGGGAACCGCCCAAAAAAAAAAAAAGGACTCGCTTAGTCTCTGTTTAAAATTAAAAATAATGGAAAAAAAAGACAGTGGTATTATAAGAGGGGGATGGATATACCGTTAAAAAAAAATCACATCTGTTTTTTTTCAACAAATTCCTACAATGGTGGTAAGTACTTGAATATTTCTATCTAAATAATTTTTAAATTTAAATATTTACTTATGTTGAGTATTAAATATTTATACAATCACAGTGGCTCATCCTTGAGCATTAGTAGGTGGGTAATATACTGCGAGTGCATGATTATTAACGAAATTAAGATTTTATTAACGAGTATAAAAAATGGATAATAATATGTTTTAAATTTAGTGATTTAACGTTTTAATAAGGCGAGTGTGTTGTGTTTTCTTTTTCATTTAATATGATTTTTATTTTATAAAATATTATATTTAATAAAATTAATAATTATATTTTTACCATTTATATAGCTTAAAAGAGTGTCGTAACAACTAAAATTATACATAAATAGCAAATATTCACCAAAGCCCCCCCCCCCCCCCCCCCCCACAACGAGTCATGCGTTGTTAAATTAAACCCAGGTTGATTTTAATCATAAATTAAAAATAAAATAAAAGAAAAAGAGAAATGAGGAAATGAACACTAGGTAAAAACAAAAGTGTATGGGAACAATCAAGTTCCACCCCATTTATTCTTAAAAAAAAAATCATTGAAAAGAGATCCATCAATAAATGTTTTCCAAAATCCATGTTTTGTTTTTGAAATTTGGGCATATGAATTTCAGAACTCAATAACCCCCACCAAATAAATAAATGGAAAAAATTCGACAACAACCTCGTGGATCCACTTCCCCCCTGTGGTTGTCTTCTTGTCTGCATCCCCCCCCCCCCCCCCCTCCTCTCTTCTATCCGCATCGAGAACGACCACAAACCTCCGAAAAACGACGCCATCTTCTCTGGTGAACCCGAGAGCTTGGATTTGTCCCCTTCCCCTTAGGTTCCACCCCAGCGATGGGCAGCCACACCGACGGAAAGATGGAAACTTTGGAACATGGTTCCCCCGTGGTTGCTTCCGACAGGGCCGTCATCGACACTTCTGCCCCCTTCGAGTCAGTTAAGGAAGCTGTTTCCCGTTTCGGCGGCGTCGGCTACTGGAAGCCCGCCGGCTGCAATGCCAAGGTTTACGACTCCAAGGTTTGGGCGTCCTTTGATGGGGTGGGGTGGGGGCTTTTAGGTTTTTGGGTGTGGTTTGATGTTGTCTGTGGCGCAATGCGGTTCGGTTTGATGGGTGTTGTCCTGTGGGATGTGCGATTCTTGGAACGAATTCGTTATCTGACTGGGTTTTAGTTCGAAGACGTGATCTTTGATTCTGGCATTGATGCGTCTGTGGGATTTGTTCGATAGACATGGGGTTTGGGGTGTGATTTGGTGGTCTTGAAGAATGCTGATTCCTTGCGTGTTAAAATGGCAGGGTGATGAAGAGGATAGTGGCGAGAAGTTAGAAGACGAGGCGGCCCGGTTAGAGAAGGAACTGGCAGAAAAGGAGAGGGAGACCTTGGATGTTCTCAAGGAGCTGGAATCGACGAAGTTGCTCGTCGAGGAGCTCAAGTCGAAACTGCATAAGGAAACTACGGAGCTCAGCGTGGTGCTCGAGAAAAAGGCGGACGATTGGAGCGAGAACCCCGAGGTCGAAGAAGCTGAGAAGGAGAATCATTACGAAGGTGTTTGTGTGAATACACAGAAAGTCCTTGGCTCGTGTCCCTCTTCGGCCCCTGGCTTTATCCTGATGGAGCTGAAGCAGGCGAAGCTTAATCTCGCCAGGACTACCAGCGGCCTTGCCAACATACGCGAATCGGTTGAGTCCTACAACAAGAAGTTGGAGAAGGAGAAAATTTCCCTCGAGAAGACTCGTGAGCGACTGGCCCAGGGTACTGCGAAGATGAATTCGCTGGAGGAGGAGCTGCAACAGACAAGAGAGAAACTGTGCGTGGCAAAGGATGCAGAAACTTGGGACAATGACGGTGCTTCGACTATTACGAGAGAGATCCATCGGTTGAGTTCCGAGGCGGAGCAATTCAAGAAGGTTAGCGAAGCTGCAAAAATGGCGGTGAAGAAGGCAGTATCCGAGATCGAACTGATGAGGGCGAAGATATCGACTGCAGAAAGGAGGCTGATCGCAGCGAGGAAGATGAAAGATGCTGCTAGGGCATCGGAATCTCTCGCGCTTGCCGAAATTAGGGCACTGTCGAAGCGTGATCGCTCATCCGGTGAGTTGGTGATGCTTACCATCGAAGACTATACTTTGTTGACAGACCAAGCGCAAGAAGCAGAGGAGGAGTGCAGGAAGAGGATCGAGGAAGCAACAGTCCAGGTTAATGAAGAGAACTTGTCCAAGATGGAGGTCCTGAAGAAGATCGACGAAGCAACCGAGGAAGTCAAGATCAGCAAAAAGGCCTTGGAAGAAGCCCTGAGCAGGGTTGAGGCCGCGAGCCAGGGGAAGCTCGCGGTGGAGGAGGCACTTAGGAAATGGAGGTCTGACCATGGCCGCAAGAGGCGATCATCCCTGTCTAACTCGACGAGGTTCAAGAACTCCTCCTTCCCTTCCACTAATCTCAGAAGAGAGCCCCGTGTTATCGAGGTAGAAGCCCCCGAGCCAGAAATCATAATATCGAAGCCAGCCTTGAAGCCCACGCTATCGATAGGACAAATCCTCAGCAGGAAGCTGCTCTTAGCTGAGGACTTCAGTACGGGCGTGTTTTCCTCCAAGGACGCCCTGAAGAGGGACATGTCATTGGGTCAAATGCTCATCAGGGACGACCTCGCCACCTCACGGAAAGCCAGAGAAGAATCCAGGGCCGACAATCAGCAGTTCTCTTCCAAGAGGAAGAAGTTCGGATTCGGACGGTTCTCGCTTCTCATGACGAAGAAGAAGACCAAGAACAAGAAGAAGAAGATATCCCTCGTCTGAGGACACGGCCGCGACTCGGGGATTCGCCGAGCATCGCCATCATCGTAATACTTAACCATTTTAGGTGTTTATGAGTAATTATGAGATGATTTATGTGTTTGTTCTTTTCATGGTGTGTAATGTGGGGGTGTGAGACTGTTTAATCCGTGGCATTTTTATTCAATTTGTTGATGAAGAGGGTAAAGGTATTCCGAGTTAAGATGTCCGAATTCGATCCAATGTTTGAAACTTTGCACGGCCCGACCAAATCCGATGAGGGCCAGCTCAACCGAACTCGATCGCTAGATCTCGACAGGCTGTTCGGGCTGTGCGGTGTTGGACGGCGGCTATAAGCCCCCAAAATCCATCAAAAGCCCATGGAACCCAACAGATCATTTTGACCACTCAACCGAAAGGATTTATGCTACATCGTCATTACCCTCATCGGCCACGTCCTCCGTTCCTTTGATTCGAAGCTTCGTAATTCTCCGGTACGTTTTGTGCGTTGACCACAGAATTGGGGTTTAGCGTGCAAGCATTGGTTTGTTTGTTCCAATTGTTGTCAGGTTTATTGTCTTAGAAGAGTCAGTGTGCTGTCCTAGGACCGGTCCGATTGCACCTAGATTCTTTTGTTTCAGGCGTAGGGCTGAGCTTGTTTTGTGATTGATCGCAGCAGCGTTATTGGGTATGTTGGCCTCTTTTGATTGATCTGGGAGTGAGGATTTTTTCAGGTCAATCATCAGCTGTTTCGGATGAATAGGAATGTCGTATCTTCTGGGGATTTGGTGTTTCTTTGATGAATTGCTGGGAAAGTTGTTCTCCTTTCACTATGGGTATGCTGATCCTGACCTTATTGTTTGCTGTTGTGGCCCAGGCATCATGGGGTTGTGGGCAGTCCTTTTGGTCTTATTGATTTCTGGGAGTTCCCGGATTGTTGATGCGCGGCCCGATCCGAGTTCTAGTGGTAGGTTATCTTTTTCCCTGGGGATAATTTATGTTTTACTTTTATCTTTCGAGGATTCTTGTTCTTATTCTTGAGGAAAGACTTCTGCGCTGCGTGGATTTGGCTACACTTCAAAGAGCTTGTTTCCTGGTTGGTTTCAGGGGATGTTTTGAGGAATAAAAACACGTGCTCACTCTGTGAGGAGTTCACTGGTGAAGCACTCGGTTATCTCGCCGATAATAAGACCCAGAATGAAATTATGGGTGTGCTCCATAAGAGCTGTGCGCGTGCGCTGTCTTTCAAAGAGGAGGTAATTTTTAACCTGCCAACACTGTCTTTACCTGCCCACATCTTCTGGGAAAACTGAAAAAATCTTTGGCAAAACGGATTTATATTAATGAGAGAGTCAACAGATTTTGTCTCACATGATCATAGAATTTCAATTTGCAAATTTATTTGTCAAGAAGGATGTTCTACACTATTTGTGTATCAATATAGTTGTACTGATTTTTTTCCTTTCTATTTTTACAGTGCATCAAGCTTGTCGACTATTATGCCCCTCTTTTCTTCATGGAAATTTCCTCTGTTCAACCTGGAGATTTTTGCCAAAAGGTTAATCTTTGTGAGAAGTTGGCGCTGTTATCTTTGCAAGTCAAGGAAGAGAAGTGTGACTTGTGCCACCAAGTTGTTTCACAAGTCTTGGAAAAATTAAAAGATCCAGATACACAGGTTAGTAGTTGCTGAAACCTGTACTTGATAATTCAGTTCAGTCCGTGGAATCACATTAATTGTGATGTTACCGCTTCTTCAGTCGCCAGGACACCATGTCATCCATTAGTTACCTATAATTGACTAGAAAAATTTCATCAAGTTGTCACTTTGCCGCTGCTTGTTCTCATTCCTGACTATTCACATCCTTGGTATAGGATTATAGTGTTAATATATCTAGCAAAGTGTGCTTTCTTTCCTTTGCGAGTGTTTTCAACCATAAGTATTTGAAAATTATGGACTTATAACAGGCTATTTAGACATGTTGAACTGATTCATTTTCCTGCTCTCCTATCCGTTTGAGTCTATGTCCTTTCCCAATGACTAATTTGTAGTCATCTATTTATTTAACTACATGTTGTGTTCCTCTCTAGTTTGATGATATTCTTAATTGGTGCAGATGGACGTTATTCAGATCCTCCTGAAGGCTTGTAACTCCATGGAAGGCTATGCAAAGAAGGTGAAGGCATCATATCTTTCATTTTGCCATCATTGCTCTCTTATTATATGGCATGTCGATGATCGATTAGGTTCTCGACAAGTTTATGTTGAGTTCGGCAACATGTTTTTGTTGCCCATAAATCTGGGATGATCGGTTCAAGTTTCCACATAGATTAGTTGTACATATTGATTACACAAGGTAACATATAAGATATTCTAGTCTAGTGCAGGTACACGGGGAACGTTACCCCAGCAAATTTCTCGGCCATGGGTTGATCTGTTTTATGCTTATTTGAACGTACTTTGGCCATGATTATCTCGATTCTATGTTCTCTCTGTACTCACTGTTAATCTGATCCGCATGGTGTTCTTGTTGGCATTGCAATGGTGCAGTGTAAGAGGATAGTCTTCGAGTATGGACCATTCATCCTGGCAAACGCAGAGCAGTTCCTGGAGACAAGGGATGTATGTGCGGCCATGCACGCCTGCAGCAGCTCCTCCGAAGCCGAGCAACAAATCATCCTGGAGACAGTTCCTGGGCATTCTTCCTCCTGATCATCATCGACTCAATGGACGGGTCTCTGGCCGCTCGCTCACTTGCATCCCTGTTGTATAGTCCGACTATGCTTATGAATTCCGAAAGCAAAGCTATTCGAAACTCAATGTTGCAGTGTAGATTAAAGATTACCAATGAGACTATTCGTGTAGGGGGACGATGATCGTTCGTCCCTTAAAACTCAGCGAACTTCCTATAAAATGGGCTTTGAATTATTTCGATATTTGCTTTGTTCAGAGCAAAAAGACTTCCCATACCATAAAAATCTTGTAAGAAGATTGGAGAGGGAACTTAAGATGGCCCACGCCGCCGCCGTATTGTCCACCGCCGCATCGCCGTCGTCATCGTCGGCACCGGCCCCGGCCCCGGCCCTTAACCCTAACCCCTGCTGGAGTCTGTCCCTCCCCTCCCGCCTCCCAATTCCATCCAGGTACGGATAGGCCGTGTGTTAAGATTTGGGTGCAGTTGATGAATACTGTTGTTTCGAGACGTTCGCCGGAGAGTTGACGAGGGGATGTGAGATTCGTAGATGTCGATGTTGTCGGTCCTTGGTTGTTCGCGTTGGGCAGATTGCTCCTCGCTGGCAAGTTAGTTGGGGGTTCCTGGGAGGTTGTGGTCGTGTATCAAAATCGATCCCAAATAGGCAGTGGCGTCGGCTTGCGCTGGTCGATTGTGTTCTGCAGAGACTGAGTTCTTTGGCTGATCTCGTTGTCCTTGTGGATCGTGTTTTCTTGTCTGGAAATCGGAGAAGATGACCATCCTTTCCTCGCAGGAAGCTAAAGAGACTTGTCGCTAGCAGGAAAAGCAAGTCATTGGTGCAAGCAATTTACGCAGGCGAGTCCCCAGCGTCTTTGGGAGGTGCTCGAAATGGTATCTGGTCGATAAGGTTGGGTTTTGTCTTCCATGTGCCCCTGCCTCTACACTATATGGGATTGAGATTTTCTCTTTAATGTGCTTGTTGCTTCCATTTCCTTCCACGGTAGAGATGACCTGGGAATTCCATCATCGCCTTATTTTCCCACTTATGCTCAAGGTCAAGGACCTCCTCCAATGGTGCAGGAACGTTTCCAGAGTGTTATTAGCCAGCTTTTCCAATATGTAAGGAGTTCCGTGCATGTGTTGGATTGCCAAGTTGATTTGGTTTTTGTGATTTTTTGTCTTAAAATGAGTAAATTTTCACTGATTGGCAGAGGATTATCCGGTGTGGCGGTGCTGTCGATGATGACATGGCTAACATCATTGTCGCTCAGCTTCTGTACCTTGATGCTGTGGACCCTAACAAGGTCATTTTCCCACTTTTGAGTTTGCATGCTTTTCCTGCATAGATAACTTGATTGCGGCTTATAGTAGCAAATGTGTGAGTATTGTCATCAAGTCTTGCTTATGTGCAGGATATTGTCATGTATGTGAACTCTCCCGGGGGTTCTGTTACTGCTGGTATGCCTTTCATTGGACTGTTATAAGTTCTTACCTGCCATCTTCTACCCGTCGTCATTTTCTGAGTTGTGATCAGTTCAGTTGATTTGCCTATTTTCTTCCAGGTATGGCAATATTCGATACGATGAGGCACATTCGTCCAGATGTTTCCACAGTATGCGTTGGACTTGCTGCTAGGTACAATGTTTAATCTGTACCTGCTAATGCATTTTAATTCGTCACCTCCCTTGGTGAGGAATATGATTCTTTCCTCAATTTTTCTACTTTTGTAGTATGGGAGCTTTCTTACTCAGTGCTGGTACAAAAGGCAAGTGATATCATAGTTCTCTGAGCGATTTGTTATCCTTTTTTTCCCTTTTCAAGTATTTTTTTTTCGGATTTATACATCCTGCGTGCCCATTTTTTAGCGATGCTTGCTTACTATCCTTGCTGAGACTCTACATCTTGATGTTTATGGTTTTCTTCATTTCTTGTGTCTGAAGGAAAGCGATACAGCTTACCAAACTCTAGGATAATGATTCACCAGCCTCTTGGTGGAGCGCAAGGTGGACAAACTGACATAGATATCCAGGTCTGTCTTCATCCCTTTTCATGTCCTTAAACATGTCTCCTAAACGAACGGTTCCCTAAGTATTTGTTAATCTCAGTCAGTCCGAGTCTGAGGTTCCCTAACTAAAACATTCCCGGGCTATTGATTCTGCATAGAATTCTGACTGAATTATAGATTAACTTGCATCCAAACAAAGTCTTATGTCCCTTGTCATACTGGTATATCGTGGTTGGGTTTGTGATTTCATGACTGTCACGGTTCGATTTGAAACTCAGGCGAACGAAATGCTGCATCACAAGGCAAACCTCAACGGGTATCTGTCCTATCATACCGGCCAAAGCCTGGAGAAGATTAACCAGGACACTGACCGCGACTTCTTCATGAGCGCAAAGGAAGCGAAGGACTATGGTCTTATTGATGGTGTGATAATGAATCCCCTGAAGGCTCTGCAGCCACTGGAAGCGGCCTAGCAGTAGACAGTTCGACGCACACACGGGGGGCATTACCATGTCGAAGCGCCAATGGAAAGAGGGGCGTAGGGCTGTTAATCGGGTGAGTGAGTGGTTGCTGCATTTTACTTTTAGACGTAGGAGACATTCGAGGCCCCCCCCCCCCCCAACAGGAAATATTGATACAAACTCTCCGTTCCGCCAGCTAATCTCTCGTTCACGTGTTACCTTTTCCTGGGAACTTGTAATAAGACGACAAATAGTCGAACCGCAACCTTCCGAAAGTATCGGAAACTTCCTCCTCGCACTCGATGGTGAAATCATAAATATCAATTATTCAAAATGAAGGTCCTACCTGACGTGTGACTCGAGTATTTTGTTACGGTAAACTGAACAGAAAGGCGGTAGGGTTTGGCGGAGGATTGTCGTTAAGGAAGACAAACATCACAACCCCAAAGCCGAAAAAAAAAAACAATTAAAAAATTACATCTTTAACTAATAATATAGGATGTACATCAATCAAACTATCTGATTCGGGTGTGAATCCCAACCAACCCCACTTTAGTTCTTCATAACCTTCGTTCATACAACAAGAAAATCCTCGTTCGTTCTGTCCCCGTCTCCCCCCTTCTATCTCCTCCTCCTCCTCGTCCTTCTTCACCCGGGCCTCCTGCCAGTTCCATCCGGACGCGGGCAGATCATCCAAGGTGGAGTCTTTTGCGGATCAAACCCCCGGATCCTCCCTGGGTGTGGGAGAAAGTGGTAGATTATGAGGTGGGTTGTGATTTGTTGAGCGAGTTTTCATCTGGGTACGGTTTATTTGATGGAAATATCCATGCTTTGAGCCTTTTTTTGTGTGTGCGTGCGTGATTCCGTCCGGGAGTGAAAATTTTTGGGAAGCTCCGGTTGCTGATCTCAGTACGTGTTGAGGTGGTTATTGTTGTCTGTCCGTGTGTAAGGATATATACATCCCTGAAGGAGTGTTCTCTCAGTAGTTCGTGGCTATCCCGTGATTGAGATATTGTAGCCAGAAGAGGTGGATCACAAAGGGAAAATGAGGAAGGGATTTGCGCTTTTGTGTTATGAGTTATGGTTGTCCAGTTGATTCGAGGCGCAATAAGACCTTTTGAGTCCATGTCTTTGATTGTTGTTTGGTTTTTCATTGATCACTTTTACATGATTCTTGTGCAGGTGATCTTACTTGCCGTTGCTGCTTGGCTATCCTATCTGTGCGCCTCCTGTGGCTTTGTACTCTCGAGCGGACCAAAAGAGCTAGGGAATGCTGAAAGATGTGCCTGAAAGCTGACAGTTCAGTCCTTAAGGTTGATGAATCGATCTCCGCATCTGATTTGCCTGTATTCGTTCTTGAACATATTGGACCATTGACTAGTAATAGAAAGTCCGAGGTCGGTCACAGCATGCCCTTGGTTGGTTTGGAAGGGCTTGAAATGTTGAAGTTTGACTTCTGTGAAGGCAGTTGAAGGCTGCTGATGTCCTACAGATCAGTGTAGATATCATACGTTAGATCTAGTGTCGTGCAAACATTTGGGTGTAGTGTTTTTTTGATAAGGATACGATGGATACAAAAGGGGGTGTTCTTATGCAGCGATATGAAATCGGCAGATTATTAGGTCAAGGGACATTTGCCAAGGTTTACCATGCACGGAATATTAAAACTGGTGTGAGTGTTGCAATCAAGGTTATTGACAAGGACAAGGTTCTGAAAGTTGGGCTCATAGACCAGATCAAACGAGAAATCTCCATCATGAGGCGAGTCCGGCACCCCCATGTTGTGGAGCTCTACGAAGTTATGGCCACCCGTACTAAGATCTATTTCGTTCTGGAATATGCCAAGGGTGGTGAATTATTCAACAAGGTTTCAAAAGGAAAGCTTAAGGAAGATGTCGCGAGGAGGTACTTTCAACAGCTTATCGCGGCTGTGGATTATTGTCACAGCCGAGGTGTTGCTCACCGGGACTTGAAACCGGAGAATTTGTTGCTTGATGATGATGGAGACCTTAAGGTGTCGGATTTCGGTCTGAGTGCCCTGGCTGAGTCCAACCGTCAGGATGGACTTTTACACACTACTTGTGGAACTCCTGCTTATGTGGCTCCGGAAGTTATCAATAGGAAGGGATATGATGGAGCAAAAGCCGATATTTGGTCATGCGGAGTGATATTGTTTGTTCTGTTGGCCGGCTATCTTCCGTTTCATGACCCCAATCTCATAGAGATGTATCGGAAGATTGGGAGAGCGGAGTTCAAGTTCCCAAATTGGTTTACGCCAGAGGTCCGTAAGCTCATCTCAAAGATCCTTGACCCAAATCCCAACACGAGAATCTCACTGGTCAAAATAATGGAGAGCTCATGGTTCAGGAAAGGTTTAGACTCAAAATCGATATGCATAATCAGAGAGACGAAGGAACCGCCTCCTCTTGACACTGACTCGATCTTCAGTCCCAACATCTGCAGCAGCAGCAGCGATAACGATCAAAAGTCATGCAAAGTCAGCAATCTGAACGCCTTTGATATTATCTCTTATGCTCCCGGGTTCGACTTATCCGGATTATTCGAGGGGACAGACCAGAGGAAGGAAGTTCGGTTTACGGCTAAAAAGCCCGCTTCTGCGATAATATCGAAGTTGGAAGAGATTGCCCGGCGCTTGAGACTGAAGGTCCAAAAGAAGGATGGTGGCATCATAAAGTTTGAAGGGTCGAGGGCCGGTCGGAAGGGGTTGTTGGGGATTGATGCTGAAATATTCGAGATCACCCCGGACTTCCATCTTGTGGAGATGAAGAAGACTAATGGGGACACGTTGGAGTATCAGAAAGTGTTGAAGGAGGACATACGGCCCGCTCTCAAGGACATTGTTTGGGCATGGCAGGGAGAAGAGCCACAGCCACTGCAGCTAGAGAAGAAGGATGGGATTCAACAAATTCAACCACCGTGAGTCGCTGTCGAGTTGGAGTGTCCTTGACACTTGACAGGTAGTAGGTTTGGTTGTAGCATCACGAGTTTCCTGTCTTATGATACGTTGAACTAATGGATGAAATACGCTGATCATAGTAACTTATCCTCCTTTCTGTTCAGCATGCTTCTGTTAGAGTCAGATTTTCCGAAGACAGTAATACAGAGGAGGTGATCGATGCCAAAACAGTAAATTAATTCCTTATAATCCATGATGTTATTAAACTTCCAGTTGGCCATATCGAGATGAACCGGAATCTTGTCCGTCTCAGCATCGATCGAAACATAACTATCGGTTGTTACGCTCCTGCCACGCCTAGTCGAAATAAGAACCTCGGACGATTAAGCTTGTTGGTACTTTCTGGTTCTTGGCTATTGCAGCTCATGCTAATCCACTGCAGCATGCTTTGGAATGATGCTCGATGCCAAACAGTTGGCCTCGAAGGAGTCGAGCAGTGACTTTGATGATTCCGAAATGCGGACACATTTCCACAAGCATAACAATGCCGTATTTGTCTGATCTTCTGCACATAAGACTGCCTTTGTTACGCAGCAACAGTTTGAAGGTCTGCCGCATTGTTTGAGGAACAATTGAGAGAATGATCCCGTCGTCACCATCCAGGGATGGACCCAAGCCCTCAATATTTACCCGGATCGACGCCTACATGGCGAAGAGCCAGGTTGGGAGGCGTTTCAAGCTCGAGGAGCGTAATACGACCTTCATGACGGAGCTGCGTGCTGGCACCACCACCTTCCTTACCATTGCCTACATCATTGCAGTGAACGCGAGCATCCTGTCTGACTCGGGAGGCACGTGCACAGTCCATGACTGCACGCCCATCTGCTCAGACTTCAGAATCCCAGTCGACGAGTGTACGGAGATGAACCACCAAGTGATCCTGCCAGGAAACTCTTGCAAGTTCCGGCCAGTGAACCAGGGTTACAAGGATTGTTTGCAGCAGACGCACAAGGACCTCGTCGTTGCAACGATACTGTCATCGCTCACCGGTTGTCTTATCATGGGGATGTTTGCGAATCTTCCACTGGCGTTGGCACCTGGGATGGGCACGAGCGCCTACTTCGCTTATACCGTGGTGGGATTCCACGGATCGGGTAAGTTATCCTACGAAAGCACCTTAGCAGCCGTCTTCTTCGAAGGTTTGATCTTTCTACTTATATCGGCGCTCGGAGTGAGAGGGAAGCTTGCGAATCTCGTACCCAAGCCAGTTCGTGTCTCTTCATCGGCCGGGATCGGCCTCTTCCTCGCATTCATAGGGCTTCAGAACAATCAAGGGATTGGCCTCATCGGGTTCAGCCCCTCGACCCTAGTGACACTCGGTGGCTGCCCCAGCGAAACCAAAGTGGCGTTAAGACCCGTTAGGGTAGGGTTAAATGGCACCGAGACCCCGGTCCAAGGGACGATGGTCTCCGGCGGCATCATGTGCATGAATGACCGGATGGAAAGCCCAGTCCTCTGGCTTGGGCTGGTTGGTTTCATGCTCATGGCCTACTTCATTGTGAAGAACAAGAAAGGCGCTATGATTTACGGAATCATATTCGTGACGGTCATATCATGGTTCCGGAACACCGCTGTCACAGCGTTTCCCAACACCGAGTTGGGTAACTCCGCTTACAACTACTTCAAGAAGATCATCGACGTCCACTCCATCAAGAACACGGCTGGGGCCCTGAGCTTCAAGGACGCAAAGAAGTTTGACTTCTGGGTGATTGTCGCCACCTTCCTCTACATTGATGTTCTCGAAGCCACTGGAACCTTGTTCTCGATGGCCAAGTTCGCCGGGATGACAGATGACAATGGAACCTTCGAGGGGCAGTACTTCGCATTCATGGCTGATGCTGCATCCATCGTCGTGGGATCACTCCTGGGGACGTCCCCTCTCACAACGTTCGTCGAGTCTGCGACGGGGATCCGTGAAGGAGGACGTACAGGACTGACGGCAATAACCGTGTCAGCCTACTTCTTCCTCTCGTTCTTCTTCACGCCACTGATTGCATCGATCCCTGCATGGGCAGTCGGGCCGGCTCTGATACTTGTCGGGGTTCTAATGATGAGGTCCGTGCTTGAGATCGAATGGGACGACATGAGGCAGGCGATCCCGGCGTTCGTGACCATGATCCTGATGCCGCTCACGTATTCCATTGCATACGGACTCATTGGGGGTATCGGAACGTATGTTTTCCTGTACTTTGGCGATTGGGTCGAGGGCCTCGTGAGGAAGATTCCATTCCCAAGAGGGGTCCTCTGTTGTCCCAACAAACAGAGGAACGGGGAGGACAATGGCCACGACGGCGTTGCGAGGGACAACAGGATGGCACCGGAGATTCAGGTAGCTACGGTCGAACGCATAATGAGCTTGTGATGGTCGTCGCTCGACCATCTCGATGTACATGACACGACGGATCAGAGTGATGGAGGGCTCTCTTCTTCTGTCGGATGGAATCAATCGTTGTTAGATTTCAAAATTTGTGCATGTAATCAAGACAATGTCTCTGGGTCCCAAAAGAAGAACAGCCCGAATGTACAAAAAGGAAGAAACCCCGTGAGACTTTTCTATTCAGACCTCCCTTTTACGCGACTCTGTGTTGCTCTTTTCTTGTCTTCGTTGTCATGGTCATCTTTTTTGTTTCGCCTTTTACAATAACGTTGTTCGGGGTTGGGGGATTGAGATAGAACATAAACCTTAGCCTTGTCCAATTTGTCCCATCACTCTCCGGTCGCCGTCTCCTCCGGTCGGTAAGCCAATGCCCCGATCATATCCTTCAGCTTGTCCTTCCACGTGCAACCCCCTCGGTTGCTACCACCACCACCACTATCCGGGCAATTGCCGGTATGGCCGACGATGTCGGTGACTTCCTCTATCCAAGCCTCGACAACAATAAGTTCGTCCGTTAGGCGGTGAACCGTCACGCTAACGACAAATTCCCCATCTCTGCCCTCTAGCCGAAGCCCCCACCCTTTTCTCCATCGGATTACCTCCACCCCATCCTCTTCCTCCCCGGCCCTTGTCACTGTCTCGAGGATTGCCTCAGCCGGTTCGGCCGATACATACCTCTCGGCCGTCAGGCTGACTCCTCCTCCACTGTCCAAGTCGTTGCTCATCAGGTCGATTCCCAACGACAGTGAGATTATATCGAATGCATTCATGCATTTCCCCTGCTGTTCCTCTGCCCCATCCAACCTGTCCCAGCTGCCCTCCTCTTCCTTCCGGTTGAATTCCTCCATGTAGAAATGTGGCTTGGCTGCCCGATATCCATTCCGGAACCACTGGTTGTTGATGATCTCGTCGACCGTGATCCTCGTCTCTGGGTTTGAGTCCAGGAGCCGCATGATTAGCTGTTTCATGTCGGGTGGCATCCAATTTGGGCATTGGAATTCTCCCTTGCAAATCTTCCGGTACATCACCATGAGGTTCGGGTCGTTGAACGGCAGGTACCCAGCATTGAGCAGAAACAGGACTGTAAGGGAAGAACACAAGGGCCGTTGTAGAAGCTTAATCTGGAGCACTCCGTCGTCGATCAAGTAAGAAAAAGATGCTCAAAAACTTCGCTAACGAAGGAGCTCCTCACTCTTTAAGTATTCCCTTTTAAGAGGGGGAGGGGACTCCACTCCCTTTATATAAGAGTTAAAGGTCTCTTGGGTACCTTCTCTTTCCGATGTGGGACAAAGAGTAATGGGCTTGAGGGCCATATTGGGCCAACATTAAGATTGTACTAGAGTATGAGCCAGACCGTGAATGGGCCGACATATGGGCTGGGCCATAAATTATATTATGGGATGGGCTAAAATATATTTAATTTGGGCTTTGATTTGAGTAAGCCCAAAAATATATAAAATCCATTAATTTCACACTAAAATCTTAAGCGTAAAATATTTTATCATGTTGCCTTATAATATGAAAGGCAATTAATCATATTCAGCCAATATAATATATGGTTTGGCCAAATGACATTCTTTCGACATTAATAAAATTTTAATGTCTACAAATGCCCCCACTTTAATTCGTATATCGTATACTTATATATCGCAAAGAGATTATAATTAAAGTATTAGATATGCCTGGAGGATTGAATATGTCGACACCCAAAATATTTCTTCCATCATTTATCGAGACTTTGTTTTGTATTTTCTCAATGTGATCAATATCTAAAACCTCCCTTCACTTTGGTCTAGTGATCAATTCACGATTTAATCAATTTAGGAGATCAACTCAGCCGTATTTGAGTAGGAAAAATATTATCCGAAATCGGATATTTCCAAAGATCCCATGGCAAAGTCGTATATAATGTGATATTCGATGCTATGATAAGAAGCCAATTGCAATCTAACGTGATTTTAGCTTAATCACTTGATAGGTAGATATTCCTTTCCCGCCGTACAAGAAACTTATGTACTGTAAGATCCCGATCAAATCTGATTAAGTTTGATGCAATCTTCGAGAAAGAAATCCAATGCACATGTTCACCCTCCCCCACACTATCTCCAAATAATCACATTTACTGTTTTAAATGATTTTTGTTGATTTCATGAGGAAAATCATTTTACCCAGGGTCCACACTTGTCGTCTCCACGGGTAAAAAGAAATCTTGCATTGCGAAGCCTATAAATAGAATCCTCGCTTTTATCATTCATTCTTTCATCCTCGTTCGACGCAAGCCGGTAGTTTGTCCTTGTGTGGAGTATTGTGCAAGCAAATATTTTGTCCTTGTGTGGAGTCTTGTGGTAACCATCTTTGCTCACGACCGTCTCCTTGGGGTCTTCGTCTCTTTCTTCTTCTTTGTTATTTGTTCTTCTCTCTTATCGTTACTCCCTGCGGTTTGACTTTTGTGCTTGCATTCAAATCGTGGCGGAGTAAAGCTTTTCCTCTCTATTTCTTGTAAATGCCAATGTATAGCCAGCCGGCCACGCAGACGATGCTCTTATTAAAAAAAAATTAGTATTTGGATTAAATGCCCAATGCTCGACTTTCTTGTAGATATGCCTAGACTTCTTCTTATACTAATTTTCTTGAGGGTTGTACTTGAGCCTCTTTGATTTACTTTTCAAGGGAAAAACAGCCTCGCAAGGATCAATTCTCTTCACGGGACAAGGACTTTGATGCAAAATCTCTGGGCTTAAGTGCATGCTTGCTTTCGGTAGCCATCCATCTTACGGTTGCTTCGTTTTATCGGGCGACCTCATCCCGCTCACAGGAACATTTAGTTTTACGCTTCTTTTCCCTGTAAGTCTCGTTTTCTTTTTTTCGATTCTTGGCAGCCAACATTCTCAATGTTTTCTTTATTTTATGTGTGGCGTCTGCAGCCTCAAATTATTAATTGAAGTAAGCGTATCAACCTCAAACTTCGTCACGGGTGCGCTTTTGTCTCCAACCGTCCAATTGCCACGGTGTCATTGTAATTGACAAGTAATTCTTCTTCTTCTCATGATGTATTTATTTTTATTATTCAGATAATTTCATCCGTGACTTATACGCCTCGTCCGCCCAATTGTAGTTTGTGGGGTCAGATGCTTCCCTATTCCTTTAATTGATCCTTGTCTTCTTATATATATTCTCTTTGAATTACTTGTAGGATACTATTAAATACTTCCTTCGGGACGTGAGAATCGTCCCCATTATTCCGCTTCTCGTTGCCGCTATATCAGTGTGCACTTTTTGTCCTTCAGTACAGAACTCAGTGCAATCGGGGATCAAGGTAACTTCATTGCTTCATTTGTCGAGGGATTCGGCGACCTGAGACTCTTCCAAGGTTTAGTTGGCCCTCGTGACTTCTTCCTTCGGCAACTTTATTTTTCATTTATTATTATTATTATTATTATTATTATTATTATTATTATTATTATTATTATTATTATTTTTCTGATGCACTCCTATTATCACTTCCAGAAGCGACAATCGATTCTTATTCGAATTAAATCTCCACCCTTGTATACCTTGGTCGGGGGAGCTCAATTCTGTCACTGTAGTGACTCACGGTGATTTCCTTTGTCTTCTCTCTTTTCAGAAGTCATGGTTTACTTCACCAAGGAGGTATCATCCGGACATAAATATTTATGTGTGGCGGAGAAAAAAATTGACGTCAATGATGGCCTAAAGTTGATTGCCTTTCCTCCCAGGATCGGTATCTATGCTCCTCTTTGTGCCGAATTAGATCATGATAACTTATATCAATGGTCACAGAAAATCCTTGATGATTCTTCCTCGGGCGGATGGTCATTACAACCATTACCTCACTCAAGCCCGGCCGAGCCAACGCCATCTCCTTCATTAGGCAAAAATATTATTGGCGGGACATCCCATTGGGGCTCTTTATTTCGCCTTTGTGGTGAATCCTGCTATATTGCAAAATATTGGGAATGGCTCGAGGATGCGACTGCTCATGACGAAGAGATCCTCAGGAAAGCTCATATCTATGATGCGATTCTTTGTTCGCGTTACATTTATGATCGTAATACCGACATTATGTGTGCTTTCTGTGAAGCTTGGTGTCTAGAGTATAACGTTTTGGAGACATCCCACGGAGCATTTTCTATTTCTCTTTGGGATCTTTACAAGCTCGGGGGACTCCCTATTTATAGTGACATGTACGAAGAGACCGTACCATGCTTGAAAGAACTTATCCGATCGAATTCTTGTAGGGGGTTTCTTCCAAAGAGTTGCGAATATTTG
Source organism: Melastoma candidum (assembly GCA_023653495.1). Classification (NCBI taxonomy): domain Eukaryota; kingdom Viridiplantae; phylum Streptophyta; class Magnoliopsida; order Myrtales; family Melastomataceae; genus Melastoma; species Melastoma candidum. Next base: position 4,583,366 of record CM042891.1, on the reverse strand, counting down.
TTTGCTGCCTTTTCTCGCCTCTCAAAAATCAATAGCGACATCGACAAAAATGAGCATGTCGAGAATAAGGATGACAAGAAGAAGATTGTTTCTATCTCGCGGTGGATTCAATTTTGGTTTAGGGGAGCGAGAAAATATGATAAGCCCCCAAAACGCGTGACAAAGAAATCCTTCCGTCCGAAGAAATCACATAATCCGATAGGGCCAACAGGAAATACACCCCCTTGGAGCTAGGAGGAGCAAGGTTCCCTTGAAGATTTAGGTATCAAAGATGGAATGCGCTCGCATACTTATTCGTCTACTTTCATCTCATGCTGGTTATGCATATTCGTGTTCCCACGTGCTGAGGCTCATATACGTCCAGAAATATTTAAGGTGGCGAGTTTAATGGCAGCAGGAAAATGTTTTAGTCTTGCGATACCTGTGTTAGCCCTCTTGTATCGAGGACTGGATGAAATTTCTCGCTCTACTCCTGTCGGGATTCCCATGGTATGTTTTCCAGTGCATTACGTGTATGGATGGACGTCTTTCTATTTCCAAACTCACTACCCCGTTCCAAATGAAGTAGTTGGCCCTTGGATGGTTGGTTATTCTGGTGAGGGTGGTGCGCGTTACTTTAGTGATCGTGCAGCTCGAGAACATATTCATAATGGAAGGAATGCATATTGGCGTCACAAGTTATTCCATAGGAAGGGAGGCCTTTGGATTGAGGATCCTCTTGATTCTAATGACAACTCGTTGAGCTTTTTTATGAGCATTCGCTCATGTTATTTGACACTGAGGGGTGGCAACTTCTTTATTGTGGAGCCTTACAATCCTCCTCACTTTAGCAGACAGCTCGGGTTTTATCAGGACATTCCATATATGTTGAAGCGTGACATACGATCATCTTCATTAAACGAAGGCTTCACATTGTGGCGTATGTTGACTCGCAACAAAACCGATTCGCGATTATATGTGCCTACTGCCCCGGTTGCTCATGCCGAGTTGGACACTTATTGTACAGAGAGGTACTCTAGATGGTTGAAGATAAAACATAATGATTATCTTAGACAAGGGATAGAGACACTCATCGTCGGGGCACATCATCCTCAGCGTAAAGACGGTGGTATTTGCAAGAAGCTTGCTGAACCGAATCGCGTATGTTTAAAGAAAAAGTCGGACCATCTAGGCACGGGCACGTCTGAAAAATCACAAACTCCGGATGAGGAAAGACATTTCAAGAGGCAGAGGCGCTCGAGGCATGATCTTGAGGCCTCGTTTATAGTTGAAGACGTGCCAGATGATGTTGTCCCGGTTGAAAATGAGTTGGTGGATGAATTAGTAGACTTCATGGGTGATAGCGATGATCCTTCTGTAGTGAGCCCTTTTGGTGAAGAGCTTTTGAGGCCACTTCGTAAGGATAAACACATCATAAAGGAAAAGGCCCATCCTGAGGAAAACAAAGGTCAAGTTTCAACTGCACCAGCCATTACATCCTTCTGCCTATAAGAGGTTTACACTTTGCAGCCAGTATTTGGGAGGATGTCAAGGATAAGATTTCCATGACTCCTTTCAGTGGAGGCCATACCATCGTCAAGGAAATTAAGGATGCTCTTAATCTCATCAACAAGTGTGAGCATCTGGATCTAGCTCCCATTCAGTCCTTAGTCAATAAGCATACGTAGAGCTCTATACAATATTCGGACTTGGCAAAGACCATTGGTGAGGCGATGACTATCGGATTAATTGAAGATACCTCTTGTTGAATAGGTGAAACTTCTACGTCCGACTTCTTCGTGATATCCCTTACAACCGGTACAAGCTTCGAGATTTTTTCTTCAGCATCGGTACCCTTATTAAAGTAAAACTTGGCATCAGCAAAGTATGACTCCTCCTCTGTGAAGGGCTTAGCATCCGCCCATACTGTACACGGCACTCCATCCTTAATAAACTTAAAGCATTGATGAAGTGTTGATGCGACGACTCCGTATTCGTGCATCCATGGTCGACCTAGCAACATATTATAGGTCGTCCTTGAATCAATAACATAGAATGTCGTGCAAGATTCCATGTCACCTATCGTGAGAGAAAGGCAAATTTTTCCAATGGCCCGTTCTCCGCCTTGGTTAAATCCCTGAATTATCAGTCGACTACTTGAGAGATCATCCACTCCCAAGCCAATATCCTTCAAAGCTTTTGATAAAATGATATTGACTGCCGAACCTGGGTCAATCAGGATTCGATTAAACATTGTGCCGCATGTATATCCAGACACAAATAATGGTCGATTGTGGGACTTATGGCCCACAAGAAGATCTTCATCAGAAAACGTGATAATCGAACAATTCTTCTTCACCTTTTCGACTGACATCGTTGTAGAACTTTCCGGGATACCAACCTTTGGATTTGACTGCTCTCTGTCCATGTCAACATGGTGACAACTTCTGGACAAAGTTGCAAGCCTTTGAAATCTTTCGAGGAAGAAATCCCACACCGTGATTGGAGATGGCCTTTTCAAGATTACTTCAACATTAGGGGTTCGCTTATCCACAACCTCCTTGAAGTTTGTTTTCTTATATCCTCTTTTAAAAACTTTTGTTCGAATATGAGGTTTCTTCTCTTGAGGCTTCAAAGTCATTCTTTGGTTCCTTCTACGCGTTACCAAAGTCCAACCTTCTTCATCATAAACCGCCTCATGGCCAATTGCACAGCTTGACATCTTAATGTCCTGACTATCATCTGGTTTCACTTTCGAACACAGGAAAGCAGCCATCTCATCAGAGCTAAACGACCCGAAGATAATATTGGATGCGTCCATACTTGCTACGTCCACCAGATTCGAAGAAACCATCGACCCTAAGTCAATCTTGTTATCTCGGGCAAGTTCCATAACCTTCTCCTTGAAGACAAAACACTTCTCAATAGGATGGCCCAGAACACGGTGATACTTACAACAGTTTGGATCTCCCGCTCGACTCGCTTGTTGTGGACGTTTTGATGGGGGGAGTTCAATCATTTTGACAGACAAAAGAAAGTCAAATATATCCACAACATCTGAATCTGGGACAGGATATTGCTTATTCTGCCTCTCCTCCAGAGTCGGTCGCCTCTTCTCTGTCTAAAGAGTTGCGGGAGCATGGGTTGAAGTGCTCGATTGCCCTTTCTCCTTCGTATTCGGGACCTTGACAGGAACAACATCGGTAGCCAGCACTTGTTTCTTGCTATCCTTGAAGGCAGGCTTGCCCCCAGTTCTATTAATTGATCTTCCCATTCCCTTGGATGGCTCAGGTACCGGAAGATCTCCCACACCAACTCCTACAAAGTTCAACTCCATATCATGTGCTCTTGTAGCTAATTCCTCAAAAGACCGAGGTTTGATCCCTTGTAGGATATAGCGAATCCTCCAGAGCATTCCTTGAATGCACATATCTATTGATGTCGCCTCAGAGAAGCGATCCCTACAGTTTAGACTTAGGTTTCTCCATCGTTGTATATAATCAATGACAGGCTCGCCTTCCCATTGACGTGTGTTAGTGAGTTCTATCATACTCACCACACGTCTTGTGCTATGAAAGCGGTTCAAGAATTCCCTTTCCAACTGCTCCCAACTGTCAATACTTCCTTGTTTTATGCTGATGTACCAGTCAAATGCATTTTCCCTCAAGTAGCGGACGAACTGTTTGACCATCAAGTCTCCATCTGTACCAGCATTGTTGCTAGTTTCGACAAAATGAGCCACATGTTGCCTTGGATTCCCCTTCCCATCAAATTGTTGGAAGTATGGTGGCTAATAACCCATTGGCATGCTCATACTTTCGATTCTTTGGCTGTATGGCTTATTGTACGCCAAAGATGTTGCCTACTTTCCCGCAAGTTCATCCTTCAGAGCCTCTTGTATTAGTTCTTTCATTGCTCTAGTTGAGACCGGAGCATCAACAGAGGCAGATTCAGGCTTCGGTGAATCATCCATATTCAGCACATTCTTGCCTTTATCCTTGCGTATATGAGAACCTTCCTCATTAGATGTTCTTCCAGACTCTTTATTCTCGAGCCTGCTTATGACATACTCCAGTTGTTGATCCCTGTCCCTCATGGATTTCGTCATCGCCTCAACTGCTTTGGCAAGAGACGCGACTTGGTTTTCCAAAGATGGAGTATCAGCCATCATAACTGGCATGATTTCATCTAACTTTTCAGCTAGACCAACCTCACCGACACTTCGAGACTGATTTGGTGAAGAGTTCTCCGATAAACTATCATGGAAGCTTGGCAGAGGAACTGGCGACATATTGCCTCTATTCGGTGGCGTCCTTCCGGCAATCTCCTTGTAGGATGGAATAGATCGAAGAATGTCTTCTATCTCCTCCATTTGCTTGCGTGTTTTGGCCCTTGATTCAGCAAAGCTCTATTTTGGGGTGCAGTTTGATGAAGAATCCTCAAGAGGAGAGACACTTGATGAGTTGTTGCAGAAAATACCCAAATGAGTCGGTGATATGGTATCCTTGCTGAGAAGGCTTCTTTCAGTAACCTCCTTGTATGATAGAGGTGACTTTGGAGAGATGGATCTTAGAATCTCTTCTGTCTCCTTATATATATCGGCAATCGATCTAGTCTTAGTGAAGTTTCTAGAGCCAGGCAATGAAGAGCTTTCAGACGAGTGAGAGGGAAAACCAACTAGATGATTATTCACAGCATCGATGGAGTTCTTCAGCATGATCACCTTTGAAGCCATCTAGATACTTAGACGTAAAGAGATGAGAGGTAGAGATAGTCCCATTGGGCGTGCCAAAAATTTGTGAACACTAAAATCTCACAGGGAAATATCAGCGTACAAATTGTCGCATTAAAATATAGCAGGTTCAATCTCTAGTCACGGATAAAGCACGTGAGTCCTCTAATTCTATACTTGTAAGGGCTGAGGCTCTGGTAAATATCTGCTGGAGCTTCAGGGAGATATGTTGATGAAGACACTGAGACTATAGAGTTTGATCTGGAGAGTCTTCCCGAAGATAGGCGAAGAACACTAGGGCTGTTGTAGAAGCTTGATCTGGAGAGTCTTCTGAGGATGGGCGAAGAACACCAGGGCTGCTGTAGAAGGTTAATCTGGAGCACTCCGTCGTCGATCAAGTGAAGAAAAGATGCTCGAAAACTTCGCTACCGAATGAGCTCCTCACTCTTTAAGTTTTCCCTCTAAGAGGGGGAGGAGACTCCCTTTATATAGGAGTTGAAGGTCCCTTGGGTGCCTTCTCTTTCTGATGTGGGACAAAAAGTCATGGGCTTGAGGGCCATATTGGGCCAACATTAAGATTGAGCTAGAGTATGGGCCAGACCGTGAATGGGCCGACATATGGGCTAGGCCATAAAATATATTATGGGATGGGCTAAAACATATTTAATTTGGGCTTTGATTTGAGCAAGCCCAAAAATATATAAAATCCACTAATTTTACACTAAAATCTTAAGCGTAAAATATTTTATCATGTTGCTTTATAATATGAAAGGCAATTAATCATATTTAGCCAATATAATATATGGTTTGGCCAAATGACATTCTTTCGACATTAATAAAATTTTACTCTCTACACTGGCGTCCAACACAGCGTCTGGAGGAGCCCGTCAGAGCGGATCTGGTACCTAATGGCACTGAGCCCAAAATCCGACACCTTAGAATCCCAATTCTCATCTAGCAGCAAGTTCTCTGACTTCAAATCCCGGTGGAACACCCCGCCGGAGTGGCAGTACCCCACGGCGGAGATCAACTGCTGGAAATATCTCCGGCAGAGGTCCTCGTTTAACCGTCCCTTGGTAATCTTCGCGAAGAGCTCTCCACCCTTAGCGAGCTTGGCGAAAGCCCCATATCCCAAAAGCCGGCCCATCTCGTACTTCCCCATGAGTTTCACCGAGGAAGACCCCGAGGCCGATGCTGAGGAGGTGGAGGCCGAGACTGCCGGAGGATCCCTCGAAATGTCTCCCGGCATGACGGTTGGTTTTATATTTATTACAACAACATGGGCGGGTTTTATGTCTGGAGATTGAGAGGTCTCAAAAGGGAAATAAATATACAGCAAGAATATGTTTTTTATTTATACTTTTTAAATTTTGGGAATTATTAAAAAAATAATTAATAATTTGAGTTAGATCTCTTTGATTTGTTTTCAAACTCAACAAACTTTAAAAAAAAAAAAACTTCTGAAATTCGGGTTATATATAAAAAATAAATTATAGGGAATTTGCATATATTTAACGCCAAATGATCAATTTTATCCAAACTTTGTCTGTTTTTTCGATCTACCTTAAACTTTGCAAAATATCGTCAAGCAGCCTAACGTTTGACCGTTATCTCAATTCCAACTACCGTTAAGCCAATCTATTAACAGAATCCTACGTAGCGCAAATGTGGCTACTAAAACCGTCTGCCCACTGTTATCTTCAGCCAACACCCCCGATTGAACCGCAAATCGAAAAAATCTCCAAAATTTGAAATCCTAACCTCTTTGCTCCCCCGATTCTTCCTCCCTCCCCGACATCCCACAGAAAAGATGAAAACGAAACCCAATATATCGTCGCGGGCCTCATTCTTTTTTTAAATTAAAAAAATGAACGAGAAGGGAAAGACAGCCGAGGATTAACGTTGACCTGAAAAGTTCCCGGAGGGAACTTGGTGGTGAGCACCTCCGCACAGCCTTGACCTTGTTCGCCAGAATGTCGAGCAGCGGTAGAAGCTCCTCCGTTCAAAGCGTGAACTCATCCATTACCCATACGGTCGGCCGCAAACTCTTTATGTACTCCTTTTCCTTCTCCTTCTCCTTGTCGTTGACGCTAGCCCTTGAGATGTACTTCGCCTCCGGCAGTGGCCCCACTCTCTGCACTTGGTCCACGCCCCTCCTTCCCGTGGGTATGATGGGCTCCGGCCGATCCTCCCTCACGAAGCTGTTGTGCCTCTCTACGTCGGCAAGGATGTGTCTACGACCCTCTCCACGTCGGCGCCATGTCGTGCCTAGTCAACACTTAACGGTAGGCAGACGACGTTAATGGCCACCTGTGCGCCACGTAGGATTCCGTCAATAGATTGGCTTAATGGTAGTTAAAATTGAAATAACGGTCAAACGTTAGGATGTATGACGATATTTTATAAAGTTTAGAATAGATCGGAAAAAAACGGAGGGATAAAATTCATCTTTTGGCCTATATTTAATGATTTTGTCAGGGACGAAGTTGTATAGGAGGGAGAAGACTACTTTCGTTAATATCCTCCTAGTGGAGTGGGGGATAATAAATAATGGACAAGCTATCATCATCATCATGCAAAGACATGATGGAAGGGCATGATGGCATGGAGCAAACAGAGAGACGCAGTCAGTCATCATGTTTTGAACATGAATCGATGAGGGGTATTTCAATTGGAATCATAAATAGGATTGTTGTTTTCAAGGTGACATCATATTATGTTTTTTTTTTAGTATTAGTAAGAGCATATGATGAGTGGGGTGTGGGGGAGGTTCATACAAATAATTGGATGAGATTTCCGAATCAAATAATAATTCCTCCCATCTGGACTTAGTTGATACGGTGACGAGTTCTTTTCATACATAGGAACGGGTTCAACAATTTCTCGATGATCAAGCTCAAATAATGTTGTTGAAAACTAAGGAATTCGAGTGAGTGTACAAACGAATGGTGTGGGATCCCTCGTGGAATTGTTTTTTTTTTTTTTAATTATTTGACCAGGAGCAAATGGGAATCTCTCTTACAATCTAACCCTTTAGTTGGGTTTTCTAACACGCAATTATTCTTGTCGATGTTTTATTACTTTTTTTTTATATATTCAAATATACGAGTTGAGTATTATTTTGAAAGTACAAATCATTGCAATAATTAAGAAACATTCTCTTATTATTATTATTATTATTATTATTAGAAAATGGGGAGGAGCATCCCATGTGTTTCCATTATTCGGACCTTCGAGAAAAAAAAAAACTATTAGAGTTCGAAAAAATAATTTTCATCATCTAAAATAAAGCCGATTTTTTTTTTTCTGCCTAAACATATGGGGATGGCTAAAGGAGCACGACCCCAAATACTATTATTACTAAAAACTCAATGAGCAAAATCGTTCCTCCCTTCTCTCTGCGTGCTAACTTAATGTAAGAAAACGTCGTATTAATGTACCAAAAAGAAAAGGATGAATCATACTCGATCATATGACATTTCCCTTTCAAGAGTCGTGTACTCACCTATCAAACTAAGACGATCGATGTAATAAGATATGGGTAAGTTTCTTGGCCAAACTCTATTTATTGCATACCGATAGTTAGGCCCATATGTTTGCTATGATATATATTTTGTTTTTTTACCGTCGAAAAGAAAAGAGACAATCCACAATATTCAGGGTTCGGGAAACTAAACGCGTACATGCATCACAAGCATTCATAAAGAAACGGGACTTTGAAAAACACTCTTGTTTCTGGTCAAGTAAAAGCTCCGTTTTGAAGAAATATAAAAAAGTAAAAAATAATCTCGGGATTACTAGTTTTTTTTTTTTTTGGTTGAAAGAATTTAAGAAAAAGTATTTATCGGACACAAAAACACTAGCAAGCACGAATGAGTGCCCTTAATTAATTCGAATAATAAGAAGGAATTTGTTAACTGGTCCAAAGGGCACTAGTTAAGAAGCATACATTTTAATGATAATTTTACATTTATTACGATTGTTGTAATATTTCGTTTTTTAGTTAGGAATTGAAATTATAAATTATATTAAATAATAAAATTACCATATTTAACTGCTTAACTAGTGACTTTAGGGCACCTGTTAACAAAATCCTATTAATAATAATAATAATAATAATAATGATCACAGAGGTCTTCCGGGTTAATTCTTATAATAATCAATACTAAGTTTAGGTTCAATTGTTGGTTGAATTATTAGAATTGAAAAGAGGACAAAGCCAACGAATGATCTGGAATGGAGGATCTCGGTCACCCCTTATTCTACGGACTTGGTCTTTTTATTATTAATATTAATATTATTATCGGAAAACAAAATTATTTGTGTTTCCACATTAATGCTTTGAATGTACAGGACGAAAACACAATAACTACACGTCGCAGTTAATTTCATGGACCATCCGTCAGAAGACGACGATAAGACCGACTTCAGTTTATATGAATTCCCAAAAATATTTTACTCCTGCGGAAGCCGTTAAAAGAGAAAAACCTTCATTGTTAACATACAGTCAGCTATAATGTGCTTTAAATTTAACGTTTATTATGTCTCTTTTTCTCTTAGTTTGAAATATATTAAAACTACATTTACATTAATAATTATACTTTTACTATCTATATCTCTCTTAATAGGAGCTATAAAGGCACCCGTTAACAAAACCCTAATAATAATAATAATAAATTTAACATCAAAGTAGGTAGTTAGATATCATCCAAGTATAATAATGTCTGTCTGGTCATATAATTGATGAATTACATACATTTTCACAAAGTTAAGATTTGGAAAATGGGAAATACTAAAATGATAACATTAGATGCGGACCAAGACTCAATAACTAAATCCATTCCAATCCGGGCCGTAAAAGTTTAGCCCGTTCTCAAAAGTCTTCATGTTCCAATCATCACTCGGCCAAACACGGGCATCGGGAATTTTGCCTAAAAGGATTCGAAACGAGCACGATCCACTTCTTCTCTTCAAGAAATTATCATGCACTTGTTTGCATCATCAACCAAGTCCGTTCGGCAACAAGTTAGCCGTAGTTTCCTTAACCAATCACGTCGCCTCGAGGACGATGTCTTACAACTCTACGAAATGGACAACAGGAATGATGTCGGGTCATCATCGTCCACCCAGGAAATGATGTTATTGCATCGGGGTCTCGGGTCGAATCCTCCCCCTCCTTCCTAACTGTTCTGGAGAATTGACGATCTCTGCTGTGGAGTTTCCTTTTCCTGGTACCACAAGTGTTTGACGTCTCATAAAATGGTCCCCATCAAGCTCCAAATTCAAACTCCACAACCTTCAACGCTGCCCGCCCCCAATGCTCTCCCGGGTATTTTTGAGATTAATTCGCGGTTGTACATGGTAGCCTTCCTTACACAAAAGACAGAACAGAACAGAACAGACAGACAGATAGATATAAGTATGCGACGAGGAACTCCATCCATGAAGAGCAACTCTGTGTTGTGTAATGAAGGAAGTTGTCCCCATTTTCGGACAGTGAAAGAGAGGAGAGAGCAATCATGTAATGTAACAGCTACAACAACAACCAATGTTGGGATTAATTCGGTCCCCCCCTCCCTCCCTCCAAAACCTGCAGTTTGATTTGGATCTTTCCGGTGTCTTTTCTTCTTTTCATTTCTGTTTTATCTTCATGTGGAAAATTATGGGGGATTGGACGCGTTCCCCATCCCATGGCCTCTCAATTGTTTATGACGACGACGACGACGACGATGATGATTAGCTTGAGTTGAAAATATACTCCCGCCCGATTCTCCAACATGCATGCATGGGATTCTTTTGTCCTTTTTTCTTAATAATCAATCCCTTTCACATAAATCAAATTTTTATCCTACGGAATAAATTTAATATGAAGCCGAGATGTAGCGATAATTGGATGTTGTCAATTACTAAAAAGAGTATAAGTAAAACAGACCGCCATGAAATATATAATAGCTTAGGTTAGCTAAAAAGCTAGGCATAGAGATTTACTTACATCATGAGAAATTCTTTTGGGACAAACCCATATAACGAGATTACGCTCGATAAGATAGGTTTAAGAAAAAGAAGAACCTAACAAAATAATAAATAGCCGAAAAAATGGAACAGGGAGGGAGGGAGGGGGAGGGGGGGTTTGGACACTTTTCAGCTGCTGCGGCGAGAGGGCGAGATAATAAATGTGTGTCCCAACTTTGAATGTTAAAAGAAGAAGAGAACAGGGTTTGTGGTTGTACTTGTTTTTTCTCTTCGCTCTTTTACTTTTGCAGGCAAGGAGAGGAGAGGCGACGAGTGATTTTCATTCGCGTCAGATTCTGTGAGCGTGTGAGGGGGGAAAGAGGACAGACACAGATATAGAATTTGTCATCATCCATTCATTATTACTCACCAGTGAGTAATGCCCACGGACATTAACACCCCTGTTTTTCCTTTTCCTCAACTTTTTTTTTAATGTGTGCCATACGTGAGCATGTCTTACCCCCCCCCCCCCCCCCACCCGTTTCTTCCTTCCTTTCTTTCTTTCTTTCTTTGTTTGTCCTCTTCTTACACCCCACGTTACAAACACAAACCACATCATATCATGAATTGTCTAGATTACTAAGAAAAAAATTACGTTTTCTTTATTCGAATCCAGAATTGCATGGTCAACCACCTCCCCAGTTAGTGAGGGTTTGCTTTTATTTTATCCAGGACATCGTAGCAAGCAAGCAGGCCTCGACCAAAAAATACTTGAGTTTTAATTTCAGTCACCTCGCATGCTCACTCCCCTACCTAGTACTAAATCTAACGCACTCTCTTTTTAAAAGGAGTTGTATTTGCGACATCGCTCGCTCTATCTTGTGCCCAGTTGTGAAACAAAATTAGGATTCGGAAGCAAACAGAAGAGACCCGGGGGGGTTACTTACTTTTGGAGAACACATTCCACATCCCCACTTTCGCTTCCGCTTTCCCCCTCTTCCTCTTCCATGGGCAACAGACACAGGCTCAGGTTGTCGGAATTGATGTCCTCCGGCTCATGGCTCTACAACAAGCTCACCCTCAACCACACCAAACCACGTTCCGGATCTCCCTCCCCTCGACTCAAGCCCAAGGCCAAGCCCCGAGCTGTCACCGCTGCTGCTGCCCCTGCCCCCCTTTCCCCTACTGACTCTAACCCAAGGAAGTCCTATCACTTCGGCCGGGAGTTGAACCCAGGGCAAAACGTTAAATCCCCACGGAGGACGAGGAAGCTGCAGGCCGACGCGAAATGCTCTCTGTCTTCATCCGCTTCTTCGGCTTCCAACACTACCACCACTACTACTACTACCTGCTTCTCGCCTCTTTGCCGTGGGTCCAGACGCCCCTCGCCGGGGTTCCGGTTCGACCGAGTGCTCACCCCTGACCCGGTCGATAAGACAACCTCTCCTTCGTCCCCGTCCTCGTCCCGTTCCCTCTCGGACCCTGACCTCGTGGATCGCGACATCGCCGTCGGCGTGGTCAAGCTCGCCCAAATTGTGACGACTAAGAAGAAGAACGAACGGAAGAGCTCGACGGCGAACTCTCCCGGGGTGAGGCTCAGGACACATTCCCCGCGTCTGCTAGCAACTGCCAAGAGGACACAGGCCAGGAAAGCAGCTGCTGTACGACCAAGGAGGACCGGCCACGAATCAAACGGGAAATGCAGGGGTTTTGCGGTGGTGAAGTCGTCGTTGGATCCATGGAAGGATTTCAGGGAGTCGATGGTGGAGATGATAGTGGAGAACGGGATCAAGGACTCCAAGGGTCTCGAGGAGCTGCTGGCGTGCTACCTGTCGCTGAACTCGGAGGAGTACCATGAGGTGATCGTGGCTGTGTTCAAGCAGATCTGGTGTGATCTTACCGACATAACATTCGCATGAAGCCGTTGTGTTGACGATGTAAGAGAAAACAAAAAACCCTCATCCTAATGTTATCCCTAGTTTTAACGACTGCAACTATGTAATTATCGAACTTCCCCTAATCAAACTACATCAGTATATTTCGTGTCAACATAAGATACCACATAATCCACGATTTCCTCCCTGTCGTTCATGTCCGTGGTTCGCGGCGACATGCTATGGGGTTCCAAGTGTGTGTCACACCGGCAGCCGGGCCACGGGCTCGATGAGTTTAACGCTAACGAACTCATAGGCCTCCTCCTACAACTATCTGTTAAATTTTCCGGTTAGAGGTGTGGATTGGGGGGGGGGGGAAGAGCAATGGGCGATGATCAGTGCAGGTATTAAATTCCTTGGCGACCAAAGAAGAAGGAAGTCTACTATGAGTTTTTGGTCCCGACCAGACATACAGTCATCTGATAAAACAACTGTTTATAATATGCATATATTAACAATGTCGTGTTTGTCGTAACGTGGCGTTGCGTCCAAAGTCATCTCTCTTTTTTTTTTGTATAAATAAATTAGTACGTCCGAATCGCGAGAAAAATTAATTACCCTTTTTTTCAAAAAATTAAAAAAAAAATGACACGGAAACAAATATAAGACTTTTACAGCCTTGTCATAAAATTAGAGACTTTTTTTATCTTATCGGTTAATCTCTCCCGACCAGCTCAAATAAAATAACAATAATAAATAGAATTTGTCCCGTCAACATCCCAACACTCACCGACGGACTCGCCCAACCACACATAACTATTCCAATAAAGTCCATTGACTTTCTTTCGATGATCAAAGATGGAGATTTTTCGATGACCGCGTTGTGGTGATGGGATTAGAAGAACATGGATTCCATCAAAAGATAATTAGTCAAATGTCCGAAAACTGTAATGTCCCGGGGGATATTTTAATCTCACCTCCAAGAAGAGGACAAATCAATGTCCTAACACACGCCCCCTCCCCTCCTCTCCCTCCTAGTTGTTTACTATCATAATTATGACTAAAAATGATCCTTGTTTTTATCGGGATTAGGTGAGATCGTCGTGGCTTTGGATTAGAGAGTGTGGTAGGCAAGCTTTGTCAACTACATAGGCTATATGGAGTGTATAGCCAGCCCCCTAAGCCTCTGCTTATTGACCGAGGAGGCGCCGGGGCAAAATTTAAGATGCTACTAAAGATCTCACAAATAAATGTGTTTGTAGGTCGAAACGTGTCGTCACAACTCAATCAATGTATCATAAATGAAACAAAAATAATAATTATTTATAAATATTTTATTCCGTTGAAGTACTGATTGGTTGATGCATTAGAATTTCTCTTTGCTTTCATTTATCATGGATTAAGCCGGTATGATTGAACTCATTACCTAATTGATGATGATAATTCATGTACTATTTTATTAGGGTTTTGTTTAACGGGCTAGTTGCACCCCGCGTTCACTATGTTTTTGATAATTGTATCTTTTTATATTTCATGTGATTTGATTGATAATCACGACTTCTCTTATTTGATGAAGTACCGAAATATACGCTATCTTGAAATTTTGTAATTTTACTATAATTCAGAGCCTTAACGAGAAAGCTTTTTCATAATTAAAAAATAATAATTATTACTTTTAACACTCCCCGAAATCTCAAAGCGACATACACCCACTCGACCATCATCATCGTTATTATCATTATTTTGTTTGTGTGTGTGTGTGTTTTTTTTTTCTTGTTTCTCGAGCTTTGCAAAAATTTGGATGAATCTGTGGGCGGGGAGGGGAGGAAAGGTTAGAGAATGGAGATGGCTATTAGGGAAAATACTAAAATTGACAGGGGAGGGAGGGGGAAGCATTGAGCCATGGAATGACAGTTTCCATATACGGATGGCCATCGCCCTTGTGGTGGGGACGGCCACACGAAATCACCCCCACGGCACGGGTGGGTGGGACGATGCAGTACAACACTCCACTATATAGATTTTGGACTCACTTCCCATCTCCCAGATTCTGTCTCTCTGCAAATTTCGGACAACTCTCTTTTAAAAGTTTCAACTGCTCCCGGATCTAATCATTGGATCTGGTCGTGCGAGAGAGCAACGTGATTTCACTTCCTTCGAGCCTCACCCTTAAAAGGTGGTTCCGGAGGGGGCCACCCCCTACTGGCAGGATGCCAAGGAAGAAGAACCCCTCATTTTCCTAACTGCCTGCCCGGACCCTCGTCAATGGCTTCATTTTCGTGTTGTCTCCTCGACCAGGACGCTATGATGTTACACAACAGATGAAGTTAAGACTGAAATCACGACGATACCTAACCGAACCTTGTAGGGCACGTGAAAAGAAACAGAACAAGAGAGAACGAGGCCGGTCGACAAACTTCTTCTATTCAGGCTGGGCTCTATCAGTATGTGCCAGCACCTGCAGGCGTAGCAAATCATACAGCGAAGGTTATACAATCATCTATCTGTGCTAGAACCCAACTGACAGACTACATTTGATGACGACAAAACTGTCCTATCTTAAGTTGCCACGTATAATAATCACATGAGATGCGACTTGGGAGGTATAAAGGCACCAACCCTCCTGCCCAGCTACGATTTCAACTGGCGGAGTCTTGCCAATGCTGGATCTCTCGTTATGTTCCTTCCTCTAAACAAGAGATTTCTACACAAGGCGTTTGCGGAAATAATTAACCACCGTACACAATGCCCCCCCTCCCCCCTTAATGGCACTGCTAATGGGAAAAGCTCTCAGGAACAAAAGATTTAGTCAAAATGCAGATGTGTGTAGGGCTACGAGAGAGGTGGAAAGTCGCCCTCATCTTTCAAACGGTACGATCGTATGGGGATCCTGCATAATCAGATTGAATTCAACAGGAAATTCCATCGCCCAGTTGGTGATCTAAGGAGATAAAAGGTGTTGTTTTACCTTTCTTGGTTCACATCTTTCACGGGTTGTGGCCAATCGATACCATTTCCGGAACCCCAATCACTTGTAACGTTATCCGGAGTGATCGAAGTATTTTGACCAGAAGGGCAAAACTCCGCCGCGTTCTCAGATAGCTGCGGCGAGTCGTTGGCATCAGAACTAATGCTCCCAGGGGAACTTGAACTCAGTGGATCCAAGGTTATGGACTTAAACTGTGGTTGTGTAAGCTCAGTACTTCTCTCGACAAAGTCTCTCTCAGCCTTCAGACGGCCATTACCACGTGGAGACCTTGTAGCCGCTTGATTTCTTCCTCTTCCCAATGAGTTTCTATCCCTATAATAATGGTTCTGGATAAAGAAAAAAAACCATGAGCAATCAGAAGTCATGCAAAAATATTAGAATAATTGCCAGAACATTGGTGAATTTCAATCAATAGTAGCAAATTTACCGTGTTGGGGAAGTATGTCCCCGTCCCTCGCGACTTTGACATTTCTTCAACACCAAAAGGAGAGCTGGACATGGGCGGCGGCGCATTGACTGGATAGTACGTTGGCCTCGTGGGAACACCATTGCGGTTCACTTTTGAAAAGACCTCACGTTTATGCTGTAAGGATCTGCGCACTACATCCCACGATTTGTCTACTTGGTACTGTGGGATGAATGGAGGCGCTGTATGAGACATCTGTACACCCCAAGCATACTCATGACACCACCTACCATAACACAAGCTTCTCAAGTGGCTATCAAAGTCTCCAGTAAGATCGGCCAAAGAGTTTGAAACTCCAGTACCCTGTAGAGCCCAAGCACCGGGATATCCTAAATAATTATCTTCAGAAGAGCAGGATCTTGGACTAGAGATCGAATTACAATTTCTGGTTATTGTAGTGTGTAACACTTCTCTACCACCTCCGACGCTGTTCTCCCTTGAGCATCCGTCTGTTGAGAATGGCACTGCACCTGACACTGTAATCTCAGGAACACAATATTCAGCGTGTTCCATATCAACAAAGCCATTACAATGAACCCGAGTCTCTGCCGATAAGTGAGAGCTAAATGGAGGGGAAATGTGATGCATTTTACTCATTTGAGATGAGCTTTCCATGACCTTTGATGGCTGCGAGCTATTTGAAGCAGCAGAACTCTGGGACTCGGCAACATCATAAGCTTCTTCACCAGGAATATGATCTGACAGAGACACACCACTTCCAAGAGTGTCTGGTTCTGACAAAGTCACAGATAAGACCACCTGCTCATGGTTTTGTGGCTCTTCCTTCAAACTGGTGCTTGCTGCAATATCTTCGTCGGATAACTTCAAGTTATCATATTCAGATATAATGTCTTGGACATCTGGCCTCCGCCCACTGCCATGTCTATCGAGAGTGTTAGAGAAAATCTCTCCTAGTTCATTCGCAATGTCCATGTCCGGATCACAGAGGACTTTCTCGAGCTTACGAACCCCGAATGAGAAGGCACTTCTGATTCGGAAAAAGCTACCTGCGACAGCACAACACGCGTACACAAATAGGAGCATGATCCATTATCAGGGCTATAACTCCAGGAATTCATTCAATGATTAGCAAAAAGAAAAATATTATAAAAAGAAAGAAACAACCAAGGGGGTACCCTAATTAGAACGAAAACATTATATCCAGTCCAAGACTGGCTCTAGGAAAAGCCAGTCCCTGAAAATTTCAACATAGCTAGCTGTTCTTAATAGCAGAGTACAACAGCCCATCATAAAATAAATTTCTGAAAATTTAGACTGATTTTCACCATAATTCATCTCAAAGATAAATCTGAAAAAGAAAGATCAATGAAGGCACAGAAGAAACCCCAGGTGCTCCCGAATAGTTTATGGAGTGGCTACCTTTGCTGACACTTCTCCCAAGGTTATTGTTTTCTTTCAAAGGATCAACTATATTGAGGTGCTTGGGGGCAAAAATTCGCCCATGAGGTCCATATCCATTTGAAGGAACAGAGAACTTCTCCACACATTCCTTCAGGAAGTCCTTACCGAGCAACAGTTCTCTGCCATCATTTTCTGGTGTTTCAACTGTGCAGACAAAACAGAAGATCCTCAAAATAATAATATACACAACGGTCTGCCCTTGAAAGAATGATGAAGTGCTTACCAACAAATTCAGGCAACGAGGCTATAAGAACCGGACCACTCAGACTGACACAATACTTATCCCAATCAAACTTGCTATAGTAGTCCAAAAACTTGTGCAAAACCTATCAACACAAGTAACAGCCTGGCCTCATTAATGACCACAATAATCAGCTAATTACCCAACCAAAATAAATTTTCACAGAAAACTCACTGCAAGAGGAGCATCCAGGGATGCATGGAAAAGATGGAAGACATATAAGACCAAAGTCTCCAAAGCATACGTAGAGATTAACCCATGATGAGCACCAAGGATACGACTCTCATAATAACACCAAGCCTTAATCAGGATAATGCTACGTTTAAACAGGTGATCTTTCCCAATGACCCGATCTATCTGCACGACAGGAGAAAAACCAACATATCCTTCAAATGCAACCTCTCCATGAGTTACACGTGACCATTATAAATAGAGCAGAATGCATGGCTACACAACTAACTTATATAAAAAAAGTGTGCAACATACTCTGATATTTGCAATCGCATGGACCTATAATTCTTTTCAACGACCAATATTTACTTGTAGTTAACCCCAGGTAGACACTCCTGCGCTGTTACTTGTTGAAGTATTCACACAGTAGAGTCCGTACTCTATGGCTTTAAGACAAACATTCATCTGAACAAAAGAAAGGCCTCTAATTCTATAATGCCATGTTTATTGAACTGTAAGTCATTATGTCTCTAACCACTCAAATCAAAAATTTTATTATGAATGGCATTCCCCCTTTTTCCCTGATATATGAGTCAGAAAGGTCTACACTACCATGGCTAATACATATCTAAAAAAGAAAAAAGAAAGAAAGAAACCTTACCTGCTCAAGGAAACATAAAGTACAGAGCCCTCCTATCTGATTGAAAGATATATCTACTACGATATTTTGAATAATACATTTGACGAGTTTGACCTGCACCAGCAGAACATTAATGATGTAAGCAGGTCATTCACCTGATCGACCATCAAAACCGCTAACAGATTGAGTTGAAAATTCAACATATGCATTTTTTTCTGGTAAAAAAAACAAGAAAAATTAAATATATCACCCCATGGACAAAAATTTGATAGCAATTATTAAACAGCATACTCAAAACCAGCATGAAAGAGAACCTAGAAGTACATCTGTGTTCATTATCATGAGACGAACTTAACAAAAAACCCAGCGAAGAATTTGAAAGACATTGGATTAATCCATTTAGCAATAGCTGTGATAGCCCCACTTAATCTTAAACCTCTAAAATAAAAACAGAAAATGGATAACACAATCTCCAGCAAGATTCACGAAAATAACAATCTTCCAGAATCAGAAAGAGTAGAATTCATCAAGTCCATCCTGACAATATGATATGGTATTTCACAGTAGTTTTAGCATGATACTTTGCTTGAAGGCTCTAAATTAGTTTACGGTCCTGCCCTTTTTCAGTACCGCCGAAAGTTACAGCCCCATTATTCAGCGCCATTTAACACCAAAGTAGACATTCTGATTTAAAGAATAAAAAAGCAGATAATCCAATGAGGGTACAGTGAGCAAAGGAAACACAAGTTACATCAATAACATAGAATAATGTATTCCCCTGCATGAACCACCTAAAAGTTATTTGACAATAGAATTGAACCTCTGCCCATATTAACTGAACATCCTTCACCAAAAACTCTGCATCTTCATTTTGATCTTCTCTTTCAAGAACTGCGAAGACATTATGGGCCAACGTCTCTTCAGCATTCATCCCTCCAAAGGCAGTCAGGTCAATATCTCCATCAGGCAGATATGTTTTCAAAGGAACTGAACCGAATGGAAATACCTGTCAGTGGTAAAGGGTCTGAGACTGAAGAAACTTGATTTTCCAAGTGCTACTACATCTCTATGAAATTGAAGCAAATTCCCCTAAATTATGCCCAACCATTAATAGTGACGGAACTTTGCGCAAAGTTTCCTCCCGTGATATGAGTTACCACCCCCTGATCAGATTTAACACTGAATGATTCCTACACAATCAGTAGTAGTGCTGAAAGATTCTGAAAAAGTTATGGCAACCCTAGGGACGTATCATATATACTATATATAAGAAAAACAATTGCTCAACTGCTCAATGTGCTATCCTCGACTTGTCCTGATAGACATGACATCGAAATAATTTCCACATAATATAGGCAGTAAGTGGTGACCCTCAGCTAAAAGGGATGATGACCTCGACTACTGCCTGCTCTTGGAAGGTCATATCCTTAGTCTCATCCAGATGCTGAAAACCCCTGACCCAAATATCTGGCTCAGAAGATTAATGCCCAGACAGTGCGGCCAACCCAACATTTCTATCTGACGATAAGAACAAATTAAAAAGCTCGACTTGCTTGGGGCGTAAATTTGAGTGCCCCAATGTTGCAATCCATATAAGTAAGGAAGAAAATTAACCTAGCAACCTTCATCCGTTCCCTACGAAAATCTAGTAATAATTATAAGCTTTCACTCCACTAAGATAGAAAATCATCATTTCGGCCCTTGCTTCCCCAACCACGCCAAAGAAGAAACTAAAACTTAAGGCTATAAAGGAACACCATACACGCAAATTGAACATCGCTTTGACTACTAATCCGATCACCGAGTAGACCAAATCGCATGCATGTCCCCGCCGTAAGCGTTAGCTTAATCAGAACTAACAATGTCGGCAACTCGGACTCTCGAACGAACCGAAACGCGGATAAAGGGAAAAAGAAAAAAAAAATCGCAATCACCTCGCAACCGAGGCACCTCCTGATGAGCCGCTGTATGTAGTCGATGACAGCGGCCCTCCGCTCCTCGGACGCGGAATTCGGCTGAATCCTATCAATTAACCCCCGCATCACCTCCTCCGCCTTTTCCAAGCACTCCGACCTGATCACCCCTCGTCCAGGACACGACGACGAAGATGGTGATGACGACACCGAAGCCTCCAGCGACCGTTCCTCTGCAACCGCCCCGTCCGATTCAGTCGACCAGTCGAGAAGACCGCCCATGGGGCGTCAGCGACTCCGACTCCCCCGCCGCCGGCCGATGCAGGCAACCTAAACCCCCGCGTTAACCGATCGTAAGGGAAGGCGACACCACCGGAAGGACGGGAATCGGGCCGCCGGAGAAACGACGGCGACGATCGTTGAACTGACGATACTGATTTATTTCCTTCTTTTTCCAATTTTTCGTCTCACTGCGCTCCGTAAATTTTATTATTTCTATATCATATGCTCATTTTTTTTTAATCATTGTCATAATATTAAAACTTTAAAAAAATTATGAATTAATCAGTGGTTTATTTATACCTAATGTCAATTCAATTCCAGGATCAGAGTGGATGAAAACCAAAACACCGAATCTATTATTCGAAAAGTATAATTAGAAAAGGGTGGCGTCGTAATGGGCCTTGAGGCCCGTTTGGATCAGATCATTTGTACGTGTAATAAAGTTTCGTCTTTTGTCCTCCTCTTGTGCTACATTCAGTTCTATTAGAAATATTTGTGGCGGTCTTAATACTCTTTTTCCTACTCACTTCAAAGTTTTAATAGAAACACCAACTGAGGAGGAAATTCAAGTCAGGGCTACCCTCACTTTTATCCTTAATATCAAATGAATAAACAATCTCAGCGCGAATTTCTAAAGGGCGAAATGATGATTACCCTCCTCGCGTTAACCTTAATGATCAGTTAGATTTTTTCGCATGCCTATTATCTTCTTATGCTTGGAATAGAAAAATCCGACCACTCTTCGTATTCAAAGAACAATGAGAATGAAAAAAAATCCATTCTTTTTCACCAAATAATATTTCATGTCGGATAAAGTGGCCCCGCCACTCACACAAACACACGCTGAGGGGGGGGGGGGGGGGGGGACTCTCGGACATAATCATATCGAAAGGAGGAGGGCCGACCTAATGTTTAACATATGAAATCTTAGTTTGAATGTTTTGTCGGAGATGAAACTAAAGCGGGAATAATTTCAAGGTGGGGGGGTTTGGGTCGTGGAATCCATGATTTTGTTGCCGATCAACTCGACATGTGTAGGCTCTGTTGCGACGAGAAGAGGCAGGTTTGGAGGGGACTTTGAGTGACTTGACGTTAACTTTTCACGATGCGACGTATTTTGTCGTGGCACGAGAACATAAGAATAGTAAATTAGTAAAAAAGGGAGCAAACCGAACCAAACCCTCCCTCCTTTTCTTCTTCTCTTTGGGGAGGGGGGGGGGGGTTTTGAATGATTAATTAAGGTTCTTTTTTAAGTGTAGGCGAAAGGAAAAAGGTAAATTATAGGTGTTACTGAGGTTAACATAAGCTAATCATCATACTGATGGTAGTAGGGTGGGGAATTACAGAGTTGGTCCCCCAATCTCTAACACTCAACTTTAAATCGAGACAGTAGTAAGTAATCACCACCTAATTGAATTTGATAATTCGATTCAAATAAGTAAATTAGCATAAGGGGAAGGTATCTCCCCTTAATACAAATCCTAACAAGACCCCATTTGTGTGAGATTATCCAATTAACTTGGAATTCAGTCGTTTTACTGAGTATAGTTGATTTGTTTATTATTTGTTTACAGTTAGTTCCTAAGGACATTTGGAGTCCTCGGAACTTGATGCCTTGTGATGTAAGCAATGTAGCTCTATTGCATTCAAGTACATCATTTTCAATATGACCAAATGGAAACCACACTCTCTCCTTTGTTATATTTTCTTTCCCACATAATTATTGCTGGCGAGAGCGTTTTTGGAATTTTGTGTGTCCAGACAAAAGGACCACCTTTGATTGGGCACAAACACAAAGAAACTGATAAACAATTACCTTTTACAATATTAAAAAAAAAAACACGACCGACCAAAGTACCCACGAGCCATTCTCTTTAACCAATTTTTGCACATGTCCCCCCCCCCCCCCCAAAAAAAAACACAAAAAATAAAGCAAGTACGACTAAGGTTAACCTTAGTCCAGAGTACAAAACGTTAATGTATCACGATCGGTAATATCGAAAAATTTTAATACGTGATAAATATGATCGTAGTCAACGAGTATCAACGTCACGCGACGGTCGAGATTTTCGAAACGATGGCGAAAACGAGACACTTGTTGATTGCATATGCTAAAGGTCTTATTGGGCGAACCCAATAAAAAGACTGCTCCATCAGAGGTTTAAAAAAGAAAAAGGTTCTATTACGAGGCGTTTTAAGTCCTAAAAACAATTGACACTTCGGAGAGCACGCGGGGAGTCTGCATTTTTATTGCCATCTCCTTTGTACTTGCATGAAAAGAATAACTTGTTTAAGTGCGTAAGGAAATAATAAATTAGGGGACAAAAAAAATGTGTGTCGTGAGATGTTGTGGTCCATTATCCGTTTTATGACCTCTCGTAAACAACGTTTCTTCGCGATAAGCATTACGACAATAATTATCGATAGGGAGGCCGGGTCGGATGACCACGGAGCAGGTTCGCAAGAGGTCACGAATTATTGGGACACGACTTACGTCACGGTGCACGGAAGCGAGACAAGGCGAGAGATTATCTGGTCGTTGATTGGAGAAGGAGCGGAGGAAAATGATGTTCGTGTACGAGTTCCGGGTAGGGTAAAGCGAGAAAAAAAGCAATATCTAAAAAGTGCACGTTACTGTTCGACACAAAGGTAAAACATAAAATATCCCCAACTTGGGTTCTTAATAATTTGCACATATAATGTTAGGGAACGGGGCACTGCTAGGTAATAAAGTTTACGTGGTCGTTAAAGAGCACCATCATCGAGGGTGAATTGAAGAGTACATTATCTATACTTGGGTAATGGTTCCGATGAACGAATTGTGGCCGGGATCATAACTCCGACGTACATTCATATCGTTTTACGCCAGACAAAGATTCGTTCAACTAAAATAACTGTAATATCCTTGAATGAATCAGACTTACTCTTACAACATGAATGTGTAGGTTCTACCACATGGTTATCGTTTTTAGCCTTTCCAATTAATTAATTGTGAAATTTTATGCCAAATTGGAATATATTTAACTCGACCGAAAAAGAAAGGTCATTCTTTGTATTTCCTTGATCTGCCGCCCATTTAGGACCATTACAACTAATCATCATCATCATCATCCTTTTGATAGTCCCTAATAATTGAAACCCCCTCCTTCATAAGCATTCAAAAACAAAACCCCGATTAACCGCGCGCTTAATGTCATGTTTAAGTCATAACCAAGTGGTATTAGAGTCTTGGGATTTAAAATATTCTCCACGAGATTAGGAAGATATCTGTTTTCATGAGGCAGCAATACTTAACGATAATCCACCCCCAGGTGCATGAATCTTTCTCTTCTTCATGGAGATCAGATTCCTGCCTGAAGACCGAAATCCCAAAAGGCCTGACCACCACCCAAAGAAACAAAAGGCGAAATTATTCTGCTTAACGAGCAACAACTTGATGTATAGTTAACGAAATTATGAGTACTAAATATGAAAAGCTTCTCGTGGCCGTGAGGGCATCGACCCCTGATGAGAGAAAAGAAAAGGGTAAGCAATAAAATTTTTTTTAAAAAAATCAGAGTTAAAAAGGAAACGAGGGTGGGGGGTATAAATAATGATGTTCCCCGGGGGGACTATACGCAGAAAAAATGTATTGTTTATAACATATTATTAGTTCACGTACTACGATGAATAATAATTGAGAAGAATATATCATGCCTTAAAAGTAAAACAAAGGTGTAATTAATGAATATTCCGTTCGTTCTACTCTCCTGCATTCATGTCTATCGAAATGTTTTTCTTTTCGTTCCTTTTAAGTTGGTCACAAACAATTCTTCTTCTTTCGAAGGAATAATATCATTAAAAATATTTTGTACGGACATACCAAACCCCACCCACCTCTCTTCCTTTTTTTTATTAATTTAAAAAGCTTCGTATAATTTTATCATTTGAATAAGAGGGCTTCGGCATTTTCTTAGCAGGAGTATTATATAAGAGCGTGGATTTCTTATGCTACGGGGTTTCTGGAATAATTGCTTTACGGCTCGAATCGTAGGTGATAGAGTGGCGTATTATATATTTTATTTTCAACAATCCTTTTTGTTATTCGATTCTACGATTCATGTATTAGACGGTATTTTTTTTAATTCATTTTTTAAGTAAAAACATGAATTACTGTATTCCTAAAAATAATTTTATCCCGCCGTATTTATGTAAGAAAAAGAAAGATTAACGGATCCGGGGGAGGTCGCCCACGAGAAGAACGGAATTGTCCGTACTATTACAGTTCACATGTTAATTGTCATGCGTGTCCCCCCAACCAAAGCTATTAGGGCTTTCTAATCTAGAAATCATTCTTTAGCAATTGTGGAAACGAGCACCTAACTTTTCCTCAGGTTCCTTGCTTTTCTCTGGTCGCCACCCAGCCCGGCCACCAAAACAGATGTCCTCGAACCCGGGCTCGCCCGCCTCCGGGGACGGGCGGCCCCATGGAAATACCACATATCTACGCGGAATATACTCGAGCGGGGTTGGCCGGTCGGTCGAATATCAAAGTCCAGGCGGGGGGGGGGGGGGGGGGGGGACGAATCTCTGTATTTGTTCTATCGATCTGTGGTTCGTCTTGATATGCTTCGTGTGCGCCAGCTGAATAACGAGTGATCACTCGACTAAAAAAGTTGTCCTTATTACCATTTAATTAAAAAGAAATTAGGGGACATTTCATGCTGGCCACAAACAAATCACTCCGTTCCCTTCTTTCTTTTTCCCTTTTGCCCTTTCACTACACGTAAAGAGTATTAATTAAAAACCCCATATAGGCTTTCGAATTTCTTTTCTTAACAAAAAGAAATCCTCAATTAGGCAATCCAGCTGGATTTCTGAACGTGTTTAACGTATAAAATAAGTAAATAAAGTTCCAAAATCTCGTCGATTCTGGGTATTAATCTGTGGACATAAAAGAGTTACCGAGTTAAGTCCAGGTGGGAAGGGAGTCGAATATCATCGGGGCATCAATAGTAAAAAGGAAAGGACATTAAAATACATTGAGCTGTCCAATTGTAAGAAAAAGAAATCAAGTGCTGTGGTGGTACTACTACAAATTGCTACTTAAGTGAAAATAATTACTCCACTGAATTTATGCTTCCATAGTCTAAAATATGTATATAAAATGGTGGTGGCGGTGGTGCGTGTGTGTGGTGATTATGCTTCAGTTCCAGAGTCTTTTACATTTCCCGATACAACAAAAAATAATGAGATTAAATAAGAAAAAAAAGAAGCCATTTCTCCCCCCCCCCCTAACACCTCCTTTTTGATGCTTCCAAACCCCCATTAATCACACACACCCCCCACCACCACCAATTTGATTCCCTCCCCTCCCCTCCCACCCCTAAGAAGATAATATCATCAAAGAGACCCTCCCTCCCCCCCGTCTCTCCTATCACCTAATCGCGTTGGATGAACGACATGTGCGCCGAGCTTGATTCTGGGACGAGGATCGTCTGCGAGGACGAGGAGGCGGGGGAAGACGGCCCGAAGGACATCGTCGTTGAAGAGGAAGTAATGGGAGGAGGAGGAGGAGGGAATGGCGGAAGTAACGGGGAAGCGGCGGGAGGGTTGCTGCCTACGCACGAGTCCTCTCAAGGCCTCCCCAACCAAAACAGCAGCACTCCTCACTCGCTGCCGTTGAACGAGGTTACACGTTCAACGTTATCTTGCTTCTTCATTAATTCTCTCTTTTTATATATATATTTTTAATGTCGGGGGATCCCTTCTACTTGCACACGCTCTTACAGCCTCGGATAATTACATGTTCCACGTCACGATGGTCAGACGAATAAGCGAAAAATTTTTTTCACCAAATTATTCGACTCCTTCACATATCAATGATACTTGACCCCATAATTTTTTTTTGTATAGATGACATGTGAAATCTTTTTTCATTTTGATTTTCTGAATAATAAGAATACTAAGAATTTCATTAAAAATAAAAATATAAAATATTTCAAGTTTTTAGAACAGCTTTTACCATTTCTTTTCACTGTATTTTTCTTCTTTTGTAAAAGGAAAAAATCGATATCCCATTTTGCGGAAATAATTTCAGGCTTGTTGGGTTTAAGGGAGACAGCTTCGCCCACAACTCCCGCTATTTGAAAAAAAAGGAAAATAAAGAAAGAATATATACTTGGTCGACATCATAAAATAGTAGATATATTGACATTAGGGATGTAAGCAAAGAGTAAAAAAAAGCTTTACTGTTGTTGTTTATGCTCCTGAGTAGTTAATTACTATAATGAGTCCTTTTGAATTCCCCCAATCTTTTGGTATAGGAAATATCATGTTGGGGGGGGGGGGGGGATTACTTGTTGAAGATGGGATCAATCATATGACAAACTAAAAGCCCATTTTTTAATCAAAGATATTTTTTGAGCTTTTTCTTTATCATGTGGGATAATTATTTAATTTGGAAGGACCACAAATTAGAATTTGTCCTACATTTCCCCCATTGGCCTAATGTCTTCTTACAAAAAAAAAAAGAAGACCCCTTTTTAAATACCTCAACTTTTTGGCAACTTTGGGAAAAAATTTAATATTGGAACAAATAATTTAACAATTGTATATATGTAAAGGGAAGGTTCACATTCACTCCTAGAGTTAATGCCATGTTGTTGTTATTACTATTATTGTTATTGTTATTTTACAAGTTGAGGTAAAAGAAGTCATGCATATTCATGTTAGGGAGGAACTAATTGTGATGATGTCGCAGGCCTCGCAGGAACTGCAGTCCCTGATGAAGATCTCGGGGCCCATCGTGATGACGACGATGCTCATATTCTCGCGGTCGGTCATCTCCATGCTCTTCCTAGGCCGCCTCGGGAATCTGGAGCTTGCCGGGGGATCCCTGGCGCTTGGGTTCGGGAACATCACGGGGAACTCGATCATAAAGGGCCTCGCGATAGGGATGGACCCGATTTGCGGCCAGGCCTTTGGGGCTAAGAAATGGTCCGTTCTAAGCCAGACCTACCAAAAGACAAGCTGCCTGTTGCTCCTGGTTTGCATCCCGATCTCGGTCCTGTGGCTCAACATCGAACCCATCTTCAACAAGTTAGGGCAAGACCCGGAAATCACGAGGTATGCCCAGGTCTACATGATATATTCGATCCCGGAGCTGTTCGCACAGGCTTCGTTACATCCCCTGAGGACATTTCTTAGGACACAAGGCTTGACAGCCCCATTGACCATTGCTTGCTTGTGGTCAGTCGTGTTGCACCTGCCGATTAATTACTTCCTAGTCATTTACATGGGGATGGGAGTGAAGGGCGTGTCGCTGGCCCTCGCTTGGAACACGATCAACCTCAATCTTGGTCTCGTCGCATACGTGACATTGTCCGAGAAGCCCATAAAGCCCTGGCACGGGGTCACGTTCCTCTCGTTATTTCAAGGGTGGCAGCCGCTGCTCGCGTTGTCTCTCCCGAGTTGTCTTTCGGTGTGCCTGGAATGGTGGTGGTACGAGATCATGTTGTTTCTGTGCGGCCTGCTGAGTGATGCCAAAGCGGCTGTTGCGGCGACAGGTATCCTGATACAGACAACAGGGTTATTGTACACATTCCCGTTTTCCGTGAGCTCGGGGTTGTCTGCTAGGGTTGGGCAAACATTGGGTGCGGCACGGCCATCTCACGCGCAACTTATTGCGATTGTCGGGATAACGGTCTCGGTCGCCTACGGGTTGGCTGCTCTAGTGTTCGCGATCGCTATAAGGTCAGTCTGGGGGCGGGTCTACACCAACGAGCCGCAGATCCTGAAGCTCGTCTCAGCCGCGATGCCGTTAATCGGGTTGTGTGAGGTGGCAAACTCGTTGCAGACATCAGCATGCGGGGTGTTGACGGGGACGGCGAGGCCCAACATTGGCGCCCGGATAAACCTGTTCTCCTTCTACGTGGTGGGTTTGCCGGTTTCGATTGCGGCAACGTTCGGGCTG
Source organism: Melastoma candidum (assembly GCA_023653495.1). NCBI lineage: Eukaryota > Viridiplantae > Streptophyta > Magnoliopsida > Myrtales > Melastomataceae > Melastoma > Melastoma candidum. The sequence goes on along the minus strand of CM042891.1, from coordinate 4,554,751 downwards.
AGGCTGGGATTCCAGGGGCTGTGGTACGGGCTACTGGCATCTCAGATCTCCTGCGCGTGCCTAATGACTTATACCCTAGTCAAGACAGACTGGAGGCACCAGGTGAAGAGGGCAAAAGAGCTGACGAGCGCGGTCGGCAATAGCAATAGCGATAGACTCGATGACGGCAACGATGTAGAAACCGGGCTACTACAGTCCGATCAATGACAGAGAGTATGCGGATCCCCCATGGAGTAAATACAAGGTAGGGTTTTCATTCAGATGGCTGTCCCCCTCCTCTGGTTTTTTCGTGTTGGGTCATGGCCCTAATTGATGCTCACTTTCTTTGAATTTCGACCCCTCTATTTGTTTGACTGAATTTTGTATAGTCGACCACTTGATCATGTACAATTTGATTAGTGTTTTTGCTAGAAATGACTCCCATTGGATCACTTGACATTTGAATTCAGAAAATACTGTAGGGATTAAATATCAAAGTGTACACATCAAGAATTTGCTTGCTCGATTCTACGGTAACACTTCTTTCATGGGCTTATTACTTGCTAAATCTTTTGTCGGCTCACTAAGTGAAGTACCCATGTTAGGCCCAAAGAAAATAAATGGGCTTCAAACCATTGGGCCCGACCGAAAGCCCATGAAAATCATTACCTGACTATTGTTCCCATTGGATCGATGGAAATCCTTGAATTATATAACTTTATGTGTGTTGTTTCCTTTGATATAATGTCCCGTTAAAAAATATGTTTATCGCAAACAAAACATAATATTCATAATTGGCATAACTTCAATATGATAAATACTCTTACGGAACGAGGGTAGGGTTGGGAAATAAGTTAAATTTCACAAAGATATTTTTTAGGCCTAATTAGCAAATATATAATGTACTATACCCCATTTTTCCGATCTATCCCGTCGTCTGAAACGTATCGTACAGTAACCCCATGTAAGGCCGTTACTTCAAATGTATCCTCCGTTAGGTCTACTCTTAACGGCGTCCGACGTGTCGCACACGTGGCCTGACGCCGTTAATTATATCTGTTTAGATGGAAAACCCCATTTTATCCCAATCCCTTTCTGACCCCCCTTATGTTCAATCGAGCCTATATGCCCTAATTTCACCCCAACCCCTTTCATTCTGTGTTGTCTAGTACCCTAATTTCTCCCTTCACCCGATTTCATCTGACCCCTTCACGCCTTCACCCACCCGATTCCGTCCGACCCCTTCACGCCTTCACTCACATTATTCCGTCCGACCCCTTCACACCTTCACTCACATTATTCCGTCCGACCCCTTCACCCCTTCACCCACTGATTTCACCCGATTCCATCTGACCCCTTCACGCCTTCGCCCACCCGATTCCGTTTGATCCCTTCACGCCGAATTCGCCCTAATTTCACCCACTGATTTCACCCCTGAGCCGATTCCGCCCTAATTTCACAGTCTTCACCACTGGTAACTTTTTTCTTCGTTTCCCTTTACATTTCCTTAATGTAGGTTTGTATGACTTGGTAAGTTAGTCTGACTTGGTATTGTTTATCTATTAGGCTGAGATGGATGTGCAAAGCGGTGATTTGATTTTTCACGTAGGTGGTAAACTTAGTTTAAGTGGACGAGTGAGGTACTGTGGGGGAAAATTAACTAAGTTCGAAGACGTAGATGTTGACAAGATAGGATATTTTACCATTATGAACTTGGCTAGAAGGGCTGGATATGAACCTAGTAGGATGTGGTTCGCTAAGCCTCGGAAGAGCTTAGCTAAAGGGTTGACAGAAATCTTGACTGATAGCCAAGTTAGTGAGATGGTTTCTTTGTTGCTTAAAGCTAAGTATATTCACATATACGTTGAGGGTGATGAGAGAAACATGAGTCTTCCGGAGGAGGAGGAACAACAATTGGAGGTAGAGGATGAGTCTATTGAAAATGTGGTTCCTGATCGGTTGGAAAAGGAGATGGATTTAGATAGTGAGATTAGTTCAGACTATGTTGGGTCTGAGGATGTTGTCGGGTATGGAGATAGTAAGGGTGAGGGACAGATTGTAGCTAGTGGGATTAAGTCAAGAATGTATGATCCCGAATGTGATCATAGGACCTTAGTGTTCGATATTGGTTTGAGTTTTGATGACTTAGAACAATTTAAGCATGCTATTCAGGATTATGCCATTTGTAATGGTGTAGATGTTCATTGCGTTAGAAGTGATAACAAAAGAATGGAGGTCGCGGTTGGTAAGGGTTGTCCTTGGCGAGTGTATGCTGGGTGGTTGCAACGGGAAAGTACCATTGTAGTGAAGTCGTGTAACACGGAACATAAATGTACAAGATCGCTGAAAAATCATCAAGCTAGTGTTACATGGTTGGCGCGTGAGTTCATCAAGAACAATCGACCTCTTGACTCAATGATAGTGAGAGATATTATGGTCGATTTGATGGAGAAGTATTCCCTTCAGGTTAACAAACTCCAAGTGTACTGTGCTAAGTGGCATGCTCAGGAACTGTTGAATGGTTCAATTGAGGAGCATTACAAGAAAATTAGGAGTTACATTGCTTTCCTGAGTAAGATGTGCCCGGAAAGCACATTCAAGCTGGAGCTTGAGTTTACTCCAAGTTTAGGACTGTTCAACACATTCAAACGGTTGTATGTCGGAAATGTATAAGTGTTGGAATCTTGCTATGTTGCTTCTGAACAAATCTGGGAATGTTGGAATATTGTAATATTGGGAATATGCTAATGTAGTAACTTTTTCACTCTCTGTTACTTATTAAATGATGCATATCAGGCTGGGAATCTTTCAAGCTGGGAATGTAGCAACTTTTTAACTCTCTGTTGCTTATTAAATGAAGCATATAAGGATAACATCCCTGGATATCATATCAGGATAACATTACAAGCTAACATTACTTAACAGTTTTCATAATTCATACAGATGCATATCAGGATAACATTACATTATGCTCACTTAACAACAACTACATAGGATAAAATACATACTAATGCAAATAAAACACAACACAACATATATCTATTTTCTCCAGCCTTCAGCATCTCTATTTCGGCTTTCGCTTTGATCAAATCAACCTCTGTATTCCACAATTTAGCTTCAACAGCAGCAACTTGAGGGATCTTTGCAGGCTCCGAAACAACTCCACCACTAACTTTGAGGTCAATCCATTCAAAAAATCCACATCCACCATCCGAATCCTTGTAACGAGAACATCCATAATATCTTCGACCAAAATTTTTTGCATTTGTAGTTGTTTTAACATTACACTGAATTCCACAAAATACAAAATACAGTTCGGCCACTGGAAGAGCTTCTGGACGTACTGCTATTGCAGAAACCCATTGCCCGACCACGCTGCACGTCCATCTAGGGGGGACCTTCTGGAACGTACAGCTTCTGGAAGAACACAAACACAAAAAATTGAAAGGTGGAGCCGGGGAAACTTACTGTGATGGGGGAGCGGGGACACTTACTGGGATTACGCTTCTGGGGGAGCAGGGGACACTAACTATGATTACGCTTCTGGGGGAGTCCGGGGTGCCGATTATGGAAGGATTGGTTGACGGGGAGAGGGGGGACGGAGGAATTAGGATTCAGGGCCGGAGACGGATGAAAGGGGTTGGGGTGAAATTAGGGCATATAGGCTCGATTGAACATAAGGGGGGTCAGAAAGGGGTGGGGGTAAAATGGGATTTTCCATCTAAATGGGTATAATTAACGGCGTCAGCCCACGTGTGCGACATGTCGGACGCCGTTAAGAGCAGACCTAACGGAGGATACATTTGAAGTAATGGCCTTACATGGGGTTACTGTACGATACGTTTCAGATGACGGGATAGATCGGAAAAATGGGGTATAGTACAGGATATATTTGCTAATTAGGCATTTTTTTAAATATTAGGATAAAGTGGAAAAAAATAAAAAAGTTTATAATATATTTAATAATTTGATTAAAATTTTAATTGACACTAAATGTCATGTACACATCAACGCAAGTCTAACGTATAATTGAGTCTAATCTCCAAGATCAACCCGTCGAGCAGGGACGAAAGTCGGCCTTAGTGATCCGATGTTGCCGAGTGGAAGGGTCGTCGCTCAATGGATAAAAATTACTCACATCGACCATTCATCAATAGGGCCCTGGTCGGTCACTTTTCCGGGCCGGATCTAAAAAAAAAGTTAATAAAATAACCAATTTTCATTGTTTTTTAAATGAGAAAATTAGGAAGGTTTGGTACCTTGATGTCGGCTCTTCGCCACTTGGGGCTGTAGTGTGTTCCAAGGGTTGGACTGTTTGCTGTACGTGCGCCTTCCGGCCTAGCGCGCGCAAGGCGGTTCTGGCAACTCGAGGATCCGGGCCCGCTCCCCCGAGGCCCAGTCCGGTCGGCGTTACGGCTCGAACGCCGGACGCTGCGGAAAGGGATCCGGGTTGGGCCTTCCATTGATTCGCGAACGGGTATGCGGGACGTTTCGCCAACCATCTTCAGTTCCCTGAAGGTGGCGAGCGAGAAGCTGCGTAAGACCGCACTCGTGAATTTTTAAGAGGGCCCAAGGAGCGGCTCGGTCTGCCGTCACCTCATCCTAAATGGCTCCAAAAAAAGGGTAGGATTTAGTTTAACTTTGGAAAACTTGTTCGGAGTCGCCACCGACTTAGTTTAAAAATGGAGTGATTTAAGTCGAAAAAATCAGAGTTTGGGTTCGGGGACTCCCATTTACTAACCTTTGTATTCTAAAAACATGCGAAAAGGGTGGCGATTTGTCCAAGAATTTAACTTTTGATTGACGGGTGTTAGGCCCGATCCGGGAGTAGGCAGGACTCTTATCGACGATTTAACGGGCGTTGGACCCGAATTTAGGTTGGTTTGGTTAAAACAAACATGCGACGTAAATTCTAGAGCCTAGACAAACGCGCAATCACAAACAAGTATTTAGATCAAAAGAGCGGGGAAGGGCGGTGATTGCGAGCCTATACACTTGGGCCCGCAATCCGTTTCAAGTGGGCTTAAAGAAAATTCGGGGAGGCCCGCACCTCCCCTTTGTACCTTTGATTGAAATTTGGGGCCGCTTTAAGCCTTCGAGTCCACGCGGTTTGATACACACGCATTCGAGTTAATCTTCGAAATTTCGAAATTGATCTTCCGAGATTAAGTACTCGATGTACATGAAAAGAAAAATTAAGAAGTGGTTAGTATCGTCAAATTCAAATGAAATTCGATTAAATTGAGAAAGGTAAGGTTTGTCTTATCGTTTTGATCGGAAATGTGCGCTTGGCATGAATTGTCGATGATATCCGAGAAGTTTCCCCATATTTTTCATGCAAAACAAAGAGAGATGGATGTTAGTCATGTATAATAAAAAATTAACTATTCGATGAGAACGTAATTTTAACGAAATAGAATTCTTTTGAAAATTCTAAATAAATCCTAAATGTTTAATGGTAACTATCAACCCGAGAGATAAAAATGTATTTTACTAATAAATTTGTTTATTGCCGTTAAAATTTTACGAAGACATGAATAACTATCATGATAAAAATCATGCGGTGAGAATAATGTTAAAAGAAGGATTTCAATGAAAATAACCTATCTAACCTGGAGCCTCCGTCGGTTGAAGGAATAGACGACCCAAATAGCGCTGTTGACGCAGACCATCCCAAGACCACAGAAATACTACCGCGGAGATGAACGCTTCTGGGGGGGCCACATTGCTGCCGGGGAAGGAAGTCCGTCTTGGAACTGCGGATCTACTGAAAGCTCAAGCTCCCGTCGGTCATGGTCACGTGGAGTCGTGGTAGATTCGCCAGGGGGCCCTCTAGCTCCCTGAGGGAAAGATAGATCGGCGCTGCCGTGGGAGAGGCCGCCTTGGGTTTGCCAGGGGCCGAGTCCGCGTCGCTAAGGACAGGCCGGATCGGGGTCGGGGTCTTCACCGGAGGTCTGAGAAAGGGGAGTCGTCGGGAAGAGATGGGCTCGCCGGATCTGGGTTGGTGGAGCTTCAGGAAGCGCCGGAGAAGAAGGTTGCCGGTTCGTCGTCGGGGCAACTGGTCGTGGAAAGGTGGAGCTCCGTCGTGGCTGGGTCCGGGGCGGCTGGATGTGCTGCTGTGGGAGACGCCGGGAAGCTGTTGACGGGGCGTCTGGCCACTGCTGGAAGGTCGAGGCAGAGGGAGCTCGCCGGGGTTGTTGGGGATGCTGTGCTGGAGGAGGCGAGGTGCTGGGTCACTGCTGGATGAGGCCAGGACGGAGGTGGTTCTGAAGGGGGGAACTGATTTGCGGCTGGTGGGGCTGTGGTCGTCGGCGGGGGGTTATGGGCGCTGGGAGACGCCGGAGGAAGATCGTCGCTGGGGGGAGGTGAAAGCTCGAGGTTTTGGTGGCTGAGGTGGTCGTCCATCGTCGCGGATGGGGTTGGGTTTTGCTGCTGTGATGAAGGACGAGCGCTGGAGAAGCAGGGTTGTCACAGTGCTGGTTCGTGGAGATGCTGGTGCAACTGAAAAGTGCAGAACGTCTTCGTCTACCTGCACATGAAGAAGAAAAGATCAAAAGGACAAGAGGGCTCCTTACTAGGAGCCTGGAAGCTATTCCTTGCTAACAGAAAACAGTTGGAGCCGACTGAGACACCTATAGGAGGAGATTTGTCTCCATCACTGCTGCTGAGAAGGGATGTCGATGATGGCTAGCAGCGGCCGTTGGTGACGCTGGAGTTGTCGTCGGAGGTTCATTCGCTGATGGCGTGTCCAGAAGAGCCGAAGTCCACTACCCCCAGAGGTAAGACGTACCTTTCCTTGCCTTTATCCGATCCCCTTGTTTGGGTTGGCCACTTAGGGAGTTCCTGTTAAGTTGATGGAACTTACCTTGGTTAGGATTTGTTGAAGACGGCTGGGCTCCTCGGTGGTGAAGGCAGCTGCAGCAAGGTTGATCCAAGATGGGGAGGAATTGTCTGAAGAGAAGGATCGTTCTTTTTTGGAAAGAATTCACCAAGGCCTCCCCTGAAGAATAAAATCAAGAACGAAGAAAGGCTCCTGAAGAAAATGAATGCCCCTCCCTTTGCGGCTGGTGCAGCCTCGTTCCTTTTAGGAAGGTGTCCTCCTCGAGCTTTGCCAATTCTACCCTCCAATTCTTCTGGTTAGTTTCTTTTTTCTCAGTTTGGTTCCCTTTTCTTCTTTTCTAGTTGAATTCCTTCTGATTTAGTTAGAATTTCATTGACTCCGGTTAGGGGATCCTGGCCGTTAGGGGACACAATCCTCCGGGGCGTCGCCGAATTGCCCTTTTCTGCAGGTGGCAGGCAGAGATTGGCAATTTGAGGAAATTTCAGGTTGTTGTGCATGAATTGGCAACTATCAGAAAAGGGGTGTGTGGAAATCATCCTTGGCAGGATTTTTGCCGGGGAATCAGGTGAATTGGGGCTTGGGCCATAAAGACAATGAGTTTGGGTTTTAGGTTGTACCATGGGCTTTGGATCAGCATGCTATGGACATGCTGTGGGCTGGCTTCACAATGGGTTAGTGACTAATGGTTTTTCTTGTATGGACCGGGGAATTGAAGCCCCTCCAAGGCCCTCAACTGGTTTCCAGATTACTGCAAAATTCCTCCTTCCATTTAATTCCACGTGAGTATAAAAAATGTTTTGTTGAGTGAATTGTAACATCCTTGGTTCTGTACGAGTTGTAACAATTCTGATTCATGCTGCTACAGTCGGCAAGGATTCTTCGCTGGGATAAAGGATGAGGCTTTGCGGTCGTGTGGCAAACAATGTCGATCCCTCAGCTGGTCTGGATGTGGGATAGTACAGCTAATGAGCTTCGTCGGAGTTGGAATCTCTTTTGGAGGTAGCTGCAAAGTCAGGTTGGCTGCTGCTCCGGGAACAGGGTCATCTACTGCTGGGTTGGCGAGGAAGACCGCCGCTGGATTTAACCAAGGTACTTCACCATCATGTCGGATGTCCACTGCTGGATTGAGCTGGGTAAGGATGCGAAGATGGGCTGTGTTTGGATAGCCTCTGTTTGCCCTTAATTTGTCCAATGAGAGTTCACAGCTTAAATAGAGGTTACTGTTGGCGTTCGCAGACGAGACTCTTGCATTGAATGCGGGAAGTTTGCGGCTGGTCGATGTTGTTGTTCTGCTGCTAAAGTTGTTGTGACTGCCGCCGCTGCTGCAGGAGCGGCTGTTGTTGAGTTATATGCGTAAATGAGCTTAATGTATCCCCTTGTCCGGATTCCATAGAATTGTTTTTTTGTAATGAATTCATCACGCTCCGTTGGGCACTTTTGCATAAATGTTATAATGCGTTCCAGTATGGTTTCAATCTCCTCTGACTTGGGGCGCATTGACATGCTATTGCCGCAGTAATTGAGACTGTTGAGGCTACGATTGTTGAGGAGGCTGAAACGACAATCTCTTTTAAGAGTTGAATTTCGTAATCCATTTGAGGTATTACATTTGCCCATTAAAGCGGTACGTGAGCTGGGTTCAGAATGTCGTAAGACAGTTCGGTCCATATTCGGTGTAAACGTTAAAGCATTGAGAGGACTTTTCCCGAGAGGATCGAAAAATAATAACGTTAGATTATATAATGATGTTTTTCAAATATTAAACTAAATAAAAAAAGAAAAAAACTTACGGAACAAAACACCGGGATGAAAAAGTTTTCCCAAGTGCGTCCATTTATTCTCTCAATCAATCAAACTTCCCAGAGGTTTGTGTCTTTTTACCTTTGTTTTCAAAAATATTTTATGGGTTAAGGCTCTAGTTTTCAATATTCCCTTTTTACGGTTACCTCTTTCCTCCTTTTTCTTTTGACTTAAAAATAACCCAAAATTTTTCCTTTCTTTATAATCTAGTCCTTCAAGACTAATTTAGAAAATTTTTCTTAAGCGGGCTCTGATACCAATTAGTAGACTGAAGATGAACGATGCAAATCAACTCCCTGAAGAGCTAGATATCAGCATGCTAGTTATTCTTCAGAATTGACAGGAATCGCACTTAAGAAGATTTTCCCAATTGTCTTTGTCGTCGGCGTTCCACCAACCTCAAGTACTCGTTAGAGTATTTCGAACTTGCTGTAAATCCGAGATTGGACTTACCTTCCGGAAAGTATTCCTCGAATTCACTCTGTACTAGAGTCAGTTCTTCTAATTTCTTAGAATAACTCTCTACCAACTTTGATAACTGAGTTATCTGTGCCGATAGATTATCCAAGCAATCTACCACTGTATTAAGAAGTCCAGTAGTAGAATCCTTGCCAACTCCGTGATCCAAATGGAATAATTCAGAGTTTGGGCAATCAGTCATAAGAATGACCCGTGCACTGCACCACTTTAATCTCTTGATTAAAGTCTCTCTCTTAAAACATAAACAACTTAAATCAAGATGCTTATCATACCTTAATCTTCTGGCAGCTCAGAGGGTTCACCAAGTTTCCGCAACTTCCTGGGACTCAAGAGACGCTCACTTCTCAAATGTGAGAATTTTGCAAGAAGGAGAGGCTCTTCTGTGTCTTTCAAATGCCCTTACCACGAGGGTCTTATATAGACACTCCTCATCCAAAAACAAGGTTTAGTCATAAAGACTTTTCCTTCAAGGTTTCGATTCGTAAATCTAACCTTAAGTTAGTTTTAATCAATTCTGATTAATTCTAACTCCCCTTGGTTCCTTAAGGTATTGTTGGAGGACAATCAAAGAAATTTGACTCAGAGAGATGTGAGAAAAAATTTCTCTATTCAGATTGCCTCCCCTAAAATGGTAGAGGGTTGTGAAATATATACACAAACAAGCTGGTGTCTATGCACTGTTTGCCAGCTCAAAAAGCAAAAGAATCTACTTTTACAAAAGCTAACTAGACTACAAAATTGTCTAGTCTATCTCTATATAGTCTTTTTTTTCCTGTCTGCATCACTGCTTCATCCAAGGAGATGCCTTCTTCTCTGGCGTGTGAGGACTCGCCAGTTCCTTCCAAGAGTCCCTGATCAGCATTTTGTTGGCTCTTTCTTCATCATGCTTGAATCGCTGCGTCAAGGATTTATCAGTGTAGTCAGCGATTTTACTCCAGACTTCGAAGGTGTCTGTCCGGAGGCACAGTTCAGAGTTCTCCTTCCTCCAAAAACTATCTAGAAGATCCAGAACTCTCTCCCATCCTCTTACCCCTGCCGGCTCATCTGCATAGCTGAGATAAGAACGGAGAATCGTGACAGTTGTCATCCCGTCACTAAGCACATAATATAGCTCCTTGTGGGCAAATACGTGCTCCAGCACATCTTTTAAGAACTCAACCTTTATGGCCTTTCTTACAGTCTTATCCTTGTTATACTTGCACCATAAACCTCTCTGATCGAGGTCCTGTTTTTGAGGTTCTATCATATGCCTACTTTCACTAGGATGGATATCCCACACTTGCATATTAGGAAGAATTACCTTCCCATATTCCTCGTGTTCTTCCTCTTCCATCGTAGTGCTAGTAATCAGTGCCGTGGCATATTTTGAACCATAGCCAAGACACCCAAGTATGAACTTTACCAATGGAGGCAGTTCGTTTGTCTGTTCTGGCTCTGATCTATCGATCTCCAGAATATCAACAAACCCCGCATACAAATAAGGTAAAGCAACTCCCACCATACCCGAACTAATCCTCAGGGATGGCCACTTCTCCGATATCCAGTGTAGATACGGTTGAAGTACAGAGTTCTCCTCGAGCGAGGATTCTCTCATATCCACAACCACCTTTGAAGTCTCGTAGTCTTTAACTTCCAGCAGTAATATGGACATAGTCATTGTCAGGATTTGCTGTCTATCTCGTACCGATTTAGACAACTCTTCCCCATCTGCAGCCTTGTAAGTTAACTTGGCTTCCAGATCTTTGATGTAATCAATCGCCTTTGCTACGAAAAACTTAATTTGGGCTTGGTAATTTCTCTTAATACCTCCCATCAGTCCTCCACAAACAACAGTGGCATCCCAAGATAGGGATCCATCTTCGAAAGATTCCAAATCAAAAAACCAATATCTATCCAGATCTTCATGACCTTCGTCATCGTGAGCTTGCTCACCAGGTTTAACTGAACCTCCTTCAGGAATTACTTCCTCAAGGTTCTCCTGAGTTTGAGGATTACCTTCTCCGAGTGTTCCGGGTATCTCGTAATTGAAATACTCGTCGTACTCCATGTCAGCCGCCTCATCAGGTTGTTCTTCCTTTTGAATTGGCTCGCCAATGAAAGCTTTGAACTTTGCTTCATCTTCAGCATACTCACTCTCCACCCTCGCTTTCTGTTCCTCCTTGCTTTGTAGGATTTTACAGCTTGGTTAATAGAGATTTTCTGCTCCTTGGCCAGATAATTACGGCAGTAATTGAACTGCTCCGTGGTCAGTGGATACCACCAAGGTTCCTCAACCTTATCGTCCTTCTTAGGACCAGAAGACTTAAGCTGCTTCACTTTCTTCTTCTTTCTGGCTTTCTCCTGGGAATTGGCCTGAGCTTTTTCCTTCAGATCTGCCATCTTTGCTTTCCCTTTAGAGCTCACCTCTTCAGGATCAGCCATCTTCTCTTGAAGATCTGTCTTCACGTTTCCTTTGGGGTTGACATCGTCTTCTCCCTTAGGACCCGTCACTCCCTTCTGGGAATCTTTCTCCGCTTTCCCTTTGGAATTGGTTATTACCTTTTCCTTTGGTTTAGCCATTCCTTTCTGGGAATCATCTTTCGTCTTTCTTTTGAAGTTAGCCGGAGCTTTCTTCTTAGGATCAAACATCTCCTTCTGGAGATCTGTTTCCGCTTTCCTCTTGGAGTTGGTTGTTACCTTCTCCTTGAGATTAGCCACACCCTTCTGGGCATCTACAGTTTTTAGCTTACTGGGACATTCGAATGATCTATGTCCCGGTCGCTTGCACTGCCAGCACAAAGCTGATTTCGTTCCAGAGTTGGAACCAGCATCACCATGCTCACTTTCCCTCTTGATAGGATTAGGACATAACTTCTTGGAGTGTCCCTCCTGCTTGCATCTCTAGCAGATCTTCTTCTTTGCTGCGGGATCCATCTGGAAGTTCTCCAGAGAGAGAGTCAGCTATTATATTTTTGTCTGAAGAGATATACTCGACATCGAATTTATAATAGCTAAACCACTCTTGCAACCTCAAAAGTCTAGTTTGCCTAGCCTCTTTGAGGTTCAGACTCATAAACCTTTTTACATAGGTCGAGTCAGAACGCACTAAGAATTTCTTAGGTGCCAAAAAGATGTAAAAGGCTTTTATTCCATTTTTTAAAGCCAATACCTCTTTTTCATGTATCGGGTACCGGAGTTCATACCCCTTAAAACTACCCGACCAATACTTACAAACGGGTTCTGGTTTCCTTCTTTTAATTTTAAGGACAGCACCCCAAAAATCGTTTAAAGCATCTATTTCCAAGATTAACTCATCCTTATCAGATGGTAAAGAGAGTTGAGGTAGATTTTTAACCTTTCTTTTAATTCTCTGAATAGCCTTAGTGTCCTCATCTTCCCATAACCAAGGATTTATCGAAGAGGTTTTCTTCGAAATCCTACCTAGATCTTGGGAAAGATCCTTCACAAACTTTCTTGCATGGTTAACAAATCCACAAAATCTTTGGACCTGTTTTCTATCCTCAAGTTTGTCAGGAAAATCAACAATTTTCTCAGCAATATGCTTTGTAATTTTATCTTTCCTTGCTCAATTTCCATGCCTAGAAAATTAACTGACTCCTTAAACCATTCTATCTTCCTTTCCGATAGAATCATGCCCTCCTGTAGGAAGACATCAGTCACCTTATCAAGGTGTCTCATGTGGTCGTCTTCAGTCTGACTGTAGACTAACACATCGTCAATATAGACCGCACAAAATTTTTGGACTTGCTTGAACGCACTATCCATTTTGCGCTGAAACATGCCTGGAGCATTTTTCAGGCCGAACGGCATCACCAGCCATTCAAACATTCCTTGCGGAGCATTGAAGGCAGTTAGAGGAACCGATTCTTCCTCCATCTTGACTTGCTAGTATCCACTTTTCAAGTCAAATTTAGAGAAGAACTTTGGTTGGCTCAGACTAACCCTGTCAATTAAATCTCCCGCAGTGGGAATCTTATAGCCATCGTCTTTTGTAGCTTTGTTAAGCTGACGATAATCTATAACCATTCGTGCTTTACCCCACACCTGCTCGGCATGATTAATTACCATAAAGGCAGGACTAGAATGCGGACTATAACTGTCCCTAATCAAGCCTTTTCCAAGCAACTCAGGAATTTGTTTGTCAAACTCCTCAACCATTTCAGCCGTATACGTAATGTTTATGGCTCTTATAATGGTTCCGGGATCCTTTAACTCGAGTCTAGCCTTTAGGCCATTCCGACTCCACAATTTTAATGGATCTTCACTAAAATTGTCGGCAAGTTTTACCAGAAACTTATCTCATTTCACACCACCTATGGACACATGATGGACATCCTGTACAAAAGGTAGGTTTTCCTTTTGTCCTTTCAGAAAGGCATTATCAATTATGATGTCTGCCTTTAATAAAGGATGGCCCAGGATCTCTTTTATGATGAACTGTTGTCCACCAATAAAGACAGACACATTATTGGCCTGATGGCTGACTATTGTCGCCATTCCATCTATGTTTACCATGTGGATAGGTTTCTACAATGGTTTCCACCACTCATCTGGTAGATCATTGAGTCTAGCACAAGTTATGCTACACCCAGTGTCTATCAAAGTATCCAAGGAATACTCATAGTATCCAGGAAACTTGAAGGTTAGAGCAACATATGTGCTCAAGTCTTCTTTCCTAACACTAAAACCAATATTCTTAGGTACCTTTTGGGATGGTTCTATCATCCTCCAGATTTCGTCTATCGGTATAGACCTCTGCTTGGCTATTTGCTCAATAACTTTACAGACTTCAGGAATACTGGATAAAGAGTTATCCTGATAGGTTACTCTCATCATCCGTATCGATTCCTCTCTCGATTGATCTACCGGATCTTCATAGACTGGTAACGATACCTGTCTATATCCTACAATTCTACCCGTATGTTGAGACGGGGTTCTCGAATCAGTAGACCTTCGAGACATTTCTTCTATTAGTGGTGGAGTAGATGCTTCTGCTGGTTGGGACACGATTATGTCATCTCCCACATCACTAGCTTTAGAAGAAACTTCAGAGAGCGTTTGACCCCTAGGCTCTCTCAGGAGTGGCATCCTCATAGGCAAATGCCTATCAGCTCTAAAACTTTCTCTAGACAGTTCTCCTAACATTAAAGTAATCTCATTACCTATTTGTCGGATATTAGCCGCACTAATCGGTCTAGAGCTACTACCAGGTTCAGTCATAACCCAATTTCTTGGCCAGGTTAACTCCAGTGGGTTCACCTCATGCCTATGAAATTGTTGGTAGTTATTATGAAATTCATCGAACAACTCAGTAAGTCTTGAGATGTTCCTCACACCCGGACTAGTGGTATTTACCAGTCAAAAAATTACCCTAGTGTGATACGCCAAAAATTTGGCCTGGGAATTCATTCTATCCATATTCATCGATTTGATTCTTAAGGTCAATGAATTTCCCAAACAGCGATCGTTCAGGGCCATCATGAAATTTGGATGGACCTAGAACCATACAAGTCCATGTGCAAGGTTAGCCTGTATACCTGATATCAGCTGATCTCTAAACTCTCGCCATCGTTTATCGATTACAGCTGCTACCACAGGACTATCTGCTGGTAAATGAAATAGCGGAATTAATCCTACGTGGATTAACCCAATGTGTATATAGTTATATACACCTCTCACACGTTGCATGGTTTCCCTAATGCGTTGTACGTTAAGTAATGGGATATCTAAAGTCTCAAGTTCCGTGCTTGTAACTTGAGTCGTTGCTTCTGTTTGTGAGATGTCTACTATCCATCTAAAATTAAATCTCGATACGTTATAGACTTCCCTCACATTAATATTAGGCAACCTCCATTCCAGCACTGACTAGGATGGATCTTCGTACTGGTGAGATTCCTCCAGTACCTGATTCGATGCTTCTAATGGGACCATCTCATCACCATCTCCATTTTGCTCTGCTCTCATCATGAACAGATGCATTTTCCAGATATCAGAATCCTCTTCTGAGTCTGTATCGTAATTTGATACAACCTCGTAGATAGATTATACTTCCGAATCTAAGTCAGAAATATCCTGCTCATCTATTGGTTCATAAGCCAGGGCTTCTTCCTCATGACTCCTGTCATCCAGAAACACCATTCGGAGTCTTTCTCTCGTTTGGCTTTTCTGAGGACAAGTAACCATTTTGTGGGCTTTTGATCCACAAAACCAGCAACAATTGCAGTTGCTCAACGGTTTTCCTTTTGGACATTTAGGTTCTCTGCCATGCTTTCGCTTAAAGGCTTCAATCCTATCTTTATCCTTAAGGTTAGTCCGTCTCCTCACAAACCTCCTTGGTTTGTAAGCAGGACCTCCTCTTTGTTTCCTCTGGAGGTCGCTCTTGGGCCAAACTTTCTTTTTGTTGTATCCAACAAATTTTCTTTTCTTGAGAAAGTTTTTTGTTCTCCCAGATTCGGTTTGAGTATCACATCCATACCTTCCAGGTACATACTCAATCTGAGAACAACAGCTCTTATTTAAGTAAGGCAGCTTCTTAGCCGCTTCCTTAACTTGGAGCTCAGTACACGCCTTCTTCATCGCATACTTAACTGCCTGAATTTTTCCTCCGAGTCCAGAGACAATCTTTTCCTCACTCAGAAGTAATTCATAAGCCTTTTGCGCAACTTCCGGCCAAGGTTCTGGAAGTTTTACAAAAAATGTTCCTAATATGAACTGTTGAGATACTACGTCCAGATTGTAATAATACTTCTGGAATTCACATACGTAGTTATCAAACCAGCACATATCACAGATCTGTAGTTTTACCAGAGCAGTCAGCGATTGCTCTTTTTCCACAGTCTCAGTGGATAATGAAAAACCACAGAACTCCCGTTTTAATACATCAGCGATAATTGCTAACACACCATCAATGGTCAGCACCTGATCTATCTTTTCTTTGATGTCAGTATGAGCCACCAAAGATTTCCAATATTTCTGCGCCATTCCCATGAGGGCTGCAACACATAATTCATAAACTGATCCAGGGAATAAAATCCCTGTGGACGCAGTCATTCGAATCAGTGATAACCACTCATTTATCTTTTCAGATACGTGCTTCTCACAATCTATGTCCAGGAAAGCACCAGGGGTAATTATCGGTTTTAAAACGTTATCCCTTGGAACAAACTCTTGTTTAGTTCTGTGATGATAATCGGGCCTGTAAATTTCCCTCTTTGCAGTCACCAATTCATTAAACGTTCTATTGTCTAAATGAACTGGAATGTCCTCTGCCAGGCCTAAGGCTTTCCTTAGGTCCTTTGCCAACACTTCACTTTGAGAGTTCAAATTCGCATTTCGCTTTTGTGTATCTAAAATGTAAGGAGCCACTGACTCTTTATACATTTCGTCTACACTCTTGCCTTGATTCTGTTTGGAATTTCTTCCTCCCAGATTCAATCTTTCGACTGGTTTTCCTGTAGTACTTTCCAGTCCAGAAGTCGCCTCAGCTTCAGGCCTTTTTAAACTTCTTTCCTTTTCCAGAGCGTCTAGCATTGTGTTTACAATAGAGCCCACTTCCTTTGCCATTTGGTTTCGGCTTTCTAGACTTTCGGTATTCCCCTGAATGGTTAGCTGAGTTAAAATATCATTTATACTCCTACTAATTCCCAAAGGAGATAGCCTACACTCTGAAACGAACTCCAATCGTGACGGAGTCCCAGAAGGATTTCCCGAAGATTTTCCTTCTCCAGCCATCACAAGGACTTAATTGAAAGTTCTACCAAAATTTTGGGGGTTCGTTAAAAAAAATGCAAAAGAGGACAAAAAGGGGTAACAACCGTATTGGGGTAATTTCCAAACTTCCTACCCTATTCCCCAAAATATTTTTACTCACTATGGTATTCTGACTCTATCCTCAAACTTCCCATGCCAAACGCGATTTGGACGCGAAAGACGAGTTCAGTTCGCGCTGAGCTGACCGTAGCAAAGGTCTGAACTGAGATTGACCGAGAGAAGACTCAAGACTTCCAATCTCTCCTTTTCCTTGTCTCCTCCCTCTCCTCTTTTCGATTTTCCATGACTGACAAGTCAATGCCTTTCCTTTCCCTTGTCCCCTCTCCCTACCCACATCGTCCCTTGTCCGAAAACTAGGAATCCCACGTCTCCCCAACCCTTTGCCAGCGAAATCCCCACCGACCCATTTAACAGTCCTGTGCTAAGATCACGACTTCCCCGGATTTACGGTTACCCAATTGCCAAAAAGGTGGAAGCCGGGTGTAGGATCGGAAGAGGGATCCGATATTCTGTCAAAGATCGAGTCTTTAGGGTTTAGGGAAGGAAGGATTGTTGGGGTTGGCGATGGTGATGGTGGGGGTGTGATGCTGGTGGCGGCATAGGGAAGTGGAAGGGAAGGATGAGCGGGTCGGCCACCGCGGGGGCACTGAGGACGGCAGAGAATGCTGCGGAGGCGCTAGGGAGGGGATTCGATGCGAACAATGACACCAGGCTGTTGTATTGCAAAGGAGGCGGCGGGGGTGGAGCTGGGAGGGAGAGGTTAGTGGAGGTTGATGAGGAACATGTTAGGGATTTGTGGGTGTACGATGATGTTGTGGTGGGTAATGTGTCGAGGGATATCGGGGTTTCACGGGTTTCTGTCGGGAGGCAACAGTCTGGGATTTGTACCTTTCTCCAGGTGTGGTGTGATGAATTTGGCTTTGCTCGACTGAATGTGATTCTGGGATCAGTTGTTTGTGGGGAACCCTGGCTCTTCTGAAATAACAATTGTCCACTCTGGGCACAGATTCAGCTGATTTTGATTGAGGACACTTTACGACCTCAGAGAATGTTTCTATGAATAGTGTTGTGACATCGATAATGTGTACTATTCAAGTGCGATGTTTGTAGCTGAGGCCTGCTTTTGGGAGCATTTGATCTGATAATGTATACTATTCGGTTGGAACCTATTATTGTGCTACTAATACAGAGCAGTTGTTGGAATGCCTGGGAACTGTTTACATATTGTAGATAGGCTTGGAATGTGTTGTCTGTTTCTTCAAAGGAAGTATTAATCTGAATGAAGAAGTGGTTTGTCTTTGACTTTGTAGGAGATGCATGTAGTTTATTTCAACTTTTTTTGGCCCATTAAATTTACTTTAGCATATTGATCCAGATGGTGGAATACTTCAATAAAAAGGCGGGT
Source organism: Melastoma candidum (assembly GCA_023653495.1). Classification (NCBI taxonomy): domain Eukaryota; kingdom Viridiplantae; phylum Streptophyta; class Magnoliopsida; order Myrtales; family Melastomataceae; genus Melastoma; species Melastoma candidum. The sequence goes on along the minus strand of CM042891.1, from coordinate 4,536,476 downwards.
TTATCCAGCAGCCCTCCTCTGGGAAGTTTTAATTCCGCGTTCAACTTTACTGGCTCGAAGCATATCGATTCTGTGGCCACAAAGACCCTTTCTGCGGATGGGTTTTACATCCCTCTTGCGAAAGTTGAGTTGTGTAAATCCCCTCTAGGGTTGAGAGAGTATGTGCGACGTGCCGTCCCATCTGCATGGGACCCGGTGTCTTTGGCAAGGTACCCATGTTTTTTTTGTTCTTATTGTTAATCTGGAATTGTGAATCACGAATTAATGAAAAGAATTTACAGTAATTAACCACTGCTGTTCTTGCATGCTTTATTTTAAGTATTCCTAATAGTACCACTTTTCCCGAACTTTGCCTGTATTCTAGCTGACATTTGACTTTTTCATATGCAGAATTTCTCTTAATCCTTTCTTTTGAGCCTCTTTTTTTCATCTAACTTCTTTCATGACAAATACCTGGCAGTTTTATTGAGAATTTCGGTACACACATCATTACTTCAGTGACCATTGGTGGAAAAGATATGGTTTATATTAAACAACACCAATCTTCACCTTTGACGGCGCTGGAGATAAAGAACTATGTGCAAGACATAGGAAATCAGAGATTCTCTAATGCAGAAAGTCATATGAGTTTGGCCCATGGAAAAACCAGGGATAAGGCTAGTTCTGGAATATGAACTCTTGCTTTAGACGCAATTCTTTTATTTTTATTTCTTTCTTCGTTTGTATGTACTGATCCATCCCTGCCGTTCCTAACTTTCAACAGATTGTAGATCCTCACTTTAGTAGTCAAGGTATATACCCTCAGCCTTCAGGGGCGCCATATCTCACGGGGACAGAAGTAAGCAACATTTATGCTCTCTGAAGTTGTTAAGTTTTTCTAACGTGGATGACTGATGAATAGAGAACATGCTTCTAGTATAACTGAAGAATTGCCCTCCAAATAATTCTATGAAGTAAGGCAGTTACAACTACAGATCTGGGATAATAATGGTGAATTAAATCATGTCAGAAAGATGCAGATTAAAATTCGAACAGCCTAGTAGTTGCATGACTCCCTTTGTACAATCTCCATCAGATTATCCTAGTCTTGCCAACTGGCAATATTAGTTTGTCCCTGTTTGCATAGAGCTCTCTTTCTGCATCATTGCTGTCCAGGTTTCCTCAACTTTTTGATAGCTTCCAGAAAATTGGTAGGACTTTTATCAAAGATGTTGTTTCACTTTGTTAGACAACTCTTTTGTTCTCTAATGGATGTCATCTGTTTACGAGTAGATATTGAGAAGTGATCTTGATAATTGAAAATTGTAATTTTAACCTTGCCATGAATATTGTAACTTCCAACAGTTAAATATCAGTAATCTTAACAATGCCATGAATATGTTGCTTTTCCATTCTCCATGGAGAAACCATCGAGATGAAAGGCTTATTTTATTGGAGTTTTAAATTGACCTGTTGGTGACGCACCATGATGCTCTAAGCTTATGTGACTACGAGCATAAGCCATGGTCATTTTTGCCTAATATCTCCTCTCTCCCTTTCATATGGTTTCATAAAGATAATTTTATTGATTGACTATAACAAATACTGCTTTAGGACCTTACCGTTATTTTCAGAAGGCGGGGAGGAGATGATTTAGAACAAAATCATGTTCAATGGGCAAAGACTGTCCCTTCATCTCCAGATATCATCGAGATGACCTTTTGCCCCATTACAGATCTCCTTGATGGGCTACCTGGAAAGGAATACTTAGCTCGAGCCATTAATCTTTACCTTGAATGTGAGAAGAATTCTTCCCTGAAAATGAACTGAAACCTTTCTCCTCATCTTTGACTATTGTCCAAGAGGATGTCAATATTGGCGTTCAACTTTTACAGATAAACCACAGATTGAAGAGTTGAGATCCTTTTTGGAGTTCCAAATACCGCGAGTTTGGGCCCCTTCCTCAGACAAGATTCCCGGCATACAAAGGAAGGAACCTGTTTGCCCATCATTACAATTTAGTATGATGGGCCAGAAACTTTATGTCAGTCAAGAGCAGGTTGGTGACAATGTTTCCTTAGTTATATATCAGCCATTTTATGCAATTGCGATCACATGCATATTAAGCAACCCCCATTTAATTGGACAAGGCTAGTAAAGTAAGTTTGACACCTTTATTCAGGATTATCTGTACAGTGAAATCTGACTCTAACTTGATTCCATAGTGTTTTCTTTTTGTGGCAATCTATCTTTGGGACAAATAACAGCTCCTGCAATATGATTTGGTGATATGGCTGCCATTATATCGAATATTTATTGGTGTTTGGCCATCCTGGGCTTTAGAACCTTATTCTGACTGGGGTAAAAACTGCTAAATCAATTAATGTCTGTGTTAGTCATTAGGCAGTCTTAGTATTTGCAGAGGCACAGTGTCAAACTAGTGATAAGAACGTACATCTGTAAAAGTGTGACAGTTTTCCCGATATATGGGCAATTCTTAACAAAATGACTAGTTGTCAGGGTTAAAGGCATGGCTACAAGCTCTTTCCATCGCAAGGCTAGGTCACGTACATATATGTAAATCCTTTCTTTAACGTCAGTAATATGGGGCGGTTTGTGCAATGGGAAAGATCTGAAGTCCTCTATAGCATAGAGCAGCTTGAGGGAAATTAGTGCCTTTAACCTGGTTTACACAGTTTGTTGTTTTACCTATCCAGTGACAATGTTTTCTGATCCTTTCCGAATTCTTTAAAAGCCTGTGCGAATATGATGTTTAGGTATCCGTTGGAAGGAAACCTGTTATTGGGATAAGATTACGTCTAGAAGGTTCCAAGCAGAATAGACTATGCATTCAACTCCAGCACCTTGCTTCTCTTCCAAAGATTTTCCAGCCGTATTGGGATGCGCACATAGCCATTGGTGCTCCGAAATGGCAGGGACCGGAGGAACAAGATAGTCGATGGTTCGAGCCGGTGAAGTGGAAAAACTTTTCTCATGTGAGTACAGCGCCTATTGAGAATCCAGAAAGTTTTGTTGGAGACGTTTCTGGCATCCAAATCGTGACCGGAGCTCAACTGGGAGTGTGGAACTTCGGATCGAGAAACGTCCTATTCATGAGACTTCTATACTCTCGCCTGCCCGGTTGCACCATCCGCAGGTCATTATGGGACCATTCCCCCAAGGAAAGGCCAAAAGATGCAGCAGACCCAGGAAACAGTTCTGATTCTGGCGACTCGAGCTCAGGTTCAGGTGAGAAATCTGACGGTAATAAGTTGGCCAAGTTTGTCGATATGTCAGAGATGAGTAAAGGACCTCAAGATCCTCCTGGCCACTGGTTAGTAACCGGCGGGAAGCTTGGCGTAGAGAAGGGGAAAATTGTGCTGAGAGTGAAATACTCTCTGTTGAACTATTGATAGACGACATATTTCTTCATGTGCAAAGAAATGATGGGATAAGCCTACAAGATAGCAGTTGTGGTGGGGCGTGAGGGTGGTCGGCTTCTTCTCGCCTTGTGTGTAGCGAGTAGAACCATGGCTGGTGCAATAAGGAAGGACAGCCGTCATCTCATCTCAGTTCATGTGGGGTTGTTTCGGTAGGTACATATGGGTTCCGATTTTTGTTTCCTCTGTGTATCCTTAGTTTTCGAATATCGGCTAATCCTATTCATGTTCTCCGTCCCGACGGTAAGCCCTGCCCGCTCTCATATAGATGGATACGCTTCTGCTCATTTCTTGCTCTTCAAAATCAGTTTTGCGGTCATACGTGTTTGACGAGAGAATCGTGGAGGGAAGAAATTAAAATAGCGGGAATCAACGCCGCAATTTGCATGCTTCCTTGTTCTGTCTGCAGCCCTGGTTGTTGATTTGGACTGGATTTTGTATGGTTTGTGATTCAATGTGTGAATTACCCCCCCCCCCCCCCCTTTCTATATATACGTTTGCTCTAACGCTGTACTCACCCCATAAAACACGAGAGAAAATTGACGTCGCCAAGTTGACGTGCCTGCCATGGCGCTGTTAGTCCTAATCGTCGCCACGTCAGCACCCGAGGCCGAATCAGCACCACTGTACCCACTGCTAGGATCCCGTACCAGATCAGCACGATGTCATGGGCATGAAGATGGATAAGAAAGGGTGAACAACTCAAGTATAGAAGTGAATCTGTTAGTTAGTTAGCTAACAGCTTGTATAAATAAAAAAAGATTGTACAATGGGAAGTAGGCTGTATTATATATTTAGCAACATAAATTTTGAGTCATACATCTCGACACCATTTGTTGATTAACGGTTCAGAAAACATGCCCGAAGTACGAGAAGCCTAATAAGGAGATGGCTGTGGAAACACACCAGGCGAAGGCTTGCGGCCGAAGCAGTTACCAAGCGATAAGGCTACCAGGCGACGAGGATTAACGAGGTGATCAAGCGATAGTCAATTGGACAAGCGGGGAAACTCTGCGGCAAAGGTTAGTGGGTGATCCGGTTGATTAGTAGTTATGGAAAGATTTCGGACGATCTCAAGACATGGAAGTAAATTGTTGCCAATATTGCTCAAATGGAAAGGATATATTCCATGACGCCGGCAACAAGGACGCGTAATATATGTATAATATTTCATTGCCGTAATACATAGGTCTAGTCTATTATAAATAGTTGTTACTAGGCATTGTATACGGACACCTCTCTACAGACGGAGATATAATCTTTTTTTATCTTCAAGCATTCCAATGTTCCCGTGCTCCTACGTTCTTGCTCCTTCTGAAGGCATCATCGATGGCATCTGTAAGTGCTTCCGCTTAAGGATGTTTGTTCTCTGCTTTCTCATCTCTTTCTTCATTCATACGACGACCACACAATGAACCTCCGAGTACCAGTTGCTCGTAGTGCTAGAGATTTCCGGCGTGTTTGGATCCAGCTTGTCCAACGGTCACTTCCGGAGCGAACACTATAATCCTCCCCTTCCTCCTGTACAACTTGTCACAGCTTGTGTTCTTCAAGCTGGTGAATTGAATGAGAGATTCGGTTGTCTTCTTGATCCGTCAATCCTATCCTCATTTGTTGGTCTTCTCGATCTAATCCTGAATACTATTGCAAGTGGTATTAGTCGTGCCTCGATCCTGGACAATTGTTGATGATGGCGACTACAAATTCTCAAGCCGCTTTGGAGGAGTTCCAACGATCTTTCAAAGATTCATGGACAAAGTTCATGGCACAACAACAGCAGCAACATCAAGATTTCTGCGAAGAAGTGAAGATTCGAAGGGAAATGATGTTGCAGATGTCTACTCAATTTCAAGAACTCAACACAAGAGTCAATGATAAGTACACGGACTCATGGTGGACTGCAAGGTAACAATGTGGGGCACGAATATCAATCTAGTTTTGGTCGTTTCTCAAATATGAATTCTCCCAGATTTAGAGGTATGAGGTGCAAGAATGGTCGAACAAGTGCGAATTTTTTTTTTTTTTTTTGAAAAAGATCGAACAAAGGAAGATTTGAAGATAATTATTGTCAATACATTTAGAAGGAAAGGCATTAGAGTGGCATCAATCGTTAATGAAGAATAGACCTGTAGGAAATTGGCCTATTTGGAATGAATACAAGTCGGTAATTTTAGCATAAATTGGAGGTCAGCCCCTTGATGATCTAATGTCTCCTTGTGTTAGTGATAGTACAGAGGTGATCATGGAAGAAAGTCCGGAAGAATATGATAGTTTTGAGCAAGAACAACAAGTGGATCTATGTGTGTAGTGGATGGCTATCTTCTCTTGGTCCCGTTTTGTGGTATTTTCAGAAGCTGCGAATTGAGTTTCAATATAAAGGAAATAAGAGTGTATTGCGTCGGGGAAAGGATGGAGGTATTGATTGGATTAGTGAAAGACAGTTGCAGACAATAATACTTCAGAAAGGAAACATTGTGCCAACTTTTCAGGTTTTTGCTATATTTTTCCAAGATTCGTGTTTCTGCTGTGATCGAGGAGTAGTTTATACACAAAAAACTATAGCATACAGGGAAGCAGCTAACGGTACGTGCACGTAACCGTTACGTGTTTTACTAAATTCAACCAAAATTTTAGTAATGGTTACTAAAAATCGACTTTTTTTAGTAAAATGATTAGTAAATTACTAAAAAAAATTAGTAATCGGTTACTAATTTTTCACTGTTTGACAATTCGGAAAGTTACTAAACTAGGTTTAGTAAATCGGCCGGAAAATTTACTAAACTTTTTAGTAACCGATTACTAAAAAAAAGTTGATTTGACAGTTTTTTTTAGTAATCGTTACTAAAATTTCACTGTTCAACTTTAGTAATCGGTTACTAAAAAGTTTCGTAAATTTTTCCGCCGATTTACTAAACCTAGTTTAGTAACTTTCCGAATGGTCAAACAGTAAAAAATTAGTAAAGGTTACTAATTTTTTATTAAAAAATTAGTAATAGTAGTAATTTTCCAGGTTTCCCGTCCGGAGATTTTAGTAATGATTTACTAATTTTGTTAAAAAAATTAGTAAATTACTGTGTAACATAGTAAAGTAGTTAGTAAATTACTAAATTTTTTAAAAAAATTTCGTAATCGTTTACTACTTTTGGAACAAAATTCCGTAACCAATTACTAAATTTTTTAGTAATTTTCTAAAATGAACAGTACATTCCGAACCTAAAACCAAACCAACTTACATTGTGAAATTACGATTTTACCCCTGTGGTAAAATTACTAAAATGTTTCCCAATTTCCGTTTGTAATTTTACCCCCAGTCGATAACTTCGTCGTCGTCGTCCTCCTTCGTCCTCTTTCCAACTCCATCCTCCCGTGGTCCCGATCAAAGCGTCCTTGAGGAGCCGCATTCCTCCGTTCACCCCATCCGAACCTCCCCTTCGATCGGCGACTGCAACCCCCTTCATTGTTCACAAAATGACGTGAGCTGCGATCCCCGTTTAGTCCACCCGCTTCAATATGCCGTGCGTGAACTCGGCGTCACGGTGCCATCGAGAATGCTGACATCAGGTGCGTTCTCGTAGTCATTCATTGGTTTAGACTGAACGTCCGATAACCCTTCCTCCTCGAACAACAGTGAATGCCGGAGTGTTTGCCTGAGAAACCAGAAAGCATCGTAAAGCAAGTATATTTTGATGGAGCATAGCTTGCCCATTACATTCCGTGGAAGCAGAAGTGTTGGGCATTACGATATCGGCATTACGGGATACCATATCTGTGTTATGTTCGTAGAAGAAATGGATAGTGTCTTCAAGCAGTAGCACCCACGATTTGGTGAGGTTCCGTGTCCTCACTTTTTCAATCTGTTTGCCTCCAATTATGCAAGGAAATCTGTCCAGCGTGACCTGATATCTGTGATTGTAGGTGAGCAGGATACGAATGAACTCTTCAATATAGTAACGGACATGAATGAGGAGCAGTTGTTGAGTATGTCATTCGGTACCTTTGAAGAAGTTGAAGAGTTCATTAAAATCTATGCTACGGTACGTGGCTTTTCAGTTAGGAGAAGAGATCGTCAGAAGCTTCGAAACGGTGAATGCGTTATGAGAAAGTGGGTTTGCTCAAGGGAAGGCGAATGTTGTGATTCTCATGTGTTGATGGAACGTAGTCGGGTTAGGCCGTCTATGAAGACAGGTTGCAGTTGTTTCTGCAAAGCTAGAGTCGAGATGAACGGACAATGGAATTTGGTTGCGGTTAAGTTGGAACACAATCATGAAATGGTGAGCAATGGTTTGTCATATTTAATGCGGGAAAGGCGCAAGATTTCCGAGCAAGATATGACATTTGTTCGCCGAATGCTCGATGTTGGATTCAGGCAGTGTGATATTATGAGACTACTTATACACGTATCCGGGGGACACGAACATGTTGGTTTCCTGATGAAGGACCTCAATAACAGAAAGCTGAAGGAAGAGTCAGCCCGAGAATTCCGTACTTGTGATTCCGTCATTGCTTACCTCCTTTCTAGGAAGAGTAGTGAGAGTGGTATGACGTATGAAAGTTTTGTTGAGAATGACCAAGTCAGTCGCATATATTGGGCCGATAGTACATCCATTGCTGATTACCAGGCTTTCAGCGATATTATAGCTCTAGACTCTACGTTCAAGATGAACAAATATGGGATGCAAATGGTCATCATCGTGGGAGTTAATCATCATCATCAAACTACTATATTTGGTGCTGCCTTATTGACTTCTGAAACAATTGATGACTACACTTGGCTATTCCGTACTCATACGCAGGTAATGGGAGGGAAACATCCGATTAGCGTTGTCACGGACGCCGACCGTGCGATGATAGCAGCTGTTAGAGAAGTTTGGCCTTCCGCAAGACACAGGTTATGTCTATGGCATTTTAGCCGGAACATTGCGCGTCGCGTACAAGATCCGGGATTGCGAGCCCGTATATCATCCTTCATGTACAGCAGTAGACCATCTGAAGAAGCTGAAGAGGAGTGGTCGACGGTGGTAGCACATACAGGATCTGTAAGCAATAGATGGTTGCGACAAATTTATGCATGCAGACATATGTGGTGGCAAACATATTTACATGGTCATTTTTGGGCTGAGCTTAGAAGCACTCAACGCTGCGAACGAATGCATCGGTTTATGAAGGGATATGTGAATGCGAAACACAAACTACATGATTTTGTGCATAACTTTGAGCGCGCGGTAGTTGATCTTCGTCACAAGGAATATCAGCAGGACTTCAACTCATCGCAGAAAGCGTTCAGGCCAATTACGATGTTGCGTCAACTTGAGGAGGATGCACGTCGCTTGTACACCATGACATCGTTCCGTAAGGTGCAGAGTGAGATGCAAAAGGAATCGAGATTTTACGTCGAAAATGTACTCGACGGGAATATCGCGACCGTCTACATACTATCATGTTATGAAGGTGAGCATAGGTGCGTGTAAGTATCATCTTCGAAGAATGCAGTCGAACTTACATGCAGCTGCTTACATTTCGAAACCTTTGGATTTCCCTATTCTCATATATTCCACATCGCGAAAGTAGAAGGCTTCGTCAACATACCGAAGCATCTGGTCATGAAAAGGTGGAGTAGGACAGCCAAAGTGATTTACTCTAAAGGATTTACAAGCCCGAAATATTCTGTTGATGTGGCCAATCTGCGGCAGGGTATTCTCATGGCAGATTGCAGACGTATGTGTTTTTTGGCCGGGAAGACGGATGGAACATTTCGTAAACTGCAGAAGACAGTTAAAAAGTTGACTGCGGAGCTCGAGCGAACTTGCGGAACAGAGGACTTGAAGAAAAACGATGCTGATCGTGTTAATGATCGTTCCCGGAACGAGGAGGAACGATAATTAAACGTTCAGTCTTGTAAAGGGGAACGTAATATCGGCAGCATTCAACGCCATGAACTATCTACTGTGGACTGCGGAAAGGTTGGCAACGGTTGCAACGAAAGTACTTCGGACACGCATGGACATGTAATTTACGAAGACAACTCTATTTATGGTATGCTAAATGTGTAAGCTTAATATAACAGCGTTTCAGCATAGTCTATGCTGGTACTTTATACAATGTCGTCACCAAGTCTGTAGTTTACAAAATGTGAACTGTCTTACAACAGGAACAGAGCACCCTCTTGGCTCGTTTTACAGCTGTTTCAAATGTAAATTTCCAGCAACTAAGGTTGGCACGGTCATGTCCCCAACAAACACAACAGAAAACAATGAACAAAAAAGGAACCATTGTACATGCATCAACTACAGTAAGCGGAAAATACAGTTGTACATTTCAAGTCATAAAAAGTTGGTGATCATGCGCGAATGGCAGGGACAGAAGTTGTTGAATCACTGTCCTCCATTCGCTTCCTCTTGGTCTTGCCTTCGTCCTTCACCTTCTGCAGTACAATTTTCCTCGCCAGATTTCCAGACCACTTGATTAGACTTATCACCAGCTTCAACCTGTCAGCATCACCCACAATCTGAAAATACCAGATTCAATCAGATATAACACAACAGAATGTCTGAAAATTACAGCAGCGAACATCAAGTAGAACCATTTACTACAGCAGCGAACATTAACCATGGCTACAGAAAAAGCATGACAAGCTGAACATCCTAACAGACTATAAACCATGGCTTCATAACTATAAGGTATGTGGGAGGCAGAAATTCTAGATTACCACTTTCTCAGCCCCTTCTGGGGGTTCAGGCAAAGACATGAACTTCATGACATAGATTCCACATTCGTTCCTGCATACCAGCAATACATAGCATAGCATGGTAAGTAGTATATCATTACGAAAGGGACAGGTAGTGGTTTTTATACGTACAAATTTCCTGCGTCCATTTGGTGTGGGACATTTCCTGGGTATGTAATGCTCCATGAACAGATGTCCGGTATTTCATAACCTTTCGCCTTTGATTTCACTTTATTCTCTTTCATGATCACATTCACCAGCTTTACAACACGTCGATGAAGGTCGGCCCGGCCTTGGAAGTTGCTCAGTGAGTCATGCAGTGTGTCCATTACGATCACCTCGGCTGTTCGAAATGATATTATTTGTAATACCCAATGTGACCCCGCGACGCATACCGGAATTAAAATCTGCAGTGGTTACGCAAGTTTTTACTAAAACCATAACAACAGATGCGTAACCAATAAGTAAATTTGAAGTGAAATTTAGTAAAATAGTTTGTAATGCTACATGAGGGATCACTTACCTGCTGCACTTCATGATTCTTCCCGATGTGGGACTTATAGTGAGCATATAGGGTAGCGGCATCAGATTTTGTGATGATGGGCATTTTGGGTTCGCTATACTGGTTTGCGGCAAGATTCTGATAAGTTTTTAACTTCAGTACTGAATAGTAAAACTACATTTACATATCAAAAAATGATGCACGTGACACCAATCCCTATCCAAGTTGTGAGGTACCATGTCCTTTTCTTATCTGTATCCATCGTGTTCTGTAGCATGACGGTATGAAAGTCTATGATCTGCATTATGGTATGACATATAAAGAATGAGACCTGAAGAGGTATATCCGTAATGTGAGTTTAAATAAATTCTTACATCATTGGTAATCCATCTATCAGGTCTGACAGACAGCATAGCATGCCTATTAACATGCACAGATTCGATGACACAAAGACATTCACTGCAGAATCAACATTTAAACAAAGTTACATACAATAATGGTAAATTGAAAATATAACATTCGAATACAACAAAGGCCCGGGAATGTGACACTAACCTATTATCCAGGTCCTCATTCCAAGCATACTTTAAGATATTCCACTGAGCCGCAGTAAACAATTTCAGCTCACTTAACGGGAAATCCTTTGGAATGATTTTTTGAAGTCCCTACATACGGAAAAACAAACTACCGCACATCAACAACAACTACGGAATGCTCTTCAACCTCGCTTCATCTTATACCTCAGGTATGTTTTCACGAGCACGCTTGTTTGTTCGCGTTACTGGGTTTGGTGGTACGAATGGGCTGCTCATGAATGTGGAAGCCTTCCTCTCGGCAGTACGACGAGTATGCCTTCTGACCACATTTGTCGCCGCTTTCCTGTTGCATTTAATAATAAAATAATTAATAACCCATCTACTTTGTATAACTAAATAAGAATTTCAGCACGTCACCTTTACATGAACCTCCGCTTCATGCGCCTGCTTTCTCTTTCTTATGCCTGTGATGACAGCCTCCTCTTGAACGGCAACTGGGTCATCAAACATATCCATCACAGCCCCTTTCGGAACGACATCCTCTTCAGTACCATCTGCAGTATCTACTTCAATCCCCGTTTTCCTTTGTCGGTAGCCTTCATATTCTGTTTCTCTTGAATTGCAGTTCCTTCTCCAATCTTCGCCTTCCCTTTATCCCGCATGAATAAAGACTTGATGCCTTCCTCGGACTTTGTCATTTCGAACTCAGATTCACTCTCTGCAACTGTCGTGCCCACGAATGCGCTAATTTTGTTAAGGGCTCTAGCCAGTTGTACCTCACGCGGATCGGAATACTCATCCGAACCCTCAGGAAGTGGCTGAGCTGCTGCAGTTCGGTAGTACGGGACTAAGCTTCTTTCAAAAACCATGGTGGAACCCACCTCACATACAGGTTCACTGACGCCGACGTCTTGCGGAACTGGTTCGTCGATTGGAGAGTGAGCAGACTGCTGGACATGGCCAGCATCTTTCAACGGATCAACAGCTTCTTTCACTACATCCTCACCATGATGAACAGCACCTTCATTTTCCTGGTTTAATCCAGAGTCGGGTACCAGATTCGGTATGCCCTCACCACCTTTAACTCTTCGGACTTCGTCCAGAATCAAGGACAACTTCCGTAGTATGTGTTCATTGCTGGCTTGCAGTCTTCTTACCGAAAATTCCACCGTCTGTTGATGCATATCATATCAGCAGGCCAATTAGTGTAACCTATGAGATATGCCCATTATAGTGGTCTGCGATGATAAGTTACCTTCAACCGACGCATAACCACTTGCATCTGTGTTGGCTCGTTCGAACACTCTACGTATTCCTCTGGAATACTCTCCGATTCTCCGACATCCTGTTCCTGGAAGTAACGTAGATCAATAAATATTGTAGCTACATTCCAATACATTCCATGTGAATGACATACAGTACGGGACTTACAATATCCGCAACATCCACTAATGTGGTTTTGAAAAACGTTCTCAGCCGATTGTCGTCCCACTCGCGACACAGCGGTAAGTTCCGATTGCTCCTTGATAAATCACGCCCAGCCTTCTTACTTTTACAAGCATAGAACAACTACAGCATTCACAACGAACAAAGCAGGCAGAATGTAATAACCAAGACGAAAGTTAAGAACCAAGACCAAAGTAAAAAAACCATATGAATCGTTCAATATTTTTAACAACGACGAAAGTGAAAAACCTTACCGGAAGTAGATGCACACAGCCACCTATGTACTTCGATTCATGTTTCTGATATGTCTTGACATGCGTACACAAACAGTCAAGAACATGCGTTGCCCAGTCAAATTTTCCTATTGTCGCAACATCCCGCGTGGCAAGCAGATAATCTTTGTCGATATCAAAGGCGGTAGTCGGACATAAGTAGCTTCCTATGATGAAAATTATTGCCTCAACTCTCCATAACTCATCCGGGACATCTCTGGAAAGGAGCTTACTCTCAACTGACTTTAGAGATATTTTCCCCCTCTTTATGTGCTCCTTTAGCTCATTCCGTACTGTCTCCATATGCCCGCTAAATGGGACACCCACTTTGGAAGTTGGTATCCCGAGTATGGCTTCCACATCAGAAGAGAGCAATGGTTGTTCGAGACCATCGATGGTCATCACCCTCTTAACCGGATCGAACGCCCTTAAGCACAGCTTCACGACGGTGTGATTTACGTGCTTACTCGAGAGATGAAGCAGGCCATCAAATCCGAGTTCAGTTAGGGCGGATTTCTTAGGTTCATTGAAGGTCATCAGGACGGAAAATAATTTCTTCGGACTGCAGCGGGTATACAAGTAATCCTATAACAATACAACGAACAAAAGCTCGATCCATAAATGTAAATTACTAAAACCAACTTACATGTTTCATTGTACACCTTACCTGGGCAACACGCACAGCCTTCCCCTTTTTCTTTTTCGACGTATCAGGCGTATTAACGTTGCCGCCAGTAACCTTGGTTTCGCCAGCTGCAATCTCTGCTCGTCCGATCTCTCCTCCTTCAATGTCAACTCGATCCATATCTGCATATATAACAGAGCTATTTCCCGTAAACCCAAAACCAAACTATCAGGTGAGATATAGCCAAAGCCAAACTACACGCTGCGATATAACCATTGTCCGCAATCGGTACCAACATGGACCCACTGACCACCGACCCAATTGACCCCCTAAAGCAAAAAAAACTTACCACAAGGGGGAAACTCGGATCACAGTTTAGGGATCCCGGACGGCGAAAAAAATTGAACCACACAAACCACAACGGAGGGATACTCAACACGACGAACCAAAGGGGGCAAAACGGACAAGGGTTTCGGTTGTCGGACGGGCAAAGTCAAATGATCACGACCAACGACAAGGGGGGAACACGGAATAGGGTTTCGCGTGAAGCACAGCGAAAGGAAAAAGCAAGAAGAAGAAAGAGATGGGGGAAACGCGGATTAGGGTTTAATGGGTCGGGGACGGTGAAAGGAAAATGAAGACGATGATGGAGAAGAGGAACGTACCTGAAAGCGATTTGCAACTCCGCAGGGCACGTTGCTCAGGGAGAACCCGATGGGACGACGGAGGAAGGTGCCGATCGGATGGAGTTGGAAGGAGGACGAAGGAGGACGACGACGACGAAGTTATTGACTGGGGGTAAAATTACAAACGGAAATTGGGAAACATTTTAGTAATTGTACCGCAGGGGTAAAATCGTAATTTCACAATGTAAGTTGGTTTGGTTTTAGGTTCGGAATGTACTGTTCATTTTAGAAAATTACTAAAAAATTTAGTAATTGGTTACGGAATTTTGTTCCAAAAGTAGTAAATGATTACGAAAAAAATTTAAAAATTTAGTAATTTACTAACTACTTTACTATGTTACACAGTAATTTACTAATTTTTTTAACAAAATTAGTAAATCATTATTAAAATCTCCGGACGGGAAACATGGAAAATTACTACTATTACTAATTTTTTGGCAAATTATCGATATTTAGCCCCAACTATAGGCCAACTTTACGTTTTGTCATATCGTTTAAAAATTTTTTGATTTAGCCTTATTTCAATTTTAATTTTCGATTTAGCCTTATTTGTAACGGACGTTACGAAAATATAACGTGTCTCTAACGTCGATAATATTATTATCCACGTAGTCTTCTGACTTATAAATTATGCCTACGTGGCCCTGTAACTTTCTCCTTGTCTCCGTTTCCTCCGCTCCCCCTCCCCCGCCCCTGGCCCCACACCCACTCCTACCCCCTCCCCCAAAACTTCCCTTCACCCCACGGTCACCTTCCCCCTCCCCCCTCCCCCATCCCCCAAAATTCCCCCTGCCCCCACCATCACCCTCGCCCCTTCCCTGCCCCTCCCCTCAAAACTGCCCCCCACACCTACTCCCTCCCCCTCCCCCAAAAATTTCACCGTCACCCTCCCCCCTCCCCCAGCCCCTCCCTGCCCCCACACCCACACCCACCCCCTCCCCCTCCCCCCGCCCCTGCCCCACCCCGAATTCCAGCAACCTCCTGTTGACGGCGAAGGAGTAGGGGTTATCGTTGATCGGGAAGAAAATCACGGAGAACGTGCCGTCGCAGGAGACGAGGACATCGGAGGGTACTCGATCGAGAGAGGCGAAGCTTCGCAGGGGAGGGGAGAGCCTTATTTATTTTTTTATTTATTAATGTCCACGTATGAAAACAAAATGACGTGTCAAATTATTTAATATAATAAAAGGAATAGTCACAGACACGTAATCGTAACGTCCGTTACAAATAAGGCTAAATCGAAAATTAAAATTGAAATAAGGCCAAATCAAAAAATTTTTAAACGATATGACAAAACGTAAAGTTGGCCTATAGTTGGGGCCAAATATCGATAATTTGCCTAATTTTTTAACAAAAAATTAGTAAAGGTTACTAATTTTTTTTAGTAATTTACTAATCATTTTACTAAAAAAAGTCGATTTTTAGTAACCATTACTAAAATTTTGGTCGAATTTAGTAAAGCACGTAACGGTTACGTGCACGTACCGTTAGCCGCTTCCTAGCATATCGATTTTCAACTAAGTTGTAGCCAAGATATCTTGTGCCCTTTCATATTACGGCCAGAATTGGTACAGTAGCTTACAAGTTGCAGCCACCAATTGAAGCCAAAGTTAATCATGTTTTCAATATTTCTTTACTAGAAAAGCACGAGGGTTCTCCACCTGCTATTTCTATATTCCAGAGGTTGGTGAACAACAAAATTTGACTGTAGGAAGCTAATACAGGAAGGAAATCAAGGAGTGGTAATATCATATGCTATTGGGGAATATTATCAGGACATGGTGGTCAAATTTCCAGATTTCAATTTCTATGGAAAAAGCTTGAGGACAAGCTTAATAATCTAAAGGAAGGTGGATTGTCATGGGTATGAAGATGGATAAAAAAGGGGTGAACAACTCAAGTGTAGAAGAGAATATGTTATTACAAACTATCAAAGTAGTTGCAAACTTTTAGTTAGCTAACCGCTTGTATAAATAGAAAACGATTGTACAATGGGAAGTATAGGCTAGAGTTTTCTGTTCTATAATCCTCCCCTTCCTCCTGTAAAACTTCTGACTGCTTGTGTTCTTCAACCTAGTGAATTAAATGAGAGAGATTCGATTGTCTTCTTAATTTGTCAATCATATCCTCATTTGTTGGTCTTCTCGATCTAATCCTGAAAGCTATTGCACACAACTGTATACGCACATACATTCGATATCCACAGTGCTTGAAGGAGCGGGTGAATTAGTCGTTTCGTCTTGGCTGAAATTTTAATTATTTATAATAAATATATTATTTCTAATAACTGCCAAAGATAGTTATTGTCTTTTGAAAAAGAAAAAAGAAAAAATTCAATTATCAAATATTAAGGGAAAGTAAAATTATAGTTATATAATTTCTCATGACAATTTTATTTTCGTATGAACTTAAAACGAAAATATATTAAAAAATTAAATTGACGTGGATGCGTGTTAGTAGTGTAATGTCAGAATTCCAATCCCAAAGAGGAATCAAAAGTAACCTTTCCTCACGTGACTCTCACGTGCGCCTGTTGTGACGTGTCGCGGTCTCCTTCCCAACCCCCCCCCCCCCCCCATAACTTCGTCTCTCAAACCCAAACGGTCTCCGACCACCTTCGCTCAAACCCCCTCCCCCGGTCCCATGATGGCGAACGGACACCGTTCCCCGGCGATCGCGTCTTCGTTGCTCCTGCTACTGCTCGTTGTATTCTCTCACTTGCCCATAGCCTGCCTCGGGCGGTTCGTTGTGGAGAAGAACAGCCTCAAGGTGACGTCGCCCAACTCCGTTAAGGGCGTCTACGAGTGTGCCATCGGTAACTTCGGGGTCCCCCAGTACGGTGGCACCCTCACTGGGGTGGTCGTCTACCCCGAGGTTAACAGGAAGGCTTGCGATCGTTTCGAGGGGTCGGGCGGCCTTCCGCTTAAGCCGAAGCCCGGCGGCCTCCCGACTTTCCTCCTTGTCGACCGCGGAGGTTCGTCATCGGTTGTGATTCTCTCTTTTTTTTTTTTGTCTGGGCGGGTGTCAAGTTTTAGACTTTGTAGCTTGATGGATGTTTGCGTGCTTTGCATGCAGGGGGTTTTGGCGTTTTTAGTGATTATTTTTGTGGGTTTTCGTCCTTGTTAAGGAAAGTCGATTGATCCTTATCTGGTCCCGGAGTTTGTCTTGTCGGTAAAAGACTAAGGAGATCTAAGAAGTTGGCTTTTTCGCTTAGCATCAGTTTTAGGCGATATTTAATTTGATCGGGTTAGTTTCACATGGGATTTCTTGTTTTTCACGATGCTCGTCTTCTTCGGAAGGGCATAATAAAATTGGGATTGTAGAAAGTGTTGTGTTGAATTATCTTGTTTTGGGCAGATTGCTTCTTCACGCTGAAGGCGTGGAACGCGCAAAATGGTGGGGCGGCTGCGATTCTTGTCTCAGACGACAGGGTGGAGCCATTGATTACCATGGACACCCCTGAGGAAGGGAACACAGATGCGGATTACATTCAGAAGATCACGATCCCTTCTGCGCTCATTAGCAAGAGTTTGGGGGATAGCCTTAAGAAAGCCTTTTCTGATGGGGATATGGTTAGTATTAGTCTTGATTGGACAGAGTCTCTTCCTCATCCGGATGAACGGGTGGAGTATGAATTTTGGACGAATAGCAATGACGAATGCGGTGCAAAATGTGAAAGCCAGATTGAATTCGTTAAGAACTTCAAAGGGGCAGCTCAGATTCTCCAGCAGAAAGGGTATACTCAGTTTACCCCTCACTACATTACCTGGTACTGCCCGGAAGCCTTTGTTCTAAGTAAACAGTGCAAGTCGCAGTGCATCAACCACGGGAGGTATTGTGCCCCAGACCCTGAACAGGATTTTACCAGAGGATATGACGGGAAGGATGTTGTCATTCAGAATCTACGCCAGGCATGCCTTTTCAAGGTTGCTAATGAAAGTGGAAAACCGTGGCTTTGGTGGGATTACGTTACTGATTTTGCGATCCGATGCCCGATGAAAGCTCAGAAGTACAATAAACAATGTGCGGACGAGGTCATCAAATCTCTAGGTACAAAACTGAAATATTCTGTCCAAGTTTTTCTCTGTTTGTTGTTGCTGGCCCTTGTCTTTATCCTTTTTATGGCTAGATCCAGCATGGTGTGTCATTATGATAGTTGCATCCATCAATGTTGCAGGAATCGACTTGAAAAAAATAGATGAATGCATTGGTGACCCAGATGCTGACGAAGGCAATGCTGTTCTTAAGGCAGAGCAGGATGCACAGGTGAAGCTTAATCACCGGACCTGAAATAGCTTTTGTAGCTTGAGCTGTATGCTTCTTTCTTTCCTCACTTTGGTTCGATGTTAGATTGGCAAGGGGTCTCGTGGAGATGTAACTATCTTGCCAACTCTTGTCATCAACAATAGACAGTACAGAGGTGGGTGATCCATTTTTAAGGGTCTCTAGAAACCTTCAATGCCCTATTGGTTTTGGTAATACTAGTACTCTAAACTGTCAAAGTTTCAGGGAAACTTGATCGGGGTGCTGTACTAAAAGCAATATGCTCTGGGTTCCAGGAAACCACCGAACCAGCCATCTGCCTCGGCACAGGTTTCTCGCCGCCATGCACCGAACTTTATCTCTTGTGTACTTCTTATCTTGGTTATATTTTGCGATATTTCATTTGACTGTCTTGAGGTTTTATAAATATCATCCGGCGGACGAATTCCTTTTTTTCCTATTTAGTATAGCTCGGACGTGACTTAGATAAGAGGCATTGCAAAATTGTTCCAACCATATTCACTACATAGTAGTTCATTTGGTTATAGCTTTCTTGAGGTGGAATTACTTTAGAATATGGGTTCTAAGAGAAGAACGACAGAATAGATAAATTGATTGCTTTTTTTATCTTTGACAAATATTTACTCCGCTTACTCACAGATATTGAAACCAATGAGTGCTTGGATAATAACGGCGGCTGTTGGCAGGACAAAATTGCAAATATCACTGCTTGCAGGGTACTGTATTTTTTAGACTTGTTGCTCACGTTGATGACAGAGTAAAATACATACATGGCCTCAGCTTTTATTTTGTGCAGGATACTTTTCGAGGAAGGGTATGTGAATGCCCTGTTGTGCAAGGAGTGAAGTTTGTTGGTGATGGCTATACACACTGTGAAGGTAATAATGTCCATATGTACTCAATTGAATCTGTTTCCTATCCGTCATGCTCCTGCGGCTTCTGAGAGTAGGGCCTATCGTATTGCCTAAAAAGGTGCGCCAAGCTGCTGTTGGCTTTCCTCTAAATAATGCCTTCATTTGTGCTGCGCAGCTTTGGGCCCTTTGAGATGTGAAGTTAACAATGGTGGATGTTGGAAGGAAACGCGAGATGGAAGGACTTATTCTGCTTGCATGGTAAGTATGGATTGAACCATCCTATGCTGTAATAATTGTATGCCCTATCCCAATCCTTAAACCAGGATTCTGACTCTTTTCGAATGAAATCAGGAGAATGCAAAAGGTTGCAAATGTCCTCCTGGATTCAGTGGGGATGGAGTTAATTCCTGCGAGGGTAGTTCTTGAATGGGCATTCCTACTGAGTTGGTTTCTCAAATACAAGCTCTCCTGTTTCTTGCAATTGACACTTGCGAAATTTCAGATGTGGATGAGTGCAAGGAAAAGTTGGCCTGCCAGTGTTCGGAATGCAACTGCAAGAATACATGGGGTAGCTATGAGTGCAGATGTAGCGGCGGTTTGCTTTACATGCAGGAGCATGACGTCTGCATTAGTACGTGAAATCTCTTCATTTGCTACTTCTGGTTGACAGAAAGGAAATAAGTTGGCGTGCTCCTCTCTGTGAAATGATTGATTAGCCACTAGTCACAGTATGAAATTATCTGTAAAGAACCCAGAGCAAGTCCAGATTATAGGACTCATCCAGAGAACACTGCTAACTGCCGCTGACATGCATCCGATAAATTTCAGGTAAAGCCACCCGCAATAGCTGGAGCTTTTTCTGGACCATCATATTGAGTTTGGCTGCTGCTGGAGTAGTGGGATATGCAATTTACAAGTACAGAATCCGGGTATGTTTTCTTCTAATGGAACAGTTTTAGATCCCAATGAATTACCGTGTCGTGTACTGAGATCTATCAGGTCGCAATAGGGTGACCCATTAGACATAGAAGGTTAAAAGACTCTTAGGATAGCGTTTTACTGAAAATGCGTCCATCTTCTTTCAGAGGTACATGGATTCTGAGATACGGGCGATTATGGCGCAGTACATGCCGCTGGATAGTCAGGTCGAGATCCCGCCTCATGGTTCCCCCGTTAGGGGATAAGAATTACGTGTTGTAGCCTTGTATGTACATGAGCAAACCCATGATCTTTGCACCAGCTTCAGAGCTCATGTGCTTTTCAAAGCTCAACCTGTCCGGCATCTGAGATGGGCGATGTGAAGTCTCTTGTCACTTGGCTGTAGGCATGAGCATCTCACTCATGCCAGGTCTCAGCAGTAGGGATCTGAACAAAACATGGTCTATGGTCTTGTTAATACAACTTTTGATAGAACAAGATAATAGCGAGTTTTGTACGGAAATACGGTTAGTTTTAAAAAAAATTTACGAAATACGGTCCCAGTTTCGTAAAATACGGTTTTACCGTCGATGGGGCGCGTTTTGAAAACGCGTCCTCCGATTTACAAAGAGGACGCGTTTTCAAAACGCGCCCCTCGGCGTGCCAAACAAAACCCGCCCCTATGGGAGATGGGAATATGGCATGAGGGCGCGGTCCCAAAACGCGCCCTCATGCCAAAACCCGCCCCTTGGGGACTTGGAGAAATTTTACCCAAGGATCTAAGGGGCGGGTTTTGAAAACCCGCCCCGTGTGTAACTCAAGGAGGGGCGGGTTTTGAAAACCCGCCCCCCGTCCGACCTCAAAAGAAAAGGTTGGTGTGTTGTTCGAAATCCTGTTTCAACAACACTAAATTCAGACACATACACCTCATTCAGCAAATGAAACGCAAAGTTTATAATCAACCTCATAATCAGTTCAGAATATGAAACGCAAAGTTGAGAATCTCATAATATCATAAACTTAACAATGCAAATCATACAGACATCAGTAAAGACCCCTACGCCTCGTCGATTTCCTCCTAACATAAGGCCTAACGACGGGATCTTCATGGATGTTCGGCTGCTCCGAGGAATCATCAGGGTACAGTTGTGTAATTTGTGACGGTCCTTCTCCTTGTTGTGAATGGTCGTACCTGAAAAAGTGATGTTAGTGAAGTTTCGAGAATTTAAATCAATCGAATATGAGTAGACTTACCCGAATTCTCTCGCTCCTTTAATTGGAGCTCCCGGTGTAGAACTGGATCCAGGCTCGAAGTACGGTGTTCTGTAATCAGCCTGAATGTGGTCAATCTGGGAGATGAGCATCCCTTCTGGTACTTCACGGCCCTCCTCGTCAAATACAGGGTCCTCGTACGTATGTGGGTCCTCCTCATCCTCGTGATCTTCCTCCATGTCATCTTCTTGTGCCACATGATCTTCGTCTTCGTCCCCGTTTTGTCCAGCTGCTGGTGGCATGAACTCGAACGCCGGTTGATCTTCCAATCCGCCGGTACGACCGTACAAACGTACTGGTGAATATTCCCGCATCATCTGCAAGGACTCCTCGGCAAGAGAAACGAGCTCGGGCTGATCCGATCGAAGCTTGATCCTACGGAAGTTCTTCATCTACATTATATAACAATTATATGTTAAACTTGACAATGAAATGAATGAAGTAATGAATGAGCTCATATATTTCTTACCATTGTGCCTAGCATGGATCCGGTATGCGATATGTACTGTCTGGTGTATTTCGCGTACCATTTGGAGTACTTGACTGCAGAATGGGAATCCTAGAACAGCGGCACGATGGTCTGCATCCGATCTCCCCACAGCTCCACATACATCCGATGGATCTCGACCCAGTTGTTCATCGTCTTGCCACGCAAATCCATCCGATGGAATGACTTGCTGGTGTCGCAATCTGCGGGCACGATCTAATGGTCGCCAAACTGACGAATCACTCTATCGAGGTAATGCCACTCGACGATGTAGAAGCAGATGAGAGGGACTCTGGCACGCCAAAAAGCCTCTCCAGATCGGCAGTAATGTGGCAGCATGGCTATCAACTCCTCCGAATAAGGATGCCAAACAATCTGCATATAAAAAATGTGAATATGTCAGGAAAGTTCGAATTAGTAAAACGAAATGGTCAAATGAAATGACGTTTACCTGATCGGGACTCTGCCTATCAAAGGCCTCTCTGTAAGAGGACAGTACGTGCGTAGTGACCGTGCGTACATCCTTTGCAACGGCCCAACGATAGCTCAAAGGCATATCCGCTACAAATAGGGTGCGTAACCTGAGGGGCGCTATATGTGGGAATCTATCCCATGCCCAAATCTGTAGCAGTATGAGGGGACCATCTATCTGGGATGCCTTGTGGTGGGATGCCTTACACAAACTCCTGTACAGCCACGCAAGGCAAGCACTACCCCAACTATACTGCCCGGCCCTCTCAAAGTCAGCTAGTAGAGGCAACCAGAATAAGTGCACTAAACTATCTGACTTCGTAGTAAATAGCATCCCTCCTATCAACTGCAAGATAAAAGCCCTGGTATACATCTGCACGACCTCCTCAGGGGCATCTATAGGGATCTCAGCAAAATTAGCAGCAAGCCAACTCAATCTGATACGGCCAGACCTAATGTTGTCACCCCTAGGTATCCGGCCCAATAACTCTAAACAGACGGCCTCATGAGATACGGATGTATCCCCTATCACCGCATCACCATCTACTGGCAAACCTAGCTGAACTGCCACATCCTGAAGGGTGATAGTCATCTCACCGTGCAACATGTGGAAAGTGTGCGTCTCCGGCCTCCAGCGTTCCGTCAACGCTGTGATGAGGGCCCAGTCCAAGGAAATGAAAGGGAGCTTAGCTACTCCGTAGAATCCTGCCTGACGAAGGTACACATCCATCCTCGGATCAAGGGCGACTCCCTTCAAGGATTTCTCCACACGACGGCAAGTAAGAACATTATTCTACAAATGAAATACGAATTAGTAATCACGGGACGAATATATTAAAGAAAGTGAAAGCATTTAGAACTATACTGCCCGGACATACCACGCTATACCCGGCTTCCCATACCGCCGTCGAGCGATGCTCTCCTTGAGCATTAAGGACGTCCGTCTTTCTTGGCCCTGGACGCATTTTCCTGAAAGACGATATAACCATTGTTAATAACAAACGTAAATAAAAACTTAAAATAACAATAAAATATACGTAGAACAATAACAAATCACTTACAAAGGTTCCTATTAGGACAACTACGTCGGTTGTGACCCTCCTGTCTACATAACCCACAACTAGTTTTCCGAGATTTCTCCTTGATATCCATTTCATTACGTATACGGGATGACCTCGGGCGCCCTTTCGGTCTCACTCTTGTAGGGCCGGGATTGACTCTCGGAAAAGGATATTTAGGCCAATCTTCTTTACAATCAAAAGAATGCCATTTCGCTGCATACACAGCTTTCTGACACTCGAATGAGTAAAAACGACTTATGACAGCAGTATGATCTATATGCATGTGCGCGTAACATGCCAAAGCATGTGAACAAGGAATGCGATAGATTTGCCACTTCTTGCAACTGCATTTCATCGCTTGAAGAAATACATACTTCAGTTGATGTTTTCCTCTTGTTCTAACATCAAATCTATCCTCGCTGCGATCGAGAAGAACCACCTCGTACCGTTTGGCTTTCTCTATACATTTATGTAGACGATTTGTGCAAACAGTTGTAAAACTTTCGCCAATTTTCAACGCAGAATCTGCATCATCACGTCTTGCTATCCAATATGACACGCAGTTATACCATATTTTCCTAACAAGCGCTGAAACAGGAAGATTTCGTGCGCCTCTGATCACGGCGTTGTAACTCTCGCTCAAATTCGTTGTCATCAGACCATATCTATGGTACCCATCCCGACTCAAACACCACTGCTCTTCATTCATCTCGGCGAAAAACTCGCCAGTTTCTGGCATTGATTCAAACATACTTCTCATCACACTCTTATACTTCACAACCATAGATTTCCTCGCTGCGGCTATCAACTTTCTTTTACAAACAACATTCTTGTACCTCGTATTGAAATTGCTAGCCACATGTCTAAGACAAAATCGCCAATGCGCAAACGGCGGGCCCCATCCCACGTCCGGATCATTCACAGCGGCTTGAATTCCAGCATGTCTGTCGGAAATCAAACAAACCCCTCTCGTTCTTTCACCAACGACATATCCCTTCAGACATCGCAGGAACCAACTCCATGAATCGTAGCTTTCCTCATCCACCAGTGCAAACGCAAGCGGCACTATATGGTTCTCCCCATCCATATAACATGCAATTAAGAGTTTATGCCTATACTTACCATATAGAAATGTGCCATCTATGCTAACAACTGGCCGACAATGATTGAAAGCTTGAATACACTGTCCGAACGCCCAAAACAGTCGTTGAAACTGCAATACTTCCACATCGCCGAGATGATACGTTGCACCCCAATCAACAATTGTTCCGGGGTTGGCAATTCTAATTGCATTCATAAGATGAGGCAACTCATTATAAGATGCATCCCATTCTCCGTATTCAACTTCAATCGCCTTCCTTTTTGCATCCCATACTCGTCTCCTAGTTACATCATATCCAAATCTCTCCTTGATTACATTCCTTAAGAACGACACTTTCACATCAGGAGATTCTCTGACAAAAGTTCGATAGTATGGAACCATGAAGTTGCAGTCAAGCCGATCATGATCTTGGGAAAGCAGTGCATTTAAACATGTATGCGGCTCACCCATAATAGTTATTTCAAACTCATCGTCACACGCACGCCGAATCACGCGTAATCTCCACTTGCAACCAGATCCTAACTCAGAACAAAACACCGACCACGTCGTCTTATCTGACTCAACGATTTCGTAGTTATAATGATTCTTGATATGAAACATATTCACCGCATGAATGAGATGGTTCTTATGCTTGAACCGCATCCCTTTACGAAATTCAACCACAGCCTCTGGATCGTCGGTCACCCTAACATCCTCATCATCCTCCCAAATCACCTTCCCAGTGTCACCACTGTCTAGATAGAATGGTAGAGGTTTCTCCAACCGTTTCTTCCTAGAAGGACCAGCCTGATTAACCGTGTCTTCATTTCCCAAATCAACACCATTGAACATTTCATCGTCTGTATCAGCGTCATCATCTAAATTCATTATTGAATCAACAATATGATTCTCATATCGCCGAAATATAGTTTCATATTGAACTCCCTCATCGCCGAGATCACGTTCTAATTGTTGAAACGGATCACACTCTTCATAACTATCTTCATTATAGTTACCACCATCATCCTCACTAACACTGTCATTCTCGTTAACACCATCCTCCTCATTCCTCGTATCACCACCATATCCGCTACACCCTTCATTCACCGGTACCAATCGATGGAAATTTCTACTAACTTCGAAATTTTCCATTCTTTCTTGCACGACATTTAACCCATCATCAACATTTACTCCTACGGGTTGCATGTTACTACCACGCTTACTTCTTGAATTTGGGGGCCTCCCTTCGTTGCATGAATTCCCAGAAACTGATATCACATAAACTTCTTGAATGCGGTCACCATTTGACATCGCAAACTCACACAACAACCTAACATCCTCGTCATCACCAATCGGTACTAGCACAAAATTGATTCCACTTGGACTATACGAAGGAACTGGGTACCTATGACAAATTTCCAGCCTACTCCCTTCGTTTAATCTCAGTGCATTGACAATAGCACTTTCAAATCTGACATAATCAATTCCAGCATCTACCTTTATCCGTTTTACTGGACCCCTACTATAACCCACTCCTTGACTACCATGAACAACATTTCCATTACCATATACTAATAAATGGATTTGCGACATTTAAATGTAAGGTAAAACTTACGTTGATTGATTCGAATTTTCTTCCAAATCAATAATACCTGCAATTAATTAAACAATATATCATTAATTATCGAATTAAAAAACATACAATTACATTTAAACAAATTCATGAATATGTCAAATTTACGGCAAATGGGTGCCGGTCGTCGGACGTCACGGACGGTCGGACGTGACGGAGGTGACGGACGGTCGGGGGGGAGGATATGGCCGGCGGGGGATATGGCCGGCCAGGTGAGACTGCCGGCGGGGGAGAAGGCCGCCGACGCGGAGACGGCACCGGACGGGGCTCGGGGGTCGGGGGGGACTCGGGACTCGGGGGTCTCCCGTCGGAGGGGGGAACTCGGGGCTCGGAGGCGAGGCAGGTCGGAGGTCGGAGGAGGCTCGAAGGGTCGGCGGCGGGTTAGGGTTTCGTAGAGGGGGAACCCGATTCGGGTTTCTAAGCGGACGGGAAAACCCGCCCTCCTTGAGTTACACAAGGAGCGGGTTTTCAAAACCCGCCCCTTGTGCATGCGAAGGAGGGGCGGGTTTGTAACTCAAGGAGGGGCGGGTTTTCAAAACCCGCCCCTGGCATGAGGGCGCGTTTTGGGACCGCGCCCTCATGCCATATTCCCATCTCCAAACCCGCCCCTTTCTTTGGCACGCCGGGGGGCGCGTTTTGAAAACGCGTCCTCTTTGTAAATCGGAGGACGCGTTTTCAAAACGCGCCCCATCGATGGTAAAACCGTATTTTACGAAACTGGAACCGTATTTCGCAAATTTTTTTTAAAACTAACCGTATTTCCGTACAAAACTCAGATAATAGTAAGACTAGTAGAGGAATCCCTTGACATTAGTTTGGCCCTTCGGGCCTTCGACTATAACATGACACCTAAAAGTTCATGAAATGCGGACCTCAAAAAAGGAGTGGATGATGCCTGGCAACTGAGCGTTTGCCACGGGGAGCCTTAGCGTGCGGCGTACAAAAATTTTCCTGGGAGTGCCGCCATCAATCTTGGTCGAAAACAACTGCTCGAATTCCCTTGGTGCCAGTTGGTCATGCTAACCCGTTGAACTGTCTCAGAAACGTCATTGGATCCTTTGTTCTGCTTGTCACCTAATCATCCCAGTCGTTCTCCCATCCGTTTTTGTTTGCACCTCTAGACGTAAGTCCGTGTGCGGAAATGTTTCCCACGAGTCGTGCTGCTGGAGACTTCACTGCATTCTCCTCGTCCCAATCGTCATCCCATCCCTCATCCCAGCCATCCACTGACCCAGCATTCATCACTCCCGGGGCTTCCTCTTGCGACCCCATTTCCAGTTGCTGGTATCTTACCTCACCTTGATTCTTCCGACATTTCCAACAAGTGAAAAATCCAGCAAGGACCACTACAGTAAGGATTGATAAATACACACCATTGATCGGTGTCAAGAGCTTGTCAAAGGTAGGGAGGTATGTGGAATAATTTATCTCAGGATGAATGAGAGGCCCTATAAGAAGCATGCAATCACCGTGCCCTGCACTTAATACCAGCTTGATACTTTCGCCAGGAACAGAAGATACATTGATCTAAGGAGATTACCAAGAGAATTAGAATGTTGTAGCGGAATGCAGTCACACAAAAGAACAGCTTAACAAGGGACCATCATATTACCTTCACAGAGTCATGTTTGTGTACTTCAATATCTTTCTTCCCCCTTATTAATTGGAAATTGTGGTTCACCTTCAGATCAGTGTCTCCCGTGTTCTCGACTAACAACTGGAGATTGTTATTCCCTGCATCTATATAAAACTGAACTGAAACTCAACTATATGTCAGTCCATTCTGCAAAAGATAAATTCTCACAGCAATATCGACCAATTGACTACTTTTTCCCCAGTTTTCAGAAAGACAATTAAAATATACCAATGCATCATTTATCTTCTACTGAATTTTTCTTTTAGTCACAAATTGTAAAATGTATCCTACAAAACTCTGGCCATTTTTGTCATTAACTGCTCAGGATACAATCAGAAAAATTGTGAAGTCATTTTACCAATGAAATATTGAAAATTCCTAAAAAGTAACCCACAAGGTTGCTGATGATCTCCAAGTCACTGGTAGAGGCTAAATCTATGAGAGGATATATAAGAAACTGTAACAAAGATACAAAGTTGAACATCAGAGAAGATGAGAAAGCAAGACTGAAAAAAAATGTTGCAGGAAACAAATCCTAGCCACATGGAAAAGTTCAATAACAATCAGTTTAGTTTATGCTGATGCAAGATCAAGGAAACTCAAGGTATTCCACATGACCGGACAACAATACACGGATACATAATCTGCCTAGCAAAGAAGTACTTCCAATGGATACAGGCATCGAATACAAGGAGATGGCATGCCTGGTGGGCATCAACCAATGTAACGCAGCTTCTGCAATAAAAGAGATCCATACTAGGTACTTACACCAACTGTGTGCATCACATTAGAGCCAATCCGGTAATATCAAGCTGGAAACCTTTTCATAAAACCTATTTCATGTATGTTTTTAATGTTGAAGAATTTGATGGCCTCCTCAGCCCAAGAAAACAATCGCAGGAGAGGATTGATTGAGTCATTACCCGAAGCAAAACCCACGATGCAGGCTGATAAGGACCCCTGGTCTGTACAATGTTTAGGATTCGTGAAGCACGTATCCTTATTTACAATTGCCTCGCTGGTTCTCTTCTGGTCTTTCTTAGTATTATTTACCTTTTGTTTTCCATCCGGATGATTAACGGATGCAGAAACATCTGGAATCTTATGATCTGAACCAGTCAGGCTCAGGCTATCCAGTATCTTAGATTTCTTGGACTGATCCTCTCTCAGATTGCTCGGCAGCTGACTGGCAGGAGGATGCAACCCTGGAGACACCTAATTAACAACAAACTCCACGTCAGCAGATTCCTCGGCAACAAATCCCACACCACGTATGCCTATTCAATTCAAAATAATAAAGAATGGCAAATTACTCGTGGAAACATTGCTATGACATGTAACTATCTAACATAACCCGTCTCAACTCCAGGACATCCAGTTAACACGATAATACTGTCGACATCCCTCAGTTCACTGCATGACTTACCAACAAATTAGACAACCAAAACACAAGCAACTATTATCTCCGCCTCAGCAGAGACTCGGAAACACACTGCAGACGACAAAAAAAAGGATAAAACTTTAGGATCGCAACAATGGCCGCCTTGACACGAACGAGCAAGCAGCTACACAAGGATGACTGGACCAGCCGATCCAGATGCTCAAACCGGTCCCTTAATAGATCATCGGCATACATGGTCTTCCATCACCAGAGCAATCCAACGCCACTAAATCCAATTTTCACATCACAATCAACAAGGTTCGATTCCAATGACGAGGATTCCAAGGGAGGGAGATGGCGTGTCTCGAACTCGGCTTCGCGGTGTTGTTTGAAGATTCAGCCACCGATTGCGCCGACTTCTGGAGGACTAGGATCGACCTGGAAGAAGCGGCGGAGGAGGAAATTAAGGACACCGCGATGAGTAGCGCCAGGGCTCCCCCATCTCCGCCCATCCTCCGCCTCCTCCCCCGCGGCCACGTTTCTCCTTCAAGTACAAATAGCACTCGCCACTACCGGATTCAAATAATTGATGGGCTCATTTCAAGGCCCATTGAACCAAACTTTGGGCCCAAAACATCAACTATTTCCATTTGTTGTTATTTATTTAGTCCGAAGCCCCTTTGCCTTTTGGATCTTCCCTTGCCGTGCAGCCGAATCCACATAATAAATATAATTTACTAACTTACTAGCCGAAATCTTATTTGAATTATTTGAAAAGAAGGAAATTTAAAACAAGTGTCGTCGAGTGATTATTTATTTCATACAAAGCGTTGTTTCCTCCTCCTCTTGCCTGAACGGATTAACAAAACCCCAATGATGAAGCTGTCCGAACGTTTTACCCGCCCCGCCGACCTCGCCGGCCACAACAACCACAGCCAGCTCTTGGACCATTTCGAGCGCATCTCCCTCGAGGCGCACCTCAACCAAGCCATCCTCCTGGGTCGAAGCCTGTCCGGATCAGGCTGGCCTCAGCCCCAAGATGCTGAGCCACCTACAGGAAGCAGCTCGTCTGGGATTCGCAGAGCGGTCAAGAAGTTGCTGTCCCCGATATTTGGCAGAAAGAGTGGCGCCCGTGACGTCCGCGTGGATTCAACCAATCCAGTGCCGCGTAGGCGTTCGTGCTCAGATTCACGCAAGCCGATTCCAGGCTGGTGTTCATACTCCCAGACCTTGAGCCGATCAATGAGGGCTTAGTTCAGTTTCGCAGAAGGCCTTTTCACGTTGCAGCATCGATGTTCATGATTCCCCATGTATTAGTTCTAGACTTGTCATGATTCTTCATGTATTACGAGACGGATTCGAATCGGAGCCACCGCGTTTATAATGTCCACTGTATTATTAGAACAGAATGCACGCATTGGCACTGTTACCTACAAAACTAACATCTTCCTCTCCTGCACTAATCATCTGAGAGGGATGCGTTATCTATTATCATGTCGCTAATTACGAACTGAACATCCAGACGAAAAATGGACAGATGGCTGTGGCCGTGGATGGTCAAAATCCTTCGACTAGCCATCCGAGCGGCCACCGCCGTAGTGGATAGCTTTGCAGCTGTCGGTTCGACTTAATTCGTTGAACGATAGGGTGGAGGAATATACACGAGGAGGAGGAACTGACGTTGCTAAACTGGGCACCATTTTGGGAGCGGTGAGCGATGATATGGGTGGTCCCCTGGGGGGTGGTGAGGGGGAGAAGCCTGGTCGCAGCGGTGGGGTTACTATTCCATTCAGACTCGGGGATCTCAACATGTGCTTTCCCGCGATGACAGCAGGTTCCTGAAGAGGGAACAGGCGCGGGTGCTTCATGTCTTGTATGACTTTAAGGAGATCGACTACGGTGCGCATCGTGGGCCTCTCAGACGGCTCTTTCTGGAGGCACTTCTGGGCTATGTCGGCCACAGTTCGAGCTGCTTTGCTTGGGAACCGACCTTTTAGCTGGGGATCCATGATCAAGGATAGCCGGCAATCATCTGTTAGGAACGGGCGACTCCATTTGACCAGATTCCTCTCTTCCTTGGTGTAACGGTTATCCAGATTCTTCCTACCGGTCAGCAGCTCAAGAAGGATAATGCCGAAGCTCCACACGTTGCTCTTAGGAGTCAGTAGTCCCCTCTCCAGCGTCTCAATGCAGAGATTTTCCGTTGGCTGAGGCACATCACCGAGCAGTAATCAGCACCGATACCCAAAGACAGACCTCGGAGACAATTGCGTCATGCAATGCAAGAAGAGACTTACAACTGAACCATTCGAAGTCTCTGCTTCGGGGATGTGGCCAATACACCCATACCCGGATAACTTAGCACTAAAATCCTTGTTGATCTGTATGTTAGCTGTCGAGAATTCACTGAACATTGCCTGCCAGACAGAATATCATTTGATCAGGCCAGACGAAATTTACTCCACACTCATCCGATGATCATGAAAATGTGAAGCCTTTTTTGCACCTGGAATGGTCCGTCTTCGTGCAAGAAGGTAAGACCCAGAGCTGCACAATAGGCAACCTTCATTCTCATGTTCCAATCCATGAGAGGACCGTCGAATCTTCCATGTAAAAGCCTGTCGAGGCTTCCATGGTATAGCCTCTCGTATACTAAGGCCCTAAGCTCCGAGCCTTCACGAGCATGATATCCCAGAAGCTTGCACAGATTTGGGTGTTGAAATGTCGCCAGAGTGTTCACGTCGTTCACAAATTCCTTGACGCTCTAGAATTAGGGAACAACGGTTTATCGAGTCATGTCAAACGGATTCACGAAGAAGGAAAAGAGAAATCATGAGAAGCTGGATGTACCTGAGGGGACATCAGTAGGCGACTGACGGTGTTGTCAAACTTCCTCGAACCTGTGTTTTCAACTCCAAAAGAGGCTCTGAACACAACGGAAGACAAACCCTCTGACAGGCAGCGATCAGGAGAGAAATTATGGCAAGCTGTGGAAATTTCTTCGAACGAGAAGTTCCTCAGAGTCCCCGAAACAGGCAAAGGCAAAGGTCCAGAAGCATATAACGGCCCGCTTCCACCACTGGGCACAGTTTTGAAGCTACTCAAACTTTTCAACACCGAAGCACCCAGAGGAGTTGGTAACGGAAGTGGTTGTGGACTTGCGGATCTCTGTTCGCTCGCAGAAGGACGGAACCTCGAATCTTCATAGTCGCCGATCTCTGTCGAAGAGAGAATTTCTGGCTCCACTACATCAAGGGTCGAAGGGGCGGATAGTACCCGCAACCTATTGTTCGCCGCCCCATTCACCGGTTGAACAGGTTTCACCCTAGTCTTAAAACTCGGAGGAGCAGACTGTAGTGACCGCGTGCGGACTGGAGGCTCAGGTAGCGTCATTGGCTCTTGTTCCTTGAAGCTATGGTACTTGGCGTAATTAGGCTGCTCCAATCTCTTCTTCTTGCTCTTCAACACCGTAAAACACCCCATCTCTCTGTTCTCGGCACTCCCTGTCACAACCCTGTCTCTCTCAAATTCTCAATATCTCTGCCACACAATACAAATTGATTCAGAATCACCCAATCCTACAGCAGAAACAAAACTGAACAAGTCGAGCAACAACCCATCCGAACAGATCATCAGATTCAGCGACAAAACGACCAACATAACAACAACACCCAAAATCAGCACTAAAGCAAGACAACCTCGAGCCAAGATTTGGCCGATGATCACCTCGAAATCAGCATCTAATCCTAAAATCCACCTGATTAAGCTCAGAATACAGATCTAGCAACATGCTCACAAAGCACAAAGGCTCATCTCAGGGCCCAAAAGTTTCCATCTTTCGGCAAATACTAATCCACAGCAACAAAAAGCTTCAGGCTTTCTGAAGCTTTTGCACGAATCCTTCCGGGCAACGTATAAAAGGACACGACCCTCTCTTTCTCGCACAGACAAAACAAACAGATCGGAAGGGGAGGTAAGACCAACCTGAAATTTCCCAAAAGTCTTGATGGCAACACAACAAGGAGTCTAGGATAAGTGGGCAAGGGTTGAAATGGTCGAATTATTGAATCCCGGGTCAAATTTGGGGAAAGAGGGGAGACTAAGTAGGGAGGAAGAAGAAAAAAGGGGAAGAAACAACACAAACAGAGCAGAACTGGACAGATGATGTTTTCTTCAAGTCTTCGCTTCTCTTACCGCACACAAACGCTCCGAAGTTTAAGAAATTTACTTTGCCAAAATCAGAGCACGTTTGTTTCATGAAAATGGAAGCAGCTAACGCACGGGAGGTTCGGTGAAATGTGCTAAATTTGGCCCTTTTTTAGTACATCGTACCAACGTTACGATTTGAAATTATTATAATTATACTAAATTTTTATTTATACATTTATTAAATGTTACTGTTTTTATACTACTACGCGTTCGTACATTGTACTGATGTTAATAGTAAAAGTTTTGTACCGATTAGTACATTTGTAATTACAAATAATATACTAATGTATAATGTATTAACGAATACTGTACATGTACTAGTACACTGTTTGTACATTGTACTAAATAACATTACTATATTGTTAGTAATTACAAATATACTAATCGGTACAAAACTTTTACCGTTAAAATTAGTACAATGTACAAACGCGTACTAGTACAAAAACAGTAACATTTAGTATAATAATGTACAAACGAAAAATTAGTACAATTGTAACAATTACAAACCGTACTAATTTTTACTGATCTTATTAGTACAATTGTACTAAATTTTTGTTAGTACATTGTACTAAATGTTACTGTTTTTGTATTAGTACGTGTTTGTACAATGTATTAATATTAACAGTAAAAGTTTTGTACCATGTTAGTAATTATAAATGTACTAATCGGTACAAAACTTTTACCATTAACATTAGTACAATGTACAAACACGTACTAGTACAAAAATAGTAACATTTTGTACAATGTACAAACAAAAATTTAGTACAATTGTCGTAATTACAAATCGTACTAATTTTGTTAGTACATTGTACTAAAAAGAACAGTAAAAATTAATATAGTTTGTAATTACTATAATTGTATTAAATGTTACTGTTTTTGTACTAGTACAAGTTAGTATATTGTACTAATGTTAACAATAAAAGTTTTGTACCAATAAGTATATTTGTTAGTATAATGTACAAACAATATATTAGTACACGTACAGTATTGTTAGTACATTGTATATTAGTGCATTGTTAGTAATTACAAATGTACTAATTGATACAAAACTTTTACTGTTAATATTAGTACAATGTACAAACGCGTACTAGTACAAAAACAGTAACATTTAGTATAATGTATAAACAAAATTTAGTATAATTATAGTAATTATAATTCGTACTAATTACTTAATACAATGTACTAAAAAAAGGCAAAATTTAAAATATTTCACGGAACGTTACGTGCGTGAGACGTTAGCCGTATTCATGAAAAATTTTTTTTCCGTCTTTTGTTTTTAAGAAAAAGCGAAAAAGTTGTTGGTTCCTTAAAAGTAAGAAAATAAAAACGAAACTATAAAAACGTTTTCTTAATTTCTTTTAACTTTTAAAAAACTGGTTAAATCCGTTTCCAAAGTGTTCTCTCATAAAAAGTCACCCACCGTCGTTCTCTCCGTCTCTCCGCACCATCACGGCCCAGCCGCCACCCCTCACGCCCCTGCTCTCAGAGGCCGTCGCAAGTTCAGTTTGAGATCGCAACGTGGAGTGGGCAGCCCCGTGCCCTCCGAGCCCCCTCAGTCCCGCCTTTCCTTCCCCCACACCCCCTGCCGCTCCCTACCCATGCCCTCCGAGCTCCTTCCACGCCCCCACCCCTTCAGCCAAACCATCCTCCTTCGACGCTCCCTCCCTCGACACCCTCCTGGCCCAGCCGCCCCCCACGCCCTTAGAGCCCTTCAGTCCAGCCGTTCTTTCCCCATGCCCTCGAGCCCTCTCAGTCCAGAGGCGATTCACCCACGCTCTTAAACTTCACCAAACACATTTTTATTGTTTAAAAAAAAAACTAAAAATGAAAAAATTGAAACACTTTTTGTTTTCTTCGAAATGAAAGGAGAAGAAAATTTTGGTAAACCAAACGGGACCTCAATTTTTTATTAGGATTGTTTGACAGGTACAGACGGTTGAAAATAAAAAAAGTAAATATGTATTTATTTGTCTAATCAAGTTTTGCCATATAATTCTTATCATTTCTTCAGGTGAGATCGTTCTTGTCCTCGTTACTCTTTTTACTTGTTACGTAAATTAATGAAATTTAGTATATGCTTCAAATTCGTCCCAAACTGATTTGCTAATTGGTCGATGTGCTTAATGTATGTTTAATATAATCAAACGAACTTTAACACATCCGTTAAAATATATTAAATAGTGTTCGTAAAGTGCTAAACTTTTACTTAGAACATTTTTACTAAAAGAACTCCTTAATGAACTGACAAATTAGTAAATCGTTAGTATAATGTACTAAACCTAGTACCATACAGTTTAATACTTTTTCACTAAAATAGATTGGTAAATTACTAAATTATAAAAATGATTTAGTAAAATGTTAATACATTTTTACCAAATAAGTTTGATAATATACTAAGTAATTGTTCGACATTTAATTATACTAAAGACGTACTTAGCGGCCCGTTACTATACCACTTTGGGACGAATTTTGGACTATACACTAAAAATCGACAAAATTTAATACATGATAAGTAAGCTTACGTATATATAACTCTTCCGTTTACCCAAATACTAAACTTAAAATAAAAATAAAATCCATTTTTTTGTCATAAACACTAACTAAAGATTGTTGAATGCAGCAGAAGCAGCATCAGAGCAGTGAAATTGGGCAATTGAAAATCCCAAATTGAGGGATGGATGCCCTTTTTGACTAATTTGACCACTCTACTCCTCCCCTGTGGAAATTACCAATCATTTGATGCCCAAATCCCAGTCCTAGTGGGAAATCATTTAAAAAAATATATTAATTAAAATCACAACTTGGGTGTTTTTTAAAATAAAAAATCATAACTCATTATTGTTGTTGTCGTTAACTGGGTAGTATATTCCCTTTTTTTCCTTTTCCTTGCTCGCTCACGTATTCCTTGCCGGTCAAAGGCAACCTTTCACTATCTGTCCGGGGGGGTTTACAACGAGAATACGTAGCGTAAAGTTACGTGCAAATCCTGATTTAATAATGAGTATAGTCGGGAGATGGAGGAGAAGACGATGACGATGATGATGATGATGATTGGGGGGTACTTTGACTCTGGATCACTGCCGTCGGATTCTAGACAACGAGGAGGCATGGACGGCCGTGATTCTCGATCTAACACGAGCTTCTTTTTTGGGGGTTGGTGGGGACCACACTTGACTGAAAACCGACAGCCAGTCAAAGGTTGTCTTTGTTTTCCCCCTGTCCCTAAGCTAATCAAAGTGGAAGAAAAGGCACAAGGAAGTTAAAAAGGTTTGGCAACTGTTCTCTTCCCCACCCCCTACTTTTTGATTGGTCCCTGCTCTGCTCCTCCCCTAAACTTATGGCATTTAATCTTGTTGGATTAGTTTGTATGGGCCGATTTCACCCTTTGATGGTCTTAGGGGATTCCCATCTTTTATTGGGCCAAGACAGGATAGGCCCATTAACGATCAAAGGGACCAAATCGAAACGCCCCCCACTCACCAATTACAAAAAAGAATTCGGAAGTCAGACTCGCAAATCGGTGCTCCCGCTTCAGAAATTTGGAAACCGTTTAACCGCCAGTGATTTCTCTGGAAGAGGAACTCCCCCCCCCACCCCCCCCACCCCCCCCTTCGCTGCTTTTTATGCGTCTCGTTTCCTTGCGTTCGCGCATTTCGGATATTTTTCGAGCGTAGAGAGTTGCCGTGGCGTCTGTTGATGTGGTTCTTCGATCCGTCCTGTTTTCGAAGAGATTCCCAGGCATAGTTTAAGGATGGGGGGTACCATCAGCCAGGCAGCGAATGGCCTTGGAAATGCCATCGGTAATGCTATCTCCTCTCCGTTCAAGAGCGTCTTTGGCGGAACGTGCGAGTGAGTTTCGGTTTTAGATTTTTGCTTTTCCCCTGGCCAGAGGTTGAAATTCTTGTAGTAGGGGGAGTCTTCGGCGTGTTGTTGATAAGATTTTGTTTCTCCATAGGGGCGTCTGTGCGGGACCTTTCGATGTTAGTTGCTTCATCGAGCATATATGCGTTGTCAATCTGCTCAAGCTATTCGTGATATGCTTCCTCTTGTACATAAGTAAGTTCAGTGGCTGCGTCTCACTTCTCTTTGCTTTCGTCGAGATACTCTTCTTTGTCTCTATGTTCAAGTGCCATCTCTCGACCTTTGTGCGCTCTTCAGCTTTGCTGTTCCTCTACCTGCTGTTCAAATTGGGAGTGTTTCAATGCATTATCTGGAGCCTCTGCAGATGTTGTTGGACTGCCTGCGGAACATACTGGTCCGTGCTCTGGCACGTCTTGAGTTTACTGTGGCACAAGCTGGTAAACACCAAGCGTGTATACCGCGGCCGCCGATCCAGCCTCGCACATAACTCACACGGCAGATACATCGGGAATGAAGAATCCGGTTACTCGAGTGCTGACAGGAAGAGGAAATTCATGGAGGACACGAGGGATGGACACGGATTCGTGCGCAGACAGAGAAGTAATCAGCATCATTGCCATCACAGTCATCACCATGATCGTCGACATAGCGATATTGATATGGGGACAAAACGGGTCACTACGAGACTACAGAGGTCAAGGAGCTCACGGGATGGTCACATTCGCCGCCACAATATGGGCACGAGTGGAGAGGTCGATAAAAGAATCAGTTTTAAGCGGCAGAGAATCAATAGATGAAGAACAAGTTCAGCAAATTGCAATGGTTTCTTAAAGCAACTCCCGGTTTAGGACAGCATACCTTGTGAGTAAGGTGATGCGATCGAGGAGCAGCTGAACACAGGAAGACGGCTGGTGGATCGTCGTGAGAACTTTCTTCTTCCTGAGGGATGGGAAAGAGGTTGACCGGGTTGTTGGTGCAGAGGAGAATGCTTTTCCGGGGTAAAGTGCGTCGAAACGCTGCAATTGCCTTGAGTAAGAAACGTTGGTACGAAAAGAAAATTCCCACTGTACATGGTTCTGTAGGTATACGTCAGGATCTTCCAATATCGTCTCTAGATACTATGTTATCGAAGTTGTCTGGTGTGTCTCCTTCTGTTAACTAGTGGCTTTTATTTCTCCTGCCGACTTTCCGATACAGGCACGCTTTGCGTCTCTTTTAGTTGTCTCGGCTATGGAACTTCTGAGGTGTTGAATGGCTTCCTGGGATTCTGTTTCTGGGAAGGAATCGTAGTCAGTCCTGATGAACTACTAGTGAACTTTCCAGATGAATTGTTATATGTTTCCTGCTTGAACTGCCTGCTTTTAGAATTGCCACGATTCTGATCAAAGTGAAAGCCCTGGATAGCGAAGGATGTGGGATGTCTCTCAGATGAAGATGAATCTTTCCGAGATGGAAGTCGGGGGCCACATCATTCGACGAGAAGAACACGAGTCTAACAGACCCCTCAAGGCTACCAAGGGTGATCCGTCCAGCTACGGCTCATGATCGGCATATCACCTGCCCCAGCAGCGCCATATTGATACGGGGGACGATAAGAGAGCAGAATGGTTAAATTCGATTGTGGAGCTCACGGGATGATCACGATCGCCACAATCACCAAGACAAGAGTGGAGAGGTCGGTAAGAAGACTCATCATCAGTTTGGTTCCGCACTTAAGTTGATACGAAATAATTTTACGGTTCCAATATTATTTTATGTACTCGGAGGATGTTACTTCATAATTACACACAAGTCCTGGAAATTACGTGTCAACCAAGGTTTGAAAGAAAATTCCGTCACGGCAGTCGAAGACGATTTCGGGGGATCCTTGGTGAAAGTATGAAGCCCTTGGTAAACAGTATGGAACTTAACTGGATCTTCCGACATCTTTTGGACTTGCTTTCGTCGCCACGCATCCCTTATCGGCTTTGTAGGTTCCCCGCCGCATGCACGGCATTGTTGATGGAGTTTTGCCAATACTTTCCCCGCCGATAGTCGTCAGCCCTCATCGTCGGGGAGAATTTCTCCCACGTCTCGCCGTTGCCTCTGCGAAAATTACCAGACCAACCGATAAGCGTAGGATAGTCGGTCATATAGTATTCTTCTTTGATATTTTCTTAATCCCAGCTCAAATTCACTGGAAGATAGAAAGCAAATCAAAGACGAAAGGATCGTAATATCGTTTTGATCACTATTAATTCTTCATCCAATCTCCCGGCGGCGTAGAGAGCCCCAGACGCTGCCCTCCGAGTCACTGGGAGTGTTGGGCTTACCTCTCTTCCTGGGGCGGCCGGCATCGGTCTGA
This sequence comes from Melastoma candidum, assembly GCA_023653495.1. Taxonomy (NCBI): domain Eukaryota; kingdom Viridiplantae; phylum Streptophyta; class Magnoliopsida; order Myrtales; family Melastomataceae; genus Melastoma; species Melastoma candidum. The sequence continues at coordinate 4,496,774 of CM042891.1, read as the reverse complement.
GAAACCTCCGCAACCTCCTCCTCAGGACTCACGGCGGAGAGGGCCTTGTCGAAGGATCGCACCACCTTCTCGAGCAGATCTCGTTGCCTTAACCCTAACTCACCATCAAAGCCGACGGAGATGGATTCCCTAAGCTCCTCGGCGAAACCTCGGCCTTGGATGAGCTCCTGCAGGACCTTCTCGCGGCCCGACAGTTCTTTGGAGGGCTCCGCCATGTGCTTTGGATTAAGATTCAACTATCAAAAGCTGGAATTTCGAGGGTTTATGGTGAGAATGTTGGGAGGGGGAGGATGGGATTAAATGAACATGGAATCGAATGATGTAGTAAGATAAAAAGAAAGGGAGGTGGAAGGAAGGCAGTCAGAACCTTCCTCTACTTCCATTTATCTTAAACCCAACTTCTTATCTCCAAAACTCATCTTGATCTAACAAAGTCTATGAATACGCACGCGTTTGGTTGCGTAGTAACCATATCTCTAATAATAATTTATGAATATGATGTATGTGTTTCATTAGCATAAAAAGACCTTGATAAATTGGAATATTTCCATACGAAATGTCGAGACCGTGCGAGTCTACCCATCCCGTTCCCAGAAATTTACTTAAATTCCAAAATAAAAGGAGAAGAAAAATTTGTGTCCTCCCAGGAGTCATGTGGGAAATATGTCAATCGTCCCCATCCCCAAGGCCGTTTAGTTGAGGATTTCGCCGTGCTCCACTGGGTTCGAAAAAAAAAAATATTTCATGTTTCTAAATATTTAATTTACAGACTAAAATTACAAAAAAAAATTAATATTTAAAATCTCGACTTTTAGAAAAAGCCACACACTTAATAAATTTTGGTAAATTGGGAAGATTTTGATGTTTTGTTGTTTCAAAGGCGCGACGATTTTCAATAAGCGTCGCTGTCTCAAACAACAACATAGATTAAATACCGGAACTCCTCATATGAAAATGCTCGTTTTTAGTACTCCTTCATCAATGACTTTGCTATAATTTATAAAATTCTAAATTTTAAATAATAATAAATTCATTATTTTTTTTTTAATTTCTCCCGAAACTAGCTGTGCGGATTTACTAACCTCTACGAGCTCCTCCCCTGTCAAACATCACGCAATTCTAAGGGAATTTAGAGGTTGAATTCAGTAAGTGCAGTAGTCCAATCGATCCCCCCCTCCCATGGATTTTGTAAGCACAACCATTTCTCCAAAAGGCATGGTTTTGATTCCTTCAAGTCCGAGTGGGCCTTAGTATGAATAATGTAGAGAGCCCAACCCAACTTCCTTTTGCAATTTACATCCGCCCCTACCTCCATCTCATCTCAGCCCTTCATCTCCCATCCCATCCCCTGCCATTTGCCGTCCTTTCTGCTGGGTTGGTCGGGCAAAGCAATGGAGAGGGAGTTGTTGGAGGTTTTCGAGACGGCGAGGAAGTCCGCCGACGCCGCCGCTAATGCCGGCGCCGCCCCCGGCCCCGAGGTCTCGAGGTGCGTTGATGCCCTCGAGCGCCTCAAGGTTTTCCCCGTCTCCTACGACGCCCTCGTCGCCACTCAGGTGATCATCCTCTGTCATTTGGGTGGGATAGGACCCGTGCCTTTTCGATGCGTGGAGGACATGGTCTGAGTGAGGGTTGAGTGACCTTAGGACGGACTGGCGTTCGAGTTTCTTTGCGTTTCGCTTAGGATGAAGGGTTGTGGCCGCTGTTGGGGATATTACGTTGACCGGGAGGGGTTGTGATTAGGACTCCGACTCTGAGTGGAGGAGAATCGCGTTTGCTTGATAGAGAAGGGTGCCATATGGAGCGCCTGGCCGAGAGTTGCTCCCCAGAGCGGAGTAAATCTAGGGGGTATGCTCAGTCATTTGAAATGGATTTCAGTTTTGGCTACTGCCATTTCGAAAATGTTGGGCTGCTTGAGTCATTTCTTGGTTGAATTGATGAGATGAATGTTGACTTTCAACTGATCGGGACAATAAATATGGGTCAAGGTATTTGCATTGTCCATTCATATTATCATTCCCTCTGCTACTAAGCCTGTAGTTAAGAAATGACTAGTTATTTTCTCATAAGACAGTTTTGAACTCAGCTTTTTCTGGTATACACCGTTGGGTCAGCTGCTATCTTGATGGATGGAGTAATTTTCTTTTTATATGTGTGGCTTATCCGAGGTCGTTAGGTTATTCGAGGAAATGGTTGTTGTCTTGCCATGCGAACCTTCTCCTTATGCTGACTCTGTAGCCTTGAAATGTTTGAAAGCAGCTGTCCTTTTCCTGATGATACTATAAGCTGCAGTCGCTTTAATCTTGTAGGGAATCTGTCAGATTGGTTCAATTTGTGATTGGATTCAAATCCTTTGCTTTTTTTTTATGTTATAATAAGATCGAGAAACTTTCAGGTTGGAAAACGCCTTCGGCACCTGACAAAACACCCTAGTGATTCTATCAAGAGTCTGGCTTCTGAGGTGCTTGAGATTTGGAAAAAGGTTGTCGTTGAAGAGACGACCCGAAATAAGAAGAATTCAAGCGCAAACGATAAAATGTCACCAAAACTGGAGAGAGCTAATAGCATCAAAGTCGAGAAGGGGATGAAGACATATGCTCACAAGGTCGATGATAATTTAAGTGCAGAGAATGTGAAAGCTGAGAAAACATGTAGCGGTGACACGAAGCCTGGTAGTGCTCTGAAGTCTGATAGCATTAGTAAAGTAGAAAGGAATCTGGCAGATCGGGACAGGGACATGGCTGAAAAGACTGTAAAGGTGGAGGGGGTACCCAAGGAAGAGAAACCAGCTTCTACTGCAAAACAGCCTTCTCATAAGTCCACTCCACCAAAGTTGACGTATATGGTAAAATGTAATGACCCTCTCCGTGATAAAATCCGGGAGCTCTTGGCGGAAGCCTTATCTAAGGTTTCTAGTGAGGCTGATGAGGACATCATGGATGAGGTAAACGCATGTGATCCAATCCGAGTTGCTGTCACGGTCGAATCCACAATGTTTGAGAAGATGGGCCGTTCCAACGGGACTCAAAAGTTCAAGTACAGATCCATAATGTTTAACTTGAAGGACCCGAACAACCCGGACCTTAGAAGGAAAGTTCTTCTCGGGCAGGTTAATCCGGAGAGGCTTATCACAATGACTCCGGAAGAAATGGCCAGTGTTCAGAGGCAACGCGAGAATAAGCAGATAAAAGAGAAAGCCCTGTTCGACTGCGAACGAGGCGGGCCACCGAAGGCTACCACCGATCAGTTCAAGTGCGGACGGTGCGGTCAGCGCAAGACCACTTATTACCAGTTGCAGACCAGGAGTGCGGATGAGCCCATGACCACATTCGTAACTTGTGTGAACTGCAACAACCACTGGAAATTTTGTTGATCATCACCCGTGAGTCTCCTCATTTCTGCAGGAGATGCAACGGTGCTGATTTATCAGCAGAGGCTTGGTATGATCTCCACAGCTCCATCACCTTCCCTCATGCAGCAGTTGGGACCTCTGCTGGAACTTGTAGCCTTAGCTGTAGTTGACAGTAGGATGCATGATAGGAATTTGCTTCAGCACTGAACCTGTATTCCTGCTCTTGTATGCTAGCCATTTAAATGATTGGTCTGGATGCCGCCATCGGGCGAGCTGTTGTTTGCTGCTGTCTGGTGGCACCCCTTGTCCATTAGTAGTTCCTTAGACTGCCATCCTCTTTGGTGCTTCTTAAGCTTGTACTGCAATATCTCGACGAGCTTCATCGTCCTGTAATATGACCAAAAGGGATGCATAATTTGGATGCCTATTCTTAGATTCTGTTTTTTTCTTCACCAATAGTTGAGAATAATTTTGACCCCCTCAAAAGCAAGCATTATTCTTCGTCGGATGCGATATGCCTTGGAACTAAATCATTTCTTATCTTAGCAGTCCGGGTGCGAAATAGTTTGATTCACCGTTTCCCCAGTTACGTATTTGATTCACCTTCCATCAATCAGATTCCGACACGTGTACGACACGGAGGGACTTAGGAATGTAAATGAGCCTAGCCAAGCCAAGTCCAAACACAAGTTGGCTCAAGCTCGGATTCAACTAGGAGATTATAGGCTCAAACTCGAAAAAATTGAAATAGTTAGACTAGATGTCGATTTGAAGTTTAGTTGGATTCGAGCTTGAGCTCGAGTTCGACCTCGAATCTCGAGTGTTGTGATTTCGGGATGAGTTTTGTACTGAAATACGGTTAGTTTTAAACAAATGGAAGGACCGTTATGGGGAAAAAGCTCGGCAAATCTTCTTCAACGAAAGTCACATTAGAAGTGGCAACAATTCCTAAATTATCATTCTTGTAAGCAGGAAGGCAACCTTTTCTTCATCAGCTGACGATTCAAAGAATTTGTAAAATACGGTTCATATTTCGTAAAATATTATCTTATCGTCGAAGGGACGCGTTTTAATACAAAGAAGGTGGCTTTTGAAAACCCGCCTTTCAGGTAAATAGGCAGGGGCGTGTTTGAACTCGCCCCTACGAGCTTCTATCCATCCACATAAAGACGCGTTTTGAAAACTTGCCTTCATATAAAGATGAGTTTTCAAAACGCGTCTTCCAGGTTTTCAAAACGCGTCTTTCAGTGGGCGGGTTTAAAACTCGCCCCTCCAACACTTCGTGAAATTTTCGGTAAAGGGATAGAGCCTCCTGTAGTCTAACGAAATTCGCCCCTTCAATGAAACCCGCCCCTCCTAAAATGAATAAGGGGCAGATTGTAACTTAAGACGAGTTCTCCCTTCTGACTCAGTTGGTTAAAGTGTTTTATTAAATTATGAGAGGTCGCTCTTGGAAGACGCGTGAGAACCTGTCTTAAACGCGGCTCCGTAAAATCGTATTTTACGAAATACGGACGCCGTTTCACAAATTTTTTCTAAAACAAACTAGTTCCGTACAAAACACGATGCATTGTTCCCCTAATCCGGCGGCATCCAGGAGTCCCAATGCCCCTCCTGCATTGCAGTCGCGACAACCACCCACCCTCGAAACCGTCCCTTTTCCATGTCCCCTTCCTAAGCGGCGACCCGGTTCGATTTTGAGCTCCCGCCTCCCCCCTATGGGGCCTTCCTCTTCCAGGCCTCGCATTCCTATCCTCCGCTCTCTGCATCCTTCCCATGTAAGAAAAATGGTTGGGGGGGGGGGGGGGGGCGGTTTCCAGAATTTTAGGGTCATTTTTGGCATAAAAGTTAAGATTTTCCGATCGTGGGTTGTGAGAAAGGAAACCCTTTTTGGGGTTTGTGCTTTTTGTGTGGGTTTGCTGGAATTTTATTAGATTTAGTGTAAGGGAGGGAGTCGGTTTCTGAAGAGGGAATCGAGTAATTGGATTTTCGTATAGGCTTTTGGGTGAGTTTGTAACCTCCTTGGATCTTGGGAACTGCATTCGTGTACATGAACTTCCTGCTCATCAAGGCTGTTGGCCGAAGTTCTCCTGGGGTTTGGAATTGCAAGCTACTTAATTTACGGATTGCAGGAAGTTCTCCCTATGCTATCGGCATCATGCATAGGGATCTCAAACCGATAATATCCTAGTGGATGCAGATGGCCATTTACTCATCTCTCTCTACTGCACTCCTTGTGAAGCAGTTATAATTGCCTGCTCGTGTGTAAAATTCTTTTGATGGCTGAATGCTGGTTGCTTGTTAAATCATCCTTTTGCCATTTAGGTCACGTTGACTGACTTTGGCATGGCAAAGGATTTCAATGAGAACACACGATCTAACTCCTTGTGTGGCATGGTTGAGTACAGGTCGTCTGAGTTCGTCCTTGGCAAAGGCCATGATGAAGCCGCAGATTGGTGGAGTGTGGGTGTCTTGATCTTTGAAATACATTCTGAAAGGTATTTGTATTACAAGCTGTTTGCCTCGCTTCTCTTGTGTGTGTAAGAGTCCGATGTGTATGTCGTGGTTGCTTTTTCTCTGTAGCCACCTTTTTATTGGCAAGAACCGGGAGAAGATTCAGCAGAAGATAGTTAGGGATAAGATTAAGCTTCCGAGCTTCCTCTCCCGCCAAGGCGCACTCTTTTTTGAAAGGGGCAAGTGTCTACGCTTTCATTTACGAGCCGGGAATCGATGATATAACATTCGACGTTCTAGACCATCAACTGGAAGAAGCTGGAGAGCAGAGGGAGATGAAGCCGAGCTTCTGCCCTGAAGTCGATGCGGAGGAGCTATGCATAGCGAACTTCGAGAAACGATGGACTGACATGCCCATCATTGACTCCCCGGGAAATAGCCCGACCCCTGGAGGGAACCCCTTCATGGGGCTCACCTACGACAGGCCGCCTGCTTCTTTTCTTCCTAGTTGGGGTCTGCATGCGGCCGGCCGGCCTTTAACCTTCTGCCAAAGACATGATCACAGGCTCTTTGGTATATGTACGGAGTATATTTTGATTAATGCCGGTTCCAAGACTTATTGCCCCTTCTATTTCCTACCAACCCAAACGTGAACAGAGGGGTTAGAAGGGGAGAAAGGGAAAAGATTGTCAGCCGAGGGATACGCGTTTTCCGCTCGAAAGAAAACAAACAGTCAGACAAGTGGCAGAAGTAAAAGCTTCGGTAGTAATAGAAACATCCTCTGTCCGACAATACCAACTATAACCTCATCATCGTCATCAAACTCCACACCGTGTCTTAGGTTTAAAACCAAACGAGGAAACGCCGATCAATGAGAACTCCACAAGAAAGTAAAAAAAAAAAATTATTTCACGAAGAAAAGGCTTCTTCACTATCAATATTATATTATTAGCTGATGATTATTTTAATGGTGGTGTTGAACGAGCACAATGCATGGCTTAGTATGATCAAATGTTTACTCGGTCCATTCCATCTGTCAGAAACAATCATTATTGATTAATTTAGGCAGCGGATGAGAAGCTCCAAAACCCAAAATTAAAGCCATCAACTTTCTCTTTCCTTCGTTCTTTCCTTCCCTTTTGTCCGAATCCCACCGGCCTTGCAATCTCCTCCCACCAACTCTCAAACGCGGGGGTCGAAGAGGGATTTTTTGTTCACACCCACATTGATCAGCTACTCCTTCATCTTCCTCCACCTCCGTCTTCTCCTGCTTTTTAAGGTAATATGCTCGGTTATCCTGCATTCAGATAAATTGTCTGTCCTTTCTCTTGTTGCTTGTGGGTCTGGTTGTAGTATCGACTGCTTGTTGTTGTTTGCGACATTCCCGATGACCCTTTCCTGCTTTGTTCACGATTACGGTGAAAAGTTATAACCTTGTCGATTCATCGGCCCTGTTTCGGTCGTCTCGGAGTAGAAACCGATGGTTACTCGATTGTGTCGTTGCTGTTTTAGCGTTGTATTTGTAGGTCGTCATGTCCCTGCCCTGAGGCACTTTTTTTTTGTTTTGATTGTTTTGTGAAGGGGATCGGCAGCGCTCAGTGGACCACCAGAGCTGGATCAGCGATTTCTGTTGGTTTTGATGGTGAGCCAGAGGACTCGCGGATGCCTGGTGATGGTGTGGTGGTTGATTTTGTGTCTTGGTGTTGTTTCTGGGGCGGATTATAAGCTCCTGCTGAACTGTGGGGCATCAGGGAAAACGAACGATAGCGATGGTCGGGAATGGGAGTCAGATATCGGATCAAAGGCCATGTTGACTGTTGGCAACTCTCTGACCTCCACGGCCGCTATACAGGACCCCTCTGTGCCGCAGATTCCCTTTATGACAGCTCGGGTTTTCCAGTTGGACTTCACGTACAGTTTCCCCGTGTTGTCTGGTCGGTATTTCATAAGGCTGTACTTTTACCCCTCGATGTACAACGGACTCGACGCGTCCGATGCTATATTCGGAGTCACGACAGGGAGTTACACACTTCTTAAGAACTTCAGTGTAGCACAGACGACCACCGCACTGAATTATGCCTACATGCTCAAGGAGTACTCCATCAATGTTGTCGGGGAGACATTGAATCTAACTTTCAGCCCGTCGAAGAACTATGTAAACACATTCGCCTTTGTGAATGGCATCGAGATCATTTCTATGCCGGATATTTACAGCACGGAGGATGGGACTACCCCAATTGTGGGTCAGAAATCTTCATTCTACATCAACAACTATACGGCTCTCGAGAATATGTACCGTCTGAATGTGGGAGGAAACTACATATCACCGTCCAGGGACTCTGGAATGTACCGATCCTGGTATAGCGACATCCCATACATATTTGGTGCGGCCATTGGGGTGACTGGAGCTGCTGATCCAAATGCTACGATCAATTATCAAAATATGCCTACTTACGTGGCGCCGGTGGATGTCTACTCTACTGCAAGATCGATGGGGCCGAATGCCAGCATCAATGTGAACTACAACCTGACTTGGATTTTCTCTATTGACACGGGGTTCTCGTACCTTATCAGGCTGCACTTCTGTGAGATTTCTGATCTCATAGTTAAGATAAACCAAAGGATGTTCTCTATCTACATCGGCAACCGAACTGCGGAACCACAGGCCGATGTGGCTGGGTGGGCTGGAGGAAATCTAAAGCCATTATACAAGAACTATGTGGTGTCCGTGCCCAATGGGAGTCCCCAGCAAGATCTGTGGCTCGCTCTTCATCCCTATATGGCTCAGCAATCTCAATATTACGATGCGATTCTGAACGGGCTGGAGATTTTTAAGGTGAATGATTCGACTGGCAATCTTGCAGGTCCGAATCCTCTTCCTGCTCCCAAACAGCCGATGGTTGACCCATCTCCGGTTAAGAAGCAAGGTAAATCTCCGAACAGAGTTGCAATAATCTCCGGAGGTGTTGCCGGTGGCGCCTTGGCAGTAGTGATTGGCTTTTTGGTTGTTCTTTCTTGCTGTGGCCGAAAGTACAGGAAGGAATCAAGAAGGTATGGCCCATCTGCTTGGCTTCCCGTTTCACTCTATGGGAACTCGCACTCTGCAGGTTCCGCCAAGACAAACACAACAGGTAGTTATGCATCCTCCCTCCCATCGAACCTCTGTCGCCATTTCTCGTTTGCCGAGATTAAATCTGCGACAAAGAACTTCAACGACACCCTGCTCCTTGGTGTGGGAGGATTCGGGAAAGTCTACAAGGGAGAAATTGATGGCGGCGCTACCAAAGTTGCTATCAAGCGGGCTAACCCGCTGTCCAAGCAAGGTGTGCATGAATTCCAAACTGAAATCGAGATGCTTTCCAAGCTCCGTCACCGGCATCTCGTTTCGTTAATTGGGTACTGTGAGGAAAACTGTGAGATGATCCTCGTTTATGACTACATGGCTCACGGAACATTGCGCGAGCATCTTTACAAGACCCAGAAGCCCCCTTTAAAGTGGAAACAGAGGCTTGAGATTTGCATAGGAGCTGCTCGTGGGCTGCACTATCTCCACACCGGTGCCAAGCACACGATAATCCACCGTGACGTGAAGACGACCAATATCCTGGTGGACGAGAAGTGGGTTGCAAAGGTTTCCGACTTTGGTTTATCAAAGATGGGTCCCTCGTTGGATCATACGCACGTCAGTACAGTTGTGAAGGGTAGTTTTGGGTACTTGGATCCGGAATACTTCCGTCGACAACAGCTGACTGATAAATCAGATGTCTACTCATTCGGAGTTGTGCTCTTCGAGATCCTCTGCGCACGACCCGCTCTGAATCCGACTCTGCCGAAGGAACAAGTTAGTTTGGCCGAATGGGCTTCTCATTGCCACAAGAAGGGGATTCTTGTCCAGATCATCGATCCCTTCCTGAAAGGCAAAATAGTGCCAGAATGCTTCAAAAAGTTCTCTGAGACCGCAATGAAGTGTATCTCTGATCAAGGAATCGACAGGCCATCAATGGGAGACGTCCTGTGGAGCCTGGAGTTCGCCCTACAACTGCAAGAGAGCGCCGAGGAGAGCGGCAAGGGTTTCAGCGGATTGGACATGGACAACGGAGACTGCGACAGTGCAGGCGAGGGTAAAAAGGAACCTGATGCCTCTCATGGCCTCGACGGCAATCTAACTGATACAAAGAGTAGCGGGTTGAGCATGAGCATTGGAGGTCGGAGTCTAGCGAGCGAGGACTCAGATGGGCTCAAACCGAGCGCCGTATTCTCCCAGATCATGAACCCAGAGGGGCGGTAAGCTTCGAATTTGGCCCACACCCATTCATTGGGTTCCATAAGCACCGTATGAATCTGCTCTTATATCAGTCTGGCAAAGTCTGTAAGAATTTGCTTTTGTTCTTTTCTTACAGTTTTTATTACTAAAGTCGTCGTATGTAAGAGTGAATCAGTTGACCGTGTTTAACTAGAACTCCAAAAGTTATTTCAATTTATTCAATTTTCTTACAACATGATCTGATCTAAGTTACCCAGTTGGAGCAAAAGGAATGTGGATATTCAAATCTGAGGTTGAAGTTCTGATGATGGTGAGGTCTGGATGGAATTGACCATCCTCATGAGCTCGGGCTTGTTCGCACCAATAAGCTTGTCAACCTTCTGCCCATCTTTAAGGAAGAAGAATGTCGGCGTCGCTTCTATCTCCCATGATTTGCTAAACTCCTACAACCAGAAAGGACACGCTGAACCCTGTTGGACCAATGACAAACTGTTGCTCAGCCCATCTGAAGGAAGAACAGCCCACAAGGATTTACAAATGTTGCCCGTAACAAGTCCACAAGCTCAGCATCCAGACAAAATGAATGCAGTATCTAATGAAGGATAGTTTAGTAATTACATGGGGTCAGGTTGTTAGCTGACGTTGTTATAGCAGAGACTGTGGGGCTGTGTGTGAGTGCGGGTTTGTTTTTCCCAACAACTGAAAACCTTTCTTCTTCCTTCTTCCTTCTTCTTCTGGCCTTTCCTTCGTTTCTTCATCACTAGGTTATCAATGTCAGTCGATCCAGATCCTTCATGGTATCAGAGCCTGTAAAGGCGTGACGTCGGTGAGAAGAACGATCCATGGCAGACCCACCACCGAACCCATCAACTCCTTATTTCCCGTCTGGTCAGACTCCAGGTTCAGGGCTATCCTCACAACTCTCGAACCCAGGTTTGCAGCAGAGCCAGATTCCAGCAGGAGTATTTCCAGCCTTAGTGAAGCTAGACGACAGCAATTACGTATTATGGAAAGGGCAAATTCTAGCAGCCATAATTGCATCCGGGTTCGAGGACTTTATTTTTGGCAACACTTCTCCTCCTGCCCAGTTCCTAGACGACAGCAGTGTGCTTCTAAACCCAGATTATAAACAGTGGCATCGGACTGATAAGGCCGTGATGAGCCTGCTTTTTTCGTCACTGACGACTGAACCTCTTAGTCTGGTTGTCTGCTGCAAATACTCCAGCGAAGTGTGGGAGACTCTGCGAAATCGGTATGAATCTGCGTCTCCATCTCGAATCCTTAACCTTCGGCTACAGATGCAGCAACTGCGGAAGAATGGACGCACAATGCAGCAATATCTGAATTGCTTAAAATCTCTGTCTGACCAACTGAGCGCAATCGGAGAACCGATGCGATATCGTGACTACCTGTGGTATTTGATGGAGGGACTGCCGGCCGAATACGATGCAATCGTGACAGCCATATATAGCAGGACGGATCAGCCACAGTTGGAAGAGGTTCACAATCTCCTGCTGAACTTTGACATGCGGCTGGAACGGCGCTGTGTATCGGATAGCACGCTGCCTCAGGTAAATCTTTCTGCGCACTCTCAGGATATGAGGTCTCACGACGGTGGCTTTTTCCCTCCTCCACATACCAGCCTACACACTACTCGACCTCCTAGTAGACCCCACTGGCAACCCCACAGACCTGTGACCCCACAATCTAGACTTCTCGGTAGACCACCATCTCGTCCCTACACCTTTGCTAACCAACAGTGGGGCAGCAGACCACCCCAGTGGGAAAACAGGCCTCCATTCCTAAAACCCAAACCTCGTTGCCAAATTTGTTTTAGGGTCGGGCACAGTGCCTTAGCCTGTTTTTACAGAACACAGACACCTCTTCCATTACAGCCTTTTTCGTTCCCATCTCAACCACAAGCCCATTTGACTAACTACACACCTTATCCAGCACAGTCGTCTCCCTCGTGTCCTATTCATGACTCCTCTACCCAGCCTTCTCTTTCCCAACACCCCTCTGTTTCTGGGTCAGAGTCGTGGCTCATGGACACAGGGGCCACCCACCATGCTACTCCAAATGCCTCTGATCTTCATAACATTTCCACTTACACAGGTAATGCTTCTGTTCTTGTTGGTAATGGTGCTCGTGAATATACAACACACAGGAGATAGATCCCTTCCCACTTCCACTATCTTACTCCAATTACTTAATATTCTGCATACTCCGCTTTTGTCAAGAAAAATTATTAGTGTTTCTAAACTTTGTCAAGATAACAATGTTACCATTGAGTTTAATTCCAATTCTTTCCTCATCAAGGATATAGTTACTGGATCTGTTCTTCTTCAGGGTCCACTGCATCAGGGTCTTTACACCCTTCCAACTCCTCTCCCATCACTCCGTCCTCCTCTGATGCCCCTCAGCACTAAATCAGCTTCTCCAGGGTTGTTCTGCTTTGGCTGTTCTACATCCGCTGCAGAATCCCTCTCACCATCGGTTCTGACTGCCTCAAAGTCCCAGTCTCCTAGGTCGGGCACCACCTCCTCTGTCGTTTGGCACCCCAGGTTAGGACACCCCAGTCCAGATATATTGTCTCGAGTCCTAAGCCAATGTACAGAGTTAGACATTACAGATCTCCCTCAGCTGTGTCAGGCATGTGCTACCAGCAAACACCATCGCTTGTCTTTTCCTCTGTCTAGTTCTCATGCCACAAAACCTTTCCAGCTTGTTCATACGGATTTATGGGGGCCTTCTCCTGTTACTTCCATTACTGGTGCTCGCTATTTCATGTTATTAGTTGATGATGCTACCAGATATACGTGGATATATTTTCTTCATGATAAATCACAAGCCCTGACTACTTTCAAGCAGTTTTCTGCCATGGTCAACACTCAGTTCCATTCTTCCATCTCCACTGTTCGCTCTGACTGGGGAGGTGAGTTCCGTTCTCTCCATTCTCATCTCATCCAGCTCGGCATTCCTCATCAGATTTCTTGCCCATACACGCCGCAGCAGAATGGCCGCGTTGAACTCAATAATCGTCATGTTGTCGAGGTAGGCTTAGCTCTGCTCACTCATGCTAGTATTCCCTTATCTTTTTGGGCTTATGCTTTCCATGAAGCAGTCACACTAATCAACATCCTACCATCCAAAATTCTCCGTTTTCTGTCTCCTTTTGAATCACTCACTAACTCTAAACCAGATTACCTTTCTCTTCGAGTGTTTGGCTGCTCTTGTTTTCCTCTATTACGACCTTACAACTCCCATAAACTTGAGCCCCGGTCTGTCCAGTGCATTTTACTGGGCAAGAGTGCCTCGCACAAAGGGTATCTCTGCTATGACTGCAAATCAGGGAAAATCTATGTGTCCAGAGACGTTTTATTCGATGAATCTTCGTTCCCTTTTCGTGATACTCCAACTTCTACTTCTTCTTTTTCTTCTCTAACCTCTTCACCCTGTCTTCCTATAGTTATCCACTCTATACCTTACTCAGTCCAATCTCCTTCACTCGTCTCAACTTCCTCTTCTCTTCCTACGCATTCTGCGTTTCCAGGCTCGTCTCCCACTGGCCAATCTTCTGCTCCAGCTTTGTCTCCTCAGACTATCTCCTGCGATAATGTGGTTCCAGCTGCACCATTACCAACAACTAACTCTAGCATACCACGTGTTCCCTCCTATGCTAATTTACACCCAATGGTCACCAGGTCCAAAGTAGGCACCTTCAAACCAAAGCTTTTCCATTCTACCCTACATATTTCCCCATCCTTACCCACTGAGCCATCGTCTGCCAGTGAGGCTCTCACTATCCCCATCTGGAGAGCAGCAATGCGAGATGAGTTTGAGGCTTTGTTGCGAAACGAGACTTGGGAGCTTGTTCCAGCTGCACAGGGTCAGCGAGTGGTCGGGTGTAAGTGGGTTTTTAAGGTCAAACTGACCTCGACTGGATCCTTTGAGCGCTGCAAAGCCAGACTTGTTGCAAAAGGGTTCCACCAGTCACTGGGAATTGACTATACGGAAACTTTCAGCCCAGTCGTGAAACATCAAACTATTCGGGTGGTGCTGTGTCTTGCTGTTACCTCTGGTTGGTCTCTCCGACAGCTTGACGTTCACAATGCATTCCTGAATGGTGAGCTTCAGGAGACGGTTCTTATGCAGCAACCACCTGGGTTCGAAGATTCTACTCGACCTACTCATGTTTGTTTGTTAAAGAAGGCTCTCTACAGGTTGAAGCAAAGTCCGCGCGCCTGGTACATGAAGTTGAGTTCTTGTTTAAATACTCTGGGATTTGTCAATTCCAAGGCTGATGCCTCATTGTTTCACCAACACACTGCTGCTGGAGTGATTATTTTGCTGGTGTACGTGGACGACATTATTGTCACTGGCTCCAACTCAGCAGGCATCTCGGAGTTGCTGGTGCATCTTAATACGGCTTTTGCTCTGAAGGATTTAGGTGAGTTATCATACTTCCTTGGACTCCAGGTCACTCGTACTGCAAATGGTCTCCACCTGTGCCAAGAGAAATATGTCAGAGACCTTCTTGCCAAGGCAGAACTGACAGATAGCCGGCCAGTCCCTACACCTCTGTCCACAACCGCTACCCTGTCTAAGTATGATGGTGATCCTTTGTCCGATCCCTCTGTCTACCGCAGTTTGGTTGGGGCTCTCCAATACTGCACCAATACTCGTCCGGACATATGCTATGCTGTTAATAAGGTCTGTCAGTTCTTGCACTGTCCTACCACAACACATTTTCAGGCGGTGAAACGAGTTCTTCGCTACCTGAAAGGTACTCCAAAGTATGGCATCCTGATTACAGCAGCCTCTGAACCTGCTATATCATGTTTCACCGATGCCGATTGGGCCAGCTGTCCCGATGACAGGAAAAGCACCAGTGGGTACTGCACTTTCCTCGGCCCGAATTTGGTGTCTTGGGTGTCTCACAAACAGAAAGTAGTCTCGCGATCTAGTACCGAAGCCGAGTTTCGGGCGTTGGCTGATGGTGTTGCAGAGGTACTTTGGGTGAGAAATTTGGTGTTAGAACTGCAGAACTTGGAGCTGAAGAATAAGGAGAATAATGGGAGTCCCTCTTTTGTTCCTACTCTTTACTGTGACAACTTGAGCACAGTCCAAATCGCAGCTAATCCAGTCCTGCATGCTCGTACGAAGCATGTTGAGATTGATTTCCATTTTGTTCGGGAGAAGGTGCTTGCTGGACAGGCACATGTTCTTCATGTGAACTCCGAGGACCAGCTAGCAGACCCACTAACCAAGGTGATTGCTATACAGCGGTTCATCAGCATTCGCCCAAAGCTGATTGTGGTAGCTACAAACGGTATTATGGTCGAAGCCAGCAGGACAAATAATCTACACGAAGGACAGGTAGTAGAGGGTGAATTGACTACTAAAAGTGGTGATGAAGTTGAAGGAGACACAGTTGAAGTTCGACAGTGGAAAGGAAAAGGGCTAGCATGTGAAGAAAGGCCGGAGTGTGAAGCGGCTTGGTCTGCGGGGAAGTGTTGGACCAATGACAAACTGTTGCTCAGCCCATCTGGAAGAAGAACAGCCCAGAAAGATTTACAAATGTTGCCCGTAACAAGTCCACAAGCTCAGCATCCAGACAAAATGAATGCAGTATCTAATGAAGGATAGTTTAGTAATTACATGGGGTCAGGTTGTTAGCTGACGTTGTTATAGCAGAGACTGTGGGGCTGTGTGTGAGTGCGGGTTTGTTTTTTCCAACAACTGAAAACCTTTCTTCTTCCTTCTTCCTTCTTCTTCTGGCCTTTCCTTCGTTTCTTCATCACTGGGTTATCAATGTCAGTCGATCCAGATCCTTCAAACCCGGCTCGAACAAGAAGAGTCGGGTACAAGAAGGACGCTTTAGGAGAATTAGCTCACCATGAGCTCGTCCACATCCACCATTAGGAACATGATTGACGGGTGCATCTCCGACAGATCTGAGTAGAACGG
The DNA here is from genome assembly GCA_023653495.1 of Melastoma candidum. Taxonomy (NCBI): domain Eukaryota; kingdom Viridiplantae; phylum Streptophyta; class Magnoliopsida; order Myrtales; family Melastomataceae; genus Melastoma; species Melastoma candidum. The sequence continues at coordinate 4,480,737 of CM042891.1, read as the reverse complement.
CGCGATCACCCTGCAGGGGCTGCACCACGTTGCCGTGAAGTTCACAATCACCTTACGGTACATCATCCGCCCAGAAGAACATTACCAATGGTCATATTTCTGGATACGTACGCTCTGCTGATGGAAAACCGGAAAGGGCAGGGGTGCTTACGATTCGGCCATGCTGGACTGCTTTGGATATATTCCGATCCCAATCCTCTTCCGTCGTCACGAGATGCACGTTCCCCCGGGTGAAATCCATTAGCTTGTCATCGCCGGCGGTCCTAATGTTCTAGGATGTCGAAGAAACTGAATTTCTCTCACTCATTCATCCACCCGATCTATGATTCTGATAAACATTTGGACAGAACTGAAACCAGAATCCCTTACCTTTGATGCGCATTGTCCCATGTTTTCTGGACTTGCAGACTTGATTTGGTTGTCGGATTCACCTGACAAATTCAAGGTCCGAAAGAAACGATCCTCAGATAGCCAAAAGATTCACATAAAAGTTCACAAAAGATCAACTTACAAGGGACAAAATTGATCGAAATCTTACAGTTGTCGATTGATTGATCACACAACGCCAGTCAAATTATCAACAATTTTGTAAACAATTAGGAGAGGAAATTGTTGGAATTTTGGGATTAAAATGTCGCAAAAAATTGTACAGAAAATTTTGTATTTTTAAGGGGAGACTTTTTTTGGGTCTGTGTTTGTGGTTTGGATAAAAATTTCAGATTGATCTCTATTTTTTCTTGCTAAAACAATTCCAGAATTACTATACAATTAGTATGATTTTGTTTTGTGTAGATAATCAATATAGTTAAATTTCTAAATAGAGGACTAAAACTATTTTATTACATCATTAAGGAGACTGGGAAAACATTAAAAGAAAGAAAGAGAGGAGAGGTTTGGTCTGAAAGAGGGAGGGACGTTACGGAGGTCGCAAGCCAAGTGTTCGATCGGTTTTCGCCTGGCACAGTCCGATTAGATCCCGACCCATTTCTCCCCGATCCCAAAGTTTCAATCTTTCGATAGTCCCGAATTTTGGTCGTTGGTTATGGAGGAGGAGAAGAAGAAGCGGAAGAACAACCGGAAGAAGAAGAACAAGCAGCAGCAGGGCAGTAAGGGGGCGGCGGAGGACGATGCACCGAATGGAGTCACGGAACGGGATTCCGTCGCCAATGGAAACCACGAGGGCGGGGGATTCGATGTCGAGAGGGATAAAGCTTCGGATGATTGCATCGATGCTGTGCGTGAGATTGGTTAATATTTTGTTTAGGCGTTTCTGGCTGAGAGATGAGATGTTGTATGTGCGGTTTGGTTTATTTTAGAGGAGTTGATGACGTTCATTTGATTCCGACTTTAGGTAGGGATTTGTTGAATGAGGTCAATGCTGATGCAGTTGGGATTAGACGGATTCATATTCACTGAGTTGGGACTTTTGGGTTGCGGGATGTTGGTTCTGGCGGATTTAGGACGGAACACGAATTAGTAGATTGAGTGGAGGGTGATTCTGGATTCTGATTGTTCAGCTGGAGTTGATAGAATTGAAATGCTTTGATTAAAGAAAGTGATTGATTCTTGTTTGACATATGGGAGTATTGGCTATTGGCTCTGTATTATAAGAATATAAATGGTAATTTCTCATAGGTGGAGTTGATAGAATGGAATCGCAGACAGTTCTACCTGGAATATAACATCCATCATGCCTTTATTATTTTTGTCTGAGTGCTTATTACCTTAGTTGAAATCATATCTATCTTTGTTGAATGTGTGTTGCGACTTGTGATGATGTACGAAATGATTATTTGATATCATTATAGTTTTTGAAGTCTCCAAAAGGAAAATTATATTTTGAGTCGTCTGCTGTTTCCATTCAGTGTAGTGCTGCTGAAGATGAGAAACAAAGCATTCTGCAAGAAAGGGTAAGGAGAGCACATCTCAGAATGTTGTATTGTCCTTGTAGCACAAATTATGGGTTCTTTTGTTTGATAAAAGCTGAATATTTTTTTTTTTTGGGATCTCTAACTTTAGCCTAGTACACTTTTCAGGGAAACTTGGAGAAGTCTATAAAGCAATTGCAGTGTGAAATTGACCTGATCTCAGGGGAGAAGGTACCGGTAACCCTGATTGCGTTGGATTTTGTAGCCTGATTTCTGTTCATGCCTTCTGTGGGGTGAGCAAATATGTGATCGGGTGCAGGCTTCTTTAGAGTCGAGGATTATGAAACTAGAGAGCGAGAGGGAATCGTGGCTCATAAAAGAGGTAAACAGATGATGGGTCCGTACAATGTTTGCTCTTAAATTGTTTTGGCCTTTACTTGGATTCTGTTTCTCCATTTTCTGGGAGCTTGGGTTGATGGAAAATAAGTCATTCAAGTGCCCATTCCTTGGTCCAATACTTTTTCCATTGTTATCTCTTGGTTCATGCCCTGATATTGACATCTGATCGGTGGTTTCAATTAATTCACAAAAAAATTTATGTTTCATAGTTCTAATGTTTTTCTATCGATGGTTGCTACTGATTTACATGCTAAATCTGTGACTCTAGGCTTCCTTGGAGGAGAAGATTTGTAGATTTTCAGGTGAAAAGGCCTTGTTGTCAGCGGAACAGGTGTGCCTTGTCTTGTTATTCGTATAATTTTCCACTATGAATATGGAACCCCTTTATGAATTGGCGTGCCTATTTATATTTTCTACGAATAGCTTCAAAAGACTGTTGACAGTTTTGAATGCATTCATAAACAATTTTAAGATAAATATTAAGTGAGGAAGCTCAAATTAGGGAAAACTTGACAGGGGAATTTAATGGAGACGATCGAGCAGCTTAAAGGCGAAAAAGAATCTTGGGTCTCAAACGAGGTAATGTGATTTAATCACTGGTTGGTTGTTTAACGAATCTTTATGACATTGCAATGGTTTTAAACTTGTAATCACATTCTAGCCTTAAGGCGTTGACAGAGCATTCTTGATTTAAGGTGTTTTTGTTGCCATGTCACCTGTGAGTGAAGAGCATGTTTTTTCTCTGTCCATTCCTGTTGCTATGATAAAAAAATTAATTTGTTGATCTAAAACCATATACCATGATTACCATCTTTAGCCATGCGGGCAAGGTGCCATTGGATTACCCCATGGTAGTCACATATGAAACATGGTACATGCTTGGTTGAACGTGTGAAAATTATTCAAATCTGCATTATAATAATGCCTGCCGTCTAACCATGTCTTGGAGACATGTCACCCCAATTTCCTGCCTAACCAATGTTTCATCCTTCATCATCGGGTGATTGAAATGTTGTGTTCTTTTCATCCAGCTCCTTTATATATTGTATTTTGCATGATCCTTTCTTATTTACAGAATGCTGCCAGAGAAGTCATTCGAAAGATGGAGGCAGACATAAGGAAATTTCATTTACAGGTATATATCGTCCTGATTTTTAAAGAGTTCCCCGTGATAGTCTGGTTTGGACTTTGTGACAAAGGAATATTTTCTTGTTCCTTTCCCTTAGACTAAAACAGCTTCTGGAGGTAATGTCAATCACATTGGAGAGCTGGCCTTCAAATTCAACAAATGGCACTTAAAATGATGTAGCTGATGTATTTTTTTGTTTCATCTAAGGTGGACACTGATGAAAATCATTTCAGGTATCAGAGCTGGAAGAGCTGAAAAACCATTCCGTGCAAGAAAACATCGCTTTGAAGGACCACCTGTCCAAGTTGCAAACACAGATTCAACAACTTGAGAAGAATGCCTCCATTGTTCGTACAATGGATCTAGAAGCAAAGGTCTACTTTTGGCCTCATTAATATTTTTGAACTGTCCAATTTGGCTCGAAGCCGTGAGAGAATGAGTCATACAGTTCCAACTATCAGGCTTCATTTTACAGTAACTCGTTTTACTACTGTGTTAAGAGTTCTTGTTGTAGATGTTCTCTGGATTTTTTATTTACTTTCAAGCTGCATGTAGGGCACCTTGGATCAGAAGATCCGTCAGTTATCTGATGAAAAGACAGCTCTAGTAGTAAAGCAGGTAGTCTTTGGACTGATGTGATCTATATCCCTTTACTCCGTTGTCACTTTTCCGGGCCTGGGAAGTTTTAGTGGCTGTGCTCGCTTTATCAAGAGAAACAATTCCTTTTTCAGGAAGTTTTAGAGAAGAGGATTCAACAATGGGAAGGAGAATGCCGGTATTGGATTTCTAATGTGAGTGAATTGAGTGTTGTTACGGATGAACCTTGTGAATTTTGGAAGCTTAACTAGCCGCATTCAGCGTTTATTAACCTCTAAACTTTGTTTGTGACTGCTACATCTCCTACAATGTGGTGACATCTCAGTTAATTTATATGGTCAATTCCTTTGATATTTCTTCTCTTCTATAACATTGAAGTTAATAGTTTATAGCATAGGAATAAAGAATTGCATTAATTTTCCAGTCTATACATTGTGAAACTACATTGATTTAGATGTGCGAATATGCTTTTTTAGAGGTAGAAATGTAAAATTCTAGGCAGCCCTGTTTCTTGAACGTCCTTAAAAGCATTATAATGTCCCCATCATGAATCACTTTTTTCATGATTCCTTGGGTTGTGCAGAATTCTAGTAAAGATGAGGTTGCTAAAATGGCAAATGAGATTATAAGAGACTTTGACTGCGGATATGTGGATTTCTGTTATCCAAGAAGAAGATTCTTCTTCTGGAATAGAGTTGCCTGATTTTGCTTCAGTAGGTTATCGAGTCTAAATATGGTCTTTCGTTTACATTTTAGCACTCGATGGAACTATAAAATGGTTGGTTGTTGGTACAATAATTCATCACCACCTCTTTCATAACCCGTTAAAGAATTTGGCGCCACCCTTGGACTCATCCTGATACAAAGTGGGAGAAGAGAAATATCTCGTAGACATCTTTTAAAGCACTTGAAAAAGATCTAGAAGCACTGACATGGCAACAGAAGCCTTCACTTCTCCTGATCCCATTGCTCGTTTCCTGGTAGGAAGATGGTTCCGGCGAGTGGAATCTGCAGGATCATGCCTTCTCTTTTTAACTTTGCATTTACTGGAATTGTTGTTTCTTCCTTCTCTATCTGATCCTTTGGATGTCATTGTTTGAGTGAAGCAGGATATATGACCATAATCTTCACGCTCATGGGCTAGGGTTGACTGTCCTGTACTGCATTATCTACTTGGCCTGATATAGAAATTAAATACAAAGCCTTGCAGGTTGTGGAAATTGAAGAGTCGAAGAATAACGCCATAGAAGAAAACGGAAGACGGAAAGAACACATCACTGCTCTCCTTGAACGGATTAAAGAACTCGAAGGGAGTTCATCCACAGCTATCGCTTCAGAGGAGCAAACAAATGTCTGTTCTGCAAGTTTTAATTTTTCTTGATGCATGGGTTGCACCACTCTAATGCTGGCTATCTTTCCCTTCTCTTTGATGTAGCATTCACTGGAACACGAAAATTTGAACTCTCAGATTGAAGCAGCTTGTGCTCTAGTCGAAAAGCTGATCACTGAAAATGCTGACCTTGTTGAAAAGGTAATCATGGTCTTCCTGCAAGTTATTTATGCTCCGAATTCATTCACTGACAGTTTCATCACATGGTCCTTGAAACATCCAAAAATGGCTATAGGTGAATGATTTGTATCTGGAGCTTGATCGACGGACAACTGCGACCGGTCTTTTGATTCCCCCTGCTCCTGAATATTCCATTCAAGTCGTCGAAAACAAACGCTTCCAAGATGAGCAGCCAAAGTCTTATGAGATTACTCCAGCCAAGGTTGAGACAATCCTTCAAGATAGAGAGGTCCTCCAGGACCCTCCGGATTCTTTCAAGACTGGGGAAATCGTCCAAATCCCGCTCGACGATACCGAAGCTCAGATCCCCGAAACACAGGAAACTGACCCCTCATCTGCTGTGCCTCTTTCCGATGCTCCGCTTGTCGGCGCACCTTTCCGGTTGATGTCTTTCATGGCTTGGTATGTTAGCGGAGCAGATTTAGTTGACAAAGCAAAAGCCTAAGACGTGACAGCCTCTCAGGCACACCGCGAGCAGGGATGTTTTAGATTTTCCTGTTCCATTACAGAAGAAAAAGGACCAGAACCATTTCTCAGGTTAGTTTGATCTGCTTTGTTGCCCCTTGAAGAGGCACCCTAACAAGTTCATATACCCTTCTGGAGAGAATCACCAATGACTTTGAGACCGTGGAGTGAACATGAGTCCCCAATGAGACGTGCATCGCTAGCTGAAACCATCCATTTATCATCAGTGTTTCATGATAGGTTGCAGCATGGAATTGAAACATCATAAACTCACATCAGTATGGCCATTTCACAGTGGTGAACGTTGCATACACCTACTGTCGGAATAACTCCGAGTCTTCTTGCAAAGCCAAAGTTATGTTTGTATTTCATGCATTTTGAGAATATGAATGAAGTGCTGCATTTTTGAATCACTGATGTGAATAAGGATGTTCAACACCCCAGTTGAGAAGATGTCGGGTTGTCGATTTTTTTACGGCCGAACTTCCTCAATTAGCAAAGCAACTTCCTTCATGGTCGGCCTTGCGTCAGCTAAGGTTAGGCATTCATCCCAACCCAAAACCAAAGTGAGGCCAACTAGAGCATACACTTTGACAAATAAACCAGCAATTACAAGACCAAGATCGGGACGAAGATTAGGCTTCTATGTGGTAAGAAATATTTTGAGGTGGCTTATGACGGTGGCCGGTGCGCGCGACATCTGACCGCAATCTTAATTAGGTTAATCAGTTGATTATCACATTTCTCATATTGGATTTGATATTCTGACTCTGCAGGCTAGTTGTAACAGCCCAGACCACCGCCACAGGATATTGTCCGCTTTGGGCCTTGCCCGCACGATTTTGTTTTTCGCGACCGAACACATCGATCCGAAAACGCGTCCTGTGAGGAGAGATCTCCACAGCCTAATTAAGGCCTGCTTTGTTCTCCTCTCCAACCGATGTGTGACTTCACAATTCACCCCCCTTGGGAGCCCAGCGTCCTCGCTGGCACATTGATTCGGTCCCTGGCTCTGATACCATCTGTAACAAATTGGTAAACCGGTACGAAGCGCGATAATTAAAACCAGAGGTTGGCCAACAATAGAGCATCGTCCCTGGTGGCATTCTCGGAATCCCCCGCAGCCATCTGGTCCCGAGAAACATCTTCAGTTTTTGCTCCTTCGATGGCATCGGTCTGAATTGTGAAACCCTTCTGAGCTTCAGTTCTGGTGCCAACGTAAGCATCTAAGCATCCATGATCATGGCAGTGTCACCAATGATTTTCTCCTTGTCAATGGGGTCTTCAACCTCGGGGAGAGAATTTGGTGATCAATTGTCTCTTAGACCTCAAAGCTTTCAAAGTAGCTTTGGGGATCAATTTTCCGTTCATTTGTGGCGTGGAAGTGTCGGGACATCTCCCGACCTTCTGTTTCAGTTGTTTTCTGCGGCAACGCCCCCAAAAGCTGTTTTTTTCGATGAGGTTATGGACATTTTCGAACCTCGACCCCAAAAGGTCAAATGTTCTACATTGAGTGATGATCTTGAAAATATTTTAATTTTAATTTTTGGATGATCGAGGATTGAGTTACTTTCCCTGAAACGGTCGCCACTTTCGCTGGCCGTAGTAGGACAGCCTGTTGCATTGTCACTTCCGGGGAAGTTTAGTGAGATCTAACCGTTGGATCTTGTTAAAATTTTTGAGACCTAAACTATACTTCAAGACGGTTCTATGAATATATATATATATATATATCAACCGTTCATAATACGAAACAATCTCGCGAACAGACTGTATACTCAGTAAGGTCTCTTGAGTATCACTATCATGCTCTTTATGCAATAACGGCAGATCCCACCATTGGATCATTGCCAAACTTTACGTACATATTCTTCATCACTTTACCTTTCTGTGAAGTCTTTTTGTACTCTGATCGGACATTCGAGGACCAAGATATGATAGGAAAAACACCGTCTGTGCAAACTGTTCTGCTTTTTTGGACATCCACCTTGGTTCCTTGATCTTGAGAGAATGCACCGTTAGATTTTTCATAAATTTTAACATGCAAACTCTTGATTAAGTTTCAGATCTGTAGGTTTAAATTTCGATTGAATCAAACAATCCTAGCCAAAGTTATAATCCGTTTTCTGTACTGTGCGCAATATGTGTTCGTTGTGATTCGTGATTGCGTAACTCTTTGTAATATGATTAGATTACATTGTGTTTGATGAACATGATCATCTTTTATTTATGTAAAATATATGTGAAGTCCTGCGCTCTACTATCTCACATAACTTACACTTCGTCTTTTTGTCTATGCATGTACAATGAACGCACAAATTTCGAAGTCTCGGCCCATGCCTCTCGAAGGATTGTTAAAGGCGCATGAATCTTTCCGCGCATAAAAATGCGATGACAAGACCATCAAGCGGCTCTAACCGCCACATGAGGTAAAAGGGGAGGTGCGGGTCTCCCCGAAAAAATAGAAAATCCACTTGTAACGGGCCGTGGGCCCAAGTGCATAGGCCCACGGTCACCATCCTTCCCCATTCCCCTTTAATCTCAATAATTATCTGTGCTTGGCCGCATGCCTTAGGCTCATAGGCTTATCGTCACATGTTGTTTGCCAAACACACATGAGTTCGGGCCCAAAAAGCCCGAATCAGGTCCAACGCCCGTAAAACATTAACATGAGTCCGGAGTCATACCCAGATCGGGTCCAACACCCGTTAACAAAGAACAAACATTTGGAGCAAACGTCACCTTTTCCCATGTTTAAATGTAAGAGTTAGTAATTAGGAATCCCCGAATTTACTCTGATTTTCCGACTTAAACCAAGCTTTTAAAATTAAGTCGGTGGCGACTCCGTATAGTTTACCTAGGTTAAACAACAACTACCTTTTTACGGAGCCATTTTGGATGAGAAACGGACGACATGAGCCGCTCCCGATTTCTCCCGAAAGTTCTTTATTTGGATCATGCTCCGCCTTTCGCCTGCCGCCTCAAAGGAAAATGGGAACGGTTGGCGAGGGCCCGAGCAGGCCCAGGTAGGAACCTAGGGAGGGATCACCCAATTCCCTTCCACAGCGTCTGACATTCGAGTCGCGACGTCGACCGGTTGGGGCTTGGGGAGCAGGCCCGGATCCTTGGGTCGTTCGAACCGCCATGCGCGTGCTAGGCCGGAAAGCGTGCGTACAGTCGTAATTGTTATTTTTTAATTTAATATGCTTTGCATGTTTTCTACATTGGTACACACATGTTGCACCTTGTATGCCCCAAAAAGTCTCCAAATCTTGTAGTCTCGGGATTCTATCTGTCAAATTGAGCCCCTCGGCGCTGCTTTTGTTTCCACCGTGCAGAGGTAGCAGACAGAGGTTTCCGCTCAGGACGATTAAGCTTTTCCCCACACATTGCCCCATTCCTATTGTTGTTGTCTTCTTCAAGATCGGTGCCTTTGTCACAATCATCGGTACCCAACTTTCCACGATGATCCTTGGGAACAGAAACTCTTGATACAACTCTCTCAAAGCAACTCCCTCAGACCACTCTGACCAACAGTATCAACACTTCGAACAGTGTCAGGACCACCGAAGTGCGTCTCCACCCACTCCTTCGGGAGCGCCCGGGTAACGGCAGCAGGCACAACCGCGAATGGTCGTCGCCTCCCCGTACTCCTCCGACATCACAGCCGGGTAATACCATTCCACCTCGCAACAGTAACAATAATAGCCACTCACTCAACCAATGTCTCATATTCAACTAAGGTCTCATCGTGGCAGAAGATTGAATTATAATACTGGGTAGCGGCTATCCGACATAGCCTCCACTACCTCATCGTAATGTGAGTTCACCCCGGAACAAGGCACAGAACAGAACAACAAAACTTCCCCGCCGTCCAGGTGATATCTCCGACTCCATCTTGGTGCGCACAATTCTTGTCGGGGCGAGGAAAGGCCCACAGCTTTATGCAGAAGTTTCTATTTCCAAGGATGTCGTGGAAAGTTGGGTATCAATTATTGTGACAAAGGCACCAATCTTGAAGAAGACAACAACAATAGGAATGGGGCAATGTGTGGAGAAAAGCTTAATCGTCCTGAAGGCTGTGAGGCGCTCAATCCTGGCGATGTTTCCTTACGAGGTGCTGAAGAAGTACCGAAAGTTTATGTACACTCTGTTCTATTCATTACACGGCTGAAACTGAATAATATGCTGTTGCGTTCTATTTTAATCTACAGCTATGAGTTCTCCGGGCATGAAAGGAATCGACAATGAAGAAACAGGTGTTGAAGAGCTGCCCAAGAATGCCTTGGTTTCTCCTCAGACGGTTGATGTTGGCAATAAATCTCTCCCAAAGAAAAGGAGAAAATGTGTTCCCAGGAAAGATTCGACCAAGAAGCAACAACTAGAGGGGACAAAACACATGTCAAAAGCACCGAATTCTCTCCCCGAGGTTGAAGACCCCATTGACAAGGAGAAAATCATTGGTGACACTGCCATGATCATGGATGGAGAGCTCTTAGATGCTGACGTTGGTAGCAGAATTGAAGCTCAGAAGGGTTCCACAATTCAGAATGATGCCATCGAAGAAGCAAAAACTGAAGATGTTTCTCAGGACCAGATGGCTGCGGGGGATTCCGAGAATGCCACCAGGGAAGATGCTCTATTGTTGGCCAACCTCTGGTTTTAATTATCGCGCTTCGTACATGTTTACCGATTTGTTACAGATGGTATCAGAGCCAGGGACCGAATTGGTGCGCCAACGAGGACGCTGGGCTCCCAAGGGGGTTGGATTGTGAAGTCCCACATCGGTTGGAGAGGAGAACGAAGCATGCCTTAATTAGGCTGTGGAGACCTATCCTCACAGGACGTGTTTTTGGGCCGATGTGTTCGGTCGCGAAAAACAAAACCGTGCGGACGAGGCCCAAAGCTGACAATATCTTGTGGCGGTGGTCTGGGCTGTTACACTAGTACTGATATCTCAAATAGACGACTAGATGCACTCATTATTTTATCTATGCTGCTTAAGCTCAGGGATGACACTCTTCATCATTAGTTGACGAGTTTCGAGGCATTGGTTGATACTCCCAAGCGTGGCCCTACGATGCTGTAAACATAAGACAACAGTCGTTATAAAAGAAAAGAAGACGAGGATAAGACTCGCGGCATGATTTGTGACCTGTGCGTGATTCGATCATGAGAAAGCCAAAGGATAGAGCAAATGATTGATGATGATGCACACAAAGAACAAGACCGGAGGGATAATTACGAGATTAACAATATCATGCCAACGAAGCAAAGAACACTGATGTATGTTTGAGGAGTCTCATATGCAGCAGGTCCTTACGGACCCACGAAAGAAACCGTACCTCCGACAACAACAGGCGACCACTTGAGATGAACCAACAGGTAAGGCAAGACATGACATTAATTTTTATACCGTCAACCTATCCGTAACAACAATAATATTTAAAGGATTCCTCAAAAGATTAAAAAAAAGGAGGAACTAATGCGATTTTAGTAGGAAAAAAATACAGATAAGAAGTTAATGTAAACTTATTTTGCATAATCAATTCCGTTCCTTAGCATCCACATGACGGTATCGTCATCATATTGGCTGCATTCGAAATTCCTCTCTTTTTTAGTAAGTTTTGTGAGATTAGATGGTGAAAGTTCATCCATCAAAGGACCAAACAGTGATACGAATCCCCATACGTACGTACGATATATCAAAGGATTCATGTAAAGCCACTAGAAATAAACACTTGCCAACAACATCCGATACCTGAGGATCATTTGACAAGTCCAAACAGAATATAATAAGCTTTGTCACAACTTTTTTTTTTTTTTTCTCATTTTGCTTCTGAATCGTCAAAGGAGGAATTATGGGAAGCCAAATGACAGTGGATGTACATGGGAAGGAATATAAGGAGATCCTCCGCCGCCGCGGTTGTCGTAGAACTTACTACACGGGTAATGAATATTTCGCGAAATAGGTAATAACATTAGTTAAATAATGTATCTAATTCGGTGTTAAAAATAATGAATTCGAGTTGTAAAGAATTTGATAATTCTAACACCAAATTCATTCTATAAAATTTAAAATACCAAATTTTTCAATTTTTTTAAATTGTAGTCGAGTTATAAACCTCAAATTTGATGTTTTTAACACAGAATTTGAGGGTTATTCGATAAATTTGGAAAGTCACATTTTGTAACGTGTTCCAAGCTTACTCGTCCCGCACTTCCCGTAGGCGACTAGGCAGCTCGCGATTTCGCGTAACTGAAGTCTTTTTAATTATACAATAAATTGTACCATGCCCTTAAAGGAATATTTCCCATTACCACATTTTTCTCGGAGTCAAACTGGAAATTATATTTAATAGGTGCTGAATTGCCATTACCAACCAATTCACACCTGATTTGGCATGTAAATTTAACTGAATTGTCCCATTGGAAATTTTACAGACAAATCAATCAAAACATTGAGTCTCAAAAACATATATCATCACACCCGACAATATATATATATATATATATATATATATATATATATTATGTTTCGACCAATTTAAAAAATAATAATTAATTAAATTAATCAAAGTTGCCGTTTTTATATACATACACTATATATTAAAAAAAAAACATTACATAAAGCGATCGGTGAACAAACAAAAATCCCCAAGATTCGAAGAAAAAATATAATTTCGAAAAAGTGAAGAAATTTTGGTGTGGACATTTGAAAAAAAGAAGTGGGTCATATTCAAGTCGGATCCCACGCCTACAATTTCCATTAAATTTCTCGGGTAATTTCCAAATACACCAACCCACCGAGTCAGTCACGAGACAGTCCAAGTCCTCCTCCTCCTCCTCCTCCTCCACAATTCATTTGCTTTATATATTCTCCATCTCCTCTCCCAAATCACTAATTTCATTACGATAAAAAAAGAATTATTAGTATAGTTATCATTTCTGGGACTATCTGCCCCCATCATCCTCATCCTTTCCTTCTCCTCGGATTTTAATTTTGTTTTTCGTTGCAGCATGGAGTTCGGACAGGACTTTGTAATGGGTGCTGCTGCCCGAGTCCTTGAGGTGATTGCCTTCCTTGTCTTGGCCGCCTTCTCGCGGAAGATATGCTCCCGGAGATTCTCGTGGGCCTCCGACCCGCCCACCGATGCCCCTGTCGGCTACTGCCTTAGCTGGAGGCTGGCCGTGGAGGCAAACAATGTGCGATCATGGCGGACGGTCCCCTCCTGGTGCTTACGCCACGTCGAGGATTATATGACCGGAGGTCAGTACGAGAGGGATATTGAACTGATCGTCGATCAGGCAGCCGGGTACGTCAAGGACATCGATGTGTCGGAGGACGGCATGGATGCCTGGATCCTCGACATCGACGACACCTGCATTTCGAACTTGGTTTATTACCGTGGGAGGCGGTACGGGTAAGTTATGTCTGCTCTGTTTGTCGGTTTCTTTTTTTCGTTTGTTAAAATGGTTTTGTTAAGTCTACTACACCTTTAAACACGGATGTGTGCAGGGTCGACCCCTTTGACGGGCCGGGGTTCGTAGCGTGGGCGGTGAGAGGCGAATGTCCTGCGATCCCACTGGTTCTACGGCTCTTCCAGAGGCTGATCGAAGCTGGATTCAAGGTCATACTCGTAACAGGAAGGGATAAAGCGAGTCTGGGCGAAGCCACCATAGCGAATTTGCAGTGTGAAGGCTTCGATGGTTATGAACGCCTGATCATGAGGTGAGTTCAAGTCGTATCTTTCCTAAACACAACCTGATCAATCAAAGCCAGTATTGGCGCTGGACTGCTCGGTTTTGTAAGTTTCACTTAGTTGAGGGTTTAGGACACTCTCACCTCTCGCAATCTCTATACTATCTATGTCACGCAGGACGGTAGATTGGAGAGGAAAAGGTGCAGTGGCCTTCAAATCAGGAGTGAGGAAGCAGTTGGTGGAAGAAGGTTACAGGATTTGGGGCAACGTTGGTGATCAATGGAGTGACCTTCAAGGTGAATTCGTCGGAAATAGGACATTTAAGATCCCTAATCCCATGTACTTCGTTCCCTGAGCTGAGAGAAGTACGTCCTTGCCGATCTTGGGGGAGGAGCAAAGACTCCCTTTGACATATCGAGAGTTCGTCATATGGAATGTCGCAGGTGTGGTTCCTCACCATTGCAGGAAACTTGCTTTTTAGATGACATTTGTATTGTTCAACATCATGTTTGGGCAACGAATGTGACAGTAATCAGATGGTAGGAGTCCGGAATCTCGTAAGAGATACTCCGATGCTACATTTTAAAGTGAGATGCGATGGGTTTCGTTCGATTCACGTTACTAATAAGCAAGTTGAAGTTCGCCTGGGAAATTTACATGATCGCAGAGGCGGGTGTAAACACTGCATAAAACTTCAACAATGCCTGCCTCCTCAGAGACGTAGCCCAATGAGTCCCTGCACATAATCAGCACCTCCACCGAGCTCTCTAGACTCTGGTGGATGACCTCGCTTCGGAACACATCTGTCCGAGCAATCAGGTTGTCCTCCCCGTACCCCTCTGTCATTTCTAGGTACTCCGCTGCACAGTAGAGTTGCGCCACATTGGTCGTCTTGATCGGGAAGTTGATCCCGTAACAGAACTTCATGGCTAACTCGAACGTGGGCACTCCCCCGGGAAAACCGGCCAGCTCCAGCATCGACAGGTTTACGGCCTTCCCAACCATTCCTCGAATCCTTCCGCACTTAGCCACCAGAGGAAACTACACGAAGATCCCAAGAAACCATATCACGTTAAAAATATATATATATATATATATACATCCATCACCGTAAGTTTGCATAAGAGGATAAAGACGGTCCTTACCTTGTGGAGAAGGAACGAATCCCCGTCGACGACAGTCATGATGTCCTCTGCAATATCGGAAAATATTCTTTGAAACCGAAACTCGCATAGTCAGTAACATTCGCCACGACGCGGCAACACAGATCGCACCCAAGGAAGGACAGGAGCGTTTGCATCCGAGTACCTCATTCACGGGGAGACAGAGGTGGCACTGAGGTTGTTGTGGGAGAGCATCTTCATCAATCTCATCCGCAATCCTTTCCTGGCCAAAGCTCGATTCCCTCCACCACTTTTGCCATCCGATGCTTAATCTCAAAAAAAGAAAAAAAATGAAGGAAACAGCATAGTCTCTCTACAGTCTGTGACATGTAACGTCATACACTATCCTTTGCTGCTCTGAAGCCTATTCCTCTTTCTATCTTCTCCTTTAATATTCTCGGTCGTGTCGATGGTCGAGCCAACATTTGTTTTTGTCTTGTCTCAGGTGTGCGGTTATTGCACGCCACAGAATCATCTAACCCCTCTGGTTGGTTCTTCGTCAGAAAATCACTGCTTTCTTCTTCTTCTGTTTTCATTTTACACTTCCTGGTAAATATGGTTTTGCTTGATGTCCAACTCTTCTCTTTAAACAAAAATTATGATGCTAAAATATTTACTTTTTTCGTGTCCTTGGCAATTACACAGGAAAAATGCAAATTAAAAGCGACTTCACCATTTAATAAGTTCATTTTTAGTGCACATTGTTTGCTTGAATGCATCTTATAGCATGCATGACTTCAGTTTTGTTGAATAAATTACTAAAAAATTATCCTAGATTTTAATTAGTGGGAATAATTTCGCTGTTGGGCAAATTCATGATCCCCTTTGATCACCTGAAATGCCCAACCAGACAGCGCTCGTCGACGAGCTCCGCAGTCTGGTACACCTCTCGTCCCGCTGCCGTTGAGGAGTTCGTCATGCAATCGAGTGGAGGAGACTTTGCTGGCTTATTTTGAATCTGTTGTTCCAAAGTCTGCCACTTAGTAAGTCACCGAGTCTCCTATCAACCCCAAGTCGTGTTACGTACTTTGGTATAAGTATGGATATGCAAAAGTGAAAATAAGGATATAGGTGTTTCCGGTGTAGGAGCCAAAGAACGCACGAAATTATCTGAGAATCTAGCCGCAAAAGCTCTTATACGCGCGCCTTCCGGCCTAGCACGCGCGAGGTGGTTCGGACGACCCGAGGATCCAGGCCCGCCCCCCAAGGCCCAACCGGTCGGCGTCACGACTCGAGCGTCGGACGCTGCGGAAGGGAATTGGGTCGAACCCTCCCTTGGTTCCTAAATGGACCTGCGGGGCGTTTCGCCAACCGTCTTCAGTCTTGAAGGCGACAGGCGAAAGGCTGCGCGTAGGCCTCACAAAGGAACGTTCAGGAAGGAGCGGCTCGTGTCGTCAGTCCCTCATCCAAAATGACTTCGTAAAAATGTGTTGTTGTTTAACCTAGGTAAACTATTACGGAGTCGCCACCGACTTTTATTTTAAAACTGTTAAGTCGGAAAAACAGTTGGTTCGGGGATTCTTAATTACTAACTCTTACATCGAACATGCGAAAAGGGTGGCGTTTGCTCCAAAAGTTTGCTTTTGGTTAACGGGTGTTGGACCCGATCCGGGCATGACTCCGGACTCATGTCAATGTTTTACGGGCGTTGGACCCAATTCGGGCTTTTTGGGCCCGAACTCATGTGTATTGGTTTGGCAAACAACGTGCGACGATAAAATCCTAAAAGCCTAACGACATGCACGCAACCACAGATCAAGTATTTAGATCAAAGGGAGCGGGGAAGGGTGGTGATCGTGGGCCTATGCACTTGGCCCCACGATCCGTTACATGTGGAAATAATAAAATTTCGGGAGGCCCGCACCTCCCTCATGTACCTAAAATGATGGTTGGGGCCGCTTTATAATCTTGACATCGCGGTTTTTA
This sequence comes from Melastoma candidum, assembly GCA_023653495.1. NCBI lineage: Eukaryota > Viridiplantae > Streptophyta > Magnoliopsida > Myrtales > Melastomataceae > Melastoma > Melastoma candidum. Next base: position 4,463,917 of record CM042891.1, on the reverse strand, counting down.
CACACGCAGAAAGATCCACGCGGTTTGATACACACGCCTTCAAGTAATCTTCGAAACTTTGGCGTCGACCTTCCGAAGTTGTATGCTCAGTGTACATGTAAAGATAAAAATACAAGCATGCTTAGTGTTGTTAAATTTGAATGAAATTCAATCAAATTCGGAAAAGTAAGGTATGTCTTGCTGTATGAGGTAATTAAAGAAGATTACGATTATTCGGAAAGTCCAAATTTTCGTTACATTATTTTCATGCAAATAAATAATAGGAACGTCAAAGTCTTGTAATTATAATCGTAAAAAAAAAATGTAAAAAAAATCTGAACAGTCAAAACTAATTAATAATTGTTCTTTATAAAAAAACGCGCACGTGTACAAAACTGCCCAATAAATTTTTGTTATATAAAAATGTAATAATAAAATAAAATTCAGCTAAAATAATCATGCAAATATGAAATGTCCACGTTATTAACTTAATGACTAAATGAAATGTTCAAGTCAAGGTCACTTGCAGCATAAAAAAATTTTTTTTTTTATAAAACAAAATTAGACCATAACCACGTCAGATCGTGCAAAAACAGGAGAGGTAAAGATGATTTTACCTTTGCAGCCACGAAGGAGATTGGGTCTACCTTTAGATGTGAGGAGGAAACTCGACGCGGTCGCGAATCGCTAGGAGGAGCGGTCCTGGGCTATGGCAGGCATTCTTTTTGGGGCTCGACGATGGCCGAAACCGGCGCTGGGTCAGAAGTTACCCAAGGCTGCCGACGAGAAGCTGGGGGTCGCCGCTGGTGGAGACGCTGTTGCGGGAGGGTCATGTTTATTGTAGGCTCGGCATGTCGGCGAGGTATGAGCTGATTGCCGTAGGGAACCTCAGTCGCGATCTGAGTTGGGAACGCCCAAGATCCGAAAGCAACAGGTCGCCGAAGAGAGACGGTGTGGGGGAAGCATCACGTCAGGAGGCGAGTGAGCCAAGAAGGAGACGGCGGAGATCCTCCATGCGTCGTCTAGCTCGGGGTCGTCGTTTGTTGAAGCCGGGATGGGGCTGTGGCGCCATCTTCACTCGACAGTCACTGGAGTTGGCGTTGTGTTAATGGGACTCCCGTAGCCGAGATTGGGGCAGTCTGCTGAAGCTCAGCGACAAAAGGTGCGCCGCCTTGGGGCCGTCTGCTACTGATGGAGCGATCGTTGACTCCTCTTTGTAGCGGACTTAGAGTCGGAGAGCTTGCTGTTGCTGGGCTGCCGCGGCTGGTCTTGTCAGCCACTGTCGGAGAGCTTGCTGCAAGAGGTTGTTGTTTGTTGAGTAGCATCTACCGGGAGGCTGCCTTAGAGCCGAGGTAGGATGAGGTGGGGTGAGGCTTTGGCTCTGTCCTAGGAGGAAGGTCATCAAGGAAGAAAGAGGACTTGGAGAAGAAGCTGCGAGACTGGTTGCCTTCTCCGTGGTGTGTACCTGCTCAAGGAAAGAAAATAGTCAAACAAACAAAGAGAGCTCCTATTGACGTGGTGTGTCTGTGAGGAGCTTGGAGACAGTCCTCCCTCAAAACGTGGTGGTCAGGCCACTTTACTCCTGTCTCCAGAGGAGCTGAAGTTCGCTGCCACAAGAAGCATGTCATCCCCCTGTTGTTGTCGCGCTTCTGTTTGGGTTGGTCGTCAAGGGGGTTCTCCGTGGATGTCGTTTAGACCTACCTTGGGGTCGTTCAAAAAAAAATCGACTGCAGACGACGGTCAGAGCCTGGAGGTATGCCCGTTCCCCCTCGGTAAGCTCATCCCTCTTTTTTCCTATAAAATGCCCGTCCCCTTTTTTTGTTTATGTGTGTCCTCCCTCTGAACAAAACTTCTCTTTCCGGAAATCTCGCAGATTCGTGGGGATTAGAAGAGGGTTCTCAGGAAGATTTTTTGTTCACTGAGATCTTGGGGACGACGTGGGTGAGAGGTGGGTGGAGAAGCCGTTTCTTTTTAACGTGGGTTATGGGTTGCTGATTTACAGGACCTCTGGAGATCTGTTAGAGAAGAATTCGCAAAGATGTTAGTGGAGGAAATCTGTTCTCTCCGGAGAAACCGCATCCTTGGTGTCATAAGTCTGAGTTGATTTCAGGAACAAAATAGTTGATGGCTTTCCTGAATATCTAAGAAAGAGAACTCTGAAATTGATTGTAGCCTAGTTAGCTTGATGGTTCGCTTGCTTGGTCTGACGAGCATGTTCTCCAGTAACATCTGCAATTCATTGTTTTGATTTGATATTTTTTGTCTTTTCAATTGCTTCCTTTTCTTGGCTTAGCATTTCCTCGATATTCCTCCTTTGATTTAGCTCCTCAGCATACAAATTTTCAGTAAATCGAGCTCTATGAGTAGCCTGAAATGCGGCCTTTTCTGCATTTTATCGCCGAAGAAACTCATGCAATGCTTCTCGTTTTGCATCTGCAGCCTCTGTCATTGCTCTCTGCATATTTAACAAAATTGCCGTGTTTTAACAACTTAATTCTTAGCACAGACGATTCAGGTGATGCTTGAATGGTAGAGAGTGCATCCTCCAGGGCTAGACATGTTGCCTTGTGCTTTATTTGAAAATGTTGAAAAAGAAGAGAATAGAAAGGATCTGTGAAATTGCAAGACACGTGGTTGGATGATTAATCGACGTCATTAATCGTAATCATTACTGGGTCATCCCCAGCTGCCATCTTAGTAGTTGAAAAGATCCATGATCAGCTCCTTACATCTTCTCACTCACGCTTCTTTCGCATCTGGCCGGAAAGCAAAAACTACCCAACTCGTGGAGCCAGCGAGACAGTCTTCTTCGAGAATCATCTGCATGAGGTTTCGACAGCGAGCTTCCTCGTCGAGCCAGGGCATACTTTCTCGCCGAAGATCTCTTCCTTTATTTCCATCGTGCACTCGTTCTTGTTGAAATAGAGCTGTTCAACGATGGACTGCGAGAAGGGATCGTGACCGTCACCAAGGCTGTAAGAACCGCAGGGAGAAGATTCCATAGTCGACGGTTATTTCGCGACTTGGGCAAGAGAAAAATGTAGCAGAAGTGCAATTTGTCCTAAATGGCCTGCTATGACTTGTATGCAGGACATTTCTTCTTCAGAGCTATTGGCTGTCATCAATTGCTGCCATAGCAATTACAGAAGTTTGGCCAAAAGATCTAACGATGGACGAAACTTGCTAGCTAATATGCCTCGAAAGCCATTTTGCAGCAATGGTATTGCGTGGCCAAAACATTGGCTGAAATTGAAGCTTGGGAATTTGCAAAGAGGACCGGGTTCAAAGAAATCTAAAAGGGTTAATTTGGGGTATTTACAGCTCTCTTTCTCTAATTTTATTGAATGAAGTCAAAATGCATGGTTTTTTTTTCTCATATGAGGACTGGGCCCGCAAAAACCGTCTCTCTAATTTCATTGAACGAAATCAAAATGCATGGTTGGTTTTTTTTTTCTCATACGAGGAGAATCCTTAAGGGCTAAAAGAAATCTAAAAAAATCAGAAAAAATTTAAACAAAATCTTAAATAATCAAGATATGATAATATTTTTAATTAAAAATTCTGAACTAAATAATAAAAACAAAATATCATGATCACAGCACGTCCGTACAGAGATTTAGCACCGGTCCTTTCGCGGGGCGAATCAATAGGCATCGCTGTTTGCTTTCGTGTATTTGATAGTGCTGTTTCACATACGTTGCCGAAACTCGTACATTTTAGCTTGGACAATTCATCCACTACCATTGTATTACGTTTTTTAAGATAATACCATATTCTAAGTCAATCAAATAATAAAAAAAGAAAGTAGATACAGTTTTCTTTTCGAGGGGTTATTACGACAAGGTCAGATGTGATGGATTCCTACATATTATATAAATTTTTATTGATTCCTACATTATAAAGTCAATGAAGACGATAATTGTTTTTAAAATATTTTATTAAATTTTTAATAGTAATATTAACATTCTAAATACATATATTTTTAAAAAATCATTTTCTTATTGAAATAAGGGGAATCTGATAATGCATGGAGAAATTGTCAAAGGCAAAAGCTCATGACCTAACTTTTATGAGTTTTGTTCCATAATGACGTCATTTGGCGAAATATTTCGTCAAATGACGCAGTTTGAAAATATTTCGCGAACTAACTCACCAAAGTCGGCCTTACAAAGGCCGACTTTGGTCCTCAAGGAAGTCGGCCTTTTCCTTACAAATTTTTTTTTTTTAATTTGGGGAAGGCCGACTTCATAAAAATTAATAATTTGGACGGAAGTCGGCCTTTCATTAAATAAAAAAAAAAAAAAGAAAATTCCCCGTCCCTCCCCCTCACACCCAACAACCCCCTCCCAAACCCCCCGTCCCCCTCCCCCTCACACCCAACAACCCCCTCCCAAACCCCCCGTCCCCCTCACACCCCACAACCCCACAAACCCCCCATCCTCCTCGCACCCCCCCCCAACCCTTTACGTTCCTTTTTTTTTATTTAATGGAAGTCGGCCTTTGTAAGGCCGACTTCCATTCAAATTTTTTTTTTTAATTTTTACGAAGTCGGCCTTTGTAAGGCCGACTTCTTTAAGGAATTAAAGTCGGCCTTTGTAAGGCCGACTTTGGTGGATTAGTTGGCGAAATATTTTCCAAACTGCGTCATTTGGCGAAATATTTCGCCAAATGACGTCATTATGGAACATAACTCTAACTTTTATTGTATTCCAAAGTACTAATTGTATAATTGGCGGTGGTTGAATTCTCTTGTCTCGCGCAGTATTTTAAATGCCCAAAAAATAAATAAAAAAATCAATATAAGGGTAATCTGGACTTGGTACAATTATTTATACTAGTTTTATCTAATGAAACCCTTGCTCTTCGAATTTTACCATATCTTTCATGTGAGTCCTAAGTAATCTTTCGTCTGCGATACCTTATGCTTAATGCATAAATCATGATCCTCCGTTCACTAAGCACGCCGTCGCTGTTTTTCTTCAAACGTGGCAAGGCATGGGGGAGTTTGGCTGGATTGACGATCGAAGGGGGCTGCCGAAAATATTAGGACTCGATTGTGATTTTTGACAAAACATTGAGGACTCATTAATGGAAGACAGAAAAAATTATCTCCCGTTCCCGCCGTAAAATAACGGTAAACCCAACCTCCTGCTTCCAGACAGCATTTCCCCTGGTCTTACCGATTCTTTGGTGGTCGTTATTTTTTTTCAGTGGACTCGGCCCTCCCGAAATAAATCCCTTCACCTAATCGATGGTGAGTTCCTTTCCCATGTCACTTCCAAGGATGATTCCCTCGTTTCCCTTGTCGAGCAGACTTTCCCTTTGCCGTGTTCGTCTCTTTTGCCAAGTCAATCCCCAGGTGACTTCACTTGCTGTCTACATCAGGTGACTAATTCAGCCAATACTATACTCATTCAATTTTATATCAGCATTAATTATTATTGGATTGGCAGTTTGTTTGCTGAGTTGCGATGGACATGTCTAGATAAGATTAGATTTGGAGGAGTTTGTGTTGTTTTCGGCGCAGATGGGGAGGCGTTCAGTTTTGGGTTTGTAGTTGACCATGTGATCGGCTTACCACCTCAGGGATGGCGAGAGAAGGGGCAGCAGTTCTTGGCGTTGTGCTTGTCGTCATCTTGGCGTGTTGGATCCCTCCTGTTGCTTCGACTCCCTCGATCGAGAGTGAGTTTTGTCTTTCTTTTCCTTATTGTTGCAACTTAAGACTGGATGGCGGATTTACTGGGTGTTCACTGGATGGTTTCTGTGCTCTTGCAGTAAACGCGCTGAAGGCAATACGTAGTAGCCTGATCGATCCTTTAAATAATCTGAAGGATTGGGTAAAGAGCGATCCTTGCAGATCCAATTGGACTGGCGTTATATGCCACAACTTCACTGATGACCTCCATGTCACAGAGCTGTATGTCAATCTCTACCACAGATTAGGATTATTTAACATGGGGGCACTTCAAATCGAATTTTATTGCACATATGCTCTTTGTATAACCAAAACCTTTTGTGTTGTCTCGAATTTCCCGAGTCGGTGGTAGATCCTATTATATGTTTCGCAGACAGTTGAAGCATGTCCCTTGCTGGAGAAGTTGATTTGTAGCATTTCTCATGCAACTCTTTTGGAAGCAGGCGGTTGCTGCGAAAGAACCTCACAGGCACAATAGCTCCTGAAGTTGGCCTACTCACCTATGTCACTGTCCTGTATGTCTAATACTCGAGCTACGGTGTTACTTGTTCCCTTTACATGGGAAACATCTTATACTTTGCTGCATACATATAATGTTTAAAATTCTCTCTTGAATAACAGCTCATGTTCCATTTGACAGGGATTTTCTATGGAACAGTATTGGTGGCAGCATACCAAAGGAAGTTGGCAATATGACGTCCTTGCAGATCCTGTATGAGGGCAAACCTTCTAATGTTTTATCTTCCATGGCTTACTTGAATTCGTCCGTAACACTATATAGATTCAGGAAGTCGTATTCACTAACACTTTCAATGTTTGCAACGAGAATTTAAAGGAAAACATGGAAGTACTGATTGAAACGTGCTAATATAGAACTTTTTTCATATTTCCCTGGCAGGCTTCTAAGCGGAAATAACATATCAGGTCCGCTTCCGGATGAACTTGGGAATCTGCCGAATATAACTAAGTTTCAACTGGATTTGAACTACATCAGTGGACCACTTCCCGCATCTTTTGCAAATTTGAAGAACATTAAACACTTGTAGGTTACCTTTCTAAACAAAAAGACATTCATCATTTCTTCTATGTATGATCTTCATCTTAGGCTATCTAACTTAACTTTTCTTTCTTGCAGTCATATGAACAACAATTCCATCAGCGGACAAATTCCCCCGGGCCTCCATCAATTGCCTGCCCTGATTCACATGTGAGTGTCTAACTTTTCTTTCGGGAGGGCCGCTTTCATTCACTGCACTAAGTTTAAAGCTATAATTGATTGCAGGCTGCTGGACAATAACAACTTATCGGGATATCTTCCACCGGAGCTTGCTCAGGCACCTAAATTGAGAATCCTGTATGCTTCTTTTTCCCCTGTGCTTTTGGTGCATCATCATGTTTCTTGGTCAATATTAAGGACACACTCTTCCCAGATGCATTATCTTCAGTCTTTTTTTTTTGTGACAATTGGAATTTATCGATAATTTCCTTGTCCTTCTGCTAATGGTTCTCGAGTTTTTGTGGGAGAGCAAGAGAAAACACTCCTATTCAAGCTCTTAGAGATGTCTTGTAGCTTAACTAATCATAATCAAATTTAGCTGACATGAGATATTTTTGTGCCATGCTAATGGTACCCGAGGATGTTACCTAGCAAAGGTCACTCAACTATCAGTTAAATGTATTTATTGTTTGACTTTCTCTTTCAGGCAACTAGACAACAACAACTTTGGAGGAAGCCAAATCCCTTCTACTTATGGAAACATGTCCACACTACGCAAACTGTAAGCTCTCTGAATCTGTCTCATTCATTTATTATATGAACGTAACACGGTCCTACCTGGCTGTGCATGCTCAGACATGCGAAAATTAGAAACCAATATAAGCTGTTGCTGATATGGTAGAATAAAGAGCAGAATACTATTAGGATATATTAGGATAGACTCTTCATACTGTCAATTGCATAGTTGTTTTTGGGGTACAGATGCTATATCTTTCTCTGTAAGTATTCCACTTACTCCATCTTTGTGTTTTGGCTACATCATTGTTCCTGAAATTATAGGAGCCTCAGAAATTGCAACTTGACCGGTCCTGTTCCTGATTTTAGTACGGCCCCACTACTTTTGTACCTGTAAGTACTTTAGAATGTTTTGTAAATGCAATCTATGCACGTTTATTGCATAATGAGAAGGGCGTTAGATTGTGGGTATTGGAACATTTAACATTACTCTTATTCCAGGGATCTAAGCTTAAATAACCTCACTGGAGGCATCCCCGCAAACAGAGTAAATAGTGGTGTCACAACGATGTGAGTTGCATAAGTCATTCTCCCAATCCTGGATAATATCTATTAATGACAGCTCTATTTAAATGGATGGAGAATTCTATTTGTTCACAGTTGTTCGTAAATGGTGCAGAAATATGTCTTTTAATCAGCTTAATGGCTCCATTCCCCCGAGCTTCTCAGGCCTTCCCTCGCTTCAAGCACTGTATGAACTTCTGAAAATGATTTCTATTCATGTTTACCTTAGTAGGGCCATTCATGTGCCTATTGATCAATTAGTAACTGATCATCAGAGAAACTTCCCATATGTTTACATCATTTTTTTCCTTTTGTTCCTTGCAGATCACTGCAAAGCAATTTCTTGACTGGAGATATTCCAGTCATCTGGCAGAACATCAGTTTTCTCTCAAATTCGACCCTGAAAATGTAAGGAAATCTGCCATTGTTTCACTTGTTCTTCAAAGGTTTTCTGGTATGAGTACTATAATGTTAAATGATATTTCACAATTTTCCTTGCTTTATGATGCACATTCTCCCCCAGTACACTGGAAAGAGGTGCTGGAACCAAGCAATTGGATTCTTGTCAATATTGTAAAAAGAACAACTTTCTTATTAGTTGAGATTAGTGTAATTGAGATACCTATCTAGAACATGTCTGTTTAGGGAGGCCAAACTCGATAATGCTCTGAATAGTTCTGCCTTGATCACGATTTGTTGGAGAGACGATCTCAATAAACTACTTTTTTGTGCCATTCATCTTCCATACTCTCAGTAGATCACAAGAGCTATGTAAATACTTTCTTATTTTCATTATGTTCTAATGTTCCTTCTACTCATAATGTTTTATATGATTTGTAAAATTTGCAGAGAACTTCAGAATAATGCACTCACAGACATTAATGGAACTTTGAACCCGCCTCCAAATGTCACCCTTCTGTAAGCTTTCAGCATTTGCTGGCGCTCTTTCCTCATGTGAATGCACACTGCTTTTACAGACAAAGATAGACTAAGAAACCAAGACGCCACCGATCAATGATGTTCTAACCAGATATTTTAGAAATCGATGGTTTTATCATAATGAATTTGGAGAGTAATATTGAATTTTGGGCTGATCTTGGTGGCCTGCTGTGTGACTAGGCCATTCTATGGATTCAAAAAAGGATGGCATGTGTAAAGAGAAGGGGCCCTAACCCTTCGGGGTGTGGTAATACATTTAACATATCATCCGCATTTTATGATATGACTTCTTCTCTCTGGAATATAGAATCGGGTATTCCGGGGGAAATACGATCCGGGCAGGTTCCATTGAAATGCAAGTTTCATTTAACTTGTATAAATTCCTTTTCGCTGATTTTAGCTGTCTGTTTCATTGACTCGTGCTATTGCTATCAGCATGTTTTTGTCCCTTTGGAAGAAAATCTGAGCTGAATAGACTGTCATAGCACAACACAACATTAACCGAAAACTACCTTTACAATTATGATATATTAATTTAATTAACCTGCCTTTTGTCATGGAAGAAGGATAGGGTGTTTCCTGAACTGTTTGTAAGGACGCGTGTTTTTGGATTTACAGGCTTCAAGGAAACCCTGTTTGTAGAAAACAGAATATACAGAACATAGCAGCTTACTGCGAAGCCATCAGTGAAGTCCCAGCTCCTCCTCCTCCAGCACCTGTTTATCCTGATGTAACATGCCTAAGTCAGTCTTGCCCTGGAGGATATCAATATGTCAGTGGTGCTCCGAGGCCATGTTACTGTGCCGCACCACTCGGGGTGGTCATGCGTTTGAGAAGTCCCAGCATATCGTACTTCCCCCCATACCAAGATATGTTTGTCTCTTACATATCCTCAAATCTCAATCTAGACAGCTATCAGGTCGCAGTGGTTCCTAATTATATATGGGAACGGGGTCCTAGATTAAGGATGATTGTAGACTTCTTCCCGCAGTATGGAGATAATTCTGGAGGAGGTGGAAAATTTAACCCTGCCGAGGCTCGTCGTATTGTGGATGGTATCGCGACGTTTGTGCTTCCAACAAATGATACTTTCGGGCCCTATGATCTGATCAATTTCATTCCTGGCCTTTATGCGGATGGTATGTCTCAAAAGCTACAATCACTTTGAGATTATTTGGTTGTAAATGCTTTGTGCTGGTGATGTGAGATGGTCTTAGATTACGAGATATTTTGTATCGAAGATCTCTTCCTTTTCAATGGAATCATCTGCAGCTGAAACCCTCTGATGTGTCGGTTCTTACCTCTTCCAGATATTAATTTGCCGACACCGTCTAAGGGTTGGTCGAAGGGCGTCACTGCGGCGGTTGTTTTGGGATCCTTTGCCTGTGTCGGTGTGATGGTTTTGGCAGTTGTTCTTATACTCTATGTAAGGCGCACCAGGAGGCAGGAACAGCCATCCAGGAGAGAATCACGTCAGTGATCTTTGACTGTGAACCTTGATAAACTCTTGGGGATTTCGATGGATATATTTATCGATTTTCTTTTGATCGTTTGGTTTGCAGTCCCGAAAGTTCCAATGAAGGTTGAAGGTATAAAGGGATTCTCCTTTGCGGATCTTGAGAAAGCCACCAACCGGTTTGACGTTACTGTCCAGATAGGCCAGGGGGGTTATGGAAAGGTATATAAAGGTGTTTTGGGCGATGGAACTGTTGTGGCGATCAAACGTGCCGAACAAGGATCAATCCAGGGCCAGAAGGAGTTCTTCACCGAGATCGAAATGTTGTCACGTGTACACCACCGAAACCTAGTCTCCTTGATAGGATACTGCGATGAAGAAAATGAGCAGGTGTGTACGTCCTTTTCCCAAATGAAATAATTGTTGTTGGCTTGAACTTGCTCGCACGGTAATGGCATCTTGGGATGGCAACGTCTAAACGGGAGTTATATTAATCTTGCAGATGTTGGTGTATGAGTTCATGCCGAATGGTTCTCTTCACAGCCGTTTATCAGGTAATCCGTCCGTTGCCATTGTGAAAATCTGAATGATATGATCAGCACGGCGTACAGCACGCCATTTCATTATCATGGACATACCTACCGATTTCTGCATTTTTATTATTCCTCATTGTGAAACAGCGAGATACAGTAGGCCACTCAGTTATGCGGTGAGATTGCGAATCGCTCTTGGAGCAGCCAAGGGTATCCTGTATCTTCATACTGAAGCTGACCCGCCAATCGTGCACCGGGACATTAAAGCGAATAACATATTACTTGACAGTAAATTTAACGCTAAAGTTTCCGACTTCGGAATATCGAAGCTTGCACCTGTAACCGATGGTGATGGAAGTGTAACTGCACACATATCCACGAACGTGAAGGGGACGCCAGTAAGAAATCCCCATGTCACTGTCTCCAAGTTGATTGCATCGTTTCCTGTCATGGTGTTGTTTGCTACCTAAACTATCCAATGGAATGACGAATTGGCTATGCAGGGTTATCTCGATCCAGAGTACTTAATGACTCACAAGTTGACTGAGAAGAGCGACGTTTATAGCCTCGGGGTCGTATTGTTGGAGCTTCTGACGGGAATGCCGCCAATATCACATGGCAGAAACCTCGTGCGAGAGGTATCCTGTCGATAAATCCTCTCCAGGCATTACAATCCAGCTTTTAGCTTAGCTCGGAATGATATTCATATTTACACTTGGCTTTCGCGGGTGTGTTTCGGCAGGTACAACAAGCTTGCCAGTCTGGAATGATGCCTTCGTTCATAGATAGAAACATGGGAACCCACCCTTCCGACAGCATCAAGAAATTCATGGAGTTAGCCCTCAGGTGCTGTGAAGACCAGAAGATCTCAAGGCCGTCAATGCTGGAGGTTGTCCGAGAGTTAGAAAACCTATCCTCTGCTTTGTCAGAGACTGACCCCTCCGCTTCCGAATCTGATAGCTCAAACCCAAGAGTGACTCCAGCAAATCCCTCACCTCTTTATTCGAGGAGCTTCATCGAGACCCGTGAATTCGCCGGAAGCGACCTGGTGAGTGGGGTCATCCCTACCATCCGGCCCCGTTAATTAAGAGCCTGCGAAAAACATCCCTGCCGTGGTTCCACTATAACTTCTACCTCATTGTTGTTCGATATAGTTAGTAATGCTCGCATAATGCAGAGCTGCTTCGCGCAAAGCTCTCCCCCCTACCCCCTCCTGCGATTGGTGAAATAAGAACACCATCCGTGTATGTGTATACGAGTTTACTTGTCGAATTTGGAGCGAAAACTGTCATGTGTGGCGTTGTAAAATGTATGAAAGTAGTAGGTTCGGCTTCGAAGGTGGGAAAAACGTCACGCCATTTTCAGACAATTTTCCTGGGATGATGTGAGTGATGGCAAAAATTGCAAACTGCGTATGTGCAAATTGTAAAGAGAGACGATGGTGGTAAGTGTTAAAGTATATAATATAAGTCAAAACGTTTCCTAATAGCTTAAGCTTTTAGGTTAAATGGTAAAATTTTTACGTGAATTTCAATAAAAATTTAACTAATCATTATTACACGTATCTCCTTTCCAATGCTATGACAATTCAACCTATTGAAACTGACGGGACCTACGAATTCGAGAGAGAACAAATCAAAAAGGGAACCAGACGAAGAAGTGATATTCAATGTTCCACCAGGCAGGTGACGAAAACAATTTTCGACCATATAAGTTTCATAATGTTTACGATACAGATCGAGGGACATTTTCTCATACGACCGTACCTAGCTGATCGGGACCAACAGGTCGGCGGCCACGCCATTAACCGTCCCGGATACGCCGTCGACTTCATAGCCGTAGGGCTTCGCGGCCTATGTTATCATCCCCGACTTTTTTTATATAAAGAAAAAGACGCCGCTCTTGTATCGAAGTCGAATAGTCCCGATCACATGGTTGATGAAGTCTTTCCCCTTTGCCTGATTCAATTTAAAATGAAACTAAGTTTGGTCAACTACTTTTAATTACGAGCGGGGCACTCAAATGGACAAATAAAAATAAGTATTACAACGTGTAATTGTAATAAACATTGCCCACATATTGAAACCTTTAACTTTTCGGACAAATGCAGGGGAACAGAAAGGATTGGTCTGCTTTTTGTCTCATTGACTAATCCTTATCTCTGCTGACAAACTTTTTGTTGCCAAATCAGGAAGATGTTCAAATTCATTGATCATGACTGGCCCTCTTTGATTAGACTTAGATGCATCCTCGATCCATATCGGAAAGCAAAAAATATAATAACATAGTCTCGGTTAAATTTTATTACACGTCTAATGTCGTTTTTCCATAGCTGTAGTTTTGCTGATATTTTATGAGTAGTTGGGAAAATTTTTTTCCAAGCCCAAACGAAAGTGGTTGGACGATTTAAAGAGCACGAGCTTTTCTTAATGTTGACTCGGTGTCTCCCGCATCCTCGTTTGGTCGATTGATTTTGACGTTGCAGCAGAGGGTGGTGGCTGGGGATTTTTGTTGTTTTTTTTAAGGAGAATCTCTGTAGGAAATGCCCGGGTGATGTTTTTCAGCTTTCCCGAGGTTATTTCTTTCTGGGTATGTCTGGATTGCCCCTCTTGTCCGGGAAAGATTGAATCTTTACTTAGTTTTAGTTAGTTTTCGTTAGAGTAAGCTCTGCCCTTTGTTCTGTTGACGCTATTTCTGAGTTCCTGGTTTTTTCTTTTTGGAAATTTTGATGTTTGGTTTGGTTTCTGCTCTATTGGCAGCTTTCTTTGTGCAACCACAAGTTGACTTCTGCTTTGCCTGGTTGTTCTGAGCTTCGGGTTACCATGTGATGATTTTCAAGATGAGAATCCATCTCTACTTCTTCTCCCTTGTGTGTTGCTGCTTCTTTGTAACTGGATCCACAGCGGACACAGCGGATCCTTCCGAGGGTGAGCTTCTCTCCGTCTTGCTTTCTGTTCTTTCTGGAAGACCAGTCATCGTAACAGGATGAATGGTTCTTGCTGAAATCGGTCGAGCTTCTTTTGTGCAGTCGAAGCGCTTGCCGATATCAAAAGCAGCTTAATTGATCCGATGAATCACCTTGGTAATTGGAACAAGGGAGATCCATGTACTTCTAACTGGACAGGAGTTCTGTGCTTCAGTAGCGTTACTGGCAATGGTTATTTGCATGTCCGGGAACTGTAAGTTCGCTTTATTTTCTCTAGCTTTCACGAGTTATTGACAGATTTGGAAGATATGCTTTCTGATGTACATCTTCCTCCCCAGTCAATTGCAGAACATGAATCTTTCTGGAACTCTGTCCCCAGCATTAGGGCGGCTATCCCAACTTCTAATACTGTGAGTTAGCACTTAGCTGAACTTTCTACGTATATTGTTTGTCAGTAATATGTGAAACCGTTGCTCTTCGTTTCTGAAAGGGACTTCATGTGGAACGAGCTGACTGGGAGCATACCAAAGGAAATCGGGAACATTGCGTCGTTGAATCTTCTGTAAGTACGTCTGTCAACTCGATTTCTGCATCTCGTGTTTTCATTTGTGATCCCGTAATCTAATTTCAAAGTTCAATGTTTGATTGTCAGAACAGGCTTTTGAATGGGAATAAGCTTACGGGATCTTTGCCTGATGAGCTCGGTGCTCTCTCGAATGCCAGTAGGCTTCAAGTGGATGAGAACTATATATCTGGTTCAATACCAACCACATTCGCTAACTTGTCTAATATGCAACACCTGTATGTGCGGCTTCAATTCTTGTTTACTTTTATCAAGGGGGTCCCGAAGGCTGGCTTTACAATTGATGAGTGTGATTTCTGCGATTTTTCATGATGCAGCCATTTGAATAACAACACCATAAGTGGCCAGATTCCGCCCGGGTTGTCCAATTTGGCCACTCTTCTCCACATGTGAGCTCTCAACCAGATCCTTGTTTTCTGTTAATTCGACCATTCTTTGCCTGGTTCAGAACTTATTAAACTGTTGGCACTTTGATGGGTTTCACAGACTCGTCGACAACAACAATTTGAACGGTCCCCTTCCACCAGAAATATCGACCTTACCAAACTTGAGGATCCTGTATGAGCGTTTTTCTAATACGAAATTAGTCCTTACAACTTATTACTCGCCTGTTTTAGTTTTTCCTGCACATGGTTCCGGATCTGAAACATCTCCTGCATGAATTTAGTCCATTAGACTATTTTACCACTATTGTGGTCTGAAGAATACGTTTTCTCTTTCATGCTTCCCGCTAAATTTTTTATCGTTCACATTATGCAGTCAGCTTGACAATAACAACTTTGGTGGGACCGAAATACCAACAAGTTATGGAAGCTTCTCCAGACTTGTTAAACTGTAGGTTTTACCAGCAGTTTGTGACTCTTCATATGACATCAGTCCGGCATATTCCCACATCGACTGACTTTGGGATGATTTTGTTTTTACTTTGGTTGCAGGAGTCTTAGAAACTGCAGTTTGGAAGGCCCGATACCTGATCTTAGCCAAATACCTTTCCTAAGCTTTCTGTAAGTCTGTCTTCCCTAGCACAAGAAATCCTGATGTGTTGCACACAGCGATTTGTCCGCCTCTCGGATCTCTTTCTCTATGTTGACTATTTACCTTCCAAATAACTTGTCTGAATTTTGGTGGTATCCATTCTAGAGATCTCAGCATAAATCAGCTCACCGGGCCGATTCCAACCAACAGACTATCGGAGAACATAACAACCATGTACATACAGAATCTTCATACTCTCAGCATGTCTTTTTCCTTCATATGCTGCTGCTGCTGCATCTCGTGTTTTGTCAATTTGTGTTCATTCTGACACTTGAAACAATTATTTGCAGCGATCTTTCGGATAACCGTCTCAATGGATCTGTGCCTGCCAGTTTTTCAGATTTTCCCTTCCTCCAGAGATTGTAAGGAGTTATATCTTCCTTCCCCATGTTTATATTCATTTTCACCCCTTTCAAACACAACTGTACGACACAAAGATCCATTTTATCTACATCAGTTAATCTGCCCAACAGGTATGCAATGTTTCTATCGTTGGCAGAGTTAGTTGACATTAGCATGGGTGTCATCGTTGATGCAGGTCTCTTGAGAATAACATGTTGACCGGTCCTGTGTCTCCTGCCAGTATCTGGCAGAATGTTACTGCAATTCCTAATGCCAAGCTCACAATGTAAGAAAAGTTCATTTATACCGCCTATGCCATCATACTATAAATATGTTGTGCAAGAAATAACTTTCAAGATTGTTCACTTGCAGAGACCTTGAGAACAATTCAGTCTCGATAATCTCTGGACAACTTGATCTGCCAGCAAATGTAACTCTAAGGTTTTTCCTTCCCTCCATTCTAAGGAATATTTTAGTGACAATAAACCCACTAAGTATGCGATTGATTTGTTCCTATAGCTAATTTCTGGGGATATAGATTCTTGACTGCTTATTACCAAATAAGTCTGAGTTGCTATTTTCATTTTCAATGAGATGTTGTTCTACGCCAGGCTTGCAGGCAATCCAGTTTGCAACAATGCAAATGCCCAGAACATCAGTCAATTCTGCGGACAGCAACCTGGAGGAGTGGACATGCACCTTGCCTCTTTAAATTCGACGACCTGCCCTGCTGGATCATGTCCTACAGACAATTACTTTGAAATTGTGCCAGAACCATCATCACCTTGTTTTTGTGCGGCGCCCCTGAGAATCGGCTACCGGTTGAAAAGTCCAAGTTTCTCGTACTTTCCTCCATACCAGTCATTGTTTGAGGAGTATTTAACTAGTTCACTGAACCTGGAGGTCTATCAGCTCTACATCGATTCTTATGCATGGGAAGGACCACGACTGAGAATGTACCTGAAGCTTTTCCCAGCATATGATTCTAATGCCAGTATGTTTAGTGAATCTGAGGTTCTACGAATAAATGAAATCTACACATCATGGCATTTTCCTGGGAACGACTTGTTTGGACCATACGAGCTTCTCAACTTCACTCTGCTGGGACCTTACTCAAAAAGTACGCTGTTATTGCTGCTATAATCTTCTATATATTGTTCCTTGCTGTTGTCATTGTTTGTCACAATCCACTTAACACTAAGCACTACTTGTTTTGCAAGCAGCAAACTTGAATTTCATCTCGATTGTTCCATTTGGTAAGTCTGTTTCATTTGTCTGATTGATGAATGAATTTGTTTAACAGTTGTACTGCCAAGCCAAAAGTCCGGCATGAGCAAGGGGGTTATAGCAGCCATCGTTCTGGCATCCATTGCCATTGTGGCTTTGATTTCGTTATTAATTTTCCTACTGGTTGCAAGAAGGACCAAAGCCCAATCTTCATTGGCAAGGAGGCATCTTTGTGAGTTCTTCGACGTCTTTTGGGATAAGCCCTCATCCAATACATTCTAATGGTGTTCTAGATTGTCTATTGAATTGCCGATCTCCATTGTTAACAAGAACTGTCAAGAAAGAGATTGGAAATTACTTTGTCTTGCTTGTTGCAGCCTCCAAGATATCAATGAAGATAGAAGGCGTGAAGGAGTTCACATACAGAGAACTGGCAGTGGCTGCGGACAATTTTAACAGCTCGACTCAGGTTGGCCAAGGCGGTTATGGGAGGGTTTATCGAGGTAGTCTGTCCGACAGCACGGTTGTGGCCATAAAACGCGCTGAGGAGGGGTCTTTGCAAGGCCAAAAGGAATTTCTGACGGAGATAAAGCTCCTATCAAGGCTACACCACAGGAATCTTGTTTCGTTGATTGGCTATTGTGATGAAGAAGATGAACAGGTGAACAATTTCTACGCCTTTTTGCTCACTTTGAATGAAACTTTGAACGCCTGTCGTTTAATAGAATGAACTCATCTTCAGATGCTGGTATACGAGTTCATGCCTAATGGAACTCTGAGGGACTGGATTTCTGGTATGTTAAAATCTGATGATGGTTGTCTGGCTTTTACTTGGGAGCTCGGGCAAACCCAAGCCATGCTGGGTTACACTACATGTAGTTCATTAGCTTTTGTTTGAATGGCGTGACAGGTAAAACCAAAGGGACCCTTAACTTCAATTCGAGGCTACAAGCGGCACTGGGATCTGCAAAGGGCATCCTTTACCTCCACACAGAAGCGAACCCTCCTGTTTTCCACCGAGACATCAAAGCCAGCAACATTCTCCTTGATTCCAAATTCACTGCCAAAGTGGCTGACTTCGGACTCTCTCGACTCGCCCCGGCCCTCGACAATGAAGGGGTGATACCAACTCACGTGTCTACTGTCGTTAAGGGAACACCGGTGAGTCCTCATTTGAAGTTTATTTTGGGTACTTTCCTTTGCTAAATTGTTAATTCCGCTGTGTTGTGCAGGGATATCTCGATCCCGAATACTTCCTGACACACAAATTGACAGATAAAAGTGACGTCTACAGCCTTGGAGTCGTGTTTCTTGAGCTCTTGACAGGGATGCAGCCGATATCACATGGCAAAAACATCGTCCGTGAGGTACGTATACTCGACTCTACCACTCAGCATTATACATTTCTTCGGCTTAGAGAAGGCGAAAAAAACGAGTTATGAATTTTTATGTAGGTTAATATGGCGCATGAGGCCGGGATGATATTCTCCATCATAGACAGTAGAATGGGCTCATACCCTTCTGAGTGCATTGAGAAATTCGTCGCCTTAGCGCTGATGTGTTGCTACGACAAGCCGGAGAAGCGGCCATCAATGCTGGATGTCGTCAGAGAATTAGAGGTTATAATCAGAATGATGCCAGATTCCGATAGCATGGTATCAGAGACGTCTTCGAGCTATTCGAGTCTGCAATTGGTGCCTTCGTCTTCCTACATGAGCCGCGACGCATACATCTCAGGTATATCAGGAAGCGATCTCATA
Organism: Melastoma candidum; assembly: GCA_023653495.1. Classification (NCBI taxonomy): domain Eukaryota; kingdom Viridiplantae; phylum Streptophyta; class Magnoliopsida; order Myrtales; family Melastomataceae; genus Melastoma; species Melastoma candidum. The sequence continues at coordinate 4,445,146 of CM042891.1, read as the reverse complement.
AGTGGGGTTGTCCCAAATGTCGTACCACGGTAGCAAGTAGCAAGGTAGCGTGTGAGATACATCAGAGTATATGTATAGATCTTGGATGCCTTCCATGTAAATTGCTTAGACAGGAAGATTTCCAGGTTTGGTATCATATACGAATGCAACATTACGGTAGCGCCGATATGCTGAGTTGGCCCTAGCATCATCGCAATCTCATCATATCACGATTCTTGACAGTCAAGCATCACCTGCCTTCCAACCCAAAACTTCTTACGTCAACAAAACAAGGCACCCGTAGACGATAACTCCCCTTAATCCGATCACACCTCAATCAGAGTCTCCCTCCCATTTTAAGCACCTCAATTCGAAACAACTCAAATGGTCCAATCACAAAGACAAATCCCCTTAGGATACCCTTCCCGGAGGGACCGACCACTTAGGCCTGCCGAGAACTCCCTCTGCACCATTCGTCACATTCACATAGGATTCCCTCAACAAAACAAATGAAAAACAAGCATGTGCTCGAGAACATAATACTTCAGAACGTCAATCGCTCTTTCATGTGGACCCTGCATCGATAAAACTAATAGAGGCCATTCAAGATCATTCCTCCAACCTCATATTTCAATCCTTTTTTGTTTCATGGGTAGTTGACGAAAAACATGCCCAGCAAAAGAAGTCAGGACATATAGAATCTTGCAGAATACGAGATCTGTTACCCGATAACAACTACCTAACAATCGTAGAAATCATAAACAGAACTCCCAAAACAGATGCACGTATACATACACATGCATACAGCCACCGGCACAGTACTACTCCTTGTATGCTTCAGTAACACCCAAGAGCAAGCAGGCGAGGAAGCTATTCTTAAGTGAATTTCCAGATGATACAATCCCAGCTACGTATTATAATATGAATGCATCAAGCACAAACTAATGAGTTTCTAATACCAGAATAAACCCAAATAGGTTGACAGGAAAACAAAGAAAAACCGAACTTGGAGAAAGAAAAGACGGCCTAGGCTAAAACAAGACCATATGACAAACTATATAACTTGTCCATTTTTTGTTGGTTTTGTTCGTGGATGTCTCTAATTTTTCCCCCTTCTTTATGAATGAATAAAATTATAAAAAGACCCGATAGCTCAAAACTGACAAACCTATATGGAGAACACCAATTGCTCACCATAAAGAACCGTTAGCTTCTACGCCTGATTGGCGGTTGGACTTCCAGCTGAACCGGGCACGTATACCGCATACGTGCTGCATTCAGCGATGGGACCCTGCAAGAGTATAAAACATCTCGAAGGAGTTCTTTTCCTTTCCTTTTTCTTTTTTTTCTTTTTGGTTTTCTGATCTCGGAACTCTTAGCGTCCTGTTTTTGCACGTTTCATCCCGCTTGAGTTGAAAGGAGAGACGCTGCCGCTTGGGCCAGGACTGTCCTCCCTAAAGTTCGAATTCAACATTGCTAATTCTCGCAATTGCTGCCTCTTGATGTAGTCTTGCGACTCGTCCTGCTAGAAGAATGCTCACTTTCAGCAGAAAGCAAGACCATCGGACTGGACTATGACTTAGCCAAACTAGAACATCTTGGCGAGAAGCATCGAACCAAGGCATTGTTACCAGAATAGCAAACAATTTAGGCGCCCAGACACAGAAGAATGAGGACGAGGATGAGACTCATCGATAAATGAAGGCAAAGAAAGATATCTCATACCACGGGTTTAAGCAGCTCCTCGATAATTTCCTGAGCTTGCCGCAATTTTATATCCACAATATTGGCGGGGAGATCAGCCTCTATCAATATGTGCAGAGGATCATTGAGATGCTCATATCCCGGTCTTCCCCTAAGCTTATCCTCCTGGTAGTCCGAAACCACAGGAAATAATCATAATAAATACGAGAGCGACAATATATAACCAAGTTTTAAGAATTTAATTTCTTTATTATCTTAATCCCAATCAGGACCTCTTGCTAAAATTTCAAATAAACCGTTATAGATATGAGCAATGCCTTATCAGGATCTTTGATAGAGCCTTTTCCTCTAATGTAAACACGGCAGCCAGTTGTAGCTTCAACCCTTTTCAGCGAATTTCCTCTTGGTCCAAGAAGCCGGCCAACAAAATTGAACTGATATACAGAACAACATGCATGTCATTAAAGTTGTTCGAAAAAGCTGATGCAATCGAATATCCTCAAAAACCTCCAGCTTACATTTGGGTAAGCATCCGCGGGAATTTCTAGTCGCAAGATCCTCTTCACAGTGAACGAACGTGGACTGGCTGGAGCTCCTTGCCAATCCATTGTCATTCCAGGGAGTCCCCCCAATCTCTGCTGCAAACCAAATCAAGTGAACTTGAAATATCTTCCAGAGTACATCAGAGAGCATTGAAGAACCATATCTTTTAAAAGATCTTCGGTACTCAAGACAGTGGTAGATCAAACAGATATCTGATAGGATAGTCTGCAATAAAAATGCTAGTAACCATGGTTTAGATGGTAGTATGTTCCATAAGTTTGGTGCCAATAGCATTCCAAAGAGTACTAAAGTAATTTCAATTAAGAAAAATGGAACTGCTTCCCAGGACACAAACAATTTGATCCATGGCATAACCTGCGGAATCATAAAGCCAAATTGGCAACAAGGATAATTGCACAGTACCTCCTGTGAGACACCGCTCCACCCACCCAATCCTGCCCCACCGGCACTCGACATGATGTCTGATGAAGCCATTGGGCTAGGACTCCTGTATCGTAATCTATCAAAATCACCATAGCCTTGGTTGGACATCATCCCTGATACACGCAGGATCTCTGCAAGAAGGCAAGTCCAATATGAGCAGAAACTCAAGGTAACCAATATATTTTTTATCCGTAGCACAATCATTCATCACATAGAGCTTCGGTAGCTGCAAAACAAGGGAGCAAGCTATTTAAGGCCAGCAGGGTGATGATGCGGGAAGTCAAGTAGACAATGCTGGTTCATCAAGTCCGCACAAACTAAATTACTTGCCAATACATGTCTCGATGCCGAGAGCAAAATAAAAAGCACCGAGAGAAAGTTTCAAAATGAATTTTCATAAGTTAACGCTGCACCTCGTCAAAGCACTCCATTGAGGGCATCCAGAAATTCTCAGATCCTTTCGGCCAGGCATACAAGTGTGTGATCAAATCCTTGGCCAAGAAAAAAATGATCACAATTGAAATCCAAACAGGGTTTCCCTCTCACGCCACTCAGAGTTCTCCACTTAAACAGCATATTCACAAGAGGGTGCTCCCTCCAAAACACCGGAACGCAAACCAAGGCGCTCAGCCAGGCCAAATCCACAAGGGGAGCAACAAAACCCAGAAAACACACAACACACTCAGATCCAAAACAAAAGGCAAGGAGAGAAGGCACGACCTTGATTCAAGAGGCGGCTACAAATCGGGAGGACCTGCATGAAAGGGCCGAGCTTCTGATGCTCAGCCAGCAGCACTGCCAAGTACTGACTAAAAAAGAACACCCCCCAAGAAGAAGTGAAAAAAAAAACAACCCATCAATCCACCACAAACAGATCAAAAAAGAACAAATCAACAACATCCCCCCTGGGAATCCTCACTTGTCGACAACAGCATCTGGGTTGGTCCTAATCTGGGGGGAGGCAGCCCTGGCGGGAGAGTAGTTTGCGGAGTTGTACAAACCTGACATGGATGAGGTGAAAGACTCGACGACAACCCCTTAAAAAAAGGTGGAAGCTTTGAATTGGTTTTTCCTTTTATCTTTTTCTGGGTGTGTCGAGCTCTCTGCCGCTGCTCTTGAAGCCGCTGCTTGATGTTTGTCCGAAGGCGATCCTAAGGGCAACTCGCAAAGTTTGTTAAAATTAAAAATAAAAGGGCAAAAAAACAAACAAACAAACAAATCCCGAAAGTATATGAAAAAGAAAAGAAAAGCCCTCCCCACAAGCTACGGCAAATCCCGACAGCGTTTCTAACGAGTTTGTCACCTGCCTCCTTGTAATAAATTCATCCACTGATCTTTTACTGCAACCTCGTCCACACTGCAACTGTTGAAGTTGAAGAGTTGATCGCTCATGTGTCGTACTGCTGCTACTACTACTACTATTCTATTGGATTTCTTCATCAACTGCTACAATTAACTTCTTTTGCGCAAATTTAAGTAATCCATGCAGAGATAAAGGAGTGATTTATTTTGGTTGGAATGATTACATTCGGTTTGTGAAAGTGGGTGGTGGTGTCAGGATTGACCACGCGTTCCGGACATTTAGGTTAGAGATTTGGGAGGAATGTCGTTACCTACTACTACTATAAAAAAATTTCAAATTTTTTTAATTATCGTATCGTAAATTCGTTAATTTAATTAACGACTTATCTAATTTTACGATGAAATGGTGATTCATTAGATATATACTCAAATTCATTATATTTACTGTAAATATTTATTATTTATTCGGTTACAATTCTTTAGATTTTTTCTATTATAAAATTCCTGTAAATATAAGGGATATATATTGATCTTGGAAATTAATAAGAAATTCTCCCATCATTTTCTCTTCATATTTTTTCGTTTTCCTTCTTCTTTTTTCTCGTTCTTTGTTTTATAACACGTTATTAGCACGAGCCAAATCCCCTCCTCATTCGTGGAAACTAAGTCGATTGAGGTAGACGAGGGTAACCTCGAAAAATTTCAGTTTTATTTTTAATCTCATCATTATTTTTCTTATAGTCATCATGTTGAATCTCACAAAATTAGAATTCACGACTCTTAACATCACACTGGAAGGAATTACGTTTCATGAATTTTAGATGCTGAAATTCATCTTGCGACCAACTGTCTTGAAAATATCATCAATGATCAAAACACGGAACCCGACCAAGATAAGGCCAAAGCAATAATCTTTCTTCGCCGCCATCTTCACAAACGTTTAAAAATTGAGTATCTCACCGTGAAAGATCCCTTGGTCCTGTGGAATAATTTGAAAGAGAGGTATGATAATTTGAAAACAATCATTCTTCCAAAGGCTCATTTTGATTGGCTGCATTTGCGCCTTCAAGATTTTAAATCGATGAGCGAATATAATTCTACATTATTTCGAATTACTTCTCAATTGAACTTATGTGGAGAAACTATTACTAACGAAGACATGTTGGAGAAAACATTCTCCAATTTTCATGCATCGAATGTGCTCCTGCAGCAGCAATATCGTGCAAAAGGTTTTGAGAAATATCTGAATTGATTTCATGTCTCCTTTTGGTTGAACAAAACAATGAGCTTTTGATGAAGAATCATGAGGCTCGTCCGATCGAATCTGCTCCATTCCCTGAAATGAATGTGACATCATATGGAGGACAACAACGTGGTCGTGGTCCCAGTCTTGGCCGTGGAAATGGACGTGGATGTGGTTATGGTCGAGGACGTGGTGGTGGTTGGTATTATTTTCGTAATGATTGTCCCCAATATGTGGAAAAGGGGAAGAGCGATAAAGAGATGCATGATGATGGTCAATTTAACAAGACTGTGGAGAATAAATTTTATCGTTGCGGCATGAAGAGCCACTGGTCACGTACCTATCGTACGCCAAAACATTTAACCGATCTCTATCAAGAGTCACTAAAAGGAAAAAAAGGGCGATCGAAACGAACTTCGTTTCCGATGAAGGAAAAGTGGCTTCTGGTGATGATAAAATAGATTTTGGCTTTGATGATTCCTCCCAATTTGATATATTATTATTTTAATATTTTATTTATGAAGAAAATGGAGGTTCTCGGAAGCGAATTCTCGACCGATGAAAATTACGACTGTCTCGTAGATGGCGCATCGACACATACTATTTCGAAAAGTAAGAAATTCTTTTTCACCCATGATCTCCAGAAGATTTGCTTATAATAATTTTTGAAAGGCTGATGTATAAAATTGGAATACGCAAACTTAGAGATTTTCCCACAGAGTTTTTCAGGAAAGGTTTTTAACGAGACAGTATCGGAATAGACATTAAAGGAAGAGTATTGTAAATATAGTCTGAATACCCATTTTTTATAATAATTTATTATTCAATTCTTTATGTTGTAAAACCCTTATAAATAGAAATGATATATATTGTATACGTATAATGATGATCTTGAAAATTAATAAGAAATCCTCCCCTTATTTTCTTTTCATATTCTCTCGTTTTCTTTCTTCCTTTTTTTCATTTTTTGTTTTACAACAATATTATATTAAAAATCATTTTGAAATAGTGAGTTTCTTCGGACAAAATAAGACAAATAAAAGTGGAAGGAAAACGTAAGGTCAATAGTTTACGCAAAAGTAAATCTACATAGAAGAAAAATCTAAGAATTATTTTTTAATAATAAAGTTGCTAGTTTAATTCCCACTTTTCTTCTAGTAAGAAATAAAAATGAAAGGTTTTTTGAAAAAAATAAAGTTTTCCCGTTATTTAAGATAAAGATTTTATGTAATCGAACATCCTGACGTCGCTTGCTCAAGCGGCTACATAGGACGATAGTTGAAAAATATAAAAAACCTTTGATAACCTTAAAGAATTAAGATTTCTTATAGATTTGGTCCTTCAAATATTTTGGAAAGAAACCACTACGCCCGAAACATTTACTTTTCTCTTTTTTTTTTTTTTGCATTTTGATTAAAAAAAATATCATAATTTTCTTCTGAAGATTTTGGTGAGTTGACAAAAGAAGACACGTGGAAAGCATGCATGGGAAAAATCAGAGGTAAAAGAAAAGGCAAGCAAAAGAAGCGCGCGCGTGTGCTGTGCGTCATTAATTCCCCCAACCAGCCAGTCAGAATCAGGACTTGCTGGATCAGTGGTCCATTTTAAATTTAATGGCCAACTCCCTAAAGAAATATGTGGCCCATTACCAAGTTTAGGACAATATAGCCCAACAAAAATATAAAGTCTAGCTAGATTCCTAAAAAATGAGATAGGCTAATATAATTTGAGGGAGTTGTGAATTGAGTACGTACAATTGCTGTCCTCCTTTTTGTGGAGATGTAATAATGGACACCAAGATGATGAATCACAAGGAGGAGGAATTCAGGGTCTCATGTGAACATCTGTGGAGACGTCTGGTGATTTCGGACTTTTTCAAATTTTTATTAAGTCACGTACTCGTGCTCCAGCAACGGTTGGGTTCTCGTCGCTGTAGCCGACGGGGCTCTCGTTTCTCCCACCGGGGCCACTCGAAGGGCTTCCCCTGCTTCGGCCGCTCTCTCCATCCTCCTAATGTCCTTCCCTTGCCCGTGTTTCCTCGCCCACGACACCGACAATGCTAGAATAGCCAATACTGCTGAGCTGCCGAGCACGGAACCCGCGATCCGAGCGGCTCTTTGGGAGCTTCTCTTTGATCCGCCGGCGGGTGGTGGTGGGGGTAGGACCGCCATCCCCGGAGAAGGGGAGGGTGATTCGATCGCCACCGAGAAATGCCCCTGTCGGGTTGTTGAACACATGTTGTTGGAAACTGTGCTGCTCAGATCCACCGAACCGTTCAGATCAATCCTAACGCACTTTGGCGACGTCCCTGATGGGAGGACGGGGATGAAGCGGGTGAAGTTTATTATTATCGGACTGCCGGACGCCGTGATATCAAGCTCTGGCGAGTTGGTCGCCGACAGATTCGATGCATTGTAAGCGAGGAGGCCAAGGATGGGAGCCAGGTACCTGTACCCGGGCAAAGGGTAATAAACACTTGACCAATTCCCCAGATTCTGGTAAACCAACCCAAGCCTCACCACGTAAGGACGAACGATGATCCCGGTCGGAATCTCGAACTCCTTATACATCGCCACACCCCAAGTTCTCAAGCTGCCGCTCCTAAGCCTCAACACCGAAATCTCGACCCCTGTCAAGTTCCCTGGAACGGCACCATCGTAAGGGACCCCGGTCTTCGGGTGAATGAAAGCACGGTATGCATAGTCCTGCAGAAGCACATCCAACGCCCTTCCGGACTCAACATCTGATACCACATTCTGCACTGCGGCGACACTCCCAGGTCTAAACCCCAAGACAATGGCCACGAGCACCACAAGGCTCCTCCGGAGAAGCCTCATTGCCGCAGCCCCAGACAGCATCCTTCCGACAGTTCCTCCTCCCCTTTACATCGACAACAACAACCTACGGATCTATTACCAAACACTCCACCGACCATTTCATCACAATGCAGCAATCAAACACAACTAATTCCCTCACAACCCCACATTCAGTCAAGTTCTCCCGGGGGGATACTTCTATTTCCCACCCCCACCCGCCAAACTTAGAATCTTCACCTATTTGGGTTCCTGCAAGGGTCGGAAGGGAAATAGGAGAAGCCCTGATTACAGAACAAGCTCCCGACGATCGACCCAGAAGACGCAGTCCGCCGAGGAACGTTGAAGATGGAAACTTTTTTTTTTGGGGGGGGGGGGGGTGGGATTTACGGGACCATTGTCGAAATGCAGTGGGGGAAGGCAGAGGAAGAAGAAGAGGACTCAGAAAGGAGAAGGAAAGGAGGAACAACGGAGTTGGAGAAGCAGCGTTCTAGTTTTTTGTCCGGAGAGTTTTTGAGTGGAGAAAGTGAAAGGGAAATGGGAAGAAGGGGGCTTTAGGACAAGCACATAGAATGATGTCTCGAAGAACAACAGGCCAGCCAGAGTGTAGGGTGTGTTTGTTGATGGTATCCCCGAAGCACTCGGTCAGTGCCAACTCACTCACAAGCTTCAAGATTCGAGTCCGTGAGTGCTTTGCTTGCTTGTATAGTTCAGATTACATCCCCAAAGAGTGAGGATTGGGGGGGGGGGGGGGGGGGGGGTCCTTGAATTGGGTTGTCATAACAAAAAAATAATTATTATATATGTCGAAAGTCAAACACCCGCTCCTATCCTACCCCGCATATTTTGCTGAAAGTAAACTCACGGCACACGATGCCCCACCCCGACACTACCAAGTTAACTTCTCCCAAAAAAAGTAACACCATCATTCAAATTAGGACTAATAAACACCTACACTTAATTCAAACAGGGGAAAATAATTTGACCTAAAACCTATTTCAATGCAGACCATCGAATCAATTGTCACGCCTTGCATCCTAGCCCTTCAGCCGCGAGGAACACCATCGTAAGTCAAATCAGTCTATCCAGACAAAAAGAAACTCTATTTAGAGCTTTGCATGCATGTGACGATGGTCCTTTTTTATTTCCTTTCTTTTCTGGCGACGAAATTGTTGGCCAACGGGGAAAAAAAGAATGAATGAAAGAATAAAAATAAGGAACGGGGGGCAAGTCGCGAGAAAGACCTGAGACTTGACTCCCAACTTAGGAAGACGTCGATGGCGGCGTTTTATTGCCTCGTACCTGGGAAGATGATTTGCTCGAGGGGCTCTTGTTTGGAGGGGCCGTTTCCTCGTCCTGCACAGCCGGAAGGTTTAGTAGGTCGCTCATCTTCGTCATGTTCCCTGATGTGTGAACTTCCATGGGAGAAGTCGGGGAGTTCGGCGACGTAGGAGACATGGACAGCATGCTTGACATTGCAGGGTAGAGGGGACACACTTCTGAGACCTCCTCGATACCCTCATCCAGGTACACGACGTCCTGCATCGTCAGCTGGTGGTACTCGATTATTTCCCTCAGGAAGCGGTTCTCCCGTGAGAGCGTCTCATTCTCGTGGGCTAGTCGGGCTTTCTCTGCAAGAAGTGTCTCCAACTGAAGCCGAATCTGACATAAGTGTGAGGACGACGCATTAGAGAGTTTCGCCTAGAGTCATTTCAATGGCAACAACATGCAGGCCTTCAAATGCTTGTCATTCACTTGATTTAACATCATCAGAACATGATAAATAACAAGATTCATACGTTTCCAGCCAAATAAATTTGAACTATCGTGTTATCTTCAAGCGAATTGCTTCAAGCACCAAAAACGGACAGAGGAAAGCAAATCAGAAAGAGCAAATGCAAGCAACGCAGGTTACTTGAGGATCTTATTTTCAGACTATAAAAGAAATTTCATCCAGCATATGCTAATTAAGCGTATACCATATCGTCATCTGCAGCAGTTCCCCCCTTCTCCCGACCTTCTCTGAGGACCTTGTTCTCATCTTCAAGCTGGGAACAGCGGATCTTTGCAAATGCCAAATCTGCTTTAACAGTTTTCAGCTCGCGCAGGAGTAGTTTTGCTTTCGCAGCAGTAGCCATTGCAACCTGTCATTCAAAGTGGTGGAGTTTTATCCTATCATAGTGGGAAAAATCTTGCATAAACAAGTCATGCGAAGAGAAGGCATCCATCAAAACTTCAGTCATTAATTTCCACTCTTAATTGAAAAGATGATGGCTATAAAAGATTGTTACTAATTAGCACAAGAAAAGCCAAAAGCAGTCCACCTAAAGCTTCAATTCAACACGGCAATGTTCATTTCACAAAAAGGACAAGTTCATCGCTTCCCATCTGCAAATATCTCTGAAACTACAAGATTACAAGATACAATATTGGGCCATGGACATTCACACAAACACGGATGGCACCTTACGTCGCGAGAAGCCTTAAGCTGAGTTTCCTGGTGAGTCTGAGCTTGTGGTTGCCCTGGTCCAGGCTGAACATTTTCATCTAGGCCTGAACCCTTTCTTCTAAGTTGCATTTTTTGTGTTTCTTGGATGATGTCCTGTGTCTTAGCACGTCCTTCCTATAACAACGATCATTGTAAATTTAGTAATTTGAATGTGTGATGGGACATAGTCAAAGAGACATGTGACACATGCTCTTTTCATTCTGGCCTAGTATTCTGCAGATGTACTTTAATCCCATGCAAAGATGAGCTCTTACAGTTAGATGATGATCTGCAGAGATTGTTTCTCGATCATTACATCCCTACACTAATGATATATCGTGCCTCCGCAATATGCTAATCCTGCCAACTTTGAGCTAATCTCAGATTTATCTGGTTAGCAGCATTCAGTTTTAAATACACTTACAATATGCATGGGGATTGTACTATGGAAGGCAAGCAATACCTCAAAAGCCTTCTCAAATGAGTCTCCGATCCGATTCAGTGAAGAAGTGATCTTGTCCAAGCCCTTCCTCAATGTAGGGTTGTCCACTCTTCTGGAACTCTCAGATCTTTGGTGTGTCATCTGGCATCAAGATAAAAACAAATTTTTTTGCGCCCCCCGGGCAGAAAAGATGCAGAGGACACAAAAAAAAGGTGTCAAAAAGGAATAAACATTATGCATAACGGACGATATGGAAATTCCGTCCGGTAACATCAACCAAGTGGATTTAGCTCAGGAAAGCACTTATGCTTCCATTTTGGTTTTTGAAAGCAAGGAGACTACAAAATTCACCTGGGCAAGAGTATCAGAATTCTGTGGTTTCATTCTGCTGGGATTTTCAAGCTGTTGAGATGCTTCCTCATCCTCAAGAATAGACTTAGCTTTGCGAGCGAGAATACCCCAAAATCCAGACCTGGAATCATTGTTCTCCAACCTATCTCCATATGCAGCAAAACTCTACAATAACCAGATTACCATGGTTAACGACCACAATATCAGTCGTTGCATGCCAATCATGGGGGCACAGGGATTCTCTATCAATATCATCTGAGTGCGTAAACATTTGTTCATAGACACACAACAGAGTGACTATTTCAGCCACACTTCAAATCGCAAAAGGTGGTCAGTCACAAGAGCGAGAATCAAGCAAATAAAACTGTAGTGCAGAGGCTGTCTCCTCTTTATTACTCTACTCTGAAAATGGCGATGAATACCAATTCGTGAACATATCATCTATACCAATACAAAGCCACATTACTCTTGATCTGTCCCTTCTGCCCGAAATTAAAAGATTCAGATAGTCACTTCCCTAGGAGTTTACCCCTCGGGCTCGCCGGGTTCGATCCCAAATTTCTCTTCACGAAACAATATAAAATCCCCCGCCATAGATATCAACAAAGCTGTCAACGTAAATAGCTCTAAGCAGCTTCAGCACAACCAACAGGCAAACGGCATTTCTCCAAATCGAGTAAGAACAAACCATAAACATCAAAATCCTCAAAGCCATGCTAACATCCTCCACAATCACATAACAACAGAACCAAACCAATCAGACCAAACCACACAAAAAAACTCGCGACCATTACGCGGGATCATCTCCAACGAACAGCAAATTTCCTTACGGTCGTAAAAAACAATGACCTTAGATCTCAAGGCGTTGTTCTCTTTTTCCCTGTAGGAGAACCCCGAGCCCCCGCCCCCGTAAGCGGACGAGAGCGACGACTCTCGGTGAGCAGCTGAAGCACGAATCGCCTGGGCGGCAAGGGAGGGCGAATCGCCCTCCTCATCGGCGGCAAGGGCATTCGGAGGAGGGGGGTTGTACACCTCCTCGAACATTGAGGATCTCGTCGTCCCATGCCTTCTCCTGTACGCCATGCCTTCCTCAACTTCTGCACCTCCGAATCGGACTCCGGCAACTCATTCGCCGTCGGGAACGCCGGAACGGTCGGTGGCGGGACCTTCAACCGCCGGCAGGTGTTGGTTATTGGGCGGCGATGTCAAACGTTTAGAAGGATTAATTAATCAATTTTGTAAATAACTCTTTACAGTTTCTTTCTCCTTAATAATCATAATTAAGTAATCAAATTATTAATTAGCTAATCCATTCCATTGACCTTATTACTATTTTTAAGCAACGTCTTTGTGATCAATCACGGAAATTCGTCTCCTTGAGCTTCATCAGGTGCCTCGCGTCACCCGCGAATGGCATGTCCGGGAGGCCGGTGTTGAACTCTTGGTCGTGGCTAGATCATCATGGTTGCGGCTTTCTAATTGGAATCTGTAAGGATCTCATTTCTTTGCCGTCGAGAGAACTAGCCTCTCTGCTTGTTGACCTGAGGACTGTCGGACAAGAAGCAAGGCTGCGAAGATGGATTAGCAAATTTAGGTCATCGAGACCAGAACTTGGGGTGCCCTCCGGATTCCGACGTGAAAATGACAGTAGCACTGGGAGATGTCTGAGAACAAATTCGGGTTGCAAGCCTGAGGATGAAGCGTCGGCTGCTTGCAATGTGCATAGCTTCCGCGGTGCAACTTTCTGCACAACCGGCTCTAGATCCTCATAAAACATCATCGCACATTCTCCGTTTCTCGTGTCCTGTTTTGCCATCCTGTTCGCAGTTTGGCAGATAAAAAATGTGATGTTTTCCCATTCATAGATAAAATTTGGAAGTGATATTTTCTGTGGAAACAGGATCAGCATTGCCGAAAGGATGAGGCATAGCTTGTAGTATCGTTTGGATTGTTCGAAACGAATGCACCGGCTGAAAAAAACTAAAGTTTGCTACTCTCGATGCAACGGATAAACAATCCAAACATATTATATGGGCAACAATGCGTTATGTTTGAATTCTCGGACAGTCGAGAACGGAAAAGGAGAAGCGGCCGGCAGATAGAACATAATCAGTGTAAGCTTAGGATTTCTCACCCCGACGATAAGATCAATGAGAATGTTTGCTCCTTTATATAGCCATGTTATTGTAACGCTTATCCACGAAGAAATTTCTCTGATATTCGAGACTGTAAATACGAGCGCAAAAGAGCGGGAGCGAGATGGGAAATCTTTCGAAGATTGTCGTCGCTGCATTTGGGGTCCTCTTGTTGATGGTAGCCTCCACGACTGCTACACCAGGCACGACCATCATCAGCCAGATTGGGAATGGAAACACTTACGGACCGGGCGGCTATGCCAACAGTGTCGACTACGTTCTCGAAGACATGACTACTGTTACGCCCAACCATCCTGGCTATGACTACCACACCAGTTCTCCATATACAACTGATGTGGCCTACGGTCATTCGATGTGTAGAGCAACCCTCACCTTCACTGACTGCGGGACCTGTGTCGCAGCCGCTAAAAGCTTCATCAAGCAAAATCATCCAAACAGCATGGGAGTGCAGATGGTTCTACAGGATTGTAGCATGAGGTATGAGAGCTATTATGTTTGAATCCGATTGAATCAACAGCTACTGCGCTCTGCCCTTTCTTCAGCGACAGTTCCTACTATCAATGTTATGTTTTCCTTATCGTAGGAGTCAAGTTTTCACTGTTCTTCGTCTGTCTGTCTGTTTCGAACAAATGGTCGGACTTCACTTGCATTCTGTCTCAACTTTATAAACAATTTGATGTCTCAAGAAGTACGATGGTTAACTTGTGTAAATTCAATCAATGCGAAACTCTGCAGCCACAGCGGAACGATAGATAAACCTGACATCAGAAGAGCGAAAGGGTATGTGCAGGACATATTCTAGCTTATCACGACTATTCCCGTGCTACTTATAACATTATTGTTTGGCGGTCTATAGTTCCAAATCCAACTTGGTATGATTGAGCAAACCGTCGGCAAGATCACAGCCCAAATCGTCATGAGTTGAGCCCCCTGGCAATAACTCAAGCCTTTCTTTCATTAACGTTCCGATCAAACTTCTTTAACATAACATAACGGATGAGGACGTAGTAACACGGTTCTTGACAGAAAGAACACTAAATATTTGCGAGAATATATCCATCAAGAGATCTGCAATTAGAAACATCCGAACAGATTCAGTAAACCTCATGTCGACGTGCCCACTGTAATCGCCTGACCGATTTTAATACCCAAATTGGAAAAAATAATAAATTGGGGCTGGCAATCGGGCAATTGGTTTAGGAGGAACCTAGACATTTTTCCCACCCTTCATACAATCTCCAATTAGACAATAATCATAGCCCCTCTGAAAAATCAGAGACGACCCCCTTCAGACAATTCTCGGAGACAAATTCCTCCACATACAACCGGAGGCTAACTCCTCCCTGACGTACGCACAGAAATCGGAGCTAAGGACTCCCCATTTCCAGTGCCGACGAACCAAAGTATCCCGACCAGCCTACCATCCGACACCCTGCTGACGTCGTTCATCCTCCTCGGGCCACCCCGAGGCGAGGTAACTCCTCGATGAGACTTCCTCTCACTTTGCTAACTCCAGCATGCTTCTACCATGTTCGATATGCTGACTCCGTCGTTCCCTTTCTTTTTTGGCCTACCACACATACCATGGGGTGAGGAACGAGCCTTTCAACAAGGTCGTTACAGCCGAAGTTACAGACAAGGGACAACCGGTGCGCCACCCTCCTCCGGTATTGGATCACGGCGAAAAAAGGTCGTAATCACATAAACTCCTCTCGAAACACATTTTCGTACGTCTTGTAGCCCTCAAAGCTTTCACAGTACCTTTGGAGGTGGATTTTGCATTCATTTGTGGCACTGAAGTGACGGGACATCTCACAGTCTTCTGTTTCAGTTATTTTCTACGGCAATGCTTCGAAAAGCTGATGTTTTCAAAGAGGCTACGGAGGTTTTCGAACCTCGACCCCAAATGGTCAAATAATCTATGAGTGATGATCTTGGAGATATTTTTCTTTTAATTTTTGGTTGATCGATGTTCGAGTTATTTCCCCTGAAATGGCTACCACTTTCGCTGGCTGCATCAGGACAACTTGTTGCATTGTCGCTTCCGAGAAATTTCAAGAGATCTAGCCGTTGGATCTTACTCAAATTTTTTGAAGTCAAACTAGACTTTAATATGGTTATATATATCAACCGTTGAAGGTTCTAGGATAATATGAAACAATCTTACGAACAGACTGTATACTGAGTAAGATTTCCTGAGTGTTGCTATCATGTTCTGTATTCAATAACGGCAGATCCCACCATTGGATCATTGCCAAATTTTATAGATATATTCTTCATTTCATTTCGGTGATTTTGACATATCATACATATTTTTTTGTTCTGTGGATGTCAAGTTTTCCATTTTCCTTCTTGGAACTTTACCCGGCCGGAGTCAGATCGAGTCTACAAAATCGTTTGACTTTTTGTACCTGTATATGTTACAATTCAATCGTTGGATCCATGTGAAATTTTATATGTGCATTCTTCACCGCTTTACATTTCTGTAAAATTCTTTTGCACTTCAATCGGGTATTCAAGGACCAAGATATGATAGGAACAACACCGTCTGTGCAAACTGTTCCACTTTTCCGGGCAATCATCTTTGTTCTTTGATTTTGGGAGATTGTACCATTAGATTTTCATGAAATTTCATATGCAAACTCTTTCATTAAGTTTTGGATCTGTTGATTTGAATTTTGATTTAATTGGACAATCACAGCAAAAGTTATAAACCGTTTTCTGAACTGTGTGCAATTTGTGTTCGTTGAAATTCGTGATTAAGTAACTCTTTGTAATATGATTAAGTTTACAGGGTGTTTGATGAACATTATCATCCGTTTATTTCCGTAAAACACATGTGAATTCTTACGCTCTAATATCGTATAACTTACAATTCGTCTTTTGGACTATGCATATACAATTGATGCACAAATTTCAAAGGCCCGGCCCAAGCTTCTCGAAGGATTGTCGAAGGCGCGTGAATCTTTCCGCACATAAAACCGCGATGTCAAGATCATTAAGCGGCTCCTACCACATGAGGTACAAAAGGGGAGGTGCAGACCTCCCCGAAAAGATAGAAAATCCACTTGTAACGGGTTGTGGGCCCAAATGCATAGGTCCACGATCACTTTCCTTCCCCGGCCCTTTGATCTCAATAATTGTTTGTGCTTGTCCGCATGCCTTAGGCTCATAGGTTTATTGTCGCATGTTGTTTGCTATCAACAAACATGAGTTCGGGTCCAAAGCTTGAATCGGGTCCAACGCACGTAAAACATTAACAGTCGGTGGCGACTCCGTTTAGTTTACCTAGGTTAAACAACAACAACCGTTTTACAGAGCCATTTTGGATGAGGAATTGAAGACACGAGCCGCTCCCGATTTCTCCCGAAAGTTCCTTCTTCGGATCATGCTCCGTCTTTCGCCCGCCATATCTTAGAAAAACAGAGACGGTCGGCGAGAGTCCGAGCAGGCCCAGTTTGGAATCTAGGGAGGGATCACCCAATTCCCTTCTGCAGCGTCCGACGCTCGAGTCGTGACGTCGATCAGTTAGGCCTTGGGAAGCGGGCCCGGATCCTCGTATCGTCCGAACCACCACGCGCGTGCTAGCCCGGAAGGCGCGCGTACACCGATCATCGCAAAAGAATTGTTTGTTGATTTACATATGTTACGGACGACACTAAAAATTTATAGAATGCCGATGTTTCACGGTGACGTTCTTTCCAAGAACATAGTTTAAAATGTCATCTAACCGATATTAAAACTCTCTTTAGTTCATGACCTTAGGGAGCGAAACAACTCTACAACTTCGCAGGCAGCAAGAATTGATTGTCATCGTCCATGGCAATGAGGCTTTCCGGATGAAATCCCGAGCAACATGAAAGGACTATTATGAAAGAAAGACAATGTCTTACTCCGTTTTCGCAACTTAGCCGCGAGCTTCGAATTGGCATCGAGGGATTTTCAGGCGTTTCGTATGAGACAATATACTTATGAGTTTATTTTCAAAAGCAAATTATTCGATCGCACCATTTTTGTAATTGAAACGTTCGGTATGAGTTTGGAACGATCGATCGCCAAGGAACTAAATTCGTTCTACTTATGAACTGTGCTAAAGTTTTCACTGGACTAGCTGACACCAAAGAAATGACTTACGATCGCTTCGATTTCCACGACTAGGTTTTCTGGGATGAGTTTTTGAGGAAGCGAAAACGACCCCTGCAAAGACTTCCACAACATTTTGCACTCGTCGCATCGATATCTAGGGATTTCCGAAGTGTTTCGTATAAGAGAACAAACACGAGAATCAGACGTATAATACGTCTCAATGAGAGGATGGAAGGTCACGGTGTTTTCGTATGGATTTGTCCGCCTACCGGTAGTGAGGAAAAACTTGCTTATTATCTTTCATCGACTCTTGCCGTCTGAGGACTTTCGTTTGCCGACAATCCCTAAACACTCAGAGGTTGATCCAAAGAGAAATGGATTGTAAGGAGCGTCCAAAAAGTGGAATGAACTGACACTGTACACCCTTCGCGATGCAGGCGATCTGGACCTATATATACCCTAACAAATCGTTACTCCTTCCAAGCAACACAGAGTTTGTTAGCAGAGTCATGGAAGCATTTCCGAGAAGGTTGGTCCTGGCATTGGGGTTGTTCCTGTGCTTTGCAGCTGTCGTTTCAGGTGTTAACACGGCTTTCAGCCAAGATTGCATTGGTGGAAGCTATAGCGTTAGCGATTACTCCAATTGTGTGGACTACGTTATCGGGGCCATGACGACGGTCACAGCAAACAGTCCTCATTATGAGTATTCCATTCGGTGTCCTTTCCCGGTCACTCAGGTCGCTTATGGT
This sequence comes from Melastoma candidum, assembly GCA_023653495.1. NCBI lineage: Eukaryota > Viridiplantae > Streptophyta > Magnoliopsida > Myrtales > Melastomataceae > Melastoma > Melastoma candidum. The sequence continues at coordinate 4,426,846 of CM042891.1, read as the reverse complement.
AAGTCACAATGCAAAGCCTCCCTCACCATCATTGACTGTGTGACGTGCCTCGGAATTGCCAAAGCTGCCATCCAGCAGAGGTGTGCGAAGGTCGTGCAAGTGACGATGGAATCGGAGGACTGTTACATGGAGTATGGACCGAATCCACTGTAATCTAACTGTGGGAAATCTTGGCTGAACCTAGCCCCAAAATCATCATCACGAGTCATGTTCCGGCTGCAACCATGACATTGTTGCACCTCTCTATCTAGTATTTTCCATGTTCAATAAAAAAAAGGCTTAGGTATGCCTTCTTTGCGGAACCAAGCTTTTTGTTAAAAAGAATTTTGCGATCTTTCCATGTTGTTTCTAGTGCATACTTGGACTTCTGATGAAACTGGAAGACCAGAAATAGAATCCCAGATTCAGGTCCTACTCGTTGTTGGATGGTGTGTACTGAAGTTGACTTTCACTAGTTGCACGAGAATGGAATTGTTTGTGCTTTGAGTAACAAAGTTGAAAATGATCTCTGCAAAGATATAACATCAATGTGCTTTTTGCGGCGATCTGTGCAAAGATATAAGATTAGCATGTGCTCAACATAGCGGCATCTGTACTTGCACCGTCGATGGATCGACTGTCTTCGAAATAAGACTGACCAGCAACACAAACCGATGACATTGGATTGTTGCCAGTTTAAGCAACGAGGATTAATGGCCATAAGATGTTTCTGAAAAGCAGAGTAAACAGATTTAGCAGAACTCTCGCGACTGTGCCAACTTTGTGGACAACATAATCGTGACAATGACGACCATCACTGCAGTCCTTTCTATTACTGATGCACCGAGATTCGAGCTTGAAATCTCCAAGAGAATCCTCAGTACTGTAACCAACAGGTGCCCCCTATGTTATACGGTTACTGATGTGAACTGGTAGTTTATTCTGTACAAATGAATATTTCTCGAGATTTTCCATTTCCCTACAATGAAATGAAGGCAGGATTCAACCCAGGGCTTTATGATCTGGAAAGAGCAGAGGAGGCTTTCGTCCACCCCCATGAGAGCGCCTGCATTGTCGAATTCTCCACAATAGTGTGGGGCTGAGAAGATCGTCACCAGCTGCCTCTCCGCAAAGAACTCATACCCATCTTAAACCACCTGCTTTTGAAAACAGAGAGACAAAAGGTGCTTCAGAAAAAATAGTCGCCAAGATGTCGGTGGACCTTGCGGTAGACGAATACCCAGGTTCATTAGTCTTACATCATGATCATATAGATTGCAAGAGATGGAAGAGCGTTATCATCAAACATAGGAGCAAAAGCTATTGCTATTGCATCATCGGATATTGCCAGGAACAACAAGACTAATCCTCAAAGAGCATTTGGATCAAACAATCAAGACCAAGACTAGTGGCACTGGAAGAAATATAGTCTGAGAAGTAGGTAGAGAAAATAAATTGCCTGATGCGTACAACAGATGAGGTCAAGGTCGTGTATCTACAAGAACTCCTCGATCCCATCGCTCCCAAACGTATATGAGACACCCCTATCATTCTCGCCCCACCCTTTCATGTCCCTATCAGGATCAGCCCCGAGTAAGTCACACAGCAGGCCTTGATCAGGTACGTCAGTGGGCCTCTGTATTCCTTTGATAAGGTCTAGGCTTTTGAGCTCAGGGGAGATCCCCCCGTGCATGCACATAATCTTGTTGTCGACAACTGCTGCCACAGGTAGGCAATTGAAGCACTCCATGAAAGCCTTCCACAGGCGAACACTAAAGTGTCTCTTGCACTCATCGTTGATACCGTATATCCGGTTTATCGACGCGCACTCATGGTTGCCACGGAGGAGGAAGAAGTTGTCTGGGTACTTATCTTGAACGTGAGGAGGAGGCAGATCGTCGGAAAAGAATTGTTTGTTGATTTACACATGTTACAGACGACACTACAAACTCATAGAATGCCGATTGTCGTGGGTGGATCCCGTTTCCGGTTCCATTTAAAATGGACATCCTCCCTTGACGATATGGCTTTGGATTTTGAAAACTTGTCGGAGTCGCCACAAACTTATTTTAAGTTCAAGTTACAAAAACTATAGAGATTCATTAAGGTTCGGGAATTAGGGATTACTAAATCACATGCATCACAAAGAAAAGGGAGGACTTTATCGTGTGTTTTTGGTGTCCGATTATATTTGAGCTCGGTTTTAGAAGAAGAGAAATTGTTTGACATTTTAAAAAAAATCTCGAGCTTAATAATACTTAAAATGTCTACGTGAATCATTTTAAAAATTATTTCGGGCAAAATGCAAGAAACATAGATTGATTAATGCCCTTAACGTTTTCTATGCCGAAGATAAATTCAAGGGAGAACCGGGTATTTATACCGTTTCCCGCTCTATATAGAACGCTCCGGTTAGCGTTTATACCTCACGGTGCCGTTTTTAGAATAGGTTTACGGTGAACCTGGCGAGCCACTGATGCCGTAACGTTGGTGAGTGCGAAGCCATCTTCAGAGGGTCTTGATCTTCGAGAATTCAAAATAAACCCTCGAATATAACTTCCATTGTCTTGAACGCGTTAAATGGGGTACGTGCCTTAGTTGTCCGCAAGGCACGCCCCGTAGATGTCTGTATAAGAAGCTAAAACGACGAAGTAAACTGTTCGAAGAAAGCTTGAAAGTTTATAATTTGATTGCTTCATTTATAGTATTTCCGTATTGTCTCGAATTGTAGAATTAGACGAAACATATTATGAATAGATAACAAAGATGGTAATAAGACTATACGACTAAAATTTTGAAAGTATGAATAAATAACATTTACGTGTCAATTTTTTTATATGAAAACGAGGAATTCGAATTCTTTTTTTCCCAAGTTGACAATTAAAATTTTGTATAAAATGATAATCAAAACAAAGCAAAACACAAGAAAGAAAGAAAAAAAAAAAGTAAAAAATAAAATAAAAAATAAACAGACCCACAACAATCGTAAGAAAGCAAATAGGGAAGGAAAAGTCAAAATAGAAAAAAAAACTTTCCGTCTTAGACTGGGACTAGGTGGGGGTTTTAAGACCAAGGGCCGAGGCTTCCCTCGAGAGCTTGGAGTCAGGGACGAGACGGAAGGAGAGGTAGAGACGGCCGGTGCTGGGACTCGTCCGTATGAGGGAGGCTGGCCCTCAGGAGTTCCACAGGCATCTCTCCGGTGATTGCCCTCGAGGTTTCCAATCCGATGGTTTCTGGGCTTAATTCTGCTACATCAGAGACTGGACGATGGTCTCGTACTTGGTGAGGCAGTATTTCGCGAGCAGCGAGAAGAACTCGTTGAAAGAAGCCTGCCACAGCCTACGGTTTGGCAACATACAGTTGCTCTGGGTGTGCTGGGTAGTGGTTCACGCGGAAGAATGAGTCGCTCTGCTCGTCCCTCAGCATGGAGCTAATCCTGTCCCTAGGCTCAATCCCCCGCGAAGAAATTAAAGCATCCTCCGATGAGGAAGAACAGAGAGGCTGCCCGAATGACGGGCCTACGGCCAAACTTCTTGCATAACATGGAGGCGCACAGGCTGGCAAGAATAGCCGCAAGATAAAGGGAGGAGGTGAAGAGCTGAAGTTCGGGGTTGTTATACTTGCAATAATTGTTTTCCTTGGCCCGGTGCTTCCTTACGTAAACTTCCGGGTTGAACTTGATCAAGAAAGCGTCCATGGACGTCGCTTCTTCGGAGATGCCGATATCATAGGTGATCATGAGGCCGCCGAAGGCAGAGATGATGGTGCAGATGAGGCCCTGCTTGGTGACATCGAGAGGATTGTCTCGGGACTTCTCGTTGGATCGAGTGAACTGGTTCTATGCGAGCGCCATCGAAACTGCTCCGCGCATACGCCCGGCCCACCAGATCGCCACCTGGTGCTTTATTCTAATCTCCGATGGATTTCCCGGGGCTGTTTTGCACGATTCCCCCACTTCACAATGTCCAACGCATCCATTCCAACGCACATGAAGATGAAGATCTCTGCCAAAGTAGAGCTTCTTGATGATGAAAACGCTCAGAAGCCCAGCAAGGACACCAAGCGTGGTGCTTGCGATGAACAGGGAGATGAAGTTTCTGACAAACTCCAATGAGATGCTCGAGTTGATGTGCGTGAGGTCGAATTGCTGAATGGCATTGAACAGAACAACAGATGTGGCATCGTTCACCACGCCTTCTCCAAAAACGACGCTGTGCAGCAAAGGTGTCTCCTTTTAATTGAGAACTTGTAACATGCAGACGGAATCCGTGGCTGAGAATGTCGCGCCAATCGCGAGAAAATCTCCAACGTCGAGAGAGCTAATCTTCATCCTTCCCAAAATGTGTAGAACACCATACGAGATGATGCCAGAAGAAATGAGGGTGCCGAAGGTGCCGAACAGCATTATCGTCGTGAAGTTGCCGAAGAACCTCTTCTTCTTCACTTGGAAACCGGCATTGAAGATAACGGGAGGGAGGAGGTAAATGAAGAAGAGATCTTCGCTGAACACGAGCAGGCGCAAGCTCGTGTTTGACTTTTGTCAAGCCGGGCTCGGTCCAAAAGACGAGCTGGCTCGGATAGTCCGCGGGCTGGCCCCGCTCATTAACACCCCGACTTGAATTAGCTTCGGACTGATCTGTACCACTTCTTTCTCTTTTGCTTCTACGGATGCCCTTTGATTTTGGTCGACTCGGGAGCAAAGATATCGGGGCTTGTCTAATGCCTGTTCTCGAGTGGCATGCCCAATTTTTTCATGACCGTTCACACGCTCACGCATGCGAGGCCTATTGACCGGATCACCCTCATTATGATGCCTCTGTCGGTATTCACGCTCTGCAGACCTAGACGAACAACTCCCTGAAGCATGCTTTGGGGCAAAGCGAGAATATGATGGCATCATTTCCATTGCTATCTCCTCGAGCTAAGTCAGATCATACCACAAGCTACCTTTGTTCACCTGCAAATACCTATAGAAGTTACGATACTTGTCCGTAGTGTGGGTGGAATCCAGATGCCAGTGGCACTGTTCATCACGGATCTCTCGAATTGGGCTGCTCGCAACTTTCTTATCGACCAAACGCTTGAAGAGCCCATTGGTAACCGTGGTTTCACCAGACACTTTGATTCCCTGCGATGTATTACGAGTATGAGTCTCGAGATAAAGTGCAGAAACATCATCATTAGTATTGCATTTAACACACTTATTGTCAGCCTCGAGAGACATATGGATTATATGCTCTTCGCCAAAGGGATTATCATCCACTACACTCGACTCGTTCACTTCAGCAATCGTAATTCTTCTGACTCGATTAAGTCTCGAATCAAATTTCTAAAATGTATACACTCTTGAGTTGCGTGAGTGAACATTCCATGCCATTTACCATGCTTCCTACGTCTCTCTATCATTTTGTGGCAGCTTATGCCTAGGCCTAAGCTTTATACGCACTTTCTGATACAACCAATCAATGATTTTATCTATCTGTTCTATATCAAAAGAGAATTTTCTTTCTTCTTCGGATTTTTTAGAAACTCGAGCTTTAGAATTTTTCTTCACTAAAGGCTCGCACATTGTTGGTTCCCCCTTTTATAAAATCGGCTACACCAATTTCAGCCCAAGGTTCTACTTGACAATTCCTAACTGAGTGATATTCTTCTAACAAGAGATTATGGTATTCAGTTGCTCGTCTCGATAGATCATGGAAATCTCTCAAACGTTCTCCTTTGAGTTTCTTCCTTATCTTTAATAATAAGGCATTTTGTGCTATCTCGCGATAATCTCTTTCACCTAAGGTTGTTGTGCACTTCAGCAGGTTTTTCCTAAAATTTATTAGAAATAGAGCAGAACTCTCCCCAGGTAGTTGTTTCATCCTCATAATCTCCCCTAGAGAAGTTACTAAATCCAATTTATCGGATGCTTTGAGGAACTAGGTCTGCATCTCGACCCAATTCGGAATGGTATTCGGGAGAATTGTCGAATACCAGCCAAATGCATATCCAGTTAGGGAATTAGGAAATAACTTGACTTTTAACATGTCGTTATTCGACATTTTTCCCATTTGATAGGTGAATCTAGCTATATGTTCCATATAAGTCATTTCATCTTCTCCTGAAATAAGTATAATTAGGAATCATATACCCTCCAAGTATATCTGTCGCTCGATCTATATATTTAGGAATTGGACTCGTATACAGACGCACCTCTTAAGTCCTTGCACCTGGAACCATCTGAGTTACGACTCAAGCGATTTGTCCACTTAAGTCGAACACAGGGTTGGGGTTTGTTCTAGAATTGACCTCATATTCTCTAGGTTTATTGTCAAAACTCTCAGTTTCCTTTCCACGACCTGGGGGCGAATAAGTTGGATAGACATTATGCTCAGGATCCATGAATGTGGGATTTGCATTCTCGTTAGACTCATGCATTGGATTTTTTGAACTACCAACTCCATAGACTCCATTAGGATTCACAGGATGTGATTCATTATGCTCGTTATAAGAGCTTCCATTAACCTTTTACTTTCCAGCAGCCCTAGCATCTCCCATAAATGATTTTTCTCCTAGAGGCTCAGTCTTTTTCTCAGATCTATCACCCTTGTGGAGACTTATGGCGTCTATTAATTCCTGGAGTTTCTCATCCATTCGCATTTCCAATTTCCTATAACTTTCTGCCAATTCCAGTTTTAACTCTCTTATAGCACTACCAAACTCTTGCTTGGTTGTAAAATCATTAGGTGAATAACCAAGCCAGGGATTATTCAGGGCCCTATGAGCCATCCTGATTTTCCTTATTTTGATTTTTATTAGGATCCCCTATTTTATTAGGGTCTACCTCTATCATTCCTTTTAGCACAGGCCATCTTTCAAGAAATTCTTGTGAATTTTTAATTCTCCGACTCCAACTGTGGTCGCCAAAAACAAGTTGGCGTGGAATTGTGTTCCCCACAACACATGTCGAATTTTACAGTATTTTGTGTGGTCGCGATAAAGTAAATGAATGCAAGGTGAATGGTAAATACAATACTGGAATTGAATCAAACATTACTGAATTCCAAGTCAACACTTACAGACATGACATGAACGGAAAAAACAATAAAAAAGGACTTCAGAACGGCCGCGGGGTGCTATAGGACAGTCGAACGGCGGCTACGACCGATCCCTTTAGTGGAATCTACCTTGATGGATCGACGGTCGGATGTAGTGAGGATGGAAGATGGTTTCGGAATGCTGAGTTCGGGACGCTTTCAGGATGGTGGGAAAAAAGAGAGTAAAATCTGAGTTCTGTGTTTGAGTTGTGTTGTTGGTTTCCTTTCTCTGAATTTTTTATCCCTTTTATATCTTCCAGAATCTTGTAGTTGCAATTATTCAGTCGGTATATGATCTTCCTAGATCGTGTGCACAATCTGACTCCTACGAAGCCATGCATGTCGTGCTTTAACCGACCTCTCTAGGTTGCCACGTGTCCTGTTATACTGACTTAACCAGACGTGGTTTGATGTGAATATTCTCGAGACGTTACAAGCTCTCTAGTCATGAGAGGCTATTCGAGTCTCTGGCTGTATGGGGTTTTGACGTACTCGGAAAACGTTCCTCGAGTGGCCTTGCTCTCAAGTAGTGCTCACACGGACTTCTCGAGTAATGTTAATATTAGGTCCCATGGTGTCTATATGAAGTCTTACCTCTTTGGCCCATCGAGGGCGAAACCCAAAATTCATGTGTCAACAAAAACACTTACGGACCAGGTGACTATGCCAACAACGTCGACTATGTTCTCGAAGACATGACTACTGTTACGCCCGACCATCCCGGCTATGACTACCACACCAATTCTCCATATACAACTGATGTCGCCTACGGTTATTCAACATGTAAAACAACCATCATCTTCACTGACTGCGGGACCTGTGTCGCGGCCACTAAAAGCTTCATCAAGCAAATTTATCCAAACAACATGGGAGTGGAGATGGTTCTATAGGATTGTAGCATGATGTATGAGAGCTATTATATTTGAATCTGATTGAATAAACGGCCACTGCGCTCTGCCCTTTCTTCTGCAAGAGTTCCTTCTATCAATGTTATGCTTCCCTTATCATAGCAATCAAGTTTCACTGTTCTTCGTCTGTCTGTCTGTTCCGAACAAATGGTCGGACTTCACTTGCATTATGTCTCAACTTTATAAACAATTTGATGTCTCAAGAAGTACGATGGTTAACTTGTATAAGTTCAATCAAAGCGAAACTCTGCAGCCACAGCAGAACGATGGATAAACCTAACATCAGAAGAGCGAAAGGCTATGTGCAGGAGATATACCATCTTATAACGACCATTCCCGTTCTACTTATAACTTTATTGTTTAGTGGTCTATGGTTCCAAGCCCAACTTGGTATGATTGAGCCAATCGTCGGCAAGATCACTGCCGTCATGAGTTGCGTCCCCTGGCACTAACTCAAGCCTTTCTTTCATTAACGTTCCGATCAAACTTCTTTAACATAACATGACAACGGATGAGGAATGTAGTAACACGGTTCTTGATAGAAATAACACTAATTTTGGAGAATATATCCATCAAGAAATCTGCTATCAGAAGCATCCGAAAAGATTCGGTAAACCTCATGTCGACGTGCCTGCTGTAATCGCCTGACGATCATCGCGAAAGAATTGTTTGTTGATTTACACATGTTACGAACGACACTGCAAACTTACAGAATGCCAATGTTTCTCGGCGACGTTATTTCCAAAAACATAGTTAAAAATGTCATCTAACCGATACTAAAACTTTCTTTAGCTCATGACCTGAGGGAGCGAAACAACTCTACAACTCCACAGGCAACAAGAATCGATTTTCGTCGTCCATGGCAATGAGGCTTTCTGGATGAAATTCTGAGCAACATGAAAGGACTATTATGAAAGAAAGAGAATGTCTTACTCCGTTTTCGAGACTTAGCCGCGAGCTTCGAGTTGGCATCGAGGGATTTTCAGGCGACTGGATCTAAACACGGAGGATGTCTCGAGGAATGGATAGGACTTCACAGTTGTGACCGAGGAAAAATAGGTCGTAGTCGGATTGTACCGTGAAGAAGAAGAATGCTTCTCGTAGGCGATTTAATTCAAGCCTTTTAATTTTATTTTCAAAAGCAAATTATTCGATCGCACCATTTTTGTAATTGAAACGCTCGGCATGTATTTGGACCATAGTTGTTAAAGCGCAAACACCCTAAATCGTTTTAAATGCAAAGTGCAAGGCGCGCTTTTGACACGTAGGCATTAATGTTAAACGGGTCTCCTTTTCACTTATGACCACCTATAACAAAGCGCACTTACGAAAACAAAAACTCAAGCAAGTAATGAAGAATGTGGTTTGTCAATTTTCTTTCTTGAGAATACATAACTTCTATCTTCCCAAACATGTACATGAACACAAAGTATACAAAGTGAAAGTCCCATACGCCACAATCCCAGGTTGCAACTTCATTCATTTAAATCGGTCCCAATAATTCATTCATTTATCATCAAAAAATTGAAGCCCAAAAAAACGGGGGGGACGAAGAAAGACCTGGGCAATAGAGTATAAAGGACTACCAGCAAGAAAGGGGAAAGGGCGACCGGCAGGAGGGCAGAAAAGGAAAGCGAAGGAAAAGGAAAGTAGAGAAAAAGGAAAAATTGCGTTTTTCTAGCGCTTTATTGCGCCCAGTGCCTTTCGCCTAAGGCACGGAGCGTGTGCCTAGGAACCGCTTCCTGCTGGTCGCTCCAACAATTCGGAGCGAAGTGCTCTCAGTGCGCCTCGTTGCGTCTAGGCGCGCTTTTAACTACACTGGTTTGGACCGAACGATAGCCAAGGAACTAAATTAGTTCTACTTATGAACTGTGCTAAAGTTTTCACTGGACTAGCTGACACCAAAGAAATGACTTACGAGCTTCGATTTCCACGACTAGGTTTTCTGGGATGAGTTTTTGAGGAAGTGAAAACGACCCCTGCAAAGACTTCCACAACATTTTGCACTCGTCGCATCGATATCTATGGATTTCCGAAGTGTTTCGTATAAGAGAACAAACACTAGAGTCAGACGTATAATACGTCTCAATGAGAGGATGGAAGGTCACGGTGTTTTCGTATGGATTTGTCCGCCTATCAGTAGAAAGGAAAAACGTGCTTATTATCTTTTATCGACTCTTGCAGTCTGAGAACTTTCGTTTGCCGGCAATCCCTAAGCACTCTGAGGTTGATCCAAAGAGAAATGGATCGTAAGGAGCGTCCAAACAGTGGAATGAACTGACACTGTACACCTTTCGCGATGCAGACGATCTGGACCTATATATACCCTAACAAATCGTTACTCCGTCCAAGCAACACAGAGTTTGTTTGCATCTGGAGATCAGCAGAGTCATGGAAGCATTTCCGAGAATGTTGGTCCTTGCATTGGGGTTGTTCCTGTGCTTTGCAGCTGCCGTTTCAGGTGTTAACACGACTTTCAAGAGCCAACATTGCAGTGGTGGAAGCTATAGCGTTAGCGATTACTCCAAATGCGTGGACCAAGTTATAGGGGCCATGACGACTTTCACAGCAAGCAGTCTTCGTTATGAGTATTCCATTCGGTGTCCTTTCCCTGCCATTGACGTTGCTTATGGTAAGTCAAAATGCAATCCCTCCCTCACCATCAATGACTGTGTGATGTGCCTCGGAATTGCCAAAGCTGACATCCAGCAGAGGTGTGCGAACGTCGTGAAAGTGACGATGGAATTGGAGGACTGTTCCATGCAGTATGGACCGGATCCACTGTAATCTAACTGTGCGAAATCTTGGCCGAACCCACCCAGCCCCAAAATCATCACGAGTCATGTTCCGGCTGCAACCATGACATTGTTGCACCTCTCTATCTAGTATTTTCCATGTTCGATAAAAAAAGGCTTAGGTATGCCTTCTTTACAGAACCAAGCTTTTTGTTAAAAAGAATTTTCCGATCTTTCCATCTTGTTTCTGGTGCATACTTGGGCTTCTGATGAAACTGGAAGACCAGAAATAGAATCCCAGATTCAGGTCCTACTCATTGTTGGATGGCGTGTACTGAAGTTGAGTTTCACTAGTTACACGAGAATGGAATTGTTTGTGCTTTGAGTAACAAAGTTGAGAATGATATCTGCAAAGCTATGACATCAATGTCCTTTTTGCGGTGATCTGTGCAAAGATACAAGATTGGCATGTGGTCAAAATAGCGGCAGCTGCACTTGCACCATCGACGGATCGACTGTCTTCGAAATAAGACTAACCAGCAGCACAAACCGATGACTTTGGATTGTTGCCAGTTTAAGCAACGAGGATTAATGGCCATAAGATGTTTCTGAAAAGCAGAGTAAACGGATTTAGCAGAACTCTCGCGACTATGCCAACTTTGTGGACAACATAATCATGGCAATGACGACCCTCACTGCAGTATTGCCACCCTCACTGCAGTCCTTTCTATTACTGCAGCACCGAGATTCGAGCTTGAAATCTCCAAGTGAATCCTCAGTACCCTAACCAACAGGTGCCCCCTATGTTATACGGTTACAGATGTGAACTGGTAGTTTATTCTGTACAAATGAATATTTCTCGAGATTTTCCATTTCCCTACAATGAAATGAAGGGTGGATTCAACCCCAGGGCTTTATGATCTGGAAAGAGCAGAGGAGGCTTTCGTCCACCCTCATGGGGGCGCCTGCATTGTCGAATTCTCCACAGTAGTTTGGTGCCGAGAAGATCGTCACCAGCTGCCTCTCCGCAAATAACTCATACCCATCTTCAACCACCTGCTTTCGAAAACAGAGAGACAAAAGGTGCTTCAGAAAAAATAGTCGCCAAGATGTCGGAGGACGTTGCGGTAGACGAATACCCAGGTTCATTAGTCTTACATCATGATCATATAGATTGCAAGAGATGGAAGAGCGTTATAATCAAACATAGGAGCAAAAGCTATTGCTATCGCATCATCGGATATTGCCAGGAACTACAAGACTAATCCTCAAAGAGCATTTGGATCAAACAATCACGACCAAGTCTAGTAGCACTGGAAGAAATATAGTCGAGAAGTAGGTAGAGAAAAGAAATTGACCTGATGCGCACGACAGAAGAGGTCGAGGTCGTGTTTCTTCAAGAACTCCTCGATCCTATCGCTCCCAAACGTGTCTGAGACACCCCTATCATTCTCGCCCCACCCTTTAGTGTCCCTATCAGGATCAGCCCAGAGTAGGTCACACAGCAGGCCTTGATCAGGTACGTCGGTGGGCCTCTGTATTCCTTTGATCAGGTCTAGTCTCTTGAGCTCGGGGGAGATCCCCCCGTGCATGCACATAATCTTGTTGTCCACAACTGCCGCCACAGGTAGGCAATTGAAGCACTCCGTGAAAGCCTTCCACAGGCAAACACTAAAGTGTCTCTTGCACTCATCGTAGAAACCATATATCTGGTTTATCGACGCGCACTCATGGTTGCCACGGAGGAGGAAGAAGTTGTCTGGGTACTTATCTTGAACGCGAGGAGGAGGCAGATCGTTGCGAAAGAATTGTTTGTTGATTTACACATTTACAGACGACACTACAAACTTATAGAATGCCGATGTTTCTCGGCGACGTTCTTACCAAGAACATAGTTAAAAATGTCATCTAACCGAAACTAAAACTTTCTTTAGTTCATGACCTGAGGGAGCGAAACAACTCTACAACTTCTCGGGCAGCAAGAATCGATTGTCATCGTCCATGGCAGTGAGGCTTTCCGGATGAAATCCCGAGCTACATGAAAGGACTATTATGAAAGAAAGACAATGCCTTACTCCGTTTTCGGAACTTAGCCGCGAGCTTCGAATTGGCATCGAGAGATTTTCAGGCGTTTCGCATGAGACAATATACTGGATCTTAACACAGAGTATGTCTCGAGGAATGGATAGGACTTACGGCTGTGAGCAAGGAAAAATAGGTCGTAGTCGGATTGTCTCGTGCAGAAGAATGCTTCTCGTTGGCGATTTAATTCAGGCCTTTTAATTTTATTTTCAAAAGCAAATTATTCGATCGCACCATTTCTGTATTTGAAACGTTCGGTATGTGTTTGGTCCGATCGATTGCCAAGGAACTAAATTAGTTCTACTTATGAACTGTGCTAAAGTTTTCACTGGACTAGCGGACACCAAAGAAATGACTTACGATCGGCTTCGATCACCACGACTAGGTTTTCTGGGATGAGTTTTCGAGGAAGCGAAAACGACCCCTGCATAGACTTCCGCAACATTTTGCACTGGTTTCCGAAGTGTTTCTCAACATTTTGCACTAGAGTCAGACGTATAATACGTCTCAATGAGAGGATGGAAGGTTGCGGTGTTTTCGTATGGATTTGTTCGCCTGCCAGTAGTGAGGAAAAAAGTGCTTATTATCTTTCATCGACTCTTGCTGTCTAAACACTTTCGTATGCCGACAATCCCTAAGCACTCAAAGGTTGATCCAAAGAGAAATGGATCGTACGAAGCGTCCAAAAAGTGGAATAAACTGATATTGTACACCTTTCGCGATGCAGACGATCCAGACCTATATATACCCCAACAAATCGTTACTCCTTCCAAGCAACACAGAGTTTGTTTGCATCTCGAGATCAGCAGAGTCATGGAAGCATTTCCGAGAATGTTGGTCCTTGCATTGGGGTTGTTCCTATGCTTTGCAGCTGCCGTTTCAGGTGCTAACACGGCTTTGAAGAAACAGAATTGCAGTGTCAATGATGGAAGCTATGGCGTTGGCGATTACTCCAAATGCGTGGACTACGTTATCGGGGCCATGACGACTGTCACAGCAAACAGTCCTCATTATGAGTATTCCATTCAGTGTCCTTTCCCGGTCACTCTGGTCGCTTATGGTAAGTCAAAATGCAATCCCTCCCTCACCATCAGTAACTGTGTGACGTGCCTCGGAATTGTCAAAGCTAACATCCAGCAGAGGTGTCCGAACTCCATGCTAGTGACGATGGAATTTGAGGACTGTTCCATGCAGTATGGACCGTATCCAATGTAATCCAACTGTGCGAAACCTTGGCCGAACCCACCCATCGCCAAAATCATCACGAGTCATGTTCCAGCTACAACCATGACAATGTTGCGCCTCTCTATCTAGTATTTTCCATGTTCAATAAAAAAAAAGGCTTAGGTATGCCTGCTTTGCTGAACCAAGCTTTTCGTTAAAGACAATTTTCCGATCTTTCCATCTTGTTTCTGGTGCATACTTGGACTTCTGATGAAGCTGGAAGACCAGAAATAGAATCCCAGATTCAGGTCTGTTGGATGGCGTGTACTGAAGTTGAGTTTCACTAGTTACACGAGAATGGAATTGTTTGTGCTTTTGAATAACAAAGTTGAGAATGATCTCTGCAAAGACATAACATCCATCCGTCCTTTTCATGCTACTTAACTAAATTCCTTGTATCAGTGGGTCATCTCATTAATTGAAAGTTAATATATCCATGATGCTTCCTATATTGTGCCCTGTCTTCGAAATAAGACTGACCAGCAGCACAAACCGATGACTTCAGATTGTTGCCAGTTTAAGCAACGAGGATTAATGGCCATAAGATGTTTCTGAAAAGCGGAGTAAATGGATTTAGCAAAACTCTCGCGACTATGCCAACTTTGTGGACAACATAATCGTGACAATGACGACCCTCACTACAGTCCTTTCTATTACTAGAGCACCGAGATTCGAACTTGAAATCTCCAGGTGAATCCTCATTGTCCTAACCAACAGGTGTCCCCTATGTTATACGGTTACTGATGTGAACTGGTAGTTTATTCTGTACAAATGAATATTTTACGGGATTTTCCATTTCTCTACAATGAAATGAAGGGTGGATTCAACCCCAGGGCTTTATGATCTGGAAAGAGCAGAGGAGGCTTTCGTCCACCCTCATGATGGCGCCTGCATTGTCGAATTCTCCACAGTAGTTTGGTGCCGAGAAGATCGTCACCAGCTGCCTCTCCGCAAAGAACTCATACCCATCTTCAACCACCTGCTTTCGAAAACAGAGAGACATAAGGTGCTTCAGAAAAAATAGTCGCCAAGATGTCGGAGGACGTTGCGGTAGACGAATACCCAGGTTCATTATTCTTACATCATGATCATACAGATTGCAAGAGATGGAAGAGCGTTATCATCAAACATAGGAGCAAAAGCTACTGCTATCGCATCATCGGATATTGCAAGGAACAACAAGACTAATCCTCAAAGAGCATTTGGATCAAACAATCACGACCAAGACTAGTAGCACTGGAAGAAATATAGTCGAGAAGTAGGTAGAGAAAAGAAATTGACCTGATGCGCACGACAGATGAGGTCGAGGTTGTGTTTCTTCAAGAACTCCTCGACCCTATCGCTCCCAAACGTGTATGAGACACCCCTATCATTCTCGCCCCACCCTTTCGTGTCCCTATCAGGATCAGCCCAGAGTAGGTCACACAGCAGGCCTTGATCAGGTACGTCGGTGGGCCTCTGTATTCCTTTGATCAGGTCTAGGCTCTTGAGCTCAGGAGAGATCCCCCCGTGCATGCACATAATCTTGTTGTCCACAACTGCCGCCACAGGTAGGCAATTGAAGCACTCCGTGAAAGCCTTCCACAGGCGAACACTAAAGCGTCTCTTGCACTCATCGTAGAAACCATATATCCGGTTTATCGACGCGCACTCATGGTTGCCACGGAGGAGGAAGAAGTTGTCCGGGTACTTTATCTTGAACGCGAGGAGGAGGCAGATCGTCTCCACGCTCTGTTTTCCCCTGTCTACATAGTCCCCCAAGAACAAATAGTTCGATTCTGGGGGGAACCCGCCGTACTCGAACAACCTCAACAGGTCCGAATACTGCCCATGGATATCACCTGAGAAAACATCGAACCAACCATACCGCTATTTCATATCAGAGAAAACCATCATACAAGCGCAGGGAAAAAAAGGCGGTGTTACCGTGAGTGATTCAACGGCGTATGTATATACCGCAAATGTTGATGGGAGCTTCCAATTCGAGGAGGACGGGTTGAGAGAGGAAGACTTCCTTGGCAGCATTGCATAGATCCCGGATCTCAGACTCGGCCAAAGCGATGCGTTTACCCCGGCACCGCCTCCCTTCGAGCAGCCTCTCTATCAGGCCATCGACGCCATCCATATCATATATGATCGCGTCTACAGCCCCAACCCCCTCCACCCCGACAAAAGGAAAGAAAAAAAAAACAAAAAGAAAAGGAGAGAACTGATTACAATCCTTTTGACATGAAAGGTGGGGAGAGTATTCGGGGCAACAAACAATTTTGAGTTTCTTTGGTTAACGTGGACGAGTTAGGACAGGAACGAGGTTGACGATGAAGACGGATGGGGGGTCCTTTTGTTTTTGTGTGTGTTTAGGGGAAGGAAAGGAAAGAGAGGTTGCAAGAGAGAGAGAATAGCTGTTTTGGTTAGTTTGGATTAAGAACCCGGGAGTTTCGGTTTGTGTTGTTTTTGGAGCCCTTGACTTTTGAGCTATAATAATCTCTACAAGCAAAGGTAACAACGGACAAATGTAAAATTCTGAGTGAAAGAGATATTTAGGACAACGAGGTTGATGTGGATTTAGAATTTATGATTTAAATGCGAATTCCACGGAACAAACCAACTACCCATCTCACCACAAACCGGTGGGGGATTCGTTCTACATTACGATAACAATTATGAGACTAGTCACTCACTCACTGACTTCATCCCAAGAAGCTTCTCTGACAAATGCAAAATGGTTCTTAGTTAATTATCCACCACCTCGATCAGGGTCGGCTCGTAGTCGCTGGGGGCCTCAAACCCGTGGAGGTTTATCACTGTTGCAGCCACGTTGGCCAGCCCGCCGTCCGGTATGTCGTTCCGGAACCTAACTCCGGGGGCCAATCCTGGTCCGCCGATCGCGATGGGCACCTTTCAATGTCGCGCAACATGAGACCCCGGAGCGAGAGGAGTATATAGCAAAATGGAGGAGGGGATCGGGAAGGGATTTTACCGGCTGAAGAGTGTGGGAGGTGAGTATCTGGATGTTCCCACCCTTGTCGAGCAAGGGCTGCCCGGATTTGTTCCTCTTGACCATGTCCTCAGCGTTTCCATGATCCGCAGTTACCACGTAAATTCCGCCTACTTGTTCGATGGCATCAAGAATCATCTGCAATTACATAAGACCCAGGTCATGATCTCGGCAACAAAAATGTCTGAATTCTAAATTCACCTGCTGCACCCAACTAACCTATACTGCTTTTGCCCAACTTCCAGAATATACCCCAAAAAATAAAAAACTCGCAGAAGAAATACACACAAAGGGAATGCTGGGATTACCTTAACCGCATCATCTGCAGCTTTGCATGCAACAATAGTTGCCTCAATGTCCCCAGTGTGCCCCACCATGTCCCCGTTTGGCAGGTTCACTCTCACCTGCGAAAGTATGGAGCAATAGCTAAGAATCAAAGGACAACTTAACTTTTGATAGCAATAACTGAAACAAGAAGTTATCCAAAAAAACAAAACCGGAACAATAACACTTGGTTACCTGATCAAACTTACAGCTGAGGATGGCATCTCTGGTCTTCTCCGCAATCTCCAATGCCTTCATCTTTGGTTTCACATTGAATGTGATCCCGCTGTCGCTGGGAATCTCAACATACTCTTCCATTTCCGGATTGAAGTACCCAGACCGGTTACCATTCCAGAAAAAGGTGACATGGCCAAACTTGACAGTCTCACTGATATAGCCACCAATGACGATGAAAGAAAAAAAGATCAGAATAATGTAAAAGAAGAGGACCAATAAACTGGAAAACCATTTGCTGGACGCATAGGGCAATAGACAGTTTTCCAAACATGAAATCCGTATTGGATGCGCAGAGCTTGCCTCGATTTTGGGATGGGATACTGTTTCAATTTTCAACAAATGGAAAGCAAGATGGTAGACTATAATAGAGCTAATCAAACAGCGTAAGTTCCCTATAGCATGTACATTTGTCTGGGAGAACGTAATCAATCTCAGGTCAAAGGAAAACTTATTTGCAAATATACACCACCTCACCTGCAAGCAAATGTCCTTACACCATTATGCACCAGGTACTCTCCAGAAGTTCTCTCAATCTCAGGTGGAGAGACGAGGTAGTGGCTTGGAAGTTTCAATTCACCGTCATATTGAAGCATTCCGGCATAACGAATCTTCGGATATCGTACACGATCAAACTTGTCAAAGTCCTCATATTCAAGTGCTTTTGCAATCATGACCATCCTGTCGGCTCTGAAATTGAATGTCACAACTGCATCACCATCAACGATGGGACCAACGGCCTTCCCTTGCTCATCGACAATCACGAATGGAGGCAGATACTGGTCATTGGCCTTAGGTTCCTGCCTAAGCTTCTTCACAGCTTCCAAAGCGCTTGTAAACTTGTGAGGGGCCTCGCCTAGAACTTGTGCATCCCAACCACGTTTCACAACATCCCAGTCATTCTGCAAAAGATTATTAATGACCTCCCTCAATTGCACATAATCCCGGCAGATGAAAGTAAAAGAAAATCACAGGTTCGCAACCACCGCATTCAATATGACCAAACTTTCTTCCACAAATTGTGCAACCAAGAAGAGACATTTTATATTGATCCAACTTAAAGATAATTATTTGAGATTCTAATGTAAATAACATATTCGTTAGCTCGGTTACTTGACAAAGATTGAGAATGATGCTAAAATGTGGCAGCCATTCTAAACATTAGAGAATTAACATCTGACTCCTTCAAAGCAGTCGGCACATGCATCTGGTAATATTTTATACACCAAGGTAAGAAGATTGGCATACCTCATATCGGTCCATGGTAACGTACATGCGACCGCCACCAGAAGCAACCCGGGCATCTACACCTTTCTCTCTAAGCTTTGCAAGGTCATTTTCAAGGGTTTCCACAAAACCCACACTGCTTCCATCCAGAACATCACGTCCATCGGTAAGGATATGGACACAGATTCTCTTAGCACCACGTTTGCTGGCTCCTTCAAGCAGCAGCTGCACAAAGAAAACCAGATGAATCATCCCCAATACCAGCGAAGGTCAAAAAACGGAAATTACAAGATTTTGAGAAAAAAATACCTGCAACTGATCGAGCCTAGAGTGGACTCCTCCATCACTCAAAAGGCCAATCAAATGCAAAGTGTTCGACTCAAAACTTTGACTGATGTACTTAAAGCCCTCTCCCTCATAGATCTTTCCGGAAGCAAGAGCCAGATCAACGAGCTTTGCACTGCATCGTATAAGAAAATCAGCTCAACAATATACAGTTGTCTACAGAACATGAGGCATCAATCAAAAAATGGAAATGGAGAGCTCTTACCCTTGAGCATAAATACGTCCAGCGCCAAGTGCGTTATGACCGACCTCACTGTTACCCATATCATCCTCAGTTGGGAGACCCACAGCAGTTCCATGCGCTCTCACCAGCCTCCATTTCTCAGGCGCCCCCTGTTAACCAGAAACATAACGATCTCAAAACACAAGCAACACAATAACACAGACCAAATAAGCAATCCCCCTTCACAACACCGTCCGGTCTCCCCCACAAACAAAAATTATCTTTATCTTCATCTACCATTGCCACTAAAATCCCTCATCGTGGCTTACAAACTGTCACGATGGTCTCAGTTAGAGGACACTCCAGATCAAACATTAAACTAAGCATGACATCCCTTATTAGCACAACAAATCCCTCGTTACGACTCAATCCAGCCTCTAAACGCCAAACTAACAAGGAAAGATAATCAACTCTCGGCCAGTTCACTCACAACCAACCGACACACTCCATCCACAACTATTAATCAGATAAAACCACATCCAAAAAGGGACTGCATGCACTCCTTTTCTGCACTCACTCGACCTCAATCATCCGTCAAACACCACAGCATCTTCCCCGCACACAAATAACTCCAAAGATCACCGGAACAAAACCGAAATCCGCTCCAAAGCAACGGATCGATCAGCATAGAGGATTACGTTCTTGAGGGAGTCCATGGCGGGGGTCTCGGCTATGTGGATACAGTTGTACTGGTCGGGCTTGGCCTCGCCCCAGCCATCGAGCACAACGACGGCGATAGTCTTGCCCTTGGGAAGCTTCGGGTGGTCGGCGAGCTTCCACGAGAATCCAGAGCTCCCCATCTTTCGTACGCCGGCTAACCGATCCGATTGTTACCGTCAGTGGAGGAAGGAAGAAAAGCAAAAGCCTCCGGGTGCGGCAAAAAACGACGACGGACAGAGTAGTTAGAGGAACCCCGTCATATAACGGCAGAGAGAAGAGAGATGAGGGACGGACAGCCGTTGGATCCGAGGGCGTGCAAGGACTCGGACTCTAGGGCGCGCGTGAGGTCATCACGTGATTTGGGCAGCTGTTTGGTTGGGGAAAAAAAATGAAATAATCACGATCACGTGCAACCCAAAAAACGAATCCATGGAGCTATTTCTTTTTTGAAAGGGGAAAAAGGTAGACAAACATGTTAATGAGTAACCGCTCATTTAAAATAAAATATATGATGGAAACAATCTAACAAAACTTTAATTTGATATCACTACGTAATGAAGAGGTTAGTTGAAGGAGGTAACCTGCCAAACGGGGAGTTGATGACGTGTAGGGCAGGCGGGAGGGGGGATCCGGTGGTCGTCTGCACCAGGGGTTATTAGGTGCAACCGCGAGTCAGCCAATGGAATTTGACTGCCCCTGATTCGATATTGAGGCATCTTTCTTCTTCGCCCACTATATGCATATTATTATTCACAAAAAAATAAATAAAAAAACTACCACACCTTCTTACTCCTACAAAGTAAAAATCGAGCTAGTCAGGGCTTGAACATGAAGCGCGATTGATCCATCGGACCTGAGCCATGGGGTTTTGACTATGATAATATCATTTCATTACGTGGTGGATCATATTGAAGTGTTGATTGAATAAATATCTTTTTGCACAGACGGGGTTTCAACTGGTTTGGGCTTCATTTGCACAAAAATTAGTCCTTGCGGGGTACGACGGTCGGGCCGAGTTTAGCGTTGTTCGATAATAGTAGGGCTTTACTATAACTTTGTTCCTAAGTTCTTAAAATATTCCGTGAAATTAATTTATTTGAATTTTTATTTTCATACTTAATTTTAATAATTAAATATTCTTAATATCGAGTTTACTATTCTTTTTAAATGAACTTGGTTTATATTTCTAATATGGAGTCGTTAACATTGACAAAGTAAATATGAATTTGAAGAATTTTATCTCTGGAAAAATTTTACGGATAAAACTCGGGCTGGCTGGGCAGTTCTAGGTGAACCAAAATTACGGACCATCAAGTATAATCAACACGGTCTTGTCCAGTTAGGATATGATCGAGAATTTCTCCAATTTGATTTTTCATTTTCCCAAACCCAGATGTACAAATAGTGGAATGGAATGGAACGATATATTATTAGAAGAGCTTGATTTTTTTACATAAAAAAAAAAGGAAAAAAAACCAAGCTCCCCTCCCCCCAAGAAATCAAATGAAGGTTTGAAACCAAACATCTGACGGGGGTAGATTGAAAGAAACATCAAGTGGTCGGACTCGGAGGAGAAGGGCGAGGATTGTTTGTCCGACGTGCACTTCTGGGCACCGACCGAATGCGCGACGTGATTCGTGTCCGGCCGTGTTAGTTTTTTTAGGACCATTTCGAGGACCCGAACATCTGGTCGAGGAGGATGACTATAGCCATACCCACTGCGGCGTTCATCCCTGGCTGCACGACCAGTCGGAAGACGTCGTTCCCGAACGACTCCTTCCTCCTGATCTCAGCCACCAGCTGCCTCTGCCCGTCATACACCGAGCAGCAACGTCGTTGGTATGACCCCTCCACCTCATACAACACGTTCCTGTTCCTCGACGACAGCGAGCCAGGAGACGAGGGGGGAGATTCGGTCCCGTTGCCAGGGCAGGTGATCTGCGCGAGGCACTTGGTGTTGCGCAGGCCCGAGTGCTGCTTCCTCACCGTGAACAAGGGGTTTGCGGCCGACTCCCCGTCGAAGACTTGCCAATTGTCACTGAAACTTAACCTCTGTCGACAAAACGAAAGACAAAAAAAAAAAAAAAGGTTAACCAAAAAACCATCTCGCTTCATAAAGTCTTGGTCGATCGAGGAGGATTGTGGACGGCGGTGGATACCTTGCGGCGGAGGGTGAGAAGGGGATTTCCGGAGGCGCCCATGAGGACGATCTCGTCCCTGCTGCCGGAGACGTAATTATCGACGCGGAAGACAAGGTTCCCCTTACAGTCGAAGACGGTGAAGCCGTTGCAGTTGAGGAGCAACGACTTCCTCCAAACGGTTAACACCTCCTCCTCCTCCTTACAGGGGATCGAGGCGGGAGAAGGAGCTGCCGCGACGAGTCCCGTGACCACGGCCGCGTTCGGGTGTACCCTAGTCATGGTTGTAGGGTTTGGGTTATGGCCGGTGCGGGGGGAGTGGAAATTGGGTATTGTGGAGACGAGATATTAGTGGTAGGAGTAGAGGGAATTTGAAGATTCAAGTTGGGGGGTTGTTTATATAGACAGGGGGCAAAAGATTTTGTTTATTGTTTTCTTAAGTAGAAGAAGCTTCTGTTCCAAAACTAGATCCTAATCCAGGCCTTATTCAAAGGATTATGATCTGGGAACTATTATTTTTTATTTTTTATCTTGTATGTAAACGGCCTTAACAAGTGAAACAAATTAATAACATTTTTTTACTATTTTATCTTCCGGCTCTTGCAAAGAAAACCAGTTCTTTCTTTTTTTTGTCCCCACCTACTCTTGTTCTAAAAGGAAAAAGGAGAATTCTAGATATATTATAAATACATAAAGAGCAAAGCCAACAATCAAACACTAAAAAAGAAACTATCGGGTTGGTCCATGGGTGTGGTAATGAGTATGGATTAGGTTTCGGGCTTAAAACCTACCGTATGCAGTTAACCCTATTGAAAAACTCACCCACGAATTAGTCGAAGCGAAACTCCGTAAATACGGCGTACGAGGAAAAAAAAACTAAAAAATATAAAGTAAAGAGAAAAAGAAGAGATTCAAGACCACTCGTTCCTTTCTCCCCTGCTTTATCACTTTTACCACCTCTGATAATTGCATCAATAGAACAGAGGAAAAGCGAAAGGATATAGACCAACACCTCAATTGCTTTTAACTTTATTATTATTATTACAAATACATAAACGATGTACCACTTACAGACAAGTCTGATTTATTATTTTTTTCTTTTTTTTCTTACACGATAAGATCAATGGAGTGTGTGAATGGGTTTAAAAAGCTGGGCGGAGATTATTGTGCGGTCGAGGTCGAGTGAGCGGTGGGAGGGGGGGGGGGGGGAGAGGGACACTTGTCCTCTCCCAATAGGCTAGTCAACCAAACCCCAATCTCTTTGATATTTTCTAACCCTATGTCCCAAACATACAATATACTATAACAAGAAAACTCCCATGTCATGATGCTACTGGCTTTAGTTATCATAAACTATAATCATTATTGTAATATCTCTCGGTTAAGGGTGAATAAGATGAAGTATTTCAATAAACAATGTGACTTGCCGCCCCAAAATAGGAAGTGGGTTACTGGTTTTTTCTTTTCCCCTTATTTGACCCATTTCATCTGCAAATCCTTTTTATTATTACTTGGTCTCAATATCATCTAATAGTATGATGGGGGGAAATGGGATCAGATCGATGAGGGAAGAAACAATAATAAGAATTTAATAGCTTCTAGGTTTTCGAGGGGGGGTACGTGTTACTAGAAGAAGCCAAAGACATTTTCCCTTTCTTTATTTCATATCATTATTTTGTGTTAATGATTACGCTTGATTCCTCTCGGTAATTTAAAAAGAATATTAATTTGCATGCAACACGTATGGGACTCGGGACTTGGAACCAAACGATCTGTCTTTCACCAAACCCACAAGTATAATTTGTGAGTAGATATTATTACTATTAGTTCAACAAAATCAATTTCGCATGATTTTTTCTAAACCTGCGTAAAACGAGATATCAACAGATGATAATGATGATGACATCATAAGACTGATTATTAAAGATTAGGGAAATAAAATGAGGGGAAAAGGTCGGTTTGGAAGTATAGCTTGGGGGGTGGCAAAAATTGACAAATGAAATAATTTTCTAAAAAGAGTGTAGTGTGGGGTGGGGGCTGGTGGGGCGTGTTAGAAAACGACGACCCCGGCTCTTGAAAAAGTCGGCCAAACAAGAAGAAATATCTCGGATGACTTCTAAAGGTTATGATATTGGTTTAAAAAGCTAATTATTGTACTTATTTCAAATCATCACTCTTTGCTAATCTCTTTCGTTAATCATGGTCACCCCCTGTTTACCCATAAAATCTTGCGCATGTAGAAATGACGCACATCCATCCATAAAAGTTGGTCACTTACACGAAGATAAAGATCGCGAACGAATTCGAGATATTTTGAATACGAAGGGACGAGACGTTTAGTAAGGTAAAATGGAACGACGTTTCTGTCAAAAGAATGCCGGTGAGTCTAAATGAAGTTGGATGGAATTGAGATCGAGGTCGAGATGAAGGCTTGTAATTAAGATAAAGGATCGTAGAGTTTAAGTCGAAAAGGAGTAAAATTATCTAGAAGAGATAGTGCAGTCGAGTTTGAAGACCTTGAAATTCAAGTCAAGAATGCCTCTACTAAGGCTAGACGACACGGCCGAGTTCGAGAATTCTGGAGATTAGATCAAGAAGAGACAGATGGTCTGATCGAGCTCAAGGATCTCGTCGAGATATTGTCATTGTGATACAAGAATTCCGGCCTGACAGGTGGAAGTGCCCTTCTTCCTTATATACCACATCGGATGGGGATCGCCTTTGATTTGTGTAAATTCCGGAACACCACTCCAACAACACAACAAATAGATTACGAGCAAGAACAACGGTAATTCCTCTCAATTTCCACAACCCTTTCCTCGATCAATCCTCCAACATACGTGAAGAGTTTACCTCCAATAGCCCAAGCACTAACAATAACGATCAGTCGCACCACCAACTCCATCGCCAAGTTACGTCTTCCCTCCAACAACCAGAGTAACAAAATGACTAACTAACTAATAAACCCCACACGACTACTAACATATATCCACTTAATGTGCCACCCAATTATCACAGCCCAACAATCCCACACCAACAAGTAGGGGTGAGCATAAGTTCCGGAAACCGGTATCATCGAGTCGATATCAGTACAGGTTCTCGAATAGATCAGGTAGGTTCTAGGTTCTAAATTTTTGAAAACCGGCGGTACCAAGTACGGTTCTAGGTTCTCCCCTCGGAACTAATCCGGAGAACTGGAAACCTAAACTAAATTTTACACAACACTTACCCCGGGTCCCCTACTACACTTCCCCCTAAATTTTACCCAACACTTGCCCCGAGTCCCTAGGAACCGACCTCAGGTCCCCTGTAACATAGGAAAGTAAGATAGAGAGAAAAAGCAAGAGGAAGAGGGACGACGGACACCAAACGCCCCCCTTCCTTTCATCGGACTAGAAAATTAAAAAGAAAAAGAAAAAGAAATCATAGTCCTCCTCCTCCTTCTCCTTTCTCTTTATTCTCCCCAGAAGTCTCGTCTCATTTCCAACCAGTGAGTTCCCTGTTTCCTTCTCCTTCCCGGGCTGGTTTTCGGAGCTTACTAGGGTTTTGGCCTTTTTTTTTGTTGCGTTACGTGGGTCAGAATTCGATGACCTGCTGCTGCCTACTTTGGCCGGAAACTTTTCCTGGGTATTTGTTGGTTTGCTTTGTTTTTGTTCCCTGATCATAAAGTTTGGTGCTTTTCTTCGGCTTTCTAGTGTTATTTTTGGAGTTGGGGGTGCTGAGTTTTTTAGTGTATGGATAGACCTAGATCTAGTTGTAATTGTTTGGGTGTTTAATTTGAGATCATGTTTCTGTTGTCGTTCGGTGATGGTTGGCAGAAGGGGTTGGATAATCTGGAGTTAGGAAAGGTTTTTCTTGCTAACCGTAGGAATTAGGATGATCTGTTAGGTCACTGGCCATCTGATTGGCTGGGGCTACATCTGATAAGGTTTTCAGATTGTTGGCAATGTCGATGATTGATTTGTCGTCCTCTCTTCTGTGTATCGCCTATGCTTGGCTTGGCTATTTAGATTTTTGTTTTCCCAATACTGGTTATGTGATATTGGACTGACGCTGATTATGTGATTTAATGATCTATTGTTTGATTTGTTAGGTTGTCCGAATTAGAAGATGAATCCCGTTTCTGACAACAATGAGGCTCAAACAACTAGTATTCAAGGAACTTTGGCTTCAACAGTGGCCAATCTTCCTACTACTCCTAACCTTAAGGTAACCGGCAAACAAAATATAAAGTCTAATGTTTGGGATCATTTTGCGAAAATTCTGAATGAGAAGACTCATGAGGCAGAGAATGTGAAGTGCATTTACTGTGACAATGTGTACAAGTATAATCCTAATTGGGGCACTTCAACGATGTGGAAGCATATTAATAGTTGTCGGAAGTTTCCTCATAATTCATACATTACGGATGTTTGAAGGCTCAAAAGTCTGTCATTGAGGATTGCTCTAATTTTTGCATGTTTGAAGGTATTCTCTTTGCTCATGTGCCATAATTTTTACAGTCTTCGGCCTCCGGGCTGACATGGACGCCCTTCCCTTGCAGGTTTTTTTGCTCCCTTATGTGTTATGTTTTCCAGGTCAACGCTAATTCATTCGTCATGTTTTGGTCGATCATATGTTGTACTTCATTTCTGGACCCTTATCATGCGTGATTAGGAATTGGTGGATTTAGAGCACAAAAGCAAGGTCAACGGCAAGATGCATGCCTGCGGCCATGATTCCCACGTCGCTATGCTGCTTGGAGCGGCCAAGTTGTTGCAGGACCGGAAGGATCAGATCAATGTGCTCTTTGACAAGGAGATTGCTTTTGATTTTCCTAGAAAGTCTACTTTGTTTCCCTCGTGTGGAAATTAACTCATGTTTGAAGGCTCAAAAGTCCGTCATTGAGGATTGCTCTTATTTGCTTGTATGATTTTGTTTTTTTTTTTTTTCTAGTAAGGGTATAGTACAAAGAACATGTATCCAAATGAGTAATGAGATGAATTTGATGTGAAAGTGTGGATATGGTACCGGAATCGGTACCTGAATCGGCGGATTCTTGGGTGGTTCTTTAAGCCACATGGTAGGTTCTAGGTTCTAAAAATAACGAACCGGCTATTACAGGTAGGTTCTAGGTTCTAAAAATAACTAACCGGCTATTACGTGGTAGGTTCCAGGTTCCACGTTCCACGTCCTGAACCTACCCACCTTGGAAGTTGCTCACCCCTACCAACGAGCCCATTACAATTCACTCAACCTAGCCCATTACATTTAATATTTGAAAAAGACCACGCATCAAGCCATCCCCTTTAAGTGTACACTTGTCTTCAAGTGTAGAACAACCCTCCAGTAGCATCAACATATATCTTTCAGCAGCAGCAACATAATATCTTCCAACAGCGCTCAAGCTTCACCAATCCATAACAATAGCAGCAGGACAATAGTTCAATAATAGAACAGCAGTTAAGACCAACAGTTACAGCGCAATAACATCAGCAACACCAGCAGTTCCAGCACTATAACAGTAGCAACACACTAAAAATAACGACAAACACACATCAAAGGCAACTTTTTTCTCCATTCCCTCAAAGACACTTGTCTACAAGTGTACAAGAGGGAAACTTCTTATCTAGATAAAAAAGAAACTCCCAAGTGGCATCCTCTTCCAATTCATTCTTCCACTGGATTAACACTTTGGTTGCAGCTCTATTGCCATGCTTTACCATCCTTCTTGCCAAAATGGCCACAGGCTCCTTGGATTGAACCACCCCAAAGTCTGGCAAAACTGTAGAAACTCGAGCAACATCCCTAACACTTCTCTTCAACTTAGAAACATGAATAATGGAAATCCCAGGTAAATTCAATTTATAAGCTGCCTTACCAATACGGTCAAGAACTTTATAAGGCCCATAGTACAAGGGAGAGAGCTTTTGATTACTTCTACGCACCACACTCATCTGCCTATAGGGCCGAAGCTTGACATAAACAAAATCTCCAATATCAAACTCCCTCTCGGTCTGGTGCATATCAGCCAACTGCTTCATTCGATGCTGAGTTATCCATGTGGAAAAGAATCACTTATACCATAGCTTCTCTGTCCCACAGACCATGGTTTTCAAAATCGCCAGTTTACTCGCGTAATTGGTCGATTTTAAGATTTTTGTACCCTAACGAGTCGGATCGATGGTAAAATCGTTTTATGGTAGGATCAAAGTGAAATTGCAGAATTGGTACATGAATCGTATGATCGAATCGTAGTTTACGATTCTACGTTTCCGGACACCCTTCTCCCCCCTCTTTAAACAGTTATTCCCTTAATTTTAACCTTATTTCTGCCCACCCCCTCAGACGAAAACAGCCCCGATGCCAGTCCCTCTTCCTCGTCCCCACAGTCCCGACGCCAGCCCCTCTTACTCGTCTCACAGCCCCGATAACAGCCCTCATTCCTGCTCCCTGCAACCCCGACAATCCCTGTTCCTCCTCCCTGTAGCCCAACGTCAGCCCCTGGTCCTCAACCCGACGCTCGGAATTTCTGATCTGGGTATATCTGTTTTCTTCCCCGGTCAACCCGACGCGTGGAGTCTCTGATATGGGTATAACTGTTTTCTTCGCCGGTGTTTGATCGTGGGAATGTGCTGTTTGAAAGGGGGTTGGAGTTGGGATTCAGTTATGTGGGGGGTTCTTTATTGGTCGTGTGGGTAAATCTGAATTGGTTGTATCTTGTATGTAAATATGAAATTTTATTTCTTTGCTTTATTTTCTATACAAAATTATCATGTTCGGAAGTGGTAGTTCTTCACGTGCCGCACCTGCACTAAAACACAAGCCTAAAAAAAAATGCTCCATGAGCCAGGGAAGATGTGGGTTGGGAGCATGGCTTTGCTATTGATAACAATCACAGGATCGTTAAGTGCAAGTATTGTGAGAAAGTGGTGACTGGAGACATTTATAGGCTAAAACATCATCTTGCTGGAACAAATAAAGATGTTGGAGCGTGTAGATCAGCCCATGATGATGTGAAAGGAAGATGTTTGAGGTTGTTTCCACTTTGCAAGAAAGATTGATTAAGAAGTCAAAATTCTCTTTGTCTGAGGATGGGGAAGCAAGCACGAACCAACTGCTAGAGAATTCATCTCAATCTAAGAAGGATATCTTCAAAAGAAGTGCAAGTTCTCATCAAATAATCAATGCCATGTTCAAGAAGGAACTTAGAGAGGAGGCTTGTGAGGAAATTGTATCTTTTTTCTACAACAATGCCATTCCTTTTAATGTGTCAAAAAGTGAAGAATACCATAAGATGTTTGAACTGGTTGCTCAACATGGACTTGGGTTCAACCCACCTTCCTATCACGAGATTCAAGATAAGTATTTGAAGAAGAAAGTAAATTCGACTACAGAGGCTATTCAGGAGCACAAGAATCATTGGAAGAACATCGGATGCTCGATCACAACTAATGGGTGGACTGACAAGCGAAGAAGAACTATTTTGAATTTTCTGGTTAATAGCCCAAGAGGTACCATTTTCTTAAAATCTATCGATGCTTCTCACATTTGTAAGAATGCTGAAAATATCTATAAGATGATTGACGAGGTTGTTGAGGAGGTTGGAGAAGACAATGTTATCCAGGTTGTCACAGATAATGCATCAAATTATAAGGCTACCGGGAATTATTGATGGAGACTTCTTGTGCTGCCCATTGCATTGATCTAATGTTGGAAGACTTTGAGATGAAAATACCAATTCAAAGGGAGACTATCTCAAGTGGAAAGAAGATAAGCACTCACATCTATGGAATGATATCTCTGATTTCGATGATACAAAGTTTCACCAATGGAAAGGATTTAGTGAGACCAGGTGCGACTCGTTTTGCTACTACATATCTCACTTTGAGATGTTTGAATGGTAACAAAGGAGCTTTGGTGATGATGTTTACTTTTGATAAGTGGAAGGCCAACCAATGTACAAAGACAAATGATGGGAAACATCTCGAAGAAGTGATTAAGGACAAGACATTCTGGAAGAATGTTATCATTTGTCTAAAGGGTGCGTTTCCCCTTATCAAAGTGTTGAGGTTGGTTGATTATGATGAGAAGCCAACAATGGTGTTTATTTATGAGGAGATGGACAAAGCTAAAGAGAAGATTCAAAGTGTTTTCAATGGAGTCAAGAGAAGGTAAATATGGTTATTTTTATTTTTATTTCCTAGCTAATTTAGAAACTAAATCCGCTTATATATTTCATTGTTCAGCTATCTGCCATTGTGGGAAATCATTGATCAACGACGGGATAACCAGATGCATAGGCCTCTTCATGTAGCGGGCTATTATTTGAACCCTAAACTACATTATAGTTCCTGGTTCAAAGCTGACTATGAAGTGAAAAAAGGGATTATACGACTGTATGTAAAGGATTGTCAGAAATGTTGAAGAAATATCCAAGATTGATTTCTAACTTAAGGAGTTTAAAAGCAAGTTCGGGATGTTTGGAAGTATAGTTGCTACCAAAGCACTTATACCTAAACACCGGCACAATGGTGGGAATTTATGGGAGTTAATATCCAGAGTTGCAGAAATTTGTAATTTGTGTGCTAAGCCTTACGTGCAGCTCCTCTAGTTGTGAGAGAAATTGGAGTGCTTTTGAGATGATAACTTTTGCATCATAATATTTTTTATATAAATTAGTGTTATTTGTTAATTGAAATTGACTATTTGGATTACTTGTCTATTTGTGTTTGTGTAGGTCCATACAAAAAGAAGAAATCGTCTGAAACAACAAACTATGAATGATGTGGTTTTTGTGACGGCTAACTCGAGGTTGAGGAAGAATAAGCAAATAAGGACACTCAAAGATTATGAGATTCATGACCTTCCCTCGGATGATAGTGGATCCTTGGTGATGAAGATGCGAAAAATTTTGATGACGAGATTGAGATTACAATTGAAGATGTAGTGCGAGTTGGAGTTGAAGTGGGAGCTAGTAGTGTTGGTGATGCATATTCCAAGCTTTGAAGATGATGTACTCGAGGAGAATGAAGATGATATGACCGACGATGGAGATGACTATTATGATCAAAACATAAATGCTTTGTTGGATCCTTAGATTATTCTTCTTATGCTTTTATTATTTGTCACTTTAGTAGACTCGGTGTGTTTTGTTTGGGAGCATTATATGTTTTATGACTTTTGATCTATGTTATTGGTGTGATTTATTATTTGTTATCATGTATGCATACATATGTGTATTCAAATCACAATTTTGTAAACTCTTCCGATTTCACTTATGTTCTTGCGAGTTACGATCTTACAGACCCCTACCGATCCTACGTAGGATCTCGATTTTGACAACCTTGCCACATACCCTTATCCATAGCTGCCACCACATTATCATGAGGAATATAAGGAATATGTATAGGAGGGGTATAACCGTACAAGGCTTCAAAAGGTGACATCCCAATAGAAGAGTGGTAAGAATAATTATACCACCATTCGGCGAAAGATATCCATCTACACCACTCCGTACGACACTCCGCAGTCATACATCGCACATGGGTTTCCAAACATCGATTAACCACTTCGGTTTGTCCATCCGTTTGCGGATGATAGGTTGTAGACAGATAAAGTTCCACTCCTTGTAATGAAAACAGCTCCATCAAAAAACGACTAAAAAATACAACATCCCTATCATTGACAATAGTCATTGGCAACCCATGAAGCTTAAACACGTCCAAAAAAAATTGAGCAACCATCCGCGCTGTATAAGGATGAGTCAATGCTAAGAAATGATCATATTTGGTTTACTTATCCACAACAGCCGGAATAGTCTCCTTACCCAAAGATTTAGGCAATCCATCTATAAAATCTATCGAAATGTCCCTCCAAACACCAGTAGGAATTGGCAGAGGTTGGAGTTGTCTTGGGTAAGCCACATTCTCATATTTACATCTCATACAAACATCACATTGCTTAATATATTTCCGGACATCCTTCTCTAATCCCGTCCAAAAGAAGAGAACCCCCCACCTTCTTATAAGTGGCCAACACTCCCGAATGTCCTCCTACTGCCATCCTTGAGACCCTTAATCAAAGCAACCACCTTCACATCACCTTCTCAAGTTCTTTTAATTTCATCCAACAAGGTGAGATGATCAGCACTAACCCCCATTAACAACAACTCAGGCCTCCGCACTCGAGAAAGGGCATCCGAAACAATGTTTTCTTTGCCCTTCTTATAAGAGATTTCATAACATAGCCCATAAGCTTGGATAGCCAACGAAATTGACTCTCTATGTGCAATCTCTACTCTAGCATAAACTTAAGGCTCTTATGATCAGTTCATATGATAAAGTGCCGACCAGTAAGATAATGATGCCATTTACTCATTGCATGCACGATAGAGAACAATTCTTTTTCATATGAAAAAAAAACCCTGATGCTTCTGTGCCAAATGCTTGCTGATAAAAGCAATGGGGTGCTCTCGCTGCATCAAGACAGCCCCTATTCCTAAATCACATGCATCAGTCTCTATCACAAAAACCTTACCAAAGTCAATAATGCTAGAACTGGGGCTATTATAAGTAATTCCTTGAGCTGATCAAAAGAAGCCTGAGCTTCCTCACTCCGCTTAAATGCATCTTTTCTGAGTAAATCAGTCAATGGTTTGCTAATAACTCCATACCCACGAACAAATCTTTTGTAATAGCCACTTAAACCCAAAATTCCTCTTAATTGCTTGACAGAATTGGGAGCAGGCCACTCTTTCACCGCTTCAACTTTTGTAGGATCAGTCGAAACGCCATCTTTCCCAATATAATGTCCCAAGTACTCCACCCTTGAGCTTCCAAATACATACTTGGATCGTTTGGAAAATAAGACATGCTCTCGGAGAATTGATAAAGCCAGTCACAACTGCACAATATAGCCCTCCTTGGTCTTACTATAAACAAGTATGTCATCAAAGAAAACCAATATGCACTTTTGTAATAATGGCCTGAAAATAACATTCATAAGTCCTTAGAAGGTAGATGGTGCATTCGTGAGACCAAAAGGCATCACAAGGAACTCATAGTGTCCATCATGAGTCCAGAAAGCAGTTTTATGCACATCTCCAGAAACCATCTTTATTTGATGGTACCCGGCTCTCAAGTTAATCGTAGAAAAAATAGTCGCAGCATGTAACTCATCTAATAACTCTTCTATGATTGGTGCAGGATATTTATCCTTAATGGTGTGCTTGTTTAACTCCCGGTAGTCAATACACATCCTCCACGATCCATCTTTCTTCTTCACCAATACAAGTGGGGATGAAAAGGCACTCTTACTCGGCTCCACTACCCCAGAATCCAACAATTCCTTCACCATGCACTCTATTACATCCTTCTATGCTGAGGAATGACGATAAGGTCTAACATTGATCCCCTAAACACCCTCTTTAAGCAATATCGAGTCGTCATGGCCCCGAAATGGAGGTAGACCTCTCGGCTCCTTAAAAACATCCAAGAAGGAAGATAACACTCCTTCTATATCAAGGTCTGCATCTATAGGACCTGTCAATTGACATGATGGTAATGTCTCAAAATAATGTTGGCTCTTATATAGCCAATCCTCCAGGTTAGTCCCATCAAATTCAGGAAAATCTACCTGAGGCATTACAAAGCTGCCTTCTCCTCTCCACCGGCACTCCCGCTCCATTTGTCATGGTATCGACGCATCTCTTCCTGTCAAACTCAACTCCGAACTCCTCGTATTCTCAAACACCGACAAGTGCTTTTGTATCACTCCCCACCTTGATTCGTTCTGTCCCACCGACAAGTGCCACTTTGATGTGGTATATAAGGAGGAAGGGCACTCCCACCCTCCGGACTAACTTTTGGAATGGTGATCCCGAAATCCTTGTGAAACTTTTTCTGTCTTCCACGATCTCGGGTAGTTTTCTGATGTCGTCCACGATCTTTGGCCTTTCGTCCCACGAAGTCTTGCCGACTACTTTCGGTTTTTTATAAATAGTTTTCTTGTTATCATTGTGAGGCACGGGCAATTGACCCTCACAAAGGTACTTTTTTGTCCTACTATCTTTTCTTTCACTAATTTTCTGTGTTTTGTTCTTTGATTTCCGAAAGGAATGAGTTTAAGTTGTTCTTCCATTTATTGCAATCGATTTCATTCCTTTATTTGTATTTCGTTTTCGTTTTCTGGCGACCACGTTATTATTTAAACTTATGCCGCGCTCCGACAAGTGTCCGATGGTCCTCGTTTTCATGTGCAAACAACCCCAACAAAAAAAAAAAAAATGCCACAACCAAATTAGATCTCTCATTTGAGGACTTTCATGAACACTTACTCTTCTTACTCCGATCCCATAACCATGTATCACTACCCGTCCCGGTCGTTTCTTCCGGTTTCCGATACAAATCGTTGGACCTCCTCCTCCAATTTCAAAGTATTGACCGTTCGTCGTCATGTCGGCGAACCAACAAAGGCGGAGGACTTTTCGTCGCTTGAGCCGAACAGAACTCAGGAAAAAAGGAATGTTGGGTGGTGGTGGGGTGGGGGGACATTTCACTTCCCTTTGACATATGTTTCCAATTCCTACGCGGTACCTTTTGCTTTCGATTCAAGGACAAGAAGAACATCATCAACCGGAACCCACGAAAGCATTAAAGTGTGGAGGACAGGACATTGTCCTAACCACAGTTTAACCATTGGAATCTTTTCCTCTTTGTATTTTGAGGGAGTTTCCCATTCGTTTCGTATCCACAGGAAAAAAATGCACCTGTGGATTCTTGTATTCCAGACACGCTTTGTCCGAAAAATTCGTCCGTCTTTCGTCATTCGCGAATTCTATTTGGAACTGACATGTAATTTGTAAATTAAATTAATGAATCGAGATATATATCGAGATATAATTAGTTAATTATAATGATCTTAACCTCGAGCACATGAACTCAAACCCTAGTCCCATTCTGTTCATACTATAAGTAGAATTTGTAATTATTTTCTTTCCTTTCTTCATGAATATTTACTTACCCAAAAAAATAATAATAATACCCGCACATGCCTTGTCTTTTTTTTAAGTTAGCTTGATATTGATCCATACTAAAAGGATCTCGCGCTTGTAGTGTGCTGAGGGGATGAGATCGAGGTCGAGATGAGACCAAGTCCAAGCAATTCAATTGCTCGAACATGGATCCGACGCAAGTCCATAGAGCTCCGACTCGAGCACATGATC
The DNA here is from genome assembly GCA_023653495.1 of Melastoma candidum. Lineage (NCBI taxonomy): Eukaryota > Viridiplantae > Streptophyta > Magnoliopsida > Myrtales > Melastomataceae > Melastoma > Melastoma candidum. The sequence continues at coordinate 4,391,483 of CM042891.1, read as the reverse complement.
CTGAAGTATCCTGTGGGTCGGGCATGTCGATCCAAGAAGAACTCAACAGTCCAGATCTTTCATTGCAGTGAATTCCCAGTATACTCCAAATCGAGCCGAACGAATCAAGTATCCAAAGAGATTTGGAAGGCAATCGCGATTTGGCCCCATCAAATCAGATTCTTCTAAACGAATTGTTTAACTCTCTAAATAACAATTTGGCGATTCGTGATCGATAGCAGTTCTGCATGTGCCTTATCTATTAACCCAAAAAGGCATGCGGCCAGAGGTCAATCGAATACGAAAATCTTAAAGCTGTAGTGTCACGTGGACCTGTAAGAAACGTTTATAGGAGGAGTCGAGGGATAGTCTTACGGGTCAAACACGAACACCAGCTTTGTGTGGCAAACAATGAATATCACCCCCCACCACCGCAATCAAAGTCATCCCCACCGGCCTAAACCCCAACTTCACTCTATTCCTATCCTTAGTCGTACTTGTAACTCACGGAAACAAAACAATTATTAAGCTTCTCGACCCTTTTTAGAAGCGTTTGCTTTAAAAAATTTTAAACCAGTTTAGTTGTTAGTTTATGAAACATTACATGTGTAGAATATGTAAAGTAATAATCAAACACTACTGTTACGAATAAAATTTGATGTCAAGAAGCGATTTTTTTCGAACCGATGTAACATAACCTAAGCGAAGCAATAGTTTTGCCATGTAAACACACACACAACATGAATGCAGGATCACCAAGCGCAAAGTACCATGTGACGTAAATTGAAATTGGCATACCACCCAGAACTAGACACGAAAATATCTTCAAAATGGGATTGTCTTGAACTTTCAAACTTTGGTAAAACAAGCATAGCTGGAGTTGCATCAGCAGGTGGGAAGTTTCTAACTGGAGTGGTCCCAGCAGGGGCGATGGGCAACAGTTCTCTACTGGGTCAAGGATGAAGAAGACGACTTTGGAGCCTTAAATCGTAATGGCTTTACCACAACAGCAACGACAATTGATTATCACGCGTCACCATGTGCAATCTAAGTCTAGGATGATACCAGAAAAGAGAGATCTTCTCCTTTGGTTCAAGCACACGGACATGGAATGAATATCTGGCATTTGATGGATTTTTTCCTTGTCTAGAAGTTTCCCAGAAATGTCAGGTTAAGATAAGATGGCAAAGACAGTCATTCCAAATCTGATGCATGCGAAATATTTGTTATTATTCAACCACTACAGGATGGAAAGAAAAGATGAAGGGGGAAAGATCAGTTAATATGGACATGTTAGAAGCGGCTCCCACCATATCTTCCCTGAAAATGCTAAATCTAACCTACCCACATCACTTTCAGATACAGAAACAGTTAGTGCTTGCATGCTGCTGCTTCTCAGGCCGACACTTCTAGATGTTAACATGTCGCGTTCCTTCAGAGGACTGGGTAGAGCAAAACAATTCAAACACAATGACCCCAGCTTCACTTTCGTGTTGTTACCAGAGAGGCTCGGATGACCTTCGGAGTCGTTATCATATCGAGCCTTTACACGACGACAAGATAACAGTCCTGCACGGCGACCGGGTCAGGGTTTAATGAGTGAAAACAATTTCTATGTAAAGATTAGGCGAATGGTTGGCGATGATACTTCCGGTGGATGGAGATACGTCACCTTCTAGCTGGAGAAGAAAAGTCTGGTAAATGGCCAACGGAGATATTTTGTTTCTATACCTTGTCAAGAATGCTGAAGAATGAAGAAAGATGTGATTCAGCCATGCACAAAGAATCTTCCTATACTATCATGAAACTAGATCGAAAATTACGTATACGCAACATTATGTAAGGCCCTTTCGTTTCACCGGCAGAGGTTATATTGCTTCCTATCGATGAACTATTTAAGACAAAGATCTCTATGCATTCTGAGTCATAATAATGTTTCTGCAATCATGTACCATATGTATTGGATTGATAAACACAATACAGGACCAGGTGGGCGCTCCTAACGAGCACAACACGGTTATGGGCGCACACAATATATCCAAACAGGATGCTTTCACTTCTCCGGCCTGTAGTTATGGCTGGAGGTATAAATAGAAAGCCAAAGAGAAAACAGAACCGATCCATCTACTACACAAGCCCACAAAACAAAAGGCAAGACCGGGACATTCCTCCTGAACATGATGTATACGAGCATCATAAACAGAGAAGAGTGAACCTTAATTTTATAAATATCAACCACCCTAAGTGCAGTTGCTTTAACTAGGCAGCGAGATAGGAAACTCTTAACATGATTTTCACCATCACTCACTTTTTCTAATAAAAAGGATATGAAAACAGTTTAACCTATGTAATGAACGAAAGTAATCAAATAAAAGCCAAAGGCAGGACAGGAGGATCTTTTCACATGAAGAATTCAAAAGGATAAATTCTCACAGCCAGATCTTCATATTGTTCCAGTACCATGGCCAACATACGAAGCTCTACAAATAGTGCTCGATCTCGGTACTTACATGAAGAGTTGGGAAAAAAAAGACATATTTTGATGGAAGTACAGAAAAGAGATCCAAATGTTGCATCCACATAGTTCCGTTGCTCTGTTTTTCATTTCCATAGAAATAATCATACACTCCAATGTGATGATTTGAACATGCCATTAAGGACCTCTATTGTGCAACCAAGTATACAGTAATAAGCAAATCTGCTGAAATAGAGAGAACATGAGACCTCCTGGATTATCTTAATCATTTACCACAATAATCAACAAGTTATAATCAAGTCCCACAAGGAATTACAGTACCACAGTTTGGAAATGGGCAAACAAAACTCGAAAGAGAAAACATAGAGTACCTAGACAAGTTCGATGTAGGCCATTGGAGCATTGTCTCCACGCCTAGGTAGAGTTCTTATAATTCTAGTATACCCACCATTCCTTTCTCCATATCTTTCTGGTACTTCTGCAAATAGAGCATGAACTATCTGCTTCTCATAGATAAAGCCAAGGGCTTGCCTTCTCTTATGGAGTGACCCGTCCTTTGCCAATGTTATCATCTTATCGACATACTTCCTTATAGCACTAGCTCGTGCTCTGGTAGTCTTGATCCTGCCGTATTTAAGGAGCTGCGTCGTAAGGCCACGTATGAGAGCCCGTCTCTGATCTGGAGGCCTGTTCAGCTTGGGAACCTTTCTACCATGTCTCATTGCAAAAACTCGAGAGCCATTATCAATGAGAATGAAGTTTTGCTCATAGCTGTTGTTCTCTGAAACAAAAGGCAGACAACAAGTAAAACTATCAATTTATCATGCATATACTAATTATATAAGATTAATTTTTCATACCCATCCAATTTTCTAATTAAAAATCACAACCTCAAAATTGGGCTCAGCAATTTGATTTCCAATATCACGCTCCAGAATTGAACAACTCAGTGATAACAACAACAATCCTTAATGCCGTCAGTCAACTATTATTGCTCAATCCTGATGCTCAAGATGGCCATAACCACCAAATCGAATACAAAAGAATAACAGCACCATAGCCAATCCTTTCTTTACATAAGCGGAAAAATCATCCCGTCAAGCAAGTCACCCGGTCCTAAGAAATACAACCTCCATTTAACCAAACTAAACTACAAGTGCACAATTTCCGGAAATAGAAGTAAACTAGCCCACAAATTTCGAAAGAACAAGTCCACTTTCACATCAGTACTTTCTTCCAGCAATCCATTTGTGCAAATAAGAAAACGCTGCGCACACATTCAAGCCCTACCCGCACTAACTACGCATCGCTCAGCGCACCGGTCATCTCTCGGACAATCATGCAAAATATATCCCCCCAAAACAACAATCGATCACTCGAGTTCATCAAAAGCAGTAAACCCAACATCCACTGACAAGCCCGCAATGCAGAGACAGGACGACCGCAGTCAAACCCACAAAGAGCTAGACCTCACCATCCGACCCGAACGACAGGATGCGGTTGAGAGGCGACAACCCGACGAAAGACCCCACCTTCAGCATCCGGGGCAGTCGGGCGGATAACCCGCGGAGGGACCGGGTGGAGGACGAGGGAGGGAGGCCAACAAAGGATGGGGGATAGCTGGGAAGCGAAGAGCGGAGAGAGGCCATGCTCCAGCAGCCACGAGCCCGGCCGTCCACCGAGAAGCAGCTCGCCACCAGCGTCGCCATTGTCGCGTGTGGGATAAACAACGGACGTTGTTGTAAGGAAGGAGAGGGTGTTTGTCCCAAACGGATAGGGAACAATGGGCCTAAAAAATGGAAAATCCCCATGGGCTTATTATCGATCATGGGCCTGGGCCTCAATATCATGAATATATGGACCGAGATTACAGGGCCCAGTGGCCCACTATGCAGATTAAGCCCGATCCATGTAAATCTGCGTTTCCGAATGATACGTTAACAAACGAACAGAAATTGGTTTGGTTCTAATGAATTGTATTTGGGAGTTTTTTTTTATTTTTTATTTCTGTTTTCTGGTACTAAAACCAACAATCCAACCAACATAACCGAATGTTTTGCGAAATTGGTTAGAAGAGCCCAAAATTCCACTCGTTAAACCTTCACGACTCCATCCACCCTATTCTTCGTCGTCCTCGAATCTCCCTCACCTTTCTTCCTTTCTCGGACTGCAGTTCCAAGAGCAGCGGAAACAATGCTCAGGTTATCCTTCCTCGTCCTCTCTGCTATTGTAGTTGTGGTATCCGGTTCCGTGCCTCATGGCCATCTTTCCAATGCTTCGGCCAAGCCCCCAAAGAAACTCATACCCAGTGGCACAGTAAACCCCGTGGTCCCCTTGAAGCCAAAGCCGAAGGTGAATCGGTTCCTGATTGCCCATAATGCCGTGAGGGAACATCTCGGCGAACCACCTCTCACGTGGGACAACGGGCTAGCACGTTACGCGAGGCGGTTCGCTGAGACCCGGGTAGCCGACTGCAAGATGCTCCACTCGGATGGGGAGTATGGAGAGAACATTTTCTGGGGAAAGACCAGCCGGTGGACGCCTGAGAAGATCGTGGGCGTTTGGGTCGATGAGGCGATTTACTACGACCCCTCGACGAACTCGTGCACTGAAGGACAGATGTGCGGGCACTACACCCAGGTCGTGTGGAGGGATTCGCTCAGGTGCGGCTGCGCAAGGGTGGAATGTGCTGGCGGTGCAGGCATTTACGCTATCTGCGTCTACGATCCCCCAGGGAATTATATCGGTGAGGATCCTTTCCAGCATTTCACGTATTAGTAAGCCAAAACAGTGGCGGCCGCTGTCATTCGACGTAAATCGGTCATGTAAGGCCTTTACCATATAGCAACCTTATATCAACCTCTTATTAAACGCCGCCAAAAGTCATTTATACGATACTGTCTAAGATGTTAGCAAACACAGTATAGGGACATAATTAGTGTCATAATCACGGTTGTGAAAATAATGTCGTAAGAGGATGTATCATATGTGGTGGTGGCGTAAAAGATTGTCGATGATGCTCGAAAATTTATTCTATTTGTGACATAAGATACGAACATCGTCCATAGATCCATCTCGTGTGAATTTCACGAACATGTTCCTGTACGCCTCGCGTGGTTATACTGACGTTATTGCCTCTATAGCAATATATGATGATCACGAATATGTGCCAGAGGAACATGACAACGGCCGATCGCATATGATAAAAATCTCCATGTCTGCTGCGCCTCTATATTTCCACACGGCGTGGGGAAGTAGCCAGTCGGCATCACGGGGGACCTCAAGGGAATGGTTTACGAAAACAACAGCCAGGAATGGTTAAGATGATTGATAAGGCTGGGGACAGTGACGAAAATTAAGATAGCCTTCAATCTATGATCACCAAGACCAACCATTAGAGATAGAGATAGGTAGGAGAGACTGAATCATCTGATAAATATGGGACAACAACTCCTCGAAGACACAAGGTGAGCCCGTCGTTGACCCGACCCGACCCATATCGAGTGACTAACAGGAGTTAACGTCAAAACGCGAAACGACCACGACGTGCCCCTTTGTGTGCCAAAAAGATATGGCAAAGGAGCCTTCTTCTCCAATCCATTTTGAATTTGTGCTGGTTCAAATGGAGAAGCTATTGTTCAAAAGCTGATTTGTTTATGGTTTATTTGAAAAGGTGGGATCTTTGGACTTTGCATCTTTATCAAAAGGATCAAAATGGAATAGAAAAAGGAAGTACTCAGAGTCAAGTTTCCTGGGGGGAGCGTGAAAAAGCAAAATCATCATGCAATGAAGTTGTGTGTGTGTGTGGTGGGGGGGAGGGGGTTTTCTTGGAATCTGGACAGCATCAGAAGTGTTGGTTGGTCGGTTTGGTTTGGTTGTTTTTTTTTAAAGAAGAGAACACAGTTTGGTTATTGTCATTTGTTATTACAACCTCAGAGTCAGTGTCAGTCTGTTACTATTATTAACTTTAAGACGGAGACCCAAACCCCGCTATCACCACCATCACCACCACCTCCACCCCCCGACCCCCTCCCCATCATCATCATCTTAAAAAAAAGGGGGAAGAGGAGGGATCAAACCCAGAAAGGTTAATTCTTTTGGTTTTTCCTGCAAAGGGCCCAGATGGGGAACTGTGGTACTAGGGAGGAGTCTGCTGTTGTCTCCCATGCCCATGCTCAAGGTCAGAGGGCTTCAGCTCAGGCTCTGCTTCCTCAACTTCATCTTTCCAGATCTGGTGTCTGTATGCGTTTGTCTGTGTGGGCGTTGAGTTTTCCTTGCAGCATTTCCTTTTTTGGGGTTTCTCCTGGGAGCTGCCCCAGTTCCCAATTCTGTTCATGGGTTTTGTCTGCCGACTTGGTCAGAAGTTTCTGCATTCTGGGTTTTTTTCTCCTCGGGAAATTTCGTCCGTTTCCCAATTCTTCAATAGGGGTAACTTTTGTCTGTTGATCATGGAATGTCTGAATTTTATTGTTGGGCTTTTCGATAAAAACTTGGGATTTCAGAATGTTCCTAGGAGGAATGTGATCGTGTTCATTTGGCTTTCTTTACTCTGGTTGGTTTAATCCCTGAGGTTCTTCCTGGGGATATAAAGTTCTATTTGTTTTTTGTTGTGTTGCATGGGTTGTTTGATCCTCTCTGACTGGATTGTGCGACTGGATTGTGCGACTGGATTGTGCTATGAGCAGAGAGGATGTCGTTGCTGATGATGAAATGCGAATTTACGAACAGGGTTTGCTTTTTCCTTTTTGCAGTTCAGCATCTCCACATGGTATCGCCGATGCCCGCGAAGAACTCGCAATTCGATCGGAAGCATAGTCGGTCGACATCGGATCTGAGCGATCCTTCGACCCCCAGGAACATTGAGGACTCGAGGAAGAACTCGGTGTTGTATACTCACGTAATCGCCTTCACCTTGTACGAGCTCGAGACAATAACCAAGAGTTTCCGTTCGGATTACATCCTGGGTGAGGGAGGGTTCGGGACAGTGTACAAAGGCTATATTGATGAGAATGTAAGAGTAGGTCTTAAATCTCTGCCGGTCGCTGTTAAGGTTCTAAACAAGGAGGGTCTGCAGGGGCACCGGGAATGGCTTGTACGTATCCTTTCTCTTTGTCTTCTAGGTCCCGAATCTTGTCGATGCTTATGACCCTGTAAATTTTGCAGACGGAAGTCAACTTTCTTGGACAGCTCAGACATCCCAACCTCGTTAAACTGATTGGATACTGTTGCGAGGAGGATCACCGGTTACTCGTTTACGAGTTCATGTTCCGAGGAAGCCTCGAGAACCACCTGTTCCGAAGTGTGTAACTTTTCCTTCTCCCTGCTCATCAACAGCAATGTTCGTCGTCCTGGGTTTGTTTCATGATCGATTTCATTTTATTTTCGTAATGTTGGATAGAGACACAATCCTCTTTACCATGGGCGACCAGAATGATGATCGCTCTAGGAGCCGCCAAAGGGCTCGCTTTCCTGCACAATGCTGAGAGGCCTGTCATTTATCGCGATTTCAAAACTTCAAATATACTTCTGGATTCTGTGAGTGACTGGCCTTAACTCGCAATCCCTGATCCAGGATTTGTTTATTTCTTGGCCATTGACTGTGTTATTGATTGACCTACTGTCGTGCCGACAGGATTATATGGCAAAGCTTTCCGACTTTGGCCTGGCTAAAGCCGGTCCACAGGGTGATGAGACTCATGTTTCGACTCGTGTCATGGGCACATATGGCTATGCTGCGCCCGAATATGTGATGACGGGTTAGTTCTCGTGGTAGTTCGATCCTTTGGTTTCCATCGTAAAGTTTTCGTCGGATGTGTCTCGTAGGATTTTTTTACTCTGCATGTCTGAATCAGTAAACTTTCTCGCTAAAATGGCCAGGCCACTTAACCGCAAGAAGTGACGTGTACAGTTTCGGGGTCGTTCTCTTGGAGCTCTTGACGGGGAGGAAGTCCTTTGACAAGACAAGACCGAGTAAGGAGCAGAACTTGGTTGAATGGGCTCGCCCGAAACTCAATGACAAGAGAAGGCTGTTGCAGATCATCGACCCTAGATTAGAGAATCAGTATTCAGTCCGAGCTGCTCAGAAAGCATGCAGCCTGGCGTACTACTGTTTAAGCCACAACCCCAAGGCGAGGCCCCTAATGAGCGACGTAGTCGAAACTCTGGAGCCGCTTCAAGGCATAAAAGACGGCGAGGTCTCATCATTGTCCCTTTCATCTCTGGCAACATCTTCTCCTGTACCCAGAGGGCCCCTCGCAACGGGATCCACCCCGGACTACCGGATCCAACGCAGGTACACTGCAAACGTGGGTCCAGGAATCAGCTGGCGGTCACCGAACCCGTCCTGTTCTCCTGGAGCACCTGCGGCATGCCGAGTCAGATGAGTGTGCTCCTCTAAACGACTGACTAATTCTTGTGCATGTATGGGGTGTGGCTACGTTTCGGCAAGTCTCTTGGAAAAGCAGCCGAGGTTAGTTAATAGAAGCTCGGGCGGAGGGAGGATGCGGCTTTTCCAGACGAACTTAAAAAACAGTGGTTTGTTCTCCCGAATGTTTTGTTTCTCATCTCAGAGGCTGATGTTGTGGTTGTAGTATGATTAGTTGCTGCTGTCCATCATTTTTCATCTCAATCTAACAATGTCTTAAATTTCTAAATACGCTTTTAATTACGCATGATCAGAGGATAAAAAAGAGTGTAATTAGAGGCAACGCTACTCACTCCAAAGCTTTACAATTGATTAGTTGCTGATATATATAAACAGTCCTTTCCATGACCAACAAGAAGTAAACCTAAAAACAGAAAACTGGAAGAAAGAATGAGAAGCAATCAATGGGCCCTCTGACTTTTGCTGGAACAGCTTTCCAAATCACTGAGAAAATTTAAGTACCTTTGGGATACACAAGACAGGGACCTCACCCCGGCTCGGGAGATCGTCGTGAGTGCAAGCTCTCCCAACTCAAACCATTCTCGATCCTCTTTCTCACGCAATGAAACCTTCTGCTTGGCTTGAAATACATTCCGAAAGTAGAATAGTAATAGCAGATCTTGCCAAGATACCCCCTGCCAGACAAGGGTGGGAATTCCAAGCCGGATGCAGAACAAGTGTGCTGCTACTGTTGTTGTTGTCCCCATTGGCCTCTCAAAATCAGTCCGCTGGTGGAAGAAATAGGACAGCTAATTGCTATCCGAATCAATGGTGTTGGTGGAGATATCATCATGTAATAATCACCCGGTGAATCACTCGAGGCACATATTACGGGCTCATATTGCAATCGCTCAAGATCTGATCATCCTTGTTAAGATACTTCCGCCAATAATCCTTGTACTTGGGAATACCAAGGTCGAGCCACGGTTTCATGTCCCCGTTGTAATGAAGGACCGCGGCTTTCCCGGTGGCTTGGGCACTCAGACCATAATTCTGACCCAGCCCGGACAAGACCCACGAACTGTCAAGTGGATAAATTAACTTCTGAAAACTGAGCAAGGTCGCATAGAGGGAGATGGCCTCTCTCATCTGGCTGCGGGCTTCCAACTATGATTCCGACAAACAAAAGAGACAAATCAGGCGAGTGCTTGACAATAAGTGTATTCCAGTTATAGGAAAAGAAAGAATGACCACCTGTTTCTCACACAACGGGAAAAAAGCACTGACCAAATTCCAACTAGAAGAAAGCACCAAAAGGGCATCTTTCATCCCATCGAAGAAGCAATGCTCGATCTAAAGTAGAATAGAAAGTAAAAAGAAGCAATTCGATGATCAAATGTTTATTTTCTTGTACTTACCTGTCGTGTGAACCTTTGGTAAGCTTGCGACAGCTTTAGTTCTCTCCATCTTTGCAGATCAATCAGATTTAAGCCAGACATCCAAGCACAAGAATTCTTATCTAAGACCTCTTGACCCAAGCTCCTCAACATACCCAGATTCACAGAACAAACTTGAACTGCACCATTTACTTTTCCACCCATACTGACACCCCATAAAGCTGACAAGTCCCGCTGGACAACCACATCATCATCCAGAACCACAACTTTCTTAAGATTTGGGAATGCATCCGGCAGAAGATAGTGCGAACGAGAAAAAGTAGAAATGTACTCCGTCCTTGAAGTGAGGAAAGAAAAATTATTGACGCCAGTAAATGAGATACGAAATTCATCAGGTAAAGAGAATGGCAATGGAGTAGCTTCATCTCGGTTGCCCAGTTCTTCTGCATTGAGAACCTGAACCGCAGAATTCTTGTACTTGTTTCTGAAGAACCACAGCTTCATGGCAAAGTAATTCTTCTTATCAGTCAGCACATGAAAAACTATTTTTCCACTTTCCTACAAAAGAAAATAAATATTTATTTGATGTGGAAACCATAGAACTTCACACGTTCTCAGATGAATAGGTGCTCTCGTACCTTTGCGTTCATCACAGTTGAATTGATCACAACTGAAGATGCCAACACATTCTTGGAGAATATGACAACATGGTGCAGATCAGGATCTGAGTATTTTTCAGCAAGGGGACTCTCGATGTCATTAGTAGATGAAGTGAAATAGTCCACTGTGAGTCTCAGTGAAATACAGTGAAGACTCTTGGGCATGGTTTGGACAGCAATTCTGTAGATGAAGGCGCTCTGTTTCATGTGGAAGTTGGCCTCATCCTCAGTCATATCCAATATCTGACTTAGTTTCTTATACACATTATTGCAGTCCACTGGAAAAGATTTAGCCTTGGCAATTGAAGCTTGCATTCTCTCCAGCTTGCCTCCAATCCTTACAAATTTCATTTCAAAATATTAAGACTCTTCAAGAAAGTATGGAGATAGTAGAAAACCATAAATACAAATGATGAAAATAACTTGAAAAACAATAACAATACTTGCGCTCAACAGATGGTACTCCAGAAATTAAAGTAATTAGTCGTCAATGAAAATTTCCAAAAAGTGCCTCTGGAATTCCTGATCTGACAGAAGCACAAAATGAAGGCAAATCCTCCCCCGACCCCTCGCCAACACACGCACAAAACAAAAATAAACAAAAGAAGAAGAAAAAGATAATTCAACAGACTATCCAAGTAAAATCATTATTTTTTGTCTTCCCTTTAACAATTACCATATTTTAGTCAAACAAAAGCTACCAAAGAAGCATGCCGATATCAAACTGGGAGGATCCGTGAAATAGAAGTAGCACCACAACTATCATTAGCATAAAAGAATTTACATATGCAAATATCAATAGTCAGACTAAGTGACATGTTCCCATAGTAGGCACACTCAATACTTACTGAGGAGGAAGATCAGAATCTTTAGATGATTCACTCAGAACGCGCTCAAAATCTTGAATGTTTTGCTTCATTTCTCGAGATAACTTTTCCTGAGAAGAAAGCTTTGCGATACTAGGAAAATATGCCCTAGCAACAAAGAGCAGGTCTTTCATTCTCTTCACCGTGGAATCTTTCATTTGTTCCCTGTGTTCTTGCAACCAAAGGCAGTAGCTCCCAAATCTCACTTCACATTGTTTGCCAGCATCAACAAGGAGGCCCCTAGATCCAGGGAGTTCTTCTCCAAAATCGATTCCACTAGCCTGTAAAGACACTTAAATTGAATTAAAGCACAACATGGTGTCATGTATGCAGTAAGCATGCCAAAAACACAATTTAGCAAGTCCAACTGCACGTACACTTTTCCATGAGCCGGGTTTAGTAACTGAAGCAGGTGGTGGAAAACCTGTCATAACACCATGATTTAATGGCACCGTGAAAAATTTAACACTTTCAGAGCCAACAGTAGCCAAATCATACCTGTCACCTGAGGACGGGAATGATCTTCCATCATTGTGTGAGCCTGCTTCTTTGACCCACTGTCAATGTCCTTTGATACATCCTGATATATGGGAGACAATTAAAGAAGCCAGCCAAAAGGGAATAGCAAGCGAGAAAAACTGGGAGCATCTTTTTCTAGCACACTTCAAGACATGCTGGCAGAAATCCATGATAAGTATTATGTTCAATTCCATTAAATTAGCCAACAAAAGACAAAAAACAACAACGGCTAGGCCACCTCCTAGATCACATTCTGAATTTTGGGACCTTTCATGTACAAGTAAGAAAGCACAGTAACCAAGTATGTCTCAAAAAATCAACGAAACTATTTTTCTATATAACTCTCAATGAGAACTTCTAATTATCATACACTTCATGCAACTCTTCCCTGAGCAACAGTAAGCTAGAGAGGCACACTAAATAACAACTAATTGGAAAACAATGGGTCCGTTATGAGTACTAAAAATCAAAGGATTTTGAAGAAAATATGTAACTTCATAATCATTCATCCAACCACCGCCAGTAATACGGTGACAGATACGACCCTGGTGGTTTGAGGGCACCCGATTACTAGAAGGACTTAGGTCGGTTGAATATATACATACAAAGCCTCATCCTTTGAATATTTAAAAATTGGCTGATAAGCTAAGAAAAGGGGAATTTTTGCATTGCACTACCACTTCCCATCTCACCCACTTCTGTGAAACTCCATGGAAATGGGATACCGAAACAATTAATGGTGTCACTGAAACAAGCTCATTATCAATCCAAGTTAAACATTATCGAAGACTAGTCAAATTTCCCGTAAGTAATTGAGCATAACATGAACAAAAAGTTTAGAGATTTTGCTTCTACATTTCGTAGGAAGACTCTTAGGGAACTAGGACCTAGATAAACCCTTTCAAATGTGAATTCCCTGAACACAATAGCCCAAGAATCTTTTATCCCTACTAGGAAGTATAGATATCATGGCCTATTAATCTGGAATTTTAAGAACAATAAAGGCAAGAACAATCCCGTATATGAAGGATAAATCAAGCCAAGACAGGTTTCTACACAGTCAACCACCATCTAGGTTTGATTTTGCTTACACCTTGCTAGAAACACGGAACTGGCAAGATACCTTAGAAATGTTGGGTGCTAATTTCTTGATGATGTCGTTGACATGGTCGGATTGGACCTTCTGGCATATAAAAGGGAGACAACATATCATTGTATAAACTTAGATAGAACATACCATTTTTCATATTAAGTCAAACCTACAAAAGGTGAGAGTTATCTGCAGGGCAAATAAACCTTCCTGTAATAACAACTACAGTCATATTTAACAGGCGCACAGAAATCCAGGGTAATGACTTTCAGATGAAGGAAACGACACAAAATGAATCTACTCACCTCAGGATTGGGCTGACTTTTGCGAGCCCCAGATTCATACTTGTCATAAATCCTGAAAGCAATCTGAGATATATACACTACAGAAATCAGTCCACATCCCCTAAACAGGTGAATGGCCACATAATTTTACTATAAATGGAAACCCCGAGATGGTAACAGACTGTCAAAAGGTCCTCACCGTGGCAGAATTGAGTTGGTCGGAAACGAAAACTGCAGAAAAAAGAAAAACCACACGTCGTATCTCAGAAACCATCCAACACCGAAAAATTAAAACATTTCCAACCATTAATAAAGCAGAAGGCCAATCGCAACGCCACAAAGAGATCTCAAATCCCCCAAAAAAAAATCAAGCAACTCCGTCAGGACCACAACGAAAGCAACCAGCAAAAAAATTGGATCCCACAAGAAAATCCTTTCTAACGACCTAACCACATTAACACTTGAAGAACAAAAATGATAGGAAAATCGTTACCGGCGGCAGAAGAAGTGTTGAATCGCCCTAGGAGGAATGCGAGGGGGACGAGCATTGAACAAACGACGAGCACTAAAACTCCGACGACGAGGCACCTCCACCGCCGCTTCCCTCCTACGCCGCCGGAACCACCACCTACTCCACCCTTCATCGTCACGGAATCAAAACCACCCCTCCGATCCTAACCATCAACTGGCCCCCTAGCGGACGGAGACCGCAACGGAATCGCTACCGTTCCGTTGCGGAGGCTATCGCAGGTCGGCGAGATTGGGGATCGCGACCTCTCGAGAGAGCATCGCACTTGCTCTTCTTCTTCCTCGAAGCGTAGTCGGAGAGAGTGTGGGAGAGAGCGCGGCGCACATGGTCGATTATGTGAATAAAAGTCACGGTCCCGGTGACGGTGGCGACAGTCGTCTGATGGATTACACGTGTCCACATTCGAGTGGATGAACGGCTGGATCTGCGCCTGTGCCTCTTTGGCCCATTTTTTAGGATTTTCCTTTTCCATTGGCTTTACCCACTTATATTTTATTTCTTAAAACCATCTTAAAATGAGTTCATTATAATAACATCCGTAAAATTTACTCGACACTCGCCCTTTTCGTTCTTCTTGCCGGAGATGGTGGTTTGTTACTCAATAGTTTTTACAAAAATTCGTTAGGTTGTTTGAAATTTCCTGTTTTATCGCCCTTAATTCGTTACTTGAAGTAGCGAGTTTGCTCTACGATATTTTTTTAATTCCAATCAAAATCGCTACTTGAAATAGCGAGTTGAAGTCCATATACACAACTTCGTATAAAATCGCTACTTCAAGTAGCTAGGTAGTAAGCCACAAAAAAAATACTACTTAGAGTAGTGGGTTCCCACGTAATAAATGTATCTCTTCCACAATTTAACCAAGTGTGAAATTTGGCCTCTTTGTGAGAACTCACTACTTGAAGTAACAATTTCCTAAGTCGCTATTTGAAGTAGCGATTTCCTTTTTGTAAAAATAAAGGGGCAAATAATGGATAAATAAAATTGACAAAAAATTAAAGGTTATATTTTATGAGAAAAGAAGTCGCTACTTCAAATAGGAATTCCCTTCTTCGGAAAATATGATCCTTAGATTTTTCTTCTAATTTTATTTGCCTCGACTTTCTTCCTCATAAAAATAACTATTAGATTTTTTCTTCCAAATTTATTTGCCCCTTTATTTTTATAAGAAAGAAGTCACTACTTGAAATAGCGATTTCCCACGTAATAGATGCCACTTCAAAGTTTTTCAAGTGTGAAATTTTCCCTTTAGTGAAAAATTACTATTTCAAGTAGCGATTTCCTTGTAGCTTATGACCTCGCTACTTGAAGTAGCGATTTCATGACAAATTGTGCATCTCGACATTAACTCGCTGCTTCAAGTAGCGATTTTGATTGGGACTAAGGAAATCGCTACTCGAAGTAGCGAGTTTCGTGGGACGAACTCGCTACTCCAAATAGCGAGTTAAGGGCGTAAACTAGGAAATTTCAAAGTTATTGCTGTATTTTAATTTTTTTGAAAAGCAATGGTACGGAGGAACAAACCTCGCCAGAGATGTGTCGAACTTTTGTGTCATCCGACAGGATATCGCTTAACTTTAGGTTCATTCGAGGGGCACGCTCCTTGTGCATAGCCCTGACCGAGCCAAAGCTCTGCCTCCAATCGATAGGATTTTCTGGAGCGTACAGCTGGGCATGATTGGATGCTCATAGCAGAATCTCTGGAAAGCCGAAACGATTTCCTTGTGGTAGATTTGCGATAACAGATAGATCGATATATAGTCCTGAACTCGAGCCAACCCTGCACCAAACCTTGCAAGAACCAACCGGAGCTTCCACTTGGTCTCCCCGGAATAGCGAAACCAAAAGCAAGCCAACTTTACATTACGAGAGAAACACATATGTGCATACGACATGGAATTTTATAAAGATTTTATTTTATTTTGTTTTATTTTATAAAATTCTTTTGGGCTATAATTAATTATTTTATTTTCAAAAGCGGGCTGTATGTTGATATACGAGACAATCTATGATAGTTCATTCAGGTTTTAGCGATATTTCATTCGGACTTTTACAACATCTCAGCTTATTATAAATGTGGGTTAGACGGCATTCGATGTAGGCCCACTATCTGTGTAAGCCCGTGATGGAAGGGCCTGTCGATTCATATAAGCGCTAGATCATCTCTCTCATTGATAATTACAACGATAATTGCATTGGCCGTTCTATCAGGAGGGAGGGAAAGATGTAGAGCACCTCTTGTTTGTGGCTTCTGACATATCGTACTTGAGGATTTTGGCTTCCGCAATTCGATTGAAATCATGGGTTAATCAAGTACGGTTTCGTTTTTGCTTTACTTGGTGTCCCAAATAGACCGAGGTGATATTTGAGTTTGAGATTTAACAATCCAAACTTTTCCCACTTATTCACATCTCCCTCCTTATTAATTGTCCTATCAAATTGGTATTGACATTTTGACAGAGGCCTGATTGCAAATCAATGTCACTCATGGCGCCTCCGACTAATGGACTAAGCTTTGGATTGTGATGGTCGCAAGAGTAATGTAGAGAGAACACATATTAACTTGGCATCCAAGGAAAGGTCACAGCCTTCCTAACACGAACACATTTGAGTCGTAAGGTCGGGCCAACTTACAGTCACTGCTGTTCGTAGCGCACTGGGCTGTGTTGGAATTTTATTGAACCTTTATTTTCTTTCTTTTGTTTTGTTTATAAAATTCCTTTGGGCTATAATTAATTATATTTTATCTATCTTGAAAAATCGGGTTGTATGTTGATTACAGGACAATGCATGATAGTCTATTGAGGTTCGGTGATCTTTGTTATGGACTTTTGCGACATCTCGGTTATTGTATGATGTGGGCTGGACGGCAATTCGGTGTAGGCCAAGTATCGGCGTAAGCCCGTGATGGAAGGGCCCGTCGACTAATGTAAGCGCTAGGTCCCCTCTTTCGCTGATAATAAAAAAGGATTGTTATTCCATCAGCCGTTTTGTCAGAAGAAAGGGGAAGACCTAGGGCGCCGGTTTTTCTTGCTGCAGATCATACTGTTCGTCTCTTCCGGATTGCTGCTAAGGATCGTCACTTCCGCGTTCTTTCTCTTGGAGATCATGGTGCAATCAGGTACGCCTCCGTTTTCCCCGTTTTTGGTGTCCCAAATCGATACGGTGATCTTGGGTTAGCGATTAGATTCGTTCACATGTGGTATCAGAGCAACCGTTTGTCGATTTGGGATCCGCACGAAGTTTGATTATGTATTTCTGAAAAGATTTCGCGATTTGGGATCGATTCTGGAGATTAGGATCGGTTTTCGCGAAATTAGGTTTAGAGGAAGACGAACAGACGTCCCTCCGCCGCTGCGGAACTTTGTGTTACCGCGCGCCGTAGCTGCGGAACATTCTGTTACCGCGCGCCTCAGCTGCGGCGGATCATTCCGCAGCTGCGGAAGTCCCTATAAAAAAAAAAGGTTATTATTGAGCGTACATATATGACTAAGGGAACATGTGATTTTTGTGAGTGAACTTGTCGGTGTTTTCACATTTGTGCTGTAAGCGTTTGGCTGCCAAAGTGGCTCGTTTACGGTGACAGGTGGGTCATTTCACGGGCATGTGCATTAAGGGTAAGCGGCTTTTGGATTTGTGCTCTGGTCGTTTGGTTGCCAAAGCGACTCGACCCGAGTGACAAACGAGTTTTCTTACAATCGCGCGTGTTCTCAGCAAGTGAGTTATCTCATATTTGTGCTTTGAGTGCTTGGCTACCAAAGCGGCTCACTCAAAGTGACAGGTGGGATTTTCTCGGATTTGTTGAGGGTTGCTAGAGTGTCTTGACTTTGCTGGTGTGGGGTCCTTCTGCCCAAAGGTGTTGGATTTACTGCATTTGGCGTTGTTTGAGGCTCTCTGGTTGATAGTCTATGTAAATGACTATTTCTGTTATGTTCACTCATGTATTTGTTCCTCTTGTTTCAGTCACTCTTGCCTTGAACAATACCGGTGTTGGCGTAGTTGAGGTCCTAAATGGATCTAATTTCAATAAGTGGAAGGATCAGCTTCTGTATGCCCTGGGATTTGTAAATCTGGATTTAGCCTTGCGAGTGGATCGCCCCGCTCCGCTTACTGAGGCTAGTACCCCAATGGAAAGGGAATGCTTTAGCAAGTGGGAGCATTCGAACTATATGAGTCTTCTAGCCATGAGGAGATCAATTTCAGAACATCTGTTGAGTGGGTTACCTGAGACTTCCATTGCTAAGGAGTTGCTCACTGCTCTTGGAGATAGGTACCTTGTACCCGATATGGCTGAATCTAGTGTCCTGTTGAAAAAGCTGACGAGTATGTCTTATGACAATGTGGGAGGAGTGAGAGACTATATTCTGAAAATGATTTCCCTCCAGTCCAAACTAAAAAGCCTTGAGATTCCTCTCCCAGATAAGTTCATCATTCTTCATGCTCTCAATTCCTTGCCTCCGAATTTCTCTCAGATCAAAACTGCCTTTATTTCCCAAAACGAGAGTTGGACCATCAATGATCTCATTAGTAAGTGTATGGCGGAGGAGGAGAAACTTAAGAGGGAGAAGAGTGAGAGTGCCTTTCTTGTGTCTTCTTCTAGACCTTCGTTTGTGAAGGGTAAGAAGCACTCTAAGCGTTTTCACCCCGGTGCTTCTAAGAATACGGGCTTTAAGAGGCATGGTCACGATCAGAGTGAGGGAGGTTCAAAGGTTGTCTCTAAAAAGGATATCAAATGTTTCTATTGCCAAAAGTTAGGACATATGAAGAAGGATTGTTTTAAGCTTAAGGCTCGACTTGAGCAAAATAAGTCTGGAGGTAACTCTTCTGTTCTAGTATGTTTTGAATCGAATCTAGTTGATGTCTCACCTAGTTCTTGGTGGATTGATAGTGGAGCTTCTGTGCATGTTACTATGACATTACAGGGGTTCAAGAACATAAGGAAACCAAGTGAAACGGAGTCAAAGCTTAAAGTGGGGAACGATGTTGAAGTCCAAGTCGAGTCCATAGGAGTTGTTCGTCTTGTTCTAGAGTCAAATCATGTTCTCATGTTGAGAAATGTCTTTTACGTTCCCACTATTAGAAGAAACTTGATTTCTATTTCAGCTTTGAACTCTAGTGGATACTCTTTTCTTTTTGAACGAGGTTCAGTTCGATTGTCTTTGAATTCTCAGATTGTTGGTTCTGGAATTCTAAATAATGGATTATTTCAATTGCTTTTGACTCCTACTCCTTTCAAAATTTCTCGGTTGAGTCGAGTACCTCCAAGAGACCTTTATCCGTTGAAAATTCTTGTCTGTTGTGGCATAAACGTTTAGGCCACATATCGAGAGAAAGGATTCAAAGATTAGTCAAAAATGAAATTTTACCTTCTCTTGATTTCAGTGATCTAGAAACTTGTGTAGATTGCATTAAAGACAAATTCACCAAGTCTAAGAAGAAAGGAGCTACTCGTAGCTCAGAGCTTTGAGAAATCATCCACACTGACATCTCTGGACCTTATCCTACTACCTTGTGTGGAAACAAGTATTTTATAACATTTATAGATGACTTTTCTCGGTATGGCTATCTCTATTTCATTAAAGAGAAGTCAGAAGCTCTCGAAAAATTTAAAGTCTTTAAGACTGAAGTCGAGAAGCAGTTAGAGAAATTGATTAAGGTAGTACGGTCTGATCGTGGTGGTGAGTACTATGGTAGACATGATGGTTCTGGACAACAAATGGGACCGTTTGCTAAGTACTTACAGGAATGTGGAATTGTTCCACAATATACCATGCCTTATATGCCCGAACAAAATGGTGTGGCCAAAAGGCGGAATCGCACCCTTATGGACATGATGAGAAGCATGATGAGTAGGTCTAACCTACCTTGTTTTCTATGGGGTGAAGCGCTTAGATCTGCTTTGTATATCCTTAACCGTGTTCCTTCAAAATATGTTCCCAAAACTCCTTTCGAAATTTGGACTGGTCGTAAACCTAGCCTTAATCATCTTCGTGTGTGGGGGTGTCCTGCTAAGGTTAAAATCTTCAATCCCCATATGAGTAAAATCGAGTCAAGGACTTCTCGTTGCTTTTTCATTGGATATCCTGATAGGTCTAAAGGGTACAGGTTCTATTGTCCTAGTCGTGGGAGGACTGTGATTGACTCCATGAATGCAAGGTTCTTGGAGTTTGATGTTGCTGATGAGGTTAGTACTGGAGTTGATGTTTCAGACACTTTCGAGCAGAATGAGAAAGTATTCTTTCCTCTTTCAATCCCACATAGTGACGTGCCGATTGTACCCAGTGATGTTACTGAACAGCTCATTGTTGATGATTTTTTCACACAGCCTGAGTCTTCTTCTCAAGAGGCTCCTGTCAGGAGGTCTGTTAGACAAAGACGACCTGCTATCAGTGATGATTATATAGTTTATCTTGGTGAATCTGATGTTAGTCTGACAGATCCTTTGAGCTATCGGGAGGCTGTTTCTGTTCCCCATAGTAGTATGTGGCTTAATGCTATGCGAGAAGAAATGACTTCGATGTCACATAATGATGTGTGGGAGCTTGTGAATTTACCTGATGGTCATCGACCAGTTGGGTGTAAATGGGTGTTCAAAACTAAGAGGGATGCCAATGGAAAGGTGGATCGCTATAAGGCAAGGTTAGTGGCGAAAGGGTTTACACAACAACCAGGTATTGATTATACCGAGACCTTTTCTCCCGTCTCCTCTAAGGATGGCTTTCGTATTATCATGGCTTTGGTTGCACATTTTGATCTTGAACTGCATCAGATGGATGTTAAGACTGCTTTTCTAAACGGTAGTCTTGAAGAAGATGTATATATGGAACAACCTGAGGGATTTGAGGAAATTGGTAAGGAGAACATGGTTTGTAAGCTTAAGAAGTCTATCTATGGTCTGAAACAGGCATCTCGTCAGTGGTACTTAAAATTTGATGAAGTAGTGACTTCTTTTGGATTCTTGAAAATAAAGTAGATCATTGCATCTACCTAAAGACCAGTGGGAGTAAGTATATTTTTCTGGTCTTGTATGTTGATGATATCCTCCTTACTAGTAGTGATGTTGGGTTGCTCCGTGAAACCAAAATAATGTTGACAAAGTCTTTTCATATGCAAGACCTTGGGGAGGCATCTTTTGTTCTTGGCATAGATATATGTCGAGATAGATCTCGTGGGCTATTGGGACTCTCTCAAAGGGCATATATTGATAGAGTATTGAAACGTTTTGAGATGGAGGGTTGTAAACCCAGTGTTGCACCTGTACAAAAGGGGGACAAATTCAGTAAAAATCAGTGTCCTAAGAATGACTTTGAAAAGAAGTCGATGGTGAGTATACCTTATGCTAGTGCTGTTGGGAGTTTGATGTATGCTCAGGTTTGCACTAGGCCAGACATTGCATTTGCAGTGAGTGTTCTTGGGAGATATCAGTCTAATCCAGGTCCTGATCACTGGATGGCTGCCAAGAAAGTTATGAGGTATCTAAAGGGGACACGTGATTATATGCTTGTGTACAGGCGCTCAGATAGTCTTGAAGTAGTGGGTTATACTGATTCTGACTTTGGGACATGCCCAGATGATAGGAAATCTACTTCATGATACATATTCATGATGGCCGGTGGGGCAGTTTCTTGGAAAAGTGTGAAGCAAACTCTGACAGCTTCATCCACTATGCAGGCAGAGTTTGTGGCATGTTATGGGGCAGTGACACATGCTATTTGGCTAAGAAACTTTATATTGGGGCTTGTAGTTGTTGATACTATATGTAGGCCACTTAGGATATTTTGTGATAACAGCGCAGCTGTGATGTTCTCGAAGAACAATAAGAGTTCGAGTGGTTCAAAACATATAGAGATCAAATATCTCGCTGTCAGGGATCATGTAAAGAAAGGGGATGTTGAGATTGAGCACATCCGCACTGACGCGATGATTGCAGACCCGTTAACCAAGGGATTACCACCTGGTGTTTTTCAGGTTCATGTTACCAGTATGGGGGTGGTAGAGTCTTTTGATGTACTTGGTTAGTGGGAGTTTGTGTTGGATGTTTTTGACATCCATGTTGATGTATGATTGAAACATTTTAAAGTTTCAATGATTATATGATGATCATCTGTTATTCATTATGTTGGTTGTTACATGTGCATATGTGTGAAAGTCTCAAGATTTTACGTTTATCTTGAGCATGACGGTTTTGTCATATTAGTATGTCTCTGATGACACAACTGAGGTTCTCGCGAGTTTTGTTTTGAGACATACGATGGCAATAGTGCCAGCTTATTTCATCCGGCTTTTCTAAAGCATTGAGGTTACGGATGGGTACTCTGATTTCACTGAAGTATGTAGGTTACAGAGGTTTTCTCTGACTTCTGTGAAATATAAAGGGTTACAGAGGGTTTTTCCTGACTTCTATGAAGTATAAAGGTTACAGGAAAATTTATAGGACTGACCGGAAATAACATCATTGTGATCACCATTGAGGGATGTTATTTTCGGCTACACCGCCACATTGACCTATTGGCGTTAAAGTTGTGGATGCTTGTGATCATGGTTGTCTAATGTCGGTAAATGATGTGACGACGGCCATGGTTCGGTGTTAGCGACTTTGATGGCCGAGGTTGTTTTGAGATGTTGTCCCGTATATCGTTTTCTATGATATGGCCATATCTGTGTATAGCCCGAGAGTCTTTTAAAGTAAAGTTTTTGAGTTTTTGAAATTAATCATAGCCCAGTGGGAGAATGTTGGAATTTTATTGAACCTTTGTTTTCTTTCTTTTGTTTTGTTTATAAAATTCCTTTGGGCTATAATTAATTATATTTTATCTATCTTGAAAAACCGGGTTGTATGTTGATTACGGGACAATGCATGATAGTCCATTGAGGTTCGGTGATCTTTGTTATGGACTTTTGCGACATCTCGGTTATTGTATGATGTGGGCTGGACGGCAATTCGGTGTAGGCCAAGTATCGGCGTAAGCCCGTGAAGGAAGGGCCCGTCGACTAATGTAAGCGCTAGGTCCCCTCTTTCGCTGATAATAAAAAAGGATTGTTATTCCATCGGCCGTTTTGTCAGAAGAAAGGGGAAGACCTAGGGCGCCGGTTTTTCTTGCTGCAGATCATACTGTTCGTCTCTTCCGGATTGCTGCTAAGGATCGTCACTTCCGCGTTCTTTCTCTTGGAGATCATGGCGCAATCATGTACGCCTCCGTTTTCCCCGTTTTTGGTGTCCCAAATCGATACGGTGATCTTGGGTTAGCGATTAGATTCACTCACAGGCTGAACAAACCCAACAAGCCAAGATAAACGCAGAGAGCTGCAGCAATCTCTGCAGAACCAACATCCTGCAATGTCGTCCATTGCTTCTGTCTCATCTCATCACCTTTTAAGCGAGTCATCCCCAGGCAACACCCTGTTCCGATGTTCATCATCGGAATGACAGCATGCGAGACGGGCCGAGGGACAGCGGAGACGTCTACATGCTTGTATTCTTTAATATTTTGACTAAGCAAGCACCACGCCAGCATCTTCGCCGTGCCACAAGTAGCTGGGACTTAGGACCTATCTTCTCCTTTTCCCGCTGTAGACATCAAATTTTTGTCTACTATAATCATGGGCCCCAATTCTATGATTTATAAATGGGCTATAAACCCAACCCATAAAGAAATTAGAATGGGTCTAATATCAAGTCCACAAAGATATATATATTGGGTTATAAATGAAGGCCACAAGCCCAATCCAAACAAAAGTGTTTTGGGCCGAAATAAGCCCAAATTCAAATCCGGCCCATGGCCCGGTACATGGAAGGTTGCCTAATATGGAATGACCAACTTCCTAATATAAATCGACCCTGGAGGCCTATAAATAGAGCCATTCTCATTCATTCGAAAAAGGACAACATAGAATACACATTGGTGGAGAGAAGACTCTTGGCTCTCGAAGACTCTCGCCGCCTCCTGCTCGCTGAAGCTCTGCCGACGTCCATCGCCCGGTGTTCTTCTGCAACGCGCCTCGAAGCTCTGCCGGATCACGCCCAAAGGCCCCGACGACTTCATCAAGATATCGAAGCTCTGCCGGATCACGCCCATAGGCCCCGACGACTTCGTTAATATTTCATCCCGAAGTTCTGCTGAAATTCTGCCAGAGCTTCAAGATCACCATCCACAACCGTTATTCTTCAAAGATCGAATCAGAGGAATCACGTGTTTCATCCGTGACTAGAGACAGAACCCGCTACATTTTTCATACGACAATTTGTACGCTGATATTTCCAAACGAGATTTTAGTGTTCACAAATTTCTGGATAAGTATGGACGACATTGCTTCTGTACTCTCCACCTTTGTATCTTCTATGATAATTGGGATATCTTCTTTTTTATCAACTCTTTTCCACATCATTCGACTTTTTGGAGCTTGACCCAATTTTAATCGTGTCGACCTTTGGGCATCAATCTCTTCTTTCCGAGTGCCAAGTCTATCAAATACTGACCTTCGCTTAGACGGGACTCCAAGTCGATCAAATACTGAAGTTTTAGTTGATTCGGCCGTACTTTCATCATCAGCTTCAATGTATTGAATCGAAGCATTCTTTGCCGGAGGGTTAACGGGCTTAGGAGTGACATATCCAAGACCAAATTTCGATTTCTGATTATCACTTCTTGGATTAGTTTCTTTTGAGGCATCCCCAAGTGTCTTCAAGTCCTCAGTGTAGCCAGCTGCGGAGATTAACCTAAATGCATTTGGATCAAACCCGTTGGTGCGCCTGTTAGGTAATGAATCTGGATAGATAATTGCCCCCTGTTTAGGTCGAACAAAACCGTTTAAAGGCGTACTCGTTTGAGCTATTGTCGTCATTTTTGTCACCGGCCAGTTGAGTTCTTTTGTCGCCACTATGTCTTCAGCATGGCTACTCACAAAAGGTGGTTCTCCAGCTTTTCGAAGGGCTCTTGGAATATAGCGCAAGATCGGCACATTCTTATCGTCTGTCTTTTCATTTTCGATCGTCGGATTAACTGAAGATACCTCTTGTTGAATAGGTAAGACTTCTACGTCCGACTTCTTCGCGATATCCCTCACAATCGGTACAGGCTTTGGGACTTTTTCTTCAGCATTAGTACCCTTATTAAAGTAAAATTTGGCATCGGCAAAGTATGACTCTGCTTCCGTAAAGGGTTTCGCATCTGCCCATACTGTGTGGGTTACTCCATCTTTCATAAATTTAAAGCATTGATGGAGCGTGGATGCAACAACTCCATATTCATGTAGCCATGGTCGACCCAACAACATATTATAGGTGGTGTTGGAATCGATGACATAGAATGTCGCTCCAGCTTCCATATCTCCTATTGTGAGAGTGAGACAAATCTTTCCAACGGCTCGTTCTCCGCCCTGGTTGAATCCTTGGATTATCAGCCGGCTACTTGATAAATCGGCAACCCCTAGCCCAATCTCTTTTAGGGATTTCAGTGACAAAATATTGACTGCTGAACCTGGGTCGACCAATATGCGATTGACCTTCATACCATATGCATATCCTGATACAAATAGCGGCCGATTGTGAGATTTGTGTCCTATAAGGAGATCTTCATCAGAAAACATAATTGTTGCGCCATCTTCTCGTGATTTCACAACATTCATCACTGCGGGCTCTTCCGGTGTGTCAACCTTTGCGGCTGTTACTTCTTTGTCTGCATCAATGTGGTGACAACTCCTAGGCAGATTTGCAAGTTTTCGAAAACGTTCCGGAAAGAAATCCCATAACGTAGCCGTGGTTGGCTTCTTCAAGGACTGGTCATCAAGGGAATTTTCCACTTTCACCGTTTTTCGTGAATACATTTTTATTGGTGACCTCATCGTGATCTTTGCTCGCATAGGAGGCGTTTGCTTAACAGGCTTAGAAGACTTCTTCCGATTCCTTTTGTGGGTCACCAAAGTCCAGCCTTCTTCAGTAGATGCTTCCTCAGAGCTAACCACACAACTTGACACCTTGGTCATATATCGTTGCATTGGTCCCATACTTTGTCGTTCAATTATCTTAGCATAATCGACAGTCCCGAATATGATGTTAGGAGTATCATTGTTTGCGGCACTGATCATATTTGAAGGTGCAATATAGGCTCCTAAATCGATCTTGTTATCGCGTACCAACTCCATGACCTTCTCCTTAAAGACGAAACATTTCTCGATTGGATGGCCTAAGACACGATGGTACTTGCAGAAGTTGGGGTTGTCAGCTAGATTTGCCTGGTTCGGTCGCTTTGATGGCGGAAGTTCGATCATTTTAGAAGACAACAGATAATCAAATATTTCCGCAACATCCTCATCGGGAAAAGGGTATTTCTTGTTTTGCCTTTCCTCAAGAGTTGGGCGTTGGCTTTGCATCCGGGGTGCTTCTGCAGGTGATTGTCCATTCGGCGGGACTTTTCCTTTTACAACTGGCACTTTGAAAGGAACTGCATTTGTAGTCATTACCTGCTTCTTGGCGTCCTTGAAAGCAGGCTTGCCCCCAGTTCTGTTCCCTGGTCTTCCTGTCCCTCTAGGTGGCTCGGGTATCGGGATGTTACTTATGTTAGTCCCGACAAAGCTCAACTCCATGTCATGAGCCTTTGTCGCCAACTCTTCGAACGATCGTGGCTTTAGCCCCTGTAGAATATATCGAATCCTCCAGAGCATGCCTTGAATGCACATGTCGATAGACGTTTCCTCTGATAGACGATCCCTACAGTTCAGGCTTAGATTCCTCCATCGTTGGATATAGTCAACGACGGGCTCTTCTTCCCATTGGCGAGTATTAGTTAACTCGATCATGCTCACCACGCGTCGCGTGCTGTAGAAGCGATTCAAAAATTCCCTTTCCAA
Organism: Melastoma candidum; assembly: GCA_023653495.1. NCBI lineage: Eukaryota > Viridiplantae > Streptophyta > Magnoliopsida > Myrtales > Melastomataceae > Melastoma > Melastoma candidum. The sequence goes on along the minus strand of CM042891.1, from coordinate 4,364,474 downwards.
TTGTTCCCAACTGTCAATGGTGCCTGGCTTGAGGTCAATGTACCAATCAAAAGCGTTTCCCTTCAGAGAGCGAACAAACTGCTTAACCATCCAATCTCCATCTGTGCCTGCATTGTTGCAAGTTTCAACGAAGTGGGCCACATGTTGACGTGGATTACCCTTTCCATCGAACTGTTGGAAGTATGGAGGCTGATATCCCACGGGCATCTCGAGGCCTTCAATTCTCCGACTGTAAGGCTTATAATATGCCGAAGATGATGATGATTTGCCCTCAAGCTCACTCTTCACTGTCTCTTTTATTAATTCCAGCATCGTTTTTGCTGGAATAAGATCTTCAGCACTGGACATGTGTTTTGCCGAATCATCGACATTCATGACCCCCTTTCCCTTATCAACTTGGGTGCGCGAACTCTCCTCCATAGACGTTTTGTTAGCTTCTTTACTCTCCAGCTTTTTGACAATGTAGTCCATTTGCTGCTCTCTTTCTTTCATAAACAGCATCATAGCATCTACAGTCATTGTGAGAGCTGAAACCTGATCTTCAAGTGAAGGAGTATCCGCCATCATCACTGGCATGACTTCGAAGCCTTTAGTTGAATCTGCTTCTGGGGAGGAATCCGATGGAGAGTCACTTGACGAGATATCTTCAAAATTTATCTGCGGCATAGGAGACATCAGAACCTTGTCGAAGGAATTGTCACCAGCAGTTGGTTGAGATGACTTAGGGGAAATTGCTCTAAGCATTTCTTCAATTTCTTCGGTTTGTTTACGAGTTTTGGCCACAGATTGGGCATATGTCCACTTTGGAGAGCCTCCTTCTTTGAGAACATCCTTGTAAGATGGGGAAGCCTTAGGGGAGATATACTTGATCATTTCTTCTATTTCTTCAGCCTGTTTGCGCGTCATGGCGACAGACTGCGCATAAGTCCATTTTGGAGAGTCTCCATCATTAAGAATATTCTCTTCAGTGACATCCTTGGAAGAGGCGGATGCCTTGGGGGAGACGGACTTGAGCAATTCCTCAGTCTCCTTATATAGTTCAGCAATGGTCCTAGCCTTGACCAACCTCGGAAACTCAGTAGATGAAGAGCCCCCGGATGACAGCGAAGGAAAAGCAGCAAGTCGATTGTATGCGATCGCATTCTTGACGTTAATCATCTTGGGTGCCATGTGAATTCCTCAAAGTAAAGAGATGAGAGGTAGAAATTGTCCCACTGGGCGTGCCAGAAATTTGTGAACACTAAAATCTCGCGTGGAAATATCAGCGTACAAATTGTCGTATGAAAAATGTAGCGGGTTCTGTCTCTAGTCACGGATGAAACACGTGATTCCTCTGATTCGATCTTCGAAGAATAACGGTTGATGGGTGATGATCTTGGAGCTCTGGCAGAATTTCGGCAGAACTTCAGGATGAAATATTGAAGAAGTCGTCGGGGCCTATGGGCGTGATCCGACAGAGCTTCAGTAGCTTGATGAAGTCGTCGGGGCCTTTGGGCGTGATCCGGCAGAACCTCAGGGCGCGTTGCAGAAGAACACCGGGCGATGGACGTCGGCAGAGCTTCGGCGAGCAGGGAGCGGCGAGAGTCTTCGAGAGCCAAGAGTCTTCTCTCCACCAATGTGTATTGTATGTTGTCCTTTTTCGAATGAATGAGAATGGCTCTATTTATAGGCCTCCAGGGTCGATTTATATTAGGAAGTTGGTCATTCCATATTAGGCAACCTTCCATGTACCGGGCCATGGGCCGGATTTGAATTTGGGCTTATTTCGGCCCAAAACACTTTTGTTTGGATTGGGCTTGTGGCCTTCATTTATAACCCAATATATATATCTTTGTGGACTTGATATTAGACCCATTCTAATTTCTTTATGGGTTGGGTTTATAGCCCATTTATAAATCATAGAATTGGGGCCCATGATTATAGTAGACAAAAATTTGATGTCTACAAATGCCCCCACTTTAATTCTTTCCTCGAATTATATAAGCTCGAGAGGATGGAATTAAAGTATATAAATTTACTTTAGGCCATGGTCAATCTTTCATATGTACATGGACATTGAACTTTTATCAGCGGTGCTTAAATATATGTATATAGTCGTCCACGAGATCCTCATGTATTTCAGGAAGATCAGTCACCAAACCAAACTTCGCAGGTCTTTCCTTTACTTTTTTTTTTACAAAATAAGAAACCTTGACTGTATACATGCTTCAATCCATCTTTTTCATCGTTAGCAATGGAGTTGAAATTTGTCCTCGAATATTCAACCTTCCTTGCTGATTTGCTGGAGTTCGCGCGTGGCAGCTTGACATGATTCTTTCCATGTACGATAATTTTCCTGGTTAATGGAAGATCCGGTGATGGTTTGAATAACCTCAAAAAGCAATTCCTGCGGGGTGTTCTCGAGCTCCTGAACCACTGCATAGATGGTCTTCCCATTTTCAAAATAGATGTGATTGTTTGGATGCTTTGTTTTGCAACCGGTGTGACGTTCGGATTCATATGCGTTCAATGACTTTGAGAGGTTGCAATCGGGGCAGCCACATCGATAGCCAGACCCATTATTAATTCCACGAAGGTTCATTTCACGTGACCAGGAGACATATTTCACGGGCACTCCACCCAGCATGCTAGTAGGTAAAAGGCTTTTCACATTGGAAGGAAAGTTGTTTGAAGCAGCTTCCCAACAGTCTTCTGTTCTTTATTCTTAGTGACGCTATAATTGACCTTTGAAGCAGAACAATTATTCACAGTTGATCCACGACTCAAGTCAATATTCTTCTGCACGGGAACATCTGATGTCAGCCGTAGATTGTTACTGTCTAACAGTAAGTCGTAATTTCCAATCATTCCCATAGGCGCATTCATCACTTGTTCACCGAGGAAGCCTCCAAATGAAATAATATTGCTCATACCCGCATAGCTCTGACTCATTGAAAGAGCATTAGGATATCCTTTCTGATATGCTGCATCGCTTAACATGGCATTAGAATCAGCCCCTTTAATCAGCCCCTTTGTCAGAATAATCGTATGGCACCCTTCTTATCTTCAATTTTGTTCTATTCCCAATTATAAAGAAATTCCTAGCCAATTTTATGCCACTTTCCCGAAATAATATCCTCAGCCTCCCATTCTGAATTTTAATTGGAAAGAAAATAATCCAATCGTTCTTCCTTCAAGATGCTTCTGGGCAAAGATCGAGAAACTTCATACAAAATATTTGTCTTGTACAAAATCTTTTCTCGTTCGATTCATATTCACACCTTAAACGTGACAACTTAATATTCCAAGCATAATCCTCTTTCCTTTTCTTTTTAATCTCTCATAATAGGATTGTTAAAACACAGAGAAGATTGAAAGTTTCGAGGCATCCCCAGGATCATGTGCGCCCATGTCGTGTTTGGTGTTTGCCAGGAGTTGATGATTATTGGGCCCTCAGTCCAGTTTATAATTCATGGGAGCGCAGGCAACACTGTCGATTAGAGCAATGAGTTTGATGCGATTGGGTTGGCGACAGTAAGAAAGTCTTTGTTAGGCATGTCCGAAGAGTCCTCTGATAAGTACAAGAGAAAAGGCAACAAATTTTGACCCTCCAAAATATCAATAATCTGGCGTTATCTTCAATCGTCTGATGGGCAATTTATTTCTTGAAATATTGGCCGTAATTTAAGCCAAATTTGAGGAAACTCTATATTTAGGAATGAATAATTGTGATTGATTACCACAATTAAAACCTTCCAACATATATCACTCACGGGGCATTATAAATAAGAGTACGTTAGTATGCTATCACTGTTCTCATTTTTTGTTGCTTCTCAAGTTGCTCATCTTTTATTTTCTCCATGCTCATCCTTTATCATTTTTGGCAGATTCTTACACTTTTTTTATAGTGAAACCGTGCAGCCCCCATTGTTATGCTGAAGCATCGCTTGGAGTGTTCAAAGCATCTATCCTTTCCTTGTGTGTTTGCAATTACGTTGCACTCATTTTCTTTTCTTTTTTTTTTACAGAACTTCTTCCATTATATTTGAAGACTTCTTCTTTCTGCATTTTTTTTTGTAGGTTCCTGCCACCGAATCCAAGTCTTATTTCATCCTCAAAAAGTCTTCTGAAAACCCAACTCTTTCTCCGTGGGCAAGAAGTTTGGAACGGTAGGAGACCAAAACGAGAAAACAGCCTCGTTTTTTTTTATCCGTGATACCCTTTTATTTGAACGATTTCACCCTTTGAAGCTTCCTGTAAAACATTGATCTCCATTTTCTTTACAGTGCGTGGGGGCATCGGCTGACAAGATTGGAATTCCATCAATTAAAGCAATATTGCTCACGTTCTGGTGCTCCGTATGTGGTTTTTAGCATGATTCACATTATCATTTTATAATTCCATCCAAAAGTATCATTCGTGTACTTTGAAAATAATTACTTTTGCAGCCTATATAATATGTTTCTCATAATAATACTCTCTGTTGCTTTTCTCCGAAGGGCCATGGTTCACTTCTCAGAGAAAATCGTCTCCGGTCGCAGGTTTCTCTGCATCTCGGAAGTCGAGGACAGCCGTGACGAGGGCACACTACAAATATTATTGCTTCGATCGATTCAAACTTATGTCCCAGCCCGACTTAAATTTATCGACTGTTGAGATCGTCCAAGTCAACTATCAGAGAAAGTCTCAGCAGATTCTCCTCTATTAAACGCCTGGATGCTGAAACCACCTTCATATTTGCGTCCCCCAATGTTCATTTCCCTATCGCTGGGTAGAAATATTATTGCAGGGAAATTATATTGGAGTCCCGTATTTCGTGTATGCGGTGAAGCGACTCACGTCTCTAAATATTGGGAGTGGCTCGAGGATGTTTTATCTCGCCATAAGACTACGCTCGTGAAGGCCGGAATTCAAAATTCCCTTTATTGTTCACGTTACAGCTATGATCGGGATCCAGATATAATCCGCGCCTTTATTGAGGCATGGAACCCAGAATTGAACGCCTTAGAAACATCTCGTGGTACTATTTCGATTTCCTTATGGGATTTATACAGGCTTGGTGGATTATCTGTTCATGGAGAATGCTACGAAGAAGTAATCCCAACCTCAGACGAATTCAATACTCTCCCTAAGAGCTGTCAACATTTATTTACGGCATTTTTACATCTCCATGAATCAAAGCATGGTAAAAAGATTGTGCAAGCCACGACTTGGATTGACTTCTGGTACAGAGGCGCTATAAGATATTGTCGGCTGAAGCGTTCGTCTAAAAAGCAGTCTTATGATAATACCACTCGGAGTCCAGAAGGGCCAATTCCGGAAGCGTCTCCATGGGGTGACGTCACACAGGGGGTATGTGAAGACTTAAAAATTGAGGACGAAGAATTATCATCGGTATACCTTGCTGCCCTTATTTCTTGTTGGCTATGCATTTTCGTGTTCCCCAACAAAGATGCACTCATACGTCCCGAGACATTCAAAGTGTCCAGCCTGATAGCCACCGGAAGATGTTTCAGCATGGCGATTCCCGTACTAGCGACACTATATCGGGGTTTGAATGAAATTTCTAAGAAGGCTTAAACTTCTAAAGTATGCTTTCCAATTCACTATTTATATGCGTGGTTAGCGCTTTACTTCCGAACTCATCACTCAGTTCCCGATTTACCTCTTGGACCTCCCATGGTAAGATATTCTGGCGAAGGGCGCGCACGTTGTTATAACAAGCGTGAAGCTCGAAAATATATTCATAGCGGAGCGAATATCCATTGGCGTAGCAATCTCCTTACTAAGAAGGGCGATCTTCTGTTAAGAGACGATTCTGAATTAAAGGATCCCGTCTTGAGCTTTTTTCTAAGTACTCGCTTTTGTTATCTGACATTACGCCGCGAAGATCATTTTATTGCGGAACCATATAATCCTTCTAATTTTAGTCGTCAGTTTGGCTTTTGTCAAGACATCCCGCGCGTCCCGAAGTATAACATTCGATCATTTTCCCTAGAAGAAGGCATGGCTCTTTGGAATCATTCTACGCAATTCAGAAACGGCTCCCAACTCTATATCCCTATAGCACCCAACGAACCGTGGAGTTTTATGACCACGCAATTTCAAGAATGGTGGGAATTAAATCATAATAGTTATCTGTCACGTGGACTCGAAGTACTCGTCACCGAAAGTCGTCCTCGCCCACAAATAGACAGCGATACTCGTGAGACATCAACTCAAAAAGAGTCCATTCATATAGCTTCGCCAAAGGAATTAGTGGCACTCGGTATATGGAGCCCATTCTCACTTTTTTTTATTTATTGTTATTATTACTCTATAACCGCTATTTCTTTTCCCTTTTTTAGAAGATTCCTTCGAGGGGTCGGATGAAACTTATTTCAAACGGAAAAGGCGTCGTCAAGATATATCCGACAATATTACGGCATCTTCTAAACAATTGGTGAATACTTGATTTTATTCAACTTCCTTCAAAATCATTACTTATGTTCCTTTTTTTACAGCCTCCGACACTTGATATAAAGACAAGATGCCTCTGAAGCCGGATAACTCAGCTTGTGAAGGGCAACCTATCCTCCTATCGGACTCTTTTACTCGCACGACCTCTCGCGTTCACCAGAAATGTGCTATTAATATGTGGGAGGAAATTAAGGATATGATTGCCCAGACGCCGCTCGAGAAGGGTCAGGCAATTATTGCTGAAGTAAAGGAGGTACTCAACCTTTTCGACGGACTTATCTCGGTGGACACTTCCCATGCTCGTGCTTTAGTCATGAAGTACATTGAAGAATTTTCTAGCTCTCCTGATTCAATAATGGTTGATGAAAAAGCGCTCCCGAATACTGCTGAGGAGATTGCGTTGGCAGAAGCTCGTCTTACCCAAGCTAAGGAAAGCGTCAAATCTATTATTGCACATAGGACTACTTTGTCTGAACAAATGACAGATGTTAGAGACAAAATCTCCGAACTTCGAAAAGAGCTCGCCGAATGTATCGAAGCTGAATCATTACTGAAGACTTTATTCCGCGAGTGTTGCAACCAAGTCGATGAAGCAGAGGCTGAAGTTCTCAACTTGAGCGAAATCGTATCAACTCTCGAGGAGGCGAAAACAATCAAAGAAGCTGAATCCTTGTCATCTCAAGAGTCTCATGCCCGATTGATGAAGATTCGTCAGGACATTGTGGATTTTAACTGGAAGTTTTAAATTTGTCGTTGATCTCTTTTTTTTATCACCCACTTTTGTAATAAAGATTAGCCACATCCTTCTCAATAAATTCTTTTCACGTCTTCCCCTTTTATCCAGTAAAGCATGTGGGATGCCCATGTCTTGTCTTTCTTTTGGTAAGAAAGGAATAATAATAATAATGTCGAAGATCCCTTGCCTCCCATTTCCACTTCTTTATTTCGCTCTCACCATAACTGTTTATACTATTTTCATCTCCACGGGCGCACATTTTTCGCTTGCCATACTTCTTCAAAGAAGCTGCCATTTCTCATGACAAGTCGAGCGGTCCCCTTCGAGAATATCGGATCGATCTGTTTCATCATTAGAACCAACAGTAGCAGGTTTTCGTTAATTCATTATCGCGCTTATTGGTCTCTTGCGGATGATATTCTTTAAAAAGTGGATCGTGTTCTGTGACCAAATGGACACCTTGCTTGCCATCTATGACCGTGGTCTCATTGGTGCCTATCATGATTGGTAATTTCCTGTGAAATCTGCCATTTACCATTATCAAACGGTCTCGGGTAAGTCTCATAATTTATGATTGACAACCTGGCCATTGACATTAGGAGTGAACCTTTCTCCACATATCCCCGGACATATGATCTCTTGCGTGCAAGCTATTTTTTTTTTTGTTCATTGTAGCGATGGTAAAGGGAATTGCTCACTGGAGGATATCATTTTGGAGATGGATCGAATTTTATGTCCAAAGGTAGCCCTTCTTATCCATATTTTTCTATCTCGTGCATCCTGCGGCAATTTAGTTACACATGGATGACAAAGCCTCTTTTTTCTTCAGGAATTCGTTGTTATCAGAGATCAAGAACCAATGACGGAGAGAATCCGGGATTTAGCTCCTAAATTCTTGTGGGATGTGAAGTCACGCACACAATAAATAGTCCCCGAGGAATTCGATGTACTATGAGGATGAGACTATAATGGGCTGCAACAAATCTCTGATTTTGACAGGAATAAATTTATACATCGAAATGGTCATTTGTGTTTCAACACCAAGTTCCCTCATAATCTTGCGAGGGTCATTCACATAAAGACTGAAGGTCAGTGTCCATCGCAACCTTGAAGCCACGAATATCTCCACCATGTTACTTCATCAAGCCCCTTGGCTAGCGCTCATATGCTCGTCCTTGCGTAATTAGTAGAGATATAAGATTTTTTTTTATTAAGCCGTTCACAGTTTATACTCATGCGGGCCAGGAGTATTACGTTTTATTATTTTTTTTTTGGCTCTTTTTTTGGCTTTTCTTTTCTTTTTTTTTTTTTGCTTTTTTTTTGCCTTTTTTTTTATGTCGTGCAGTTTAGGCTCATGCGACATGGAGCGTTATTCTTCAGGCATAGTATCGCTTCAGGAACTTCCCATTGATTGGTCCTCGAATACGCCTGGAGCCTCTTCTGCATCATCCTCTTTAAGGGAAGTGTTTTCCTCAGCCTCAGTAATTGTGATGTGGTGGGAAGCGACAACATCATTTCCGCTATTACTATGAGATGATTTCCCATTGCTATTGGTAGATATCCATGTCTTCGTGCTCATTTTCAGTACGTCACCAGTAGTTACTTCAACAACCGTTTGACGCTTCATTCGGGAGGGAACTTTGCTTCGAAGATCCTTTGTATCTTCTATGATAATTGGGATATCTTCTTTTTTATCAACTCTTTTCCACATCATTCGACTTTTTGGAGCTTGACCCAATTTTAATCGTGTCGACCTTTGGGCATCAATCTCTTCTTTCCGAGTGCCAAGTCTATCAAATACTGACCTTCGCTTAGACGGGACTCCAAGTCGATCAAATACTGAAGTTTTAGTTGATTCGGCCGTACTTTCATCATCAGCTTCAATGTATTGAATCGAAGCATTCTTTGCCGGAGGGTTAACGGGCTTAGGAGTGACATATCCAAGACCAAATTTCGATTTCTGATTATCACTTCTTGGATTAGTTTCTTTTGAGGCATCCCCAAGTGTCTTCAAGTCCTCAGTGTAGCCAGCTGCGGAGATTAACCTAAATGCATTTGGATCAAACCCGTTGGTGCGCCTGTTAGGTAATGAATCTGGATAGATAATTGCCCCCTGTTTAGGTCGAACAAAACCGTTTAAAGGCGTACTCGTTTGAGCTATTGTCGTCATTTTTGTCACCGGCCAGTTGAGTTCTTTTGTCGCCACTATGTCTTCAGCATGGCTACTCACAAAAGGTGGTTCTCCAACTTTTCGAAGGGCTCTTGGAATATAGCGCAAGATCGGCACATTCTTATCGTCTGTCTTTTCATTTTCGATCGTCGGATTAACTGAAGATACCTCTTGTTGAATAGGTAAGACTTCTACGTCCGACTTCTTCGCGATATCCCTCACAATCGGTACAGGCTTTGGGACTTTTTCTTCAGCATTAGTACCCTTATTAAAGTAAAATTTGGCATCGGCAAAGTATGACTCTGCTTCCGTAAAGGGTTTCGCATCTGCCCATACTGTGTGGGTTACTCCATCTTTCATAAATTTAAAGCATTGATGGAGCGTGGATGCAACAACTCCATATTCATGTAGCCATGGTCGACCCAACAACATATTATAGGTGGTGTTGGAATCGATGACATAGAATGTCGCTCCAGCTTCCATATCTCCTATTGTGAGAGTGAGACAAATCTTTCCAACGGCTCGTTCTCCGCCCTGGTTGAATCCTTGGATTATCAGCCGGCTACTTGATAAATCGGCAACCCCTAGCCCAATCTCTTTTAGGGATTTCAGTGACAAAATATTGACTGCTGAACCTGGGTCGACCAATATGCGATTGACCTTCATACCATATGCATATCCTGATACAAATAGCGGCCGATTGTGAGATTTGTGTCCTATAAGGAGATCTTCATCAGAAAACATAATTGTTGCGCCATCTTCTCGTGATTTCACAACATTCATCACTGCGGGCTCTTCCGGTGTGTCAACCTTTGCGGCTGTTACTTCTTTGTCTGCATCAATGTGGTGACAACTCCTAGGCAGATTTGCAAGTTTTCGAAAACGTTCCGGAAAGAAATCCCATAACGTAGCCGTGGTTGGCTTCTTCAAGGACTGGTCATCAAGGGAATTTTCCACTTTCACCGTTTTTCGTGAATACATTTTTATTGGTGACCTCATCGTGATCTTTGCTCGCATAGGAGGCGTTTGCTTAACAGGCTTAGAAGACTTCTTCCGATTCCTTTTGTGGGTCACCAAAGTCCAGCCTTCTTCAGTAGATGCTTCCTCAGAGCTAACCACACAACTTGACACCTTGGTCATATATCGTTGCATTGGTCCCATACTTTGTCGTTCAATTATCTTAGCATAATCGACAGTCCCGAATATGATGTTAGGAGTATCATTGTTTGCGGCACTGATCATATTTGAAGGTGCAATATAGGCTCCTAAATCGATCTTGTTATCGCGTACCAACTCCATGACCTTCTCCTTAAAGACGAAACATTTCTCGATTGGATGGCCTAAGACACGATGGTACTTGCAGAAGTTGGGGTTGTCAGCTAGATTTGCCTGGTTCGGTCGCTTTGATGGCGGAAGTTCGATCATTTTAGAAGACAACAGATAATCAAATATTTCCGCAACATCCTCATCGGGAAAAGGGTATTTCTTGTTTTGCCTTTCCTCAAGAGTTGGGCGTTGGCTTTGCATCCGGGGTGCTTCTGCAGGTGATTGTCCATTCGGCGGGACTTTTCCTTTTACAACTGGCACTTTGAAAGGAACTGCATTTGTAGTCATTACCTGCTTCTTGGCGTCCTTGAAAGCAGGCTTGCCCCCAGTTCTGTTCCCTGGTCTTCCTGTCCCTCTAGGTGGCTCGGGTATCGGGATGTTACTTATGTTAGTCCCGACAAAGCTCAACTCCATGTCATGAGCCTTTGTCGCCAACTCTTCGAACGATCGTGGCTTTAGCCCCTGTAGAATATATCGAATCCTCCAGAGCATGCCTTGAATGCACATGTCGATAGACGTTTCCTCTGATAGACGATCCCTACAGTTCAGGCTTAGATTCCTCCATCGTTGAATATAGTCGACGACGGGCTCTTCTTCCCATTGGCGAGTATTAGTTAGCTCGATCATGCTCACCACGCGCCGCGTGCTGTAGAAGCGGTTTAGAAACTCCCTTTCTAATTGTTCCCAACTATCAATAGTGCCTGGCTTGAGATCAATGTACCAATCAAAGGCGTTTCCCTTCAGAGAGCGAACAAACTGCTTAACCATCCAATCTCCATCTGTGCCTGCATTGTTGCAAGTTTCAACGAAGTGGGCCACATGTTGACGTGGATTACCCTTTCCATCGAACTGTTGGAAGTATGGAGGCTGATATCCCACGGGCATCTTGAGGCCTTCAATTCTCACACTGTAAGGCTTATAATATGCCGAAGATGATGACGATTTGCCCTCAAGCTCACTCTTCACTGTCTCTTTTATTAATTCCAGCATCGCTTTTGCTGGAATAGGATCTTCAGCACTGGACATGTGTTTTGCCGAATCATCGACATTTATGACCCCCTTTCCCTTATCAACTTGGGTGCGCGAATTCTCCTCCATAGACGTTTTGTCAGCTTCTTTACTCTCCAGCTTTTTGACAATGTAGTCCATTTGCTGCTCTCTTTCTTTCATAAAAAGCATCATAGCATCCACGGTCTTTGTGAGAGCTGAAACCTGATCTTCAAGTGAAGGAGTATCCGCCATCATCACTGGCATGACTTCGAAGCCTTTAGTAGGATCTGCTTCTGGGGAGGAATCCAATGGAGAGTCACTTGACGAGATATTTTCAAAATTTATCTGCGGCATAGGAGACATCAGAACCTTGTCGAAGGAATTGTCACCAGTAGTTGGTTGAGATGACTTAGGGGAAATTGCTCTAAGCATTTCTTCGATTTCTTCGGTTTGTTTACGAGTTTTGGCCACAGATTGGGCATATGTCCACTTTGGAGAGCCTCCCTGGTTAAGAACATCCTTGTAAGATGGGGAAGCCTTAGGGGAGATAGACTTGAGCATTTCTTCTATCTCTTCAGCTTGTTTGCGTGTCATGGCCACAGACTGGGCATAAGTCCACTTTGGAGAGTCCCCGTCATTGAGAGTATCCTTTTCAGCGATATCCTTGTAAGCTGGGGATGCCTTGGGGGAAATGGACTTGAGCAATTCCTCAGTCTCCTTATATAATTCAGCAATGGTCCTAGCCTTGACCAACTTTGGAAACTCAGCAGATGAAGAGCCCCCGGATGAGAGTGAAGGAAAAGCAGCGAGCCGATTGTATGCAACAACATTCTTGACGTTGATCATCTTTGGCGCCATGTGAATTCCTCGAAGTAAAGAGATGAGAGGTAGAGATGGTCCCACTGGGCGTGCCAGAAATTTGTGAACACTAAAATCTCGCGGGGAAATATCAGCGTACAAATTGTCGTATGAAAAATATGTAGCGGGTTCTGTCTCTAGTCACGAAAAAAGCACGTGATTCCTCTGATTCGATCTTCGAAGAATAACGGTTGTGGATGATGATCTTGAAGCTCTGGCAGAATTTCAGCAGAACTTCGGGATGAAATATTAACGAAGTCGTCGGGGCCTATGGGCGTGATCCGGCAGAGCTTCGATATCTTGATGAAGTCGTCGGGGCCTTTGGGCGTGATCCGGCAGAGCTTCGAGGCGCGTTGCAGAAGAACACCGGGCGATGGACGTCGGCAGAGCTTCAGCGAGCAGGAGGCGGCGAGAGTCTTCGAGAGCCAAGAGTCTTCTCTCCACCAATGTGTATTCTATGTTGTCCTTTTTCGAATGAATGAGAATGGCTCTATTTATAGGCCTCCAGGGTCGATTTATATTAGGAAGTTGGTCATTCCATATTAGGCAACCTTCCATGTACCGGGCCATGGGCCGGATTTGAATTTGGGCTTATTTCGGCCCAAAACACTTTTGTTTGGATTGGGCTTGTGGCCTTCATTTATAACCCAATATATATATCTTTGTGGACTTGATATTAGACCCATTCTAATTTCTTTATGGGTTGGGTTTATAGCCCATTTATAAATCATAGAATTGGGGCCCATGATTATAGTAGACAAAAATTTGATGTCTACACCCGCTACTGCAGCCACGTGCCATTATGAAGAAGTTTATAGGAGGGATTGTAAGTGTTTCGGGACTATAATCGAGCTGAAAGACGAAGAAGAAAAAGTGCAGAAGAAGAAGAAGAATGCAGAGATGAAGAAAGAAAGAAAGGAGCATTCTATTTTTTTTTTTCATATTAATCTGTTTGTGCTACAGAACCCATTATATAGCCAACTAGCTGCACTCTCTCCTATGTACCAGACAACGTGGTCTGCCTAACAGACGCCTTTGAGACGTCTAACAACCATCTGCAGATTTAACAAAATCATCCTTATCATCCTCGTCTGGTTTATTTCCTCTAGTGCCACTGGGCTTGTCTTCACAGCCTCTGTTGCCCAAGTTCTGCAGATGGCCAGGTTCTGTAGACTCTGTTTCACCTCCTCCTTGGGCTCCATGAATGGGCTTCATCCACTGAGTTACTTTCCAACACATTAGAGCTACGTTCAGGGGGAGAACCTCAAAATTTATATTCATCAAAATGTAATTCAAAATTATAATCCCCATTCTCTTTTTAATACTGAATTTATTAATGAGAACAAAATTAACTTTTTAAGGAATTTGAACAATTATAAAAGCATACACGTATTATTAAATGTTAATAGTCCAACATCTCACCAAGACTATATACACTGCAGTCGAAATTGGAATTGACATTAGACAGCAGCCCAGATTGCAAGGAAGTTGTTGTCGTTCACTTCTGTTCGAATTTTCCAATGTGATCAAAGGAGCCGCTGTAGTTGCTGAGCGATGCATCACTGTAAGGGTGTCGAGACGCGGCCTTCAAAACCCCGAACTCGGTCGAGGACGATGTTATGGATGTAGGGTCCGAGTGCATCTCGTTTTCCTGCAAGATTTCATTGATGACCTTTGTGACTTCCACCATTGATGGCCGATCCACGGATGACTCCTCAACGCAACGCAAGGCCAACTCCAAGAATTTGCCGAATCCGACCAGTCGCTCCTCGTTCTTAATGGCAGGGTCCATGATGTTGTCCAATCCAAAGTACATGCGGTCATACCTGTTTAACGAAGTCCGAACCTCGCGCACGATATATTTACCCCTCTCGATGGGCTGCTTTGATGTTATCAACTCAAGCATGACTACTCCGAAACTGTACACGTCGCTCTTCTCAGTCAGCCGCAGTGTCATGTAGTATTCAGGATCCAAGTACCCCTGCAATAGAAAACGATCCAGTTGGAGCATCGATTTCTCAGTCGCATTTAACCATGGCTCAGATAGAAGAATGAACGGCCGAGGCGGCATAATTACCATCGTGCCTTTCACTTGAGTGGAAATGTGTCCTTTTGCATCGTCTGTAAGTAATTTGGATAGACCAAAGTCGGCGACCTTTGCCGTCAATTTTTCATCCAATAAGATATTGGCCGACTTGACGTCTCTGTGGATGATAGGAGGACTAACAAGCTCGTGAAGGTATACCAGTCCGCTAGCCGAACCGAGAGCAACTCGAAGTCTTCTCTTCCAATCTAGGCGTATGCCCGACCTACCTGTTATATCAAAAGAACTTTTAATCATGCTCGGACCAAAAGCTCCGCTACCTGAGAAGCATTCAATGCGAAATAATTACCCGATAAGCTCTCGCGGAGCGACCCGTTGACCATGAATTCATAAACCAACATCTGCTCTCCCTGTTCGATGCAGAAGCCGATTAGGCTAACGAGATTCTTGTGGTGAACACGCGAAAGCAGCTCGATTTCAGTCTTGAACTGCCGCGCGCCTTGTATCGAACCCTGTTGAGATCTTTTGATTGCCAGTATTTGCCCATCTGGATGTATGCCTCGATAAACCTATGATGCATCACTTTCAATACATGTTCACTGATAATGACTAATAGGCCTTGTGTGAGAATAATACCTTTCCGTATCCTCCATGACCAATCTCATTGCTCGTAGAGAAATTCCCAGTGCACTTGCTCAGTTCTTCGAACGAAAATCGCCTTGCCCCTCTTATCTGTGGCACATCACTCTCTTCCGACATGTCTGATGGCTTCCACGATGGTTCTAGTTGCCCAAGAGACAAGAATCGTTAGTCATCATTGCATACTCTATGGTTCAAGATCTGTTAAGAAAATAGAGTTCTATCGCTGATCTACCAGATGGCCTGCTTGTTTCCGTCACCCTTTCTGCTCGCTTCTGCCGAAGAGCATATAATACGAGAAGGACTAGAACAAGAACAAGAACAGAAGAACCACACGCGATTCCAGCCACTACGGCTCTGCTGAGGCCACCACTTCCTGTAGCTGCATTACTTGGCTGGTCACATTGGATAAAGAACAGGGTAGCTAAATTTCATTTGACTAGTGTACAGAATCATTCTTACCCGTAGCTGGGAAGCTATACGAATATTGGAGAAATGTGTATGGGCCAAATCCGTTGGGTGCACTGAAATTTTGGTTAGATATGTAGGACCCAATCGCCAGAATGTCCGACAGACTAAAGTAAGTTCCTTGAGTCGGGAACAGGAATATCTGCATCACAAGATAGGTATTGTTCATATGGATATTCTGAAGGAGAACCGAGTTTGCTGAGAGGTTCAGTTGCTTCCACAGGTACTGTTCCAGCTCCTGGAAAAGTGTTTTGTTGGACAGGTCGATTGTCGATGGGGCTTTGAATGCAAAGGTCCCTATCAATGGAACCGCACATCTGCAGGTAACAGGGATGAGTTGTTCATTGGAAATGCAGGACCTACTTCCACACATGCTGAGATCGGTTGAATAAGGAACGGTATTTTGTTGCTGACAGTAGTTGCTATTTGCAGTAGGCAAACTGCAGTAGGGGTTTCCAAGCAATCTGTAATTGACGATGAGAAACAATGAATAAACAGACCAAGATTAGGCTCAAAAACGAGAAAACAAAAGGATTTGATCTTGTGAAATGGATTACATTAATGTATTGCTGTATCCTCCGGGTGAAACTGTCACCTCCTGGATGATGTTGTTGTTCTGGAGATCGACGAGTTGCAGCACGCTGCTGAAGTTGTTCCCCAGGTTGAGAGATCCATTGAAATGGTTATTCCTCAAATTCCTGACACACAGTTTACCGTGGTTATACCTCTCTGGTAACGTTCCAACATAAAGATATAAGAACGGGTAGTTTTCTGTCTTACACTAGTTGCAGCAGCGGAAGTGTGAACAGGCTTTGCGGCACAGTCCCCTGTAACGAACCGTACTCAATATTCCTGAAACAATTATAAAATGATTGAGAACATTACAAGAGGAACAAAGAACAATCACAATGTGTTTCTCGTAAGACTGCCACATTACAGTGTACTGAGTGACTGCAGGGAGGAGAACCATGCTGGAGCGATGGATGGGTTGAAGGAATTGTTGCTCAGGTCGCTGCCAAAGACATGAGTGGTTTAGCATGCATTAAGGATGGAGACATGCCCCGTATCTTCAGTTTCGGACAGATTACTCACACGTATGTAAGTGAATTCATGCCACTTAAGTCAGGTAAAGGGCCACTCAGCTGATTATATCCTAAGTACCTGAGGAAAAGTTTCCGCAATCTTCACAAAATTTTGAGCGAGGTTTCCCTTAGAGATATTCTCTGCAAGGAGAATGACAGGACTTACAGCTCTTGGAGGTTCGTGAGATCATTGATATTTGCAGGGACAGTTCCAGAAAATGAATTCTGATCTAGACGTCTGCAGCATATGGAAGCGATGAGTACGGACGAAAGGAAGTACAACGGCAACGTTGCATTGAAGTTTACTCACATTATTTCGAGGCTATTAGTGAGTCCTATACTGGATGGTATTGAACCTTGGAATTGATTCCCATCGAGCAAACTACAGGAAAAAGCAATGAACAGGATGAGATTAGACGGAGTCTACACTGGAACAACCTTGTAACTGGATTTGGTGACTTACATGTGTTTCAGGGTCAGGTTTGAACTGAACAGCTGTGCCGGAACTTGCCCAGAAAGCTGATTTCTGCTGAAATGGCTGCAACATGGTAATATGACGAATTAGTAACTGTAGCTTCTCAAGTCGTCGATAATATCATTATGGATTATAAAATCAGGATTGAAATCCATGATCTAACATTGTTCTGATATCATATAAGAAATTGCCATCAACTGCCTGGAAAAGTCGCAAGGTTAAGGCGTCTTTGGATTCTAACAACTATCGGCAGATGGAATTGACTTACAAGTGCCACGTGTTCACGAGAAGATCGAGTCCAGGAGAAGAGCTTGTCGAAACTGGGAGACTCCCAGTAAGCTGGTTATCGCTGATGTCAAACCACTGCAGCTGAAAGAGATTACCCAAAGTGGCAGGTATGCTTCCAGTAAGTTTGTTCGAGTTCAAAGCCCTGACAAGAAATCAATTATTTCAAATGCCTTATTCACGCAGGAAACAGCAACCTATGTTTCTGGTCTGGTGAGCCTTACAGGAAGCTTAGTCCTGTGATACTTCCCAGTTCTGCAGGAATACTGCCGCTGAGGCTGCAACCGAGGAGGTTCCTGAAATCGAGATATATATTGACGTTATAAGATAAGAAAGGGGCGATTCATTTCCTGTAATCTAAGCATGATTCGTCTGAAGTCTTACAGAATAACAAGCTTCTGTAGGCTTTTTATTTGAGGGGGAATGGACCCAGTCAGGCCTGGGTTCGACGACAGGTCCCTAAGATTTATTGACATGTCTCCCATCACTACTGAATATAATCGACATTGAATCTATTCTGAGAAGCAGGAACTCACAACGTAGTCAGTTCTGTGAGTGCCCACAAGTCTGGGACAAGTTGTCCAGTGATCCCGAGGACTTTCCTGAACAAAGAAAGAACAGATCAACAAGTCGTGCCATGCCGAACCAAATTTGATGTATAAATGTACAGAAAGCATTTCGGCAACTTACAGTCTAGTGACCCGCCCGTTGCTCTCACAAGTAACTCCATCCCAAGGTTGGCCACAGGGATCACCACTTGACCAACTGCTTGGCATGTTCGTCCATTGTTGTCTCACCGCAACAAGAGCTACATCTGCACGAGCATTCACCCATTGACTTGTCGTTCTAGGAAAAGCGAAGGCATTCCTGACACGAACACTTCGAGTCATAGCAAGAAGACCTCAGAAATGACTTACTGTCGCCGTTATTTGTAGCACCCCTGACTGAACAAACCAAACAGGATACGAGCACCGTGAAAAGCAGCAGCTTCCAGAAAACCAACATCATCCAACTTTGTCGTCTCGGTTGTTCTGTATTATCACCATGAACCTAGTCATCTGCCACGACTTGAAGAAATTAAGATCCCCAACACCCCAAGACTCGCTATCATCAAGTCAATTAACAATGAATTGGGGTTACTCAACCATCAACTTCCTATAGCAAGATGTTGCCAAGCTTGCATCAGTTCTTTTGTTGTTATAGATAACTTCTTCCTCGTTGACTTGTAGCCTGCGACCAGGTCAGTGGCCGCAGTATCCATCTGGGGGGAAAACATCACAATGACTGTACGCAAGAGGAGCCGATAGGTGAAGCAACAGAGCTATCCTAGTGTTTGTTTATATTCTGACGTATCAGCACTACATCGACATATATCTGCTACATGTGCTCAAATGTGAAATACATGGCTAATGACTCAGATAATCGACGTCCATATAATACAGTATGCTTTCAGCGAATGGATTAAGTTTTCGAGGACAACAGAACAGAGTGCTTCTCCATTGTCGGGGTCGTCTTGGAAAGAATTGTGTACTTACAATCTGAAGTTCCATCACTTGAATCAAACAAAAAGCACGACAAAGTTAACAAATTTTAATAGAACAAACGTTCAAAATGATCTTGATATCACTTCGGTTCTATTTTCTTGGAAAACGTTGAACTTCCACTGTAATCAAATGAGCTAGTGTAGTTGGCGTCGCTCTTGAAGGAAACATCGCTATAAGGATGCCTTGGAGGGACCCTCGACACGCCGAATTCATTAGCAGATGATGCTGCAGAAGTCGGATTTGAGTTCATCTCATTGTCCTGCAATATCTGGTCGATGACTTTCACGATTTCTGACATCGATGGCCGATCCGTGGATGAATCCTCCACACAACGCATGGCTAAGTCCAAGAATGTGCCCATTCCGATCAGTTGTCCGCCATTTTTTAAGGCTGGGTCCATAATTTCACCCAGCCCAAAGTACTCCCGATCATTCCTATCAATCACAGTTCGAATCTCCCGTACGATGTACTTGCCCTTATAGATTGGCTGCTCTGCAGTTATCAGCTCAAGCATGACAACCCCGAAGCTATACACGTCGCTCTTTTCTGTCAGCTGCTGAGTCATGTAATACTCAGGATCCAAATAGCCCTAACAACACAAGAAACGTGACTAACAAAAACCTTAGATTTGGAGAAAAGTAGAGCGCGAGTAATAATTTACCAAGGTGCCTTTGACTTGTGTGGATACATGTCCTTTGGTGCCATCGGAGACTAATTTTGATAGGCCGAAGTCAGCAACTTTGGCCGTCAAGTTCTCATCGAGTAAGATATTGGTTGACTTGACATCTCTATGGATGATAGGAGGATTGGCGAGCTCGTGCAAGTATGCCAGTCCACTGGCTGAGCCAAGAGCTATCCCAAGTCTTCTCTTCCAATCGAGGTAAATGCCGGATTTGCCTGCAATCTCGAAATAAGTCAGATGGAGCTCAAACGAGAAGACATGAACTGTCAGCTGCTCTGAATAGTTTACCCGCTAAGCTCTCGCGGAGGGTTCCGTTCGCCATGAATTCATAAGCCAACATTTGTTCCCCTTGCTCGAAGCAGAAACCAACCAGGCCGACGAGATTCCTGTGATGTACACGCGAGAGCAGTTCAATCTCAGTCTTGAACTCTTGAGCACCCTGCATTGATCCCTGTTGTGCTCTTTTGATTGCTAGGATTTGTCCATCAGAATGTGTCCCTCTGTACACCTGCGGGAATTAGCATAAACGAAGAAGCAATTAGGAAGCAGCAGGCGAGGCATATAGTTTCTCGATTGACTGGGTGGAACATGCGGGAGCATGCCTTTCCGTATCCTCCTTGGCCGAGCTCATTGCTCTGAGAGAAGTTGTTGGTGCATTTCTTGAGTTCTTCAAATGAGAACCACCTTGCTCCTTTTAATCTTGGCGCTTCTCCATTGTCTTTTCCATCAGGCCCACCCCAGGATCCTTCAAAAATTACATGAGGAAACAAGGAGGTGTTAGCAATAACGGCAGAAGCGATGCCTTTCGTAGGATTATGGATTTGGCAGCTGATTTACCAAATGGTCTGGTCAACTCAATTGCTCTTTCCGCTCGCTTCTTTTGTCGAAAAGCATAGAACGCGAGTAAAACTAGGCCGATGACCAGAACAGCACAGCCGGTTGCAATACCCGCCACTACACCACGACTAACACCACTTCCTCCATTACCTATCATGAGTCAATCATGTTATCAAAATTGGGCTTGGAATAGCTTGATCTGCATGGGAATGGGCATGGGGCTCGACTTACCGGGGATGACATACAGGTACTGGAAAAAGGTGTATGGGCCAAACTGCTCCGGAGGATTGAACTTTTGGTTGGACAGCTCATACCCGATACTTAAGACCTCGGACGTGGTAAAGTAGATCCCCGGACTCGGGAACAGGAAAACTTGTATTAGAAGGTAGCTGTTGTTCATTCGTATATTCTGAAGTTCGACCGAATTCGCTGTGAGGTTCAGTTGCGTCCACAGGCTCTGTTCAAACTCCTTGAAGAGAGTCTTGTTCGATAAGCTGATGGTCGATGGAGCCTTGAACGTGAAGTTCCCCATCAAGGGGACCGCACATCCACAGCTCACAGGGATGAGCCGTTCGTTCGAGGCACAGAGCTTGTTCCCACAGCTGCTGAGATCAGTTGAATAAGCAACAACTGCTGGTAGCTGACAGAAGTCGCTGTTCGCTGGAGGAGGAGTGCATATGGGATTTCCCATCAATCTGTTATTTCCGATGAGGAAAACAGAATCAAAATTAGCTATCGAAGGAATAATTCCACATTTTCATTTTTAGTATAAGGATCTGCAAAGGGAATCACATCAATGTATTGTTGTATCCTCCAGAGTTCACTGTCGCGCCAACGATCTGGTTGTTCTGCAGATCGACGAGTTCCAATAAGTGACTGAAGTCTGTCCCTAAATTCAGAGTCCCATTGAAGTTATTGTTTCGCAACTTCCTGTGACAAATTCGGAAACCTTCATAAGATCACTTGTACAGTCATGATATTAACTGAATATTTTGTTTCTCACACTTCCTGCAGTTGTGGAAGAGTAAACAGGCTTTGTGGTACGGTTCCCTGCAGTGATCCATTCTCAATAATCCTGCAACAATGTGACGAAAAACGGAGAACTTGATCACAAGACACGTTTGACGAAACACCATGAATCTCAGGTCGGGGGCTGATGGGAATTAGTGTTCGTACAGTGTACTGAGGGATTGCAGCGTAGAGAACCAAGCTGGAGCAGGCGACGGGTCGAAGGAATTGTTACTCAGGTCTCTGCAAAAGGTATCAATCGTTTAATAGATGGTATGAATGTGACTCGGACTAATTTCTCAAGTTGAGAACGAACAGTGGCTTACACGTATGTCAGAGCATTCATGCCGCCTAAGTTGGGCATAGACCCGTTCAGCAGATTGCCCGCCAAGTACCTGCAGAGAAGTTAGTGATCATGTAGATAGTCCTTGCGAAGATCACGCCAAACAATGGAAAATGTAAAGATTGGGACTCACAGCTCCGAGAGGCTTGTGAGATTGTTGAGGTTTCGGGGGACACTGCTGGAGAATGCATTATGATCGAGTCGGCTGCAAAACATGGAAAAGCAGTGAAAAGGTGCGATCCAGAAGATAAACTGGAATATGCATCGAACTTCTACTTACAGAACTTCGAGGCTTTGTACAAGTCCTAAGCTTGATGGTATGGGGCCGTCAAACTGATTTCCATCAAGCAAACTGCAGGAAAAAAGACCACGGAAAGGGAAGGGTTTACGAGGAGACTCCTTGGCAGATAACGACACTTATCATTAACAGCAAGCAGTGACTTACATGTGTATGAGGCTCATCTGCGAGCTGAACAGCTGCTCGGGAACTTGCCCAGAGAGCTGATTCTGGCTAAAATGACTGTGCCATGGGAAAGCATCAAGTCAGTTATGATCTCACTTCATAAGTCGTTGTATACGTGGAATTGACTTACAAGTGATTTGCATTTAGGAGGAGATTGAGCCCGGGGGAACTGGTCGTGGAAACCGGGAGACCACCGGTCAGCTGGTTATCGCTAATATCGAACCAGTATAGGTTCGAGAGACTTCCCAAGGCTGCAGGTATATTCCCGGAAAATTTGTTGGAGTTCAGAGCCCTGACGAGGAATCCGAGTACATAGAACATTAGATTCCTCTTTATGTCAAGAACAGGTAACTGCCCCGAGAACTCGATTTGATGAGGCTTACAGAAAGGTCAGTCCGGCAATGCTGCCCAAAGTCCCTGGGATATTGCCGCTGAGGCTGCAACTGGCTAAGTTCCTAAAAATGGATTGATGCACCATTAGCATGCCAAATCGGTCGCTTAGATTCAGGAATGGGACTCCGAGTCCTTACAAGACGGTTAGCGCCTGTAGGTTTTGTATTTGGGAAGAGATGGATCCAACGAGGTTCTGGTTCGAGGACAGATCCCTGGGAAATTCGCCCGCGAATCAGTTTTCAAGACCACATATTATTCTAAAGAACCATTCACAAAGGTCGTGTTCAATCCGAGTGGCCCAAACTCACAAGGATGTCAACGCCGTGAGCTTCCACAGGTCCGAGACGAGTTGCCCAGATATCCCAATGACCTTCCTGAGCAAGAGAAAAAGAAAGAGAAGGGATGATCAAGGTCTCATTAATATTGAATCCACAAGAGACGCATTCGCAGAGGTCCTAAATGGAGGCGTTCGTGGCACTAACAGTCCGGTAACCCTTCCTTTAGCGTCGCAGCTGACCCCTGCCCAGGACTCCCCGCAAGGATCGCTTCCCGACCAGCTGACAGGCAAGCCCGTCCATTGCG
This sequence comes from Melastoma candidum, assembly GCA_023653495.1. NCBI lineage: Eukaryota > Viridiplantae > Streptophyta > Magnoliopsida > Myrtales > Melastomataceae > Melastoma > Melastoma candidum. The sequence goes on along the minus strand of CM042891.1, from coordinate 4,341,111 downwards.
CCCTTATAGCCTGAAGCACCGCATCTGCTCCGGCACAAAAAAACCACCCCGGGCTGAGCAAACATGACGGAAAGAGCTCGACCAATATAAAGAAACCTCGAAATAAGTCCTCATCGAAGGCCAGCAATCCCATCTCCGAAAAAACCAGCAGAAACTCAAAAATTATGATCCATAACCGCGAGTACGCTCAGAGAGGGGTGACTTACAGTCGCTGCTATCGGTCACGGCACGTGCCCCGCTGAAGGAGAGAACCAACAGCAGGATCAACCTCAACAACATCTCAACCTTAGGTGGTTGTCCTCAAACAGCTCAGAGGAATCTCTCGAAACATTACCAAAGGCAAGGGAAATAAAAGCCTCTCCAACAGAGGACGAACCTCTTTTTGACTTTCTCAATACAGGAAGAAGAGGTGAAGAGGTTGTGTTGATGACCATGTCAAGTGTGTCAAGAATAAGAAAACTAATGCAGGAAATCTCTCATCAAAGAAGGGTTCCAAAGAAGTTCAAACCTACCCACCCAGAAAGGACAAAAACAAAAACACCCGGTTGGAAAAGCTTCTTTCACACCCAAGTTTAAGATCGAGTTAGTAATAATAATAATATATTCATCAATGTATCCTAGGTATTATCACAAACGTGACAGCTCTCTTATTGAAATTTAATATGGTTTTATTATTTTTTATGAATCAATTGTTGTTGTTGTTGGGTAAACCCTGTTTTTGATGAAGATGAATCAATCAAACCCTCGTCCAAAACACACCCACCACCTGCAATTCTTCTTCCATCAAAACTTCAATGGCACACTCATTAATGGCACGTTCCAGCCTAGCCCAAATATATATATATATATAACAAAAGGAATGCAGTGACAATTTAATGCATCCATCCATCCCCGTCTTTCTTCAGAGTCCAATGAAAAAATAACTACTATTTTGGATTGTATTTTAATGATTTAATTCGATAAAATATTTTCTATATCTATCATGTTTTCTTTTCTTAAACAGCCATAATCTCTTCAACGAAGATCATGGTTAAGTGAAATTATCATGTGTACAGCCGCCAACTGCCCAAAAAAGTATTATATACTTTTATTTTTAACATAGAGAGGTGAGACAAAAATCTCCCATTTAACTGTAATTAACTTGTAGTCTATCCGTTAATGTGAACCTTGTGGGTCGTCATGAAAATTCTTGGGTTAGTTTAAAATTTTAATCCACCCCAACACCAAAGAAGACAAGGTCTAGAAAAGTTATACGAATAGTTTGAATCAAATGGGGGGGAGGGACCGACTAACTTATTGAATTGACCCTTTCTTTAGTAGTAGTAGTGGAAGGAGTTGTTGGCGTGTCTGCCCTTCCAATAAGTTGTTGTCTGAACGTAACATCGTCCATTTGTTACATAAAAAAAAGTTATGGACAATTAATTTAAGTTTAGTATTATAGTAGGCCACATAAACCATCATTTGTCTTTGTCTCATCTGAGAGTTAAAGACAATGCCCGCCCTTGCATCCACGAGTGGTGGTGATCCTCTTCTTCTTCGGCAGACTTTTGTTTCTGGATTCCTATGTTATTGCCATCAAACAATAATAATATATTTTTTTTATGGGATAAGATGATGATGGTAAGGGGCAGGTGGGGGAAAAACGTTGACCCAAGGGATTGATCGGCTTCACACTTCACATTGGAATTTTTTTTTATCTGGTTGACCGGTCCAAATTAATTTCGTGCGTTCTTCTTCTTCTTCTTCTTCTTCTTTTACATCAAATCATTAAATAAATAATGTTCAGATTAGGGGTAATAGTTATAATATTACTACCCGGCTCAAGTGGGTGCCTGCTCTGCTGACTGACTTGATCAATCATTCAATTTCCAAAGTTAATAAAAACAGAGATGTGAATAAAATAATGGAAATTATAATTCTTTTTTTTTTTTAAAAAAAACAAAGTCCAAATGAGAGATCTGAAAAGAGGGTGGCAAGTAACACAATGCCAAATGTCCAAAGTGCGTAAAGTTGGCCCCTCTAAAAATAGACGACAAAATAAAAAAAGAGGCAAAAAAAAAAAAAAAAACAAGCAAGTTGCCAACAACAACCATAATAATAATGAATATCAAAGCAGATGTTGAGGTAATACATTTTGTCACGTAGAGATTGACATTCTCCGAGGAGAAGATGTGAATCGACCGGTCGGCGCTATAGTCCGGCTTAAACAAAGTGTTAAGCGTACGGGGGCGCGAATCGAATCGGCAAAAACAAAGTGAACGAATGAAGAATACTGAGAAGATTGTTACCTGGGAATGGGAAGAATGTACCAATTCGACTATATATAAACCCCACCAGCTTCATGAAATTATGCCCAAAAAAACAAAAGAAGAAAAGGGGTCGCAAAATTATTAGGGGGGCTCAAAAAGTCTGGAAGACAAATCTTCACAGCATTACAATCATCTCTCAATATGCGCCCCCAAAAGAACCAATTGCTTTCCCTTATGTGTCTTTGAATCCAATCTTCCTCTCTGTACAATTGCTGCTACCGCTACGGCCTTCACAGCTCCCGGCAGAGCTCCTTGAGTAGGAAGTTCCGTGCCAGCAATGCGGCCCCAACAGCAGGCTCCACCTGTGACCAACCCCGAGATCCACATCGTTTCGGACAACAATCGAGACAGTGTAAAAGCAACACCATGCCATAGCACAACATAGCATGTCTCCATGTTTACTCTTATCCCATGCCAACTTGGGCCATTGACGCGGAAAAATTTAGCGGACAAGCATGCATACCTTTGGATGAATTGGATACGCCCCTGGGTAGTCCTTAGAGATGCAATTAATGACCTCTTTGCCAATGTCCCATTTCTTGTTCGCTTCCAGAACTCCTCCCACCATTACCAGTGGGAAAGGACCTTTCCCATCTGTAAATCGGAAGGACGTGGTTAAGGCATCCCTCAAGCTATAATGCACATGCATTCCATGACTACGGTTCGTAAATTTTTAGTTGAATATTTTAGATCTGCTCAACATGGAAACTCGCCTTCGCCGCATAGACCAAGTCTCTGTACGACAGCTTTCACACTAAGGGCCAATTCTTCAACAGAGTCCGACAAGATCTTTTCGGCAACAACATCACCTGCCTCAGCGCATGCCACGACGAGGGGAACGAGCGCAGCAATGCGAGCCCAAGATGGATCCGCGTACGTCCACCTGCATTTCAATTAGTATAGAATCTCAGCCTTTAAGTCCTATTTGAATCAAAGGCACTCCACTGAGTTATCATAGAACCAGCAATATTAACATTTTATGCGAGAGTATATTGTCTTGGTGGCAAATAACACCAAATAGTCCTTGCCATCTTGATACGTGTGTCTTGCCCGCACTTTTCGACATACTCAGAATGTAATGAATGATGATTCTAAGCCTATGTAGCATTTTTTAGAGAGCAGCCAACATAAACGTACCCACTCACCCGATCAATTCATCCGGTGTAGAGAGACCAAGATTTTTCAAGATGATAGATGTAAGGCCTGTGTTCGGGCCACGACCATCATATGCCCGTATTACCGCTGTTAGAGCCTGTGCAGCAATGCCATATCCACTGCAAAGAGGGCAAAATTACATTGGTGTGGCAGGACTAGGATATCAGAGAAAGAAAAGGAACATAGAAGACTGTTATCAGATTCTTCGCGAGATGGATGCAGCATGGCCGGTGGAGTATAAAGGAGTAATAGCTTTGAGTAAAAACTGAAGAAAGCACTCTAAAGGGAGATTGACATGTTCTTTCCATTTACTTGTAAGTGAAAATTGGCTAAAAACGATCTATCCAGTCACTGTCTCTAGCCATCACAAAATATAGCATTTTTGAGATATTTTCTCATCAAAAGGAGAAAACATGTGATGTTCCACAAGAAAAATTCAAGGGACACTGGCACAACCACGGCATGTTGATTCTTCCAGTTTCATGAAACCATTAACCATCCTGAGTATAGTTCGGAGAAGCTGGTTGCCATGTAAAAGAAATTACCTTCCCCAGTCGCCTAGTGTGGGCCCTGCACCAGCCGCTCGTGCTTCCCTACCATCATCTGTGAAACCATAAGCAATTGTGCCAGTCCCCGCAATCAAAACACATCCATGCAGCTTTCCAAGTGTTCCACTCGCCAAAGCTGCCACAGCATCATTTTGAACATACAGCCTCACATTTGCCGGAAATATCTCTCTACATAGAGAAGACAAAGGAGGACACAGTCACCAGACAACCACATAAGCCAATGAACCGGTGCCTCCAGATGCAATTTCAAAGTCAAACTAAGCAGCAGGGGATACACATACACTCTTTCTGTATAAGGGAATAACTTCCTTTTCATACTTCCCCTTAAGAATTGGAACCACATTTCATGTTGCCCATTTATTTAAATTACATTTCCCTGGTCCATCAGCTTTACCTAAAAGCCATACTCTTCTCAATGCTGGGATTGGGGACTGGAAATGCACTAGCAGTACGAATTAATAATAAATCTTTCTGGCTAATATCTGTCCCCTCTACTTCAGATCTTTTTTAGCCATAGATGGACCGGAAAACTGCAAATATATTCACATGCTCGAAAAATTAAAGCCACTTCATTAGGTAAGGAGAGGAAACCTATAGCAGAGACAAGTCGTCCGGTTCTAAATATAAACACTCAGTTAATGTGCTCAGAGAAATTTATACAATGGGTGAGTCAACCCGATGCACAATTGGTTCAAGACTAAACAAACACACCAAAATGATCAAGGAAAAACTCGGACAATGCTACAGATTCAGTAAGCATGAAAATGCAGATGTGATAATAGGGGCACTGCTGACAAAAGAATCGGCACACAAATGACAGAACTGGGATGAATACGAAGAAATTTTTACTAGTTCAAACGGGCCGGTTGCAAAAATTATGCAGGACCATGATTGCCCATTAGGACGAATTGTGGCAAGAAAGAAAGCACCAATCGGCCTGCATAATTCATCCTAGCAGTGTCAGGACAAAGAAATAAATGACGTACTGCTAAAAAGTAGACCTGAGCCAGTTTATGATTCTCTGCTGGTCCGTTGGATGGTTAACACCGGAGACAGCTAGACAAACAGCACGTACTGATGATCTGCTATAACCGGATTTTGCAAGAGCATCTGCCATGACTTCCTCCAGTGTTTCCCTTGCAGCAGTTTCTTTCAATGGAAAAAGCGAGGCAAAAGTACAACATCAATTGGAGACGAAATTAAATAGCTTCCCTTAGGCACAAATCACCACTAAGGATGAACAGACTGGAAATAGAACGAGCCCACAAACAATCTTGTCTAATTGACATCAAAGGAAAGGAAGACACTACCTACTATCATGTAATATAATGCCAAAAATGACAACTATAGCATGGGAATAGGTGACAGCCAAATAATGTCATAACTGACCTCTGATTTCTCTACATTTATCAGGGGCATAATGTTGAGAGCATGTGCCCCACCAACAACTAATCGTCTCTGCCAAGGGCAGCCAAATAATCTTTTCCGTATGGTTACGCATTCCTGACCTTCTGCCCTCATATTTACTAGGTTTTTCTCATTCAATCGCGCTGCAATTTCTGGCAATCTAATCAATCTTTCGTCTAAAGAAAACAGCCCCAACTTTTCTGAACTTAAAACGAAGTCGGGGGAGATATTGGATAATAATGAAACCACCAAAATAAAAATCTGCCGGTCCCTATATTCACTACTGGCCCTCACCTACATTCAATTTCCATAATCACTTGTTTGCACCTGAAACTTCAAGGACACGGAACAGCAATCCAGCAACAAAACACAACATATAACATTCACCCTGGATCCAACTCCTAAAGAAGAAGCATCACAAACGCCAAAAATGACCAATCCTCCTGACAAATCCATCTCTTATCACGGCAACAACAACAATGAACTCAAATCAAGACGCCAAACATCACCACCACAAAGCCCTTCTACTCACAACAACCAACAGCCCACAAAGATCATCCCTAAAATCCCCACCCCTTAAGAAACACTCCACACAGCAAACAATCAAAAGAGCAAACGGCCAATTCAAGTCAAAAGAAAGGAAATTTACCCCCGACACTGTTGTGGTTAGAACACCCGGAGACAGCCCTGGCGAGGACGGGCAAAGGGTCGGGGAGTGGATCAGAGGCATTATTAAGGAAGGGCATGCAGACACAGACGGTGGAGGTCGTCCCCCCATCCAATCCCAGGATCACCTCCTTATCCCCGAGGACCGGCATTTCCTGCTCGAAATCCAAGATTTCCCCGTTCCTATACCTCTTCATCACAATCACAAACCACCAAGAAAGGCACAAGGGAACACGAAATCCAGCCCTACCCAGTTCACGAAAATCTATACCCGAACGAAGGATCTGGGTTCCGGGAAATGGGCAGTGAAGAAATCGAGGGAAGACGCTGGGAAGGCGCAAAGTTTAGACCTTTGACGATGGGATGATGTTAGATGGTTTGACTTGTACCGGCATTGGCCAAATTGTTCCAAAAGATTATCACATCATCTTCCGGGTATTTTTTGCGAATTTAATTTAAAAAGAATCCGTTAATTGTGAAACGAATTTATTAACATGTTAACCACATCATGAAGTCATTATTTGGTATCTCATTTCTAGAAACTTGCTCCTCTTACCAAGTTTCTGACCGACCCTTCTTGGAACCGGGGGAAGAAGGGAGAGGATTGTAAGATTGCACTGTTAATTTAGAAAATATGATAAAAAATTTAAAAAAATTTTAAAAATAATATTTTGAAGTTAAATTTGTAAAAAAATTTTTAACGAATGAGTCTGATTTTTAAAAAATTAAAAAATAGAAAAGAAAGCCAAACTTTTTAAGATTTTTTTTTAAGTACAACTTTTTACGTACTACTTTGGATATTAGGCACAGAGTACTGGTGTATATGACTTTCCTTGGATATTAGGCATAGAGTACTGGTCTACATATTATTAAAAATGATACCACTCAAATATAAACACGGTCTCCCTTCTTTCCCTATGCTTTCATTTTGCCACTTAATGATATATACTTACTTTCCTAAACTTTATCCATATCCAGTATTTACCTCAACTGGTAGGCAGGAAATTGGCTCGTTGGATCAGCTCAGTCACTACGAGGAAAAACTGGTCACGAGTTTATGATGTGTCGTTTGCATATTTATAAACCAACTTATCGATAACTTTTTTCGGGCCCGTATAACCAAATCTCAAATCAGTGAAACGCAATGAGGAATGTCAAGCCCATGTGAGATGAGAAGTATAACGATCACTCGTGTTCCCTTCCCACTCTTCTTCTGCAAAACTCAATTCCCTTACCCAACTGTCAAAACATATTCGACCATGTCTGAATATATCATATAAAACATTCGGTCCAAGGACCAAATTCCAATGTACAAATGACCGGTAAGAAGTAAGAAATCCCCAAATGTTGAGTAATGATTCCCGCGACTCTTTATCTTCCTTATTAATTTAGTACTTCTTTCCTAGGATGATCCCAACTATAACAGAGACAAGGGCTCCTAGGACGAACTTCAGTGTCGTTACAGGAGAAACCTCGCCCCTCTGAACCTCAGTTGTTCTCGATGATGTAGCGGCGACGCTAGCGTTTTCCGACCCTTCTGCATTTTTCTTGCCCTCACTCTTTGAAGGGGTAGATACTGGGGGCCCGATATCCCTTGACCTTACTTCTCCGCCAATGCCAGCATATTCCTATCGGCAATCAGCAGGCGAGGAAACGACAGAGTTAAAGTGCATACTGGTAAAAATTAAGGTTAAGTTGAGTGCCGACTCTTTCCAAACCTTTTCGGACAGTTTCGATTCAGCGATCTGCAGCTTCTGTTCGAGGTCTTTCACTTGGCTCGCCAGCATTGTGATGGCCTCCTTCAGGTTATCTTCTTGGGGGATTTTCTCTTCGAGCTCCCTGATGCGGGTTTGCAGGGTGGACTTCTCCGAGACATCGGTTTTGAGGTTCTCGATTTCGGCTCTCAGGGTATCTTCTCTGGCTTGCCTATCATTTAGCTGTTCCTCGAGCCGGCATAAGGCAGCCGCATGTTCCTGTTGGGAAGTATGGTGCGCTTCCTCAAGTGCTTTCTTTTCTTCGGAAAGTGAATTAATCTACCACCAAAGGAAGAAAATTTCAGATCCCCTGTCGGATGATTCATGGCATGGCTAAATGCAAATGAAAGCCGAACCTGAGATTTGAGCGTTTTGACTTCTTCTGTAAGGCGCATCACCAGCTCCTCCGACTCATCCTTCGCCGACCGGAGCTGTTTTGTGGCCTCATCTTTCTCGGCTTGAACTGCGGATAGTTTCACAGCTGTGTCATTCAGAATTGATTCATGGCCAGTGAGTTCTTCTGTCAGCTTCAAGTTCGCCTCTGCCAGTCCTTCTTTCTCTTTCTGGGCCCGAGACAACTCACCATTTACTTGCTCGACGATGCCTTCCAGCTGCTTCAGCTTTGAAATAGTTTCTTCGAGCTCCCCCTGTTTCTTGTCCGAAATTTCGGATGCTTCCGCAAATCGCTCTTCAACAATTTTCATTTTAGCTTCAAGCGCTTCTATCTTCTCATTCAAACCGGCAACTTCCGCATCTTTTTGACTGAGACTGCGAGTGGCTTCTTCTAACTGTTTCTCCACCTCCGTCCTCTGGTTCTCCACCATGGAATGGAGTTCTAATGCTCTCGAGTGCTGACATCTCAGTTCGCTCAGGTCGTGCACGTGGGAGGCGAGTTGAAGGACTATGGCTTCCTTCTCGGAAGCAGCAGCATCGAGCAGTTCCTGGAGCTCATCCCCTCGACTTTTAAGCTGAGAATTTGTCATTGCCAGAAGCTCATTGTCTGAAATTGACAATGACGATTTATTTTCGGCTTCTTTGATCTGTTTCTGGAGTTCTTGAACCGTCGTTTCCAGGAAAGCCGCTCTTGTTGTGCTTTGATTCAGCTCATCTTTTAAGGATGCGGATTTGACAGATGTCTCGGCCAACTGATCCTCGTAACTTCTCAATCTCTCCTCAAGAAGATTAATCCTCTCCGTCATTGACTTCACCTCGGAATATCGATCATTGTAGCTCGTCGCTGCCTCCTGGAGTTTCAGCTCGAAGTCCCGAGTTGTCGACTCATGAAGTGATTGGAGCTCCAAAAGTTTCGAAGATGTTTCTTCCAGCAACTTCATGTGCTCTTTGATTTGCTCCTCGGTGCTTTTCAGCTTCTCCAAAGCCTCAACTTCTCTGATACCCACGGCCTTAAAATCATTCTCAAGGGTCTCCAAGTTGCTCTGCTTCAGGCTCAACTCGTTCCTCAACAGTTCTAACAAATTTTCCACTTCGCCAAGCTTCACGCCAGAACTGTTTAAAGCATCTTCTACCTTCTTTTTCTCTTCTGCAGCTGCATCCAGGCGATCCATGAACTCCTGTTCTTTCTGTTTGGCAGTTTGCAGCGCAATCTCTTGGCTCGATGACCTCGCCTGATACGCCTCAAGTTCAGATGAGAGCTTGGATGTTCTGTCCGATGATTTCTTGGAATGCTCCTCTGCTTCGGCAAGTTTCTTCCGCAAATTGCTCAACTGTTCTTCCAGCTCCTGGATTCGGTACTTCTCGGTTTCGAGCAACAATTCAAGCTCCCCTACCTTCTTGGTGGAATTCTCTGCCTTTGAATGCGATGCTTGTATTATGTCCTCAAGCTCCAGGGTGCGCTGATGCGTCATGTTGGCTCGATCCTCATGTTCAGCGCATTTCCCAGATAGAATCTTCAATTCCTGCTCAAGCTCAGCATTTCTCGCTGATGTCTGGCTCAAAGTACCTTCAGCGTTCGCAATTTTCTCCTGATATTCCTTGATCAAGCTCTCAACTTGCTTCTTCTCACCATTCAGTTCTTTAATCGCGGCATTTAGCCTCGATATCTCACTGGCAAGTTCCTTCAGCTCTCCCTCGGTATTTCCACTTTTTTCTTGCATTAGACTCAACTGCTGCTCAAGCTTGACATTCTTCTGCTCAGCTGCTATGAATCTGGCTTCAAGATCCACCAGCTGTGACTTTGCTTCTTCGGCAGCTGCAGTCGATGCTTGGATCAAACTCTCGAGCTCGAGATTTCGTTTGGCCGCAACAGCTGCCTCAGCTCCAGAAGCGCTGCGAAGTTCTTCCAGAGACTTCAGCTTCTCTTTGAGCTCCACGTTATTAGCTAAAGTCTGTGACAACAGTGAATCCGCCTTGAGGAAGTTTTCCTCCGAAGATTTCAGCTTGATCTCGAGCTCCGCACTCAACTCCTTAGCTGCTCCAAGGGCTTCCTTTTCCGTGATTAGATTCGCCAACTTCTCCTGCATCTCTGAGAACTCGGCCTCCTTGGTTTTGACATACCCTTCATAGGTCTCCCTCACCATCGTCTCTTCCTGCAACTTCCTCTTCAATTCCTCCAGCTCGGCAATCCTTGCACGGTAATCTTCCTTAGTGGAGCCCAATTCATCCTGCATTGCAGTGAATTCTCCCCGAACCTGAGATTCCGACACTTTTAGTAGTTCCAGCTCCTGCTTTATCTCACTGATGGTGGACTCCGATAATGAGTACTTCTTCTCGAATTCAAGCGCCTTTGATCTGGCAATGGCCAGTTCCTGCTGAAGATCCGAGTGCTCCTCTGTAATTTTTGCAAATGCCTCTTCGACTTTTGATCCCTCGGCGATCCGCTCATGCAAACCCTTGATTTCCACCTGTAACGCGCTCATTTGGCTGTCCATCTTTTTCATGCTCTCCTTCGCCTCTTCCAGCTGCCTCTCGAACTCCAACGCCTTCTGTGCCTGAGAATTCACGAGCGACCCGCTCTGCCTGTGAAGCTCCTCGAACTTCCGCGCTTCCTCAGCCGAGTTAGCGAGCTCCTTCTCTAACTCCAGCAGCCTCTTTCTCGAGCCGTCCAGCTCGAGCTGGAGTCCATTGTACGCCTCCTTCACCCCGGAAAGTTCCTTCTCTTTCGCTTCATGTGCTTCTGACACCTCTTGAAAAGCCCTGAGTTGTACGCCATACTTCTCCTCGGCCTCGGCTATCTTGGCCTGCAATTCACTATTTCCGCTCTTGAGCTCCTCACTCGCCTTCTCGCTTGTCTCGAGCTTCTCCTTGGCGGACAATATATCTTCCTTCAACTTAACATTCTCGGATTCAGTCCTCTTCAGCGACTCCACAACTCTTTCCAGTTCAAGCTCCATTTCCTTCATCTTCTCCCAAGTCTCAAACAATTCACGGCCGTGATCACCAAAGTTCCTCAACGTCAAAGCAGGGTCGCCATGCTCCAAGGAAGCAAGTCCCTCCGGATGTGACCCTCCCTTGATATCAAGCGACTCTTTCTCGACCTTGATGAATTCCCCGTCCAAGGCGGCTTCCTCCTCGTCCTTTCTCCCTTCCACGGATTCCAATCCCGAATCCCCATTCACCACCTGAAAAACACGATCACAACATAAATACATTCAGAAGCTTAAACGACCGATCCGGCTCCGCACCAAACGAGATGATGCAGGGACTCACCTTGACATCGGTCTTAACCTCGGCTTCATCGACGACCTTGAGGACCATAACACCCGGATGTACGGCTGCTTCTCCTTCCATGGCCGGAACTAATAGCTGGATGGCCGAAAGTATCTCCCCGACTCAAAGGGAAAAAAATCGAACAAATCCTGCCGACGGACAAGAACACAAGCAGACACGACGACATCTCAGCGACGCATACATCGTACAAACAACAATAACCTCATATTCGTCATCGTGACGACAACCATACAGACAAACGATTGTCTTGTCATATGTCATGCTTATCTTACTATCAACATGAAATTCATTAATAACCAATAATGATGTGATACAAAGGGGAAAAAAAGTTGAGGGAGGGCGATGAATCAGGTCGATCGGACAGACGGCGTTACAACTCCTCATAATGAATGTATTATTAATTCCCTCCAAATCAAACCCAAACTAAAACACACAGGGAGAGAGAGAGGCAGAGTTAAAGCCAAACACAGCGTCAGAGCTGTAAAACAAGGGGGGAAGCTCAGGGAAACTTTCGGTCCTCAGATCGACAAAGGATCGGATCGACGGCACGGCACACGCAAACACAGAGAGAGAGAGAGACGGAGAGATGATCTTGCCTAACGAAACTTGTCGTTCTTCCGGAGTTTGGATTGGAAAGGAAAAACTAGGGAGTTTATGAAGGTGGGGGGGTGGTAATAAAAGGGAGATTGGGAACGAGAAGAAATGGAATTGTGGGGGTGGTGTGTGGAAAGTAGTAGTAGTAGTAATAGTAGGATACTCCTCCACTCACACCACTCCCTTCCCCATAATCTTATTCATTATTCATTCCACGCTGTCCTCAAAATTTTATTAATTAATCCCCCCAACAACCACCATTTTATCCTCTCATTTGCATTAATTTAATACCACCAAACTCCGATTTTCTTACCTACTACTACTATCATTTAATTTAGAAAAAAAGAAAAAAAAAAGTAAAACTTCGGGAAAAGGAAAGAATTAATTAATTATATTCTTTTTCACAGTGAAAAAAAAAAAGAACACGCAGGCAGTCAACAAAATGGAAATGAAAAAGCAGAAAGTGATGGAAAAAGGTCTTGGGAAGGTGGGGCCATCTGCGACCGACCAAAACCGCCCCCTCTACATTCGACCATGCTCAATCAAATCCTTCTTGTCTTCCACGTCAGCGCCGTCGTGTTTTTTTTTTTGTGCTAGTGAAGTATTACGGGGATAAATTAAAGTGTCCAGGGTAGATGGTGCGGTGAATACGAAAATTTTTTCATACTTTACAAATACTTTTTTTGTAACAGACGAAAATTTTTTTATAATGTATAAAAAAATCTCAAATGGACTTTATAAAATTTTACGAGATCATCTAGGATTTTTTTTTTACATTACGAAAATTTTTCCTAAAGTTTTAGGAAATTTTTACGTACTTTTGTGAAAGTAAAAATTATTTTGTACTTTACAAAAAATTAACTAATGGACTGATTAAATTTTATTAAGCCTATTTTGATTTTTTCTTAATGTAGGAAATTTTTTTCGTAAACTTTTTCGACTTGAAATCTAGTGGGCGGGATGTTTCGTGCGTTACGAAACATTTTCGTACTATACAAAAAAAATTGGCAAAGTATGCAAAAAATTAAATGAAGTTCAAAAAAATCCCAAATGGGCGTTAACAAAAGTTTTTTCATAAAACATACACGTTTCCTACTTTATGAAATAAGTTTCATTAAATTTCACGAAAAATTATTCGCACAATCCGAAAGAACTGATACGTGTTTTATTAAATTTTATGAAAAAAATTACGAAAATAATTCGTACTTTACGAAAAAGCTGATAATGGCTTCATTTAATTTTACGAAGCACAATTACAATATTTCAAACTTTACGTAAATTTCGTATGTATAAAATTTTTTTTCGTACTTCACGAAATTATTACGTAAAAAGGAGCAATCGTAAGCATGAAAAATTTTGTAAAATTTAACGATAAATTTTTTGTAATATACGAAAATCTTAAATGGGCTGTAAAATTTTACAAAGCCCATTTGAGTTTTTTCATACTTTACTAAATTATTTTCGTACTTTACTAAGTTATTTTCATAAAATACGAAATATTTTTCGTAGTCACGACTTTATCCACCCACGGCACTTTAGCCAATCCATAGTACTATGCTCGCTCAGAGCGTCTTAATAATTCATTTGATGGCATTATAAAAAAAATTCACATAAGTTAATTATCTATTAGGGCAATTAAATAATATAAACGTAAATTTAAAAATTGCGACCGTATTTTATGAATTCTTTTCGATATTAACTATATATATAGTTTAATGTGTTAATATTTATGATTAGTTTTTATCCTGTTTTTTCTTGAGAAATAAAAAATACTTTTGCTTAACAGATGATGATTTTTTGTCATTGGTTGTAAAATAATCAATCAGAAGAAAACCCAAAAAAAAAAAAAAAAAGAAAACGGCGACCTGCTTTTCGGAAGCACCATGAATTCGGTTCAGACAACCGGGTTTAATAAGACAAATTCCTACCAATAACCTTAAAGTTACGTGTAATACGACTTCTTCTTTAAGATGGAAATCATGACACTACAAATGACGGCGTGGTGTATGCCTTCGCCTCTAGTTCACCACCAAATAGACACTACAAAACCACGAGAACACTTTCAAGTTCAAGCTCTTACGTTTTATTAGTTGAAAATGGATTACCACAAAAGGGGAAACCCAATCCCTATATAGTCTAGCGGACTACTTCCTCTACCCAATTGATTTTAGAGTTAAATCCGCCGAGCTTGAATGCTGGACTCGACATATGGGCCGTTTCGATATTTTAATATGATATCAGAGCCCGGTTAAGCTTAAGGACTCCCATGTTTGCGATGCAGGGCTAGTCAATCTGTTTTAGAGTGGAACCGATCCAATATTCTAACATTATTGCACATGTTAACACATAGTAAAGCTCGGAAAGATGTAGTATCGTTAAATTAAAGATGCCCCAAACGAAAATTGTAAACATAAGCGAAGAAGAAGAAAGAAGAAACCCACGACATATCGGAATCATCAGATGTATGCGCATGTCAAACCCTAGTTTCGGGACATGCTTTTGTTTTATTTTCTTTTAAGCGCGCTACTGGACACAAAGTCCCTGTGCCTGAACCCTTCATGCGGGTGCTCTCAGTGGATTGGGAACTCCCAGAAGCCGATGTAGCAATCCTTGAGCTGGGTCCAACCCTCGATGTCCTCCGCGCACGACGCCAGTAACATTCGCTGCGCGACCTGCAGGCAACGCTGGCATTCGTCTTTCGATAACTCCCCAAGGCACCTCCCTTCACTGAAGCCCTCCCCGTACATGTATCTCTGCTCTCCTATGTATTCATAGTACTCATATGGCGTGTGAGCAACCACGTCGGAGAGGGCCAAGTCCCTGGCGCGTGCGTAATCTGAAAGCAGGTCTATGTCCCTCCCGTTGCAGGACAACTCCTCCATCGTCATGTCGGGTTGCGCGTTCGACCCGATCATGAGGAGGACGGCCACGACGACGAGCGCGAGTGTAACAGCTGTCCGGAAAGATGACTCCATTCGGTAATGGAGGTGACGAGACGCATCGTGTTGCTAGGCACGTTAACTTATAGTAGAGACATTTTGGTTTTGGTGAGCAAGTGGACGTTGCGTCCCAAGTTAAGGGTTGATTGGGTTTTTGTTTGTCGTGCTGTTCTTTTCGGCTGGTAACTCGGTGCCGAAAGGAAACTTTGATCGGCCCGAAATTAGTAATACAGCTAATCAATGGTAAAAGACCTACTCGATAAAGACGGGACGAATTCTACGGCAAGACAAAAGGAGGGAGGGGGATTTGAATCGTGCCCAGATCATGAAAATAGATGTCGGGCTTATAAAATTTTAATTTCACGTGTAACTTACCATGTGACCTAAAAACTTAAATTATTATGTGAAGCTTGATTTATATTATATAATTTACCAAGCGAAAGGGAAAACAGAGGGAGGGAGCGATTCATGTTGTGCGCGAGCTAAAGCCCACTGCAAACACAATTCTTTTCATTCCGGAGAGAGTAGCAAGTAAAGAGACCGGTCATCACCCATCAAAACAGACAAAGGTATTACTAGTGAAATCACATGATTTGCTGCTGAGGTTTCATAGCTGAACTGGTAAGGGAAGGAGGTTGAGGGGCTAAAGGTGCAATGCTAAGGGACATAAATAAATAGTACTTGATTGCAATAATAAAAAGAATTGAAGGGAAAAATAAGAAGACTTGGCTGTCGGGAAGTTAGAGAGAAGGGCGACCTGGAAGTTGCGATTACGGTGACATTCGACCGCAAGATCTTGTTGTTGCTATCAATTGTTTGTGAAAGGAGATGTTTACAATTAGAGGAGGTGGTGGAGTCTCCGATCTGTGGATGATCCTTGTTGACGTAGGAAGGCTGGATTGTTGTGGAACGTTGTGAAGTTGTAGTTGGTCGTTGAGTTTTTGTAATGGTGAAGGAGGTTAATGCTGGAGAAATGATGAATGAGCGAGCAATGGAGTTGATTGCAGATTCAGATTGTGCTTGGGTTGTGTTTGATAGATTGTCTATAATACTTCCACGTTTCGCGATGTAAGCACATCACTCACCAATGTCCACAATGGCCTTGACTAAGTTCTTCAGGCCTGTGGGATTTTCCCTCTGTTGATAGGAATTGATACTCTCTGCTTAATCTATATGGATAGAGAACAAACAAGGTCCCAGACAAATTTTATTAATGAATGCAGTCAAATTGAATTTAAAATGATTTATTCAATAAAGAAGATTACACAAAAAGAATTCCAAGTAAAAAAATATTTGATTCTTTATTTGAAAAATATTTGAATGAGTTATATTCTATAAATGGTATGATGTATTTGGAGTTGGCATTTTAGGAGTTGTAACGATGAAAAGGAGCTTCAAACTAGTTTAGAGAGATCTGAATTGCCCGAAACTAATCGGAGTCGATCTCGATTTTCTTGCCAGAGCGATTTCGTGCTGCTCGACTCGGTTTCAGTCCTGCTTACCACGTAATGTTCTTTTATTTGTCTGCGATTGTAAGAGCTTGGGGGCTCCGTAGAGGGAATTTTTAGAATAGAAAAATATCGTGTGGTAAAATTGAGATGGAGTCGATGACGAGGACAAGTTTCACGCCGGAATGCCGGCAAACCTTATTATCAGCGGCCAGGCGGCAGGCTTCCTTATTCGGCAGAGTGTTAAATGTTTCACGTCCCTCCCTGTCCAGACTGGTCTCGAAGACGTGCCTATACTCGATTTCGTCACCCAGTTAAGATCAGTTCCGGAAAGACTTAGGCATGCATGGCATCGTGTGTTTATTTTCACCTTTTCTCCTTATTCATTATAATTATTTCATGGTTGATCCGAACGTGGATATTATTCTAAGAAATGTTAAATCACAACTAAAGGAAAATACTTTTGAGTTCTCGAAGACGATAAATCAAATGGACTGATCGAGAAAGTGCCTTGGAACGCATCAATTTATTTTGAACTGTTCCTTGTCCTTACAAGTTATCGTCGATGGATGCTAAGGTTTCCATTCACCGAAGCCAAAACCAAGGAAATATTATGACAACACAGACTTGGTAATTCTAGGTTGTAACAATCAATTTTACGTCAGATTGTCGAGATTAGGGAACCGACATGCCTGCCAACCATATATGTGAATGTTGGTGAAGATGTTGAACCGCACGAACTCGTGAAGAAGCCGAAACATCTTTTTATCTCGTCGTCCTGGAAATGCCTTCGAGGATTACCGTCTTGATCTTGGCATTCGCCACTGTGCCCTACTTGTGGGACATGACAGCAGGCCAGGACATGACGTTGCTCGAATATCACTGCCAGGATAAGTCGCATGATTCCAATTCCGACGCAGAGAAGGCCTCCGATGAGGTTTACAGATTCCTTTTTGAGCACGAGGGGGATCCAGGGTATAACACCTGGACACAAGTGAAAATAGGCGATGACATATATTTTGGGCAGGAGGCGTGCGATGGGAATATATCGCAGGATGCGTGCATCAAGTGCCTAGGGGGTGCATACGAATTCACCATGAAGGAATGCACCTTTAGCAACGGGGCTCAGGTCAAGTTCAGAAGCTGCCGATTCCGTGTGGACAACTATCCCTTCGATTTGAACTGGTAAGTGTAAGGTCCTCTCATTGTTCGTGTTGGCCATCTTGCCCACCCCCCACGCGCACTAGACCGTTCCCATGATTTTCTGTTTGCATGATCGAGTTTCCTCGAAGTGAACTTATGCATGAATGAATAAATTTACTTTTTTCAATACTTCCGTTACATTTCTATGAACAATGTAATTCGATGTATTCCGACTCAAAAACAAAGATTTTGATCGGAACTTTGAAAAGTAATTGATCTCCAGCTTCGCTATATTAATAAGTCTACATCGTTGTTGACACTCGAAGCTCGCTTGGAAGATCGGTTGAAACTATCGCGGTAATTTTCATGCTATGTTAACTTCAATTTTTTATCGCACGAGCACCAAAGTCGCCAAAATGTGTCTGCATACATGGCCAACCAACTTAAGTAACTGTTGCAAATCTGTCGACAATACACATATGTAAGCTAGCATAGCCTTATCGGCGACTTAAGCCCATATTTCATTTGCGATTCCGCTTCCCGATCTAGAAATTTACTCCAAAGATATGTTGTGACACTATGACGATACCCTAAACCAAATATCTCTTGTGCATGCTTGGGAGAGAAGTCTCAGACATGTTTTCTGCACTGCCGGCAGAGCACTCTGCAAAATTAATTTGCTATAAGCATTAATTATCTTTCTACAAGTAATGACCTTGAATTTTGTAAAAAATAAAAATTATGGAAATCGCTTATCGTGATTGCCCTGCCTTAGTTATGTTTTCAGGACATCTGTTAAATTCGTTCTTCAAAAATGTACGGTTGCAACGATGAATGATCTATATTTCGGATTCCACTACAGAGCCGTCTATATGTCGTTAGGCTTGTTTTTTTCCTCGTATAGAGACGAAGATGAAAATGAGATTTCGTACTAATCAAAGTAATCGAAGATAATTCAGAAGGAAAATCTCCTTGTAGGGATTATAAACTATTAGTTTTTAGTATTGTAAGATAAATGAACGTGGTATTTTCTTGTTTTGCCTCGCATAAGAAAGAGTTTGTCGAATTATTGCACAATTAGCGAAATGTGGAGAAACCAAGGTGTACATTAGACGGAAGACTCTCGGATATCACGAAGCTATCCCCGATGATTGCTAGGATCTTGAAAGAAAAGCTAAAAAGCATTTGGGAAAGTCGAGGACCCGAAATTGGGTTAGAAAACTCCTACCAGGTTTCTTTATAAAGATAAGCAACGAAGAAGGAGCTTTGTGCAAACTCAAGAATCAACGCAGAGTTATCGTTGCGTACACTCTCTCTAAAGGCAATGCTATTGCTAAATGTGATAACAGCTTTAGTGATCATGGTGGCAGCCTGTCTGTGCAGCACAACCACGGGCGTCAACAATGAGCCGATAGTTCACGTGTGCAACCAAAGTATGTGTTAGAATATCGGACCGGCCCATATGTCGAGCCCAGCATACAAGTCCAGCGAGGTTCCTCTTTAAAACCAATTGGCTGTAGAGGGAGTAGCCCGCTAAACTATATATACTAGGCTGGACTCATTTCTCTATTCGATGTGGGATTGGGTTTGCTTTATAGCAACCCTTTTCAACACGCCCCCTCAAACCCAAGCCTACGTATGGGCTCACAAGCCGGTACCCTTTTTGGGTTGAACGGACCACATACACGACCCTCATACAGGCCCAAAAGCCGGCACCCTTTCTGGGTTGAACCAGACCACACACGGGCACCCTTTTTTTTTGTTGCATCGTAAACAGGCGAGGGGGGCCATCATCGATTTTACTAGGCTTAACCGGGTTCTGATACCATGTAAAAGGCTATAAGGAAAATATATTGTGCATGTATTATATTATTCAAAGCATAAGTACAAGCTTTATATATAGCATAGAGCATAACCCATAACTAATATTCTAACCGATGTAGGACAATTCATCTAACGAATTTAGACAAACTTTATGTCTAAATACACTCTAATAGTATGCATGACGAGACCAGCGACGCGGATCGTGTTTAGAGTGATCATGGACGCACTGGAGAACGGGTACAATGTCAAGGAAAATGTGTCTATTGAGTACAATACCTATTATGCTAATGCAGCCTGCAATGGAGAACTCTCGAAGGAAGATTGTGGGAAGTGTCTGATGACTGCGGACGACTTAGCCATCATTCAATGTAGGAACAGTGATGGGGTGAACATGAAGCTCGCCGATTGTCATCTTCGAGCTGGGAGCTATGACTTCGATCAAAATACATTAACTTTGTGTTCCATCCATCGTTCAGCATAATCGACCCCAAGTTTTCATTGAGCGTACGCCTTGTTAATAAGGTGATGATGTCAATGCCTGAAACTCCGATCGGAATATCTGTCTCTATGTGATTCCTTTGTTTGTGGGAGTTGGTATGAACTCCACATCTACTTATAAGTGATAATCGTGGGATTTGAATAATTCACCGCAAGAATCACAAATTCCCCTGTACTGTTTAATTCTTCTTGCATGGCTCATTGTTCATGCGATCCTCACAGGAGATACAAAAAACTTAATCGTGGTTATCACATGGTGAAATGGCTCATGATTACTTAGAATTATGACCAATTGTGATCCCCATGAACCGGAACTTAGAACAGTGACCGCCTTGTGACTCACCATCGACTATTCTATATACGACAATCACATAAACTTGAATCCACCACTTTATAGGCTTCAATATCGCGTTGAACTCCACGGACATCACGTCCAAATCCTCTTGACGATGTTTGTTACACTAAGAGGGGTGAATTAGTTAAAAATTTTTAACTCCTTTTCGACAAACTCCGCAGCGGAAGAAAGCTTCTGTAAAATAGAACTTTACGGATAGACTTATGTAAGACATAACGTACGAATGTAATTGCGAATTGAATTGATTTACGCGTGGATATTTATAGTAGTTCGGCAAGCTTTGCCTACGTCCACCAAAAATTGGATGGTTATCACTAAAACGAAACATAGTGATACATAAGGTGATACGTGATCGACCGGCCTTCTACAGCACAGACCAGAAGGTTCTGCACTAAAGGTAACTTTACAGCACAGACCAGAAGGTTTTGCACCAAAGGTGACTCGGTGTACATGTTAACGTGACTAACAGGCGGTGTCCATCAGGCGGTGTCCTCGCCTGTACAACAACCCACTGTGACTTCCCTCGAGACTTTTCACTCCGGCTACGTCTCCACCTACACAGCAATCGACTGCGACTTCCATAGGACGTTTCACTCTAGCGGTATCCCCACCTGCACAACAACTTGCTATGACTTCCCTTGCGCGATCCCTCAAGACAGCGACTAAGCAGACACAAAATCCCTGCCTAAGGTTATCCTACACACACAGAACGCTCCATAGAAGCTGGTCAGTCCCTCATCTTCTGTGCTCCTAGGGTATCTACCCTTCTCTCCGGCCCACTACACATTGGTCACGCCAGCAACCTGCCGCATACCTCCACCAACGTCTCTTGTAGCCTCCAACCAAAAGTCCCTCGTGGACCGCAGGTCACTCTCCCAGAAGACTTCACCAACGATGTAGCCTTCTACAGCTCACGTCCCTCCTGTGTGATTAACAAAATTCAAACCAACGAAAAATTACAAGCTTCAACATCTGACAAATGTATCTAATGTCTTCTACTCAATTTACAATGCAACGAAATCCTTATTTATACACAATTACAAAACTCTAAGCATAGAAGGTAGAATTGGCTAATATAGCTTCTACACTTATATGGAAAATGAATAAGTCATTGATATTAATTCTATTAATATGCAAATGACATCTCCCATTGGTAAGTATCAGTTGGGAATGAAATCTGATTAAGAAAAATTAATTTAATCATATCCCTATGGATAAACGTTGCAGAAGGTTAGAAATTACGAAAAACCTTCTATAAATGAAAATAATTAGAATTAATTTCTACAAGTTATTTCGTCAGATTTATGATGTCCATTTCGATGAATCTGGACAAATAACATGTTTTTGTTATCCAAAGAAAATTATTTACGGAAGACATGATCCATATGATATATAATCAATCATGTATAACCTATCATAAATAGATAATTTATTTCCTTCAATTGGAAATATATTATTCATAAATAGATAATTTAATTTTTTGGTAACCAAATCAATTGATTTTGATTAGATAATTATTCTAATCAATTCTGATAATTTCCATGGAATATTCATGTTTAATTTCCTAATTAATTATTAATTACAAAAATATTTTCTTGTAGAAAGTTCACATCAGGAGTAGAGGATTGTCTTCTGCTTCACAGAAGGTCAAGGCTCATCATCAAAACCACTTCAACAATGTTATTTTTATGTACATGTGTAGTCGAATGGAATTCGACGTGCCTTAGGTCCTTTGAACTTTAAGATCGAGCATGGAAGATGTCCAACAGCCGCAGCGGATATATGGTTGTGTTAACCTTAATTTTGATGATGAGGTTGAGAATCTATGTTATAAAATCATAACACTGTTTTGCTGTAATGCTTCACTTGTCCTTGATGATGAGCTTGAGGAATATGATGTTGCGTTATAGTAAGGTGTCGCTGTAATACTATGTCAGTTCTTCTATTAACATGGAAATAATTTTTTTCTAGAATAATATATTGAAATAATTCGTATTTCAAATTGTCCAAATTAATCTGATGCTTTAATTATTATATGGCCGTCCTAAATATTCTAATTGAATTTAAAATATATTTTTATAATAATTATGGTAATAAAGCCTCTAATTGTGAAAGTTAATCAAAATCCTTTCGATTAATTTCTTCCATAAGAGGAACGCTTATCGTTAGTGATGAGCTTGAGCAAAGTGTTGTTGACCGACAGCTAGTGTGAGCAGTATGTTGCTACTGTCTTGTCATGCTTATTCACTAAATATATATAAATCAATATTTCTTATTTATTTTATATTTTTAATTAATTCAGAATATATGTCTAGATGTCTAAATATATTAAATTTGATTTGGACATTCCAAATTTAGGCAACTCAATATTATAATATTAGCTTCCAAGTTAAGATATGGAAACCTCTGATCATCTACAGTAACGTTACGTTGCAAAGAGACAAATTGTAAAATCAATAATCTTGATTATGATTATACTTTAATAATTGATCTTATAAGATTATTATTAGGTCAGTTAACTTATAAAACATGGAAATAAATATTCTCATTCGGATGAGATAAATTAATCGAGAGAAGTTATTGTTTGAGAACTTTCATTCTCGGGCGTAGGGATCGTTGAGCAGGCATATGCTTAAAATTGTCTGTAATTTTGGAAACAAATCAAGGAAATCAACCTAATGAACCTGGACACCTCCCACGAAGCTTTTCCCATAAAAATTAGACAAGGCTCTCAGATCAAGAGTATTTGTGTGGTCTGTGTGGTTATCCAAAGCCTGTGTGATCTATGTGAAGCTTTAAGGATTTGTGTGAGCTGTGTGATCGTCGGATTTTATGTGGTATGTGTGGTTATCCCTTAACGTTGTCTTTGTGTTTTGATAGATAGGTTTACACTAAAGCGACAACGTGCTACGCGAGAATCCGTTGAGCTACCAACTACTGAGCGTGAGCATCTATTTGCTGTAAACGAGAAGGTGTCCACTGAGTGAGGAGATAATCGTTGCATCTGAGGGATCTCTAATTTATTCAATGATTCTTATGAGAAACTGAAAGCCTAGTGCCAGGGCGTTTTGCACCCATTATATTATATAGTGGAATCACCTCGTTGATGGAAAGTAGACGTAGGTCGATTAAGGCCGAACCACTATAAACTACTATGTCCATTACGATCGCGCAAACACTCATACGAAAACCTACTCAACCAAATCGTAATGCTTATAGCGAAACAGATCTCATAATCTAAGAAATGCTCTTGTGATACAGTACGCTTCTGCTTACACTGAGAAAGGGCAAAAAAAGTTACAATCAATCATTCACCTCATCTTAGTGCACCTGAACGATCCAACGGGTTCCTCTAGTTAGATCGATAAATATGTTGTTCGGATAAAGATATCACGAAAGATGATGAAACGAAGCTCGTGTCCGTCAGGAGTCGTGTCATGCCCGACGGCTTGTGTTGAAGAAATGGATGCTTAGAGAGTGGTAGTAAAATGCAAACACTAGTTGTTTAAGGGACAAAGATGTAAATGGATATGAGCCATTACATTAGACCGACATCATATGATCAATCGTTCATATATGAAATACTAAGTTGTTATTGTAAACTTAAAGAAGCATCCATAATTTGACGGCCGCTGTCACGACTAGGCCAGGCCATCACAATTGCTTCAGTGAATGGAGAAGTCATCCGTACGGCATTCATACACAGGCTCGAATGTTGCTGAAAATGTCTTTGATCAGCACGGACTTAGTTTAGACCACCTCGGTGTCATCAGTAACTCATAATGTCGTTCCTGAGGGCCCAATTCCCTCTGTCTTATAGTCCCTACCTATATCTCTCCAGCGCCGATCGCAGGTAGAACTGCACGATTGACCGGGGTAGTATAAGTCGAGGGGATGTGCCAAATGGACCTCAAATTCGAGGTTCGTCGGCATTCCGAATTCGTCAGGACCGATGGCCATTGGTTCCGATTGGAAAGCCGGCTTTTGTCGATCACAAGTCTATTTTTGAAATCATAGAACATTTGACCTGACTTTTCCCATTTTATCCAAGGGTTGCTGACCTATCATATGTCCCAATCACAATTAACAAAGACTCTATCATAAGGAATTTAGTTTTAACAGTACTCTGCAGGACTATGGCAGCAAATAGCTACGAGGTGGTCTGCGGAATCTTGGCAACTATGAAAGTTTCACATCTGTTTCATTTATTTGTTGAGTAGGGCGAGCTTGAGAAGATTTGCAAAGTTTTTCCGTACATGGATGAAGCCAAATAACGTAAAACACAATTGGAGATCGCAGTCTTTTTATCCAGTGGCAAATTAAAACATGACCATGATGAATGATTTTCCGTCGATCACAATTAGTCGGCAAGCCTGACAGAGCTATAGCGATTATTCAACATATCATATTGTTCAATGGATAGTTAATTACGAGGTGGATACCGACGACCAGTCTTGTTAAATACAATGAAGTTTCTCGGATCGGTGGGAGGACCGATCAACAGCTATGAAAGATTATCCTATTGATCTCATGAGTAATGAAATCAATGTTTTATAGTTTGGAGAACTCGACTATATATACTTAGAAGCATTCCTGACCGTTAGCCAAACGAGTTAAAGCTATCCGATAAATTCCGATTGACCATCCATGGCGTCATTTGGGAATATTGCATTCTTTTTGGTCGCTTTGATCACCTGCTGCTTCATGCCCGTGGACAATAAGCCGAACATCAAAATTATCGATCTACAATGCTTGGTGAATGATGTGGAAGAAGCTGGGGATGCAGAGCTCACGATTAGTGACGTGACAGAGCATCCAGTGGCCAATACTGCCAACAATCTGTACAACTACGAGTACCACGAAAAGGTGGGAGTAACAGCACCTGGGGAAACGGTGCATGCAATGGAGTCCTCTCGAACTACGATTGCACCGTATGCATGGGCATAGCCAAGGACTATCTCATTATGGCTTGCGCGTTCATGGCTGGCGCGCATATCAAGCTCGTAGACTGCCGGATGAGGTACGAGCCATATGAATTTCTTGGTCCCTGGTGAATACGAACTGAGAAAACTGCATCATCCGCTGATGTTTCATAACTTCGACACGCGTCTTAACTACTTTTCATATGTAACCTTACCAAAACACAACAGCCGTTTTCAGTAAATGTTAGACTCGATAAACTGCTGCATATTACTTAAAATAAGAATTCATCCATTTGGGATTGTGCTGATTTCGAAATTTTATAGCACCCACTCAAATAATTCCGCAAAGCTAGTCAGTTCTTCAGAGCAGCCGATTCTCTTTCGCGACATGAGTCGATATCTTGCCATGTCTAATCAAGTTGGTCTCCCCCGTATCGAGCTAATCTTGCTGATTCTGACATGTGCAAAAGCCCACAAGTTAGTTGATTCAGTCATAGTTGACAAGAGACACATAATTATAATGTTGTTGTATTACATGTTATATTAATACATTTGTGTCTTACTCTAAAGAGCCTAGTTAACAAAAACCTCAAGACCAATTTGTGACATAACTTATTTACCCATATCTTCTTACTTGTCTGCATTCGCGATTTATCAACTCGCTTCTTCATAAGTACTTCAAGACAGTTCAACAGTTGTAATAACAGAGATGCACATATGAAAAACAATGGAAAGACAATGTAGAGTGATTCAAAAAGTAGCTTCTTTCACTTAGTGTCCATTTGGAAGTACCGAGCTTAAGAAAAAGTGCTTATTAGAAATTGTTCAAGTTAAAAGGACCAGATGCGGCGGAATGATCTGATCAAGACATCATTACAGGTCATTGACGAGGGGCCAAGTGGTGCACCCGAGGGGTACGACTGGAAAAATGGTGTAGGGGAACTCCAGCCCCTGTTTCAGCTACGCGAGAACGATCTGCCATCCCCTCTTAGAGGCCACTACATCTTCAAAGCGAAATACTTTTTGGCCAAGTAGAAGAAAACACTGAACATGCTATCCTTGAGGAAACAAGGTTTGGAAAGGGGTCTGCTGGTGAATTACTTAGGCCTCCCCATTGCCATAAAGCGATTGTCAGCTGCTGACTGTATCCCCCTGAGTGATGCCATCACAAATCAAGTTAGGAACTGGACGAGCATGAGGCTCTCCTTTGCAGGAAGAGTGCAACTAATTGGCTTGGTCTTATCCTCGTTGCAAGCCTTTCGGTCTTCTATCATCCCCTTGACAATTGAGGTATGTATGAGAATTGATAAAATACTGTGCAACTTCCTATAGTCAGCCTCGCTGCAGGGCACCGGTAAAGCAAAGGTGGCATGGCGAGATGTATGTAAGCCAAAACATTAGGGGGTACTAGGGCTGAGAAGACCTCTGAAATGGAACAAGGTAGCTCTCAGGAAGCACATATGGCAGCTGCTCTCAGCTCCTGATAAATCACCTTGGACAGCATGGATACATAAAGGAACTCAAAAGACGCAAAGATTTATGAATGCCTGATTATATAAGCCACTATTTTTAGCCCAACTTTCATTTGAAATTAACAAAGTAGTCAAAGCCTAATTCAGGCCCACCCTCACTTTTTTAATTTTATTTAATTTCGAATTTTATTTGTTACTTTGTTTTTACGATTTTGGAAGAATAATATCACAGCTCCAAGCGAGATTTCAGGCACGTTAATTCCTCTGATTTCTTATGATTCCTCCTATTCAGAATTTCCTTACTAAGTAATTCTTCCCGAAAGGGGAGAATCTGACACACGATAAAAAGAGGACACGAAGATCACATAGACAGACAGACGCTTCCACAAACACACGAGGGAGACAGAGATACGCTCCTATCCTATCAGACGTTCCTTCCGCCGCCCGCAGCGACCATTTCCAGCGACCCCTAGAACAAACAGGAACCAAACCAACCAGACCCACTACACTCGATTCCTAAGTCGGCGATGATGCCTCAAATCCAGAATCCCCTCTCGCCATTCTGTCATGGTCTCTGGACTCCCCCACGCGGGAAGGCACCCCTCATCACCGAGTTCTTCTACCGGTGACCAGCAGCCTGGACCCAGTCGTAGCTATTCCGAGCGTTCCGCCTCTTCCCAGTTTCAGACAGCGGTGACAACACGCCAAACCCGACCTCCTGAGGGAACCCCGGTCACCGGCAGCCAGACTTACAGTGGCATACCCACAACCAGCTGCATACCTGACCTACCCTGACCAACCTGATCAGGCGCCTCAATCCCGTTGTCATCGTCAAAGACGCCCCCCCCCCCCCCCCCCCCCCCACCGGCGTTTCTCCAACTCCAAACGACCAGCCCCCGTCAGATCCGGGCTCTTCGCCGACCAGTTTCCTCATGACGAGCCAAAGACTCCCCGGACGACTCGCTTCTTGGCGACAGCTCCTCCTATCCCGACGCCGGCTGTCTTGCCCTCGCCCCTCAGCGCACCAATAGGGATGCTCACTTGCCCCCTTGCAGATCGGGCTCCTTCGACTCCCCAGGGGACGCCCAAGCCCCCTCGCAGACCCCGCTCCGCCGACACCCCAGGCAGTGTCCCCACGGCCTCCTCCTGTGGCAGCTTCGGATGAATCCCCACTCTCGCAGCTGTGGCGTCAAGGAGATGGGCTTTCTCCTCAGCATTCCGCAAGGCGAACCTAATCCCTCGTCATCGTCGCCCCTCGACCTCAGCGATCCATAGATCCCTCCTGGCCACATCTCCCGGCTCCAAAGCAGCCACAACCGCACCACCTGATGGACCCCATCAAACAACGGCGTCCTCCCTACCCGCCAACCTCAGCCCCCATGCCAAAGTTGCGACCAGGTCCGACGTGAAGACAAGGGCACCAGCTCTCCATCCGCTGGAAGTGAGGACAACGTGGATGTCCGGGAAGCTTGATCCCGTCCAGGTTCATCAAAACCTAAAATTGATTTTATCTCTCTCTGACTCATAATTGAGTTTGTGAATTTCTTTATTATTATTATTATTATTAAAAAACACTTAATTTGATTTATTTTAATATTGCATTTTAACGACATTTTTTATCACCGTATCTTTTGGTATGATTTATTTATTCTTTTTCTTTTTTTAAACAGTCAAAGTCTATAAATTTTATTTTATTGAATATTGTTTTAAAAAAATGTTTAATGTCTTCATCTATTGTACAAATTAACATGTATGTACTGAGGCAATTTTTTTTTTTAAAGAAATTAAAAGAAGGCTTTCAACATATCTCAATTTAGCCCCCTTATGATTTAAATATCCATTTCATCAGCTCGGGTGCGTATCATCTTTAACATAATACTTTTTTTTTTGTTTAATTTTGATTTTAATTGAATGTTAGTTACTTTGGCCAAGTGTCGGGAATCATTTTAAGCAAGTTACTATCTTTTAAAAATGCTATTTTTTTTATATAGTATCTTTAAATTTTTCATTAAAGGTCTGTTAAATGCGATTATATAACATGATTTTTGTTATCTCGTAGTCACACATCATTTTATCATTTATTTTGCATCAAACCGTACTAGATATTCGAGGTGGTACTAGATATTCGAGGTGGTATTAGATATTCGAGGTGGTACATGAGGGAGGTGCGGGCCTCCTATTTTTCTTTATTTCCACATGGGTCGTGGTCCCAAATGCATAGGCCCACGATCACCACCATTCCCTGCTCCCTTTGATCTCACTAATTGTCTATGCCTCGGGTCCAACGCCCGTAAACCATTGACATGAGTCTAGAGTCATGCCCGTATCGGATCCAATACTCGTTAACTAAAAGCAAATTTTTGGAGCAAACGTCACATTTTTAAATGTAAGAGTTAGTAATTAGGAATTCTCAAATCCTACTTTGGTTTATCTACTTAAACCATGTATAGTTTACCTAGATTAAACAATAATATATTTTCTAGTACCATTTTAGATGAGGAACTGACGACACGAGCCGCTTCCGATTTCTCCTAAAAGTTCCTTCTTCGGATAATGCTTCGCCCGAGCAGGCCTAGTTAGGGACCTAGGGAGGGATCACCCTGGCTTCCTCCGCAACGTCTGACGCTCGAGTCGTGACGTTGACCGGTTAGGTCTTGAGGGAGCGGACCCGGATGCGCGAATCGTCCGAACCGTCACTTACGTACTACGTCGGAAGGCGCGTGTACGATGCTTTAAGACCCCAACAAAATGCTCATGGGTATAGCGGTTGGGGGACGATCTGGGTGATTGTGAAGCAGGATTACTATTCGGTAGTGCAGAGCTTTGGCCAATTATGCTTCGGCCACCATGGTTTCAGGAACAGAAAGGACAATTCTATATTCCAACTTAGTGTGTTGGTTAGAAACTGAATTGCCCCGACTAGGCCCAGGCCAATTGGTTGGTTCGTGTGAGAGGCACCTGTAACCTGCGATTCTCTTTCGTTCTATGGTCGCTAGTTAAGGGAAGGCTTCTTACAAGAGAATTCTGGTTCCGGTTAGGGTGGTCGTTAACTAAGAATAACAAATAAATGAATTTAAATTAACAGGGTACGAATAAACTCAAAAAATTTTAGGGGAGGAAAAACGAGGGACGAACACGTGCCGATGGCGATGCGGGGGTTACTCCTCATTCCCCGCCACAAAACGCCAATTTCAACGGGTAGGAAATTCACTTCCCACCCTCTCCCTCTCCCTCTCCCTCTTCTGCTTCCTGAAGACGGTAGGGCCGTTGTGCAACCTTTCCGGTAGCCAAGAGAAGGGGGTCGGGTGGGTAGAGGAGTTTTGATCACCTTCCTCATGGATAACCAGCCAGCTGGAGGCAGAGGCACCGATCAGACGATCTCTGACCGACCCATGCGCGTCTATGCAGATGGGATCTACGACCTCTTCCATTTTGGCCACGCTCGCGCTCTCGAACAGGCCAAGCTGTCGTGCGTGCTTCCCCTGTTTATGTTTTTTGCGATTTCTTTTGTGATCCGTCCAGATGGATTCCAGCTGTGAATCTCTTTTGTCTTTGCTGGATAGATTTCCCAATACGTATCTGCTGGTCGGATGCTGCAACGATGAGGTAACTCACAGCTACAAGGGCAAGACAGTCATGACAGAGTCCGAGCGATATGAATCGCTTCGTCACTGCAAGTGAGTTGTCCAGCGTCTGTTCCTGTTTGTTTTATTTTGCAGATTTCGATGCCTTTGGTGATCTGGGTGCTGCCAGATACATTGTTCGAACAGTTTTGTCCTGACTGGGTGTAGAATTGGTTTCCTCTCAGTGATTGTGTTGTTTTGGCTGATTAGCCACTGCAGTGAGATCAAAAAGGTCATCATTTGCTTTTGCTGTCAGATGGGTGGATGAAGTCATTCCTGATGCGCCTTGGGTGATAAATCAAGAGTTTCTCGACAAGCATAAGATTGATTATGTTGCCCATGATGCTCTCCCGTAAGATAACTACTTGGATATGGTTGTTGACAATTCAGCTTCAATAGGCGTGATTAATTTCGTCGGGATCCCACTCTCATTCCCTACACATTCTGCAGTTATGCTGATGCCAGTGGAGCTGGAAATGATGTATATGAGTTTGTAAGTCGGTGCTATTCTTGCCGTGTTTCTATGTGAATTACCTTTTTCTTACACTCGTTATCTGTCTGATCAACGATTGTTCACAGGTCAAAAAAGTCGGGAAGTTTAAAGAAACCATGCGCACCGAAGGGATTTCCACGTCCGACATTATAATGAGGATCGTAAAGGACTACAACCAGTATGTCCTGAGGAACTTGGATAGGGGATATTCAAGGAAGGAGCTTGGTGTTAGCTATGTCAAGGCATGAATTCGATTTTCTTCTAGCAACGATTTTGATATCTCCCTCACTGAATGGGAACACTGACTTACTGCATTTTCCGTCTTTCGCTTCTGCTGTGCCATTCTTGGAGTATGTAAATTGTTGGCATCGTTTGTCGATGAACACATTTGTCTGTCTTGTTGTCGACAGGAGAAGCGTCTGCGAGTGAATAGGAGACTGAAGAAGTTGCAAGAGAAAGTAAGGGAACAGCAAGAAAGGGTGAGTGTTGGCCTATTGCTTAACATTTTATTGTTCCTGTTCATTTGTAAGTCTGCAATTTCTCACAGATGTTTGAACAATCACTCGATTAGAATACAGCTTTCTCTGAATAATGTCTGCATTTATAATGAATGAATCTTACCTTTGGCATCTCCGATAAGTCCCAGTTGTTTATGTTTAGAACGAAATGCTAATGGTAGGAAATACAGAACTGATATCAAGATATTCATTTGTTGAGTATCAGTGATGACTTCCTTGGATCTCCTCAACTTGGGAGTTGTTCTTCACCTTGAGACCAAGAAGCAGGTGTTTGCTTGGTATCATCGCATCGTAACATTTTTGTGAATGTGGTTTCGTGCTCTCTGAGATTGAAGCTGGTGTTTTCTTGTAAAGAAATGCGATGAACTTACCATATCTGATTCCGATCTCTGCTTTCCCTGCAATTCCTGTTCCTGACTTGGGCGTTTGCTTGCTATCTGTTTACAGATCCAAACCGTGGCAAAATCTGCCGGCATGCACCGTAACGAGTGGGTGGAAAATGCCGACCGCTGGGTTGTGGGATTCTTAGAGATGTTCGAAGAAGGCTGCCACAAAATGGTGAGTAATCAGTCTGCCACCACCCTTTCTTCACAGTGATGGGTCGGATTTCGTAACCAAGAACCATTCATTTTCATCCGCGATCAGGGAACTGCAATCAGAGCTAGGATCCAGGAAAGCCTGAGGGGTCAGCTGTCCAGAGAATCCCCATATCTGTCACTGAGCAGAAAGCTCGACCTAGATGACGACGAGGAAGACGAAGACGAGGACGAGGACGAGGATGAATGCTACGATGAGGACGACGAGGACGACGACGACCTCGAATACTATGACTACTACGAGAACAACTCTTAGAAGAATGGTACAAGAAGATGTAGATTATGGATGATGCCTATTGAATTATTACTTGGCAAGAATTACGACAATTGTTTAGTAGAGTTGCGTGTCAATAGAAGTCGTGTTTAAAATTTAAGATACATGGATGGATGGTGGTAATAAAATACATAAAGTCACAAAGAAGATGAAGATGGGCGTGACATAATGTTGTTTGGACCGGACCACCCGCGACGAACCAAACGTTCGATATTTGGCCTCTCCGCCTAAGAGATCTCCGAAAACATAGTCTTTCATAGACCACTCGCTACACTCGAAACACCAGCATTCCTGACGCATAACGTGAATTGCATCTTTTTGACGAGTAGCAAAATTCTCCTTTTTACTGAAAGTGATCGATCATTTTGACGTGATCCTAACTGATTTGATCTGAATATTGACCGTGAAATCGATATCTCCGAATGTTATATTTGGTGCGCGTCTTTTGCAAGTACCATATAAATTCGTACCGGGTGGTTTTGGGTGCGATTTTAATGTCATACATGACTCGGCGGTAAGGAATTCCGTGGGCCACCGACCAAAGAAGAAACCTAATCGCGACTATTCTAACAATTCTGATGCGTGACGATCGAAACAAAATGTAAGATGTTGTAATCGTACTTACGCGCCAACACTGTTATAAACTCCTTTGGACCCCTAAAAAAGGGTTGACTTTTGTAACAGCAATTAGTATTCTAGGACAACTCCCAATTATGACATTTTTATGTCGACATTCTGGCGACACCTTTTCAAAATGGCTTCAGAATGCTTCACTCAACGACTCCTCACCTAATAATCACACACACAGTATGTCATTAATTATCCCATCCAAAACATTCTGACTATGGCGGAAAATTTCATGGCGATGGTCCGATGTTGTAAGGATGTGCTCATTTCATTTCCATCTGTTTATAAAAGATGGTTCATCTTAGCCGTATTTAAAAGCCAAGCTTTTCTATATAATTCATTGACAGATAGGGCTAGGAAGATTCCCCGGGCACTTGTTGAAGCCATGGAGGGGTTGCCTGACTGCCGTTTGTGCATGAATGCGGTTTTCTTCTTGTCGATCGTGATGGTGCTCCCTCCCGGGTCGATGGGGGAGTGCACGTGTGACCCCGGCGATCTAGGGAGCAACACCGGCACCTTGAACTACAAGATTGCCGCGCTCCTTTCGATTCTTGTTGCCAGCTTGGTCGGGGTGTGCCTTCCGATGCTGGGGAAGCTGTTCCCCTCCGTGAGCCCAGAGAAGGACACGTTCTTCATCGTCAAGGCATTTGCGGCCGGGGTGATTCTCGCCACAGGCTTCATCCATGTGCTCCCGGACGCGTTCGACAAGTTGACGTCTCCATGCCTTAGTCAGAACCCATGGGGTAATTTTCCATTCACGGGTTTCGTCGCCATGATGGCGGCGATGGGCACGCTCATGGTTGACACGTATGCAACTTCTTACTACACGAGGAGACAACTTGGGAAGGGGGCAGCAGTTCTGGTCGGAGACGAGGAGCAGGTAGTTGGTGCCGGGACAGAGCTCAAGGTGATTGGCCATGTTCACGGTCAGGCGGAAGCGCATGCACATGGTCATGTTCATGGCCACGGGGATGCCCACAGCCACATCCACAGTTCCGGTCCTGCCGAACTTTTACGCCACAAAGTCATATCCCAGGTACTGTAAATTGCCAAGTGCACGCATAAAATATGTATGTCGAATTCTAGATGAACATTCGATGTATTTAAAATTTTTTGTGGAATTATATTTTGCAGGTGCTTGAGCTTGGAATAATTGTGCACTCGGTGATCATAGGGATGTCGCTCGGGACATCCGGGAGTTTAAGCACGATCAAGCCCTTGATGGCGGCTTTGACCTTCCACCAATTCTTCGAAGGAATGGGGCTCGGGGGCTGCATATGCCAGGCCAAGTTTGGGTATAGGACGGTGGCGATCATGGCAATCTTCTTCTCGCTGACCACGCCGGTTGGGATCGCAGTCGGGATAGGGGTCTCGAAAAGCTACAAGGAGAACAGCCAGACGGCACTCGTGGTGGAGGGGGTGATGAACGGGGCATCCTCCGGGATACTGATATACATGTCGCTGGTGGACCTGCTGGCGGCAGATTTCATGAACCCGAAGATGCAGAGGAACGGGAGGCTACAGTTTTGGTCCAACGTCTCCCTCCTCTTTGGGGCTGGCTGCATGTCTCTGTTGGCCAAGTGGGCTTGAACCGAATTTTAGCCGTCCGATGATTTGAAAAATTTTGTCTTTTGTTAGTCAATATTTGAATCAAGAAATATAATATAAAAAGGTTGATGAATTATAAGGATATGAAGTGAAATGGTCGTGGGGGAAAGTATTAGTTTTTACTATTTTTTACCATCGTATTTTTTTTTTAAAATATATACAATAATTTACCCAAATTGAATTATTAAGGAAAACGAGAATTTCATATCAATGTAATGAATAAAAAAAATCCAAAATTTTACACATGTAGCGCGTGAATTCTTGACCTTGAATCGGTCTAATAACCATAAAATGAATACCGAGAGATGAAAAAACTTACTACCAACCTTTCAAAATTTGTTTATAAAATAGAAAAAACGTTTTGACTTTTATATGTTTCCCAGATGAGAATAACACACAAAGCTCCAAGATAATAACTCACTGAACAAAGACTTTGTTAGAAAAAAGAACAAAGAAACAAAAAATGAAAGCCAACAACGGAAATTGTTAAATGTTGACGAAACTGGAATATTTGAGAGATGAGAAAAAGTTGGACAAACTAATAAGCCGTACGGTATTTTCCGTAGTTTCATTTTCCATATCTTGACTTTAAGGTTTGACAAATGGGAAAAATTGAACAACTTCAAAATAAGAAACGGACTAAGCAAACAAATTTTCTTCTGAGAAAAAATCAATAAAAAAAAAAATGAGAATCAACAAAAATTCTCATTGAAAATGTTCTTGTGTTTTTAGACCACCTTACTAGGAATTGCTTTTGAAAATAAAGGGCGAAAGAAATATGATTGTGAATAAAGTTCGAAAGAGAACAAAAAAATTGTCCAGTCTGGAAATAATTTAATTAAATGGATCTTTGTCCAGAGAATTGGTAAATAATAATTTGATAGTGCATATTTCGTTAAATAATTCCATTATTTATTTTTTATGAAATCAATCTCAATATTTTTTTTTTTTTTTTTTTTTTACAATTCGTGAATAAATTGGATTCGCAACAATATGTTGCTTGACTGTCTCATAATACTAAGGTCGGTTCAGAAATATTAACTTCAAAAATATGTTAGTAAAAAATGAGCCATTGAATTTCGTTGCAAATCATAGATATGCCTTGATATTATGCTTTAGCCGATGACTCGGAAATAATTTGTTGTTTCTTTTAAGGAGACGAGATGAGATTATTGTCAAGAAAAATATAATTTCCTATTATAGAATGATGAGTATTGAGACATGTTAGTCGAAATCACAGTACGATGTTAATTTTAAATTAGAATAACATTCCTTGTCCTGGGTGTGATTTGCAGGTATTGGATTTGGGCATCACTGTGCATTCGGTGATCATAGGGATGTCACTCGGGGGACATCCGGGAGTTTAAGCTCGATCAGGCCCTTGATGGCTGCTTTGACCTTCCGTCAATTCTTCGAAGGAATGGAACTTGGAGGCAGCATATGCAGGCCAAGTTTCAAGTCGAGGGCGGTGGCGATCATGGCAATCTTCTTCTCGCAGACCACCCTGTTTGGGATCGCAATAGGGATAGGGGTCTCGAAAAGCTACAAGGAGAATAACCAGACGGCACTCGTGGTGGAGGGGTGATGAACGCAGGTTCCTCAGGGATACTGATATACATGTCGTTGGTGGACCTGCTCGCGGCAACGGGAGGCCACAGTTTTGGCCCAACGTCTCCCTCCTCTTTGGGGCTGGCTGCATGTCTGTGTTGGCCAAGTGGGCCTGAATCGAATTTTAGCCCTCCTCTCATTGTAGATAACACATCTTCTTCCTTTTGTTAGTCATTATTGAATAGTTAGTACTCAAACATAATATAACTACCAAACTGGGAATGACCATGGACAGAAGGACGTAATTTTATGCTCACTGTGACCGACTAAAATTTGCTGTATGTTACATCCAAGTCACGCGCCTTCTTCGCTAACGGGCTGTATGAAGTTCCAAGAGCAACATTCTGAAAGCATGATGCTGTTCGTTGTAATATCGTGCATCAAACGGACACTCTCATTCAAATGGGAAATAAAATCAGCGCACAATCGTACCACTACTCCATACCCAACCACACGGACTATCTGTACACGTACTTATGAGTGGTTTCAACCCATTAGAACTCTCTCTTATGGTCCGATGTTATTGAGGATGCGCTCAACTATTTATTTATTTATTTCTGATCGGAATAATTAAAGGTCGATGATTTCCTATAACAAAAAAAAAAAAAAAAAACTGAAAAGAGATCTTAGTCTAAAAATCTATTCGGGATCGAAATCCAACCCAACTGGACTAGACAGCTGGAAAGTTTGTGAAGCCATTATGAATGGGGTGGATCAAAGAAAAGCCTATTAACAATTTTTATGTGGACGAGAGCAGATTATTGACATCGACATCGCACTTGGTTGCTCAAGGTTCTTGATGGGCTACAAGACATTAAGGAGACTAAGATTAAGCAAAAGGAGTGGAAGAGAGTAGATAAGCGAGCCGCCCTTCGACATCGCTTGGTTTATCAAAGTTTCTCTTGAGCTACAAGACATTAGGGAGGGAGACTAGCTAAGCGAAAGGAGGGGACGAGAGCAGATGAGTTACATCGTCGTTTGGCATCACTTGGTTGTTCAAAGTTCCCGATCAACTCTATTATTTCCATCAAAAGATTCGTTTCCATATGTGGCCGTATTTCATTTAATTACATCTATCGCTATCATTGATATCCTACTGATATGATCAGCTCAAGAGGTGTGTAACTGTGACCTTAGGGAGTATTGTCCCAGATCCTTTGGATGAAATCTCCAAGGAATGAGTACGAGGAACAACCTTCGTACAATGCACTCCAGCTGAGTTCACTAAATTCCTTTGCCTTCTTCTTATGTTTTCCGTCGACTTGCGTGAGTTCCTTGATACCTCGTTCGACCTCCGGATACATGACGAGGACGTTCCCCTCCATCCCAAAATCCTTCCTCTAATCCACCGTAATCCTTGTAATGCCATTAAATTAATTAATGAGCCGTAAAGCCCGATTTCCATCCAAAGCCCATTATCCTGAAAAAGGCCAAAGCCCGATTTCCATCCAAAGCCCACCGTTCCGGGAAAGGCCAAAGCTCGGCCCTAACAATGCAAGCCCAACAAAGGCCAAGCTCAACCACATTTTTATTTATTTTATTTTATTTCGTTGTTTTATTTTATTTTCAAGATTATCCGTTCCCTAACGGTCTAAACAAACACGGGAGGGATCGTGCAGGGAGGCTAACAAAATTTGCCACGTGGCAGCCTCGGAGTGGACCAAAGGAAGTGCCGGGGAATCTCACCGAGGGGCAACAGAAAGGGGAAGCCGTTTGAGGTAAAAAATAATAAAAAAAAAAGATAAAAAAAGAAAAAGGGAGGGGGGATCGACGGGGGAGGAGGGGGGCTGGTTCTTCTTCCTTGAAAAATTCTTTTCCCCGGGGGGGACTTCGGAGAGACCTTTTCCCTACACCAGCAGGACCTCAGTAGCTGATTTCAGGACCAACCGGTTTTCTTCAATCACCTCTGCACAAAGGTAAGGAGGAGCAAACACCGGAACCCCCCGTTGGCAACCAATCCAAGCGGAGCAAGAGACAATAACGGCAGGGAGAATGCCTTACCTCTGCTCGCAGCCAGCCTCAACTCACCTTGACAGTGGCAGCAACCGCGAAGAACGGACGACAGCTCCGTTGAAGCTTCGATGCGTCCACATCCCTCCAGTTCTGGGAAACCAAAAGAGAGTCGAAATCACTTTCTGAAGCCTCCCTAGGCCTCTCGGGAGGCCTCCTTTGTTACTGACTTTCTCATTTACTCGTGCAGAGCTTGCAACAAGAGCAATGTAGCCAGCAGCAGCAACTTCGTCCTCACCATCCCCAAACCAGCCGCATTCTAGCTCCACGACACTCTAGGACCAGCGATGCACACCCGAGCTCGACGTCATCCCGACATCACAGATCCCTCCCTCTCCTACGTCGCCCCACCAGTGCCTCTCTTATTGCATCCCCCGGTGACACCCGTCTCCTCAATCGCGAGACTGACGTTCCTAACCAACGCCGCACCTCACCGGTAATAGGCGATCCCAAGGCGTGTCAACCTCCCTGATGTCCGGCGATGCGGGAACGTCCTCAGAATCAGCGTCTTCCTCGGCGCCCCCGGATTCAGCAGTGACGTGTATCTGGCCCCTCCCCCACAGTCCATCTCCTCCGATCCTGACAGCAACGGCTCCCTCCTCCGGCACTCCCCAGTGACGGTTCCCCGGTGCCAGCTATCCCTCCAGCCGTCCTCACTCCAGCAAACCTGCAAATCCAGCGTAGAAGTCCTCCCGACGCACACACGAGTCTCCCATCGTGAGCGTGCGTGCTCGGGAGGTGTGGAGTGGGCTGTTTCCCATCGCGAGCGCCCTTTCTCCCATGAACATTTCCAGGATTCATGTCGATCGAACTCCATTCTCGGTGAGTCACTGCACCAGCAGCTTCCTATTCATTTTGTAGACCCCTTAGACAAATCTAACCTCATTCATTGTTCTTGTTTGCATGAACACACGTTGTGGCATCTTCGAGGCATCGTAACCGGAACTAGCGAGCTCAAAACTATGCGAAATCAGGTCCATTCCCTTCCTATTTCCTCTGTGACTTCGTCAATAGTTTCTGGAATTTGTTTGTGTTGTAAACTGCTCGAACTATCTGCGATTGTTGGGATATACGCATGCTAAAATGGGAATGTTGTTCGTTGCCGCATGTTCCTGACGTTTTCCAGCATAACTTCTTGTCCTGTGCATGGATTGATCTGTTTTTTGACTCCTTGGCTTCCTTTCTCGATGGAGAACAAATTCTCTGTCAAAATGTTTTCCAAACAGACTCGTTTTACCAATGTTTTTCCTCTTCGTATGCTAGAGAACGCAGCTGCCCTATTCTGCGCATCCGTGGAGCGTGCAGCTGCACTCCATCAGGCTTAGTTTCGACTGTACAGCTCGGATTTGCTTAAATCTACTTGGATTCGTTCCCTTTTTGGCTACTCTACAACCTTCGTGCTTTAAGCTTCTCCATTTGACACTTGCTTGACCGAGTTTTGTTTGTTCGAAAAAAGCAGCCTGTTTCTGTGTGTGAGTGGAATAGCTGCCTTTGTTTTTTCGGACATAACTCGAACATCAAAGCTCCATTTCACCTGAAATCGGTTGGAACGGATTTCCATTTAAGTTTTCTAAAACTTTTGTGTTATACGCATTTCTGTTAGACATACACATCCTGGTCAAATCGCTGTTGGAGTGCAGATAGAACAGATGTGCTGTCGCATTTCAGGGAAGATTCATACTGTTATACGAAAAACTTCGTATCTCTTTCATCACGTGCCCAAATTTTACAAAATTAGCACCTTTGAAACCACATTTGAGCCCTCTACAAATCTTATTCTTTGAGTTTTTGCTTTCGGGATCATCTGGTTAGTCTAAACATTCAGAAAAGACAAAGACTTCTAATGTCTCTTGCCCCTTTTGCGGCAGCATGAGTATCTTGTGCACCAGATAGTGTAGTTTACTCATTTGAGTTCTGAATGGATTAAAATTGAACCGAGAGTTAGATCTTTTAATTTAATATAATTTCTGTGTTGTACACTTTTTATTTTGAACAAGTTTAGCCCACAGTCAATCATGGTCAAACTTGATCTGCGATGCTGGCCGATTGAAACACATTCTATTCGAATGTCTAGATTCTCCGCTACGCTGGCAGCAGACTACACATTCATTTTTCCTAAAATTTTGCATCCTAAATTATGATTGAGTTATCTAGCATGTGACAAAATTTCATATTTTTGTGACGAACGAATAAAGAGTTATGAAATTTTCTTTTCTCATCATTCTGCTCGTCAAGGATTGCTTACGCAAGAGACCGAATCACCTTCTTTGCTTTGTAGAATGAGATGCCACCATTGGATTCCTTTGAAATTTTATATTCTGATTCCTCATCAAGATACAGATCTATAGGTTTTTATTTCACTTAGATCGGACGATCCTGAGTGAAGTTATGCTCTTATTTCCAAACCTGCGTATGCTGCATTCTCATCTATGCTACAGCTGACTTTGCGTGTGCATAATTCACAATTCCGCCGTTGGATTTTGCTGATATTTAACAAACAAGCTTTTCATTAACCTGTTTACTTAATGTGCGGTTGGATCTTAAATATTTTGATTTAGTTGAAACTTGTGCTCGTCTCTTTGATTTCGAATTGGACTTTGAAAATGAAAGTCAACTAACCACTCTTATATTTTCTTCGCATGTACACTGAGCATGCAATTTCGGGAGATCAACTCCAGCCTTTCGAAGATCGACTCGAAGGCGCGTGTATCAAACCGCGCGGTTCTACCCCGGTCTAAAAACCGTGGGCTCGAAGACAAAGCGGCCCCAACCGTCATTTCAGGTACAAAGGGGAAGTGCGGGCTTCCCCGAATTTACTTTCAATCCACTTGTAACGGGTTGCGGGCCCAAGTGCATAGGCCCGCAATCACCGCCCCTTCCCCGCCCTTTTGATCTAAATAATTGTTTGTGGATGCGTGCGTGCCTAGGCCTTATGTTTTATGTCGTATGTTCGGTGTTAACCAAACAAACCTAAATTCGGGTCCAACGCCTGTTAAAACGTCGATAAGAGTCCGGCCCACTCCCGGATCGGGCCCAACACCCGTCAATCAAAAGTAACTTTTTTTGGACAAATCGCCACCCTTTTCGCATGTGGTAGGATATTAAGGTTAGTAAATAGGAATCCCCGAACCCGAACTCTGATTTTCCGACTTAAATCATGTTTTTAAATCTAAGTCGGTGGCGACTCCGAACTGTTTTCCAAAGCTAAAACAAACCCCCACTACACACATTTTCGGAGCCATTTAGGATGAGGTGACGGCAGACTCGAGCCGCTCCTTGGGCCCTCCCCTAAATTCGCGATGCGAGGCCTCAACGCAGCCTTTCGCTCGCCACCTTCGGATGGTTGGCGAAACGCCCCGCAGACCCGTTCGCGAATCAAGGGAAGGCCCAACCCTAAGGCCCCTTTCCGCAGCGTCCGGCGTTCGAGCCGTAACGCCGACCGGACTGGGCCTCGGGGGAGCGGGCCCGGATCCTCGGGCTTGCCGGAACCGCCGCCGCGCGCCGCTAGGCCGGAAGGGCGCGCGCACATCCCGGAAACTGTAATGCCTTAAATTATAAGTTGGTCGTGAAGCCCAATTCATTCTTAAAAGTCCAACCCCAACCAAAGTCTAAAGTCAAAGGTCAAAGCCCAATCCGAAGCCCTATTCGAACCCAACTTGAGCCCAATCACATTATTATTATTAATTTCGCTTTTTTTACTTCGAGATTATCCACTACCCCAACGGTTTGAACAGACGCCAACGTCGTGGGAGAGGTACACAATCTTCTAGGAGGCTAAAAAAATTTGCCACGTGGCAGCCTCGGAGTGGACCAAAGGAAGTACTGGGGAATCTCACCGAGGGCCAACAGAAAGGGGAAGCCATTTGAGGTAAAAAATAATAATAAAAAAAAAGGATTAAAAAAAAAGAGAAGGGGGGGGTCGGGTTCTTCTTCTAAGAAATTCTTTTTCAGAGGGGGGACTTCGGACGGGACCTTTTTCTTTTTGGACGCTGATGGAACCTCGGAACAGGCGGCCTCATCACCACCCCGAGTCTTCAGCCTTCCCTGCAACAAGGTACCGAACAATTGCTCCTTACAGAAGACGCCAAAAATTCCGTTCCCTTTGAGCGGTGATGGCTGAGGCCTCTGCGGGAGATGAAACTACACCTACTGCTGGAGTCACCATCGCCATTCCTCCACCCATCGCCGCCGAATTTCTATCACCAGCAGAACCTGCCATGCCTTTCCCAGCATCCGCGTTCCCTCCGTTGCACCAGACCACACTGGCTGTTAGGCAATCCTTGGACGGAGGAATGCCGCCGATGTACATACCGCCACTCGCCGCCTCGATAGCGCCAGCAGTGCAATCCCCTGCTGCTCCATCGACCGCAGCTCCCTTCGATCCTAACATAAATATGCCGGCCCAAGGTGCAAGCAGTTCTTCACTGGGAGATAAGGTGGAGTCTCTTACGGCTGAACTCTCCTCCCTAAAGATAATGATGGCTGAGCTCCTGCAGCGACAATTGGCAGCCACACCTGCTCCTGCCATCTCCCAAAACCCTCACCTTCATCCTGTCATGCCAGGACCTCAAACACCACCATACCCACACTATCCTAGCCTAAACACTCCACCGAACACTTTGCCTTCTTATAACCCACCACACCCTACCTCCTTACAACCCGGTCATACCCGGATCCGCTACCTCCACAAGCGTAGCATCCTTATATAACCCATACATGCGTGGGCCACCTCTCTCCCTTCCTATGCCACAACCATATCTACCTCCATACTACCCTCAGCCAACATCCCAAGGGCCAACTCCCTACCTCCCAATGTCGTTCGGGCAAACTCCCCACACCCAAATGCAAACACCTGGGCCAACTCTTTACCCTCAAACA
Source organism: Melastoma candidum (assembly GCA_023653495.1). NCBI lineage: Eukaryota > Viridiplantae > Streptophyta > Magnoliopsida > Myrtales > Melastomataceae > Melastoma > Melastoma candidum. Next base: position 4,298,134 of record CM042891.1, on the reverse strand, counting down.
ACCTCTACACCTCCCACCTTCAGAATTCCTCAGCCAATTGCCACCCCTTCAGCTCCACATGTGGAACCTACCTTACCAAGCCCGCGAACCCGCAACGCGGTAATCGTCGATGAATTATTTGGTGAACAACAACAAGCTAGCGCCTTCGAGACAAGGCTCGAGGCTAGGATTGCCTCAATGCAGCAGGAGGAGGCTCGCCGCATGGCGAAACTGGAAGAGCGCCTAAAAGCTATCCAGGGGTATCGGGCACATAACTGGGAGTACGCCAACTACCAAATCCCTCAAATACAAGTCCCACCAAAGTTCAAAATGCCCGAGTTCGAGAAGTTCCGCGGGAATGGCTGCCCGGAACTACATTTGAAACACTTCTGCCACAAGATGGCTGTGTATCCGGCGGACGACAAATTCCGTATCGCCATGTTTCAAGAAAGCTTGACAGAGTCAGCATTGCATTGGTACTACACCAAGGATGTTAGCCAATACGCGACGTTCAAAGACCTGGCCCTCGATTTCCTCAATTATTACAGCTTTAATGTGGAGATGGCGCCTACAATCTCGGATCTGCGGAAATTGAGGAGATACCGCGCCGAGGACGTTAAGCAGTTCGCGTACCGGTTCAGGCACATTGCGTCTCAGATCAAACCGGCGCTTACGGAGAGAGAGCTTATCGATGAATTCCTCCAGTTGCTCCCACGTGAATACATGCCCTATATGATCGGGCAGACATTTTCAACCTTCGCTCAGGCAGTCATCAACGCAGACAAACTTGACGGAGTAAATCGAGAAGGGCTAATCCCTTCCCCTTCAGCAAAACCGGCAGTGAAGCCCAGGCCCAAAGAGCTTATCGCAACTGCTGAGCAGAACAGGCAATCGATGAGGGCAACTCCACCCCCGGCTTCGTATGCGCCAAGAACGTATGTTGCAGCCGCGCTTAGGCCTCCAGCACCGGCAGCAACTCGTTTCAGACCCCCCGTTAATATGGCAGGACAACAGCAGCCAAGGCCTGCACAAGTGGAGCGTCCACGACGAAGGCTGGAGGACTTGACTCCAACGCCTGATCCCCTGGATGTAATGTTTGTTCGATTGAGGGACATGGGTTTTATCAAGCCCGTTGAAGCCAAAGCCACCAATCCCTCATCGTTTGGATACAACCCCAAGGCAGTTTGTCAGTACCACTCGGGAGCAATGGGGCACGACACCAAGGATTGTATTGCCTTGAAGTTCAAAATTCAGAACTTGTTAGATGAGGGAGCCATCACATTTTCTGCACCTGCGGCTACCCCGAATATTAAGAGCAATCCTCTTCCGGAGCACGTGAATTATATCAGGGCAATTTCTTCTCCGTTTTGGCCGAACATGAAGAAGAAGTGAACATGTATGAATTTGAATACGCACAACCAAGGAGTGTCAATGTCATTAGCGCCGGTCGTGGTCGAGGTCAAGGCCGCAGCCAAGGTCGAGGAAGAGGTCGAGGACCCCAGATTAACAGAAAGGCTCAGCGCACATTCATGCCTGATGGGTTTACATTGGTTCCTCGTCGACCGCCGAAGACGCCTCCAAGGACCGAAGTACCGCCTCCAAACAGGCATGCAGATTCCCCTGCTACGAGCGAAGAAGTGGAGGGGGAACAAGACGAGAAGACAAGGACACAAGAGTCCGAGGAAGAAGTCTATATGATGGAAGCGTCGATCCCGACCGAGCCAGACATGCCTCTCGACGGGTGAAACTTTCCATCTTTACTTTTCCGCACTTAGATAGATAGAGTCTAGAATAGGTTACCTTGCTACATTCTGGTCGCGGACTAGCAAGGTTGTCTATATGTAACGCGACCCCTAGGCAATACCTAGGGCGTTTGTGGGATCGGGCCGCTGATGTTCAGGGCGAATCCGATAAAACGATGAGGGACCCGCTGAGTCCTGATCCCACATTATTTTCTTTTGGTCAAAAGCGCATGCCTTATTATGAATTGTTGCATGAAACAATATTTCAAATAACTCATTTGAATACATCACTCTAATTCCTTCTCCTTTTCAGGAACGGCGCTTCGGGTACACCCGGGAAAACCTCTGAACAAGACAGAGAAACAATAAATGACCCGAAATCTATAGACGGGTATTACGGTTTGGAGCAGGGTCTTCAACGACATGAGGAACCAAAGGACCTTACATTACAAAAACCAGTTTCAATTAACATCGGAACTGAAGATGACCCCAAGGAGTTGTTCATCGGTGTAGATTTATCAGATGATGAAACCAAGGATATTGTTAACCTTCTTAAAGAATTCTCTGATGTGTTTGCTTGGTCATATGCAGATATGCCGGGACTAGATCCAGAGATTGTGGAGCACAAGATTCCTACCGACCCATCTATTCACCCTATAAAGCAGAAGCAACGTCGATACAAGCCTGAATTAGCCCTTGCCATCAAGGAAGAAGTAGATAAACTACTGAAAGTCAACTTTATTGAGGTGGCTACCTATCCACAGTGGATCGCTAACATAGTCCCTGTCATCAAGAAGAACGGGAAGGTCCGAGTCTGAGTCGATTACCGCGACCTCAACAAAGCAAGTCCCAAGGACGACTTCCCACTCCCACACATCGACTTACTGGTGGACAACACCGCCGGATTCAACAGATTCTCTTTCATGGATGGATTCTCTGGTTACAATCAGATTCGCATGGCCGAAGTAGACAAAGAGAAGACAACCTTCACGACACCCTGGGGCACATTCTGCTATCGGGTCATGCCCTTCGGGCTCAAGAACGCTGGGGCAACCTATCAGCGTGCTATGGTGGTCCTTTTTCACGATATGATGCATCGCGAGATTGAAGTCTACGTCGACGACATGATCGCCAAGTCCAAACAAGATGAGAGCCACACTGTCATTCTTCGAAAGTTATTCGAGCGGCTTCGTAAATACAAGCTACGTCTCAACCCCGCCAAATGTGTGTTTGGGGCAACTTCAGGCAAACTCCTCGGTTTCGTCGTCAGCAATAAAGGCATTGAGATTGATCCTGATAAAATCAAAGCAATTCGTGATCTCCCAGCTCCAAAGTCAGTCAAAGAGATCCGTGGCTTCATGGGTCGCGTTAACTACATCGGAAGGTTCATATCCAACCTAGCCGACAGAACCACCAGTTCTCATCCCTCCAAAGCCGGGGCATCCTCTCACACTCTATCTCACAGTCAGAGAAGAATCATTTGGGGCCATGCTCGCCCAACAATTGCCGGGTGCCAAGGAACATCTACTACCTCAGCAAGAAATTTACGGATTGTGAGTCGAGATACACAACTTCCGAGCGTACTTGTTGTGCTCTCATTTGGGTCCTTCACCGACTCCGACAGTATACTCTGCACTATGAGATCCTGTTAGTATCCGAAAATGATCCACTCAAATATCTCTTCGACAAGCCAACACTGATGGGAAGAGTCTCTAAGTGGCAATTACAGCTTGCCGAGTTCGACATTCGATTCCACTCCACGAAGTCAGTGAAAGGGAGAACGATCGCTGACCATATTGCTGAATATCCAGGAACGGATGATTCCTCTTTAGAAATCGGATTGCCGGACGAGAACATCCTGCTCATGGAACAGGAATCAAGATGGAAGATGTACTTCGACGGTGCAGTGAATTCCTCAAGATCAGGAATAGGAGCTGTTGTAATCTCCCCAGATGGACAATATTACCCGACAGCGGCCAAAGTCACATTTCCATGCACGAACAATATTGCCGAGTATGAAGCATGCATCCTCGGCCTACTTCGCGCAATCGACATGCGGGTTAAACTCCTGAACGTTCATGGAGATTCGGCATTCATCATCTCCCAGACGAATGGAGCTTGGCGCACTCGAGACCCAAAGCTCATTCCATATCAGGATTATCTACAAACGCTAATCCGACAATTCACTGACATTGAATTCAACTACCTCCCACGAACTGATAACCGATTTGCTTATGCTCTTGCAGTGCTCGCATCGATGATTCCGTTAGCTGGAGAAATGAACATCGAGCCTCTACGCATCAATATCGCTGATGATCCGAGCTGCATGCACGTTGAACAAAGTCAACCAGAAGATGCTCTACCTTGGTTCACGGACATCAAGAATTATTTACAATCAGGAGGATTTCCCCAAAATAGCACAGGGAAAGAACGCAAATTCATACGGAGGATAACAAAAAGCTATTTCCTGGACGGGGATACATTGTACAAGAAATCCTTCACGACGGCCCTCATGAGATGCGTCACCAAGCAAGAAGCTGATGCTCTTATTGTCGAAGTACATGAAGGGGTTTGCGGACCACACATGAATGGATACGCTCTCGCCCAGAAGATAATGCGACAAGGGTACTATTGGCTCACAATGGAAGCCGATTGCATCAAATACGTCAAAGCGTGTCACAAGTGTCAAATTTACAGCAACAAGGTACATGTGCCTCCAACAAGACTCTACCCGCTATTTGAGCCATGGCCATTCTCAATGTGGGGCATGGACGTAATCGGGCCAATCAATTCCAAAGCGTCAAACGGACACCGATTCTTGCTGGTCGCAATCGATTACTTCACCAAGTGGATTGAAGCCCAATCCTTTAAAGAAGTTACAGCAAACAATGTCGTACGTTTCACGAGGGCGAACATCATCGCCAGATATGGAGTTCCGGAGCTATTGGTCACAGACAATGGTTCAAACTTCAACAGTAAACTGATGGGATCCTTATGCGAAGAATTCCGGATTAAACATCTCAACTCTTCACCATATCGTCCACAAATGAACGGCGCAGTCGAAGCCGCTAACAAGAACATGAAGAAGATTCTTCAGAAAACAACAATTACCTATCGCGACTGGCACGAGAAGCTCCCTTTTGCGTTACTCGCCTACAGAACGACAATGCGCACTTCAACTGGGGCAACCCCCTTTGAGCTTGTCTATGGCACTCAAGCAGTCATTCCAGCAGAAGTCAAATTACCGACTCTCAGGATATCATCCCAAAGCAACATGACAGAAGAAGCAAAGGTCGACCATCACCTCGCCCACCTCGACTTCATTGATGAGAAACGACTTGCTGTAGCTCACCACATGCAATGCTATCAACAACGCATGTCTAGAGCATTCAACAAAAAGGTCAAGCCGATCAGATACAGACCAGGTGACCTCGTTCTTAAAAGAATCCTACCAAATGTCAAGGATCCACAAGGGAAGTTCGCTCCAAACTACGAAGGACCATTCGTCGTTAAGCACGCCTTCTCAGGAGGAGCAACCATCTTAACAAAGATGGACGGAGGAGACCTGCCACAAGCAATCAACACAGATGCTCTCCGACGATATTACACCTAAGCAGCGTCAAAGCCAAGAACTCCAAAGCAATATATCCCCAGGGAGTCGATTAGAGCAAAGATGCTAGCAAATGAAAAAGGAGAATTATACAAACAACATTCTCGTTATCAAGAGTTAAACGAAATTACATGAGCTTATTTCGTTTACGTCCTTTGTCTCGTGGGCAGGTACAAGAGCTTCTCACACAAATGGCACAAAACTCCTATGACAAAGGCGAGGGCGGTAGGGCGGAAAAGCTTCAAGCCAAAGTCCCGCAGCAATTTCGTCAAACCTTCGATTCCATCGGACGAAGACGCAATGACGAAATCATATAAGAGGGAAGTACCAAAACTCTACTTCACCTTTCTTACAAATGAAGTTACACGAGCAAACTTCATTCTTACTCTAACAGGAACAAGTCGCATAAACTCACTTGTTTCTCGTCATCTGTTTGATAGGTACATGAGCTTCCTTACACAACAGACGTCAAGCAAGAGTAACTATCTCGTCAATCCTTTGATTCCTACGGACAAAGATGCAATGACGAAACACATAGAAAAGGGAAGTATCAAAACTCTACTTCGCCTTTCGTATAAATGAAGTTGCATGAACAAACTTCATTCCTACTTTAAAAGAAAACAAGTTACATGAGCTCACTTGTTGTCTGTCCTTTGCTTAGGGTAGGTACATGAGCATCCTACATTTTGGACAAAGGCGCGGGCGGTTGGGTGGAAAATTTAGAACCAAAGCTTCGAAATTGCCTTTGTCGTCACCCAAAGATGACCATACCAAAAGGGAGTATCATCTGCACTGCTCTCTAACAAAATTTCTCATATTTGCCCAGGTGGAGTCGTATCTCCGTTTCCCCAGCTGGAGTCCTGCCTTCATTCAAGCTTATTACATGCATCGCATTCCTCGATTATCATTGAGACGGATATATCCATTTCATTTCCCTAGCGGAATTTTACTTCATTAACTGCCCAAGCAAGAGTCGAAGTACATGAACTAACTTCGTCTCTGTCCGTTATCAACTGTGTAGGTACATGGACATTCACACAGTACGGTACAAACTCCTAGGTAACGGCGTGGGTGGTCGGGTGGAAGCCGTTTGATTCTAATCTCAAAGAACATGACTGGGGCATGAAAGTGCAAACACTCTACCCTCGAAAGTGCACAAGAGCACTACAGAGGTTTGAGTATCTAAACCCATTCATTTCTTAAACATTCGTGTGCTCATTTGCATATAATTTAAAATTATCTTCAATAAAAATGCTTCTAAGCGAGAATGGAGAAGGCAAACCTATTCCTAAACACTTTCCCAGGGTGATGAGCGCAAACACTGTAAGGATTCATACACGAGTCTTCAGGCGGATAACGAATCCTTTGACAAAAGATGCTCTAGACCGGGATGAGATCGAGCATTTCTTCTCTATCCCAAACACGAAACATCGCCCATTGCTAGCCCCTTTCGAGCCAAAGTTGAAGTTTTCGTACACACTACACCCTAAACCCTAAACCCGAAATCGGAAGCAACAGATTGTAGAGGCTACACTTCCTTAAGATTCAAGCGAAGAGGTATCATCGACAGTCAAGCTCACCAGTCGAGTTATTCCAAAGAGCCGAACTCTTCAAAGAACTTCTCAAAAGACACGGATACCGAAGAAAAATATTAGAAAACAAAACGGGACAAATCCCCGTAATTTAGAAAAGAAAGAATTAGCGCAAAGACCAAAGGTCTGCAAAAGAAAGCGCAAAATGAAAATCAAAAGAGCAAAATAAAGCATCAGGGCCGACATTGATGGTCGCAAAAGCAAAGGTGCCACCTTTCAAAGACAAAGCTTTCCCCAAAGTGGATCTTTTAAACCAATTATTCATCACCCAACAAAACACATCAGCTGGTGAGCTATCTGAAGGATGGAGAATTTGCTTGAATGGTGAAACCTCTACGATCCAGTAGTTTTCGATGAGGTCGTTAGACTCTTTCTTTCAAATGATGAATTTAAACCTTCAACATAAAGGCCTTAAGCCAAAGCCGTATTACGACCCAGTTAAAGACTCCTTTGACCGGTACATGAGCATCCAAGTCAAAGGACTTCTAGAATCCAACCGATATGGCTTTCAGAAACGAGAGTAGGATACGAGAGAAGTCAAAAGCCCTCCTTCAATCTCGCTCTGAAGCAATTTTAACAAATCCCATATAATAACGCAATAAATAAAGACGTACATGGATGTCGTAATCATACATGCTTGATTACTCTTTGCTTCATAAGTCATTGTCATGGCTAATGGCTTTTCTTGGTGAGCTCTCAGGATACATGTTGGTCAAAAACAACTCCGAAACTTAACTTAAGGCATTTATTATATCCTTGTGAGAAAATCTTTTCAAAATTCTCTCACAAGGAGGGGCAAACTGTAATGCCATTAAATTAATTAATGAGCCGTAAAGCCCGATTTCCATCCAAAGCCCATTATCCTGAAAAAGGCCAAAGCCCGATTTCCATCCAAAGCCCACCGTTTCGGGAAAGGCCAAAGCTCGGCCCTAACAATGCAAGCCCAACAAAGGCCAAGCTCAACCACATTTTTATTTATTTTATTTTATTTCGTTGTTTTATTTTATTTTCAAGATTATCCGTTCCCTAACGGTCTAAACAAACACGGGAGGGATCGTGCAGGGAGGCTAACAAAATTTGCCACGTGGCAGCCTCGGAGTGGACCAAAGGAAGTGCCGGGGAATCTCACCGAGGGCCAACAGAAAGGGGAAGCCGTTTGAGGTAAAAAATAATAAAAAAAAAAGATAAAAAAAGAAAAAGGGAGGGGGGATCGACGGGGGAGGAGGGGGGCTGGTTCTTCTTCCTTGAAAATTCTTTTCCCCGGGGGGGACTTCGGAGAGACCTTTTCCCTACACCAACAGGACCTCAGTAGCTGATTTCAGGACCAACCGGTTTTCTTCAGTCACCTCTGCACAAAGGTAAGGAGGAGCAAACACCGGAACCCTCCGTTGGCAACCAATCCAAGCGGAGCAAGAGACAATAACGGCAGGGAGAATGCCTTACCTCTGCTCGCAGCCAGCCTCGACTCACCTTGACAGTGGCAGCAACCGCGAAGAACGGACGACAGCTCCGTTGAAGCTTCGATGCGTCCACGTCCCTCCAGTTCTGGGAAACCAAAAGAGAGTCGAAATCACCTCCTGAAGCCTCCCTAGACCTCTCGGGAGGCCTCCTTTGTTACCGACATTCTCATTTACTCGTGCAGAGCTTGCAACAAGAGCAATGTAGCCAGCAGCAGCAACTTCGTCCTCACCATCCCCAAACCAGCCGCATTCTAGCTCCACGACACTCTAGGACCAGCGGTGCACACCCGAGCTCGACGTCATCCCGACATCACAGATCCCTCCCTCTCCTACGTCGCCCCACCAGTGCCTCTCCTATTGCATCCCCCGGTGACACCCGTCTCCTCAGTCGCGAGACTGACGTTCCTAACCAACGCCGCACCTCACCGGTAATAGGCGATCCCAAGGCGTGTCAACCTCCCTGATGTCCGGCGATGCGGGAACGTCCTCAGAATCTGCGTCTTCCTCGGCGCCCCCGGATTCAGCAGTGACGTGTATCTGGCCCCTCCCCCACAGTCCATCTCCTCCGATCCTGATAGCAACGGCTCCCTCCTCCGGCACTCCCCAGTGACGGTTCCCCGGTGCCAGCTATCCCTCCAGCCGTCCTCACTCCAGCAAACCTGCAAATCCAGCGTAGAAGTCCTCCCGACGCGCACACGAGTCTCCCATCATGAGCGTGCGTGCTCGGGAGGTGTGGAGTGGGTTGTTTCCCATCGCGAGCGCCCTTTCTCCCATGAACATTTCCAGGATTCATGTCGATCGAACTCCATTCTCGGTGAGTCACTGCACCAGCTGCTTCCTATTCATTTTGTAGACCCCTTAGACAAATCTAACCTCATTCATTGTTCTTGTTTGCATGAACACACGTTGTGGCATCTTCGAGGCGTCGTAACCGGAACTAGCGAGCTCAAAACTATGCGAAATCAGGTCCATTCCCTTCCTATTTCCTCTGTGACTTCGTCAATAGTTTCTGGAATTTGTTTGTGTTGTAAACCGCTCGAACTATCTGCGATTGTTGGGATATACGCATGCTGAAATGGGAATGTTGTTTGTTGCCGCATGTTCCTGACGTTTTCCAGCATAACTTCTTGTCCTGTGCATGGATTGATCTGTTTTTTGACTCCTTGGCTTCCTTTCTCGATGGAGAACAAATTCTCTGTCAAAATGTTTTCCAAACAGACTCATTTTACCAATGTTTTTCCTCTTCGTATGCTGGAGAACGCAGCTGCCCTGTTCTGCGCATCCGCGGAGCGTGCACCTGCACTCCATCAGGCTTAGTTTCGACTGTACAGCTCGGATTTGCTTAAATCTACTTGGATTCGTTCCCTTTTTGGCTACTCTACAACCTTCGTGCTTTAAGCTTCTCCATTTGACACTTGCTTGATCGAGTTTTGTTTGTTCGAAAAAAGCAGCCTGTTTCTGTGTATGAGTGGAATAGCTGCCTTTGTTTTTTCGGACATAACTCGAACATCAAAGCTCCGTTTCACCTGAAATTGGTTGGAAAGGATTTCCCTTTAAGTTTTCTAAAACTTTTGTGTTATACGCATTTCTGTTAAACATACACATCCTGGTCAAATCGCTGTTGGAGTGCAGATAGAACAGATGTGCTGTCGCATTTCAGGGAAGATTCATACTGTTATACGAAAAACTTCGTATCTCTTTCATCACGTGCCCAAATTTTACAAAATTAGCACCTTTGAAACCATATTTGAGCCCTCTACAAATCTTCTTTGAGTTTTTGCTTTCTGGATCATCTGGTTAGTCTAAACATTCAGAAAAGACAAAGACTTCTAATGTCTCTTGCCCCTTTTGCGGCAGCATGAGTATCTTGCGCACCAGATAGTGTAATTTACTCATTTGAGTTCTGAATGGATTAAAATTGAACCAAGAGTTAGATCTTTTAATTTAATATAATTTCTGTGTTCTACACTTTTTATTTTGAACAAGTTTAGCCCACAGTCAATCATGGTCAAACTTGATCTGCGATGCTGGCCGATTGAAACACATTCTATTCGAATGTCTAGATTCTCCGCTACGCTGGCAGCAGACTACACATCCATTTTTCCTAAAATTTTGTATCATGAATTATGACTGAGTTATCTAGCATGTGACAAAATTTCATATTTTTTTGACCAACGAGTAAAGAGTTATGAAATTTTCTTTTCTCATCATTCTGCTCGTCAAGGATTGCTTACGCAAGAGACCGAATCACCTTCTTTGCTTTGTAGAATGAGATGCCACCGTTGGATTCGTTTGAAATTTTATATTCTGATTCCTCATCAAGATACAGATCTATAGGTTTTTATTTCACTTAGATCGGACGATCCTGAGTGAAGTTATGCTCTTATTTCCAAACCTGCGTATGCTGCATTCTCATCTATGCTACAGCTGACTTTGCGTGTGCATAATTCACAATTCCACCGTTGGATTTTGCTGATATTTAACAAACAAGCTTTTTATTAAACTGTTTACTTAATGTGCGGTTGGATCTTAAATATTTTGATTTAGTTGAAACTTGTGCTCGTCTCTTTGATTTCGAATTGTTGTTTTGGACTTTGAAAATGAAAGTCAACTAACCACTCTTATATTTTCTTCGCATGTACACTGAGCATGCAATTTCGGGAGATCAACTCCAGCCTTTCGAAGATCGACTCGAAGGCGCGTGTATCAAACCGCGCGGTTCTACCCCGGTCTAAAAACCGTGGGCTCGAAGACAAAGCGGCCCCAACCGTCATTTCAGGTATAATGGGGAAGTGCGGGCTTCCCCGAATTTTACTTTCAATCCACTTGTAACGGGTTGCGGGCCCAAGTGCATAGGCCCGCAATCACCGCCCCTTCCCCGCCCTTTTGATCTAAATAATTGTTTGTGGATGCGTGCGTGCCTAGGCCTTATGTTTTATGTCGTATGTTCGGTGTTAATCAAACAAACCTAAATTCGGGTCCAACGCCTGTTAAAACGTCGATAAGAGTCCGGCCCACTCCCGGATCGGGCCCAACACCCGTCAATCAAAAGTAACTTTTTTTGGACAATCGCCACCCTTTTCGCATGTGGTAGGATATTAAGGTTAGTAAATAGGAATCCCCGAACCCGAACTCTGATTTTCCGACTTAAATCATGTTTTTAAATCTAAGTCGGTGGCGACTCCGAACTGTTTTCCAAAGCTAAAACAAACCCCCACTACACACATTTTCGGAGCCATTTAGGATGAGGTGACGGCAGACTCGAGCCGCTCCTTGGGCCCTCCCCTAAATTCGCGATGCGAGGCCTCAACGCAGCCTTTCGCTCGCCACCTTCGGATGGTTGGCGAAACGCCCCGCAGACCCGTTCGCGAATCAAGGGAAGGCCCAACCCTAAGGCCCCTTTCCGCAGCGTCCGGCGTTCGAGCCGTAACGCCGACCGGACTGGGCCTCGGGGGAGCGGGCCCGGATCCTCGGGCTTGCCGGAACCGCCGCCGCGCGCCGCTAGGCCGGAAGGGCGCGGGCACAATCCTTCATATGGCTTTATCATATCAGTAGCAACCCCATCTCCATCGACCTCAACCATTTTGCAAGCCCTTTTCTGTCTGGATGAACACTAACTACAAGGGATTCGTCTCGAACCCCTGGAACATATTCACGATAACGTCTTTAGTCTCCCCCTCTAACTCCTCACGTTATAACATAGTCAAGTCATACCCTTGCGTCTTGGCGTAGCCATATGCAGTCTTGCGAGGCATGTTCTCAAGTATGCATTAATCTCAAGAAGCTCCACGAACGCGTAATGTGGAGGAGATGACGATAACCAAATATGGTATAACATTCAGGATCGCTTTTTTAAGTATATGATTATTATTTTATTTCCACCAACGGCGAAACTTAAACACTTCAAACTAATGACATTGACACAAATCACTGATTAACTCCCCGAAAGCCAAGTAAGAAGAGCCTCCCTCCTTGAGGGCTCCCCTGCATATCTCGCTCAACTCCTTAACCTTCCTCCTCCTCTCCCCGCCCTCCTTCATCAGCTCCCTGATCTTCCCCTCGATCTCGTCCGCTGGCACCACCTCCGTGCTCTCCATCATAAAGTCCTTCCTGTAATCGATCCTTATCTCTGTTGCCAGACCCAGCTCCCTCGTCAGATAGAACGCATTGAACTGTTGTTCTGCATACAGGGGCCACGTCGCCATCGGCACCCGGAAGTATATGCTCTCTAGGGTCGAGTTCCACCCACAGTGCGACACGAATCCCCCCGTAGATGGGTGCGCCAGGACTTGGGCCTGTGGGGCCCATCCGATGACTTTGCCGATGCCGGCTGTTCTTTGTAGGAACCCTTCAGGGAGGACTTCAGAGACTTCCTCGCCGTAGTTGCTTGGGAACCCGATCTTACCCTTCTGCGGGGGGCGCCGTAGGGACCAGAGGAATCTGTGACCGCTGTTCTCCAGAGCGGCTGCGATCTCTCTCACCTGCAGGATAGCGGATGTTATTTTTTAAGGGGCTTGAAGAATTATTCCGACAAATGGATATATGCCTACAATTGGAAGGCTTTCGGCGAACCTGATCCTCATTGAAGCTTCCCATGCTCCCGAAACAGAGGAACACTACAGAAGCAGCTGGTTGTTTATCCAACCACTTCAGAACATCGTCGGCATCCTGGTGCTTCTTAGCATCATCGATGCCTGCAATATTGAGTATGGGTCCGACCGGGTAGACCTTTGGTATGTCTGGTTCTGACTCGAGGAACTTTAGGGCGCTCTCCTCGAGCTCAAGGAATGTGTTCACTATGATGCCATTCGCCTTCCTGAAACACCTTGCAAGCTGGATGAATGGATCGAGGGTCTCTTCTATAAGGACAATTGAGGGCAAAACCGATGCGGGCAGCGGATGGGCGAACCCAGGAAACACCAACTCCTCCTTGGAGTCCTTGTACTCAAGCATACTCTTGCCGTGACGGTCGGTCTGTTCCTGCATGTTAAACATGAGGCCAAGGATCGCTGCGTTGGATGTAAAGAAGGTGTAGAATGGGACGCTGAGGGAGTCGGCCACTTCGATCATGGCAGTGCAGAACATGTCGAGGACAAAACCCCCCAGTCGTCTCGGAGGGGAGGCGGTCTCCCACTCGGCGACCAGCCCTGCCACGGCCTGGGTCACGTTGGCCCTGTTGCTCTCGATGAAATGCATAATGAAGTTGGGGGCGGTGGTGTCGTGGAAGGTATTGTCGTTGGGGAGGTCAATGAAGCGGATGCGCGCAGGATCGACATCCGAGGCAAAGGAGTCGGAGGCAGCGGTTCCTTTGCTGAGGTCGGAGGGGAACCTCATGACAAGGACCACGATGGAGAGGCTGTCGTCGCGGTTGACCAAGAGCTTAGCCAGCTCGACACCAGCGAAGAGGTGTCCAGTCCCTGGTAAAGGGACGAGTACGAGCTGAGTTTGGGCCATTCTCCCTTCCCTCCGTAGAACTCTTTCTACGTGGAAAACGCAGTGGTTTTTGTATGAGACCGACTGATTGTAGCAACGACCAACAATCAGTGACCATAGAAATTTAAATACTTGTCTAAAGATTGGCTCAAAAATGTTTTGCGTGGACCGAAAGAAATTTGGGGATGGGATATGATGGGAGGTCATCGCTGACGTGGCGAGAGAAGTTTATTACATATCGAACGTGGGTCAAACCCCAAATACGTAAGGCATGAGGAGTTTATTACATAAGCCGACAAACCTAATTGCGGGCGTTCCTTATTTATTTTACAGAGTGTGGACAAATGACTTTAAATGATTATATAAAGAGGACTGTTATGTGCTTTTTTACTATTCCAAATATTTTTTTTAAAAGAAAAGAGTTCGCATCTAGATTAATTCATGTGTTGAAAATTAAACGACGTTCGTATTCGGGAAAAGGGGTGACTGCTTTTTTATTTTATTTTATTTGGTTTATACTTTCGTTCAAGACTTTTGTCTTCTTTTGGGTCTAGATAGCTGTGAGGGAGGAAGTTTTAAAATTCTTCCTTTACGATTATTCTCCTTTTCCCTTATTTCTTTTAAATTTAGCCAACCAATGTTTACCTCTTGACAAGATAGTCCCTCGAGACAAAAAGGAGTTTCTCCAAAGCGTACTTGGCACCAAAACTAAAAGCAAGATACGGAGTTAGAAAGTTTTTTTTTTTCCTCCTACGTCGGATTTCAACCAAACTCAAGTGATAGTATCTTGAACTAGTCGTAAATTCCAAACTTAATTTTTACTCTAAAGAAAGAATTTCTCAACTAGAATAAATCCTTAATAGCTTAGACAACGGAGTTATTTCAGCCGATAAATTTTCCAGCCGATCAGCTATAGTATTTAAGAATCCCGTGGTATAATTCTCACTAATCCCGTGATTCAAATAGAACAATTTTGGGTTTGGATAACTGGGTTCACCAATGTTTCACAACTTTATAACTTCAAGAGTTCCATACTTCCTTTGAGTGAGAGAAATTTGAGATGGAGAGGCTATTCTATATCGTAATGAATGCCCTTCCCTTGAGGGTCTTATATATGTGACACTTATCTTCCGTACCAAGGTATCAACCAACAGGTTTAACGTTTAGATAGTTTCAATCAAAGGTCGTGTATTATGTTAGTTCCAACCAACTCACTCTAAACAAATAAAGAAAACTCAATTAAGATATGAGAGAAAAACTTTAAACTCAACTAAGATATGAGAGAAAAATTTTTCTCTATTCAATTAGCCTTGCCAAATGCGGTAGAAGTTTGTGAATTATATACTCGAAAGCTGGTGTTTATATATTGTTTGATACGTCAAAAGAAAAATAATCTAAATTATCGAAAACAGACAAATGCTTGTGATAAAGTTGGCAGTCCTAACAAAAATGTTCCTTCATTATGTCTTCTTTCAACCAAGAAAGAAAAGAAAAACAAAAAACAACTTTAACTTCAAAAGTAAAAGTTGCTTATCATACCTCAAGTTCACCTTCTAGGTTCACCGGGCTTCCATAATTTCAGAGGTTCAAGAGTTTCACACTTCCTTTACATGAGAAAAATGTGAGATGGAGAGGTTCTTCTGTATCACAATGCATGCCCTTCCCTTGTCTTATATAGGCGACATTCCCCCTCCACATTAAGGTCAACCAATAGGTTTAACCTTCAGTTAGTTCCAACCAAAGGAAATGCCTTAGGTTAAGTCCAACTAACTCACTCTTGTTTATTAGGTATTCTGAAAACAAACAAAGAAAAATCAACTCATATATGAGGGGAGAACTTTTCTCTATCTAATTTGCCTTCCCAAATGCGGTAGAGAATTATGAATTACGTACCCAAAATTATTTACCATTTGTCAATTTACAGAAAATGAATTTAAATGATTGAAAATAGACAAAAGCTAGTGGTCCTAAAAAGATGTTTCTATTTTGTACAACTTTATTCTCTCGTCTACATCACTCTTTAACTTGAGGAATTTCTTTATTATTGGTGTTTGAAGTCATAACTAACGTTTTATCAATCCCTTTTGAGAGTCCCGACTTTTTTTGTGCTTGTTGTCCTTGGACTTCCATTCTTACTTCTTCGAATCATTGTTCCCAAGTTTTATCTAGGTCACTAGTGATTTCCCTTCGACTTCAAATGTATCAATTCAAATGTTAAGTTCAGAGTTTTCTCTCTTCCAGAAGTTATCTAGAAGATCCCAACTTCTTTTCCATCCTTGTTCTCTAACAATTGTATCTTCATAATTCAAATAAGAACGTAAGATCATAACGTTGGTCATCCTGTCACCGAGCAACAAACCTCCATTTTGGATAACTCAACTTTGATGGCTTTTCTTACTGTTTTGTCTCTACA
The DNA here is from genome assembly GCA_023653495.1 of Melastoma candidum. NCBI lineage: Eukaryota > Viridiplantae > Streptophyta > Magnoliopsida > Myrtales > Melastomataceae > Melastoma > Melastoma candidum. The sequence goes on along the minus strand of CM042891.1, from coordinate 4,281,905 downwards.
ATACTTTTGCCATTGTCTCGGATGGATCTCGTTTCCGGTTCCTTCTAAAGTAGATATACTCCCTTGACAATAAGACTTCGGATTTTGAAAACGTGAAGGAGCCGCCACTAACTTATTTTAAGTTCAAGTTAGAAAAAATATAGAGATTCGTTTATGTTCGGGAATTAGGGATTACTAAATCGCATGCATCACAAAGAAAAAGGAGGCTTTTATCGTGTGTTTCCGATGTCCAAATTTATTTGAGCTCGGTTTTAGAAAAAGCAATTGTTCGACATAAAAAAAATGATCTCGAGCTCAATAATGCTTAAAATGTCTATGGGAGTTAATTTTAGAAGAAAGAGTTATTCGTTAAAATTACTTTGGGCAAAACACAACAAACATAGATTGATTAAGGCCCTTAGCAATTTCTAAGCTGAATTGAGTTCAAGGGAGAATCTGGTAAGGGATGAGCGATATTAGAACCATTTCTCGTCTCCCTTAAAGCACCCGTTGGACCTTTTGATGCTGTTTTAAAATAGGATTTACAGCGAACCTGGCTCGCCGCTGATGCCGTACGTTGGTGAGTACGAAGCCGTCTTTTGAGAGTCTTGATCTTCGAGAATCCAAATAATCCATCGATTCTCTGTTGATTCTTGTCCCGAGAGCGTCAAATGGGGTACGTGCCTTGGTTGTCCGCAAGGCACGCCCTCGGGATGTCTGCACAAAAATCAAAACAACGAAGTAAACTGTTCGAAAAAGGCGGTAGAGTTTCTAAACGAAAGATACAAATTATTAACTTCATAAAATGGAAATAATACTTATTTGATAAAAAATGAATTTTGACTTTGATTTTTATTTTAGTTTAAGATCTTGTAAAATTTTAAAATTCCAACATCTGAACAATTAATAAAAAATTTAAGCGAAACAATCAATTCGAAAATTCGACAGAAATCAAACAAATAAATAAATAAACAAATGACCATTACGTAAATTTGAATTTAAAAAAAAAAATTACCTCCTACCTCGGTGAGAACCACACTCTGACCGACAACTCCAATTGCTTCGTCTGAAAATGGCTGTCGCCATCCTGCTGGTTGAATTATGATAAGCGTGATAGGAAAACCCCGTCGGCAGCATGCCCAATCGTTGAGCAAGACATGACGGCGGCACCGGAGGAATCTTTGGCACAGGAATCGTCTTAGAAGGGTCAGTTCTATTTTGGCAAGGGCTGAGACTTCGAGAGGATGTAGTTCCGAGTCGGGGGGAATGCAACGCGGCTGACGCGGCGCTAGGGGCATGGACACGCTGGGTCTTAAGACAGGGACGGAAACTGGCTTCGGGGGTTCAGATCTGGAATTGGAAATAATCACGCTTGGACAGGGGCACCGAGAACTGTGCGTCAGTTGTTTTGAAAGTAGCATGTGATTCAAACGAAAGCGAAATTGTCATCGCAAAAGGTCGAAAACACCTGGATTAAGACAAAACCAAAACACAGACTCGACGAAACCAAACCCTAAACTCGGCTCGATAGGGAATTAGACACTGACGCCTTTACTATCTTTGTGCTGGATGATCAGAGAATCCTCCGGATGTTGTTCAGAAGAACCCCTCTCTCCTCCCTTACCAGTAGAACGTACCCTTCTTATAACTTTTACGTATTTTTTTGTTTCCCCCTTTTGAGTATTTGTTCCCTTCTTGTCTCACCTTTGATTTTTTTTTTTTAGATTTGTAATCAAAATATATTTTTACCAGTGTGTTGTGATTTTGATTTGATCCCTTTTTATTTTGGTGATTTTTTTGTCTTGGTAAAAAATTGGATAACAACAGCCATAAACATAGGTGATCAAGGTTCCACAAGATGTCTACTCTTACTAGGATGGATTTTCCGTAGCTGTAGATTAGGAAGAATTGCCCTTTCCTCATTTTCTTTTATCATAGTACTAGTAACCAATATCGTGTCATATTCAAAACAATGAAGGAAGTTGTGCTATCTAGTCATAATCAAAACAATCAATCTCAAGGATATCCACAAGGCATACATACATATATGGTAAAGTTGCTCCCACTAATCATGTATTAATCCCCACAGTTGGCCACTTCTCTTCTATCTAGTATAGATAGAGACAAACTATATAGTTCTCCTCAAGTTAGGTTTCACTTATATCCACTGTCTTTAAGTTCTTTTATTGCCGCTACCTCACATGGTACCATAGACATAGTGGTAGTGTAACTTAGACTCCATATGTTCGATATAAGTCATGGCTTTTACCGAACCATTCAATTTGTTGTATGAAATTATGCTTAACTCATTCCTTAAACCCTACACAAATAGTCATTACATCCCACCAGGAATTACTTCCTTAAGGCCTCATTAGGAGTTCTTTTTCATCGAACATGGTTATTCCGTAATTAAAATAATCGTCATATTCCATTTATGTCGTGTCATAAGTCTTTGTTTTTTAATTCACAAACTTATGAAGGCTTTGAATTCTACCTCCTCTTAAGCATATTATTCCTTTTATTGGCCTTCGGAAAAATTCTACTTTTTAACTATGTGATCTCGACAGTACTTGAATTGCATCGTGATCAACGGGTGTCACCAATGTTTTTCAGCATTACCGTCCTTTATCAGAGAAGCCTTTCAGGATAGGAGGATTTAATATGTTGTTCCCTCTTATTCCTTTTAGCTTTTTATTAGGAATTCGTTTGGATTTCTTCCTTTGGATCAACAATCATCTTTTGATAGTTTTTCTTCGATTCTCCTTTGGAGTTGGTGGAAATCTTCTCTTTAGGATTAACCATTCCCTCATGGGAATTCATTTTCGTTTTTCCTTTAGAGTCGGTAAAAACGCTCTCCTTAAGATTATCCATTCATTTTTAGGAATCCTCAGCCTCCAGCTTATTCGAACAATTGAATGCCACATATCCTCTTTGTTTGCACTACCAACAAAGTACTGCTATTACCTTCATTTCAGAGGTGGAACCAACACCACCGTGCTCACTCTCCGTGTTGGGAGACACCTTCTTGCAACCCCATTTACAAGTTCTAGAGAGAGAGAATCAACTGTTAGATTCTTCTCAGAAGGAATATGTTCAATGCCAAATTCATAATAGTTAAATCATTCTTATTGCCTAGCCTTTGAGATTCATAAACCTTTCAACATAGGTTGAATATATTCGCACTAAGAATTTCTTAAATACCAAGAAGCCTTCATTCCATATTTCAAGAAATTATTTAGATGTCGAAAGCCTTCATTCCATAATTTAAGGCTAACACCTCCTTTTCATATATCGAGTATTGAAGCTCATATCCTTTGAAACTACCGTACAAATACTTACAAACAGGTTGCGACTTTCTTCCCTTAATTTTTAAAACAACTCCCCATAAGTTAGAAGTATCGATTTTGGAGACTAATTCATTCTTTTCAGAAGGTCATGAAAGTTGAGGTAAATCTTTAACATTTTTCTTAATAATTTGAATGACATAAGTGTCTTCATCTTCTTATTCTTAAATCCACTGGAAAGATTTTTCACAAATTGGCGGGAATAGTTAACAGATCCGTAAAACTTTTATACTTGTTTTCTATCTTCAAGCCTGTCAAGAAAGTCCGGTAATGTGGTTTTGTAATTTGATTTTTTTTTTTTGCTTTTAATTTTCATGCTTAGAAACGAAGCTCATTTTGTTCAAGAAAGTTAATACACGAAGGTCAAAGTCAATGTTTTTTGTCTCGTAGTGAGTTTCGTTCCCGAGCGAACATTCTTGTGATGATTATTGAGGTGGTTTGTGCGATACGAAGTTTATTCTGTTTAGGATTAGGAAAGTTTTTACTCGAAAGTCAAAGTTAGCGATTTTTATTCGTTCAGGAACGAATGTTCCTTTAAAGATTTCATAGGAGGTTTCATTCAATGAAAAGGATGAACGTGTATTATTTTTGTCACGTAGCGAGTTTTTATTCTGAACAAGTCTTTCACGAATGAACCTTCATGTAATGATTACAAAGAAGATTCATACCATAAGCTCAAAGTTAACTTGTTTTTGTGGAATCCCGTTTCAAATAGGAATTTGATTCCGGATCGAACTTTTCCTGTAATTGTTACTTGGAAAGTTTCGTTACTGGTTTGTCCAGTGGTGAGTTTTGTTCCAAGACAGAAGTTTCGCACGGCATCGTTGCAGGTGGCGTCGGAGGGACCGTGGTGAACGCGGGCAGCGATCCGTCTTAGTGCATCGTGGTGTCGGATTCATTGTCATTAAAACCCGGAAGGAGATTATTTATTCATAATCTAGAACAAACCAAACTTAAAAAGTAAATTTAAGGATCGATTTGGTCGTGGTTTGTACTTAAGTTTTATGCCGTTTATTTATATGACTCTCAGATCGCCTTCAAAACACCTAAAGATCATTCTATTGTTCGACTGATTGGATCGATATCCCCGCGAGATTAGACCGAATTCAATTAAAATGCGACATAACAAGTCGAAGAGCTCCCAATGATTCAGAACTTGTTTCTAACAAAGTCACATGAAGGCAATTTCTGAACGTGGTCTCAAGAAGGCAACTTCGGACAAGGGCAGATTGACAAAATACAAACGACTATTGCGACCCCGGCGACTGCTCAGCCATCTTACCGCCCGAAAGGTAGACTTGGCAGTGAATCACTTCCGCGCGGAGGTAGAAACCGGGCATGACCATGAAACCCACCTTTGGCTTTCCATGAATCTCATCAACGACCACTTCTTTCACCACGCTAACCATATGGTCGTTCACAAACTCACTTCCGCTCTTGGCTTGGAATATCTTCACCGGTGGCTCGAATGAATAAGCCAGCCTGTGCAGGAGCCAAATGGATTTTGCCAGCTTAAGAAACGCCTGGTAGAAGGGAGTCCTTGGGTGCCCGCCTCCTGTTACGAAGTTCCGCTGGTCCAGATTCCCAAAGAAGGAAGCCTCCATCTTTGGGTGAACGACGGACAGGTACTTGTTCCGGCAAAAAATCCCGAAGATTGAATCCGCATTCTGTCCCACCATGTCCAGGGGATCCATCTCCCTAAGGGCGAGGTACTGGCGGAAGAAGCTCTCTTTGTCTACCTCAACATCATCTGATTCAATGCCAAAGCTCTCCTGCTGGAATCCTGCAAACATTTTCTGGCATATATGGGATTCAAACGCATACTTCTTGTGGGCCCTTTTGGCATACACAACATCGGGTTCGATCGAAGAAGCCGCTGCATCAAGGTCCCAGCCAGCTGCCTTCATCATATTAATAAGAGGCTTTGAGAAGTCATGCACAGCTTTATAAGCTGCATCGACAGCGGACACAAACAGCTCGGGAGTCAGATCGATGTTGAAGAACCCATTCTCGTGCACAGAATCTTCCGAGTCTTTTATAGACAAGCCCCTAAGTTTGAGATTCTTCTCGAGCTTGGACTTCTTAGCAGTGGCTTCCTCGATCTGTTGTTGCAGTTGCAGAATCTCCGTGTCCTTATTCTGAATCTCAGATTGGAACTTCTTTACCATGACTTCATAGGTCTTGAGCAGGCTTTGCTGTTCTTGGATCTCGGCAGCCAGTCGAGAGTCCTGAGGGGAGACACAAACTGGTTTCGGGTTGTTCTCTCTGTATATGTGCTTCAGCTCTGAAAGGTTCTTTAGCTCAGAAACTACATGCTTGTCGGTAGCCTGGATTTTCTCTGGGTCATAGGGGGTGTGAGCAGACTGGAGCTCTATGTATGCCGACTTCAGTGAAGAGATGTTCGTGAAGAGTTTAGAGATGAGAGCTTCAATGGCTTCTGGGCTCTGGTTTTTGGAGTCGTCCATCGGCTGAGGGTGGACCTTCTGGGTGTTGCTCTCACGATGTGGAGTGTCCCTAGCTCCACTGGGTAGCATAGCGGCTTCCAATGGAGCTTTCGGAGCCAATTACCTTAAAACAAGAACAATGTAAATGAGGAAAGAGAACTCTCTTACCAAAGACATCCAAAGTACCTTCGCAACGATTATCTATTCAATCAACAAAATGAGTCCCAGCCAATCCATGGAGAAGAAGAGCAAGGCAATGATCTAAACTGTAACCGCGTGACAATGAACTGGGAAACCTTTGAACGAGCTAAGGACGGGTATTGATCTCCATCACAGATCAAACACTTCGTGCTCAACTCGGCTCAGATAGCACATAACAGCATAAGCTGCCAAGCATTTAGCAAACCTCCAGCATCTTGACATGCTACCAGCTGGCGTGCTACATCAACCTCGAAGGAGAGAAAAGCTTAGGCATACAGTCGGACAATTTGGACAGTTCTGCCCGGAAACAGCGATTTGAAGTCCCCCCGGAAAGAGATCAAGAAACCCAATTCCGACAACATCGAAGCACAACCCATCTCTTAGGTCGGGATGGATTACAGTGAAACTCGCTCGCCCATTTTATTTCATTGCGGATCGCCACAACAAACACGCCCCTGAGACTCCGGAATCCATTAACCCCAAACCAAACTAGCCGAAAATTCCCACAGCAAACCCTAACAGCAGAACAACAAATAACTAACAAACAACCCCAGAACCTAACATTTTACCTCAAAAAGACCCAATTTCTTTCCCAGAAACAGACCCGAAACCCATCACCCATGCCTCGCCCATCTCCAGAAGGGTCAAGAGACAACTGATCCAAACAAAGCCCACCAAACAGGGCAAAAGAGAGAGAGAGAGAGAGAGAGACAGAGATTCAAAAGGGACAACCTTTCTGTCTGTCTGTGTGATCAGAGGGGGAAGGAGACACGGACGCAGATGAAATTGGGAAAGAAGGAAGACGACCCAGGACAAGAGGGAAAGAAGAGATGGAAAGGGAGTAGCAGTCAAACGTCAGAATGTAGGAGGAAAGGAAAAGGCTGGAATTTTTATAGGTGGCAAAGTTGCAGGGGACCGGAGGGACGGACAGTAACGGGGCGGGACACAGGACATCATGCCTCGGAGAGCCTCATGGTCCGAATAAGACTCACCATGAAGGCCCAGCCCCTCCAACACATCATCCTCATGCCCTGCACCCTCAGTTGCTCCTCCAAATACGGCTTTGAACGTTCCCACTGTCGATGTAACGAAATCGTACTTCACGTGCCCTTTTGCGTTGGAGCATGGGATGTCAGTAAGCCGAGCTGCTCGTAATATGTTCGCACATTCTGGAATAGGAGGAAATCGAGTCTAGACTCAGAATCGCGACCTAACACATGATCAATTACATTTTGATCCTTTGTTCCGTGTAATTCACGCTGCATAAGATATAACGATTGGCATTGAGATTGACTACAACCTCGGACTTACCCCCTAACAACGTTTTGTTTTGATTGCCCTGAGTTTCCCACGACCCCGAAGTCTCCCAAGTCAACCGTTGTCTTCTTCACTATGGACGACTTTGGGTGCCTTTACTTTAGCATTATTGATCGCACCCTGCCGGCTCTGCATCTTTGATTGACCCATCAATCGTTCCCCGTTCTTGCTGTTAGAGTCAGGGCGCAGCAGAACAAAAATTATCGATTTTTATGCCCAAAATCTAAAACTCTTGGTACGTATATTATATTATACGTAAATATAATAAAAATCTTACCCGGAAAACGTACCTCGATATTCCGATAAAACAAAACCAATCGCAAACGAGAGTCCCACGTGTGACTCCTCTAGCGGTATCCACGCGCAACCGACCACGAACTTTTCAACGATCCCTCAGGTGCTAGCCTCTTGGATCGACGAATAACTTACAGAAGCAAAACACTCAGACTCCTCCTCTATCAAAATTGATCTATCTCTCTCATTTTTTTTATTTCCTTCTAACCCACTTGGCTATATAGTGACAATCCTCGATCCCATTAAATTTGTTGCCTTAGAAAACTTTACGTTTCATTTGCAAAACACATTTCAAATTATACGTAGATGTAACGGCAATATTAATGGCAAAGAATAGTTATTTCAATGCAACCAAACGTGTACATGGGATTAAAATATTAAATTACTTTAATGCAAAATTTCTTCTAACCATTAAAACAAAATGGTAGATATATGCGTTAAAATAATTTAATCAGTATTACTTTCTCAAATAATATATCTAGGATATAAAATTCAAACAATTATTAAATGTTTATTTCATATCCTTTATTTAATATAATGCGATACGAATAAATCCATATTCGATCCTGGTCTATTTATTTGCTTCTGATATTTCAGAATAAATTAATAATCCAATTAATTCTAATTCTGAAATGAAATTGATTAATTTAGTATCCACTAAAATAATCAATGATATAGTGTTCGTGTCGACGTGCTATGCGTGCGACCCTCTAGGTCTTATACACGAAGGCAGTGTATATCCATACACAAACTAAGGTAACCGTCTAGCAACAGTTTTTAGTCACCCAATGTGTTAGGATAATGATTATAAATCACAAACCACTATGAACCGATTACCGTATAATTCAATCTCTTCATCTAACTGACATCCCAATTAATTCGGCGCAAAATACATCATCACCGAATTAATTGTTTTTCTTGATTACCAAGATATAATAGACTCTCTTGAATGTAAAACATTCCTCCCATGGCCATGGATTTTAGAGTCACTAATATCTCTATCAAGTGGCCTAGATGTCAACTCTCTAATCCAAAAGAGCGATGAATCCTATCTTGACTCAACGTTATTCTCTCTACGCTTTGTCACACACCCAACAATCGTATTACTGACAATCCGGTTAAAGACTGCTTTTAACGACGTCAAAGTGCGCAAACTCCACGCATAGAATAAATGAAGGTCTCAAGTCAAAAGATCAGTTACACTCGTTCATAAAGAGGATTTAACCAATGATGTTCAATATGTGGTATCCTCTTAAACGGGTCGTGTCCAGTAACCCTAATCTTAGGGTACCCCTAAGTGTAACTTAGATATATTATCCCTTGGTCTATCTTGACCTCAGTTACACTTAGCGATAATCTAGATGTCTATGTCCCCTCTAAACATCTATCCGATCATGGACTATTTCAGATTAATATATTAATTAATCTGTGGGACTTTATCATAAATAATTTTACGTGCAGAAAAGTAAAATAATCATGATAAATACTCGCCTTTATTAATTATTTATCCATAAATACATTAAAGTGTCTTGGCACATAAGTGCACACACTAACAATCTCCCACTTGCACTATTGCCAAGCACTATGAACTCGAAGTCCTAGGCTCCTCACATGGGTCTCATGTTTCTGCAGAGGTAAGGCCTTTGTGAGTGGGTCCGCGATATTCTCGCTCGTATCAACTCTGCTAACCAACACGTCACCCCTCTGAACAATCTCTCGGAGGATGTGATATTTCCGTAGTATGTGCTTGGATCGTCGGTGAGACCTCGGCTCCTTGGCCTGTGCTATGGCCGCATTATTGTCACAGTACAATGTCACTGGGTCAATAATGCTCGGAACCACTTCAAGCTCCGCTATGAAGTTCTTGATCCACACAGCTTCCTTTGCCGCCTCGGAAGCTGCAATGTACTCGGACTCAGCTGTAGAATCTGCAACTGTCTCCTGCTTGGAACTTCTCCAACATACAGCTGCACCATTCAAACAAAACACATAACCCTGCTGCGATTTCAGATCATCCCGATCTGTCTGAAAACTAGCGTCAGTATATCCTCTGACAACTAACTCCTCATCTCCTCCATAAATTAAGAACATGTCCTTTGTTCTTCTAAGATACTTGAGGATAGTCTTTACTGCAGTCCAATGACCCTCTCCAGGATCTGACTGATATCTACTTGTCATGCTCAAAGCATACGAGACATCGGGTCGAGTGCAAATCATGGCATACATAATGGACCCTATAGCAGATGCATAAGGTATCTTGCCCATCCTACCTCTTTCCTCCTGTGTCTTTGGACACATAGACTTGGAAAGATGTACACCATGTGACATTGGCAAGAATCCTCTCTTGGAGTCTTGCATGCTGAACCTATTCAACACCTTGTCAATATACATACTTTGACTCAAACCCAGCAACCTATTTTGTCTATCTCGGTATAATCTAATACCTAAGACATATGTCGCTTCCCCAAGATCTTTCATAGAGAAACACTCTCCCAGCCAAGTCTTAGTAGACTCTAGGCTAGGGACATCATTGCCTATCAGAAGTATATCATCAACATACAGCACTAGGAACGAAACCTTGCTCCCACTAACCTTCTTGTAAACGCAAGGTTCCTCTGGATTCTTGACATAGCCAAATTCTTTGACTGCTTCGTCAAATCGCAGATTCCAACTCCGAGATGCTTGCTTTAGTCCATAAATGGACCTCTTGAGCTTACATACTTTATCTGCATTATTAGATGTAACGAAACCGGGAGGTTGTACCATAAATACTTCCTCCTGTAACTTTCCATTCAGAAAAGCGGTTTTTACATCCATCTGCCAGATCTCGTAATCCTTGTAAGCTGCTATCGCAAGCAGAATTCTAATGGACGTAAGCATTGCAACCGGAGAAAATGTTTCATCATAGTCAATTCCTTGACGTTGAGTGAAACCCTTGGCCACAAGTCTTGCTTTATAGGTACTTATATTCCCTTCCATGTCAATCTTCTTCTTGAAGATCCATTTGCACCCAATGGGTTTTACCCCAACTGGCGCATCAACCAACTCCCAAACTTGGTTGGTATACATGGAGTCCATCTCTGATTTCATGGCTTCTAGCCATTTCTCGGAATCATTTGAAACGATTGCTTCCTCATAAGTCGACGGTTCATCATCCTCGACGAGCAGTACTTCCCCATGTTGGGTTACTAGCCAACCATATCTGTCAGGCTCTCGGTGTACTCTTGTCGACTTACGTTGATCTTGCGTTCCTTGAACATCTTCAGAAGTTGGAATCGCTTGTACTTGTGGTACCGATTCACTATCTAAATGTTCAGTTTCCAACCTGTTTGTAGAGTCCGATATTTCTTCAAGACTTACTTTACTCCCACTACTCTCTTTAGAAATAAATTCTCTTTCCAAGAAAGTAGCATATCGAGCAACGATAACCTTGTGCTCGCTTGGGAGATAAAAGTAGTATCCCTTTGTTTCCTTGGGATAACCTACAAACATACACTTGGTAGATCTTGCCGCAAGCTTATCAGAATTCTCATTCTTCACATAAGCATCACAGCCCCATATCTTAAGATAAGACAAGTTTGGTTTCTTCCCAAACCATACTTCATAAGGAGTCTTATCTACCGACTTGGTTGGAACTCGGTTAAGCATGTATGCTGCTGTTTCTAAGGCATAACCCCAAAATGACAACGGAAGACTTGCATGACTCATCATTGATCTAACCATGTCCATGAGCGTGCGGTTCCTCCGCTCTGAAACACCATTCCACTCCGGTGTTCTAGGAGGTGTGAGTTGTGAAACAATCCCACACTCTTTTAGGTAATCAATGAACTCTTGGCTAAGATACTCGCCGCCTCGATCACTCCGAAGGGCTTTTATCTTCTGGCCTCGTTGATTCTCTACCTCGTTCTTGAACTCTTTAAACCTTTCCAGAGTTTCAGACTTGTGCCTTATTAAGTAGACATATCCATATCTACTTAAATCGTCGGTGAAAGTCACAAAGTAGGAATATGCTCCTCTGGCCTGAACCGGAAATGGCCCACACACATCACTATGTATGAGTTCTAACAGTTCCTTTGCCCTTTCACCTGTCTTGGTAAAAGGCTTCTTGGTCATTTTTCCTTGTAAACACGCTTCACATGTATCTATGGGCTCTAACTCAAAAGAGTCCAAATACCCGTTACTTAGTAACCTTGCGATGCGTTTCTCGTTTACATGACCAAGTCTACAGTGCCAAAGATATGTTAAGTTTGAGTCACGCGTTTTCTGTTTCTTCCCTTCAACACAGTAAATCGGCTCATCCAAATTCAGAACGTACAAACCATTATTCAATGAACCATTCCCATAGAACATTACATTCCAATAAAAGGAACACAACTTGTCCTTGAATTCAAATACAAATCCCTTGGCGTCTAAACACGACACCGAAATGATGTTCTTGGAAAAACTAGGAACAAAATAACAGTTCTCCAAATTTAGATCAAATCCACTGGGCAACTTTATTACATATGTCCCTACAGCTAATGCAGCAACTCTAGCTCCATTCGCCACTCGCAGGTCCATCTCGCCCTTGGACAGCCGTCTGCAGTCACTTAGACCCTGCAAGTTCGCACAAATATGAGAACTACTTCCGGAGTCTATGACCCATGATGAAGAAACAGAAAGATTGCATTCAATCATAAAGATACCTGAAGCATCCGCTCCACTGGCATTCTTCTTCATGAGTTGGAAGCAATTCTTCTTCCAATGGCCTTTCTTGCCACAATGAAAGCATATAGCTTCCTTCTCATCAGACTGGGGCACCTGCTGCCCTTTCTTAAGCTTCTTTTGAGCTGGAAGTCCAGCGCTCTTAACTGCTTTAGCCTTGGGATTGAATTTCCCGGTGCCAGGACGCTTGTAGGTCTTTCTGACCATCATTGCTCGTGGTGAAGGATTCACCTTCATGTCCTTCTCAGCAGTTTTCAGCATTGCCATCAGATCAGTCAAACTTTTCTCCATACTGTTCATGTTAAAGTTCAACACAAACTGAGAAAATGATGGTGGGAGTGAGGACAAAACCAGGTCAACAGCTAAGTCCTGGTCCAGCTTGGAACCCAAGCTCTCGAGCCGCTCAATGTACCCAATCATCTTGAGTACATGTGGCCCAACTGGGTTTCCTTCCACCAGCATTGTTCGAAATAGTGCTCGAGAGGTCTCATACCTCTCAACTCTTGCACTCTCTTGGAAGAGCTCACGTAAGTGCTGATCAATCTCCCTAGCACTCATGTTCTCATGCTGCCTCTGTAACTCGGGAGACATAGAAGACAACATGATGCACTGAACATCCAGCGCATCCTCCAAGTATTGACTATAGTAAGACTGATCATCCTCAGAAGCATCAGGTGCAGGTTCTTTAAGTGGTTCATCTTCCAGCACATAGATCTTTCTCTCGTGCCTTAGGACAATTTTCAGTTTTCTATACCAATCCAGGTAGTTGGAACCGATGAGGATATTCTCTTTCTCGAGAATGCTACGCAGCGAAAGGGTGTTTGTGTTTGCCATCTACAAAATAATTTAAAGTAGAGTTTTAGCATTTGTGGAATATTAATTAATAAAGGACTTTAATATAACTCCCACTAGTTTATTCGAAAACAACAGCCCCCACTGTTGAAAACGGGAATTTGTTGGTAATAATTCCTAGTGGGACCGAAATCTTGAAACATGAAGTATGCACACAGCTGAGCTGTACCTACACACCACACGAAACAAGTAGGCCTTAACTCGCAAATCACATTTTCTTAGTGACTTTCGGTAATATGACTTTGAGTCTAATAACTCTTAAACTCAACACTTGCCCCTCAAAAAGCTGACCTTAGCTGAGCTAAACAAGTCAACTAAATTGAGTTAAGTCGACCCATCAATCATTTAGAATAAATTACAAATATTCTACCAGAAGCCCACAGCTAAGCTGTACCGACTAATGGGAAAAATTTGACTATTATAATAAATATTAATGGAGGGCCATTATTTTTAAAATATTAACTTAATATTTAGGGGATTTTTGAATTAGAAGAGTGTCTCACCTTTAAAGTATTTAATGGGACATAATATTCCCTTTCAGCCGACCTTGTTATAAAAATAATAATAATATTACTATTTCCCTTTTTAAACATTCGAATTAAAATTTTAATTAGTTTTTGTCGGCTGATAAGTAAATCAAATTATCATATCATATAGTATCGGTTGAATCCACAACCATTTTAAATTATACCCATTAATAATTAAATTCCCATAGTTAATTCTAGACTTCAGTTTCGATTCTATTCCATCTTAAATTTAGGGAATTTATCAATATGCAACTTAATACTTCGTATAATAGATTTTGGGTATAATTCATTACTACATGATTTTGATGAGTCTTAAATTTAGGAATTTATGAGTGGCGTTTTGAATTGCCTAATCCATCCGGATCAACTATTACGATCGTGGATTAATTACAAATCGATGAGATTGTTTAATCTCATTTACAATCTCATTTAGGAAATAATTCGTAATAGCATATTTTTATTCTCGTGGAATTTAAGTTTATATATACTAATAACATAGTCTAATTCCACTTATTCCACGTACTCATATTTTTATTTTATTATTTAATATTATAATAACTCTCATTATAATAATATTAACATTTGGATTCCAATCGCAACTTTGCGATTTGTCAGAGTTCAACTTTCTGGTCCAAAATTATTAACTTTAGTATCCTAATATCACTAGGGAGAAAGAATTTTAAAATATTTCATCTAAAAGGAAATATAGAGATAAATCTCATCTTTTAGATTAGATAGGTTTGCCGTAATTTTATGGACAAAAATATTAAACGAAATCTTAAAATCTTAAAATAGATTATAATTTCGTTAATAATTTGAAAAGTTGAAATATAATATACGATTCAACCGGAATCCGGCTCTGATGCCACTTGTTAGAGTCAGGGCGCAGCGGAACAAAAATTATCGATTTTTATGCCCAAAATCTAAAACTCTTGGTACGTATATTATATTATACGTAAATATAATAAAAATCTTACCCGGAAAACGTACCTCGATATTCCGATAAAACAAAACCAATCGCAAACGAGAGTCCCACGTGTGACTCCTCTAGCGGTATCCACGCGCAACCGACCACGAACTTTTCAACGATCCCTCAGGTGCTAGCCTCTTGGATCGACGAATAACTTACAGAAGCAAAACACTCAGACTCCTCCTCTATCAAAATTGATCTATCTCTCTCATTTTTTTTATTTCCTTCTAACCCACTTGGCTATATAGTGACAATCCTCGATCCCATTAAATTTGTTGCCTTAGAAAACTTTACGTTTCATTTGCAAAACACATTTCAAATTATACGTAGATGTAACGGCAATATTAATGGCAAAGAATAGTTATTTCAATGCAACCAAACGTGTACATGGGATTAAAATATTAAATTACTTTAATGCAAAATTTCTTCTAACCATTAAAACAAAATGGTAGATATATGCGTTAAAATAATTTAATCAGTATTACTTTCTCAAATAATATATCTAGGATATAAAATTCAAACAATTATTAAATGTTTATTTCATATCCTTTATTTAATATAATACGATACGAATAAATCCATATTCGATCCTGGTCTATTTATTTGCTTCTGATATTTCAGAATAAATTAATAATCCAATTAATTCTAATTCTGAAATGAAATTGATTAATTTAGTATCCACTAAAATAATCAATGATATAGTGTTCGTGTCGACGTGCTATGCGTGCGACCCTCTAGGTCCTATACACGAAGGCAGTGTATATCCATACACAAACTAAGGTAACCGTCTAGCAACAGTTTTTAGTCACCCAATGTGTTAGGATAATGATTATAAATCACAAACCACTATGAACCGATTACCGTATAATTCAATCTCTTCATCTAACTGACATCCCAATTAATTCGGCGCAAAATACATCATCACCGAATTAATTGTTTTTCTTGATTACCAAGATATAATAGACTCTCTTGAATGTAAAACATTCCTCCCATGGCCATGGATTTTAGAGTCACTAATATCTCTATCAAGTGGCCTAGATGTCAACTCTCTAATCCAAAAGAGCGATGAATCCTATCTTGACTCAACGTTATTCTCTCTACGCTTTGTCACACACCCAACAATCGTATTACTGACAATCCGGTTAAAGACTGCTTTTAACGACGTCAAAGTGCGCAAACTCCACGCATAGAATAAATGAAGGTCTCAAGTCAAAAGATCAGTTACACTCGTTCATAAAGAGGATTTAACCAATGATGTTCAATATGTGGTATCCTCTTAAACGGGTCGTGTCCAGTAACCCTAATCTTAGGGTACCCCTAAGTGTAACTTAGATATATTATCCCTTGGTCTATCTTGACCTCAGTTACACTTAGCGATAATCTAGATGTCTATGTCCCCTCTAAACATCTATCCGATCATGGACTATTTCAGATTAATATATTAATTAATCTGTGGGACTTTATCATAAATAATTTTACGTGCAGAAAAGTAAAATAATCATGATAAATACTCGCCTTTATTAATTATTTATCCATAAATACATTAAAGTGTCTTGGCACATAAGTGCACACACTAACACTTGCAACGTAGGAATCATTCTGGGGACGAGAGTTTCTTTTGTTTTGTTCATCCTGATGATTGTGATCTGATATTTCTTTCCTTTGATTGATTTCGGATTCCCCTGGTGAAGAGAAGATGAGTCCGCCAGTCGAGATACGCAACTGGGTCATCCTCTTCGTCCTCTGCCTCACCCTCGGCTCGCTCACCTTTTACCTCACGGGGGAATCGTACAGGCACACTTACTCGACCGGGGACACTCTTTTCGCGAAGATGAACTCTCTGACGTCGATCCAGACCCTGATCCCTTTCAGCTACTACAGCCTCCCGTTCTGCAAGCCCTTGGGCGGGATCATGAGAAGGTCCAGCAGGAACTTGGGAGGGGCCTTGATGGGCGACCAGGTCATGAATTCGCCTTACCGGTTCAGTATGAACATCAACGAGAGCAAGTACCTCTGTACAACAAGCCCTCTGAGCCTGGACGACGTCGCGGTCCTGCAGCAGAGGATCCGGGAGTTGTACCAGGTGAATATCGCACTTGATAGCTTGCCCGCTCGGAGGTATGTGAATACTGGACATTATGAGATTATGTGGACGGGTTTCCAGGTGGGTTATAACGAGCACAGAGGTGACGAGAATGTTTATGTGATAAACCATCTTAAGTTTAGGATTTCGGTTCACGAAAGCAGTATGAGTGGAGGCTGTATGATCGGTGGTGATTATTCGAAGTACGGGTATGAGATTGTAGGGTTTGAGGTAGTCCCATATAGCATTAATTACCGTCACAAAGAGGAAGAAAAACTGAAGATGTACGATGATATGGATCTAGCAGATTGCCCCTTCAATCACATCTCGCCGCAGATCATAAGGGAGAATGAGCAGATATCCTTCACTTACGAGGTTGAGTTTGTAAAGAGTGATTTAGCATGGTCATCTCGGTGGGATCTGTATGTTGAGAAGAATGTCCGCATTCTCTGGTCATCGGTCATGAGTTCAATGATCTCGATCTTATTCTTGTCATGTATCGTATTAGTGATTTTCTTGCGGAGCGTCTGGAGGGAACTAAGGATGCATGATGAATTGGGAAAACTCACTGAACCGGCTTACGTGAATTCCGAGTCCTCAGGATGGAAGATTGTGGCAGGAGATGCTTTTAGGAAACCAAGCCACCCTATGATCCTCTGTGCACTGGTTGGGA
The DNA here is from genome assembly GCA_023653495.1 of Melastoma candidum. Lineage (NCBI taxonomy): Eukaryota > Viridiplantae > Streptophyta > Magnoliopsida > Myrtales > Melastomataceae > Melastoma > Melastoma candidum. The sequence goes on along the minus strand of CM042891.1, from coordinate 4,264,517 downwards.
ACGGGGTTCAGATCACCATCGCGGCCATCGTTGCTGTGGCACTGGCAAGGTCAGGGTTCGTGACCCCAGCATTGCGTAGACTTGTACTGACACAAGTGATCATGCTCTACCTTTTAGCTGGACTCATTGGTGGATATGTGAGCGTAACACTCTGGAAGATGATCCAGCATACCGTCGAAAGATGGCACATTGTTTCCCTGTTGGCTGGGCTTCTTTTCCCGGGTATATCATTCCTTGTTCATCTCATCGTTAACTTCGCCTTGTGGAAGAGCAAGAGCACGGCCGTGATCTCGATATATTGGTACTCGGTTTTTCTGTCACTATGGCTGCTCGTTTCGTTGCCACTGACTGTCCTGGGCGGATTTTTGGCAAAGAGGGTCGAGACAATCCAGTTCCCTGTCCCCTTGAACGATATCCCCCGAGAAATCCCTAGGAGGAGGTTCCCTGTCTCGATTGCCGTTGCGGCCTCGGGCATCCTCCCATTTGGGATCCTCTTCATCCAACTGCTCTTCATCCTCTCCAGCATCACCTTTAACAGGAACTTTTCATCCTTTGGATTCCTGCTCTTATCCCTTGTGATGTTTGTCATCAGTTGTGGCGGGGTATCTCTAGTCCTAACCTACCGCAACCTATCCGCGGAGAATTGGCAGTGGTGGTGGAAGGCCTTCTTTGCTTCCGGTTCTGTTGGAGTTTACATGTTCTTATACTGCATCAACTACCTGGTGTATGATCTCAAGGGTCTGAGCAGCCCAGCGACTACCGTGGTCTACCTCAGTTATGCACTCATTGCTGCAGTTAGCATCATGCTCTCAGCCGGCTCAATTGGGCTGCTCGTGTCATTCCTGTTCGTAGTCCTCCTGTACTCGTGCATTAAGGTTTAACGGGGGTTGTGTTCAACAAAATTCTGCGCCCTGCTGTAATAAAAGAATCTATGTTTTGTTTCTTCCCTTTATGTGTTACGATAAGAACGCACGGTTACAAGTCGTCTCGAGATGACTTTTGATCACCCTATTGACGAATAGTTGCTATGTTCGACTAATGTGTTTCCAGTTTGCCCATGGGCTGTAGCCCGAGATCATATCGCTCGCCTTTCATCATACAAACTATTTTAAAGGCTTTATGCTTACCGGTCTAACTGAATTTCAAGTATGATAACTTGGCCTGCCTTTGAGTAGAACGAGATTACATTATTTCATTTCGAATGATATAATATACCCATCAAGCCTTTTTTTTTCCTTAAAAACGATTATAACACCTTTTTGAAGTTTAATGATTTTTTTTTTAAAAGAAAGGTTTGATTGATTAGTTATGATAGTAGTTTGTATCGCTTGCTATTTCAAGTACCTAGCTATTTGATTTGGAAGAAATAATTTGGTACATTACTTTATGTACACCTCTTATTAAGTGAATTTGTTACACTTTGCCGTAAGTTGCGAAAATAATTCGTGAAATATAATATATAGTTTCAAAATTCGACAAATAATTCCTTAAAATCGGAATTAGAAACATCGATTGGCCTTCTTAAGGATGTCGGATTTGAGAACTCTCGTATTCTTAATGCAAATGAACTCGGTATTGGGTTTTTTTTTCTTTCAAGTGAGATGAAGTCGGATTTGGAAAATCCGATATCCTTAATAAAGTGAACAGAAGGAAATTAAATGTTGGACGTGTAAATCGGAGCTCCCTAATCTGACTTCCCTAAGAACTATAATTGTTGTATAGCTACTACTTTATGGCATTATTCGAGGAATTTTTGAAACTACCTAGTTTATTTCACGAGTAATGTTAAATTGGAACAAGTTCAATATGTAGGAGTTTCTAATTGTTTAAGCCGGCGAATAGGCTTACACCGGTAGTATATCTAAATAATGTAAGACTGAGGGATATGTTCAAAGTTACGGACGGCAAATTCCCTCTCGAAGTCCTCGATCGTTTTGGCTAGTTTTGCATTGTATGCTTTTCTCTTTCTGGCCTAAGGGAATGTGTTCTTGTTCGGTCAAGGCCTTGAAGCCATTGAATGCATCACCTTATGCCTAACCATCGGCCGGAAACAAATTTGACTTGTACTCAGACCTCGAGAATTCGGAAATGCCAAAGTACAGAAGCTTCCCTAGGACGGATACTATAAGAGCGGACAACATCCGCTTGTGTTGGCAAGGGTCTGATCAGCATGCCTTCGGTGGGGTTCCTGATGGTAGTGGCGAGCACCATCATACTTGTCGGTCAGACAATGGTTCTTTCATCCCCCAATGTGGAAGAGGTGTACCATCGCTGTGGATCTCAGGATGTGGTCGACAGTGATGACCAGTCTATAATAGATAACCTAGCACGCGACCTGGTCCATGACACCCCAGAGTATTCCTTCAACCACTACGACCAGATCGAATTGGGGTTCTTGAACGTTTACGGGCCCGCCATGTGCAAGGTGCCAATCTCAACCGAGGATTGCATCTCGTGTCTTCAAATCGCCAATACCAAGAGACTCCTACTATGCAACTTCGTCAAAGGGTTTAGGATGAAAACGGAGGACTGCTCCATGCAGATTGAAGAGTTCGACTTCAAGTACGAACCATGAACGTCCTGAAATGAGGTGGAGCTGCATGCCCTCGGCTAAAACAATGTTTTTTCGAATAACTTTAGAGAGCTTGCCTCTTTCTATTAGAGCGCATCTCTTTGCGGAAGCTCCTTGCCGTGCGGTGCTCGTCCGCACGAGATCTGATTGCTCGGTTCGAGTTGAATCTCTCGATTTTAGTGTTCCTTGAAGGATTACAATTCAGTCATTTAAGAGTAGTATCGTTTACACGCGGGTTATAGAAAACAAGAAAAGCAAAAGCAAAAAAGAGAAATCCAAAGCAAGTGCCAACTGCAAACGAATGAAATTCGCGAAACCCAGCAGCGTCGTCATCTGTCATCCTTTCCCTTCTTCCTCTCATCTTGAACTGCTCGGCCTGATTCGTCGCCTAGTCCGAGTTCGGCTAGACAAAGGTAAAATTTTGACATTTCGGACTCAAAATTCGGGCATTAATTTTTGACGGTGAAGTGGGGCTCGAATCCACTTAAGTCGTAATATCTAAAAAAAATTAAAAATTGAATATAATTAAAAATAAAAGGAAAGATATGGAATTAGGCCAGATTGGCCGAAAATTTCAACTGATCCAAGTCGTTTGAGGGCAATAAAACTTTAGTCGTAATGAACTCGGAAGTGGTATCCGAGCTCGTACCCGGCTTATTAATACCCCGACTCTCGCTCACTCTATCTGAATCCATCGGAATGGCGGCTATTGAGAAAAATTCTAAAATGCCCTCTTTGGTAAAATATCGATTTGTGTCATTATCTTTACTCGAAGTTTCGCTTATGTCCCAAACTTTAAAATTTTTCGTTTATAATCTTAAATCGATATTTTGAATAATTTATGGCCTTATTCAAACGGCGTTAACCGAATCTACAATTTTCCATCACTGAATATCGTAACTTCCGAAAAAATATCGATTTGTGGCATCAACTTTTTACTGACTTTTATTGTTGGCCTAAACTTTGAAATCTTTCGTTTACAACCTTAAATCAATATTTTGAATCATTATGATAATAAAAAAATTTCTTAAAATATCAGGACAAAGTTGTCTTTTTAAAAAGACGACGTGCTTCTTTGGACAAAGTCGTCTTTTCAAAAAACAACTTAGCCTGAACATTGGTAAAATATTTTCAATGCCCCGATATTTTAATCATTTTTCTAAGAAGGGGGCATTTTAGAATTTTTCTCGGCGGCTATTCCTCCCATGCCGGAGTAAGAAGGCTTGTGACTGCCTCCGCTGGCCAAGCCGAGGCGTGTCCTTATTCGCCACTCAATCTGTTAGGATTTTGTGGACCGAAGTCGGTTAATTGCGATTTGGAGAATATTAAATTCGCTCGTTAATATTTGGGGTCATCTATTCTATAAATATGTGTCGGTACACGAAGCGAATGAAAGCATGAAAGAGAGCAAATCCTGATAGTATAGAAGAGGGATACACGAGTGCGGGAAAGCGGGATCCTGTACTCGGAAAGGTCGAGGGGGTTAGAGAGGGTCTTAACCTAAATTTGTACTCCATTGATATAGTGAAATCTTCTTATGCGCCTGTGGACGTAGGTCGATTGACCGAACAACGTAAATTCTTTGTCTCCTTATTTTTCATTAACTTCTGATAAAGAAACGGATCCGGTTCGACTCGCTTCCGAGGGTTTCCGCGTGCCAACAATTGGTATCAGAGCTCGGTTGTGTATAATCGAGATCCATGACTGGTGGCAAGTTCGAGATCGAGAAGTTGGATAAGAGCATGAATTTCGGCTTGTGGCACGTCAAGATGAGGGCGCTATTGATACAGGGTGTTTTGAAAGGCTCTTACAGATTAGTCGAAGAGTGCTTCGAACTTGACTTCTAAACAGTGGGAGGAGATATATGCTAGAGCGTTATAGGGGATTCAGCTGTGTCTACAACGAGGTTCTGACAAACGTGCTCAAGGAGACGACAACGGTTGGGCTTTAGAATAGGCTGGAAAGTCTGTACATGATGAGGACTCTGAGTAACAAACTTCTTCTTAAGCAAAGATTCTTCATGCTCATAATGACGGAAGGTATGTTCGTTAAATCCTACCTGGATAATTGGTTGTCAACATCAGATCGATGAGGAGATCCGGACGATGCTGCTGTTATGTTCACTGCCCGCTTCATACCAGAGCTTCAGGGAGACGTTCTTGTATGGGAGAAGTGTTCTCATAGTTGACGAGGCGCGGTATGCCCTTTTATCAAAAGATTTGATTAATAGCGAGTTGACGAGTGAAGCAAGGCGACCGATGGCGGGGGCATTAATAGTAAGCATGACCATATCCAAATGTAGCGGCGGGGTAATGTGCTTCCATTGTGGTAAGAAGGGACACATAAAAAAAAGCTACAGGAAACTGACAGGAAAGGATGGAGGATTACAAGAGTCAGCGATGGTTGCTGTGTACACCAACTACAGTGATGCCAGATATGAAGATGTACTCATGGCTAGGGAGGGGCAGACTACTGAAATCGAGTCGAAGAGACCATCAGGCGAGGATTGGATTCTCGACCTAGGGAGGACTTTCCACATAAGTCTTCACAGGGCAATGTTCACTGCATACTGTTCCACTGTAGGTAGAGAGGTACGCTTGGGCAATGGTCCCAAGTGTAAGATTGCACGTGTGGAAACGGTTCGGCTTAGAATGAAGGACCGTGGGATTTTTAGCAGATGTCCAACAGATACCTGACATCACGAGAAATATTATTTCCGTGAGTGTTTTAGAAGGCAAAGGGTACGAATTTTCTGCTTCAGGTGGAGCCCTCACTGTTCACCGAGAAAGGGGGTTGTAGATGACTGAGAGTCGATTGTAGGGCTTGTATGTTATGAGAGGTACCGTTGCTATTACCACTGTTGGGTCTTCTGAAAGGCGTCATGAATATTTCCAGAGGAGTAATAAGTCATCGGAGAAACGATGTAATAGGTCGCGAGCACGGAGAAGCAAGAAGATATGGGTGATCAAGTTCGTCATGGATGGGCTTGGATGTTCCGTTGACTAGGCTCGTTGGAGCCCAGAGGAGAAGAAGGGAGATATTCACCGTTAGTCTCAGGGATAGACCGGTACATTGAGTGACAATTCCTCATGCGTTCTATGGACTTCGAACCAAGGTGGAGTTTGTTAGGATTTTATGGACCGAAGTCGGTTATATTGCGATTTGAAGAATATTAGATTTATGGAAGGTGGGAGAATATATCTCTTGGGGAAAATATATTGAGTGATATCTGATTATATCACATAATATATTTACCAGTCAGATTTCTGATATCTTTGAAGCCATCTATTAAGTGTCGGTATATGAAGCGAATAAAATGACGAAAGATAGCAAATCCTGAGAGCATAGAAGAGGGATACACAAGTGCAAAGAGTGTGGCGGTAAAGAAATGGTGTGTGTTGGGAAAACACGGGAAACACTTCATGGTTTATTTCTTACTAGGAAAGCGGGATCTTGTACTCGGGTAGGTTAAGGGGGTTAGAGGGGTCTCAACCTAAGTTTGTACTCCATTGATACAGTGAAATCTTCTTCTCCGCCTGTGGACGTAGGCCTATTGACCGAACCACGTAAATTCTTTATTTCTTTATTTTTCGTTAACTTTAGATCAAGAACCGGATTGGTTCGAACGAGGCTTCCGCGTGCCAATAAGGTCTTACTGGCCTGATGATCAGCGAGACTTGAAAGTTCTTGTACCTGAAGAAGGGACAAGTGCCGCAGCTGAGGATGCTGATTCCTCAAAACTTGGCCAAAAAGTTTGTGTTGATGGTTTACCATTGCATGTGCGAATACTTGACCTTCAGAAAGAAGACAAGCCTTACGACTTTTAGTAGTACTTCAAAATTTTGTTTACTTCTCAAGGTAAGTTGCTACTTATAAAAAAAGTCGCTACTGGGTTGAACCTTGATGGTCATATACTTTGCATGTATGTGTATTTGCTGATGTTCCCAGGAAAGATAAGTCATCGCTCTACAGTTATTGGGATAAAAAACATTAGGAAGCTGCAGTCATCTTTTATTTGATATATCTGATCTTTCTTAAACATAGTTATGGACTACCTCATTTGGCTAAAATATTTCAATTGGATTTTCATCTTTTCTTAAGACATAGAATAACTGAGTGCATCAATGTCTACTGGGTTAGCTTTTAACCGAAGAAGGAGAACTCCTCAACTTTAATAGGTCTTTTGGTGCACTGAACAAGTATCAATCATCCATTTAAGACTGCTCTCAGGGGAGCCTCAAGGTGGGATACATTGTCCTCTGTTGTCTGTCTTGATCAAGTTATGTTTGACTCTAGGAAAATCTGATAGCCATAGGAGGGGCTTGTTGGTGTGCATTTCTAGAAAGATTTATAAGCTCAAACTTCTTATTGAGTGGAGATCACAGTTTTTCAGTTGTAAGGCATTACCTTTTCATTCACCTCCCTGGAGCATGTAGTTTGCATTTTACACAGTTCTAATTGTATTGATGTAACTAGTCCTAACCTAATGCCAACTACTTCGTCTACGATGTGAACAACCATCTTTGATGTATTACTAGGTTTTCCTAGATAGTTCTCATGTAGTTTGAGGCGTGACCATTCTCGAAAGACAGCAGGGGGAACAAAAATCAGCAGAAGGTAGACATTCCAAGGTTGAGGCCTAAGGATGGATGGGCCAAGGTCAGGAAAGAAAGCCACTCTAATCCCAGTATGCAGTATTTTTCGAGCAGCCAAGCAGAAAGGGAAGAATGTTGCCACCCTCTTAAACCACATGATGGGGACAGGTTCATCCCTTTCTACTTGCACCCATAGTTTAGTGGTTCCCGATTTTTTTATCTGCCAAGTGATAAGGTCATTAACCTATTTACAAAGTTCATGATTTAAGTAAACTTGTGTCATACCTTGTATGATGATCCTGGATGCCTGCACTGTAAACCATAAAATTACAAATGATCTCAGTACCTTCTTCTGAATCCACGCTGAAATATTCTAGCAAACAAGATTGCATTTGAAATGATAGTTTATGCCAATTCATGACCAGAAACTTCTGCAAACGACGGGCGAAGATAAATTGCTTTAAGATGATATACTCCCGGTTGAGGTTAGTTAATTGAACCTAGAGTTCAGAATCTGTTGCAGCATTCTAATTGCAAGAGTTGGTTAGCTTGGCCGATAATTTTACTGCATAGTGGGATTTTTTGGCGATTACACGAACAGGGAAGACGTCTTGTGGTTAGTACATTACTTTATGAACTTGAGTAAGCCTTGTTAAGTTTATCTATGTGGCAGGTAGTAACTATATGTTTTATTTCCTTCTTGCATTTGTGAACTCGAGGTTCTGCTTATATGCACCAAGGTTCTGCATGTACTAGTCGGGTGGGTTATGTTGTTTGCCTTTGCATGGCAACAGAATGTTCTTATTTATGAATCTGTTGCTCGACTTCATTTGGCACCTTACAGAAACTTCAGGGGAAACAATCGTATGGATATCCACACCGTAGCTGCCGTTGCAATTGATGATGCCATAACCTTATAGAAGTCGTCTTCCTTCCAAATGGTTAGTGCAATTCTTCCATTTCATTTTCCGAGGTCCTCGTTGCAGCTACATTGTAGACGAAGAAGTTGCTCACAAAAAGGAAGAATAGGAGGTTGAGGAACATGAGGAGGACCAGGAATGCGTAGTAGTAGTCCAAGCGAGACTTGTTGAGGTTATCTAGAATCCAGCCTTCAGTCTCGCTTTTCTTCGTAACAGTGGCAATCGTTGTCAGGAGAAAGCTGCTCAGGAAATTGCCCATCCCAAGGCTACTCGTAGAGTATGAGGTACCGATGCTTTTCATCGGTTCCGGAGCTTGATCGTAGAAGAATTCAATCTTTGCAACTTCCACAAAGGTATCAGCAATCCCTGCAAGAGCGAACTGCGGTAGGAGGATGTAGATCGAGAGGGGGACGATGTCGTATCTGCCGGTCTTGTTATGCTCACGGGCAACGCTGAGCCGTTTCCTCTCGATCAAACAGGCTGTGGCCATGACTATCATATGCAAGATGATGCCGATTCCCATCCTCTGGAGCAAGGTGATCCCCCTGGGGTTCTTGGTGTAATGCCGGATAGCTGGGACGAAAAAACGGTCATAGAGGACGAGGCTGACTAACATGAATATTGTGACAAACACGGTCAGACAGGCTGGAGGGATCTCGAAATGGGGCCCCATACTCCTGTCCAATGTGGTGCCCTGCTTAATGAAAAGGGTGTTGGTCTGAGCCAGCATTGTGCTTGGCATGAACGTCGCGATCAGGATTGGTAGCATCTTGATCATTTGCTTGGTTTCCTCGACTTGTGTAACTGGACATAAACTCCAAGACGAGGTACGGCCATCCTTTACTGCAGCTTTGTCTAGGAACCTGCAACGACCCTAATGTCATCAGCTCAAATATTGTCTAACTTGATGTCCGATGTGCCAATGCAGTTGGTTCGTCATGTGCATTCTTAAAGCTACCTCAAGGTGCCAGAGTGATCAATTCGGTATGTCTTGGGATCAGCGTGTCCATCGAGCCTCTTCTCGTAAAGCTCCTTTGAATCCAGGGGAATGACGGCTGTCCTCTTCTTTATTGCTGCCACCAAAACCTGTGCAATCCTAGTAAAAGGGCTCCCACCCGGCACCTTATGCCGGTAATACTTGGTGCCGAACAGGAAGACCAGGATGGATATCGTGAGCCCCAGCGTGGGAAGGCCGTATCCAAGCGCCCACCCTACTTTGTCCTGCACGTAGACGAGGAAGGTGTTGGAGAAGAGGGTCCCGAAGAAGATGCTGAACATCCACCAGTTGAAGAAGGAAAGCTTCTGGGTCCTCTCCCCTGGCTCGAAGTCGTCGAATTGGTCCGCTCCCATTGTTGAGATGTTGGGCTTTGTTCCTCCCGTCCCTGCCGCTATGATGTAGAGAGCGGTGTAGAAGATACCTGTCTGGAGCGGCGAAGCGTGATTGTTGCAGTCAGTGTCTTTGACCCCTGGGCCGCATGACGGAGGTCTCATGCCTGGAACTGACACCACTATCGTCAGCAACAACATTCCCTGCCAACAATCGAAGGCGAAACGATTACCGTTCATATGTCAATGACTGAGGCGAGCAGATTTGGGGGTGTATGTTATATATATGTGCCTACCGTGAGGTAAATGATGGATGAGACAACAAAAGTCCAATACCGTCCGAGGTGGGCGTCTGCTATGTACGCCCCAAGTATAGGAGTCATCCAGACCGTCCCGACCCAGTTTGTTACATGGTACGAGGAAGACACTGTGCCCTCGTGCATCTTCTTCCTCAGAAACTCCACCAGGTTCGATGCTATCCCATAGAACGCCATCCTCTCGAACACCTCGTATCCTACGCCACATCAGGAAAACACCAACCTTAGTTTGTGACTGCAAAACAAGCAAGCCATCATCCGGTCATACAGAAAGGAGCGGGTCCATTACCGACAATGAACCAACACGCCCGCCATCTGCCAGTCCTGGACCGCAACACGGGCCGACCATTGAGGTCGATGGTGCCATCCTCGGTGTAACCTCCTTCGCCTTCGCCATTTGGGTATCCCTTCTCTTCGACCACTCCACTGGCTGCCATGGAAAAAAGACCTCTTTAACTGAAGAAAAAGTTATATGGGATTTTGTGTCTCCAAATAAAGCGGATGTAACTTACCATTGCCAATCATAGTCATCATAATCTTGTAGAACACCAACTTTCCTAGGAATTTTCAAGAAATAAAAATAACGCCAAAGTTTGTCATTTCCCTTAAGGTTAAGCTCATTTTGCCCCTTACTATTTCATTGTGCATCATGGTACCGCTGCAGTGTTATTGCATCGATCAGAGGCCGTATTGAAACGCTTCTCTTACACATACTGAAACACAAGCCGACAAGCGAATCTTTATACCATCATGCTGTAATGTCTACCTATCGTCATGCTAGTCGGAGCAATTTCGATGTCCTGAGCAAGTTCATTTCATTGAAACGAGAGTCAGTGGTGGAGAATACTAAGTATAATTTTTGTCTTTTGTTTTCTTGGAATATCGAAACCTCGATTTCATTGTTCTCTTATGTGAAAGGTGCCCTTGTTATTAGGATATTACATGGAGTGGTCATCTTGATGTACTCGGTAAATTATGATCCATGTGTCTGTCGTATCCCTACCGGGAAAAACGGATGTAAATATGTAATGCTCGTCGGATCGAAATTGATTTTCGTCGATGTGTCAAGAGAGAACGAGCTCATCCCGTTCGATCATAACTAGGGACGAGTTTGCAATAAGGATGTGTTTGTCGATTAGTTCATGCTTGGTATTTTGGTAAAGAAATGGATCAACAATGCATTCGTATGCGATCATGCTCTTTAATGGTACCAGGAAACAGTTGGCATGTGTATGTGTGTATTGACACATGAATTTTGTGCTTCGTCTTTAATGGGCCGAAGATGTGAGACGCTGTGTAAACATCACTCGTGAAGCCCAAGAATAACGTCGCTCGAGAATTGCGTCTCGATTAAGCTACAAGCATCGCGTAGCTCGGGAACTGGACCACAACTCGAGAAACTACAAAGTCAGGTTCTTTTACATTAATCCACGTCTGGCCACAATGATATAATAGGATGCGTGGCAGGTTTAGAGAAGTCGTCTAAGATACAATGTGCATGGCTTCTACAAAATAGGAATCAGATTGTACACACGATCTAGGGAGACCGCGTAACAACTAAAGAATCGTAACTGTAAGATTTCAGAAACATAAAAGGCAGACATAACAACATTGACGATACACAACGGACAATCAAACACAGGACCCATAATTTTCTTAAGTTTCTTGCCTTGGCTCCAAGTGTCCTGAAAGCGTCATAAACCCAACATCCTAAAACCATCGTCCATCCTCACTGCATCCGACCGCCGATTCACCAAGGTAGATTCCATTAAAGGGATATGCCGTAGCCGTCGTTCGTCCTCCGTCGCTCATGTGGAATATCTCGTCGTTGTTTTCAAGTATCCTTTTATTGTATTTCAATTCGCATCATGTCTGTAAGTGTTGTCCTATAATTCAGTACTGTTTAATTAATTCAAACATTTTTTTTCCCTTTTATTTTGCGTTCATTTACTTTACGGCGACCATAGTTTCTTTGTAAAATTCGATATGTGCTACGAGGAACATATTCCGCGCCAACACGTTTTTTTGCGACCATAGTGTGAGTCAAATCATTAAGGGTTCACAAAGCCTCTTAAGAGATGCCTCGTGCAAAAAGAATGCTACAGAGGACCCTGAAAAAGAGGGGAACTCAATGAGAACCAGAATGAAAGTGATCAGGATGTGCTCATAGGGCCTCTGAATAACCTTGGCTTGCTCGTTCTCCTAATGACTTTCTAACTAAGCAGGAATTTGGTAGTGCTATGAGAGAACTGAAATTGGGATTAGAAAAAGTCATAGAGAACTGAAAATACAAATGGATGAGAAGCATTAGGAGTTGATAGACATCATAAGTCTCCTTAAGGGTGATAGATATGAGAAAAAGAGTGAGCCTCTAGGAAAAAAGTCATTTATGGGAGATGCTAGAGTTGCTGGAAAGTAGAAGGTTAATGGAAGTCTTTAAAATGGGCGTATTGAACCATATCCTGTGAATTCTAATGGAGTTTATGGAGTTAGTGTGAGTAGTTCAAAAAGTCCAATGCTTGAGTCTAAGAAGAATGCAAACCCCACATTCGTAGATCTCGAACAAAATGTTTATCCAACTTATTCTCCCCCAGGTCGACGAAGGGGAACTGAGAGCTTTTACTATAAACCTAAGGAAAATGAGGTTAATCCAAAAATAAATCCTAATCATGTACCCGACTTAAGTGGGCAAATCACTCGAGTCGTAGCTCAGATGGTTCCAGGTACAAGGACTGAAGAAGTGCGTCTGTATAGGAGCTCCTGAGTATATAGAACAAAGAATAGAGATACCTCGAGGATATAGGATTTCTAGTTTTACCTTGTTTTCGGGAGAAGATGAAATGATTCGTGTGGAACATATAGCTAGATTTACTTATCAGACGGGGAAATGTCGAATAACGAAAGGTTAAAGATCAAATTGTTTCCTAATTCCTTAATTGAAAATGCATTTGGCTGGTATTCGAGACTTCTCCCGAATACCATTCTAAATTGGGTCGAAATGCAGACCCAGTTCCTCAAGGCATTTGATAAATTGGATTCAGTGACTTCTCTATGGGAGATTACGAGGATGAAATGACTACATTGGGAGAGTCCTGCTATATTTCTAGTGAAGTTTAGGAAAAATCTGTTAAAGTGCACAACAGCCTTAGCTGAAAGAGATCAACTCGAGATAGCATAGAACGCTTTGTCTCTAGAAATAAGAAAGAAACTCCAGGGAGAGTGTTTTCGAGATTCCCATGGTCTCTCGAGACGAGCAACTAAGTATCATAATCTCTTGCTGGAAGAATTTAATTCAGTTAGGAATTGTCAAGTAGAGTGGGCAGAAATTGTTGTAGCTGAGTTTATAAAAGGGGAAGCAATAGTGTGAGAGCTCTTAGTGAAGAAAAATTCTAAAGCTCGAGTTTCTAAAAAATCTAATGAAGAAAGGAAATTCTCTTTTGACATAGAACAAGACAAAATCTTTGATTTATTGTACTATAATGGGCGTACAAAACTAAGCTTGGACATAAGTTGCTGCAGAGTGATCTAGAAAAACGTAGGAAACATTGTAAATGGCATGGAACGTTTACTCACGCAACTCAAGAGTGCATACATTTTAGGAGTCTAATTCAAGACTTGATCGAGTCAAAAGAATTACGATTTGCTAAAGTGAATGAGTAGAGTATAGTGGATGATAATCCCTTTGGCGAAGAGCCTATAATCCATATGTATTCGCTTGAGGCTGAAAATAAGTGTGCCAAATGCAATGATGACGATGTTTCTGCACTTGATCTCGAGACTCGCATTCGTAATACATCACAAGGAATGAAAGTGTCTAGGAAAACCATTATCGCCAATGGGCTCTTCAAGCGCTTGGTCGAAAAGAAAGTGGTGAACTACCCAGTTCGACAGATTCATGATAAACATTGCCACTAGCCTTTGGATTCCACTCACAACACGGACAAGTGTCGCGACATTCGCAGGTACCTACAGATGAACAATGAAAGCCTGTGGTACGATTTAATCCAATCGAGGAAGTAGCAATGGGAATGATGCCGTCATACTCTCGCGTTGCCCCAAATCATACTTCGAGGAGTTCATCGTCTAGATCCGTCGGACGCAAACGCCGACAGAGGCACTATGGTGAAGATGAGTGAGTCAACATGCCCCATGTGCGTGGACATATGGATGACCGTGAGAAAATTGGGCTTGATGCTCGATAACAGACACCTGATAAGCATCCAAAGAAGGATGTCCCTGCTCTCTAGTCTGCCAAGGTTGAGAAGGCATCCACTGAAGCAAAAGGAAATGAAGTAGTCCAGATCAATCCTAAATTGATTCGAGAGGGCCCACAAATTGCTCGCTTCCTCGAGGAAGGGATGCTCTGCGAGAAGTACAAACTGATTGCCACGAACAAGATCCTTATCCCACAGATGTGCACCAAATGCTGCATCGTGTACTTTCTGAAGCTGGTTCAGAAAATACACGATGCTATGATAATTGAGCCTAACGTGCAGGAAATTCAGGGTTATGATCCCGAGAAGAAAGATTTTGTTTACATCAATCCTCCAGTTAAAAGTTTTGGGTGAATTGTAGGAGAGCCCGTTGAGGACCCATAATCAGAGTGGCAGTGAGTTTGTAAGAAAGTAGTGATCCCGAAGGCAATACGCAAGAGAATCCTAAGACGTACTTAGAGGGAGGCTAAGAAAAGCAAAAGTGTTTCGCCAAAAGAGGCGAGTGAGCCTCGAGATGGGGTGCAACAAGTGGAAGGTGAGGAAGAGGAAGATTACGATGACTATGTTGATTACACATCAATACAAGAGGGGTCTCCTTGTGAACACCAGGAAGACGGAGTCCCCATGGTGACATGCAAAGTGGTCGAGCTACCCGTGTACTTCTCGAGAGAATGTAAAAGAGTCATGCTTGCTAATGGCTTATCACGCAAAGTTCCTAGATCGAGTGATAGGTACCCAAAGGGATCCCCACTCCATTGGTTCGAGAAACCCTCTCTCGGGATGAGACAACATATCCATTCTATGTACATCACGACATACTTCAATGGAGTAAGGATGAATAAGGTGCTAGTCGATAATGGAGCTACAGTCAACGTCATTCCTTTCGTAACTTTTCTTGCAATGGGTAAAGAAAGGTGGCAGCTCACAAATACAAGGATGTCAATTACTACTTTTAACGGGAAGAGGTCAGAGTGCATGGGAGTGTTCTTAGTAAATCTCTAGGTCGGGAGACACGAGATGGAGTCCGCCTTCTTTGTGTTGGACATTGCGTAAACTTTCAACGCTCTTTTGGGTCGAGATTGACTCCATAAAGCGGCTGTTATACCTTCGACTCCGCATAAAGAGTTGATGATAAGGCTTGATAATGAAATAGAACTTGTGCGGGCTTATAAGAACTACTGTTCTTGTGAAACTAAATCTCTATATTTCATTTCAGAGCTCGAGCAGGAAAACAGGAAAAGGATCATCAGGAGAATCGGTTGTTGAATCCCAAAGTTGTGAAGGTCATAATCCATCAGGCTTAGGTAACGAGAAACGAGCCTCCAATAATCCCAACTAGAGGGGAAGTGAAGATGATGGCACTCCTCGAGCTGAAAGCTTTACCCCACTATTCAGCTTTACTGTAGAAGCTCCACAGGATGAAGAGCTCGAAAATAATCATGGGATGTTCGTGCTTGAAGAAGGGATCCCCATTACTTAGATGGGTGAAAGGCTCCAATGAATGCAGGAAGGAAACATCGTCCTAACTCAAGCTGGAATCAGGATTGGATACATGGAGGTTGAGAACAACCGCCCAGGACAAGATGAGGAAGAAAATTAGAATCAAGCTGATGATGCGGAGTTGGAGCTCGATAGACTCCTGCGAGAAGGCACTCATGGAAATTGAAGAAGAAGAAAAAGATCTCGTCGATGTGTACTAAGAAGCAAATTCCTTAGGTTGTTTAGGTTGTGAAGAAACAGTGCGCTACATTTCACCGTTATCATTGTCCTTTAGGTCAAGGCCAATTTTAGGTTTTTTTTCCCTATAACTGGACGACGTCAGTCGAGAAACTTTGTTTTCAGCATCAGATCATTTGGTTGGGATTAATCTTGGTTCAGAAGAAGATCCTAGGCTCACTTATATGAGCGCTATATTAGACAGTAATTTAGCCTCTGCCTTAAAAGAATTGTTACATGAGTTTTGAGATTGTTTTGCTTGGGACTACATGGAAATGTTAGGACTCGACAGAAGGTTCGTATAACATAAACTCCCGATTCGAGACCATTCTAAACCCGTCCAACAAGCCCCACGAAAAATGGTGGGAGAAGTAAGTAAACTCGTGTATGAAGAAGTAAGAAAACTCTTTCAAACCTGATATATCAAGACGTATAGATACACTGAATGGATCTCGAGCATCGTTCCTGTAGTGAAGAAAAATGGTAACATTCGAGTATGTATAGATTTTCGAGATTTAAACAAATCAACCCCAAAAGATGAATACCCCATGCCAATAGCTGATGAATTAATTGACAAGACAGCAGGAAATGTCATTATGTCATTATGTCATTTATGGATGGCTACTCGGGATATAATCAAATCTTCATCGCTGAGGAGGATGTTTACAAAAACAGCTTTCTAATGTCCAATTGGCATCTTTGAATAGGTAGTAATGCTATTCGGATTAAAGAATGTCGGAGCCACATATCAGGGGGCCATGAATGCCATCTTCGATCCTCTCATAGAGAAGACAATAGAAGTTTATATCGACAACACAGTTGTAAAGTCGAGAACGAATGATTTACATGTCGAAGATCTTCGAGCTGCATTCTTCCAGATGAGGAAATATCACTTGAAGCTAAATCCTTTAAAGTGTGCATTTAGAGTCCAAACTGGGCAATTCCTTGGGTTTCTAATACATCAAAAAGGGATCCAGATTGATCTAGGGAAATCAAAGCAATACAAGAATTGTAACCCCCAAGGAATAAGAAAGAGTTACAAGCTTTTCTCGGTCGAGTAAATTACTTGAGGAGATTCATTGGGAATCTAGTAGGAAAAGTAGAGGCTTTCACAACATTATTGAGGGAAAAGAATCGATATGCTTGGCCAGATAAACATGAACAAGCATTCGAGAGGATTAAAGGCTATTTAATAAAACCTCCAGTTTTAGCGTCACCCCAACTCGGGAAGCCTTCCATTTTGTACATAGCAGCAAACACCACCATGATAGTAGTAGCGAATGCCACCACGATAGGTGCACTCTTGGCTCAAGAAGATGATTAGAAGAGAGTAAGAGATTTGTCTCGACTTTTAAATTCTCGGAAAGGCTGTGTCTATCAGTATATTATGCAGTCATGAAGCTGAGACACTACATAAGAAGTAGCGAAGTATATGTGGTCTCGAAAGCACAAGTTTTGAAAACATTCTTTTAGAGCTCTTTGCTTACTGGAAGAGTTAGTAAGTGGAGTCTAGTGCTCTCTACGTGTGACCTGAAATTCAAATCTCAAAAAGCTGTCAAAGGACAAGTTCTCCCATAATTGTTTGCAGAATACTCAAGAAAAACATCGGTAGACGTAGAAGAGGAAATGCAAGAACTTTGGGAAGCCTGGTTTGATGGGTCGTCAACAAGATCTAGAGCTGGAATTAGAATCGTAATAAAGTCAGCAGTAGGATTCGAGGTCAAGTTAACCTTTAAATTGGCCCAACATTCAACCGACAACGCCACTGAGTATAGTGTACTCATTGTTATGTTAGAAACCTTTCTCGAGAGTGGAGCAAAAGTTGTATTAATCAAAGGTGATTTACAGCTAGTGGTAAACAATGTAAATGGTTTGAGCCTGTGCCACACTCAAGAACTGAAGAAATACTTAGCTCTAACTCAGCAATTGTTCAAAAAGTTTCAGCAGGTTACCTTAGAACATGTAGGTCGACAAGATAATGTGTTAGCAAATTCATTGGCCCAATTGGCTTCTGGATATAAATCGAACGATGTATCATAGAAAGAAATAGGAGGGATAATTCCTGAAATTAGTTAATCCATTGTTAAGGAGAAAGAGGGTGAGATTACTTCTAATCATAAGGTAGATGTTATGAAAGCAGATGAAAATTGACGGATACCATACATCAAATTCATGGAGAACCCCGACTCACAAGTCAAGAGAAAGATTAAACTGGCAGCCAAACAATATGTACTCTTAGATGTCCTGTTGTACAAGAAAATTCAAGAAGATGTTTTTTTGAGGTGTGTCGTCTTGGACGAAGCGACACCAATCATGTTGGAGGCTGATCACGCTTGTCGAAGGCAACAAATTAAATACTCTAACAAACCTAACTAACTTGTAGATAGGGTAAGTAGAGGTCGATCCCACAGAGAATCAACAGAGAAAAATCCCTAACGGTTGCACGTTTAACGATATTGAGGTCAAGTCAAACAAGATGAATGAGAGTAAAATAGAGAAATAGAATGCAAATAAATGATAATTCAATCAAATATTAAAAGCCTAGGACTATCAACTTCCCCTAACGAATTATCTAACTCGTACCTTCCTTTCTCCAGTTATCTAATTTTCAAGTTACTAACCTATGATTCGATTATCTCCTTACGCCTCTCCCGAGTGCTCTAAGGACGTATTCCCTGTATCGAGCTAATCACTCTATTCCTAGGCAATTAACTAGTGAGAACCCATTATGCAACAACCCTAAATGGCTACCTAAGGCGATTCGGTATATTCCTATCCCTTTCGCGAATTAGCTCCGTTTTCCAACGAGACGCTAACTTAGGCTATTCAATCCACGGCTTAACCCAAACAACTTTTCCAAGCCCGAATAGGTCTCCATATCAAATTAATTGGTGATCAGTCAATTAATCGCATTAAGATTAAGATATGAATAAGTAACAACACGAATTCGAATAACACGGACAAAAGGAAGTCACTCGTTAAATAAAAGCGTTAAGTTCCATTGAAGTCCTAGAAAAAGGAATTAGGTCATAGCGTAAAAGAAATTCATCCAAAGTTTAAGAGAAAACGATAACGACATAGCAATCAAAGGGAAAGAAAAGAGAAACTCCTGATCTTCCGATCCGAGAAGTAGTAGCCTCGTCCCGATGTCCTCTTCAGCCTTAGCCGTCACCTCTTTCTCCGTTCTCGAGTCAAATGTCTCCTCCTCTTTTCCCCACAGAATAAGACCCCTAAGGTTCCTCTAAAAACAGAATATATTGTTCCCATCTAGAAAGATTTCCTAAAATGATCCAAATCTAAATAATATTTCTAGGGAGAATAAAATAAAATAACCTAAACTACCAAATAAATGACTAGTTGATCCTCTAATTCTTCATAATGCAGTCTCAGGAATACTTGAAGACTCATTGAATGATTTGGAAATAAGTTCGTCGGGTGGTCACTTGAATCCATAGAACCCCCAAGGACGCGTCTCTTAGAACTGAAGGACGCGTCTTTCTGCTCTCTGTCCAATTTCCGCTCATATGCAATTCACTTCGTTCCAGCTTCAAGATCTCCTTCATTTTCCTGCATTAAAACATGACAAACCAAGATGCACTAACAAAATAAACGATTCAAATCAAAATAAATTCAAAAACTATAAAAATAACAAAAATCGACTTAAACTAGAACTAAGCTGAAAAGCACTCAAATTCTTAACAATTCTCGTACGACTAACCACATAAAGCATCATTTGGGATACGAAATCACCATACTTTCATAAAGTTATCACACCCCCAAACCTACAATTTGCTAGTCCTTGAGCAAATAGAAAAGCACAAAGATAACTCTTCAGCAATCCCCAACTCAATCCAGTCTGAACAACCCTCTCTCTATTCTCAGCAATACACATGCTCACTTCCGTTGGTCGAGTCAATTGTCAAGAAAACAATTCAATTTGATCAAACTTCACGTAATGTTCGAAACGATCATCTCGGTATGTCGTGTAGTGAAATCAACAATTTAAAACTTCCAATAAAACATATTAGCACTTTGTAGAAACCAACCAAACACTAATCATCCACTCGTCCTCAGGATTTTCAACCATTTTTCTTTTTACACAACTTTTATTTCAGCTACACGACTCTAAATGTTTCATCACATGCTAGTGTACCCATGTAACGAGTATTTGATCAATGACTCCCGGTCCAGTTGGACCAAGGCATTAGGCGATAAAGTACCCCTCGGATCTCATTCTCGAGTACAGTAGAAGGACTCACACCACAGGTACATATTTAGGCGTCAATCACATTTCAATCACTTTTATTTATTTATTTATTTTTTGTTTTTTTTACGCCTAAACAGTGGTACTCAGAGCCTTGGTAACCTCTCTTTTTTTTTAGAACTTGTTTCAAATCAACGCCTAGCCAGTCCCACTCGACACCAACTACTATGTGTTATTAGATTTCTAGAATTGTTTTCATTCACTACCAATCCATACCGAGGAATTATAATGCCCTAAAAAAACAGTTTAATCACCAAATTAAGCTCAATTTTCACTCTTCCATAAGTCGTAAGCATGTGCATAATAAGTCATCATCGAACAAGGGTCAGCTCATCAATGATATCGTCAAGTCTACTGAAGAGTTCGACACGCCTAGACTTACCCTAAAAATGACCTAAAAATCAAAACACGACCAGCAAGCGACAAAATAGAAATGACAATCAACCCATACAATGTAGATAAGCATAATTGCAGCACCCCCAAACCTAGACTAAACATCGCCCTGATGTAAATATGAATAGTAAGAGATGAAGAACGAAGTACTCCCCTGGGGCGAGGTAGTCGTCGCCGTCATCATCATCATTTTCCTCCTCAAGGTCTTGGGGTTGTCGTTTTCCGAACCAAGCTACTCCTCCTTCGACGGCAACCGCAGAGGGGGAGTGAGGCAGCTGCACAAGAAAAAATGGGTTAGGGTTGTCACTTAAAAGAATGTATAACTATTTTTTATATATTTTCTTTTATTTTTTTTCGGAGGGACGCGTCCTTCAAATTTGAGGACGCGTCCTCCATGGTTCTGTAAGATTGCAGAATGCCCGAGGTCGCGTCCTTGGCTATGAGGGACGCGTCCCTGTATTTTCTACAAAATAAAATAAAAATTGTTAATAAAAAGCAAAATAAAAAGATGAACTTTTGCAAAAATAATAATGAAAATGAAAAAATAAAAGTAAACTCGGGTTGCCTCCCAAGAAACGCTTGATTTATAGTCATCGGCTTGACTTTCTTCTCGTTTTCAGGCCTCTTTCAAGTTAATTGAGGATGCTTCCCGGTCAAAACTTTCCCGATAATGTTTTAGTCGTTGTCCATTTACTTTGAATATCATTCCCGAACTCTCTTCTAATACTTCAGTTGCTCCATATGAGAATCCTTCAACAACTTGGAAAGGGCCCGACCATCGCGATTTTAGTTTCCCAGGGAACAATTTGAGCCGGGAGTTGAATAACAATACCAATTGGCCTGTCTCGAAGTGGTCTGGGCATGATCCTACCATCATGCCATTTCTTTGTCTTTTCCTTGTACACTCTCGCACTGTCATATGCATGCAACTGAAGTTCATCGAGCTCATTCAATTGGAGTAATCGTCTTCCACCGGCTTCTTCGAGATTTAGGTTCAACTTCTTCAGAGCCCAATACGCTTTATGCTCGAGTTCCACTGGAAGATGACATGCCTTGCCAAAAAACATTCTGTATGGTGACATCCCAATTGGATTTTTGTATGCTGTCCTGTATTCCCACAATGCATCGTCTAACTTCGTTGACCAATCCTTCCTCGTTGGACATACCGTTTTCTCTAAAATGCGCTTGATTTCCCGATTAGAGACTTCGACTTGCCCGCTCGTCTGTGGGTGATACGCTGTAGCTATCTTGTGCTTGATACCATACTTCTTCAGAAGCTGATCAAAATAGCGGTTGCAGAAGTGCGCCCCTTCGTCGCTTATGATAGCCCGCTGTGTGCCAAATCGAGTAAAAATCTGTTTTTTCAAAAACTTGCACACGACTTTAGAATCATTAGAAGGCAAAGCTACTGCTTCCACCCACTTTGAAACATAATCAACAGCCATAAGGATGTACTTATTATTGAAAGATGAAATAAAGGGACCCATAAAATCGATACCCCACACATCGAAGAGCTCAACTTCAAGGATGCCTTGCAACGGCATCTCGTGTCTCCTGGTGATGTTTCCTACGCGTTGACACATGTCACAAGATGCAACAAAATTATATGAATCCTTGAAAAGAGTCGGCCAATAGAATCCTGATTGCAAAACTTTAGCCGCTGTTCGGTCTCCTCCAAAGTGTCCACCACAGGGTGACGAGTGGCAATGTTCGAGGATGCCTTTGATTTCCTCCTCTGGCACACATCTCCTGATAACTTGATCAGCATAATGCTTAAAGAGAAACGGTTCATCCCACATGTAATAGCGTACATCATGCAAAAATTTCTTCTTTTGTTGAGGAGTAAAGTCAGAGGGAATATGGTCAGAAACAATATAATTCATAAAGTCGGCATACCAAGGGCACGACAAATTGTTCATAGCAAACAATTGTTCATCAGGAAATGACTCATTAATTACCGAATAGTCATGAGATGAAGTCGCATTTTCTAACCTCGATAAATGATCAGCAACTTGGTTCTCGAATCTCTTTCTGTCCCTAATTTCAAGGTCAAACTCTTGCAAAAGAAGAACCCACCTGATAAGTCTCGGCTTTGCCTCCTTCTTTGAGATCAAGTACTTGATGGCAGAATGGTGAGTGAACACAATAACTTTCGTACCGACAAGATAACTCCGAAATTTATCAAAAGCATAGACAATCGCAACTAATTCTTTTTCTGTGGTAGTGTAATTTACCTGAGCATCATCAAGAGTTCGACTCGCTTAGTAAATGACATGAAATACCTTATTCACTCTTTGTCCTAGAACAGCTCCAACCGCATAATCACTTGCATCGCACATTAGTTCAAATGGTAAATTCCAATCAGGTGCAATAACTATACGGGCAGAAATCAACCTTTGCTTGAGCTCGTTGAAGGCACTAAGGCAATCATCATCGAAAATAAAGGACCTGTCCTTTTCTAAGAGATTGCAAAGTGGCTTGGAAACTTTGGAAAAGTCCTTGATAAATCTTCTGTAAAATCATGCGTGTCCAAGAAAACTCCGGATTGCTTTGACTGATGTTGGTGGCGGCAACTTTTCGATCGTTTCTATCTTTGCTCGATCCACTTCAATCCCCATGTTTGATATCCTGTGTCCAAGAACAATACCCTCTCGAACCATAAAATGACATTTTTCCCAATTTAAAATGAGGTTTGTTTCTTCACAACGTTTCAGCACACGAGCTAAATTTGTCAAGCAATCATCAAAAGACATCCCAAAGATGGAAAAATCATCCATAAAAACTTCAAGGCACTGCTCAACCATATTAGTGAAAATAGACATCATGCATCTCTGAAACGTAGCTGGGGGATTACATAGACCAAAAGGCATTCGACGAAAAGCAAACGTACCATACGGGCACGTGAAAGTAGTCTTTTGCAGCTATGGCAATTTGGTTATATCCAGAATAACCATCTAAAAAGCAATAAAATCCTTTACCTGCCAGGCGATCCAACATTTGATCTATAAAAGGAAGTGGGAAATGATCCTTTCTTGTGGCTTTATTCAACTTCCTATAATCCATGCAAACTCGCCAACCAGTCACCGTTCAATCGAACTGCATCCTGTGGCACTCTGTTTTGCCTGAAGCTGTCGCAGATGCTTAAGAACTTGCTCAAATGCTCATGTGGATCCTCGATCGGTGATCCTCGAAACATCACTGAATTCTGAATCATCTGAATCACTGATGTCTTTATCTCATAGTCCCGAGCTTGAATCGTAGGCGCAACGATACAGAACCGGTTAATGTGAGGTTTTGCTGAAGTGAATTCCACCATCAGCCTGTTATCGATATCCCGCTGTCTCTCGTTCTGTTAAGTTGGAATTAGGTTTCCGTCCATGTTGCTTTGTTGTGCACTAGCTTTCTCACGAACCAGTCTATGGAATGTCCTTTCGATTTCAGGATCACAAGGGAGAGTTTCTATGCTTCGAGTTCGTCGCATCCACCTAAAATCAACAGAAAAGAGTAAAGAAAATTAAACAACTTGAATGTCAAATAGATAAACGTGATGACAGTAGAAAAGAAAATTTCTCAAAATTGATTCCCCGGCAGCGGCGCCAAAATTTGATCAGGCTTGTCGAAGGCGGCAAATTAAATACTCTAACAAACCTAACTAACTTGTAGATAGGTGTAGATCCCCAAATCGCGAATTATTCCAAGTCCATCTTGCAGAACTCGCTTCGATTTGTGGAAAGGGAGTTCCCAAAAGATATTAAATATTCTGTCGTGGAAGCAAGAATGACACGAGAGGATTTAGCTGTGGTCTTTGGGTTTTGCTTCATTCTCTTTCTGTTAGAGTGGATGATGCAGAAAGCCAGTTTGCTTTTGTATCTATATGTGATTTCATCCATGAATTCTTCATATGCGAGGAATGTCGCCAACATTTTTATGACAGGTGTTCAAGTGTTAAAACACCAATCAAGACGGCACATGATTTGACCCTCTGGTTGTGGGATGCGCATGATAAAGTAAATGAGAGACTGCTGAAAGATGAAGCATATCTTGGCTCCGGAGATTCAAAAATCCCATTTTTGCCAAGGGAGTTGTCCAGTATCTCTCCGCTTGAAATCCAAAGACAGCGACAAGGCGGGGTAAGATGATCGACGAGACTCATGACACCCGAATCAGAAAGCGTGTGCTCAGCGCGCTGAGATTCTCCATCAACAAAGAATATCGAGACGTCATGAAGGTTCGCGAGCTGGTGCTCGTTACTGCAGGGGGATGAAGCCGATCCACGATGTCCATCGGCAATCTCATCGTCTGGGAAACCAAGAAGTGTCTTCCCTCTGCTTACCTAGTAAACGAACAGAAGAGTAGGGAAAGAATTGGAGTCAATCTATTCTTTGCGACCAGCCAAAGCAAAGATTGTGGGACAAGCAAACCACACCGAGATTCTTGCAAACACACACTCCCCGACTTTCGGAAACTCCATCCAACCGACATTTTCGGTAACAAAAAGCAACAGATCAGGCCCACGTTCAGCCCCCACAACGGCTCCCCCACGACCCCAACAAATCTGGGAGTAACCCATGATCTCACCTGACAAAACGGATTCCCACCATCACTCTCCATGATTCCCCGAGATTTTTGGAACCAGAAGATTTGCTCAGAGGGAGATACACACAGACAGAGGGAGACATATTAAGGGGGAGACCATCCTTTACTCTCCACGAGCTCTCTGATAAAGGGACAGAGAGAAAAGAGGAGACTCACCTTCGGGAGAAGAGGAGAGGGAGACATCACCGACAGAGAGAGCATAACCTTTTCTTCGTCGCTTTCGATTGATCCTACTCAAAGACCACCAAGGTAGGTCTAATTCCACATGAGGAGACCCTTTGTTGCCAACTTCATCCCAACCTCCGTCAGCTGCAACCAGAGATGATGCTCACATCAAAGAGCAGAGGAAGCTTCAATGCCTACAGGAGTTCGATAGATGGCCAACAGTGTCACCTTTGTTGACCGCGATTCCCTGTCCTAGCCTCCATCCAGAAACAGTCTCGGTGATCCCCATCGTTCCTGATATCTTCGTACCCCGCGGTGCCGTAGTGAACCAACCTTCCCCACGCCCCCAGCGACTCCAGGTGGATGTTCCAACACGGCAACGGAGATGGTGCTGCCCTACGCAGTGAACAACTATTCACTCCTCAGCCCCGACACACCGACGGCGACTCCAACCCCTTCATCGACACCGGCGACCCACCTCCAGGTCCAGCTCGTCGACCCATGCCCCAAAGTGGCTCTCCATCGCAGCCCCCAGGCGTATCCTCTGACGTTCTCAGAACCAACGGCGGCAATCCATCTCCCCGACGTCCACGGAACCAGCAGCGGACGACTACAAAGCGACACCTTCAAACCAGCTTTTAACGAACATCCACAGAACCGGCAGCGACGACCAAAGCCTTCTCCCTCGCCCAGGCCGGCATCGAACAAGTGCGAAGTCCTAACCCAGCCTCTTCCGGCGTCGCCAAGCCCGACAGCGGCAAACCACGGCCTACTGCGGCGCCTTCAAGCCCGACAGCGAAGCCATGCCTTCCCTGACGTCCCTTGCATCCTCAGAACCGCAGCGGTGGCAGACCCACCTCTCTCTCCGGCAAACCCTCTTTCTCCCTGCGGCAACAACCCGTCCCCGCCGAACTTCATCCCCGGCGAGCCTTGACGTCTCCATCTCCGACGGACACCAATTCCAAGGATATGGCGCTCCATCCCTAGGCGACCAGTGTGACCCCCGTTAGTTTACATCCAAGGCAGCACCGGGAGTTGACCCACAAACCGGAGCTTTACAAACAGGATGTACGGCGAACCCACAGAATAGGCGTCTTCCTTTCTTCGCTGATGTCCAAGCTTACCTCGGATTCTCTAATCGCCTGAAGTTGATTTCCCTGGGCCCTTCGACAGAAGCGGAGGCGGGCGACACCATGGAGATTCCCCGAAGAAGGTAATGTGCCCTCTCCCGTTCTTGTTTTACAGTTTGATTTTTATTGTTTATTATTATTTTTAAAATGAATTTGATTTTTGCTTTCTGTTTCTTTCGATGGTTTCCTTTACGACATCTTTTATTAAAATGACTTAGCCTTGTGTGGATGATTTTTCATTTATTCCATTGAACAATTGACATTCTTTTCTAAAAAATTAGCTGCGGGGCTTTGTTGTCATTGAATAAATTTATATAATTCATATATTTATTATTTTAACCATTTGAGCAGTAGTTATTTATTTATTTATTTTTTTTTACACACTTGATTCGTCCTCTGTTTATTTCATGATTTTTACATATTAGGATTACTAACCTTGTTACAAAAATGTAATTTTCGTTGTTCTACATGAAAACCGCGAGAATCGCATGGATCATCCGAGGAACCAAAGTCTTCAACATGGACACACTCAAGGACTCTCCTCCTACATTACGGAGATTGACTCAACGAGCTCATAACGCCCCGGATGCGGGAATCCTACAAGACGGATTTCAAAGACTCCGAGACTTCGAAGACTACTTGAAGGCGCGTGTATCAAACCGCGTGGATCTCTCCGCGTGTGTAAAAAAACCGCGATGTCAAGATAATAAAGCGGCCCCAACCGTCATTTCAGGTACATGAGGGAGGTGCGGGCCTCCCGATGTTTTATTATTTCCACATGTAACGGATCGTGGGCCCAAGTGCATAGGCCCACGATCACCACCCTTCCCCGCTCCCTTTGATCTAAATATTTGATCTGTGGTTGCGTGCATGTCGTTAGGCTTTTAGGATTTTATCGTCGCATGTTGTTTGCCAAACCAATACACATGAGTTCGGGCCCAAAAAGCCCGAATCGGGTCCAACGCCCGTAAAACATTGACATGAGTCCGGAGTCATGCCCGGATCGGGTCCAACACCCGTTAACCAAAAGCAAACTTTTGGAGCAAACGCCACCCTTTCGCATGTTTAATGTAAGAGTTAGTAATTAGGGATCCCCGAACCCTACTCTGGTTTTCCGACTTAGACCACTTTCAAAATTAAGTCGGTGGCGACTCCGTAATAGTTTACCTAGGTTAAACAACAACATCTTTTTACGAAGTCATTTTGGATGAGGGACTGGCGACACGAGCCGCTCCTCGAGTCCTCCTGAACGTTCCTTTGTGAGGCCTACGCGCAGCCTTTCGCCCGTCGCCTTCAAGACTGGAGACGGTTGGCGAAACGCCCCGCAGGTCCATTCAGGAACCAAGGGAGGGTTCGACCCAATTCCCTTCCGCAGCGTCCGACGCTCGAGTCGCGACGCCGACCGGTTGGGCCTTGGGGAGCGGGCCCGGATCCTCGGGTCGTCCGAACCGCCTCGCGCGTGCTAGGCCGGAAGGCGCGCGTACATCCCGGATGGCGACTCCGCTGGGGACTTCCGCATGTGGATTCTTTTCGAACACTCTTACATTTTTAATCCACACGCGGAAGGGAGTTCTTGTTTGCGCATGTACTTGCTTGGCTCGGTGCCTTTTGTTTGCTCTCATGGTTGTGTTTGTTTACTGCTTACTAGGCATTTCTAGGTGAGTCCCTATACCCGGGACTAGGATCTCTAGGGGGTCACCGAAAGGCACGGCCTCGCTGCTTCCTGCGGCTTGTAGGCTATGGACCGGGACCCGCCTCCCTTAGTCCGAGGGAGGTCTTAGAAACCTTCATCCGAGTCTAGAATTGTTTGCCCACTACAGGTACCAGACGCCGCACGTGCATTTGCCTGTTATTGAGTGACTGCTATATGTGCAGGGACAGGTGTCAGGTACGCTTTGTCTGCAATAACTGTAAAACTAACTTTGCTCGTTTTGCAGTTCGGTGGAGTTTATTATAATGGGTTTCAACAACCTTCATTTCTCATATCCCTACCTATTTTACTGCTTACTGCATTCATACATTCGCATGACCACATGAGTGTCTGTTCGATTGCAGTAGTTACATTATCATGTCGTTGCTCCATTGCATCACTACGTCTCATTTACAATTGCAGTTACATTGCATACTTTTCTGCATATACGAGTGCGGTTAAGTATCATCACAAATTTATCATGCATCGATTACATTGTTGCGTGATCCAAACATTCTCTCTATTTTCCTTTCGAGGTTTAATTATCCAACATGGCTCCTCGAACAGGAGTAGGGACAAAGCATGACATTACAAATCTGCAAGCACAAGAATGCCAAGGATTTATCGATGACTACCAAAGCCCAAAGTCGAACATATAACAACATGAAGACCAAAGTTTCCATTACGGCTACCAAGGTTCAAAGCTGTGCGTCAAACGACATGAGCCCAAAGTCATCAACAGCTACCAAAGTACAAAGCCAAGCACGAACACCAAAGATCACCCAACGGCTACCAAAGTTCAAAGTCGAATCTACAACAACATGAAAACCCCAAGGAGGTTACAGCTCACCAGCCAACTGCAGTCAACATCGGAGCTAATGACGAGCCCATCGAGCCGTTCACGGACATGCTACAATCGGACACATTAGGGACATCACTTCCCTACTGATCCGACGACCGCTCCAAAGAAATAAAAGCGATTTCACTACATCATCAGTCGCCACAACTTCGGCACCAACAGAAACATCATTCCAAATACGGGCGATTCCCCAGCTTACAACTCAACAACACAATCCAGCACAATGGGCAAACCCCATCATTCACAACGGCATCGCGAGATCAATACAACTGCGAGCAATCAACTCCCAAATATGAATACTTCATTCAACCTCATCGTTTCTCCGACAACAAGAACTTGATGAATGCCGGATCCGCAGCATCCCAACGACAAAAACATGAACATGGACTAGATTCTTCAAGCACGGCGAACACATAGCGCAACTGGTACAAGATGACTCATCTAGGGCACAGACAATAGCTTACCAACGCCAAAGAACATGATGTCTACCAAACGACGACGCATACTTCAACTGGGGCAATTCCCTTTGAATTCCCTACAGCACCCAAGCGGTCATCCCAACAATAGTCAACCACCGACTCTCACCAAAGAAAATAGGAGAAGGTCAGTCACCGCAGCACTCGTTGAAAAAAAAACAAGCACGTTGGCCCACTACATGAGTGGCCAATCCCCACCCAAGCCCACCGCACGGCTCTATCAACTTTGCACATTCACGACATTCAACCAAAGATCAATCATCTTAACGGAGAGAACTGTCATAAGCAATCGATGTAGGCGTTCTTCGACGTTACAATCACATGAAAGGGAGTATTCGTTCTTTGATTGGTACTTCCCTATTTTTGAAAATAAGTTGCATGAGCTCACTTATTTTAGCCCTTGTCGCATGTTGACGAAGGCGTGGGTGGCAGGGTGGTAAAGTTTCGAGCCAAAGCCTTGAAACAATTTTGAGCCAAACCTTCAAAATATCCTTTGTTGTCAATAAAACGACGATCTACATGAAAGGGAGTATTCGTTCTTCAACTAATACTTTCTTTGCAGAACAGGTTACATGAGCTTACTTGTTTTGCTCTTCGGCTTGTCTCATATGTACATGAACTTCCTAGGCAGACGACGAAGGCAGGGTGGTAGAGTGGAAAAGTTTCGAGCCAAAGTTTTGAAACAGCCTTCGTTGACAAAACAACGACGACAACATGAAAACAATCCGGGGCAAATCTCCGAGTGATCCTGGGGCAAGTCCCCACCGATCCTGGGGCAAATCTCCAAGCGATCGTAGGGCAAATCCCCGACCGATCCTGTGACAAATCTCTGAGTGATCATGGACATATCTCAGAGTGATCCTGGGGCAAATCTCCAAGCTATCTTGGGACAAGACTGATCTTGGTTAATTCTCCGTTGACAAACCAACGAATCACATGAAAGGGAGTATTCATTCATTGACTAATATGCTTTCTTCACAAAACGAGTTACATGAGCTTACTTGTTGTGCCTTCATGCTTATCTCAGGGAGTACATGAACATCCTATCTTGCCAATCAAGACAACTTTCGAATCAAAGCTTCGAAACAACACTCATGACAACAAGACAACAAATTACATGAAAATACATGAGCGTCTTAAGCAGACAACAAAGATAGTCGATGAAGTTTCAAACCAAAGCTTCATAACAATCTTCGTCAAAAAACTTCTTTAAATCCCCAGAGAGTCAATTGGGGCAAAGAACACTGACAATAAACATGAAAAGGGAGAATCATACAAATATTACTCTCTTCATCAAGCTAAGTGAAATTACATGAGCTCATTTCGTTAAGTCCTTTGTCTCATGAGCAGGTACAAGAGCTCCTCACGAAAGGTACACAACTCCAATGACAAAGGCAAACATGGCAAAACTTCAAGTCAAAGTCTTGTCGTAACTTTGTCAAACCTTCGATTCCATCGGATGAAGACGCAATGACGAAACCTTACAAAAGGGAAGTAACAAAATCCTACACTACTTCACCTTTCTTATAAATGAAATGAGAAATTTCATTTCTACTCTAAAAGAATCAAGTTGAACGAAGACACTTGTTTTCTTGTCATCTGTTTGACAGGTACATGAGCAACCTTATACAACGGATACAAAACCCAAGTAACCACTTCGTCAAACCTTCGATTCCATTGGACGCAATGACGAAACCACACAAAAGAGAAGTATCAAAACTCTACTTCACTTTTCTTACAAATGAAGTTACATGAGCAAACTTTATTCTTACTCTAATAGAAACAAGTCGCATGAACTTCCTTGTTTCTCGCCATCTATTTGATAGATACATGAGCATCTTTATACAATAGACATCAGGCAAGAGTAACGATTTCGCCAATCCTTCGATTCCATCGGACGAAGATGCACTGACGAAACAACATGAGAAGGAGCACGTGAGCAACCTACATCATGAACAAAGGCGCGGGTGGTTGGGTGGAAAAGTTTCGAACCAAAGTTTCGAAATTGCCTTTGTCATCATCAAGGACGACCACATGAGGACAAACATACATGCATAGGCACTGTCTTGGCAAAATATCTCCAAACAGGTCATTCAAAGGTATTCGTTTCTTGAACATCTGTGTGCCATTTGCATTTAACTATCTATTTTCACAATAACAAATGTTTCTGGGCGAGAATTGGAGAAGGCAAGCCCGCTCCCAAACACTCACCCCCGAGAGACGAGTGCAAACACCGTGAGAATTTCCTATAAAAGCGTCTGGACGGACGAAGAATCCTTTGACGAAAGATGCTCAAACTGGGATGAGATCAAACCTTCTTTATATTTCTTTACCCCAAACACGTCAATTATCGTTTACCTCAGAACCAAAGTTTTTGTATTCGCCACTCTCACAAAGTCTATAGATCACCTTGCATCGAAGTTGCCTAAAAACATGTAAAGCCAGAATTGGTAAAATGTAGAGATGACACTTCCTCAAGGTCCGAGCAAAGAGGAACCATCAACAGATTTATGAGCCAGTCGAGATGTTCCTAAGGACAAAACATCTCCATCGGCTCAACAAGTTCCTAAAGACTCATAGAAAATATTTTTAATAAATGTGGGGCATATCCCGCACGTTGACAAAGAAAAAAGCAAAATTAGCGCAAAGACTGAAGTCTTCAAAAGCAAAGCGCAAAACAAAAGAGTAAAATTAAAACACTAGGGCCAACATAGATGGTCGCAAGAGCAAAGGTGTTAGTCCGAAAAAAAAGAAAAAAAAACATTCCCGGAGAAATACATGAGCCATTTGCTAATCCTGATGGAACGCCTCGACTGGCCCACTATCTGAAAAATGGAGAATTTACTCGGACGGTGAAATCTCTACAGCTTTGGATGAAATCCTTAAACTCATTTTTGAAGTCTTATAACAGAACCACATTTCAATTAGGCAATAATTCATTTGACCAGCACATGAGCATCCAAGTCAAAGGAATTTTGAAATCTAATCAAGACCGCTTTCTGAAATAAGAGTGAACCATGAGAGAAGTGAAGAAGTCCTTCACCAAACTTTCTCAGAAACAATCTCTTTAAGTTTTATCAAAATAATACATGCCATACATTAATGCAGTACATGTTTGATTATCCCCGTAGTTCACGGGGTCTCATTTATAACTAACAATTTTCTTGTTATGATCCCAAGTGACCAAAGTACAGGGCGATCAAGAGTACCCCGAATTCACGATTTGGGTATCTATCATATCCTTGTGCGAAATTTTTTTTTTTTTTTTAAATTCTCTCACAAGGAGGGGCAAACTGTAGATCCCCAAATCGCGAATTATTCCAAGTCCATCTTGCAGAACTCGCTTCGATTTGTGGAAAGGGAGTTCCCAAAAGATATTAAATATTCTGTCGTGGAAGCAAGAATGACACGAGAGGATTTAGCTGTGGTCTTTGGGTTTTGCTTCATTCTCTTTCTGTTAGAGTGGATGATGCAGAAAGCCAGTTTGCTTTTGTATCTATATGTGATTTCATCCATGAATTCTTCATATGCGAGGAATGTCGCCAACATTTTTATGACAGGTGTTCAAGTGTTAAAACACCAATCAAGACGGCACATGATTTGACCCTCTGGTTGTGGGATGCGCATGATAAAGTAAATGAGAGACTGCTGAAAGATGAAGCATATCTTGGCTCCGGAGATTCAAAAATCCCATTTTTGCCAAGGGAGTTGTCCAGTATCTCTCCGCTTGAAATCCAAAGACAGCGACAAGGCGGGGTAAGATGATCGACGAGACTCATGACACCCGAATCAGAAAGCGTGTGCTCAGCGCGCTGAGATTCTCCATCAACAAAGAATATCGAGACGTCATGAAGGTTCGCGAGCTGGTGCTCGTTACTGCAGGGGGATGAAGCCGATCCACGATGTCCATCGGCAATCTCATCGTCTGGGAAACCAAGAAGTGTCTTCCCTCTGCTTACCTAGTAAACGAACAGAAGAGTAGGGAAAGAATTGGAGTCAATCTATTCTTTGCGACCAGCCAAAGCAAAGATTGTGGGACAAGCAAACCACACCGAGATTCTTGCAAACACACACTCCCCGACTTTCGGAAACTCCATCCAACCGACATTTTCGGTAACAAAAAGCAACAGATCAGGCCCACGTTCAGCCCCCACAACGGCTCCCCCACGACCCCAACAAATCTGGGAGTAACCCATGATCTCACCTGACAAAACGGATTCCCACCATCACTCTCCATGATTCCCCGAGATTTTTGGAACCAGAAGATTTGCTCAGAGGGAGATACACACAGACAGAGGGAGACATATTAAGGGGGAGACCATCCTTTACTCTCCACGAGCTCTCTGATAAAGGGACAGAGAGAAAAGAGGAGACTCACCTTCGGGAGAAGAGGAGAGGGAGACATCACCGACAGAGAGAGCATAACCTTTTCTTCGTCGCTTTCGATTGATCCTACTCAAAGACCACCAAGGTAGGTCTAATTCCACATGAGGAGACCCTTTGTTGCCAACTTCATCCCAACCTCCGTCAGCTGCAACCAGAGATGATGCTCACATCAAAGAGCAGAGGAAGCTTCAATGCCTACAGGAGTTCGATAGATGGCCAACAGTGTCACCTTTGTTGACCGCGATTCCCTGTCCTAGCCTCCATCCAGAAACAGTCTCGGTGATCCCCATCGTTCCTGATATCTTCGTACCCCGCGGTGCCGTAGTGAACCAACCTTCCCCACGCCCCCAGCGACTCCAGGTGGATGTTCCAACACGGCAACGGAGATGGTGCTGCCCTACGCAGTGAACAACTATTCACTCCTCAGCCCCGACACACCGACGGCGACTCCAACCCCTTCATCGACACCGGCGACCCACCTCCAGGTCCAGCTCGTCGACCCATGCCCCAAAGTGGCTCTCCATCGCAGCCCCCAGGCGTACCCTCTGACGTTCTCAGAACCAACGGCGGCAATCCATCTCCCCGACGTCCACGGAACCAGCAGCGGACGACTACAAAGCGACACCTTCAAACCAGCTTTTAACGAACATCCACAGAACCGGCAGCGACGACCAAAGCCTTCTCCCTCGCCCAGGCCGGCATCGAACAAGTGCGAAGTCCTAACCCAGCCTCTTCCGGCGTCGCCAAGCCCGACAGCGGCAAACCACGGCCTACTGCGGCGCCTTCAAGCCCGACAGCGAAGCCATGCCTTCCCTGACGTCCCTTGCATCCTCAGAACCGCAGCGGTGGCAGACCCACCTCTCTCTCCGGCAAACCCTCTTTCTCCCTGCGGCAACAACCCGTCCCCGCCGAACTTCATCCCCGGCGAGCCTTGACGTCTCCATCTCCGACGGACACCAATTCCAAGGATATGGCGCTCCATCCCTAGGCGACCAGTGTGACCCCCGTTAGTTTACATCCAAGGCAGCACCGGGAGTTGACCCACAAACCGGAGCTTTACAAACAGGATGTACGGCGAACCCACAGAATAGGCGTCTTCCTTTCTTCGCTGATGTCCAAGCTTACCTCGGATTCTCTAATCGCCTGAAGTTGATTTCCCTGGGCCCTTCGACAGAAGCGGAGGCGGGCGACACCATGGAGATTCCCCGAAGAAGGTAATGTGCCCTCTCCCGTTCTTGTTTTACAGTTTGATTTTTATTGTTTATTATTATTTTTAAAATGAATTTGATTTTTGCTTTCTGTTTCTTTCGATGGTTTCCTTTACGACATCTTTTATTAAAATGACTTAGCCTTGTGTGGATGATTTTTCATTTATTCCATTGAACAATTGACATTCTTTTCTAAAAAATTAGCTGCGGGGCTTTGTTGTCATTGAATAAATTTATATAATTCATATATTTATTATTTTAACCATTTGAGCAGTAGTTATTTATTTATTTATTTTTTTTTACACACTTGATTCGTCCTCTGTTTATTTCATGATTTTTACATATTAGGATTACTAACCTTGTTACAAAAATGTAATTTTCGTTGTTCTACATGAAAACCGCGAGAATCGCATGGATCATCCGAGGAACCAAAGTCTTCAACATGGACACACTCAAGGACTCTCCTCCTACATTACGGAGATTGACTCAACGAGCTCATAACGCCCCGGATGCGGGAATCCTACAAGACGGATTTCAAAGACTCCGAGACTTCGAAGACTACTTGAAGGCGCGTGTATCAAACCGCGTGGATCTCTCCGCGTGTGTAAAAAAACCGCGATGTCAAGATAATAAAGCGGCCCCAACCGTCATTTCAGGTACATGAGGGAGGTGCGAGCCTCCCGATGTTTTATTATTTCCACATGTAACGGATCGTGGGCCCAAGTGCATAGGCCCACGATCACCACCCTTCCCCGCTCCCTTTGATCTAAATATTTGATCTGTGGTTGCGTGCATGTCGTTAGGCTTTTAGGATTTTATCGTCGCATGTTGTTTGCCAAACCAATACACATGAGTTCGGGCCCAAAAAGCCCGAATCGGGTCCAACGCCCGTAAAACATTGACATGAGTCCGGAGTCATGCCCGGATCGGGTCCAACACCCGTTAACCAAAAGCAAACTTTTGGAGCAAACGCCACCCTTTCGCATGTTTAATGTAAGAGTTAGTAATTAGGGATCCCCGAACCCTACTCTGGTTTTCCGACTTAGACCACTTTCAAAATTAAGTCGGTGGCGACTCCGTAATAGTTTACCTAGGTTAAACAACAACATCTTTTTACGAAGTCATTTTGGATGAGGGACTGGCGACACGAGCCGCTCCTCGAGTCCTCCTGAACGTTCCTTTGTGAGGCCTACGCGCAGCCTTTCGCCCGTCGCCTTCAAGACTGGAGACGGTTGGCGAAACGCCCCGCAGGTCCATTCAGGAACCAAGGGAGGGTTCGACCCAATTCCCTTCCGCAGCGTCCGACGCTCGAGTCGCGACGCCGACCGGTTGGGCCTTGGGGAGCGGGCCCGGATCCTCGGGTCGTCCGAACCGCCTCGCGCGTGCTAGGCCGGAAGGCGCGCGTACAATAGGATAAGTAGAGGTCGATCCCACAGAGAATCAACAGAGAAAAATCCCTACCGGTTGCACGTTGAACGATATTGAGGTCAAGTCAAACAAGATGAATGAGAGTAAAACAGAGAAATAGAATCCAAATAAACGATAATTCAATCAAATATTAAAAGCCTAGGACTATCAACTTCCCCTAACGAATTATCTAACTCGTACCTTCCTTTCTCCAGTTATCAAATTCTCAAGTTACTAACCTAGGATTCGATTATCTCCTTACGCCTCTCCCGAGTGCTCCAAGGACGTATTCCCTGTATCGAGCTAATCACTCTATTCCTAGGCAATTAACTAGTGGGAACCCATTATGCAACAACCCTAAATGGCTACCTAAGGCGATTCGGTATATTCCTATCTCTTTCGCGAATTAGCTCCGTTTTCCAACGAGACGCTAACTTAGGCTATTCAATCCACGGCTTAACCCAAACAACTTTTCCAAGCCCGAATAGGTCTCCATATCAAATTAATTGGTGATCAGTCAATTAATCGCATTAAGATCAAGATATGAATAAGTAACAATACGAATTCGAATAACACGGAGAAAAGGAAGTCACTCGTTAAATAAAAGCGTTAAGTTCCATTGAAGTCCTAGAAAAAGGAATTAGTTCATAGCGTAAAAGAAATTCATCCCAAGTTCAAGAGAAAACGATAACGACATAGCAATCAAAGGGAAAGAAAAGAGAAACGCCCTCCCGATCTTCCGATCCGAGGAGTAGTAGCCTCGTCCCGATCTCCTCTTCAGCCCTAGTCGTCGCCTCTTTCTCCGTTCTCGAGTCGAATCTCTCCTCCTCTTTTCCCCCAGAATAAGACCCCTAAGGTTCCTCTAAAAGACAGAATATATTGTTCCCATCTAGAAAGATTTCCTAAGATTTTCCAAATCTAAATAATATTTCTAGGGAGAATAAAATAAAATAACCTAAACTACCAAATAAATGACTAGTTGATCCTCTAATTCTTCATAATGCAGTCTCAGGAAGACTTGAAGACTCATTGAGCGATTTGGAAATAAGTTCGTCGGGTGGTCACTTGAATCCACAGAACCCTCAAGGACGCATCCCTGAGAACTGAAGGACGCGTCCTTCTGCTCTCTGTCCAATTTCCGCTCATATGCATTTCACTTCGTTCCAGCTTTAAGATCTCTTTCATTTTCCTGCATTAAAACATGACAAACCAAGAGGCATCAACAAAATAAAAAATTCAAATCAAAATAAATTCAAAAACTATAAAAATAACAAAAATCGACTTAAACTAGAACTAAGCTGAAAAGCACTCAAATTCCTAACAATACTCGTACGACTAACCACATAAAGCATCATTAGGGATACGAAATCACCATACTTTCATAGAGTTATCAGAGCCACATGGAGGGTTATGCGGAACTCACCAGTCGGGAGTAAAGATGTACTGGATGATTCAAAGGCTTGGTTTTTTTTTGCCATCTATGAAGAAGAATTGTATCGAGATGGCTAAGGGTTGTAGAAAATGCCAGAAATTTGGAACTATAGCTCGAGCACCAGCAATAGAATTAAATCTAGTAACACAATGATGGTCGTTTAAGTCCAGGGCTCTAGATATAATCGGAGAGAAGAATCGTAAAGCTGAAGAATCGTAACTGCAAGATTTCAGGAACAAAAAAGATAGACAACAACAACAATGACACACAACGAACAATCAAACACAGAACCCATAGTTTTCTTAAGTTTCTTGCCTTGGCTTCAAGTGTCCTGAACCCATCGTCCTGAAACTATCATCCATCCTCACTACATCCGACTGTCGATTCACCAAGGTAGATTCCATTATAGGGATGTGTCGTAGCCGTCGTTCATCCGCCGTCGCTCGTGTGGAGGACATTGTTTAGGACATTGACATTTGACAAGGCAACATACGAACAACATATTAATGTACAATATGTCGAGACAATGAAGATGACGATATTGACTAACGAAGTACAACTAGCATAGCAACCGTCTTCAGCATTCAACCACATTCATGCCGATGGAACTCCGGCCATCCTATAATATCTGTGGTTTCGCACTCGAAGAAGTCTTTAACTCCCACTGCGCTAGCTAGACACTGCATAATTCCCAGAGATTCGAGATACCTTGGGTCGACAGCCACTTGATGAA
Organism: Melastoma candidum; assembly: GCA_023653495.1. NCBI lineage: Eukaryota > Viridiplantae > Streptophyta > Magnoliopsida > Myrtales > Melastomataceae > Melastoma > Melastoma candidum. The sequence continues at coordinate 4,226,118 of CM042891.1, read as the reverse complement.
TAGATACCTCCAGTTGGCGCCTTTCTAGATATTCGTCGAATCTAGTTATCTGGCAAAGCCGGACAGTCTTTTCATTTTCATCCTTCTTGTCTTCATTCTTCCGTTCCGTCCTAAATTTCTTCGACAATGTTAGCAGCAGAACGTCCGCACGAGTAAACGAAAGGCTCCGACCAAAGAAACGAAACAAGTCGAAAACGGGGCCTTCCGGTGGGCAAATATAATGTGCATCATTTGTTGACGAAAGACGATTAGCTGGACGTTGTCGTGCGCGACTCCGAGAACGTTACACTGTGAGATCGAATCCTTAATATAACAGTTTGGAACATTCCTCTGTGGCCAATCCTTAATTTTGCGAAAATAAAATATGTTTTTGATTTCGTAATATTTCCATTTCCGATATTATTACAGAGAATATTTGGTTTGCTTTTTCTAACAACCTTTTCTTGTCTTTGTCTTATATAAACACAAGCCCTGCCTCGACCGTTTTTCTTGTCAGAAACCTCCCGCGCTCTGTCTTGCTCTGAAAACAGCCTCCGCCCGCCATTACCGAAGTGCCCAAGAGCTTCACCGCGGGCGAAGATCCCGTAAGGTTTGTCTTCTTGGATACCCCAGTTGGAGGGGGTTTTTGTGGGTTCTCTTTCTCGTCGAGGGGTGGAAGGCAGGCACGCAGGATGGGTTACTTTCCTGCATCATGGAGATGGAGGAACACTGTTTGGTCCCTCATCAAGACCCAGGTCGGTTCGTCTTCATTAGCTGTTTGTTCCCCTATTGGATTTGTCTTGATTCTTGCGGTTTTTTTGGGTACTGGATGAGAGGAGGGTCGGGCAAGGGTTTGTTTGTGGCGTTGATTTCTTTTTTGGTGGATGTGAAGTGTTTGACGAAGTGGTTTGATTAGGTTACGCTAAGTTTGTTCTTCTTTCTGTGCGGTTCCATTTCTCCCGATGAAAGGGCTTCTGTGGGGGTCGCACCAGTTCGTCAGGATTCGGAATCGACGGAGTTGTTCTTTGGCTTTACCCAAGAACGAGGGATGTTCTGATGTGATTTCGTTTGGTTGTGCTGTGCTTCTTGTCGAACTATCCTGGTTCTTGTGATTTTTAGCCTCTGATGATGGGTTTTCTTTTGAAGAATTTGTTCTGATCAACTGCTGGGATTTTGTGGGGTCGCTCTTGTTTGTTGTTTCGGCTTCTGGGGGTAGGGCTGTCATGTAGGGTCTGTTGTTTTTCGAGGTGCTGTTGCGAAAACTTGGATCACCCTCTTTAACACTTTATGATTTGTTTCTTTAGAGAAACATGTGTTTGTCAAAGTGAAGCGTTCTGATTTACTAAGAATGCTGTCTTTTGGAGTGTCAAACCGTGCTTGTTAGGGCTTGTTCCGTATTTGACCGGAAGCAGACGATTTGGTTTGTTTGATTGGTCATGAAAAATAACCATTCTTCCCTGTCTGGATGCTCTGAGGTTATCTGTTTATTTACTGATTTTCTTGACAAGAAACTGAAAAAGTGCGTCTTTCTGTAAGTAATGGAAGTGTCTGTGATGCTCTCCGGATATACCCGGTCATATGCTCTTATCCTTGAAGCGGGGACTTGTGATTCTTCTCAAACTAGATGATCTATTTTATGACCACTCTGTTACTCAGTTGCTGCAGACAGCATCAACTAACCAGTCTGTGGAATCCATCATGTCGCCACAGCAAGAGGTTCCTGTCAAGCCACAATTCAACTCTGCTCTGGAAATCAGGTAACCAATCCCGTCCTTTTAGGTTTGGTTCGATCCTCGCGTGTGATGGATCCGCAAACTTCAGGTTCCTTCTCTCCTGTGAAGATTACCGTAATGTGACTTTGGCTTTCTGTTTTGTAGTGGGAAACGTGATGTGAAGTCCCGTGGTGCCAGCAACAAGAAATCAAGGTTTCATGGCAACATCATAGCATATGACCCTGTTTCATATGAGGAGGAACAGGAAGAAGTCGTCCAGGATCAGAATGCAGGCATGCTAGGTTATCAGGGGAATCATCTCGCTGAGGATGGTGAATCTTTGAACAATGGCAGCTTCATCGCCACTATCGCTGGTTTATATTCAGCGAACAGTAGATATGAGAACTGCAGGGACAGCGATGACGAATGCGACTATTGGGTTGACTCGGTCGAAAGGGATCTGGTGGATGAGGTTGAAGAATTGAATGACTTCGATGATGATGATGATGATGGGGACAGGGATGGCGATATAACTGCCCACACTGATGAGATTAATCAAATGAGCTACAGCCCCAATCCAGCCGGACGCAGGACACGGTCACACATTCCTCCTGTCTTGAGACCCATCGAGAATCTCGCTCAATGGGAGGCTGTAAAAGTGAAGGGTACAGGTTTGAACATTCCTCCTGTCTTGAGACCTGTCGAGAATCTTGCTCAATGGAAGGCTCTTAAAGCGATGGGTTCACGTTCGCGCATTCCTCCTGTCTTGAGACCTGTTGAGAATCTCGCTCAATGGAAGGCTCTTAAAGCGAAGGGTTCACGTTCGCGCATTCCTCCTGTCTTGAGACCTGTCAAGAATCTTGCTCAATGGAATGCTCTTAAAACGAAGGGTAAACGTTCGCACGTTCCTCCTGTCTTGAGACCTGTCGAGAATCTCGCTCAATGGAATGCTCTTAAAGCGGAGGATACATGCTCGCACATTCCTCCTGTATTGAGACCTGTCGAGAATCTAGATCAATGGAATGCTCTTAAAGCGGAGGATACACGTTCACGCATTCCTCCTGTCTTGAGACCTGTCGAGAATCTTGCTCAATGGAATGCTCTTAAAGCAGAGGATACACGCTCACGCATTCCTCCTGTCTTGAGACCTGTCGAGAATCTCGCTCAATGGAATGCTCTTAAAGCGGAGGATACACGTTCGCGCATTCCTCCTGTCTTGAGACCTGTCGAGAATCTCACTCAATGGAAGGCTCTAAAAGCAGAGGGTACACGCGACATTTCGTCGAAGCAACGGAAGAAGAGAGCGAAGGGCCCCACCCAAGAAATGTTGGTCGTTGCTGGCCTATCAACCTGGTCTGTTTCCCCAGAAACAGCTTCAAAGTGCTCCTCTGAAGGGAATTCCAGACACCAGTAGCAAGCACGGGGAAGATGGCCTCGTACCAGTGAATCAACATCGCCGGGCACGTACTCAGTGTCATGTACATCCTCTGCACGTAACAAGGACACGCCCACATTCATTGAAGCCTGACTCGATGCTTACTGCTATTAGGTTTCATTCATCTCTTTTCCTGTCGAATTCTGGTTTCTTTAATAGAGTAAAAATAAAACCTTTCTGCTTCACCGTGTCCTGCTGCAACACGGTACAATCTCGAGCTTTCGTTCTCGTTGGAAGGAGTAGGGATTCCGACTCCGTTTATGACATCTTCCTCTGTAAGGCCAAGCTCATCGTGACGTTAGCGCAGATTTCCGTCTTTCTTACTCGAGACTCCATTACTGATAACTTACTTTCTCGATATCACAGACTGAATAACCTCTAACGAAATAAGTGGGTGGCTACGTAATGGAACGAAGTGTTATCACCACCACCACCACCACCAACGAACATCATTTTCTTTTGTTGGAAGGGTTAGATCTCTATCATCATCATCTATCCCCTATGTCTTAATCAATTACATCACTGACTCACTCCATCTTATTAATCAACACAATAGTTTTGATTAACAAATCTCACCCCCACACAACAACCACCCGAAAGACAGCGATCGTCCGAAAGCCAAGCCGGCCGCAGACCCGGGCGTGCAGCCACGTCCCACGATTGGCTCTATTCTAGCGAAACCGTACCATCCTATTGCAAGTGATCAGACATTAATCATATAATAAGTCGAAGTGATTTAATGGAAACGTTAGTTGAGCCATAATCACTATGACCGGCGGTCCGTGATCCACGGTAATTACTATTATTAGTTCTCCAATACAAAGAAGAAACATAGCCCCCCGGGGGAGGATTTCTTAGGCCTAATCATTATTTATTCACACTATCTGAACATAATTAATACTTTAATGATAGCCCAACAGAAATCAACCTGCACATAATTATTTAAAAGAAAAAATGGGAAAATAATATGAACTCTGGAAGGTCAATTTTTTTGTTATCCATGCGACCATAATATGAGAAGGTGGAACGTTTTACGTTCCTCTGAATTGTTTAATTTTACCAGGGCGGTCGGTCGGTCGGTCCATGCCCTTGGTTAATATAATATAAACACGTTCACTAAACTAATGTTCCTAGAAGAAGGCAGGTCCCCCCCCGAAAAGAAAGAAAACTAAAAGACGAGACCCGGTGGACCAAAATTATTTCAGCCTTTAACGTTTGCCACGTGCTGCCATGCCCCCCAGATATTCAAACAGGTAATGGAGAGCGTGCCTTTTTCCCACATTCAAACCACCCAAGTTTGACGCACATTGCGTTGGCATGGGAGACATGTTTTTTAGTATACAATCATCATCCACGTACTGTACGACAACTAACCTCAAACTTTGTCCGAAAGAATCTCTCCCCCCCTCCCCCTTTCCTCCATATATCAACACAAAACACAAATCCCATTTCTTGCTATTAAAACAACGCCTCCCCCAACTAAACTAACAAACAAACAACACCAAGTTCAAAAAGAAAAAAAAAAATGATGCAGAATGGAATCCTCTCCTCCTCTTCCTTTCTCGCTTTCCTTCTCTTACTTTCACTACCTCCATCCTCTTCATCCCAGCCCACTCAATCCCAAGCCCTCCTCGACTGGAAGGCCACCTTAACCTTCTTTGACCCGTCCGTCCTTGCCTCCTGGTCGGCCGTCCACATCGACAACCTTTGCAACTGGACTGCAGTGCGATGCAACGGCCGGGGATCCGTCGTCCGGATTGAACTCACGGGATTAAATCTCAACGGTACACTCCTTGGGCTTGACTTCTCTGCTTTCCCGAACCTCACTCACCTTGATCTCAGCAACAACAATTTCAACGGCACTGTGCCTTATGGGATAACAGCTCTAAGTGGCATCACGTACCTCGATCTCGGATCGAACTACCTCCGGTCACCCGAGTGGTGGTCGAACTTTTCTGGGTTCCCCCATCTGACTCATCTGAGCATGTACCTCAACCAGATGGCTGGGGAGTTCCCGGGTTTCGTCACGAACTGCCTGCGCCTGGTCTACCTCGACCTTTCGCAGAATTTCTTCAGCGGTCGCATCCCCGCGGCTGTCTTCAATAACCTGGGTGACATGGTGTACTTCAACTTGACGGATAACTCGTTCAAGGGGGATTTGGGTAATATCACGCGGCTCTCTAAGCTCAGGGAACTTCGGGTAGGGAATAATCTGTTCGGCATACAGGTGCCCTCCAACATAGGATTGTTATCCCAGCTCGAGATCCTGGAAATGTACAACAATACCTTTACCGGACCAGTTCCTTCTTCGATTGGCAGATTGAACAAACTCTGGAAGCTCGACTTGCATCTCAACAGATTGAATTTGTCCATCCCTTCCGAGATCGGATCCTGTACTAATCTAGCCTTTCTGGCTCTCGCCGAGAACGCGTTCACTGGGGAGATTCCCCGGTCTTTGTCAAGGCTCACGGAGCTCACAGAATTAGGAATCTCAGATAATTTCCTGTCTGGCGAGATATCACCTCGTCTTCTCTCGAACTGGAGCAAGATGGTTTCTTTGCAGCTACAGAACAATTCGCTCTCTGGGACAATTCCCTTGGAAATCGGCTTACTGAGGAGCCTCAACCACCTTACTTTGTACAACAACTCATTGGCCGGCCCCATCCCCAATGAAATCGGCAATCTCGACAGTCTCGTGAAACTGGACCTCTCGAGGAACAAGCTCTCGGGGGAAATCCCTTCTTCCTTGTGGAATCTCAGCAACCTTCAGATCATCAAGCTCGATTCAAACAGCCTTACAGGGAAGATCCCGAGAGATGTTCAGAATCTTACGTCACTTACTGTTCTGGATCTTAACACGAACCAGCTCTACGGGGAGCTTCCAGAGACGATTTCAAACCTCAGGAAATTGGAGACACTTTCATTATTCACGAACAATTTCTCAGGCCACGTGCCGAGCGATTTCGGCCGTTACAGCCCTTCTCTTTCCTTCGTGAGCTTTTCGGAGAACAACTTCGTGGGAGAGCTGCCACCAAACATTTGCAGTGGGTTGGCTCTTCAGGAATTCACCGTCAACAACAACAATTTCACCGGACCTGTTCCTACGAGCTTGAAGAACTGCACGGGGTTGACAAGGGTCAGACTTGATGTGAATCAATTCACTGGGGATATCACAGATGCTTTTGGAGTTTACCCGTATCTCGACTTTATCTCTCTCAGGAATAACCGGCTCGTTGGAAGGTTATCCCCTACTTGGGGCAAATGCGGGAGCCTCACAAGATTATGGATGGACGGGAACAAGATATCCGGCGAAATTCCTCTTGAGCTCGGACAGTTGTCGAAGTTGGGCGATCTGAGGTTGGCCGACAATCTATTCACAGGCAATATTCCTGAAGAATTGGGAAGTTTAGGCCAATTGATCAGATTGAATCTGAGCAAAAATTTCCTCGAAGGAGAGGTTCCGACAACACTCGGCCGTTTGTCGAACCTCAATTACCTCGACCTGCGAGGCAACGATATTTCGGGGAGCATACCAAAGGACCTCGGCGGCTGCACAGACCTGATATTACTGGACTTGAGCAGCAACAACCTGTCAAGTGATATTCCACCTGAGCTCGGGAAATTGATCCATCTGCAGTACCTGCTCGACCTAAGCAACAATTCTTTCTCAGGAGCGATACCACAGAGCTTGGCTCGACTCTCGAGTTTGCAGAGTCTTAACCTATCGCACAACAATTTCTCGGGAATGATCCCATCTGCCTTCTCCGACATGTCCAGCCTACAGTCAATCGACTTCTCTTATAACAGGCTAACTGGTGAAATTCCGACCGGCAGCATATTTCAACTGGCTAATGGTAGCGCTTTTGTGGGGAATCCTGGCCTGTGTGGGAATGCCATGGGACTGAATCCTTGCGAAATGGGTAGCTCAACAGAGTCCAGCCATCGTCGACGAGTTCTGATCATCACTGTGGTGATTACGGTCAGTGGATTTCTTGTCGTCTCTGCTTTGGTGGCTTACATGGTGGCATTTCAACGGAGATACAAGCTCCAAGACGAAGAAGCGAAAATTATGAAGAAGGATGGTGAATATGAGTCGATAGTGTGGGAAAGAGAAGGAAAATTCACCTTCAAAGATATCGCAAAGGTGACAGAGGACTTCGATGCAAAGTACTGCATTGGGAAAGGCGGATTTGGGACTGTCTACAAGGCCACGTTACCGAGCGGCCAGGTTGTTGCGGTTAAAAGGATGAACAGCAGCGTATTTGACTGCAGTAATGTTCCAGCTGCAAACATCCAGAGCTTTGAGAACGAGATCCGCATGCTCACGGAAGTGCGGCACCGAAATGTGATAAAGCTGCATGGCTTCTGCTGGAAGGGTGGATGCATGTATCTTATTTATGAATTCATTGAGAGAGGGAGCTTGGGTAAGTTCCTGCGAAGCTACGACGTTATCACGGAGCTGGACTGGGGCACCCGAATCAAAATCGTGAGGGGACTGGCCCACGCAGTAGCTTACTTGCACCACGATTGCTCCCCGCCGATCGTTCACCGAGATATCTCATCAAACAACGTGCTGCTCGACGCTGGTTTCGAGCCCAAGCTCTCCGATTTCGGCACTGCCAGGGTCTTGACATCCAATGCCTCGAGCTGGTCCACGATAGCAGGATCTTATGGCTACATGGCTCCCGGTAAGCCACTAATTATGTTCCTTCATTCAGGATAGCTCTATGGCTGCCAAATTCATTTACCCAATGTTTTTACAGAACTGGCAACGACAACAAGGGTGACAGAGAAGTGCGACGTATTCAGCTTCGGCATCGTTGCATTGGAAGTCGTGATGGGGAAGCACCCGGGAGATCTACTGACTTCCCTATCATCGATGCCCCCATTGTCCGACGATTCAACCCTCCTACTGAAGGACATATTGGACGACCGGCTTCAACCTCCAACAGGTCAGCTGGCAGAGGAATTAGTGTTCGTGGTCCAGATAGCTCTGGCGTGCATACTTGACAATGCGGAATCAAGGCCGACCATGAGGTTTGTCGCGCAGGAATTGTCGGCTCGGACGCAGGCCTACTTAACCGAGCCTGTCAACTCAGTAACAGTAAGCAAGCTAACAGGTCTCATATAAGAAATGATCGCGTGATGCGGAGTGTCGTTTCTGTAATGTTACGAGAAGGGGATCCGATCTTTTCTCTCTCTCTCACACACACACACGTATATATGAGATCGCGAAATCGACCAATTTCAGGCCTATCATGCGAAATCAATCCATAAGACATGCCGATTTCGACCGTTTAGCATTTCCTATAACTGTCGAAAGAACCATCTCTCTGGGAAAATCCCTTCATCCTTGTGTAACCTTGGCAATCTTCGTGACCTGCATCCCACCGGGAAGATCCCTGATGCAAGGAAGTTTTAAAGAAATGATTGGTGTGATCTGTAATAGGTGAGTTTGTTAGAAAGTAGTCGTTTGTGGGCTTGGACTGTGAAATGGGCTTGTTATGTGATGGGGCCCAAGTTTAGATATATGTTAGAGGGGAAGGGAAGTTAGTTGGTCTTTCTGTTGGTTTTCTGTTAGCGGGAAACTTAGTGGTTTGGGGGTGAGGGGGACGGACCCCTGGTGGTGGCCGGAAGTAAGGTGGTGGATTGGGTTACGGCTTGTGCTGTCGGAGTTGGGTTGTGTTGGAGGATTGTAATCGGTGATAAATTGAAGTGTTTGTGGGAATTTAAGGTGAATTGTTGTCGTGCGAGCATTCTACACGCATCAATCCCGCGAGATGTTCATAAAGTGAGGGACTTGTAACCAAGTATCGGAGAGAAAGGAGTGAGGGGCTTTACCGTCCGATCAATGCCCCTTGCCCCTGGGCACCAGCGCGAGTACATTGTTTGTTCTCTTCGAAACTTCACGGCATTGACGAAGAGCTCTTCATGTCGTCGCTTCCTTTGTCTGTCATCTTTGTGATGTTCTTGAATGAAAAAATTATTTTTCTTTGGGGTCTTGGTTGTAATTCATTCTTGTGTGATGATGGCTAGCTTTAGAGTGAATCGAGGTGGAGTTTTATATCGATGGTAACACTCTAGTTTGGCTAGAGAAAAAAACTTACCATGTATCCTATTTTTGTTGATAGTGGAGATTTATATGGACATTAGTCCCTTGGTTTTCATCTCATATCGAGAGATTTTTTTACATAAAATCATGATCCGTTGTAGTTGGAGTTATGGCGCTTGGTTGTTGTAGTATAGTTGAAAGTGTTAGTTTGCTTCTTTTTTATTGGCACCTGTCTGAGACATATCCTGGGATTGTAAATACCAACACACTGATATCAAAACTCGTTATCAGATTGACTATTGTATTGAGTGGATAGAGGATACGACGACCAGTAGCACCATTATAAAACTTACGGATTCGGACTACTCTATGTGAAAGCCGTCAATGGAGAACATCTTATGCCGCTGAGATTTGTATTATTCAATTGAAGTCCCAAACAAAGTACAATGTCCGATGAGGATTGAAAAAAGCTTAATAGAAAGGTTGAGTTTATTCCTAGGTAGATTGACAATAACATCTTTTACCATGTCTTAGAGGAGATATGCTTGTACTCTATGGGAGAAGTCGAAGAATATTTATGAAAGGAATACTCCTCAAAATAAGACTTCATTGATCAAGAGACTCGTTTATTTACGATACAAGAAGGGGTCGAGCATATCCGAAAACATGAACATGTTCTAAGAAATTGTTAATCAGATGGCAAATCTTGACATTCCAATAAGAGATGAATTACAGGGATGCCTATTGTTGAGTACATTACCTAAGAGTTGAGAGACCTTGGTTGTTGAGCTCAATAATTCAGCTCCGAATGGAAAATTGAATATGAAGCTACTCACAGAAAGCATGCTTACTGAAGAAATGCAAAGAGCTGAGCAAGGTTTTATTCTCCGCTCTGATGCACTTGTAATAGAGATGCGGAACAAGAGCTCTCCTTATCCTGAGAAGAATGATGCCAGTAATAGGAGATCCAAGTTCAAAAAAGACATTAAATGCTATCATTGTAGAAAGTTATTTCATATTAAGAGAGAGAGTGAAATCATCAAAAGGGAGAAATTGAAATATAAAAGTTGAGATAGTAGCCGAAAAGAAACTTAGACAGTTACTCTTGCTCTTGATGGTGATTTTGTTATTATTTTTCATTGACACTTGTGTTAATCTCACGTGTCAGCACTCTACTTATGTTATTGACTTTGTTGAAGCTAAAGGGAAGAGGTCCAATGCGAAGATGATCAGGGAGGGTTCAGTGCCAAGGAATCATATAGCAGAAAATGAAATTGGAAAAGAGAATGCCTGAGTGGACCACAGGTGAATAAAATCATGATATCCTCATGCTCAAAGCAAGGGAAGATACGCCAAACCTATCCAATAGAACTGGTGCTTATATTCGGCAGTATGTTCTTGCCAAACCATATGGAGCACCTAGTTAGGTACATGTCCATGTACATGGGGGGAATTTCAACTCAGCGATCTGTTCGATGAATGCATGATTTATTGTTTTATGAAGCTTTTGTTATGGGCTTGGCATGATACCGAGCTTCGACATATGTTGCAGCCGAGGTCATCCGACCAGCTAGCTTCTTGACAAAAGATCTTGGCCCATGAAACGACTAGTCATATGAGTATTTGTAATAAGACCACTAACACCGCGTCTCACTTAGCATAAGTGGATATAACTATACAATGTCGAAAGATCCTCATCGATCAATTGGATGGAGCAGGTTCAACAGAATGCCCGAAAGAAGCGAAACGAGGCTGGACTTTGTGCACCTTCAAGTTTGGTTTGTCTTCATCGTTAGTATCCTCAGCATCCCAAAGGAATCCAGCATAGGCTGCCTGAACATGACTGCGAAATCCACCAGAGGGACAAGAAAAGGATAAGCGAGCATCATTTTCAAAGTTTCTTCAGCCTCTAACTAATTCGATTCATTTTGCAAACCTATCTTCGGGCGAGGCTCGAGCCGCGCTTTCGAAGTAACTTGAGGCCATGTCGTGGTCATGACGGAGTTCCCAGACCAATTTAGCATACTGGCTTAGAATCTCCCCATTTCCTGGGTCTGTCAGCACCGCACGGGAGTAGTACTCTTCCGCCTTCTCCAGGTCTCCCTTTACCTGCCATTTTAATAACATCATTTGCTACTTGAATTGCAGGGAGGTCTCCACAAAGCCCGACCGGCCTCATGCCTAGACTCTATTATACAAGCTCGAGAAATGTTCATTGAGCCAGGGATGGGACGTGATTCAATTACCTTGTACAGGAATTGTGCATAGTTCTGGAGGAACAAAGGGTTGCCGGGGTCTTCCTCCACTATCTTCTTGTAATACCCCTCCAAGTCAAGACCATATCCATCTCCTCCTCCTCCTCTGCCGCTGCGGCCACCTCCTGAACTAGAACCGCCACATCTCCCGTTTCCTTCACCAAAACCACCCTCATTGTCGCAACTTCCATGGACACTGGTTTCATGGATCCCAAGCCCTTTAGCTAAATACATCACCTCCGGACGAACCCCTTCTCTTTTCTTCTCTAGCACAACAGTCCTGAGATAAGCCGTATGTGACACATTGTTTCTTACAGCGGCCTTGCCGCAATCAAGATCATCAATCACACTTCCTTTATCCTCTTCGTCCTCATCTTCGCTGCCCTCACCACGAAGCGAGAACGATGGTATGCTGTCCAGTATCTTCAGGCTCCCGCGAGGCCTCGTGGCTGCATGAGGAAGACAACGGTTTCCTTCGGTTGCCACGACCTCCAGGTTTCCTTCCGAATGGACCCTCCGAAATCCTCCACCGTTGCCCTTGCCACGAAAAGTGTCAATTACAGGAGATGAACTGCAGGAGATTGGTGTGGCGGGGTGGTGAGAAGGAAGCTTGCCGTGATGATGCAACTCGAGTGGCCCGTCAGAGACATTATGGTATAATGACGATGACGAGGATGATGCCAAGAGGGATCCAAGAACAGGCGTTGACGAGCTCCTCAACATCATTTTACTAGTTCGTGAACTTCATCGAAAACGCAGAGAAAGATTGAAACACTAGCAGGAGTTTTAGTTGCGATGATAATGTTCTTCTGTCCTGAAGTGTTCTGTTCTGTGGTTGGAGATGTACGACAAATTGGGCACTTATTATCGTGAAAGGGATTCACGTTTTTCTTGCAAAAAGATCTGCTGATGATCTTCCTTTCAGTTGATTTTTTCTTTTCGTGATGCCGTCCCCTGAACTGGATGGTGATCGATGGTATGCTCTAAGTTCAATCCCGAATAGCCTTTAAGGCTTCAATTTCAATTTCCTCCCTGGTTCAGCCCACCCCTCGAGCCCATCGTATAAACCTCAATTAGCTATAAAGAATTTGACCCATTGGCCTTGTGGGACTCGAGGCTTTAACACTTTAACAACCCAAACGAAAGCATGACCATCTCTCATATGTACCGACGAAGTATATAGCCCAGTTCACAGTGATCGAAGAGTTTCTAAGCATGACATAAAGAGATTTACATTATATTATTATCATCATCAATATGAACCCGGGGAGAACACTAAAAAACATCCCTATCTTCATTGTGTGGATTTCTAGAGCGGTTCCAGACTCGGAAAGAAGAAGATCGGCCGATTTTGGCGAAATATATGTTGTATAAAGAACTCATCCCACCATTATGTTGTCGGTGTCTTGTTCCTGAATGGGCATTTGAATCCAAACAATCACCATTGGGGTGCCTTTACCCTTGCCAAAAGGTCTTACCCCAGGTGCCTCTGCTCGTTCTTCCAGGAATTCTTAGCGGCTTCGGCAGAGGAGCTGACTGAATCCCCACCCTCGCCTTCCTTCGGCTTCGAGAAAAATGGGTCCCACTCGTGCCAGCCCACCTCTCGCTGTCCTTCCTCCAAAAGATCGTACTTCCAACTGTTCTCTTCTATGAAATTGTCGTACTCCGTCCTGCCATCGATGAGATTCTTCCTCAATCTTGTCACCTTGTTGATGACCGCCTGCACGGCTACATCGAAAGCGTCCTTCAAGGTCTCCAACTTTGAGCGAGGGTCCGCGTATATCAGTCTTGGGATAAGATTGATGACTTCCTCCCTCATTGCTTTGACCTGCTCAGGCGAGATTTGACGTAGCCTCTCCTCTATGCTAACATTCTTCTTGCGGATGTCGCCCTCAGGAATGAAGACGGAATATTTTGTGTAGTCCTTTGGCAGATGCCAGGTGTACTGGGTGTATGCCGAACCCGGATGAAAGAAGACCGGTATGCACCCTGCTAACATTGAATCAAACGCGGACCTCCTCGTGAAGGAATCGCCCTGAGGTTGCAAGCAGAAAAGCGAGCTCTGGAACATCTGCATTATACTACTGGGAGAATGGCACTTGCTTTCACCAAAGTCGCACTCTAATAGTTTGCCGACATCTGACCTTTTACATTGGTCAATGATCTGGCCTCTGATGGATTTTGGGTTGTTGGGCCGAGGAGCCCCGGCAAAAGAGAATAGCCACTTCCTCTCCAATCTCCTCATCCTCTCCTGCCAGACGAACACGTCGGAGTCCTTCTCTGGATGAAAATAAGTTGGATATGGAATGCCAAAATCGTTTGCATTCCACGGGCTTGATTCCACCACAAGCATCGACATGTTCCTCGCAGCTGGAAGAAACAAAAGCTTGTTACCCCAATCTGATTCTTCCTCGCTCAACCTTCGAAAATCCCACGTGATCCTCCCAGCAACCAGGAAATGGTCCCTGCCTTGCATTATTTTCCACTCAGGCCTCTCCATCAACCAGTCGACCAACTCGAGCGAAGCAGCATCTCTAGTGGAAATATTGTAACCCCATAAGTACCTCGCAATATCAAAGCCGGCATAAAAAGGCACAAAAATAGCCGCTGCTATCGATGAATCTTGAGTCAGGCACTCATACTGCTTCATCCTATTACTAAATATGACATCGACAGCGAACTGATTTGTTGCATACCATCCCTCATCCGAAAACACACCCTCCGCATTCTCAAGTGGTGGACCAAGACCGGCATTGCTCATGAACTTGCACATATTTGTCCAAAGACTCAACTTCTTGCAGTCCCTAAGCATGTCCTCGTTAAATTTAGCAGGCAAATCATGGACGTAAATATACCGGCCACCACATGGATCACTTTTGTTATCGAGAGTCCTCAACGCCCTCGTGAAAGGGAAATGCTCGGCGACCGCTGCCACCTCTTCCTCACTTTTATTCTTCTCAGGAAAATCCACCTTCCTAGGCAACCTCAAAGAAACATCCGTTTCCGGAGCCTGTTTTGGCTGAACTTCCCCTGGAGGAGGTAGGTCACTTATCCAAGTATCCTGGGTTGATTCGACCCTACCGTCCGCAAACTGCCCTAACTTCACCAGCTTATCCTCAACATTATTACTCGTAAGGACGGCGAAATGGAAGTACAGCAACAAAGCCCAGAATATAGCAGACAGAGTGGCCAGGTAACAGATGCGCGAGCTCTGCGTCTTGTGCGATCCCTTCTCCATTGAAATCGGCGAAAGGCTCAGTGGGGAGCTGCGTCTCATCCAACCGAACCCCCCCCCCCCCCCCCCCCTCTAATAACCCGACCGACAAATCAACCTCCTCCCATTCAACAGCAAACCCAAACAGCCATCAACACTCAGCAACTCAACCTCATCAACTCCTGAAATCAAACCCGACTTAAAAAATCACCCGAATGCAACAACAGTCAACAAGCAGCAAACATCAATAAACATCAACAGAAGAACTGAACCGAACTAAACTAAACTACAACTGGCTCTAGCGCACCTCCAGAAGCAACAACGAGCAGTGAACTAGGACGAATCCCGAGGTTACCCAGCAATCAGGGGAAGGAGAACAACGAGATGGGTATCTTAAAAGAAGGAATCTTGGGAGTCCACTAGTGGTCCTCAGTTCCCAATTGGGGGAAAAAAATGAGGTGGTGATCGGGGAGGGAGGGGGGAGAGATTGGCGGGGATTGGGAGGGACGCATGTTAGCGACGTGGGCTGCACTCCTTGGGCTTCCGGGGGATGGGGGCAGTTTCTGTCTGTCGCGCAGGTTGTCGGCAGCCATTGGGCGAGTGACACGTCAGCATGTTGGGGGGGGGGGGGGGGGGGGGCGGGGGGGTCAACATAGGTGGGTCGCCTGCTTTTCCACTGACCGCAATTAAGTTTTTGGTGTGTTGGTTCCGGAGATTGTTGTGGGAGTAATTAAAGTTTCCTCCGAGTAGCTGAGAATTTATGTTTGTCCATGTCTAAATAAATAATTATACATTCTTTAATTAACAATTATGCGATACCTCCAATGTAATCCCAAGCTCCAAGTCAAAAATTGTTGGTCGAGATATTTCGGTAAAAAGTATTTCACATTATATCGAATTGCACATAAAAATTGAAATAGAAAAAGCAGCATTAAATTTCCAAAAGTTTGTTGATATCTTAATATGTCCCGCTGCGTTGATGGAGGCGAATATTAAATGAAGGGATTAAAGATAACCTTTTGACCCCTCTTTCGATTGTGGCAGGGCATATTCCATTTTCACTTTTTCTCTTCTTTTCATGTTGCATTCATTAGATTAATATTTTTTTTTTCCTTTATACATTTAGAAATTTTTTGAATCTTGCAAATAATTAGACTTCTATCTAATAATGTCGCTTTTTGAAAATTTGTGAAATTCCCATGGATCACAAAACAAAATCAACTATCAAAACCAAGTTTAATTAACCCCATTACAATTTATTCATCGGAATCACGATATGTGTACATTCAACAACGCGGCTCTACGATAATCCCCAACAATCTGTCATTTTTATTTCTACCATTATAATCCACAGCAATAATATCAAATAATCCCCAGGCAACATGTCCAAAATATTCGCCAACAATCTTCCCCAACAGTCTTCTCTACAGTAATCTCAAACAGTTTGTCCTTTATACCTTAACGATCCCTGACAATAATCCTCCAAACAGATCTTTCCACGATATTTCCCAACAATCTGTCTCCATCTTGACAAACCTGGAGCCGGCCGGCAGCAGTAGGACAGGGTAGACTCGTTTGTGGAATGGGGGGGACATGGCCGAGATGGTAAGACTGGTGTAGCAGATAAACAAATGCAGACAAGCAGAGGACAGGCAATGAAGGAAGAGCAAGCTGGATAT
This sequence comes from Melastoma candidum, assembly GCA_023653495.1. Taxonomy (NCBI): domain Eukaryota; kingdom Viridiplantae; phylum Streptophyta; class Magnoliopsida; order Myrtales; family Melastomataceae; genus Melastoma; species Melastoma candidum. The sequence continues at coordinate 4,209,792 of CM042891.1, read as the reverse complement.
GTGTAGGGCTTCGTAAGTTGAAGCAAATGGCTTTTGTAATGTGGGTTTAATGTGTCTTAGTTAAGCCCATATCACTCTAATTATAGGAGTGCAAAGTTGGTCATAAGACCAACAAACAGTATAAAATGATGAAAATTGCAGAAAAGAGTTTTCCCTCCATTTTCCTCTCTTGGTAACTTCACCTCCTGATCGTTTCCTTGCCGGAGTTTCTGCTCGCATTAGGAGGGAAATGATGCTGTTGGAGCTGGTCTCACTCGACACAGAGGGGGAGACATGGCTACCGTTGGGAGGGATTAATTCCCACCACTTTTTTGTTAAGGATGTGCTCGATTCCTCTCGAAGTGAGGTCACTCCGCTTCGATACCTTGCTCTCCTCAAAGACACAATTTTGCGCGAAGATGTGAGCTGATCGAGGACGCAAACCATTCGAGGTCACAAGCTGGTCGAGAGTTTGGGTAGATGAGGACAACTGAAAGGACATAATCTTAAATGCACGCCATGACGGTCACCTTAATGATAAATGACTCGACTAGTTAGAAGGTTGCTTAAGTGCACAGTAAGAGCTAAAATTTAATAGTTACAAGTCATTTATAAATTGTGATGTGTCATATATTTATGAAATATTCATTAATATCATCTCGGTTGTTTGGTGGACCTTGTCTTACTTTTAGTTAGCAGCAGTAATGGCAACGACGGACATGGTTTGTCTCCCTCTACGCATTTGATTCCTTTATCGCTTTCTATCGCTGGTGTCAGTCGTTCACACCTTCCCTTTTTTGGTACTTATCTCCTGAAACATTCCTGTTCCCTCCATTGGTACCGGAGGCGCGTGCATTTCCTTCTTCAGTTTCTCGTCCAACTATATGGAGTCGCCACCGACTTAATTTTAAAAGCTTGGTTTAAGTCGGAAAAATCAGAGTAAGATTTTTTGGTTAACGGGTGTTGGACTCGATTCGGACTTTTTGGGTCCGAACTCATGTATGTTTGGCAAACAGCATGCGACGATAAATCCTAAAGGCCTAACGCATGCACCTCAACCACATATTAAGAATTTAGATCAAAGGGAGTCGTGGGCCTATGCACTTGGGCCCACGACCCGTTACATGTGGAAATAAAAAAAATCGGGAGGCTCGCACCTCCCTCGTGTACCTGAGGCCCTGTACGCGCACCTTCCGGCCTAGCACGCGCATGGCGGTTCAGACAACATGAGGATCTGGGCCCACTCCTCAAGGCCCAACCGGTCGACGTCACGACTCGAGCATCGGACGCTGCGGAAGGGAATTGGGTGATCCCTCCCTGGGTTCCTAACTGGGCCTGCTCGGGCCCTCGCCGACCGTCTCTGTTTTCTTAAGAGGTGGCGGGCGAAAGGCGGAGCATGATCCGAAGAAGGAACTTTCGGGAGAAATCGGGAGCGGCTCGTGTCGTCAGTTCCTCATCCAAAATGGCTCCGTAAAAGGGTTGTTGTTTAACCTAGGTAAACTATACGGAGTCGCCACCGACTTAATTTTAAAAGCTGGTTTAAGTCGGAAAACCAGAGTAGGATTCGGGGATTCCTATTTACTAACTCTTACATTCTAATATGCGAAAAAGGATGTGGCGTTTGCTCCAAAAGATTTGCTTTTGTTTAACGGGTGTTGGACCCGATCCGGGCATGACTCCGGACTCATGTCAATGTTTTACGGGCGTTGGACCCGATTCGGGCTTTTGGGCCCGAACTCGTATTTGTTGATAGCAAACAACATGCGACAATAAAACTATTGGCCTAAGGCATGCGGACAAGCACAAACAATTATTGAGATCAAAGAAGGCGGGGACGGATGGTGACCGTGGGCTTATGCACTTGGGCCCACGACCCGTTACAAGTAGATTTTCTATCTTGTCGGGGGAGGCCCGCACCTCCCCTTTATACCTCATGTGGTGGGAGCCGCTTGATGGTCTTGACATCGCGGTTTTACATACGGAAGGATTCACATACACGCACCTTCTAAAGCCCTTCGAGTGGTTCGAGCTGGGCCTTCGAAACTTACGCATCCATTGTACATGCATAGACAAAAAGGCAAAATGTAAGTTATGCGAGATAGTAGAGCACAAGACTTCACATGTGTTTTACATAAATCAACGATGATCATGTTCATCAAACACAATGTAAATTTAATCATATTACAAATAGTTACGTAATCACGAATCACAACGAACACGGATTGCGCACAGTTCAGAAAACGGATTATAACTTTGGCTAGGATTGTCTGATTCAATCGAAATTTTAACCAACAGATCTGAAACTTAATGAAGAGTGTGCATGTAAAATTTTATGAAAATCTAACGGTGCAATCTCTCAAGATCAAGGAACCAAGGTAGCTATCCGGAAAAGCGGAACAGTTTGCACAGACGGTATCTTGGCCGTCGAATGTCCGATTGGATTGCAAAAGGACTTCACAGAAAGGTAAAGCTATGAAGAACATGTGTGTAAAATTTCACATGGATCCAACGGTTGGATCGTAAGATATAAAGGGGTAAAATGTCAGACTATTTTATAGACTCGGTCTGACTTCGGCCGTGTAAAGTTCGGGAAAAAAAATGGAAAACTTTACATCTTCAAAACGAAAAAAAATGCTAATAATATGTCAAAATCACCGTGATGAAATGAAGAACACATCTAAAAAATTTGGCTATGATCCAATGGTGGGATCTACTGTTATTACATAAAGAAAAGGATTGCAACATTCAGCAGACTTTACTAAGTATACAGTCTGTTCGCGAGATTGTTTCGTATTATGCTAGAAACTTCAACGGTTCATATATATATATATATATATATATATATTCATAGAACCTTCTTGAAGTTTAGTTTATCTCTGAAAAATTTGAGCAAGATCCAACGGTTAGATCTCTCGGAACTTCCCCGGAAACGACAATGTAATAGGCTGTCCTCCTGCGGCCAGCGAAAGTGGCGGCCGTTTCGGAAGGAATAACCCGACCCTCGATCAACAAAAAATTAAAACAAAAATATCTCCAAAATCATTACTCATTGTAGATCATTTGACCTTTTGGGTTCGAGGTTCGTAAACGTCCGTAACCTCTTGAAAAAACCAGCTTTTGGAGGCGTTGCCGCAGAAAACAATTGAAATAGAAGGTCGGGAGATGTCCCGACACTTCCGTGCCATAAATGAATGCAAAATCGACCCCCAAAGCTATTGTGAAAGCTTTGAGGTATAAGAGACGTACAAAAATGTGTTAGGGAGGAGTTTATGTGATTACGACCTTTTTTCGCCGTGATCCAATACCGGAGGAAGGTGACGTACCTGCTGTCTATTGTCTGTAACTTCGGCCGTTACGCCCTTGTCCAAAGGCTCGTTCCTCACCCCATGGTGTGTGTGGTAGGCCAAAGAAGAAAGGGAACGATGTTAGCCATGTTTAAGATATGAGAGATGGCTAGTGGCTTCGGAAAAAAATGGAAAAGAACTCACCGAGGAGTTGGCCTCGCCTCGGAGTGGCCCGAGGAAGAAGAAGGACGTCGGGGAGTCCGTTAGAAGGCTGCCTTGGAGCACTATGCTTGGGTTGTGGCTGGGGCTGGAGGCGTTGTAGTCGGAGAGAAGGGTGTCGGCTGGTCAAGTGGCTTTGGCTCGTCAGCACTGGAGATAGGGAGTCCTTGGCTCCGGTTTCTGTGTGTACCTCGGGAGGAGTAGGCCTCCGATTGTATGTGGAGAGAGGAGGAGTTGGCCTCCGGTTATATGTAGAGGGAGGAGGAGTTGGCCTCCGATTCCCGGAGGGGTAGAGCGTCTTGGGCTCAGACGTCTGTGTCTCTCCGGAGGAGTTAGTCTCCGATTTTTTTCTAGAGAGTAGAGGAACGTCTCTGGGAGAATCTCTGATTGTCTGAAGGTCTCCAAGAGGATCCGGAGTCTTTGGCTCTGAAGAAGGAGAAGATTTTTTAGAGATCATCTGAAAGGGGAAAAGGAGGTTTTTTTGGCTCTGATGGTTCTCTGATTTTTTTTTTACGTGTGGGGATTGTATGATTGATTGTTTATTTTTGGAGACTTTGGCTCTGTGAGGAAATAAAACGTTTGATTGCTGGGATCGTCTGATAGGTTTTTTAGGGTGATATCCTCTTTTTTTCTTGGAAGGGAATTTGGAGAAATCGTGTAAAAGAAATGATGAAATATCCCCTGAAATCTCTATTGATTGGAGAATTTCTATTTTCCTTTTTTTCGAATTTTATTTGGGGTATTATAGGCCCGCCGTGATGGCTTTACATCGGTCGGGCTCATCAGTTGGGACCGCTTTCGAGACGTGCTTACACCACGGGGTTCGTCGCGCACCTCTAGTCTTCGAGACTTGTTTTCTTAAATCTTCGGGGTCGTCTTGTCAAATCCTCGAAATAGTTGGTTGATTTTCATGCACATCAAATAAATGAAACTTTGGGGGTCAGAAAGTTCTAATAATAATAATAATAATAATAATAATAATAATAATAATAATTTAAGTCGTCATTAATTGCATGACGTCCTATATTGATATTTAAAAAAAATAAAAAAAATAATTGATGTTAAAAAAACGTGATATATGGAATCTAACATAATTAAAAAAATTGATTTATATATAAATATATTTTTTAAATAAAAGTTGAGACTTTGTTAACATATTAGCTAGGACTTACCATGGCAGAAAAGGTTTGGCCGTGACAGCTAGAATGGCTTTACTTGACACAAGATTTGTGGAATACCAACATGCATGCATAGGAACAGTTGAGACTACACTGAATGCAGGAACCGTCTTTGTTACGTTATATCCTAGTTTCTGCATGTCTCTGCAAGATCCTAAGTTGCTAACAGCTTTGTAAGTACAACTACAGATTGCTGGACCCCAACAAGATCCGAACTCTATAGAAGTTACCCTGCACTACCAGATCTCTTACCGTGTGCATAATCATGCTTTGGATCTTAAAGCCCCTGATGATGCAAATGATGCTTTGATTATTACAGCTGATTATCATCACTCGACTTCTCCCACATGTTTGCATGTACCCAGACAAATTTCAAGGAATAAGTTAATCAAACTCCTCCCAAAAAAGTGGGTGACAAACTATGAGCAACTGAAGCAGCATGTCAGACCAATTCAGTCTGCAGAATCTAGATTCATCAAGGAGAAAGATGGATCTGTGACTATCAAGTTTGATAGGTCACATGAAAAGGATGCAACCACACCGTCCATATTCCCAACAATGTTCATGGTCCAACCTATTCCAAGACGTAAGAAGCCTGACTCCCTGAATAAAATAATTTACTCTTTTGATGGACAGGGAAAAGAAGTCTACTTCTTCAAAGACCCACAGACAGACCATTGCCATTGGAATGTTGGCAAATGTAGAAATGACCGTGATTGCTATGATGAAGAGTCGGAAGTTGATGACTATTCTTCTAGGAAGAAGAAATCAAATCATCGTTCACAAAACCTTCCAAAATCAGATAGTGACAATGATGATGATGATGACCTAAGCTAGAAGTCTGCGGTTACAGCTACAGCAACGCCTCACCAAGAAAGCTATAGTGATTGGCAGTTCTTGATGGATATGGCTAAGATAAAAAAGCCACTGAAACAGCCATCAAAGGTATTACCTTGCTATAAGAATATTCTTAAATGGCAAAAGAAAAATCCTTCCCAGCAGGTAATTCCAAGTATTCAAGAGCCACCAGTGTCTGTACCGAATGAACAAGATGCACCATTAACCACACCAGTTCCAGTACTAAGATCACAGAGCCATGTAACTTCATGTGCTCAAGAAGCCTCTAAGATGGCCCCGATTTCAACAGCTCCAGTATCCACAGTAATGATGATGGGTAGCACATGTATTAACTTTTCTCCTGTTGATGAACATACTATTGATAATGTTCGATATTCTGCAAAGATTCCTATTCATACAGAGCTTGACAGGAATGGCCATCCAGTACGAAATAGTGTCGCTGAGAGAGTCCTTAACTGGCAAAGCCAGAATGCACTGGTACAGAACTCAGCATTAAACACTATCTGTCATAAAATTGACTCTGTGTAGGATCATTTGAGAGGAACAGAAAGGCGCCTTAATGAAAAGCTAGATACTCAGCACAGTAAGACCCAAGAAGTATTACAAACTCTTCTGAAAAGGTTAGATAAGTTTGAAAGAGGAATATTTCCCTCACACTTTAGATCTGACCCAGATGCTGAGATTGCTAAGCTTAAGCGACAAATTAAGATGATAGAAGATAAGCAAGTAGAAATCTCCGAGAAACCAAATATGTCAGACTTTTTGAATTTTGGAAGGCCGAGATCTAACAATCCAGATTATTTGAATTTGGAAAGGCCTAAACCATACAATCCTGACTTTTTGGGTTTTGGAAGACCATATATGCAGTCTACTTCCCAAGTGCAGGACACAATGCACCCTATCTTTGGACAAACAGGGAAAAAAGATCCAGCTAAATTGAGAGATCTAATACGCGAACAAAGGCGTAGAGACAGAAAACGTGAAGACATAAACAAGAAAGTTCTTCTGAAAGAAGACCTTCGGCTGAATACAGATCTTCACAATATAGATCTCTAAGTCCAAGCCCAACTCCTCCTACTCCTCAACTTATGATTAAAGAAAAGGACTATAAGGAGAAAAAGGAAAACCCATCGGTCTCAGTACCAAAATGGGTAACATCATCCCTTACTTCAGTCTCATTACATGATTCATCTGATTCCTCACCATCTGAAAATTATACAGAGCCAGAATCTACTGATCATGTTTCAACAGATGAAGAAAATTCTGCTATTGGTTATTATTTCGAGAATTCTCCGCAGATTTTAATGGAAGATAAATTAGAGACTGACGAAGAAACTTTATTAGAAGAATCAGAAGCTTCACCCCAGATTTTCATGGCTGACAAAGGTGAACGAGGCCCGATAATTGATGAGCCTATAGATAAAAGTCTTTCGGATCAGTCAGCAGAAAGACAAAGCCCTCAGCTGAGAACGAATGAAGGAATTACTAACCTCAAGTGTACTTTTGATGACATTCCTTATACAAAATGGCCCCATCGTATTCAGGATTTTTACGCTTGGTGTTTGCACAAGAAATTAACAGTTTTTAACACATCTGACATTCTTGCAGACTTAACCTCCAGGTTTACAAGAACACTCCTAGTTTGGTGGAGTTTGTTTCCAGAACCAAATCAGGGACAGATGATGAGCGTTCCCCTTCAAGAATTTATGGGTAACCTTCATATTTATTTCATTGGAAGTCCTACTAACATTTTAGAAGAAAAAATAACAGAGTTTTTCCAGAGAAAGTGTTGTTCATACAAACTCAAAGATCTTGACAGACACTATTAAAGACTCTTACACTTGTTCATAAATCTTGAAGGTGACAATTCTTTAAAGCCAGTATTTTTATCTTCAATACCTTCTTCGATATCCACAATGGTAGAGAAAAGTTTGACTAACAAGCATTTGAAGATTACTGATCTTACAGTAGGACAGATACAACAGGATATCCACTTAGGCCTCAATGAATTATGCCAAAGGAAAGAGATCATTCAAGGATTCCTGAAACAAGACAAGAGGCTTGACACGGTTTGTCAGAATAAGTCAACAAGGTATAAAATTAAGTGTACAAAACGAGACTTGTGTGATTGTTCAGAAATTACAGGTTCTAAGCATTCAAGGCGTAAATTCAGTAGAAGGAAACAGAATGAGAAATTTGGACAGAGGACAAGACAGTTCAGAAAATCTCCTAGGCGTTGGAAACGCTTCTTAAGAATAACGAAAAGGAGAAGTCCCCAAAGGAAGTCCTCCAGGTGCTTCATATGCAATAAGAAAGGTCATTTTGCTAAGATTTGTCCAAAAGGACATAAGAAATTAGTTGCTCAGATAGAGCAACACTCTGGTATTTTATTGCATAATGATGACATTGAATCAGTTTTCTCTATTGATGATGAACCGTCTTTACAAACAGTTTGTTGTCTTGAAGGATATATAGACTCGGAAGAAACAGGTTCGAAGGAAGAGTCTTATACATCCTCGTCAGAAGAACATAATACTAGACGGATATGTACGATCAGCGCCCATCCAAGCTCTACAAAATCCCATGAGGAATTTCCGTACATAGCCCCATATCCCAGGAAGATATCCACCAATGGGTCAGTCACAGAACTTGGACAAAGTTCTGAATAAACTAAAGGAATCCCATTCATAGCCGCCTTACAAGTCTCTCCTCATACTAAGGTACATATACACTTTTCGCGATATCACAGGCATATGCCAGCAATAACTTTCATTGATACAGGAGCTTCTGAAAGTATGATCAATCCAAAGATAGTGCCTCCTGAATTCCTAGTACCAGAAGAGAGAACTTTTATGGCCGCATCCGGTGAATTATTCTATACTCACCTGAAAACCAAGTCTTTGAAAATCATGATATTTCCTACATACACTATCAAGACTTATTTAATTGCAACTGATCTTCCAGGAAGAGATCTAGTTTTAGGTTGGGATCTTTTACAGTAAATGCCCAATCTCAGAATTTTGACTACAGGAATCAGATACAAGGGAAATTTCAAGCCTTTCACAACAATTAGAAGGATGTATTCCATTGAACCAGTTGAAAAAGTACGTAACTTGTTTGAATCATCCTTTGTAGAAAATCACACTGAATTCCTGCAGAAATGCCCGAATCCTCTATGGCAAAACCCAGACTTCTTCATTAGATTGCCATTCAAACAGAACGAGGCTATCAATCCCACTAAAGCGAGTCATCCTGGTATGAAACATATTGACTCCTATTTGGCAAAAGAAGAATGCATGTCTTTATTGCAGCAAGGACTTATTGAGTATTCCAACTCACAATGGGCATGCGAAGCATTTCATGGAACAAAAGGTCAGACCAAGCTAGAAGAAAGAACAGATTAGTAATAAACTATCAGCCTCTGAATCACTTCTTACAGGATGACAAGTTTCCACTATCTAACAAAACAGCCTTGTTTTCATCATTAGCTAAAGCCAAGGTATTCTCTAAGTTTGATCTTAAAAGTGGATTTTGGTAGTCACGTATACATCCTGATGACAGATGGAAAACGGGATTCCATATCCCCAATGGACAGTCTTACCTTTCGGTTTGAAAACTGCACCTTCATTATTTCAGAAAGCAATGACTCGTATTTTCTGGCCTATACAGTCCTCAGCTTTAATTTACATTGATGATATTATGTTATTCAGCCCTGACAAAGAATCTCATGAGAATTTGCTGAAACAGTTTGCTGAGCTAATCCAAAAATATGGAATAATGCTTTCAGAAAGAAAGCTATTTGAAACTTCAATTGAATTTCTTAGCATGAGACTTTCAGATGGCAAATATCACCCTGGACCACACATTGCCCATGAACTGCTAAAATTCCAAGACACTCATCTAACCATAAAACAGGTTTAACAATTTTTGGGAATTGTAAATTACTTAAGAGATTTGGTGCCTAAAATCAGCAGGTATACAAGCCCACTTGAAGCCCAACTAAAGAAAAATGCTCCACCTTGGGGACAAACCCAAACAGAGGCTATTCAATATCTGAAGACACAGTTACAATTGCTTCCACCATTACAGATTCCTTCAGATTGAGTTCGAGTACTACAGACAGATGCTAGTGGGTAAAAAACATATTTGTGCATATAAATCAGGAAAATTCAACCAGGCAGAACAGCATTACCATTCGACCATCAAGGAGATTTTGGCAGTCAAGTATGGTATAAAGAAGTTTGAATTTCACTTGGTTGGATATCATTATATGGTTGAAAGTGATTTATCTTCATTCAGTTCTATGCTTAAGTTCAAACAGAAGAAGATACCGAATGCACAATTACTAAGGTTAGCAGAATGGTTTTCACAATACTCCTTTACAGTGAAACATGTCAAAGTTACTTCGAATGTCGTGGCAGATTTCTTATCCAGACCTTTTGATATTGCACATCCTGCTTTGTTAGAACATCCTAAGCTGCAGGCTATGTTTACAACCAAGGTTCTCAAATCACATGAGTACAATTTACTTCCTCCATAAGTTACTCGGTATGATCAGATTGGAGAATTGTTATCTAGAGCTTCTGATATGATGAATAAGTATTTGGTACAGATTTTCAAGAAACATGGACAGATGTTCTTTCCTACAGATGGAATGCATCCCAGATATCCTTTCCTACAATCTATTCCAGTCCATCCTTTAGATATTTTTCCCAAAGAGCTGAAATGATTTCTGTGGTATTTCTTTCATACTCATACAGTTGCTTTGAAATTTCCGACAGAAGAAATACTTCAGTACTTGAGTTATTTGGGAAATCTTTAGACTTATACTCCCCACGGAAGGACACATTCATATCTAGCAGAGATATTATCTTGGTTTGCACCACTAACCCAGGGGAAGAATTGGTTTGAAATTCACAGGGATAATTTTGCAAAATACCCTGGACTCACTGCTTATTCAACTTATTTGTTTCGCAGACATTGATACTATGACGCAGAGTTACAGGCATTAGTGGCCATTAACAAAGTTGATGATTTTGCATGTCTTCCTCATTCTTTGACATTGTGTATAGATGACAGCTTTTCTGAATGGGAAGATTCTCTGGCTAGCAAGAACCTTTTAAAACAAAAGTTATGCAGGAAAAGTGGATTCAATTACTTGACCCACGAAGAAATCATCCAAGCCCGGATCCAAGACACAATCCCAGCTCATGTTTATGAACTTCAGTGTGTGCTTCATCATTATTCGCACAACCGAATAAATTGGGATGAATTGGCCCAAGAGTTTTTAAGTATGGTTGATCTAGAAGAAGAAAGCCCAGGACCATCATCCAGCAACAAGAGACGACAATGATCCAGATGATCCAGATCCACACGGCAAGCGCCCAAGGAATAATTGAAGATCAACAAGCGCACCATCCATGTGACGATGTGACAAAAAGCATAAGAAGATAAGATGCCGACCACCAAAGATTCTTTTGTGACAAGGTTTTACATACTTTTTGACAAAGGTGACACCAAAGGACGATAAGATGCCCTGAGGATAAGAAGTCGGTAAAAGAAGACAAGAGTAGTTAAGCTTTTGTAAAGCTGATAGAATAGCCTTTAGGACTTTTTGGTAAAGTTAGCTCATAGGCTTTTTGACTTCTTTGTAAAAGATAGAAAAGGCAACGTGGCTTAACCACAGCCAAGTTTTAATCTTTCACCTTGTATTATAATACCACCCTCGATCAGAAGGGAAGGCTGGCTGGAAAACACAACGAGAAATAGAAACACTTTGAGGTTTCCATATCCATGAGTTTCTAAGTTTCTCCCAAGGGCAATAGCTGCGTCAGAGGTGTCTTAGATCTCAACCTCTCCATAAACTCTCAACCTTCGATAAACCCAAAAACATTCGAAAAACAAAAAATCCAAAAACATTGAAAAAACCCAGAAAACCACTATCTTTTGTTTATAATGTTTTCCTTGATTAGAAGTCTCCTTCTCCTGTGATTTCTTCCTTATGATATGGTTTATTCTACATTCTTAAGAAGTGTTGTTTAAAGTATTGTCTTTTGATTATGGAATCTCTGTTATATCGTAAAGCTACCAGCTTCGCCACGAAGGACAAAATCGCTGCTTAAGCCAGGAGGGCTGTCAGGCACCGGTCAAGACTTGATATTGGTAGTAGATAGAAGCATGAGATCCCCTCTTAGAAGCCAGTTCCGCATACCACATTTCCCTCAGAGTTGGAGGATACGCTATCGTCAAATTGAAGAATTTGTTCGTAGAGAAAGGGAGCTTTATTCATGAAAAAAAAAAGATCTTTTGTTAGACGTATCTATTTTCGTATTCAGCATATTGGTCTTTACTTAGAATTTAAAACTGCTAAGTCTGTGATTAACCACGTTGATGCCTTTGTTCATTATGAAGTAGAAACCAACCCTGACAAGAATTGGTTTCTTGATCCTTATCCTGATCAGGTTCGCCGAAGTTGGCAAAAGCTTAGAGAGTTCAATCAGTATAGAACCTATCTTCGTTGGTATTTGAAGTCCTGTCTATATTGGAGTTCTTGTTAAACCTTTCGCTGTAAATTTTCTCTTGTGTCTCAAGCTTGATCCTGTATTTCCAATCTTGTACAACTCATCTTGTATGTCCTTCGTCTTGTATGTCCTTTGTATCAGAATTGTTATCTTGAGTTGTTAGCCGATCGTCGTATTCCTACGCACAATTTATCAATTTAAAATTGAAATCAGACAAACAAAAATGAGGACATCGGATTTTACCTTCTTTCGTTGAGGACTTTGTGGGTTCATTGATCCACCGGTCCTGCCATGAAAGAGCCGACACTCGAGGGAAAAGATGGCTGTGTCTACGCCGGTATGTCACGCGGGGAGAGAGAGGCGGAAGGGCAGCGGAACGCCAGTGATGGAAGACGGACATCTGATGGTCAGGGCGCGGCAGACGGAGTGAGTCGTTTGAAGACGGATGGTCAGACGAACTATGTTCAGCTTCCAACAGGATCTTCTCGACTCTCAATCTAATATTTTTTTCATGGATTAATTCTTTTGTCTTTTTGAAGTCACTTTCCTCGACGACTCTTACTATAGAGAATATCTCTCCAAGATTTCTAGATCGACTACTTGATAACTTTGTTAAAAATATAGATTTTCATCCATCTAATTGTGCGGCTAAATTACTGAAATATATTGTAATATTTCATATATTACTTAGATTTGGGTACTGCTGCTAGTTTTTTTTAATTTTATAGGTTAATTCGGAAGGAAGGAGGGAAGATGAAGTTTCACAGAAAATTGGTGCAGCTGCACTGGAAAATGTTGCAGCTATACGATGGTGTTAGATGATAGACAGAGAGAAAATATTGTCAGATGTGGGAAAAATCAGTTGGTGATTTCGTGCAGGTACACGGACACAAGGAAATATTTTATTTCCAAGATTTTCTCTACATTCTAGATTTTGAAGATCTCCTAGGGTTGCAACCCCTTGAGGCATAAAAGGACAACTTGCATTAGGAGGAAGGGTGTGCTGGGAACGAGAGATCACACCGGGACACACACGAAGACATTCGACAAAGCTTCGGGCGATGTTTAGGTTGTTTTTCATTTCTTCTTTAGTTTTGTGTTTGATCGTTTTCAACACGAACTAAATCTTTCTTCTATGAATATGATGAACTTGGTTGTGTAATTACTTTCTTAGTGAATTCCTTTGAACTATTTCTTTTCGTGTTCTGTTTATTAACTTCATTTGTTCTTCATGCTTGCGTGCATGTGTCCGACGTTTGTATTGATCGCTTGTGCTTGAGTGAGCTCGAGAGGGGATCTTAAGAGAAGAAGTAGTGGTGAAAGTAGCCTAGTTTGTGTCATGAGAGCGAGCGGACTTAAGGTGATACAGAGATATACACCGAAGGCAACCAAAGGAGATCGAAACTTAATGCATCTAAATAGACGTGAGCCTAGAGATAGGGGTCGATTATTTAGGTAGTTCGATGGACTTCGAGAAGAGCACGATAACTAGGGATTTCGGTTAGTAAACGAACACGGAATTGAGATAGGGAGAGAGAAGACATCGGATAGTAACGAAACAACTGAGGGATTCATAGTCCCAGGTTTTCTCTCACTGATATCACTTTGCTTTCGTTTTATTATTTGTTTTTCTTGTTATTTGTTATTTTCTTTAGTAGTTATAATTTTCTTACTATTTTCGGCTTGGCTTTGAAAGAGTTTGAACTGGACGATAGGAGAGCTTCCTGAAGCGATTACTCGTGAGAACGATACTCTACTCATCTATATATTACTTGACGCGACTCGTGCACTTGCAGATTTTAGTGTACACTACTAACCGATCGAAAGCCCAAAATTGAAAGGACCATCCCTCTCTCTACTTGACAGTGATTGTCTGAATGACAACCATCTTGTTTGCCGCGTGAACCACCTAATTGTTTGTCAGCAGCCGCAATCGTGGATGCCTTGCAGCCAGGTATGCTGGTAAAGGTAGTGAGGTTGAGAGGGAGTCAATGGCGGGTGGCAATGGAGCTGCGGCTTATTATGTGAAGATGGTCCGAGCTATTCAGAATTCATCCTTGCTTTGCTTTACCTGCTCTGCTCTGGCTGTTATTGCATCACAAGAGAAACAGAACATTTATGTCGTTGAGGTTGTTAAAGGCGCGTCTGGTGTCCAACATCATCAACTTAAGGAGAGAAAATGATCTTATGGAACGATTCAATGCAAGGACTGCAAGCAACCAATGATCACGTATTCGTAGAGCATGCGAGGCTAATGCACGAGCGGCAGCACGTATACTGTCAAAAAAGATCAGGGCATGACTGTTTTTGATTCATTATTCCCTGGTTCAGCAAAATTACGAAAATCAACCTTCCATCATCACCATCATCTGACCCTTGATGCAATATAACGTCGCTGCTGCATGCCGCTTCGGTCTCCCTCTTATCGGAATCAAGTAATCGTGAAACTTCTACTGAAAATAAAGACCTAAATACAGACGACTACGGTCCCTTTACTGCAAAACGATGCTTGAGCTATATGTACCGATCCGGTATTATGGGGAGCTGTAGCTTCTCGTCCTCATCCTCGGCCACCTCCCTTGCTCCTCTCCTCGTGCTCCAAGAAGGATCCCTATCCTTGGTGCTCGACACGCTTCCTTCGTTCGTCCCGAGATCCGAGCACACATCGTGCCCTGGGGAAGAAGAGGATTTTGCCTTTGTCCTCGACGAAGACCTAGTGGACCCTCCTCCAGAGTCCTTCGACTTCTTCCTTCTCGACTTCTTCGGTATCTCAGGGTGTTGCCTTCTCGTTGGGGAATCAACTTCTCCAATTCCGTCCTCTGACAGTTGCTTGGACCCATCGGCTGGGTCCTTCCCGGTCGTGCCCTTGGAAGACTTCCGAGGCTGCCTCACTCTTTCTGATTTTGCCTTGGTGGGGGAATCACCGGACGTTCCAGTTGATGAATTCCTTCTTGTGGACTTTGGAAGTTCTGGCAACTCTCGACCAGGAGAACCGTGGCAACTTTGAGATCGAGCCCCTCCTCGGCTTGAACCTAGCTTAAAACTATACTCGTCAGCACAAATCAACACTATACCCTGTGCAACGATTGCTGAACCTTGAAATGAACATCTTTACCCTCTGAGCCATGTTGGCTGCCAGCATCATCCTTGAACATGTCTTTGTCAATGGCATCGAGGGGGGCCGAGTGGCGCGGCGATGACTTGAACTCGGTCATCTGCAGAAATCCCAGTGAATCCCCATTAACTCGATTCACCACATATTCTTTTCATAAAAGTAACATACGTATCCATATTCGCACGAGACCGTACCCAGCTTGGGGAAGTAACGGACGGACCGTCCCAACCAATATGTGCGACATGCTTCACGTCCGTCGGGTTACCGATCATCATCTCGGGCTCCGTTTCATTCTCTATGCCATGTTGACAATACATCCCCATCACATAATATATATGTATAACAAAAATCCAGAGCGTCGAGGGAAAGCCTCGCCGAAACCTACCGAAAATCTGTGAAATATATCGAAGGCCCTTGAGGAGGCCTTTCATTTTGGTCGACATAATTCTTCGGGCAATCTATATGCAAGCGCCTTGACTTCCGTAAGGGGTCGACTCGAGTTGAAGGCGAGGCTCCACAATGAGCCGGGTCGTCGGATCAGCCTGGAATCGCCACGCCTAGCAACACGAGGCAGGGAGAACCGTTAGGATGGTTATCGTCGAAGAGAGAAAGCGGGCGCTGAGCTGCTCGGGCAGATGGGCGTCCGATTACTCGAAAGGGCCTTTTTTTTTTATGATGGCGCCTTTGTTTCTCTTCGGCCAAACTAGTAATGGAGGGTTGGACTTTGAAAGGAACAACAGGTACCTTTTATTTTTGTTTTGTTCTATATGAATTAAGTTGAGCTGGTCAATTTTTAGAGGAAATAGTAAATAGATCTTATTTATTTATTTTAGGAACTTGCAAGAAAGAAATTTTAATATTTTTTTGAGATGTTTTGGGGGGTAAAAAAACAGGCCAGAAGTTGGATCGAAATTCCAGGAGGGAAGAATTCCTAAAATTAGGATTAGGAGGAGATTTTGTCCTAACTGTCTTCATTGGAAAATTGTAAGAACTTTTTGACTATTTGAGGGTTTTCTTTTTACTGAATTGCACTCATAAAAATACATTTAAGAAAAATAAAGAAAACCCAGTTGGATTTTTAAAATTTTTTTTTAATCTGGGTGTTTAAGATTATATTAAGTGTGGGATTATCAAATCAAAGTGGGGCAGTCTGTGAATTGACTTTCCTTTGCGGCCACATATCTCAATCAAATATCAAATAGGTTAGTGCTTGTGATGTGATGATTCGACACGCTAGAAAATTCTTTCGAAGGAGTTATCTTCATATCTTAAATGTACAAAACTAGCTGAATGTTGTCAGGAAAGTATTTGGTTTTGGGAAAAATATATATATAGAACGAACAAACAAATAGGACAAAATTTTCCTTTTGTTATGCACCCCAGTTCAATGCAGGAAGGACAACAGACGACCAGAATACAACCCATATAGTCTGCATGGATTCAATTACCACCCTCATCTCCAACGCCTCGCCCCGGTGGATTGAGTTCCGTGCCATTGCTTCGAACTCTCACATCAGCCGAGTAATTCCTGGTGTACGGTGTCGTCGGAAGTCAAGCCACATCTTCACCTTCATCCTTTCTTCGTCTGCAGGACAAGATGTGCAAAAAACTTCAGAGCAAGCAACTGTCATACTCATTTCTGGAAGAAGGAATCAATGTTGTCCGAGTTGAAAAATGACCTTGTTGAGGTACTGTTTCTGGATTTTCAGCACTTCTTTGCGTGCTTTCCTGGCATCGAACTTCCCGGTAATGCCGCCCATTACCTGAGCAAATGAGGAGGTTGAACATTAGATAGGTCTGTGATTGCCGTCGAGTGAGTGACTGGGAGTGAGAGGGATATTTGAAAGAAAGAGACCTCGACAACATCATCAATCGCACTAGCCTCATTTAAGAGCTGCTTCTTCGTCATCTCAAGGATGCTAGCAAGAAGAAAGACAGCGAGCGATTTGTTCCTCCATTTGTCCCATCTTCGCATTCTTCCTCTCGAATTTACCATGCTGTCTGAGATGCTTCTCATTGTGCTTGGAAGCATAAGCTTCTCTTGAGTCATTGCATATCGAGAATAAGTTTGGATTGTACTCCATGCCCCATATAAGCTGAAATCAATCTTCCTTAAGATAGTTGGCCATCGATGACTCAACTCCAAATGAGAATCCAAATGGCTAATAGCTTGAAATCATACAAGTTTTATTGTAACGTTTGATTTTGTTTTCTACGGATGCTACTGTTCATATTCTATTGGTTCTAGAAAGCAAACATATCCAGATTACCTCCTCTCTGTTGAAAGGGTTGCAATTGAAAAATGGTGCCGGTTTGTTTTAGACTATGTGAGCTTAATTTGGGTTTGAGGAGAGGTGTTGAAAGAGTTACAACCTAAATGGTGCAAACCTAAAAATTCCACGTCGAGAAGGAAATGAGTCCAGCCTAAGTAGTATATAAGCTTAGCAAGTCACTCCCTCCATCATAGAAATCATAGAAACCATGAGTTTGTGTACTGTGCTTGATATTTGGACCAGTACCTCGAGATTAATTGGGTTGTCATTTCTGTAGCGAATGGATCTGGCAGATTGTCCCATGCTGCTGCATTGCATGCTTCACCAAGACCGATGATGATGTCACAACTCCACCATCATCTCCGTGATTGCTTTGTTTTGTCTGCTTGAGCTTGCAGACTGATATGATGCCGGAGACCATTACTGGACAATGACGAAGCAGAAGAGGAGACCGAGGAGTTGATAAATCAAGTTAATATGCATCTCTTTTCCTTCATATTACTATATTCAGAACGTCGTGAAATGCTTCAGCTTATCTAGTTTGTGTTGGCATATACATCGATCTTTGTATAATTATTCCCCTAATGGGAGAGTTACAAAAATAATATAGCAAAATTAACCTATGTCTTACATCAATATACTGTGTTTGTGGGTGTGAGTTTTCGCTGCAGCGTGTATCGGTGGGAAGATCTCTCCCTTTGATGGCATAGGTAAAAGCCTAACAGATTCTCATCTCATCGGAACCCGGGTGCAAGAGCGTGTTTTAGATGCAGCCAAGTGCCAACACCCCAAGACAGAGAGCAAACCCATCGAAAAATTTCCGCTGCAAGCTATTAGATTATAGGTGTCTGCAGGAGGTACTCTACCCAAACTTGGGAGGCATGACGTAGCCTGTGCTCGAACTCTCCGAATCTTCGTCTGGAAGTCATGTAACAGAAGGAAATACTGAGCACATTGATGCAAAGGCGGAGCATGAATTGCGAAATATTCGATATTTGGTGGGAGTTTGTACCGAATAGCGACTTGATGGATGGCCTCTTCGGCCTCGTGTTCTTCTTCTTCAGCTCAGCTGAGAGGCAGGAAAATGTTACGCCCAAATGAGAATACAAAGACCAAAGACGAGAAAAGAAACACCACCGAGACGAACCGACAAACCGAGAGAGTGTGAGAGGCTGATGCATAAATAGAAGGGGTAAAATTAAAAGGAGTGTGGAGATGAGTGAGAGATGTACCAACGCCAGGAACCAGGTAATCATTGACGATTTCAAAGTTCTTGTATGTATATCCAACAAAATTGATGTCCTTGGAAGAGAGCATCTGCAATTTATTGGCGGATAATTTAAGTAGCACAGATCGTTATAAACATGCAAGTCGAGACACAGCAACTGAAATTATATTTTTCATTTTATTTATTTTTTTACAACAGGGAGGCAATTATACAGGTTTTACCTTTCGCCATGGACCGGACTTGGTCGACGTTTGGGTATGGTGCTCGGACTGAAATGACAAGCGCATACCAGTACATGAGAAGCCACTCAAGAGACCCAAGAAGGGGTGAAGCGAGCATAGCAAGTTCAAGTATAACAATGTAAAACAATCTGAGTACCTCATCGAATTTCTCAAAATTCTGAGTGTCCAAGTCATCATTAACCTCAGGAATAAAGGCAGCTTCCATCTGGAATATCCTATCCCAGTCGATACCATTAAACCAGGGATGAGCCTGAAGATTAACGGCCCGGAAAGAACAGTTATGATCAATCACTTTGAGGAGAGAATGTCCAAAAGAGGATCTTCTACAACCTTGATTTCTGGGGCACCGCCATTCGTGCCAAGTCTTTGGTGCACACTGCATAAGAGTTTGCTGATTAGCTCCACGGCTTCCTGAGAAAGCTTCGCTTCTTCAGGAAACTTCAAGTGAGTTTTCCAATTTACAATCTGCTTGATCAACAATCAAGAAAAGTATATGTAAATAACCATCGAAAGCTACAAGCAGTGATGAAAGCTAAATGTTCTACAGGATCCATAAAGGACAATTTGTGTGAAGAGAAGTACATGATGTTCCCATCTGAACAAAAGATATACAGCTTATCAAAAAAAAAAGGATACACACCTTTCTGCATGTCGACATGGGTTCATCTGAATAAAAGGGCGGATATCCCACAAGCATCTCGTACATAATTGCTCCGACAGACCACCTAAAATGGTGCCATTATTCACACCTCAGTCACACCCTTATACAAAATAATTAGATGATTAACTATTTCAAGTTATAGGATACACCTGGGAGTGCAAAGACATGCTAATCAGTTTCTTCTGAAAAGGAAATTTCCATACTCACCAATCACATTCCATCCCATAACCTTTCTTCAAGAGAACTTCAGGAGCGATATAGTCTGGTGTTCCAACAGTAGAATACGCCTACAACATCCAACACGATTCCTCAATTCGAACGTTAAAATGGGAAACAATATAAAGAATTTGAATTGAAAAATAAAAGGCAATAACAAGGATCAGTAAATAACACTGGAAACTCACAAGCATCCTCCTGTTCTTTTGCCAGTGCTGAAGCTGTTCTTGCTGTGTACGTTTTGGTGCCGAAGGATCCATCTTCTTTGAACTATTGCTGTTGCTTTCAATGGAGAAATCGCCCTCATGAATGGTGCTGCAATCTAATGGCTTGCATAATCCAAAATCCGAGAGCCTCAAGTGACCATGTCTATCCAGCAGCAAATTGTCAGGCTTTATGTCTCTGGAACATTAATGACATTGACTATGCATCGGTAAGAGGGAAAGCAAGCGAACAAAAACAAAACAAATTTCTCAAATTAATTTTGAAAGTAATAATTTGTCCTAGAGCACGAACCTGTGAATATAATTATGCTTATGAATGGACTCAACGGCCAAAACAATCTCAGCAACATAAAACCTGGCTTCGTCCTCTGTTAGTATGTCCTTTCTCATAAGCAGTGTCATCATATCCCCACCAGGCAGATATTCCATTATGAGGTACAGGTAATCGTCGTCTTGGAAAGAACAGTACAGTTTGACGATGCAATTGCTGTCAACCTCTGCAAGTAGATTTCTTTCGGCTTTCACATGCTCAACCTAAAAGATCAGAACAAGAGACTAAGAAGGAGTTGCACATGCAGAACATAATTCAGCTGCCGGTTATAAAACCTCTTACTTGGCCTCTGCGAAGCATCTCTGATTTCTTGAGTTTCTTCATGGCATATACATGACCTGAAGTCTTTTCTCTACAAACCCTGACCTGAATCATAAATCAGAAACACTTCCTGATTACGGCCATAATAAGAATACAGAGCAACCTGACATATGTTTGGACTAATCATGAAAAGACTAAAGAGAAACCCCAACAGGCGAAAACAAGAGAACTAGTCTGCAATACTTTCGAAGCAACCTTGAAGGAATAACATACGATGCAGAAAGTATGTACCTCGCCAAATGCGCCTTTACCAATCATGGTGAGCAGCTCAAAATCGTCAACACCCATTTTATGCCTTTGAAGGCGCATGTATTCAGTTTCCTTTTTCTCCAAGTACTTTAGCAGGTTATATTGGTCTTCTTCGGAGACGTCGGCATCGGCCAACTTCTTCTCCAAAATGTTTCGCCTGAATGAACGATGAAATTTTTAAGCATGCAGAATTATAGAAGGAATGAACGACAGAGAAAGAAGCCTGATTCTTTTTTAGTTCATTGGAGAATTAGTTCCAACTTATCATGATTAAATAGAAGCATCAAACCAAAACGAAACATTCAGTTGCACCAGACAACTTTCTACTTTACTAGGCAGTAATCTCAGGAGACATTCCGACGGCAAGCGCACAACAAAAGAAGAAGAAGACGTCCATTAGAGGAACGGCACAAGATGGCAACCACATATCTTGCTACACTCCCTGGCACAACATCCATGTCAAAGACATGACTGGTTCGATTTTGGAGCACTAAAACCGAATCCGAAACACTTCATGAGACAACCGAAGAACTCCACATTCCATGATCATGCTACAATGACGAAAAATCCAAATAAGATCAAAATCCCGCCTCCACTACAACAGCAACCAGAACCCCCTTACCTCTCTCTCCTCTCCAAGAGATTCTTCATCTGCTCCTTGTAATGATTCTCGATGTACTGCTTTGCCGCGGCGACTCTCTGCTTCGTGGCGCTCGACATCTCCTCCACCTCGCCGCCATTCCCCTCCATCTCGTTCCCCTGCTGCTGCGAAATCCTTCTTCAGCTAAGACTATAAATGCCGGTCTGGCTGCTGCTGCTGCTGCAACCTATTCAACCGACACCTCGTGGAATCCTTCCTCGGTCGCGGCAACAAAGGTGACGACGGAAATCGACCCTACCCCATGCTCCACGCAATGCAATCCTAAATCCATAACCGTAGCCATTGAGAGCCCAAACAAGAAACAGAAATCAGGGGAAGGAGAAAGAAAGGATAGGAGCCCCCCCAATAAGAAAAATGAGACAGGGGAAGAACGGGAGGGAGCGGGAAAATCGACGGTGGAGGGGAGATGGGCGGAGCGGGAATTTCGGGTATGCCCCAATGTAATATATTTTCTTTTTAATATTCTTATACGAAATAAAATCTAGTTTGGAGTTGATATTTTATTTCGCTTTTTTATTTTTATTTTTATTTTTGAATACAAAGAACATAAACCAAAGCTACATTTTTATCTCAAAATTCGTCAAATAATATATATAATTTAGTTTTATAAACACTAAGCTCGATTGCAAATAACTCAATGCTAAATTAAAAAAAGTCGATATTTAAAACATCATGAATTCGATTTTAAAAGCAGTGATTTTTTTTAAGAAACAAACTCGATATTTATAAATTAAATTAGAGATATTATTTAATGAATTTAAAAAACTACTGTCCAAATTTTGTAAATTATTTTTCCACCGCTCTCGTTCAACTGGTCGCGTTCTCGGGCCCGTTAACCGATGGATCCTTCTTCCGTGCGATCCATGATGGAGCTTGCTCAATGCAATTATCATGGGAAAGCCTGGCCCAGATGTACCGTGTGCTATGCTATCCTCCACTTGGCTTATATAGATATAATTTCAATCCTTGGAAGCTTTGTCACTGTATCTTGTTAAGGTACTTCAACATCATATTCTAAAGTTTATTATTAAATATCAACAAGGCTAGATTTGAAATCAAAATATATATTTTTTAAAAATAAAAAATAACGGACTGGGAAAGGAACTTTCCATGGAAACGTACTTTTGAACGATTGATTTCTAAAAAGAAAAAAATATTATTAAATGTTGGGTTGAGTGTACGGCATGACGACGACAATGGGAAAGGAAGAAAATAGAATCCGAGTGTTGGATATTAGGTAGGGGGGGGGGGGGGGGGGGGTGAAATTTTGCCTTGCTTGGAGTATGCGTGTGATCTTTTATGACTGACTTTCATTCTTGTGTTTTAAATTATTATATTAAATATCTAATGAGTTAACTTATTATTAATATCATCATCGTCATCATATGCAAAGCTTGTCTCTCCCCTCGAATGTAAAAACACAGTCGCTACAGCAAAAGCGGACGAGTCCCTAATTGACCCCTCAAAGAAAATATCGCCATCGCATGCCTTTAGGAGGGAGGAGGATGAATGCTTAGCTTTTGTTATGATTATGATTTCTACTCCAATTTATACGAATCATTGAATCGATATTTTGAATCCTACTTTATTCAAACGGCAATTTACCGTCACTGAAAATCGTAATTTCCGAAAAAATATCAATTTATGGCTCCAACTTTTTACCGATTTTCATTTATGGCCTAAATTTTGAAATCTTTTTTTTATGGCCGTAAATCAATATTTTGAATCATTTATGACATTATTGTAATGGTGTTACCCGAAATCGAAACTTATGCCGCCGAAGAGAGTTCACGAAAAGTTGGGGTCATAAATCGATATTTGACTGGATAATTATGACCTTTGGATAATGATAAATCAAAAATTTGTCGTTTAAATAAGGCCATAAATAATTCAAAATATCGATTTAAGGCTATAAAAAAAATATTTTAAAACCATGAACGTTAGAAAAAAGTTTGTGTCACGGATGGATATTTTACCTTCCATAAATAAATGAGGACAAAAACTATCTTAATTCTATTAGAAAAAAGAATATATATCAACGAGGGCTCGGTTTTCTAATGGATTGTTGTTATGATATTCCTATCATTCACCGAATGCATGACAGCGAGAGGAGAATTCGGTTGCCATCCATTTGGGACACGTCCCATCGGACCACACATCCCCCCCCCCCCGCCCTACTTTATTTCATAATAAAAATAAAAATTCAATTCTACGTCCGGGGAATGTTTGCATTGCCCCCGGGGCGGGGGGGTGGGGTTAGGAATTCGACACGCGATCGCTGGGAATGTTAGGACAAGACACTTGTCTTTGTCCGGACATAGACGCCGCCGGATGATGTCATCCCATCTCCTCCTCCTCCCCTCAACAAGAAATGAACATAAAACCGAAGGGACAAAAAAGCAATTCTAACATTAAACCAGAGCCCTACATGAGTTGGTTAGCATCAAGTGTTGGGATTTGTTGCTGCAAGATTTAAGGAATGTTAGGGTTCGTTCTTGAAATACCTTTTTACGAAATAGATTATTACGAGACGAAGTAGAAAGATAAATGATGGCGAAAGCCAACCTCCGACAACAATACACTTTATAAGCATACTTGACAGTATCCATGACAAATGCAAGATCAGGGAACGATTCTTAATTCCGTTGTCTTTTTTATTTTTACCGGACTCGATAGGTTTTCGAGTACTTTTTGCACGTGGATATTGGGTAAGAAAAATATTTATTTTTACATATGTTTTCAATTTAAGAGGTTTTTCTTTATGGGGGGGGGGGGATGCACTGGATCAATGTAGCCAGCTGGAATCTTGAATTTTATGTCCTCCTTTTTTCGTGTACAGTAGAATTGACATGGACCAATATTTCATTCATTCACACGAACAAGTAACTAAACGATGAGACATGGGGTCTTCGGAATAATTAAGATCAAATCCATTTCATTCCCGGCTCATTTAAAGGAAGTGGAAACCATGCTTATCTATAAACGTAAACAATAATAATAATAATAATAATGACAGATATTTTATAACAAAATGCTGACATCACCCTGCTTGGACATCAATAATTCCCCTCTCTTTGTACAAATAATGATCGTGTGGCTAAATCGTAATCGTTTAAGAGAAAACTTATTAAATTCCTTTAATGTAACCTCGTGACGACATCCCCCCAAGAAAACGAGATCTTCTCGGGTGAATGTGAATCACGGAGACTTTGACATATTTTTTTATCAACGCCAAGTAGATTGCAATCTCTAATAAAACTTATAATGATAATCGTCTCCCTTTCAACTTGTCAATACCAACATTACGACCGCCTTAAACTAATGTAAGAGTCCCTCTCTCTCTTCAGAAGCTTCCCACCCCCCCCCCCCCCCCCCTCCTCCCACGATTAATTTCTTTTTTTAACAAAAAACCCTCTGAATAATCTTCCTACGTCACGTTCATAATGTTCCGCACCATCTTCTTAAATAGTAAGGAACAGACCGACGGATGAAAGATTAGTCCCAACACGAGTCTAAGATGGCTTCTGACCCGGTCGATGTAGGAAGATCAGATGTCCGAACTAAAACAAAAAACAGTTGACATGCCTAAGACACACCTTTTTGGATCCCGATTAATCTACCCGGAAGTCGAAACAGCATAGAAATATTTAGAAAGATCCAGGGATGTTGAGAATTCATTAGAATATTTTAGGAGAACACTAGGCCAATGATTGCCGTTCCTTGGAGTGAACGTAACCCACGATTCCAAGCCATTCGAACCCGGATGCTTATCCTCAAAAGATAAAAAAAAAAAAAAAAAGACAATTTCACGATTTTAATTTCTTTGGACAATGATTGTAGCACATCATGCATCACCAATTGTCAGATGGACTGTCTTCCCCGCTTCCATGGGAACCGATCTCGCAATCATTTCAATCCCCTTGTTCACGGTAGGAACTACATTACGTCCATCCAAATCCAAACCCATACCTTAAACTTGTGGTAAGGTGAGATCAATCATAATCGATTTTGGGAAACAAAATTTGAATTTTTTGGGCAATTATTCCAACTTCCATATGTGGCAGTCGTCTTTCTCGGGTCGCGAGGAGTCCTGATTACGACTTCGGGCATAGACAGACATCATAGTTCTACTTTAATAAAAACTTTTAGGATATTGCATGCCATTAATGAGGAACTCATCCACATGAAGGTCTCATCAATGTGAAGTCCAATCGTAAGATTTATCTCTAGGATGTCATATGGAACTGCGCCTATATAACGACGAGCCTTGACGTGACGATGGTGTCACGTTATACTTGGCCAAAACACCCTTTCGCGCTGCAAAAGTGAAATTACATAATATATAAGCACAGATCCTCGTTCCGAGCTGCCTACACTTTGGAACGATGTGCTTAGTTGTGGCCTAGTATTTGAATGAGTTGTACGTGTTTTGGTGTTATATCAGATCAGGATACCGACCAGTCTCATATAATTTGTCTTTGC
Source organism: Melastoma candidum (assembly GCA_023653495.1). Classification (NCBI taxonomy): domain Eukaryota; kingdom Viridiplantae; phylum Streptophyta; class Magnoliopsida; order Myrtales; family Melastomataceae; genus Melastoma; species Melastoma candidum. The sequence continues at coordinate 4,183,750 of CM042891.1, read as the reverse complement.
CTAAGTCAATGGGATAACACTTGCAAAAAGAAGTAGGTCTGATGGATTCCGATGACTTGAATGTTTATCAAAACCTTCGTTAGGTCCGGCGAGGTTCTCCCTTAAAATGAGGAAGGTCAGTCCTTCCTATGTGTAGAGGAATCCATTACGCGGTCACGGTATGGACGTGACATGAACGACACCATTGCACCTGGTAATTCGAGGTTATTCGTTTCATATCGAAGGTTTTGCAACTTCCAAAACGCATGTATGAACGCAAACAAGGACTTCTTTGAGATGAAAGCATGAGAAAACAATGTGGAGATAAGGATGTAAATAGCTTACTTGAATGGTAACCCTGCAAGCAAATGTAACAAAATCATGGGACTCTCTAAAAATGGCACAAATATAAAGCCTTCACTCTTTCTCCAACATCGTCGCTAAAACTCCTCAAAACTTCAATTATCAAAGTTTCTGAAAAATACATTCTTATGATCCCCTCGATTGGTTTTTATTATAACGCCTGATTAATATCGCGGCGAGGTAACGACAACAAAGTCGATGTTTTTGAGGGAGTTTTACTAATAGTTGTTCATAACCCCGTGATCATTCCATTCAAGAAACATATCGAGCGATCACCCTGCTAACTCTTATACGTGTACGTCAATTTGATGTGGTCTCGAAATGCATTTTGGCGGCATGTTTAACCGTTAATCTCCTGTGATTAGTTGGATGAAAACACATTCAACGAATCGGATTATATGTTGTTCTTCAAATATATTATTATTATGATTCGATCGAGAGATACATCCTCAGGACCACCTTGTGACATTTCAACTTCGTTTCAATTTATCCCGGTTTGTATCATTCGTTAGTGTCCACAGAAAGATATAGATTGCGGGCCCCTGCACGATTGATAAGTATATTATGCTTGTCAAAATGACGTCGGCTTCTGTACACAGCGACAAGATTAGGCATTTTAAAGAGGAAAACAAAAGATCATCGCACATTTAATGGATCGGCATATACAATTTGCATGGCTAGATGACGACGGTGCAGCCGAATCTGCGGCGGACTGATTGATTGGCAGGAATGCCGTGGTTGATGTGAGTTCTGATCACGGACGAACCAAGACTACCAGAAACATTACAAAAGTTAAGGTTGCAAGCAAAGATGTGTGCTGATTGGCGTTGTGGATGATGATGATGATAACGCAACGCGGAATGATTTACGAGACGACAAGGAAATAACCATAGTTTGACAGATCCTCATCTAAACAACTAGACCATATAATAATCCCTCATTTTGTTGGGTTCTTTCAATAAGTTTTCCTTGGCGGCCCCGAGGTATGTCTGTGAGCAACTAAGTATTTCAGTCGGGATACTAATTCGAGTTTCATTCCTCTCGTATCCCAAACCCTGCATATAAAATATTCAGATCATCTCAATGTTTCTACATCCGTTTTTTCTTCATGAACAAGACTCGAAAGACACAATGTCAAAATCATTCGAAGAAGTTGGTCCTGGATCTGGCCAATCAGAGAGGGTCGAGGAAATATTCTCACGGATCTCTTCTTGTAAAGGAGTGTTTTGGAAGCTCTAACATATGTGCAATGACGAATTTGGTTTTGGATTATGCGCATTTGTAGCTTCCATTCTTTCTTCTGTTTATCACTTTAGAACACCATTTGAGAAACTATATCTGCCTAACAAAACTAATTTCACTAATCAACCTCTATTAATTGTGATGCGATAACTTACTATTGACGCGATCGAACGCTCGCCTCAAACCGCACCAGACAACGTCGGAAAACAAAACAACCTTCGATAACTTGTGAGTTTGGATTTCCCCCCCGGAAACATCATCTCCACAACTCAATCCCGCAAGCCAAATTAAGTTAGCCACACAACCTGACCCACATCATTATTAATGATTAATTAAAATGAAATAGTAGCCTAACATTACAACAATTAGTTTAATGGTAATAACTTTTTGTTCCCACCATTTGCTGAGTGTTGCATGCAACGACTCGCCTCCTATAAATACAAGCTTCCCCATTGCTATCATCTCCGCTGTCGAAAAGAATCATTCGAGCCCTGCCAGGCAATCATCATCGCCGCCGCCTCCAATCATTTTACCACCAAACGTCCAAGGTTTGGATTTTCATGGGGCTGAGGGACATCGGGGCGACCCTGCCGCCGGGGTTTCGGTTCTACCCCAACGACGAGGAGCTGGTGTGCCACTACTTGTTCAACAAGATATGCAACCAGGAGATCCTGAAGGGTACCACCCTCGTTGAGATTGACCTCCACACTTGCGAGCCGTGGCAACTCCCCGGTACGATCACCCATCCTGTCCTATCGCTTTATCCTTCTCCTTTCTTTCTTCTAGTCATCGTTTCGCCCTGTTCTTCTACGGGGCATGTGCACAATGTTTTCGGTTCATTGATCGATCCATGCTATTCATCTTCTTGCATTGTTATTCACCTTATGTGCGCTTTCTTCTCCTTCTTCTTCTTCTAAACTTGATGAAAAACGGGTAGAATAACATATCGAGAATCCCATGTCTTTCCAGCTTGTCTTTTTCCACATTATTTCCTTCTTCCTTTTTTCTCCAAAACCTTGAATCATGATTTCAGTAAAATGAAAATTTATCGTGTAAAAACTTAGTCTGTTTCCCTAACAATTCCCTAGTCTTACGCGCGCAAGCAATCTCCCACTGACTTACTTTCCTCTTGGTTTTTTCAATGCCATGTTCCCGTAACAAATAACATGGGGGGAATATCGGGAGGGGGTCCAATTAATTTTACTCCCACAAGCAACCTCTGCATTAATTTGCTACTGCCCAAATACAATCAATGCCACGTGGCAAATAGTTTAGACTAAAACTTTGTCTATTAAAGTCAAGTGGGTCCAAGAAATTTCTCCCCCAATCTTGTCAACCAAGTTCGGAAAAAGGAACGAAAGTTTAGGAAAAAATGGGTGGTGCGTGTGCTCAGAAGAGTTTTACTTTAAACCGAAAAGATTTCGTCTTTATCGCCTTTGGTAGCTTGAGCTTCTAGCACAAGATTTCCATCCTTACTCTCTTCCTCCCTTCACCTTTTATCTTCCTCGTTGTGTTTTAGGCGATCGAAAGATTGCCATCCCTATCTAAGGACAATTAGTGTTTGATGATTATGTTCTAATCAACCCGATGGTTTAAGTTTGATAACATCACCCACGTGATTAGTTTTTATCATATGCCTAACATTGATGGAATCTGGACTGCTACATGTAGACGTGGCGAAGCTCAACGCGACCGAGTGGTACTTCTTCAGCTTCCGAGACAGGAAGTATGCGACGGGGTTCCGCACTAACCGGGCAACGGCGACGGGGTACTGGAAGGCCACCGGGAAGGACCGGACGGTGCATGACCCCGTGACGAAGGAGATTGTCGGTATGCGAAAGACACTGGTGTTCTACAGGAACCGAGCCCCGAACGGGATCAAGACCGGGTGGATCATGCATGAATTTCGCCTCGAGACTCCTCACATGCCCCCAAAGGTAAAAGAAGCAGACCGGCTACACGCTTGCATCGGTCCATAACATGTATAACGGTAAATTTATTTCTCACTTTGCAAACAAAATTTCAGGAGGACTGGGTGCTATGCCGAGTATTCCACAGGGAAAAATCACAAGACTACAACATGTTCGACCCCAATAACAACCTTAGCGATGCCCCGGTTAATCATCTTCACCCTACTTCAACCTTCCTTAATCACATCTTCATTAGCGATAACCCGCCGGCTCCCCCCCAGCTCAATAATAGTGTTTGTCACCCTGCGAACTCCTCCAAGATCGAGGACGATTACTCATTTCTATGGGATGATGGGAATATTGCCGAGGAGAATGGTTTGGATTACGGCAGCTTGGTCTAACTCAGGGTTGAGATGCCTCGGTACCCATGAAGTCCTTTTCTTGATGTATTCAAGTAGTAGATGTAGGCGTGGATGTGATTTGGAGATTGGAATTATATTGATTATGTGCATATTATGAGTACTATTATTTGTCGTCTTGGGTAGTGATGGACGAATGTAAGATTATAAGTGCGTTTGACTGAAAGTTAGATAAGATTAGTATAGGGCCGATTTTATTTATGTGGTTTTGTTTGATCATATATGCTATAGGCAAGGATGTACTTCATCTTAGCATTCAATATCAAAATTCCTCAATGTTATGCTCGATTTCGCGGAGTTTATGGAGTTGTGGAGAACACATACATACGAACCAAGAAGTAACAGGAAAAGGTGCAAGACGTTTCAGCTATGCCCGCAAGATCCGGGTATTATGAAGAAGGGTAACATGGTCCGCGAGCCGCGAGATTTCGAGGATTTTTTATTCCTTTGGCGATACGCTATCGCCATCGAAATGGCAAAGTGAATGACTAACGCCTGGGAATCGCAGAAATACTAAGAAACCAGGCCTGAAATTTCGATTACTAGCTGCGAAATCAAGCTTCGATGATTAGATCGTAGTTTTGAGAAGAATTGAGCAAACGTCTGTATCCATGTTACCTTACTAATGCGGGATCCGAATCGAGCGAAAATGACCCCAATTTTCTGCCTGAGGAATGCAAATGAAATCTATCACGGAAAACATAAATCTTTCGACTCATGCAACGGCTAGTAACAAAAGAAATAGAAAGAATTGTAGTAGCTGTAAAAAAAAGTTAGAAAGCTGAACAACAGAATGCGGGCATTAACACTGGGAAGATTATTTGAGAGGTTGGGCCTATTTGCTTGGATTCCTCCTCGAGTCCAATTTGAGAGCTTAGACTATTGCCAATCCAAACCCATGGTCGTGCCAAATAGGCCCAAAATTGTGTGGACTTGTCTACATAAAGGTCTCCAAAAATTTCATGATGTACAATTTTCGTCACAGCAAACTTTATGCAACCAGTTTCCGTCACCTAAAAAAGCCAAGTTCATGGGAAACAGTTCCAAATTTTAACGGGGAAAATTTTCAAAATGGCGGGGGGACATTTCTAACAAAATTTGAGGGGAAGATTTCTGTCAAATGGCGAAGTTCAAGAAGGACAGCTTATTTCGAATAGCGAGGTAGGGGGAGGGGGAATTACAGTTATAAGAGAATGGACTCGAAGGCTGGGAGACGAACCATAAAACCGAACTGTGCGGTATTCTTGGCATATTCTGCCGTATATTTGAAATTTTTACGTGCGTGAGAATTTGAATTCAGGATGGTTCTTACTTTATCGTTTGATCTAAAAACTTAAATTGTTATTATTAAATATACATTGATAAATATTATTGTAGTCTTTCTTTTTTTAGTTAAACAATGAAAATTATATTAAACAATTTTAAAAATATAAAAATTACTATATTTAGCGACTTAACTATGCCCTTAACGCACCCCTTAACAAACCCTTATATTATATAGCTTAATAAGAATTGAGCACACTGCGTCCAAATCTTAATATCATAATATATGGATAACTCTATGAAAGTAGAGTTATTTGGTACTCTTAACGGGGCTTTACATGAGTGGTTAGACGAGTTTATGTTAGAGTTTTATAATTTTTTATTGGTTTTACTTCAGTTTAGTTTTAAGTTACTTTTGTTATTTTATTAAATCTTGAGCTTATTTTGAGAGTAATTGAAAACTAGTTGATGCATCTTAGATTTGTTTTAATTTGATGTAGGTAAATGAAGAGAATCAAAAGTTGGGCAAGTGAAAAATGGACGAAATTTGATAAAGTGTTGAAAAGTTACAGAAGGCCGAAGGACGCGTCCTTCAATCTCAAGGACGCGATCGTGCGGAATCAATAGACCACAGAGAGCAGAAGGACGCGTCCTTTAATCTCAATGACGCAACCTTCGACAATCTGCACAATATCTCGCCAAATCACTTGATTCCTTCATTATTACGAGTTGAAGATAGAGAATGCATTAATTAGTTACTCTTTTTATTATTCTTAGGTTATTTTGTTATTTATTTAGTTTCTTAGGTTTTTTTTAAGATCTTTGAGAATATTAGAAAATCTTTTAAGGGAACAATATATTCTCTAGGATAGTCTGAGGAGAAAGGAGAGTTTTTCATTTTGTTTGAGTTTTTTTAGACTTTTGCTCTGAGGAGAAGGGGGAGGTGCCGACTAGGGTTCGAGAGAAGATCCGGACGAGGCGACTACCAACCAGATTGGGAGATCGGGAGGGCTTTCCTTATCTATTTTCCTTGATTTTTATGTCGATGCTATTTTCTTCTGAATTTTGGATGTTTTCTTATTTTAGTATGAACTAATTTTCTTATCTGGGGTGCTAAATTTGCGAGACTTGTCAAGATGATTTTGAACGTGATTTATTTTATTTGAAAGTCTGGCGTTCTTTGATGTGCTTACGTGTTTATTTTTCTGAAATACGATTGGCGTCGGTTTCTGAAATAACTCGGATTACCTTAGCATCGGGAGGTGTAAGATTAATTCGAGAGGAAAATCGACAGGTTAATGAAAACTGGAGATAGGGATATCACAGTTGATATTAGTTGGATTGACTGTTGGGAGTAGATTAATAATGACCGTAGATAGGGATATCACGGTTAATGCTAATTGAATCGAATGCTAGGAGCTAATTGAATATAGATCGTAGGGATACGTCTAATATATAGGAGAGCATGATTTAAATCCTCGGACAGCTTTATCTAAACGTTCGATTGATCCACGACAAGTTAAGTAAATTTAGTTGCCCTAGGCTTTCTTATTGATATTTTCTCGTGATCCTTGCTTATTTTATTTTAGTAATTTTCGTTTAATCCATCATTTATTCGATTAGTCTAGATAATATTTAGTGGTTTAATTGGTGTTCAGGAACAATTAGTCCTCGTGGAAACGATATCTTAAGTGCTATAATCGATTCGTGTGTATACTTGCGCACAACATATTTTTAGTAGGACATATATTTTCCTGAACAATGATAATGTAAGTCGTTGATGATAACTAACTTCTGAGAAGAGGTCTCTCACGGTGTGATGCAGTGGGAAGCTCCCGGCAGATGCACATTACGCACGATGGTTTTCATGTTAGTCGAGCTCGAGGGACAGAGTAAAAGAAGCTCGTGACTAGATACTCGAGCGAGGCGACGGATGCTGACACATAGCACGGCATGTCCCATTTACGAAACCTTAGCATGTCATTGAACGCCTATCATGTATGTTACATCATACTGAAATCAAACTCGGTCGGGTTTTGGATAGGAGGAGCTGTCATTCCATGGTATAGTTGGAATGGAACTACCAATTCACAACAATGAACAGACATCATCTTTCCCCTCTCCCTCTAAATTCTCTTACCACGATTGTCTTTCTCTCCCCTCTGGTTGTGAGTTTCCATCCCACTTTCGTCCTCCCCTATTCATTGACCTACTCTTGGGCAAATCCTGATCTTCAAACGTCCGGACAAAAAATTTGTGGGTGTCTGGAATTTCACTCCAACCCTCTTAGGGAAAATCGACTGTGTCCTTACTCCTCTCACTTGTGTGTCGCCCATTTGCGTTGGAAGTGGGGAGAGACTCTCCCTTTCCACCCATGACTCTTTTCCCCCACCATTCCTACAACTTAACATGAACAGTCATCCACATTAGAAAAAGTTACATTATACTCAGTTATCTGTTGACATCCAAAAAGTTTATTCATCAAAATTTCTTAAAACTAAAACAATTTATTTTATCGACTTGAACATATTTTTAACTAAATGCTTTTACTTTTTTGAGGTACCTCTTTTTGAAAGTCGAGGGGAAATAAAGACCCGAGCAGGTGGAAAGGAAAGCAAACAGAAACCCTAGTTTAAGTGGCCCAAAAAAAGAGGAACTATTTGTCCATCCCATGGATTCCAGCTCCAACTCCGAGAGCAACAACTCGATCGGATCATCTTCGTCAGCGGCGGGGGCAGGGGCCTCGTCCTCGTCCCCTGCGACATCCAGCCGGTACGAGAACCAGAAGCGTCGGGACTGGAACACGTTCGGTCAATACCTCAGGAACCACCGGCCCCCTCTCTGCCTCTCGCGCTGCAGCGGGGCCCACGTGCTGGAGTTCCTCCGCTACCTCGATCAGTTTGGAAAGACCAAGGTGCACGCCCTGCCCTGCCCATTCTACGGGCACCAGAACCCTCCTGCCCCCTGTCCCTGCCCTTTAAAGCAGGCCTGGGGAAGCCTTGACGCGCTCGTAGGGCGACTTAGGGCGGCCTTCGAGGAAAACGGTGGGAAGCCGGAGGCCAATCCCTTTGGATCTCGTGCTGTCCGTTTGTATCTGAGGGAGGTCAGGGATCTGCAGTCGAAGGCAAGAGGTGTTAGCTACGCGAAGAAGAAGAGGAAGCCACGGCCGGTACCTCCTGTGCAGATCCAGCAATCAGACTCACCTCCACCGCATCACAGCACATAAATCGGTAATCAAGCTCGTTGGCTACGTAATGACATATAATGAATTATTTTTTTAATAAGATTGCATCTCGCTAGTCATTATCTTTGAGCTTAAATAACGAGTAAAGATCTTAAACTAATAATTAGTGGTAATTTCTGTTCATGATGATGATGAACAGTTATTCTCCAAGAAAACATGTGAATGAGCTGAGGCGCACTTCATGGGAAGATTATTTATTGAAAGAAAATTTTCTCTTCATAAATTCTCAGACTCTATTTGAATAACATGAATAACTGTAACGTTGCGATTTTTTAAAAATGTTGGAATTAATGTTTTTATGCGACATATTTTTGAAACGTAAATAAACAAAACAAATAGGAAATGTGTTGTGCCGTTTATAAAGAATGATTTATGATGGAAATAAAAGGTGGTGTCAAGTCTAAGATGTTCCGAAAAAATGGCCCCACTAAAATGCGGCACATAATTTATGCAAGTATTTTCATATATTTTATTTTCATTAATTACATTTTGTCTCACAACTCGAAGCGCTTGATGGTTTATTTTTCCAAGTTACTTCAGATCTAGCACGCAGCCTATGGAGTGATCTGAACCGAGCGAGGCGTCGAGGAGGGTTTTGGGGATTAGAACGACGCGCTTACGAGGGTGCGACGGACATCGACCCAAGCCTATCATTTACTATTTGGCGTCTGCATAGTTGTGTAATTTTAAGACTCCGACCATGTTTTAGATTGATTGAAAGAGTCGAACAAGGGTTAGAAATTGAAATTTGAAACGTAGGGTGGGTTAAACAAAACTAGTGTCAAAGTTATTTCTACAGAAATCATGAAAAAAAGGAAAAGGAAAGGGGAGAAGGACCAAAATCAATCAATTTCGGACAGGTGCATGAATCTTTAGGGCTTACTATTAATATCATGTGATGACAGAAGGCCCCACGATTTGATCCTTAAAAAAATCTTTTTTCTTTTTCAGGCATCATGTGAACTCTTAGAGGTTGCCGTCTGATTAGTCCCATCACATTCGCTTGACATAAACACAGACACACCTCAGCTTTTCCACTCCCCACCCTTCTTCATTCTCATATTATTTGTGATATGAAACGAAATTTCCAAGTTGGGAAAATAGTAGTTGAAATTTTAATTGGGCTACTGAAATGACGACATCTATTAAAGAATGCGATTTAGATGATTTCCGATAATATTATAAAATTTAATGTCATTATTGACGAATATTTTTTATGTAATAAAATCGATCATCACGCGTAATTGAAATAGACATAACCGGAATATAATATCTAATCAAGTTTGGAGGGAAGATCGATTAAAAGGAAAGAAAGCATGAGATATTCATCGTAGCCAATGATTAATATTAAGAAAAATGAATTAATTAAGATTGTAGCTTCTTCTTCTTTTACTTAAAATTAGCGTTTGCCGTTTGTAGACTTCCAAATTAAAATGGAAAACCCCTCCATCTACTTTATTATAATAATAATAATTATTATTATTTTATTATTATTATTTTGTTAACGAGTGCTCTTCGTTAAGGGGTTATAAATAGTAACAACATAATGATATAAATTGTAATTTCATAATTTTAATATAATCTAAAATAAAAAAATACACTACTTTCAAGACATAATAAATGCTAAATCACTGAATTTAAAGGACATTAACATAATAATAATTATTATTATTAATCGATAGTGTATTTAATTTTTCAAGAAAACTTAGGCCCTTTGTTAACATAAACATGGTCCGTTTTCTATTTTCATTTCCTATTTTGGAAAACAATAAACAAAAATTAGAAACCTAAAAAAGTTGTCTGAAAATTTTAAAAACTTTTTATTTTTTTGTATTTTCATAATAAACATGATTTTTTATTTTCATAAAAAAAGAAAATTCGGAACACCTCTTACGACATTAACTTTCTTTCACTATTGACGATTGGGTTTGGAAACAAATATTAAATTTAGTGAGATTATAGTTGATATCCACGATAAATGAATCCCAAATCCTTGTAGACTCGACACGTTCGTTAATGTAGGAAAGAGATGCATCCAGTAGTTGCTACAGTTTCGTACGTTCCCTTTCACCATGTCAACTGTTTGGACTATAAAATAAACATAAAATATCGATTTTCGTTTTTAATTATTTCAAAATTTTCTTCCGTCCTGTATCCTTAACGTTAATTTTCTTTTTTTTTTTTTATGTTTTAACTGATACGGTGTTAGAATCATATTCGACTTGGACAGAAGGCTCATCAAATTTTCCTACGTGAATTTCTACATCGGTAAAATATCGATTACACAAACTAAGATAATGCAACAATTTTTAGACATCCAACATTGATAATGTTCATCATAAACCACATGTATTATTCAATTTATTCATCTAATCGACATCCTAATAAATCCGGTGCAAAATACATCATCATCTTTAAAATAATTATTTTACTTAATTATCAAAATATAATAGACTCATTTGAATTAAAACAAAAAACAATTATATCATGGCCATGGATTTCAAAATTGCTAATGTATCTATTAAGTAGCCATATAAGTACTTAGCTTTTTTGGCACATAAGTGCAGCCGGCATCCCCGCTTCACCTCGGAGGCTTGGTAGGAATTGTTTTGGCCAGTGCCAGACTGATCCTACCATTAACCACCATAAACCCAGCATCTCGATCCTGGACCATCGAGAGGATATGAGATCTAAAAGATGAGCATATGAAGCCAGGGGATTAGTCCAGAATGCAGTTTCAACCGGAAAACATCCAGTCGAATGTTGTGCTGCTTTTCGCTGTAGCTCGATGCTGGCTGGAAGACCATGCCTGATAAAATACATTGTCCACCTAAATGTACCGTTCGCATAATGTGAAGCAGCCGTAGTGATAGTTCTCGCCCTGTCGTATCATATCGTCGAATTAGAAATATCGATACCCTCGAATATTAATAAAATGAATTATGCTGAACCTGTATTAACGGTTAATAGTCTAAATTGTGTTTAAGTTCTAAAAAAATATATATAATACTACTAGGATTGAGAAACTCATAGACGAAGAACAAACACTAATGGATAGAAGCGAAATGAGAAGTTATTTTCATTCAGATAAAACAAACATAATGAAGAAAACAACAATGGATTAATACGATATCGATATAAATTAAAGCGAACTTATCTTTCGAATTTTTATCCAAATCTTTTCATTTTTTTTCTCATTTAGATTCCTCAGACTATTATTAGTCATCATTTTTTTAATCACTTTAATGATTTAAAAATATGCCATTCCTTATTCAAAATCCGAAAAAAAAAATCGAAGCTGATAAAAAAAAGAAGGAAAACTCAATTTTTAGTTTTTAAGCAAAATATACATAAATTTTACGGTTGTGCAGCCTCCCATGGCGGAACTGTTCACTGCGCGGGGTTTCTCCTACGGTTGTGATGAATCTCTCTTTTTACGCCTATTCATTAGTTTTATCTTTGATTTTAACTCTAGAAAAAGTTGGGGCTTTCTGGGTGGTTACCCCTTTCCTGTCGCCGTACATTTTGATTGCCTGCTACGCATACGATCCGTCTTATCCGTGTTTTTTTGTACTAGTCGGGAATGAGGTTGAGAGGGTTGTTGGTTTGGGACTGGTGTGGTTCAGGCGTCTTATCATGTGAATATGTTTTTTCTTGGAGTTGCTGCCTGTGGGTCTGTTTGGATGGATTGGAAAAATGGTTTCATGGGATTTAGATGATTTGGGTAATCCTGTTTTTGTTTGTGCTGAGTGAAGACTTCAACTGGTGGCAATCACGGAAGTGAAGTCATGTTATAATTTTATTTTTTGTGTTTTTGCAGCAAATGTGTACTCTGGTGGTAGTTGTTTTCTCTGTAATGGGGTCTGTGGAAGAGCATGCGCTTCAATCGGTAACTTTAAGGCCCATCCACATGTAATCTCCCTGTCGTTGAAATTAAAGATTAGAGGAGGGACTGTGTGCTGGAATACGAGTTCTGATAGTCGGAGGAAGAACCCGGATTTCTCGAGAAATGGCTGGCAGGGATTCTCTCGTGGCAGGAAACGGCAGACGGAAGAGAGGGAGAGGGACAGTTTTGATAACTTTGATGAGCCTGATATGTTATTATCGAATAATGGCCCACTTCTGTCTGGAAACTCGAGGTCTCCAGCGACTTCTTTGCCTGGGCCGAAAGAGTAGGAATTGCCGAACTTTTCAGAAAGGTTCAAGCTTGTGGGATTTGGATGTTTGGGTTTGTGCATGGAAGGAAGGAGGAAAAGAAGAAAATGAAGCTCGGAAGAAGAGAAGAGAAGCAGAGAGCTCAGAGAACTTTCAGAGGAGAAAATGCACTCTATTTCTTGTTAATCATCAGACTGTACAGATACATTCTTTAATAGATAAAGAGTAACAAGATTCCTTCTGTTGGTTGTTGAGCCATGTGCCCAGCGCGCTCCTTCGTCACCTCTGTTTCTGTGCTGTCGGTTGTTTGTTATAACAGAGACGTTACAACAAACCTTCCCTTCATTAGCTGGTTGAAGAATCTGGGCTCCTTGGGTTCTGGCTCAGGTCGGAGCTTCGTCCACAATCTTCCTGAGCTGCACCGTGATGGGCTTTGAGGGCAGCTGCGAGTCCACAGGGGCTTCATCCACAATCTTCCTGAGCTGCATCGTGATGGGCTTTGAGTGCAGCTGCGAGTCCACAATTAGTCTTTAGTCCAACACTTCCCGTCAAACTCAGCTCCTCCCTTGAACAGCTCCCCCCAATAACAGATGTTTCACTTTCCGTCAAACTCGGTTCCTCCACCGCACTTTTACCACAATCGGACTCTTCCTCCATATCATTCAAAACACCCCAATCATCATCTAACTTCCAACACGAAGACCGTATAACCTCTTCACTTTCGATTATATTCTCCATTCCAGTAACCTCTGGGTGCTGTATGCCGAATGAGAAATCTGAACTAATAAACATCTGGCTACTACACAGTTAGCTTCCCACGCACAGATGTGAAACGATGGACTGGAAGCAGTTTGGTAAGTGGATCTGCCAACTGATACGCAGATGAGACATGATGAACTGTTAGAATACCACCAAGGATCTTTTCACGAACAAAATGGTGATCAATCTCCAGATGTTTTGTTCTTGCGTGAAAAATCGGATTGGCAGCAAGGTGAATCGTACTCAGATTATCACGGTAGATCACTGAAGGTTTTTGAAACCTTCTCCTATATCCTCTACCCGCAATTGACTGCAAACCCGTTGGCTAATGCACGATACTCTGCATCTGTGCTAGAACGAGACACAACTCGTTGCTTCTGCGAGGACCACGAAACCAAGCAAGAGCCAACAAAAGCACAGTACGCACCTATGCTCCTTCTGTCATCCGGGTAACTCGCCCAATCCGCGTCAGTGAAACAGGATATATTAAAGTTGTCGCTTGCTGTCATTGTCAGTCCAAAAGTGCTAGTACCCTTCAAGTAGCGCAGAATGCGGTTAACCGCCTGGAGATTAGCAGAAGTGGGCTGTTGAAGATATTGGCAGGCTTTATTTACTACAAAACTGATATCAGGCCTAGAATTTGTACAGTACTGCAATGCGTCTACTAAGCTTCTGTATTCTGCAGGTTCCTCCGGGAGTTCGCCATCAAACTTGGACAATACACCAGCGGAGGATATAGGAGATGGAACGGGTTTGCAGTCATCCATTCCTGCCCTGTGTATAAGATCCTTTATATACTTCTCTTGTGTCAAGTATAGACTGGATCCGTTTCTTAGCACTTGAAAGCCAAGGAAGTAGCTTAGTTCGCCGAGATCATTGAGTGCAAACTCACTATTCAGTCGAGGAAGCAGATCTGCAATCTCAACTTGATCTGATCCAGTGACAATAATATCGTCAACGTAAACAAGTATGATTACTATACCTGAGGAGGAGTGTTTGTAGAAGAATGAAGCATCCGACTGTGCATTAGAGAAACCCCAAGCGAGTAGACAGCCACTTAGTTTCATGTACCATGCACGCGGGCTCTGCTTTAGACCATATAGTGCTTTCTGCAGCTTACAGATATGATTGGGATAGCGAGAATTCACGCACCCTGGTGGTTGTTGCATATACACAGTCTTTTGAAGCTCCCCATTCAAGAACGCATTATGAACATCCAGTTGCGTGAGTTTCCATCCACGTGAGACAGCCAGGCCAAGTACTACCTTGATCGTTTGATGCTTAACCACGGGACTGAAGGTTTCAGAGTAATCCAAGCCTGCAGTTTGATGAAAAACCCTTCGCTACCAGCCTAGCTTTGCATCGTTCTAACGTTCCATCGGACTGCAGTTTAACCTTATAGACCCACTTGCAGCCTATTACCTTCTCTGCACTAGTGAAGGGAACTAGCTGCCAAGTTCCATTTCGATGAAAGGCCGCAAGTTCAGCCTCAATTGCTTCTGTCCAAGTAGGTATAGTAAGTGCTTCAGCTAGGCTTCTGGGTTCTGACGGTATTTGGGTGGAAAAATAATCAGATGGCAGAGCAGAAGCAGAGGATGTAGGTTCCAACTGTTGGCTGGCTGAGGTAATACGAATTTTCGGTTTGAATACTCCTGCCTTAGCTCTTGTAATCATGGGGTGAGTGTTGAGTTGACCTTGAGCAGCAACAAGTGGTGAGTGTCCTGTTATGTTAGGACTTGGCTGAAGAGACATATTGGAGGATGGGGAGTGGCTTGACAAGTTAGGACTCGGCTGAGGAGATACCGTTGGCATTGACACCTGAGAATGTGAGTGAGACAGTAAAGTAGGTACTGTACAGATTCGAGGATTGGATAATGTGATTAACTCCAGAAGTAGCCTTGAAAGGAAAGGACGTTTCAATAAAGTGGACATCTGGAGAGATAAACACCCTATGTGATTCTATGTCGTAGCATATATAACCCTTATGGAATGAGCTCTTACCTAGAAAAACACAAGGCTTTGAACGAGGCTCCAATTTGTGAGAATTAAATGGTCGAAGAAGTGGAAAACACAAACAGCCAAAGACATGAAGTAGAGAGTAGTCTGGAGATTTATGAAATAGCAATTCGGTTGGAGATTTGAAACCAAGGATCCTGGATGGTAGAAGATTGATAAGATAGACTGTTGTTGTGAATGCATAAGGCCAGAAGGACATCGGCACACCAGATTGTTGCAGTAGAGATAGGCCTACCTCTATGATATGTCTGTTTTTGCGTTCCACTCGCCCATTTTGTTGGGGGGTGTAGGGACATGACACCTGATGAGGAATACCATGCTCACCCCAGTCAGATCTAACCTATCTGAAATTGGATTTAAATCAGCCGATGAAATTGCTGAAATGCAGTGAGGACCAGAGACTTAGATTGAAGGAGATAAAGCCAAGTGAAGCGGGTGGCATCGTCAATGAACAGAACAAAATATCGTGCTCCAGTGACAGATGGAACAGGGGAGGGACCCCACACATCAGTGTGAATCAATTCAAATGGAGATAATGAGTGACTTTCTGAGATTGGAAAATGTTTGCGATGTATTTTGCTCATAATGCAGACTTGACAAGTATCTGAAGTAGGCTGAGTACAAGATGGTACTACTGTGTGTAAGATGTCATTACTCGGGTGTCCTAAGTGATGATGCCATAAAAGGTGGTCTACTTCTATGTTTTTAGTGAGAGAGACAGTTGGAGAGAGGGAGGATAGTGATAAAGCTGCAACGCTGTTAGGAAGATGAGGTTGAGCTGGGAACAGATAGAGGC
Source organism: Melastoma candidum (assembly GCA_023653495.1). Lineage (NCBI taxonomy): Eukaryota > Viridiplantae > Streptophyta > Magnoliopsida > Myrtales > Melastomataceae > Melastoma > Melastoma candidum. Next base: position 4,167,604 of record CM042891.1, on the reverse strand, counting down.
CGTGATGTGCTGGTCCCTGCAGTAGGATCTTGGCCGTCTTCTTGTCCTTAATAGAAAACATGTTAGAGTGGAACTCAATAGAGACATTGTTGTCATGACAAAGCTGAGAGACACTAACTAGACGTTGAGAGAGTGAAAGGGTGTGGAGGACACGATTTAGATGGAGGTATAGAGCCAGAGGTAAACAGTAGAGATGTATCCCCGATGTTGGCTATTTTTAACTGATTGCCATTACCTATCATAACTGAAGACTCACCCTGATATGGTGTTGCTGCAGGAAGGTCAGAGAGAAGAGGAGTGACATGATGTGTTGCCCCCGTATCCATGAGCCAGGCAGAAGTATTTATGGGTTGGTTTGCTGAGGAAGGATTTGGAGGAAGGGGATGGGAATATGGTTCAAGAAAATAAGGCAGCCGAAGGCTTGTGAAGCATGTTTGTGGTGTTGGAGGGAAGGCAGACATTCGGTAGAAACACGTTTAGGCAGTATGGCCAAGTTTATAGCATATTTGGCAGTTTGGTTTTGGCCGTACAAAAGGTCTGTCACCCCAACGTGGAGTATGAGGCTGAGAGTAAGGTCTGGTGGGTGGCTGACCGAGAACACTAGGTTGATATTGGATAGGGTGTGGAGATATAGAGTGGTCTAGCTTAGTTGGTCTTTGTGGTGAGTATCTACTTGGGAAGGAAGAAGGAGAGGCAGGGGTATATAATGGTCTGTGATGTCGAGGTTGAAACTGAGTTTGTCTGTGCTGAAGTGTTCCTGCATCAGTAGAAGCAATGGAGTGATGTACTTGGGGTGGGATTGGGTCTGGAACCTGGCGCTTTTCCAATCGCAGGTCAAAGTTAAGCAATAGCTGGTGGACCTCCTCAATTGCCGGTTGATCTGCTCGGCTGTACACTGCTATGACCACTGAGTCGCAGTCGGCTGGGAGTACTTCAAGAATATACCACAAGTAATCGTGATAACGAACCGGTTCACCAATTGCACTTAGCTGGTCAGCAAACAGTTTGATGGTGTTGAGGTAGTTCTGCATGGTTCGCCCATCTTTTTTGACTTGTTGCATTTGAGTGCGGAGATTGATGATACGGGTGGTTGAATTTGACTCAAATATTTGCAGTAAGCTCTCCCAGACTTCATGAGACGAGCCACAGCTCACGACCTGGCTCAGCGGTTCTTGTGTGAGTGTTGAGAATAGAAAACTCATCACGGATTTGTCGGTTCGATGCCATTGTTTGTAAGCAGGATTGATTTCAGCATGTTGGTCGTCCATGAACTTGTCTGGAGGCTGAGCCGTGCCGAAGACCAGTTCCTCATATCCTCCTACAATCAATGCTGCCAAAACTTGCCCTTTCCAGAGGATGTAATTCCCATCGTCTAGTTTGATGGTGGAAGAAAAAATACTTATCGGAATCTGGATTGGGTTTGGAAACACAGCTGATAGAGCACTTGTATCCAGAGCAGCAAGGAACCGACTTGCAGATTGCCCAGTTTGCCCATCTCCTCCTTCTGCAGAACCAGGCGTCGAAGTATAGTTCCCAACCATTTGCATAAAGTAGGTCCCGGATTAGTCGCAAGACTTTCGCTCTGATACCATGTGGAATTTGGGTGTTTGGGTTTGTGTATGAAAGGAAGGAGGAAAAGAAGAAAATGAAGCTCGAAAGAAGAGAAGAGAAGCAGAGAGCTCAGAAAACTTTCAGATGAGAAAATGCACTCTATTTCTTGTTAATCATCAGACTGTACAGACACATTCTTTTATAGATAAAGAGTAACAAGATTCCATCTGTTGGTTGTTGAACCATATGCCCAGCGCGCTCCTTCGTCACCTCTGTTTCTGTGCTGTCGGTTGTTTGTTATAACAGAGACGTTACAACAAACCTTCCCTTCATTAGCTGATTGAAGAATCTGGGTTCCTCGGGCTCAGGTCGGGGCTTCGTCCACAATCTTTCTGAGCTACACTGTGATGGGCTTTGAGTGCAGCTGCGAGTCCACAGGGGCTTCGTCCACAATCTTCCCGAGCTGCATCGTGATGAGCTTTGAGTGCAGCTGCGAGCTCAACTTCGTGAGAGAGCAGCATTGAAGGAGGAGAAGAAGATGGAGTCTACAGGGGCGAAGGGAAAAGAAAATGAAACCGTGGACTCTCTCCTCAAGATTGATGACAAAAACCGTGTTCCCCAACTCGTAATTGATGACAAAATTGACCACGTACCACACACTGAACACTGTCATTACTAAATGCGACAAAGACGTCACGTGGTCCCGACACGGAGAGTTTGCATCCAACTCCAACTCTTGCAAGAACCCGCGAGCCGCTGACGTCAGCAGTGATTCTTCGGAAGTATATCCGAACCACCGATTGTAAGTATTGAACCGGAGGAGCAGCATAACTCTAGATGCGGTCTCATTTAAAACTAATTATAAAAAAAAATCCTCCGGACATCATCCGAACAAAAGTTCGCTCAATGGTTAGAAGTGGAGATTTAGGTTAGTGTTTGACGTTGGTGGATAAAGAAAGGCAAGAGCTCATCTCAGTACGGGCTTTTTGCCTCACCTTGGCGAACTTTACATCCCCGTTGAGTACCGAGCTCGTGAATCTCTCCGCTTGTTCGTTGAAATGTAACAACGTGTAGTCGTCAAATTTCGTGATGGACAAGTCGTAATAAATTTACGAACCCAATACGCTTTTTACTAAATAATTTCGTACATATACGAAAGCACCCGCGCCATGGGGTAACTTTAGTCACATCCCTAAAACGAGGTCCCGGGTGCCCGAATAAACACGAGTTATACACGCGATATGGAGCCTAAGTTTATTTTCGAGTAGATTTTTAAAGCAGAGAACTAACAAAAACAAAAAATATATAAAAAAAAATGTTAACAAGCAGCCCTGAGGCCGGCCATATATGAACAGAAAATGACATGACAGACGATGCAATCTTCTCAAGAGAAACGACTCGGTCCAATTTAGACCCGTCTATAATCATCGACACGTCCCCCCAGCCTGTTCATCGTCCGCCATGGACAAGCTTCTCGAGCTCGTCTTCATCCCTTGTCCCGGGATGGGCCACCTCATCCCGATGCTCGAGACTGCAACACGCCTCGCCAGCCACGACCCCCGTGTCTCCATCACGTTCCTAGTCATGAAGCTGTCCTCTGACACCAAGATCGACCTCTACACCCGATCCATGGCTTCTGCCTTGGGCCAGCGCGTGATGGTCCAGTACCTTCCTCAGCAAGACGAACCCGTCGCCAACAATCCCATCGAGTACCTCATCAAACTGGTCGAGAGCCACAAACCAGATGTAATAGATGCCGTCAGGGATTTGCCTCGCGTCTCCGCGTTCGTGGTCGATATGATGTGCGGGACCATGATGGATGTCGCGAGATCGATCGGCGTCCCTTCCTATGTATTCTTCCCATCGAACGCCTCCAGCCTCAGTCTACTGTTTTATCTGCAGGAGATGCACGATCGCTATGGTAAGTGCTTGACGGAGTATGCAGATTCCTCCGACATGCTGGATTTTCCGAGTTTCGTGAATCCGCTCCCGGCAAAGGTACTACCTTCGGTGATGATAATTAAGGAACTGATGGATATAGGCCTGGGTTGGACTAGAGAATTCAAAGAATCCAAGGGTATGCTCGTAAACACGTTCGTGGAGCTCGAAGCTGCTTCTATCAAGTATCTATCGGATCTTGATGTCCCGCCAATTTACCCGATCGGACCCATTGTCAGATCCAAAACTGTCGAGTCTAATTCAACTAGCAGTCCCGGTGGCAGTCATGCCGAGATTTTCAAGTGGCTGGACAACCAGCCAGATTCATCGGTGCTGCTCCTTTGTTTTGGGAGCATAGGAAGCTTCTGCAAGGACCAAGTGAAGGAGATATCCATTGCTCTGGAAAACACAGGCTACCGCTTCCTGTGGTCCCTAAAACAGCCACCGAATGACACTGACGTCAATATCCCAGATGATTACCCCAGCTTCGATGGTATCCTTCCAGAAGGATTCTTGGAACGTACAGTGGGAATGGGGAAGGTGATAGGGTGGGCCCCGCAGGCGGAGATCCTGGCCCACCGCTCAGTGGGCGGGTTCATCTCGCACTGCGGGTGGAACTCCATCCTCGAGAGCATGTGGTTCGGGGTGCCAATCGCCACATGGTCCCTGTACTCAGAGCAGCAGTTCAACGCGTTCCTCATGGTGAAGGAACTGGGCCTCAGCGTCGAGATCCGGATAGACTATAATCTTAATTTCAACCCGATGCTGGTCCAGGCGGAGGATATCGAGAAGGGCATTAGGGAGGTGATGAAGGAGGAAGGCGAAACGAGGAAGAGAGTGAAGGAAATGAGTGAAGCTGGTAAGAAGGCCTTACAAGAACATGGCTCTTCTAACATGTCGCTAGAAAAGTTCATCCATGATGTCATTGATGCTACATCCTGTTGACAATAAACGAACGACCAATCAGCTCGCCAATAATGTAATCTACTCCACTGCGACTCATGCCTCTAGTCATGTTTAAAATATAGTACACACTAGTAATGAATGCATTTCACTTGAAGACTCACCTATTCCATCCATCGCCAATTGCACAGTAGACAATATAAAGAACTACCATCGTGTCTCGCCAGAAATTAAGTACAATGTTCTTGTTCGGGCAATTATGGTATGACCTGGCTGATCTTCCAGCCAAGTATGTGACTACTATCCTAGCCCATAGCAACAAAATCAGCAACCCAATAGTTGTAAAAAAGGCACTTACCATGACAATCAAATCGACCAGGAGAGCCAAAATCAATGATAGCTTCATCCCATGTCCCAGAGTGAGCAGCCTCCTGCTGGAGATGGCAAACTCACTCACCAAGTATAGCCACCCATGCAGAGTCATCTGGAATGCCCTTGACAACACCCCTTATCAATCAGTCAATACAAAATATGAGCATGCAAAAGTATGTGCCCTCCAGGCAGGCCGAAAAATTTTCTTACATGAACTGTGAGAACGGATGATGTTCACCATCAAATTCCAACGAAACCTCCACTTGTAGAAGTAAGAAAGAAACAGAAAAATATCAGTTAGGTTGCTATGGTTTGGCAAACCCTGGAATACCCAAAATGGTGCCAAATTCGATATTATGAGTTCACATAACAAGAACCGTCAAATTTGACGTGGATAAAAGAAAACATAAATGCGAGTAGAAATGTAATTTGAAATTGAAGACATTGGCAACAGCTGTCTAAGCAATGATGTTGCTAGAGGAGGCGAAACTGCTGTGCCAATTCTTCTTTCCAGCAGAAAGAAAAGACAAAAGCCACTAGTTCTCCGTAAGAAGTTCCAGGAGATCACTCTTTTTCATCTTCGAGAAGCCTTTCAACCCGCGAGACTTCGCAATTGTCCTCAATTCAACAAGCTTCAGTGCGGTCAAGTCTTTCTCATCTTCCACCTCTTGCACGACATCGGTTTCATCATCAGCCACATCAGATTCTGAAAGTTCGGCCTCCAACACCCCATAATTCGTGGCATCTGGAGAAATAGTCTCATCAGGGTCAATCTCCGCCTCAGGATCAGACAATGGCTCATAATTCAGCTCTTGAACTGCCTCGACCTTGTCAACACTGCTTCCATTGATATCAGCTTTGATAGAGGAACTGCCATCCTCTTTCTCGGGAGCAATATTAATGGGCTCGTATTTCACTCGAGGGACTGGAGATACACGCCGGAACTTTGACGGTGGTCTGCTTAAAGAAGCAATAGGCTGTACCCTGGGGGTGGTGCTATCATTTTGACTGAAGAAGGTCTGGGGCTTCTCTTCATCGGAAGGATTGGAATCCCCCTTCTCCTCTGACGTGATGCCATTTCTTCTAGAACGCTCGGTGGAGTGCTTCCTCAGCAGCTTGAGGAGAGAGTCCACGGTTTCATTTTCTTTTCCCTTCGCCCCTGTAGACTCCATCTTCTTCTCCTCCTTCAATGCTGCTCTCTCACGAAGTTGAGCTTGAACCTTTCTGAAAAGTTCCACAATTTCCTTCTCTTTTGGCCCAGGCAAAGAAGTCGCTGGAGACCTCGAGTTTCCAGACAGAAGCGGGCCATTATTCGATAATAACATATCAGGCTCATCAAAGTTATCAAAACTGTCCCTCTCCCTCTCTTCCGTCTGCCGTTTCCTGCCACGAGAAAATCCCTGCCAGCCATTTCTCGAGAAATCCGGGTTCTTCCTCCGACTATTAGAACTCGTATTGCAGCACACAGTCCCTCCTCTAATCTTTAATTTCAACGACAGGGAGATTACATGTGGATGGGCCTTAAAGTTACCGACTGAAGCGCATGCTCTTCCACAGACCCCATTACAGAGAAAACAACTACCACCAGAGTACACATTTGCTGCAAAAACACAAAAAATAAAATTATAACATGACTTCACTTCCGTGATTGCCACCAGTTGAAGTCTTCACTCAGCACAAACAAAAACAGGATTACCCAAATCATCTAAATCCCATGAAACCATGTTTCCAATCCATCCAAACAGACCCACAGGCAGCAACTCCAAGAAAAAACATATTCACATGATAAGACGCCTGAACCACACCAGTCCCAAACCAACAACCCTCTCAACCTCATTCCCGACTAGTACAAAAAAACACGGATAAGACGGGTCGTATGCGTAGCAGGCAATCAAAATGTACGGCGACAGGAAAGGGGTAACCACCCAGAAAGCCCCAATTTTTTCTAGAGTTAAAATCAAAGATAAAACTAATGAATAGGCGTAAAAAAAGAGATTCATCACAACCGTAGGAGAAACCCCGCGCAGTGAACAGTTCCGCCATGGGATGCTGCACAACCTCTTCGACTCTTCGCCCCCCCCCCCCCTTTCCCTTTACCCCCTTAGTTTAATCTCATCCAAAAGGCAGCTTCTTCTGTATATTTCAGGCAGCACATCCAAACTGCCCCGCTCCCCGCCGTTGCCGGAACCAAACCGAGCTTGAGTTTACCCTAAAACCCAACTCCTTCCCAAAAGCGTACGAGGAGGTGATAACGACGAACTCCTCACGTGAGGTCACGTGCACAAGCTAAGTCGGACACGTATGGGCCTTCAAAATGGACCCCATGGGCCCATTCAGGAACAAACCCGAGGCCCATGCCACGTCCAAATATACACACACCCGCCTTGTTTTGGAAGTGAATTGGAAATGAAAACGACATGGAAAGACCGGATTTAAGTTTCTATCCATTTATCATCTTTTCTAGGACAAAAGGCACTAGATTTTTACCACATGGATAGGAAAACTCCCAAACGGTAGCCTTAGAAGAACAAAAGTTATCGTAAAAACTAAGACCTGTCTTCTCGGATGCAAAACGAAGGCATCGACATGCCTTACATGGACTCCATCAAATGGTTCAGCATGTGTAGAAGGACTCACAAGTTCCCCCCTTTTCTCTCGCTCTCTATCCCTCTCCCATTGAACAGAATGACAATCCTTCGAATGTCCCAAGAATCCCACAAGTTGTTATAGCCATGATAATCAGAGATCGAAGAAACAATCTATACCAGTAATCAGCTGATTGGGAAGGAAGCGAGTACATCCTCCACAGATATCTACGGCTGCTTATGATTCTTTGCCATCTCCTCGACGTCCAGCTCGAACTCCAGTATGGGTGTGTCCTTCTGGAGGCTGAAATGACCGACAGGACAGGCAGAACTGTCAGGTCAGACTCCCCCCCTCCAAAATGCGATGATTGATGACAAGATTAAGAGCCTACCGACATTTTTGGAATGGCAATTATACCTGTTTTGGAGGGGCCCTTAATCCACGGCTGTTCTCGGGCAATATATTGATGGGTTCTACGCACACAGTGGAAGTAGATTTTAATGAAATTATATAGAAAATCATCTAGAAAATTGTTATATGTATAGATCTACTCAAGAAAATGACTGTAGGACGTACCTTGCTTTTAGTCTGAATACACATACCACTAGGAAGAAATCACCTCTAGATCACGACTATCTTCAAGAGCCTCAAGCGCGACTCCTCTAGTGGTATCCACGCACACGCACACGAATAATTTGTCCCTTTGGTGCTAGTCCTCGAGACACATCTCTTTTTTTTCTTGGAGGCTAATTTTGAGAGACTAAATAACTCATTAGCTTTCATTTATCCAGAATAAATTAATAATCCAATTAATTATGATTCTTGAATCAAATTCCATTATCCACTAGAACTTAACATATTGTTCGTGATAGCGTACTATTGCGTGCAACCCTCTAGGTTCTATACATAGAGGTAGTGTACGTCCATACACAAACTAAGGTAACCGTTTAACATCACTTTTCAGTCATCCAACGTGATAGAATAATGGTCATGAACCATAAACCACTATGAACCGATTACTGTGTAATTCAATTTCTTCATCTAACCGACATCCCAATTAATTCGACGCAAAAATACATCATCACCAAATTACTTGTTTTACTTGATTACCAACATATAATAGACTCACTTGAATGTAAAACATTCCTTCCATGTCCATGGATTTTAGAGTCACTTAAATCTCTATCAAGTGGCCTAGATGTCAACTCTCTAACCCAAAAGAGCGATGAATCCAATATTGACTCAACACTATTCTCTCTACGCTTTGTCACACATCCAACAATCGTGTTACTCACAATCCGGTTAAAGACTGCTTTTAACGACGTCAAAGCGCGTAAACTCCACGTATAGAATAAATGAAGGTCTCAAGTCAAAAGATTAGTTACACTCGTCCATAAAGAGGATTTGACCAATGACATTCAATATGTGGTATCTTCTGAAATGGGTCGTGTCCAGTATTCCTAATCTCGGGGTACCCCTAAGTATAACTTAGATATACTATCCATCGGTCTATCTTGACCTCAGTTATACTCCGCGATGATCTGGATGTCAATGTCCCCTTTAAACATCTATCCGATCACGGACTATTTCAGATTAATATACTCATTAATCCGTGAGACTTTATCATTAATAATTTTACGTGCAGAAAAGTAAAATTATCAATGATAAATACTCATCTTTATTAATTATTTATCCATAAATACAATAAAGTGTCTTGACACATAAGTACACTAATATATATAACTCGGCCTACTATGTCTGTCATTGGGAGGGGACCAAACTTTCCACTGTAATTGGCTTCCTGGAAATTGAAAAAAAAAGAGACATTTCACATTAGCATATAAGTACTTGCTCTCATCAGACCCAAGATAATAAGAATCAAGAAAAAATTCAAACAGTCTAGAAATCCCCCTTCACAGACAATGCTTGTTAGTTACTTCGTAAGAGGTTATTAAGAGTTTTATTCAACATTCAACCATCACTTCAACCAAAAACAATATTAATAGAGTTCGAGTTCGTTTTTATTGTCCCGAACTCGAACTTTAATAATACGACTTCATGTGGATATCACGATTTCACGTGAAGTTAAAGAACTCGAATTATAAAAGTTCGATTTTTTTATAAATTAAAGTTGAATTTTAGAATTCGATAATGTAAAAATGAAAAATTCGAAAGTTTTAATCGTAAAACGGGAAATATTTCGCGGACTAACACTTTTGTTATATAACTCAGCGGCGGCAAAGGAGACGTGGAATATAACATATTAGAGATGATTGAGGAAGAAGCTCGGGCTGAACAATTATTTTTGGAAAAAAAAAATATATAATTATATTTTGAGGATTATTGTTAGCCCAATATCATTAAGGAATGAATAAATACCAGAATTCCAAGGTAAACCCCCATACATTCTTCCCCCTCGTCAGCGGAAACCCTAATTCCACCGCCACGTCAAAAACTCTAGCCATGGCCGCCGCCGCCGACGACGAAGCGCCGACATTATTGGGATCCGGACCGGAACTAGCGAAGGAGAAGCGCAAGCGGAAACGACGGAAACACGCCCACCCCGAACTGCCATCTGGAGAGACTGCGACTGAGGACGCGACCGAAGATGGAGTAGGGGAAGGAAAACCGAAGAAGGAAAAGAAGGCCAAGAAGCATGAGGGGGAGGAGGTTGAAGCTGTAGCTGAGGAGGAGGAGAATGGTGACGAGGAAGAGAAGGAAGAGGAGGAAAGAGAGGAGAAGAAGAAGAATAATAAGAGGATTAAGGTGCAAGGGAGCGGAGGGGGCGGAGGCGGGATAATGAGTACGGAGTCATTTGATACGCTTGGCTTGTCTTCCCACACCGCTAGTGCCATCAACGACATGGGCTTCCAGTACATGACCAAGGTTCGGTTGAATCATCAATCCGTTTCTCATTAGGCTGTGCGTATCGCTTTAGGCAGTAATTGTCTGGCCGTATATGTTGGGTCGGTAGTCAGAGGATGTCAGTTGCTATTTTGAAAGGCACATTACTTGTACCGGATATTTTCTGTATACTCCTTTGCTGTTGAGCAAGCTTATACCACAGTTTGATGAAATTCGGATATTGCCTTTCCCACAATTAACTTGAGCCTCGTTTCTAGATATTCTGGCTTTGGTAAATTATCTATGAACTCCTAGTACCTCTTTGTGGCATTTCTAAGTTTTCTTGTCATGTTAATGACACATCCATTAGTACAAAATGATATTATGGAAGTGATGTTAATAAAGCACGGAGGGAAAGTTTTCTCATCTTCGGTACTCTGATAACTGTAGATCCAAGCGGAAGCAATACCTCCCCTGTTGGTTGGGGAGGACGTTGTGGGTGCTGCAAGAACTGGTGCTGGGAAGACCTTGGCTTTCTTAATACCGGCTGTAGAGCTGTTACATAACATTCATTTCACTCCCCGCAATGGGACGGGTGTTGTTGTAATTTGCCCGACCAGGGAGCTGGCAATCCAGGTGAAGATATCTTAATACTGCTTTGCATTTTAATTACTTATCTGGCAACATTCTTTGCTTATCGATCAAGAAGTTGAGGCATGTCGTGCATTGTTGCATAAGTTTATATTCAATTAAAACTTCTACGGTGTCTAATGTTAGTCTTTGATGAGGGTAATTTTGTATTTAGTTGCGCACTTGGTGAACTTAGCCCTATAGATAGCTTATCGATGCCTTTCCCCTCATGCATTTAGGTTTCTTTTCAACTCTTTAAAAGTAATGACCAAACATAAATTTTAATGTAGGAATTTTGCTAAGTCTTGACTTCTGCACTTTTGGAACGCCAATTTAGTCTGATTAGTCGTTGACAGTGCTGTGCAGTAACAGACAATCGTCAATCTTTAACCTAGCAAAGTTGAGAGATGGAATGGATTGATATTTTATTGTATAATATTATTTGATGAATTTCCAGCATCTCCATCCGAATTTACTGGTCTTAAATATGCCAATTTGGAGGGACAATTGTTTAGTTTTTCTGAAAATCTTCTAGTTTTGAAGGGGGCTCTGGATCCTCTTACTTTAAAAATGGTATCACAAGCAATTTTTCATTTGTTTCTAATCCTTCCTGTAATTTGACCCTGTAGACTCATGCTGTGGCGAAGGAACTGCTAAAAAATCATTCTCAGACTCTTGGCTTGGTAATTGGAGGTGCAGCTCGTAAAAGCGAAGCAGAACGAATCATAAAAGGAGTAAATCTGCTTGTCGCAACTCCTGGTAGACTACTTGACCATCTTCAGAACACAAAAGGTTTTATCTACAAAAACTTGAAGGTAAGATTGATTCTCATTGGAAAATTAAACAATTTCTTCTGTTATGGTCTAATTGGAACTTCAAAAAGTTGCTTCTGCTATGGAGTTATAGTTACTAGTTATGAAGCATGATCGGTTTGGTGTGTTGGGGAAAGGGAAAGCGAGAGGAAAGGAATGCTGATCAAACATTTTTTTCTTGAACTGCTAGGATGAAAGTTGAGAGTTTTTACCCCATCATTTTCTGCACATGAGTTTCCAAAAAAGGGTGTTACATATGTTGCGTTCATTATCATTAATTTTGACTTTTCAGTAGTTGTTCTGGGCATGATGTTATGTAGCATCTGCTTTCTGTGTCCTCAAGGGATGTTAGACCACGAGTTATGTGACATAACTCTGATCTCAATTTAGAGTGGATGGTTTAATAAGTGATATTGATTTATTGCAATTACATCGATAAGCTTATTACCAGATGAGATGAAAACAGTCATTGTCCTTAGATGTAACCGTATGTAATTTTCAGAAGCAAAAGTCACTGTTTAGTAAGTCTTTTAAGAGGTCAAGCAAGTGATCTGATATAATTTTTGGGTATTGGTAGGGCATATGATTTGCATTTATTATTGTGAAACTGAAGTTTAAGACCTTGAAAATGTAAAGATGGTGCGTAGCAACGGTAGCATGAGTTTCTACACATTTTCTCAGATCTAACTTTTGTGGTTGCTTGTGCAGTGTCTTATAATAGATGAGGCTGACAGGATATTGGAAGCTAACTTTGAGGAAGAGATGAAACAGATTCTCAAACTCCTTCCTAAGGTACTGAAATATTATTCACAACCATCGACAGAATATATCGTTTAAACAAAGGAGAGAATTAAATTGAAAATTGGGCACTGCTGATAGGATAATACAAGTTTCTTTTTCATTTTGATGACTTGATAATTTCTTTATTCCTATTGTTTGATTTTGGAGTATCCATTGCTGATTGGGTCCTACTTGAATATGCAGAAAAGGCAGACAGCATTGTTTTCAGCTACTCAAACAAGAAAGGTTTGTGCATTTCAGACTAAGGACACCCTTAGCGACCATCTGCATTACCTGCAAAACCTATGTATGACCTGTCTTGAATTTTACCCCATCAATGTTGGCAGGTTGAAGATCTTGTGCGGCTGTCTTTTCAAACCAAGCCTCGCTATGTCGGTGTGGATGATGACAGGAATAAGGTTAATATATTGGATTTAATTCTCTTAATTATGGACCAAAGAAAACAATCTTCACAGTTTCTTGCATCTTTCAGCTAACTCTGTTTCCCCGATTTCCATAGGCAACAAATGAAGGCTTACAACAAGGATACTGTATCGTGCCCAGCGCAAAGCGATTTATTCTTTTGTACTCGTTCCTGAAGAGAAACCTGTCGAAGAAAATAATGGTTTTCTTCTCTTCATGCAATTCAGTGAAATTCCACTCTGAACTGCTTAGATACATTCAGATAGACTGTCTAGATATCCATGGGAAGCAGAAGCAGCAGAAACGAACCACCACCTTTTTTGACTTTTGTAAGGCAGAGAAGGGGATTTTGCTTTGCACTGATGTAGCTGCTCGTGGTCTCGATATTCCTGCTGTGGTATAAATCTGACCACTTTTCATAGTTTTCGGAGTCCATATGTTCTATAATACCAGCTGTTCTTCCCTATTAATTTGGATATGCTTGTCTCTTTATGCAAATATATGATTATTGGGTGGCTAATGTACTTGATGTTTCTTTACCCGTAGGACTGGATTGTGCAGTATGATCCTCCCGATGAGCCTAAGGTGCCATCCAATTTCTTTCTGAAATTTCCATCCTCATCTATATCTTCTGGAGTGACCCTTCATGTTGATGGGATGTTTTCAGGAATATATTCATAGGGTTGGTAGAACAGCCCGAGGGGAAGGCAGCAAGGGAAATGCCTTGCTCTTTTTGATTCCAGAAGAACTTCAGTTTCTTCGCTATCTCAAGGTATGTTGAGCATATGTAGTCATATGTTTCCTAGGACCATGCATCTGAAATTGAGGGTTTTAGCTCTATACGTCCTTGCCGACTTTCACTGGGTAAAAGGTATTCTTTTCTGACAGTGCGAACGCAGGCTTCGAGAATGAAGCCATTAGACAGTATATAGTGTGTTTTCCTTTTCTTAATTTTCTTTATGGGAATGCCTTTGGGTTTTTAGAAAATGTGTTTTCTTTCTGTGGGATGTAGGCAGCAAAAGTGCCCGTGAAGGAGTATGAGTTCGATCAAAAGAAGCTTGCAAACGTGCAGTCTCACCTGGTACTTATGCTGTTGTTCGATTACTAGAATTCACGTGTTTATCTTTTGGTATTACCATTATTTCTTAAATCATGCTGCTGCTTGTATGATCAGGAGAAGTTGGTTGGCAACAACTACTACTTGAACAAATCGGCAAAAGAGGCCTACCGATCCTACATTTTAGCATACAATTCACATTCCATGAAGGATATCTTCAACGTCCACCGGCTTGATCTACAGGTTTGTCTTCTTTGGAATTAAGCTGTGACGGCTTGCTTTTTTTTTCCCTTTTGCTAATTGTTTAGATTATACGCAAGCTAATTGATGTATAACCCAACAAGCAGGATTGCTTGGACAATATTAACTGCGATCTTATTCCTGTTATTATAGCTTTCTTTTATTCCTCGAACAAATCGCGAGTCTTCATTGGCTCTTAACCTGATCATTTCAAGCAGGCAGTCGCTGCTTCGTTCTGCTTCTCGGGTCCTCCGAAGGTCAGTCTCAACATCGACAGCAGTGCGTCCAAGTTCAGGAAGAAATCGCGCGACGGGCACAGATTTAGCGAGAGCAATCCTTATGGGAGGCAGGGTGCAAAGGCAACAGCCGCCAACTCGTAAGACAATCAACGCAGGAAACCCTTCTCCCTCATACCACCTTCATGTGTGCAAGTTTTGACATAAAGAAGCTGTATCCCTTATTTAAGGGTGATGAGGACTAAATCCCCATCCAATCCTTCTTGGGGCACTTAGATACATCATAACCTGTTATTTAGCAGAAGCTTGTAGCCATGTAGTATCATTCATTCATCATATCATCAGATTCGAATGAAAGAGCTGAGTAGGCAGGCAGGTGTACAACAACTTCACCCTTTGACCATTTCTCCTAATTGCATTTTTATATCATAAAAAACTTGAAACATTAGACTGACTCCCCTAACTATTTGGTTATAGTATAACGACCTCTGTCATGCTAAATAGGAGGAACACATACGCATCTTACTGCATGCCTGTTGTTGTAAGAGGGAGTGTTTCAAGTTGCAGTGATGCAGGGGTTGATCCCATGGGGAGCAGCATCAGCTGATGTTGTGATTGGGAATCTGTAGCAAAGACCTGGGTTATCCTCCCCGGAGAATCGCCACCTCATTTTGGCATAAAACTCTGGGGGGAACTCGAGCTGTCCTGTCAGGCTATTCCCATTCAGGTAAAGCGCACCGATGTGAGGCAGGAGGGACAGCCCCCTTGGTGGAGTTCCTGTTAGGGAATTGTTCCCTAGTCCCAGGTGTCTTAACATCCTGAGATTTGACATGCTGTCGGGAATGTTCCCTTTCAGCCCTATGTTTGTGAGGTCGAGTGATCTCAGGTTCTTGACATTCCCCCAGTTGATGGCCTTGAGGTCGCCTCCCAAGTTGGGGTTGTGGGACATCACCAACTCCTCCAGGGACACCATGTCCTGGATCCACCTTGCGAGTCCGCCGGTCAGGTTGTTCTTCCCTAGGTCTAGAAGCACCAGGCTCTTGAGGTTGGCGAGTTCCCCAGGGACCGGCCCCCCGAGGCTGTTACCGCTGAGATCGAGCTTCAGGAGTGAGGTCAGCCCTTGGAGCGACGTGGGGATCGAGCCTGACAGTTTGTTACCACTCATGTCGAGGATAAGGAGATTTGAGAGCCTCCCGAGGCTGTCCGGGATATTCCCTTCGAACCCGCTTTCTGACATCACGAGCCTCTTGAGGTTCCCTAGGTTACCGATCTCGAAAGGGATGTTCCCTCCCAGCCCATTTTCGAGTAAGACCAGGGATTGAAGCTGCCCGAGGCTGCCGAAGGATGGAGGGAGGGTCCCAATCAGTCCAGGGTTCGATCGGAACTCCAGGGCAGTCAACGAGCCGGCGAGCCTCTCCCAGCTCAGGCCGGAGATTGCGACGGGGTTGGCTTGAGGGGAGAAGAAGCAGTTGTTGAAGGAGAGGGAGGAAAGGTGCTTGAGATCAAACAGGTGGTGAGTGAAGTTGGCATCGGGGGCACAACGTAGGGAGTTGTCGTAGAAGCTCCCGATGTTCATCACGCTGACATACCACTTCTCATCATGGAGATCACATGACACCCCCTGACCCCAAAACAACACATCATTATCTTGTCCTAATTTCTTTTTAAAAAAGAGTAATTTATGGAGGGATTTAAATATAGTTTTGCTTTGTTGTCAGTTCATTGAAATTTTGGTGTAATATATGTTGTCAGAAAAGGAAACGAACCATGTAAATGTCTTTAGAGATGGATAAGAAGGGAACTCATGCATGGCCTTAAAACAATGGTAATTCAAATCCCAACAACAACTGTCGTAAAATCTTTCCATTCTCACTCATTTCATATGTGGTTAGATTCCCTAAGAACTTACATTCTTCATCAAAGAATTGTTTACCTGAATCGGGGTCCACCCACAAGGCTCAGGATACAAATCAGAGCCATTCCACGAACTCCCAACGAAGCCTCGGATCGCCGAGTACAATGTCTCCCTCTCGTTCCACTCCATCAGAGCCCCCACCAGTTCCTCCGTCGGTGACGAAGAGGAGCCGTAGACGTCCCCGCCGCATGAACAGAGCCCGAACAAGGCCACGGACCAGACAATGACACGCCGGGTGAGGAAAACAACGAAGAGATCACGTCGGCGATGGGAATGGTTCCCCATTACAAGAGCCGAAGAGGGGGAGGGTGTTGTTCTTCCAAGGGGAAAATCGGGGTTTGTTCTTACGAACTCGGATGAAGAAAAAAGATGGGTTGGGGGACTTCTCCTTCGTGGGAGTGGTGTGGGTAAGAATGGAGAGGGGGAGGAAGAAAAGGGTACGAGGAGAAAGAGTTTGGGAGGGGGGAGAAGTAAAAGGGAAAGGAGATCTAAGGCAGTCGACTGCAAACAGATTACAACACTAGAAGACACTCGCTGCTACCTCTTTTTCTCTCTCTCTCGATCTGAAATGATAATAGTGGTGGTGGGGTGGTAAATAATAAATTAGGAAATGGTCGGAGAATAGTTCATGACCGGTGTGAAGTGAGGAGATGATAGCATTTGCGTGTGTTTTTGGGGTGTAAGTAGACATGGACAAGGTGATAATTCCATCTTATCCAATACATGTAATGTCTTGTGTATCTGTAAAAGAGATGTGGTAGAATTGCTGAACATGTATGTTTATAAAGAAAGAAGCAGTGTGCGGTCGAAGTTGTGGGTGCAAAGTATGTTCTTTCTCAGCATTTACTGTCGAACTTTTTTCCTTACAATTTCTCACTCTTGTATTTGTTTATTAATTTTTCAATCTTCCTGTATTTCAATGTCCAGGATGAAGATTGATTACTTCTTTTCCGCGATCACATGCCATGCAAAAAAAATCAGTACATCTTCCCTTGAGTGGCATATGAAACAATGAGGAATGTTGTTCAATAAAGTTAGTCCTTCGCCAAAAATGATTTTTAGTTTCAAATTTCGTAATTAATGCTCCTAAATTGTTATTTAAAATATCAATTTCGATTTTTAAGGAAATTAGTGTTTTAAACACCGTTTTACTTGAAAAAAAAAGAGAAACATGGGAGATCATTTTTTTTAGGCGAAATCGGTATTTCAAAATTCGATTTCCAAAATTTTTTCCGACGAAATAGGTATTAAATACCGATTTATTTAAAGATCGAAATCAACGTTTTAAACACCAATTTAAAAAGTATTAGTCTTCTGAACCTATTTCACGAACAAGTAACAGAACTCATCGAAACAAATGTGATGATAAAACTCAAGATTTTGACCATTTTTTCTCACATCTGAATTTGGGTAATCGTGTTTGGCTTTGTTATTCATCGGCTTTATTTAGTGTTGGGTTGTAACGAGGATTAAGTGAAAAAAAGAAGAGGGGGTAGTTGGGGGAGAAAAGAATGAAAGGATGTTTGTGTGTTTATGGTTTTATATTATTTTTTTTACTTTTCTTTTTCTTTTTCTTGGGGAGGGCTGTTGGGTCGAATGAAAATTGCAATAATGGAGGTTTTTTTTAGGGATTCAGAGGTGGTGGGATAGGGGCATGTGGGAATTTTTGTTGGTTTGGGAGGGGACCATTTTCATCTGCCTATTATTTCATTTTTTTTTGTTTCTTAATTTTCTATTGTTGGGTGAATTTAATGTTATTTTGGGTTGCCCCCCTCTGCCATTTGCCATACACGTGTTTGATCCTTGGTTAATTATTGCCTTCTTTTTCACCCACCCCACATGACTTTCACTTTGCTTTCTACTTGCTATGACCATCAAAATTGGTAGGGAAAGTGAGTTTGAACCATTGCTAATTTTTGCATGTTTTCTTTTGCTTCTTTTTATCCTCCCCCCACTCGGTCTCCCTTTTTCTTCAATCAATAATTTACGACTAGATGATGAAGCCCATTATTTTGCCCAGACGGTTTCTACCAACTAATTATATGAGTTACTTTGTGATTGAGGATGATGTTTTTATTTTGACTTGATTGATATGAATGACTTTGGATTCGGACATGGTATCGAACGTACAACATGAATATAACTAAACTTTTTGTATGATTACATATATGGTTAGTTTCAAAAAATTCACGAAATGTCATTTAAAAAAAATTCACGAAATGCGTCTATATTATCACAATTACGGACGGGCTTTGAATCGTCCTTATTTTTATAAAAAATGCGCGTTTTAAAAACGCACCCTCCAAAAAATGGCGCGTTTTAAAAATACACCTTCTAATGACTTAGTTCTTTTGAAAAGGTTGGAAAGAGTCTTCGTTGGATAGAAGGCGTTGGAATGCGCATTTTGAAAATGCACCATTCTTTTCGGCATTTGGAGGTTGAGTTTTGAATACCCGTCTTTCTTATAAAATCAAGAGCATTCGCTCTAACGAAAAAGAAGTAAATTTTGAAATATTAACAGCACATCGCAAATTGATTTTAACGATACAAACCTAGAATACAACCCATTATGAGCGCATACAGACTCGTTGCAATAGCACGGCCAAGGAGCGAAAGTGAATGGATTATTTCCCATAATCGAGTCTGGATCTATACGGACAAGACGAAGTAAATGCGCCCCCCCCCCCCCCCCCCCCCCCCCCCAAGAAATTTGTTAGAAATAAAAAAAAAAAAAAATATATAATTTCGGGTGGAAGCTTCATCCGTTTTATTTTTTCATGCATGTAAAAAGAAAAAAAAAAAAGAAAATCTTAATTTGGAGTGGAGAAATATTATGGGTGACACATATCTTTCGTCAAAACTACATATCTTTCGTCCAAACAACAGCAGGCCCCTGTCACGTCTCCATCGTGGCTCACAATTTCATGCACATGATTGGCAACATTTATATTCCTTCAACAATCAGATATGCAATTATATTCTTCTTAAGTAAATAATAATAATAACAACAATTATCGAATAAGAAAAACACTTGTGAATGTTTTGTCTTAAAAAAAATAGTTAGGAACACAAAAATGGTATGAAATGAAAATGTTTGGGGGCGGGGGGGGGGGGGGGGGGGGTGGTGGTTTTGTCAGGCAGAATTAAAAGGCTTGGTATGCTCGTAGTGCAGTGTGTAGTAGTAAGTCTACGAATGGGAATGGAAACATAGAGGAAGCACAGGTACAAATGTCACCTCAGAGAAAGGATGGACTGGTCGCTTTCTCCCACCTCACACCCAAAAGATCCAAGGGGGCCACTAATCCCTTCCTCTTTAACCCATCCAACCCTACAACATCGCTCATTGCTTAACCCAGATCAAATTTTATGAACATCTATCTGCCCACATTCCGCTGTAATTTTTTTTTTTTTTTTTTGTAATCAGACATCATCCATTCATATCCCATCGAGCTGGCTAAAGCTTTGCTAAGGCATGCGTTTCAACTTTTGACAGCAGACAAGGGACCACCACATCTTGCACCCATCAGCATCATCACCACCACCACAATCCACCATCCACCAGCTCCTTAACTTTCTGCTCATAAAAGAAAACAAAAAAAAAAAAAGTTGACCAGTTTTACCAACGTGACCAAGTAAATTCCAAGACCCTCTTACAAACCCTACTGAAATTATTATTCAGAAAAATTCTATGAAACCCAGATTCAACCCACACACCAAAAACAAAGAAGCTCAGTTTGGCCTTTTCATACTAGATTCTTCATTAGCCACCAGAAAGATGATTACCACTTGTAAACTGCAAACAGTTCCCAGTTTCTGGGGGCAATCACAGACTGCCTTAGAAAGGACGTTGTCAAGACCCAGATTCCAAAATTCAGTTGCATCTTCATTACCAGACGAACGAAAGGCTAATGATAAAAAAAAAATTACCAATCACGCAGATTCGCCAACACACACGGAACAAACAGATACTGTATTGACATTTTGTTTAGTAATAGCCAACCAACCCCTTTCATTTCTGACTGGGCTGGGTGCTTGTAATCCCCGGCCAACCTGCAACAAGAATCTTGAGAAAGCACAGATATAAATTCTAATATGCAGATGGATGGATATACCAGATACTTATGCTCACAAATATTCATCCCTAAGCACAAGAATGCCCCCAACAAGTGAATTTTAAGCAGACAGATACTACTTGGCCAATAAAGAGGCGCTCAGGGCCTCTTAGTGGTGTCCACTTCAGTGTTGTTCCCTTTGTTGGACAAAGAATGTCACTCTGAGACGTATACGAGATATGTATGGACCATAAAAATGAAAGAAAACAAAAAAAAGAGAGGCGGGAACCAGTTTCAAGGCAAATTTTCATGATTGGGTCATTATTTTTTGTTGCGACGCTACACCTTGCTTCGATCAAATTTATCTGGCTACCTACAATTCGTAGAAATTTACGAGCGCAGAGAAAATCGTTACTTGACACGATTGTCGTCAGTAATAAATGAGAAAGCAAAAACCACAGCGATATACATAGTTCGGCGAATATGCCTACATCCACGGGAGGTCCTCCGAGATCCACTAGATAAAATCCGAAATTACAAGTACAAGAATATCGCCCACCCCTGATGATCGCTCACAGTACAGAATTTACTCTAAGTGTCTCCCGTACCTCAAAACCTAATACTATCACGAATATCTCTAAATATTACCCGAATATCTCCCGAATATCTCCATCAATATTCTTCAAATATATTTGAAATATTTCATGCGATACTCTTATAACTTTTGGACTAAATCCCAACAATCTCCACCATAGGCTAAAAACCCAATGGAAATATGATGTCATCCCTTGACATCCGAAACATCTGTAGAGTTATCTCTTGCGAATACCGGCCAAGTTGCAGCAGTGCTCGAACTTAGCCATAGTAACCGTTTTGTCAGCATATCTGCTGGATTATCTGCATGTGAACTTTCTTCAATAGCACCTCACTTTGTGCCAACACATCTCGGATAAAATGAAGACACACATCAATGTGCTTAGTCCGCTCATGATACATATGATTCTTCGACAGATGAATAACACTCTGATTATCACAATACACCATCATCTGTCTCTGATCACAATCCAGATCACTTACCATACCTCTCAACCACAACGCTTCTTTGACTGCTTCGGTAGCCGCCATATACTCTGCCTCTTTAGTAGACAAAGCAACAATACGCTGCAGTGTAGCTTTCCAACTAACCGCGTAACCAGACAGACAAAAGATGTATCCAGTGATTGATCTTCTTCTATCCAAATCACCTGCGAAATCTAAATCCACAAAACCAGATATTGAACAAGAACTGGCTCTAAACATGAGACCTACATCTACAGAACCTCTTAGGTATTTAAGAATCCACTTCACCGTCAACAGCACTAGCATATGGAATACGCTCCATATAGGCAATATCATCGTCAGATTTAGGACATTGCTCCATAGAAAGTTTAAAATGTACAACAAGTGGTGTATTTACTGGTTTATACCCTTCCATCATAAAACACTTCAACACTTTCTCCAAATAGCCACTCTGAGACAAGTGTAACGTACCTGCTGTGTGATCCCGGAAAATTTCCATCCCTAAAATTTTCTTCACTGGACCTAAATCCTTTATCTCAAACTCACTACTCAACATCCCTTTTAGAGAAATAACATCTGACATATTCTTCGCTGCAATCAACATGTCATCAACATATAATAGCAGGTAGATTATCCCAACATCTAGTCTCATAAAATATACACAGCTGTCATATACTCATGGTATACCCATGACTCGTCATAAACTTGTCAAATTTCATGTACTACTGTCTAGGAGACTGCTTCAGACCATAAAGTGATTTCATAAGCAAACATACCGTGTTTTCATCTCCGGAAAAAACGAATCCCTCAGGTTGCTGCATGTAAATCTGCTCCTCCAAATCTCAATGTAGAAAAGTCGTCTTCACATCAAGCTGCTCAAGCTCCAAGTCCTTTGAGGCTACTAAACCGAGAAACACTCTAATAGAACAATGTTTTACCACAGGTAAGAAAATTTCGTTGTAGTCGATTCCCTCTCTTTCTTTAAAACCCCTAGCCACTAGTCGTGTTTTATATCGCATTGCTTCATATGGACTACCTTCCTTCTTCTTGAAAACCCACTTACACGAAACCACCTTTTGTGCCTTGGGACGATCCACAAGAATCCATGTCTGTTTTTTCCAGAGAGATTCCATCTCCTCGTTCATAGCTCCAATCCACTATTCAGCGTCAGGACCCGATATCGCCTCATGATAAGAAGATGGCTCCTCCGATATCTCCTGCACAACAGACAAAGCATATCCCACAAACTCAGAATCATCATACCTCATAGGTGGTTTGATGACTCGTCGTGGTCTATCAAGAGCTATAGAGGACGGCCTCTCTTGTGGTTCCTCCACCTCTGATGTATCTGTTTCGGACTGATTAAAACTGTTCACTACCTTCGAAGTACTTGTCGGTACCTCCACCTCAACACTGACACCCTGATCTTTGTCACGCAACTGACTCATATTGCTATGCAACATCGAAGACTCATCAAAGATAACATCCCTGCTAATAATAAATCCGGATGAACGCCCAACAATACACCACAATTGGTAGCCCTTCACCCCACGTGCATAACCTAGAGATCGCACTTCTTCGCCCGTGGCTCAAGTTTACCATCATTCACTCGAGCATATGCCGGACATCCGAATACTCTCAGGCTAGAGTAATCTGCAGGTTTACCAGTCCATACCTCTTCTGGAGTCTTATTCTCAATCATAGTTGATGGAGATCTGTTGATCAGGTAGCACGCCATGTTAATTGCATCAGCCCAAAAAACTTGCGACATCTTCGCATTTGAGAGCATACGCCTTGCTCTCTCTTGTAGTGTTCGATTCATCCGTTCCGCAACTCCATTCTGTTATGGTGTGCCGGGGACTGTACGGTGCTTGTCAATTCCCTCTCCTTGCAGAAACTATCAAACTCACCGGAGCAAAACTCCAATCCATTGTCGGTTCTCAACACCTTGACTTGTTTGCCTGTCTGCTTCTCGATCATGGTCAACCAATGCTTAAACTCGACAAAAGTGTCACTTTTCTGTTTCAGAAAATAAAACCATACCTTTCTCGAGAAGTCATCAATGAGTGTCAACACATATCTCAACCCACCCTTTGATTGAATAGGCGCAGGTCCCCACAAATATGAATGAACATAATCTAGGATTCCCTCGGTTCGATGAACAGCTTTAACGAGTTTCACTTTATGCTGCTTCCCGAAGATGCAGTGCTCACAGAAATCCAGTTTGCTTAACTTCTGACCATCCAAGAGTCCCCTCTCACTCAAAATATTCATCCTCTGTTCTGATATGTGTCCCAACCTCATATGCCATAATAGAGTCATTTCTGAATCAGAAAGTTCAGTACTCACGGCCGCCGATCCGACCATTGTACTACTGACGAGATAGTAGAGATTATTCTGGCGATTACACCTCATCATCATAAGAGCTACACAGACGATTTCATTGCTCCATCCTCTATCACTGCACGACAGCCTAGAGAATCCAAAACACCAAGAGAAATTAGATTCTTCTTCAGTTCTGGGACTTGATGTACCTCCGCTAATGGCCTCACTATACCATCGTACATCTTGATTTCCACTGTACCGACTCCAGTCATCTGACACTCTGAGTTATTTCCCATGAAGACCTTACCCGAACTAACCTCCTGATAAGTTGAGAAATATTCCCTGTGCGGTGTCATATGATAGGTACATCCAGAGTCAAGAATCCACTCATCACCTATAGAGTTGACTGTTGCTGCAAGGACGTTCTCATCACCCTCCGTCGAGCTCGTCTCCGTGAATTCGGCTACATTCCCACTCGACGACTGATTTTCATCCGATTTCTTCTTTTCCTTGCAATCCCTTCTCCAGTGGCCCTTCTTGCCACAACTCCAACAAGTTTTGCTATGAAACTTACCGCGCTTCTTTGACTTGCTACGAGACCCCTTTTCACCATGCTGTTGGTTCCTGCCTCTTCCATCAATGACTAAGGTAGAACTTGATGATTTTCCTATTTCTCCTGCGAACGTCTTCGCTGAGAATCAGGCCTCTCACCTCACTAAACACCATATCGTTGTTCCTAGCCTAGTTGATAATTCCAGAAACGATCGCCACACAGCTCTCCGGCAAACTCAACAGCAGAATCACAGCCACCTGTTCATCTGATATCTGCATCTCCACAGTACTCAACTGATGAAAGATTTCAGTAAGTAAACTGAGGTGATCACTTACCGAGCCACCCTCCGACAGCTTTTGAGTATATAGCTTTCGCATCATGAAGAACTTGTTCACTGCTAAAGGCTTTTCATAAGTATTTGACAGAGTCTGCATCAGACTGTACGAGGTCTGCTCGTTCCTAATGCTCAGGGCCACATTTCGAGTCAACAACAGCCTAATCGTGCTCATGGCCTTGGTATCCATGGTTTCCCATACGTCCCTCTTCATATCAGCTGGTTTCTCCCCCTTGAGTTGCAACGGTAGATACAGGTCCTTCTGAATTAGCAAATCTGTAACCTGCATCTTCTAGTAGCCAAAATCTGTCCCGTCAAACTTCGACACAAGGGCCTTTGATTCCTCCGTCATCTGGATAATCTGCTGAAAAAATGTAGCTCTGATACCAATTGTTGCGATGCTTGACTTTGCGTCGACCAAATTTATCCGGCTACCTACAATTCGTAGAAATCTACGAGCGCAGCGAAATTCGTTACTTGACACGATTGTCGTCAGCAATAAACGAGAAAGCGAAAAACACAGCGATATACGTGGTTCGACGAATATGCCTACATCCACGGGAGGTCCTCCGAGATCTACTAGATAAAATCCGAAATTACAAGTACAAGAATATCGTCCACCCCTGATGAACGCTCACCGTACATAATTCACTCTAAGTGTTTTCCGTACCCCAAAACCTAATACTTTCACGTCTTGAATGAGATGTATTTAATCCTCATTCACCTAGACATATATATAGGTCTTTTTTCATCAACAAATATTCCAAAAATATATTCATAATATTATTCAAATATTACCCGAATATCTCCATCAATATTCTCCAAATATATTTGAAATATTTCATGCGATACTCTTATATCCCAACATTTTTTTACCCATGATCATGATTTTCAAGACACCAAGAATGATGAAAACGGTCACTGGTTCTTAAGGATCTCCTGTTTCCGCTAAACCACAACAGGTCTGAATAAAAAGGCTGGATAGGCTTTCCCATTGTTTTTCTTCAGACCAATGACTCCTGCACTACTCTAACAGGAATCTGGAAAATGAGGACTCTATGATACTCATAGAGAAATGAATGCTTAGAACTTCCCTGATTCACTACTAAAACCTAATATAAAACTTTCATTCTCATTTGGACATAATCCCCCCCCCCAAAACACACACACCAAAGAACCTAATGAACCTCACATGCACATACTATATTAAGAAAACAATGTGCTTGAAATATAATAGGCATCAATTACTTGATTGGATAAAGCATATTAATTATTACGAAAGAAGATAAATCCATTGTACGCGCGCCCTCCGGCCTAGCACGCGCGCGGCGGCTTGGGCAACCCGAGGATCCGAGCCCGCTCCCCCGAGGCCCAGTCCGGTCGACGTTCCGGCTCGAACGCCGGACGCTGCGGAAAGGGGACCCGGGGTTAGGCCTTCCCTTGATTCGCGAACGGGTCTGCGGGACGTTTCGCCAACCGTCTCCAGTTCCCTGGAGGCGGCGAGTGAAAGGCTGCGTTAAGGCCTCGCTCGCGAATTTCGGGGAGGGCCCAAGGAGCGGCTCGAGTAGCCGTTGCCTCACCCCAAATGGCTCCGAAAAAAGGGTAGTGGGGTTTAGTTTTACTTTGGAAAACTTTTGTTCGGAGTCGCCACCGACTTAGTTTAAAAATGTGATTTTAAGTCGGAAAAATCAGAGTCTGGGTTCGGGGATTCCTATTTACTAACCTTTGTATTCTAAAACATGTGAAAGGGTGGCGATTTGTCCAAAAAAAAGTTTAACTTTTGATTGACGGGTGTTGGGCCCGATCCGGGAGTAGGCCGGACTTTTATCGACGTTTTAACGGGCGTTGGACCCGAGTTTAGATTGGTTTGATTAAAACCAAGCATGCGACGTAAAACTTAAAGCCTAAGCATACGCGCAATCACAAGCAATTATTTAGATCAAAAGAGCGGGAAGGGCGGTGATTACGGGCCTATACACTTGGGCCCGCAATCCGTTACAAGTGGGTTTAAAGAAAATTCGGGGAGGCCCGCACCTCCCCTTTGTACCTTTGATTGAAGGTTGGGGCCGCTTTAAATCTTCGAGCCCGCGGTTTTTAGGCCGGGGTAGATCCACGCGGTTTGATACACGCGCCTTCGAGTTAATCTTCGAAATTGTTCGGGTTGATCTTCGAGGATTAAGTGCTCGATGTATATGTAAAGAAAACAAAGAAGTGGTCAGAAAGTCCTAATTTAAATCGAAGTAAACAATTAGGACTTAATGAAATAAGAGCGATACTTACGGGGCGTTGTGAGCCCGTTGATGTCGATCGTCCGCGTCGTCGGAGGATGCATTCCCTGGTAATAATTCCTCGGTGTTTTACATGTAAAACAGGAAGATGTCAATGTCATGCCGAGGGTATCGATCAAATTCAAATGAAATTCAATTGAATTGAGAAATGTAAGGCTTGTCTTACCGTTTTAGTCGAAGATGCCCACTTGTTGTAAAATCTTCGAAAATGTCCGAGAAGTTTGACCGTGTTTTACATGCAAAATCAACAAAGAGAAAGGTTAATAACATTCATAACATGTTAATTTTATGTAAAGAAATAAGAATAACGGTCATACTAATCTCATAAAGAATTTAAAACTTTGACAAACAAAACAAAACAAAAAAAACAAACGTGTTTAATTGAAATTTCAAATGGGTCTTTTCCCGATTGTCAAAGTCTAAAATGTCAAAATATGAATAATACTTAGAGAAATAAGGCAAACGATTAAATTAGACTAACAACCATTCAGACGAAATAATGATAATCGAGGCTCCACCATGGCTATTGTGGTTAAAGTCGCCTGGGTCGGCCGTGGGTTCGTTGGAATGCAGGGACGGGGCTGAGTGGGAGAGAGCGTCGAGGATGGAGACCTCCGAGGCTGCTGGGGACGTCACTGGAGAAGAGGATCTGCCCCGAAACTCCAGATCTACTGAGGGTTCTAGTTTCCGGGAGTCGCCGGGGACGTCACTGGAGAAGAGGATCTGCCCCGAAACTCCAGATCTACTGAGGGTTCTAGTTTCCGGGAGTCGCGGCCACTTGGATTCGCCATGGGTTCGTCCGGGGACCTTCCAGCTCGCTGGGGAGGTGAGATCGGGGCTGCCATGCTCGTCGGAGGGACGCCCGGGACGGGCTGCGGCTGGAGGACGCCGGGGGATGTGAGCGGGCTGTGTTGGGTCGCCATCGAAGTTGATGTCGCCGGAGTCGGGTCACTGCTGGGGTTCTGGATGTGTCGAGATGCGCCGGATTGTGAGTCGCGGCCAGGGGCTGATCGTTGCTGGGTTTAGGAGTGCGTTGGGAAGAAGGAACTCCGTCGTGGGTGGCCGGGGAGACCTCGACCTGCTGCTGCAAAGAGGGAGGACGGGATCCGGGGCCACCGCTGCGGCTGGGCCTGGGTTCTGAGTGGATCTCGCTCCTGAAGATGCTGGAAGGAGAGTGGTCGCTCCAATGAGTTCTGAGGAGGGCCGGGGAGGCGAGTTCTCCATCGTCGACCTTCGATTCTGGGAAAGGGGGGGCCGTCTTGGAGCTTGGTTGCAGACGTCGCATGGGAGGAGAAAGAAACAGGTGAAGTCTACGGGAAACCAAGATTAGAGCTGAAATGCCTGACCTCAGATTGGGGATGCCGTTTGCGATTATTGAGGTTGAAGGAGAAGCCGCCTTGGGGGCGCTGATTGTTGGTGGCTGGGGAATGCCGGGGGCTGGATTTGGGGACGGAGGCCGTCGGGATGATCGCGGCAGCGGGGAATCGCCATGGGATCGAACTTGGGAAAATCCGCTGGAGCATCGTTGGGCCGCTGTTGGTTGTATCGAGGGACTGAGGTGGGGAGTAAGCTGAAGGAGGAGGACTCTCGTGGGGCTGGAACCTGGCGCGTTTGCGTAGGCACCGGAAGAAAATGGGTCTGCTGCCAGATTTGGAGGTGACCATCGCTGGGGGAGGCGTGTTTCTTCTGGTTGTTGAACTTGACGACAACAAAAGGGGTTGGAATTTCTTAGGTCGTCCTTGGGGAGGAGGTTTATGGCTGCTCCAGGGTGATGACTGCTACTGGTCGTGAGGAGCAAAATCGCCGCCTACCACTGCTGGTTTTAGGGACACAAAGCGAAGGCGGGTCTACCGCTTTGACTTGAAGACGACCCTACACATGGAACACAACATATCAAAATTAACAAGCAAGCTTCTCGCATTGCGGGTGTGCATCCGCGAGGAGCCTAGCAACTGTCTCTCATCAACAGCGGACGACTGAGGTTGGCTAAGTCATCAAGAGAGGGAATGGGCGTCCGTTGTCGGAGGGAACGGCTGATGAAGCAGGAGTCGTCGTTGAAGGCTAATATTGCTGTCTGTCGCGCTTGGGGATGCTGAAGCTTGCTGCAGCTTGAGGTACGGCGTGTCCCGACTGTCTTCGTTGAACCTTTTCCTTGGGTTGGTCGTCGGGGGTGTCCTTGCATCACTGATCCATCCTTACCTTGGTTAGGGGGGTGTCGAAGGATTGCCGTGGAGGAGATGCCGGTCGTCCAAGAGAATATGGAGGTTCTGGGATGAGGGGCTGGAGAGCCTCTGGTTCTGTCCTCTGCCTCTCTTGTATAGAGGACGTCGCCCCTTATCCTCTTCATCGCGGCACCCGCTTCAAGGAGCAGGGTAGGCCGTTGTCACGGCTACCTTCTGTTAGGGGGGTGACGACTTCTACGAGCGGCTACGTCTCGTCCCCCAGTCTGATTTCCACTCTCCTTTTTCTTCTTTTTCTGTCAGGCGCGGGTGGGAGGCGTCCCCGGGTGGTCTTGAGTTGCATTCCCTGGGGGAACGCAGGAGTAGTCTGTCTCCCTGCTTTCATCATTTTCTTATTTTTTTTTTTTTACTTTTTTCTATTTTTATTTCTTTTGTAAAATTCAGATTGAGTGTGTGAATTCTGTTAATTCTTCAAATTGGTCCGATTCGGATAATTGCAAATCAGTCCTCAAATTTCAAGGTGACTTTCAAACGGGTTCGGAACTAATCGTATATCGACCGGTTCCATTCGGATGATACACAGTTTGGGGGATCTACAGTTTGCCCCTCCTTGCGAGAGAATCTGAGAAGATTGTCTCGCAAGGATGTCGTGGATACCCCAAATCGTGAGCTGGGGTATTCTGGTCAGATCAGTGCCTTGGGATCTGATCGAGAGAATGTCAGTACTAAATGTATTCGTGAAGTATGGTAGGAATAAACAAACATGTACGATTATGGCACTCATGCAGGTCTTGTTTTATTTTGCCAAAATTGCTTCTAAGCGAGATCGGAGTGGGCATCCAGGCTTTCTCACGGCTCACTGTTATATCTGCAATTTGTTTCTTTTGGACCTTAAGATTCCTTTGACTTGGATGCCTCATGTACCGGTCGAAAGAGTCTTTGTACGGGTTGTATCATGGCTTCGGCATAAGGCCTTTTGGTCGAAAGCTCAAATTCGTCGCTAGAAGGAAGGAGCCTAAGGACCTTATCGGAAGCTTCAGGACCAGAAAGGTTTCACTGTTCGGGCGAATTCTTTTTCTGCAGAAATCCGGCCAGCTAAGGTCCCCTGTCAAGATTTTGACGCTGATTTTTTTGTTTGGTAATCTTTGATGATCCATCTTTGGGAACATTCTTTACTTGTCAAAAAGATAACACCTTTGCTTTTGCGACCTTTTTGTGCAGGCCCTTTTTGATGCTTTTATTTTGCTTTTTTTTTTTTTAATCGTTTTGCGCTTTGCTCTTTTAGACTTTGGTCTTTGCGCTGATTTTGCTTTTCCTTCGCTTGCAGGGATTTGCCCAATCTTTCCTTTTGTTCTGTTAAGGAAACTTTGGATTTCTTGGATCTTTCCAGGGAGTAAATCGACTGGCAAGCTGATCTGTCGATGATACGTCTTCGCCCAAACCTTGCCGAAGTGTTGCCTCTGTGGTCCTATTGCTTCCGGATTCAGACTACAGGAACTCCGTTAACCTCGTTGCGAGGCGATCCCTAGGACTCGCTAGGTGTAGCGTGTGTACAAAACTTCAACTTTGGCTCAAAAGGGCTAGCAATGGTTGATGTTTTGTGTTTGGGATAGAGAAGAAATGATCGATCTCATTCCGATTTAGAGCATCTTTTGTCAAAGGATTCGTTATCCGCCTGAATGCTTGTGTATGAATCCTTACAGTGTTTGCGCTCATCACTCTGGGTAAGTATTTAGGAATAGGTTTGCTTTCTCCACTCTCGCTCAAAAACATTCTTATTATCAAAAATAATTTCGAATTATATGCGAATGGGTACACGAATGTTTAAGAAATGAACGGGTTTAGATACTCAAACCTCTATGGTGCTCTTGTGCACTCTTGTGTTTTATGTTCTTTTAGGTTAACTTCGGAACGGCTTCCACCCGACCACCCACGCCGTTGTCTAGGAGTTTGTATCATGCTGTACGGATGTCCATGTGCCTGCACAGTTGACAACAGACAAAAACGAAGTTAGTTCATGTACTTTGAATTTCGCTTGGAGAGATGAAGTAAAATCTCCGTTGGGGAGGTGGGATGGATATGTCCACTTCAATGGTTGTTCTGATTCTATCTGAGGAATGATAAAAATTTTGTTGGAGAGCAATGTAAATGATACTCCCTTTTTTGCATGGTTATTCATAATAACGACAAAGGCGATCTCGAAGCTTTGGTTCGAAATTTTCCACCCAACCGCCTGCGCCTTTGTCTATAAGATAGGGTGTTCATGTACCTATGTTAAGCAAAGGACAGATAACAAGTGAGCTCATGTGACTTGTTTTCTTTTAAAGTAAGAATGAAGTTTGTCCATGTAACTTCATTTGTATGAAAGGCGAAGTAGAGTTTTGATACTTCCCTTTTTGTATGATTTCATAATTGCATCTTCGTCCGATGGAATCGAAGGTCTGACGAAATAGCTACTCTTGCTTGATGTCTGTTGTGTAAGGATGCTCATGTACCTATCAAACAGATGGCTAGAAACAAGGAAATTCTTGTAACTTGTTTCTGTTAGAGTAAGAATGAAGTTTGCTCGTGTAACTTCATTTGTAAGAAAAGTGAAGTAGAATTTTGGTACTTCCTTTTTGCATGGTTTCGTCATTGCGTCTTCGTCCGATGGAATCGAAGGTCTGACGAACTTGCTACAAGATTTTGACTTGAAGCTTTGCCGCCCTACCACCCTCGCCATTGTCGTAGGAGCTATGTACCATTCGTGTGAGGAGCTCTTGTACCTGCCCACGAGACAAAGGACGTAAACGAAATGTGTTCATGTGATTTCGCTTAACTTGAATGAGGAGAAGCATGATCATGTATTTCTCCCTTATCCCTGATGTCAGTGTTCTTCATCCTGAATGACTCTTCGAGGTGAAAAAGAATCCAGCTGACAGATATCATCTCAAAAGTCTGACTTGAGATCCGGATACCATTCAGGTGTAATAGCGTCGGAGAGCATCTGCATTAATTGCTTGTGGCAGTTCTCCTCCATCCATTCTTGCTAAGATGGTTGCTCCTCCTGAGAAGGCGTGCTTGACGACGTACGGTCCTTCGTAGTTTGGAGCGAATTTTCCTCGTGGATCCTTGACATTCGGCAGGATTCTTTTAAGGACGAGCTCACCTGGTTTGTATCTGACTGGCTTGACCTTTTTGTTGAACGCTCTAGACATGCGTTGTTGATAGCATTGCATGTGGTGAGCTGCGGCAAGTCGTTTCTCATCTATGAAGTCGAGGTGGGCGAGTCGGTGATTGGCCTTCTCTTCTTCTGTCCCGTTGCTTTGGGATGATATCCTGAGAGTTGGCAATTTGACCTCTGCTGGAATGACTGCTTGAGTGCCGTAGACGAGCTCGAAGGGAGTTGCCCCAGTCGAAGTGCGCATCGTTGTTCTGTAGGCGAGTAACGCGAAAGGGAGCTTCTCGTGCCAATCGCGATAGGTAACTGCTGTCTTCTGAAGAATCTTCTTCATGTTTTTGTTGGCAGCTTCGACTGCACCATTCATTTGTGGACGATACGGTGAAGAGTTGAGATGTTTGATTCGAAATTCCATGCATAGGGATTCCATTAGTTTGCTGTTGAAGTTTGAACCATTGTCTGTAACTAATAGCTCTGGAACTCCATATCTGGCGATGATGTTCGCCCTCATGAAACGCACAACGTTGTTTGCTGTGACTTTTTTGAAGGATTGTGCTTCAATCCACTTGGTGAAGTAATCGATTGCGACTAGTAAAAATCGATGCCCGTTGGATGCCTTAGGATTGATGGGCCCGATCACATCCATGCCCCACATTGAGAACGGCCATGGTTCAAATAGCGGGTAAAGTCTTGTTGGAGGCACATGTACCTTGTCGCTGTAAATCTGACACTTGTGACATGCTTTGACATATTTGATGCAATCGGCTTCCATTGTGAGCCAATAATACCCCTGTCGCATGATTTTCTGGGCGAGAGCGTATCCGTTCATGTGTGGTTCGCAAACCCCTTCATGGACTTCGACAATGAGGGCTTCAGCTTCCTGCTTGGTGACGCATCGCATGAGAGCCGTCGTGAAGGATTTTTTGTACAAGGTATCACCGTCTAGAAAATAACTTCTCGTTATCCTCCGGATGAACTTGCGTTCTTTCCCCGTGCTATTCTGGGGAAACCCTCCTGATTGTAAATGATTCTTGATGTCCGTGAACCAAGGTAGGGAATCCTCAGGTTGACTCTGCTCAATATGCATGCAGCTTGGATCATCAGCAATATTGATGCGCAATGGCTCGATGTCCATTTCCCCAGCCAACGGAATCATTGAGGCGAGCACTGCAAGAGCATCAGCAAATCGATTATCAGTTCGCGGGAGATAATTAAATTCAATATCAGTAAATTGTCTAATTAGTGTTTGTAGATAATCCTGATATGGAATGAGCTTTGGGTCTCGAGTGCGCCATGCTCCATTTGTCTGGGAGATGATGAGTGCCGAATCTCCATGAACATCGAGGAGCTTAACCCGCATGTCGAGTGCACGAAGTAGGCCGAGGATGCACGCTTCATATTCAGCTATGTTGTTCGTGCAGGGAAAGGTGACTTTGGCGGCCGTTGGGTAATATTGTCCATCTGGGGAGATTACCACAGCTCCTATTCCCGATCCTGAGGAATTAACTGCACCGTCGAAGTACATCTTCCACCTTGGTTCTTGTTCCATGAGCAAGATGTTCTCATCTGGTAGTCCGATTTCCAAGGATGAATCGTCCGTCCCTGGATATTCGGCGATGTGATCAGCGATTGTTCTCCCCTTGACTGACTTCGTGGAGTGGAGTCGAATGTCGAATTCGGCGAGCTGCGATTGCCACTTTGATACTCTTCCCATCAGTGTTGGCTTGTCGAAGAGATATTTGAGTGGGTCATTCTCGGACACTAACAGGATCTCATAATGCAGAGTGTACTGTCGGAGTCGGTGGAGAACCCAAATGAGTGCGCAGCAGGTACGCTCAGAAGTTGTGTATCTTGACTCACAATCTGTAAATTTCTTGCTGAGGTAGTAAATCGCGTGCTCCTTGGCACCTGGCAATTGTTGGGCGAGCATGGCTCCAAATGATTCTTCCCTGACGGTGAGATAGAGCATGAGAGGGTGCCCCGGCTTTGGCGGGATAAGAACTGGTGGTTCTGTCAAATACGTCTTAATCTGCTCAAATGCGATCTTGCAATCATCGTCCCACTCGAATTTGACGTCTTTCCTTAATTTCTTGAACAGTGGTTTGCACGTGTCGGCTAGGTTGGAGATGAACCGTCCTATGTAGTTAATACGACCCATGAAGCCGCGGATCTCTTTGACTGACCTTGGAGCTGGGAGATCACGAATTGCTTCGATTTTATCGGGATCAATCTCAATGCCTTTGTTACTGACAACGAAACCAAGAAGTTTGCCCGAAGTTGCTCCAAACACGCATTTGGCAGGGTTGAGGCGCAGCTTGTACTTGCGAAGCCGTTCGAATAGCTTCCGGAGAATGACAGTGTGGTTTTCATCTTCCTTGGACTTGGCGATCATATCGTCGACGTAGACTTCAATTTCGCGATGCATCATATCATGAAATAAAACCACCATAGCACGTTGATAAGTTGCCCCAGCATTCTTGAGTCCAAAAGGCATGACTCGATAACAGAAGGTGCCCCAGGGCGTCGTGAAGGTTGTTTTTTCTTTGTCTTCTTCGGCCATGCGAATCTGATTGTAACCGGAGAATCCATCCATGAAAGAGAATCTGTTGAATCCAGCGGTATTGTCCACCAATAGATCGATGTGCGGGAGTGGAAAGTCATCTTTGGGACTTGCCTTGTTGAGGTCGCGGTAGTCGACGCAGACTCGGACCTTCCCGTTCTTCTTGATGACAGGGACTATGTTGGCAACCCATTGTGGATAGGTAGACACTTCGATAAAGTTGACCTTCAGCAGCTTATCCACATCTTCCTTGATGGCAAGGGCTAGTTCGGGCTTATACCGGCGTTGCTTTTGCTTTATAGGATGAACTGACGGGTCTGTAGGAATCTTGTGCTCCACAATCTCCGAATCTAGTCCCGGCATGTCTGTGTACGACCAAGCGAAGACGTCAGAGAATTCCTTGAGCAAGTTGGTGATGTCTTCAGTTTCATCCTTTGATAAGTCTGCGCCGACGAACAATTCTTTAGGGTCATCTTGAGTTCCGATGTTGATTGAAACCGGCCTTTGCAGTGTGATGTCCTTTGGTTCTTCATGTCGTTGAAGACCTTGTTCCAAGCCATAGTATCCTTCTATGGATTAAGGGTCATCTACTGCTTCTCCATCTTGTTCAGGGGTGTTCTCGGGTGTACCCGAAGCGCCGTTCCTGAAAAGGGGCCGAAATCAGAGTGATGCATTGAAATGAATCATTCGAAATATCGTTTCATGCGACAATAAGGCATGCTCTTATGACCAAAAGAAAATGTTGTGGGATCAAGACTCGGCGGGTCCCTCGTCGTTTCCTCAGATTCGCCCTGATCATCAGCGGCCCGATCCCACAGACGCCCTAGGTACTGCCTAGGGGTCGCGTTACATATAGACAACCTTGCTAGTCCGCGACCAGAATGTAGCAAAGTAACCTACCCTAGACTCTATCCATCTAAGTGCATAAAAGTAAAGATGGAAAGTTTCACCCGTCGAGAGGCATGTCTGACTCGGCCAGGGTCGACGCTTCCATCATACAAACTTCTTCTTCGGACTCTTGTGTCCTGGTCTTCTCGTCTTGTTCCCCCTTTACTTCTTCGCTCGTAGCAGGGGAATCTGCATGCCTGTTTGGAGGCGGTACTTCGGTTCTTGGAGGCGTCCTTGGCGGCATTGGAACCACTGGAGCTTGAACATGTGGTGCCCCGGCTCGTCGAATGTACGCCGGCATCTGATTCAGAGGAATGGCCATGTTGGGAGGTATGAAGTGAGCCCGCATACGAGGACGACGCCTATGACCTTGCCCCAAATTCACTTGGAAGTTATTGACATGTTCAACAATCGTCCGCTTGCCATGAATTTCTTCGTCACTCCGAACCTTCACATTCTCCAGCTTTTCCGACAGGATTTCGCCTTCCATTGTCGCCGCCGATGAACGTACAAAACGGATGGCCGATTTGCTGCTAGTGCGATTGTTCTGTTTGCGCCGCACTTTGCTTGTGAATCCGAGTCCAGTAGTCCCTGCCGGAGCTGGGATAGTGATCGGATAAATCATTCCTTGTCCTCTGATTCCGAGTCCTTGGCCCGGTTGATACCCATGTCGGAGGAACTCCTTCGCAGCGCTGATGTTGCCCCATGTCATCAGGGGGTCAGATTTGTAGTCGCACCTCACCATGTTGACCAACTCCAGGGTCTGTGTTGTTGACGGCTCTTCGGTTGGCTCTCCCACGTACGGCATGTCAATCTCGTGGCAAAGCTCCATTGAATGCTCTCCCCGGACTGTGATGAGCTTGCCGTCCGAAGAAAATCGAACCATCTGGTGTAGCGTCGAAGGAACTGCCCCGGCTTGATGAATCCATGGACGCCCCAGCAACATGTTGAAGGACCCTGCGGTCTCCAGAATCTGAAACTGGGTAGAGAATAAGGTTGGCCCAACTTTGATTTCCAACGTGACTTCGCCATGGGCCTGTCGCTTCGCGCCGTCGAAAGCCCGAATAGTTAAGTTGGATTGAGAAAGTTTCTCCAAGTTGATGTTGAGCTTTTGAGCTACCGCCAACGGGATGATATTAACCCCCGATCCGCCATCAATAAGAACCTTGGAGATGGTGGTTTCACGACACTGGAGCGTGACGAAGAGAGCATTGTTGTGATCCTGCCCCTGCTCCGGTAGATCATCTTCTGAGAAGTTAATTACATTGTTTGCCAGCATGCTGCTCATGTACGCATCCAACGCCGCGACTTCAACCTGCTCTGGCACATGTACCTCGGCTAGAAACTTCTCCAACATCTCCCTATGCTTGTCGGAGGAATGGATGAGGTCGAATAGCGAGATCTGGGCTGGTTGTTTTCAGAGCTGCTCGACTATATCGTAGTCGCTTCCCTTCACCGTATAAATCACCTTGCGGATTTGCTCGTTTGAAGGCGCCTTGGGCTTCGAAGATTCGGCTGGGGACGAGGCTTCAGGGGCTGGCACTACCCTTCCGGAGCGGGTAATTAATTCAACTTCTGGGCTGAGAGACGTGCAGGTGGGTCCCATCACGACTGGAATCCTTGGTTCCGTTGCAGGCGATGATTCTGTCTGACACGCTTCAGGTTGTGCTGATCCCAACGAAATATAAACATAGGGCGTCCTTGGCCGCCGAGGGGGAACTAATGTAAATCCATCCGGCAGGATAATGGGCTGAACACTTCTGCTGGACTGGGGCGCACGACCTCTTCCTCGACCTCGGCTGCGGCCTCGGCCTCGACCACGACCGGCGTTCACGACATTGACAGTCCTTGGTTGTGCATAGTCATATTCATATGTGTTCACCTCTTCTTCACGTTCGGCCAAAACTGAGAAGGAATTTGCCCCGATGTAATTTACATGCTCGGGAAGAGGATTGCTCTTAACATTTGGGGCAGTTGCAGGCGCAGAGAATGTAATAGCCCCTTCATCTAGCAGGTTCTGAATCTTGAACTTCAGAGCAATACAGTCCTTGGTGTCGTGCCCCGTTGCTCCCGAATGATACTGGCACACCGCCTTGGGGTTGTATCCGAACGAGGAGGGGTTGGTTGCTTTGGCTTCAACGGGCTTGATGAAACCCATGTCCCTCAATCGGACAAACATAACATCCATGGGATCGGGCGTTGGGGTCAAGTCCTCTAGCCTCCGTCGTGAACGCTCCATTTGTGCAGGCCTTGGCTGCTGTTGTCCCGCCATGTTGACTGGGGGTCTAAAACGAGTTGTTGCCGGGGCTGGGGGCCTGAGCGCGGCTGCGATATACGTCCTTGGCGCGTACGAGGTCGGGGGCGGTGTTGCCCTCATCGACTGCCTGTTCTGTTCAGCAGTTGCAATTAGCTCCTTGGGCCTAGGCTTCACTGCCGGTTTTGCTGAAGGGGAAGGGATTAGCCCTTCTCGATTTACCCCGTCAAGTTTGTCCGCATTGATGACTGCTTGAGCGAAGGTGGAGAATGTTTGCCCGATCATGTTGGGCATGTACTCACGGGGAAGCAGCTGGAGGAATTCGTCGATAAGTTCCCTTTCTGTAAGCGCCGGCTTTATCTGAGACGCGACATGCCTGAACCGGTAGGCAAACTGTTTAACGTCTTCGGTGCGGTATCTCTTCAATTTCCGCAAATCCGAGATTGTAGGCGCCATCTCAACATTAAAGCTGTAGTAGTTGAGGAAGTCAAGGGCCAAGTCTTTGAATGTTGTGTACTGGCTAACATCCTTGGTGTAGTACCAGTGTAGCGCTGATTCCGCCAAACTCTCTTGGAACATGGCGATGCGAAACTTATCGTCTGCTGGATATACTGCCATCTTGTGGCAGAAGTGCTTGAGATGTAATTCCGGGCAGCCGTTCCCACGGAATTTCTCAAATTCGGGCATCTTGAACTTTGGCGGGACTTGAATCTGAGGGATCTGGTAGTTGGCGTACTCCCAATTGTGTGCCCGATGCCCCTGGATGGCGTTCAGGTGCTCTTCCAACTTTGCCATGCGGCGAGCCTCTTCTTGCTGCATTGAGGCAATCCTAGCCTCGAGCCTTGTCTCGAAAGCGCTGGTCTGTTGTTGCTCGCCAAATAACTCATCGACGATCGCTGCGTTACGAGTTCGTGGGCTTGGCAAGGCTGGTTCCACATGCGGAACTGAGGGGGTGGCAATCGGCTGGGAAATTCTGAAAGCGGGAGGTGTGAAGGTTGTTTGAGGGTAGGGAGTTGGCCCGGTTGTTTGAGTATGGGTGTGGGGAGTTGGCCCGTACGACATTGGGAGGTAGGGCATTGGCCCTCGGGATGTTGGTTGAGGGTAGTATGGAGGCAGATATGGCTGAGACATGGGAAGGGAAAGGGGTGGCGCGTTCATGTATGGGTTAGATAAAGGTGCTACACTTGTGGAGGTAGCGGATCCGGGCATGACCGGATTATAGGGAGGTAGAGTGTTTGGTGGAGTGTTTAGGTTATAAAGGAATGGGTATGTTGATGTTTGGGGTCCTGGCATGACAGGAGGAAGGTGGGGGTTTTGGGAGGTGGCAGGAGCAGGGGTGGCTGCTAGCTGTCGTTGGAGAAGCTCAGCCATCATCGTCTTCAAAGAAGAGAGCTCGGCTGTGAGAGACTCTACCTTGTCTCCCAGTGAAGGAGGGCCGGCGCCTTGGGCCAGTATGTTTGAGGTGGAATTGGGGGGAGCTGCCGCCAGTAGAGCAGCTGACGATATCACCGACGGCGCTGTTGACGCAACCAGCGGTGGGACGTACATCGGTGAGGTCCTCCCATCTGAGGGTTGTCCGGTAGTGAGGATAGTCTGGGGCAACGATGGGAAGGCAAACATTGGGAAAGGTGAGGCAGCTTCCATTGCGGCCGAGAAGTCAATGGCGGCGGGCGATGGGTCGGCAATGGTGACTCCGGTAGCCGGGGCCATCTCTTCTTCCGCTGCCGGAGACAGGACCATGGGAGTCAGCGCTTGTCCTGCCGAAGCTTCGGCCATCACTGCTTGGATGGCACGATATTTGGGGCGCTTTCGGTATGGAGCTATTGCTCAGTACCTTGTCGCAAAACAAAGGAAAATCCGATCAGCATCAAGCAGTGATACCATGGATGCATGACATGTAGTGATGCATGATGCGTCTAATGTAGGGATCGGATTGTTCTCACTTGAATTTAACCCCAAAAGAAACGAATTAGATAGGAACCAACAAGTTCAACATCTTCGTAAAAGTTAAAATACAATCAACTGAAATGAAAGATAGAATGGGTTCGTAGGCCCGATAGCTGCATGACGACGCCGTCGATCAGGTGCGATCCCACTGAGCGTGACGCTTCCTCCAAAAGCGCTGGGACTGAGCTGTGCGATCCTCCTCCTCGGGTTCTGGTGGAAGCTCGCAGATTTCCTCCGTGAGGGTCATCCATGTGCGGGAGATGTGCGCGATCACCCTCTGGAGTGCCGTCCTGATCACTTTGTCGTCGAGGCTGAGCGGTCGGAAGAGCTGCTGTGGAGGTGCTCTGGTTCTCGGAGTCAATCCCAGCTGGTGTCGGACTTGAAATGGCGCGTAGTAGGAAGTGCCTCCGAACCCCATGATTGGAATGAAGTATCCGTCCGTCGAGGAAGTGATGGCATCATCCGTGTCGAAGCAGGGGGCTCTCTGATAGAAGTCGGCAGGCTCCAGAGAACGAAATAGAGCGTCGACTCCAACAAAGGTGCGTATGGGAAGGCGGGCACGCCCCACGATGCGGGCCAGCAATCCCGGTGTGTGCTCTCTTGTGAAGGCTTCTCCTGTGATCCCAAGATGTGTGTAGAACCACACCTGCAATAGGGCTGGACAGAAGGTCATCCGGTGGTTGTGAACTCCTCGCCTGGCTTCACGCGCAATGTTGGTGAGGCTGAAGTTGGTTTCTCCAATCAGGTTGGGCAGGAAAGGAGCGCCTTCCAAAATGGCTTTGGTGATGTAGACGGCTCGTCTGTTGATTGTCTTCTCATTCTGCGGGTACAGTATCGTCCCGACGAATAACAGGATGAACGCTCGTGCCGATCCTTGCCCTTCTCCCATGCGTGGGTTGTACGGCGTCAGTTGCAGATCGATGATGCCATTCACGCTGATGTCTCCTTGGGAATGGAACAGTCCGGGTACACTTGCTGACGGGATTTGGAGAAGCCTCGCTATGTATTCCTTCGGCTTGTCGATCCGAGGTAAGGGCAGTATTCCCGTGCGGTGGGGCATCTCAGCAAGGTTGATGTACTCTTCGTAGAGTGGCGCCAGCTTCAAATCCCCGAAGCGGAAGACGAAGGAATCCGGATCCCAGCGCCCCACTAGGTTCTGCAGGAGAGCCCAATCCAACTCCAAGTGAATGAGGTGGAAGAGCCCCTTGAGCTTGGACTGCATGAATTCGAGCTCGGATGGCCTCAGCAGCGGCAACCACTGGTGGAGGTGATAGGCGTTAGGCATGTTCTTCTGTCGCAATGCGATGGGCTCCATGAAGTCTTTCTGCATAATAGGGTGTCAATCCAGGATGATAACATTCCAATCCCTAACCCTAGTATGGTATGATTCCGCACGCAATTTGTGCAATC
Organism: Melastoma candidum; assembly: GCA_023653495.1. Lineage (NCBI taxonomy): Eukaryota > Viridiplantae > Streptophyta > Magnoliopsida > Myrtales > Melastomataceae > Melastoma > Melastoma candidum. The sequence goes on along the minus strand of CM042891.1, from coordinate 4,126,307 downwards.
GTGTTCAAGTAAAATAGAATGTATGGTATTACAAGAAAAATCGTGAATTGAAATGCATTCACGCGATCATGAGTATGAATGTATTAAAGCGGTAAAAGGAGTTAGGGAAGGGAGAAAAGGAATTTGGAACCCCCCGTGACCAACCCAAACCGCTGCAAAATGAACAGAGTTAGTGTCACGGTTTATCGCATACAACACATACCTGAACCTGTCCCTACACGAGTAGCAGTCACTTAGTAACAAGCAAATGAACGTGCGGCGTCTGGTACCTGTGGTGGGCAAGCAATTCTAGACTCGGATGAAGGTTTCTAAGACCTCCCTCGGACTAAGGGAGGCGGGTCCCGGTCCATAGCCTACAAGCCGCAGGAAGCAGCGAGGCCGTGCCTTTCGGTGACCCCCTAAAGATCCTAGTCCCGGGTATAGGGACTTACCTATGTATGCCTAATAAAGCGGTAAACAAACACAGGTAGGAGATCATATAAAGGGCACCAAGCCAATCAATTACATGCGAAAACAAATAACTACCCTCCGCATGTGGTTTGTAAAAGGTTTTCGGTAGGAATCCACATGCGGAGTATCCCCAGCGGAGTCGCCATCCGGGATGTACGCGCGCCCTCCGGCCTAGCACGCGCGCGGCGGCTCGGGCAACCCGAGGATCCGAGCCCGCTCCCCCGAGGCCCAGTCCGGTCGATGTTCCGGCTCGAACGCCGGACGCTGCGGGACGTTTCGCCAACCGTCTCCAGTTCCCTGGAGGCGGCGAGTGAAAGGCTGCGTTAAGGCCTCGCTCGCGAATTTCGGGGAGGGCCCAAGGAGCGGCTCGAGTAGCCGTTGCCTCACCCCAAATGGCTCCGAAAAAAGGGTAGTGGGGTTTAGTTTTACTTTGGAAAACTTTTGTTCGGAGTCGCCACCGACTTAGTTTAAAAATGTGATTTTAAGTCGGAAAAATCAGAGTCTGGGTTCGGGGATTCCTATTTACTAACCTTTGTATTCTAAAACATGCGAAAGGGTGGCGATTTGTCCAAAAAAAAGTTTAACTTTTGATTGACGGGTGTTGGGCCCGATCCGGGAGTAGGCCGGACTTTTATCGACGTTTTAACGGGCGTTGGACCCGAGTTTAGGTTGGTTTGATTAAAACCAAGCATGCGACGTAAAACTTAAAGCCTAAGCATACGCGCAATCACAAGCAATTATTTAGATCAAAAGAGCGGGAAGGGCGGTGATTACGGGCCTATACACTTGGGCCCGCAATCCGTTACAAGTGGGTTTAAAGAAAATTCGGGGAGGCCCGCACCTCCCCTTTGTACCTTTGATTGAAGGTTGGGGCCGCTTTAAATCTTCGAGCCCGCGGTTTTTAGGCCGGGGTAGATCCACGCGGTTTGATACACGCGCCTTCGAGTTAATCTTCGAAATTGTTCGGGTTGATCTTCGAGGATTAAGTGCTCGATGTATATGCAAAGAAAACAAAGAAGTGGTCAGAAAGTCCTAATTTAAATCGAAGTAAACAATTAGGACTTAATGAAATAAGAGCGATACTTACGGGGCGTTGTGAGCCCGTTGATGTCGATCGTCCGCGTCGTCGGAGGATGCATTCCCTAGTAATAATTCCTCGGTGTTTTACATGTAAAACAGGAGGATGTCAATGTCATGCTGAGGGTATCGATCAAATTCAAATGGAATTTAATTGAATTGAGAAATGTAAGGCTTGTCTTGCTGTTTTAGTCGAAGATGCCCACTTGTTGTAAAATCTTCGAAAATGTCCGAGAAGTTTGACCGTGTTTTACATGCAAAATCAACAAAGAGAAAGGTTAATAACATTCATAACATGTTAATTTTATGTAAAGAAATAAGAATAACGGTCATACTAATCTCATAAAGAATTTAAAACTTTGACAAACAAAACAAAACAAAAAAAACAAACGTGTTTAATTGAAATTTCAAATGGGTCTTTTCCCGATTGTCAAAAGTCTAAAATGTCAAAATATGAATAATACTTAGAGAAATAAGGCAAACGATTAAATTAGACTAACAACCATTCAGACGAAATAATGATAATAAATAAAAATAGATAAAAGTGTTTTTACCTTTCTGATTGACGTCCCATCTCTTTTGCAGCGAGACACGCGCAAAGCCAAATTGAAATGGCTTGACTCCTGGAAGGAGAACTCCCGAGATTGCCGAGATGTCGCATGAAGACTTCAGTGCCACCGAGACATTTCTGGGGAGGAAGACCCATCTCGGGGACTTCAAATCTGCCGAGCAATCGAGGCTCCACCATGGCTATTGTGGTTAAAGTCGCCTGGGTCGGCCGTGGGTTCGTTGGAATGCAGGGACGGGGCTGAGTGGGAGAGAGCGTCGAGGATGGAGACCTCCGAGGCTGCTGGAGACGTCACTGGAGAAGAGGATCTGCCCCGAAACTCCAGATCTACTGAGGGTTCTAGTTTCCGGGAGTCGCCGGGGACGTCACTGGAGAAGAGGATCTGCCCCGAAACTCCAGATCTACTGAGGGTTCTAGTTTCCGGGAGTCGCGGCCACTTGGATTCGCCGTGGGTTCGTCCGGGGATTTTCCAGCTCGCTGGGGAGGTGAGATCGGGGCTGCCATGCTCGTCGGAGGGACGCCCGGGACGGGCTGCGGCTGGAGGACGCCGGGGGATGTGAGCGGGCTGTGTTGGGTCGCCATCGAAGTTGATGTCGCCGGAGTCGGGTCACCGCTGGGGTTCTGGATGTGTCGAGATGCGCCGGATTGTGAGTCGCGGCCAGGGGCTGATCGTTGCTGGGCTTAGGAGTGCGTTGGGAAGAAGGAACTCCGTCGTGGGTGGCCGGGGAGACCTCGACCTGCTGCTGCAAAGAGGGAGGACGGGATCCGGGGCCACCGCTGCGGCTGGGTCCAGGAACGCTGGGGGGTGAGTTCGCCGTCTTCAGCCTTGGTTCTGGGCGAGGATCTTGGGCGCGAGTTGCTGGGGGACGACCGGATCTGGAGGATCGCTGCCGCTGTGGTCGAGGAACTTGGGGAGAAGGGTGGTTGGCTCGCCACCACCGGATCGAGGGTGGCCGTCAGGAGGCGTCCGGGGAAGTCGTTCCTGTGAGCGTTGTCGGAGTGCGGCAACTGGATGAAGAGGAAACTTCAAGGTACGTCGATATTTGGATCTCGCTCCTGAAGATGCTGGAAGGAGAGTGGTCGCTCCAATGAGTTCTGAGGAGGGCCGGGGAGGCGAGTTCTCCATCGTCGACCTTCGATTCTGGGAAAGGGGGGGCCGTCTTGGAGCTTGGTTGCAGACGTCGCATGGGAGGAGAAAGAAACAGGTGAAGTCTACGGGAAACCAAGATTAGAGCTGAAATGCCTGACCTCAGATTGGGGATGCCGTTTGCGATTATTGAGGTTGAAGGAGAAGCCGCCTTGGGGGCGCTGATTGTTGGTGGCTGGGGAATGCCGGGGGCCGGATTTGGGGACGGAGGCCGTCGGGATGATCGCGGCAGCGGGGAATCGCCATGGGATCGAACTTGGGAAAATCCGCTGGAGCATCGTTGGGCCGCTGTTGGTTGTATCGAGGGACTGAGGTGGGGAGTAAGCTGAAGGAGGAGGACTCTCGTGGGGCTGGAACCTGGCGCGTTTGCGTAGGCACCGGAAGAAAATGGGTCTGCTGCCAGATTTGGAGGTGACCATCGCTGGGGGAGGCGTGTTTCTTCTGGTTGTTGAACTTGACGACAACAAAAGGGGTTGGAATTTCTTAGGTCGTCCTTGGGGAGGAGGTTTATGGCTGCTCCAGGGTGATGACTACTACTGGTCGTGAGGAGCAAAATCGCCGCCTACCACTGCTGGTTTTAGGGACACAAAGGGAAGGCGGGTCTACCGCTTTGACTTGAAGACGACCCTACACATGGAACACAACATATCAAAATTAACAAGCAAGCTTCTCGCATTGCGGGTGTGCATCCGCGAGGAGCCTAGCAACTGTCTCTCATCAACAGCGGACGACTGAGGTTGGCTAAGTCATCAAGAGAGGGAATGGGCGTCCGTTGTCGGAGGGAACGGCTGATGAAGCAGGAGTCGTCGTTGAAGGCTAATATTGCTGTCTGTCGCGCTTGGGGATGCTGAAGCTTGCTGCAGCTTGAGGTACGGCGTGTCCCGACTGTCTTCGTTGAACCTTTTCCTTGGGTTGGTCGTCGGGGGTGTCCTTGCATCACTGATCCATCCTTACCTTGGTTAGGGGGGTGTCGAAGGATTGCCTTGGAGGAGATGCCGGTCGTCCAAGAGAATATGGAGGTTCTGGGATGAGGGGCTGGAGAGCCTCTGGTTCTGTCCTCTGCCTCTCTTGTATAGAGGACGTCGCCCCTTATCCTCTTCATCGCGGCACCCGCTTCAAGGAGCAGGGTAGGCCGTTGTCACGGCTACCTTCTGTTAGGGGGGTGACGACTTCTACGAGCGGCTACGTCTCGTCCCCAGTCTGATTTCCACTCTCCTTTTTCTTCTTTTTCTTTCAGGCGCGGGTGGGAGGCGTCCCCGGGTGGTCTTGAGTTGCATTCCCTGGGGGAACGCAGGAGTAGTCTGTCTCCCTGCTTTCATCATTTTCTTATTTTTTTTTTTTACTTTTTTCTATATTTTATTTCTTTTGTAAAATTCAGATTGAGTGTGTGAATTCTGTTAATTCTTCAAATTGGTCCGATTCGGATAATTGCAAATCAGTCCTCAAATTTTCAAGGTGACTTTCAAACGGGTCCGGAACTAATCGTATATCGACCGGTTCCATTCGGATGATACACAGTTTGGGGGATCTACATCCATAAACAGATAGGAGAGGCACTACCAACCATTTCTTCGGGTTGCAATCTCTCTTATTCGTCGAACAAGACCAGTGACTGGATCTGTAAAGATCTTGATCTCCAAGTTCTCCTCCAAGTACAATATTGCATTTCACCAGTTGCAGAAAGAGATGATCACAAAAATCCCGCAAAAAGAATCCCATTTGACAGAGATCGTGCTACCGAAGTCATGTCTTCTTGAGGGATTTTTTTGTCGTAGCCTACGGTTCGGTCTGGCAAGGCCAAAGATGCTGGCCTTATTGAATTCCCAGTAACGTATGTGCGAGACTACTTATGATGTTAAGGCTTCTGTTTGTCGTTTATGCAGGTGAAGTTATATTCTCTTTCTCGGGTGATTGTTACCTCATAGTTTCTTCGTATTGTGTTCAGGTGTCTCAGTTGCCTGGAAATTACTCTGAGGAGTGTTGTGTTCGCTCACTAGGTGTGAATGGCAAATCTAAGAAGCCTGGAGTCTATAACTATTCTAGTAAGATTGATAATGCTAGACTTGAAGCCAAAGGCAGTACCGTAATATCTACATTCGCAAATCAGAGAAGGTGGCAGACAAAGATTTTGGATAACGAATGTTTTCATGTAACCCTTTTTCGGGTCTCTGTGCCTTCACAATAGTAGGTTCCTGCTAAGGGTGATGACTTATCCAGGTCTCCTGTCACTCTGGAAAGGGAGTTGCGGAAGAGAACTTCAAAGATGCCGGATCAACATATGATAGATGCAGAGGAGGTATCCTCCTGATTCCGTCGATTTGATCTCGACATTTTTCTCATTTTCTTTTCTGTAACTTCTTTAAAGATCTGTTCGATTATTCTTTTCCCTTTTTCTTTCCGTAAATTCTCTTTTACAATCAGGCATACAGTGGTTCGACAGTGGATAAGAAGGGTCAACCATCAGTTTGGTTTCCAAAGTTTGGAGTCCCCGCTGTTGGAAGGGGGACGCAGCAGAAACACACGGAGGAGCCAGGCAGAGTCTGTCGGGAAACATGTAACCTAAGGAGGTCCCTGATATATCCCTTTAGTGCGATCGCCAGCCGGCACTCTCGCCTGACTTCTGGTAGTAAAAAGAGATGCTGCCGCCACTTCATGTCTCCTTGACATAGTGGAGAGTTTCCATATATTCTTCCTGTTCCTTTTTATTTTATGAGTAAAAGCATACAGTTAGTCCGTGTCCTGAAAGGTCATTTGGAAGGCCCGGCCCGTATCGACCCCGACCGTTTGGTTCAAACAAAGGAAAAGGATCACAAGCTGGCTGCGTGCCGGCTCAAGGAAACCGAGCCGAATTAAAGCCCCGGCTTCTATGGGTTGGCGGGGGCTTAGCAAGCCAAGCCCAAGCCGTGAGCTGACCTAAGGTCTCCTGGGGTTGGGTCAGCTCTGTCCTAAAATGCGTCTGTGAATCAGCGGCGGCTCCTCTCTCTTCATCCCCCCCCCCCCCCTAATTATCTCCCTCATTTGGAGCTGATCAGCGCTCTCTTCGCTCTCTCCGTCTCCCGACCGGCTTGTAAGAGAACCAAAAAAAAAAAAAAAAAAAAATTGAGAGGGAAAAAGCTCAGGGCTTTGCCTCTCCTTCACCTCCAACGTCCCCTTTCTTTCTTTCTTTCCCTCCATGACAAAGGTTCAATCTTGTCTCCTTTTTGTTCCACTCTCTTCTGATTTTTAGGGAAGAAGTAAAAAGGGCAGTCATTTTTCTTCTTCTTCTTCTTCTTCTTCTGGGGTTGTGGGTAGCGGGGGAGTATGGGGGGAAAGACCCCTTTCATTTGATCTGGTTCCCCCTGATCGAGTTGAATTCTTTTATTTTTTGAGGCTGTTCTGTTCTGATGGTGGGTGTCCATTCTTAGATCTCCCACCCAATACCCCTTATGTAAGTTTTTTTTTTCCTTTTTTTATGTGTATATTAGAATTTGTGTGGGAGTTATGGATTGGACGGATGGATGTTTTTAGTTTGGGTTGAAGGGTTGAGTAGGATCAGTGAAGGCGAAGGGGATGGATTGGACCGCAACTAATGCTTACAAGTCCTGCAAAGGTACTTTGCTTCTTGTTCTTCTGCATTTCCTGTTGTTGTGGAACTGGGCTGGCGGTTGTTACACGGTTCTAGTTGATGAAGGGAATCTTATCCAGGATAAAGGAAATTTTCAAGTGCTTGCATTGCAAGAAAAGTCGAGTGGGCGTTTGTGTTAGGTAGGCTAGCTGTGAGGCTCGAGTTATTGGATATCACTGCTTGTAGAATGGAGATGGTATTGGTCAATCAGACAGGTTAATTGAAATTCCAGAAATGGTTATGTATCTAGAGCTATCCATTAAGCTATGCGTTGAAATCTGGAAATAGACAAATCTTGAACAACCTACATGTTTGATCGGGTTGCTGCTCGGCCTACCTTGCATAGCATCGATTAATATTCTTCTATCTTGAACTGCTTAAGTTTTGGCTTGACATAATGAGTTTTTCTTCTACTGGGAGTAGATTTGGAACCTGATATGACACTTATCCCAACTGTTGATGGGAACGGTATAGAGATAGCGCTGGGTTCTTCAGACAAGACACATCCTTCCTCCAAGCATAGGAAGAAAACCATGACATCGATGTATCTCAAGTATTTTGAGAATGCTCCTGATGGGAAAAGCCGAAGTTGCAGATTCTGCGGGCAGAACTACTCTATTGCGACTGCAACGGGTAATTGTCATGCGTATTGGTTTATTTCCTTTGACGGGACATAACAACTCGTAGTATGGGAGATGCCACGAATAAACTGCAACATAACATGATTTGATGATGGTTTTATCCTTGGAGTTAAACTTCTGGTAAATCTGTTTCATTTTAAGTAAGGCATGATTTGCTCGATGTCATGTCGATTAATTAACTTACATTCACATGTAGCCTGTCAATTTGGGTCCAGGAAACTTGGGGAGGCACCTTAGTAGTCGGCATCCCGGTTATGAGAAGACGGGTGATGATGCTCATCTTGTCCCAGCCCCTCTATCTGCTGTAACCATTGTGAAGAAGCCTCAGTCCCAGGGCAAGGTTCCAGCACAAGTACATGCTCATACACAGGCACAGGCAATTGCTAATGCACAGTCATCATGCCGGGTGGATTATGACCATCTAAATTGGCTTGTCATCAAGTGGCTGATATCAGCAGCACTACCCATCTCTACTGTGGAGGAGAAGTCCCTTATGAATTCCTATAGATTCTTGAACCCCTCCGTAAATATGTGGCAAGGGGAGAAGTACACGGCAGTAGTACTCGAAGTTTTCAGGAGCATGCAAGATGACGTGAGGGACGTCTTACGGCATGTTTCTTCCAAGGTCTCGATAACCCTAGAACTGTGGAATTCTTATGAAAAAATGCTTTTCATGAGCATCACGGGCCATTGGATTGACGAGAACTGGTCTTGTCGGAAGATGCTCCTCGATATCTGTCGCGTCCCCCATCCTTGTGGGGGTGCTGAGATCTATCTCTTGATGGAGAGGTGTCTCAAGATGTATGATCTAGAAGATAGGATCCTGACGTGTACCCATGATAATAGTCAGAATGCTGTGCATGCCTGTCAGACCTTGAAAGAGGACTTGGACGACCGTAGAGGTGGTCCTTTCTGCTACATACCCTGTGCTGCCAGCACTTTGAATTTTATGATTGACGATGCATTGAGGACGATGAGGCCAATCATTGCTAAAGCTCGGGAATTTGTTCTGGAATTGAATGGATCTACGATGATGATGGATGATTTTACCCAGTTTGCGGCCACTTACCAGGAAGGAAGCTGGAAACTACCGCTGGATGCATCCTCTCGATGGAACGGCTGTTATCAGATGCTCGATATCATCCGAAAGGTACTTATTTCATGCTCTGCCAGAATAAAACATGAAAATGAACGATGTTGAAAGAATGTTTTTCCATTGTCTGTCGGGTATGTACAAGACAGGCCAGCAGGTCGATGGAAGCTGTGAGCAGAAAGTACGATGAAACCCTTGGAAGCAGAGTCCTCCTTGGATCAATGGAGAAGAATGCAGCCAACGTTGTGCACACGTATCTGGAGCCTTTCCACAAGACCACAACAAATCTCTCTTCGATGAAGGTTTCTACTTTAGGGCTGGTACTCTTCTTCATGGAACATGTATCCGAGATGATCTCCACATGCAGGGATTCACATCACCACCCAGAATGGCTTAAAAATGCAGCAGAAGAAATGGCAAAGAAGTCGAGAAGTTACAGCAACCAGGTCTGTAATGATTTTGCGTACACGACAGCTATATTGGACCCTCGGATAAAGAACGAGTTGATCCCAGAGAGCATGAACATGGACAACTATTTGGAAGAAGCGAGGGCTCATTTCATGCGGAATTACTCCGGTAGTCCGTTCCCATCAATCGGCGGCACGTATGCTGCTCAGGAGATCGATGATGACGGAGGCGTTTCATTCGTAGAGGAGATTGCTCGGAAAAAGCGGAGGGTGAACCTGAGTAACAATTTGGCCGATGAGCTGACTCAGTATCTCACAGAATCTCCTGCACCGATATCGACAGATGTCCTGGAATGGTGGAAGTTAAACAGCATCCGATATCCACGGCTATGTCTCATGGCCAGGGATTATCTGGCCACGCAGGCGAACGCAGCATCCCCGGAGGAAATCTTCAGCTGTAAAGGCGAGGAGGTCGAGAAGAACAGGTTCTGCATGCCGCGAGAATGTGCCCAGGTCCTTCTTTGTATCAAGTCATGGACACAAAACGGATTGAAGTTGAAGTACAAGTCGACGGAAATCGACTTCGACAGATTGATGGATGTGGCTTCCGCAGCTTGGGCAGAATGCGGTGCCTCCAGTAATAACAAGAAACAGAAATCGATGGACAAGCCCCATTAACTGCGAAAACCTGAATCTGTAGCTGACTCGTTAATGTAAGCTTAATCAATCTGCTAGTTTTGATGAAGTTCTGCTAAGGTGTGGCTCAAACATCCATTGGAGTCGATGCATCGCGAGCACAGGGATCTCTCCAGAGATCTAGACTCCTCCGTATTCATCCCCGACTTCCTAGTAGAGTCAGTCGTTTCGCCAAATGGGAAAGTGAGCTCAGTCCGAGTTGGGTAGTTGCCGCCTCTAATCTGATTTGTTATTTACCCCTACTTACATCACACAGTGCTTGAAGCTTTGTTCAATTAAGTAAAACGTCAAGCCAAGGTTGACGAAGTCCACACCCACCCTTCGGACAACCTCATCTCGAAAGTCGAAGTCAACCCTCACGAGCTTTCTTAAAGGGTCAATTGACCTGACGACGATGTCTGCTAGACCGACACCAAGCAGTTGTTTCTATCTTTCCATCAAGTCCTACTATTCAACATAAATCTGTTCTTTAAGAATTCGATTCGAAATCTTTGTTTCTTGTCTGCTTTCATTTTGATCGCGTTTTCCAGCTTTCTTTATTATAGAACTAACTAAGTTGGGTTAAAGAGTCCGTCTTTAGTCTTGCCCCGGTCGACTAAATCGCGATTTTTCTACTAATGCATGCTCTAGACTCGGTCATTATGTGATCGCTATAATAAACCTCAACCTCCTAACTACTAAATAAACTATTCCATGCTTGTGATTTCAGACAAGAGTTCAATCCACGAAATGATCACAGACATAAACACCGGTAGCAGAGTACTTCCCCCCCCAAAAGGCACGTGACATTGCACGTGATGTGAATGTATGTCCCTCGGGTTCAGGCACGGACCTGGCTGTCGTCACGCCTGGCCAGGTAACCCGGGAGGGGGCTTGCGCGGGGTGACCTGAGGGGCACGTGATCGAGCTGCTTCCCGTTCTCGTCATAGTAGATCACCCCGGCGAAGTTCAGGGGCTGGCACTTGTCTCCCATCAGGATCGTCCTCTGCCACACCCCGCCTTTCCCGAAGTCGAACTCGAATTCCTCATGCTTGTGATCCTCCTCTTCTCCGTTCCATGTCCCCTTCCCCTGCCCCTTCCGGCCATGCGTCACCAGGCCCATCGCCTTGCTGCTTATGTTAGATAGGAGACGCTTCGTGGGCCTTCTTACCTTCTTACTCGGGGAGCCAGGGGAACCTCCCGAGCTGCTGCTCCACTCGCAGTGGTCCTTGGCAGTCATCTTCCTGATTGCCACGGCCTGCGTGGCCTTCCTGGCCCATTGACTCAACGTGGCCGATAGGGACAGCACCACGGCCTGAGCCACATGCCTCGGGGACTGGGGGATGGGCTCCTCGTGGTGGCGGTGAGGTGACGGGTGGTGCGACCTCATGGTGGAGTTTGCTGTTGGTGGTGGTGGTGAATTAATTCCCAAGGCGTGAATCGAGAATGGGAAAGGGAAGTTATCGATCTTCCTTTTTATAGCAAGGATTAAGGTGACCGGCAGTATCCGGTATTCTGGGTGTGTTGACTTGTTTATATATTTGTGTTATATTGTTTCCAATCCATTTTTATGACCAAGTCCACTTGATTTCAGATGCAAAAATGGAGAAGTCTCGCTTGTAGAAATTTAGGACACGTACAACAAAACATGTCGCCCTCAAGAAACTTCACAAACTTCATTTCAACTTCTTACACGAAATCAAATATTACCTTTTTGGCTTTTGGTGGACGGGGTGAATTAGTGTTAATTACCAAATTCGGATTTTAACACTTTTTCGTTTTACCCCGCAGCGGAAAGGAAGCTTCTGTCAAACAGAATCGTAGATAGGTTTCTGTACAACAGAACGTTCGAGTGTGTTCGCAATTTGTTTGATTGGACACAAGGATTTTTATAGTGGTTCAGCAAATTGCTTACGTCAACTCTTCACCCAGATATTTGGATGGTTTCCACTCAAATGTATCTCAGTACAAGTTGCACAAATGATATCAACTAAAAGTAGACCCGAAGGTTCTGTACAATAGAGGTTTGAGTGGCAGAACCCAGACCAGAAGGTTCTGTACCGTAGAGGCTTGTTACGTAGCACAAACACTAAGGTTCTGTACTATAGTAACTAAGGCTCAATACAGACCAAAAGGTTCTGTATCGTAGAAAGTAAGGCACAACACAGACCAGAAGGTTCTGTGTCGAAGAAGGTAAGCACGACACTGACCAGAAGGTTCTGTGTCAGATGTGTTAATCTTCTATAGCACAGATCAAGAGATTCTGTACTGTAAGCGTCAACCTTCTATAGAACAGATCCAAAGACTCTGTCTTACAGAAAGTGTTGCACGGACCGTAAGGTTCTGTACCAAGAGTGTCAATCCACAACAGAAGGTTCTGTATAGGAAATGACTTAATTATAAAACATAGATCTGAAAGATTCTATGTCAAGAGTTGTCGATCTTCTACTAAACAGACCATAATGTTCTGTAGCAAAAGTGACAAAGAAAATGTATGCACAGACTGTAGAGTTCTGTGCTACAGAGAGTTGCACACGTGAGTGTGACTATCAAAGATAACCAAATGCGCAATCCTCTCAAGGATACGACTTCGTGGCGTACCCCACGCGAGCACGTAGTGAACCCTACGCAAGCGAACAACGACCTCTGTTCAAGGATGGATTTTCCCTCCGGCGGCTCTACACGACCTGCACGATCTCCTCGAGATAGCGACTATGTGGCGTACCCCACACAAGCACGTAGCATACCCTACGCAAGCACGCAGCAGACCCTGCGCAAGCACGCGGCAAACCCCACGCAAGCAGACGGCAGCCTCCGTCCTAGGTTCCTGCACACAGAGCTCTACACAACAGAAGCTGGCTAGTCCCTCACCTTCTGTGCTCCCGAGGTTCAGCCCTTCCTCCGGCCCGCTGCACGTTGCCCACGTACACACGCTTCCAACTACTTCTCCTGCAGCTTCCAACCGAGTCCCTCGAGCCCCCGAGTCACTCTCCCAGAAGGCTTCACCAACGATGCAGCCGTCCGTCGCTAGTGCTCCTCGTGTGACTAACTCAAACGAATGAAAGAATGAAAGAACTAAAGCTCACGCTTTCAGTCAGAAAAGAACTAGTAATTATTTTCTTTTTTTTTTTAGAAGGCGTGGCCCTTTTATACACAAAGTTCAAAGAAGAAAATGCAAAAAGAAAAAGATAAATTAATAATCTGCAAAATAAGAAATTAAAGGTTAGTAAACAAAATGAATAATAACATACACGTTCAAGTATTCAGATAAAAAATAAATCAGAATAAGATCATGATATATTTTCCATGAATAGTGCATCATAGAAGGTATCGCAGAAGGTTCTGCTCGATATCCTTCTCCAGATGGAAATAACCATTGATTTACTTCCATATGGGTAATGATTCATTCCATCCTGATAAAGACACATGTGAGAATGTATCTGGACAGGTGGTGGTGATTTGCAACCAAATAACGGTCATGTAGAGGTCGTAAGAGCTTATAGAAGCCTGTAAACCATTTAGTAGAACATTTCCATATATAGAGAGATACATTTCCTTCTATAAAAATATTATCTCCAATATGATTATTTGGTAACTAAATCAATATGATTCGATCAGATAATCATCTTGATCGATGGGATTGTATTTCATAATTAAATAATCATCAACTAATCATTTAATTACAAAATGTTTCTTACATAAAGCCCTTAATATAAGAAGCTTCTGTAGAATAGAATGTTCGACCTTCTATAGTATAGAGGATCCGGTTCATCATCAAAACCGTCCCAACACATATTCTCTCTCTTTTCACTCAAGCAGATCCCATGATGATCGATTGGTCTGAGCACGTTTTTCGCATCGGTCTAATGTCAAGTGCAAAAATGAATCAAAATCTTCCCCCTTGTGGGGCCATTTCATTGAACTTTTCTGTCTCACTGTGCGAATGAGTCGAGTGGGATTTTTTGTCCTTTGGAACTCCGGTTGAGCCGATTCCCCGTGGACCGGCACAATGCATGCCGAACCTCAACCATTCAACTCTTTTTTTGGGGTTCCTCGTTGTTTCTGAAGGAGGGGTTACAATCTCTATCCTCATTCTCACGTTTTCATCTGTTAATTCTTCACGAGGTTTCGAGCTCCTTTTTTTCGTTCGAAAAATAAAGAAACTCCATCTCGATGAACTTTAATTCATGTACACCGTTCCCACTAGATTATAAAAGAAAATGAAACATCATGTTAATTCGTGCTAACCTACACAGTTTTCTTCATTGTAAAAAGTCCGGCGAATTTGGCCTTTCGGCTCGTAGTTAAGCCTTCTTTAAATGGGGCAAAAAAGAATTCTTCCTTTAACCCGAAAGTTAAACGTCCTAATGATAATCTTAAACGTAACACACTTCGCCGCTTGCGATAAATGATTTGTGGGAAGCAAATCAAAGTCCATTTCGCCTCGTAGTTATTTTATCTTTTAATTTTTGAATCATTGACTTTTTATAGGAGCGTGACATTACGTGACATGCGATTACATTATTATGAATAGATGATCGGTGCGTATTATTGTTATTCTAATCACGATGTGAATCCGGGCGTGACGTGCACTCGGGCGCGTAACTGGCTAGCTTGATTTAATAACCTCTCGTGATGGTGAACCGTTAGAAGCCTAGTCGATACAATAGAAGTTGATTTTTAGCCGATTCTTATATTCACAATCAGCAACCCCGCTCGTCCTAGTTAAATAATATTTCACGTGCAAATCTGGTTACATGAAAAAGCGATGTTACCTTATATAATAACAACAACAATCTTCTTTGATTTCTTTTTACTTATGAGTTGAGCTTCAACTGATGGATTAGCTTGCGATTGTGAAAATGTGAATCATCGTTCGCCGTTGTGGTATTCATCTACGGTTGTCCGCTCGACTTAAACCATCTTTACCTGAAAGTGCCTCCCCAAGCACGCGCCGCCTAAAACTTTGGCTCTCATTGGCAGGGAAAAGACTCCTTGACATGAGGTTCAAGATGCGAGGATTAGTTTCAGTTCAAAAGGGCATCATCATCGCACGCGACGCTCTCTTTGATCAGCCTTCGCGAGGTTTAGTCTTTCCCGACATAACGTTTTGGGCCGGGCCTGTGGGCCGCATTCAGCACACTTATTACAAGGTAACCTAATTAATGTCGCATGAATTATATTATTAAGTCGCCGCGAAGCAGTTGTAACAGACGGGTATGCTTCTATTTAGCGTCCAAGCCACGATTTGCAATGGGAAAAAGCAAATCCAAATTTGTGTGTCCCCTTAATGATTTGGCAGTCACCCCAATATCTCCTTTTTGTGCACATTTCCCTGATTTTAATCCTTAAAGAGAAAGCACGACGCGGCCTTTTTGGACGCATTCTACATTCTCGACGTTCGAATCCAAAGAAAAATGCATTCGTGATGTTTAAATGGGGGTCGATCGTTTCCATCCAACAGGGCGAATGATGTAACATCCTCCTCCCCCTCCTCATGGATGGACATGCAAAAGCTATGGATCCCAGTGATATCTCTTCTAGAAAACAGTGTATATCCTCTTCTCCTTTTTTTCTTGTAATATGGTATGAAAATTTAGTACGACCAGGCTGAGTCTTTTCTTTGAAAGTGAAATTTATTTTAATATGTGCCTGACGGGCGGGATTCACCCGCCAGAAATATGGGATCTTGCAACTGTTGGTTGTGTGCGGTCTCTTCTCTACCCAGAGGGTCATTCATTCATCATCATATTGAATGACAATTCACATATCGATGTGAGTATGTAGGAAGCGGCCAACCTCGTCCCGTGAGGCTACGTTATCCGTAATGTATTAAAATTTTGCCTTTTTTGGTATAAATGTATAAATAAAATTAGTTCTTTTTTTTATACATTACTAATTCAATTAGTATAAATGTACAAAACAATATTATTCCTAGTATATGTTAGTACAAATGTACTAACACAAACAATGTTTAATGTGTATATTTTTGTATATTTCACCGTTTTGTACATTTCTAATAAATTACTATTCGAATTAATACAAATGTATAAAAAAAAGAACTGTTATTCTTAGTACACGCTTGTCCATTTGTACTAATAAGAATAGTAATTATTTTGTATATTTCACTGTTTTATACATTATTAATTTATTACTGTACAAATTAGTACAAATGTACAAATCATGTCCTAGTACACGTTTGTACATTTGTACTAATTCGAATAATAATTTATCAAGAATGTACAAAAATAGTGAAGTGTACAAAAATATCTAAATTGAACATTGTTAGTGTTAGTACATTTATACTAACATGTATTAGAAATAACAATGTTTTCTTTTGAACATATGTATTAATTGGATTAGGAACGTAAAAAATTAATTTTTATTTATACATTTGTACTAAAAAAGGCAAAAATTTAATACATTGCGAATAACATATCCTCACGGGACGACGTTAGCAGCTTCCGAGTACGTATAATATGAACGGAATTTCCTGCGGAAACATCATCATCATACTTGTCAAGAAAAAGTTGTTTTTTTTTTAATCTTGTTGCGAGCATAATTTGAGTAAGGAAAGGGACGTCTCAAAAAACTTTCAAGGAGCTAGCGAACCTTTTGTTGTAGAGGACGTAGCGGTAGAATGTTCATCGAGTTAATAGTGGGTTAGGCATCCACGTGGCAGTCAATCCATGCAGGCCCCCCTCCCCCTCCTAAGAAGAAAACAAGACATCTTCAATCACGTGGGTTACATTTATCTGACGTTTTGATCATGTTAATATAATAACTATATATATTTTAGGGCCGTGTCCGTATTTTAACAGGTCGGGTGTCAGACCGACTGTTGCGCACCCGAACTTTTAGGCATAATCTACCTAACTCTGACAATCTTAGGGTTTTCCTTTATTTCTTATTGTTGCTTTGTTTGCATGATTTTTAAGGAAAAGGGAAATAGAATGACAGTGATTGTTTACGGAGGTAGTGCAAGGGGGGTGGGGGCCCCCGTTTGGTTGTATCCAGACAAGAGGCCCTCCTTTTCTGAAGTTTGGAACTCGTTACAGTGAGACTGACTACCTATACAATTTGATTTCAACCCCAACAGTCTCCCTACATTAGTTTGGAAAATCCCAAGTCATTGGACACCCATTTCCGACAGGAGCACTCCCCACCCGCCCGAAGGCTTCTTTTACTACTTCCCAAGAAGACGACGCCGATACTTAACAAGAGAAAGAAAGGGGTAAGAGACGAGGGTTTCTTCTTCCTCAAACACTTTAGAAGAAGCACACCGCGACGACGATATGCTCTTCTTTTGTTTGCAGCGTCTGTTTTCCATCATGCTCGGATGTGGAAAGGAAGTCCCGTCCGAATTCCATTGTGTCTTCTTTTTTGCTCTCGAGGCCTGCTGATTCCTTGTTCTCTTTAAAGGTAAACTTCCTGGCAGCCACCGTTACTTTCTCCTCCTCATCCTCCTCCTTGTTCGTGCCATTTTCATCATCTTTCTTGTTCTAGCTTTCATTTTCATCATTTATAACCATGTGAGCTTAACCCTGAATAATATAGAAAGGATCCAATATGGGTCATCTTAGCCTAACCATACAGGTCGAACCTTGGACCTTTACCCATGTTTCGCTTGAACTTATATCATGTCAGTCCGTGATCATCTGAGTGGGTGGTTAACTTAGGGGGCAACTATCCTACTCAATAAGCCGTATATGTCTTCCTCTTGAGTAGGAAACGTCATACCTCGCCCATCTTGTTGTGTTCAAATTCTACTCAATATGTAGATGATTTGTAACTCATTGTAATTACGGGAAAAAAAAACTTCACCGAACGAAAAACTTCGAGCCCTTCACTCCATTTACCTGAGTCTTCGTGTTTCCGTACCATTCTTTTATAGGAAATTATCAAAACAGAACATGTCCATTTTGGTATCAGTTCATATAAATAGGCATCGCTTCTTTGCAGTAAACCGAAAGACATCCCCCCACGAATGGGCCTAGGGCCCATCTGGAACATTTCCCCTAGGCCCATATGTTTTGGGCCCAGACAAACTTCACTCCTCCTCGAAAAACATTTAACATATAGTCAGTCATTACGCGTCAGCGCCCCGACAAGTTGGTGAACAACATGTCATGTCACCAGGGGATCACAGAGTTTTGTTCCTTAATGACGTCATTTGGCGAAATATTTCGCCAAATGACGCCATCACTAAAATATTTCGCCAACTAACCCACCAAAGTCGGCCTTTGTAAGACCGACTTCGGTTTTGGGGAATGGAAGTCGGCCTTACAAAGGCCGACTTCACCACACTTAGAAAAAATTTTAGCAAACGAAGTCTGGGATGCTACATGAAGGAAATCGGCCTTTGTAAGGCCGACTTCGGTTTTGGGGAATGAAAGTCGGCCTTACAAAGGCCGACTTCACCACACTTAGAAAAAATTTTAGCAAACGAAGTCTGGGATGCTACATGAAGGAAATCGGCCTTTGTAAGGCCGATTTCCTTCATGCATGTAAGGCCGACTTTCATTCCCCAAAACCGAAGTCGGCCTTACAAAGGCCGATTTCCTTCATGTAGCATCCCATGCTAAAATTTTTTCTAAGTGTGAAGGCCGACTTCCATTCCCCAAAACCGAAGTCGGCCTTACAAAGGCCGACTTCCTTGAGGACCAAAGTCGGCCTTACAAAGGCCGACTTTGGTGGGTTAGTTCGCGAATTATTTTCGTTAGTGTGTCATTTGGCGAAATATTTCGTCAAACGACGTCATTATGGAACAAAATTCGGGGATCACATTGATGTCAGCTTAATATGTCCAAAGCACCGGGGGTGGACAACGTTAGTGTTTCTTTTTCTTTTTGTTTTCCCCTTTTACTTTTTCCCTGATCTAATCGATTTCGAAGGTAGTATCCCAATTCCCACCCCCTCCCATGTTCTTTGTCGCATTCTGTGTCCTTTATAGATGTAATTGTCGTTTCATAATCAAAGTCTGGAAACAACAAAAACCTAAACAAGTCAATTTCAAGCTTAATAAAAAAAATGATTATATGTTTAGTAGAAATGATTGTAAACTTGGAGAAAAAGTACGTGTTGCAATCGAAAGGTATCTTCTTTAACTTAGTCATCAGAATTTTGTTCCTTCGGTATGTTTTCATTTTGTCAAGTAAAACCTGAAAGTAAAAAAGGCCCGAATCTTGTCGTTTTCCCTGTCCTTTTGAAGATGTGAAATCAATATGGAACTTAATCACCAATGTCCATCCCCTTAAATCTTCGTAAAATGAATAAAAACACTAAAAATCCTTTGAAGTTTTTTGTGGATGGATAAGAAAAAATAGGAATATATGTTTATGTACAGAGTAGAAGTTTTTATTTTTGGTAAACTAAAGCGGAAAATTTCTACAAAAAAATTATTTCAAAATTTGTGAAAAGGGCATGTTTTTGGGTGATGGTTGATATTATTATGAGAAACTTATAATCAGAGTATGACTTTCTATATGAATTTCTCTCCCGAATAAAGCCACACATCAAATCATAAAACGGGCAAAAGAAAGAATTGGAAAGGACACTCTCAAAATAACAAACTAGGTAACACTTTGGGTGCCAATTATGCGTGACTTGTCACGCGTGCCGGTCGGTAATACAAGGAGTCAGATTCGAGTGATCCGAATCGCTTCGTCGATGCCATCCAATCGAACTATTGATTCGAGCGTCGAGAAGCTGCAGAAAGATCAACTTCCTAAATTGGTCTGTTCGGGCTCTCATTCTATCTTCTTCAACTCCCAAAGCGATGTACGAAAGGCGAAACATTATCCATGAAACAAAGAGAATAAAAAATAATAATAATCGACTTTAGTGCCTTGGACATTCTGAAACCTATTTCGAAAGCCCATGTGCCAACATGTGGCATTTGCTTCGACTATCATAATTTGTAGCTGTCAACTATGATTAAAAAATGTAAATAAATATTAATTTGTTGATAGCTAAAATAAACTAAAAGCTTCTCAATTGATTTAGCCCATTTATTACGTGAATTGTAGAAGCTCAAGTCCATGTTCATGGGCTTGGATTTAAACAAGATGATGATTTGCTTGATTTGAACAATCTCAAAATGATTAAATGTTTAAAATGAGTTTAATTTAATCATACATTAAATATAATTAAGAAACCCTTAATCCATAACTAATCACCTAAAATGTTTAGGGATGGTTTAAAAATGCTCCTATAAAATTTGATGCAATTGGAAATTAATTTGACTGAAACTTAAAAGGAATACGATGGCTAAATAAAAAATTCCGAAAATCAACTTATTAAAACTTTGATTTAACAACTTGACATTGAAACTACTTTCATGTGTAAAATGATTTTAAGGTGTTGTTTACTTTAAAACTCGATCTTCATCTATGGGGCATCAAATTATATAAAAACAACACTCTACTAGCTCGGGAGTCGCGGGCTTTATCTAGCCTCATCTTGAGTCCCTCGTTCGATCCCGGATTCGAAAATTCGATTCGGGTGTCTACAGATTGTGAGACCTATGCCGGATGCGCACCTAATCTAATGACAATGAATTTCTTGATCGAACTGATAAACTTTTGAAAAGGTCACGTGCCTAATCGGGGTTAAGTAGAAGGAAAAAATTGCTGTGTCCATACGGGTGCTTCTCGTCTTTCTCTTACAAATTTTATTCTTACAGGATTTTCAAATTTTTTTTTTTTTTTTTGCTTGTTTGTCTTTCTTCTTTGTTTTGTTGGGGGTTGTTTTGGGATGCCGACGCTAGGGTTGAATAAGGAGGAGATGAAGAAGGAGATAAGATTTGCAGTGGTGTGGTTTAAATGCAGAAATTCAATGAACCTATCCACATCGTACTTTTTTGGCATCATCGTCATCATCTGCCCTAGAAATTTTTATCGACTTTTTCTAACCCCGCCACGCTCGTATCCCTCGTTTCTTTGGCCCTTTTGTCAGTACTTTTACTACAGTAAGACCTGCCCTTTTTGGCGTTTCTAATGAGTATGAATATGGTTTATTCAGTGGAGAGTTCGCCATCGTCATCCTCTATATTGAGGGTAGGGTTGGGGGTCTTCCGGAACCTTGAACTCAAATCTCCTTTATCTCTATGCATATCGGGAGGTGAGATTATATATTTACACTACATACATAATTGGTGTTTTTAGAACTCAGCAAAAAGACCAACTACATTGGGGGATTTGTACAATTCAAGAGGAGGGCATCCATTTAAAATTTAAAATAAAATAAAATAAAATAAAAAAATCAATCCCCATGATTAGATTTAGGTTATTCTCTAACCTCTTTTTCTTTTAAGATTGCCTTTGATCTAATAAAAAAATAAAATAAAAATATATATTATATTATACTTTCATCTAACAGTTCGAGCTTATAGATGGTATCGGTACAACAATGCCCCTCCTCTAGACTTTGAAAGAATTTTCAAAAGGGAAGAAACTCCCTCTCATAAATCGTAAGGAGACAAGCATTTGTTTCCCTGGGCTTCTTGTGGTTTTGTTTTCCTCTTCCATTTGGTGGACCGTTGCCCTGCTCCTGATTATTTCGTTTTGGTTTACGGCAGTAAAGAATTTCTCATCTCCGAAAGGTGTTCCTTCTATTGTCCTTCTTGTTATTGTGGTTGTAGATGGGCATAGCATTCTGGGTTTCCTTTTCGTTGGCCCTTTGTCATATCTTCAGTTGTAAGAAGTGGTTTTATAAAAAACTAAAAATAGAAATTGGAAGCTCCTAAAGATCATACATTTCTTCCTAGATTTCCCTTAGAATTCATCCAAAGCTTAGACTAATGTGAACTTCTTGATCGGCTCCTGAGAATTAGCACAATTGCATTGCTTTTGGTTTAGTACTATGGTTTTGATCAGCCGACAAATGAGAGAACTGGAACTGGCCAAAGTTTATCTTTGCCTGTCCGAAGTTGTCGAGCTATAGGAACGGAAACAATACCGAAACAGCTCGAAGCCCAAGATTGGGTTTAGTAAATCTTTGATAATTGTTTTCCCATTGCCCTAGCGATGTTTCTTTTACGCCTCATGTAGATGATGCTTCATACATCAGCTGCACATAATGTTTTGTGGCTGAACCGATTGAGCTAAACGAAGTCCATGGAAAAAACACCACTCCCCGCGCACTATAATGAATTTGTTTTAATCGCGTCTAAGTGTATTGTGGTCATTTTTCCTTATGCCGCACCACTTTAAGTCGCTTTTTGGTGCACTCTTCAGCTTTTTGAATCGCAATTCTTATGATTCCTTTTATTTATCTTTCTTCGCTTTGGTAATTGTAAAACAACCCGAAGTCCTATTAACAGTACTTTATTGAAAAAGGATGACCAGATCACAGTAAAATCGGCATCAAAATCATATGAAGTGAGAATATAGCAAGCTACCCTAGCAATGGTCTCTCATTTCTTCCCCGACATTTTGGCAAAATAATTTCGCATTGTCTGAGTTGTGCTTGTTCAAAAACTTTGCTTTTTCGATAGCAAGATCGTCTTCGTCGTCCTAACAAAGCCCTGTAAGATATCAAACCCAAACTAGTTTGGCCTATAAATGTTACCATCTTGTTACTTATACAATTAGTTGGATTTACCCATCCAAGGCAACGCTCACTACAAATACCATCGAGTTTGGCGATTTTCATTGGAGTATTCTCCTAGGTTGAACTAATAACCCATGTTCAATAAATATAGAAATAATTAACAATTCACACTCCATTAAAAAATGTTCTGGAAAAACGAAGTAGAAAATATATTTTACCCTTTTCCTACCACTTTTCCCAGATTTCGTTGATATCCAAAATCAGCGGACATTCAGATAAGCAGCACCTAAAAAGGCGTAAGAAATATTTATTCGCTTTCAACAATAATTACAGATCTATTTCAAAGAGAATGACAAGTCCGAATCCTTGCAGAAACTCCCGAAACAAAGCACAAAGTTCAATCCCAAATCATTCGTAAACATAATTCAATACATTTTAAGGCGTGTGCTTGGTTGGGTGGGGGTACGGGGAGGGATTGAAGGACTTAATACGAATACGTAATCCATTCCTTCCTCTAGCAAAATGCATTTCAATACACGTTTCTCGCAAAATGAACATGCCCTTATGACTGCTAAGGAGTCGACATCCTCCATCTCGCCTTAGTAGCTCGGGTTATATCCGTAGTAGTAGTAGTATGCCTGCCATTGCTTGAAGAATTGTTCACAGTCAGAAGATTGCCAGAAGTTTTGTTACTTTAAAACTATCTCCTTGAAAAAGTGTAGAGTTTGTTTTAGTTAAAAAAGAAATGGTCATAATTTGGAGGACTTACATAATTAGGGATTGAAATTTCTTGCAGGTTGAGGTTGCCGCTGGAGGAGGGTGGTGTCGGGCTCTGGTTACTACAGATGAGATTTGAGCAGTTCATGCTGATGCGTCCTGTGGAAATCTCCTCGTACTCGGTAAGAATCTCCAGGTTAGACCCAGTTTTCCCAGTCTGGTTGCAGCTGGACTCTTCACCGTTCTCGAGCCTCATCAGATTCGATCTCGAGCTCTCAAGGGTCCGCTTCCACATCTTCTCAAACGTCCTCTCCCTTGCCCGCTCCCTCGCTTGATTCCGGGACTCCCTTGTGGTGGAACTCGACCGCTGATGGCTGTAGCTCTTCTTTGGTTGCCTCGGCTTCCTCACCATATTCGATGGCTTCTGATTAGCGGAACTCTCCTTTGTCGGATCTCTACCATCATCTTCACTGTTATGGTCATAACCAATTTCACAGTCAAAAGCAAAGGAGTCTGCAGTGCCGCTGCCATCACTCGCCTTCACCTTCCTAAAGATCTCCTTGATAGCAGACTTGGACTGGGAGATCAACCACTCGACCGTCTTGCTGGCAGTGTCGAACCCTAGCATGTCCTGGAGATCGAAGAACTCCCTCGCCACCTCGAGGGAGAGCCTCATCCTCCTGTCCCTCGGTCCTCGAGCCGTGGTGATCTTGCTGTGCCGATCTTTCTTCGAGCTCCTCATCCCTGGGGCTACAGAAACTGCCGCTTTTGTTTCTCGTTCATCCTCTCCTTGCACGAAATCCACGGTAGCTTCCTGTTCTGGTTGCAGATTCCGTTGCAGTTGCTGGTGGTGGAATAGGATCAGATCCAGGTTGTGGTTCTGGTCGTGGTTGAGGCAAGCTCCTTCCGGGCAACCGAAGTCGTCAGAGAAGCACCGGAATGGGTAGGGCGATGGGAGGTCAAACAGGGACAACTGGTAATGGTTGTGCTGGTGCTGGACTTGTTGTTTGTGGTCAGACGAAAAGGCCTTGTAGCTGAGATTCCAGTCGTCGTCTTCAAAATTGGCCTTATCTTCGGAGGTAAACATCTTTGTCTATTGCAAGAGTTAATCACACTCCATGCCCCAAAATTTGGTAGAGAATGATGTGCAGAACTTATGGACAAGCGTGGAGGGTATCAATAGGAAAGGGACAAAATCAAAACCCCAAACCTCGAAAGAATAGATGAAGAAGAAGATGGATGTTTCTGGGGGGATTTAATTCTCTCATACATCACTTTCTTGGCCTTTTTAGCAATCCCTGTAGAAGAATTGTTTGGCTATAGGAGTAGGAAAAGATGCATTTGGTTGGATGTTTGTGGGGGTGGTTTCGGGGACCAGTGAAAGGGACAGGCATTCGAAAACGATTAGTTGATTCAGATGGTTCGATCTTATACTACGGTTCGAATTAGACTCTCATGACTGAAGATTAGCCCGGCCATGAAGGGTTTCTGGGCGCACTAAGAATTCCCCGACCGACAAAGAAAAGGCAGGGCGGTAGTCTTTTAGGACAAGATATTGCCCAAGACATGATTTCGTGACTGCGTCTGTGTTTTGGACTTTGTAGGTTGGAGTATTGAGTGTGAGTTAGCGGATTTGAAGAAGATCATAAGGCAGGTTTGTGAGTCCATCATTTCCAGTAACCCATTAAAACTATATACAAATTCGCAGCATCACCGCATATCGGGAGAGTTACTTTCTGTCCCAAAATGATTTGTCATTCGATCAGACGACGCAGGCTCATGTCCGATTGTTTTTTTATTTAATTTTTTGGAGGGTCGTTGACACAATAGATTATTTTGTGCCTACTATTTCTGACAAAGTCCACAATAGACGCTAAGCCCATAAGACAAACCAGGCCTGCATCTGTAGTCTACACAGACTATATGACTGAGTAGTGATCTTGTAACCAGATGAAGTCTACAAGCATGCGTTTGCATAGGACACACGTCATGGAGAATGGTTAAATAGCCTCGAGATAAATGGAGCTTACAATCCACGTCTGGACTGATGCACGTCTTAAACGACAATTGATTAACCCTGAAGTCAAAGGAGTCTACGACCCACGTCCACACGAGTGGAAGTCAGTTTGTTGGCTTCGAGATCCTTAGGGGTGATTGAGTCTGGAAGATCTTCAGAAGATCGTAACAGACCGGGTATAAAAGGGAAAGGATCTCCCTCAAAGAAAATCACGAACAAATCAGCCAACAGAAGCTTATCTTGCTCGTCACTCCTTAGTTGTTAGTTGTTAGGATACCCCGACCTGGGCGAAACTCTTAAAATTTCATTGGTCTTCCTTCCACCGTCAGAGTGAGCAACTGTAGCTCCGACAACCAAACTCCGCCTTCACTTCCACCGTCAGAGTGAGAAACCATAGCTTCGACAGCCAAACTCTGCCTTCGCTTCCACCATTAGAGCGAGCAACCGTAGCTCTGGTAACAACTCCCCGCCAGCATTCCACCGCCAGGACGAGTCACCGTAGTCCCGGAACTCCCCACCAGCATTCCACCGCCAGGACGAGTCACCGTAGTCCCGGCACGTAATTCCGCCTTCGACTCCGCCACCAGAGTGAGCAACCGTAGCCTTGGTATCCACGTCTGCCTCTACATTCGACCACATTCCGTCCACCAAGCCCATCAACCGAGTTGTGCCGGCCAAGGAGTGTAAGTCTACGGCACTCTGTCATCAAGTCTACGATGACGCTGCCCAGATTCTCAAGTCCGGAGTGCCCAACGTCAAGTCCGCGACATCCTTCATCGCCCAGACCCGCTGGATTGCAGTTTCCAGCATCAAGTCTACGACCTAGCTCTGAGCCTACAGAGCCTAGTAGCCAGTCTACAACCTTACTACCGTCCTTGCTTTTATTTTTATGGCTGTAAGCATTATTTACTTATCGTGAAACTGTTTACATTCGATCAATTTCATTCAATTACTTACTGGCGATCACATTTACAATCCCTGTGATTCTTATTGCCAAATATTTCTGACGTGATCCGTTTTCGATGCGAACAATCACGTATTGAAAGGATGCTACCTAGAGGTCTTACTCCTACCACCCTGTCCTATTTTAGTGCATCTTATGAATTTAAATTAGTTCTATCGCGATGCGAGTCTCTGGCACGACATGGAGATGCGATGAGCTCCGGACAATGGAGTTGATAGCATTTCAATCACAAGGAATACCGAAAGGAATACCGAGGGTGAATCACAAGGTTGGCTCTGGAAGTCGGGGCGCTCAATCCGGTGTACCACTCGATCCGTCGCTACCGCTACACGTGGCGCAATACAAAGCATGCGACAAGAACAATTATATAGGCTTTTGATCTGTTTGATAAAACAAGAATGAAGTGTGGGGAAGTCATTCTGAAGGCCGAATAAAGTCCATTTCTCAACCCTGACGATGTTTTCCATGGTCAGGTCGATCGATGGAGAGTAATTGAATGAAGAAGATGGCTGGTTTGCAGCACTAATGTTGACCTTGGTTTTGATAATGAGAAATGCGTTGCTGCATCGCTTGAGAAGAGTGTCGTAACGCTTGAGAACTGTGTTGCTGCACTATAGCAAAGTTGTACTGCATTATTGCGTTACAATCACCTAAATAAAGGAATAAATATTATTCTGATTTGATTATTGTGATTTTATCATATTTAATGATAAATTATAATATTATAATCAGATGATTATGTTTGGGGATCAGATGACTAAAGGAATATTGATATTTCTATTTTGTCGTTGATAATGATTAGGATAACATTCAGGCATAATTCTGGAAATGATTGGATCAGATTATGCGCATAAGACAAGTCCAAAATGCTTTCCTTCCTTGGTCATTGTGACCGTTGAGCATCTGTTCCCTGAACCTGATCACAGCTTGCTGGAAACGGATATTTGGGAAACAAAATATCTATTTCGTTCCCTATTAAAACCAGACGACCTCTATACACAAAACAACTATTCTGTGTGGTCTGAGTGGTTGTCTAAAGCCTGTGTGATCTGAGTGAAGCTTTGAGGATCGACGGAGAGCGGAAGGTGCTAAGTGATCATCACCTGGTTTTTATCTCTTGCAATCTACGTGTGAGAGTGTCAAGGGATGAGAGCGTCCTTCGTGCGTTCAACGAGCGACTGGCGAATCGTTTGATGGAAATTAAGTGAATACCTGTGCTGAATTCAGTAACCTGTTGCTGACCCATCGGCAAGAAGCCGTTCTTGTCGTGTCTTTTTGTAGAGAAGTCTCAAACCGATGGAGTTTGAGCAGTGAGACACGCACTTGCGGGTGCGCGCCAGAAGTTTCGTGCCTATAGGGTAGAGCGGGAGTTGGGAACGCCGCCGGAGTGTAAAGAGGTACTCCCGAGCACAGGAATGTTATGCAGAAGGCTCGACCTCCTGATACGAGGGACAGTAAAGTAGGTTGCGTGGAAGCCGCTGGAGCTGAAAATTCCACCATAGTCATTGGGTGTGCAGTGCAGTGAGTTACGACTGTGGTAACCGTGCACGTCCGAACTGAGTATAGGACGGGTATCGCGACTTTGCTGTGTGAGAGGTCAGGTTCTGCTGTGTGAGGAACCAATTCCTGTTTCATGTGACCATTGTCGTCCAGCATTTGTCTGGTCCTAATCTCTTATGGTCACTTTAAGACGTGCTAATTGGCTTCTTGGACGATGCCCTCCCCCTCCTCCATTAAAAAGGATTAATAATATGCTCCCCCGCGAAAGGCCATTCGACCCGGTCGCCACAAACTTTAGCTTATACTACGAGAACTTGGACCCCTTCCCAATCGACTTGAGGGAGCACCTGTGGTTGTGGTTTCCATCACTTTGAGATCGTTGTCTTTGTTGGAAAGGGTTGTACCAAATAGGGTGTACGCGCGCCTTCCGGCCTAGCACCCACGTGGCGGTTCGGACGACCCGATGATCCGGGCCCGTTCCCCAAGGCCTAACCGGTCGATGTCGCGACACGAGCGTTATGGAAGGGAATTGGATGATACCTCCCTGGTTCCTAACTAGGTCTGTTCGGGCCCTCGCGGACCGTCTCTGTTCTCCTATGAGGCGACAGGCGAAATGCGGAGCATGATCCGAAGAAGGAACTTTCGGATTAAATCGGGAGCGGCTCGCATCGTCTTCACCCATCCATGATGGCTCCATTAAAAATATGTTGTTTAATATAAGAAAACTATTACGGAGTCGCCATAATTTTAAAAGCTTGGTTTAAGTCAGAAAACCATAGTAAGATTCGGGGATTCCTAATTACTAACTCTTAGATCTAAAGATGCGAAAAGGTGGCGTTCGCTCCAAAAGTTTGCTTTCGGTTAACGGGTATTGAACCCAATCAGGCATGACTCCAGACTCATGTCAATGTTTTACGGGCGTTGGACCCGATTCGGGCTTTTGGGCCCGAATTCATGTGTGCGATAATCTATGAGCCTAAGGCATGCGAACAAGCACAGACAATTATTGAGATCAAAGGGAGCGAGGAAGGGTGGTGATCGTGAGCCCACGACCCGTTACATGTGAAAATAAATAAAAACGGGAGGTCCGCACCTCTCTCATGTACGTGAGGCTCGCCGGGATGACTTTACATATGCCGGGCTCATCAGTTGGGGCCGCTTTCGAGACGTGCTTCCACGGTTTCCCTGCACGCCTCCAGTTTTCGAGCTTCGTCTTCTTAAATCTTCAAGGTTGGTTTATCAAATCCTCGAAAGAGTTGGTTGATTTCTATGTACATCAAATAAATGAAACTTTGGAGTAAGAGACGATGAAAACCAGGCAACACGAAAATAATTTAAAAACTAATTGCAGGTAAATCAACTAATGAATTATTTGTTAAAATAACTCAAATAAATATTGTTTAAATTTTTTTAAAAAAATAACTTCATATTAAAAATAATGAACAAATTACTTTTAATTAAAACAATTCATAAATTGACACTAGGTTAAAATGACCAGGCTGATTAAATTGACATTTTCTAAAAAATTAAAAAAATAAATAATTACAAAAAAATCCGAATAACTCATGGCGTTTCATTAAATATGAACTAAGTTAACATTTAAGACAAAACAAAAAAAAGGTAATCGCATTACAAAATAATGATAATTTAAACAAAAGAAAGGAGAAGAAACATTACCTTATCTGGCCGCTTGGGAAACTACCCTTGGCGGAGTGTGCCAACCAGTCAGGTTCTGCTGTGTGAGGAACCAATTCCTGTTTCATGTGACCATTGTCGTCCAGCATTTGTCTGGTCCTAATCTCTTATGGTCACTTTAAGACGTGCTAATTGGCTTCTTGGACGATGCCCTCCCCCTCCTCCATTAAAAAGGATTAATAATATGCTCCCCCGCGAAAGGCCATTCGACCCGGTCGCCACAAACTTTAGCTTATACTACGAGAACTTGGACCCCTTCCCAATCGACTTGAGGGAGCACCTGTGGTTGTGGTTTCCATCACTTTGAGATCGTTGTCTTTGTTGGAAAGGGTTGTACCAAATAGGGTGTACGCGCGCCTTCCGGCCTAGCACCCACGTGGCGGTTCGGACGACCCGATGATCCGGGCCCGTTCCCCAAGGCCTAACCGGTCGATGTCGCGACACGAGCGTTATGGAAGGGAATTGGATGATACCTCCCTGGTTCCTAACTAGGTCTGTTCGGGCCCTCGCGGACCGTCTCTGTTCTCCTATGAGGCGACAGGCGAAATGCGGAGCATGATCCGAAGAAGGAACTTTCGGATTAAATCGGGAGCGGCTCGCATCGTCTTCACCCATCCATGATGGCTCCATTAAAAATATGTTGTTTAATATAAGAAAACTATTACGGAGTCGCCATAATTTTAAAAGCTTGGTTTAAGTCAGAAAACCATAGTAAGATTCGGGGATTCCTAATTACTAACTCTTAGATCTAAAGATGCGAAAAGGTGGCGTTCGCTCCAAAAGTTTGCTTTCGGTTAACGGGTATTGAACCCAATCAGGCATGACTCCAGACTCATGTCAATGTTTTACGGGCGTTGGACCCGATTCGGGCTTTTGGGCCCGAATTCATGTGTGCGATAATCTATGAGCCTAAGCCATGCGAACAAGCACAGACAATTATTGAGATCAAAGGGAGCGAGGAAGGGTGGTGATCGTGAGCCCACGACCCGTTACATGTGAAAATAAATAAAAACGGGAGGTCCGCACCTCTCTCATGTACGTGAGGCTCGCCGGGATGACTTTACATATGCCGGGCTCATCAGTTGGGGCCGCTTTCGAGACGTGCTTCCACGGTTTCCCTGCACGCCTC
This sequence comes from Melastoma candidum, assembly GCA_023653495.1. Classification (NCBI taxonomy): domain Eukaryota; kingdom Viridiplantae; phylum Streptophyta; class Magnoliopsida; order Myrtales; family Melastomataceae; genus Melastoma; species Melastoma candidum. The sequence goes on along the minus strand of CM042891.1, from coordinate 4,096,071 downwards.
CAGTTTTCGAGCTTCGTCTTCTTAAATCTTCAAGGTTGGTTTATCAAATCCTCGAAAGAGTTGGTTGATTTCTATGTACATCAAATAAATGAAACTTTGGAGTAAGAGACGATGAAAACCAGGCAACACGAAAATAATTTAAAAACTAATTGCAGGTAAATCAACTAATGAATTATTTGTTAAAATAACTCAAATAAATATTGTTTAAATTTTTTTAAAAAAATAACTTCATATTAAAAATAATGAACAAATTACTTTTAATTAAAACAATTCATAAATTGACACTAGGTTAAAATGACCAGGCTGATTAAATTGACATTTTCTAAAAAATTAAAAAAATAAATAATTACAAAAAAATCCGAATAACTCATGGCGTTTCATTAAATATGAACTAAGTTAACATTTAAGACAAAACAAAAAAAAGGTAATCGCATTACAAAATAATGATAATTTAAACAAAAGAAAGGAGAAGAAACATTACCTTATCTGGCCGCTTGGGAAACTACCCTTGGCGGAGTGTGCCAACCAGTCAGGTTCTGCTGTGTGAGGAACCAATTCCTGTTTCATGTGACCATTGTCGTCCAGCATTTGTCTGGTCCTAATCTCTTATGGTCACTTTAAGACGTGCTAATTGGCTTCTTGGACGATGCCCTCCCCCTCCTCCATTAAAAAGGATTAATAATATGCTCCCCCGCGAAAGGCCATTCGACCCGGTCGCCACAAACTTTAGCTTATACTACGAGAACTTGGACCCCTTCCCAATCGACTTGAGGGAGCACCTGTGGTTGTGGTTTCCATCACTTTGAGATCGTTGTCTTTGTTGGAAAGGGTTGTACCAAATAGGGTGTACGCGCGCCTTCCGGCCTAGCACCCACGTGGCGGTTCGGACGACCCGATGATCCGGGCCCGTTCCCCAAGGCCTAACCGGTCGATGTCGCGACACGAGCGTTATGGAAGGGAATTGGATGATACCTCCCTGGTTCCTAACTAGGTCTGTTCGGGCCCTCGCGGACCGTCTCTGTTCTCCTATGAGGCGACAGGCGAAATGCGGAGCATGATCCGAAGAAGGAACTTTCGGATTAAATCGGGAGCGGCTCGCATCGTCTTCACCCATCCATGATGGCTCCATTAAAAATATGTTGTTTAATATAAGAAAACTATTACGGAGTCGCCATAATTTTAAAAGCTTGGTTTAAGTCAGAAAACCATAGTAAGATTCGGGGATTCCTAATTACTAACTCTTAGATCTAAAGATGCGAAAAGGTGGCGTTCGCTCCAAAAGTTTGCTTTCGGTTAACGGGTATTGAACCCAATCAGGCATGACTCCAGACTCATGTCAATGTTTTACGGGCGTTGGACCCGATTCGGGCTTTTGGGCCCGAATTCATGTGTGCGATAATCTATGAGCCTAAGGCATGCGAACAAGCACAGACAATTATTGAGATCAAAGGGAGCGAGGAAGGGTGGTGATCGTGAGCCCACGACCCGTTACATGTGAAAATAAATAAAAACGGGAGGTCCGCACCTCTCTCATGTACGTGAGGCTCGCCGGGATGACTTTACATATGCCGGGCTCATCAGTTGGGGCCGCTTTCGAGACGTGCTTCCACGGTTTCCCTGCACGCCTCCAGTTTTCGAGCTTCGTCTTCTTAAATCTTCAAGGTTGGTTTATCAAATCCTCGAAAGAGTTGGTTGATTTCTATGTACATCAAATAAATGAAACTTTGGAGTAAGAGACGATGAAAACCAGGCAACACGAAAATAATTTAAAAACTAATTGCAGGTAAATCAACTAATGAATTATTTGTTAAAATAACTCAAATAAATATTGTTTAAAAAAATAACTTCATATTAAAAATAATGAACAAATTACTTTTAATTAAAACAATTCATAAATTGACACTAGGTTAAAATGACCAGGCTGATTAAATTGACATTTTCTAAAAAATTAAAAAAATAAATAATTACAAAAAAATCCGAATAACTCATGGCGTTTCATTAAATATGAACTAAGTTAACATTTAAGACAAAACAAAAAAAAGGTAATCGCATTACAAAATAATGATAATTTAAACAAAAGAAAGGAGAAGAAACATTACCTTATCTGGCCGCTTGGGAAACTACCCTTGGCGGAGTGTGCCAACCAGTTAGGGATTGGCAGGTCGGACGCCTGGGATCATGCTAGAGTGTGAGACTCTGCCCACCGTGGGTTGAGAATCAGATTGTTTGGATGTAGAAAAATATCTATGTATCTGTCGGGTCCAAGTTTCGTAAAATAAGAGGAGCATTTTTTTGGGTTCGAAGACTAATGGAATTGATGATGGCAGGAGTTGAACTCTTGACCTCCCCATTATAACAAAAGTCTCTAACCAACTAAACTAGACAGATTTTTTTGTCTAACCTTTTAAACTCGCCCCTTATTCATTTAGTTAAATGGGCGTGTTTTCAAAATCCGCCCCTTATTCATTTAGTTAAAGGGGCGGATTTTGAAAACGCGCCCCCCCCCGTTAGACGCCTCTCCTTCACCCGACGAATGAATATTTTTGCTAAGTGTTGAGGAAACCCGCCCTAGCCTATTTACATGAAAGCCCGCCCTCTTTGCATTTTTAGGCCCTTCAACGATAAAGTCGTATTTTACGAAATCTCGCTTGATTGGAGGATTGTTTGTGATATTATTCTTCCTAAACCGTCGGAGAGGAATAGCGAATGGCATGGTGTACGATACAATCGATGAATCAAAACTGAGACGATAAAACTGATTCTCAAATTGTATTATTACACATGAAGCCTGGGTGAATTAATCCTGCCGTGTTAGCATGATTAATTCGTTAATGGACTCCCCAGTGTTGTCCGCTTGTGTGGCGGGTAACACATTAGGATGGTGAAATGAGAGCATTAATTCTGAATGACTGGATTTATATTCCCTAGAACTGATGCTGCATCTCCCTCCCACACTCGATCATACATAATAATAGTCTTGGAGATAAACCGGCGGTACTTTTATGGGCAGTATAGTTTATCATTAGGGAAAAGGGGAAAATGGAAAATCGAATGACATTAGGGTATGAAAATATCTCCTACATGATCGGGGGTGGTGGTCTTGATGTGAACAGTGTAGGAACGTCGTGCAATAATGGCGAATGCTAAGAATGGCGAATGCCACTCCCTCACCCCACCACCCGACCATAAGTCCTTTTAGATAACAACACAACTAATTTTGAATCGTAAAACAAGTCCATGGAAAAAAAGAAAATTACCCCAAGTTTTTTTTTTTAAATTCTTTGGGGCAATGAGTATTAGGGGAATATAGAAGATTACTCAGAAGATTTTCCTGAAGGGACTCAAAAGTCATAGTCTCATCTGATCATTGTTCCTTAAGATGGAAGGGCCACTTGCGAAGTGGAGAGGAGTTAATGGGAGGGAAAGTAGCTTCGTTTGGCACATATGGGATGGTTCCTATAGTGAGAATCTTTAAAAGAATAGGAGGGTTTTCTTAGCATACGTATCGAATTATACTTAGCTCTTTCAGCGTGGAATCGATCTTGAAAATAGTTCAAAACATATCTTCAAATCGTGTCTCAACAATCAATCAAAAGCCCAATGTGTAACAACGGAACTCAAATTTGGCAACTAATCTTCATCCTTTTAAAAGACTTATGTTTTTCTCGTTGTAAAACAAAATTGCCAAACCCTTTTTATCCCTTAACTTCACCTTTTATGTTGTTGTAACATAAAATTTATTATGTCGGCTGACTATTTTTTGTTTTAAAAAAAGTAATTGTATAATTGAGGTATTATCAAATTAATTATTTTATTTCATTATTAAAATGTAATAGACTCATTAAAATATAAATATCACTATAACATTATCATGAATTTTAAAGTCCCTATAATTCTCTAATTCGAAGAGAGTTATTAATCCTACAAGCAACACCCAACAACACTATTAATTAAAGTTTTATTAAAGATTGCTTTTAGACACGTAAACTCTATGTCCACATACACAAATAGTTAATATTCTCTAAAGAGTGTTGTACATATAATTAACCAATGAATCCATTTTTTATTTAGTTATTTAGTGTCACATAAAAGTTAAATATTATACGTATCAAAATGCATGGGAAAATCTAATAAGTAAAAAAATAATATTTTCTTAATAATTCTTTATTCTGTATTTCCAAAATTACTAATAGAAAAAGGGGAAAAAAATCGATCGGTAACTTGGGGTGAACGGTAATTTCTTACTTTCTTCCGCTTCTAGGGTTTCGTTAGGGAGGGTAGTGTGGAACGGTTGTTCGATTGTTTCCCACCTGGGAATGTTGGAGGCGGAGGTTTTTTGATTCATTACCCCGGATGAAAGATATTGTTTTGTTGTGGATGTGATGCACCCTATCGTAGGGATGAGTTGTTCCCTTTCCTTCTCCGTCAAGTCGGAATCCGCCCCTACCCTTGACCCGGATTCGTTCCGGAGATGGGCTGTCGCGTTTTGCGTTGTCCGTTTCGACCTCGAGCAGGGTCAGTTGGTCGAGTCCTGTTATCCTCCCGGGTGTCTATCTCCCAAGGAGGAGCTCGAGATCGCCTACAGCTCTTTCCCGGATTCCGTTTCCCAGCACCAGACCCGTCGAGCATACATGACTGCGTCTTCTTCTTCCGGTTCAGGAGATGTAAGGCTCCCGAGTCATCGTCCGACGGCTCCCCCCCTCCCGAGTACTTGTATGGCTTTGTGTTTAATAGGCAGAGGCACGATGAGCGGCTGAAGAGAGGCGGGGATCAGAGATCCGTCGTGATTTTGTCGCATGGTCCTTACTCCAGCGTGTTCCGGCCCTTGTTGCAGATCATGGGTCCTTTGTACTTTGACATCGGTATCAAGGCCCTCGAGCACATTGCTGCTTATGTCTCACAGTGGCCTCCTCCCTTGCCCTGTAATCTTATGGAGCTTCCAATTGGAAATGCAGTGCTCAAGGTCAAATTGCCGCCTGCTCATTCATTGCCTTCTGGTGGCGCGACATTGTTAGACAACTCTGTATCTTCTATGGCTCCTTTTCTTCCCACGAATCAGTCCATTCCGCAAGGTCTCTTTCATGATTTGGACATCTTTGGAATATTTAGGGGTCTGTTGCTGCAGCTTTGCTGCCTGTGGGAATTACTACTGGTCGGCGAGCCGATCCTCATAATAGCGCCAACTCCTCCTCAATGTTGCGAGGCTGTTGCAGCTGTAGTTAGCTTGATTTCACTGCTGCTCTGTAGTGTAGATTTTAGGTCTTACTTATATCATCCTTTCCCCTGAATTTGCCCAGTTGAACTGTCTCAGGGAAGGAGAGACTTTTCCTCCCATGGTGTTGGTTGTCACTAATCTCTTCTTCCTTAAGGCTCTGCGGTTCATTCCCCATATTGTCTCCGTCGGAAGTCCTTCTCCTAATGCAAATCGGTGTACGCTTGTAAGCAGGTCTGCTACCGACAGGGTCTTGGCCAGACCTGAAGGATTCGGGCTTCAGCAACTCTCTTTGAGGAGGTTCTCACCAACCAACTTACTGAATGCCGTGAAAATGAGGCGTGAAGGTCCACTTTGTCTCATGACAGAACACAAGGAAGCTATTTGGAGCACCTATGTTCCGTGACAAAACCCGACACTTCTATCCTGAACAGGCTGGTCGACGCAGGGATGTCGCCCAGGGTGGAGGAGTCGATGTCGGTCGTCAATAATGTGATCTTGCGTAGGCATTTTCTCGAGCTCACTACCAATTTTTTGGCTCCATTTGGTCCGTACTTGAAGGCCACCACACCATCTGAAGGAACTTCTCCTTTTGTCGACCCTCCTCCTCAGCACATGAACCCCCAGAGAGCAGCTCTCCTTGATTCTCCAAGTTGACTCTGGATATTTCGGCATCTTATTGTTGGAACTATGGCCTTGAGTTCCCCCACCAGTTGCGTTGTCCCGAGTCCCGACAATGGCTCCCGAATTCTGAAGCGGGTCTTGTTCCTGTGAGAATGGGGTGGTACTCGACTATTCTTCGGAATGTTCTTCAGTTGGTTTGGCCGACTTACTAACCATTGTTTTCAGGTATTGCTCATCTCTTCGAAACATGCTGTGACTTCCACGACTACTCTGGACAGAGCCTTCTGATTATCGACACAAAAAAGGTTAAAAAAAAAATCCGGAACCAGTTTGGGGAAAAAGATCCCTCGGTGGCAAAGCATTGATTATGTTATATTATGGCCGAGGTAGGATCAAATGGTGTAAACATTGAGGTATGATGCCTTTGAATTGTCTGCGCCAGGCTATCCTCGACCCTCTGTTGCTTTCATCCAGTTCCTTAGTGAATTGCCCGAAGATTGGGGTGTGTTTTTTCTGTACAATGATTATTTGTTTCACGGATGCACATTTATTTATTGAGAGCCAAAAGATACTCAAATGCCTTGTAAGATTAGATGATGTATTGTGCAGTTATGGGAGGAATGAGAATCCACCGACTTGTCCCGCGCTAACAATCTGTTCCGCTTACATGCCTCCCAGGTTTCACCAATGTTATGTTGAACCGCTTGGAAAGAACTGTTGATAGTTGCAAGCTAGAAAATACTGAAGAGATCCGATCAATGAAATATGAAAACCATTCAGATTCAGATATCGGCAGGAAACGTCAAACATTAATGAACAACAAGACTGCTGATTAAAAGGACAGCACCCGTAACATCATACGTACATACAGATATAGATATATCACAACATTTACTAAAAACGTGATGGGAGGAGAAGAAGCTTCCTGTTTTATGTGCCCACTGTCATATATTACCTGCATTCATATATATTTACAATATAAAATGGAGGGGGATACAACAACAATAACCTGTAGGAACTTGGACTCATCGAGCATGGTCCGCCCTCGTCCTCTCCTTCCTGCCTGATTTCAGATTCCGCAGACCAGGTCGGCGATTCGTGCTCGGAGATACGAGCAGCAGCCGTGACATGACATAGGCTAACAGCTCCTCGCGGTGAGAGAACGTGAAGTCCAGGTGTGCGTACTCAAACTCGTTGTATGACACATCAACCCCAGCCTCCTTCATTAGCTTGTAATGCTTCCTCACCATTGATGGCCGAATTACCTTGTCTTTCCTCCCTGCAACCAGGTCAACTGGGATGTTGATGAGGTCATAGAGCTCACCCAGATCTGGTGGCTCTGGAGTACCATAGATCTCTGTGTTGGCGGAGGGACTTCCGTAGTCAAACATCCTGAATCTCCCCGTTCGTTTCATTTGTGCCAGGTGTAGAGCCACGTTAAATGACACCCCGGGCATGTCGTTCATATTATAGTGAGGCAACCCCAGCACGCCCACCCAGTTCGAGCTATCTCCCCCCACAACATAACCCATCAAGGTCTGGACTAGTCCTCCCACGGCCGGATTATTATGGAAGTCTCGAGCCAGTTTGTTGACAAGCATACGGAAGAATCTCGTTGGGATGTAGAATGCCGGCACTAGGGGCGCCAGGATTGGAGCTAACAAAAGAAGTGTGCGTTCGACCAACGTGAAGACTATTGTTGAGTCACCATGAAAACCAGCTGGCGATAGTAATATCAACCTTGAAAGTCTGTGCGGCTTTCCCTCCATACGGCAGGTGATAACGTACATCAGCATTGCAGCTCCTCCCAAGCTATGAGTAACGGCACAAAGCTTGTAAGGCTGGTCGTCGTCGCATTCCTCCTCAATACCCGGGCTGCTAAGCTTGAGTTCGGATGTTTTAATGTCATGAATCTTCTCTATCATCGCAGGGACATCCATTGTCCCATGCTCATTGATCGAGTACTTCCAATACCTTCAGTAATTACCCAAATTAACTACAACATGAGGAAAAACAAGACAAATAATTGTTTCTCACAGAGACGAATAAAGAGAGGCTTACTCCATTGAAGAAATCCCCTTGTCGACATGTTCCCGGGAAACAAGACCACGGAAATTGCCGAGGTATACATCATATCCTAGAGGAACATCAAAAAACACAAGATGTTTTATCAGAAGAATGCAACACTCGACAAAAAACAAAAGCATGTTTTATAAAATTCAACGTACAGAAAACAAGTTTCCAAACCTTGATCATAGGCAGCAAAAGCTGGGGAACCAACAACACCGTTGGAAATCCAACTGCACAAGAAACTCGCTTTTGAAATCATGGAGATATCTCTTTAAACAGACTAAGGAAATTAATAGATTCAGTGTCCAAAGCTATGATTTAATCGTGATCCCATCTTTCCAATTCATTAGGAACTTATGTTTATGCAGTTCATAACTACAGATTTTCGCTGTGCTTTCCCCAGGTGCATGCTTGTTGGTGCTTCTGCAAGTGGTTTACTCTCAAGATACAAAACTATAAAACAGAAGCTTACCCCATGGAGGAATCCAAGACACCATGCTGAAAAAACACGGCCTTACGAGCCTCACGCCTGCAACATTAGTGAATCATAAGGCCTCGGCCTGTATCAAACTATGTTCTCTGTAAAGGTATGCTTATCAGAAAAATACCTCGGAATTCTCTCCAAGAGGAGCATGTAGCCATCATCAGTGGCAACTTTTATAGCTTCATGCGGATACCTAAATTGAACAGCAGATCAAACAATGAGAAACATATCCAAGAGGTGAAGGTGAAGAAGATACAGATATTGCACGATGATCATTAGCCAATCCATACCCGAGCTCGGTAATCACATCCCGACAAGTGCGGGCATCAGTGTTCAGTGTGTTAGAAAAGGAATGACTGCCTTCAGCCAAAGAGGGATCATTCTCTCCTAATTTTGACATGGCCACGGACTGATCAGACATGACACCCCCATCTTGACAGGACGCATTCCGAGGTGAAAACCAGCCACGGATAGCGTTAATTGCATCAGAGGGTGAAAATAAGTACTGTGCGGCCTTGTGAAAAACGTCAAATATTGCTTCGATGAAGATCTCCAAACCAAGCTGAATATCCTGGTAAGCACAATGCAAAAAAATGTCAGCACGAACAAGCTTCGAGGTAAGTTAATCGGTCTCTCAAAGAGAGGTCGCTAAGTACCTCAATGACCCCTCTTCTCCTATCCGTAGCCCGTTGAATAAATTGATCCCTCAGGGTTTGTATTTTCTTAAGAGAATTTACGTGTGGAGACATCTGTGCCTTAGATTTTGCAGTTGGCCCTTGTTTCCTCGTGAAGGGGAAAAAGAATAAATAAGAGAGCAATGCCAATAAAAGTTTTACAGGAATAAGGAGCCAGGAAATGATGAGAGCAGTCCAAGTTGTCTTATGTCTTCTGTTCCTGGAGTAGGAACTGGCCCGGGACATTCTTGAGCCTTGGGACGAGGGGGAATGACATGTGTCCTCATCAAGGTCATCTTCCGCGGAAGAGTAATCCAAGCTCGAAGAATCATCCAAATCAATAGAGAGATCATGGATGAACTCATTGAATGAAGATACACCACTGCAGCAGTGCATTCATCCCAAAAAAGTTAACTACTGACAAAAGGACAAACACAGATCGAGGTTGATTTTATGCTTCTGCTTGGTCACGCATAATTGCATCATACAACTACTGATAAAAAAGATGTTTGACAGTATTGCAGCATTTATGGATTGAACAGCTAATAAGTAACACCAATTAAGATTAGAACAAGGATTTTACAACTAACTGGTAGTGCATGCACAAAACCCATCACTAAAAACAAAAGAAGATGCCAATCTGTATAGACTTCTGTACATATTTTAAAATTTCCGCAGATTAAAGACCCTATAGGAAGCGAACACACTGTATGTATTTTCCCTGGATCAATGGACATATTACAAAAGACTCCCATAATGACACTTTTCTGTTTCAAATTTTGAAACCGAATAGCTCTGCAATTCCCAAAACAGTTGATATCATGAAGCTACAAAACTCAAAGAATAATACTTACTGCTCCATCCATTTAGGAAACCGAGGCCCGCTAAAAGTCGGCCTCAGCTCCCATCCTTGCATTCCCTCTAACATGGAAGCTTTCCCTGGCAAGAGGGTGAGCAGAAGCGCTGATAACCCATTTATGATTCGAACAACTATCTGCATCGACTCATAGCTGATGGTCTTCACAGATCTGCGAAAGAACGATTCCAAAGTGTGCACAACGTAAGGACCAAACCTCAAGCACAAATCACCGAATCACACGGGGCAATCTCCATGCAAAGCGAACCAAAGGCCCTGATACAACTTCCTCTTGCCCAAGGTTATCGAATGCGCAAATCTGTAAGTAGCCATCAACTTTGCATCTACCTTAACACTACCAAAACTATCAAAAGTAACACGAAATCATCGGGTAAGCCGATCACTGATCAGAACAGAAAAAACACCAGCCATGAATTAGCTGAGGAGGATGGCGATAGCAGGACCACATCCACTCGCAACATTCCCTAATCAATCCATCGATCCCGGCCGGCGATCAAAAGGGGCAGCAATAAGATCACCGCAAAACGATTCCGGGTACTAAACGGGGACACGAAGAGGGAGAGAGCAAAGGGGAGGGGGATCGGGGGAGGGAGGGAATGATGGACTCAACTCCTTAGAGACGGCGAGGGCGTTGTCGACAAGCCGCTGCATCTTCTGTCCCGTCCCGGTTGTCTTCCTCCAGAAGCTTCCTCTTCTTCCTTGTTGTTGTTGTTGTTGTTGTTCGAGAGAGAGAATGGGAATCAGGTTGGGTTTTGGTTTATTGGCGTAGGGATTAAGTCCAAAACGGAATTTCTCTCATTGGGGTTGACGTGATCGTTTTATTGTCGGAGGGAACAATGTCCGGACCTACTTACTTAAAAGAGAGAGAACTTTGCCCTCATTTTTGTTCTAGACACAACATCTACTAAATTTGTTACGACATAGGATAGTTACTTCAAAATTTATTGGAGTTTGATTTTTTTTTCACGTTATTGTTTTTTTTTTCGAAAATAAAAAATCAAAATTGTCAAATTCAATTTCAAAACGTTATTTCATGAATTTTAAAATTATTTTTACTACCAATCAATTTTGTTTTCTTTCTCGGACTAAAAAAGATGTCAAATTTCTTTCAGTTTAAGAGAATATACAGAAAGAATGATTCCTACCTGGATAACATACAAATCATGAATTGGAATATAAAATGGGAAATATCAGCCTAAATCTAAAGTTGAAAAAAAAAGGCAACGAATCCAGGACGGACATGGACAAATATTAGGGGTAAAGCATAAGTTTAGTATACAATAACTAGGCATCACCGGTCCTATATGCCGAAAGCAACCCTTCTTCCTAGAAAACTATACGATGTTGAAGTTTTAATCAGGAAACTAATAGTATGTTTGGGAGTCCGCGGATTTATCCGGACCAGACTAGCTGAGGAACCGTCGTTCCGTCATTTATCTCGAATGATGGATTTTGTATCATTCTTGCAGTGACCTTGGAGAATTCAAATATGATGAATCGAGGGTGAAGTTTTCCGCAAAAGCAGCGGAAGAGCTTGGATCCCATGACTTCTAGATTCCTTTAGGATTTTTGTCCTGCTATGTTCTACGGCTGTTGGGTTGGAAAAGAACCCGGCAGAATCGATAAGATTGACATATAGCCCTCCGGCAGCCTGGGTTATCGATTCAGCTCATTGTTCCTTGTTACCTTTTTTTTTGTTACAATGCATGCAGGCTTTTCTGTCGAACTCTTTATACGATCATGGACTCCCTGGGGAGCCGAAGTCAACAAAAGCGAACGGCCGATTTGGTCTGCCAGAGAGGCTATCCCAACAATTGCGCCACCTGTTGCCGCCTTTAGGGGTCGCATTGCATCAAGAAATCACTATCGCTCGCTAGTGTCGGGAGGAGCGAAGGCGATCGAGGTCGAGCTCATGGTAATAGTAACAATGGAGGTAATAATTGGAAGGTCGGCCAGCATCATCATCCATATAATAATCTACACGCATTTGCCCAAGGTCATCAAAATGCATGCTTCATGGCGTTGTCCCATTTCTTTCGTCTAGGCACTGTGATTCTTTTGTTCTCCTTTTATTTTTAGCTTTGATACCACTGTGCATCGGCTTCTTAATCTTATACTAGAATGGTACAATAATCATATCAACTATCCTAAAACTCGATCCATTAAATAAAAAGAGTTATCCTACTTTATATTTCATTTTTAATAATTTTACTTTTAAATAAATTATTTAATTTATTTATAATCATTCACATAAATTTTCAATTCGCTAGACATGTTTGAAATTAAGGTAATATATATATTTTTTAAATAATTCAACAATATTTATATAATTAATTATAAAATTCTAAAAGTCTAATTAACGATTTTATACCCTTTCAATTAAAAAACGAAATAACGATCAAATTATCAAATATATCCTAAATTTTGACTCTTTTTTCCGATTTAGCCTAACATTTGAAAAATATCCTCTTACATTCGAACGTTGGGACCATTATCTCTATTATATCATCAGTTAGTCGTCCCCCACGAAGTCCTACATGACGCTAACTTGGCAATTAACGTCGTTAATATCACGTTTTATCTATTTTTTCCTCAGGCTAAATTATCAAATATATCTTAAACTTTTTAATTTTTTTATAAATTTAGCATGACATTTGAAAAATATATTTTTACATCCCAACGTTGTACTCTTATCTCCATCATATAATCCGTAGCCGTCCCTAATATGAACAAATATTATAATATATTTTTTAGCTATTATGAATAGATTGTTGTTGTTCTAATTAGAGTTAAAGTTAAATGTTTTAAACATATTCATGATTACTAAAATTTCAGGACATGCCCATACAAACACATTGTCGTACATTATCTAAGCAAACACATGGTCATTATCTAAGCAAATAACACTATATAAGTATGTCAACGTTATTGAGATGTCAACTTTTTGGGGTTGGGAGTCGAGGGTTAGGGTGAGATAGTGGTTGGGGATTAAGGGTCGGGGTGAGATTGTGGTCGGATGCCAGTGTATGATTGGTCAGAAGTATGATTAAAATATTCGTTAAGAGTGATATTAAAATATATTTGGAGCTTTATTAGGGATTTATGGTTCAATTTGAGAAAAAATACATTAAACGTTGTGCTGACAGCGTTAATAGTTGTATCAACGTCACGTAGGACTCCATTAGCGTCGACCGCTAAGATAAAATATAATGAAGATAACGGCTCAAAGTCGGGATGTAAGATGATATTTTTTAAATATTAGGCTAAACTGGATAAAAATGTCAAAGTTTAGAATATATTTGATGATTTATTATGGAGAAAAATAAATTAAACATGATGCGTTAATTGTCATGTCAGCACCACGTAGGACTCCGTTAGCGGGGACGGCTAACAGAGGATATAATTGAGATAACCGTCCAACGTTAGGACGTAAGAAGATATTTTTCAAATTTTAGGGTAAATCGAAAAAAAAACATTAATTTAGAATATATTTGAGTATTTGTCCAAAATCGAAATATATAATTTTTTTGGGTCGTTGCACGTCATTTAGCAGGTAATATTCTTATTATCCACTAAACACATAAAAATTCATCATTTTGGTGGTTTTGTACGATTGTGTCTCAATTAAATTAAAATTGGAAAAGATAATCACGTCTAAAACTGAATAGTTGATTGTAGGGATTCAGTCTCAACTAGGCCTACACGAAAGCACCCTTCTAACATCACATCCGTCCTTTAAAACCTCCCATGATCTGGTTCTCGATTCCATCCAAAAAAATTCTGCAACGGAAATTACCCACGAGGCAATCCAACCCAACACGCTTTTCTTCTTCCCTCTATGTAAATTTGCGATGGTAGCGTTCGGATGAAGCAATGTATAAAAAGGGTTTCCTTCTGGTTTCGGGAAACGGAAGTACTTGTCTTGACTGGTAGAAGCTGCTATGCCAGGAAGGGGAACTAGGAAATCCCATCCATAGATGTTGATTTTGATTTGGGCTTCATGGGTTGTGCTGGGATTTGATTAGTGCTGGGTCGTGATTTGCTTAATTTTCAAGCTTTGATTTTTGCGGTGCCGTGGTTTCTGAGGTGGGGTGGATGAAAGTATGGCTGTGGTTAGCAAGTCTGGTCATGGGGTTGAAGGGATGGTGAGGAGCAGGTCGTTCAAGTGGGTATTATGGAGGCGGGGTTCGGCTGAGGATGATGATTCTGGTGAGACTGAACAAGGGGATTCACCAGCGGCTCGTACAAGTTGGATCCCGGAGCTTTCTCCTTTCGCAAATGTCATCATTCGAAGATGCTCCAAGTAAGTGTCTTCTGGTTATCGTAGTTTTCCATGAAATATGTATTTTGCTGTGTATTATTGCTCGAGTAGATGTTGTATTGGATATTTTGGTGGCTTCTCTGGATTGGCTGGTAGCTAGTAATTGCATTTCAAAGTAAGATTATGGACACGTACTTTGAATCTTCCGTCAGTTCCTATAATTGAAAGGGTTTTGCACAATGGGGACGTTTGTGTTTGCATTTGTGTGTTGGCAGCTGTTAATTGTGTGGTTATCATAGTCAAATAACTGCCAGAAATGTTGCAGAATAGTTGGTATTTCTCCAATTGAGCTTCGAGAAAGCTTTGGAAAGGAGGCTTGTGATGCGATAAAGGGTCCATCATGCTTTGCTAGGAGCTTCTTCGAGTATTGTTGTTTCAGGACGCTGGCTTTCTGGATAAGTGCCAACCTTAATCATCTCTCGGATAAAAATTTCCGACTCCTAACCTATGACATGATGGTTGCTTGGGATACTCCTGCCACATCCAGCCTACCTCTCCTCAATGTAAGTTTAAGGCTTCTGCTAGTTATTTTCCTTGTTAATGCTGCCGGAGATATCTAGACTGGCAATGGCCTGTATGTTGTTGTGGGTCGGTCAGGACATTACTGTTGGAAAGGAGGCTTTCGCTCGATTGGCCCCTGCCATTCCTCTTGTTGCCAACGTTATAATCTCGGAAAACTTGTACGAGTTGCTGAGTGCTTCAACAGGTGGACGGCTTCGATTCTCCGTATATGACAAGTACCTCTTGGCACTTGAACGGTAACATTCAAGCTCGAGTGGTTTAGGTGTTTCTTTAATGATTTGTACAAGATTTTTCATTTCAGAAGCATGCACTACCTTTTCAGCTTATCGTCCTTTGAGAATTTGTACAAATGAAGTAGAAAAGGCATTACTATCATTTGTTGATTCTTAAAGCCTTTTTTTCCTTGTTTACATTTTCCTTGTTTTCATTTTACATTAGCGTGAGAAGAAGACTGAAAAGCTGGACAGATTCTTCCCTTCTTTCTGCGATGAGGTTAGCTAGAGGAGAGAAAGTGCTTGAAGTGGATGGTACAATCATCAGCCAACCTATTCTTGAACATGTTGGAAAATATGCATGGCCTGGTAAGTTGGTGTTAGATGACTTAATGACAAGGCGTACAGTCCCAGAATCATGATGACTTTTATGTCTTCTTGAATTTTTCCTACTCTTTTTATCTTTGGCAAGCCACCCATATCTCTTTGAATAGTTTTCGAGAGAGTGCTAGATATTCACGATTATGGAATAATAGCACTGATTTCTGCTATTTTTCTAGAGAATGGAGCTTCTTCTCCTTTTTAAAGTTAGTTATAAAATTAGGTGTGATGTATTCTACTTTGGAATGCCTAATTTTTAAGAAAAGGGATGTTTTGACATCGACAATTGCTTATGGGGGTATTTTCTCCCTGTCGCTTCTTAAGATGGTCATATTTAACGTCAATACATCTGAACTATTATGAAGTGACCTATAGTGGTGAATAGAGAAACAATTATTTTAGGTTTGACGTTATCGCTGCTTTTCCATGTTAGGGAAATTTTGTTAGTTTATGGGTACTTTATGGGGAAATGAAATTGTTTTTATTTTTTCTGATTAGTAACTTGGGTCATTAATGTAATAAGCTTTTCAAATTTTTCATTCTTCTCTCATAAATCAACTTGTTTAAATTATTATCCAAGTTTCTATGGATGCTAACCATTTCATTTAGTGACAGCAGTTACAAGAAAATCATGTTGTTCAGGCAGGTTTTGATGATCATGGAGCTGGTCACTGCTTCTACGCATTATGAGGCTGTACATTTACTACTTCTCTTGATACTCCATGTAGGTCGGATCACTCTGACTGATCATGCATTATATTTTGAAGCTCTTCGAGTTGTATCATATGACAAGGCAAAAAGATACAGCTTAACGGAGGGGCTGGAACAGGTCATCAAACCAGAGCTCTCTGGCCCATTGGGTACACGAGTTTTCGACAGGGCAATCTCATATAAATCAAACAACTTGTATGGCATTGATATATGCTGTTAGTAGATTTCTGTTTTCGTATTATCTTTTTCTCCAAGAAATTTACATATCAGGAATTAATTCTCTGTTTATTCCCTTCTTTTTTTTTTTGGGGGGGGGGGGGTGCAATCTTGCAGATCAGAGCTGATTATTATAGAGTTTGCAGAGCTCAAAGGACACTCTAGGAGGGATTATTGGCTTTCAATTACAAGGGAGATTCTTTTTGCTCATAGATTCATTGATAAGTTCAAGATAATTGGAATTGAGAGGGAAGAGGCTCTTTCAAAAGCCGTTCTAGGAATTTTGAGGACACAAGCTATTCGAAATATGAGATTTCCGTCTCCTGTCGACTATGAGACTCTTCTAATGTTCAGTCTCTGCAATCAACTTCCAGGCGGGGATTTAATTCTCGAAGAATTGGCTCGATCATCATCAACATCGTCCATTACAGAGCCATGTGAAATGGGTTGGTCAACGGGTAAAGGCGGAATGTACTCAATGTCCTCCATGCAAATGGTTTCTAGCTGGGGGATTGTGTCAGGAAACAAGAGGGAGAGTAATGAAAAAATGGATGGTCTTGTGGTTGGTGATTTAGCCATAGGACAGGTAAGTTGCTTAGAAAGAGCGATTAAAGAATCTATAAACAGTTATAAAGAAGTTGCGGCAGCACAGGCGTCCATCGATGAAGTAAAAGTTAATGGAATTCATGCCAATTTGGCAGTGATGAAGGTATTAGTTCTCCTTTCTTCAAGCGTTTATTTCTCTTTTGTGCAATATACTACCCCTTTTTGTGACTAAACGATCTAACAATGATCATTAATGGACATTCTTGGCAAGCAGGAGCTGCTCATTCCTATAACCATTTTGGGAGACTGGCTTAGGTCCCTGGCTTCATGGGATGATTGTTTTAAGTCATGGGTTTTTTGCTTGGTTTGTAGTTTCATCATCTTCAGGTAAATGCTTGATTCCGATTCCTCACATTCAAACTGTTGTTTTTATCAGTCATTTCCTGCCTGAAGCAATGATTTTGCAATGTGTCACATGTAATTTTCGAATCTACTTTGCAGGGGATGGCTTGGCTATGCCGCTGCAATGATACCGTTCTTGATAGCTGCATTTGTTGTATTTGCTCGATATGGTAATCAAGGGAAGGTGGTCCTCCAAATTAAGGTTGTTTCCCCGCCAAAGAGTTCTATGGAACAACTTTTGGCCATACGTGAAGGAATCACTTTAGTTGAAGGTTTCATTCAGGATGGAAACATATTCCTCCTCAAGTTACGGGCCTTGTTGTTATCCTCTTTCCCACAGGTGACATTCTTGTTATGTAACTTGTTATTTGTTTTCATCATTCCTAATTCACTCCCTGTTGCACAAAAACAACTTGGATGGCTAACTACTTGTAGAGTAACCTGAAATAACAATCTTGTCGAGGTAGACTAGTCATCTCTGAGTCAAGACATCAATCAAGTCCTAGAACTACTTTCTGTTCATTTTGAAACCTAATATTGGTTTGACATGTGAATACCTTAGTAAATGTCTTCTTAATCTGATTACTTTCGTTGGTGTGAATTTTGCGGATGTCTAGGCAAGCGAGAGATTCTTAGTGGCTCTTATAATCCTGGGTATGATTATAGCTTTCATACCGTGTAAATACATCATCCTGGCAATCTTTCTCGACACCTTCACCAAGTTCTCGCCTCCCCGGAGAAAAACCACCGAGAGAGTCATGCGGAGGTTGAGGGATTGGTGGTTGAGTATACCGGCAGCTCCTATGACCGTTGAAAGGCCAGGCGACGAAAGAAAGAAAAGGTAAAATGCCTTTCAGGAGCACCCCCCACCATTCATTGTTGTACATAGATTGCGGCTTTCAAGCCTTTGTGCAAGTAGAGTTCTTTGATAAGTCCGATTGAAAGTGTACATCTAAGGCGTGTCGTGCGTACAGAGTGCTCCCGTACTAATATAGGGATAAGGGGAGAATCTTTTAACATAATTTTGAGTGTTACATACTGGAACTGTGTACATCTGTACAGCAATTGAGGCGAATACAATGTATATGTTGTGGATATAAGCCTAGTCTTTGTTTTGCCTTTTGTCATTTCAATATTCATTCGCCTTTTTAGATAGAGCAGATACAGAAGTTCCTCTCCATGTCCTGTTGGGTATAAGGAGGAATCGAATGTCCAAATTCATTTCTTTTATTATTCTCATCTTACTAAATATGAAATAAACTAGATTGAAATTGGTGTACCTAAGTTCATTCACTTGAGGATCGAATCCAACTTCAGCTAGTCGACACATCCCTTTTCCTTGGACACAAGGCAATGATGATCATGACTGACTGACCAGAAGTAAACATTCATGCATGCATTCAAATCACTTCCTGTTCTTTTGGGTCCTTGAACATTCATCCCCTACATCTTCACCTGAAAAGCATATGACCCTCCAACTATATGAGAAACCCCATCTCTTCCCCCCCTTCATCATTCAATGAACACAATTTACACCACCCCAAATATAATGGTCAAAAGGTGGAACTCATGTATATGCCCATGAGTGCCTCCATCCACATGTGCATCACTTATTTGGGCTTCCTCGTGTCAGTATTTTTTTTAATGCAATTCATTATATTAGATCACTTTAAATCCAGGATACATGCAAATAGTACTTATGGGTTGGGTGGAGTGGGGGATGAGGATGAAACTTCTAATCATCTCTCCTATGACTTGAGGATCCACTCAAAAACACATCCTCACATTCCTCTTGTTTGTTGCTATTTTCCCCTTTGGACACATCTGATCCCTCGGGTTTGTTTGTCCCTCCTCTCCCATTCAATGCAAATTGATAATCGTGATCCATTTCCTTTACGGGTTCATTGCATCTTGCCTCTTGCCCTCTTAAGAGAGACCATCTCCTCCAAAAAAGTATCGTCATCTACATGGAAGCTTTCTCCACCCCACAAATCATTTGGTGAATGGGATGCCCACATCAATGAATATTTTGGTTTTATCCAACTTGGTGTGGGGTTCATATGGCATGGTGGATCATATCTTTGTTATGTCCCTACGGACGCAGATTTGACGAGGTCCCAGTTCCTAACGACTACACAGGTGTGAGTACCTATCGTGCTCCGTAAGATCATGAGCGATTCGGCCAGCGTAAAGCTTTCAAGGATCGAGCTTAAGAGATTCGACTACGAAATGATGATGAACTAGTTGTTTTTTTTTTTGGTCGATTGCTACAACATAATTATGAATACATATATTATGTTTAGGATTGCTATAGAAGGGGATTAATGGTACGTAGGAAATAGCTTCTATACAACATGGGCAGCCACATGGTATGTTAAGGTCATGTCGGGCGTAAGTGAGAACTGTGTGTGTTTCAATGATCAATTGATCCAGCCATACTTGATATCCCAGCATCGTGTTTCCAGATTTCGGTCCCGTGCTAAAAAATTAACATGCGAAATGATATTTGGACATTCGATTCCTCATTTTACTAAACATGCTAAAAATACGAAACAAGAAAAAAAGTACTCTTTACTCACGTAACATATGCCTATCGATATGCAACCAAAATCACTTAATTTATATGTATATTACATAGACCAACCAATTTATTGCCAAAGTTCACGTCCAATCATTTCTTCATTCCATATTATTAGACTGCCAGTGGTGTATATCCAATCATTGCATTTCCCAGAACAGTAAATTGCCAAGGAAAGAGGAAAGAAACAATCAAGTCCATAGCCATAACAATTCCACCAACCTTATTCTCTTTCGAAAACTAAAATCTGGAAACTTCTTAAAATTAACATGCCTTTTACTCAACTTGTTCAGCCAGCATACATGTTCACGGGTGTATTGGGTCACGATCGACTTGTTTTGAAACTACCGCGAAAATTTTATACATCAGAATGCTTACTTTAGTCGTGATTTTAGAATCATGACGCGATGCAAATGGAGAGTGAATTCACGATTATGTTGCTCGGATCTTAAGTAATACATTTTGATCCAAAGTTGTCTCATCAAAGCGTAAAAATTTACCATACTCAAATGCGGATACCAATTCAAACCATGGAGAAATCCCCATTAACATTTTAATAAAGCTTTACAATTATATAAAAATTTCGCACCAGCTATTCTCATAAACTTGTTTTGGACTATTACATTCATTCCCCTCTACTCTTTTTTTTTATCATAGTAATTCTTTTCAACTATGCAACACTTTTCTCGCGGGTAATAATAATAATAATAATACTAATAAAAACTACAGTAAATGAACAAAGAAAGATGAAGGACAAAAGTCTATGAGGTCCACCACGTTTGGCAGGAACTCTCCTCTTCAAGCCTTGCCCTGACCTGCCCTTTCCCTTTCCCATTCTTTCCCAAATGTTTTGGCTCTCTGCAATGCAAACCCCCCCCACAATTTATTAAGATCATATACTTAGGGATGTATAATTGACTTATGATTCTCAGCTAGGTAACGTTATGTTTACCTACCCCTCGCCCGCCTCAGAGTTGAAGTCGTAGTAGGTGCTTGCTGCCGCGAGCTTCATGGATAGGAACTACATAACACGACACAGAAGTTAATTTAAAAAAAAAAAAGTGGTGCAACTTCCTGTTTTATTTTCCCTAAATCAATAAAGGGGAAGCAAAGGGGGATTGTCTTTCACCTCAACTTGGTTCTGCAGGGACTGGACATAGTTAATTATCTCATCCAACATCACCGCCATCCCCGTTGTCTGGAACACACGAAATGGAGAAGAAAAGACTAGTCAGGAGACAAGGTTTAATCAATCTAAGGACAGCCACAATTAGTGAATATAGCAAGAAGCTTCAAAACCTTGTAACACCCGGGAACAATTTCCTTTAAACACTTCAGCCTTTCATTGATCTTCCCCCTTCTCACCTGAAAAAACAAATATACGAATAAATTATTTATGTTAAATGAAAAAATGAATAAAAAAAACTAGAAAAAAAATGGGCAGAATTTATTTGTATTTTTGTTGTATATATAAGAAGATAACATTGTTTATTTTACCCTTTCGGCAAGGCTGTGGCTGTCTGTGGCCTGACCCCTCTTTGCTCTAACATGAATAACCTCTTTTCCCCTGTGTTGTTCATCCCTTTCTCCCTCCTCCTCCTTCCCTCTCTTCCTCTTCCCTTTCCCCAGAAACTGTAACAAATAGTTGGGAATCAGATGCCGATATCCGAAACACAATTGACTCTAATTAACTATGTACACGGGCGGCGGTGTCTAGTTTTCTAGAGAAGTGGTTCGGAGGGGTTACTTGTTTTTCCCCTTGTCTGAGGTAAGGCATCGGGCCAGAACACTGCCAAGATCCGCTCTCCGAATGTGCCACCAGGATCTCGGGATTTGCGAACAGGCGGGGCGGCTTGTTCTGCTTGTCTGCTGGGGATATAAGAGGGGCGGACACGTCCTCGGGGAAGGCGGGAGGGACTGTGAAGCCGTTGACATGGGGGAAAGTGGGGAAATCCTGGAAGGCGAATTGGTTGCCGATATCTGAGAGGCAACTCACGAGATCAACATCGGGGAAGAAGAGGGAGGCCGAGCTTCTGGAGTGGTTGAGGGAGGAGGAGTAATCCGTCGAGAAGAAACCGGACATCCTCAGCTCTCTTGTATCCTTGTTTCCTTACAGAGAGTTTGGTGACTCCGGAGTGAAGTAGTTTCGGGGATGTGATTTGGGAGTTAGTAATGAGGGAGGGAAGTGGAGGACAGCACGAGTCTTTTTTATTTATAGAGATGGAGAGGATTTCACATGACGAATGTTACTCCATTAACTTGCCAAACCACCTTCAGACAAAGGGGATTAACTAAGACTTTCTGTAATAAATATGCTTGTTATAAACAAGAACAGGAAAATATACCTTTTTCTTTTACAAATACATATAAAAATAGAAATAAATATTGCTTTTTTTTTTTTCTCATGTTGCTTTAGGGGTTGAGGGAGATTGAGGATGGGGATAGTGATCCATAGAAGAGAGAGGGGTCCATCCATATAGGCCTCCCATTACTCAAATCGTGTGCACAAAGCAGTTGTAATCTCTTGAGTTGTGAAGTGATTGAGAGTCGATGTTTCATATGACTCGGGGAACGAGTGTCATTTTAAGTGAAAGACCAAAACTTAAAATTCCCTTCTGTAGTTGAGTTTACATAACTCGGATGGGACCAAATAAGGATGAAATGACTTCACAATGCCGTGATTTTCACTGAAAGTAATGTCACTTGAGTAGAAATACTTGTCTTTTCCTGATGTGGAAGTTGGACTAGACATGTTGGACTTGGAATAATATGATTGGCAATGTGATTATCACATGTAGAATTGGAGTGTGCTTATTTTATTTTAAACAAACTCTAATGATTGTCGGCAATATGTGAGTGAGTGAGTCCAATTTATGTTAAAGGAGGGAGTTTTGGTGGTAAGATCTTTCTTTCTTCCTTCATTCACTCCCTAAAAATAGATAAGGCCTTCCTGGAATTCTTTGGTCTCATGGCAGAATGAATGTACGGAGTGGCCACTTACCAGAAATCTTGTAAAACCGAAGTTTGGTTAAGGTCACGGGGGCGATCGATACACTGTCTTAGAACTAACTTCACATGAAGATATTATGATGGAATGAGACGATTGTCTTTGATCCTCACCACAAGGTTTTCGACTGATCTTATTAACCTACTGTTTACATAGAATTTTGGGCCTAAACAACAGGCATGATACAATGAACAGTAACTGTTCCCGCGTTGGAATGTGAGGCGCCTTCAGCAACTTGAATAAGAAGTAGCACTTCAAGTATATGAGTTGTACCCGAAGATGTCCAGAGGAATGATTTGACTGTGGAAAACTTCTTCATGTACGCATGCTTTGTCCAATTCACATTCCAGGCATCCTTAATCAGTTAAGCACATTCAGTCGAGAGGTTGATAATGGACTCCTTATCTAAATTCTCATCCCCGGTCTGGTCTGTTCTGATGTCAATTAGAAAGTTCCAATGCTAAGGAGTGAACTCCAAGAGTGAGTTGAAATTACCTTGTGCGTTGAGTTAGCCGGAGAAAAGTTGAAGCCAGAAGTACAACAGAGGCTCATCGACTTAGAAACGGGAAGAATCAATTTAGATCCATCAGAACAGTGCTCCCGGGGTGGCCTCTGGCCAAAAGGCTATCTTTTGCTAATTATGATAGACAACGACCGATAGGCGCAGGTGGGTTTTGAATGTGCTTAAGGTATACTTGTGCTTTTGGTAATAAAGTTGATGTTCATGACGAGATGCTTATGCCAGCAGAGACTATATTCAATACATCGATGTTCCGGGATCCAACCATCTCTCCCTGGGAGCCCCACAGAGTATCTCTTTCCTTTGATGATTTATCTTTAACAATCCACCCACGTCAGATTTATTCCATCAGAAAAGACCAACTCATATCTGTGATATAATCTATCATCCAAAGGAAATTCTTTGGCCCCAATTCTGTACCATGTAGAGCAAGCTATACAGAAAGCTGTGGATTTCACATTTCCATGTTATCTACATCGTTTCATCACTTTAGTTATTCGATCTTTGAAAGGTCACTTAAAATTATGCAGCAAAAGGAGGAAAGTCCATCAAGATATTCGATTTTAGGACCGAACGGGAATGACCGCTGGTGCCGGCCACCGAGAAGTGATAAAAGTATGCTACATGTGATGCAGAAGTGCATTTTCTTCTTCAGATAATGCTGCCTGAATCTGTAGCAGCAGTCACTGCTTGGACTAATATTTCAATGTTTTTGAGAAAGATCGAGTTTAGTTAAGAAATAAAAATGATTTGGGTGACGTGGACGAAAGAAATTATAATTGATAAAAATAACGAGGTTTAATCCAAACTTTGTGTGTGGGTGATGGTATGGACCAATTCTGGGCTGAAAGGAAGGCCAAGATAGTGAGGCCCATATATCATGGAGTCGTCGTGACCGAGACAATTAATGTTAAAATTATTAAGCAGACCGGTATAGTCAGGAAACCAAGGAACTGGAGATCAAGTAAAAGACAACAACTCGAAGCGAGTAGATTGGTGACTATTCCTAGAAAGATTGGCAAGATGATGGGGACTACTGTAGGTTCGAGGCAAGGTCCAGGCGAGAGCAAGAGGAGCGTCAGTTGGATCGAGGCGAGGACCTTTTTGAAGTAAAGGCCAGCCAACTACAATCCAGTCAAGAGCAAACTACCCCTACTCTTTGTCGCTCACTCCAAAGAAATTTGATTTCTTATCCATAAAGAATTACATGTTGTCCTACGACCTTTCTAAAGGCATCCGATGAATAAAAATACAGAGGTACTTTACGAATTTAGGATCAGCCATGTCTCTTACGTGGTCAAAATACGGAAACTCGACGGATGACTTATGATTACGATCATCGTCTTC
Organism: Melastoma candidum; assembly: GCA_023653495.1. Taxonomy (NCBI): domain Eukaryota; kingdom Viridiplantae; phylum Streptophyta; class Magnoliopsida; order Myrtales; family Melastomataceae; genus Melastoma; species Melastoma candidum. The sequence continues at coordinate 4,071,367 of CM042891.1, read as the reverse complement.
AGATGAAGAAGGGTCAACATTGTCGATACGATCACTGCAAAGTTTATTTTCGTCGTCAAAAACATTTTCATTTTCTTGATGACCTGTAGCATGATTTAGGTAATCACTTTCCAGAGCATCACATGCCCCCGGTGCATAGCTTATCATGTGGCGGTGGGTGGACATGAACAGATAAGAGAAGTCTTGCTGAGATCAGGAAGGTGGTGTAAGTATTAGGGTCTGAAGATGACCTCCGTTTACAAATGATGTCAACCACCCAATAAACAAGTTCCACACCATATATTTCTCCCCTCTTTATATCCATTTTTCAATCGCGAGGAAAATTGCGTGAGGAGGATCAGTCTTTCCATGGCACTGTCCTGTATGGAATTTCCAAGATCCTTCTCTGTAATTTACCTTGATGTTGTATAAATAATATTCGTAACTGGCATTAGTGTTGTTTCCTCTTTGGACCAAGGAATTAGAGGTATACAAATGGCTGTATCTTATGGCGGCCCTTCTCCTCTCTTCTGAGTTTCCGGGAAGCTGCCCTCCTGAAACATTTCGCTCCTATTCTTCCATACTTCTCAAGAAATTGGCTCGTCTCGATTCGATGAGCTTAAATAATCAGAGGTGAGATCTCAAGCACGTGGGGCTCTGACCAACTTCCTTTTCATTTTAATTAATAACATCTCAATGGACCGTCGCCGCCGATAGCTCCTCGAATCCCCCAATTTAAGGTCACAAACACCCACATATGGGAGTCGCCATAGAAACTTAACATACAAACGAATAAATGGAAAATGCCTCCCCTTCGAGAAATATAACCCCCCACAAGTTTTAGGTTAATCGGAGGGAAAAAGCTTTGGGTTGCTATACAAAAAATATGGTGGGTCAGTATTGAATGGGAATTAATGTACGATGATAATACAGGAGAAAACACAAGTTTTTCCAATTAACAAACAGTCCGTTTCCAAAAATTAGGACAGCCAACTACTTCAATAAATTCATTGTGTTAAATGTATGCATGCATTCATTACTACTACTACTTCTGCACCTAATGAAGACCTTTAGCCACCAGCAAGTTAAGAATTCAGACTCAACAGCTGAAGCCGAGGAAGAAGAAGAAGAACGGGTTAATTGATTATTCTCAGAAAGTTATTCTTTATACAACATAACAAACACACAACAAATTCAGAGAATCAGAAAACGTCGTGCTGTGCTGCTGTGCCGTGGGGTTCGTTGTCCTTGCTGTAATCATAATGAACTAACTTTCTCCTTTCTCCTTTCATTGCTTCTGATTTAATGGGCATTGGCATGGGTGGGCTATATTATTAGAACACTAGCTTGGTCTTAGTTCATTCATTTAGTCCAACACGTGAAATTCTAATACCGCTTAATGGAGTGGATTTCTTTGGTCGTTCACGCGTCGTGCCGCATATCGTTGGTTATATGTACTCTAAAAATTGACCCGACCGATTCTTTCTGGGTATACGATGTGCCTAACTTTGATTGAAGAACTCATTCAAGATTTTCTCTTTCTTCTAACCAAAGTCAGTTCAGAATCTCTGAAGAATCACGTCGAAGGTTTCTTGTAGTCCCTTCTACTGCTGGCCAATCTTATTAGACTCCAAAAACATTCTCACTACATTATAGACAAACTATAATTTTCCTATTCTTGTGACCACACGATTTGTGAGATATTTATGGGCCGATATTTACCACATCATAAAAAGTTTGAGATGTTATTAATTAAAATGAAAATTAATTTCAAAAATACTTTGCGCCACTCCCAATTCAAAGGCCCACCACAACCCTTCACAATCGCGTCAATATTGTTTTCTTATGGAAATCTTCTTCTTGTGGTGGGAGTGGAGGGATTAAAGTTGACTTTGGAGAATCTTCTTCGTCTTGAAAATAAGGATTATAAAATTGGTACTCAGCTCCTTTATCGCCCTAACCTTTTGCATTTCGTAGCTATTTCCTTTGTCCATTCCCAGAAGCTTCAATACACATACAGAAATGGTACAGTAAAAAATAATAAATACGGATAACAATATTAATAATAATATCAATTGATTTCTACCTTATTATTTCACTCGACCTTAATGGATATAACCTCCCCCGGAACCTTCCTCCTTTAGTTCCTCCCACCACCCCATCTCCACCAATCTCTTTACTTAAACCCTTCCCTTAGCTCCTGATATTCCTACCATTGCTATAACCTAGGTACGGAGATTCAGCCATGTCTCTGAAGCGATTCCGCGACGAAAATCATTGCCCGGACAAGGTTCAGCCTTCGCAGAAGCGTGTCAAGATCCGGCTCGCCTCGTAAGTGATCCAAAGCCTTTTATTAGGTGAAGGGTTGTTTCCCTTAATTTACAGAAACACAAGAAAAGAATCCATTTTTGAGGAATTACAGCAAATTCTTTCTTTCTTTTTGTTTATCAGTCAGATGATTATTAAAAGTAGGAAGGGTTTCAATTTTTGGAAGTCAGTTAACAGTTTTTTGTTGTTTCTGTTTTTTGTTCTTTTAAAAAAATGGCAGGGTAATAAGTTTAGTGATGATGGAAAACTCCATAAAGACTATCGGCAAAGCCCTTGAACCCTTGGTTAGAAGAGTGGTAAGATTTATTACCAAGTTTTCAGTTTCATCTAAATTTTATCAAACTCAATTTTGCTTTTCCAAACGTCGAGGATCATTATTTATTTTTGTTTGAAAAAGGAAACAGATCTATGTCATATGTGATATGAATTCCTAGTTTTCTTCCCTTAGCTTGATCGATATGGAATTTGTCTTTAGGTGCAAGAAGAGGTGGAACGCGGCCTAAGACCTAGCGCTCGGTCACTCACCCGGTCATCCTCACTCCAGCTTCCAGCCCAAGAGCCATCAACCCTCGAGCTGAGGTTCAGCAATAGCCTTTCGCTCCCGATATTCACTGGGACCAAAATTCTCGACCAGGATGGCGCTCCCCTCCATATCCTCTTAACAGACATGAGGGGTGTTCCCGTTGTCTTCCCAAACACTATCAAGATCGAGCTAGTGGTCCTTGATGGAGATTTCCCTTCCGGCGGACGAAATGACTGGACGAGCAAGGAGTTCAACCAGAGTATTGTCCGTGCCAGAGAAGGGAAAAGGCCCTTGCTTGCTGGGGATATTAGCACAAAAATCACGAGGAGCGACGGCATTTTGACAGTCGGGGAGCTCGAGCTGACGGATAATTCAAGCTGGATCAGGAGCAGGCGCTTCAGGATCGGCGCTAGGATTTCCCCCGGGAGCTGCCGAGGGCCACGGATCCGCGAGGCCATGACCGAGGCATTCATCGTGAAGGATCACCGCGGTGAACGTAAGCCCATGCTCTCACTTCTGTTTATATTCTTTTACTCCGCCCACATAAATTAATTCTGAACAAGATTAGATTCTTAGGGACTTGGTGAGGGTAGCCTTAATCAACGTAAGCAAAAGTTTCCAATAACGATAATAGAACATCTATCATGATCTTTCACCTAAACATCCAAAATAATTGGATAAGGCGATGCCTAATCCAAGTTAATAGCATATTAGTGACATGTACCTCGTGCATAAACAACTGACTAGCCGTCGCACTCACCACCGCGCAGACAGGGCTCCTTTTTTTTTCCTTGGCTAAAACTAACTTAATTTTAAGCAACTCTTGATCATACTTTAATCGATTACTTTAGCACCCTTTGGTTACTTGTGATCTGTGAGATCTTCCTTGGATCATACATAAAAGTTAAATACATAGTTTTGAGTCCGAATTACATATGAACAACATTTGTTTATACAATGGGGCCAACGAAAGAGGATCTTATTAGGTGTTATGGATTAGGTTTTATCTCGTTCGAGGTCATGTCCTAAATGATTTGAGCCTGATGTTGATTGAAATCTTGTTTCTTCTCCTTTCACTGTTGAAGAAACGACATTTCATTGAAAAAATAAATATTAGGGTTTCAGAAAATAAATTGGTGGAAAGACTTTTGGGGTCAATGTCTTGCCGGCAGGTTTTTCTCGTCCCTTATTTGTTTTGTCTTTAATTCAAGCCCCAGAACGTGTCCTTTTCTGGTTCTTATTATTTCTTGGCTAAGGGGACATCGAGCATAAGCTTTCACTAGATACGTATCTTCTTTGTGATTGTAGTCTAACCCTATGTAATACTCCATCAACTTATTGGGATGTAATATAAAGAATTAATACTTCTATATGACTAAGCTTTTCTAATTCGCCTAAGCAGTTATTGCCTATAGATGTTAACTAGTATTCTTTTAGGTAAATATTTATCATTCGAGAATCATTGAGCGAGAAAAAGAAATGGATGACGAGAGAGTTTTATCATTTTATAGACCTACCCAATTCAAGTTAATCATGATCCAAGACGACTATGCCTCTTCTTCTTCTTCTTCTTCTTCTATATTTAACTTAACGATAGAGATTTGTTTAATCAATTAATGCTGTAGGGAAGATGCATCCATGCCGATTTATGCTGTAGGGAAGATGCATCCATGCCGATTTGTCTAATTTTTGCCAACGAAATTAATGCTATTCGGTTTTCCAAATTGCCCATATTTAAGTCAAATAATTAATTTTCATGCGATGGCCTGTACTATACCTTTCAACTTGCCCACATGGTTATTAAGTAATGGCCAGTTTGAGTGAAATTGTTTCTGGTCCCCCATTCAATCAGTGTACAAGAAGCACCACCCTCCAAACCTGAATGACGAGGTGTGGCGGCTCGAGAAGATCGGCAAGGATGGAGCTTTCCACAAGAAGCTCACCACCGCAAAAATCAACACCGTCCAAGACTTCCTCAAGCTCTCCGTCATTGACCAGTCAACGCTTAGGAAGGTAAGGGGCGCGGGCACCACTACTTCTGCCTGCCTATTTGGAGCATCCAGGGGTTGGTTTTGACTGCAAAGCTTGTTTGTTGGAACAGATATTGGGGACTGGGATGTCCGATAAGATGTGGGAGGCAACTATAAAGCACGCGAGGAAGTGCGAGATGGGAAATAAAAATTACATCTATAGAGAGCAAGACTTCTGCATCGTCCTTGATCCAATTTGTCAAGTTGAAAGGGCAATCGTTGGGGACCAGTTCTACTCCAAGAAAGACCTCCCCAACATCAATCGGGTAATAACTAAGTCCTCGCTAAGCTCCGCGTTACGACCTGTCCCTTTCACTCACAAGCAGCGGTTTCTTTTCCAATCTTCAGGTGCTCATGGAAAAGCTCGTGAGACAGGCTCATTCAAACTGGGGATCTCTGGAAGAGATCGAAGTTATGTTTATGAATGAGACACCTCAACTTCCCGGAGGTATCCCAAGTTTCACTTTCGTTTTTTCATTTTATGTCTTTCGGTCATAGATCTATGATGATTTCTTCAATTTATTCATATTACTTAGGCCAGATAGAGGAGCACCTTCCAGACCATCAAATTGCACGTCTGTCATCCAATGCGGCATTTGATAGGGTCGATGATTGGCACGCGGGGCCGGAGTTTACTGGCGTCCCGTTCGAGCGACAATATTCAATTGGATACAACATCACTGAGGCATCCCTTAATGGTAACCCTACCCTTAAGCCTCCCTTCCCTGGTGGTTGGCAAAAACAGTTCGAGCCCCCGGATGAATAGCCGCTTTGTTGGCACGGCTGATGGTTTTTCAAACAGTCGTGGATAACCTCTTAACTTGTGATCTAATACACAGGTTCATTTTAGGAGGTTCTCAGGTTATCTTCAGGAAGGTTAATAGATATTCCTTGTTTAGTTTGGTGGCACTTGTAGAAAAATAACTGCAGTCGTGCTTGTAAATGCCTCCTACTTGTAAACAACCGTGTTATCATGCATGTAAATAAATAAACGTAAACGTACATGCATGCCTCTAGGCAGCCAGACAGTGTGCACAGTCCAAACTATTGTTTCACCTTAATAAGGTGTACGATGTGCTCTCAGAATAAAATTCCGATTTGCCGATTTTTGATGGCAAAATGCATGTACTACTCCTTTGATCGCATGAACGATTTAGAGCGCTATGTATATTCTAATTGAAAAGAGAGAGTTCATGGAAGATCTTACTCTGGGACTCAATATTGTTCGCAATGGAGTTTCGGATTACTGGATGTGATGGCGAACATTGACAAAGTCATATGTTCGCGTGCTGTTATGACTTTGAGGCTTGAAAATGATATTCCTCAGTGATTATTTGTAAGAACAATACCGCATACATATGAGTCCATATTTCTCCAAATTTTCTTGACTAATCGGGGATCACTCATCCCTCCCGGAATCATCTCTCTTTGGTAACTTCATACGTGTTTTGGTCTTTCAATGTGCTTCTGGGATATTTCCCCTCAAAATAGAATCTTCCTGGTTCCATTTCCTTAAGCTGCATAAGGATTCGCTGCAACTTTTTCCATCGGCTTCTAAATCTTTCCGATTCATGCATTGAATTGCGTCATCCGCGTATACAATACATTAAAAGTAATGGAGTGGTTGTTGCGATTTGATTAATCAAAGGGGTATGTCCTCTAGCCATATCGCGGAAATTGGACAAGAATTATAAATATGTGATTGACTCGGTCATGGAAATCTCGAGTCTGCCAAAATAGTTTGGTACGTCAAGAGTACATAGAAAAGGCTACTCGGACAACATATGACAAAAAGCTATCATTTTCGACGTCGGTGGCGATCGATGAAATAACGACGAACTGATTGCCGAAGTTTTGGCATTTACATTCCCTTGTTTTATGATTGCTGTAGATATCGGAATAAGTTGAGAATTATACCAAGTGTTCTATCCTTCCTGCTCTATAAATTGTCAATTGTTACTCGTACAAAATCTGCAGGTACGTTGAAACGGTGAATCCGGCGCCTTTAATTAGACTTAGACTAATTGCGATAAATTATGTTTTAATAAAATATGGTCTAACAATTATAACAACGTAAAGTTATTTTTGAGATGTGTACTAATAATGTTTTGCTAATGTAATTCAAGGCTGGTAAACCAGAATATTTTATGGCCGGGCCATTAAGAGAATGTTAATTATTTATTTATTTAATATTAAAGAATAGTGTCCTTTGTCCTTTTTAAGATAAAAGAGAAAAAGAAGCGGAGACATTGACGGCCGACGTAAGTCCAAGGGCATCATTTGTTTATTGATTTATTGTGGCCTGTCGTCGTGCGCTCGGCCACAGCGGTGATCACCTCCCTAGTCCTGCCATCAGATTGGACCCGAGGTTCACGTCCACAGCTCGTGCAACGAGTTGGCCTGCATCTTGCTAATGGCCAATGCCAGAGAGGTATATATCTCCTGCCTTCGCCTCATGATTCGACCGCTGGCAATGAGGATATGAGCTCAATCAGCACGACCCCGAAACTATAGATGTTGCTCTTTTCCATCAATTGGTAGCGTTGGTGATATTCGGGGTCAACGTAGCCTGGGGTCCCTGGGGGGCAGTTGAGATGTGTGCGACACCGAGTGGGAACTGTGAGCGAAAGCCTAATGGATAGCAGCCATGTTGGGAGCTGTTAGTTCAGCAAATGTTATTGTTGATGGCGGTGCTGGTAGTAGTAGTTATTCTGAAGGCTGGAAACTTAAGTTAGAAGTTAGCAGGTCCTCTGTAACTGAATGTTGTGTATATATATTGAGATGTTGTAACAGTTTACAGTTGGGAATAATAACAGAAAAACTTCATCTCCTTCTCTGTGTTTTTTTCTCCCCTGTTCTCTGGTTTACGTATGCGGCGAGTTCGGCTGATCGGCAACTTCAGTAGGTGGTCGTTTGTAGTTTCTGGGTACTTCTGGTTCGCTTGCATGGTATCAGAGCTCAGCAATGGGAGAGCTTTCGTATGCAGCCGGTAAGTCAGTGGTAGAATTGGATCCCTCCTCGCCCTTTTATGTTAGTCCCGCAGATAGTCAAGTAGGGACACTAGTCTTGCCGGAATTGACTAAAGGAAACTACATATCGTGGAGGAGGTCTTTCGAGGTAGCTCTTTCTATTAGGAACAAAATAGCTTTTGTTGATGGGAGCATAGAGCGACCGGGGGAGTTGGATAGTTTGTTCCCGGCTTGGAGGAGATGCAATGACCTAGTGAAGTCCTGGATCTATAGATCTGTTTATGCTTCTATAGCTGCTACAATTTTTTACCTGGATTCGGCCAAGGATGCTTGGGAGGAGTTGGCAGAGCGTTTTTCAGAGCCGGACGATTCTCGAGTGTGTCATCTGCAGATGCGATTTCATTCGCTTACTCAAGGTTCGAAAAGTGTTGCAGATTACTATAGTGACTTGCTGTAACTTGTAAGAGAGATCCAAATATATCGCCCTTTGCCTCGTTGTTGTTGCAATAGTAGCAAGTGCAATGTGATGAAAGTGTTTTTAGAATCTTATTAGAAGGATCTTGTGTTCAAGTTCCCGAATGGTTTAAATGAAGAATTTTTTGTGTTAAGGTCACAGATTTTGCTTAAGAAGCCTCTGTCATCTCTCGGGGAGGCATATAATGTGGTGCAAAGAGAAGAGATACAAAAACAAATGAAAAACTCTGTTAGTTCTCCTGTGGAAGGTATTACCATGGCAGTAGTAAGAGGCAGGGGACAGACACAAGGTGATATAGAGAATAGAAATTTACAGATAAGAGAAAAGAGAAGTTTGATGTCTCTTGTGACCATTGTGGGAAGAGAGGTCACTCGAAAGATAGATGTTTTCAGTTGATTGGGTTTCCGGCTCAATCAGGTGGACGATTTGTCAGAGGGAGAGGTCAATTTGGTGGTAGATACTCCTCTGGCCGACATGTTGTGAAGCAAATTTCTGCAACTTCTCAGAACCAGGATACCACGATTCCTCAGCTGAACCTTTCTAGGCAGCAAATTCAGCAGTTAATGGCTATGCTTAATGTGGGAAATGATGTTACTCATGAGGCTAATGTCACTTCTTCTTCTAAACCTTCTCTTTCTTTTCTGCCTAATCAAGCAGGTATAATTTCAATCTTTCGAAAAGTTTTTGCACTTCCTTCTTCTCCAGTGGATAAAACAACTTGGGTTGTGGACACTGGTGCCATAGATCATGTTGTTTCTGATCTGTGTCTTTTTTCCTCATATCATTTGCTTAAAGTTCCTTTAAAGATTTGGCTTCCTAATAATTCCTTTGTTTTGGCTACTCATAGCGGTTCAGTGTTTTTGTCTGACAGTTTGTCTATTCATGATGTTCTATATGTCCCAGATTTCAACTTCAATATCATTTCTGTTAGCAGGCTCTCTACGACTGATGAGCTTTGTGTCCTTTTTCTTAAAAATTGCTGTTTTGTCCAGGACTTGAAAAGGTGGACGACGATTGGACTAGCTAAACAGAGAGGCGGCTTATATGTGATGGAAGAGGTCAGGAACACAAAGATGGCTAGTGTCAATGACTCTCCTAGTTCTCTCTGTTTGTCTCATCGTACTTCGTTAGATGCCTTTGATCTTTGGCATTCTCGGTTAGGACACACGTCTCCTGGAAAAATTCAACATCTTAATACTCTAGATTCTAGCATTAAGGTCAGGACAGACAATGTCTGTAGTGTTTGTCATGAAGCTAAGCAAAAGCGGTTGATGTTTCCTTTAAGTGTAACTAGGAGTTCTTCAGCTTTTGAGTTGATACATGTTGACATTTGGGGACCTTATTCAATAGAAGCAATTGGTGGTTTTAAATATTTTTTTACTATTGTGGATGATTTTACTCGAGGAACTTGGTTATATCTTTTGCGTTATAAATCAGAAGCACAACATCATTTGAAGGCTTTCTGTCATCTTGTTAAGACTCAGTTTCATGTTTCTGTTAAAGTGGTCAGGTCTGATAACGGGGCTGAGTTCATATATTAGATTTCTACAGAGAAAATGGCATTATTCACCAGTTAAGCTGTGCATAAACTCCTCAGCAAAATGGGGAGCACTCCTATTTCAGGCTGGTTTGCCAATTTCTTTTTGGGGCTATGCCGTTTTAACGGCCACTTACATTGTTAATAGACTTCCTTCTAAGGTTTTAGATCATAAATCTCCTTATGAGGTCTTGTTCCATAAGCTTCCAGTTTATCGGAATTTGAGGGTCTTTGGTTCTTTGTGTTTTGTTAACACCTTAAATAGAAATAGAGACAAGTTTGATAAACGAGCTTCCAAGTGTATTTTTGTGGGATATACTCTGCATGTGAAAGGATTTTTTGTCTACAATTTGGAAACAAAACACGTTACAATTTCTCGTGATGTTTGTTTTTATGAATCTGTTTTTCCTTTTAAACTTTTCCCTTCTTCCTCAGGGCAGTCTACTGATCATTGTTCTGAAAATCCTTTGTTGCTTAATTTGTCTCCTCATGGTTTATCTGTTCAAAAACCATCACAGCTTCAAAATCTTTCTAAGTCGTCTTTAAGTGTCGCTCCTGAGCTTAGTTTGCCACAGTCTGTTGTTTCTTCTGATGAGCCAACTGTTTTGAGACGAGGCACTAGACATCGACAGATTCCATCATACCTCAAGGATTACCATCATCGGCTGTCACTTTCTTTGGCTGGTTCAACCTCTCCTACCAGGTCTCTTTTCTCTTCTTCTATACCTGCTTATCCAATTGATCCTTCTATTGCTTATGATCGTCTTTCTCCTTCCTACAAAGCTTTTGTTGTCAGTCTTACTTTACATGATGAGCCTCATTCCTATCAACAAGCTAAGCTGATTCCACACTGGGTAGACGCTATGACAGCTGAACTTAATGCCCTGAAGGATAATGCTACTTGGGATTTAGTTACTTTGCCTGCAGGGAAGAGAGCTATAGGCTGCAAATGGGTTTATAAAACTAAGCTACATGTTGATGGCACAGTTGAGAGGTACAAGGCTCGGTTGGTGGCTAAGGGCTATACTCAGGTAGAGGGCATTGACTATCAGGAAACATTTAGCCCGGTTGCTAAACATTCCTCTGTTCGAATATTTTTTGCTCTTGCTGCTTCTCAAGGCTGGTTTTTGAGGCAATTTGACATTCATAATGCCTTTTTGAATGGTGTTCTTGATGAGGAAGTTTATATGCAATTGCCTCCTGGTTTGCTGATTAAGGGGGAGGTTTATTCTGATTCAACAACAAACAGGGCAGATAAGATGGTGTGCAGGTTGAAGAAATAATTGTATGGTCTGAAACAAGCTTCTAGGCAATGGAATAGTAAGCTTACAGAGTGCTTGCTAAATGGAGGTTTTCAGCAGTCTAAAGTAGACTACTCTTTGTTTGTCAAGAAGTCTGAAGAAGGCTTTATGGCTGTGCTTGTGTATGTAGATGATATTGCAGTAGCTGGGTCGAATGAAAAAGTTGTTTCTGATCTGCATAATCTCCTACAAGAGTCTTTTAAAGTGAGAGATTTGGGAGATCTTAAGTACTTTCTTGGTTTGGAAATCACAAGATCAAGGAAGGGCATTCATTTGTTACAAAGAGGCTATACTTTAAAGTTGTTGGAAGAGATGGGTAAACTAGCAACTAAACCAGCTGCTGTGCCTTTGCAGCCGGGTTTAAAGCCGGTTCAGGGAGATAAAACTAATCCTGTCAATGTTACAGGCTTTAGACAGTTGGTAGGTAAGTTGATCTATCTTAACATCACAAGGCCTGACATTACTTTTGCAGTCCATGTTTTGTCCCAATTCATGGATTCGCCATCAGATGAGCATTGGAATGTGGCTTGGTCTGTTCTGAGGTATTTGAAGTCCTCACCTGGTAAAGGGATTCTATTCTCTAGTAGTGGCAATCTAGAAGTGCGGGCGTATGCAGACAGTGATTGGGCAGGTTGTGTAGAAACTAGGAGATCCACTACTGGGTACTGTGTTTTTATTAGTGATTCGCTTGTTAGCTGGAAATCCAAGAAGCAAGCTGCTGTGTCTCGCAGTTCGACGGAAGCTGAATATAGAGCCATTGCTGCTACTGTGGCTGAGTTGATGTGGGTTACTGCCTTGTTGAAAGATTTTCACATTCAGTCACAGAAGCCAGTGAAGTTGTTCTGTGATAATAAGTCGGCCATTTATCTCAGTAAAAACCCGGTCTATCATGAGCGGACTAAGCATTTGGAGATTGATTTGCACTTTGTTGGGGAGAAGGTGGTTGCAGGAGATATTGAGGTCTTACATGTTTCCACTGATTTGCAGATAGCAGATATTTTGACCAAAGCCTTACATCCAGTCAGGTTTCGCTTCTTGTTAGACAAGATGGGATTGTTAGAGATTCACAATGCCCATCTTGAGGGGGAGTGTGAGCGAAAGCCTAATGGATAGCAGCCATGTTGGGAGCTGTTAGTTCAGCAAATGTTATTTTTGATGGCGGTGCTGGTAGTAGTAGTTATTCTGAAGGCTGAAAACTTAAGTTAGAAGTTAGCAGGTCCTCTGTAACTGAATGTTGTGTATATATATTGAGATGTTATAACAGTTTACAGTTGGGAATAATAACAGAAAAACTTCATCTCCTTCTCTGTGTTTTTTCCTCCCCTGTTCTCTGGTTTACGTCTGCGGCGAGTTCGGCTGATCGGCAACTTCAGGAGGTAGTCGTTTGTAGTTTCTGGGTACTTCTGGTTCGCTTGCAGGAACAGCCGTGACAGCTCCAAATCTGCGACATTGACTGTGAAATTCTCATCGAGGAGGATATTGTTGGTTTTGGGTCTCGATGGATGTCGGAGGTGTGGAGGTACACCAGTGCGCTTGAGCTCTATGGCGATGTTTAGGCAGTTTCCCGTGAATGTGGTCGGAAACCATCCCGTTGGGAATGTACTCATACACGAGCAAGAGCCTGCTGCTTTGCCTGGATGTGCAACCGTACAGTGGAGATGAGGTTTGGGTGCCTCAAGCGAGCCAGTATGTTGATTTCGTTCATGAACTGCTCGACTCACCTGAAGTTCTGCTCACACGGCCTCTTCACCGCTACGACTCGTTCGACTTGAAGTTTGCCTGACAAAAGGAAGATCGTTTTTTTTAAGAATTCCATCACCCATCCCAATTAGTTGTTACTCAACAAAATCAAAGCCCAGGTTTACCTTTGAACACCTTGCCAAAGCCCTCATTGCCGAGTTCTGCAGCATGGTAGAAATGGTTTGTGGCCTTCTCTAGCTCTTCATAGTCAAAAATAGGGACACCGAAGCTGAAACTTCCCTTCCCCAAATCTGTTTGGGAAGAGAACATAGAGGAGATACTCCTCGTGAGGACAGATGTTTGAGCAAACTTCTTACTCTGATGTGTATACACTACGAAGAAAACTAGGACAACATCGCCATGAACCCAGTTCCTGCACCAACACCTGAAATCAAGGAAAATGAAGCCTTCCGAGAGAGATTTGGCTGCGGCTAGAGATCAAAACAACAAGTGTCAAAAAAGACACGAAACAGAGACGTTGTGGCAAGCTCCTCACTCGTTCCAATCTTTATTCCGAGTTTACGACCTGCAACAAAAATTATGAATAACATGTGATTAAAAAGACGGAGCTTTACAATGAGCTTTCCATGTTTGCGATATGCAGGATGAGTACATGGAAAAAAAGTTCACGATTCTGTAGTACAAGTATTCACAAAATCAGGATTGAAACGACGATGACAAGATATCGCCAGAATAGCGTGAATACCAATTCTGCAGGTCGTGGTACACACACCAATATCTGACCGAGTAGGGGTTATCCGAAGAGTTTGTGTAATAGGCCGCGTCCTCGTAGAAGTAGGCGAATGAATATTGCAAAGGATCCGCATCACATTTCACAATATAGATGAAATCATAATAAGGCTATGATGTACAGTTGTAGAAGAAGTAGAGTTAATGATTCACGGAGACGAGACTGAGAGCGGCAGTTCCTTCTCCCTTGCTATTGCATCTTCAGCTATTGGAGGAAGACCCAAGCTCCTTTCACCCGTATGTTGTCTTATCCCAGGATCTGGTCGAAAAACAAGTGGCGGGTGTTCTTCAGATTGTAAACCCAAGTCTTTTGAAGAACCTGTCTCCCGTGTTGAAGGAGCTGTCTTCTCCCTTTGCCCCTTTCGATATCGCCGGTGCCTGCCACGACTTAATGAGGGAGGTACAGGCCAAGTGGCCATTATTCGAGATTGTCGAGCAGAGATTGATTTCCCTGGAGCAAAAGAAGCAGGATCTCACACAGTCCCTTGGAGATGTGTCCCAGCATGGAGCAACGGTTCTATCAGGCTAGGAAGGTTGAAGCCAGGATTGCTTGCCCTACTTAGGAAAAGAGATGTCCTGGATGCCGAGATAGCAATCGCTGCAGACGAGCTTGCTACCTTGCGCGATCAACTGGTTCAATCCAAATACGACGTTCAATCTCGTACCTTGCGCGATCAACTGATTGTGCTACCTAGGGGGCGTTCAATCTCGTACCAGGCAACGAAATTCATTCTTTTTGTGAAAGCAGGCATTCTCCAACTGTGTGTGACCCGCAGGCTATCAAAGCTCTATCATCAGCACATCCCCCGGTAGAAGAATCCTTCCCATTAAATTAATTAGCAACAAATACGACGCGTTTAAAAAGTCAGTCACGCATCCCAATTCAGAAATTGGGATAGAAATATGTGGATTAAAACCTGCTGTCAGAAGGTTTTACTAAATATTTTAGGCAAAATATCGATTTTTGGCCCCAAGTATTGGCAAACTTTTCGATTTTGCAAATCGTTTAAAAATTTTTCAATTTGGCCTTAAATCGATGACACTTTTGTATGAGGCCTTATTTGTGACGGACGTTAGATTTTCGCGACGTGTCAATTAGCCTCCGTTACCTTAGCCTACATGGCGTCCTTGTTGGCCTACGTGGCAAGCGCTGGGATCAACAGGCATAGAATGCATCGAGGAAGGAAGCTCCCGCACCCTATACTCCCAAGAGAACACATTTACATTGCCACTGCCAACCACATCATTGCCACCGTCCTTGGACGAGCTTTCACTGACCGAACTGATCCCCAGCATCAGATTCGCACCATCCCCCCATAACCTCGAAAAATTGACAGGATGCGCGAGGACCGGCTCGTAAGGCCTGTCCTCGCTGCCGGACTTCTGCACCCTAACCTCCAACTCCTTGGAACTAGCATCATAATCAACCCAAGATCTAAGCTTTTCGCCGCCACCGATCGCCAACCCGACGGACCCGAGATCCCGAACCACGGAAGGATCGACACTCCCGACGCAAACCCCAACATTGTTGGCACGGGCATTGAACACGACCCCGACGAGCCTCTCCTCCGAAGGGACGGGGTTTCCCGAACCGGGGCCGGATAAAGGAAGGAACTTTGAGGAGAAGAGGAGGAGGGCAAGGTGGGTGTGGGTGGCATTGGGGGAGAAGGAGAAGGCGATGTAGGAGGAAAGGGAGGTGCCGGGGGAGAGCTTGAAGGGTCGGGAAGTGACGAGGAGGTTGTGGGGCTGGAAGTAGGGGTTGGGGATCAGGGTTTGGTTGGAAGCGGAGAGCGAAGAAGGCAGGAGGAGGAGGGGCAGCAGCAGATAAAGGGAAAGGGAAAGGGAAGAAAATATTAATGTTAATTCCTCCCACCAGGTAACTCCACGTAAGACAAAAAATATTAATGTCAATGCCACGTAAATAATTCACCAATATTTCCGTCAAAAATCTAACGTCCGTCACAAATAAGGCCTCATATAAAAGTGTCATCGATTTAAGGCCAAATTGAAAAATTTTTAAACGATTTGCAAAATCGAAAAGTTTGTCAATACTTGGGGCCAAAAATCGATATTTTGCCAATATTTTATTACTAATTTGTCTGTTTGAAAAGTAAAAAAGTCAAAATATATTTTATTGAAGTCACTTTCAATTTGTCGTGAGTGGAAAGCAACGGTGTCAATAATAATTATGTCTCATCCACCCAGCTTTGTATTATGCCTAACACCCGTGGCTTGATTGCCGCATTCCCCATAGAAAAAAATAAAATATATAAATATACCCGGTTTGACTCTGATATTTATTAATAATAAGACACTCAAAAATAAAAATCATGCTTTTATCCCTTGTCAATAATCAAACCTATTATATATATATATAGCTTAATAACCACGGAAATGCTGTTATATTAATGAATGGCTGGGTTTCTTGATTCTATTTTGTTATTCCCGTGACCCCCCTAGCTAGTAAGGTTTTCTTTTTGTTGGTTGAAATGTCAAGGCATGTGATCAAAATCCAAAACATATAAAATATATATCAATAATAAATTATCTTTAGCATATTTGTCTTTAGCATAAACCGAAGAATGATGGGTACGTACGTTCCCACGCTAATCCCAAATCAATTATTTTATTGAAAAAATGATTATAACAAAGTTATCACCATCGGTTTAGATAAGTCAACCAAAGGGCTTTTATTTTATTTTTATTTATTCAAAAACCCGGATCGATACTTCAGCAAGAAACTTATCTTGCTTCACTGGATTACACGAAACAAGGTGCTGACCAAAGTGCCACCACCCATATCCAATTGCTGTCCACTTCACCGTGGGTTCAATTTTATTTTTATTTTATTTTTTATATTCATCCCTCCAACCAATTCCTTTTTTCCCACAGAAGCCAAAAAAAGAGTTGGGGCAAAACTCACAACATTACATTCCCCCCACATCTCAAACTCACAACATTCCATTCCCCTCCATTCCATTCCAACCTAAAGAGGCCCACCAAACACAACCCCATCGGGAAACTCCTCCCATCAGAACCCACAGTGTTGTACAAATAACAATTCATTTTAATTAGTTATTTTATATTTTATTTTTAACGTAGGTTAACACTCAAATAAAAAATACCTCTAGGAAAACAAAATTAAATGGGGACAAAAAAAAAATTGTAATAAAGCAATGGCTAAGTTTGAACGAAAAGCAAAAGGTGCTTGCTATCTTTTCTTACTTGCTTCTTTTATAATTTATACTACTTTTTCGTTTTTGCTAGCGGATTACCCGGAGGAGCCTTCTCCTTCTCCTTTGTCCCAAACTCTCTCTCGCTCACTCTGCACATCGGCACCCACACCCCCCGCTCCCTCCCATCAAAACCCAAAATCAAAATTACACCTGTAAAAAGTTAATGTCAATTAAGATCTAATTTAATTGCACATCAACCACAAATAATCCCATATTTTTAATTCCAACCCCATCACATCACAATTTGTTTTTTAAATTTTCGATTTTAAGTAGTAGACAGGAGGAAAATGCAACCGCAAGATGTAAGAAGAACCAACAGCACCCTTTCACCTCCTACTCACTTTCTGGCTTCAACCCCACCTTCTGCAATTCTTTTGACACCGCAACCCGAAATTTCCGTGGCAGTGCCGCAACGAATACCCACCCGGTTGAGCAAAGTCTCAATCTTTTCCTCGATCTGTCCGTACCCAGTTCCTCCCCCCACCTTCTTCTTACCCCGATCCCCCAGTGAGGAGGAGGAGAAGAAGAAGAAAGGAGCGAAAAAGATGCCTGTAATTGAAGACCCACCTTCTTCTTCTTCCTCTTCCTCCTCTAGAAGGCAAGGTCAGGGTTCTCATGCTTCGGGCGCCTTCCGTGGGTCCTCCACCCCTTTCTTACCTTCCAGGTTCAGGGGACTGGGTTGCGCTGCCTCGGCTGCCGCGAGACAGGTCTCGGTTCCTGAGGCCATAAGGGCGTCAGCTGAGTGGGAGAGGGGGAGGGATAAGGAGAGTGAGAGGGAGGTGGGTGGGAGGAGGAAGGGGAGGGGGGTTGTTCTTAGTGGTAGGAGGAAGAAGAAGGAGGGTGGTTTCCTGAGGAGGCGTGGCACAGGCGGGGGCGATGAAGGCATCGACTTGATCTCCGGTTGCGGTTCGGGACATGCTTGCGGGGTTGTCGAGGATGCCGCTTGGTGTGGTATGGGTGTTGGGGTTGCTGGAGAGGTGGATTTCGTCGTGGCTACAGGCGGCGGCGGAGGCCGGAGGGACCGCGGTGGCGGTGGCACCGGCGGGAGGGGGAGGAGCGATACTGATAGGATTAGTCAAAGAGAGGTAGTGCACTTTGTTGTTAGCTTCTGAACTTAATTTTTTAGTATTTTTTTTTTATAAAGTTGAGTTTGAATTTTGCCATTCTGGGTTTCAGGAAAGTTGTCATTTTTGAATGTTGGGTGTGACGAGAATTAATTATTACTATCGTTGTTCTTATTGTTATTGGTCATCCATTTTCTTGGGATTTTAGTTCTTGGGTTATTTCGGGAAAGTTTTGTGATTTGCTAATCTTAATGGATGACAATTGAGGTAACTGAAATTGGATGATGAGAATCATTGTTCGCATGCTCTTAGTTTGCCATTCGTGAGGAGTTTCTGTTCGTGGATACCACCACATAAAGATCACATACATCTCTTCTAAAGCCTTAAGGTCTTGTTTGGTCTCAGATCTGAATTGGAATAGAAAATTACTACATTTGTAATATTTGGATAGGATGAGATTCCTACAGTTGATGCCATTTCATATCATATCTGCTAATCAAACAGACTATAATGACTTTTGTGTTCAGCATTGCGATGATGCATGTGATTATATTCAAGGTTTTGCTGTTCTTTGCACTGAGTTTTATCTTTCACTATGGTAAGTCATGGGATTTTCCCCTTTCTTGAGTTGTTCGGATGCCTAAGCAATGTCTGTCTTGGACAGCGACCTTCCTTGAGGAGGCCAAATGTGAACCCGGAGAATCTCTACCTGGATTTCGACCCTGGGTTGACCCACCCGCGTCTCTCGTTAGACTTGTATGGATCTAGTCTGCGTCGTTATCGGCATCCTTCCCCTGAGGGACTAGCCGAGGTTGGCCTCTTTTTGTGCCCCTTTCTGTTTCTCCATTGTGTGCTTGATTTTTGCGAATCTGGCTGGTCAGAGATAATTGTTGCGGGTTAGCTCCTCCATAGGATGGTGTTGGTGTTTCCTTTCCTATTCGATTGCTTCCAATCGAAGTACAATCGAGTAAGGACTAATGTGAGGCAAAAGCCAAGGTCTTGTCTTTTTTATTAGAGGTTTCTTATTGTCAAGTTGCTGAGAAGTGAAACATTCAAACTGAGTTTCCATTATCCCTTTCCTCTAGAATTGGGATGATTTCGGTGTTACAAACTAATGTGAGATCATTCGGCTCAATGAACAGAAAATGTGATGGAGGGTGCGGACAAAAATGAGGATTGTTAACCAGAGGAGTCGAATGCCTGTTGGTTTTTTCCTGTATTTTATCAGGGGATAATTTTAGCATTTTGAACGAATAGGAATGAGGGGAATGAATTGAAGAATGTCAAGGGTCTTAGATTAGTTATATAAATACTGTGCAGGCCATGATGCTGAAAACCAGTCTAATGATGACCGGAGAAAGAGTGCATGGGCCTGATCGGTATCATGGCTGGAGACTCGATGTCGACAACATGTCGTATGAGGTAATTTCTCGTCAAGCTCAAGCTGCCCAGCTTAAATCATCAGATTCATCTGATCATTCGCCGTGCTTCTCGGTGATTTTTTTAATTCCCAATTCTGGCTTCAGCAACTGCTTGAGCTGGGCGATAGGATTGGCTATGTGAGTACGGGCCTGAAAGAAGATGAGATCCGCCGCTGCATTCGGAAAATAAAGATTTCAAGTCTAACTGGTTTGGCGCACATCTTGTCCAATAAAGCGGACAGAAAGTGCAGCATTTGTCAAGTAAGTTCAAACGAACATTCCAGGAATTCCTCGTTAATCTATGCTCGTAGATTTTAGTTTGGGGAGTCAGTTTTTGATCTGCTTACTGTGTCGTAGGAAGAGTACGAGGAAGAAGATGATCTGGGGAAATTATCTTGCGGCCACGGGTACCACCTGCCGTGTATCAGGCAGTGGCTGTCCCAGAAGAACACTTGCCCTGTCTGCAAGTCCGATGCCATCCCTCGAACATGAAGAAGTCCCATTCCGATTTATTCCTTATCCTCCCTTGGTAACAAGAAGAGTGTATAGATTGTTTTGCCTCCCGTGGTTGTTTCTCCCTGTTATTCTTTCGATGGACCCAAACCCCCGAATCATTGTTTCAAGTTTTCCGCCAGGTGATCTATGATGGTGCTGCAACATGATTTTTAATAGTGAAGTAGAAGTAATTTCTACTGTGAATGTAATCTGCTGATCTTGATTAAAAATAATACCGCATGATTGCAGGACTGTTTAAATGATGCAGATGGACAAAAAGCATATATGATGGACATCTAGTCCATCATAATAGCGGGTGGGCTAGGGCAAGATTAGGAATCGGGTTTTCTCCAGCGGTCAGCTATGATTCTGGAGATAATGAATGAATCCTCACCAAACTCTTGAAAATGCAAGAGCCTGTACCTTTTGCTTTGGGAGTTCACAACTTGCTAACTACATGGGACTGACTACTAACAATGAATAAGAGACAACTGTGTAAAACAATCAACTGCTATACAAACTACAAAACCTTTTATGCATCCGATCAATGATGATCGATCGCGGCGGATTTTAGATTCCCTGCGTTGAGGAGGGGGCGGATTTTAGATTCCCTGCGTTGAGGAGGGGTTAAACGTAGTCATGCTGATTGAAGAAGTCGACGATACAGGGGTAAACCTGTACTGCTGCCTGAGGAAATATGGAGATAAAGAAAAAGAGATTAGCAATCAAATCACATGTGGTTTCCGGCTATCAAACAAACAATAGCATTTGAATTTTAAATGGGTTAGTCATTTGAGCAATTTTTACCAAAACCATCACAAATGGGTAATACAAAGATTCTGTTTTCCATACCATTCTTCCTCCCACGATGTCATAGTGAGCATAATGTGGCCCACCAGGTTCGCCAAAGACTTTGTACTTAAGCAAATGAGGAGGAATGAGCTTAGCCGTCTCTGCCATTCACAAGACAATGAGCGAGGTACAATCGTCACGATTTAGTCAATGTTGAACTAGAAACAGTTGGTTTGGTACAACCATAAAAGTTCTCAAGTTACCATATACGGCTTCTGGTGGACAGACAAGGTCTTGGTCTCCGGCGATTGCCAATATGGGAACATTGCTTTTAGCTATGTGATCCTTGTATAGGAAGGATCCACTCCTATCTCGTAGTCCGCCGTCATAGAACGCCGTTGTGAGTTGCAATAGAAGTTTGGAAGGAACAGTGC
Organism: Melastoma candidum; assembly: GCA_023653495.1. Taxonomy (NCBI): domain Eukaryota; kingdom Viridiplantae; phylum Streptophyta; class Magnoliopsida; order Myrtales; family Melastomataceae; genus Melastoma; species Melastoma candidum. The sequence goes on along the minus strand of CM042891.1, from coordinate 4,050,293 downwards.
CTGACCAACAGGGGAGCCATTTTCCGTGTTTTCCACAGATTCATGCCGAGGGGTAAGATACAGTCAAAGGATCAAGCTATCCTTCTTTTGAAGAAGGGGAAGTTGGAATTTTGCATGCACTCACAGAAATTGTTCAAAACAAGCTTCTCCAATAATTCTGGTTCCATCATGTCATGAGCGGAAATTTGAGAATTCAACCAAGACATGAAGTAAGGAGGGCGTGCCGCTAGCGGGAACGTGACAGCCATCAATCCGCCTAATGGAATGACTGGAACTTTGAATGCCTGTGCAGGGTCTGCCTGTTACGGGGGATGAAAACAGAGCTCAGCTGCTATAGAACCCTAAATGGAAAGGTGAGAAAAACTAAAATCACTTGCCAGAGGTAAGAGCCACTTAAGGGATGATCGGGAAGACGTATAATCAAGGGATGACCCCAAAGTCGCAATCGATGCAAAACCACTGTCTTCTCTTTCAAAACCTTATTGGAGGAGAACACCTTTAATATTTTCTAGTGGTCCAAAGTTCATCATAAACATATGGAAATACTCATTGATTACAATAGCATGTAAACGGAGAAATTACCGCATTTTGAGAGAATTGCATACAGCAATATACCTCCCATGGAGTGACCAACAGCATGAAGCTTTCCATCTCTTGGTCTGGAATGGCCTCGAACATAATTTATCTATCACATACCAGTAATATCCACTATAAACTGAAGGTTAGAGCAATGATGTTCTCTAACCAAAGGCTCGACTCCAAGAAGAGAATGCAGAAATTCAATATGGAGCCATATTTTCCTGCTCGGTCTCATTAAACATTTTTGTAGTAGCAACAATGATTCATAGTATGTATAATCAAGAGCTGTCACCTCACCACAGCAGGCAGATCATCTTCAAGATAATCGTCTAAGTCCCAATCATAACTGTCAATAACATCAAGACGGTCGTGGAATTCCTCTATTGTGCTCACGAAACGCTCTCGCAGGGTAGTAAAAGGGAGTGGAACCATTTTTTGGCTTTCTTCTATGATATCAAGAAGTCTTCTACTCAGATCCCTCAGTTGGCTCACAATGCCAGAGTTGTTATCTGATGAAGGAAATTAAAAGACAAACATAAATGCATTGGCAACAGTTTGTGACCCACCCCATGAAAAAGGGTTAGTCAATTACTTGACAACCTTCAGATACAGGGATTAAATCCCTCTTCGTAAGTGTCTCAGATGAGTCCTGTCCGCTGAAGGACTGGGTTTGTGATGCAATAACTCCTTGCTGTCCATCATAATTCTTGTGAGAAGCCAAATTTTCAGACAGCAGATTACTAGTTGGAGTTGTACTGATATCCTTAAAGTCGACCACCCGGGTGCTCAAACCAGCACCCCGAACCTCCATCGTCCATGTATCGAATCCTTGGGCACACATGTGCCGTGCAAATGATGACTACAATAAAGAAAACGCCCATAAAATTAGCAAGTGGCATAAAAGACGACACACAGAACACAAAAGTATACAATATTATGCTCTTCCTAAAGCCACCAACCACAGCTTTATGCATATTCACAATTCTGGGGGTTACTACGACCGATTACAACGTATAACAGGTAACTTGTATCTGTATCATAACAGGCAGAGATGTGAGGTTCAGGAACCTAATATTTGGAGGTTGAAAGAGGAAGCATCCACATGGGTATGGTGAACCACCATTTTCTCAACCATTTCTCAATCGACAACACACAACAAAAGAAGAAACGCTGCCACAAAGAAATAAAAATCAGAGCATCTACGTAAGCCAACAAAAACCGTTGCAGGGTAGGAACGGGGGCGACTTACATCCGGGGAAAGGTCGTATCCGATGGCGTTGGTTCCGACTCCAGATAACAGCAGCAGCGGATGATTCCTCTTGGGCGCCTACCACAGGAATCATTGACCAACAAACAACAATCAAACAAAAACGACAATGACGAGCCAAACAAAAAATCGGTAGCCAACCGCGGGGTTGGGGTTCGTACGTCAGCCGGGGGGAGGTAACGCCAGAGGGCGAGCTTCCAGTCGGAGTTGGGAACGCGTACGTAGTGGAGCTCGTCAGCGGTGCAGACGGAAGGCGTGTCAGTAGTGGAGGAGGACCGGGAGGCTTGGCGGAGGAGGGCGGGGGAACGGAGAAGGGAGCGGCGGGGGAGGGGGCCGAAGGAGAAGCGGGCGATGGCGCGGAGATCGGAGTGGAGGGGAGTCATTTCGTCGGGCGAAAGCGTCGGCGACCGTTGAGATTTGGTTAATGCGGTCGTCTCTAAGTTGTTGAAGCGGTTGGGTTAATTATAGGGTAAGGGAAGCCTGTTGGGTAAGCTTTCGTGGATCCTCAACACGTGGCTTTCCAAAGAGTGTTAAAAAAAAAAACAAAAATATCTACACTTACTACCAAAACGAGTAAATCGCATCCCATAATTCCAGGTTCTAACTGGACCCTTTGCTAAATTGTAGAATTATTAATTTCTCATTAACCAAAGAAATATATATATAAATAAAAGATCGCCACATAAAAAGGCCACGTGGTAATTGAGGAACAAAAGATCTGGATTTGTCATGTTGTTTAGTTTTTGTGGTGTCAATTAAGAAAGAAAGAGAATGTTCAAGGTCCAAGGCCCAAAATCCAAGATAAAAGACCCCACGGCCCACGGTGCCAGCGTGTTGCAATTAACATTACAGGCCGGGTGGGATTGTACGGTGGGTTAAATGGAATGGTATAGTTTACTTTTGTGAGCTATATATCTTAATAACGTTGCCAGTAAATTATTTTACAAAATAAAGTTTATAGTTCGCTCATGAATCGATATTTTATTTTAAATATTAAAAATTTAAGAAGATAATATTGACTTTTTTTATAAGAGGTTAAAATTACCGTTTTAAAAATCGATATTCTCAATTTTTTCGGACAAATCTAAATTTAAAATATCTATTTATTTAAAAAATAAAATCAATATTTTAAACACCAATTTAAAAAAATGTACTCGAACTTGTTATATTTTAATAAAAACTCTTAGTAGGGATACCGGAAGGATGACCAAGACCGCTGCCACAGTGACGTAAGCCATGACCTAAGTGCGCCAATCTTTTTAAAAATCGATGAATTAATTTCCTTTTCGTTAGTCAAAAGATTGAATAGTTTGACCGTAGGAACGAATCGTGCATATATATATATATATATATAGAGACCATCCAACCAAAGACACCGGAGGTTTCATTCAAAGAAGAATATTAATTTAAAAGTAATGGCAAGGGAGGGGGAGGAGGAGGAGGTGGTGCTGCTGAGCTTTTGGTCTAGCCCATTCGCCTTGAGGGCAAAGATAGCCCTGGCCGAGAAAGGCGTGCGCCATGAGATCCGGGAGGAAAATCTCAGCGACAAGAGCCATCTCCTCCTTAGGATGAACCCCGTCCACAAGAAGATACCCGTCCTCATCCACAATGGCAAGCCTGTTTGTGAGTCATCCCTCATCGTCCAGTACATCGATGAAGTCTGGAATCAAGAGTCCCCACTTTTGCCTTCTGACCCTTATGAGCGTGCTCAAGTGAGGTTCTGGGTTGACCTCGTAGACAAGAAGGTAGGGTAGTTTCCCCTTCTCTCTTCTTCCCTGTGCCTTCACATTATCACGCATACCAGTGTTTGCATCGGTACAACTATCTGCTGACAGAGGACCGAGAATTATGAACATCTTCTCAGGTGTACATGGCAGCACGGACAGTTTGGTTCATAAAGGGGGAACACGAGGACGGAGCCAAGGAGGAGCTGATGGAGGTTTTGAAGCTTTTGGAATCAGAGCTAGGGGAGAAGGCTTACTTCGGTGGGGACAGATTGGGATACCTGGACGTGTCCTTCTTCCCCTACTACTTGTCGATCCATCAACTGGAGAACACCGTTGAATCCAGGTTGGGAGGAGAGATGGAGGCCAACCTCCCTAAACTTGAGGGATGGATGAAGAGGTGCATGCTCAGGGAGAGCGTGTCCTCTGTGCTGCCTGACCTCAACAAGCTCAGCGACTACATCCGACAGTTAAGGAAGAAGAGACTCGACGAGCAGGCCTAGAGGCCAAGTAGACACACCCGACGACAACACTACCGGTCCTTCGAAGAAATGGAATCCAGCTTTTTTCGATCGTAGTAATCAAGAGATGTACCACTTCCGGTTAGCCCCGATCGTTTCCTGTGGTGTCATTTTCCTCTCTGCCCTGTCATTTCGGAAAGTGATGTGCCTCCTGTTATGCCCCCATCCATTTCAAATGGAAATTTTAGTCAAGTATCTTTTGCCCTTCAATTCTCAGTGGTTTCTTGCATCCCTTAGAAAATTCGATGAGTATATTACACTATAGGTAGGTTCTTTGACTTTTCTTTTGCAATTTTTGTATGTCGCCCACAAAGAGTCCACCTTGATGGCTGGCTGACCAGTAGTTCCCCATTCTTCTGTTCTTTCTCAAAAATTTTCTATCTGTTATTTTATTAACCTTTATTGAAAATTCATGTTGAGTCAAGGTAATGCAGGTTTTTTATAATTTGATTAAACAAAAAATATTTTGTATATTGAGTCTGTCTTTGTAACAATAGCTTGAATTAATGAGCTATTTGGGATTTACTTAGTGGAGGGACTCTATGAGGTGAGATGAACACAAGTCCTTAGCTTCTTCTACACGTCCAAGTGGCTTGGAAGGTACACAAGTAGCCATTCGTATTAACTATGTGGTTTGTTTGCGGAACGACGAAAGAATCATTTTATTCCGTATAAACGAAAGAATGCTTGAAATGAAATGAGATTCATTCTATCGTATTTATTTCGCCTATTCAATTTCGCAAACCAAATACTCCATAAGTTATTTGTCTCCGTCAAATAAAAGAAGCCTAGTTTGCAATAATATATGATCATTATTTTGAACCTTCTCCATATAACTAAGAGGTTATTAAGCGTATTTTGTCCGACTCAAACAAATACATCTCCTTAGTATCATCATTCCAACTTGAGATCCCTCAAGTGAATCCAAGTACCCTTCCCTTATAGACTAACCTTTTCACATATTTTTCTAGTAAAGGAAAAATATATTCTAAATATGCTTTTCATAATACTGAGTTTTAACAAATATTTTTCAAAACTTTACTATTAATTAGAAATTACCAGGTATATTTATTAAATTATTTAGCAATAATATTAGAGACATAAAAGATCATAATGATATTCTCCTAATGTAGAAGAATTATAAGAGATCCATTTATAAATTTGAAAATTATGAATTACTAAATTACATTCACGTAAATCAATTTTCAGAAGAGATGAAATATGTGTGTTTTGCAAGAATGGGGACCTATCTATTGACACGGGTTGCAGAAGCAGCTAGGACAGAAGGTCCGAGAGATGGGACATGAGGAGAGGGTTGTGGCGGCTAAGTTTCATCTTCTTGCTAGTATGGAGGAGTGTCTGGCATGCTAGAAGTCTCCTACCCCCTCAAGGACTGGGTTTGTGATGCCATACCTCCTTGCTGTCCATCATTGTGAGAAGCCAAATCTTCAGACAGCAGATTACTAGTTGGAGTTGTGCTAATATCCTTAAAGTAGACCGCCGGGGGTGCTCAAGCCACCGCCCCGAACTTCCATCGTCCATGTATCGAATCCCTGGGGGTGCACATGTGCCCTGCAAATGATGACTGCAAGAGAGAAAACACCCATAAAATTAGCAAGTGGCGTAAAAAAGACGAGAAACAGAACACAAAAGTATACAATCTTATGCTCTTCCTAAAGCCACCAACCACAACTCCACGCATTTTCATAATTCCGGGGGTCGCTACAAACGATTACAACAGTATAACGGGTAACTTGTATCATAACAGGCAGAGAGAGAGGTGAGGATCAGGAACCTAATATTTGGAGGTTGAAAGAGGAAGCGATGGCACGGGTATAGTGCACCAGCATTTTCTCAACCATTTCTCAATCGACAATTAACATCAAAAGAAGAAACGCTGCAACGATTTTTCTCAAGATAAAAAAAAAATCAGAGCATCTAGATAAGCCAACAAAAACCGTTACAGGGTAGCAACGGGCGACTTACATCTAGGTAAGCCAACAATCAGCCAGGGTGAGATAACGCCAGAGGGCGAGCTTCCATTTGGACTTGGGAACGCGTACGTAGTGGAGCTCCTCGGCGGTGCAGATGGAAGGCGTGTTGGTGGTGGAGGACGACCGGGAGGCAAGGCAGAAGAGGGCAGGGTAGGGGGCCGAAGGAGAAGCAGGCGATCACGTGGAGACCGGAGTGGAGGGGAGTCATTTTGTGGGACGGAAGCATTCCGGAGCATGTTGTTTAGTTTATGTGGTGTCAATTAAGCGTGCCAGGTAATCTGTGATAAGCATTACGGAGCGCCTTTCACTTCACTTTTTTTTTTACTATCTCTTGATTAAAAACTATGGTTGAATATATATGTATAGTAGGTCAAACGAGCTGCATGGAATTAACATTTCTTTTCTTTCATTGGACAGAACTGGGAGGGAAAGTTATAACGTCCCAATTTTTTACTTAAATTTGTATTATGGGGTCAAATTAGGTGTATTAATGAGCCAAGCTGGCTATCGAACCACCCAGTTCGGCTGGTCTCGTGGCCCGAGTCTGGCTCGACGAAAATCAGAACTCGACGAACTCGGGCTCGGATTCGAGCCTTAACTTTTGATAGTCAAGTCAGGTTCGGTCTGACTTATGGACTCGACAAACTCCGGTACGACTTCATAAATTTAATAATAAAATTTTTAAAGCTCGGAGTAGACTTAGAAGAAAAATGTACGAATATAACTTTGGAGATGTTCGGACTCGAGTTGAGCTTAGTCTCGAGTTCGGCCAAAAAATTTTTGGACGAAATCAAGCTCAAATTTGACTAAATAGAGCCTAATCAAACTCAGACACGAGCTCAGACTCCATGTTTTTTTATTCGAATCGGTAGGGAATCCCCCGACTCGACACATTAACCGCCTGAAATGATATCGTTTAGTTTATTAGCGGGGGATATGGAGAGGTTGACCTAATCAGCTGCCACCGTGACGTAAGCCATGACCTCAATGCGCCAATCTTTCTAAACTTCGATGACTTGTTAGTCAATAGTTTAAAATTTTATTTTCATTATCCCAGTAAATTAACCGTAGGAACAAATCTCCCAAAGCATTCCATTCGCCCCTCGTGTACATATAGATATCGACCATCCGACCAAAGGTTTCATTCAAAGAAGAATAGTCATGGCAAGGGAAGAGGAGGTGGTGCTGCTGAGCTTTTGGTCTAGCCCATTCGCCCTGAGGGCAAGGATAGCCCTGGCCGAGAAAGGCGTGCGCCATGAGATCCGGGAGGAAAATCTCAGCGACAAGAGCCATCTCCTCCTTAGGATGAACCCCGTCCACAAGAAGATACCCGTTCTCATCCACAATGGCAAGCCTGTCTGCGAGTCATCCCTCATCGTCCAGTACATCGATGAAGTCTGGAATCAAGGGTCCCCGCTCTTGCCTTCTGACCCTTATGAGCGTGCTCAAGCGAGGTTCTGGGTCGACCTTGTAGACAAGAAGGTAGGGTAATTTCCCCTTCTCTCTTCTTCCCCCTGTCTTCACATTATTATGCATACCAGGGTTTGCATCGGTACAACTATCTGCTGACAGAGGAACGAGAATGATGCACGTCTTCGCAGGTGTACTTGGCAGCACAGAGAGTTTGGTTCATAAAGGGGGGACCGGAGGATGGAGCCAAGGAGGAGCTGATGGAGGTTTTCAAGCTTTTGGAAACAGAGCTGGGGGCGAAGGCTTACTTCGGTGGGGACAGATTCGGATACCTCGACTTATCATTCTTCCCTTACTACTTGTCGATCCATCAACTGGAGACCGCTGAATCCATGTTGGGTGGGGAGATGGATGCCAAGCTCCCTAAACTTGAGGGATGGATGAAGAGGTGCATGCTCAGGGAGAGCGTGTCCTCTGTCCTCCCTGACCTCGACAAGCTCCGCGACCACTTCCAACAGGTCAGGAAGAAGAGACTCGACGAGCAGGCCTAGAGGCCAAGTGGACACCCCCCACGACAACACTACCGGTTCTTCGAATAAATGGAATCCAGCGTCTTTCAATGTACCACTTCCGGCTAGGCCCGATCGTTTCCCGTTGTGTCATTTTCCTCTCTTGCCTTGTTCATTCCTGAAAGTGAGGCATGTGTGCTATGCCCCATCCAATTCTCAGTGGTTTCTTGCATCCTTTAGAAAATTCGATCTTGCAATTCTGTATGTCGCCTTCAAAGGACAATTGAATCTGTCTTTCTTGTAGTAGCTTGAAATCATGAGCTATTTGGTTAGTTGGGGGACTGTCATTCGACCATTAATTGAATCTGTCTTTCTCGTTTACTTAGTTGAGGGACTCTAACTGAGTTTTTTACGAGGTAAGATGATGAACACAAGTCCTTAGCTTGTTCTACACGTCCAAGTGCCGTGGAAGGTACACGAGTAGACAGTCATTCGTACTAAGTTCGTCCCATGTTGTAAGGGCAAAAAGTATCGAGTTTTGGCATAAAAAATGAAATTCGCTTATTTGTTCCTGTCAAATAAAAGAAGCCTAGTTCGTAATTATGATGAAACTATTCCACGTATTATTTTTATATATAATTAAGTGAGGTTTCAACACCAACTACTGAAATCCAGTATATTTCTTTTGAGTAGCAGTGGCCAAATGAATCTAACCAAAATCCAACTGCTCAAATCCAATACATTTCTTTAACAAGATGGTGTATTTACAAAAGTAAAATAACGGAAGAATGTTCTGTAAGGAAGAAAATAAATTGTCATCTACTACATTATGGGGCAGAAGCATTCCGGAGCATGTTGTTTAGTTTCTGTGGTTGTAGATCCCCAAATTGGCCAAAACGCTCGTCGTTAGTCGAGTTTTAATCACATGTGATTAAACTAAGATTAACATTAATAGCCGATACTTTTCAAACATGCTTACCGTTTCATAAAAATCGTCGAACGTGGCTAACGGTATTTGATTTTGTCCATAAGCATGAATAGGTGACCGATTTTGAATTTAAGGTTAATTGCATGAGAACGATTTCTAACCAAAATAATCTGTTACTTTCGTTTCGATTGATCAATTTGGAAAACAAGAACAAGTTTGGAGAAGGGGTGCAGAGGCAACAGGAGAAAACAATAATAAAATACAATAATAACGAAGAATCAGCATACCGCGAGATATCTAGCGAATAAAAGATTAATTAAATTTCTCCTGACTTGCTGACGATGAATAGGGGTCCCTGTTAGTGTGTGCACTTATGTACTAAGACACTTTAATGTATTTGTGGATAAATAATTAATAAATGCGAGTATTTGTCATTGATTATTTTACTTTTCTGCACGTAAAATTATTAATGATAAAGTCCCACAGATTATTGAGTATATTAATCTGAAATAGTCCGTGATCGGATAGATGTTTAGAGGGGACATGGACATCTAGATCATCGCTAAGTATAGCTGAGGTCAAGATAGACCAAGGGATAGTGTATCCAAGTTGTACTTAGGGGTGCCCTAAGATTAAGGATACTGGATACGACCCGATTAAGAGGATACCACATATTGAACATCATTGGTCAATCCTCTTTATGGACGAGTGTAACTGATCTTTTGACTTGAGACCTTCATTTATTCTATGCGTGGAGTTTGCGCACTTTGACGTCGTTAAAAGCAGTCTTTAACCGGATTGTGAGTAATACGATTGTTGGATGTGTGACAAAGCGTAGAGAGAATAGTGTTGAGTTAATATAGGATTCACCGCTCTTTTGGATTAGAGGGTAGACATCTAGGCCACTTGATAGAGATATTAGTGACTCTAAAATCCATGGCCATGTGAGGAATGTTTAACATTCAAGAGAGTCTATTATATCTTGGTAATCAAGTAAAACAATTAATTTCGTGATGATGTATTTTGCGCCGAATTAATTGAGATGTCGGTTAGATGAAGAGATTGAATTAAACAGTAATCGGTTCATAGTGGTTTATGATTTATAATCATTATCCTAACACGTTGGGTGACAAAAAACTGTTGCTAGACGGTTACCTTAGTTTGTGTATGGATTTACACTGCCTTCGTGTATAGGACTTAGAGGGTCGCACGCATAGTACGTCGACACGAACATTATATTATTGATTATTTGGTGGATACTAGATTAATCATTTTAATATTTCAGAATTAGAATTAATTGGATTATTAATATATTCTGAAATATCGGAAGCAAAGACAAATAAATAGACTAATATCGAATATGGATTTATTCGGATATGTTTCTATTAAATAAAGGATTTGTTTATATTTTATATCCTAGATATTTTATTTGAGAAAATCAAATTTGATTAAATTATTATAATCCACGTGCGTGTCTCTGGTAAAACTAATATTTGTTACATATTTTCATATTATATTAATAGAGATTTTTCAAGAAAAGAAAATGAAAATCAAGCTTCGTTTTTAATACGTAGGTGTTACTTTTTATTTTGGAAAGTAATTTATTATCCAAAGAAAACGGAAGGAAGGCAATTGTACGCGCGCCTTCCGGCCTAGCACGCGCGAGGCGGCTCCAGCAACAAGAGGATCCGGGCCCGCTCCCCAAGGCCCAATCCGGTCGGCATCACGACTCGAGCGTCGGACGCTGTGGAAGGACACCGGGTTGAACCCTCCCTTGGTTTCCGAATGGATCTGCGGGGCGTTTCGCCAACCGCCTCCAGTCCTTGAAAGCGACGGGTGAAAGGCTGCGTGAGACCTCGCTTGGGAAATTCGGGGAGGATATCAAGGAGCGGCTCGTGTTGCCGTCACCCATCAAAAAATGGCTCCGTTTATAAAAATGTGTTATTGTTTAACCTAAGTAAACAATTACGGAGTCGCCACCGACTTTTATTTTAAAACTGTTAAGTCGGAAAAACAGCTGGTTCAGGGATTCCTAATTTCTAATCTTACATTAAACATGCGAAAAGGTGGTGTTTGCTCCAAAAGTTTTCTTTTGGTTAACGGGTGTTAGACCCGATCTGGGCATGACTCTAGACTCATGTCAATGTTTTACGGGCGTTGGACCCGATTCGAGCCTTTTTGGGCCCAAACTCATGTGTATTGGTTTGGCAAACAGCATGCGACGATAAAATCCTAAAAGCCTAACAGCATGCACAGCAACCACAGATCAAGTATTTAGATCAAAGGGAGTGGGGAAAGGTGGTGATCGTGGGCCTATGCACTTGGGCCTACGACCCGTTACATGTGGAAATAATAAAACTTCGGGAGGCCCGCACCTCCCGCATATACCTGAAATGGCGGTTGGGGCCGCTTTATTATCTTGACATCGCGGTTTTTACACACGCGGAGAGATCCACGCGGTTTGATACACGCGCCTTCAAGTAGTCTTCAAAACTTTGGCGTCGACCCTCCGAAGTTGTATGCTCAGTGTACATGTAAAGATAAAAATACAAGCATGCTTAGTATTGATTAAATTTTAATGAAATTCAATCAAATTGAGAAAAGTAAGACTTGTCTTACCACTTTAATCGAACTTGTATTTGTTAGAAATATTAGCTAAGTAACACCATGTTTACATGTAAAACAAAAGAATGATGGAGTGGAATAAAATAACATACACGTAAAATATAAATTATACGAAATCACTTGAAAAATTGTACGAAAATATAAATTTTATGAAATCGTTTGAAGAATTATTTTATACGTAGAAACCAAAACATTTAATCTATCAAATGGCATAAATCATATGGATTTAAATGGTTTTAAAACAAAGACACGCATTCAGATGACTTTCAAAAGCTTTTTTTTTAAATAAAAAAAATAATAACAAAAATGATAAATAGTTAATTAAGCATTAGACAATTTTACCTGATTGAGGGCATCCCAATTTGCCTTTCCCTTTTTTCTTTCCACTTGGTTCCAATCGGGCGAGAGTCCACTGTTGAAGCTGGGTGCCAACGTCAGAGTAGAGGTGGAGCCATTGTAGATTTCGCTGTGGCCGGATCCACGTTATGGGCGCTGAGAAGAAGCCGAGTCCAGACGGCTCAGAGGGTGGCGGCAAGGTAAAAGGGGAGAGGTTTCCCTTGATCTGAGTCCGGGCGAAGGAGTCCAAGGTGAACCCAAGGCTAGGGTGTGGCCACGGTCGCCGGATGGAGGTCGAGCACGAGGGCATCCAAAGAGGAGGAGGAGTCCGGGCCACTGTCGAAGGTCAGTTTGTTCAGGGGAGGTTCATTGTCGTCGGGCGGGGCTGTTACCTGTGTAGCGTCCTTGGTGCTGGAACTCAGAGAACATCGGGGTTCTTCAGGGAGGGACAGGTCGCCGCTGCTAGACGTTGGGGAGGACATGGGTTGCTCCCGTTGGATCTGGATATGTCTGGAGGATGGGGCTCGCTGCCGCTGGTTCTGGGGATGCCGGGGACAATAGGTTGCCGTCGCTGCAGATTCCGAAGATGCCGGGAGATGACGCGTTCACCGCTGTCGGTTTTCTAGAGGCAAGAGAACAGTGTTTGGAAGAGAGTTAGCTCGAGAGTGGAGCGTCGAGAGAGATGCCGAGCCGCTGGGGTTGTTGTTGTTGAGGTCTGGGTCGACAACCGGAGGAGGTAAAGTGGCTTGATCTCGAGGGTGTCGGTGCTTTCGCTGTAATACTTATTTGTAAAGCTCCGGCTTGCGGGTCGGCTTCCGGCGCTGCCTTGGGTGTGGGCAGACGATGTGGGGATGGCACTGGTCGTCTGGGGTGACACTGTTGGGCAACGTCCTTGGAGTTGATTCCTGAAGAGCTCGTCAGAGAAAAGGATGGAGCGGTGGAGGCAGGGCTCTGTGGAGGACGGGGTTGTCTCCGTTTCTTAATACTGATGACGGAACCGAGATACAGGTTGTGTGACAACATCGGTAACGGCTGGTTTCCCGAAGGCGAGGTGGTGTCCTTGGGGAAGACCTCCGTGTTTGGGGATGATGGCTGTCAAGTTCGAAGTTGGGGGATGGAATCAAGCTGTCGCAGCGTGTTTGGACTGTTGCTATTAGGGGTGTAGCCGACTGCTCCGTGGACCTGCACAAATAAATAAACGCATCAAACAGAAAGGAGGCTTCTTGCGAAGCCACTAGTTTGCCTGTTGGGGGTTCTCTATTTTATGACCAGAGATAGACGCCGGAAACAGTGGATGAGTGGAGTGACTAGAAGGGTCTGATGACGTCCTCCCGATCGTGTACATTTTAGCCAGCTGATTGAGCAAGCACTCTGGTGTGGGTTGGCTGAACGGGTTCCCCATGTCTTTGGCATGGTCCTACCTTGGTTGGAGAATGATAGGGATGCGGTCGGGAAGGAGCAGGAACTCGTCGTCTCTCCCGAGAAGGTGGTCTCTGTTTCAGGTAAGCTCTCTGAAGGTCTATTATAACTTCTCTCTGGGAAAGTGTTCTTGTTTTTTTTTGAAATCTCGTGAAATCGTGGGGTTTTAAGAGGGTCCCGGGAAATCCGTTATCTTCTGTGCAGGAAAAACGCATCATTAATGTTCGTCATCAAGTCGGGTTAATTTTAGTCGTTACGATATGGAAGACGAGTCGTTAGGGGTGCTCAGCATTGGAGGCCGTTGAATTGGCGAATGAGCTTAGGCAGTGGAGGTTCTTTGGCAGAGATTTCTACCACCAGCTCTCTGAACCCAAAACTTTGAATGTGTAATTAATACGGTTGTAAATTGTCAGAATAATAAAAGGGCAAGCAATGTCATAAGCAAATAATTAGGGTGAGTAAATAATCAAAGCAATGTCCAATTTCTTAAAAGGTAAGCAAATAATAAAACAACATTCCACGAAAGATAATTTCATGAAATTGGAAGATTCGGTGGCAAAGCAAATAATTATAAAAATTACGGGAATCTTAAAAAAATCATGGCTAAATGGATGCGTAAAACAAATGATTTCGGAAATGGCACTACAATTAACTTTACTTGTAAAATGCTTATGTTGTTTGGAAAACTATTATTTAAAATTGTTTGCGAGCCCAAACACTAAATTTCTGCACTGTATAATTTAATGGATTTAGAAGCACAGAATAAGATCGGTAGAGAGTGCACTTCGTTCGATAATTCAATCTCTTCTTTTCGTCGTGGAATATTTGACAATGCGTACACCTTGGCTGAGTAGATAAGAAATTTGGGGTATTTACAGCAATCAGTCGGTCAGATTAAAAATAGATTGGGGACAGACGTAAGTGTGATGAGGTTTTACAGAAAATTGAAAAGAAAAGAAAAAGGGGGTGTAGAGAGTTTTTGCTTCCGAAAGGTTTTGTCGATCCAAGAGGCTAGCACCTGAGGGATCGTCGAGAAGCTCGTGATTGCGTGCATGTGGATACCGCTAGAGGAGTCACAAGTGGGGCTCTTGATTTCGCGACTCTGTTTTTGAATTTACCGGATTTTCGAGGTACGTTTTCGGGTAAGGTTAATTTCGTATAATATTTAAAATACTTTATACGTACCAAGATCTGATAATTTGGGCATAAAAACCTAATTTTATTTCTTCTGCTGTGTATAAAATCTAACAAATGGCATCAGAGCCTGGTCTTGGTTGAATCGTATATTATATTTGAATTTTCCCAATTTTAACGAAATTATTATCTGTCTGAAGATTTTAAGATTTCGTTTAATAATTATTATTTTTCGTCTATAAAATTTAAGGTGAATATTATATAATCTCAAAGATAGATTTCTTTCTAATATGAGATTTCTTCCTGAAATTTTATTGGACGAAACAAATTATGTTTTAAAATTCCCTCTGTCTTAATGATATTACGAGAATTAATATTTTGGACAACAAATCACAAGGTTGTGATTATTTTAACAATTCGCAAAGTCGCGATCTAAATATTTGGAATTTTAATATTAATAATATTATAATAAGGATTGTTATAATATTTAAAATATTCATTTATAAATTTCTATGAGTACGACTCATATGTGGAATTAGAATAAATTAATTATATAAATATTGAACTCATATTCCGCACAAATCCAATTTTTTGTTTTAACCTATTTCCTTAATAAGTCTGGACGGTGAGCATCGATTATTGATTTTACCTTAAATCAATCAATCCGCCTAAGGAAACTGGGTTAAAATAATCTATTAGAAATAGAAATATCCTAAAATCCTACGTAAATTGAATTGGACAGAGAGTACATTTGAATGTCCATTCAGAATAATATCAATTCAATATATATAGTAACAAATTTTAGGATTATAAAATTAATGACCGAGAATAAAGAGATGGTCAAATACATATTAAATCCAAGAGTAGGGATTTAAAGAAAAAAACAACTAATTGAGATTTAATTTAAAATATCGCTCGACCAAGATATTAAATATGGAAATAAAAGATTATTATATTATTCCAAAAGGGTCGAATAAGAAAGTTATGGACTAATAAGTCCAAAGAATATTCTATTGGTCAGACAATATTAAAAATAAAACCCCCTAAATAATAAGTCAATAGTTTAAATAAAGGCCATCCATTAATATTTATTATAATAGTCGGATTTTTCCTATGAGTCGGTATAGCTTAGCTGTGGGCTTCTGGTAGAACATCTGTAATTTATTCTAAATGATTAATGGGTTGACTTAACTCAATTTAGTTGACTTGTTTAGCTCAGCTAAGGTCAGCTTTTGAGGGGCAAGTGTTGAGTTTAAGAGTTATTAGACTCAACGTGAAAATACCGAAAGTCACACAGATAATTGTGATTGGCGAGTTAATGCCTACTTATTTCGTGTAGTGTGTAGGTACAGCTCAGCTGTGTGCATACTTCATGTTTCGAGATTTCGGTCCCACTGGGAATTATTAACCACAAATTCTCGATTTTCAACAGAGGGGGCTGTTGTTTTTTAATAAAATAGTGGGAGCTATATTAAAGTCCTTTATTAATTAATATTCTACAATTACTAAAACTCTGTTTTAAATTATTTTGTAGATGGCAAACACAAACACCTTTTCGCTGCGTAGCATTCTCGAGAAAGAGAATATCCTCATCGGTTCCAACTACCTGGATTGGTATAGAAAACTAAAAATTGTCCTAAGGCACGAGAGAAAGATTTATGTGTTGGAGGATGAACCACTTAAAGAACATGCACCTAATGCTTCTGAGGATGATCAGTCTTACTATAGTTAATACTTGGAGGATGCGCTGGATGTTCAGTGCATCGTGTTGTCTTCTATGTCTCCCGAGTTACAGAGGCAGCATGAGAACATGAGTGCTAGGGAGGTTAATCAGCACTTACGTGAGCTCTTCCAAGAGAGTGCCAGAGTTGAGAGGTATGAGACCTCTCGGGTACTGTTTCGAACAATACTGGTGGAGGGTAACCCAGTTGGGCCACATGTACTCAAGATGATAGGGTATATTGAGAGGCTCGAGAGCTTGGGTTCCAAGCTGGACCAGGACTTAGCAGTTGACCTGGTTTTGTCCTCACTCCCACCATCATTTTCTCAGTTTGTGTTGAACTTCAACATGAACAGTATGGAGAAGAGTTTGACTGATCTGATGGCAATGCTGAAAACTGCTGAGAAGGACATGAAGGTGAATCCTTCACCACGAGCAATGATGGTCAGAAAGACATACAAGCGTCCTGGCACCGGGAAATTCAGTCCCAAGGCTAAAGCAGTTAAGAGCGCTAGACCTCCAGCTCAAAAGAAGCTTAAGAAAGGGCAATAGGTGCCCCAGTCTGATGAGAAGGAAGCTATATGCTTTCATTGTGGCAAGAAAGGCCATTGGAAGAAGAATTGCTTCCAACTCATGAAGAAGAATGCCGGTGGAGCGGATGCTTCAGGTATCTTTGTGATTGAATGCGATCTTTCTATTTCTTCATCATGGGTCACAGACTCCGGAAGTAGTTCTCACATTTGTGCGAACTTGTAGGGTCTAAGTGACTGTAGACGGCTATCCAAGGGCGAGATGGACCTACGAGTGGCAAATGGAGCTAGAGTTGCTGCGTTAGCTGTAGGGACGTATGTAATAAAATTGCCCAGTGGATTTGATTTAAATTTGAAGAAATGTTATCTCGTTCCTAGTTTTTCCAAGAACATCATTTCGGTGTCGTGTTTAGACACCAAGGGATTTGTATTTGAATTCAAGGACAAGTTGTGTTCCTTTTATTTGGATGGGATGTTTTATGGAAATGGTTCATTAAATAATGGTTTGTACATTCTGAATTTGGATGAGCCGATTTACTGTGGTGAAGGGAAGGAACAGAAAACGCGTGACTCAAACTTAACATATCTCTGGCATTGTAGACTTGGTCATGTAAACGAGAAATGCATTGCAATGTTACTGAGTAACGGGTATTTGGACTCTTTTGAGTTAAAGGCCATAGATACATGTGAAGCGTGTTTGCAAGGAAAAATGATCAAGAAGCCTTTTACCAAGACAGGTGAAAGGGCCAAGGAACTGCTAGAACTCATACATAGTGATGTGTGTGGGCCATTGCCGGTTCAGGCCAGAGGAGCATATATGTACTTCGTGACTTTCACCGACGATTTAAGTAGATATGGATAAGTCTACTTAATGCGGCACAAGTCTGAAACTCTAGAAAAGTTTAAAGAGTTTAAGAACGAGGTAGAAAATCAACGAGGCCAGAAGATAAAAGCCCTTCGGAGTGATCGAGGCGGCGAGTATCTTAGCCAAGAGTTCATTGATTACCTAAAAGAGTGTGTGATCGTTTCACAACTCACACCTCCTAGAACACCGGAGTGGAATGGTGTTTCAGAAAGGAGGAACCGCACGCTCATGGACATGGTTAGATTAATGATGAGTAATACCAGTCTTCCATTGTCATTTTGGGGTTACGCCTTAGAAACAGCAGCATACATGGTTAACCGAGTTTCAACCAAGTCAGTAGATAAGACTCCTTATGAATTATGGTTTGGGAACTTGTCTTATCTCAAGATATGGGGCTGTGATGCTTATGTGAAGAATGAGAATTTTGATAAGCTTGCGGCAAGATCCACTAAGTGTATGTTTGTAGGTTATCCCAAGGAAACAAAGGGATACTACTTTTATCTCCCAAGCGAGCACAAAGTTATCGTTGCTCGATATGCTACTTTCTTGGAAAGAGAATTCATTTCTAAAGAGAGTAGTGGGAGTAAAGTAAGTCTTGAAGAAATTTCGGACTTTACAAACAGATTGGAAACTGAACATCTAGATAGGGAATCGGTACCACTAGTACAAGCGATTCCAACTTTTGAAAATGTTCAAGGAAAGCAAGATCAACGTAAGTCGACAAGAGTACACCGAGAACCTGATAGATATGGTTGGCTTGTGACCCAACATGGGGAAGTACTGCTCGTCGAAGATGATGAACCGTCGACTTATGAGGAAACAATCGCTTCAAATGATTCCGAGAAATGGCTAGAAGCAATGAAATCAAAGATGGACTCCATGTATACCAACCAAGTTTGGGAGTTGGTAGATGCGCCAGTTGGGGTAAAACCCATTGGGTGCAAGTGGATCTTCAAGAAGAAAATTGATATGGAAGGGAATATAAGTACTTATAAAGCAAGACTTGTGGCCAAGGGTTTCACTCAACGTCAAGGAATTGACTATGATGAAACATTTTCACCGGTTGCAATGCTTAAGTCCATTAGGATTCTGCTTGCGATAGCAACTTACAAGGATTACGAGATATGGCAGATTGATGTAAAAACCGCTTTTCTGAATGGAAAGTTACAGGAGGAAGTATTTTTGGTACAACCTCCCGATTTTGTTGTATCCAAGAATGTAGATAAAGTATGTAAGCTCAAGAGGTCCATTTATGGGCTAAAGCAAGCATCTCGGAGTTGGAATCTGCGATTTGACGAAGCGGTCAAAGAATTTGGCTATGTCCAGAATCCAGAGGAACCTTGCGTTTATAAGAAGGTTAGTGGGAGCAAGATTTCGTTCCTAGTGCTGTATGTTGATGATATACTTCTGATAGACAATGATATCCATAGCCTAGAGTCTATCAAGACTTGACTGGGAGAGTGTTTCTCTATGAAAGATCTTGGGGAAGCGACTTATGTCTTAGGTATTAGATTATACCGAGATAGACAAAATAGGTTGCTGGGTTGAGTCAAAATACGTATATTGACAAGGTGCTGAATAGGTTCAACATGCCAGATTCCAAGAGAGGATTCTTGCCAATGTCACATGGTGTACATCTTTCCAAGTCTATGTGTCCGAAGACACATGAGGAGAGAGGAAGGATGGGCAAGATACCTTATGCATCTGCTATAGGGTCCATTATGTATGCCATGATTTGCACTCGACCCGATGTCTCGTATGCTTTGAGCATGACAAGTAGATATCAGTCAGATCCTGGAGAGCGTCATTGGACTGCAGTAAAGACTATCCTCAAGTATCTTAGAAGAACAAATGACATGTTCTTAATTTATGGAGGAGATGAGGAGTTAGTTGTTAGAGGATATACTGACGCTAGTTTTCAGACAGATCGGGATGATCTGAAATCGCAGCAGGGTTATGTGTTTTGCTTGAATGGTGCAGCTGTATGTTGGAGGAGTTCCAAGCAGGAGACAGTTGTAGATTATACAGCTGAGTCCGAGTACATTGTAGCTTTCGAGGCAGCAAAGGAAGCTGTATGGATCAAGAACTTCATAGCGGAGCTTGAAGTGGTTCCGAGCATTGTTGACCCAGTGACATTGTACTGTGACAATAATGCGGCCATAGCACAGGACAAGGAGCCGAGGTCTCACCAACGATCCAAGCACGTACTGCGGAAATTTCACATCCTCCGAGAGATTGTTCAGAGGGGTGACGTGTTGGTTAGCAGAGTTGATACGAGCGAGAATATCGCGGAGCCACTCACAAAGGCCTTACCTCTGCAGAAACATGAGACCCATGTGAGGAGCCTAGGACTTCGAGTTCATAGTGTTTGGCAATAGTGCAAATGGGAGATTGTTAGTGTGTGCACTTATGTGCCAAGACACTTTAATGTATTTGTGGATAAATAATTAATAAAGGCGAGTATTTGTCATTGATTATTTTACTTTTCTTCACGTAAAATTATTAATGATAAAGTCCTACAGATTATTGAGTATATTAATCTGAAATAGTCCGTGATCGGATAGATGTTTAGAGGGGACATGGACATCTAGATCATCGCTAAGTATAGCTGAGGTCAAGATAGACCAAGGGATAGTGTATCCAAGTTATACTTAGGGGTACCATAAGATTAGGGATACTGGATACGACCCGATTAAGAGGATACCACATATTGAACATCATTGGTCAATCCTCTTTATGGACGAGTGTAACTGATCTTTTGACTTGAGACCTTTATTTATTCTATGCGTGGAGTTTGCGCATTTTGATGTCGTTAAAAGCAGTCTTTAACCAGATTGTGAGCCAAAAACGTAAATCACCTGCAATTCCTGCACACCCGCAAGTGACATTTTTGCCTTGGGAAGCCCAGAGCTACGCCTGCTTCCTTCACCCCCCTAATTCGCGATAGTCCCCTCTCAAACAATGAAGCTTTCGTCTTGATGCGTGTGCCCATCTAGATAGCAGGCAGGGGAGAGTTCTTCTATAAGAAGGAAAGAACAGGGGATCGGCTGGCTCACCTCCTCCACGGCTTCTTCTTCCTCTCCTCCCCTGTTTCTTTCCAGCGAGCTCCCCTCTATCGAAGAAGAAATCGTCAAGCTCCCCACCCATCAAAAGCCAGAGTGGTTGCTCCTTCCCCCCCGACCGATCTTGCCTAAGGTTAGCAAAGATCGATGTTAAAGGGAACCCCCCTTGGAGATCAGCTCAAGAAGAACGACCAATGGCAAACAGAACGACGTACCTTTGGCTGCGACGGATTGCAATCTCTCTGAGTGTAGCAGCGACGACGCCCGGCCGCGACCTATGGAGATCGACCTCTCTCTCCCCCCTGAGATGACCCAACAGACCCCACTCTTCTGCTCGAAGCGGAGAATCGTGTCCGAGCTTCTCGCAAGCGCGCATTCGCGTCGCGAGAAGCTCCTTTTCTTTTGACTTCTTTCCTTTCGACGCGCAGGTATGATGGTCCTTCGGCATCGCAGCCATGCCAACCAGCAACACCGACCGTGCCGTTCCACGAACCCCGCTGCGAACTCCGTCGCTGAGCCGATCCTAACCGAAAACAGCCCCTCCAACCCCGCTGTTCACCGGTAGCACCTTCTTTGATCTTGACAGCCATTCAGAGCCTCGACGTCCTGGGGGAGGCCATCCCCTGTTCGACCAAGGCCGCGGCAGCCCGTACCCCTCCACAACACAAAGGTGTCCCGCGTCGTGCCTCTGATCGCCACCCACTTGGCGCTGGCATTCCCCCCTCCTCTTGCCGGGTGGCTTTCCGCAGCCTGACGCCCCCTGGCCGAGCCTCCAGCACCGCCCCGTCGCCACCGCTAATATCACCGTCCTGGTACGGAATTTGGGCGAGGAAACAAAAGGAGGTCATCCGCGAGTTCCCCCGGGCCCCTCCCGGCTGCCAACGCCAGGCGCTCCTCCGTGGCCTAGCTCCCTCACCCGGCTGACCATGCAGCCGGTCATCAAAGGCGCGGCGACCGCAACCACCACGCCGGCGAACGTGCGGTACTTGGGACAGAACCCAAGCTTCCCGGAGGAGACAGTCGACCCATGCCCTCCCCGACGCCCTCATATCCTCACCCGTTGGCCGCGTGGTGGAGCCTCGTCGGACGGAGCTCTCCAACTCGTGGCCCTTCTCGTTTGTCATTAAAATTTTTATTTATAAAGCCTACCGAATTTTTCACCATTCTCGTTTGTCTATACAAATTTCTCCTAATGCGCATCACTAACGTCTATTTCCCTGTCTTTCACAAAAAACATGGTGGGATTTTTGTCGGATATTCTCGACAACGCGTGTTTAATCGAGCAATTTCAAATCAACGTGCAAGCGTACAATTTTGAAGGACCGACATCAATGGGCTACAAAATCTTCCATTCAATTCAACTACTTTGAATGGTAAGTCATGCCTTACTGTTTCAGTACGATTAAATATACGTCAATTTAATCGTTACTTAAGGTCTTGCATATCTCTTTCCTCTGTTTTGCATGTTAAAAAACGAGGGATTTCATTACGAAGGAACGTCATTGTAGACATTGAAATTTTATGAATGCCAAAATAATGTCATTCGGCCCAAACCATATATTATATTGGCTGAATATGATTGATTGTCTTTATATTATAAGACATCACGATATGAAATATTTTGCACTTATATCTTAGTGTAAATATAATACACGGGCCTGAGATTATAAAGAAAGATCAATCCCAACCCATTTATTATTGGGTTTAAAAATTGTGGTTCAGCCCATATGCTAGCCCAATAAGCCTAACCCAATTATAAAATGAACTGGGCCTAGCTCATATATCGGCCCATTCATACTTCGGCCCAATCCAAATGTCGGCCTAATATAACCATAAGCCAACTTGCATTTGTCCCACATCGGAAAGAAACACTATCTAAGGACTTTTCAATTCCTATATAAAGGGAGTCCCTCCCCCTTATTTGGGACACACAAAAATTCTCTCTTCTCTCTTATTCTCTTAAGCCCCATTGGGTTATAAAGAGATTCTAGTTATTTTTGAAGACCCCTCAGTGGGTGGTGCGGCGAAGGCCCCTCTGCGGGTGGTGCGGCGGCGAAGGCCCCTCTAGTGGGTTTATCTCCGAAGGCCCCTCTGTGGGTATATCTCCGAAGGCCCCTCTTGCGGGTTTATCTCCGAAGGTCCCATAGCAGGACGACGAGATTCTCGTGGTGGTATATTATCCTTGGAGTTATATTTTCCCAGCGGTCATATTCTACACACAACAATATTTTTCCCGACGGCGGCTATATTCCTCTGTCGACAACATCTCTCCCTCAAGTTCTGTTGGATAAAATCCACAGGCCTCGATAACTTCAAGAGTGAGGAGCTCATTCGATAGCGAAGTTTTCGAGCATCTTTTCCTCACTTGATCGACGACGGAGTGCTCCAGATCAAGCTTCTACAACAGCCCTGGTGTTCTTTGCCCATCCTTAGAAGACTCTCCAGATCAAAGCTTCTACAACAACCGTGGTGTTCTTCCCCCATCCTCAGAAGACTCTCCAGATCAAGCTTCTACAGCCTTGGTGATCTTCGCCACTTCTGAAGACTCGTCGGATCAAGCTCTGCAGCTCTAGCGTCTTCATCAACATATTTCCCTAAAGCTCCAGCAGATATTTGCCAGAGCCTTAGCCCATCTATATTTTGGATATCTTACAAGTATAGAATCAGAGGACCCACGTGTTTTGCCTGTGATTAGAGATTGAACCTGCTATTTCTCAATACGACAATTTGTACGTTGCTTCCAGTCTAAATACGGACCGTGAGATTTTTTTACGTCAACAAATTTCTGGCACGCCCAGTGGGAAATAAACCACGGTTCGGATTTGTGAAATACATCATGTGTCTTACAGATCTCACTCCAATATTTACGTACTTTAATTCTAATCTCTCTGCAATATATATACGCATACGAGATACGAATTAAAGTGGGGGCATTTGTAGACATTGAAATTTTATTAATGTCGAAATAATGTCATTCGACCCAAACCATATATTATATTGGCTGAATATGATTGATTGTCTTTATATTATAAGACATCACGATATGAAATATTTTGCACTTATATCTTAGTGTAAATATAATACACGGGCCTTAGATTATAAAAAAAGATCAAGCCCAACCCATTTATTATTGGGTTTTAAAATTGTGGTTCAGCCCATATGCTAGCCCAATAAGCCTAACCCAATTATAAAATGAACTGGGCCTAGCCCATATATCGGCCCATTCATACTTCGGCCGAATCCAAATGTCGGCCCAATATAACCATAAGCCAACTTGCATTTGTCCCACATCGGAAAGAGACACTATCTAAGGACTTCTCAATTCCTATATAAAGGGAGTCCCTCCCCCTTATTTGGGACACACAAAAATTCTCTCTTCTCTCTTATTCTCTTAAGCCCCATTGGGTTATAAAGAGATTCTAGTTATTTTGAAGATCCCTCAGTGGGTGGTGCGGCGAAGGCCCCTCTGTGGGTGGTGCGGCGGCGAAGGCCCCTCTAGCGGGTTTATCTCCGAAGGCCCCTCTGCGGGTTTATCTCTGAAGGTCCCATAGCAGGACGACGAGATTCTCGTGGTGGTATATTATCCTTGGAGTTATATTTTCCCAGCGGTCATATTTTACACACAAAAATATTTTTCCCCACGGCGGCTATATTCCTCTGTCGACAACATCTCTCCCTCAAGTTCTGTTGGATAAAATCCACAGGCCTCGATAACTTCAAGAGTGAGGAGCTCATTCGATAGCGAAGTTTTCGAGCATCTTTTCCTCACTTGATCGACGACGGAGTGCTCCAGATCAAGCTTCTACAACAGCCCTGGTGTTCTTCGCCCATCCTCAGAAGACTCTCTAGATCAAGCTTTTACAACAGCCCTGGTGTTCTTCGCCCATCCTCAGAAGACTCTCCAGATCAAGCTTCTACAGCCTTGGTGATCTTCGCCACTTCTGAAGACTCGTCGGATCAAGCTCTGCAGCTCCAGCGTCTTCATCAACATATTTCCCCAAAGCTCCAGCAGATATTTGCCAGAGCCTTAGCCCATCTATATTTTGGATATCTTACAAGTATAGAATCAGAGGACTCATGTGTTTTGCCTGTGATTAGATATTGAACCTACTATTTCTCAATACGACAATTTGTACGTTGCTTCCTGTCTATATACGGACCGTGAGATTTTTTTACGTCAACAGTCATCTTTCGACATCATGGAAGATCAACATCAACGGGCCACACAACGCCCCGTGAGTATCATTTTTACTTATTTAGTTAATTCTAAATATTCAGTATGTTTTAATTGGAATTTTCTGGCTACCATTTTCTCCACCGTATTTTGGTTTGATTTTGCATGAAAATCAATTGAGCTTCAAGGGATTTCACAAAGCGAGATTCGAAGATAGAAAGCTCGAAGACGCGTGTAACAAACTGCGTTGGGTGGATCTACCGCGGCCTAAAGACCGTTGGTTCGAAGTAAAGCGGCATCAACCGTCATTTCAGGTACAAATCGGAGGAACGGGCCTCCTCGAAACAAATTACATATCCACCTGTAACGGGCTGCGGGCCCAAGTGCATAGGTCCGCGGTCACCATCCTTCCCCGTCCCCTTTCATCTCAATAATTATTTCTGTTTGTACGCATGTCGTTAGGCTAATTAGGTTTATTGCCGCATGTTGGTGTAATCAAACAAAAAATAAGTTCAGGTCTAAATACCTGAATCGGGTCCAACGCCCGTAAAATAGTGACATAAGTCCGGAGTCATGCCCAGATCGGGTCCGACGCTCGTTAATCAAAAGCAAATCTTTTTGGAGCAAACGCCACCTCGTCGCATGCTTAGAATGTAAGGATTAGTAAATAGGAATCCCCGAACCAACTGTTTTTCCGACTTAAACAGTTTTAAAATAAGTCGGTGGCGACTCCGTATAGTTTACCTAGGTTAAACAATAACAACATTTTTCATGGAGCCATTTTTGGATGGGTGACGGTGACACGAGGCGCTCCTTGGGTCCTCCTCGAAATTCCCAAGTGAGGCCTTACGCAGCCTTTCGCCCGTCGCCTTCAAGGACTAGAGACGGCCGGCGAAATGTCCCGCGGACCCACTCGGGAATAAAGGGAGGACTCAACCCGATGCCCTTCCACAGCGTCTGACGTTCGAGTCGTGACGTCGACCGGACTGGGCCTCGGGGGAGTGGGCCCGAATCCTCGTGTCGCTCGAACCGCCGCGAGCCTGCTAGGCCGGAGGGCGCGCATACAGTGGTGTCAATTAAGCGTGTCAGGTAATCTGTGATAAGCATTATGGAGCGCCTTTCACTTCACTTTTTTTACTATCTCTTGATTAAAAACTATGGTTGAATATATATGTATAGTAGGTCAAACGAGTTGCATGGAATTAACATTTCTTTTCTTTCATTGGACAGAACTCGGAGGGAAAGTTATAACATCCCTATTTTTTAATTAAATTTTTATTATGGGCTAAATTAGAGGTGTTAATGAGTCGAGCCGACTCTCGAACCACTCAGTCCGGCTTGTCTCTTGGCCCGAGTCCAGTTCGACAAAAATCAGAACTCGATTAACTCGGGCTCAAATTCGAGCCTGAACTTTTGATAGTCAAGTCGGGCTCGGGCTGACTTACGGACCCGACAAACTCAGGCACGACATGATAAATTTAATAAAAAATAAAAAATAAAAATAAAAACAAAATATTTGAAGCTCGGACTAAACTTAGAGGAAAAATGTGCGAATATGACTTTGGAGAGATTTGGGCTCAGGTTGAGAGCTCAGTCTTGGGTTCTGTTGGCCCAAAGATTACACTAAGAGGGGGGGTGAATTAGTGTTAAGTCCAATTAAGGAATTCTTAAACGCTTTTTCACAACCCTCACAGTGGAAGTAACTTACTGTAATTTACAGAGCCTTCAAGCTTCTGTAATTACGGAACGTGTGAAATTGACTTCGAAATGAGTCGTAGAACACAAAGGATTTTATAGTGGTTCGGTGAAATCACCTACGTCCACTTTCGGTCACTTTTCACTAATAACTCGTATAGAGATTACAGTGTAGAAGGTAAAACCTTCTGTGGTGTTAGAAAACAATTTCTTTGACCACGGGACGGTAAGACTAGCTTTACCAATGCAAGAAACACTCTTGCTGTGTTTAGGATGTGTCTAGGTCGAATCACAAGGAAATCAACCAGACTTGAGCAAGCACAGAACGTTGGCTGGAAGCTTCAGCCTTCTGTGACTCTGTAGCGGGCTATTCCTTCTGTGGATCAGCGAACAGATCTGATGACGCTTTCTCCAAGTGTTTGGACGCCTCTGATATGCTTCTCTTTTTGTATTTTTGGTTTAATCTGCAAAACAAATAAAGATAACACGACTACAGTAGGTTTCAGTCCCTCACCACTTACGCCTGCTGCAACAACCTTCTCTTCGACCTGCTGTACGCCCACCCGGCTTTACTGACAGCACTCCTGGCCAAGTCCTTCGGTTTTGTAGCCAACGACGCCTACGGAGTGGCTTCACCAAAGCACACCTGCTGCAAACGCACAGAAAACAAAATAACCAACTACAGAAGGTTGGAGGTCCCTCACCACTGAACCCCTGCTACGGACTCCTTCTCTCCGACCAACTTGGTACGCCTACTCGCCACCAACGAACCCTTCCCCATGCCCTGATGCACGCAATCCGACGTCACGGACAAAGTTCCGGTCGAGTCCCTCAGATCCGTACGCAACGAAGTCACCGGAGCGGCTTCACCCACGCTCAACCCGCTGTAGTTACCTCCTGCGAGAACTCTCGCCTGGAGAATCCGTCCTGCACACTCACACACACGTTAAACACCACTAACGTTGCCAAATGCCAAGACTTACCTCTGATCAAAATTTCTCGTTTTTTTTTTAAATGTTTTTAGGTTTTTCTTTTATATAGAGGTTCCGTCCTCCTGTAAAGAAGGAAACTTATTTTGCCAAAAACGTAAAATGACCAGATTCATCCCCAACGTGTAAAAATCATTTAGGGACAATATTCGATTGATTTCAGATCAATCGAATCATCCAATCACGAGATCTCATCTTACAGAAGGTTAGAGCCTAAATCGGTCAGCAACCTTCTATAGTTGGAAAGAAAGAATATTTTATTTCCAACTTGAGAAATATGATGATGGGGTCGTGCAAATATCTGGTTGGAACCTCCAGATTTAATTTTGTCTTATTTTGACAATTAAATCCCCAGATAATGCATTACAGAAGGTTCAGCCAGTAACAGCAACTTGACCTTCTATATAAGGAAATAATCAACGATTTATTCCAAAAAATAATTGATTCGTTCCAGACAAGTAAAACATTGTATCTGGACGAAATATTAATCCAAATAATATTCTTAAGAATATTCTCTTTTTGAATTAATAATTTAATTAAGATAATCAATAATTAATTAATTAATAATTTATTATTGAAATATCTATTTATGGAAATATTCTCTAATCACGTCTCTTGATCTGAAATGATCCTTGGAGGGTGAAGAAAATATTTTCATGATATTTTTCCTCTCTTACGAAGCGTATCTTCGTTACAGGAGGTTTCAGCTTCTGTAAAGTCATAGCAGGTCAAACCTGCTGTTTGACTCATCATCAAAATCTTGTCAACAATCTCCCCCTTTTTGATGATGACAAAACTTTCATCCATAGGAGATATGTTCATACAAGATGACGTATTAAACTCCCCCTAAGATAGAGATAGTAAGGGTTTGACACTTTATAGAAGCTTTTACTTTTGCAGAGTGCAAAAGCTTCTGTGTAAGCATTTAGCTTGTACAGATTACAGGGACAAGGCTCCTGTATATTTAGCCCGACAGTAGCATGAGCTTCTGCACTCCCAGCAAAAATGAGTTGTACTCAAATTTTGCTTACGTTAAAAAACCTCTTAGTAGGTTAGTCCTTCTATCCCGCTAAATATCACAAGAATTCTTGTGGGTTTGAGATTAGCATACGCTATATCTCTGTGTTAGTTCTCCAAAATCTCTCCCCCTTTTTGTCATATCAAAAAGTATAGAAGGTAGAAAGCGGAGATCTAAGATCCTGTAGAAGGTATTCTCACAATAGACGTAGAGAATAAAACCAAACTGCAGAATATTAAAATAGTTCATCCCAAAAGGGGTACACATCATCAGTCACTTATTTAAGACCATTACAGTAGGTCTAGGGTGCTGAAAGATAAGCAGAACACATTACTGGAGATTGTCACGGAGGAGCTTTTCCTGACGTTCAACAGTAATGACTAACTCAGCGACCGTATCCTTGAGGACTTTAAGTTCCTCAGTTTGTGCAACAATTTGTCGCTGCAGATCTCTGATGAGATTTGGCAAAGAAGAGGATGAGCCTTCTCAAGGTTGTTCCAGGGTTGAAGAAGGTGGAACAGTAGCTTTTGGAGCAGTAGGTCCACTCTTGTCAGAAGTAGCAGGTGCTTCCTTCTGCTGTTTCTCTTTCCCTTTGGATTTCTGAATCCAGCCTCCTTGAGTCCTCACATATTGCATACTTGCAATAATTTGTCGACCAAAATTTCCAACTCGCCATTTTTCCAGTGCGGTGGGAGGATTTGGATCAATATTGCGAAGACGGAGAAGAACAGCTACAACCTGACCATAGGGGAGAGCTTTGTCCTTTGCTTTAAGACAAGCTTGCATGTGAGCAAAAATCATCGCCCCCAGGTTGAATGGCTTTCCCAGCAACAAATGCTCCATAATCTGAGCATCTCTGGTTGTTACAGCATCCAGACTTCCTGTCCTTGGTAGGAGACAGAAGATGACAGATCGATAGAGGATTCGTTTAGGAAGGTTCAGTGCAGCAGATTCAAGGTACTGCGGCACCTTCACTTTAGATCCAAGTATGGCGCTGTATGACTGATTCTTGTTTGCCACAGGAAGAACAGGGTGCTCTTTGCAGCCATACAGGGTGTTGACATCATGAATTGAAAACACCAGGAAGACACCATCAATCATGGTCCTGACATACTTAACAACGTCGTTAATCCTGAAAAAGGTGAGATTTGTATAAAATTCTCGAATCCTTGTAACAGCGACTTCGACGTAAGTTTCACAGAACACCTTTAAATCCAACTTCTCATATAGAGGCAGAATATCAAGATCATTCTCGCTAAACCAGCTAAAATCTAGCCGTTTGCACGCAGCAATCTGCCTGTTTGAGACATCACAGGAGGGAATAGCTTCTGCGTTCATGATCTGCTCTATTTCAGCCTGAGAGACAGTAGGTATTACCTGAGCTGCGATTGCACCTGTAGGCTTGGTCTTTTTTAAGACCTCCTGCTCTAGGGACTTACCCACAGACTCGGGGCTTTTGCGTTTGTGTCGTGTCCTGGAGGATACACTTCCAGAGACGAAAATTGAGGCCGATCGTTTGGCTTTGACAGGGATAGGCTCCACAGCAACAGCCTTGCCTTTTACCTTCGATTTGGGTGACACAGTAGGTTGAGGAGCAGCAACTACTAGGGGAGTGACCTCCTGCACTTCGTCCTCATCGTCGTCAGAGACGACTCTGTTTCTGGCAGGGGTTTCAGCTTCCTGTTCCGTATCAGTGTTCTCTCGAGGATTTTCGTCCTCCAAGACGAGATCATCAGTGGGAGGAGATGCTTCGTCATCCTCACCAGCAGGTTCCTCCAGAGACTCCTCAGAAATAGGGTTCTCCTTCAAAACAGGGACTTCGTCTTGCTGCCCTTTGGTAGCGACGTTGGAGATCTCCTTATCCTCGATAAGCGAGTATTCGGCGATTTCCGGGTCCAGGGGTGCGATTTCCTCATTAACCGTAGGAATCACGGGGGTGGCTGGTTGAGGCTCAGCCGAAGGAGGTGTGACAGAGAGGGAGAAGGAGCGGCTAGCTCCGGACTTTCTCTTAGGTGCCATAATCGGATTTGGGTAGAGCGATTTGGCTAAGAGATTGAGTTGGAAGGACAAATTTTCTTCTAGGGTTTCTCGGAGGAGTATCAATGGTGATAGAGAACCACGAGTGACACCGTGAGAAGATATAGAAGAAGGTAATGTTTTAATTTTGGAAAAATATTATTTTATTTCCCAAAATTGATTAATTGGGACAAAATCTTCCAATAAGATCATGTATTCCCAATTTTTTATCAAGATCATCGATTCTTGATATAATAGGAGATGAATCAGATAAGATTCTCCCTGATTTTTCAAAAATATTCTTTGGAACAGAAGGTTTAACGTTCTGTTTCAAAATTAAGGAATATATTTTGTTAAATTCGAAACAGTAAAGTCGAATTAACATTGTACAGAAGGTATAACCTTCCATGCGTAGTTTCTGTAAGAATCTACGTTAATGAGAAGGACTCTTTCTTGACAAGATTTTTATTAGAATAATATTGTCTAGAGTACTCTTTTGAAAAATACATTTCGAATTAAATTTTCGAAAGATATTTAATACAGAACGTTGAACTTGCTGTACAACGTCTCTATTATTAAAATGGATGACAAATCCCCAATTCATTCCTGAAATAGAAGAATTTCTCCTGGTCAAGGGGTTTGGTGAAAATGTCAGCCAATTGCTGGTCTGTATTAACGTATTTCACGCTTACAGAACCTTGTTGTACATTATCCCTCAGAAAATGATGTCTGAGTTCTATGTGTTTTGATCGTGAGTGATAAACTGGATTGCGCGTTAATTGAATCGCACTAGTATTATCACACATGATCGGAATTTCAGCAAATGAAAGACCATAGTCCTCAAGTTGCTGTTTCATCCATAGAAGTTGAGCACAGCAGCTTGCAGCTGCTATATACTCGGCTTCTGCAGTGGATAGAGCAACAGATGTCTGCTTCTTGGAAAACCATGAGATCAACATGTTTCCCATTAGCTGACAAGTACCACTTGTACTTTTTCTGTCGATCTTACATCCTGCAAAGTCAGCATCTGAGTACCCAACGAGAGTAAAGTCTGATCTCTTGGAATACCATATGCCAAGATTTACAGAACCTTGTAAATATCTAAAGATTCTCTTGACAATTATCAGATGAGACTCTTTAGGTGCTGATTGATATCTAGCACAGAGACATACACTAAATAGTATGTCTGGTCTAGAAGCAGTAAGATACAGAAGAGAGCCAATCATGCTTCTGTAGAGCTTATTATCTACTTCTTTACCATTTTCGTCCTTGTCTATCTTGGCACTTGTAGCCATTGGAGTAGACAGAGGCTTGGAGCCCTCTAGGCCAAATCTTTTCAGGAGTTGCTTAGTGTACTTCTCTTGATGTAAGAAAGTACCTTCATCAGTCTGCTGAATTTGTAGGCCGAGGAAGAACGTAAGTTCTCCCATCATGCTCATCTCGAACTCACTTGTCATGAGTTTAGAGAATTCTCTACAGAGCTTATCATCCGTTGATCCAAAGATAATGTCATCGACATAGATTTGGACAACCACTAAATGATCACCTCTGTGTTTGAGAAAGAGAGTTGTATCTACTCTTCCTCTTTTATAGCCCTTTTCAATCAAAAAGGAGCTAAGTCTTTCATACCATGCTCTAGGCGCCTGTTTTAGACCGTATAGAGCCTTGGAAAGTCTATAAACGTGATTCTTGTGCTGTGGATTTTCAAATCCAGGAGGTTGACTTACGTATACCTCTTCTTTGATTTCTCCATTGAGAAAAGCACTTTTCACGTCCATTTGATACAACTTGAAGTTGTTGTAGCAAGCATAGGCTAACAGTAGCCTAATTGCTTCTAGACGTGCTACAGGAGCGAACGTCTCATCAAAGTCAATACCCTCTTCTTGAGAGTACCCTTTGGTAACAAGTCGTGCTTTGTTTCTTACAACAGCACCTGACTCATCGAGTTTATTCCTGAATACCCATTTAGTTCCAATAATGGAACGGTTATCAGGTTTAGGAACAAGTGTCCATACTTTGTTCCTTTCGAACTGATTTAGCTCCTCTTGCATTGCAAGGATCCAATCTGGATCATCTAGAGCTTCATCTATTCCATCTGGTTCTTTCTGTGAAAGAAATGCAGAATGTTCATAGTAGGCATTTACAGAACGTCTTGTCTGAATACCTTTATCAAATTCTCCTATGACTTGATC
Organism: Melastoma candidum; assembly: GCA_023653495.1. Taxonomy (NCBI): domain Eukaryota; kingdom Viridiplantae; phylum Streptophyta; class Magnoliopsida; order Myrtales; family Melastomataceae; genus Melastoma; species Melastoma candidum. The sequence continues at coordinate 4,017,586 of CM042891.1, read as the reverse complement.
AATAGGATGTCGTTTTTGATATAAAGCAGGTGCTCTTATATCATTCTGTTGATTATTCTGCGAAGATGATGCTTCTGGAGAATTTTCAACAGTTTGTTCAGATTCTCTTCGAGAATTATGAAGAGAATGTTCGTTCCCTTCTCTTCCTTCCTTAGAAGATTTGGGTTCTATAGGTATTTTTGTAGGTTCAAAAGATATTACTTGATTAGTATTATCTTCTGTTGGTGAGTCATTAATTTTTACATTAATTGACTCTTCTATTGTAGAAGTCCTTTTGTTAAGGACTCTATAAGCTTTGCTAGTCAGTGAGTATCCTAAAAAGATACCTTCATCTGATTTAGCATCGAATTTCCCGAGATTGTCCTTAGAAGGTCTCAGTATAAAACATGGACTTCCAAAGGCATGAAAATAGGAAATATTCGGTATTCTCCCCCTGTATAGTTGATAGGGAGTTTTCTCTAATTTAGGTCTTAGAAGTACTCTGTTAGAGATATAGCAGGCAGTATTTACTGCTTCAGCCCAAAGGTTCTGTGGAACATTGCTCTCACAAATCATGGTTCTAGCCATGTCTATAAGAGTTCGATTTTTCCTTTCTGCGACTCCATTCTGTTGAGGAGTGTAAGGAGCAGAGAAGTTGTGATCAATGCCATGTTCATCACAGAAGGTAGCAAAATCATGGTTTTCAAACTCTGTACCATGATCCGTTCGAATAGCTTTTACAGAAGATCTATTTTCATTCTGTAATTGCTTAGCGAGCTTTATGAAAGATTCAAATGCATCGCTTTTATGAGTCAAGAACTTGACCCAGGTGTACCTAGAGTAGTCATCTACTACTACTAGACAGTATCTTCTACCACCAATACTTTGAACTCTAGTTGGACCAAATAGATCCATATGTAGAAGTTCCAAGGGCTTAGTAGTAGATATCTCATTCTTAGACTTGAATGAGGATTTAGTTTGCTTACCAAGCGAACAAGCTTCACAGAAGTTGTCTTGCTCAAATTTGATATTAGGCAAGCCTTTTACCAATTCCTTTTTAGCAAGCTTGGATAGCAACTGAAGGTTGGAATGTCCTAACCTTCTATGCCAAAGATAAGTTTCGTCTTTGACAGACAGAAGACAGCTTTCTGTAGCATAGAAGCTCTTCTGTGTTAAAGTGTAGATGTTCCTTTTCCGATTTCCAACGAAGCGGATTTCATTGTTTAGGATACCAGAACATTTATCTTGATCAAAGGTTATAGTATAGCCTTTGTCACAAAGCTGGCTAATGCTCAGCAGGTTATGTTTAAGTTCTGTAACTAGCAGAACCTCTTCTATAGCCATAGAATCAGGACTTCCAATAGTTCCTGTTCCAATGACAGAGCCTTTGCTATTGTCACCGAATTTAACAGAACCTCCGTTCTGTAAGGTCAGCTTAGAGAATTTGGATGGATCTCCGGTCATGTGCCTTGAGCAGCCACTGTCCAGATACCATTCACTTTCTGTAGCTTCTGTTCGAAAACAGAATTGACTTTCTATAAAGTTTTGAGTTTCTGTGTGAGTAGTTACGCACATTAGTGCTTCTTCTTCCTCATCATCAGAATCTTCGATATCCGCCCAAGCAATCATTGCTTTCTTGGGTTTGGTTTGTACAGAAGGTTTTTCCTTCTCCTTTAGTAAAGGACAATCAGACTTGAAATGTCCCTTCCTATTGCACTCATAGCATCTGATCATCTTTGGATCATACTGCTTTTCACGTTTCTGATTTTTCTTGTTGAAACGTCTTTTGGAAGCGAACCGCAGAAGGCGTTTAGCAATCATAGCGAGTTCATCATCCGAATCGACTTCTGCCTCATTGTCAGAGTCTTCAATTGGTTCTTCTGATGATTTGAAGGCTACTGAAGCTCTTTTTACATCAGATTGAGAGGTTCTCTCCATTTCATATGACATTAAGGAGCTCATTAGTTGATCTAATCGAAGAGTAGATAGATCCTTAGCTTCCTCAATAGCTGTTTTCTTGGCTTCCCAAGATTTGGGCAGAGTTCGTAGAACCTTTCTTACTAATTCAGAATTAGTATAGTGTTTGCCTAAATGAGTTAAGGCATCTACTAGGAGGTTAAGTCTCTGGAACATTTGTTCTACAGATTCTTCTCCTTTCATGGTGAAATTCTCATATTGATGAATTAAGAAATTCATCTTGGTTTCTCTAATCTGGTTTGTCCCAACATACATGGTGACAAGTTTATCCCAGATTTCTTTGCCCGAAGTGCAAGTAGAGACTTTAACGAATTCACTTTCCGACATAGCACTAAAATTAAGTACTTAGCCGTTTTAGTGAGTCGTTTGATCCTAAGGTTCTCCCGAGTAGGACGACCATCAGGACCAATTTGTAGTTCAATCAGTAGAATAGGTGGACCGTCTTCTATGAACGACCACAAATCATCATCGATTGCATCTACAGAGGCACTCATTCAAATTTTCCAGTAGGAAAAATTTTTACCATAAAAAATGGGAGGATTCCCAATGTGTGGTTTCGGTATATAGCAATTATCACCCATTTTACAATTTTCAGAAGGTTTGACTTCTATGCAGAATAGTAGAACCTTTACGGTACTGTACTAATTCTTAATGCACACAAACTTCTGTTAAATTGAAACGGATATTGCTGGCAATCAAATCTCCGTAAAATGGAGTAAAAATGCCAAGTAGTTTAATTCTGCAGAAACCTTAAGTTTTCAGCAGAAGAAAACAGCGCAACAATCGGTTATATGCGTATAGCAGGTATAACCTTCTATAGGATGTAACTAAGCACTCAAGCTTTTGTTGAATCCCGTCTAAAAATAACTGGATGGTTTCTACCAGAGCAATGAGCTACTGTAGAAGAGAGACAGATAGTGATAGTAACAGAGCTTAAGCTTCTGTATGTAGATCCCCCAAATTGTTTGCCATCCGAACAGAACCAACTGAATTTATCTCATACCCGCTCGAAAGTCACTTCGAAAGTTTGAGGGTCAATTCGCGATTATTCAGGAGGGACTGATTTGAGAATGTGAAAGAAATCTACAGACTCAATCTAATTTTTACAAAAAATAAAGCATAACATCCTACCTCCCCCTGGCCCATCTACCTAAAATAGAGCCTTCTTTGTAAAGCCTAGCTGATCTGCCCAATCCAAGCCCATCCACCGGCCCGCCCATCCCAGTGCCAAAGTCCCCAAGGCTGGATGAATTCGGCCTAGCCAACTAACGACGGTGGTGGCCCCCTGGTGGCAGTCTGCAACAACGCCAGCAGCAGCCCAGTCCCTGTAACAACAGCAGCACAGCGGCAACGGCAGCTTCTCCACGCAACAACTTGCCCGACCAAGACAGCAGCAGTGACAAATTCCTGCCGCACAGCCCAGAACGCCCACTCCCGGCGAGGCCTCCCTGCCCACAGCTGACGGAAACGGCGACGCGATGGCTAGCCCCCTATTCCCCACCCACCTACGCCTGACACAGAAGAAGAAAAGAAGAGGAGGAAATCAGGCGAAAGAGGGAAGAGCCATAGCCGCCTGCATGACGACCGCCTATCCAGCTCCTTGAAGTGGGTGCCACTGCAGAGAAGATAAGGAGGAGGACATCCTCTATTTAAGGGAAGCAAGGACGGACTGAAAAAAAAAACAACACAACAGCTCTACCTTCCCCCCTCCCTCAATCAATTCTGCCCAAGGTGTATACCTGGAGATGGAGACCCTTTTGCGCCACGGTAGCAACAAAACCGGCCCGCCACCAGCTCCTGGTCCCAACCTCCTCCTCACTCGGCAACAAGCAGCTCGGTGATGGCAACTAGTTGCCGGTGACAACCAGAAGTGTTCTCCCATCTCATCTCCAAGGTAGCCTCCCTAACAATGCTATGATCGACACCAGTGGAACAACGGTCCCCCCGCTCCATGCCACATCCATGGATGGCCACACCAGCGGCGGCGTCGTCCTCTTAACAGCAGACACCAAGCCTCGACAACCACGATGGCCAAACCGGGCTACTCTCAGCGCCATACCCGGCGGAATCGACCAGGAGCCCAAGGCGCTCCCGACTCCGACAACTAGGACGCCCAAGGCGCATCCCCACCTCCCCGCAGTCTCCGAGCCGCTTCCGGTCGTGACGACCAGCACCCACCTCGTCTCCCCGTCCTCCTCCTCCTCCCTCGCGCCCAGATCCGGACTCGGCCGAGGCAACCCGAGCTTGGCCGACCCGCTCCTCCCCACGGCTGGCCCGATCGGAGATGATGGCAGGCCCGACAGCCCCAAACCGGCCATCTCCACAACCCGCTTCGGATCCGGCCGCAACGGACCCCCGGGGGGTCGGCCTCCCTAGATCCGCGACAAAAAGGACACCCACCAAGGCGCGGCCGCCCTTCTCCACGATCCTCGCCCCAAAACACCCGCCATGGCGCCATCCTTCCCGAGGCGCCATCTTCCCCTCCTGGCCCATGTGACAGCCCCTTTCCCTCCTTGACATCGGCCTTCCCCTTTCCGGAAAGAGACCCCGATCTCTACGGGCAAAAGCAGCCCCACCAAGTCCGCACTGGAGGACGACGTCGTTGGGCACCACAAACCCAGAGGAAGGCGGAGGTCAGGGGAAGCGTGTGTAAGGTGAGGACATTTCGATGGTGAAATCCCAAAGCGTGTCTTCGGCTTTCAGAAGGAAAGTCAAGGCTCCAATCCCATCACAGAAAGGTAAGAGCTTTTCTTTTCCTTTTTTTTTATTAAAGCCGATTCCCACTGTTAGGATTAGAAATGTTAACATTTTAACTTATTGTTATTACGTTTATTGCTGCCACTCATTGTCTTGTCATTAGAATTATTTCATTACGTTTCGATTTTCCTTTGTTTCGTTATTACTTGATTGTGTGTGTTCAAGTTACACGTGAACCCGAGGCTTCGAAGTATTCTAGATGGAGTCTTTGAAATAATTTTTATAAAGCCATTAATTGTTCTTGAAATTTAATTCTTTTCGACGAATGCCTTTGACCCCCCACTTTTTCTACTCTTTGTCGTTTGTTTGCATGAAAACATAACGAGAGATATGAATGTTCCCGAAACATCGAAAGCCGACGCAAGCATTTGAAATCGAGGAGTCAACAACCAAGGAGACGTCATCTGACATATCGGAGGATCGACGTCAACGGGCTACAAAATGTCCCATCCATCTCAAACCGTAAGTCATGCCTTACTTTTCAGTACGATTAAATATACGTCGATTTAATCGTTACTCCCTGCTGCTATACTTTGTTTTTCTCCTTCTCTTTGTTTTGCATGTTAAAACAAACGAGAGAATATCATCTTTCAACATCATGAAGGATCAACACCAACGGGCCACACAACGCCCGGTGAGTAATCATTCTTACTCACCAGTTAATTCCAAAATTATCCCATATATTTTGGAATTTTCTGAATATCGTCTTCTATGTGGTGTTTTAATTTTGCATGAAAAATCAACCGAGCTTCATGGAATTTTCGACAAAGCGATATTTCGAAGATAGAAAGCTTGAAGGCGCGTGTAACAAACCGCGCGGGTTGGATCTACCGCGGCCAAAAAAACCGTTGGTTAAGAGAGAAGCGACATCAACCGTCATCTCAGGTACATGAGGGAAGTGCGGGCTTCCCGTCTTTTTCTTTATTCCCACTTGTAATGGGTCGTGAGCCCAGGTGCATAGGCTCACGATCACCGCCCTTTCCCGTTCCCTTTAATCTAAATAATTAGTTGTGATTGTTCGCATGCTTTAGGTCCGTAGGTTTATCATCGCATGCTGTTTGTCAAATACACATGAGTTCGAGCCCAAAAGACTCGAATCGGGTCCAACGCCCGTAAAACAGTGACATGAGTCCGGAGTCGTGCCCGGATCGGGTCCAACGCCCGTCAATCAAAAGCCAAACTCTTTTGGAGCAAACGCCACCTCTTCGCATGTTTAGAGTTTAAAGACTAGTAAGTAAGAATCCCCGAACCAGCTGTTTTTCCGACTTAACAGTTTTAAAATAAAAAGTCGGTGGCGACTCCGTAATAGCTTACCTAGGTTAAGCAACAACAACATTTTTTACAAAACGGAGCTATCATTGGATGGGTGATGGCGACACGAGCCGCTCCCTGGGTCCTCCCCGAAAATCCCAAGTGAGGTCTAACGCAGCCCTTCGCCCGTCGCCTCCAAGGACTGGAGACGGTCGGCGAAGTGTCCCGCAGATCCGCTCGGGAACCAAGGGAGGATTCAACCCGTTGTCCTTCCGCAGCGTCCGACGCTCGAGTCGCGACGCCGACCGGATTGGGCCTCGGGGAGCGGGCCCGGATCCTCGCGTCGTCGGAGCCGCAGCGCGCGTGCTAGGCCGGAGGGCGCGCGTACACTGTATAGTAGAAATCTATCGCGTGGAAGGTACAGGCTGCTATAGAATCTCAGCAGGCTGTAACCTTTTGTTGAATCACAAATTTTTGAATTCTATCAGAGTATAGTACTTCTGTAGAATTAGAATAAACTTGAGACAATTACAGAGCTTAAGCTTCTGTAAGGCAGAGACAGAGAGCAATAGAAGGTACAACCTCCTTTAAGAAATCAACAAGCTATAAAGCTTTTGTTGAAACTGCTTTTGTTCTAAATGTTGAATTCAAATAGAGAATTAAGCTTCTGTTGAATACAACAAGGTAGTAGTACTCAGAGAGCGCACAGAAGGTTCGAGCTGCTGTAAGATCTCAACGAGCGTTTAAGCTTCCGTTGAACCTCGCTCTGATACCAATTGTTGGCCCAAAGATTACACTAAGAGGGGGGTGAATTAGTGTTAAGTCCAATTAAGGAATTCTTAAACGCTTTTTCACAACCCTCACAGCGAAAGTAACTTACTGTAATTTACAGAGCCTTCAAGCTTCTGTAATTACGGAACATGTGAAATTGACTTCGAAATGAGTCGTAGAACACAAAGGATTTTATAGTGGTTCGGTGAAATCACCTACGTCCACTTTCGGTCACTTTTCACTAATAACTCGTATAGAGATTACAGTGTAGAAGGTAAAACCTTCTGTGGTGTAAGAAAACAATTTCTTTGACCACGGGACGGTAAGACTAGCTTTACCAATGCAAGAAACACTCTTGCTGTGTTTAGGATGTGTCTAGGTCGAATCACAAGGAAATCAACCAGACTTGAGCAAGCACATAACGTTGGCTGGAAGCTTCAGCCTTCTGTGACTCTGTAGCGGGCTATTCCTTCTGTGGATCAGCGAACAGATCTGACGACGCTTTCTCCAAGTGTTTGGACGCCTCTGATATGCTTCTCTTTTTGTATTTTTGGTTTAATCTGCAAAACAAATAAAGATAACACGACTACAATAGGTTTCAGTCCCTCACCACTTACACCTACTGCAACAACCTTCTCTTCGACCTGCTGTACGCCCACCCGGCTTTACTGACAGCACTCCTGGCCAAGTCCTTCGGTTTTGTAGCCAACGACGCCTACGGAGTGGCTTCACCAAAGCACACCTGCTGCAAACGCACAGAAAACAAAATAACCAACTACAGAAGGTTGGAGGTCCCTAACCACTTGACCCCTGCTACGGACTCCTTCTCTCCGACCAACTTTGTACGCCTACTCGCCACCAACGAACCCTTCCCTAGGCCCTGATGCACGCAGTCCGACGTCACGGACAAAGTTCCGGTCGAGTCCCTCAGATCCATACGCAACGAAGTCACCGGAGCGGCTTCACCCACGCTCAACCCGCTGTAGTTACCTCCTGCGAGAACTCTCGCCTGGAGAATCCGTCCTGCACACTCGCACACACGTTAAACACCACTAACGTTGCCAAATGCCAAGACTTACCTCTGATCAAAATCTCTCTTTTTTTTTAAAATGTTTTTAGGTTTTTCTTTTATATAGAGGTTCCGTCCTCCTGTAAAGAAGGAAACTTATTTTTCCAAAAACGTAAAATGACCAGATTCATCCCCAACGTGTAAAAATCATTTAGGGACAATATTCGATTGATTTCAGATCAATCGAATCATCCAATCACGAGATCTCATCTTACAAAAGGTTAGAGCCTAAATCGGTCAGCAACCTTTTATAGTTGGAAAGAAAGAATATTTTATTTCCAACTTGAGAAATATGATGATGGGGTCGTGCAAATATCTGGTTGGAACCTCCAGATTTAATTTTGTCTTATTTTGACAATTAAATCCCCAGATAATGCATTACAGAAGGTTCAGCCAGTAACAGCAACTTGACCTTCTATATAAGGAAATAATCAACGATTTATTCCCAAAAATAATTGATTCGTTCCAGACAAGTAAAACATTGTATCTGGACGAAATATTAATCCAAATAATATTCTTAAGAATATTCTCTTTTTGAATTAATAATTTAATTAAGATAATCAATAATTAATTAATAAATAATGTATTATTGAAATATCTATTTATGGAAATATTCTCTAATCACGTCTCTTGATCTGAAATGATCCTTGGAGGGTGAAGAAAATATTTTCGTGATATTTTTCCTCTCTTACGAAGCGTATCTTCGTTACAGGAGGTTTCAGCTTCTGTAAAGTCATAGCAGGTCAAACCTGCTGTTTGACTCATCATCAAAATCTTGTCAACAGGTTCGACCTAAAAATTTTTGGACGGAATCAAATTCAGGTTCGACTAAACAGAGCCCAATCAGGCTCAGCCCAAGCTCAGATTCCATGTTTTTTTATTCGAATCGAGTTTGGGTAGGGAATGCCCGAGCCCTACTCGGCACATTAACCGCCTAGGCTAAATGAAATGGTGTCGTTTAGTTTATTAGCGGGGGATATGGAGGGGATGACCGAGTCCGCAGCCACCGTGACGTTAGCCATGACCTAAGTGCGCTAATCATTCTAACAGTCGATGCATTGTTAGTCAATAGTTTAAAATTTTATTTTCATTATCGTAGTAAATTAACCGTAGGAACGAATCTCCCAAAGCATTCCATTCGCCCCTCGTGTATATATAGATATCGACCATCCGACCAAAGAAACAACAGGTTTCATTCAAAGAAGAATAGTCATGGCAAGGGAAAAGGAGGTGGTGCTGCTGAGCTTTTGGTCTAGCCCATTCGCCCTGAGGGCAAGGATAGCCCTGGCCGAGAAAGGCGTGCGCCATGAGATCCGGGAGGAAAATCTCAGCGACAAGAGCCATCTCCTCCTTAGGATGAACCCCGTCCACAAGAAGATACCCGTTCTCATCCACAGTGGCAAGCCTGTCTGCGAGTCATCCCTCATCGTCCAGTACATCGATGAAGTCTGGAATCAAGAGTCCCCGCTCTTGCCTTCTGACCCTTATGAGCGTGCTCAAGCGAGGTTCTGGGTTGACCTGGTAGACAAGAAGGTAGGGTAGTTTCCCCTTCTCTCTTCTTCCCCCTGTCTTCACATTATTACGCATTCCAGGGTTTGCATCGGTACAACTATCTGCTGACAGAGGAACGAGAATGATGCACGTCTTCGCAGGTGTACTTGGCAGCACAGAGAGTTTGGTTCATAAAGGGGGGACCGGAGGATGGAGCCAAGGAGGACCTGATGGAGGTTTTCAAGCTTTTGGAAACAGAGCTGGGGGAGAAGGCTTACTTCGGTGGGGACAGATTCGGATACCTGGACGTATCGTTCTTCCCTTACTACTTGGCGATCCATCTACTGGAGACCGCTGAATCCAGGTTGGGTGGGGAGATGGATGCCAAGCTCCCTAAACTTGAGGGATGGATGAAGAGGTGCATGCTCAGGGAGAGCGTGTCCTCTGTCCTCCCTGACCTCGACAAGCTCAGCGACCAATTCCAACAGGTCAGGAAGAAGAGACTCGACGAGCAGGCCTAGAGGCCAAGTGGACACCCCCCACGACAACACTACCGGTTCTTCGAATAAATGGAATCCAGCGTCTTTCGATAATAATGATAATAATCATGAGCTATTTGGTTAGTTGGGGGACTGTCATTCGACCATTAATTGAATCTGTCTTTCTCGTTTACTTAGTTGAGGGACTCTAACTGAGTTTTTTACGAGGTAAGATGATGAACACAAGTCCTTAGCTTGTTCTACACGTCCAAGTGCCGTGGAAGGTACACGAGTAGACAGTCAGTCATTCGTACTAAGTTCGTCCCACGTTGTAAGGGCAAAAAGTATCGAGTTTTGGCTTGAAAAATGAAATTCGCTTATTTGTTCCTGTCAAATAAAAGAAGCCTAGTTCGTAATTATGATGAAACTATTCCACGTATTTTTTTTATATATATATAATTAAGTGAGGTTTCAACACCAACTACTCAAATCCAGTATATTTCTTTTGAGTCGAAGTGGCCAAATGAATCTAACTAAAATCCAACTGCTCAAATCCAATACATTTGATTTCAAAATAATATAATGTAATTATGTGCAAGAGAAAAGTTAGATTGATCGTTGTTTCTCCCAAGTCAATATACAAAACCTCGTGCGGGATTGATTTCTCCTCTTAATGAAAATGAGTCGACCCACTTAAAAATAAATCATCAATCAGATCTCCTTGATTTATGTAATATACTATAACAATATACTCAATAAACCAAATGATTAATTAAACGACTTACAATAATTATTGGATAACGAAAGACATTCTGACTTATATTTCTGTTCCCGTCTGTGGTAGGATAAATTTAACTTTTACAAAACAGAAACTGCATGATTACCATCACAATCATAAGCATATTGTTAGTAAATTGGGAACAAATAAGTAGGATGTGTTAGAATAGAAAAAAGAGTTTATTCTTAGTAAATGGGAAACATAAGACTTCGTGGTCCTTCCATCTTTTCAAAAAAAAAAAAAGATTTCAATTAAGCTAAAATAAAATTCAAAAAAAAAAAAATGAAACTTGCTGCACAAGCCATGCAAGAGTAGTACCAAATCTTCTAGAAATAAACCATATTTTAATAGTTCGATCTCCAACTTAACATTGCTGACTAATTATATATGGAGGGGAGGTTTTCGTTCTTGGTAAACACGACATGATGTTTTAATTATAATATTGTATTCCACACCCTCGTGATGCAAGCCATGACTTAAACCAAAGCCTTGAGGAAGGATCCCCCTCGACGTGGTGATGCCACCGCATTTGACGAATTGAACCCTACCTAATATATAAATATTTCGGATGCCTCTCTTTTCCTCCTCAATCACCAAACCAAGAAAAAAATACTTCCTAAAAGATATTTTTATTCAAAGAGGACTAGCAGCAATGGCAGGGGAACCGACAGAGGTGGTGCTGCTGAGCTTTTGGAGCAGCCCGTTCGCCATGAGGGCCAGGATAGCCCTGGCCGAGAAAGGCGTGCCCCACGAGATCCGCGAGGAGAATCTCGGCGACAAGAGCGACCTCCTTCTCAGCATGAATCCCGTCCACAAGACGGTGCCCGTCCTCATCCACAACGGCAAGCCCGTGTGCGAGTCCGCGCTCATCGTCCAGTACATCGATGAAGTCTGGACCCAGGAGCCCCCGCTCTTGCCTTCTGACCCTTACGAGCGCCATCGAGCGAGGTTCTGGGTCGACTTCGTAGACACGAAGGTAGGGTAGTTACCCCTTCTCTTCACCTTTGTGTCTCTTTAAATTACTTACGCATGCCCGCGTTCGCGTCGTCGCGACAATCCGCGGACAGAGGAAAGAAAATGACAGACATTTTGGCAGATGTTCTCGGTGATGCGGTCCGGTTGGTTTGTAAAGGGGGTCCCCGGGGAAGGAGCCAAGGAGGAGCTGATGGAAACGTTCAAGCTCCTGGAAACAGAGCTGGGGGAGAAGGCTTACTTTGGTGGGGAGAGATTGGGATACCTGGACGTGTCGTTCTTCCCTTACTATTTGTGGTTCCATCAGCTGGATAAGACTGTCGAAACTGGGTTGGAAGGGGAGATCGAGGCCAAGCTCCCCAAGCTTGAGGGATGGATGAAGAGGTGTACGCTCAGGGAGAGCGTGTCCGAGATCCTCCCCGACCCCGACAAGCTCAGCGACTACATCCGGCAGATCAGGAAGAAGATAATCGACGCGCAGGCCTAGGCCAAGCCGACGCACCCCGCAGCAACACTTCCCCCTGTCTTCGAGTAAACGACGTCCAATGTTTTGTGGTAGCAATAATCCATTCCGGAAAATGATGGATGTGAGGCATGTCCGGTCGAATTTCAATAGACGAGATTTCCCCTGTCGTAAATCTTCTCATTCTCGAAAATTTGATTGCTATATGGGACAACATTTGTGTTACTTCTTCTTGCACAACATTGAATATCACATCCACAAATGGGTCAACCTTGATGGCCCGGTTCCGTAGACTTACCGTGGATAGTAGTAGCTGGTAGACTTACCATCGGGACACTCTGGAGGACTTACCGAGGGTCAGCAAAATCTAATTAGACCCAAAATTTCTTTGGCTAACACTAATAACATCGCGGAATCGTCTGGGCAGTCGTGTCTTCTGTCCGTGCACACACGAAGATCTATTGGCTAAGAAGGCATCTCTCTTTCTTAGGTAAAAATGAAGTTGTTCAAACAGATTACACAAAGCTCGACTAAGTTTATAACGGTAGAAATCATACCATTTAACCTAAAAGCTTAATTTATTCGGTAAAATTGTCTATGTTATATAGTTTAACACATTAGGACTAAACGAGTTTTTTGACTCGTTCTATCATATATAGAGTAATTTTACGTGAAAGGGATTTGAACTACGAACGCTTTAATACCACTTAAAAGTCGGAATTATTTATTTTATATTATATAGTTTGAAAGTGGGAAATGAATCAAATTATATCGAGGGAGGTTTTCCTTCGTTCTTGGTAAACACGGCATGTTACAGTAGTAGTAGTATCCACTCAGCCACACATTATGTAAGCCATGACCTAAGGGGAGGAAAACAGTCTCCGTCCTTCTTTCTCATCGATAAATTTCGTGGAAATTTCCCCATGCCCTTCCTATATATTTCGGATGCCTGTCTTTTTCCTCGACCATCCGACCAAAATATTCAAGAGGATTCTTCTGTTCATAGAGGGATAAAAAGATAATCATAGCTATGGCAGGGGAGAAGGAGGAGGTGGTGCTACTGAGCTTTTGGTGCAGCCCTTTTGCGATGAAGGCCAGGATAGCCCTGGACGAGAAAGGCGTGCCCCATGAGATCCGCGAGGAGAATCTCACTGAGAAGAGCCATCTCCTGCTCACCATGAACCCTGTTCACAAGAAGGTACCCGTACTCATCCACAACGGCAAGCCCATATGTGAGTCCTCCCTCATCGTCGAGTACGTCGATGAAGTCTGGACCCATGAGCCCCAACTCTTGCCTTCTGACCCTTACTTGCGTGCTCAAGCAAGGTTTTGGGCCGACCTCATAGACAAGAAGGTAGGGTCGTTTCCCCTTCCCTTCTCCCTTGTGGTCTCTTTACAAGTTTTACTCACGCCAGGTTTGAGTTGTCGCAACGATGTGCTGACTGGGGAACAAAAACGATGCACTTTTTTGCAGGTGTTCTCGACGGCATGGTCGGTTTGGTTCGTGAAGGGGGGACCCAAGGAAGGAGCCAAGGAGGAGTTGATGGAAACGTTGAAGCTCCTGGAATCAGAACTGGGGGAAAAGGCTTACTTCTGCGGGGAGAGATTCGGGTACCTGGACTTGTCGTTCTTCCCTTACTACTTGTGGATCCGTCAACTGGAGAAGACCATTGAAACCGGGTTGGAAGTGGTGATCGAGGCCGAGCTCCCAAAGCTTGAGGGATGGATGAAGAGGTGCATGCTGAGGGAGAGCGTATCCGCAAGCCTGCCCGACCTTGACAAGCTCAGAGACTACATCCGACAGCTAAGGAAGAAGAAAATCGACACACAGGCCTAGATTCCCCGATGTTCGAATAAACGACTCCAGAGCTCTTCAATCGTAATAATCCTCGACTCATTTTTTTTCTCTCTCTCTTGTCCTGTTCATTCCGGAGAATGATGGATGTGGGCCATGGCGGCCAGTTCATTTCATCGAGACGAGATTTCCCAGTAATTTCGACATAAAATCTTCTCATTCTCGTGTCCTTCTCGAAAACTCGATTGGTATGAATATTTACCAACATTATGACTTTTGTCTCCGCTCAATTTTGAACATCACTTCTACAAGAAGGGTCAACCTCGATGGCCCACCTGTGCGTACATAAATCTTTCATGAAGCTTAATAATAATGTTAATGTGATGCACCGATTCCTTTTTGTTTTTTGTTTTGTTCTAGGACCAAAAGAACAGATGAGCGATTATTTTTTTTATTACTCGCACGATTTTCGGAGCTACGCTCGAACTAATTCGGACTCGACTCGAGTAGAATACAAATGAACAATTATTAGATTGTATTAAGTTACTTTATTAGATTGGATTTTTTCGGAGCCTAATTTGTAAGAAATCACAGAATCACAGAAACCACATAACCGAGAAAAACAGCGGAAGACTGGATCGATTACGCGGGTTTACGGTCATCGAGAAAGATTTAGGGAAAAGAAGACGTACTCGTATTCGCTACGTTCGTCGTACTGTAAATATGAAGATTGAAACCTGAGCGATGTAGATCTTTGTAATACCCCAAATTATATATAAACCTAATACAAAAAACATCTCCAAACCTAAATAAGTGTAGCAAAGAAGAAAAATCATTTTAACCCATCATCGTACCAAAAAAAAAAGAGAATTCAGCCCAATTTTTTTAAATGCCCACATGTGGACTTGTTAGGCCGACCATTACGTTTCCCAAGGCTTAGCTCATGTTCTTATTCAAATTTTAAAAAAAAAATCCATGTATTCATTCTTATCTTTTGAAACATCCATGCTTCCTTTTTGGTACACCTATCATCAATGGGGATGCGACACCAATGTAATTCTCCCGAGATTATAGGACATAATGATTCCCGCACCAAAATCTTCTTGTACGAGGATTTTAAAAAAATCGCTAGTTGGCGAATTCATGCAGCATAAATCATTTCTCTCCCAAAATTTTTTAAAAACCTCACTACAGACAGCCAAAAAATGGGGAAAATAGTTTTTGTTTTTTTTGGCAAGAGTTCATCTTCCTCCTATTATGGGATCGGAGACAGGCCTCCTTCCTCCTAAAAAAAAAGTTTCTTTTTTGTACGAGCAAAAAGTTTCACCACCTCCAGGAGAGACCCAGACACAAAACACTGGACGATCATACAAGATGCTTCCCTCATACGCTTCTCCATAACACTCCCGAGTTGAGACATGATTATGGCAGAGGGATCCCCTTGACCTTCGTCAGCAGCGGCAGAACATCCCCACCGGTGTCTCTAAATCCAATAGCATCGTCAGATCCCAAGGCGATCGCGACCAACGTCAAGCCATGACACCTAGCCCCGATGAGTCTCTTGTTGATTCCTGAGCCGATTCTAGCCGTCAGTCCTTAGCGAATGACATCCTCCCTTCAGCAACGACGCCCTCAGATCCGGTGGCGGCGAATCAATGTTCTCCCTGACGTCCCGACATGCTAGGCGACGACTTCAGCTCTTCCATCGACATCGCTGGCCGACTGCAATGACATCAAGACAAAGTCCCTTTTGTTGTTCGGCTCAAGCAAACCCCAAGGTGGTTCCTCCTATTGTTAGCAATCAGCCCGGCAGCGACAAGACGACGCTGATTCTCTAGATTCGGCCACGTCGTCCGCGGCCACAAGTAAACCTGGCATCCCTAGATCCAGTAACAGCAAGCCCACATGCTTCCTAGCATCCCAGGACCAGTGATGTCTCCGACCCCCGACGTCCCTTCAATCAGTGGCGACCTTCCACCCCGACGGCCCTTCCATCAGCGGCACCCTTCTATCATTGGCGACCTTCAAACAGCAACACCCCCTAGTAGTGACGCGTCAGCAGCGGCGACATCCCCAGCTACGGCAACCTCGTCAATCCAGCCGTGACGAACGAAGACTTCCCGGAGGCTCTCCCTGGCAAGCCCCATTTCCCAGCATCTTCCTCAACCGCGACTAAGGTGGTTCCCTCGATTGCTCGGCCCCAACAAGGACCGACCCAGATCCGGTGACGGAATCCCGTCTCTACCTCTCCTCTTTCCCGCGGCATACTCCTCCCATCCCGTTCCAGACGGATCTGCGAACACCTGCGCCGGCGCCCTTGACCACCAACTCCCACAGTGCTCTGGCGACGGGCTCCCATCACCTCCGGCGTCCCCGACAACCCAGTCATAGAAAACGGCTCCTGGAAGCGCCGATCCCCTCTTTAGACGTGGTCGCAGCCACAACTGGCTAACACCGACCAAATCCGGACAGCCATCCTCTAAGCCTTGCCAATCGCTTGCTGATGTCTCCTGGATCTGACCTCCGCTACCCCGTGGCTGCAAAAGGACACATCTCTTGACATGTCGGAGGATCGATATCAACGGGAATTCATTACCAAGGGACATTATTTTTCGACATCACGAAGATCAATATCAACGGGCCACATAACGCCCCGTTATCTTCCCACATCACGGAAAAAAGACATCAACGGGCCACACAACGCCCCGTAAGTCCCACTCCGACTCACAATAGTTAATTTTAATTATTTTAAATATTCAATTAGAATTTTCTGACAATCGCATTCTGGTTTGATTTGCATGAAAATCAATTGAGCTTCATGGGAGTTCGAGAAAACGAATTTCGAAGACTGGAGGCGCGCGAGAAAACCCATGGTGGAAGCACATCTCGAAAAGCGGCCTCAACTAACGAGCCCGACTGATGTAAAGCCATCCCGGTGGGCCTCAGGTACATGAGAGAGGTGTGGGCCTCCCGTTTTTCATTATTTCCGCATGTAACGGGCCGAGGGCCCAAGTGCATAGGTCCACGGTCACCATCCTTCCCCGCCCCCTTTGATCTCAATAATTGTTTGTGCTTGTCCGCATGCCTTAGGCTCATAGGTTTATTGTCGCATGTTGTTTGCTATCAACAAATATGGGTTCGGGTCCATAGCCTGAATCGGGTCCAACGCCCGTAAAACATTGACATGAGTCCGGAGACATGCCCGGATCGTGTCTAATGCCCGTTAAACAAAAGCAAATCTTTTGGAGCAAACGCCACCTCCCTTTTTCGCATGTTAGAATGTAAGAGTTAGTAACTAGTAATCCCCGAACCAACTGTCTTTTCCGACTTAAACAGCTTTTATAAATAAAGTCGGTGGCGACTCCGTTTAGTTTACCTAGGTTAAACAACAACCTTTTTACGGAGCCATTTTGGATGAGGAACTGACGACACAAGCCGCTCCCGATTTCTCCCGAAAGTTCCTTCTTTGGATCATGCTCCGCCTTTCGCCCGCCACCTCTTAGGAAAACAGAGATGGTCGGCGAGGGCCCGAGCAAGCCTAGTTAGGAACCCAGGAAGGGATCACCCAATTCCCTTCCGTAGCATTCGACGCTCGAGTCGTGACGTCAACCGGTTGGGCCTTGGGGAGCGGGCCCGGATCCTCGGGTCGTCCGAACCGCCACGCGCGTGCTATGCCAGAAGGCGCGCACATCCCGGATGGCGACTCCGCTGGGGACTCTACATGTGGATTCCTTTCGAACGCTCTTACATTTTTAATCCACATGCGGAGAGGAGTTCTTGTTTGCGCATGTCATTGCTTGGCTCGGTGCCCTTTCTCTGCCCTCATGGTTGTGTTTGTTTACCGCTTACTAGGCATGTTTAGGAGTGCCCGAACCCGGGAATTTTTAGGGGGGCCACCGAGAGGCCCAGCCTGCTGCTCTTTGCGGTATGGTTTTTGGCCGGGGCCCCGCCCTCCTTAGTCCGAGGGAGGTTTAGAAGCCTTCATCTGAGAGTCTAGCATTGTTTGTCCACTACAGGTACCAGACGCCGCCTATGCATTTGTTTGTTACTAAGTGACTACTACCTGTGCAGGAACAGGTTTCAGGTACGTTTTGCCTGCGATAAACTGTAGAGCTAACACTACTTGTTGTGCAGCGGTTTGGGTTAATCATAGAGGACTTCAAGAATCCTCTTTTCTCCCTCCCTACCTATTTATTGCTTACTGCATTCATGTATTCGCATGACCACACGAGTGTATGTTCGATTGCAGTAGTTACATTATCATGTCATTCACAGTAATCGCTCCATTGCATCACTACATCTCATTTACAATTCCAGTTACATAATGCATGCTTTTCTGCATATACGAGTGCGATTAAATATCATCACAAATTTATTATGCATCGATTACACTGTTGCATGACACTAATCCAAACATTCTCTCTACTTTCCTTTCGAGGGTTGATTATCCAACATGACTCCTCGAACGGGAGTAGGGACAAGGCGTGACATTACAAATCTACAAGCACAGGAATGCCAATGATTCATCGACGATTACCAAGGCCCTAAGTCGAACATCTAACACCTGAAGACTAAAGTTTATATTACGGCTACCAAGGTCCAAAGCTGTGTGTCCAACGACAAGAGCCCAAAGTGTTATCAACAGCTACCAAAGTACAAAGCCAAACACGAACACCAAAGATCACCCAACGGCTACCAAAGTTCAAAGTCGAATCTACAACAACGTGAACACCCCAAGGAGGTTACATCTCACCGGCCAACATCATTCAACATAGGAGCTAATGGTGAGCCCATATCCACAGACATGCTCAGATCAGACACGCCGGGAACATCACGCCCCTAATCATCAATCGCCACAACTTCGACACCAACAGAAACAGCATTCCAAACACGGGCAATTTCCCAGCTTACAACTCAACAGCACAATCCAGCACAAGGGGTAAACCCATCATTCACAACGGCATCGCGAGATCAGGACAGCCGTGAGCAATCAACCCCCAAATACGAACACGTCATTCAACCTCATCGTTTCTCCGACAACAAGAACTTAACGAATGCCGGATCCAAAGCATCCCCATGACCAAAACATGAACATGGACTAGATCGTTCAATAGACGGCGGATACGTAGCGTGATTGGCATCAGAAGCTCCCATTCGCATTACTCGCCTTCCAACAACTCAAGACATGTCTGACGGGGCCACCGATATTCAAACCGCTCACATCGGGGTTATCCATTTATCTCACAACACAAGACGAATCGTTTGAGGCAACGATTACATAACATCTTCAACCTACACCAAAGAACACGCAATCTACCTAACGATGACGCGTACTCGGACTGGGGCAACTCCCATCAAGCTCATCCACGGTACCTAAGTGATCAATCCAGCAGAAATTCAATTACTGACTCTCTGGAGCTCGTCCCAAGGAGAAGGCCCACCACATGAGAGGCCAATCGCCCGCCCAGACCCACCTCAATAAGTAATCAACAATGCACATTCAAGGATAATCGACTTGGTGACAATATTCTTAAATGGATCCTATCAAATGCTAGCAATTTCAAAAGACATTTCTCTTCAAACTACTACGGAGACGTTCGCTATCAAGCACGCCCTTTCTGGAAAGCAACCACCTTAACCGAGAAGAACTGCCATGAGCACTCAACGCAGATACTCTTCAACATTACAACACATGAAAGGGAGTATTCGTTCCTTGATTAATACTTTCCTATTTGTGAAAATAAGTTACATGAGCTCACTTATATTAGCCCTTGTCGCACGTTGACGAAGGCGTGGGTGGCAGGGTGGTAAAGTTACGAGCCAAAGCCTTGAAACAATTTTGAGCCAAAGCTTCGAAATATCCTTCGTTGTCAACAAAACAACCAAACAACATGAAAGGAAGTATTCGTTGTCAAGTTAATACTTTCTTTACAAAAAAAACATGTATATGACTAGATGTAAGATTACTTTTGGTATTGATAATTGATGCTGTTTATTGTGACTTTTGGTTGCCGATCGTGTCAGTCTTCATCTTCATGATGGAGCAACATCATTGCTCTCGTTTTAAAAATTTTGTGTTTCTTCACTCCCATTGAAGCTGCAATTATGTTGTCATTATATGGATTTGACACAATCAGACAAACTGGGATTCGTTCAAACACAACTAAACTTACCTTGGTCGAGCTCCTTGAAGCTCCTATGATTGGGAAAACAAGTTCCCGCAAACTGCCATATACCTTCCCTCATATGGTTGGGAGCATTTGGATTTGAATCGAACACAAACTGATGTTGGTAAGTGAAAGTGAATCTCGGATCAGCCTGCCCCAGTTGTAGTATTTCATGTCTAACATTTCGCTCGCTTTTCGGAACTCCATGAAACCTCTTACATTAGATCCGTAAGTTAAATACAGAGCTAACGAGACCAACCATATATGATTTAGATTATTGAGATAAGATGCTTGATAAATACTAAAAAGTACTGGTTTCGGCCATTTTGAGTAAATCATGTGTTTACATTGGTTATTTGCCTTGCAAACTGATTCAAACCTGAAAAAAACTCACTAGATTATGTATTCCTATCATTTGATGACTTAATAGTTTGTATTTATGGAGTTGCGCATGTTTTACTGTGTGTGAATTGTTTTTGTCCCATTTTAGATGCTTAGCATAGTTGAGTGTGGGACACATCCGACCTACGTTCACCGTTTAATTCATAACATGAGATCTACACATCACATTAAGCTGAAATTTGTGTTGATATTCATAACACCTCATTTCTGGCCCTAATGGGTGAGATCTAGGAAGTTCTTTTAAAGGTCTATTTGCCTTTGTCGTCACCAAAGATGACCATACCAAAATAGAGTATCATCTACACTGCTCTCTAGCAAAATTTCTTACCATTCCCTAGATAGAGTCACGCCTCCATTTCCCCAGCTGGAGTCGTGCTTCCATTTCCCCACATTGGAGTTTGTTACACCGCAGACAAGCATATTCTTCTAGAACGACCATCAAGACTGACATATCCATCTCATCTCCCCAGCGGATACTCAACTTTATTATAATCTCCCCAAGTGAGAGTTGAAGTAAATGAGCTAACTTCATCTCCGTTCGTTGTCAACTGTGTAGGCACATGAACATCCCCGCAGTATGGTACAAACTCCAAGGCAACGGCGATGGTGGTCGGGTGGAAGCCGTTTTCGACCCTAACCTCGAACAAACTAACGGGGGCATAAGAATACATGCACCTTCCCTACCAAACTTGAACATGTTCAAACTCCAAAGAGGTTTGTTTACCCAAAGGTATGCATTTCCTAAGCATTTGCATGATCATTCACCACATTATAAAAATACTTCTGGGCGAGGATTAGAGAAGGCAAACCTACTCCCAAACACCCATCCTTAAGAGACAAATCTAGAATGTAGGGATCGAAGAAATGGTACAAACACCTTGACAAAGTATTCCCTCCCAACTGGACAGATTCCATTACCAATTATTCTAACCAAACCCTCTTCTTTCTTGTTTCGATCAGAACTAATCACTAATTGTCTTTTCCTGTCCTTATAAACGTGAGGTGGGGTTGTTGCAATCAGGCGCCCATCATCACTCATGGGTTGTATGCACCACCTAACACCCCCTCCCTCTTGTTGCCTCAATGATTGTGAATAAAAACCTCATACAAGTTTGGATGATTCAAGACGTGTCTATTGAAGGAGAAGCATTGTTGCCCGAAGATCACGCCAACCTAAAACCCATTGCTTATATATATATATATATATATATATATATATATATATATATATAACTGAAGTAGAAGAACAATTTTGAGATCAGACAGTTCACAACTATTGATTGTATTTAGGAAATAAGATGAATGACAACAATGCATGGACCCCTTCACTTTTGAAATACTAAACAACACAAACCGCGTTGCCCAATATCAATCAATGAAAAGCAATCGCCAGGCCTTAAAGAGAGCCCAAATCATTTTATGGCCTCTAACACCCATACGAAAAATGCGCAATGTTGATAAAAAGAAGAGGAAAGTGGCATCGATGGATTTGATGCCTTGATTTGAAAACGGGAAATCCAATCATGTATATGACTAGATGTAAGATTACTTTTGGTATTGATAATTGATGCTGTTTACTGTGACTTTTGGTTGCCGATCGTGTCAGTCTTCATCTTCATGATGGAGCAACATCATTGCTCTCGTTTTAAAAATTTTGTGTTTCTTCACTCCCATTGAAGCTGCAATTATGATGTCATTCATATGGATTTGACACAATCAGACAAACTGGGATTCGTTCAAACACAACTAAACTTACCTTGGTCGAGCTCCTTGAAGCTCCTATGATTGGGAAAACAAGTTCCCGCAAGCTGCCATATACCTTCCCTCATATGGTTGGGAGCATTTGGATACGAATCGAACACAAACTGATGTTGGTAAGTGAAAGCGAGTCTCGGATCAGCCTGCCCCAGTTGTAGTATTTCATGTCTAACATTTCGCTCGCTTTTCAGAACTCCATGAAACCTCTTACGTTAGATCTGTAAGTTAAATACATAGCTAACGAGACCAACCATAAATGATTTAGATTATTGAGATAAGATGCTTGATAAATACTAAAAAGTATTGGTTTCGGCCATTTTGAGTAAATCATGTGTTTACATTGGTTATTTGCCCTGCAAACTGATTCAAACCTGAAAAAAACTCACTAGATTATGTATTCCTATCATTTGATGACTTAATAGTTTGTATTTATGGAGTTGCGCATGTTTTACTGTGTGTGAATTGTTTTTGTCCCATTTTTTATGCTTAGCATGGTTGAGTGAGGGACACATCCGACCTACGTTCACCGTTTAATTCATAACATGAGATTTACACATCACATTAAGCTGAAATTTGTGTTGATATTCATAAGACCTCATTTCTGGCCCTAATGGGTGAGATCTAGGAAGTTCTTTTAAAGGTCTATTTGCCTTTGTCGTCACCAAAGATGACCATACCAAAATAGAGTATTATCTACACTGCTCTCTAGCAAAATTTCTTATCATTCCCTAGATAGAGTCACGCCTCCATTTCCCCAGCTGGAGTCGTGCTTCCATTTCCCCACATTGGAGTTTGTTACACCGCAGATAAGCATATTCTTCTAGAACGACCATCAAGATGGACATATCCATCTCATCTCCCCAGCGGATACTCAACTTTATTATAATCTCCCCAAGTGAGGGTTGAAGTAAATGAGCTAACTTCGTCTCCGTTCGTTATCAACTGTGTAGGCACATGAACATCCCCACAGAATGGTACAAACTCCAAGGCAACGACGAGGGTGGTCGGGTGGAAGCCGTTTTCGACCCTAACCTCGAACAAACTAACGGGGGCATAAGAATACATGCACCTTCCCTACCAGACTTGAACAATTTTCAAACTCCAAAGAGGTTTGTTTACCCAAAGGTATGCATTTCCTAAGCATTTGCATGATCATTCACCACATTATAAAAATACTCCTGGGCGAGGATTAGAGAAGGCAAACCTACTCCCAAACACTCATCCTAGAGAGATGAGTGTAAATACCGAGAGGATTCATACAAACAAGCGTCCAGGTGGACAAAGAATCCTTTGACAAATGATGTTCAGACTGGGATGAGATCGAACATTCATTCTCTACCCTAAACACAAAACATTAACCATTGCTAGCCCTTCCGAGCCAAAGTCGAAGTTTCTATATACGCTACTCCCTCTGAGTCTAAGGACCGCCTCACACTAAGATAAATAGAGATCATGTAGTCAGAAACCAGGAGCAGCGGACCACAGAGGTGACATTTCCTCAAGGTTCAAGCAAGAGGCACCATCAACGGACGTGCACTCCAGTCAAGTCGCTCCTAAGAACAGAGCATCTTCAAACAATTTCATAAGGAGTCCAAAGCATCTCCCACGAAATCAATGAGAGAAAGAAAATTAGGCAAATCCCTATAGTTTAGTAAAGAAAAAGCAGAGTCAGCGCAAAGACCAAAGTCTTTAAAAAAAGCAAAGCGCAGAATCAAAATAATAAAAATAAAGTACCATGGCTGACATAGACGGGTGCAAGAGCAAGTGGTTTTTACATATGAGGAAGCAAAACAACTCCAATGCGGATCATTGGCAATCACCAGAAAAAACATCTCTCAAGCAAATCAAGGAGAAAAGCATCCTCAAAGTGGATCATCAAATGTCACCAGTGAAACCTTCATCAATCCCCAAAGGAGTGTTTCAGCTGGCATGCCGTCTAGAAGGTGGAAAATTCGCTTGGACGGTGAAACTTATGTGGTCCAATAGCTCCCGATGAGGTCCATAGATTCGTTTCCCAAAACAAAAAATTTAGAACCTCAACCAAAAGGCCTTATGCCAAACCAACATTATAACCATACAAAGACTCATTCGACCGGTACATGAGCATCCAAGTCAAAGGAATTCTGAAATCTCACCTAGATAACTTTCAAAAATAAGAGTGAGCCGTGAGAAAAGTCATAAGCCGTTCTCCAACCTCACTATGAAGCATTCAAATAGACTTTGTTAAAACAAAGCATGGCATGCATGAATGTTGTAATTATACATGTTTGATTACCTCCGCATTGCACGGAGTTCCATTTATTACTAACAATATTCTTGTTGAAATCCCAAACTGCAGGTTCACCAAGAATAACCCCGAAATATAATTTGGTATACTTATGATATCCTTGTGAGAAAATTTTTTCAAATTCCCTCACAAGGAGGGGCAAACTGTAATACCCCAAATTATATATAAACCTAATATAAAAATCATCTCCAAACCTAAATAAGTGTAGCAAAGAAGAAAAATCATTTTAACCCATCATCGTACCAAAAAAAAAAAAGAATTCAGCCCAAATTTTTTTAAATGCCCACATGTGGACTTGTTAGGACGACCATTACGTTTCCCAAGGCCTAGCTCATGTTCTTATTCAAATTTAAAAAAAAACCATGTATTCATTTTTATCTTTCGAAACATCCATTCTTCCTTTTTGGTACACCTATCATCAATGGGGATGCGACATCAATGTAATTCTCCCGAGATTATAGGACGTAATGATTCCCGCACCAAAATCTTCTTGTACGAGGATTTTAAAAAATTCGCCAGTTGGCGATTTCATACAGCATGAATCATTTCTCTCCTAAAATTTTTTAAAAACCTCACTACAGACAGCCAAAAAATGGGGAAAATAGTTTTTGTTTTTCTTGGCAAGAGTTCATCTTCCTCCTATTCTGGGATCAGAGACAGGACTCCTTCCTCCTAAAAAACAGTTTCTTTTTCGTACGAGCAAAAAGTTTCACCACCTCCAGGAGAGACCCAGACACAACACGGGACGATCATACAAGACGCTTCCCTCATCCGCTTCTCCATAACACTCCCGAGTTGAGACATGATTATGGCAGAGGGCTCCCCTTGACCTTCATCAGCAGCGGTAGAACATCCCCACTGGTGTCTCTAAATCCGATAGCATCGTCAGATCCCAAGGCAATCGCGACCACCGTCAAGCCATGACACCTAGCCCCGATGAGTCTCTTGTTGATTCCTGAGCGGATTAGCCGTCAGTCCTCAGCGAATGACATCCTCCCTTTAGCAACGACGTCCTCAGATCCGGTGGCGGCGAATCAATGTTCTCCTTGACGTCCCGACATGTTAGGCGATGACTTCAGCTCTTCCATCGACATCGCTGGCCGACTGCAATGACATCAAGACAACGTCCCTTTTGTTGTTCGGCTCAAGCAAACCCCAAGGTGGTTCCTCCTGTTGTTAACAATCAGCCGGGCAGCGACAAGACGACGCTGATTCTCTAGATTCGGCCACGTCGTCAGCGGCCACAAGTAAACCTGGCATCCCTAGATCCAGTAACAGCAAGCCCACATGCTTCCTAGCATCCCTGGACCAGTGACGCCTCTGACCCCCGACGTCCCTTCAATCAGTGGCGACCTTCCACCCCGACGTCCCTTCCATCAGCGGCACCCTTCTATCATTGGCGACCTTCAAACAGCAACACCCCCTAGTAGTGACGCGTCAGCAGCGGCGACATCCCCAGCTACGACAACCTCGTCAATCCAGCCTTGACGAACGACGACTTCCCGGAGGCTGTCCCTGGCAAGCCCCATTTCCATTCATCTTCCTCTACCCCGACCAAGGTGGTTCCCTCCATTGCTCGGCCCCAACAAGGACCGACCCAGATCCGGTGACGGAATCCCGTCTCTACCTCTCCTCTTTCCCTCGGCATACTCCTCCCATCCCGTTCCAGACGGATCTGCGAACACCTGTGCCGGCGCCCTTGACCACCAACTCCCACAGCGCTCTGGCGACGGGCTCCCATCACCTCCGGCGTCCCCGACAACCCAGTCATAGAAAACGGCTCCTGGAAGCCCCGATCCCCTCTTTAGACGTGGTCGCAGCCACAACCGGCTAACACCGACCAAATCCGGACGGCCATCCTCTAAGCCTTGCCAATCGCTTGCTGATGTCTCTTGGATCCGACCTCCGCTACCCCGTGGCTGCAAAAGGACACATCTCTTGACATGTCGGATGATCGATATCAATGGGAATTCATTACCAAGGGACAATATTTTTCGACATCACGAAGATCAATATCAATGGGCCACACAACGCCCCGTTATCTTCCGACATCACGGAAAAACGACATCAATGGGCCACACAACGCCCCGTAAGTCCCACTCCGACTCACAATAGTTAATTTTAATTATTTTAAATATTCAATTAGAATTTTCTGACCATCGTATTCTGGTTTGATTTGCATAAAAATCAATCGAGCTTCACGGGAGTTCGACAAAACGAATTTCGAAGACTGGAGGCGCGCGAGGAAACCCATGGTGGAAGCACATCTCGAAAAGCGGCCTCAACTGACGAGCCCGACCGATGTAAAGCCATCCCGGCGGGCCTCAGGTACATGAGGGAGGTGCGGGCCTCCCGTTTTTCACTATTTACACATGTAACGGGCCGTGGGCCCAAGTGCATAGGTCCCCGGTTACTATCCTTCCCCGCCCCCTTTGATCTCAATAATTGTTTGCGCTTGTCTGCATGCCTTAGGCTCATAAGTTTATTGTCGCATGTTGTTTGCTTTCAACAAATATGAGTTCGGGTCCAAAGCCTGAATCGGGTCCAACGCCCGTAAAACATTGACATGAGTCTGGAGTCATGCCCGGATGGGGTCCAATGCCCGTTAAACAAAAGCAAATCTTTTGGAGCAAACGCCACCTCCCTTTTTGCATGTTAGAATGTAAGAGTTAGTAACTAGTAATCCCCGAACCAACTGTTTTTTCCGACTTAAACAGCTTTTATAAATAAAGTCGGTGGCGACTCCGTTTAGTTTACCTAGGTTAAACAACAACCTTTTTACGGAGCCATTTTGGATGAGGAACTGACGACACGAGCCGCTCCCGATTTCTCCCGAAAGTTCCTTCTTTGGATCATGCTCCGCCTTTCGCCCGCCACCTCTTAGGAAAACAGAGACTGTCGACGAGGGCCCGTGCAGGCCCAGTTAGGAACCCAGGGAGGGATCACCCAATTCCCTTCCGTAGCGTCCAACGCTCGAGTCGTGACGTTGACCGGTTGGGCCTTGGGAAGCGGGCCTGGATCCTCTGGTCGTCCGAACCGCCACGCGCGTGCTTTGCCGGAAGGCGCGCGTACAATCTTCTTCCCATTTTCTTTCCCGTACGGCTGCTCTCGATGGAGGAGGCTAAAATAAACTGACGATATGTCTGTCTGTCAGGGTGATTAACCCAGATACTGGAGTACCTAATAAAGGATTTCCTTTTATGAAATGTCATTTTTGCCCCTTAGTTAAATAATGGTTTGAAGGACATGAGAAGGGACCTAGTCGTAATATACCGTAGCCTATGTCCTATCCATCAATGGACCATGGGTTATCAAATAGCCTACACCCAACCGTAAGCCACATTAGACAAACGAGATGTGCATATCCCAATGACTTTAGCAATCACGATACTTTAGTGGGATTTCATGCACTATCTTATGTCACAGCCTGTTTTTATAAAATATACTTTAATAAAGTAAAATAAAATAAATAAAAGTAAATTAAAAATAAACAATTAATGGAAGCCCAAAAATCAGAAATTTCTAACATTCTCCCACTTGGACAGCATTAATTGTACCCGAAAAATATTTTAGAAAAATGACTCTCAGGCTATAACATCTGTATGCCCAATACAATGACATTTCAAACAACCCTGACCAACTAAATTACTCATCATCGAACTATGACCGTGAGAGCATCACTCAATGATACAAGACAACCATAATCACAACACTGAGCAATCAAGACGTCATGGGTCAATGTGGCGGTGTAGCCAAAATAGCATCCCTTATGTGATCAAATTTGATGCTAATTTAGTCGGTCATAATCTTTCTGTAACCTTACGCCCATAACGAGCCAGAAAGATCTTTGAGCAAATGAAGCTCCTTTATATATCTCATAAACCTGAATGCGCGCAAATTTTACGGTGCTTTATCATAGACAAACTTTAGTGACAATACCATCCTACTTGAGACTAAGCCCCAAGTCTCAAGATTTTCTTTAACAACTGTTATGTGCACAAGATATAAAAGTAATTGTATGTATGCAAAAGTATATAATGTCGACAATAAGATACTCAATATCCAACAAACACTGAAAGTTCATAAAATGAAATGTCGGATATAACCAAAGAGTATGATAAGCTCCCACTAACCGAAAACATCAAAGGACTCTAAGACACCCATGTCTACAGCATGTTTCTTAAAGGCTACGAGTCTAAGTCCTTTAGTCAGTTGGTCTGCTAACTTCGACTCTGTACCGATATCTTCAATAACAATATCGCCTTGCTTTACTAGCTCGCGAACCTTAAGATACTTAATCTCCATGTGCTTAGAACCACCCGTAGTTCGGTTATTCTTGGAGTAGAAAACCGTAGCACTATTATCACAATAGATCATTAATGGTCTAGCAATGAAGTCAACAACTCTAAGGCCCGAAATAAAATTTCTGAGCCAAACAGCATGAGAAAACACCCCATAACATGCAACAAACTCGGCCTGCATAGTCGAGGAAGCTATGAGAGTCTGTTTAACACTTTTCCAGGAAATAGCTCCTCCAGCCAACATGAATATGTAACTCGAGGTTGACTTCATGTTATCAGAACAACCAGCAAAATCAGAATCTATTTATCCGACCACCTCAAGGTTATCCACTCTCTTATATACCAATATGTTAGCCTTAGTTCGTTGCAAATATCTCATTACCTTCTTAGCAGCAATCCGATGCTCCCTTCCCAGATTAGACAAATATCTACCAAGAACACTGACAAAAAAGGCAAGATCTAGTCTAGTACAGACCTGAGCATACGTCAAGCTACCAACTATGCCACTATAAGGTATGTCTTTCATGGACTCTTTCTCAATATCATTCTTGGGACATTGATCATTACTGAACTTTTCTCCTTTCAATACTGGCTTCTCCAGGTTTACAAGACTGCATAACGAATCGCTCAAGTACCTTATCAAGATAGCTTCTTTGGCTCAGACCCAGCACATTTCGAGATCTGTCTCGACAAATTTCAATTCCAAGCACATAAGCAGCCTCGCCCAAATCCTTCATATCAAAAGATCTAGACAACATCTCTTTAGTTTCGTGTAACAGTGCTAAATCATTACTTGCAAGAGGGATATAATCCACATAGAGGACAAGAAAAATGAAACTACTCCCACTAGTCCTCATATAAACACACCGGAAAAACGGATTCTCAATAAATCCAAAGGACGATACCACCTCATCAAACTTTAAATACCATTGTCGGGAAGCCTGCTTTAACCCATAAATTGACTTCTTTAATTTGCAAACCATGTGCTCAGATCCTTCTACCACAAAACCATCAGGTTGTTCCATATAAACACTCTCCAAGAGGTTTCCATTCAGAAAAGTTGTTTTCACATTCATCTGATGTAACTCCAGATCAAAGTGTGTAACTAGTGTCATCATAATTTCGAATGCATCTTTAGAGGAAACTGGAGAATAAGTCCCCGTGTAGTCAACACCTACTCGTTGAGTGAATCCCTTGGCCACTAGCCTTGCCTTATGACGTTCAATGCTACCTTTGGCGTCTTTCTTGGTCTTGAAGACCCATTTACAACCAACTGCCTTTTGTTCAACCGGCATTTCTGAGAGCTCCCACACATCATTAGCCGCCATTGACTGTAACTTATCTTTTATTGCAGCCAACCATTCCTTGCTTTGAGGTCCGTCGATTGCTTCCTCAAAGTTTATGGGATCACTCGCTAATCCACTGCAATCTTCGCCAAGGAAGACAATGTAATCATCAGATAAAGCAGATCCCCTTACTCTAGTCGATCTACTCACGGGAACAGTTTCTGTAACAACCGGAGGATTTTCAACAATTGTATCATGCTCTTCTCTGTGTGTACCCTCCGATGAATCAATATTTCCAATAGGAGTCGCTACAACTATAGTTCCCGAAGAAGGTGGCACGGGAATGACAACGAAATTTCGATCATCGAATGAGGTAGCAAGGATATCTCGAACATCTGCAATATCATTCTCTAGAATCCTCGCAGTAAGAGACTCCACTACTTTATTTCCCCTCGATGGACAGTAAAATCTATAACTTTTAGATCTTTCTGGATATCCAATGAAGAATGTACGAACTATTCGGGGATATGTCTTCTTCTCGACTGGATTGAACAATCTTACCTCAGCTGGACAACCCCAAACACGAAAATGATTAAGACTAGGCTTTCTCCCAGTCCACAACTCAATGGAGTCTTTTGCACAGACTTGCTGGGAACCCTATTGAGAATGTATGCAGTTGTCTTAAGTGCCCCCCCATAGATAGTTAGGCAAGTTGCACTTATCCATAGTTAGGCAGTTGTCTTTCCCTTTTTCTTTCCCGTACGGTTGCTCTCGACGGAGGCGGCCAAAATAAACTGACGATATGTCTGTCTGTCAGGGTGATTAACCCAGATACAGGAGAACCTAATAAAGGATTTCCTTTTATGAAATGTCAGTTTTGCCCTTTAGTTAAATAATGGTTTGAAGGACAGGGGAACGGATCTAGTCGTAATATACCGTAGCTTATGTCCTATCCATCAATGGACCATATGTCATAAAATAGCCTACACCCAACCGTAAGCTACATTAGACAAACGAGATGCGCATATCCCAATGACTTTAGCGATCACGATACTTTAGTGTCCAGAAAAAAATGGAATTATGGGACCCTAATCATCGTCTACTTTAAAAGAAGGAAAAAGTTTGTAACTAGTTTATGTGGCTAATTTTACATTATTTTCTCACATGGCTTTTTTGTGCATTCACTTGCCAGGAAAGAAAAGGAAGCAGATGCACGAGGTACGCGTCCTCCGAAAGATGTTTTATATCGGTAGAAAACTTGACTGAATACGGCAGATCACGACAAGACAAAAGAGCCGTGTCTTACCACGCTGTCACCACCACCAGATTTAAGTCAGAAACATATATCTTTCAGTAGAAACAGTCTTGGTTCATATGTATGAGCTTATAGATAAAGTCGGGTGCGGTATACGGGGATACCGAGACATTGTCTAGTTTTACCTATCAGAGTCCGTTGCCATAACTCTTTTTTTTAATGGTGAGTATTGCAAAGGCTCCACCTTTACGTAGAATATAGTAGGTTTCAATCTTCGCTTAATTAACATCACAAATTATTCGGATTCCATTCTTCGTTCAGAAGATAGTATGTTTCAACTCATACAGGCGAAATATATAAGTATTGTTTTTCACTCAGAAGAGACTAGCAGATTCTAACCCATTCAAGCTAAGGTACTGCTTGAAGACCCGTGTCACGAAACTAAAAAAGCTGTTGACATCCGACGCTAAAAAAATAGATGTGATTCTTACGGAAAATGTAGGACACACGATCACAATCACAGAAATTGGGTAGCGACTTGGTTCTTAGCTTTTAGGCGCTCTATTACTTTTGCTTCCGTGTTTTTCTCTATGAACTCTACAAACATCCACGTTTTCATCTCGTTAAATACTATATTTTTATTCTTTTTATACGACGTACACGGATCGAACCAAATTCCTAACCCCGTGTTCGTTCACCGAATATTCCCGACGCGTGTCAGGCCCTTTTCTGCTTGTTATCGTGGTTCTCCGTGGCATAATATATGACCCGAGGGATGCAGCGTCGGCCGAATTTTATAACATAAATGGATGAGTCACTTTGGGATCGTGTTATTTCGAAATTGTATAAACCAATACCGTTAGGCAGAAGATGGTCAGCCCTCTCTGTGTAACTTTAATCAGATATGCTGCCACGTTCATGCGACTACTGGGGATGAAGTATTATTAAATATGTAACGTTAAGATGCAGGCCGATAATCAATGATTTCTATAAACTATTAATTTAAAAGATAGCGCTAGAGTTGCACAACAAGATTATTGTGAAAAGATATATAAGAAGTTTTCAGTTGAGAAATTATGACATAATGAAGTGTCGGGTGATGTATATTCCAGTCCACTAGTCGTACGTGGATATGATATCCGCTGACCATTTTCTGCGCTTGTGATGATCAGGGGGGAAAGGTGGTTCCCTAAAATAATTAGTTTATAGAAGTTTTTGGGCGAAGTAATAGATTTAAGCTTAACTTTTTTACGGACATGAGGAGAAATAATAAAAATAAAAGAGAAACCGGACAAAATCTGTGTTTTTTTCTGATGACAATCATTGTCCTTTTCAAGACTCGGACAACGTTAACTTTACGCTTCTAATCCTTTTTTTGTTTTCACTTCGGGAACCAAGGAGAATGAAATTTTCCACAGAAAAAAGGCAAAGAAAATTATCGCGCTTTGGGAAGATCATGGGCCAAATAATTCTTCGTGTAATTCAATTTCGAAATACAAGATACAGAAAGGCAAAGGTATTTTATGACGTTATATGATTGGCCAAAAGGATATCCAGAATAATAAAAAAAAAAACAGCAAGGCCAAATGTGTCTGCCGACGGCTTGTCTGTCTTGTCCGACTGATGCGGCTCCATTACTCCCATTCCAAATATTTAAAAGTAATTAGTCAGCTTTTTAACTTTCCTCCCGCAGGCCACAACATCATACATTACAACCACTCCTTCCATAAAAAGAAATATAATAATTAATTAAATTATAAAGTTTGAATTCATTTAAAGCGTTTGAAAAATAATTTATGCACCGGTACATCGCAACACAAACGGACAGTACTCCCAACAGGTCTCTTCCCCTTTCTCCGTCTCTCTCTCTCTCTCCTCTGCGATTCTTCTGTGAGCACTGAATACGATCCGTTGTACTTGTGTTGTCGAAGATATTTCTTCTTACAGCGTCCACGTATTCCTTCCCCCCCGCGAATAGGGGGGGGGGGGGGGCGGCTTCCGACTGACCCTGTCGATTGTTGGGGGTTGTGGGGACGTAACGTTAATATAAATTCTTCCCAGATACGACCTCGTTTAGACGCGGTCGGTTGGGTGGTTGTCGATCATCATCTCATTCCGCGTCCCTCCTCTTTCTACTTTTTTTTATAAGGTTTATTATCCTCCTTGCCCGTCGAGGATTTCCGAGGAGGTTCTTCGAGGGGGGAAAAGGGTAGGGACGGGGAGGGGGGGTTTTCTCCAAAGTTGTCTTCTTTTTCGTGTGGGCAGAACGGGGGACCGGGGGGGGAGGGGGGGATTTCGGGAAGTGGGGTGGAATTTCTAGATTCTCTCGGTGTTCTCAGGGAGTTCGGTTGGTGAGTTCTTGGGGAGATCCTGATTCCATCCCCTTTTACTGTTTCCTGTACCTGTTTTGTCATGTGTGTGAAGTTCTTCCTTTTTCAGTTTTTGTTTGTTTTTGGGGGTGAGATTTGTTTTTGACCCGGGTGGGTGGGTTCGAGAATTGGGATTCTGGTGTCGTCTTGCGTTGGGATTGCTCTTTTTAGAACAGTGGGCAATGTATGGGAATGGCAATGGTTTGGGGAAATCATAGAGTGGTTAGGAGGTGCTTGACTTTTTCTAGTCAATCCCCAGGATGTTTCCGAAGGAAATAGAAGAAGAAGCAGAAGAAGAGGAAGGGGCAAGGATGGTTTCTGTGGATTCTGGGTGTTCTTTTCTTGTTGCGTGTTTTCTGTTGGGCTCTTCTTGCTTTTGAAACTGTAAAACATCCGTTATTCCCTTTAAGAAGCTGTTACCTGTATCTGCTGTGTTCCCTGAGTGATGGTATGACGGAACCTTTGGGTACGCTGATGGTATTTAGGTCGACTTTTTCTCTGCCTGATTTGTGGTGCATGGTTTTTGTTTTGGCTTTCTGAATCTTCTTGGAACAACTGCAGAAAAGTTCAAGACTTGGAAAATTACTGCTTGGTGCTTGTTGCATTTCATTTGACATGTAGTGGAAGTGTCGACGGTCGCTCGTGTTAATGGATTTGAGGGTGCAAACTGGAGACTGTAACTGCAGTTGAAATCTATCAGTCAATGAGGCCTCAAAATTACATAATTATTGAACTGCATAGCATCGGCTCAATCCGTCGGGAAATTTCTGGTTCATGTCACTGTTCCTATTGTTAATGGCAGATCTAATGATCTTTCTCTGCCTTTTGCTTTGTCATGCAGCGATCGAAGGGATGGCAGATCAAATAGTAGTTTACACCATCAAGTCCCATGGAGCAAAGGTCGCGAGAACGCACAAGTATGACTGGCTCATACTCCTTCTGTTGGTTGTGATAGAGGCGGTCTTACTCATCATTGAGCCTTTCCATCGGTTTGTGGGGGTGGATATGATGACGGATATGAAATATCCCTTGAAAAGTAACACAGTTCCATTCTGGGCTGTTCCGGTAGGAGTAGTTACCCTTTTGTTTGTGCTCTTTTTGCCGTCTACCTTGGTCATTTCTCCATCCTCACATTTTTACTGTACCTGGGCAGCTGCTGGCGATAGTGTTACCATTTGTGGTCATCCTGATCATCTACTTTCGTCGTCGTGATGTATACGATTTGCATCATGCCATCTTAGGTACCTACCCTGTTTACTGGGGTTTGTGTTTAATAATCTAACCAAATCTAACTAATGTATGCTGAACGAATATTTGTCTACAGGCCTTCTCTTTTCTGTTCTTCTGACGGCTGTGATCACCGATTCAATAAAAGATGCTGTTGGTCGACCACGTCCAGACTTCTTTTATAGGTGCTTTCCTGATGGAAATGCAGTAAGTGGACTGCAGTCACTCGGCTGAATTTCCTCCCAAATTACAGATTCATCTTGACCTGAGAAGCAGAACTGGACTCCCCTGGCTCCCTTAAAGTTGTTGACGATTTCATTTATTTGGCACAGACCTTTAATCCTGTTACGAAGGACGTGATGTGTAATGGCGACAAGGCAGTCATAAAGGAAGGATATAAAAGTTTCCCCAGTGGCCACACATCTTGTAAGTGGAATTCCTGCATATCTGCTCCTGGATTTTGCATGCTGGTTTCGAAAGAAAATTTTATGAATGTGTCCAAATATTCATTGCATAGCTAGTAGATCTACTTATCTATGGACATCAAGATGTGTGGATTTGATGGAATGGTTGCGTGCATAGACACTTATCCTTCCCTTGTCATTTATTTGCATGTGAAAGAATTCTCTGCATAATGAAGATGCTTAGGACTCCATTTTTCGTGTCGCAATATGTTTTAATTAACATGACTCCAATTAAATCCATCAAAGGCTAGATCTTCATGCAGGAGCATAATATTATTTTTAGATTTTATAATATTATGAGTATTTTAGGAATATCACATTAGATTTCTTTTTTAGTTTAAATAAGTCCTTAGGTTTATAAGGGGAACAATTGTTATTTTTATCATATTATCTGATTTCAAAATTTCTTGAGGTTTTCTTACATACCCTAGAATGTTCTATTGTTCCCTTCATCCTATTATGGTTTTTTATGTGATTTCTACGCTACTCCATCAATTGGCATCAGAGCCCAGTTCGCAACAATTTCCCGAAATGTCGAAAGAGTGGATGGTTAAAAGCCCACCTCGATGTGTGAAGGGGGAGATTGTTGGTTATCCCACATCGGTTGTGGAAGGGGCTGGGTGCTTACTTAAAAAGTCTGAAGGAAAGCCTCACCCCATGAGCTAGCTTTTGGGATTGAGAACCCCCAAGAACACCCAAGAGGAGCTTGAGTTCTACCTACGGGTTAGAGTTTAGGGTTTCACGATAGCTAATCGTGGTAGAGGCCGTGGGAGAGGGGTTCAACACCAACGGACGGAGCTTGCTGAAGATCTATGACATACCGAAATGTAGTACTAAGGATGAATCTGATATGGAGGAGAGGCTAATTCGTGCCCTAGATCTCAATAATGGTGGGATCAAGATTGACATGGCTGATTTCACGGAAAAATGCAGCACTCGTCGAAGTTTTTGCGCCGGAGTCGCGAACTTTTCGAAACCGGGGAGATTGATGCAAAAGCATAATATTATTTTTAGATTTTATAATATTATGGGTATTTTAGGAATATCACGTTAGATTTCTTTTTTAGTATAAATAAGGCCTTATGGTTTCTAAAACTGACCGTTGTTATTTTTATCATATTATCTTATTTTCAGAATTTCTTGTATTTTTCCTACAAACCCTAGAATTCTTGATCGTTCCCTTCATCCTATTCGTTTTCTTCTAGTTTTTTTCGTGATTTCTCCTATTTCTGCTACGCTACTCCATCAATTAGACTGTCATTGTTGATAATATGAAATGAAGTTAATATGTGAACTCATAGAACGGAATCAATTTTGGCTGTGAAAACCCAGGGTCATTTGCCGGCCTAGGTTTCCTTGCATGGTATTTGTCTGGTAAGATAAGGGCATTTGATCGAAGGGGCCATGTGGCAAAGCTCGGCCTTGTTCTTTTACCTTACCTGGTTGCGGCGCTCGTTGGAGTTTCCAGGGTGGACGACTACTGGCACCACTGGCAGGATGTCTTTGCTGGTGCTCTTATAGGTCAGTTCTGGGCCGACGACTATTCATAGTTCTCAGCTTTATGCTCCTGAATTTGATGGCGCTTTTACCTTAACAAAAGGACTCCAACCATTACATTCTACCTTCACCCCCTCATTACTCTTGTCAATGCAGGAACGGTCATTTCTACATTCTGTTACTTGCAATTCTTCCCCATGCCATACGACACAAACGGTAAGCGTGGATGTTGAGTTAAAAAACTAGTGATGTGCATCTGGCATGTTGAGGATTCACTTCCCAAAAGTCTTAACTATGATAATTACAATTTGGATCTAGACACTTCCATCGGAAGAATCCAATTCATTGTAGGAACACCTTTTATACAAGTCGCGTTGGACTAAGTGCTTTTTCGATGGCTTGGATGTGATTAAACTAGTCCGGGTTGTCTGGAGTAGAGATTGACATGACGAATGGCATTATCAGTTATTTGTATCCGCTTCACTTTACTATGTGCATCCCGTATATAAACGTGCAGGTTGGGCACCCCACGCTTACTTCAGTATGATCGAAGAGAGTAACAGGGATGGTGGCTCGGCTCAGAGACGGAACTCTCTTCTAGTGCGTGGAACGGAAGTCGAGGCTTCATACCTGGGGGCGAGCGACTACAGCACGCATGATCGTCCTTCCATGGATGTCGAAGCAGGGAGAAGACAGTGAACTTCGCTGTAATGTAACATCTGATTGGTCGCGCCGTTGGGCTGACTTTTGACTGTGCAGGGGGTTTGGTTTTGTTTCGTCTGTGTGAAATATTACAACTTCTTAGAAAACTTGAGCTGGGTTTATAGATCTCCTGTTGATTATGTAATCAGTTTGGCCTCGTACATGGTCTGTTTTCCTTTCTTTCCTCCTAGCATTATTTTTGTTGGAGAGAGTGATCATCTTTCTTACAGTCCCTGTGTTTGTTGTTCCTTCGGACAAGAAGTAGGACATGATTGCAAGAGCCGAGACAAGTCATGTGGACAAAGTGTTACGAAGTCGACAGAGTCTAAGGTGGGGGAGTAGTTGGATTATTGCTGAGTCCCTGCTCCATAGTTTATGGCCTCAGTTTAGGTGCTAAAACCCAAAAGCCATATCCCCATTGCCCCTTGCCGCAAGGATGAAAATGAATATGCCAGAACTAACTCCCTGTACGAATATCTTAAGTGCCATAACATTTGAAACTAAATATTCTTCTAAGATACTATAATGACATGGACCGTAGAACGCAGGTATAAGGATGATAAAATCGGTGTGCATTGGATTATTTCCACATTCATGGAAGAGGGGAAAATAGAGTAAAACATAATATATCAAAAAAGTCAGCAGATTCGGTCGATTTTTCGTATTCGAGAACTGAGGAGACTACGGTGCAGCGCAGTGGCGTCGAAGAAATTTGTCTGATGCAATATCCTCCGAGGTTCGGGCATACAAGATAAGGGAGGACTCACGTAAAAAGTGATGCTTCCCAAAATGTTTCAAAACCTTATATCCATATGTCATTTTAAGTAACCCGGGGAATAATTTTGATGAAGAAAGATTAAAAAGGAAGAATGAGGAAATAGAGAAGTAAATTTTGTGACAAGTCGTGGGGGAGACTGTTCGATGTGAAAATTTGGTGGCGTTTTTTGTTTTCTCTTTTGTTTTGTTGGGACCCCCATGAATTCGTTCTTATCTCCTCCCTCTTACCTTCAATTTCATCCCTTCTTTAATATTTTTTTTTCCCATCCCAAAGAACAATAAAATGTTCGAAAAATGGATAAAGTGCTCACATTTGTATGACTATACTAACATTTCGTAATAACTTTTTTTATGTACTCATAACATAATGAAAATGTAGTCTCATAATTCATTGAATTTTGCGATCATCACGTTGAATCTAACTGATATTTCATGTCATAGTAGATGTACCAAAACGAAGGAGAATGGGGCTGATAATTGATATGCGAAAGGAAAGTAGACCCACTTGTCGAGAAGAAAGGAGGGAATTCTGCCTTTTATTCTGTCATTCATGACAAGTTCATGCATGGCAAGTTAGTGCATGCATTTGGCTCTCCAAGTGTCTCATCTTTTGTTCATTATACGTATATGTCGTTTCATGACTCGTGCATATATTTTGCTTTGCATCCATCTCAATCTCATTGGTTCACATCATACTTGCATTTTATTTATGATCCATATATGGCATCTATATAAACGCCATCATTGTAAGAGTAAAGACACTTAACTTTTGAAATCAGTTCATGAAAGTCACTCGACTGTCTCTTTTTATATCCGTTCCAACTCATGCTTTTCGTATATGATGGTGGTGTGTATGTTATCTGTTAACGACCTAGAGTTACAGCCGTCTATTTTCTTTTGTCCATGCATCATTCATGGGCCACTTACATCTTGAAACCAAGATGTTTGTGTCTACGTACCGTTAGTTTGGAAAAAAAAATTACAAAATAGAGTTAAATTTTCTAAAACTTCCAAATTGCCGCCCCTAGTTGCTGTCTAAAATATCGACTTTCAATTAACAGATAAGTCGCTATTATACCCGACAAAATTTTGTAAAGCACGGAGGGTTTCATGGTGTTATGTAAAAGTCGTTTTATACAACAACCTAACTAAATTTTGTGAAAGTCATTATTTCGAACGGCGACTTATAGGCGATATTTTGAAAGTTTTAGAAACTTTAACCTTAATTTTTTTCCGGACTAACGGTAGAACACAGGCTCTTGAAACTTACTGAGTTTCTTACAATCGAGGAACCGAAATTTTGGGCCATCCCCCGGTGTTGGGAACATGATGAGAGACAACACCAAGGACAAAATGTTTCCACATGGAAATAGGACTAGCATCTTCTTCTTTTTTCTTTTTGGTTCCTGTTTTGTAGCCAAACATTGACCGAGACCTCCTGTCTCTTCTCTCGACATAATCTCGACGTTTAAGAAGACCTGAAATAGATGAAAGGAACAAAGCACATGAAACAGGAACCAGGATGAGATGAGTTAGCTGTCAAAGTCCCAAAAACTCCCCGTCCATAAGCTCACATTTAGTACTATGGTGGAATAGATAGTTACTCTTGGAGGTGTCCGCTAATCGACATTGTATTTAGTGTATATTAATGCCATTGTCGTATTTCGGTTAACCCCACTCCTCCCCCATGAGTAATGAATCTCTGGAAAGCTTCGTTTATCATACGATATTCCGATTTGATCGTAAACCCGTCGATACCCAGAAAGCCAACGAGAAACCATATGGGGAAATACTCAAAGAACTATGTGATAAAATTTTCTCCACATATATTAACCACGAGACGTCTTTTTCCCCGGGAGGGACCACGAGTTTAGGAGACAATCGAATACGAGAGGATCTTGGAAATAGGGTCTCCACACTTATTTATTCAAAAAGTAGAAACTGCATACGTACGTACACACAGCTTTTTGGCCAAATTTTTGTTTGCAGATGACAGATCAAAATTCCCGAAATGAAGAAGGGGACAATACAGAGGAGGCAAGACAATTATTAGGTGGGACACTGCTCTGAGTAGATGTAGAGGCTTTGATGATGATGATGATGATATGTGTGTGTGTGTATATATATTTCAGACGATAATGTTTGTGATAAGATCCGAACAAGAAACTCTCTCCCCCGCCCACCCCGTCGCGTGTGGAAACAAACAACCCATTAATAAGAGGGAAGCTAAATAAATGGGAGTGTCCCACTTGGATGGATGGTTGGACGGGGGAGGGGAGGGAGGGGGGGTGTTCAATTATTATGTTTGAGAAAATAAAATTGGTGGGAGACAACACTCGTGTAGTTTAATGAACATTTCAGACGTGTCGAATTTGGGTAAAGTTCGAAGTGTGGAAAGGAGATACACTTGGATTTTGGTGGGAGAAAATCTTTTTGAGAAAGGGGAGGCATAGACATATGTTTGAAATGTTTTCCCTCGGGATAAGGGATGTGTGCTTGGGGATGCACTTGAGGCTTTTCGGTATAAAATCTCTTCGCCTTTCTCTCCCTTTTCCAAAGTAAGCAAATTCCTATTTTCTCCCCTGATGGCTCTACAACTTTTGAAAAAGAAACAAACAGAAAATTTCAGTTGGGGGGGGGGGGGGGTGTGGGGGGTTGGGGTTTCTACTTTATGCTCCTAAATGTTTCGATCTACCATGTCTGCCTGATTAAGTAAAAAAAAAAATCAAATCAAATGAACAAGTCTAGGGTCTTCATTTCTTCCTCTTATTTTTGAGTTTCTTGAATTGGGATTGTTTGACGGGACTTTGTCCATGTAAGAAGGATGGAGAGCACGAAGTCTATTACTATGTGAGTTGAGGGTATAGAAGACATCGTGGTAGTAAATCGCCCTCTTACTTTTTTGGATGAGATTCACTCTGCTAAAAGCTTACTGACTCCAGGATATCTTTTAATGGAAAGTTGATTATATATATATATATATATAATAAACGACCTGTCTTCCCTTGTCTCAGGCTCTGCAATTGTCCCCCCCCCCCCCCCCCCAAAACTGTCCCCATATTTATTTATTTTTTTATTCGTCTTCACTCATGAAATTGAGTTGATTTTATATTCATACAGCCGAAATTCTCATGTTATTATTATTATTATTATACAAAGTCTCATGAATTCAGACATCA
This sequence comes from Melastoma candidum, assembly GCA_023653495.1. Classification (NCBI taxonomy): domain Eukaryota; kingdom Viridiplantae; phylum Streptophyta; class Magnoliopsida; order Myrtales; family Melastomataceae; genus Melastoma; species Melastoma candidum. The sequence goes on along the minus strand of CM042891.1, from coordinate 3,976,133 downwards.
TACGATTAGAATATATATAATTGTTCTTCTTCTTTTTTTTTTTTAACTTAAAAGAACAAAGTCTGCCCATCGTTTGTGGCAAATATGTGTGCTCGGTTGATTCTGGCAAAATCCTATGCGCGGATTTTACTTCTTTGTCTCTATTTTCCTAGTTAAGCCATTAGCTCAGCGCTGGGGTTCCACACACTTCCATCAAATTGTCTCTTCGAAGTTGTCGTGATTCTTGTATGCCAAATGCCGACTGAATCATGTACCTAGAGTTAGGAACATAACATCATCTCACATCCAACTTTAGGTCCGCTCGTAGGGGACCCTCCTAGCTTTTTTGGTGTCCATTCGCGATACGTTAAATATAGGGACTGCTCTTGTTACGGCTAGTCACGTTGGACCTAAACCTTTGTCACACGAGTCAAAGCACCAAACGGTCCGAATAGCAGATATGGCAGCTACAATATAATTTTTTTTTCATATTTTTCGGTGTAAGACAAACAAAGTACTGTCCTCAAAATCTCATGAAAGGAAACCAAAGGAAAAAGTAGATGGAACGGGGAAAGGGAAACTATCTCTAGGGTTTGTGTAGAGGGTGTTTACACACAAAAGGCGACCGCCGGAATGTTCGACGGATTGTAGAAAAGCGAACGTGGTCGCCCGGTCGAGGTAAAAGAAAAGAAATACATTCATTGATAAGAATAAACTTACATGAAATCACTGACCGTTGAACAGAAGGTTTATAAAAAAACGAAGACATAAAACAGAGAACGCGAACGCTGTGATGACAAAAGAGATGTGGTTGACCCGACTAATTCACTCAAATTTAAGAAAAAAAAATGTGATCGTTTCTCTTCTCTAACTGCTCGATGACTCTAACAATTAATATAAGAATCTCTCACTCTCTCTTCAGAATTTTCTCCATTTCTTGATCTACCAGCTTCTCGATGTGACAAAATTACCATGTGTATTCAGAGTGGGGAAGTTTTACAGACCGTCCTTTCTTTCTGTTTTTGGGCAGTCAAATAAATGATATGGTAAAGAGAAGGGAAACACATCTTTCCACTTGTGGGGGGTGTGTGTGTGAAAAGAGTAGGGAGAGGGAGGCGGGCGGCAGGTGGTGCATGTTCCAATTAGTACACAACTTGATAATTGATGGAAGCTTTCTTCAGACAATTCCTTGGAAATAAAAAAAGGCAGCATATCCTCACTTGCCATATACCTTAATTATTTAATATATCTCTTCTTACTTCAAAATACATATATACTCGATATACCTTTCCTTTTGTCATACGACTACTAATAATTGTGTATGTTTTTCTTTCTTTTCTTTTTTTTATAAATAGAGGGCCATTGGGCAGATGTTGATGGACATAAAGAAACCATTATCATCTCTTATTTCCGAGTCTTCGTACCCTCCACACCCACCATGTTTAATCCCATTTCCTCTCACAATCTCACCTCCCTTCCTCCTCCTTGAACTTCTTCCCTGAAATCAGACCTCAATTTTCTTGGGTTAAGATTACGTGGTTCCTTCGCTTTGCTTCTCTTTTTCCCAACTCAGATCTATCGTCAAATCCTGCCATGGAGCTTGAAAATGGCGTGTCGAGTGGTGTTTTTTTTTTTTTGGGGAAGAGATAGGGGAAGGATGACTTCTTTAGTAGTTTGGCTGGAGTTGTTTTATTTTCCTGCGTGTTTTTCTGGGTGAGGATAGAAGGAAACGATTGGTGAAATCTAAGGGTGTTGACAGAAGATAGAGAGCACTGATTGGGAAATGCAACGGCGGAGAATAATATCAGGGTTCTTCTAATTTCGTTTCAGTGTGTGCATTTCTTCCATTTGTGCTCTCTATACTTCTGTCATCACCGCTTCTCTCCGCCCCTCCTCTCAGGAAATGTTCGGTCTCCCCGTTTTTTACGCATCATCTGTATGCTTCCTTACTCGCCGGTTAGGGCGATTTCTCTGCTGGTTCGGCTAAAGGTCACGATTTTCGACAGTTTCGGTTGTTATGTCGTGGATCCACCTATACTCAGAGGGATGTCCATGTATTAACTTTAATGTGATCTAATGGGGAAATAACTACTCGGGCAGGTAGAACTTGCGATTTAATTTTTAATTTTATTTTATTTTCTTGTTGCTTACTGTTTGTTGATTACCAGAGCACACAATGATCTTGACGATGATGATGATGATGGATGAGCTGTGGGTGATTGATTTTATGATAAGGAAATCTCTCATTTGTTTCTTCGGCAGACCCATAAACCATTTTTTATTTCTTTCCTTTTGTTCCATCATTCTTAATTTGATTTGCAGCTTCCATCTACTTCCATGACGGTAAGACAGAGATATATCCTTTATATTTTTCATGTTTCTGATTACAGATCAGTTTATGCCCAGGGCGTCGACAGTCCCATTACGATGACTACTCAAGAGTGGGTTGCGCTAGCCGGCTGGTTGTCCAAGGACTTCTGAAGAGAAACCCTGGAATTAAGAAATAGATGTACTGATTCGGGCAAGGATTCCCTGGATTTGGGACTACTGCTTTGCATGGAGATGATAGCCTATCTGTGTTCATGGGGTATTCCTTTCGCCCAAAACATGTAGCTGGGCCAATGGTACACCTTAAACTGTTTGCCGGAGCTGATTCGTGATCTTCTTACTTAGGAACAACAGCCAACAGAGCCATAAGTCATGAGCATCCGAATCCTGAGTACGCTTGCCTCTTTGACTCGTTGTGAGCCGATGTCCAACAAAGGTGCAAACTCCTGCTAGGATTTGGTTGACAAACATGGTCCTCTGGTGATTTCGTTGGCATATATATTATTTCGTTGGCCATTTGAAGTTTTATATGCAGCACATCCTCATGCCCTGTTAATTTAGTACTACTAGTTTCACAATAGTGGTAATAGTAGCAAGAGTAGAACTAGTAGGGCTGTTCCATACTTTTGAAAGTTAAATTTCGCCATTTTCACCGTTGATTCCTCGTTACAGATTTCATCGGACTAATTTACCGAGTCGATGGTGTTCGGTCGGTAAATGAGAACCTTGACATTCAAGGCCCTGTATTTGGTAGTCGTAGAGGCAACAACGAGTTGCTGATTCAGCAAAGTGTCAGACGAACTTGCTGATGTCTGTTAGGATGAAGGACAAGCAACGTGAGGTGAAGAACAAAACATTACACTGGAACCAACAAGGTTGTAAACTGGGCTTCGTTAGCAAGTGATGTATGGGCTTTAATAATATAAGCCTAAAGCCCATAGAATACAATGTAGGTTGTAAGCTAAATATTATAAACAAATCAGTTTGGCTGTTGTCACAAACTTTTATCTGGTTCTCTGGAAATGAGATCAACTTCTCCTTCGTTTCCCTTTCCTCTCGGTGTACGCAGCCAAGCTTGATTCCGCTTTCATGGTTTCGGAGCTTACGAAGATGACGAAGGCTGTTCGTACAGGTAAGGTGGTAGTGGAACTTAATCCTTGTTCGCCTTTCTTTGTTAGTCCGGCGGACAGTCAACTATGGTGTTGGATTCGCCTGAGTTGTCGGAAGGGAAATACCGTGCATGGCGACATAGTTTCGAAGTTGCTCTTTCTATTAGAAACAAATTAAGATTTGTTGATGGATTAATAGAAAAGCCGGAAGTCTTTGATCATCTGTTTCCGGCTTGGAGAAGATGAATGACTTGATTAGAACCTGGCTGCATAAGTCGATGTCTGTGTCCATTGCATCGGCAATCTTTTATCTTGATTCTGCAAAAGAAATTTGAGAAGAGCTCAATGAGAGATATGCGATGCCGGATGATTCGAGAAAACAGCAGTATCATTCACTGTTGCAGGGATCTAAATCTGTTTTAGTTTATTACAATGATCTGCTATCAATCATTAGAGAGATCAGAAGGTATAGTCGTTGCCTACGTGTGTGTGTGTGTGATGGTTGTAAATGTAACTGGATGAAGGATTTTGTGGATCAAAACTAGAAGGATGTTGTCTTTAAGTTCTTAAATGGTTTGAATGGAGAGTTTTCTGTGATAAGGTCACAGATTTTGATGCGCAGGCCTTTATCTACTCTTGGGAAGGCATATAATCTGGTTCAACGTGAAGAAGTTCAGAAAATGATGAGAAAGCATACTGGTAGTCCGATAGAAGGATTGGCCATGATGACTAATGTGAGAAAACCACAGAGAAATGAAGAAGTTGGATTGGAAAACTATGTGGAGAAAAGAAAAGGAAGACTTGAACTTCTATGTAAACATTGTGGCAGGAAGGGACATGTTAAGGAAAAATGTTATTACATTATTGGTTTTCCAATTGGTTTTTCCAGTGGAACCAATACAAGAGGAGGTCAAGGTGCTAATTTTTACGGAGGATGTCGTTCTTTTGGAGGGCGATCTGTGAATCAAATGTTGTAGGTGTATAATCAACATCGGGATGTGGTATCTGTTCCGCAGTTGGGGTTATCACAGCAGCAAGTTCAAAAATTATTTGCCATGCTTAATGTGGATAATGATTCCTCCAGAAACTTCTGGGACCCAAACTACTTCTAACTCTTCTAATTTCATCAAATCAAGCAGGTACATGTTTGTCTTTGAGTCAGGTTTGTTTAGTTCATAAACAATGCTTGTTGCAAGGTTCCGTAGATCATTGATACATGATTTGTCTTTCTTCAGTCAATATCAAGAGTTATCATGTCCTTTGAAAATCCAATTACCCAACACTTCATTTGTTCTGGCAACTCATATTGGCTCAGTAGTTGTTAACAATTCATTGTGTTTGTTTGATGTACTTTTTGTTCTAGATTTCAAATTTAACCTCATTTCTGCAAGTAAACTTTCTTTGGATGGTAAAAGAATGGTGCTTTATTCCGGTTTTACAAGGATGGATGACGATTGGTCTAGCTACGAAAAAAGAGGACTTGTATGTGATGGCAGAGGTAAATCACATCAACCAGGAGACAGCTTATGTGATGCAAGAGCATATTATTATTTTAGGAATATCACATTAGATTTCTTTTCTAGTATAAATAAGGCCTTAGGTTTTTAAGGAGGACCGTTGTTATTTTTACCCTATTATCTGGTTTTCAGAATTTCTTGAGGTTTTCTTACAAACCCTAGAATTTTCTATCGTTCCCTTCATCCTATTCGTTTTCTTCTAGTTTTTTCTGTGATTTCTCCTATTTCCGCTATGCTACTCCATCAATTGGTATCAGAGCCTAAGTTCTACTTGAGGGCTAGAGTTTAGGGTTTTATGATGGCTAATCGTGGTAGAGGCCGTGAGAGAGGGGTTCAACACCAACAGACGGAACTTGCTGAGATGCGAAGTATGATTGAAGATCTATCGCGAGCAGTCCAACTGTTGCGACAGGAACACGTGGGAGCCCGAATGGAGATTCTGGAAGGCAACCACAACCCCTTAGACATACCGGAAGGTAGTACTGAGGATGAATCTGATGAAATTGAAGACAATCCTTTCTATGAAGCCGGACCTGTAAACAACACATGGGGAGGTGGACTGGAGGAGAGGCTAATTTGTGCCCTAGAACTCAATAGTGGTGGGATCAAGATTGAAGTGGCTGATTTTCTCGGGAAAATGCATGCATATGATTTTCTTGACTGGGACACTAGCCTTGAAAATTATTTCGAGTGGAAGCATATGGTGGAGGCAAGAAAAGTACTCTTTGTGAAGCTGAAATTGAAAGAAGCTGCACTTCAATGGTGGAAGAGAGTTGAAGAGCAGCATTCCCGACAAGGAAAGCCAAAGTCCAGTACTTGGGAACACATGAAGAGTATGCTGCGAAAACAGTTTTTACTGGCAGATTACAATATGGAGTTGTATGAGAAGTATCATGCCCTAAGACAAAATTCTCTATCGGTGGATGAATATACTGCGGAGTTGAATAATCTCACTGTTCGAGTTGGATTGAATGAAACCAATGAGCAACTTACATCTTGCTTTCTAGCAGGTTTGAATAGATCCATCAGGGATGAGATGAGTGTGATTCGTGTATTCACATGGAGGATGCTCGACAATATGCGTTGATGGCTGAGAAGAAGGTGGCACGTTATGGAGCTAGGCGACCATCATATGGAAGAACAAATGGAGCTTTTAGTGCTGATCAGCCACGCCGAGTTGATCAACAACCATCTAGGTTGACTAAGGGGACTATGTCATCTTATAGAAGTGGTGTGAATGACAAGGGCAAGGCTGTGGTTAATCCTGGAGCTCAAAGAAGTTTCAAATCTGGTCCTGGTGGGGAGCACGGGCATACGTAATATGCATGTCCACATATGAGGGTGAACTTAGCTGAAGTAGAAGAGGATTTTGGTGAGGAACTATACCCCGTCTATGATAAATATCGTGATGATGAGGAAATTGATATTTATCCAGCACAAGGGGAATCACTCATCATCTGGAGAGTTATGATGTGATTATCGATGGTGGGAGCATGGAGAATGTTATTTCCAAAGATGCTGTGGAAAAACTTAAGTTGCCGTTGGAGAAGCATCCAAATCCTTATAGAATCAGGTGGCTCAAAATGGGTAATGAGATACCAGTGCCATCCCGTTGCTTGGTACAATTTTCTTTGGGTTCTGACTTGAATGATGAAGCTCTATGTGATGTCGTGCCAATGGATGCTGGTTGTCATAACCCAATTTTTTTACAAAAATCACAAAAAATAGAAAAAAATGAAAATCTCCTGAAAAACACTAAAAAATTTGAAAATCATCGAAGATCAATAAAAATCATCTAAAATCAGTGAAGATAATAAACAAATCATCAAAAATCAACAAAAATCCACAAAAATCAAGAAAAATCATTAAAAAAGATTCGATAAAAATAATAAATAGCTAGACCAGATACTCAGACAGGGACAAATACAAACACCGAGAGAGGAGACGGAAAAAAATCAAGACTTCGTCGTCACTAAGTCTCAGGTTGCCCCTCACGTTGGTTTCGATATGCTTCCCTAGTCTAAGGCGGTCAATTCCCGGTAAACTCCTTCCATCGCTTCTATTTTTATCTTCGATGAATCGGTTTGCTTTTAATTTTCTTTCATGTCTAGGCTTGTCGCCAAAAGATCCACGGCCTTAACGTCTGCGGGAATTCCTTATCACCACAGTAGCATATACAAACACCGGCAATAGCAACGACAGTGGCAGGGGATTATTAATTCCTACAGACAATCAAACCGAGGATGGATATTCGAGAAACCGATTTCGGCCTGCTTAGGACTAGAAGAAAGAACGCTCCTCCATTCATTTTCTCACAAGGATGCTATCTGGTCTGAAACACGTCAACGGAAGGCTTTCCCCCTTCGGTTTCTCCTATCACCGCCCTGAATCAGTTCAGCCACAGTGACACTTCCAGACTCACATCACAGCAATCACTCCTCCGAGATGCCGATGAGCTCCATCTGAGTTGGAATACGCCAACGGAAGGCAATCCCTTCCTGGAGCGGTTATCCTCCAATCGCGTGGATTTGACAACGATCCCCGGGTAAATTCGTTCCATGTCCCTTTATAAATACGACAAAGACGCCCGATGTTGCTTTGTTTTTCTCTCTTGTTTTGGCAGTTGAAGAAGAACAAGGAAGTCTAGTTGTATTCTTTTAGCATCTACTTCCAGCAGTTTGACCCGGTTGAAGGCGTTGGAAAATTCCTCTGATGGCTCCACTTGGCTAATATGGATCTCCTCTTGCATGGACCCGGGGATTGCTCGGAAAGAAACAGTCAGGACATCTTCCTGAATTCCCAACTGCCCGACTGGAAATCGATGGGAATGTCCTTTAAGATGCACATCTCGCTGTCTTGAAAATTCTCGGCCGATCTCCGGGTCACCGTCGGCATCGGAGAACACCGTCCCCTGGTCGACGGTGTGGAAGTCCATCACCCACGGCGTCACCCAGTCCGGTAGCGGCGAACCCACGCGGCGACCCACCTTCACCGACAAGCAGCTCAAGGATGGCCGCTACACTTCTGTTTCCTTGGACCTGGGCAACCTACGCTCGACGTTCCCAGCAGCCACCATCAACGATTCACAACCCTGCGCCTCTCTCCTGCCTCCTCCAAATGTCGATGACGTCATACCAGTACTTCTCCGACTGCGAAGAGGAAGAAGAAGACGACGACTCCTCTACCGTTTCTTTCGATGAGGACATGAATGCCCCATTCCGCGCCTGCCTTCCACCTGGCACCACATTGCCCTTGCCAAGCTCGTCCATTCCGCCTTCGCCTGACGCCACATCGCCCTCGCTGTCCAGATCCGGCCATAGTGGCCAAAATCCGACGCTCACCCACCAGCCACTCGTTCCAGCGTTTCGGATTCGCCACCTCGAACCCCAACGTACCACATCAGTCGCCCGGCTCCCCTGTCCTCGAGGCCTTGTTCCGTCTCCCATGGATGAATCACTGGGTGAAACCTCGTCCGCCGCCGCGTCGTCAGATGCTGTAACGAGGAGACTCGAGAAGAAGGGATGGTCCCTGGTCGAGTCAGACGACGTTTTCGCCCTCGTGTCAATCAGCCGCACTCTGGTTGACGACCCTAACGACGATGATGCCGTGGCCGACGCGATCGAGTCAGAGCTGCTCAACACCGACCTGAGGACTGTGGGTGCGAGGTCCCTCCCCGATCCGAGCTCCCTCTGCAACTTGGCTCACCTCGACGGCCACAAGATCCTCCAGGTTTCTGAAGTGACGGATATAAGCAGGAGCAGTATTGAGGATGGGTCGACGGATTCAGGCCGGAATCGAATGTTGAGGTTCGTTCTGACAGATGGGCATAATCAAGTGACCGCTGTGGAGTATACTCTGATCACGTCGATTAATGGGGACGTGGTTCCAGGCACAAAGGTCCGCTTGGAAAGAAAAGTTCCATTGCATTGCAGAATTTTATGCCTTAGATCAAAAGCATTGACGGTTATAGGGGGGATTGTCCAATCCCTTCATGAAGAATGGCATGTCAACAGAAAGTGTTCTGCTCTTTCACGTGAGTCTTTCAGGACGCATCATCAAGACAGCGCGGACGGTCCTCCACCATTTGAGAAGCTGCAGATTGGACAATTCTCTCAGCTTGCCCATCGAGAGCACCCACACCATGGTCAAGTAGTATCTTGGATGGCTACGTTTGAACCATAAAAGAGAGATGACATCACCAACACCCAATCCTTGTTCAACAATGGAGGACATGGGGACACCAGCATAGCAAGGCTCCTCACCTAAAGAGAAGGTAAGCAGCTCGGACAACTGTTGGATGAGGATCCCTCTTTGATGGAGAGGAGGCTGCAGTGCGCAAAGAGGCTCGAGCTGTGAGGGACAAGATCGACTCCGTCTCCTGGACTCGATGAGTACGCAGAGCCCATGAAAAGAAGAGGTTGATAGGCAGCCGATATTACCGGCATCCTCTTTTATATATGAAGCCCCCAGCCTGAGTGTCAAATCCACAAAGAAAGGACAAAGAGCGTTTTTCTGTTTCTGGGAAACAATGAAGGCTTCCTCGGCTTTGAAGATAATGTGGCCCGTGGTCGCAGTAATGGTAGCAATCTTTGCTATTGGTGTTAGATTCAGATGTGACGATCTGAGGGGTCCAGCACTCACCACGGCCAGCCCATCACTGCCGCCCTCGGCAAGGTCGTCCACACCGCCGTTCTCCAGCCCCACGACCGCATCGTAGGCCTTGATCTCCCCTCCAGCGGCTCGCTTGTCGACTCAGCTCCATGGCCCACGGTCCCCGGTAACTCTCATTGCCGTAGATGGGGATGATCAGCCTCTCTACTCATGCAAACTTTCGTTTCACATCGCTGCAGAACCATTGGTTCGTTTTCCTGAGGTTACGGCGTGCATGCTCGAAAAATATTGTTGCCTACTGTGAATATAATCTATAAAGCTTTGGGACGAACGTGATTTGTATGCTAAATTATGTAAATATCAATCCCGTGTCTTTTATTATAACTTGATCTCATGTTCGCTGTGTTTTATGGTACAAAACTCATTTTTTGCGGATTTCGAGTCATTTTTTATAATTCATTTTTTTTAAACTTTGCCGTCTTTTACAATCAAAAGAGATTTTATTTTTGTTTGACATTAGTTTATAATTATTATTGCCCATGTAAATCCTATTTTTATCCTATGCATTGAATTTTTAAAATCATCGGTTATACTTCATGCTTCATTAATGCTTTCAAAAATTAACCGTACAGTGTTATTATCATCTTTACCATTTGCTCATAATATGTTTTTTTGCATTAGAAAATCATTAATCTAATTTTGTCTATTTGAGACTTTACGAAAAATAATCATAAACTTTCAAGCTTTCTTCGAACAGTTTACTTCGTCTATTTGGTATTTAAGCAGATATCTCGGGGGCGTGCCTTGCGGACAAACAAGGCACGCACCTCATTCGACGCGTTCAAGTTTATGAAGTATTCGAGGGATTATTTGGATTCTCGAAGATCAAGACCCTCTGAAGATGGCTTCGCACTCACCAACGTTACGGCATCAGCGGCTAGCCAGGTTCGCTGTTAACCTATTTCAAAACAGCACCGTGAGGTACAAATGCTAACGGGGGCGTTCTATAGAGAGCGAGAAATGGTACAACACCCGGTTCTCCCTTGAATTTACTTCGGCATAGGAACTGTTAAAGGCATTAATCAATCTATGTTGCTTGTGTTTTGCCCGAAATCAATTTTTAAGAAATATTTTTTAAATAATGATTCACGTAGACATTTTAAGCATTATTAAGCTCGAGATCATTTTTTTTATGTCCAACAATGTTTTTTTAAACCAAGCTCAAATAAATTGGACATCAAAGACACACGACAAACGCCTCCCTTTTCTTTGTGATGCATGCGATTTAGTAATCCCTAATTCCCGAACCTTAACGAATCTCTATAGTTTTTCTAACTTGAACTTAAAATAAGTTAGTGGCGACTCCGACACGTTTTCAAAATCCGAAGCCTTATCGTCAAGGGAGGATATTTGTAGATCCCCCAAATCGTGATAGGATCGGTCGATATTTAGTTCGGACCTTTTTGAAGCTTACCCCAAAGTTGTAGGATTAATTCACAATTGTCCAAGCTGGACTAATTTGAAGAAATGCAAGAAATTTATACACTCAATCCACAATCTTGCAAAAGTAAAACAAAACAAAAAATAATAAGCACTCAATGGAAAAGACGTCTCTGAGAATAGTGAGCAGAGACCCCGCGGACACTCTGATGCTTCGCTGCAGGTTGGGGTCTTTGACACAGCACGAAACAAGCTCCACTCGGTGAAGGAAGAGCAGCTTGCAGCATCACACAGAAAAAAGCCCTGCAATTGAACTAAAAATGGGCATAAGATGGGATCGGTGGGAGGAAGCGGCAAAAGAAAAGAAAACACGTTACCTGCTGCTGAAGGGGACGCCTCCGCCTTTCCCCCTCTAATTTTCTCCTCCGCTGGACGGCACCCTCTCCCCAGGCAATGATGGCCTCACCTCCTTGGCGCAAGAGCCACAGCCGAAAAAGACAAAAGGCTAAGGAAATGAAGCAAGGGAAAAAGCTTCTATAAAGGAAGGAGGCAGAAGGGAGAACTAACCACAGACGACCTCTTCTCTCGTACCTATCTGGAGCGGAGAAGAAAACTTACCTGCATCCTCTCTCGTGCCGGCTGGATCTCTCCCCTCCTCCCTTCAGCCAATTCCGCCCAAGGTAAGCAGAAAATCGTTGTTAAAGGAAACCCCCTGGTAATCAGCCCCCCCAAAGAGAGCGGCGAGCAAGACGGCCTACCTTCAGCGGCGACGAATCGCCACCCCCCCCAGACGTAGCAGCGACGATGCCCAGCCGCAACTAATGGAGATCAACCTCTCCTTCCCTTTTTGGATCACCCAAAGAGTCCCCACTTCTCTGCCTATGGCAGAGATTTGTGTCTGAGCTCCTCGCGCGTTAGCGCCGTGAGGAGCCCCCGTTTTGCTTTGATCTTCTCTTTTCCATGTGCAGGCATACCCTGCAAAGATGGCGGCCTTCTATCCTCGTTGCAACCGCGAACTAGCAGCCGCAGCCGTCAACGAACCCCCCGGCGACCAGACCCGCCGGAGCCGCCCCACCGATCAGCCCAGGTGCAGGACGGCCCTTTCCCCCGGTGTCACTTCTCCGCTGTCCTCGGATCTAGCCACCCCATGTAGCGGCGAAGAGGGTCTCTTGACCGCAGCCAGCGCTCGCCCATGCCCAACCCGCAAATGGACGAAGCCTTCTCCTCCCCGGTTCCGAGCCCCAGCGTTTCCTCTTCCCCCAAACCCAGATCTGTGACGCCGACCTTCCCCCTGACCGGATCTGGGACCATGGAGACCACACGTGGCGCAACTCCCTCCCCGCAAGCAACGGTGGCTCTTCCCTCCCATATGGCGGAGTCTCCCTCTTCTTCGCGCGTCTTTCCTCGCTTCCTCGCCCGGCCTCGAGATAGATCCGCGAAGTCCCAGCCGTTTAGGCGGTGCCCCAGTTCCGGCCGCCCGGCGTCCATCCCCCCGTCTAGTCGAAGGACAACTCCACATGGGTGCCTCATTTGAAGACAGACGATTCTTCCCCGTGAAAGGTAAGTCTTCTGTCTCATTCTTTCCATTTTTATTATTGTTATTATTTTATTATTTTAATAATAATTATAATAAATAATTAAAAATAATTAAAAGAAAAGAAGGGCGCAAACGGCCAAAAGGGGTGGGGCACACATGTTTTATTTTTATTTTCTTTTATTATTATTTTAATGATAAATAAAAATAATTAAAAAAATAAATATATATATATATATGTATATATATTCTAAGGGAGCGTGACCACCATGTGCTTAATTTTTATTTTTTCAGTAAAGTCTTATTTCTCCTAAGCTACATCACTAATGCTTGTTTCGTTGTCTTTCATAAAAACACGACGGAATTTTGGCGAACAATTCTCGAGCAACTTCGAAGTCAGCATGCAAGCGTATAATCCTGGGAGACCGGCGGCAGATTTCAAAATCTCCCAACCACTTCGAAATATCATCTTTCAACATCGTGAAGGATCAACATCAACGGGCCACACAACGCCCGGTGAGTAATCATTCTTACTCACCAGTTAATTTCAAAATCATCCCATGTATTTTGGAATTTTCTGACTATCGTCTTCTATGTGGTGTTTTAATTTTGCATGAAAAATCAACCGAGCTTCATTGGAATTTCGACAAGGCGATATTTCAAAGATAGAAAGCTTGAAGGCGCGTGTAACAAACCGCGCGGGTTGGATCTACCGCGGCCTAAAAAACCGTTGGTTAAGAGGGAAGCGGCATCAACCGTTATCTCAGGTACATGAGGGAAGTGCGGGCTTCCCGTCTTTTCTTTATTCCCACATGTAACGGGTCGTGAGCCCAAGTGCATAGGCTCACGATCACCGCCCTTTCCCGCTCTCTTTGATCTCGATAATTGGTTGTGGTTGTTCGCATGCTTTAGGCCCGTAGGTTTATCGTCGCATGCTATTTGCTAAATACACATGAGTTCGAGCCCAAAAGGCTCGAATCGGGTCCAACGCCCGTAAAACAGTGACATGAGTCCGGAGTCATGCCCGGATCGGGTCCAACGCCCGTTAATCAAAAGCCAAACTCTTTTGGAGCAAACGCCACCTCTTCGCATGTTTAGAGTGTAAAGACTAGTAAGTAGAAATCCCCGAACCAAACTGTTTTTCCGACTTAAACAGTTTTAAAAATAAGTCGGTGGCGACTCCGTAATAGTTTACCTAGGTTAAACAACAACACATTTTACAAACGGAGCCATTTTGGATGGGTGACGGCGACACGAGCCGCTCCCTGGATCCTCCCGGAATTTCCCAAGCGAGGTCTTAACGTAGCTTTTCGCCCGTCGCCTTCAAGGACTGGAGACGGTCGGCGAAACGCCCCGCAGATCCGCTCGGGAACCAAGGGAGGATTCAACCCGATGCCCTTCCGCAGCGTCCGACGTTCGAGTCGCGACGCCGACCGGAGTGGGTCTCGGGGAGCGGGCCCGGATCCTCGTGTCGCCGGAGCCGCAGCGCGCGTGCTAGGCCGGAGGGCGCGCGTACATCCCGGATGGCGACTCCGCTGGGGAAATCTGCATGTGGATTTTTATCGAAATATCTTTACACTTGTCCACATGCGGAGGGGAGTTTTGTTTGCGCATGTACTTGTTTGGCTCGGTGCCCTTTGTATGCGCTCATGTCTGTCTTTGCTAGGCATATCTAGGCATGTCCCTACACCCGGGACTAGGACCTTAGGGGATCGCCGTATGCCTCATGCATTGTGGCTTGTTGCCATTTAATGTTATGAGGTGGGATCCGCCTCTCTTTGTCCGAGAGAGGTTTAGAAGCCTTCATCCAAGAGTCTAGAAACTGCTTGCTCACTACAGGTACCAGACGCCGCACGTGCATTTGTCTGTTACTAAGTGTCTTCTACATGTGCAGGGATAGGGTACAGGTACGTTTGTTTGCAATGACTGTGAAAACTAACGTTGCTATTTTTGCAGCAAAATGGGTTGATCCCAAGGGGGTTTTCACATTGCTTTTCCCTTTTTACTCCTTTATTGCATCATCTGCATCCATCTGCATGAATATCTATGTTTGACTGTCCATAATTTTGCCGTTTAACTTTTAATGCATTTGCGTATCCGCATGCAGTTTCATATCATGCTAGGATGCGAAGATGGGCTTGTCGTTATATGTGGATAACGTCTAAGTTTTCAGGTCATTACATGGATCCTGTCTTCCTCCGTAAGGGCATCCCGAAGACGCAGGACCTCAGGGATTGGCATAATGGCCTTGCACCATCCGAGCGTGACTTCGTGCGATCGAAGCTTGGAGCGCTTGTTGACTTGATTGACGTCAAGCTAGACTGGGCTCTCCTCCAGAACCTGGTCGCCCGGTGGTCTCCTGAGACCTATACATTCCACTTCGGGGCATTGGAGCTCGCCCCCACGGTTGAGGAATACACGCACCTAGCAGAGCTCCCCCACCGTCCTGGCATCCTGCCCCTCCTGCACCACAACAACAATGTGAGGGACATCGCGCGTTTTTTGAGGACGACCCCGACGGCTGTCACCGCGCTCATCACCCCTCAGGGACACATCGACGCCGAGGAGCTCCTCATCCAGCAGATGTCTCCCTACCTTCCACACTTCGGAGATGGACAAGCGTCTGCCAGGGCTTTTATCCTCATGTTCGCAGGCGCCATACTCTACCCTTACACGGCCAGCTCCCTCCACGGGCGTACAGTCAGGCTCGCAGAGGCGATTATCGCAGGAGAGCCCTTCATCCCGAACATGGTCGGGGAAACAAACCACAGCCTCTCCTCTATCATCTCGAAGGCTAGAGAAGGGACTAGACATCACCGAGCCACCTTCAGCCTGGCACTCCTGCAAGCATGGTTCGTCACCCATCTCGGGGTGATTGGATACTACCAGCGCCCGGAACATCACCCCGGACTCCTGAGTCGCATTGCGGAGCGTGGATACTTAGCAATTCGCACCTTCGGAGGAACTACCCGTTTCTTCCAGAGCATGACACCGGAAGACTTCTACCCAAAAGCGCGCTGTTTCAATGGTGTCACGGCCATCGTCAACTCTAGGGAGGGGTACCACATCCCCATCATTGGGATCAACGGGACCTCCTACTACGTGCCGATTCGCGTGCTCCACCAGTTCGGAGGTGTGTCAATGGTGCCACCCCCTTACCCACTCCTCGACCCGATCAGCCTGGACCTTCGATCATCTGCTTCACGGTTGACAAGACGGGTGCTTCAAGACATCGTCAGGACCTGGACCACCCTCATCAGGATGAACATCGAACCTACCCTGATGGATTGGAGCTTTGAGGATGCCCGCATCAGGCGCTTCCGTTTCGAGCGCAACCGCCATTGGGATGATTAGGGGCTCCTCCCACTACCATTTCTCTTAGGGCTTGCAAGCCCACTCCTGCACTATTATCTTGTTATGTTTCATGTCATGTCTGACTAATTTATTTTAGTGATGATGTATTATTCCCTTGTTCCCTTCTTAGACCGGATCTTGTTAGTCACAATCCCGTCTTCGCATTAGGTGCATTCATGCATCACGACATATCATGCACCAAGGACGCTTTGATGTTTGATGCTAACCTAACTCTTTTAAATCTCGCAAGGTACTGAACGATTGCGCCCAACAAGCGTCCGAGATTTCGATCCATCAAGACTGTCATGGCAAACACCTCCCCAGGACGCGTTGCAGCTTCTACAACCATGGAAGATGAAGGGAACCTTCCTCCAACCGCTACAGAAGCCACAGACGTGACGTCCACTCCAACCTTCTCCCTGGACGCGTCGGCATTTCCCCCACTCTTCTCCCAAGCCCCGACCTTTGCTGTTGGGCAGTCTTCAGGCGGAGGCATGTCTCCGACGTACGTACCACCCGTGGCGGCCTTCACCGCGCCGACAATGCAAACCTCGACCGTCCCGACGACTGTCTCCCCATCTCTCCCTAACCTGTCCACACCAGCCCAAGGCGCCGATACTACTTCCCTAGGGGGCAAAGTCGAGTCCCTCACCGCGGAATTATCAGCCCTGAAGACAATGATGGCAGAATTACTTCAGCGGCAGCTCTCGACAACTCCGAACCCCGTTGCTACCCAGAATCCTCACCTACCCCCTGTCATGCCAGGGTCTGCGGCACCAACAACCACGACGCTGCCACATTATCCTTTCTCACTGCCAGGCTTTAGCACTCCCCCAACCATCTCCCCGCTGTACCACCCAGTCATGCCTGGGCTATCCGCCGCCTCCACTGGTATCGCCTCTCTGTACAACCCGTATATGCGCATGCCACCCGCTCCCACGACCTCGGTACCTCAGATTCCACCTTACTACCAACCACCAGCCTCGAGGCCAACTCCCTACGTGCCAGCCACGGTCGGGCCAACTCCCTTGGAAGGAATGCCGGTCTCTTATTTCCCTGTCAACGCTCCAGTTACCAACTACGGAGTGCCACAATCTACCGCTGGTCCTTCAGCCCCACATGCAGGGCCTACGCCGTCTAGTCCAAAGACCCGCAACGCAGACATAATAGATGAGCTATTGGGAGAAAAGGGGGAGATGAGCTCTTTCGAGACAAGGCTCGAAGCGAAGATATCATCAATGCGGGAAGCCGAGGCCAAACACATTGCGAGGCTAGAAGAACGCATCAATGTCCTCCAGGGATATCAAGCGCGAACGTGGGAGTACAATGACTTCCAAATTCCCCACTTCCAGGTCCCGCATAAGTTCAAGCCCCCGGAGTTCGAGAAGTTCAAGGGCACCGGATGCCCCGAGCTACACCTCAAACATTTCTGCCACAAAATGTCAGTCTACCCGGCAGACGACAAACTCCGCATCACAATGTTCCAAGAAAGCCTGGCGGAGTCCGCGCTCCAGTGGTATTACTCCAAAGACCTCAAACAGTTCGCCACGTTCAAGGAACTGGCGCTTGATTTTTTGAACTATTATAGCTTCAACGTTGAGATGGCGCCAACGCTGTCCGATATCCGCAAGCTACGCAGGTTTCGAGGAGAGTCAGTTAAGACCTTCGCTCACCGTTTTCGGGAGATGGCCGCACAGATCAAGCCCCCCATGCAGGAGCGAGATCTCATTGCCGAATTCCTACAACTGCTGCCGCGCGAATACGGACCGTTCATGATCGGTGGTCGGGCACCACTGACGTTCGCCCAAGCAGTCATTGCCGCCAGCCAGCTCGATGATGCCAGTAGAGATGGCCTCATCCCGACCGCACCGCCAAAGCCGACAGTCAAGCCAAAGCCCAAGGAGCTCATTGCATCTGCCGAACACAGTAGGCAATCCATGAGGGCTACACCACCTCCTACTACGTATGCGCCAAGGTCGTACGTGGCGGCAGCAGCCAGACCACCAGCATTCGCCACCGCTCGCCCTAGAGCTCCCGCACCCGTGATGATGTACTCTCAGCCGAGGCCGGCTCAACAAGAGCGCCCGAAGCGCAGGTTGGAAGACCTTACCCCCACTCCTGACCCGTTGGACGTCATGTTCGTCCGATTGAGAGACATGGGCTTCATCAAGCCCGTGGAGGCCAAGGCAACCAATCCCTCATCTATTGGCTACAACCCCAAGGCGGTTTGTCAGTACCATTCTGGGGCGCTGGGGCATGACACCAAGGATTGTATCGCCCTCCGTTTTAAAATTCAGAATTTGCTTGACGACAGCGTTATCACCTTCGCCGCATCGGCCACCACTCCGAACGTCAAGAGCAATCCTTTGCCTGAGCACGTAAACTATGTCGGTGCCAACTCCTTCACGCCGCTGACCAACCAGGAAGAAGAAATCCACATGTACGAATGTGAGTCAGCACCTACAGAACATGTCAACATGGTGCACGCCGGCCGAGGAAGAGGCCGAGGTCGAGGTCGAAGCCAGGGCCGAAGTCAGTCTAACAGAGGGATTCGTTCGGTGTCAGCAACAACAGCATTACCAGACGGCTTCACGATAATAAACCCTCGGAGGCCCAAGGCGCCGTATGTATACATTCCGCTTGGGGAGACACAGCCTGGGGCGCCCTCCCAGGCAGAAGGCTCGCTTGCGAAAGAACCAAGGATTCCCGTCGTGATCAGACCCAGCTGCGCCTCACCAGCCCCAGAAGTTGAACTCATCACCCGTTCAGGTAGGGTGGTGGCTGCTCCTAACGCCCAGCTGCAGGGGGAACCGTCAAAGCCCAAGGCGCCATCGAACGAACAGATCCGCAAGGTGATCTACGCTATCAAGGAGAGCGATTACAACATTGTCGAACAATTGAGGAAGCAGCCAGCTCAGATCTCGCTCTTCGACCTCATTCATTCCTCGGACAAGCATAGGGAGATGCTGGAGAAATTCCTTGCCGAGGTGCATGTGCCCGAGCAAGTTGAAGTAAATGCGTTGGACGCGTACATGAACCAGATCCTGGCCAACGACGCGATTACCTTTTCGGAGGATGATCTCCCAGAACAAGGATGTGATCACAACGATGCGCTATTTATAACACTCAAATGCAGAGACACCACTATCTCCAAAGTACTCGTAGATGGTGGATCGGGAGTCAACATAATGCCGCTTGTGGTCGCGCAGAAGCTCGGAATTAATACAGAGAAACTTTCGCAGTCGGGTTTATCCATCCGGGCTTTCGATGGTGCCAAGCGCCAGGCTCACGGCGAGGTCACTTTGGAGATTAAGGTAGGGCCAACCCTTTTCTCCTCCGTGTTTCAGATACTCGAGACGGCAGGCTCCTTCAACATGCTGCTAGGACGCCCGTGGATTCACCAGGCAGGAGCGGTTCCATCAACACTCCACCAGATGGTCAGGTTTCCCTCAGACGGCAAACTCGTCACGGTAAAGGGGGAACATACGATGGAACTCTGTCACGAGATCGACATGCCGTATCTCGGAGAGCCAACCGGAGAACCATCGACGGCCCAAACGCTAGAAATGGTCCACATGGTCAGGCGTGATTACAAATCCGACCCTTTAATGACGTGGGGCAACATCAGCGCCGCGAAAGAATTCATCAGACATGGATACCAACCGGGCCAAGGACTCGGGGCCAGGGGGCAAGGCATGACCCACCCGATCAGAATCCCCTCTCCGACGGGGACCACGGCGCTCGGATACGAAGGTGAACTACGGCGTAAGCAGGACAAGCACGCCAACGACAAGTCATTTATTCGCTTCGTCCGTTCTTCGGCGACGACCATGGAAGGCGAGATCCTATCTGGGAAACTCGAAGACGTGAAGATTCGGACTGGTGAGCCAGAGGGGGAAGTGCGCCTGCCAGAAGACGAACGGTTGGCTAGTGTACATGTTAACGTTATCCAAGCTAATGAGGGGCATGGCCAGAGGCGTCGGCCTCGTATGCGGGTCCATTTCATACCCTCCAACGTTGCCATCCCCCTGGACCAAATGTCGAGGTACATTCGACAAGCCGGAACACCTCCTCCTCAACCTCCAACAATCTCAACATCGTCAGGGACGCCCCCGGGGACCGAAATACCATTACCAAACGAGCCAGCAGAATCTTCGGCTTCCAACTCGACACCAAATTCTTATGGAGAAGGGCCAAGGACCAAGAAGAACAGGACAGTTGAACGTGAAGAAAGCGTCAACATGATGGAAGCGTCGGACCCGGCCGAGTCGGACATGCCGCTCAATGGGTGAACCTTTTCCAACTTTACCTTTTTGCATGTAGCTAAATCGTGTCTAGGATAGGTCGCCTTGCTATATTTTGGTCGTGGACTAGCAAGGATGTCCGTATGTAACACGACCCTTTTTGTGCCGGAGTGCCCGTGGGATCGGACCGTTGATGATAAAGGGCGAATTGGAGGAAACGAAGAGGGCCCCGCTGAGGACTGATCCCACGGCACTCTCCTTTTTGTCTATGACGCATAGTTTATCGCCTCTTTAAAATCATACCCCTTTGTAAAGCCATACGACTGATTTGCTTCCTTCTAAACAGGAACGGCGCTTCGGGAATGCCTAGAAATCCCGCTGAACCACTCACAGACATAGGCTATCATTCAATGCCTCGCCTAGATACCGAGAACACAACTCGACGGGAAGAAGTTACAGAACGCAATCCAGTATCTGCTTCGAAAGAAGAAGTAATACGTGACCCGAAGTCCCTAGATGGTTACCACGGCTTGGAACAAGGTATCCTGCGACACGAAGAACCGAAGAGCGTCACGTTACAAGAACCGGTGTCAATCAACATAGGGACTGAGGATGAACCCAAGGAGTTATTCATTGGTACCGACGTACCGGCAGACGAAGCCAGAGACATTGTCGATCTACTCAAAGAATTCTCGGACGTCTTCGCCTGGACGTATGCGGACATGCCAGGTTTGGATCCGGGAATAGTGGAGCACAAAATCCCCACTGACCCGCAAATTACACCGACAAAACAGAAACAATGTCGGTACAAACCCGAACTAGCCCTCGCCATCAAAGAAGAGGTCGACAAGCTGCTCAAAGTCAACTTCATCGAGGTGGCCAACTATCCACAATGGGTTGCAAACATCGTTCCCGTAATCAAGAAAAACGGAAAGGTCCGAGTCTGCGTCGACTACCGTGACCTCAACAAGGCGAGTCCCAAGGACGACTTTCCTCTACCACACATCGACTTGCTAGTGGACAACACCGCTGGCTTCAATAGGTTCTCCTTCATGGACGGATTCTCTGGCTACAATCAGATTCGCATGGCCGAAGAAGATAAAGAGAAGACGACCTTCACAACTCCCTGGGGGACGTTCTGCTATCGGGTGATGCCTTTCGGACTCAAGAACGCGGGTGCAACGTATCAACGAGCGATGGTGGTCCTATTCCATGACATGATGCACCGCGAAATTGAAGTTTACGTTGACGACATGATCGCCAAGTCCAAGATAGAGCAAGACCACACGGACATCCTCCGTAAATTGTTTGAACGACTTCGCAAATACAAGTTACGCCTCAATCCGGCCAAATGCGTATTTGGGACAACATCAGGTAAGCTCCTCGGTTTCGTAGTCAATAACAGGGGCATTGAAATTGATCCAGATAAAATCAAGGCGATCCGCGATCTCCCGGCTCCAAAGTCAGTCAAAGAAATTCGAGGCTTCATGGGTCGGGTCAACTATATCGGGAGGTTCATCTCTAACCTTGCCGATACATGTAAACCTCTGTTCAAGAAGTTGAAGAAAGATGTCAAATTCGAATGGGACGATGATTGCAAGATCGCATTTGAACAAATCAAAACGTACTTAACAAAGCCACCCGTTCTAGTCCCGCCAAGGTCGGGGCATCCTCTCACACTCTACCTCACAGTTAGAGAAGAGTCGTTCGGAGCCATGCTCGCCCAACAACTACCAGGCACCAAGGAACACGCGGTTTACTACTTGAGCAAGAAGTTCACCGACTGTGAGTCTCGGTACACCGCTTCGGAACGTACCTGTTGTGCGCTCATTTGGGTCTTACACCGACTCCGACAGTATACCCTCCACTACGAGATCCTGTTGGTGTCCGAGAATGACCCGCTAAAGTATCTCTTCGACAAACCAACACTGATGGGAAGAGTCTCCAAATGGCAGTTGCAGTTAGCCGAATTCGACGTCAGATTTCACTCTACGAAATCAGTCAAAGGCAGAACGATCGCTGACCATATCGCTGAGTATCCAGGAACGGATGATTCATCCTTGGAAATCGGGCTACCGGACGAGAACATCTTGCTCGTGGAACAAGAACCAAGATGGAAGATGTACTTTGACGGTGCAGTCAATTCCTCAGGATCAGGAATAGGAGCTGTGGTAATCTCCCCAGATGGGCAATATTACCCAACGGCCGCCAAAGTCACTTTTCCCTGCACGAACAACATCGCCGAATATGAAGCATGCATCCTTGGCCTACTTCGCGCACTCGACATGCGGGTTAAGCTCCTCGACGTTCACGGAGATTCGGCACTCATCATCTCCCAAACAAACGGAGCATGGCGCACTAGAGACCCAAAGCTCATCCCATATCAGGATTATCTACAAACACTAATCCGACAATTCACTGACATTGAATTCAATTATCTCCCACGAACTGATAATCGATTTGCTGATGCTCTTGCAGTCCTCGCATCGATGATCCCGTTAGCTGAAGAAATGGACATCGAGCCTCTGCGCATCAATATTGCTGATGATCCAAGCTGCATGCACGTTGAGCAGAGTCAACCAGAGGATTCCCTACCTTGGTTCACGGACATCAAGAATTATCTGCAATCAGGAACATTCCCCCAAGGAAGTACAGGGAAAGAACGCAAATTTATCAGGAGAATCGCGAGGAGTTATTTCCTTGACGGTGACACCCTATACAAGAAGTCATTCACAACGACACTCATGCGGTGCGTCACGAAACAAGAAGCTCAAGCACTTATCTTTGAAATTCATGAAGGCGTTTGTGGACCACACATGAATGGATACGCGCTTGCCCAGAAGATAATGCGTCAAGGTTACTATTGGCTCACAATCGAGGCTGATTGCATCAAATACGTCAAAACTTGTCACAAGTGTCAGATCTACAGCGACAAGGTACATATACCCCCAACAAGACTTTACCCACTCTTTGAACCATGGCCGTTCTCAATGTGGGGCATGGATGTAATTGGACCAATCAACCCCAAGGCATCCAATGGACATCGATTCCTCCTGGTCGCTATCGACTATTTCACTAAGTGGGTCGAAGCCCAATCTTTCAAGGAAGTTACCGCGAACAACGTCGTGCGATTTATGCGGGCGAACATCATCGCCAGGTATGGAGTTCCAGAACTCCTAGTCACCGACAACGGCGCCAACTTCAACGGCAAACTAATGGACTCCCTCTGCAAGGAGTTTCGAATCAAACATCTCAACTCTTCACCATACCGTCCACAAATGAACGGTGCGGTTGAGGCTGCAAACAAGAACCTAAAGAAGATCCTTCAGAAAACAGCAATTACGTATCGCGACTGGCACGAGAAACTCCCTTTCGCGTTACTTGCCTATCGAACGACGGTACGCACCTCTACAGGGGCAACCCCCTTTGAACTCGTCTACAGAACACAAGCAGTCATCCCGGCAGAAGTCAAATTGCCAACTCTCAGGATCTCGTCCCAAAGTAACATGACAGAAGAAGAGAAAGCCAACCATCAGTTCGCTCACCTCGACTTCATAGACGAGAAACGACTCACTGCCGCCCACCATATGCAATGCTATCAACAACGCATGTCCAGGGCATTTAACAAGAAGGTCAGGCCAATCAGATACAAGCCAGGTGACCTTGTTCTCAAGCGAATCTTACCGAACGTTAGAGATCCTAGGGGAAAATTCGCTCCGAACTATGAAGGACCATTTGTCGTCAAACACGCCTTTTCGGGAGGAGCAACCATCCTAACAAAGATGGATGGAGGAGATCTACCGCAAGCAATCAACGCGGATGCTCTCCGACGATATTACACCTGAACGGTGTCAAAATTTCAAGCTGGAGCTTAAAAACAATCTACGTCAGCAAAATTACTTTGCATCCCCAGGGAGTCAATTGGAGCAAGGATGCTGACAACTCACATAAAAAGGGAGAATTACACAATCAATACTCTCTTTATCAAGGGCTAAATGAAGTTACATGAGCTTATTTCGTTTACGTCCTTTGTCTCGTGGGCAGGTACAAGAGCTCCTCACACGAACGGTACACAACCCCTATGACAAAGGCGAGGGTGGCAGGGCGCCAAAGCTTTAAGCCAAAGACTTGTTGCAGTTTCGTCAATCCTTTGATTCCTATGGAGAAAGATGCACTGGCGAAACATAAAAGGGGAGTATCATAACTCTACTTCACCTTTCTCACAAGCGAAATTACATGAGCAAATTTCGTCTTTACTCTAAAAGAAACGAGTCATACAAGCTCACTTGTTTTCTCGTCACTTGTTCAATAGGTACACGAGCAACCTATACAACAGCACATTGCAAGAGTAGATTTCGTCAATCCTTTGATTCCATTGGACAAAGACACAATGACGAAAAGACATGAAAGGGAGTATTAGTCCAATTCTAATACTTCATCTGCGGAATGAGTTACATGAGCTAACTTAGAGTCCCGCCCTTTGGCGAGTGTAGGTACATGAACACCCTACATTAGGAACAAAGGCGTGGGCGGTCGGGTGGAAAATTTCGAACCAAACCTTCGGAATTGCCTTTGTTGTCACCAAGGATGAGCATACCAAAAGGGAGTATCATCTACACTGCCCTCTAACAAAATTTCTCATCATCCACTAGATGGAATCATACCTTCATTTCCCCAGTCGGAGCCATGCTTCTAATTCCCCAAGTTGAAGTCGGTTACATGAACCCATAATATCCGATCATATTCCTCCCCAGCGGCAGTCGAGATGGACATTCCCCACCTCATCTCCCCAACAGACATTTGACTTTATTTCCCCAAGCGAGAATCGAAGTACACGAGCTAACTTTGTCCACGTCCGTTGTCAACTGTGTAGGTACATGGACATCCACACAGTATGGTACAAACTCCTAGGCAACGGCGAGGGTGGTCGGGTGGAAGCCGTTTTCGAGCCTAACCTCGAAGAAGCTATGAGGGGACAAGAGTACATGCACCTTCCCACATAACTTAAACATGCTCGAACTCCGAAGAGGTTTGTTTACCCAAAGGTATGCATTTCCTAAGCATTTGCATTATCATTCGCACCCTCAAAATTTCACATTAAGAAAACACTTCTGAGCAAGGATCGGAGAAGGCAGACCCATTCCCCAAACACTTACCTAGAGAGATGAGCGTAAACACATGAGAGCTCTTCTAAGCAGGCGTCTCGGCGGATAAAGAGTCCTTTGACGAAAGATGCTTAGACTGGGATGAGATCGAGCATTTATTCTCTATCCCAAACACAGACATTGACCATCGCTAACCCTTTCTAGCCAAAGTCGAAGTTTCGGTACACACTACTCCCACTGAGCTAAGGATCGCCTCACATCGAGGTTAACGGAGATCCTGTAGTAAAAAAAACCGGAAGCAAATGACCATAGAGGCGACACTTCCTCAAGGTTTGAGCGAAGAGGTACCATCAACGAGCTAGCTTGTCAGTTGAGTTGTACCATGGGATGATTCAGGAGTCAAAGACATCTCCAAAAAGATCAATAAAAAAGGGATGGGGCAAATCCTCATAAACTAGCCAGAAATATAATTCCCTAAGGAGTCCAAAGCCTCTACAACAAAGCGAAGGAAAAGAAAGAAAATAGGGCAAATCCCTACAGAGAAAAAGCAAAATCAGCGCAAAGGCCAAAGTCTTTAAAAGCAGAGCGCGAAAAGTGAAAGAGCAAAACCAAAGCACTAGGGCTTACATGAGAGGCCGCAAGAGCAAAAGTGTTGTTTACCCTATAAATCAAGAAAGAATGTTCCCCGAGATTAATCACCAAAGTTCATCAAAGATCACCATTAATCCCCAACGGAGCAACTCAACTGACGAGCTGTTTGAAGATGGAGAATTCGCTTGAACGGTGAAACCTCTATGCTCCAACAACTTCTGATGAGGTCCTTAGACTCATTCTTCCAAACACTGAATTTGAAGCCTCATCGACAAGGCCTTGTGCCGAAACTAGATTTCAACCTAAACAAAGACTCCTTCGACCGGTACATGAACATCCAAGTCAAAGGAATTCTGAAGCCCAACCGAGACGTTATTCAGAAGCCAAAGTGAGCAATGAGAGGAACCAAAGGCCCTTCTCCGATTTCTCTCAGAAGCAACCTTAACAAATTTCATTGAAATAAAACATGACATGCATAAAAGTCGTAATCATACATGTTTGATTACCCCTGTACATCACGGGAATGCATTGTTACTGACATTCTCTTGATCGTATCCCAAGGTACCAAACTGACCAGAATACCCCAGCTCACAATTTGGGAAATCTATGACATCCTTGCGAGAAAATCTTCTCAGACTCTCTCGCAAGGAGGGGCAAACTGTAGATCCCCCAAATCGTGATAGGATCGGTCGATATTTAGTTCGGACCTTTTTGAAGCTTACCCCAAAGTTGTAGGATTAATTCACAATTGTCCAAGCTGGACTAATTTGAAGAAATGCAAGAAATTTATACACTCAATCCACAATCTTGCAAAAGTAAAACAAAACAAAAAATAATAAGCACTCAATGGAAAAGACGTCTCTGAGAATAGTGAGCAGAGACCCCGCGGACACTCTGATGCTTCGTTGCAGGTTGGGGTCTTTGACACAGCACGAAACAAGCTCCACTCGGTGAAGGAAGAGCAGCTTGCAGCATCACACAGAAAAAAGCCCTGCAATTGAACTAAAAATGGGCATAAGATGGGATCGGTGGGAGGAAGCGGCAAAAGAAAAGAAAACACGTTACCTGCTGCTGAAGGGGACGCCTCCGCCTTTCCCCCTCTAATTTTCTCCTCCGCTGGACGGCACCCTCTCCCCAGGCAATGATGGCCTCACCTCCTTGGCGCAAGAGCCACAGCCGAAAAAGACAAAAGGCTAAGGAAATGAAGCAAGGGAAAAAGCTTCTATAAAGGAAGGAGGCAGAAGGGAGAACTAACCACGGACGACCTCTTCTCTCGTACCTATCTGGAGCGAAGAAGAAAACTTACCTGCATCCTCTCTCGTGCCGGCTGGATCTCTCCCCTCCTCCCTTCAGCCAATTCCGCCCAAGGTAAGCAGAAAATCGTTGTTAAAGGAAACCCCCTGGTAATCAGCCCCCCCAAAGAGAGCGGCGAGCAAGACGGCCTACCTTCAGCGGCGACGAATCGCCACCCCCCCCCAGACGTAGCAGCGACGATGCCCAGCCGCAACTAATGGAGATCAACCTCTCCTTCCCTTTTTGGATCACCCAAAGAGTCCCCACTTCTCTGCCTATGGCAGAGATTTGTGTCTGAGCTCCTCGCGCGTTAGCGCCGTGAGGAGCCCCCGTTTTGCTTTGATCTTCTCTTTTCCATGTGCAGGCATACCCTGCAAAGATGGCGGCCTTCTATCCTCGTTGCAACCGCGAACTAGCAGCCGCAGCCGTCAACGAACCCCCCGGCGACCAGACCCGCCGGAGCCGCCCCACCGATCAGCCCAGGTGCAGGACGGCCCTTTCCCCCGGTGTCACTTCTCCGCTGTCCTCGGATCTAGCCACCCCATGTAGCGGCGAAGAGGGTCTCTTGACCGCAGCCAGCGCTCGCCCATGCCCAACCCGCAAATGGACGAAGCCTTCTCCTCCCCGGTTCCGAGCCCCAGCGTTTCCTCTTCCCCCAAACCCAGATCTGTGACGCCGACCTTCCCCCTGACCGGATCTGGGACCATGGAGACCACACGTGGCGCAACTCCCTCCCCGCAAGCAACGGTGGCTCTTCCCTCCCATATGGCGGAGTCTCCCTCTTCTTCGCGCGTCTTTCCTCGCTTCCTCGCCCGGCCTCGAGATAGATCCGCGAAGTCCCAGCCGTTTAGGCGGTGCCCCAGTTCCGGCCGCCCGGCGTCCATCCCCCCGTCTAGTCGAAGGACAACTCCACATGGGTGCCTCATTTGAAGACAGACGATTCTTCCCCGTGAAAGGTAAGTCTTCTGTCTCATTCTTTCCATTTTTATTATTGTTATTATTTTATTATTTTAATAATAATTATAATAAATAATTAAAAATAATTAAAAGAAAAGAAGGGCGCAAACGGCCAAAAGGGGTGGGGCACACATGTTTTATTTTTATTTTCTTTTATTATTATTTTAATGATAAATAAAAATAATTAAAAAAATAAATATATATATATATATGTATATATATTCTAAGGGAGCGTGACCACCATGTGCTTAATTTTTATTTTTTCAGTAAAGTCTTATTTCTCCTAAGCTACATCACTAATGCTTGTTTCGTTGTCTTTCATAAAAACACGACGGAATTTTGGCGAACAATTCTCGAGCAACTTCGAAGTCAGCATGCAAGCGTATAATCCTGGGAGACCGGCGGCAGATTTCAAAATCTCCCAACCACTTCGAAATATCATCTTTCAACATCGTGAAGGATCAACATCAACGGGCCACACAACGCCCGGTGAGTAATCATTCTTACTCACCAGTTAATTTCAAAATCATCCCATGTATTTTGGAATTTTCTGACTATCGTCTTCTATGTGGTGTTTTAATTTTGCATGAAAAATCAACCGAGCTTCATTGGAATTTCGACAAGGCGATATTTCAAAGATAGAAAGCTTGAAGGCGCGTGTAACAAACCGCGCGGGTTGGATCTACCGCGGCCTAAAAAACCGTTGGTTAAGAGGGAAGCGGCATCAACCGTTATCTCAGGTACATGAGGGAAGTGCGGGCTTCCCGTCTTTTCTTTATTCCCACATGTAACGGGTCGTGAGCCCAAGTGCATAGGCTCACGATCACCGCCCTTTCCCGCTCTCTTTGATCTCGATAATTGGTTGTGGTTGTTCGCATGCTTTAGGCCCGTAGGTTTATCGTCGCATGCTATTTGCTAAATACACATGAGTTCGAGCCCAAAAGGCTCGAATCGGGTCCAACGCCCGTAAAACAGTGACATGAGTCCGGAGTCATGCCCGGATCGGGTCCAACGCCCGTTAATCAAAAGCCAAACTCTTTTGGAGCAAACGCCACCTCTTCGCATGTTTAGAGTGTAAAGACTAGTAAGTAGAAATCCCCGAACCAAACTGTTTTTCCGACTTAAACAGTTTTAAAAATAAGTCGGTGGCGACTCCGTAATAGTTTACCTAGGTTAAACAACAACACATTTTACAAACGGAGCCATTTTGGATGGGTGACGGCGACACGAGCCGCTCCCTGGATCCTCCCGGAATTTCCCAAGCGAGGTCTTAACGCAGCTTTTCGCCCGTCGCCTTCAAGGACTGGAGACGGTCGGCGAAACGCCCCGCAGATCCGCTCGGGAACCAAGGGAGGATTCAACCCGATGCCCTTCCGCAGCGTCCGACGTTCGAGTCGCGACGCCGACCGGAGTGGGTCTCGGGGAGCGGGCCCGGATCCTCGTGTCGCCGGAGCCGCAGCGCGCGTGCTAGGCCGGAGGGCGCGCGTACAATATTCATTTTAAATGGAACCGAAAACGGGATCCACCCGCGACACTGGTCATATTCTTCTTGGTCGACCTTGGCTTTATAATCATGATATGGATCACCGTACGAAGCCAAACACGTATTCTTTTTATAAGGAGGGTAAGAAGTACACTTTGCATCCTCTCAAAGAAGAAGCTAGTGGGTTAACTCCAACTTCAAGCAAGGTTAGTGGATTTCTTTGTATTGAGAAGTTTGAAGCTGAGTGTCAGGACAATGGAGTTATGTATGCCTTGCTCGGAAGAATGATGGATCACAAGCAGGTTGTTGATGTACCACAGTTTCCACCCTCAGTTGACGGAATACTCTAAGTTGGTGAGTGAAGAGTTGCTGCATGGGCTGCCGCCTTTAAGAAGTATTCATCATGGCATTGATCTGGTTCCTGGTGCACATTTACCGAATTTGGCGGCCTATCGCATGCCCCCAAAACAGCTAGCCGAAATGTAAAAACAGGTGGAGGGACTCATATCGAAGGGGCTGGTGCACGAGAGTAAAAGTCCATGTGCATGCCCAGCTTTACTTACTCCAAAGAAAGATGGTTCTTGGAGGATGTGCATGGATAGTCGCGCAATAAACAAGATAACAGTCAAGTATCGTTTTCCAATCCCACGTTTGGATGATATGCTTGATCTGTTGGTCGGCGCGAAGGTATTTTCCAAGATTAATTTAAGAAGCGGCTATCATCAGATAAGGTTAAGGGCTGGCGATGTATGAAAAACAACATTCAAGACACCGGATGGACTATATGAGTGGATGGTGATGCCTTTCGGGTTGTCTAATGCACCTAGCATGTTTATGCGTGTCATGACAGATGTACTCAAGCCTTTTCTGTAAGAAATATTTTTGTGATTAATTGATTGATTAATGATCAATTAATCAGGAAATGATTAGGATTTAATCAAGATATTATCTGATCAATTTAAATTGATTACGTTTCCAAATAACCCCATTAGAGATAATATTTTTCATAGAAGGAAATATAATCTTCTATATATGGAAAGGTTCTGTAAGGTTGTCTACAACCTTCAGTGGTGTTATACGACCACCATATGACCGTTATTTGGGATGTCATTCATTGCCATCTGTCTAGATACATACATTTGAGTGTGTTGAACAGAATGGTTTCGGTTTTAACTCATATGGAAGTTAATCTTTGATTATTTCCATTTACAAAAGGTGCTCACCAGATTCAGCCATAACCTTCTATAGCGCAGTATACATGGGAATTTTATCATATCTAAATCTTAAATGATATGATTTCATTACCTAAACGTATATATGCATGGGAGTGACGTTTTTGTTAATTATTTATTTTATTTTATCTAATATCTTGGTTTTCTTGTTTTGTAGAAGGCTGATCGTGTAATTCTTTATTCTTTCATTTAGACAATTCTTGTATAAATAAAGGCACTCAACCACGAATTTTATGTGTAACTTTTTTATTATTTCTGAGAGCGTGTGCTGAGAGCTTGTATCTTGTTCGTTCGAGCTTGAGTTAGTCACATGAAGAGCATTAGTTTTAGAAGGCTGCATCGTTGGTGAAATCTTTTGGGAGAGTGACTCGGAGGCCACGAGGGACTCAGTTGGAAGCTGTAGGAGACGTTGGTGGGAAGCGCGGCTAGAGGCTGTGTGGCCAGCGTGCAGTAGGCCGGAGAGAAGGGCAGAACCCCGGGAGCACAGAAGGTGAGGGACTAACCAGTTTTTATGGTGTAACGTTCTGTGTGCAGGTTAACCTTGGGCAGGGGTTCTGTGTCTACTTAGTCGTAGTCTCGAGGGACCACGCAAGAGAGCCTTGGGCAAGGGCTTTATGTTTGCTCAATCGAGATCTCGAGGGATCACGCAAGGGACGTCGCAACTGGGTGCTGTGCAGGTGGAGACGCCGTCGGAGTGAAAAGTCTCGAAGGAAGTCACGACAGGTTGCTATGCAGGAGAAGACGCCGCCTGAGGGAAACGTCCGACAACCGGTTACATTTGTTAGTCACTATAGTACAGAACCTTACGGTATGTGCTTTGAAATCCAGTCACCTTTGCTACAGAACCTTACGGTATGTGCAGTAGAGGGTCGACATCTTTGGTACAGAACCTTTCAGGTCTGTGCTGTGAAATTAGTCATCTCTGATACAAAACCTTCTGGTCTGTAGATGATTGACATCTTTGGTACAGAACCTTACGGTCTGTGCTTTGAAACCAAGTTATCTCTGGTACAGAACCTTTTAGGTCTGTGCTATAGAGGGTTGACACATTTGGTACAGAATCTTTTGATCGGTACTATAGAGGGTTGACACATTCGGTACAGAACCTTCTGGTATGTGCTTTGCCACTCAGTCTTCTGTGGTACATAACCTTTTGGTCTGTACTATAAAAGGGTCTTTTATTGATCATCTTTTGTAATCGTTACGAAGTTAAGTCTGAGTGAATACCATCCAAATTCTGGGTAAAGAGTGGACGTAAGTAAATTGCTGAACCACTATAAAAAGTCTTGTGTGCATCAAACAAATCGTGCAATCACATTCATACATTCTGTCTTACAGAAACCTGTCTCTACGGTTTTATTTTACAGAAGCTTCCTTCCGCTGCGGGATTAATTGAAAAAGAGTTAAAAATCCTCAATTAGAATTTAACACTAATTCACCCCCTCTTAATGTAACACTTGCAAAAAGAGAGTAAACTTAGGAAAGATAACTCCATCATTGTGTTAAAACTAATATAACCAGAACTTGCATTTTACCAATAGTTGAGAGAAGGCAGGCAATGACGAATGAGAATGAATGATCGTAGGGAGTTAATATTAGTAAAATTTCCTAAAGTTTGACGAACTAAGATTGAGAGGGACAAATCTAGAACGTAGGGATCGAAGAAATGGTACAAACACCTTGACAAAGTATTACCTCCCAACAGGACAGATTCCATTACCAATTATTCTAACCAAACCCTCTTTTTTCTTGTTTCGATCAGAACTAATCACTATGTCTTTTCCTGTCCTTATAAACGTGAGGTGGGGTTGTTGCAATCAGGCGCCCATCATCACTCATGGGTGGTATGCACCACCTAACACCCCCTCCCTCTTGTTGCCTCAATGATTGTGAATAAAAACCTCATACAAGTTTGGATGATTCAAGATGTGTCTTTTGAAGGAGAAGCATTGTTGCCCGAAGATCACGCCAACCTAAAACCCATTGCTTATATATATATATATAACTGAAGTAGAAGAGCAACCTTGAGATCAGACAGTTCACGACTATTGATTGTATTTAGGAAATAAGATGAATGACAACAATGCATGGACCCCTTCACTTTTGAAATACCTTAACAACACAAACCGCGTTGCCCAATATCATCGATGAAAAGCAATCGCCAGGCCTTAAAGAGAGCCCGAATCATTTTATGGCCACTAACTCCCATAGGAAAAATGCGCAATGTTGATAAAAAGAAGAGGAAAGTGGCATCGATGGATTTGATGCCTTGATTTGAAAACGGGAAATCCAATCATGTATATGACTAGAGGTAAGATTACTTTTGGTATTGATAATTGATGCTGTTTACTGTGACTTTTGGTTGCCGATCGTGTCAGTCTTCATCTTCATGATGGAGCAACATCATTGCTCTCGTTTTAAAAATTTTGTGTTTCTTCACTCCCATTGAAGCTGCAATTATGTTGTCATTCATATGGATTTGACACAATCAGACAAACTGGGATTCGTTCAAACACAACTAAACTTACCTTGGTCGAGCTCCTTGAAGCTCCTATGATTGGGAAAACAAGTTCCTGCAAACTGCCATATACCTTCCCTCATATGGTTGGGAGCATTTGGATTCGAATCGAACACAAACTGATGTTGGTAAGTGAAAGTGAGTCTCGGATCAGCCTGCCCCAGTTGTAGTATTTCATGTCTAACATTTCGCTCGCTTTTCGGAACTCCATGAAACCTCTTGCATTAGATCCGTAAGTTAAATACAGAGCTAACGAGACCAACCATATATGATTTAGATTATTGAGATAAGATGCTTGATAAATACTAAAAAGTATTGGTTTCGGCCATTTTGAGTAAATCATGTGTTTACATTGGTTATTTGCCCTACAAACTGATTCAAACCTGCATAAAACTCACTAGATTATGTATTCCTATCATTTGATGACTTAATAGTTTGTATTTATGGAGTTGCGCATGTTTTATTGTGTGTGAATTGTTTTTGTCCCATTTTAGATGCTTAGCATGGTTGAGTGTGGGACACATCCGACCTACGTTCACCGTTTAATTCATAACATGAGATCTACACATCACATTAAGCTGAAATTTGTGTTGATATTCATAACACCTCATTTCTGGCCCTAATGGGCGAGATCTAGGAAGTTCTTTTAGAGGTCTATTTCGGATCCCCTAGCTCTCGAGTTAGCATGTCGATCTTTCTTGTATCTTGAGCTAGAATAATTGGATTGAGCTGAAATTAATTCCATTGGATCTGTAATTTATTTGAAGTGACACGTTTGCGGGATATTTTACGGTTTATGATGGTGTGTTCTTCTCCGTTTGCGCGCCCACCACCTGCTTTTGAAATTCTTGATCTTCATAACATTCTGACTTCGTTTAGAATCCGATAAAAATAAAAAAAAAAACCTTGTTCGTTTAGAATCCTCTATTAAATGTTCACTGGTTTATTATAAATTATATGTATATCAGATCTCCGGGGTGAATGTGGAGTTGGTCAGTTGCCATCTGCCTCCCTATCTACCCCTCAAGAAGAGAGGATCCAAATCCAATTATTGATTTAAGACGACAGCTTTGGACAGCGACGAGGATCCAACTCCAATTACTGATTCTTTTTTGTGTTGTTGACAAATGGGAGCACAATCTCAGGAGTAGTTTGCCCTCTCACGTGGTTCGTGTCGGCGGACCCCAATGTACGAACTCGAGCCACAGAGTTAATAAATAAATATATATTCTAAAACTTTAGGCCGCGTGTTTTTATTTTTTTCGGTTCACGATGCATATTGTTCATTTAATTGCTTTTAGCGCTTGTGTCTCTCCCAGTGCACATCGAACGTCAACCACAATTTAAAAGAATTTAGTTAGAGGAAGGGGCAGAAGGCATTGGTATCATGGCGAGCTCTGACTCCAGCTCCGCCCCTCTCCTCCTTGCTACGGTTAGGGACACCGAAGAGGCTCCTGGTGACGCGGTCTGCTTCGACTCGTTCGACGAGATGGTGGAATGGTGCGTCTCAGGATTCAGTTGGAGACGCTTCCTCAAGTCCCTCCTTGTGTCTTTCGCATGGTTCTTCGATGGGCAGCAGGTCTGCATCAGCGACTTCACCGACACGGAGCCCTCGTGGCACTGCACGAGTTCTGCGTGCAGTGCTAGCTCGAGCATCTGCAGCCTCCAGGACGGCTCGTGGGCCTGGGACACACCGAGCTACACGTCCACAATATCCGAGTGGGCCCTCGAGTGCTCCGGCTCCTTCATCACCGGTCTCTCAACCACCTCCTTCTACTTTGGCTGTCTAGTCGGCGGCGTCATCCTCTCTACACTCGGGGATTCGTCGCTTGGAAGGAAGAAGTTGCTGATCATTTCATGCCTGGTGATGTCGCTTGCAGCATTCGCGTCGTCCTTCTCCATTAATCTCTGGATGTACTCGTCCCTGCGGTTCGTGAGCGGCGTGGGGAGGGCTTCAATAGGGACCTGTGCGATTGTGCTGGCAACCGAGATTGTCGGGAAAGATTCCCGAGGACTCGTCGGGATGATTGGGCTGTTCATCGGGACGTTTGGACTGCTGACCTTGCCGGGCATCGCCTACCTTCTCCGGAACGCCTCGTGGAGATTCCTTTACCTCTCCACGTCGATTCCTCCCATCATCTACTGCTTCGTGGCGTTCTTTCTCGTTGGTGAATCCCCAAAGTGGCTCTTCCTCCGGGGCCACAAGCTCGAGGCCCTGGACGCTCTGCGGAAACTATCTCCGGAAAAATACTCACAAGTGGAGCCATTTGTGTCGAGTCTCATGATCAAGCACAACGAGGCAAATATCAACCCATACTCGTCTCTGAGGGAGCTCTTCACTAAGCGGTGGGCACTTGCACGAATAATGAAGGTAATGGCAATCGGGTTCGGTGTTGGGATGGGGTATTATGGGATATTGCTCGGGGTGGAGGACCTGGGACTCGACAAATACCTGACAGTCACCCTTAACGTGATCGTGGCCCTGCCGTCATACCTCACGTCATACTTGTTGATTCAGAAATGCCATAGGAGGCCCATCCTGCTCACACTCACCACCGGGAGTGGAGCGCTGAGCATCATATGCGCCTTCCTGAGAAGTGGGACACTGAAGGTAGCAGCTGAGCTGTCATCTTTCTTCTGCGTTTGCTCCTCATACAACGTGCTGCTGATCTACACGGTCGAGCTGTTCCCATTGTGGTTGAGGAATTCAGCGACTTCGATCTTGAGGCAGGCGATCATCCTCGGGGTGCTGCTGGACCCAACATTGATTTCCGCCGGCCAGAACATATGGTACCTTACATACCTGGTGTTTGGACTGGCAGTAATGTGTTGTGGATTGGCGGTCATTTTCTTGCCAGAGATGAAGGGAGTTAGTCTCGCGGACAATCTTGACATGGACAATGGGGACTGATGATGCATAGGCTACTGCAACTTTGTCGCCATCCACTGGGCGCCCCCCGGGATATTCTTAAACAATGCTGTTTTGTTATTTCGGAATTCTCATGACATGTGATAGTGAAGTAGATTGTCATCGCGAAACATAGACGACTACTCCAGCTAGCTGAAGTTGCATCCGAGTTTCGCTTAATTGCGCGATGTGACATGTACTTAGTTATTATAGAAACCTTATTCGCTGCATACGCTCGGGAGTACATGGATCTGTGACGGAGCTCCGATCAGAGGAACGGAATCTGCTGGAACTCTATCTGGCAATCGTTCAGCATTACAGACTTGAATGTTCCACGCACAGTACTGAATGATCTCGCGGTTACAGACTTGCCGGCACGAATGGCAACCCTCCCTGGAGAGGCCGTTGTACGAGTCCTTCTGGCAATGACTGCAGGATAAGGCCGTGGCGAAGTCATAGGAACCCTGGCCTTTGTAGTTGAAAAATCATCGGCCTGCGGTGTTTTCTGGATCACGTCCTCAATGGCCCGGCGCCTAGCCTGCTGAGCTGCGCTTATGGGTTCGTTTTCCTGGCCACCACAGGTTCTCCTCTCTACCGTCAAGTCTGGTTCGCGGCCCATGACAGCCCTCATGGGCACGAAGGTGAGGAAGGACGCGAATACCACCACAGTCCTGGCGGGCGTTTTCCATCGCTTTTGCCAAGCCTCTCAGGTTTCTCTGTCAACTTAAAACTCCGTATCTTAAAGAATTCCTTTACCACAAACAGTCGTAGGGCAGCACAAAAATCGCATCGAGATCATCTTGTATTTGATTTTCTCTTTATTTTTGTAAGACAGAGAGGAGAAAACAATGTGAGCTGGTGATAGATGTCACTTTGTTTTGTCTTTTATATTAACTTATGAAATGGATAATACAAGAACACATATATTGAGAAACTAAGGTGACTTTTACCTTTTTATTTTATGATATTTTTTCAAACAAAAAACAAATAAATTATATTTATCCCCGCAACGTTAATATTTAGAATAACCTGTTATCTTTAGGATTTTATAAATTTTACCAACTAATGGAAATTTCCCATTATTTCTTTCTTTATCATGTATTGAACTTTCTTTTGTAAGTTAATTCAATATTATATGCTTAATAAACGCCTGCATCAGCATCATCCAAAACCAGGCTACTAAGCCGGCAAACGCGGCTCCAAAAGGCGGTCCCCCCGCTTCTTCCCCGTGTGACGACTATTTCCTCGTCGATGTAGAACCAAATGAAGAAAGGGTCCTTCGTGCTCGGCTCCCTATCCCCTTGCTGTCCGAGTCCTATCTCCAACTGGTTGAACAGCCCGACTTTGATGCGAATGCGCTCGAAAACGAAGTATCCTTTTTTTCCATGAGAATCTCCACTCGAATGTCAAGTATCCGAGGGGGCCAAGGAACACGCTGTTCTCGATCCTCCTCCCCTGCAGAAACACTAACAACCATGAGTTATCTATCCATTGCAAAATAAACTTCTCTTTTTTTTTTTTGGTAGAAAACTTCGTTTTTTGCAAAATAAACTTCTTTGTTCTCCTATAATTTCTCTAAGAAAATGCGTCGAAAGGAGATCAAAGGGAATACTTTCGGCAGCATCAAATCGCTGAATGGCTGTAATTGGGAAGTAGCGACCTCGATCTAATTTCTTCGGAAATTTTCACCCGTCGAGAAAACTGACAATATAACCGAAGCAGGGACACTACACACAAATGTCCCTTCTAATCGGCAAAGTTTCGAGTCAACCATAACTACCTCAGCAGTGAAGATGAGCATCCAAGTCCTTCCGGGCGATTGAGAACCGCCAAGTGTCTCGAGAAACTGAGATGGATCGACCTTTCTCTTCTCTATTGTGGAGAGGACCAATAGGACGTCCTCTGCTTTAACCTTCCCCGACTTGGAAGCATTTTTCAGCACTTTTACGCTTTCCATGACTTCCTTAACAAGAACACAGGAATGAGGAATCATTTTAGTATCACAAAGCAAATGTGCAGCATCCAAATCAAAATCATTGGCCAAAGAAATTGGCTGATGTCATGGAGAAGCAGAATTACCCACTCATTTACTTTGACCAAACAAATATCCTAACTTCTGTGATACAATTCAAGCAAGTTCCAGCACCAGGATCCATTTCTAACAATTAATGTTGTTATATGCGCTAGACACTACATAAGGTGCGACAACAGCGTCCACGACCAAGCCATAGCATGCGCCGTTTTCCATACTATTGGGATATTTCGCCTAATATGTCATGCAAACGATTGTTTCACACCCCATAGTCACAACAAAGTATACCATGACACAGTTTCGGAATGCCAAGTAACTCACTTGGGAAATGGGCAGACTAGTCTCCCCTGTATCCGGCCCCTCATCTTCTTCTTGTTGTTGGACGAGAATCAGGTCCTCCTCCTTCTCATCAAGGGCGGCTCTCCTGATGACGATCCGCGCTTTCCGCAAGTGGAGAGTGTCCATGGAGAGTT
Organism: Melastoma candidum; assembly: GCA_023653495.1. Lineage (NCBI taxonomy): Eukaryota > Viridiplantae > Streptophyta > Magnoliopsida > Myrtales > Melastomataceae > Melastoma > Melastoma candidum. The sequence goes on along the minus strand of CM042891.1, from coordinate 3,937,425 downwards.
GTTGTGCGGGAAGTGTCCCGGACATGGCATGCCACGGTTGATTTGGGATTTGAAGGGAGTACGAGGTGGGAGGTTATGAAGAAGGTCTTCTTCCTCAACGGCTGCTGAAAACATGAGTTTGATGGTGAGGACAGGCTGGAACAACTCCCCCACACGTGTGCAGACATGGGTATATGTGTTAATGTTCTTCGATCACACAGGAGAAGATTTGGTGCTGGTGGTGTTTGTGTGGATGCGGAGTTCATCCCTTGATGATGTTTTCTCCTTTGAATGGTTAAGTTCGTGTGGAAAAGGGGACCTTTGCCCGGACAAGCCCTGTCCCATCTACTGTAAAAGTACAAGAAACTTACGAATTGAAAAAATGATGCAGACGAGTCGACAGCGAGATATATGGATAATTGGGACTTACGGAAGGTGGCCAAGACGAAACATGAGTGAGGAGGAGGTGCTTAAAAGACTGCTGGCAGATGAATGCGTCTATCCCTTCAGGCGGATGCGTTCATGAAGTATGACAGCAATGGATGTATCCGTTCAGTCAGATGGATGCGTCCGTCGCACTAGACGGATGCGTCCGTGGGTTATCTGACAGCGGATGAATGTGCTCGTCCCCTTTGACAGATACTACTAGTATACTTTTGAATTTTATGTTTTAAAATTTTTTAATTTTTATATACTATAAATATTTGGTTTTTAGGGTTACTTTAAGCAGCTTTTGGATATCAAAACACTTTTCTGGGAGAGTTTTATCAGGATATTGCCTTCCGGTGTTCGTTCTAACGCTTCCACACGTCAAAAAGAAATGGTTCTAAATTGCGGTAGAACTTCAAACCAGGTAAATAAACTACCGAATGTCACCCGCACCCGACTGCCAATCAAATAATGCCACGTTTCGATGTTTGATTGGACTGTCATGCATTAAATCCCGCGGGCGCGTGAGGTTTACCTCCGACCAAATCTGGTCTCTCCCGCCCATATTTCTCCGCTTCCTCAAATTCCAATCGCCGCCAATACCAAATGTCGGGAAACTCCCATCGACTAAACACGAATCCCTCGATACCAATCTCTCCTTGGTTGTCTCAAGGAGGCGCAGCGTAATGGGCATCAAGGATCTCCTCAGGTTCATGAAGCCTTACCTCGAACCAGTCCACATCAAGAAATACGCCGGCAAACGGGTCAAACATCCCTCCTTTTCGCTCCCCCCAAATCGATTTCCTACTCCCAATTCGCAAATATTGTTCCATCTGACGATTGTGATTGTTTCGGCAGGTGGGTATTGATGCTTTTTCGTGGCTTCATAAGGGAGGTGGGATTTCTTTTATTTTACTTCTATTGTTACTTTGTGTGGGGGATTATATTGGCTGACTTGGGAAGATGATTTGCAATTTTCGATTCATTTGACGGGGGAGAAGAATCATGAATGGATTTGCAGCTTACTCGTGTAGCATGGAGCTGTGCTTGAACTCCGATGGGGACAGGAAGCTGCAGTACTTGAATTACTTCATGCACAGGATTAATATGCTGTGGCATTACAAGGTCAGGCCTGTAGTGGTGCTCGATGGCGGAAGCATCCCGTGTAAGGCCGCAACCCAAGATGACAGGGAAAGGTGATTTTCTTTTTGTTGTGATTTTCGCAATGTCGATATCGGTTCGCGTACGTGTGTCGTTTTTGAGCTCCTTGTGTGTTGAGCTGGTAGCTTGGGGTCGCTGATTGGTCTTTTTGCTTGTGGGGTTCGATTTTAGGAGGAGGAAAGCGAGCCGTGATTTGGCCATGGAGAAACTAGAAGGAGGGGATATCCAAGCTGCCTCGGAACTCTTTCAGGTGGCGGGCTTCCATATTAAGTACAGAAAATATGATCTGTCAAGGTTGTCTGAGTTGGGGTGAAAGGAACTGTTTTGAGCTGAGTGCTGACTTACGCAGGACCAAAGATGAACCCAAAGTGTTATTTATCGGCGCAGACTTGCCAATGGACGAAGCCAAGGACATCATCAACCTACTCAAGGAATTTTCAGACATCTTCGCCTGGACGTATGCAGACATGCCAGGACTAGATTCGGCAATAGTGGAGCACAAAATCCCCACTGATCCTCTGGTTACTCCAATAAAGCAGAAGCAACGCCGGTACAAACCCGAACTAGCCCTCGCCATCAAAGAAGAGGTCGACAAGCTACTCAAAGTCAACTTCATCGAGGTGGCCAACTATCCACAGTGGGTTGCAAACATCGTTCCCGTAATCAAGAAAAATGGGAAGGTCCAAGTCTGCGTCGACTACCGTGACCTCAACAAGGCGAGTCCCAAGGACGACTTTCCTCTACCGCACATCGACTTGTTAGTGGACAATACCGCTGGCTTCAATAGGTTCTCCTTCATGGACGGATTCTCCGGCTACAATCAAATTCGCATGGCCGAAGAAGATAAAGAGAAGACGACCTTCACAACTCCCTAGGGCACGTTCTGTTATCGGGTGATGCCTTTCGGACTCAAGAATGCTGGGGCAACGTATCAACGAGCTATGGTGGTCCTATTCCATGACATGATGCACCGCGAAATTGAAGTTTACGTTGACGACATGATCGCCAAGTCCAAGGCAGAGCAAGACCACACGGACATCCTCCGTAAATTGTTTGAGCGACTTCGCAAATACAAGTTACGCCTCAATCCGGCCAAATGCGTATTTGGGGCAACATCAGGTAAGCTCCTCGGTTTCGTAGTCAGTAACAGGGGCATTGAAATTGATCCAGATAAAATCAAGGCCATTCGCGATCTCCCGGCTCCAAGGTCAGTCAAAGAAATTCGAGGCTTCATGGGTCGGGTCAACTATATCGGGAGGTTCATCTCTAACCTTGCCGATACGTATAAACCTCTGTTCAAGAAGTTGAGGAAAGACGTCAAATTCGAATGGGACGATGATTGCAAGATCGCATTTGAACAAATCAAAACGTACTTAACAAAGCCACCCGTTCTAGTCCCGCCAAGGCCAGGGCATCCTCTCACACTCTACCTCACAGTTAGAGAATAGTCGTTCGGAGCCATGCTCGCCTAACAACTACCAGGCACCAAGGAACACGCGGTCTACTACTTGAGCAAGAAGTTCACCGACTGCGAGTCTCGGTACACCGCTTCGGAACGTACCTGTTGTGCGCTCATTTGGGTCTTACACCGACTCCGACAGTATACCCTCCACTACGAGATCCTGTTGGTGTCCGAGAATGACCCGTTAAAGTATCTCTTCGACAAACCAACACTGATGGGAAGAGTCTCTAAATGGCAGTTGCAGTTAGCCGAATTCGACGTCAGATTTCACTCTACGAAATCAGTCAAAGGCAGAACAATTGCTGATCACATTGCAGAGTATCCGGGAGCGGATGATTCACCTCTAGAGGTAAAATTACCTGATGAGAACATCTTACTCGTAGAACCAGAACCAAGGTGGACAATGTACTTCGACGGTGCCGTCAACTCCTCGGGATCAGGCATCGGAGCCGTGGTAATATCACCGGACAAACAATACCACCCAATGGCGGCCAAGGTCACATTCCCTTGTACCAACAACATCGCTGAGTATAAAGCATGCATCCTCGGCTTGTTACGTGCACTCGACATGAAAGCCCAATTTCTCGACGTTTACGGAGATTCGGCACTCATCATCTCTCAGACAAATGGAGCATGGCGCACACGAGATCCAAAGCTCATCCCATACCAGGACTACTTACAGACATTGGTCTGCCAATTTACCGACATTGAGCTCAATTATCTCCCGAGGGCTGACAACCGTTTTGCAGATGCGCTTGCGGTCCTCGCATCAATGATTCCGTTGGCCGGAGAAATGGACATTGAACCTCTCCGCATCAACATTGCTGATGATCCGAGTTGTATGCATACTGAACCATCCCAAACTGAAGACTCCTCACCATGGTTCACAGATATCAAGGCCTACCTAGAGTCAGGCACTTTTTCCCAAGGAAGCACAGGAAAAGAGCGCAAATTCATTCGAAGAATCGCGAGAGGTTACTTCCTCGATGGTGACACCCTGTACAAGAATTCATTCACGACAACGCTCATGCGGTGCGTCACTGAGCAAGAAGCTCAAGCCCTTATCTTTGAAGTACATGAAGGCGTTTGCGGACCACACATGAATGGATATGCACTCGCCCAGAAGATAATGCACCAAGGCTACTATTGGCTCACAATCGAGGCTGATTGCATCAAATACGTCAAAACTTGTCATAAGTGTCAGATCTACAGCGACAAGGTACATATACCCCCAACAAGACTTTACCCACTCTTTGATCCATGGCCGTTCTCAATGTGGGGCATCGATGTAATTGGACCAATCAACCCCAAGGCATCCAATGGACATCAATTCCTCCTGTACGCTATCGACTATTTCACTAAGTGGGTCGAAGCCCAATCTTTCAAGGAAGTTACCGCAAACAACGTCGTGCGATTTTTGCGGGCGAACATCATCGCCAGGTATGGAGTTCCCGAACTCCTAGTCACCGACAACGGCGCCAGCTTCAACGGCAAACTAATGGACTCCCTCTGCAAGGAGTTTCGAATCAAACATCTCAACTCTTCACCGTACCGTCCACAAATGAACGGCGCAGTCGAAGCTGCAAACAAGAACTTGAAGAAGATCCTTCAGAAAACAGCAATTACGTATCGCGACTGGCACGAGAAACTCCCTTTCGCGTTACTTGCCTATCGAACGACGGTACGCACCTCTACGGGGGCAACTCCCTTCGAGCTCGTCTACGGGGCCAAGCAGTCATTCCGGCAGAGGTCAAACTACCGACTATCAGAGTCTCGTCCCAAGGCAACATGACAGAAGAAGAGAAAGCCAACCATCAGTTCGCTCACCTCGACTTCATAGACGAGAAACGACTCACTGCCGCCAACCATATGCAATGCTATCAACAACGCATGTCCAGGGCATTTAACAAGAAGGTCAGGCCGATCAGATACAAGCCAGGTGACCTTGTTCTCAAGCGAATCTTACCGAACGTGAGAGATCCTAGGGGAAAATTCGCTCCGAACTATGAAGGACCATTCGTCGTCAAACACGCCTTTTCGGGAGGAGCAACCATCCTAACAAAGATGGATGGAGGAGATCTACCGCAAGCAATCAACGCGGATGCTCTCCGACGATATTACACCTGAACGGTGTCAAAATTTCAAGCCGGAGCTTAAAAACAATCTACGTCAGCAAAATTACTTTGCATCCCCAGGGAGTCAATTAGAGCAAGGATACTGACAACTCACATAAAAACGGAGAATTACACAATCAATACTCTCTTTATCAAGGGCTAAACGAAGTTACATGAGCTTATTTCGTTTACGTCCTTTGTCTCGTGGCAGGTACAAGAGCTCCTCACACGAATGATTCGCAATTTCTATGACAAAGGCGAGGGTGGCAGGGTGGCAAAGCTTCAAGCCGAGGACTTGTTGCAGTTTCGTCAATCCTTTAATTCCTGCGGACAAAGATGCACTGGCGAAACATAAAAGGGGAGTATCATAACTCTACTTCACCTTTCTCACAAGCGAAATTACATGAGCAAATTTCGTTTTTACTCTAAAAGAAACAAGTAACACAAGCTCACTTGTTTTCTCGTCACTTGTTCGATAGGTACACGAGCAACCTATACAACATCACATGGCAAGAGTAGATTTCGTCAATCCTTTGATTCCATTGGACAAAGACACAATGACAAAAAGACACGAAAGGGAGTATTAGTCCAATTCTAATACTTCATCTGCGGAATAAGTTACATGAGCACACTTGTTATCCGCCATTTGGCGAATGTAGGTACATAAACATCCTGCATTACGAACAAAGGCGTGGGCGGTCGGGTGGAAAATTTCGAACCAAACCTTCGGAATTGCCTTTGTTGTCACCAAGGATGAGCATACCAGAAGGGAGTATCATCTACACTGCCCTCTAACAAAATTTCTCATCATCCTCCAGATGGAATCATACCTTCATTTCCCCAGTCGGAGCCATGCCTCTAATTCCCCAAGTTGAAGTCGGTTACATGAACTCATAATATCCGATCATATTCCTCCCCAGCGACAGTCGAGATGGACATTCCCCACCTCCTCTCCCCAGCAGACACTTGACTTTATTTCCCCAAGCGAGAGTCGAAATACATGAGCTAACTTCGTCTGCGTCCGTTGTCAACTGTGTAGGTACATGATCATCCACACAGTATGGTACAAACTCCTCGGCAACGGCGAGGGTGGTCGGGTGGAAGCCGTTTCCGAGCCTAACCTCGAAGAAGCTATGGGGGGACAAGAGTACATGCACCTTCCCACATAACTTAAACATGCTCGAACTCCGAGGAGGTTTGTTTACCCAAAGGTATACATTTCCTAAGCATTTGCATGATCATTCGCATCCTCAAAATTTCACATTAAGAAAACACTTCTGAGCGAGGATCGGAGAAGACAAACCGATTCCCCAAACACTTACCAAGAGAGATGAGCGTAAACACATGAGAGCTCTTCTCAGCAGGCGTCTCGACGAAAAAAGAATCCTTTGACGAAAGATGCTCAGACTGGGATGAGATCGAGCATTTATTCTCTATCCCAAACACGGACATTGACCATCGCTAACCCTTTCTAGCCAAAGTCGAAGTTTTGGTACACACTACTCCCACCGAGTTAAGGATCGCCTCACATCGAGATTAACGGAGACCGTGTAGTCAGAAACCGGAAGCAACGGACCATAGAGACAACACTTCCTCAAGGTTTGAGCGAAGTGGTACCATCAACGAGCAAGCTTGTCAGTTGAGTTGTACCGTGGGATGATTCAGGAGTCAAATACATCTCCAAAACGATCAATCGAAAAGAAGATAGGGCAAATCCTCATAAACTAGCCAGAAATATAATTCCTTAAGGAGTCCAAAGCCTCTCCAACAAAGCCAAGGAAAAGAAAGAAACTAGGGCAAATCCCTACATATAAATCAAGGAAAAGCAAAATCAGCGCAAAGGCCAAAGTCTTTAAAAGCAGAGCGCGAAAAGTGAAAGAGCAAAACTAAAGCACTAGGGCCTACATGAGAGGTCGTAAGAGCAAAAGTGCTATTTATCCGACAGATTAAGAAAGAATGTTCCCTGAGGTGGATCACCAAAGTTCATCAAAGATCAACATCAATCCCCAACAGAGCAACTCAACTGACGAGCTGTTTGAAAATGGAGAATTCGCTTGAACGGTGAAACCTCTATGCTCCAACAACTTCTGATGAGGTCTTTAGACTCATTCTTCCAGACAATGAACTTGAAGCCTCATCGACAAGGCCTTGTGCCAAAACTAGATTTCGACCCAAACAAAGACTCCTTCGACCGGTACATGAGCATCCAAGTCCAAGGAATTCTAAAACCCAACCGAGACGTTATTCAGAAGCCAAAGTGAGCAATGAGAGGAACCAAAGGCCCTTCTCCGATTTCGCTCAGAAGCAACCTTAATAAATTGCATCGAAATAAAACATGACATGCATAAATATCGTAATCATACATGATAGACTACCCCCGTACTCTACAGGACACATTTGTTACTGACATTTTCTTGATGAGATTCCAAGGTACAGATCTACCAAGAACACCTCAAGCTTACAATTTGGGGGATCTATGACGTCCTTGCGAGAAAATCTTACCAGATTCTCCCGCAAGGAGGGGCAAACTGTAGATCCCCCAAGTTGGCCACATGTGAAGACAGAAGCATTAATGAGCGACGGCGGAGCTTGTCCCCATCCCCATCAATGGATGCGTGCAATCATCCAAGAATCCCCCAAACAATAGAGCAAAATAGAACAATAACCAATGGGGGTTTGATGGTAACATGGAAACCAATTGTCCAATGGTTTATTTACACATTTTGGCACATAGATCCAAGAATTCGGGGCTGTCATCTAGAATCCAACAGAGAGCTTCCAATCTTCATGCCCAAAAAGGTTTCTTTCAAAAAATAATAAGAGGAAGGGGGGAAGAGGAGGGGCACATAGACAACAATTCCTCCATTACACACACACAAACACACACGAAGCATCCTCCCTCCAAGCGTCCTTCGAGCATCTCCCTTTCTTCCCGACGAGATTCTCGACCAAGGTAAGCTCACGAAAGAACGGAAGCTCCCCACCAGCCAACCTAACCACGAAGAACTAGCTGCCGCCTCACAAGTCGAAGGCCGCGGCAAGAAAGAATGGTGGCAGCCCCGAACAACCTTCGGCGTCTTCCCCTCGTCATCCCCAACGACTGAACAGCCCCTCCTTTATGTCCCTAACCTGTCTCTCCTTGTCCAAAGATAGGGAAGGCTCGACCGACACCTCCCGCAGCCGCATGGCTTCGCGGAAGGGCTCCTTTTTCTTTGACGACTTCTTGTTTGCGCAGGTGCAAAGTTGGGACAGCCGAGAGCTGACTTCCAAAGACGTTTCGGAGTTGCACCAGCAACCCAAGACTCTCGCATTCCCTCTTTCTCACTCGTCTCAGCATGGTGGGATGTGTTACAAACCCCAATCGAGTCACAACAACTCGGTAAGTCCAAGTACTCCTCGAATCTGTCTGCGCAACCTTCGGTTTTTGCTGCATATCTTTCTGCCTACTTGTTGGAATCGTGTAAAACCACTTTCATTTGATTTCTAACTTAAATACGGTTCTAAAGACACCAACCAAGCTCAATTTGAGTTTGTACCCTAGGAGTTTCAAACAAAACATTACACTGGTTGCAAACAACCAAGTTTCGCACTTTTGGATATGTTCGTTTACATTTTCGCCATGCGTCGAACTTCAAATATACTCTAGACATGTCACACTAGCTATATATGATGTTTCATACGTTAACTTTTAGTGGTTTCAAAGTGACATGGCATTTACACATGAATGGAGTGTTTTCGAAGAACCTAAACATCCCTAGGTTCGGGTCTACATGATGACAGTTCACTCTTTCACTCATAACTTTCTGTCTGAAACTCGTATTGACCTAAAACATACGCCATTAGATTCCTGACTCAAAGAGCTTTGTTTTGAGTATAAGTAAGCTCATTTTCATGAATTGAGCTAAAAGTTATACACGTTTTTCTGAGAGGCATCAAAACTGTCGAAAGTTCGGATCTGCATGTTGGTCCTTTACTCTTTCACTCATAACTTTCTGTCTAGAAGTTGTATTGACCTAAGACATGCGCCATTAGATTCCTGACTCAAAGGCCATTGCTTTGAGTATAAGTAGGCTCATTTTCATGAATTAAGCTAAAAGTTATATACGTTTTTCTGAAGGGCAGCAAAACTGCCGAGGTTTCGGATCTGCATGTTGGTACTTCATTCTTTCATTCACAACTTGAGTTCCAGACCTTATATTGACATGTATATTGTTGGATTCCTGGCTTAAAGAGCTTTTTTTCAAGTATAAATAGGCTCGTTTTAATGGACAGAGCCGAAAGTTATGCGTGTTTTTCTGAAAGGCAACCAAACTGCCGTGGTTGAGAATCGTTCATTATGCGCATTGTTTATATATTTCTAAGTCCGTGATCTCCGCTTCTAGCGTGCATACATCACTGTTCGCTAACCATTTTTCTATCCCGATGTTTTCGCATGTGAAAATACAAACCCATCAACCCTGGTGACGTTCGGGACGTATTCGAGGTCAACGGACTCAAACGCCTCACGTAAGTCACTCTTTCGAACTTCATTGCCTCATGAAGTTTTTGTGCTTTCTTGCTTAGAATATGTCTAAGCACGTCTTATCCTTTTTATGCATAAATCACATGAGGAATGTGTATACAAGCAAAACTTCGATGATTGACGAGGACAGACGGATCGTACGCTCCCATCTCCAGCTTCAAGATGACGCATGGAAGATCGTAGTGGAAACGCTTCAGACGGCCCCAACCGACAAACCGGAGGTACAAAGGGGAGGTGCGGGCCTCCCCGAGTTACTAATTTCCACGTGTAACGGGCTGCGGACCCAAGTGTATAGGCCCGCAGTCACCACACATCCTCGCTCCCTTTGATCTAAGTTATTGTTTGTGAGTGTTGTGGTGCATGCTGTTAGGCTTTTAGGATGTTTTGTCGCATGTGATTGTTAAACAAATACACATGAGTTCGGGTCCAACGCCTGAATCGGGTCCCACGCTTGTAAAACAGTGACATGAGTCCGGAGTCATGCCCGGATCGGGTCCAACGCCCGTTAAACAAAAGCAAAACTCTTTTGGAGCAAACGCCACCTCTTCGCATGCTTAGAGTATAAGGACTAGTAAGTAAGAATCCCCGAACCAGCTGTTTTTCCGACTTAACAGTTTTAAAATAAAAAGTCGATGGCGACTCCGTAATAGTTTACCTAGGTTAAACAACAACGTGTTTACGAAACGGGGCCATTTTGGATGGGTGACGGCGACACGAGCCGCTCCCTGAATTCTTCCCGAAAATCCCAAGCGAGGTCTCACACAGCCCTTCGCCCGCCGCCTCCAAGGACTGGAGAGGAACGGCGAAGTGTCCCGTAGATCCGCTCGGGAAACAAGGGAGGATTCAACCCGGTGCCTTTCCGCAGCGTCCGACGCTCGAGTCGCGACGCCGACCGGATTAGGCCTCTGGGAGCGGGCCCGGATCCTCGTGTCGCCGGAGCCGCCACGCGCGTGCTAGGCCGGAGGGCGCGCGTACAGCATTGTTGCCCGAAGATCACGCCAACCTAAAACCCATTGCTTATTTATATATATATATATATATATATATATAACTGAAGTAGAAGAACAACCTTGAGATCAGACGGTTCACGACTATTGATTGGATTTAGGAAATAAGATGAATGACAACAATGCATAGACCCCTTCACTTTTGTAATACCTTAACAACACAAACCGCGTTGCCCAATATCAATCAATAAAAAGCAATCGCCAGGCCTTAAAGAGAGCCCGAATCATTTTATGGGCCACTAACTCCCTTACGAAAAATGCGCAATGTTGCAAAAAGGAAGAGGAAAGTGACATCGATGGATTTGATGCCTTAATTTGATAACGGGAAATCCAATCATGTATATAACTAGATGTATTCATCCCATCACAATCAAACTTAAATTTATTTGAAGTGACACGTTTGCGGGATATTTTACGGTTTATGATGGTGTGTTCTTGTCCGTTTGCGCCCACTACCGGCTTTTGAAATTCTTGATCTTCATGACTTTCTGACTTCGTTTAGAATCCGATGAAAATAAAAATCCTTGTTCGTTTAGAATCCTCTATTAAATGTTCACTGGTTTATTATAAATTATATGTATATCAGATCTCCGGGGTGAATGTGGAGTTGGTCAGTTGCCATCTCCCTCCCTATCTACCCTTCAAGAAGAGAGGATCCAACTCCAATTATTGATTTGATTTTTGTTGTTGTTGATAAATGGGAGCACAATCTTTGCCCTCTCACGTGGTTCGTGTCGGCGAACCCCACTGTCCGAACTCGAGCCACAGATTTAATAAATAAATATATATTTTTCTCGGTTCACGATGCATATTGTTCATTTAATTGCTTTTAGCGATTGTGTCTCTCCCAGTGCACGTCGAACGTCAACCACAATTTAACCGAATTTAGTTAGACGAAGGGGCAGAAGGCATTGGTATCATGGCGAGCTCCGACTCCAACTCCGCCCCTCTCCTCCTTGCTACGGTTAGGGATACCGAAGAGGCTCCTGGTGACGCGGTCCGCTTCGACTCGTTCGACGAGATGGTGGAATGGTGCGTCTCAGGATTCAGTTGGAGACGCTTCCTCAAGTCCCTCCTTGTGTCTTTCGCATGGTTCTTCGATGGGCAACAGGCCTGCATCAGCGACTTCACCGACACGGAGCCCTCGTGGCACTGCACGAGTTCTGCATGCAGCGCTAGCTCGAGCATCTGCAGCCTCCAGGACGGCTCGTGGGCCTGGGACACACCGAGCTACACGTCCACAATATCCGAGTGGGCCCTCGAGTGCTCCGGCTCCTTCATCACCAGTCTCCCAGCCACCTCCTTCTACTTTGGCTGTCTAGTCGGCGGCGTCATCCTCTCTACACTCGGGGATTCGTCGCTCGGAAGGAAGAAGTTGCTGATCATTTCATGCCTGGTGATGTCGTTTGCAGCATTCGTGTCGTCCTTCTCCATTAATCTCTGGATGTACTCGTCCCTGCGGTTCGTGAGCGGCGTGGGGAGGGCTTCAATAGGGACCTGTGCGATTGTGCTGGCAACCGAGATTGTCGGGAAAGATTCCCGAGGACTCGTCGGGATGATTGGGCTGTTCATCGGGACGTTTGGACTGCTGACCTTGCCGGGCATCGCCTACCTTCTCCGGAACGCCTCGTGGAGATTCCTTTACCTCTCCACGTCGATTCCTCCCATCATCTACTGCTTCCTGGCGTTCTTTCTCGTTGGTGAATCCCCAAAGTGGCTCTTCCTCCGGGGCCACAAGCTCGAGGCCCTGGATGCTCTGCGGAAACTATCTCCGGAAAAATACTCACAAGTGGAGCCATTTGTGTCGAGTCTCATGATCAAGCACAACGAGGCAAATATCGACCCATACTCGTCTCTGAGGGAGCTCTTCATTGAGCGGTGGGCACTTGCACGAATAATGAAGCTAATGGCAATCGGGTTCGGTGTTGGGATGGTGTATTATGGGATGTTGCTCGGGGTGGAGGACCTGGGACTCGACAAATACCTGACAGTCACCCTTAACGTGATCGTTGTCCTGCCCTCATACCTCACGTCATACTTGTTGATTCAGAAATGCCATAGGAGGCCCATCCTGCTCACACTCACCACCGGGAGTGGAGCGCTGAGCATCATATGCGCCTTCCTGAGAAGTGGGACCCTGAAGGTAGCAGCTGAGCTGTCATCTTTCTTCTGCGTTTGCTCCGCATACAACGTGCTGCTGATCTACACGGTCGAGCTGTTCCCATTGTGGGTGAGGAATTCAGCGACTTCGATCTTGAGGCAGGCGATCATCCTCGGGGTGCTGCTGGACCCAACATTGATTTCCGCCAGCCAGAACATATGGTACCTTACATACCTGGTGTTTGGACTGGCAGTAATGTGTTGTGGATTGGCTGTCATTTTCTTGCCAGAGATGAAGGGAGTTAGTCTCGCGGACAATCTTGACATGGACAATGGGGACTGATGATGCATAGGCTACTGCAACTTTGTTGCCATCCACTGGGCGCCCCCCCAGATATTCTTAAACAATGCTGTTTTGTTATTTCGGAATTCTCATGACATGTGATAGCGAAGTAGATTGTCATCGCGAAACATAGACAACTACTCCAGCTACCTGAAGTTGCATCCGAGTTTCGCTTAATTTCTCGATGTGACATGTACTTTGTTGATATAGAAACCTTATTCGCTGCATACGCTCGGGAGTACATGGATCTCCGACGGAGCTCCGATCAGAGGAACGGAATCTGCTGGAACTCTATCCGGCAATCGTTGAGCTTTACAGACTTGAATGTTCCACGCACAGTACTGGAACTCTATCCACCTTGAATGTTCCACGCACAGTACTGAATGATCTCGCGGTTACAAACTTGCAGGCACGAATGGCAACCCTCCCTGGAGAGGCCGTTGTACAAGTCCTTCTGGCAGTGACTGCAGGATAAGGCCGTGGCGAAGTCATAGGAACCCTGGCCTTTGTAGTTGAAAAATCATCGGCCTGTGGTGTTTTCTGGATCGCGTCCTCGATGGCCCGGTGCCTAGCCTGCTGAGCTGCGCTTATGGGGTCGTTTTCCGGGCCACCACAGGTTCTCTTCTCTACCGTCAAGTCTGGTTCGCGGCCCATGACAGCCCTCATGGGTACGAAGGCGCGAATACCACCACAGTTCTGGCGGGCGTTTTCCATCGCTTTTGCCAAGCCTCTCAGGTTTCTCTGTCAACTTAAACTCCGTATCTTAAAGAATTCCTTTACCACAAACAGTCGTAAGGCAGTACAAAAATCGCATCGAGATCATCTTGTATTTGATTTTCTCTTTATTTTTGTAAGACAGAGAGGAGAAAACAATGTGAGCTGGTGATAGATGTCACTTTGTTTTGTCTTTTATATTAACTTATGAAATGGATAATACAAGAACACATATATTGAGAAACTAAGGTGACTTTTACTTTTTTATTTTATGATATTTTTTCAAACAAAAAACAAATAAATTATATTTATCCCCGCAATGTTAATATTTAGAATAACCTGTTATCTTTAGGATTTTATAAATTTTACCAACTAATGGAAATTTCCCATTATTTCTTTCTTTATCATGTATTGAACTTTCTTTTGTAAGTTAATTCAATATTATATGCTTAATAAACGCCTGCATCAGCATCATCCAAAACCAGGCTACTAAGCCGGTAAACGCGGCACCAAAAGGCGGTCCCCCCGCTTCTTCCCCGTGTGACGACTATTTCCTCGTCGATGTAGAACCAAATGAAGAAATGGTCCTTCGTGTTCGGCTCCCTATCCCCTTGCTGTCCGAGTCCTATCTCCAACTGGTTGAACAGCCCGACTTTGATGCGAATGCGCTTGAAAACGAAGGCCAGTATCCTTTTTTTCCATGAGAATCTCCCCTCGAATGTCAAGTATCCGAGGGGGCCAAGGAACACGCCGTTCTCCTCCTCCCCTGCAGAAACACTAACAACAGTGAGTTATCTATCCATTGCGAAATAAACTTCTTTTTTTTTGGTAGAAAACTTCGTTTTTTGCAAACTAAACTTCTTTGTTCTCCTATAATTTCTCTAAGAAAATGCGTCGAAAGGAGATCAAAGGGAATACTTACGGCAGCATCAAATCGCTGAATGGCTGTAATTGGGAAGTAGCGACCTCGATCTAATTTCTTCGGAAATTTTCACCCGTCGAGAAAACTGACAATATAACCGAAGCAAGAACACTACACACAAATGTCCCTTCTAATCAGCAAAGTTTCGAGTCAACCATAACTACCTTAGCAGTGAAGATGAGCATCCAAGTCCTTCCGGGCGACTGAGAACCGCCAAGTGTCTCGAGAAACTGAGACGGATCGACCTTTGTCTTCTCTATTGTGGAGAGGGCCAATAGGACGTCCTCTGCTTTAACCTTCCCCGTCTTGGAAGCATTTTTCAGCACTTTTACGCTTTCCATGACTTCCTTAACAAGAACACAGGAATGAGGAATCATTTTAGTATCACAAAGCAAATGTGCAGCATCCAAATCAAAATCATTGGCCAGAGAAATTGGCTGATGTCATGGAGAAGCAGAATTACCCACTCATTTACTTTGACCAAACAAATATCCTAACTTCTGTGATACAATTCAAGCAAGTTCCAGCACCAGGATCCATTTCATAACAATTAATGTTGGTATATGCGCTAGACACTACATAAGGTGCGACAACAGCGTCCACGACCAAGCCATAGCATGCGCCGTTTTACATACTATTGGGATATTTCGCCTAATATGTCATGCAAAAGATTGTTTCACACCCCATAGTCACAACAAAGTATACCATGACACAGTTTCGAAATGCCAAGTAACTCACTTGGGAAATGGGCAGACTAGTCTCCCCTGTATCCGGCCCCTCATCTTCTTCTTGTTGTTGGACGAGAATCAGGTCCTCCTCCTTCTCATCAAGGGCGGCTCTCCTGATGACGATCCGCGCTTTCCGCAAGTGGAGAGTGTCCATGGAGAGTTGTTGTGCGGGAAGTGTCCCGGACATGGCATGCCACGGTTGATTTGGGATTTGAAGGGAGTACGAGGTGGGAGGTTATGAAGAAGGTCTTCTTCCTCAACGGCTGCTGAAAACATGAGTTTGATGGTGAGGAGTGAGGACAGGCTGGAACAACTCCCCAACACGTGTGCAGACATGGGAATATGTGTTAATGTTCTTCGATCACACAGGAGAAGATTTGGTGGTGGTGGTGTTTGTGTGGATGTGGAGTTCATCCCTTGATGATGTTTTCTCCTTTGAATGGTTAAGTTCGCGTGGAAAAGGGGAGCTTTGCCCGGACAACCCCTGTCCCATCTATCTGTAAAAGTACAAGAAGTTTACGAATTGAAAAGATGACGCAGACGAGTCGACGGCGAGATATATGGATAATTGGGACGGAAGGTGGCCAAGACGAAACATGAGTGAGGAGGAGGTACTTAAAAGACTGTTGATGGATGAATGCGTCCATCCCTTCAGGCGGATGCGTTCTTGACGTCTGATAGCATGAGAAGATTTGGCGGTGGTGGTGTTTGTGTGGATGTGGAGTTCATCCCTTGATGATGTTTTCTCCTTTGAATGGTTAAGTTCGTGTGGAAAAGGGGAGCTTTGCCCGGACAACCCCTGTCCCATCTATCTGTGAAAGTACAAGAAACTTAAGAATTGAAAAAATGACGCAGACGAGTCGACAGCGAGATATATAGATAATTGGGACTTACGGAAGGTGGCCAAGACGAAACATGTGTGAGGAGGAGGTCCTCAAAAGACTGCTGGCAGATGAATGCGTCCATTCCTTCAGGCGGATGCGTTCATGACGTACGACAACAATGAATGTTGTCCATCGCACTAGACGGATACGTCCGTGGGCTATCCGACAACGAATGAATGTGCCCGTCCCCTCCGACAGATACTACTAATACACTTTTGAATTTTAAGGGTTACTTTAAGCAGCTTTTGGATATCAAAACACTTTTCTGGGAGAGTTTTATCTGGATATTGCCTTCCGGTGTTCGTTCTAACGCTTCCACACACGTCAGAAAGAAATGGTTCTAAATCGCGGTAGAACTTTAAACCAGGTAAATAAACTACCGAATGTCACCCGCACCCGACTGCCAATCAAATAATGCCACGTTTCGATGTTTGATTGGACTGTCATGCATTAAATCCCGCGGGCACGTGAGGTTTACCTCCGACCAAATCTGGTCTCTCCCGCCCATTTCTCCGCTTCCTCAAATTCCAATCGCCGCCAATACCAAATGTCGGGGAACTCCCATCGATTAAACACGAATCCCTCGATACCAATCCCTCCTTGGTCGTCTCAAGGAGGCGCAGCGTAATGGGCATCAAGGATCTCCTCAGGTTCATGAAGCCTTACCTCGAACCAGTCCACATCAAGAAATACGCCGGCAAACGGGTCAAACATCCGTCCTTTTCGCTCCCCCCAAATCGATTTCCTACTCCCAATTCGCAAATATTGTTCCATCTGACGATTGTGATTGTTTCGGCAGGTGGGTATTGATGCTTTTTCGTGGCTTCACAAGGGAGGTGGGATTTCTTTTATTTTACTTCTATTGTTACTTTGTGTGGGGGATTATATTGGCTGACTTGGGAAGATGATTTGCAATTTTCGATTCATTTGACGGGGAGAAGAATCATGAATGGATTTGCAGCTTACTCGTGTAGCATGGAGCTGTGCTTGAACTCCGATGGGGACAGGAAGCTGCAGTACTTGAATTACTTCATGCACAGGATTAATATGCTGCGGCATTACAAGGTCAGGCCTGTAGTGGTGCTCGATGGCGGAAGCATCCCGTGTAAGGCCGCAACCCAAGATGACAGGGAAAGGTGATTTTCTTTTTGTTGTGATTTTCGCAATGTCGATATCCCTTCGCGTACGTGGGTCGTTTCTGAGCTCCTGGTGTGTTGAGCTGGTAGCTTGGGGTTGCTGATTGGTCTTTTTGCTTGTGGGGTTCGATTTTAGGAGGAGGAAAGCGAGCCGTGATTTGGCCATGGAGAAACTAGAAGGAGGGGATGTCCAAGCTGCCTCGGAACTCTTTCAGGTGGTGGGCTTCCGTATTAAGTACAGAAAATATGATCTGTCAAGGTTGTCTGAGTTGGGGTGAAAAGAACGGTTTTGAGCTGAGTGCTGACTTACGCCCGAGTTCTTTAAGTATAATTAATTAATTTTGTAGAAGTGCAGTGAAAATTGAGCTTCATTTTTAGGTCATGAGGAGAGACCAAGTGATTGAGTCGACACATTATTGGTTTTCAAGTAGTTATGGTCAAGCAGCTTATTGTGAATTTCTGTTTTACAGAGAGGAGTGAGCATCACTTCAACTATGGCATATCGGTTGATTCAGGTTGTTTTGGTCTTTCAATCCTTTTATACCCTTTAACTTTTATTTTGTCAGAACAAATATGACCTGGAATGATTTTCCTTGCATTTTTCAACTTGGGGTTTACAGGAGTTGAAGGCAGAGGATATTGAATTTATAGTGGCTCCATATGAGGCCGATGCCCAGTTGGCTTATCTTTCCAGCCTCGAAGCAGAAAAGGGAGGAATCGCTGCGGTCATAACAGAGGACAGTGACCTAGTAGCTTATGGTTGTCAAGCAGTAAGAACTCCTTCAAAAATCCTTTTGACAATTCATTGAGCTCATTGCTAATCCGATCTTTCTTATGTGCACTCAGATCATCTTTAAGATGGATAGATATGGCAATGGCGAGGAATTAGCGCTGAAAAAGGTTTTTGAGTCCAAAGACATTGTACCTTCCTTTCAGAATTTCAGTATGGAATTATTTACTGGTAAGTTTGATGAGATTATACTTACTAATTTGGATGTTGTTGGATTACCAGAAGAACAAATCCAATGTTCAGGCCCAATACACCCAAATGACAGCAAAGCATGATTTGTTGTAGGACCTTTTTTGTCATTATAGTGTAATTATGTTTTCCTGATAGTGGCTGTGGTTGCTATGGGACAGTGTACAACCGACACTGATATTGTTGAGGAAGAAATAGAATCTTCGGGAGGGGGGGAGGGGTTGCTCTCTCCCTCTGCCTTCTTTCTTCCTCTTCTTCTTCCTTCTTCTGTTTCTTCGATTCTTCTTCTTGCTGATATTCTCAGTACCCTTTCTATCATCAATAGACCAGATCTTACTTCGTTCTTCTTTGTTGGAGTTGAATTGATGAGATTATACTTGCTAATTTGGATGTCGTTAACTGAACATAATGGTTTATCCTATTGCATGATCCCTCTGCATATTGCTTGAAATCTTCATTTCTAGACATGAAGAATTCCTGGGCAGTTTCTTGTACGTCCATTCTGTAATTTGCCTGCTTACATGCACTGAGGAATCAGATCTAACTTCACTTTTTAGTTATTGCAGGTATGTGTGTTTTAGCAGGCTGTGACTTCCTCCCATCAGTTCCTGGGATTGGTATTAAAAAGGCCTTCTCTTTGGTTACAAAATATCAAAACTTAGACCGGGTAAGTCTTTTTATTAGTTCTCGAAATGAAATCATTCCATTGACTGTTCAAAGAAACTCTGATATTTTGCATAGATTTTTTCAGGCATATTGTAATTAGGCTATTAATAGAAGTTTTGTGGGACTATATGTGAACTGCACTTATTTGTTGGATCGGGAAGTTTCTATTTTCTAACTTTATGACTATGCCGGCACTAATCAATAACATATCAGGTGCTTTCAGTTTTGCGGTTTGAGAAGGGAAAGCAGATGCCTGAAGACTACCCCAAGTTATTCCAAGAAGCAGTAGCCGTCTTCCAGCATGCTAGGATGTGCGTGAGTTAATCATCTTTTGCACAGCTTGTCAGCTATATATTAGATTGCATATACATGCAGATGCATTTACTGCATTCTTTGTTGGTATTTTGAACAGATATGACTCAAAATCAAAGAAGCTAAAACATTTGAAGCCTCTCTCAGGAAGCGTGAGAGTGTCTCTTCCTAAAGAGCTGGATTTCCTTGGACCGTATCCTTTGCGTCACACCTGTGGAATATCAGTTTGAACTTTATAGAAGACAAACCTGATCCGATAACAAATGCTTGGTCATATTGTCTCTGCTCATCTGTGCTTTAGTAACTTGTCATTTTGAGGCTTTGGTTTTCTTTAAGAGCGAGTGAAATAGAGAGATTTCTCCATCAATGGCAACTGCAATCGCCCAAGGGAAGGTAGACCCGATAACAATGGAAGCATATAGTCCTTCACAAGCCACTCCGCACAAACTGTCCTTGCTGAATACAGTTCGAGTTTCATCTAGGCAACAACAAAACAAAAGGGTGGCTGTAGACGCCCCAGAGAACAACTTTCTCATATTTTCAGTTGAGTCTGACCCTATGGATGTGGGAGGTAACACCCGACAAACCCTCATGATTTTGGCTGTTTTTTTACTTGTTTGGCTGTAAATGATTCCTAATTTGGGTCAAATGCAGCTTTTGGTTTAGAAAAAAGGAAGTTTAGGGACGAAGCAGCCAAGCTTGAGACAATGGTCATGCACGCAAAATCAACTTCTGTAGCGGAAAGCATGGTGGATTTGAAAATCCTTCCCGTCATCGAGACTCCTAACAATAATCCATTCAAAATAAGGAAAGTCGAAGAAGCAGTGTTGACCGCGACTGATGCTGTTCATCAAGTTAAGACTTGCAGGAAACAAGAACCAGAAGAAAGTTTAGCTGATCAAGTGGATGGTAGCGTGGAACATTCAACCGTGACCGAGTTAGGGAATCCCACTCCCTCTATAATTAACATAGAATCTCAGGAGAGCATTGCTTCCAAGGTTGATTCTTTGGACAGTAAATATAGTAGCAAGCATGATAGCAAGAGAGGGAAATCCAACTATAAAAACTCGGGAAAAAGAGGTACAATTTTGAATTTCTTTTGCAGGATTTAGTAATCGGAACTCTTTGATGTGAATCCACCTAATATGAGCTGGATTTCCGTGACTCAAATTGGTCCGGAGTGATAGTTAAGCAAAGCTACTGCAACGGCATTTCCTTTTTGGAGCATTACTAGTTTGACAGCATTGAGGTCATTTTTGCTGAAGCAACTATCCCTCTTCTGAGCACCGGAAAGCCTGTTCCATGATTTGCTGGCTGATGGGAGCTATTCTCCCTCATCCCCTGGCTTTTCCCAGGCTCTGCTGCATCGCCTTAGTCCCAGCTTCCGGTGAGTATTTTTCTGGCTGGTGCTTTTGCAGTTTGTTTATATATGCTAGATTCATCCACCCTAAAGATATCCAGAATGGGCGTGCGAAATAGCCAGTTCCTTGCACTCCCTTGTCCACAGCTTTCTTCCGTCGTAAAAGAAAAAAGAACTTGTTGAAATCAAAGAAGACAGATCTCGGCAGTTTGGTAGTAAAATACACGTTCTTTGTCCGGCTGATTGGTTATGCATATTCTCCGCTTGATCCCGCATGCTACCACGAACAAGACGTAGGCATGTTCGATGTTATGCGGCTAACATGCTGATCCGATGCCAATTTCCTCTTCCAACAAAATGGCAGAAGCGTCATTTTCTCTGTTAAGATTATTCCTTAGGCTACATTTGCATGGTTGATAAGTTTGCATAGGAGTCACCATTTTCTAGCGAAAGCTATAAGTTGATCGTAATCTAAGATATTCATGTCCAATTAGGTCGCTTCTTCGGACAACCAAGAAGAATATACTTAGACAGGACAGTGACCTTGGCCTCATTACATGTCCCTGGATTCGTCTAAAATCATTACAATCACTCGAACGATCGGTACATGAAAGTTGAAATGGGGTTCATAATTCCTCGGCCAAACTCAGCCGATACTTCACCAAAATTATAAATTTTGCATGGAGATTTTTGTGTATTTTTAAGGAAATAAAGGACACGATATGTATCAAAATAGGGTACATATAAAATCCCCTGTACAAGGATTTACGAATATTCCTAAAATAAATAAATCAAGATATCCAATATATTTATTGCAAAAAAATCTGGGTTTGTAGTTCCCGTCGGTTGTAGAAGAACTAACTACAAATCTAACCAACCCCTTTTCCTTCTATTTTGAACTTCCTAAATCCTAAACCGGTCGTACCTGTGCATTTGGCCTAATGATAAGTGTTTTAAGAATAGAAACTTTTAAAGGATTTTTTGTAGTAACTTAAAAGAGGGTTTTTAAATGAAAATAAAACTAAAAAAATAGTATAATAGTAAAAAAAAAAATTAATTACTTCACACCCATGAAATGTTATTATAATTTTACAACACAAACTTCCGATTTCAATACTCTTTAAAAGTAAAAAGACGAAGGATTTGTAAACATCGTACTTCGGGTGTGGAAACTGCGACATTATTTAAAAAAAAAAAAAAAACTGAAAAGAGTTTTTTCTTTTTCCCACGGTCGAATAAGAACTACGGTTGAGTCAAACCGGTAAGCCAAAATACCATATCCAAGTAAGAATCCTCCCTAAAAACTAGAATAAATTCCGGCAATTCGCATTTATCAAGATCCTTTGTTTCGTCTGACTCTTCCGGCGGAAGAAAAAACCGTTGACGTAGAAACACGGAAAAGCATTTTTTTAACAAAAAAATTCTTAAAATAATGTCTTTTGAGTTAAAAAAGTTGGAAATATAAAGTACTATATTCAGTTTCAGTTCATTAAAGAAATCGAAACATTAAATGAGACAAAAAACAGAATTATATAATTTCCCTTTATATTTAAAAGTGAACCCGAAATTGATTATTATTTTAAAAATTTTGAAAATAACATTTAGGAAAATATTTTCGGAGTGATTTTGGGAAAGGATAGAGAGATCGAATACACTTCGAAGGATATATCTTAAAGCCAATTTCTGATTTCTCCAAACAGAAGACAGAAGTCGTGTCTTCCGGGTTCCTTCAAGTGAGGCCATAAAAATACAATATTCAGGTGGTTCCGGGCAGAGAAGAGCATGCAGTCTAACTAACCGTCAAGAACACGTGACCAGAGCAGGGGTCCGATCCATCAGTCGGTCGGAAATTAGGACAAAATTCTCGTGGACCTACGTGTGACTTTCGTCCGAATCTTTTTCCTTAGGGCAGCAGCGACCGGGGGACTCCCATCCTTCCACTGTGAGGACACGCGTCTCATATATGTCTCACTGGGTTCGACACCTGTTAAAAAAGGGCATTATTATTGCATATAGAATGAAATGATTTCACTAAATTTGGAATTCCGGCGTAATTTAATGGGCGTATTACTACTGATCAGACTGAATTAACTTATTAGGGATTTGTTCAACCATTAAGGGATCCCTTCGATTCACTTAATTACACGCCCGGTAATACCCAATCCTTTGAGAAAGATATGTGTGTCCCCCCTCCCCACCCACCTAGTAGGATGCACGTGTTCAATGTTGTGATTGCCGTAATAAGTGTGTTTTTATTAATCGATCCTCTGTTAGTTGTGGGGGTGGTCTAAATAGTTGAATCGTTCGTGTGTGGGTGTTTATAATAATGATGTCTGGCCCTTCTTTTCTCTGTGTTTTCTCCTTACAAAATAAATTTGGATAGAAATCCACTTTACGGCTAGAAAATGACAGCACTTCATAAAGCCTACGGGGAATCAATCCACGCCCCCCAACTCTCCCTAGTTTTTATTACTATAATATTTTTCGCTATTTCCAGCACCACATCCTCGCCCATAACTAACTCCTCTCCTATCTTCTTGTCAGAACTAGCTGGAACTAGTGTCCAAGTGTCATTCCGCAGCAAAACCTCGTACTCCATCCTCATCGCGTCTTTCCAGACAGGTATGGCGAGGGCCTCGTCAATGGTTTTTAGTTAAGAAAGAAAAGGGGAGTGGGGTGGAAAAGAAGAAGAGGCCAGGGAGGTATGAAAAGTCTTTGGTTTAAAAATACCATCCTTAGCCCGAGTAGTCATAGGATGAATATTTGTAGAAGACAGGGGAAAACGTGTTGACTCTGGTGCAGTGGGCTGAACAGAAACAGTCCTTGTTGGCTCTGATGCGACAAAGGAAATAGCGGTGATACTGGTGACAGGTTCTACTGGTGAGTCAGGAGAAACAGTAGAGTTTAAGGAGGAATGAGAAGGGGGACATAAAACAATTAGAAGACAGGGTTGAGGTGGTGAGGTATGTACTGAGAGGAGTAGTGTTTTGAAAGGAAAGGAGTCTTCATCAAAGATAACATGGCGAGAGATATAGATCTTATCAGACACAGGGTCAAAACAAATGTACCCCTTATGAGAAGAACTCCGACCAAGGAGAACACAAGAGACTGAACGAGGTTCGAGTTTATGAGAGTTATAAGACCGAAGGAAACGAAAACATCGACAGCCAAAGATGCGAAGAGAATTATAGTCTGGAATTGACTTAGTAAGCAGATAAACAGGACATTGAAAACCAAGGATTTTTTAAGGAAGCATATTGATCAGACTGACGGCTTCGTGGAAAGCATATGGCCAAAAGGCTTGAGGAAGAAGTGTAAGACCCATCTCAACAACGTGCCGATTTTTACGTTCAACACGCCCATTTTGTTGGGGCGTGTATGGACACGACAGCTGATGAGAAATACCCTGTGTTGCGAGGAAAGAGTGTAGAGACCGAAACTCCCCGCCCCAATCAGAACTAACAGCAACGATGGAGGAATTAAATTGGTTACGAACCAAGGCCTGGAATTGGATGATAGCTGCCAGAGCCTGGGATTTAGTTCGAAGAAAGTAGATCCACGTAAAACGTGTAGAATAATTAATAAACAGCGAAAAATAGCAGTCACCTGTAGTAGATTTCACAGGAGACGCCCCCAAAGGTCTGTGTGAACTAAATGAAAAGGACGAGAAGCACGAGAGGAGGAAATTGAAAACGGCAGATTATGGTGTTTACTGAGCACGCACGATTGGCAGAATGGTAAAGGGTGTAGAGTAACAGAGTCTGTAAACGAGTGTAGCACACGAGACAAAATATCAACATTCGGATGTCCCAGTCTAGAATGCCAAGTTGAGCTATTTACAGAATTACTCTTGGCAGCGGTCCAAACAAGTCCGTTGGAAACTCCTGCTGCCTGAGACGGGCTGGAGGAGACTGTAGGAGTGACACGGACAGAAGCAGAGGAAGAAGAGGGCTGCTGGGAAAGACACCATTTAGTGGGAACTGGGACTTGAGCTGGAAATTTGTAGAGACCCTAATCCATGTGACCCGTGAGGAGGATATGACGAGACGCCTTGTCCTTGACAAAGCAAGAATCAGAGTGAAACACAAGAAACACAGTGTTATCACTACAAAGTTTGGAGACGCTAAGAAGATTCTGAGAAAGAGCGGGGTATGTAAAGTGTTGAGAAGGTGTAAGACACCTGAATCAGTTTGTAGAACCTTGTCACCAGTGTGTTTGATGGGAACTTGCGCACCATTGCCAACAAGAACGGAGGAGGAACCATCATGGATGGAAAGGTTCTGAAAACCAGCTGATGTGGGTGTTATATGGTGAGTAGCCCCAGAATCACAGAGCCAGTCATCAGGAAACAGAGGTGACTGAGTGGGAGAGGAAGGAAAAGATGGGTGCTCAAAGCCAAGGAAGGATGGCAGGGGGTATGTAACTGGTGGTGGAGCAACATACGAGGAATAATGGGATTGTGGTTGATAAGGAGCTCTGGGTTGTGGATATGATTGTGGTGGAGATAAAGAGGTGTAGGATGGGTTGAGTCGATGGAAGCAGTGTAATGCAATATGACCAATCCGGAAACATATTTGACACTTTGGTTTTGGCCGAAAGAAAGGTGGTCTGCTGCTACCCCTCATGTATATTTCTGAAGGTCCTGGTCGTAACGGGGGGCGACCAAGGAGGCTTGTTTGGTTCGGTGAGATATGAGCAAAGGAAGAGGAAGAGACTGAAGACTGAGAGGCTGGTTTAAAGGACGAAGGATGTTGGCTGTGACGAGGCCTCGAACCTGGACTGGAGTTCAGGGATGAGTAATGTACCTGAGGCAGAGTGCGGTCGAGCACCTGTCGCCGTTCCAAACGCAAGTCGAAGTTGACAAGAAGATTCTGCGCCTCCTCCACCGTTATTGTTCCTTAGCTGTATATTGATGTCACAATAGCATCGTACTCCAGAGGAAGACCTTCCAGCATGCACCACAAGTAGTCACGTTAGTTGACTGGTTCGCTAACAGCCGCGAGTTGCTCCACCAAATTCTTTAGACTGCATAAATATTGATGCATCGTCCTGCCCTCTTTCTTTAATTGTTGCATCTGCACCTTTAGATTCATGACTCTGGACGGTGAGACGGACTCAAATCTGTTCTTAAGAGCAAACCAGACTTCGCTGGCCGTCTTGCAGCAAACCACTTGGCCAAGTGTCTCTGATGTTAGCGCTGAAAATAGTAGGCTCATTACTGCTTTGTCAGTGCGTTGCCAAGTCTTGTAATCCGGATTTGGGAGAAGGGCATCGGAGTCCAGGTACTGCGTAGGTGGTGCACTGTGGCCAGAAATAAACTCCTCAAATCCGGCTGCAATGATCGCTGCCATTACCTGCCCTTTCCATACGAGGTAGTTGGTCTCATCTAGCTTGACCAGTGAGGTGAACACACTGGCTGGAAGCTGCAACTGCGGAGGACCAGAACTGCTCGACAGACCAATGCCACGGGTTACTGAACCAGAGGACGGTGGAGTGCTGTGATCTACCATTCCCTGCTCGGCTCGTGCCCTTCAGGGCTCTGATACCATGAAGACCTGAATAGGAAGGTACGTCGGAGCTGGTTTGCCCAGATTTCAGAAAAGATAGAAGGAAGGAAGAAGAAGAAGGGAAGGAGGAAGAAGATACCAAAACAGACAGAAGGGCAATGCTGCAATCATTCCATAACAAACCCGTCGTCCCCTCTGTACATCACTTATATCAGCAACAGAATAACAAACCAACATTAGTGATTTACTAGACTGCCCCCTTCACTTCAGCTTGTAATGAATCGTGGGCCTCCTCCGACTTTTCTTCCATCTCCGAAACTTGATGATCCAGACCCAACTCCGAGTCTTGATAACTTGGGCTTGGCCTTAGATTGCTCCTGATCGATTCAGTCCAACACGGATTGAGTTCAGAAGTTGGAAATATAAATTACTATAGTCAGTTTGAGTTTATTAAAGAAATCGAAACGCACAAAAATAGAATTATATAATGTCCCTTTATATTTATATGATTTTAGTAACAAGTGAACTCGAAATTGACTATTATTTTAAAAATTTTGAAAATAACATTTAGAAAAATATTTTCGGAGTGATTTTGGGAAAGGATAGAGAGATCGAATATCCTTGGAAGGATATATCTTAAAGTCAATTTCTAATTTCTCCGAACAGAAGACAGAAGTTGTGTCTACCGGGTTCCTTCAAGTGAGGCCATAAAAATAAGTTGATACGTGGTTCCGGACACGTGTTAACTAGGCATGCAGTCTAACTAACCGTCAAGAACACGTGACCAGAGCAGGGGTTTCCGACCGGGGTTTCCTAACCATCAGTCGGTCGGAAATTATCAAATTAGGACAAAATTCTCGTGGACCTACGAGTGACTTTCGTCCGAATCTTTTTCGCAGCGATCGGGGGACTCCCATCCTTCCACTGTGAGGACGCGCTTCTCATATATGTCTCACTGGGTTCGACACCTGTTAAAAAAGGGCATTATTATTCCATATAGAATGAAATGATTTCACTAAATTTGGAATTCCGGCGTAATTTAATGGGTGTATTACTACTGATCAGACTGAATTAACTTATTAGGGATTTGTTCAACCATTAAGAGATCCCTTCGATTCACTGAATTACACGCCCGGTACTACCTAGACCTTTGAGAAAGATATGTGTGTCCCCCTCCCCAACCCACCTAGTAGGATGCACGTGTTCAATGTTGTGATTGCCGTAATAAGTGTGTTTTTATTAATCGATCCTCTGTTGGTTGTGGGGGTGGTCTAAATAGTTGAATCGTTCGTGTGTGTGTGTAATTTTTTCCATAATGATGTCTGGCCCTTCTTTTCTTTGTGTTTTCTCTTTACAAAATAATTGGATAGAAATCCACTTTACGGCTAGAAAATGACAGCACTTCCGAAAGCCTACGGGGAATCAATCAAATCGGGGGGCTTCGAATTTCTTTCGCCCCTATTATTATAATAATTTTCGCTATTTCCTGCACCACATCCTCGGCCATAACTAACTCCTCTCCTATACACAATGCCAAAGAATTGTTGGGGTTGGGTCGACATCATTTCTCGCCTCCTTTTGTTTCCTCGTATTGGGACGAACAGTTTGGTAAGAATTTCCTAACGCCGCTCCATCGAACTGTCAGTTGCTTTGAGAGACATTCTAAGTACACACGAGGATTAGCTTTGCCTAAGCGGCAAATAAGGGGGGGTTTGCCTTAGTAATTTAAGAAGTTAAAGGTGCGTTGTTATATCTGCCGGTGCAAATTAGAGTCAGACTTAACACAGCCTTCAATGTCAATGCATGTATGCCTAACAAAAGTCAGGTTCTTACGAAGGGAGAAAAGAAAACTAGTTGGAGAGGGGATGGCGAGTACAAAAACTATTTGGTGTCAGTCCGAAGATCAGCGTCGGTTCCCTTGGTATTACAAAAAAAAAATTAATGGATTGTTGGCTTTATGGGATAGTTTCGCTTATTTCCAAGTAGTCGGTGAGACCCGATTTTCAAAGAGAGTGGTTTCGTGTTCCATTTTTTCCGATGAAATATGGGACGTGACGAATCTTCTTCCCAACATACTTGGCATTCAACTGTCGGTCAAGGGTTGTCTTATTGTTTTCAGAGTTTGATGGACTGTTCCCACTTTCCCTTTCTCTTATATACAATATTCTAAAAGGGGAAATCAAGCGGCTTTGGCTCCCCGGTTTTCTGAACCTTTTAACCTTCGCGTTTCCTCCTGCTCGCTTTCCTTCCATTTACAGTCGTTGGAAAAATGAGAAAGCCTTGCTGTGAGAAGAAAGGCGGGATGAACAAAGGCGCGTGGTCGAAGCAGGAAGACGAGAAGCTCATTGACTACGTCCACGAGCACGGCGAAGGTTGTTGGCGCTCGCTCCCTCAGGCTGCCGGTAAGGAGCGACTGTTATATGTGTCGCCCCTTTTTTATTCTTTTTTTCCTCCTCAAATGGAAAGCAACCGTTGATAGTTGGAGAACGTCCTGTCCTTTATTAGGGTTGCTTCGATGTGGCAAGAGCTGTAGGCTTAGGTGGGTGAATTACCTGAGGCCCAACCTTAAACGGGGCAACTTCGGCGAGGACGAGGAAGACCTGATTATCAAGCTCCATGCGCTCCTCGGAAACAGGTGAGGAGATTCCTCCCTGAATTTTTTTCGATTCCGTAGAAACTTTACACTACCAACACGATCTCGGAACTTCAAACGTGTAGTGGTCATGCATTTCTCATTTATATTGTTTCGCCTTCAGGTGGTCTTTGATTGCCGGAAGATTACCGGGGCGGACTGACAACGAAATAAAGAACTACTGGAACACGCACCTACGCAGAAAACTAATACAAAGGGGCATCGACCCGAACAACCACAGACCAGGCCTCTTGGCCTGTCCGAGCAAGCCACAACATCTGAAAAGCAATACGTCGGAGCTCAAGCTCCCTAGTCATGAGGAAGACGAAGAGGCTGGTTCGGTTCTTAGATGCCCGAGTGAACCAGAGAGTAGGATGACTGCTCTGCCCGACCTCAATCTCGATCTTACGATAGCCCTCCCATTCACCGAAGAAAATAGTTTTCCTACCAAGCTCCCTCAGCTCGGTTACTGATCTTTGTAGCTTTCGTTCGACAATATTTTTTTTTTTTTATATAGAAGGGACCTCTTTTTTGTTTCGAATTCCGAAAAATTAAACTAGCTGTTCTTTCCTCTTCGCCGAACTTGAGCGGAACATTTGCGGCAGGCACGTTCACCTTCCCTAGTTAAGAATATATCGTACGAGATGAAATACAATGCCATTCCACACGAACTCAAACTTCCACGACTACATAAATCCATGAAAAAACTATCTGCAATGAGTGTCCACTTAAATCTCACATGCCTTTGCATGGTTGAATCTCACACACCACTGCTTTCGTAAACTATGAAAAGAAAACATGCAATAAAATCGCACACATGCCGACAACCATTTCTTCCACTTAAATGTCGTTAAACTTAAAGCTATGGCTGACTACAGTTGTAATAACCTTTGCTTCACGAACAATCAACCACCACTTTCCAAGTTAATGGGGCCGGGATGCCATTAATGACTTTTGACTCCTCGGTGATACATTTCACGACGCTGCCTCAACAAGCGACGTCTTCTTTATCAAACTCCCAGGGCTCGAAACCCCCCACCTTACCATAGCGAACAGTAAGCTAAAGAAACCTAACCATAAGGATGGGAATCCGAGAGTTCAGTGATTGTTTTTTTGGATAAACGAGGAAGCCAGTATTAAAAGGGCTCTGGTTTTTGTAGTAACCAAACAAACTTTCAACAGGGTAAAAATACGAATATAAAAATGGGGATTTTTTCCAACATATCATTTTTTTTTAATTACAACCGGTGATATCTGGATAAGGTTGGTAGAGTCGAGGGAGGGAGGGGGGGAAGAACAATTGGTTTCCAAAGAGAAAGTCGTTCGACATATAGCAATCGAATTCGATAGAGAGAAGAAGTAGATAAGAAGGAGAGAAGAGGAAAGGCAGGAGAAATCCTCACATGCAAATCCAAAAGAGATTGTTCGGACATATTGATAGTGTGATAATACTCGTAAACCACACCCCCCATCTACCATTCAAGTTCTACTACTACCACCAGCTCTCGTTTCTCGCGTGATTCCTCCTAACCTTAATGAACGTGCATATCGCGGTAATGTACCCATGGGTTTTGTGGTTTAATGCGGCTGCCAACCGGAATCTGCGCGTGCACCACAGCGGCCGACGCTACCTGCGTGCCTTATGCGTGAATGCATCACGCGCGAACACAAAATATAAAATAAAATATGCGCATTAGTTAATAGACTTAAAGAAGACTTGAGGCTACTAATTAAAATAAATGAAACATTATTTGCGTAGCGTGGTTGTTACGTTTGGCAATCCAGAAAAGGACAGAGACTCAGACATCACCACGCCCAATTAATATTCAATTTAGCATAAAAGGCGAAGTTAATACTCTGTACTACAAATTTGTCGTAAAAAGTTTCTCTAATTTTTTTTTTAAATGTATAAATATGTACGTAAAAGAGTGTGTTGGCCCTTTGATTGTGACTAAGAGGGGTGAATTAGTCTTTTCGTTCGGATAGAACTTTCGCGACAAACTCACAAAACCCTCACAGCGGAAGGCTTACCTTCTGTTGTTTACAGAAACTTAAAGACAGATCGGAACACCAAGTTTTATAGTGGTTTTGTAAATACACCTACTCCACTTTTCAGCCGTTTTTACTAATAACTTGTAAATAGTTATTTCAATATAGAAGGTAGAACCTTCTGTGGTATAAGAAAACAGTTTCTTTAACCACGAGACGGTTAGACTAGCTTAACCAATGCAAGAAACTCTCTTGCTGAGTTCGGGTTGAGTCTAGATCGAATTACAAGGAAATCAACCAGACTTGGCGAGCATAGAACCTTGGCTGGAAGCTTCAGCCTTCTGTGACGCTATAGCAGGCTGTCCCTTCTGTGGATCCGCGAACAGACTTGGTGGCACTTTCTCCACGTGCTTGGACGTCATCTAGTGGGCTTCCCTTTTTGTATTTTAGGTTTAATCTGCAAAACAAATAAAGTAACTGTCTATAGAAGGCTACAGTCCATCATCGCTTACGCCTGCTGTAGAAACCTTCTCTTAGACCTGTTGTATGCCCACCTGGCGTTACGGACAGCTTCCCCAGCCAAGTCCTTCGGATTTATAGCCAACGACGCCTATGCAATGGATTCACCAAAGCACACATGCTGCAAACAAACAAATAACTAACTACATAAGATTGGTGGTCCCTCACGCTTACGCCTGCTACGGACTCCTTCTCTCCGACCAACTTTGTACGCCGATTCACCAACCAACGAACCTTCTCTCCAGGCCCTGGTGCACGCAAGTTCGACTCTACGGACAGTGTTCCGGTCGAGTCTCCCGGATCCGTAACCACCGACGTCACCGAAGCGACCTCACCCATGCTCAACCCGTTGTAGTCACCTCCTACGAGAACGCTTGCCTGGAGAATCCGTCATGCACACTTACACGCATGTCAAAGCACCACAATAACATTGTATGAATTGCCCAGACTTACCACGCTCAGTTACAATAATCAGAATGAAATGTTTTTATGTTTTTCTCTTATACAGCAATTATGTCCTCCTATAATTAAGGAAACTTATTTTTCTAAATACAAAATATGACCAGATTCATTCCCTTCGTGCATTAAATGATTGGGAACAAAATCCATCTGATTTCGAATTAATCAGATTATCCTATTATCAGATATTGCATTACAAAGATTTAGTCGTCAGCCTTCTATAGTTGGAAAGAAAAATTATTTTGTTTCCAACTTGGGAATTCCAATTATAGGCACGTGTATTTATCCATTAAGGACTTTCAAAATAAATTTTGTTTTAAATTGAAAGATTAAACCTCAGATAGCACACTGTGAAGGCGCTATTTGAGGGTGGAGAAAATATTTTCGCGATATTTTTCTTTTATTATGAAACATATCTTCATTAAAAGAGGTTACAGTTTCTGTAAAGTCATAGCAGGTCAAACATGTTATAGCTGACACATCATTAAAATCGTATCA
Organism: Melastoma candidum; assembly: GCA_023653495.1. Lineage (NCBI taxonomy): Eukaryota > Viridiplantae > Streptophyta > Magnoliopsida > Myrtales > Melastomataceae > Melastoma > Melastoma candidum. The sequence continues at coordinate 3,905,003 of CM042891.1, read as the reverse complement.
ACAGAGTTATACCAGTTAACTCAAAAAAACCGCTTTTTTTTTTTCTTCTTCTTTTTTAGTGATTGTAATGGCTATGTTTGGTGGCGAAGTGATAAAAATAGAGATAGTCACGTGAATCCCGCGGAAAAGGAAGAAAATTGGTGAACTGATTTTTTGGATATCCTCAATGATTGCATTATTTTGTTTTATCAATTTTGGTGGACAAACTTTACCAAAAAAAAAAAAAGTTTAGGTCAATCCCGTTGAGGGTGGGGGTTCCTCATACGTGTACCTGTTTATAGGTTTAGATTTCATGTTGATGGTGGGATACCAATCAACGATATTTGATTAGAAGGATAAAGGTGAACTCGAGAAATAAGACTCAAAAGGGCTCCTCCTCCAGATACTGAGAGGAGAAGAGCTCGAGAAGACTGACTTGAAATGAAATTGATACAAACATTAGTGAAAAGAAAAGGACAAGGTCACACGATCATCATGTAATCTCGATAAAGCAAGAAAACATTTGGATCCTAGATTTTATGAATCCGACCATTCAATAATTCAAATGACCCACGCCACTGTTCATCATGTGATTCAAGCTAACTTTTAAAAAAGCTTTATTCTGACTTAGTAACAAAAACACTATTAAATCATAAATCAGAAAAGGCAAATTTGATGTAACCGCTTTTGCCCTCTTCCTAGTGTCCTAAAACCTCCGCCGGCGTCCTGCATCCTTCTTAACTCCGACCACCATCTTCCTAAGGTTGTCTCCAGTACAGGAGTCTGTCGTAACCGTTGTTACTTTCTATCCAAAGTTTGCTTCGTTTTTTGCTGATCTTTGATATGGCGGCTGTAAGTTTGTAAATTCCATTATATTGTTGTAAAACTCTTTTCTGCTATATAATCTTCCGGTTGTTACTTTTGTTATATATGTTCTTAAATCAAATATGGGGACCACACCAAACACCTTTAGTCCCACAATTTGATATGTATTACGTTTTTTAGCTGCACAATTCAATATGTGTTGTGTTTTTCTGGCGTAAATCCTAATATTTTGTGATGAACTGGGTTATTATTGAACTGTGTATTCTTTTTGTTTTTTTTCTTTTCAAAGAAGATATGGAGCCGCAAATTGACAACAGACGACACAGGAAAAGCGGATAAACAAGATTCGAATTTCGCGACGAGTTTCTAAGCAACGTCCCATAAATTTTGTCTCTTTGTTTTTTTCGCCATCGAATGGCCAGGAAATGATATGAAATTTTGGGAGAGAGAGTTTTATGTGTTGGTGTCTTTGATTTGTACGGTTGGATCAGATAGTGGAGCTATTTGAGTAACGTTCGGTTCGTAGTGTCACTTTATCATGTGTCAAGTTTATTATCAGGCAGTCGATAATGCACTCTCGCGACAGCACCTCGGTATGATTCCGTACTTTCATCGCCATTAGTTTAGTTATTTCTGATGAGATATCGGCATCAAGTCGTGGTTGGTGTCGTGTATGATTGTCTCGTTAATGTTTGTTAACGTATAACTAGGGGGCGACCTACGTCAATCAAAGCTTGATTTTTGTATAGTAGTGTTGATGGTGAGACGTTTGAAAAATAGGGACACGAATCAATGAGATGAGGAATGAATTCGAAGTAATGGGCCTGGGCCGGGCTGCGAATCTAAGGTTGTCAAGAGGGCGTAAATTGCTTAATCAACTATTGTTAGAAGGACCCCAATGTGCGAAACCTTTTAACCACTGGATCACATTTTGCAAGAAAAATATCTGATGCAATTGGTATTTGGAGATATGGTCATCTCATTATGCACTTCTACCAGAAAATTTCACTGCGGCAGAGCGACCAGAGGTTATAGTAAATCATACCCCTGGCCGGAAAACGAGGATGTGTGTGGGGCCGGAACCAGTTTCCCGTCCGACAGAGGAAAGAAGTGTCCCGTTCGGAACTCTGCCTAAAAAACAGATACTATTCCATCGCAGCATATATATTCTATACTAATACAATCAAAAACCAACTATGTCGAGATGACAAAGTAAAAGCCAAAAGCATGGTTCATCATGAAAATGGGAACTCCTGATGAACATACACGGCGCCATTCCAACGCTAGAAAATATGAGCACCTTCTCCACACACTTCATAGTGAAGCCATAAGCCATGAAGTAAACGGTTTTCTGTTACGTGGGTCGTACGCGTATCAGCGACGGCGATTCCCTGGCTCCTTCTGGGCATTGAAGTAAACGGTGGCCACTGGGAGCCCGAGGTCGAGCTGTGCCGCAAAGTAGCGCGTGTTGAAGTTGGCCCGTGACTCGGGCAGGTTGATGAGGCCGATGGGCGACTTCTGCCGGAACAGCACCAGTATGTAACGGTGGATCCCAACCGGCGGCCGCGGGCCTATGTATGACAGTATCTCTTTCCCTGTATTTGGTGAAATGGAGGAGGGGAGTAAATGCATAGGGACGCACACATGAGGTATACAAAGGATAAATGTTAGAGAAACGCTTCAAGGAATAATCACGAACGCGGTATGCAAAGTTAGTTGACATCATAAACACATGTTGGTGAACCATCATCGGTAGTATAGTTGGAAGACTTTGGAACATGCATGCCAAATTACATTCTACAGACAGGAGTTTGTCACATGAAACACGAAGGGTGCAAGTACGCTTGGTGACACGTGGCAGAACTCAGAAGAGTGCATTTGTGACTGCGGGGAGGCAAGTGGGGTGATCACGTGTCGATACGAATCAGACGTATGACTTGTTTGACTATATCGGCAGACAAGTCGGTGTTTCGTCGGGACACTCTTAAAAGCATCCAAAACAAAGGTTTCCTTCGCTCGAAGGTAAATGTAGAAAAGCTTTTTAAATACACTGACAGCATAAATTTTTTTTTTTTAAGGAATAATAGAGGCTACGCATCGACCGTGGACAAATCAGACTTGTGACTTTGTTGAGTTACAAGTGGGTGTTTTGTCCGGACGTCCTTCAATTACGGAAACAACGTTTCCCTCGTTCGAAGGTAAAGTAAGTGTCCCACCCTAACTTAAAAGAGTTCATAGAAAATGTTTTATATGAGACTAGCAAAACATCAATCATTTCAAATGCCTAAACGTTTTTCTCGTTGTGAGGGTTCTGCCTTGCATGCATGCTTAAGGGGCAATTTTTCTCTGTATTTTATACGAAAATGTAGAAACAAAGGCGTTGCATTTATTTATTTATCTATTAAATTCCAATTACTACAAAAATGAAATATGAGGATGGAAAAAGGAATTTACCCTGATTAGGAGTAGTGCCTCCTGGGATGTCCACGACAATCCTGAGTATGGAAAATAACCACTAATTCCCACCCCCAATGATCATGTACTTTATTATAAGTCATTTGAATAAGAATATAAACGATGGAAACGTACCAATGAACCCACTCTCTCATGCTCGGCTCACTTGGACTCGGGGCATCGGGATCAGTCATCACCTACACATAATTAAAATCTTCCATGTTGGGAATCCAAGAGAAAGGAGAATGTTCGGACAATTAAAGCACATGCATCCCTCGGAACACTCGTGGGGTAATGCAAGAAGCCCTTTTTCATGGAAATTACGACCATGATGGATTGGGGGGGGGGGGGAGTTGTTATACCAGGGTGTAAAGGTCCTTGGAGTGGCCGGAGATCTTGACACTGGGGACGGCAGCAGCGGCCGAGGGCTTGACGTTGCAACCGTTGGTGACGTGCTTGGACGCGAAGTCGACGGAAATAGTCTCACAGGGGATGAACATGTCGACAACGTCCCCAATGACTCTGCCGACAACCAGAGGGTCCACTGTCGATGCCATGTCGAAATGCGAAGGCGAGGTTTTGAGGAAAAACTGAAAAAGGGTCGGGAGGGGGTGGGGGGCTCCTTTGTTTGATGAGGGTATGAAAGTGTGATATGAGGCTTATAAGAAGGCATGTATAGGACATTTTTTAAAAACAGAGTAGAAGAAATTGCAATATCATGAACAAGAGAGGGAGGGAGTTCCACGTGTTAGGGCTCTCCCTCGAGGGACAGAAGCAAAAAACAAATCATCAAGATATATTTTATTAATAAATGCAACCATTGCTGGCTGAATCACGTACTCCAAATCGTGATATTTATCAGTTAAAAAAATGAAACCGTGGACCGAGAATTGATTTTGTCCTAAAAAAAGTCTTTCGTGGATTTGGATAACTTGTGAGGCCTTGGGTATGTGTGGGCCTTGAGTTGTGGCCCAATGTCTTGGAGTCACGTTATTAGCAAAATTGGTAATTGGGCCGACAACCCACGTAAGGAGCATGAAGCTTGTCTTTCTTTTCTTTTTGTTTTTGGTTGGTAGGGTTTGCAAGTCTTCGTGGGAGCCGCCCCCAGCGAAATGTTATCCCAGCGAGTGGCATCCTCACTTTGTCAACAAAGTGGGGTGGTGGGTGGAGAAGGAAAAACAGAAAAAAATAAATAAATAAATAAAATAGGGACATCTCACTGACATTGGCAACTTGATTAACTTCTCTGTAGATACAACATGTATTGAAGAACACCGTGTCGCTGCAGAAAGGAAGGACATCTTCCCAGCACACGGCAGCGGTTCCCCTTCCTTTCTCTTCTTACGAATTATTTGGTCCCCTACAAACCCCCGTAAGGACGGGATCCAAAACCTTATCCACTCATAAGCCTCTCTCTAAGAAGAGATGAGCTAATTGAATCCTAATGCTCTTCTTTTTCTTGCATTCAAGAAGAGGGATATCTACTTTCCAGCCAATGCATCCGCGGCAGTTATCCCCGACTGACTACAACAACAGTGAATAGCACTCACGGGTTGTCCTCCCATGATATATATGCTTTTTACTTATGTATTTGTTAAGAGTGCGGCCATCTGTAACCTGTCAAGCCCGAAGGGCAGCAACCTTTTGAGCCAATGCATCCACGTCATCGTCGTGGACCTCGTCGATTGAATCTGAGGGCTGTCATGTAGTGAGGTTGAAGGAAGAATGTTTCTCAGACATGATCGATGAAAAAGATGGAACCGGACAAAAAGCTTGAATGAGATCGACGGACCTCAGTTTCTCTGCTTTGGACGCCGATACACTTTGAAGCACTGATGCTGGCGCTCTTCATCAAGCTTCTGGCACTCGTCTTACCGGTTCCATTTTGTCCGCTCCCATTTTCCGTATGGTCAGAATGGCTTTGAAGAGTCAAGGCAACAGATTCTGCACCGTGATTTGCCCCTTCATCGATCGTTTCGGTGGAGTCATCGTCCTTAGTTGGGAGAACCCTCTCTCTGGAAAGCAATAAAGGTACAAAGATCGATTCCTTAAGATCGGATATGATGTCTTAAGCAATCCCTGCTCACGATCAAAGCATTGAGATCGCTCTACGTTCACAAATAAAATCTCCATACAGTGGCTCAAGATTTTAGAGAACTTGCGATGATATGTACATATATTGCACTTACCTAGGCAATGAGGCATTCTGTCTTAGAATTGGAGCACCCTTTTCACCTTTCCCGTACAGCTCCTCAAGATGTGCAAACTGGCGCTTGAATCGATCCACTCCACTGGAATTCAACAAAAAAAAAAAAAGTTAGCAAGCGAATCAGTGCCAGCATAACAATGACAGACCCTGCCGACGTGCATAAGTATGGTCACTCTGAGAGGTCGATACTATTGCGCATTCCATATATCAACAGATTCTGCCATTAGACGACTCGGTCCCACCACTCTCCATGGATTTCATCATACCTTGGATACATAAAGCTTATCTGATCTCCTCCACGAAGATATTCTTGGAGCATCTGAGGATGATACTCTAGAATCTGCATGCCAGGTGTAAGAAGAACCAGCACGATACCTCAAAGGATTGAAAAAATCAGAAAAGGAAAGGCATCCAAAGACGACCACTGCTGAAAACACACCTCGCGATATATTAACTCTCTGACATCATCCTTAGCCAGTTTTCTTCTCTCAAACTCGAACTCTAGTTTCGAAATCGGCTGAGTAGATGGTTCCCGATCCACATTAGACAAACCTCGGAAATACTGATCAGCTAAAGCCTGCAGATGAAGAATGTAAACATAACAGACTCCAAGAATAGCCTGCAATCACTTCCTAAACAGTTTATGCGGGAGAGAAGGTTAGAAACTTCACCTCCTCTGCAGTTGGACGATCTTTAGGATCAAATGCAATTAGACGCTCCAATAAACGTAATGCTAAAGGATCTACATTGGGGAACTTCTGCGAGAAAGGGACCGGAGGCTTTCTCCTCATGCTGCCGAGGTACCTTCTAGCCTTTTCATTTCGAATCTATCAAATGCAGCAGAAAAAGAATCATCGGCAAGGGTAGGCCAAATGATAAATCCATTAAGAATACTTGCACAGTGAAAGAAAAGCAAGCAACAGGTTATTAAGCTACTGCATTTCAAAATTTGCCTCGAACATGAGTGTGAGCACAGAACCAGAAGAATGTGAGATGCATAACAAGAACATCGGCAAAGGAGATTATTTCTAAGAATCTTTTCCACTCACCCTTGAAATAGTTTCGATTGGGGGAGTGCCAAGCAAGTCGGTCATTAGATCCAGCTGGTGCACCACATTTTTACCAGGGAATAGCGGCTTCCCAGTAAGCATTTCGGCAAAAATACATCCAATGCTCCAGATATCTATTGCAGGGGTGTACTAAAAGGCAAAAGGAATTTTTGAAGTTCAACTACATTTCCAAATGAGAAAATAAACAGTAATGCTAAGTCCCAGAATTAATCAACCCCTTCATTGGCCACCAGAAAACAACAAGCTCACCCCAAAACTTTTAATGGCGGTAAAATGTTCGAAAGACGATGCCCGATTCATACATTTTGAAGACACAGGAACAAACAGTAAAGCTGGAAACATAAGGGCAGTTGGCTCACTTTCGAGAAAAAGGAACCGCAAAGTTCAGGAGCTCGATACCATCGAGTGGCAACGTAATCCTGCCAGACAGCGGGACAAGTAAATAAGAGAAACTAGCATTCAACTTTCACGAGCTGAAATTATTCAGATTTCAGGTATTTCTTCAGTGTGTCGAGAGGAGGAAAGGGTCGCATACCGTCCAGAAAATAGCCGACGGGGTATCATTGAATGACACTCGGGCAAGCCCAAAATCACAAATCTTCAACTTACAGTCAGCATTAGCGAGAATATTCTTCGGTTTGAGATCCCTGTGGAAGACATTTGCTGCAGACAGCCCGAGAGGTTAGTAACCAATTCAACAACAGCAAAAGAACTCAAGTAAAGGGAAGATGTACAAGCAGAAACCTGCATGTATATACTTCAAGCCACGGAGGAGCTGATACAAGAAAAACTGATAGTGCTCGGGAGTGAGATCGTCATTGGCCTTAATAACCTGGTGGAGATCGGACTCCATAAGCTCAAAGATGACATAAATATCCTTGAATTCCCTGCGCGAAGGAGGAAGCATAATGTGCCTGATTTCCACTATATCGGGATGCCGGAGCAAGCGGAGAAGCTTTATCTCCCTCAAGATACGAGTAGCATCCGAGACATGCTCGAACACGTCGTGTATTTTCTTAATCGCGACCCTTTCCCCCGTGTGGGTATCGACCGCGGAACCAACCACGCCATAACTACCCTTCCCTATAACTTCTTGAATCTGGTAACGGTTGGCCTCACCGTACTCGGTGAAGAACTCTGTTTCCGGGTTTCCCTTCAAAAACAAAGGAGGAGACGTCAAACATCAAATGTAGAGTCAGAACACAGAGCACAAATCGTTGGACTTGACTACCCAGCACAATCACCACGACAGATTCCCAGACCGAGAACACAGCAAAACGACATCAAATCTGACGATGCGGGGACAACAAAAGACAGGATAGCAACAACAATTACAACAACCGAACTGCAGCATCCCGTTCTCGTGAATCTCTTCTTACTGCAATCCTGGGGACAGCCCCCACGATAACCCCAGGCCCTTACTCGTCTTCCTCGATCAATCAAACCCATCCCATAATCACATTTGCCACCACCTCCCCAAACCCAACAAGAAGAAAACGCACCTTCCCGTTGGGATTGACTGCCATGCGACCCGAAATAACGACGACAACCCGAATCCTCTTTGGAACTCTTTATGCAAGGCAAACACAAACACCCACAAATCTGGGAATTCTCCTCCTGATCCTGATCCCGATTGTGGCTGGCTGCCCATTATTACCATTATCATTATGATTACACGTAGTAGGGGGGGAAGGCAACAATCAGACGACTCCCCGCATGAATCGGTCACCCACGCATTCCCAATCTCACTGCTATCATTAGCATCACACTAAATAAGACAAGCTTTTATTAATAAATATTATCGCGTTTGGTGTTAGAATATCGGACCGGTTCAAATGCCGAGTCCAGCATACGAGCCCCGTGGGATTCCACTATAAAACCAATTGGCTGTAGAGGGAGTAACCCGCTTAGGCTTATATTCAAGGCCGGAGTCTTTTAATTTTTCGATGTGGGACTTGGGTTTGCCCCATTTTAGGTGGCAACCATTTTCACACACCCCTCAAACCCAAGCCTACATATGGGCCCACTGAACCGGATCCTTATTGGGTTGAACCGATCCACACACGGGCACCCTCTTTTTGGGTTGCACCGCACTACACGGATGAGGGGCCCATCATCGGTTTATATTGGTTTAACCGTGCTCTGATATCATGTTAGAATATCGGACCGGCCCATATACCGAACCCAGCATACAAGTTCAGCGGAGTCCCACTCTAAAACCAATTGGCTATAGAGGGAGTAGCTTGCTTAGGCTTATATACATGGCCGGAGTCTTTTACCTTTTCCGACGTGGGACTTGGGTTTGCCCAATTTTATGTGGCAACCCTTTTCACAATTGGGATTGCCCACGTGAGATTTGGACGCGCGGCGATGTTGGAAGAAGGGCCTCCTCCTAATCTTTCCCTCCTCCTCGCACTTGAAATTGTTCGGACAATCTTTCTTCTTACAGAAAAACGATGCTTGCGAAAGGCAGAGGACCAGTCTAGGAAAGAGACCGGGGCATGGGCGAAGTAGGGGGTGTCTGATTTGATTTCTATTGGGAAGTCGTCGTGGCACCAACATTCAGAACTACCACGCTTTTGTCCCACCTAACTCTTGCAAAATTCATCACTTTTCTCAGAATGTTCTGGATAAGATAGTGACGAATTCCACGTCAAAAATAATTGTCATATCCAATGTACTATCTCCTTTTCATCCAACACCAAGCCCAATGTAGAGATCAAATTTTTGTCTACTATAATCATAGGGCTTCATATAAAGCCTAATGGGTGTTACCCAATATTATGGTTTATAAATGGGCTATAAACCCAACCCATAAAAAAATTAGAATGGGTTATAATCTCAAGTCCACAAAGATATATATATTGAGTTATAAATGAAGGCCACAAGCCCATCCAAACAAAAGCATTTGGGGCAAAACTAAGCCCAAGTTCAAGCTCGGCCCATAGTCCGGTCCACGGGAAGTTGCCTAATATGTGATTACTAGCTTCTTAATTTAAATCGGCCCTAAAGCCCTATAAATAGAGGACTCCTTATTCATTCACACGACATACACTATACACATAGGTGGAGAGAAGACTCTTGGAGCTCTTGAAGATTCTCGCCACCTCCCGCTCGCCGAAGCTCTGCCGACGTCCATTGCCCCGGTGTTCTTCTGTAATTCGCCCCGAAGCTCTGCCAGATCATGCCCAAAGGCCCCGACGACTTCATCAAGCTATTGAAGGCCTGCCGGATCACGCCCAAAGGCCCCGACGACTTCATCAAAATATCGAAGCTCTACCGGATCATGCCCATAGGCCTCGACAACTTCGTTAATATTTCATCCCGAAGTTCTGCTGAAATTCTGCCATAGCTCAGGATCATCATCCACAACCTTTATTCTTCGAAGATCGAATCAGAGGAATCACCTGCAAACCTCGTGACTAGAGATTGAACCCACTATATTTTTCATACGACAATTTGTACGCTGACATTTCTCCGCGAGATTTTAGTGTTCACAAATTTCTGGCACGCCCGGTGGGAAAATCTCTACCTCTCATCTCTTTAGTTTGAGGAATTCACATAGCGCCAAAGATGATTAACGTCAAGAATGTTGTCGCGTATAATCGACTCGCTGCTTTTCCTTCACTCTCGTCCGGGGGCTCTTTATCTGCTAAGTTTCCAAAGTTGGTCAAGGCTAGGACCATGACTGAATTATACAAAGAGACTGAAGAATTGCTCAAGCTTATCTCTCCTAAGGCATCCCCATCTTACAAGGATGTTGCTGAAGAAAAATATTCTCAATGAGGGGGGCTCTCCAAAGTGGAATTTTTCCCAGTCTTTAGCTAAGACGCGCAAACAGACTGAAGAGATAGAAGAAATGCTCAAGTCCATCTCTCTCAAGATTTCCCCATCATACAAAGATGTTCTTAATCAGGGAGGCTCTCCAAAGTGGACGTATGCCCAATCTGTGGGCAATACTCGCAAACAGACTGAAGAAATAGAGGAAATGCTTAGAGCAATTTCCCCTAAATCCTCTCAACCAACTGCTGGTGATACTCCTTTTGATGAGGTTCTTGTATCTCCTGTGCCGCAGATAAATTTTGAAAATATCTCGTCAAGTTACTATCCGTCGAATTTTTCCCCAAAAGCTGATTCAACTAAAGGCTTTGAAATCATGCCAGTGATGATGACAGATACTCCTTCACTTGAAGATCAGGTCGCAGCTCTCACAAAAACTGTGGATGCTATGATGCTTTTTATGAAAGACATAGAGCAGCAAATGGACTACATTGTCAAAAGGCTAGAGAGTAAAGACGCCGACAAAACATATATGGAGGAAAGTTCGCGTACCTAAGTTGACAAAGGAAAAAGGGGCCATGAATGTTGATGATTCGGCAAAGCAAAACGTCTTAATAAAAGAAACGGTGAAGAGTGAGCTTGAGGGCAAATCATCATCATCTTCAGCATACTGTAAGCCATATAGTCGAAGAATCGAAGGCCTCAAGATGCACGTGGGATATCAGCCTCCATACTTCCAACAGTTCGATGGAAAGGGGAATCCACGTCAACATGTGGCTCATTTTGTTAAAACTTGCAACAATGTAGGCACAGATGGCGATTGGATGGTTAAGCAATTTGTTCGCTCTCTGAAGGGAAACGCGTTTGATTGGTACATTGACCTCAAGCCAGGCACCATTGACAGTTAGGAACAATTGCAAAAGGGAGTTTCCGAATCGCTTTTACAGCATGCGGCGCATGGTGAGCATGATCGAACAAACTAATACTCGCCAATGGGAGGAAGAACCCGTCGTCGACTATATCCAACGATGGAGGAATTTAAGCTTGAACTGTAGGGATCGTCTATAAGAGGAAACGTCTATCGACATGTGCATTCAAGGCATGCTCTGGAGAATTCGATATATTCTGCAAGGGCTCAAACCACGATCATTCGAGGAGTTGACGACAAAGGCTCATGACATGGAGTTAAGCTTTGTTGGGACCAACATAAGTAACATCCCGATACCTGAGCCACCACCTAGAGGGACAGGAAGACCAGGAAACAGAACTGGGGACAAGCCCACCTTCAAGGATACCAAGAAGTAAGTAATGACTACGGATGTAGCTCCTGTCAAAGTACCAACTCTTAAAGAAAAGCAAACCAAGAAATATAAGTAACATCCCGTAACCCAATTTTCATCCGCATACAGTTTGTAGGATAGAAGATTATCTTGATTCAGGTAGTAGTTGGAAGGAAATTCGAAGTTGCCTTGTTTAATATTTGAGATGTGGTCGAGAATATGGGCATTAATTCCGGACAAATACAGCTGGATTCCGTCCCCATATGATTGATGCAAAAATAATAAAGAAAGGAAATATATAATATGTAGTTCTATTTCTTTCCGAGATTGGATAAGAGTACCCAAAAAATGGTCTATTAAAAGAGGAATGTGATGATACTGGGAACGTGGCTTATTATTAAGGCATATTACGAACGTGGCTTATCCTTTTTTATCGCCCACAAATTTGCAATCTTAAAGGGGATACTAGCAAATATTTTATAATGGGCCTAATTCCTTCTCAAGCTTGGCCAATATTCAAAGTGGTAGCCTGGGAAAATCTGAACAACTAGAATAAAATCGATGAAATGCCTCACCTAGAGAAGGCGGAAGCATCGGAATGCTTAAGTGTCCCCCTTTCTCCAGTTTTCGGACTCCACCAACTGCTTGGGTTATGTAATCCCTCAAATTGTGGATTCCTTCATTTGGCCAATTTTAATCACTTAAAATGAGTTCATTTGTTTTAGGTTAAAGCCCAAACCCATATATGTGAACCTAGGCCTTATAAAATAGCATTAAAATGACCAAAGCCCATTTTTAAATTTATTCTTTTAATAGATTAAATAAAATTACGAAATTATCATCTATTAACTAATTTATAGTATTTTCCTTTATTCCTTTCCCTTTTTGAACATGTCTTATCGTATTATCACACTATCTTAGGAAAAATCATTCAAAAAAGAAGAAATATAATCATATTCCATCAATTCTTCAATCACACGTCCATTCACCCAAGGGTAGGCAATTACAGATTTTTTGGGATAGATTGAGGAATCATAATCTTCGCATTCTGTCAATTCCCCTCTCCCCATAATTCAATTATATAACACAGTGACACACACAGACAAAAGGACAGAGGCTCCCAAAGATAGACGCTTCCACCGCAGACACGCTCCACCCCCTCTGAAAAACTGGAGGCCAACTCCTCTGGGAATCGGAGACAAAATTCCTCCACATTCAACCGGAGGCCAATTCCTTCCTGACGTACACATAGAAACCGAAGCCAAGGACTCCCCCTCTCCAGTGCTGACGAGCCAAAGCCTCCCGACCAGCCTACCAGCCGACACCATCCCGGCATCGTTCATCCTCCTCGGGCCACCCCGGGGCGAGGTAACCCCCTCGGTGAGACTTCCTCTCACTTTGCTAACTCCAGCATGCTTCTACCATGTTCGACATGCTAACCCTGTCGTTCCCTTTCTTTTTTTTTTTTTGCCTACCATACACACTATGGGGTGAGGAACGAGCCTTCGAACAAGGTCGTAACAGCCGAAGTAACAGACAAGGGACAACCGGCGCGCCACCCACCTCCGGTATTATCACGACGAAAAAAAGGTCGTAATCACATAAACTCCTCCCTAACACAATTTCGTACGTCTCTTAGACCTCAAAGCTTTCATGATAGCTTCGGAGGTCGATTTTGTATTCATTTGTGGCACGGAAGTATCGGGACATCTCCCGGCCTTCAATTTCAATTGTTTTCTGCGGCAACGCCTCCAAAGGCTGATTTTTTTAAAGGGGTTTCGGACGTTTTCGAACCTCGACCTCGAAAGGTTAAATGATCTACAATAAGTGATGGTCTTTGAGATATTTTTTATTTAATTTTTGGTTGATCAAGAATCGAGTTATTTCCCCCGAGACGGCCGTCACTTTCGCTGGCCGCAACAGGACCGCCTGTTGGATTATCGCTTCTGGGAAAGTCTCGTGAGATCTAACCGTTGGATCTTGGTCAAATTTTTCTAAGTTAAACTAGACTTTAATACGGTTTTATACATATGTATATCAACTGTTGAAGATTCTAGCATAATATGAAACAATCTTACGAACAGACTGTATACTCCGTAAGATTTCTTGAGTGTTGCTATCATGTTCTTTATTCAATAACGGCAGATCTCACCATTAGATCGTTGCCAAATTTTATAGATGTGTTCTTCATTTTATCCTGGTGATTTTGACATATTATACACATTTTTCTGTTCTGTGGATGTCAATTTTTCTATTTCTATTTCTGGAACTTTACCCGGCCGGAGTTAGATCAAGTCTACAGAACAGTATGACTTTTGCACCCATATATCTTACGATCCAACCGTTGGATCCATGTGAAATTTTTCACACACATTCTTCATAGTTTTACCTATCTTTGAAGGCCTTTTCCACTCCGATCAAACATTCGAGGACCAAGATATAATAGGAAAAATCACCGTCTACGCAAACTGTTTTGCTTTTCTGGACAGCCACATTTGTTTCTTGATCTTGAGATATTGCACTGTTAGATTTTCATAAAATTTTACATGCATACTCGTCACTAAGTTTTAGATCTTTTGGTTTAAATTTCGATTAAATCGGACAATCCTAGCAAAAGTTATAATCCATTTTCTGAACAGTACGCAATGCGTGTTCGTTGTGATTCGTGATTACGTAACTCTTTGTAATATGATTACATGTGAAGTCTTGCGCTCTACTTTCTCGCATAACTTACACTCTATTTTTTTTGTTTATGCATGTATAATGAACGCGCAAATTTCGAAGGCCCAGCCGAAACCTCTCTCAAAGGTGCATGCATCAGACGTGTGAATCATTCCGTACATAAAACTGCGATATCAAGATCATCAAGCGGCTCCCACCATATGAGGTACAAAAGGGGAGGTGCGGGCCTCCCCGAAAAGAAAGATAATCTACTTGTAACGGGCCGTGGGCCCAAGTGCATAGGTCCACGGTCACCATCCTTCCTCGCCCCCTTTGATCTCAATAATTGTTTGTACTTGCCTGCATGCCTTAGGCTCATAGGTTTATTGTCGCATGTTGTTTGCTATCAACAAACATAAGTTCGGGTCCAAAGCCTGAATCGGGTTCAACGCCCGTAAAACATTGACATGAGTCCGGAGTCATGACCGGATCGGGTTCAATGCCCGTTAAACAAAAGCAAATCCTTTGGAGCAAACGCCACCTCCCTTTTTCCGCATGTTAGAATGTAAGAGTTAGTAACTAGTAATCCCCGAACCAATTGTTTTTTCCGACTTAAACAGCTTTTATAAATAAAGTCGGTGGCGACTCCGTATAGTTCACCTAGGTTAAACAACAACAACCTTTTTACGAGGCCATTTTAGATGAGGAACGGACGACACGAGTCGCTCCCGATTTCTCCCGAAAGTTCCTTTTTCGGATCATGCTTCGCCTTTCGCCCGCCGCCTCTTAGGAAAACAGAGACGGTCGGCGAGGGCCCGAGCAGGCCCAGTTAGGAACCCAGGGAGGGATCACCCAATTTCCTTCCACAGCGTCCGACGCTCGAGTCGTGACGTCGACTGGTTGGGCCTTGGGGAGCGGACCCGAATCCTCGGGTCGTTCGAACCGCCACGCGTGTGCTGGGCCGGAAGGCGCGCGTACAAGTTACTTCCCTAACAGGATTGCTTGTCACATCGCCATGGCTAGAGACACCAGTACCAATGAAGTCAATGCCATCTCATCGAGATAATCTCGACTTCATATTACTTTCACATCCAAGCAAAAGCATCAGGACTGGCTGTAGCGCATCTTTCGCGAAGAAATCTTGGTCTTTTCTACCTTGATCAAGTAAATTTTCAAGCCTGTTCCACCTGCACAAAATGCCGATAATATATGATTTACGTGAATTACGATCATGACCAAAAGATCCAACGGCCACCAGACCCATCTACTGAATGGTGATTATTAGCCTGTTATGATAAACACGAAATAATATTCGGGAAAAACAATTGTCTCGCCCTTATGAAAATGGAAAATCCTGTGCGTCGGTATTGCCAAAACGAGTTTATTGATGGGCATATATTACCAAATATTTTAAGGGGCATATATTATTTTACTAAGGGAAAGGTATCCTAAATCAGTCGAATATTGGGAATAAAGAAAATATATTTTATAAACATATATGTGCCCGCAAGTATATACATATAAATACCCCACCCATATGTGCGAAGCAAACAGAAGACACAAGGTTGCTTTAACATGTCAAAGCAAGGCGAAACGAGTTCAAGAAAAAGAAAGGGGAAGGAACTGCGTGATGTGGAAAAAAAAAGAACGCCCCAAGATTACGGAGCGGCTCTTTGAATGGGGTGCTGATGTGGTCCCTAAAATCTCGCGGAAAAATATCAGCGTATAAATTATCGTATGAAAAATATAACGGGTTCAATCTCTAGTCACGAGGGTTGCACGTGATTCCTCTGATTCGATCTTCGAATAATAATGGTTGTGGATGTGATCCTCAGCTCTGGCAGAATTTCAGCAGAACTCCGGGATGAAATATTAATGAAGTCGTCGGGGCCTATGGGTATGATCCGGCAGTGCTTCGATATCTTGATGAAGTTGTCAGGGCCTTTGGGCGTGATCTAGTAGGGCTTCAATAGCTTGATGAAGTCGTCGGGGCCTTTGTACATGATCCGGCAGGGCTTCAATAGCTTGATGAAGTCGTCGGGGCCTTTGGGTGTGATCCGGCAGAGCTTCGGGGCGAATTACAGAAGAACACCGGGGCGATAGACGTCGGCAGAGCTTCGGCAAGCAGGAGGCGGCAAGAATCTTCAAGAGCTCTAAGAGTCTTCTCTCCACCTATGTGTAGTATATGTCTTGTGAATGAATAAGGAGATCTCTATTTATAGGGTTCTAGGGCCGATTTAAATTAGAAAGCTAGTAATCACGTATTAGGCAACTTTCTGTCGACCGGACTATGGGCCGGGCTTGAACTTGGGCTTAGTTTGGGCTTATGGCCTTCATTTATAACCCAATATATATCTTTGTGGACTTGGGATTATGACCCGTTCTAATTTTTTTATGGGTTGGGTTTATAGCCCATTTATAAACCATAATATTGGGTAACACCCATTAGGCTTTATATGAAGCCCTATGATTATAGTAGGCAAAAATTTGATGTCTACACCCAGATCCAAAGAGGTCAGATATTCACCAGAGGGCTGGCTTGGCTATAGGAGGAGTGGGATTTTGGGTTTGGAACCCTTTCCAAAGGCCGGACCACACGCGAAAGGGGGTCAAACAAACATAATCGGGCTTTATACCATGTTAGTAATATGGAAGCTATCCATATGTCTAAAACCAATTAGCAATAGAGAGTAGCATGTTAGGCTTTATATATTAAGTTGGTATCTTTTTGCTATCTGACGTGAGATTTTGGTTTGCCTTTATTTGATGCAAACCCTTTCCAATAAATAGAACATCTCTTGATGGCCTAAATAGGAGTATGTCAATCCATACACATCACAATTCGATGAACGAAAATGAAATTTCCATCAAGACCAAGACTTCAACACCCTAGCTTTTCAAATGATCCGGAAAATTCAGCACAACTTATCTACCCCATGTGTTTTTTATATCATAATGGTATAGCAGCCAAAACTCGCTAGATTTGCGAGTACTGGCCTTTTCTTTGAAGACGTCTGAGGGCTTAGCTTTTTGAAGCTTCCCTGTGTTTAGCAACAAAAATTCTGGGTCACAGATATCGGCGCCAACTGTGGATCATCGGTCCAGTCTGACGTGTTTGGATTCGGCTTGTCCAGCGGTCACTTTCGGAACGAACACGCCTTTAGCGACCACAGTGGGAGACTAGACCAATAATGCTGAGAACCAGACGTGGTACCGATTCAAACAACCTCGAAGTTAATCACTCCGATGGGGAAACAACAGCAATGGAAACAACTCGGACCCATCACTTCCGGAGCGAACACACTGTAGGATGCAAGCAAACACATCACTCTAATCTAATCACAACACAACGGGTCCTCACCCTCAGTTGACCCAGGGCTAAATCAAAGATCAATGAGACCCACATGGGTATGGGAAATTCAAGTCTCACTGCCAATTGATATGAACAGTGAAGAAACACCGATCCATGCAAAAGCTGAATCCGCAAATCACAAACATAAACAGACAAACTGTTGACCTTAGTTTTGATGATGAATGCGTTGCTGTATCGCTTGAGAAGTGTATTGCTACGCTTGAGAAATATGTTGTTATACTACAGCGAAGTTGTACTGCATTACTGTGCTACAATTACCTAAATGGAGAAATAATTAATATTTCGATTTGATTATTGCGATTTTATCATATTTATTGATAAAATATATTATTATAATCAGATGATTACGTTTAGGGTGAAGGCTATGATTGGAGATATTTGAAATTGGAATATCTAATTATAGTAACATTTCCTATCATATCTAATCTTTACGATCATTAAGGAATATTGATATTTCTATTTTGATGTTGATTATGATTAGGATAACGTTCAAACATCATTTTGGTCATGATTGGATCAGATTGTGTGCATAAGGAAAGTCGTCAATGATTTCCTTCCTTCTTTCATTGTGACCGTTGAGCATCAGGTTGATGTCCGTAACTACAGCTTGCTGAAGGCAGATATTTGGGAGATGAATCATTTGTTTCACTCCCTATTAATATCAGACGACACTCACACATTAAACAACTAATCTGTGTGGTCTGAGTGGTTGTCCAAAGCATGTGTGATCTGAGTGAAGCTTTGAGGAGCAGCGGAGAGCTGAAGGTACTAAGTGATCGCCTGGTTCTTATCTCTTGCAATCTGCGTGTGAGAGTGTCAAGGGCTGAGTGCGACCTTGATCGTCATGAGAGGAACTAAGTGTCCTCGGTGCATTCAACGAGCGGCTGGCGAATCGTCTAAGGGAAGCTAAGTGAATACATGTGCTGATTGCAGTAACCAGTTGCAGACCCATCAGCAAGAAGCCGTTCTTGTTGTGTCTTTTCGCAGGGAAGTCTCGAACCGACAGAGTTTGAGCAGTGAGACATGCACTTGCGGATGCGCGCCAGAAGTCTCGTGCCTGTAGGGTAGAACAGGAGTTGGGAACGCCGCCGGAGTGGAAAGAGGTTCTCCCGAGAACAGGGGTGCTGTGCAGAAACCTCGACCTCCTGATACAGAGGGATAATAGAGCAGGTTGCGTGGAAGGCGCCGGAGCTAAAAATTCCACCCTAGGCACTGGTGTACAGTGTAGTGAGTCACGGTTGTGGTAATCGTGCACATCCGAACTGAGTGTAGAACGGATACCGCGACTTCGCTGTGTGAGAAGTCAGGTTCAGCTGTGTGAGTAACCAATCTCTGTTCTATTTCTTTTCTATTCTAAGTGACTGGCTTTATTGTTGTCTTTTGAGTACTTACAGGCTAATCTTGAGAAGAGAGAGAAACTATGTGGAAATCATCTGCTGAGCTATTAAGTGGCTGAAGCGTTCCTCTACTGTGAAATAGAAACGGGCTGTTCTTAGAGAAGTCGTTCTTCACTGTAAGGAATCATTTGTGATGATTTATACTTTAACATAACATTATCTTTGTGCTTTGATAGACAGGCTTACGCCTAAGCGACAACGTGCTGTGTGGAAATCCTTTGAGCAATCAACTGCTAAGTGTGAGCATCATTCTGCTGGAAACGAGAAGACGTCCACTGTGTGAGGAGCTGATCGTTATCCAGGAGTGATCCCCTTTTGTAAGGGATTCTAAATCCCACTTTGTGAAAAACTGAAAGCCTAGTGCAAGGGCTCTTTGCATCCATAATATTATATAGTGGAAACACCTCTACGGTGGAAAGTGGACGTAGATCGATTAAGGCCGAACCATTATAAACTACTGTGTCCATTACGATCGCGCAAACATTCATACGGAAACCTACTCGAACAAACCGTAACGGTTGCAGCAAAGTTGATCTCATTCTGAGAAACGCTCTGCTGTAAAACAGTACCCTTCCGCTTACATTGAGAAAGGGCGAAAAAATTACAAACACTAATCCATCCCCTCTTAGTGTTCCTGAACGATCCAACACAAACAACACAGCCTACGCAACAAGCAGATTTCAATGGCCATAACAGTAATTAGATAATGCTGCAGTTTTTGAATGGATACGGCAGATGCTTTTGTTATCTTCGGAGACAACAGTGTGTCCGAAGAATAAAGAGTTCATATCAGAAAGGAATCTGTAATCTATAAAAGCATAGCAGCAGATGGATGATATTCATAAAGCAGGAGATCTGCGATGTCAATTGCCAGATGCATTGGAGTAATTATGTTGTGAAATTCTACTGCAATGTGGATTAGATCTATAGTTTGTCATATCTATGACGTGGAAAAGCCAACCCATGGATGGGCCCAACACTTCACTTAGCATCATCACCAGCTGGGTTCATAGTCATCGCTTTCTTGAACTCTGCGAAATTGACGAAGCCATCATCGTCAGAGTCGACCGATCTGATCATCTGCTCGCAGTCCTTCACAGAGCACTTCATGTTGAGCCGGTTTCCGTAGAAGCCTATGGCACATAGCTCGGATGTTGCTCGCTATCCTCCTTAGTCGGCCCAGGTGGCTGGTGGGCTCCATTTATATCGACTTTCAATTAAGCCTGTCATCGGCCGCCGTTCTAACCCAACTCCTAGGAGGACCGAGACAGCACGGATGGTAGAGCCCCAACATCTTAATGGACCCCCCCAATGTTAAAAGCCGAATTTTGGAATCCAACGTGGCCCATCTCAGGGAAAGTTTCTTTTCGGGTTGGCTAGAATTCATCTGTCCAATCAGTGAATTGTCACACGTTCCTCCATGCAAATTGTCCTAAACCCAAAGCAAATCATATAAATAAAAAAAGAAGCGGGTTTCTGTCTCAATACAATGCAAATTGCCATTTCCACATAAATTAATTTTGTTTTTTTATTTCTTAAAATGGTTTGGGGAGGAATTGACATTACAGTTGAGGGGGAGGGTTGAAAGTGACTTGAGAGGAATTTCAGAATAAGCAGACGAAAATTCCCCACACCCCACCCCCCAGATATTAATGTCATTAACTGGCCCCATTCCTTTTCTTTTATTTTTGTTTGTTAGTTTTCGTAGCCCTTCTGATGGTTTGCAATTATGACCTCATGATAATAAAAAGAATACAGAGAAACTGATAGAGAATTCCATTCTCCCCCCCCCCCCCCCTCCTCACTCCTCTTCATTTAACTACATAACAAAGAGAAAGACAGAAAAATTTGACCCAATGCCTCTGTGTGTGTCTCACAGTAATTGGGGTGGGGTGGGGTGGGTGTCTTCTCTCTGCCATCACGTAACGTGTTGTCAATTTCATTTCTCGATCGATACCTTTTGTCCTCGGAGAGACAGAGTTAGTGTGGGGAGGGGAGAGCTAGGGCACGATTTTAATGGCGTGATTGGACACATACCCAACTTACACACATTGAATTCTTTACCCCAATTCCGCTAGGGAATATAAAAGAGAGCAACAGTCCAAGGAGGGCTCATCGCCTCCCACCCCCCACGCACTGCTCTCAACATCACATCGATTTCCGTCTCAGATCCCCTGTCAACTTAACACTACTAAAACAAATCATTATCCCCAAAAGTATGATGATGTGATGGGCGTTTGGGTTTACATTATCCGCAGGCAATTCATGGCAAATTGTTCTTAAAACCCTATCTTGCTGGGACTTTCAAGATAATAATTCAGAGAGACTCCGAAACATTCCCCGGGAGAAATTTTTCGGGCATTCAGAAGATACCATCGTCATCGTCCATGTTATAATATTCCAATTAAGCGATTAGACATCAAGAGTTGCATAAATAATTGTCCGTTATCAACAAACCGGGCAACAATTCAGAGATAATGTTATAATTAGGGATCTTAATCGAGAACGTTAATAGTAAAACATTGGGTTAAGTTAATTTTTCATGGGAAGGAACTCGTAGAATTGTAGACGGAGATGATCCTCCTCCCCGACATGGCAACCACCTGCAAAGTCGACCCCCCTCTCCATTCCCTTGTCATATCCCTCATCGTAATCATCAGCCTCGCTTCTCAGGGGGAACAGCTGAAGCGTCTGGAAGTCCTGGTTGGGGAACGGCAATGGCCGGAGAGGAGCCGATGGCAAGGGCGTCGCGACCGAAAGGTCGTTGACGGTGGCCGTGGTGGGAAGTTGAGCAAGGCGGCGAGGACAAGTGGCGTTCTTGGCCAGGACGAAGGCCTCATCATCGTAGGGGATGGCCATGTTGGGATAGGGAAGGAGTAACTCCGAGGATTCATTTAATTTCATCCAAAGCGACGTTACAACCGCAGTCGAGGATGCCGATGACGTTGATGTCGTCTTCACAGCTTCTGCTGCTGCTGCTGCTGCAGACGACGAACCAGATGCTGATCCTCCACCACCACCTCCTACTACTGCTGCTGCTTCTGCTGCCATTGCTGATTTCCCTCCCCTGTCGATGTTTGACCCCTCTGCACATCCCTACGACAATAATAAATAATATCATTTGAACCTTCTATAGTAACTAGTGAATTTGACCCAATTATTAATAATAAAACCTAGAAAGACACTGAAGAACTTTTAGAGAGTACCCCCCCAAGCGGAACAGGAATAGGATAATATATAGGACTATATTGCCATTGTCTTGTCGCTATTAATTGCTTCCATTAAATACTGAACGCAGTTGAAACAAGGGCTTCTCAAAGAAGCATGAGTAATCAGATGCATTAAAAAAATCAAGGCAAAATCTCAGTAGAGAAATGAAAATACTGTTGCGGGGTCAAGAGCTAGACCCACAACGATTTAATGCATATCTAGAGGTGATTCTGATTGTTGAGCAATTGGGTTTGCATTATCATCATCCCTGGTTGAAAGCAAGAAAGGAGAAAGGAATAGAGACAGAGACTAGAGAGGAAACTTTCATGTTCCCAAGACATGCAAAAATCATTACGCAGAGAGAGAGAGAGGATCCTACAAATGCGTACATGATTTCTTCTTTTCTTTTTTAAATAATAATAATAAAAAGGAGGTCGGGATAGTCTTCCTTCTCTACGCTTCTCATGCATGGAACTCGAAAAAAGAAAAGGAACCTGCTTTTAACAGAGCGGGCACTAACCCCAAAATAATCACCATATCATGCTTGGGTTACATAAAACAACAACCCATTGCTGACCCGACCCCGACAGAAAGGAGGGACTGCAGCTTTTTACACTCTCTCGTTACCCCCCAACACGACTATACACATGCATAAATAAACACACAAACACGCACATATATATATGCATATCCACGTAGGCTTCATGTAACAAGTATTATGGTGTGAATATGATCGAATATGTGTAAAGAAAAATCTTACCCCCACCCCCTGCTTATCCCTCCACTAACATGTAAGGAAACATAGCATGTGGTTTGAAGAATAAGGGTTTAATAGTGTACCCAATTGTAGCTATTGTTGACGTTGTCATTGTTGTTGATGGTGGTGGGAATGTTGTTGTTGTTGGCTCTTTGGACATCATCATCCGACACTGTCTTACGACTCCCCCCTGTGTGTTTTTTTTTTAGCAGACAAAAGGGAAAACAAAAGGTTAACAAAAGTGAGGATGGCAGACACCCATCGAATAACCAAAGAAATAAACGGGGGGAACCCAACCTTTACGTCCAGAAGAATAAGCAAAAACCTAGGATTTATTGTTTCTTAAGGAGGACTAATCATTCGGCAATCAATATAATCCGACTGGGACAACACGGTCACAAGAAAACCTGACATCCCGATTTGATTTTACCTCGTCTTTGTTCGTGTTTTGATGTTAATATTCGCGGATCCAAAATGTTCAAATCCATTAGTGGATGTGCAACCGATGGTGACTGGTGGCTTACCGGATTCTTTGCACTCTGCGTTCCCCGACTCCCGGTGGTTGCTTAGGTACCCGTTCTCGTCCTCGGCTAGGCCGAATGACTCCATCTGGCGGCGACGTTTCTGTCGCTCCCTCGCCTTGTGGTTCTGGAACCAGTAGAACACGTTCTTCCCCTCGATCTTCCCATACCGGCGGAGCTGAGAGGTGATCTGCTGGATCTGGTCGGCTGATGGCGTCCGTGTCCCATGTCTGTACAGATCTTCTAGGGTCCGGAGCTGCTCCGGAGTAGGGTTCCACCTCGAGCTAACCACCACCTGGTGAGCCGTGTGAAACTCCCTCTTGCTTTGCTCCGCCATCGGCACTTTCAACCCCGACAATAACAACACGAAAAAAGAAACCACCATATCAAACGCCAGAGTTACAGAGCACATCACACGGGAAAATCAAGTATCTCGAAACCCAAGTCGCTGCTCATGGCGGGATACCTAGGTGGTGATGATTCAACGGGAAGAAGCCATGACCGGGATCTTGGATGCCGAGGCCGTGACTGTGGTTAAGACGACCATGATGATGCGTATGATTGTGGTGGCCGTCATGGTCGGGGGAATTAGGACCAGGATTTGGAGGAGGAGGTCGTGGGATGAGAGGTCTAAACTTCCTGCCACTATTGAATGAATCGTTGTTAGTTGGCAAGCAAATCTTGCCATCATCATTACAGCCCATCATCCACATTATTACAACTCCTGTGAAATCAAGGGGGGGAGGAGAGGAGAGCGGAGAAGGGAAGATAATTTTGATTTGGGGCCGGGGCTTTCCTTTGGGGTGTATATATAAAGAGGGAGTTGGGAAAGATTGAGTTGAGTTCATGGTTTAGCCTTTCATATCCCCCCACGCCTAGTTGGAGAAAAAGAAACACAGTACATGGGAAATTGGGTCTTCGTTTTCCATTATTCGTTTCTTGGGGAGAGAATTTTGTAAGGGGTTGATTTGATTGTGGGTCGTGTTTAGTTTTGTATTTTATTTTATTATTATTTCATGTTCTTGTTTTTCGAGTAGTGGGTGTTTGATAAATTCTGGGGAGGTGATTTTATTCTGGAACATATGTTATGTGCTAATGTTAAATGTCTTGGACACATGTTTTGCGTGAGAGGAATACCATCCCATCCTTGAATTATTTGAAAAGAACCGCACAATTTCCGGCGCATGCCCGATGATTGATTGACCTTTGGTTTCTATCGTCTCGTGATACGTGAACAAGAAAGGAAGCCCGGTACTATGATGGCCTCGTAACCAAAGCATGAAGGCGAGGAAGGTTTTGAGAGTCATGGTGTAACGATCCAATAGTTAAAAGCTCCCTTCAAAATTTCAGATAACACCCTTCTTCTTCCACGAGACATTACCATAACCTTACATCCTGTTTATATACTTCAACGAACTGATGATTTGTCTCAAATTCATGATTAATACACGACGAGCTACGATACACGAGGTTGCGGTGAATCCTGTACGGTGAAAGTGTGCGCTGCATTAGGGTGCAACGTTATATGTGAATTGTCTCCGAGTACATGATTCGCGAATTATCACCGTAAATATCATCACACATAATGTATTACGTGGAGAGGTGTTGTGACCGAATATTTACAGGCAGTTTTGTAGCCCTAATGCATGCTATAATTACATCACAAGA
Organism: Melastoma candidum; assembly: GCA_023653495.1. Lineage (NCBI taxonomy): Eukaryota > Viridiplantae > Streptophyta > Magnoliopsida > Myrtales > Melastomataceae > Melastoma > Melastoma candidum. The sequence continues at coordinate 3,879,819 of CM042891.1, read as the reverse complement.
TAACAACAACCGAATATTTGTTGTCAAAGCAATCTTGACGACTCTCCTTGAACAAAATACGCGGTGGGGGTGGGGGTGGGGGTGGGCGGGACATCGACGCGAAAAGGGGAGGACAAGAGAAGAAGGAAAGTAAGGGGAAAGGGAAGAAGGCGTGGAATTCTGGGGAGTAAAAAACAAAGGTAAGGAGGGGGGAAAAAAGGAAAATCATCGGGAGGAGTGCGCCAAAAACGACAGGACGATGATGGGATGATGAGACAGATACATACAACAAAGAGAGGAGGAAAGTAGTGTCATTGAATGAATTGAATGTGGCCCTTTCTCTCCCGGTCACTCCCCCACACACAATCTTCTTACAAAACTATACTTCTCTAGTCCCTCCCTTCTCTTCTCTTATCTTCTCTTCTTTATTACAAAACCCTCGTCCCGTCTCGTGTCTTTCACCATCATTCTCAATCCGAACTGCCTATCGCCCTTCTCCTCCCTCCCTAACAAACTCGGTGTACGATGTAATTCCCGGTTCGCAACAGTGTTCCTGAGAAACCATGAATGCTCACTCAACCATCTCGTCCCTAGCACTATCCAATCCCCCATATGGTGTAAACCAACCAATGAATAATTAATCAGGGCCACGAGTGTGTTAAGCTGGTCAATTTTGTTGCAGGCCTCCACCTGATGCGCTGAATTCCTTTTTGGAATATTTCCCAACTCCTCCTTCGTCGGTCCAAAATTTGTATTCTCCTTTTCCTTTCCCTTCTCTGAACCTGTCGACATTCAATTCCCATATCCTGTCACTATCTCATCACTCTCTCTCTCTTTCTGATGCCAGAGTCATTACTGTTAATGTCAAGGGTGTCGCTGTGGGGAAAATAATGTTACAACACCAAGTGTTCGGGTTCGTGTTCGCGTTCGCGTTGACGTGATTTAAGGAACGAATTATGTATCATCACACCGATATAAAGAGGAAGAAGAAATAAACAAAAAGTTAAAACCCTAATCAAACGTGTTATTACCTCATGTTGTTGTGAGGAGGTAGGAGGATTGTCCAAATCTAATGGGCAAAGAAATCCTGTCCCCCACCCCCCCACAATTCCCATTCTGATGCTAAGAAATTCTCCAAGTAAGACAGAATTTCCCCCCGTCACTGTAAATTCTATCTTTGTCTAATTTGCCTCTGGACGTGTTTGTTTGTCTCTGCGAGTGTATGTGGGTGGGGGAGGATTTTGTCCCCATCCTCACGTTTTTTGGATTTTGCAGATCGAGTCGTCTATTATATGCAATTCTTGTTTTACACTGAAGAGAAAAATAAAATATTCATTTTCAATGGGTAAGTTATGGGACCGTGTGAATATTAATTTTTTTTTTCCCTTTGGCATTCAATGGCGAACGATCGTGATCCCACCCAAATTTAACTATTATCTATCTTGACATTAAAAAATTGAGTGATTTTCTTTTTGTTTAATATATTATTATTTTTTGATGTAGATGAATAATTAATTTAGATGAGGGTTTCGGAAAGATGTACGTCAGGATGCATCCAAAATCCCGAAAGTAAAAATTTCCCAAATTCCCCTCGGTTCATGTGACGGGGGACCATCTCATTTATTCAATCCTGTGAATTACTTTCTAGCTTTAATTTTTATTGACCCCTCATTAAAACTACAATGCGATGAAGTGGCCGTTTGTTTGTTCTTTTTTTTTTCCTTCTTTTATCGAGTTATATAAGTTTCAGAAGATTCTTTTAACGATTTTATTCTTATAAAGTCGGAAAAACTAAAGCGTGTACGAGAATTGCTGCTTACTTGCATGAGAAGGGTGTCAATGCTCTCATAAGAAGTTTCTGGATACGGGATCCGGACCCAGTGACATGAGCACTCATGTGAGGCGATATCATGTAATCACACGCACAATCATATCGAAAGCATATAGATCAAATGGACCATGGAAGTGGTGATGAGGAAAAATACACTTGAACCCATGACCCGTCATAAGTAAATAAAAATATTTGGGAAGGCTCACACTTTTCACTCATGTAACTTAGGCACGTCGAGATTATCCAAAATCGAATAATTGTGGCCGCACTAGTGCAGCATTTCCACCGTGTGCCTTAACCATCTTCAAAGACTCCTTTCAATGGCTGCTGCAATCAATGTCAAATCTGACTGTTGCGTAGCAATAATGGCCACGCGCAAATGCCAGCCCATACATTGAGATAATCTAAGGTCCCAATTGTGGGAAGAGAAATCAAGATGGGATATGGGCTTACGAGGTCAACAAAGCCCAAAGAAGAGGATAATTGGGCCCAAAAATGTTCCGACCCAAGAAGGTTAAGCCCAAAGTAACAAGAAAATCAATTTAGTGCGGATAGTAGGCTCAGACAAAGAATAGAATGCAGTCTAGTAAAAAGAAAAATTACAAATGAGATGACCCGAAAAATAGCTAATTTAATGTGGCTATATCACTGTAAAATTTGCGGTCTAACGGGCTTGGTGGACTGTGAATGACATTTGAGCTTCTAAACTCATTCCGTCACACGGCCCAGATGTCAATCTTGCGAGGCCCATAACTTAGCCCACAAAAATCAAAATGAAGTGAAACCAACCATAGCTCGACTAATGCCTTAATGAAATGGACTAATCTTCTATAAAGATAAAAAAAAAAAAAATGAGGATTTTTTATGAGCATGCAAGTAAAAAGTTAGGCATTAGCAACAAACCGCTTCAAACAGGAGTGAAAGAAACATGGTCGAGATTCCAAAAAATCATAAGTTGCTAATTAAGTTGCATATTCAGTATTTTCAAGCTCTCCTCGTGGTATTGATGCACATTCAAGGAAGGATGAAGAATCTGAACACATGCTGCTTGGCTTCATAATATGCAAGAGAGGAAACAAATCTACCATTAACACGTATTGATATAAAAACTGACTTGGATAAACATAAAATCTCATCAAATGAGAATTACTTTGGTCTGTCCGAAGCCACACGCAAGTACCAAAACCAGACCGATTCAGATTCGACGAAGCAAGTATAATATCTTCACATGACGAAGACATGTATCAACACTCACGAGTATGTTAAACCATGCTCTCAAAAGAACCTTCAATTCTAAAGTGAATTGAGATAAATCACCGTCCAGTTGCAGCTGGTTAGGCAAGCTTATGTGTACCAAGGGGCAATAAGGAGCGCCAGGGAGGGGATCGTGTCGAGAAGGCAGGGGGTGTCAGCCCCTGTTTCAATCATCTAACACCTTCCTCGAGCTCACCTCTCATATGAAATATAGTTATTTTTTTTTTATTGTAAACTTTAAGTATGGGAACATAAAATGTGCGAGAGACAATTGCACAAGTCGTGGACGGGGTGGGATCGATTGTTTTTTTTTTCCTAGTATTACATTAATGAAAGCAAAAACGACCCTACTTTTGTTACGTTTTGTCCTAAATCCCGCGTGCAATGAGAGGCCGACTCTTAGCCTTCATGGGTGGTCACATAAGTTCTCCTTGAGGACTTAGGTTGCACTCGGGGAAGCGAGCCCGTTATGCTGACCCTCGCTCCTTTCCGCACGAAGGAGCTGTTGTCGATCTCCTACCTATTTGCAGGGTATTCTGCTGCACAAAAGTTCTTGGCGACACCAAACAACACAATATATAAACCATCTGTAACAACACAAGGTGTAACAAATAAAAAGACTGTCATAAGGCATGTACTACCTCCACCACTTCGTCATCTTCAGACACAGATGCATCCCATTTTCCTGGAACAATCTTTCGGGCCAATTTGTCAGAAAGTAGAAACCGATACACCTCTAAGGTCGAAAACTGACAATCAGATACAAATAAAAGCCCAAAAAAATGGAAGGTGATCAGATAGAACCAAAAGAACAAAAAGAACCTGATGAATCTACCAGCTTTTCACTGTCCACCATTAATATCGACACCTTCTAGTAATCGGACCGCTTAATCTCTTTCTTACTGAATGGATTGACTTCCATGACTTCATAAGGAACATCACAGTGTTCCAGGAATGCTGAGATGTGAGCCAAAAGAGAAGGTCTAGAAATGGATGTCGAATTAAGAATCCCCACAGCCTGCAAGATATCACCGTTCCCCATTTGCTCCCTCAAAGTAAGTCCTCGGCTTCTCTGCAATGAAACCAAAAGGCGGCACACGCCGGACCATCAACTAAGACTAAGGCTTTCACCACATCAAAACCTCGAGTTGAAACTGGCATAGACTGGAGACTGATGATGAGTGAAAAATGACACGCTGGCCGCAGCAGCAAACGAGGTGGCAATTCCAATGGACCTAGATCGCAAGTAAGAGCATGAACAGGAGGTCGTGGGCCACCGACAAGGGCGAAGGTGGTGACAAGCGCTGACAGGAGGAGGGATGATTATAGTTGGGGGTTGGGGGAGAGGGCAAGTTGTACGAAGGAGGAATAAAGAGGGAAAACCCTCCTCCTCATGTAATGAGAAATGTCTTCATTCCATTTCTTGAAAGCATCCATCACTTGTTTGTCAAGAAATTTGATCAAAAGTACTGTTGAAATCATCAAGTGTTGCTCAACCAAGTCATAAAAGAAATGCTTCGTCATAACCCTAAACTAATGGGAAGTACCCTGCAAAAAGAAAGAATTCCCAGTTTCCTCAGTTCATTTGCTGGCATAAGCATATCAAGAAAGGATAACTCAGCGGATGAGTGGACCAGGTCCTGAATGGTGAGATGTCCTGCTTCATCTGGTGGTCAAATGGATCTTCCACCTCTGGTTCCCTTTCTGATGGAGGAGGATGACGTCCTCCATGTGAGACGGAGAGGAATGCCAAAGCAAAATGAACTAATCTACTCCACACTGATGCAGTCGAGTGATTGTCGGAGGAGAAATCACAGGAACATAAGACCCAGATACGACGTGCTATCTTGATCGGCTCTTCTGCTTGAGTCTCTTAAAAGCCATGAAAGTAACTGCCGCCGACAAAGAATACCTGCCCAAGTGACATGAGTTTGTTGTTAGAAGTCTGCGGCCAACTGAAATTAACTGCAATATCCTCCTACAGACATTCTACCAACCGACTTCAACAAAGTCATCGAGCTGCGCCAATGACTTGTAACAGACAACTACAGAGCATAGACAATATCACTGACCTGGGCCACATATTCCTAAGCTTTTTTGGCAATTGTCCAGCCAACTGATTTGGCCAGAATAGACTTTCCATTGCTCATCAGAAACTAACGAGAATTGTAAAACTACCACCTCCCTTCGCGCTTGAAAGTAACTATTTCAGGTAGTGAAATCTAGCGGGAGAAACAGAATGCTCAGAAAGGGTATTGCAATTTTGCCCATTTCTGATTATGTGCTCTAAGCAACAAAAATATCGTAGTATGAAGAATCAAACAGTGGGATTAGGGTTTCTATAAAGACAACATACAAAGTTGTCAAATGATATACTTTAAATGAATCCAAAGGACATGATCATGGCAAGAATAGAGAGAATTCACGCACAAGTGGCCGTAATTTGTTAAGTAGAGAAAGCACATCACTAAAACCTGCAGAGCCAATCAATACGAAGAAAACACTAAAATTTTCAAGCAGCTAGGAAGCATACCAAGTCATTGTGTAATTTAGGTGGTCCTGAGGCATGACTGAACTGCGGATTAGAGTATTGATATCCTTCGGTATGGGGTATGGACAACTGGGATTTACATCCTCATTTACATCTTCTATATAAACTGTGTCAGCTGGAAGTCCTACAGCACGTGCAATTGCGGGGACATCGACATAAAACCACTGAGAGGTGCTCGGGTCATTGGCAGGAACAAACATACTCGGCTTCTCATTTCCACGAACTACTCCTATAACCTCCACAGGGGTAACTTCACTAGCATTATCCTGTAAAAAAAGGAATCGTAGATGAGTCTCTTGAAAGGCGTGTCCGGTGAAATCAATATGCAAAATCAGATGTAAAACTACATCTTCAGTTTTCGGTTTCTTCTGCCAGAATCTCCACCAGGAGTGCCCTTCGCTCTTTTGCGAGTCTGTTTTTGAAAGATCAGCTGGTTCTACAATATTTCGGCTTGCTTCCAGTAACTTATCCCTCCAACTTCGAGGAACCCATCCTCTGTTCACAAGGACTGGAGACTTCAAACTGTTTCAAACACATGCAAGCAACTCTCCCTCAATGTAGAGTGAATCAATCAAATAAAGTATGTAATTATACATGAAAACAAAAAGAAACTAAAGGAAAATTACTAACTAGTAGCAAAATGAATTAAGAATCAGATTGTATTATCACGGAAGGTCTTGTGCAAAGCATAGGGTCCGATGAAAGTGAACGATCCACTAGATAACTGTATATCTTTAAGCACAAAGGGAACATTATGACCTCTCGGGGTTGTCTTGGAGTGGCATGAGAGGAGTGATGAGATAGTAGCCATTCTCTGTGACACCTGAAATGCTTCGTGATCGTGGACCGATGAATATCGATCTCTTCTCATCAAAAACACCGGTACAAGAAACTCTTCTGAACTCCAAATTATTCAGGTCTTCACTAGTGGGGGATACCTTCCCAAGCTTTAGAGGTTCCATACCCAACCTCTCTTGACGATACTCCAACATTTTAATCTGCAAAACGAAGCAAGGCACTCAAAATGGAACTACTGATGTGATCATCGATTCCGATTCATCCAGCTAGTCACCACAGAAATATAGCACCAACAATCATGGAAGTAATGTCAACAAAACACACCACTAGCAGAATACTTTTCAAAGTTCATGTCTAGCTCAGTGGGGAGGATTTGGCATGAATATACACAATTCACTCCCACGACTCTTCCCGCCTTTCTTTATCCTTACAGGCAATAGGGCTATAACCAATCCCTGGGCCGCTGAAATTCATCATTTGAGAAAAAAAAAAAAACGCCGGGTTCGATCACAAGGAGTCAAAATTTTTCCAACGAAAGCCTAACAAATCACAGCAACACCAAAATCGAATCCCAGACCACGTTGCTCACGGCCAAGTCCATATCCAGTAATCAACGAACGAAAAGCGGGGAATCGGTCACCTTGTCTTGTCTCCTGAAGATCTGCCAGGTTCCAAGCCCGAAAGTAATAGCTCCGGGAACAAAAAGCAGCAACCTTGACCACCTCCCCCCATCCCTTTCACCTACACCTCGCCACCCACAACCCCTCAGGACCCAATGACCAAAAAGCCTCATCCGGGAAAATTTACAAACAAGCGATAAAACAAAAGATACGGCGATCACCTTGGCCGGGGGAATGAACGGGGGCAGCGGACTCTGAGAGGGAGGAGAAGGACTGAATAGGGATCAAGTAGCCACAGCGGGGATTGCGACGGGCTACGGATCGGGAAATGGAGGAGCGGATCAAAGCCGCCGCCATCGTGCGGATTCCGGGGACATCAGCACGGAGCAGAGTCCCCCGACATGGTACGAGGAAGAAGAGAGGGGGGGAAGGGTTTTGCGGTTGGGTTTAATCTAAAAAATTATGTCCGAATAATTAATATAATTGCGTCTTCTGAGTCTTTTCATTATACTTTTCCGAGAATTACTGATAGAATGTGAAAAATAATAGTCGATGTGTTACAGCAAACGGGAGGTGTGGATAATGACAAACGAACTGAACTTTAGAAAAGGAAAAGAACGCATAAAAATTGACCATATCTAACCGATAATGTTGTTATTAGGACAAAGATAAACAATGAAATGAAGTAGTAGTAGTCGCATCGACAGGTCCCCGATCCTAGAAGAGTGACACAGTCAACGCCAGGGCGATGATAAACGTTCCAACTCGAGGAGCCAACTCAGAGATGCCGCTCGAAGTGCTGCTTCCTGCCGTCGCTGGGGGAGTTGTGGATGCTGAACACAAACAAAACCAATCAGTGAAGCAAGCATGTTTTTCGAATATCTTATCAGTTGAGCTTTTCTTAAATAGCCCAAACATCCTCGGATGTGTTGGTTGAGTTGTGATCTTTCGTAATCCTATGGAAAGGACTCCAGTTTCTGTGCACGAGTCAAGAAAAGAGAGGATCACCTTTCGGGGGAGAGGGGGGAGATGGGATCGCCGGAGAGTTTGAAGGAGCTGCGACTGCAATATCGAATCAAAACCATGGTGACAAATTTCCTCTGGCAAGATAAATTAGTGGAAAATAATAATAATAAAAAAAGGAATAAGCTTGAAGAGAGCATAGATCGTGATTTACTAGCCTTTCTTGCAAACAGACATGTCGGCATGCGCCCCGCAAGATGCGGCTAGGGCCAGCGCGTCATCCAGCGTGACATTGAACGACTTCATGAGGTCCTGGTTCTGGAAGACGCGGCACAGGCACTGAGGCTCGTTGGCCACAGCCTGCTTCAAGGGTATGCAGCACGTCGCAGGAGGATTCGATCCCTTCAGGTATGGCTTGCATGGCATAAGCTGCTGGACGCAGTGGAGAGAGTCCCCGCCGCTGCTCCCACCGCTCCCTGGCTGTTCATCGTCTTGGACGACGAAGAGCTTCCGAGAAAGGGTCGAGGAGAAGAGAAAAGAAGAAGAAAAGACAAGGAAGAAGAGGAGGGAGATTGTGGTCTTGGATCCCATAGCGGTTTCTTCTCACTTCTCTTTTGGTTTCCAAGGAGGAAGAAAAGCCGCAAATAAAATTGATGGATTGATGGGATTGAAGTTGGTGTGTAGTTTTTAATTTAAAAAATGAGGATCAATGAGTCGCGAAAACCGATCAGATTTTCATGGGGTGATCATTCTGTTGCTAGAGATTTAAAAAATTTTAAAAAAAAAATTGAAAAAATATCTCCCCACTTTTTATGTTAGAAAGAAATCCAAGGAGACAGCGAAGGGTGCAAACTCAAAGTCATCTTATAAGTCAAAGAGTTACTCTTTTTAGGTGCAGTTGATTTTAGAGTACGTTTACTCCAGGTAATTTGGTATCGTTGATCAAGAGAAATCTAATTTGTCTCGGTAAAAATCTTATGATCGACAAGCAAAATCTAATTTAATGTAGCTATGGAGAAAATCTAAATCTGGTTGGAAGATTCTTAATGGAAAAAATCTAACTTCGAAGGATTCTCCCTCAAGAAAATCTACCTTATTCTCCCTATTAATAGAGAAAATCTACTCCTCGATCGAGCCAGTTCCATGATGTCTTCGATGTTATTATTTGTCGTATTTCTTTGATTATAGCTTCGAGTTTGATGTAGGTATGGTTGGTTTTATATGTTTGCTTATCTTTTAGCATTTAATGAATAAGTGAGATTCAATGGAAGACATTAGGTTGATTCTTTCAATTGCAGGCTATTTACTCGGCAGTGCGGAATCCAATTTAATGAAAGCAAGAGCAACTCCTAGTAAAATACATTTCTCATGATCTAAGGTATGGGATCATGTCGACGACCATAAACAAGACGCTCCTCCAATCTGAACAATGAGCGGATTCGGTGATCTATGCGGTTTGTGACTTATAGGTCACAATTCATCGAACCTTCTAGCAATTGGCCTTGATTGATCTATCGACACGAGTTTCCTTGGCCAAGCGTAGAAACAGAGTCGCCAGGCCGGATATGGCGAATGACCCGAATGTTCACTGCTCACAAGGAACAAGAAAGTAAGGAGTAGTTACAACACCAACATCAGAAGAATAGCAAGTGCCTGGAGACGAGATCATGCGGGATATTGGCACGGCTCAACCAAACACGAGAAATCAAGTTTCGCTTTTACTTGGTTCCACGGTCAGATTGAACCGCACCAAAACCCCGCAAGGTAGCAATCATATTCCATTTAAAAGCCTGAGATGCATAAAGACAACTAGAACAAGCAAAATTATGCACTTTTTGTTCGTTTAAGCAAAATCTGCTGAATAATCTCTAGCCGGAGAAGGCTTCGAACGAAGGGCCCGCCAGCATCGGCAACTTCGTGGTAGCCCATCTCAGGAGGCCATGACCCGTGCGTCTAGTAAATATCGGAAAATGGAAAGGAACAAACATTTTGGTGGGACAGATTCGTGTCCCTTTAGCTCGAGTTACCTACAGAACCTTGTCGACTTGAAACCATCTGTTAAGGACAACACAACAAGCATTCCACATGAATCCCCCTATCCCAAACTTTGTTACGAAGCGTATCTACCCCAATCCGAACACAGAGAAAGAAGATTGTGAAAATGAAACCCAAAACTTAGCCTAAAAGGGAAGATAGAAAGGGAAAAGTTGATGTTGAGGTGGTTCCTGAACTGAGACCTTTTTATAAAGGGAGTTTGAACGCCGAGGAAAAGCGAGGATGATCGATGCGCGGTTACTGCTAGGCTGATGAACAATATTCATTTGGATTCGTCTGAGGGAGGATAGTGTTTCGAAATAATCGACACTGCCAGCTAGTTTCCCTCAGGATACCACCACTTCTCTAGGACTATCCTTCTTCGCGAAATTGGACTAAACCCTTTTTTTTTTTTTTTTGTGCCTGACGTAGTCCTTATTTGTCAAGTAACTCATGTATGCATCATTTATTTCACGTTGCGTGAGATAAAATACACTTTCAGGTTAAGAAAGTATATCATTTCGGCTGCGAGTTTTTTCGAGAACGGAATTGTCAATGATGAGAAGTAGGGGAGACCGATTTCGCCGAACATAACATTGATCCTCTACTTGACAAACTTTGTGTCGGAGTTTCCATTACGGTATTTGTATCGGTCATCAATTTCGATACGATGAAACATGGAATTTGCTGAAACCTAATCGTTTCTTCTCGATTTGGATTGTTTGTAAATTGCTTCGATCATAGGAATAACCTCTTACTCGTACGTCATATCCAATATGGCCTCGATTACTTCACATGGAAACATATTTTCTTTCAATCCCCATTAAAAATGTTGTAAACAAAGTTAAGGAGCCCCTAGGTGCAAATTGCTGGATTTTGTCGGCATAGACGAGTGAAAAGGAATCTCCTCAGCCAAGCAGGTATGGCCGCGTAATGTTTCTCGCAAGTCGACCGATGAAGAATTTGTAACCCTTCAAAAAAAGCTAGGGTTGTTTGTCCTTGTTGAATACGTCGGGAGATAACAACTCATCCTGTTTTTGGAGTCATCCACGACTCGATGCGAGACAGGGCTGATGCAACGGTGTTATCAGCATCCGCGTGCCGAGAAAATCCAAAAATCTCCGTGTCAGGGGAGGTCTTCAATCGTGTGCGTTCACGCCAAGCTGGATTTTGGCATACAATTATAGGTAGGCACCAAAAGGCGACGGAGGACGGTGGATACGAAACGTCAAAACACAATGAAACCGCTAGTGGAACTATAAACTGCATAGACCATGAGTCCAAACAGAAAAGGCTGAAAAGCATTAGCAGAAACGATAAAGGTAAAGGAACTCCAGACGAAAGTTTCTAGAGGGTTTATTCTGAGATAATCGACAACAAAACAAAGGTTGGTGTCGTTAGTTCTGACTTCATGTCTTGAATTTGATCCTCACCCAGGAAAGCCCTCATCAATCCAGCGGGGTCGTGCCGAAGAACAAGGCCACAATTCCCCTTCCCCATCGGTGTGTTTTCATTAATGTCTTATTAGATGAAGGATGGATAATTACCTCAAACTTCTCCTTGCTCTATCGGCTGATGGTTTAAGTTATTAATCATCCGCATTGTTACTTAAAATCCCATAAACATAGTATCGAGTTTGCAATTACTTGAAGAAAAAGAACTATTTAGCTTGATTTGTTTGTTTTATGTTGAAGGAAATCTATGAACACCAAAAACAAAAAAAAAAACATGGCCATCCGTGGGGGAAAGAGAGGTCCTAACCTAAGAAGGTAAACCCGAGTTAGTATTTCTCGCTAGTCTGACATATGAAAACGGGCAACCCCGTCGAGAAGATGACACAGCTGGGGTTCCTCATCTTGTTCATTTCGTCGAGTACAACAACGACTCCACCACCGGAGCTCGGCACTTGGAGCTGTGTTTGTTCTTTTATTTTCTAGTCAGCATTAGAGTTGATGTATGAAAAGAGACAAGGGATTGAACTTGGTAAAGTCAGTACAATCCTTAGGTTGTTCTGGTTGCCATCCAAATCGTTAAACTCGGCAAAAAAAAGTCTGAAAGCCTTCACGATTCCAGGATAAGGGAATTGACGAATGTTTCTTTCTTTCTTTCTTTCGTTTTTTTTTTTAATAGTGGTGTCCGGATGAGTTTGGCTCGTAACTCTACTAAATCCACCGGGTCTCGACAATAATAGCCAACAAACCCCAAGGCAGAGCAGGGGAGTTGAATATGTCATCTCTGGAGCAATGTCTCCAACCCCAGTCACCGGCCACGTGGTTTGTACCCTTTTCATTCCCCACCATAATTTTAGGCAAATTATCAGAACTCAATTATTGGTCATTTATTTTATTTTTATATTAACTTATATTGTTGGACAGAGTCTAATGGACCAGGAGGTAACTGGAGAAGTAAACGAGAGCTACGGGGCCTAAATTGACGGGAAGTGTTGGACTAAAGGTATCGGGCCGTGTTGTCTGTGCTGGGCTGGAGATGTTGAGCAGAAGGGCTGCAGGGCTGTTAGAAAATGATGTGAAGGAAGCCCAAACCCAACTTGAAGTCTGTTGCGAAAGAAGTTAAGAAAGTGCAGCAGGGGAGGCGTTGTGGTGCGGCGTTGTGTTGCTGTTTCTTTTGGAGCACGAGGCTGTTAGCCAGCTCCCCAAGATATTCCTTTTTTTGTTATTAGAACTTATCCATCTGATGTAAGGTTAGCTGTATATAAGGCACTGATGTAAGAATACTGAAAAGCTGTCTCCTCCTCCTCCTCCTCCTCCTCCTCCTCCTCCTCCTCCTCCTCCTCCTCCTCCTCCTCCTCCTCCTCCTCCTCCTCCTCCTCCTCCTCCTCCTCCTCCTCCTCCTCCTCCGGACAAATCCGTCGCTGTCTGGGAAAGTCATCAACCTTCGTATGCAGATGCAACAGGTCCGAAAAGACGGAAAGATAATGCAATAGTACCTTAACACGGTGAAGATGTATTCTGATCAATTAAGTGCCATTGGGGAAACAGTGCGGTACAAAGACTATATTTGGTATTTATTTGAAGGACTCCCTACTGAATACGACCCTGTCGTTACGGCCGTTTACAGTCGCTCAGATCAGCCATCTGTCGAAGAAGTGCACCAACTGCTGTTAAACTTTGATATTCGACTGGAAAAGCGGCAGGTTTCGGCATCTGTCTTGCCTCGGGTTCATTTCTCGCCTCTTACTTCTGGTGCAGGTACAACTCAGCCTCGGAAGTTCTCTGTCACCCCTCATAACCCAAGACAGCTCTCACACAATTTCTATATTGCTCCTTCTCGACCTGCTTTTGCTTACTCCCCCCCTAGACAACAATCAAAAACATTTAACTCAGGTCATATTCTTTCCTACCCATCTTCTCTCTCTCAGCCTGGAGTACTTGGTAGACCTCCTCCAAGACAGTTCTCTCAGCCATCACAGTGGGCTAATAGACCAAGTTTTCGACCCAAACCAAAGTGCGAAATCTGTTTTAAACTAGGCCATACAGTAGGGGTGAGCATTCGGTATTCCAAATACCAACCGAACCGAATATCGAACTTCCAAATACCGAAGTTTTAAAATTTTATCCTCCAAATACCGAACCGAACTCCAAACTTCCAAATACCGAAATACCAAAATTTATTTCGGTATTTGGATCTTCCAAAGTTTTATTGGCAAACCACCAAAAAACAAAAATGGCTCCCCGTCGTCACCCGCAAATTGGGTCGATTATCAAAACCAAAAAGAACGATGGGAACCCTCTTCGCCCCGTGTAAAAGCATCAAGCAAGCGGTTACCAACTGGATTCGACGGCGGCGGAGATTCAGAGTCGGGGGCTGGCGAAGGTCACGTCACTTGGGTCGAGCCGGGTGGAAAGCTGACGAGCCATGAAAAGGGAGGACAGAGACGACGACCTACGTGTGAGATGAGGTGGAAATCGACCTGACGAGGAAAGACGATGACCTGCGTGTGGCACGAAGAGCGGAGGAAAGCAGCCCTAGGGTTCCTGGCGAATGGGATGGACCGGGCTCCAAAGTTTTGGAATTCCGGGCTGTAGAAGGAAAGCAAATGGGCCAATATTTCAAATAAGACTTAAGCCCAAAACATTTCGGTAGTACCGAAAATACCGAATTTTTTTATAGACATACCGAATACCGAACCGAAAACCGAATTTAATTGAAATATAAAACCAAACCGAATACCAAACACCGAATACCGAATTCCAAATACCGAAATATTAAAAATTCGGTTCGGTATTTGGAATTCCAAAGTTTTTGCTCACCCCTACCATACAGCTCAAACGTGCTATTTCGCATGTCTCCCTCCATTCCTCCGCAGACACATTACACCCATGTTCAGTACCCTTTCTATGATCCCGAAATGCCACCTTATTCTTCTTCTGATATACAGCACATCCCACCTGATAAACAGCACACTCTGCAAAAGCCTTTACAAAGCCATGATCTCTCTCATTCCTCAGAATGGCTAATGGACTCGGGAGCCACCCACCATGTTACACCCGATCTTAATGACCTCACCCCATCATCTGCTTATAAAGGTAAGTCCTCTGTAATGGTTGGCAATGGACATCAGTTACGAATTGCTCATGTTGGACAGACTATTTTGGGGTCTAAAACTAAGCCTATTGTTCTGAACCAGGTCCTTCATACACCAAATCTTTCTCAGCATCTTGTGAGTGTGTCTAAGATGTGTCATGATAACAATGTTGTCATTGAATTCCACTCTGATTGTTTTTGTGTTAAGGACAAGGAGACAAATCAGACCATTCTCCAGGGTCCAGCAAGTCAGGGCCTATACAGACTGCCTCCTCTTACACAAATCCATCCTAAAAGCCCTGGTTCACCAACAGCTCTTCTTACCACACACAATGGCGCTGATCCTTACACATGGCACTACAGATTGGGTCATTCAAACTAGGACACTCTTCACAGAATCCTACCTTTTAGTATTTCTACCACATCCTCTGTTTCAGACCAATGTCTTTCATGTGTGCTGAGTAAACATCACAAGTCTTCTTTTCCTTTGTCTAGCTATCATGCTACAGAACCATTCCAGTTACTCCACACAGACATTTGGGGTCCGTCTCCTGTAAAGTCGGTAACAGGTTCTAGGTATTTTATTTTGTTTGTTGATGATGCAACTCGTTTCACCTGGATATACTTCTTAAATACTAAATTTCAAGCAATGTCAGCTTTCCTACAGTTTATCACCTCATACAAACACAGTTTCAAAGATCCATACAAAAGGTTCACTCAAATTGGGGAGGAGAGTTTCGACCTCTTCATAATATCTTGAACAATGCGGAATAGTTCATCAAATGTCTTGTCCTTACATTCCCCAATAGAATGGGAAAGTTGAAAGGAAAAATCGTCAAATTGTTGAGGTTGGTCTATCCCTCCTTTATCACTCTAAAGTCCTTTCCACTTTCTAGCCTTATGCATTCAGTGAGTCAGTCAATCTCATTAACATTCTTCCCACGAAACCATTACATAACAAGACTCCATGTGAGGCCCTCTATAACGCTGTACCAGACTACTCCTTATTAAGAGTATTTGGGTGCCAATGGTTTCCTCTGCTTCGACCATATAATACACATAAACTAGAACCACGTTCTACACCTTGTGTCTACTTAGGCAAGAGTTCATTCCATAAAGGATATATATATGTTTTGACAGATCCACTGCACGAAGCTATGTTTCTCGTGATGTTCGTTTCCTTGAAGCTATTTTGCCTTTCAAAGATGATCTTCCTTCCCCTGCAATAGTGAATTCCTCACCTCCTGTACTTATTCTCAATCCAGTACTACCGCCTCTGTCTGCTTCACTGTCTAGTCCTAGGTGTTCTTATCAGATGGATGGTTCTTTTTCACAACAAACTGACTCTCATATTGTCTCTCCAACTGAGCAAATGTTAGATGTGAACCAGATAAGTCCAACCAGGACAGAGGAAAATTCATCAGTGCAGATTCCACCAGCCACCAACACTCATTCCATGCAAACCAGATCCAAGTCAGGTATCTTTAAGCCCAAAGTCCTTCATGCTACTGTTTCCTTTCCCCCACCTTCTGTGCCTTCCCTACCAACAGAGCTAGTATCTGTGGCTGACGCTTTATCAGTATCAATCTGGAAGGAGGCTATAGATAATGAGCTCGCAGCATTACAGAGGAATGAAACCTGGGTTCTTGTGCCATTCACTATAGAGCAGAAAGTCATTGGATGCAAGTGGGTGTTCAAGGTAAAATTAAAATCCAATGGAGACCTTGAGAGATGCAAGGCCAGATTAGTAGCCAAGGGTTTTCATCAGACTGAAGGGCTGGATTACACAGAAACCTTCAGTCCAGTCATCAAGCACCAAACAATTAAGGTAGTTTTATCTCTGGTAATGACTTATGGCTGGAAACTGACACAATTGGATGTGCACAACGCTTTTCTTCATGGAGATCTCCAGGAGACGGTCTACATGGAGCAACCGCTGGATGTGTGCACCCTGAATTCCCATCTTTTATTTGTAAACTTCAGAAAGCCCTTTATGGTCTCAAACAGAGTCCACGAGCTTGGTATATGAAGTTAAGTGGCTATTTGCTAGATTGGGGTTACAGGAGTTCTCTATCAGACACTTCTCTGTTTTACAGGCACTCGTCATCACTACATATTCATTCTCCTAGTCTATGTTGATGATATTATTGTAACCGGTTCTTATCAGAGGGAAATAGCGAACTTGCTACCAAGACTGAATTCACGATTTGCTCTGAAAGATCTTGGGACCCTGTCCTATTTTCTTGGTTATCAAGTGACTAGACATGATTCTTTCTTACATCTATGCCAGGAGAAGTATATTACTGATGTCATCAATCGGACAGGAATGCAGAACTGTAATCCGGTGCCCTCTCCTATGTCATCATCAGGTATATTGTCAAAATATGAAGGAGAGGCATCGAAGGATCCTACAGAGTACAGAAGTATTGTTGGTGCTCTCCAATACTGTACAAACTCTCGCCCGGACATCAGCTTTGCTGTAAATAAAGCCTGTCAGTTTCTGCAGCAACCCACGCATTCGCATCTCAAAGCTGTGAAACGGATTCTTAGATATTTGAAGGGTACAAGCTCATATGGACTAGTGTTCACTGCTGGGAGTTCTTTCAACATCTCATGCTTTACGAATGCGGATTGGGCAAGTCCGGATGGTAGAAAAAGCACAGGTGCTTACTGTACCTTTCTGGGTCCTAATCTCGTATCATGGTCCTCACAGAAACAGAAGGTTGTTTCTCGCTCTAGCACAGAGGCTGAGTATAGAGCGTTAGCGAATGGTGCTGCTGAAGTATTGTGGCTTCAAAAATTGCTAACAAAGCTACAAGTCTAGTTTCAGAAGCCTTCGTTACTATTCTGTGACAATATAAGCTCTATTCAGTTGACTGCAAATCCGATTCTTCATGCTAGAACTAAGCGTGTGAAGATAGACTATCATTTGTGCGTGAAAAGATCGTGGATGGCTTGTTTATAGTGCAATATGTTCGGTCTGAAGATCAGTTAGCTGATCCACTTACAAAACTTGTTCCAGTACAGAGATTTACTGCACTGCGGAGCAAGTTAACACTATCAAGCAGACCTATGATGGTGCAGTCTCAGGGAAGAGAAGATGAAGTAAATACAGAAGGTAAATTGGCAGGAAAGCAGAAGTCAGAAGACAAGAGGTTGGTGGAGAACAAGTCTGAGGAGTGTCGTTTAACGAAAAGTGTTGAACAGAGTCTAATGGAGGAGGAGGTAATTGGAGAAGTAATGGAGAAGTAAACGAGAGCTACGGGGCCTAAATTGATGGGAAGTGTTGGACTAAAGGTATCGGCCGTGTTGTCTGTGCTAGGCTGGAGATGATGAGCAGAAGGGCTGCAGGGCTGTTAGAAAATAATGTGAAGGAAGCCCAAACCCAACCTGAAGTCTGTTGCGAAAGAAGTTAAGAAAGTGCAGCAGGGGAGGCGTTGTGGTGCGGCGTTGTGTTGCTGTTTCTTTTGGAGCACGAGGCTGTTAGCCAGCTCCCCAAGATATTCCTTTTTTTGTTATTAGAACTTATCCATCTGATGTAAGGTTAGCTGTATATAAGGCACTGATGTACATCGATGGTAAATTAACAAGATTACTGAAAAGTTGTCTCCTCTTCTTCTTCTTCTTCTTCCTTTTCTTCTGCGTCATTCATTCTCTACTTCTTCTGCCACAACCTTCTTCTTCTACCTCTATCAATCTGTACCTCCTTCATATATGATTATGTAACTACGTTGACGGACTTATGCGAATGTATGGGATGCTAACATGAAGTAGATGTGTACTCTGACTACAAACAAATTCATGTCAAACCAGCATGGCACCACGTAGCTCCAACGTAGTGCTGACGTTAAAATTCCGTAACATCTTCTCCCCCAAATCGAAGCAGTGAGTCCTAAAATGAGGCCTCGACACTACCCATGGAGTAAGTAGAATTCAGGTCTGTGTTGTCTGTTTTGGAAGGGAAGGTAATTAGTAAGTGAGTGCCACCCTGCTATCAAATTTGATAGCAGCTGCCGATGCACATGCAGAGCAGAGCATACCCCAAGACTAGCCTCTCACATTTACAAGGATTTCTCAGTCTGGCTCTACCACGGCATCAAGGGGACCCCACTACGTGCACCATCTGGGACACCTACTACAACTCCGGGAATAACCCCAGCAGCGAAAGCACCTGTCCACGGTATGAGAAGCCCATGTATCGGGCCACTTTCCTGCATCTCAGCAAGCACCGGATTTCATCCCCTCTGCGGAGCCGTTTGCTCCATATGAAGAGTTCAAGGTTTAAGTACTCGACACAGGCATAAGTTTGCAAATCCATGGATAAGGGAGGTGGTCGTCCTCAACGTAGTCCGTACCCCTGAGATGTTCCTCTCGTGAGAGATAGTGCTCACAATCATGGAACTCATCTTGTCATCTCTTTTCAAAGTACCTGCACGACACTGACTTCAAGACGATCAACCGAATCCTCAACTTCTACACCTTCTATGTCTGCCCTCTGTTCTTCTCGTCAAATGACGCGGTTCCCACTTTCGTCCAGGAAAGATTCATCTTCATCTGAGAGACATCTCACAATGCATACTGGACTTCCTCATATGTCCATCTCCTCCCTCATTGTTTACCTCCCGCTCTTTGCTATCCAGGGCCTTAATTTCGCCGTCATCCTGTGATACAACCTTCACCTGAGGAGCCGCCTCTTCTTCTTCTGGATAATCCTCTATGCCTCCATCATGACCAACGCGTACGTGATGCTGGTCAGCTCACTCGTCCCGAGCTACATCACGGGTACGCCATCACGACAACCGCCCTGTTCTTCCCACCTGGGGATTCTTCCTCAAACAAACCCAAATCCAATTTACTGGCGGTGGCTCCACTACATGTCAGCTATAAAGTACCCGTTCGAGGCGCTGTTGACAACGACACGCACAGATGCTACAGTGGGAACTGGGAAGACCTTTTGCCAGGGCCCCTAGGGAACGTGACAATCACCAAGCTGCACGAGACCTTGGTAACCACCCTAGGGCAGTCATGCATGCTGATCGGAGAAGACATCTTGAAGGCCATGGACACAAATATGGAGGACACTGGTACGACGTTGCGATCCTGCTGGCCTGGGGAGTCCTCTACAGGTTCTTCTTCGACCTCGTCCTGCGCTTCTACTCCAAGAATGTAAAGGTCAAAAACTCAGAATCTACGCCTTTGGTGGGTATCACAAATCTAGTCCAGCATTTCTATGATTGCTATGATGGATCTGTACTGAAGGGAGAGACTGAGCAAAACATGCTGTGCTCCTACATATGCATCTAGATTGAAAAGGACTTTGTAATCCCATTCAGGATTGGTTATTTCTTGCTTAATTGTTCCTTTTTTTTGTAATAATGCAGATTTCACATCTTCACATCCGCTAAGTAAATAACACGCTCGCGCTCATATAAATGAATACAGAGTATAGCAGAAAGATCGAATCATAGCAATTCAAAAAAGGAGCAGTTCAAGCCGGAAACATAACAAACCTTGACAAATTAAGCAACTGGTACTGGGAAGGCCATTTAGGAGTAAAACACTAATCCATCATCAAGCTGACTAATAAAGACTTCATCAGGAATGACTGCAATTCCTTCCCAGAATTAGAATCCCAAAAAGCCATTGAACATCTTGGGGTACCATGGCAGAGACAAATGAAATAGAAGCGAAGCATGGGAAGTATCAGAGAGCCGGCATTCAAAATGAAGATGAGAGTTAACAGAACAATCTGCACCTGACAACTTCAATAACATAGTAACCAAAGACATAGATGGAATATCCTGATGTAGGAACCCATACGATGGGATTTTTCTTTTCGTACAGACATTATTTACTCGTTTAGATTATTGTAATTATCCTTGGGTGTGCAGAAAAGGAAAGAAAAGCTGGGGTACAACAAAACAGGGTCCTCACAGTCAGCTGTCCTGACCTGGGGTTTATTTCGCAAGCTGTGCGATTTTCCTTTCCAAGGTATTCTTGTCTGCACCAACAACCCTGTCAACCTCTTTTCCATCCCTCAAGAAGAAGAAAGTGGGTACGCTGCTGATGTTCCAGGCAGAAGCTGCATCCCTTGCCTCGTCAATGTCAACCTTCAGGAATACTGCCTTGGGGTACTTCTCAGCTAAGCTGGTAAAAATAGGAGAAATGACACGGCATGGCCCACACCAAGTCGCCGTAAAGTAAAGGATTGCTAGTCGCGATGCCCTCGACGCAGCTTTTAGTTTACTGTCCAGTTCATTTCGTGAGTGGATGCCAATGACTTGGCCTGAAAAAGGAGAGGAGCCAGTCACATAATAATACCGAAATCGGCCCAACGTGCTGTATAGATATACATTTGGAAATAATTCCTCACGGATCTTAAAAGGGGGGAGTAGGACCAAGCAAAGGAGCAAATGATGGAGAAAGTAAGCATACCCTCTTTGAGAGCAGCTACAGCATCGCGATCCTGCACATCATATTAACAAGTGTCAGATGCCCTATCGACCTTTTTGGGGCAAAAGAAATTGAATTAAACAGTTCCTTATTAGCAAACATCGAAATCCAACATTGTAGTCGACTGTTTTAAGTAATTATGTTCTCCCTGTTGAGAATCTTATAAATATGGAATTAAAATATACAGGCAAATAACATCTAGAAATCAACATACTGCAGTAACAACTTATTGATGGTAAAGAACATACTGCAGCAGCTTGCCGTTTTTTCTGCTCCAGTTCAGCCTTCCTCCGCTCGTTGTCTTTGCGCAAGCGTTCATATTTTCTGCGGTGTTCTTCAATTTTGTGAGAATTATGCTCAACCTGCCAAATCAGAGGCAGCATGGATGGATCATAATGTCCTCCAGTGCTAACTTGCCCTCTCAACCAAAAGATAAAAGAGACAAAGTACCTTTTTAAGGACTCCGCCAATTTCTTCATCATAGTCTAGGTTAGAAGCAAGATGCAAATCACTGGCTGCATCCTCCCACTTGCCCAGCATTGCTCGAGCCATTCCTCGAGCTTTATAACCTTTGGCTGAGTCAGGGTTGATCTACACCGAACAAGCAACCATAATGTTAAACAGCTAAACCCATACTCCATTCAATCAATGATAAAAGGTTGAAAGAAAAACCAAAAAAACCTGTAAAGCTGCATCAGCGTCACGAATTGCAGCATAAGGTTTCTTCAACTTAACAAAGGCGTTTGCTGATAAAGAAAATAAGGAGCCATTCAAGAAAAGGGATATTTAAGCATCGACAAATGTGACAGCTGGAGAAGCCATATCAGGAATCTGTACCTCGAGTTGCATACAGTATTGCAGATTTTGGATTTAACGTGATCGCTTCTGTGAGAAACTCTAGACCTTCATCAAGCCTACCTGAAGATAAAAAAAGTTGCATTATATACAAAAGCATGGCTTGATAAACTGATAGACAAGTTCAATGAATTGCCTTCAGAGATTGCATCCATAGCTTTCATTTTGGCCGCTTGGGCAGCTTCAAGATCCTCTTCTGTCACCTCAATGGAAGGGTCCCCCATCTGCAACCAAAATGTTTGCAAAATGCTTTCCTAGTGCATAGGAAAAAAATCCTAATGAAAAGCCCCCCCCCCCCCCCAAGCAAGACATGATTTCCTCCAGCGCACCTTTTGTGGCGGCTCATCATCAGGGTCCTGAACTTCAGGTTCATCCAATTCGATATCTGATTCAACTATATCTCCAATGTCATTTTCCACTGCCGATTCACCCGGAAAATCAGAGCCTGGCACGGGACGATCACCCTGATTCTGCAACCACAAACAGGAACAAATTCAATCTTAATACTACGCACAAACTGATTACAGCACTGACTCCAGGAAAAATCTCAGCAGTGACGCAAGTTAATTCAATAGAAAATAAACGACCGTGCTTCATTTCCAAAACAAAAAACAAAATAAAATATGCTTAGAACCCAAGCAATTAGATATAAAAAAATCGTCATCTACGAGCTATTCCTACATTCCCAAATATAATCCAGAAACAAAATTCTGAGATTAAGACGGACGGAAGCAAAGAGCAAAGAGCATTCTCACCGACTTCTTTGACGACGGAATCCGAGCACCCAAACTGCGAATAATCAAAGGAAATTTAAAAAAAAAAAAAAGCGTAACCGACAAAGAAGACGGTTCTGGAAGACAGTGAATAGGACACCTCTGAAGGTATGACTTGAAGAAGGAAAGGGAAGGGTCGTGGATGATGGAGGGGTTGGACTTGCACTCCTCCACGAATCGCTTCAGTTCCTCGACCTTCTCCACCTCCATTCCTTCCTCCCACCGTTCGATCGATCCCAGGCGCTGCCACCGGATTCCTCCCCTCCCTCCGTCTCCCCTTCAGCCACCCCCCGCCCTTTTCAATCCTCAAAAAGTTATTCCCTTCATTTCCCCACCGGCCCATTTTCATTCGGCCCGGTAAAATTATGAAGGTGTGTTTGGTATGCGAAAATTTCTACCTTCTCTCTCTGTCTTCTTACTTTTTAAACATTGTCCAAGCGAAGCACAATATAAAATCAGCTTTATAATCTTTTTTGATAAAAAAAAGGCAAAAGATACGTTTATGGCCTCAACTTTGAGCCAACTTTCAGTTTTGTCATTAACTTATTTTGTTATATAACTTTGTCACCAACTTTTATTTTTATTTTGATTTGGGCCAATTTTGAATTTCTTCTAGCGAAAGCCAAACAAGGCCTTAATATAGTCCGACCCCTGTCCTATAACAGTGGAGTTTCAACTTCTCATTTATTCGCCTCATAATCCACTTCATCCGAACTTCATTGATTTTGCGTATTTTTTACAGCATCAGCAATTATCGTCTAACTTCGGCTTCCAATTCACTTGATTTGTCCATCAATATTTTAAAATAAAAAAATATATGAGATGTTTCAATATTGTTTCCCATTTTCTGTAATTTTTTTCTTTTTTAGTCGATAAATTAAAATTGTCTATTAAGATCTATTTGGATTATGCACGATAAAATTCAAGATAGATCAAAATCAAAATAAAAATAAAAGTTGATGACAAAATTATATAACAAATTAAGTTAATGAAAAAACAGAAAGTTAGTCCAAAGTTGATGGAATAAATTGATATTTTGCCTAAAAAAGAACTAATAACCTTTCGCACAACCAAACGCGCCCTAAGTATCTAATTTAGGAGGGAGCCAATTTTGCTGATAACCAATAAAATAACCCTCAGTCCCAGAATAAAACTACCGTCAGCTCAGCTTCGATATGGCGGCTATGTATTACACGTAAAAGAAGCTTCTCACAAATCGCCGGTGATGACCGGTCGGATCGTTGCGGAAGGATGACAGCTTTCATACAAGTTCTCTGGCCAAATAATTCCATCCTCGGCTGAAAACAAAAAAGAAACCAAAGGGTCCTTGCTCCTCTGTAATTTGGTCTGTTTTTGGTCATGGCGTCATAGGCTATCCTAGTTGTGGCTGGCTTCACAGTTGAGGATTGATCCCATGGAATTCGCCCCCTGAATGGCTGAGTTTGCCGGACGGGATGCCACCGCGTTCGAGAGACCTATTGTTCGATCCATAGGGCGACGCCTTGATCATCCTAATGAATAAAAGAGAGTCAGCATTCAGAGCTACAGGGGAAGAGATTCGGGCAGTTTACAGGGACATGCCAACGCGATGTCACACGCTGACCTTTCTTTGCGTTGCTCTAGGAAACGAGACAGAGACACCTTACGAGCCTGAGGAATTGCCACTGCGGTGCCTTGATGATCGACAAAGGTCAGTTGGTGCCTGAAACCAACAGTGTGAATACCTCGGTAAAAAGAAATACCTGCTTGAACTAGAGTCGGCACATTCATGATTGAATGCTTTGTATTCACTGGCTGGGTATGGACAAGAGAGGATGAAGATGGCAACATGGAAGGACTCTTCCCCGCACACACTCCATCAAGTGAAGGTCCAAGGGATTGCGACTGGACCTGAGTCACAGTAACGGGCTTCAAGGGAGACGCCGAGGAGCTACTTCTAGCCGACAATAAAATAGCCTGGGCCTGAGGATTGAACCAGCGTAAATTGTTTCCATGAAACTTGCTCGGAGCTATTATTTCCTCGTATTCAAAAGGAGAAAAAATGGAGCGACCTTCTCCGGTGACACGTTGTCGTACACGGAAACAGAGCCGGCAAAGAAGATGGTCAATTGGGTCATCGCGGCTGGGGATATAGTACCACCACCCGTTTCCCTGCGAAGGTCAATAGGATACCAAATCAACAGGCTTAAGCATCCAGGATTGATTGGCATAATTCAGAACAACGACTCGAATCCATGATGGGTCAAATGAACCATAACCTGGGGACCTGGGAGCCAATTTCTGGGCATGAAACAGGAAACATCGCGGTACGGCCGGCTGTGGGCAAAAGCACAGAACTAGTAACAGGGGTCTGCGGCTCAATAGGAGGACCGGTAGTGAGCACTTGACCTGGATGAGTAGAAGCAGGAAACTTCATCGTCTCATGACAAGAGCCAACCGGCCGCGGCTGAAGCTGCCGCAGTGGGGATCCATTCGCCATGCCATAACGCCGGGCTGGCATGTCGGGGACATTCTTCTGCAACGTGGGAACCTCTTAGGTAACCTCTTTACCAACAGCGGTGCTTAAACAAAGGGCAAGGCTAACAAGAGGGGAGAACCTGGAAAGGAGTGGAGGGGAGATTGGGATTGGGAGGGTAGTCTTCACGGGAGGGCTGGAAGGACAGCAACAAAGAAGGCTCGGAGAAGCTCCCCTGCATCTCGGGGGGTGTCTTGCTGCAGACGCTTCTTGCTGTGCCGGGGTTTGGGGAAGCATTAAAACGAGAAAAAACACCAATTGGCATTGAAACGGGGTGGGTGGTGCTTGCATACGTAATTAAGAACAATGGAGCGCCTCCAAAAAGTCGTAACCTAAAAAGGGAGGAGGTATGTTACACGTTGGTTATCGAAACTATTTTTCATTTAAATATTTTTTCAAGTTCGTAATATATTAAATCTCAAAAAGAGATGCACCGTAGTGAAAAGCGAAAAATTTCAAATTTTTAATTATTTAATTAAATAGGGACAGTACGGGGGCCAACACCCCAAATTATCATAAGCCTCTCGTCCATTCTTTTAATGGATAATTTTTTATTAAAATAATATATTTGACCCATTTTTTTTTATGGGAGGGCGTGCCATGTTTTATGCGATCAACGGGTGGGAAGTCTCAATCCCAAACTTATTAATTCCACCGCCAACCACAACCACACACATGCCCCCCAACGCCATGTGTCCCCGAAAAAGGAATAACGCCACGAGTTTATTATTATATTATTTGTGGTTATCGTATCAAATGGCCCCATCCCGTCGGTCGGGGTGGTGACCACATTGCAATAATCTATAATTTACCATGTGGTATTATAATAATAGTAATGCACGTGCTTTTAAAAAAAAAAAGACCCTACAAGTCTTTCCATAATTACTACTAGTACTGCTAATGCTACATATATCAATCAGAGAGCATGTTTGATAATGCCATATACGCATGATGCTGTGGACAACCCAAGAAACAAAATCATCTATTAGTTTTTCATTTTCCTTAAAGAAAATGTCGAAATCCCATAACCGGAGTCACGTGTCTTAGATTTGGGTGGTTGGTCCAGAAAGGCTATGAAGAAGGGTTGAGCACGACACACGTTTGCTTCCTAATTTTTCTTCTTCATGAAAAAAGGAAGCCGAAAGGGGGAGAGGCCACATCCACCAATTCCTCCCCCCACCTCCTAACTCATTCTTTATTTGAAGCGGGACTTGGATTTGTCCCATCTTTGTGCCTAACTCTTTCAACGGTAATCAAACCAAGTCTCGGCCTTTTCTCGACCTTCTTCGTCATGCTATTATTAATTATAGTTTACCATCCACAATCAAACCTCAGGATGTATTATTGTTGTTGTTTAACCTTCTTACAAGGACGATGCGCATAGTTCGTTAAGGGGCTGCCCTTTTTGTCTTATTACATTGGGATCAACGCCCCCGGCCGAAAACGAGGTGGGGGTAGCAGTGCACACGTTGTCATAATAACTTAACTTGATCTTTTGACCCAAAACTCTTCTTCGGTTGTGCTGTCAGAATATCTCCATCTGACCCAAAGTTCTGGTAAGGAGGGACATATCAATCGCACCCACCAACACAAACAAACACTTTGCCAAACAAAAACCTATCTCAATCTCAACCTCATCATCCTGCAAAAGGCTTTTTTACCTCAAAGTTCAAACAGCATTCACATCATCCATCCAGAGAGGACTTACTCAAAAAAGGTTTTCCCACCAATTAACACCACTGGAAATGAAGCCTGGAATTCTTTCTTGAACGTAACATAAGATTAACAATTCATTAAGACAACCCAGGTGTAAATGTAATCATCAATCCCATGATTAATAAACACACGGCAAGGCAAAGGCAAACACAATGTTACACGGATGAAACAACGACGTCCACCGCCTCCTTCACTTGCTCCGATTCCCTTCCTCGTATCTCCTCGATCTGTCTCCTCACTTCCCACATCGACGGCCGATTGTCCGGATACTGCGCGGTGCAGTCCACCCCCAGCTGCAGCAGCCGCACCATGTCCTCCTCCACATTGTGGTACCTAAGGAGGTCCAGATCGAACACCTCGGATGTCCACTCCTCCCGCACAACAGACTGCACCCACCGCGGGAGGTCAACGCCGTCCTCGTTCAGGAGGCCGTTTGTTGGGGCTTTTCCTGTCAGGAGCTCGAGGATCACCACGCCGAAGCTGTACACGTCGGCCTTCTGGGAAACTTTCCTGGGATCTGTGACCTCAGGCGCACGGTATCCCAACACTCGTCTGGGGTTCGTGGCATTTGAAGAGCCGACGATGTTCGCCAGGCCGAAATCGGATACCCGTGCATCGTACTTGGTAGTCAACAGGATGTTGGATGACTTTATGTTCCCGTGTGATATGCCGGGGTCCTGGGAATGTAAGTATTCAATTCCCCGAGCAGCCCCGAGTGCGATTTCCACCCGTGTCTCCCAGATCAACGGGGTATGGCCGGCTCCCTTGTTGCCTACGCCATGTCGATTTACGGTCCGTTCAATCACGGGTCACAAATCAACAACAACAGACTCTGAAACATGAAAATACTTCGATTTTTTTCTTCTTTGTGTAAATCTCACCATGTAAGAGCGCAGACAAGCTTCCCATGGGCATGTACTCATGAACGAGGAGCTTCTCATCATTGCTGTAGTAGTAAGCCATGAGAGGCACCAGATTCTCGTGCTCCATCATCCCGACAACCTCGATCTTCTCCTTGAATTCGTTTATGGGGACATTCACGTCCTTCAGCCGCTTCACGGCCACCGTCACCCCCCCTTCCAGGATCGCCTTGTATGCCGTCCCAAATGTTCCCTTCCCCAGAACCTCCGCGGATGCCCTCAACAGGTCCTCCAGGTCGAAAGCCTTCCTCCTTGAGATCCCAAAGAACACCAGCTTCTTCTCCAGGCCGCCATTGATTTCCAGCTCCCCTCCTCCTTTCGGCGCCTCCACCCCACCAACCACATATGCACTGCGATCCGCAGTGTATCCACCGGTTGTCTCCGACTCCATGGCCCTCTTGTTGTGGTCCTTCCCTGCAGCCGCAGCTACAGCGACCTTGACGGAACTAGACTTCTTGTTCAGCTTCCTCCTGCACAGACAGATCAGGAGAGCCACGAGCAAGAGGAGCCCAAGGACGCAACCGATCGCGATGCCTGCAATTGCCCCACCAGACAATTTCCCTTTCCTCTTGCTAGCGCTGCCACCGACAGCCGAGGAATTGCCCCCAGCAGAGGTCCCAGCAGGCAAGCTGATGTCCTGTGGGCAGACAGCGGCCAATGGCTTACCACAGAGGTTGTTCCCAGCAAACGCAGATACGCCGAACTTGGCAAGGCCCTCAGGGATGCTCCCATTCAGGGAATTGCCAGAGACGTTGAAGCGGTCGAGGGGGGAAGATGAGAGGTTAGCGGGGATGGGGCCAGACAGGGAGTTGCCCTGCAAGAGGAGGGAGCGGAGACGAGGGAGGTCAGCAAGGGAATCAGGGATGGGGCCAGAGAAGTGGTTGTAGGAGAGGTCGAGGCGGACGAGGTTGGGGAGGGAGAGGATGGAGGCAGGGAAGGGACCGGAGAAGCGGTTGGAGAGGAGGTAGAGGTTGCGGAGGGAGGAGAGGCGGGAGAAGTCGGAGGGGAGAGGGGAAGGGAGGGCATTGAAGCGGAGAGAGAGGGTGCGGAGGGCGGTGAGATTGGAAAGTGTATTGTCCGGGATAGGGGAGGATAGGGAGGAGGCCGGGAGACGGAGGGAAACCACCCTCGGCGTCGAGGAAGAGCACTGGACGGCAGGCCAGGTGCAGGGGTTCGGGTTGGCGGAAGGGTCCCAGAGTGAGAGGGTCCTCCCTCCCACTGCAGACCGGAATGCCACCAGGGCAGCAAGGTCAGTCGACAGGTCGTCCGCCCTGGACGGATACAATGGCGTCACCAGAAGCAGCAGTACCGCGAGGCCATGCAGCATTGTTGGCGGATGGCTGTCTGCCTGGGGAGGAATGCCTTTTGCTTACTGCTTTTGTGTGCCTGCCAAGATCAAAGACCAACAACATGACTAAACTGAAATCATGAATCTTGCAGTTGCTCAATCAAATCAATAAAAATACTTTAATTGATTTTTGTAGGCACCACTAACACGACAGACTAACGAAAAGGAATTTTCTTAATGTAAACGTGAAGGATACACAAACACTTCAAGAAAAGAAATCAAGTTGGTTGACCACCCACGGGTGCACATTGTGGTTGAAGATATAATGACATAATCCCCAGGTCTCTCTAACATCAACCCTCCACCCCACCCCCAACTTAACTAACGTTTCAACCCATACCCCCATGGATCCAACCCCCATACTTCACACACCGATGAAACAGCCAAGTATTGTCAATGTTGTTAGGAAATTACAACAACCTAGTCTTTCTGAAGCTCTTCTTACATAGCTGTCTGGGTGTGTCTGTGTTTTGAGGACTAATCATTACATACCTGCCATCCAACTACAATCATTTCATTAAGGGAAAGCCAAACCCAACAAACACTAACGCCTAAAAAGATTGCTAACAACAATGGGAATAGCAATGGTCTCATGATCAAGCAAATCAGGTAGAATTGATTCTATTATTGCCTCACCCAACCACCATCCATTTTTTTAATATTTATATCACCCCAGCTGTAACCTATGTAGAAATACATATCCAAATCAGAGGTGTCACAACAATCAAACGTCTCCCCTCCTCCTTTCAGGGGTTGCTTCAAAATTTTACTAGGGAAAGAATAACAAGTCGATTGAGATGTGGGACTTAACCAGGGTGTTGGCACACACACATCCATGGCCGCTCCCTGTGTCCTCTTTTTGTCAGGAACATATCCAGAACGTTAAGACAGTTCCTGAGGCTTCCTTGAAGTCGTGGAGGAGGTGTCCGGGAGGTTCCTTGGGTGGGCGGCAGTGCCTGCCCTCCCTTGATCGTCCCTGTCGGTAGGCTTCACAAACGAAGATGGGCAATAACAACTGAGGACAGAGGCAAGAATGCGCATTGGATAGCTTCCTGCTTCTTGTTCTTACAAATGGGGAAAAGAACAACGAGAAACCAACAGCATTCTACCCATCCAGTAGCGATGATTCAACTGCCTTTGCCTATTTTTAGTGATTAGCATGAAGCCACAATAATTTCAACAACAATTATCTGCTTGGGATAAAACAAACTAACCAAGTATACGATCTGCTGGAATGCTACAACTTATGTGCTTGAGAAAAATATCCTTCGCTTGATCATCTTCCCTCACTTTTTCAGTGAGATGTCCTGTCCTGTTGGTGCCATCCAGGGCTTCAAGACTTCCCAAAAATCGTAAAGTAGCAAGTTACAGCACAAACTATAGAGAGCAGGAATAGCAGATGATGGGTCAGATCAGGCTTCGCAAAACAAAAGGATGCCCGTAGTCCTCCGGTCATTGATGCAAACTTCTCTCGAGGCTGTCCTCGCCTGTACAATCGTGAGTCATCACCAATCCAAATGTCAGGGAGGACAGCAACCACTAAAAATTTGATAATGTAACAACCACCCAGACAAGCCTGACAGCTGCTCATCTGAAATGTACCTCAACAAGCCCTTCACACCGCTCCAAAAAGACCCTGCCTTGGATCCATCATGGGTAGATTTGATCCTCTCTTCATCTGCTTCCTTGATCAGACTGTCATGCGGGCCTCCTACATTTATTGAAGTGCATGGATTAGTTGCCATTAATCAGCAATCGTTGTTTACCAGAAAAACACACAATAAAGAATACCATAGTTACCAGGAGTAGTATCGCTGGATTTCCTGACATCCCGGATTAAAGCCAACTCCACCAGTTTTCGCTCCGCGTCACTGCAATGATCTTGCAAAACATTACTCCAACATACACAGAAGAGGATTACATGAGATTATCTCACAGACCCATCGGATGGTGCAAATGACAGAAAAGTTCCCTTTTCGTGCCACATCCCAACGACAGTTTGGAAGGAGAGATCGCAAATTAACCACCACATCTGAAAAAGGAGACGGAATAACTGATTTTGGGATTTAAAATGATTAACAACGGCATCTGATAACTAAATCAAACTCAACCAGCCTAGGAATGGCATTTCTCAGCAGAAGTGTCTTCACTTTGCTGCCAAAGCCATTTTCCACATACCAAAATGCTTGTTATATCATAACAAAAACCGAGTATATTGCCATGGATGCAAGTACTTCCAAGTAAAAAGACGAAAAAAGAAGACAATGAATTATATTGTATGATATGTTCTTAAAAAAATCACTGCAAATAACACAGGGAAGTTATCAAAGAAAAAAAAAAGAAATAACTCTGCTTGAAAATGGATTACATTCAATTTCCTATAGAAGCTCCACTCATCTCCTTGCATCATATTCCCCTGCTCAAACTTATTCCATCCATTTCCAGAAAACACCTCCTTCACAGTAGCGCCAAGTGGTATACGCCAGTTTATCTTTTCTGAAGCTGCGAAGATTCAATTTAACCTTCCACATTCCGCCCATGAGTCATCCAAGTAGGATATATGTACGGCTACCATCTCCCATTTTCCATGCAACTAGCTCCAACATTTGTGGCCTAAGTTGCAGGATTTGAAGCCAGATCCATGAACAGTTGGCGGGGATCTTCATCGTCCAGAAGCTTTTGCCTCTTATTAGCTCAAGATGTGCCCATTTAGCCCAGGTTAATTCCCCTTCTAGTAAATGCCATAAGTGTTTTAGGAGGGCTATTATATTTCATTCCAATGGCCTCTTTAAGCCCAAACCTCCTTCGGCCTTCGGCTTGCACGCCTCTTCCCAACAGACTTTCGCTTTTCTCCCAACAAACTGCTCACCTCCCTAAATGAAGTTGGACATGATTCTATCAATCTTGCCGCAAACCTCAAATGCAAGTGGGAAAACCGTCGACCACTAATTTTGGAGGGCGAATAGAACAGCAGATACCGGCTGAATTCTATCTGCGTATGAGAGTCTCCTGCTTGTCCAATTGGTAACCTTGTTAGTAATAGCATCCACTAAGGGGATACAATTAGTAGCAGATAAGTGCTTAGAGAGTAGTGGAATGCCCAAGCATCTCATGGGAAATCCAGCCTCCCCCGTCTGCACTTTCAGTGAGCTTGAGAGGACTTCCATCGGCGATGACGAACAAATAGGGGGGACACTGGATCACCTTGTCGAAAGGCCGCCATGGCGTGGTAATTTTAATTTAAAAAACAATATGAAATACGTAATTGTAATTTAAAAATAATTATTAAGTTCAGGAAAGAATAAACTGATTTTTTATTTTAATTCAGGATATCAAAAGCACGGTTTTCTTATGAATTTATCTCTTGAACGCCCTAAATATTATTCCGACGCTAACAGACAAAGCTCGAGTTTGCTGTCGGGAGCAGGCTTGAGAAACACGTAACGGGGCCACCACGCATTTTGACCACACACAGCACACCCCCACGTAACGCCCGCCAATAAATACGTTATTTAAGCAGAAGCACACCCATATCCTACCCTTTTATCCCATCCTCTTCCCGCACCCCGCCCCGCTTCCGACGCTCTTCCTTCTCCTTCTCACCATCAGGTAAGTAAATCCGTCTCCTTCCCCCCCGGCCTTAATTTTTCTCTCTCTCTGCAATCGCTCTGGCTTGTTTGATTGGTTGTCTCTAGCCCCGATCGAGTACTCCGGCTTTTGCAGTCGTGTGGGCGATCTAGCTAGGGTTTGGGATCTCAATCCATGGGCATCGTACCACGCTGATGTCGGTTCCTTGATTCTCTTTTTCTTTTGCAGGGAGGATCTGCTTGTTCCATTGTTTTCGGATTGTATCTGTCGTTATCGGTCTTTGGAAACTGAGGAGGTTGGAGTCGAAGAGTTCGCTGGATTTTTCTGTGCGAACATGAGCAATCATGTGAGGAGCAACAGAAGAGGAGATGGAAACAGTAGTGACGGTGGATCCAGAGTGTCTGGTAATGGACGTCGGGAATGGGTTCCTAGAGGGTCCGCGGTATCATGCGTGAGTGCGTCTCCTGCGATGGCCTTGGACAATGATCTTGCCTCAAATAATACCTCGGGTCAGTCGAAAGGAGACCCCAGTAGGAAGCCTTATGGGAATAATGGGGTGAGTGGCTACGTTTTGGGCCATGGTGGTCATGGTTTTAAAGGTCATCAATCCAGGACTGTGAATCATAGAAGAGATAAAGAAACGGCAAGGGGTGACAACAGCCAGGGTAAGGTCTTGAAGGACCCGAATTTGCCTCAGCTGGTGCAGGAAATCCAGGAGAAGTTGTTGAAGGGCACTGTCGAGTGCATGATATGCTGTGATATGGTAAGGAGATCTGCACCTATTTGGTCATGCTCTAGCTGCTACTCCATCTTCCACCTGAATTGCATTAGGAAATGGGCTCGTGCCCCTACTTCCATTGATTTGTCTGCCGACAAGAATCGAGGCGATAACTGGCGCTGCCCTGGATGTCAGCATGTGCAACTGACCACGCCAAAGGATATTCAGTATCTATGCTTTTGTGGGAAGAGGAGTGACCCTCCGTCAGATTTGTACTTGACACCACATTCTTGTGGTGAACCTTGTGGAAAGCCACTGGAAAGGGATTCCCCTCACGCAGACGAGGGGAATGAGGACTTCTGTCCTCATGTTTGTGTTTTGCCATGTCATCCTGGCCCCTGCCCTCCCTGCAAGGCTTTTGCACCCCCGAGGGATTGTCCTTGCGGGAAGAAGACAATAACGGCTCGATGCTCCGATCGAAGGTCTTTTCGTACTTGTGGTCAACTTTGTGATAAGCTTCTTGAATGTGGACGCCATCGCTGTGAACGGATTTGTCATGTGGGTGCCTGTGACTCTTGCACAGCTGCCTTCAGTGCCCCCTGTTTCTGCCGAAAAAAGGTGGAGAATGTCCTGTGTGGAGAGATAGCTGTGAAGGGCATATTTGATGTGGACAGAGGTGTCTTTACTTGTGGTTCAACATGTGGAAAGCTGCTCGATTGTGGTAACCACTTTTGCAGCAACGACTGTCATCCCGACTCTTGTGAGGAGTGTGAATTCTTGCCAAGTAAATTCAGCACCTGCTATTGTGGAAAAATGAGTGTACATGAGCAAAGGAGGAGTTGTTTAGATCCAATTCCGACTTGCTCTCAAGTATGTGGCAAATTACTTCCCTGTGGGTCACACATCTGTGAGGAAACTTGTCATGCCGGTGGCTGTCCACCTTGTTTGGTGTCTGTCACCCAGCATTGCCGATGTGGCTTTAGCTCTCGTAGTGTTGAGTGCTTCAGAACAAAGGAAGAGGTATTTACTTGTGATAAGCAATGTGGCAGGAAGAAAAATTGTGGCCGGCATCGCTGCAGCGAGCGTTGCTGCCCTTTCTCAAATACTAATGTAGTTACCCCTGGTGAATGGGACCCCCATCTTTGCTCCATGTCCTGTGGAAAGAAACTCAGATGCGGTCAGCACTCATGTGAGTCATTTTGTCACAGTGGCCACTGCCCTCCTTGCCTTGAAACCATATTTACAGACTTAACATGTGCATGCGGCAGAACCTCTATTCCTCCTCCAGTGCCTTGTGGTACTCCACCACCTTCATGTCAGCTTCCATGCTCAGTTCCTCAGCCTTGTGGTCACCAATCTTCTCACAGTTGCCATTTTGGGGAGTGTCCACCTTGTTCTGTGCCAGTAGCAAAAGAGTGTGTGGGTGGGCATGTGGTTTTAAGGAACATACCATGTGGCTCAAAGGATATCAGATGTAACAAAATTTGTGGAAAGACCAGGCAGTGTGGCTTGCATGCCTGTGGTCGGTCTTGCCATGCACCTCCATGTGATTCAGACATGGCATCTGGATTAGATTGTCGGGTTTCTTGTGGACAGACTTGTGGTGCCCCTAGAAGAGATTGTAGGCATACCTGCAAAGCTCCTTGCCACCCTTCTACTCCATGTCCTGATGTAAGATGTGATGTGCCAGTTACAATCTCCTGTTCCTGTGGACGGATACAAGCGAATGTGCCTTGTGATGCTGGTGGGACAAGTGGTAGTTCAATAACTGATACTCTCGTCGGAGCTGCCCTAATCCAAAGGCTGCCGGTGCCTCTTCAACCTGTGGACACTGATGGTGGGCCGACTCCACTCGGACAAAGAAAGCTGGCATGCGATGATGAGTGTGCGAGAATCGAGCGTAAGAAGGTTCTAGCAGACGCATTTGATATTGCTCCTCCTAATTTAGAGGCTCTTCATTTTGGTGAGAACACTTCCGTGTCAGAGTCCATTGCAGATATCTTCCGGCGTGACCCAAAGTGGGTGCTGTCGATTGAGGAAAGATGTAAATTTTTAGTCCTTGGCAAGAGCCGGGGAAGTGCTGTTAGCATGAAGGTACATGTTTTCTGCCCCATGGCAAAGGAAAAGAGAGATGCCGTGAGGCTGATAGCTGAAAGGTGGAAACTCACTGTCACTGCAGCTGGCTGGGAGCCAAAACGCTTTGTGGCGATCCATGCTACACCAAAATCGAAAGTTCCCCCTCGGGTGATTGGCGTGAAAGGCTCGATCACTTCGAGCGGCCCACATCCACCTCCCTTTGACCCATTGCTTGACATGGATCCTCGATTGGTCGTTTCTTTCTTTGACTTGCCTAAAGAGGCCGATATAAGTGCTTTGGTCCTTAGGTTTGGCGGTGAGTGTGAGCTGGTCTGGTTGAACGATAAAAATGCTCTAGCTGTCTTTCATGACCCTGCTCGGGCAGCAACTGCTCTGAGGAGGTTGGACCATGGCTCGGTATATTATGGTGCAGTTGTGGTGGTTCAAAATGGAGGTGCAGCATCGGCGGTGACTGGCGGCAACCCCTGGGGAGGATCTGGGCCGGTAAAGGATGATGCTGCCTTGAAGAGCAACCCATGGAAGAGAGCCGTTGTGCAAGAGCCCAGTTGGAAGGGTGATTCCTGGGGTGGTGTAGAGTTTTGGCCTGCCGATGCCCAATCTACCATCTCAAAAGCAAAAGAAGCTCCTACTTCTGCATCTGGAAACCGATGGAGCATCTTGGATTCTGAAAACACCATGGCCTCTGGGAAATCTTCTACTTCTGCCAGAAATAAGGACATTGGCAGTGATGCTGGTATTGTAACTGCTCATGTATCTACATCTGGTACAGAAAGAGAGAGGCCGGACTTAGTTTTGGTCAAGAACGAATCGTCAGAGGTAGTTGAGGACTGGGAAGATGCTTGCGAGTGAAGCTGGGTCAATGCCATGTGGATGTCCTACGGAAGGTTCTTATACAATTTCTTTAGTTTTCTTTGAGAATGTCTTTTGTTCTACAAATGCGGTTAGCCCATTGATGCGGGGCATCTGATAGTATAGTTAGCGGTAGAAGTATACATGAGAACGTTCTTACTACATGAGCGACGGTCTATGGTTTTCCAATATTTTGAATTGTATCCTCAGTTTTAAGTACACTTGTATTTGGATGTTACGGGATCTTGTTTGCTTGCCCTTTGCTGTTTTAATTAAACCCTTTTTTCTGGGTCAGAAAGAAAATTTGTTACAGGGGCAGCTTAGCTTCTTCGTGCTTTATCGTTTGTCAGATTGTTTAGCATTCCGGGAGAAGTTTTTGCTGGCTTTAGTTTCTCGTATTTACAGGTTAGTTGTACTCATGTGATGTTCGATTTTAGGACCGGAAAAAGAGGAATAGAACGAAAATTGTATTCCCATTATTGAAATTGAATTTATAAAGTTGGTTT
Source organism: Melastoma candidum (assembly GCA_023653495.1). NCBI lineage: Eukaryota > Viridiplantae > Streptophyta > Magnoliopsida > Myrtales > Melastomataceae > Melastoma > Melastoma candidum. The sequence goes on along the minus strand of CM042891.1, from coordinate 3,842,906 downwards.
TATTATTTTAAAAGTTTAACTTATAAAAATTTTTTAGACCGACTTTGAGAGATTTGTTTCAAATTTTCTAAACTATCTATCTTATTTGAGGAGTTTTATTCCTTAATGACGTTATTTGGCGAAAATTTCGTCAAATGACGCATTAAGAAAAATAATTCACGAATTAACCCACCTAAGTCGGTTCACAAGGAAGTCGGCCTTATTTGGGAAATGAAAGTCCGCCTTAGGCCGACTTACCCAGACTTAGAAAAAAATTTGTAAGGCTGACTTTCATTCCCCAAAACCGAGGCCGACTTTCATTCCTAAAAATCGAAGTCGGCCTTTGTAAGATTGACTTAGATTGGTTAGTTTCACCAAATGACGTCATTAAGGAGCAAAACTTCTTATTTGAGTCTTTACGGTGTTTGCTACAACTCCAGGACATGGGAATATGGAGTTAGGTTTTCAAATAACTTAATCGAGAAAATTTTTTTGTAAAATATTGTAAATAATTTTGAAATTTTAAAAATAAAATATTAAAATCGAATATATAAAATTTGATTTTAAAAAAATACGCTTAATGAACTTCAGTTTTTTAAAATAAAAGATAAAAAAGGAAAGCCAAACTTTAGTTTAAAAAAATAAAAAGAAAATCGAACTTCTAAATCCAATTTGGAGGCCCCAAGTCGGATTTCACTCCAACTGTGAAACAAAGTCCTTCAAGATATGTAAATGTTAAGCGACACCAAGTAAATACGAAACTACATGCAGATTACCCGAATCCCCTGAATGCTTAGTTGTTAAGCAACGGACATTTCCTTTTCTCTATTACTTGTTCTTCTTGCAGCTTTGTTTGAACTTTGTGACAAACTAAAGATAAAACAGAATGGCGTTGCAATGGATGATACTGACGTACGCTGTGGCGGCGGAGGCGGTGGTGGCGCTTCTCCTGACGATCCCCTCCCCGAAGCTCCTCAAGAACAACCTCGTCTCCCTCGTCTCCCTCCTCCTCCAACCCTCCCTCTTCATCGTCCCTTTCTCCGCCTTTCAGCTCCTCGGTTGGTTACCTCCCTCCCTCCCTAAGCAAGGGTATTCGCGATTAGGGTTTCCTTTTTTTTTTCCTGTTAACAAAAAACCAAAATTTCGAATTTTGCAGACATATACTGGAAGAATGAGCACAGGTTGATGTGCACCTCGGAGATCTGCACCGCCGCTGAGAGGGATCGCTACGATAAAGCCGTTGAGTTCTTCCCCCGTGATTGTTTGCCCCTGCTGTTTGCATGCTTTGATTGGCGTGAAAAGACCCGTGGAATTTTGGGACTGGTTGCTTGTGGATTTCTATGCTTGTTTAGGGCTCGAGAGTGATTCGGTCCCGATGTCTATGGAATTTTTATCCGCACTTCCATTTTCATCTGTCGTGGCCTTAATTCTTTACTGGAAAATGAGTTCTGCTGAAGTCAATTTGATGCCTCTTCCTTATTATGTCCAATCCCCTGCCTGAAGCGATTTCTTAAAATTCGAAACATTGTCGGCGTAGCCAACAATTAGATTTCGGTGCTGCCTTTGTGCTGTTCTTCACGATCATGCCCGTCCTACTCTTATTCATTTGGCAAGGAACTACTGCCCTCAGTAGTTTGATATTTAGTTCGTTAATACTCCACCATTCAATCATCCCCATTGTTCTATGATTAGCAAAAATCAAAATACTGAGCAAAAATGACTGTTTGCCACTTTTGAATCTATTCACTGGTAAGGAAGGTATCTGTGATATCGTGTTCACTTATATGTCATTTTGCTGGACATGTGCAAGGCTTGTCATACCGGTATGTTGAATGTTTGAGGAATGGGGGCGTCTTTTGACAAATGCTTGGGTATTCGAATCTTTTCAGTGTTCACGGGGGACACCTGCCTTGTTTAGTTGTTGACAAACTCTTTTGGGCTCGATTCCCCTGATATACGTGTTTAGAGAGTTTATCACGGCTCTGGATCTGTTTGGTCTGAGAATGGTATCTTCGGAATTCAGATGTCCATGTTATGAATGATCAAACTTGCATCATTTGTTACTTCATTTGTAGAGTATGTAACTTCCATCCCACGGACAGAAAACTTTTTAATTAATTTTTTTGATTCCATTTTGGCTGCTCGCTTCAGTTCCTCGAAATTTCCCTTATTGCTGAAGGCATGCTTGTGAGCTATCCAAGTTGTTCTGGGAAGAAAGTATTTGTATTCTGATGCAAATGTCTTCTTTGTAGATCTATAAGGCTCAAAGGAACGTCGTCTTATGTGCCTCGGCCTGCCTTCTCTACTGGTGACCATCTTTTGCTTGGAACGGATCACTGAGGCCACTTGGAACCCATTACCGCCACATGCGCTAACTTCATTTTTCTTCTCCATGGTTGCAGGTGCATCTATCGGATCTGCAGGTACTATAAGGAAATCCAGAGGTTGGAGGTGCTCGAAAAGAAGCTCAAGGAACAGTGAAGTCGGTCCGGTAGTTCCCAAGGAAACGAACGAACCAAGTGAATACAAACCAAAAACTTCCATCCCAATGCAATATTCCCCCCCAAGTTCACCCTACTGTTGTAGATCTGATATGGTAACCTTGTAGAATGTAGCCGCCGCCAGGCATGGCGGAGGTGTATTGTCCCCCCGAGACTGAATTTTCTATTACAAGGAGTTGGTTTCATGGCTCAATTTGGCGACGGCAAAGCGTGCAATGGCATTCAAGCTTCTCAGAACGAGTGAGTTTGGGCCGCAGCCATCCATCAGCTTTTGGACATTCAATTTCTCAGATCCATTACGTGAGCCCAAAACAACAAATTAGAGGTTCGTACAGGAATTAAGAACAACTTCGGCTATGCATCATACAACTCAATTTTTTATTATTTTAATTTTACAAAAGAATGAACAAATCAAGATTAACAACCCCTAAAATGAAGATTAAACAATCAGAAGGACCTCTTGAGGTTCTTGAAATCAACAGACTCGATGCACTCCAGTTCATCCCTGTAAGGATTCATGAGCTTGAGCAGCTCCGTTGCCTTCTCCCTCGTCTCCTCGCCGCACCCCACCTGTAAAAGCACCAGAACCTTCTGGAACGCCCCCACCTGCAGCACCTCCGTTGCGACCCTCTTGCTGTCGCCATGCCTGCTTAGCATTAGGAGGATCGAGATCGCGTAGCCGTTCCCCAGTTCTTGCACCCGAAGGATCTTCTTTACAAGCAGTGGGACGGTCAGCGCATTGGAGTATGCCTCCGCGATGCCTTCCTCGCAACCCGTCAGGCCATGCAGCACCCCGAGTGCTTTCTCGGACAGGCTCTTGTCCGGGTCCATGAGGGCTTCCAGTACGGTTGCAACTGAACCCAGCCTTATGAATCTTTTGGTATGGTCGTCGCTCGAAGATATCAGGCGGAACATTATGGACAGGCTGGATTTCGTGATTGTTGGGTGAATCGGGTGCTTGATCAACTCGACCAAGATTTCATGGAGGCCTTCGACTTCCGCTGCTGACAAAAATGATAGGCTGCTGTCATTGCATGCTTCTTTCAGCGTGAGGATGGCGTTCCTCTTAACCGAGAAGTCTCCATCCTTCAAGAACCGTACCATGCAGCGAAACACGGACGGCGAGCTCAAGTGCTCCCGAGCCTCCGAGTCCAGCGGGAACATCCAGCTCAGCATGGACATCATTGTTTCTGTCAACTCTCCGTCAATACTTCCTTTGTCGGGGGAACTGGCAGCGAATTCGCTAATTGCAGCGGCAAGCGAGGCGGCCGCACCATTAACAATGATGCACTGACGATTCCTCTCGCACTCGCTCCCCCAATCCCCGATCCTCCTAACCAGTTCCAAGCACATAACATGGTCTCCTCGACGCGACGCGTCCTTGATCCCATCCAGGACCCCCATCACCTCGTAAGGATCGATGGGGACCCTCGGGGTAGGTATCCTGGACTGGTTATTCTCCATGCACCAGTCCTGGATCATCCTGCGGATGACATGGTTAGGAATCTGGTCGAAGCTGCGTAACGCCTGGTTGGTTACAGGGCACGTGAAGTTGCCCTCCTCGAGCCACCTCTGGATGCTGTCGCGGTCGTAGGTTATCCCGGACGACAACGTGACGGGATCCTTCATGAGCTCGAGGGAGATAGGGCAAACAAAGTGGCCGGGGATGACAATCTCCGCTGGGGGTCCCCCCGCGCTGCCCTTCTTCCTGGACTCGCGATCAGTTCTCCTCCTCCTCCTCCCCCTGACCCAGCCGAAACCCATTCCTCCGGGAAGCGAAACAAAAAACTAAGCAGAAAACCAAGCTTCGGTCCGACCACAACCTCGGACGCTGTTCGTTTCGTGAATGAACAACAACAACCTCAATTAAGAGCTTCTTATATATAATACTTAAACAGGAGACGCGGGTGAATGGAGGAATTTCCAGGGAAGGGTTGTCATACATTCTTATACACGCTTTTGTCCACCACTTCAAACTTCCTTCGAAGACTTTTTTTTAGGACCCGGGGGGGGGGGGGGAAGATTTAGTCCAACGACGTGCTTTTTCGAGTAACGTGAAAAAATTAAGAGGATGGACCGACCGACACCGACCATTCGTAGTTCAACCATGAATGAACGAATGATTTACGTGGATACTTAAAAGATCCCATTTTGACTCGTTATTAAATTATATAATCCTCCTCATAGAACAAAACAAACAGCGTGTGAAGAAGGGGGATGGCTGGCTGGTTCAAATGTGTATGGCGAGGGAGGAAGGTGGTAATACGTGACTTTGGGTTTTCATTAGGAAGGATAGAAAGCTTTGATTTTGAATTGTTGACCGTGGACAAATTTGAACTTTTCGTCGGGAGGATTAGTAAAATGTGAATTTGGGCAAAAGAAGAGAAGAAGAAAAAAAAGGAGGAGAGTTTCAAACCTGCTCGTCCTTCCTACCGGCTTTTTAGGATAAAAAAAAATACGAAGAAGATTCATGTGATTCGTCATCGGACGTAGTATTTTGTCTCATAAATCATATTTCACGGGCGTTGTTGGCGTGATCTTGTAAAAAAATTAGTTATGTATGACCAAGGAGGAGGAGTTTGGAGTTGGTCTTTGGGTCTAACTTAAAAGGCACGCGCTTGGGACACGGTCTCCTCCTCTCATTCAAATTCCTGCTTTATCTAAGCCTAACGCGATGTCACTGTGCCCAAATGACGCGTCAACATCCAACTGACCTACCTCCTCTGTATTATTATTATTATTGTGCGAAATGTGAAACAACGACTCCCCCGCTATGCTCCAACACATACGGGCCGTAGTCGCTGGAGCTGATACGTCTCAGCTGGTACCTAACAGAAAAATAACAGCACAGCCATGAACAGGCAATTACTGCCCTACCTTCAACAGCGGACCAAGCACACGCCTCTCCATCTTTCAGCCGATTCCCCTTACCACACCTACTGCATGGCCCGGCCTCCTACTCCCGCTGCTACGTGCAGATGTGGCAGGTGTTGTCGTCGACGAAAAAGGTGGAGAGAAAAAAATGTGGGAAACTTGAAAGAAAACCTTCGTAACACAACTATTTATACACATAAGGAAATGTAACTCCCACCTAGCATTAACTATCCCAATCATTAAGTAGCATTAACATTGGCCGTTACTATGCATCCGTTATAATGCATTAAACCCAACCGTTACAACGGATTAAAGTCTAACAAATCACCCCCTAAGCCCGTTGTACCTGGACAACTCCAAGCTTTTGTCTCATCTCAACAAACTTCACGCGTCCGAGTGCCTTTGTGAGAATGTCGGGCAGTTGTCCATTTGTGCCGATGTGTTCGACTTTCACATTTCCATCTTCGATGCACTCTCGAATGAAATGAAATTTTGTATCGATATGCTTACTCCTATCATGGTGCACCGGGTTCTTGCTCAATGCTATCGCAGACTTGTTGTCCACCAACAACTTTACCTGAATCGGAGTTTGTGATATCATCTCACCCAATAAACGACTCAGCCACACTCCCTGACACGCTGCCGCAATATATTCTGCTTCATAAGATGAGAGTGCCGCAACCTTTTGCTTCTGTGACATCCATGAGACAAGACTCCTCCCGAGAAAAAATGCGACCCCCATCGTACTCCTTCGATCATCAACATCACCGGCGAAATCGCTGTCACTGTACCCAATAAGTGTAGGTTGTAGACTAGCTGCCTTCTTGTAGCTGCATCCATATTCTATTGTCCCACTCAGTTACCGAAGTATGTGTTTCACAGCAGCCCAATGTTGTGGTCCGGGCGCTTCCATGTACCTGCTAACTATACCCACAGAATATGCGAGATCAGGCCTGGTGTTAACAATGTACCGTAAACTGCCGACGATACTCCTGTATCTCGTCGCGTCCACGATCACATCACCTTCCTTCTTTCTCAATTTTAGTCGGTTCTCCATGAGAGTTTGACAAGGATTGCAATCACTCATCCCTCCCAACTCAAGAATCTTTGCCACGTAGGAGCTCTGGCACAGCGTGATCTCATCTTCCTTTTGCTTCACCTCGATACCCAAGTAGTAACTTAGAAGCCCAAGATCACTCATGTTGAAGCGTTGCGTCATTTCCTGCTTGAAATCAACAATGCCACGAATGTCCGGCCCGGAGATAATTAAATCGTCGACGTATACGCCGACTAGCAAGAAAGAACGTTGATCCCCTCTTTTGTAAACTGCATGTTCCAATTTGCTCCGTGTGAATCCGAGCGCGATCAACTCCTTGTCCAGCCTTACGTTCCACGCCCGTGGCGCTTGCCTCAACCCATAGAGTGCCTTGCGAAGCTTGAGCACTTGTTTGTCTCCATTTCCGACGATGAAACCGGGAGGCTGATGCACATATACCTCCTCGTCAAGGTCACCATTCAAGAATGCAGATTTCACATCCATGTGATGAACCTCCCATCCGCCATGTGCGGCGACCGCAATCAACAGCCGTACAGTTTCAATGCGCGCCACTGGAGCAAATACCTCGTTGAAATCCACCCCCTGTCGCTGAGCGTATCCCTTAGCAACCAGGCGAGCTTTGTGCTTGACAATGTTTCCCGTTAGGTCCTTCTTGACTTTGAAAACCCATTTTAGCCCAATGGCTCGATGTCCTGGCGGTAACGTTGCCGGGCTCCCAAGTGTTGTTTTCCCGAATTGCTTCCATAAAAAACAACGTCCCGGGAGATCATTAGCTTCTTTCCAGCCGGATCATACACCCTGTATGCCTTTGTACCGGATTCGTAACCGAGGAACACGCCCGGAACAGACCTGTCTGTCAGCTTCGTCACGCCTGGGCCGACCCTTTTCGCATAAGCCATGCATCCGAATGTACGCAGATGTCGGACGCTCGGCTTCCGGTTGTACCAAGCCTCATACGGAGTTTTACCGTCAAGGCTCCTTGTTGGTGATCTATTAAGGATGTACACGGCTGTCCTCACTGCTTCGCCCCAAAATTATGCCAGTACCTGCATGGACTTAAGTAGACAACGCGTCATTTCTACCACAGTTTGATTCCGTCTTTCAACAACGCCATTTTGCTGCGGCGAATAAGGCGCGGTTGTGAAGTGTTTGATGCCGTTCTCTTCGCAGTATTCGCGAAACTGGGTGGAATTGAACTCTCCACCTCGATCTGTACGAAACGCCTTGAGCTTACCACCAATCTCGTTCTCCGCCTCCGCCTTGATCTTTTTAAAATACATGAAAGCCTCGCCTTTGGACTCCAACAATTCTAGCCACATAAAACGACTGTGATCATCGACAATCAATAGGAAGTACCTTCGTCCTATTGGCGTCGGTGGCAAGATCTGACCGCACAAATCACCGTGAAAAAGTTCGAGGCCCCGCTCCGCTCTGTATGACGAGGTGTGCGAGAACGGAGTGCAATGCTGCTTTCCAAGAACGCATCCATTACAAAACTGCTCCCCATGCTCAATTACCGGTATCCCTTTCACCATTTGCGTCATCCCGAGATCACGGAGCGAATGAAAGTTGAGATGTCCAAATCGAGCATGCCACAACCATGCCACGTCGCTGATCTTGGACAGGAGACACACCGGCGCACTCAAGTTTAGCTTCAATGTATACAGCCTGTTCTTGGTGCGCGCCGCACGGGCAATCGATGCGCTCTCATGATCATACACAAGCAGCACTCCGCCGTCGATGACAATCTTGCATCCTCCTTTTTCCAACTGTCCAAGACTAATGATATTAGTCCTCAACCGGGGGATGTAGTATACCTCAGTAGAGATCTTTTGCTCGTTGTTCTTGCAGGCCATCATCACGGTACCAAGCCCACAAATATCCACGGTTGAGCCGTCGCCAAAACGCACTGAACCACGGACATTTTCGTCGAGGGTTGTAAGAGCCGCTCTGCACCCAGTCATGTGGTTTGTAGCTCCAGTGTCGAGATACCATATGTCGTTGTCGCACTCCATCGGGAACACGCGCTCCTCATTGAGAAACACGTTCTGAGTTATGGTGTGCACAATGTTGCTAGCACGGGCAAGCAACAACGCAGGCTGTTCGACATCGGTTTTGGCGAGATTAGCTTCCTCACGCCGCTCACGCTGTGGCTTCCGACACTCTTTGGCCCAATGGCCATAAACGCCGCAGTTGCGGCACTTCCCCTTTCGCCGAGGAGTTCCTTTAGAGGTCCTTTCGGTTGTGCTACGACCATCGTTTCGAGAACCGCCCTTGTTCTTCCCGTGAGCCCGACCCTTGGCCTTCTCGCCATTTGATAAAGAATCACCTTGTAGACGATGCTTCCACTTTGCAAACCACTCCTCCTCAGCGAGAAGCAGCCGTCCAACTTTGTCATGAACATTGCCGCTACTGTCAAAATGATCCTCCGTAGCACGCAACCGCCCCACCAACTCCTCAATTGTCATCGTGCTTAGATCAAGTAAGGTTTCAATCGAGAGAGTGATCTGGGAATACCGGGTTGGCACAACGCGAAGAAATTTCTTCACTACACGGACCTCCTCCATCGATTCGCCGAGCGTACAGATGTTACTGGCGAGGCTGGAAATTCCCATAGCGAAATCGTCGACGCCCTCACCCTCCTTGAAGGCAATGTTCTCGAACTCCTTCAACAATTTTTGAGCATTCGCCTCCTGGACCCGAGCAACACCCATCCGCATCGTCTTCACCGCCTCCCACGCCTCCTTGGCGCTCTCCTTCACGGCGAGGATCGAAAACATCTCGGCAGGCATAGTGCGAAGGATCGCAGACAAAGCGAGTCTGTCAGCACGCCGATCGACTTCATTGGTCTCGATGGCGTCCCAGAGTCCCTGTGCCTCCAGATTTACTTGCATCACAAGAGCCCATTCGTTGTAGCTTGTGCGCGTCAATGATGGGTACACGATTAAACCGCTTGTCTCCTTCACCACGCGCTCCACCATGACTTCACGTGATGCACCGCTGCCGTCGTCGCCTTTCTTGATATCGGCGATGTGACCCTTTGGGGACGGGGAGCGATTTCCTCCGGTCATGATCGGCCAAGATCCTCCTCGATGGCTCTAATGCCACATGTTGTCGTCGACGAAAGAATTTGACGAAAAAGGTGGAGAGAAAGAAATGTGGGAAGCTTGAAAAAAAACCTTCGTAACACAACTATTTATACACATAAGGAAATGTAATTCCCACCTAGTATTAACTACCCCAATCATTAAGTAGCATTAACATTGGCCGTTACTATGCATCCGTTATAATGCATTAAACCCAACCATTACAACGGATTAAAGTCTAACAGCAGGACCCGGGGACTCTGTGGCTGCAGTTTTGCTAGAGTTTGTGGAGTAATCTCCATCTTCTCCGCCTCCCACCCTAATCCCCACGGTCAAAACCGTCATAGTCGTAATCATCCTCCTCATCTCCATCCTCTGGATCATGTGGCAATGCGAACGTCACCACAAGATCTGTGGCTCTAACTTCTTCCCACACCTCCGCCGGCATTGGATACATGAAGCAAATCTAGCATCAAACAGGGGCGTGGGACGGCGGCTCTCGCTCTGCTCATCTCCCCTCCCCCCTCTGGTCGGGACGACACCCTACACGAGTCTCTTCCTTCTTCCCAATCCCAACACTTTTTGCCAGCCCAGGCCAGGCCTGCTGCGTCTGCGTCCTTAAGGCCCTCTCTAGAAATGTCCTCTCAAAGATTAAGTTGGGCCGATTTATTTAAGCACTAAGGAATTCCGACCAGCTCCAAAGTGTTACGTCCGTCGTGTGATTATATTATTCCGTCACACATTCCTGATAAAAAAAAAATGCTGGTGGCATGACTGACGCTTGTTTGTGCTCATCGGCGGAAAAGAAAAAGGTTATGGCGTCGACGTTACATTGCTTGAAGTTTCTTTCGAAGCGTATCACGTTGATTACCTAACCACGTATAGGAAATGACATAATCTAATACGGTCCGCCCTTACCAAAATATCTCGAGTACGCTCTCGAAAAAGCGAATGCATATAATATTAAGATCGGTGTAGAGTATGCATGACAGAGATAAAAAAGAACTCGACTCTCATCTGTTGGAAGTTTTGGATCAGCCAAAGGTCGATTCCTGTTGCCCTCGCGTCATCACGAGGTTAAAATATACATTGCATAGCCGGGCGTCGCTGCGATATATGCTTATCGGGACCATTTTCCATATATCCCGTGTCGTCGGTAGTTTTTAATGTTGCGAGTGTCTTTGCTGTCGTGCATGCTTACGATGGAATAGTGAGTTTAATGCGAGTGTGTTGTCATTGCTATCACAAATATCTTGGACCCGACCATTTCCTTTTTCTTTCCCAGGGCAATATCTAAATCGGCTTATGGTCTATCGCCATGTAAGTGGGATGTCCCTCTTTTGCATACAAAAGAAATGTTGCAAACCGGCAGAAATCGATTGGCCTTCTAAGATTTTAAGCATTTGTCAAGGGTGTGATTAAATTAAGTAAATGGACCAGTGACATGACGATGACAACACCCCTTGAGCAGCAAAAAAAGCTCATCGAGAAAGTTGGATAGGGTTTTTACGAGTTTTTGTACTAAAATAACATTACTTAGTTGAGAAAATATTCTTTCGAAATAGAACATGTAGTTTCAAAATTCATAAAATAATGTCCCCAAATCGAACCATTCGAGTTCAGAGGAAATTGAACTTTCGATTTATTATCTTATCTAATGGGGGGGGTGGGGGTGACTTTTGATTTGATTGGTCGAGTGTGAAGCACCTGATCGGTTTTGTTTATTGTTGTTCAACGTATCGACATAGTACATTTTAGGGATTGGCGACTTACCCATTCAGTTACTTTGGCGGCATCGATTAATCGTTCCCTTGTTCCTACCCCTCCAGCATGCAAACATCTCTTTAAACGAAAACCCTAATCAATGATTGTAGTAAGCAAAAGTGCGGTCCACCGTATATATTTGAAACCGATACAGATCAACTTCTGGGTGACGAAGTGATAGGAATTACATCCCTTTTTCTGCCTCTTTAAATATACGTTTTCTTGAAATATTGATGGAGGCCGATCGCCCACGATGACGATGACATCAATATATTTTTAAGGACTGCCACGCCACGCTGAGTCGATGACGGATGTGTTTCTTCGATCTACAAGATCAGCCAAAAAACCAACCCATTTGATGATCTCCCCGCATTCTCGGAGCCGGAGCGCCGTTTAAGTACTTACTACATAACAAACGACTCGTAAGCAAAACAACTAGTACGACGAACCGAAATACGTGGATTTGGTTGTATTTGGTAATCGCAAGTTGTAGCAAAATGAAGTAAAAAAATGATTCGTGAGGGGGTCGGCCAAGAGAAGAAAACAACCCTAAAACGTTAAAAAGAAAAAGGCATTTGGGATGAGTCCATTGGAAATAAATTTGGCAAACATGCGTGACACCGGAGACATTTGGAACATCCTTTTTGGGATTGAAGTTGAATCACGCCATTGATAGAAGGAAGGAAAATTGTGGCTGAGAATGATCGCTTCCCCGGAGACTCCAAAGGATGTTGTCCTCGACCTTCATCCAACTACTCACTCATATTTTGTTTTTTTCTTTTCATGGAAGAAACAAAATTAAAAAAATAGCAGCCATTGAGATATTAAATTATTTGTTACTGTCATTATTATTGTCGTTGCTGTTTTTGGAACAGGTTCGTATGAGGAATACAAGTCGGCTTTTGCCGGTGAGGCTTGGTTTATATTTTATATCTTAACACGCCCCCTCAAGCCGAATCGGGTAGGTATCGTTGGCTCTGGGCCCTTGGTTCTAGGTTAGGCGGGGTTTAAACTCAGGATCGTTCTGATACCATGTAGAAACATTACCGTTCGACCTAAAAGCTCAAACTGTTAGATGAGGCTTGGCTTATATTTTATATCTTAACACGCCCCCTCAAGCCGAACCGAGTAGGTATCGTTGGCTCTGGGCCCTTGGTTCTAGGCTAGGCGAGTTTGAACCCAGGACCGCTCTGATACCATATAGAAACGTTACCGTTCGATCTAAAACCTTAAGCTGTTAGGTGATGTTTGATTTATATTTTATATCTTAACAACTACGTATTCTTGACATTTATTCCGTATATTTGTAACTTTGGTTACTCAAAAAACATCTTGTATAATAAGTTTTAAAATTACTCAAATTGGACGATGAAATAGGGAAAAAGGAGTTCTATCTATAAAGAAAAATCATTGGTTATTTTCAACGGGGGTTTCTCTCCATTGTTTAATTGTTTTATTAGACGAATTATTTCGGCCACCAAAATCCAAAGTGGATATCATATCAGCTTTATATTAATGCCATGGAAATCACACGATAATCTGATGGATTTTGGATTATACCATCTGTACAAAGGAAGAAGCAAAAAATGGGGGAGTGTCTGTATATATATATATATGTTTGGCCTCTTTGCTTTTGTCATCTTCTCGGGATCTTTGTATTATTTTGGGTGGGGGGTTCCACCCCAAGTTTAAATAAATTAAGAAAATGTAAAACCTCCCCGACAAATAAATAAATAAAATCATTGCCTTCTGACTTGCACCAACAACCCTCCCACCTTGTAATAAAAATACGTTGAAATTGGCTGTTTCTCTCTTATTTATCACTCACTTTGCTTTGCATGAATTCAACCAAACCTCTGTGTCTGAATAAAAATGACAGTACCCACCACATTCAGAAACAAGTAATAAAACTAAGACCCCTTTCTTCTGCATTTGATCAACCTTTTCTTACTTCCTTGTTGCATGTGACTGCGTCCTAAGCTGGCGATGGTGATCAACAAGCTGATCAGGAAGAAGATGGGCGGTGGAGGCGGCAGCAGTTTTGTGGCTGACTTCCCTGTCCCTACCGGGGAATTCCCCCCCGATAATCACTCCGCTTACCACCACACCAGTCGCACCCCCCTCACTTACAAGTAATTGTGTCGAAGCAGCGCGGCCGAATTGCTATCTCGGTTTCCATGATCTTTCGCGGGGTTCATTGATTGGTTTTTTATTTTCCTCCTTGTTTTCAAAAAGGATTTTCGTCGGCACTTGGAATGTCGGAGGAATCTCACCGCCTGCGAGGATGGACTTGCGGGATGATTGGCTCGGCCTCCGGCACGATCCGTCCGACATTTACGTGTTCGGGTGAGGACTCTTGTCAAATATTTTTGTTGTTTTTCGATTTCTAATGCATACAAACACAAGTAAGAAACGGCTCTTCTTCTTGTTTGTTTGTTTGTTCTTGTGATTTTCCTCAGGTTCCAGGAACTAGTCCCGCTGAACGCGGGGAATGTCCTGGGCTGCGAAAGCGGCAGGGCATCAAGCGTATGGATGAACAAGATAAGGGAGGCCCTCGACAGGGGTCGGTCCGACGGGAGCTTCCGGTGCGTGTTGAGCAAGCAGATGGTCGGGATATTCGTCACCGTTTGGGCGAGGGAGGATGCTTGTGAATTCATCAGTCACCCCAACGTTTCTTGCGTGGGTTGTGGCCTGATGGGTTGCTTGGGGAACAAGGTACTTTCGGCAGTAGGCACTCCCCTTAACTTTCAGAAACAGAACCGCGAGCGACTAATGCGATCTCTGTATTTTGTCCCGTTTTCCTCATTATCGACACTCATAGGGATCAGTGTCGGTTAGATTCCTGTTGCGAGAAACGAGCATCTGCTTGGTTTGCAGCCATTTGGCATCGGGGCGGGAAAGAAGGAGACGAAAGGCGCAGGAATTCCGACGCGGCTGAAATCCTGAAACGAACGAGCTTCCCCCGCTGCCCATCTCACGATCTGCCAACGAAGATTCTCGAACACGAGTACGTATCCACTACAACCACTTCCATTACGCTGCTTTCTGGGTTCAAATCAAATAATAACCAGTAGTTCTGGGTTCGTATTGCCGTGGCTGACCAAGGATACGATTCCACGGTAAACCATCAAACCATAACAACATATAAGATGTTAAGGCCCCAAATGTCGACACTCCCCGGCCTCGATCGGCTAATCACTCGACGGGCATCTCCCATTAAAAATTATAAACAACAGAGAGAAATGGCCTGACGTGCTTGGAAACAAAACATCACGCTCAAATAGTTTCTTAGGTTCTGTGTAGGAAAAACATAACTAAGATAGCAACGTTCGCGGAAGTCGCAATCATCTTAATCACTCTGTTGTTAATCACTCTCTGTTAACGTCGTTAGGTGGGATTGATGGCTAAAAATAGCTTAACCGTAACAGGAATCTCCCAGCTGAAGGGTAAGCTTAACATAACCCGAATTTTTATCAGTCAACCAAATCAAAACTAATACCAACTCGCCTTTGCCGATGTCTGCCGACAAGGACCGGAACACCCGATGTTCCCCTCTATTATATACTCATTCGGCACATCTGTTGACGTGGTCCTAATTGTGATCGAGATGCAGCCTGGTCATATGGCTTGGTGACTTAAACTACAGGATCAACTTGCCCGACGCCATGACCCGATCCCTGGTGAAAAAGGGCAACTGGAATCTCTTGCTGCAGTACGATCAGGTACATGTTTTGTGATCCGATGTGTCCCCTATAACAGACACTCGAGGTTTCTTATTTCAGATCCGTAATCGAGATTGTTTCTTTCGTTTCTCCTTACGGCGGCTGACTGCAGCTGAAGGCAGAGTTCACGGAGGACCGTGTTTTCCAAGGCTGGCAAGAAGGGATTATCGACTTCGCGCCGACATACAAGTATTACCCGAATTCGCGAGTCTATTATGGATCTGCCCTCGGCAAGAACAGCAAAAGATGCCGGGCTCCCGCGTGGTATGGCTGTTCCTGTTCCTCTGGAATCCATTTTTCCCATTGGGAGGAATGAAGTTGTTGTTCTCGCAGGTGCGATAGGATAATTTGGTTTGGAGAAGGGTTGAAGCAGAGGAGTTACGACAGGGGGGGATCAACGTTGTCGGATCACAGGCCAGTCCGGGCGACTTTCACGGCCGAGATCGAGTAACCTTGGGAGTAAACTCGAGTATGGGATGAGATGCCATGTTCTAGGCAAACAGTGTCGATAACGTGGGAGGAAAGAAAGGAGTTTTGTTCCAAAATAGGTCGAAATAGAATAATTACTTTTAAAATTTATTAAATAATGTTTCGAACACGTTGTCACGAACATCGATTCGCCTTTGAAAAATGAAGAACTCGATATTTTAAATGTCAAGTTCTCTCTAAAGAGTTGAACTCGGTGTTTGAAATACCGAATTCATAATTTATAGAAGAACTCGAAATAAAAAACATCGAATTTAAAGCATTATTTGATAAATTTTAAAAGTTGTTAATTTATTTTACGAAGTATTTTTTCGACTAAGTAGGTATTATGGAAAGAAAGTGTAGGGAGGGTGCCACGATGGACGTGTCCTGGAATCTCTCTTATTTTGTATGGAGATGCGTAAGGATTGAACGTATTAAAAATATGTAGTTATTCGTGGGCGGTAATATTACTCGACACACGGAGCAGCAGAGACCACCAAATCAAAAGTCTTCTCAAAGGAGACTGTAAATATGTATGCGATTACGACGACGTCGTACCACCAACACAATTATAACATTATGAACCGCCGAGTCACGAAATAATTCATCTTCCCCGGCACGCGCATATCAATCCTTGGCTGTCTCCTGTATAGCGGGAGAAGGTGGCTTTTGGTCCATGCATCCGACCAAGTTCATCCTTGTTTGTAACTGGGGCTTAAACTCTGAGTTTTATTCCTTAATAACGTTATTTGACGAATTTCCAAATTTGCATACTAACCTACCGAAGTCGGCCTCCGACTTCCTCGTATGAATCTTTTTTTTTTTACCTTTGAATTAAAAAAAAAAAATTGCCTAAGTGGGGAAAGTCCGCCTTCTCGTGTGAATTTTCATTTTTTTTTTTGCCTTTGAATTAAAAAAATAAAAAAAAATAATACCTAAGTGAAGGCTGACTTCCTCGTATGAATTTTTTTTTCCCTTTGAATTAAAAAAAAAATTGTCTAGGTGAGGGAAGTCGGCCATACAAAGGCCGACTCCCTAGTGTGAATTTTCTTTTTTTTGCCTTTGAATTAAAAAAAAAAAATTTACCTAAGTGAGGGAAGTCGGCCTTACAAAAACTGACTTCGAATGACCATTGAATTTTTTTTTTTTACTAAGTGTAGAGAAGTCGGCCTTACAAATGCCGACTTTGGTGGTTTAATACGCGAATTTGAAAACTTAAGGCGTCATTTGGCGAAATATTTTCCCCAATGACATCATTAAGGAACAAAACTCCTTAAACTCCCTTCACCCCTCAACTCCCCCGAGAAGGCCACCGCCCCCAACTACCCCCTCTCCTCCTTCCTCCCGACTTCTTGCACCTTCAGCAGCCGTGCCGCTGCCAGCCTCATCTCGCTTTTTCTTTGTTCCTTATATGGATGCTCGCCCGGTGGTTTCTTGCCGGGATACTCATCCTTGCTCCTCCCTTGTTAGAACTCGGTATGAAGGTTGAAGTCAGGATGCACACCGATGGGCCATACTAAGCTTTGCACCTGCGCATGGAGAAGGATGTGAGGGTGAGGGACGTCTGCCTCCCTGGTCCTAGCCGCAAATTTAATGAAATGGTTAGTGATGAGAGGAAGCGCCGGCCGGGGCTCATAACAGACCGATCGAACATGCACTACCATGAGAGGAAACTCGTCGTTCTCTGCCCATTGAATGCCATTGAGGTGACGAGGTGAACCACCGCTTTGGAAAACGTTTTCATCTGCCCAGCTGTTTCAAATCATGTGGACCTTACTCGTTTATCTCGGAGACTGGCCATGAATTCCGGTCTCAGCGCCTTGACATATGCTTCGTTTCTCGCGGCAGGCTGCTTAAGGCTTTGGGAGCCACCAAGAGCACACGGATATACTGGGCCGAAGGGCAACCAGCACGGGGATACCAGGCTCTGCGACCAGTGATGGAAGAATTTTCTCATTTCTACAACAAGGAAGACCTGGCGTTACCAGGCGAATTGGAGCAGTATGCTGGCAGGGCGTCCTTTATGGCAGCAATCGATCACATAGTTTCCGAAAGGAGCAGAAGTGTTTATGCCATCTAATGGGGGAAACGTGGGTCACACGAATACAGATAAATGCTCGATGATCCAACTGATTGAACCGGCAGTCGGTACAAACTCGGAACAGGTGGTGATTTTATTTTTGGTTTCATTTGTGCGTTTGGGGTGGGGGAGGGGACAGTGGTAAAGGGTGGGCGTACGAGGGCCACAAGAAGCACGTAACACCAAGCAGATGCTCCGCTACTTCATCGCCAAGTCCATCCCAGAACCCAAGTTAGGAATTGCATATTGCATTGTACTACTGTACATAAAAATATAATTGTTACATTCATTTTGTGTCCATTATCGAACGTGAAAGAAAGAAGGAACGAAAATCCTCAAAGCGTTCCCCCCCATTTTTTAAAGAAAACAAAAAATATTATAATTGATATTGCTTTATTTCGAACCAGTAATTATTTACTGGGCTTCGGTTTTCTCTTCCTTTTTCTTAGGGGGGTTTGGGCGTCTGGAACGTTCTGGATTTAGGGTTTTTGGCGGGGTTGATTTTGGGAAGACAGCCGAAGGAACCAAACACACACTCACCTCCCTTGTTGTACCTCCTCCTCCTCCCTCTTCCTGCTCCGCCCCACTGCCCACCTCAATATTCAATGTTGCGCTCTAATGGCTCAAAGCTCGTCCATTGGCTCGCTCGCCGATCCCTTTCCTCCTCCGGACGCACCCCCGTACGCACCCTTCCCCCCCCACCCCCCCTCCCCCAAACCGTTTCGGTTCCATTTCTTTCCTTTTGCTGACACTATTCACTGCTTTCTTCCATAGTACGACGCTACGCAGGTGTTCAGTTCGTCTTCCCTTACAGGCTGCATGCGATTCTCTACTAGACTTTTCGGCACTTTTGCTTCCCTCGGCGGTAACGTCCATCCCTTTCCCTCTTGCTAATTAATTATCCCACCCTTCGCCAATCCCCCCAATCGTTGTGATTTTTTTTTTATCCTTCCTCGGCAGTTGGTTCGGACGGTCGGTCCTTCTTCGGTGCTTCTAATGCTAACCCGGTCACCGCTCGATTTTTCCACGGCACTGGTACTGATCTCCTGCCGCTTAATTTGTCGTTCCTCAAATTGCTGGCACCACCGCCCTCTGCTTTAACTTTTATATCGACTATCTTGCTTACCTCCCTGCATTTCTTTGCCAGCTGCGGCTGCCAGGGATTATTATGATATTCTCGGAATCCGCAAGGATGCCAGTCCGTCTGAAATTAAGAAAGCTTATTACGGGGTGAGCCGGGCCGTTTTGGCTTATTGATGGATGTTGAAGAGATGCGTGCAAGTTTTATTTAACAGCTCGTCAGTGCACATAGTTATTCCATTCCCTTGTTTTGCCTCTTTAATGTTTTCCCCAGCTAGCAAAGAAGCTTCATCCGGATACAAATAAAAATGACCCAGAAGCCGAAAGAAAGTTTCAAGAAGTCTCTAAGGCCTATGAGGTTGGTTTTACTTTCATAGTTCCTTCCCATGCGAAAAGTCGCTCCTCCTAATGTTTCTGTATTTTTGGTGTTGCAGGTTCTAAAAGATGAAGATAAGAGAAGAATCTATGATCAGGTTAATATTGTATAATGCTATATTTTCACCCATGAGGTGGCAAGCCCTTTTTCTGTGGAGTGATGTTAAAAAGCACACATAAGGGCTTTGTGCATTACTGAGTTGTCTGTATCAGTGCTCTTATCTTAAGGAAATTAATTTGTTTTGGGTAATCATAAATTCAGCCAACCAGTGACATAAAGGAATTTGTTTGTCTTGTGGGAGCTTAAAGTTGGCCAATCGATGACTTAATGAATGCATAAAGATTATGTGTCTTGTTATTTCAAAATATCGATTTCTGGACCCTTTCAGGAATGCTTAAAATCAACCAATTAGTGCACAGTAAATGTAAAGAGGCAACTGGTGATAGATTGGATCTCAAACATGTAACGTCTTACTATTTCTTCTAGGTCTCATCTACTGATGCTTTAGCTAATAACTTTTCCCCCTTGCATATTTCAATGTGGATACGATGACCTTGTTTTTTCAGGTTGGCCATGAATCATTTGAACAGCAAGGGAACCCAGATTTTGGTGCCGGTTTTCATGGATTCAACAGCCCGTTCGAAGATATTTTCAATGGAGATGTAATTTTCTTTTCCTGAACTACTCATCTATGGTTAATCTATTTTTAGATCATTGAGCCCCAGTTGATACGTATTTCTGACCCATCCTTTATTTTTTGGACGGTTTAACATTCTCAGTTTCTGCCATATAACTTATCATGAAAATCCTTGATAGTTGCTAAGTTACCTCTTATTCCTCAAGTTTTCAATGAAATGTTCATTGTTAGTATTTTTTTTTCAAGTAAAAAGTTCCATTGATAGCTGTATATTTTTTATCCTAGTGTTTTGGTGATGTAATGATTTTCTGATAATACCATCTACCTATTTTCTGGGGTTGGGGATGTATCATCACTTACCCTCACACTAACCGGGAAGCATGTGAAACTAGAGATGTCTCCTGTCTCTATGACGGATATTCCACTACTGTTGAGTAATAATAGTGGGATCAATGGCGCATAGTAAAAAAAAGGGGGGACTAATGCCGTTGAGGAAAGGCCCCAATAAATCCGCTTACAACAAGTTCTTATACGATACTCTTAATCGTAAGGGGGTACGCATAAAACAATACGCAGTCATCCCCTTAATTTGGACCAATCGAAATAATCATTGAAGTGTTTCTTGCTAATGGTTTTTACGTAACCAGCTTAGGGTTGGGAAGATATGGGTTATGCCCCTTCTCCTGCTTGTTATTGATCAGCTTGGATTGCTATATTTTTAATGACCCTTGTTTTGTATGGTATTTCACATGCAAGTGTCTGATCTTTTATGTTATTATCCTGTATTTTATGCTTAATGATAATGTTATGGGTGCAGATATTCAATATATTCCGGCAAAGATTTGGAGGTCAAGATGTGAAGGTGTGTGGATAATTAGTTACTTCTGAAGGATTCTTCTCAATGATGATATGACCCTGGTCAAACCTTTTGCCTCAGGTTATGCTGGAGCTTTCCTTTATGGAGGCTGTACAGGGTTGCAGTAAAACAGTAACATTTCAAGCCCCGCTGAATTGTCAAGCCTGCGGTATGACTGTGAGCTTGGAAGTGATTTTGAAACTGTGATATTCTCCTGTGGCGGAGAAAGTAGATGGGTGTATATGACTCTGCTATTGTGGTAACAGAGCCTGTAGTCAAGTTAGAAATGCACGTGTCTATTAGGGTTACTTCTGTCGGTTCATGAATGCATTTTGTTCATAGGTGGAACTGGTGTGCCCCCTGGGACGAAACCCGAAAACTGTAGGCGCTGTGGAGGAGCGGGCGAGGTTTCCTATCAGAACTTGCACTTTTCCCCCATTTTGGAGGGTGCGATTTGTGACGCTCTTGAGCTTTATTGCAGACATACATGCAAAAAGGAATGTTTAGCATTCGCCAAACTTGCAGCCAATGTGGTGGATCAGGAAAGACAGTCTCGGTATGCTGCAAATTCACTTGGTTGTCATTGATAACCTTATTGATTGTACGAGCACCTAGAGACAGATTTGCTGGCCCTAAGTTCTGTCTTATATTTCTCTGTAGAGTTTTTGCAAGACATGCAAGGGGCAAAGAGTTTTGATGGGGTCAAAAACCGTGAAAGTGGATATAGTTCCAGGTTACATCACTTGTTACATGAATATTCTTTATGATGTTTCATGTCACATTCTATAATTTAACTTGCTTGGTAGTTGGTATGCTTGTAATATTGGGATTTGCTTAAGTGGTGATCCCCAAAGGGTCATCAAGAAGGCATTGGCTGGTGATATCGGGCATTGTTTGGGAAATCCTCCATTTTATGAGATATGCTTGTGATGTACTGTATTTGGAATCTTTAGTTATGGTTAGACAGTCCTGGTTGATGCTTTGGAATATTCTCTCGGTGATGAAGAAACAGTTTCTCATTTAAATAAAGTTGTTTTCTTGCATAGTGGCAACACTATCCAATATATTAGTCTGAAATTCATTAGGGAAACGGTAATTTGTTGCTCCAGTAGTTACATAAATGCTCAGGTGTCTCTTCTTGAAAAACATTTCTAGGAGTGGATAACGAAGAGATGATAAAAGTGCATAGAAGTGGGGGTGCTGATCCTGATGGAAATCAGCCTGGAGATCTCTATGTAACTATCAAGGTACCTCTTTTTTCTGTTATATTCTGCATTTGCTCATAAAATAAAGTTGTTCTTTTGGTGAAGATTGGTTAAGAGGCAGGAAAAGACCTCTTTGCAAATATTTGGAGAAGTAATACTGCGCACTTATGCACACGCTCTTTCTGCCTCCACTATTGCCGCGAAATATTTGATGCATTGGGGTGTTGTTGTCTTCTTAATTGCAGGTCCGCGAGGATCCTGTGTTTCGTCGGCAAGGTGCAGATATCCATGTGGATGCTATTTTGAATATCACACAGGTAACTATGCTTTTCAATTGTAATTTTCGGTAAGATTCTCTGTAGAAACATCTGTTTTTACTTTTTAGTAGTTGCTGATGCCTAGGACAATGTCTCACCCCAGTTAGAGCATTTCCCCAATTAATATTTTATTCTTACCCAAGCTTGGAGTCAAACAATTGTGGATTTTTTGTTTCAGGCGATTTTAGGAGGAACCATTCAAGTTCCAACTCTCACTGGTGATGTTGTGCTGAAGGTTGGTTGTTATTTGCGCTCGCAACTTGGAGATTTATTATCTTTTTCTTGTTTATAGATTCCATAAAGATAGGGATTGTTTATTAAATGATAAGATTTACAACTGTTGATAGTGCACTTGTTGCAAAATTTATAAGCTAAGAATTTTATATACAGGTCCGCCCTGGTACTCAGCCTGGTCAAAAGGTGGTTCTGAAGAAAAAAGGTGACTATTTCAGTACATTTTTGCAAGAAAAAACAAATGATATTATTTTCTGCATTGATGATAGAAGCAAATTGTTTGAGAGATGTATACAACACTGTCACTTTCACCTCAGAACCATCATGATTAGAGGACTGCATGCATTAGTCCAAATGTTAGTGTTTGCCTCCCGAAGAAAGTATTTGTTCTTTGCATAGAGATAATTTATCGTGATTAAGTTTGGAAGAGAGTAAACTAGTTGGTGGGACATAAATTTGAGTCATCTGATTACACCTCTTCGAGAGTTATTGGTTCATTGAAGTTTCCCGGTGGAGGTATGGTTTGATGAAAGGTACTCAGTGGCCGACCTCTGTGGAAATGGCTTGTTGCAGTAAAATGCCCGAGCTAATTTTATTTTGTTCGATCTGGTAATCCTAAAGCCAGCTTGGGCCTCGGTTGATAAGGGGCCACTACCCCAAATAAGCTCTGGAGGAGGGGGTGGGGGATCCACAACACTAATCCCCACTTGCCGGATCACTGTTGTTGCTTTTGGTACTCTGGGGACCCCTCGAGTTAAGGCTAGTGGTTGGTTTGATAAAACTTGGTCCTTTTGTTTGATTGGTCAGGGATTAAAACGCGAGGCTCTGCATTGTTTGGTGATCAGTACGTGCATTTCAATGTCAGCATTCCCACGTAAGCAGTCTATTCTTCCCTCTTTACTTGTATTATTAATTCGGTGAATGTTATTGGGGCTTGTCATGATTTGATTTCGGAACTGCGTGCCACTGTCTCTGCAGGAATTTGACTCAAAGACAGCGTGAGTTAATAGAAGAATTCGTGAAGGAAGAGCGAGGTGAATATGACAAGCGCGCGGCCGCAGGTTCTTCTGGGTGAAAAGATACCTCCTGGGGGCTGGCTGCACACGGGATTCATCCCTGATATTATTAGTCAGGATAAAAGGAAGGGATGCACTGGGCAATTTTGTATGGATAGGATAAGCAAATCCTCTCGTTTTACTTTTTGGGTTGGAGGAATGTGGTCGATTTGCATTAGAAGATTGGATTATACATGTAACTAAATAATTATAGGCTTATGACGTGTACTTTGAATATTTAATTGGAAGACGAGATTCAAACTATTCTAAATAATTGGGTTTCTTCTATTTCTTGTTTAATTATTTGCAAGGTTCTAATGACATTATTATAAATAAAAATTTTCAGTTAAAAAAATTCTACATAAAAGATTTAACGTAGAAAGAAATGAAAAAAATAAAGTTTAATGTCGATTAGTTTATGTTTATTGAGTGATCATCGTATTTTGAGCGTGTTGACATTGGTCAGAGGGAAGCAGTCGTCGGTTAGGTTTTTGCCGTTAATCGGCTCACATGCTCCGGATTAACTTCACCCCCGACTAATTTGAATTCGATCATATTTTTTCATATTTACCACGTTATAACGAGAATAACTTATTTTTAAGATTTCTCGTATATTATAGTTTAACTTTTATTCTTAACTTATCATTTATTTCATTTTTCACCAAGATTATCAAGCATAGTTTTACATTTTTAAAGGATATTTATAGTTTAATATAGTAATTAATTAATTTTTAAAATAATATAAAATTAGTAAAGTTTATATTTAATTCATGAATGGTTCAAGTCGTTTAGTCATAGAACAATATTGAAGGTTTGAATCGATAAAAAGACAAATCAAGATTCTAGAAGACAAGCAAGTGGATCTAACAAAGCAACCAAATTCTTCAAGCTTGTTAAATTTCGGGCGACCACAGACTGTTCCCCAAAGCTATGGGCTAAGCACAAATCCCATCTCTAAACCTCGATAGGATTATTTGAGAATGTGGTCGTAATTAAAATAAATTAAAATTAAATTTAGTAAAAACAACTAATTTGATAAATTTTTTTATAAATAATATAAATTTATAATGGAAAAGAAAAGAATTCGATAGGCAGCAATTGGAGGGGGGAGCTTTGACGAGGAGGAGGAAGAGGGAGATTAAAGGGGAAGTTGTGCTTTCAAATCGCATCGTCGTCGCAATCGTGTTCAGGTGGGTGTGTTCCCTCTACAGTGCGAGTAAGGAGGTGACTCTTCTCCCTTCTCCTTCCTTAATTATTACGTGACACGTCGATGGGAACTTCCCCCCCTGAACCAAAACAGCAGAATATCGATTCGATTAGGTTTTCCCCTTCGATTTGGGGTTTATTGGAGTTTTCCACGGTGCGTGTTAATGCCTTTGATCCTCCCCTGTAATCGGCAGGTTCAATTAGGTCCTGTCCTCTCTTTTCCCCTTGTTTAGGGTTTTAATGCCATCCACCAGTTCATTGCCCTGATCACTCTCCTAGGTATCGTGTTAATTGTGCTATCACATGCTTTTCGGGTCCAGCTAGGCTGTGTCCTCCAGAAGTTCTGTTTTTGGATGATTGAGTTCCAGACTTCCTTTTCCCTTTTTTGGTTTCGGTATTTGTTTTCAGCACTGAGATGTGAGTTTTTCGAGTTTTTTTTTTTAATATGTGTCAAGGCGTCTGTGTGAGCAGGAAGCTTAAGGTTTAGAAGGGGTTTGTCTGTTTGGCCAAATGGACAAAGGAACGCCTCCTAGCCTTTTCGTGAACGATGGTTCGTTCATGGAGAGGTTCAAACAGCTTCAGCAAGAGAAGGAAAAGGCTGCAGCGAACGACACGGCCGATGTATCAGCAAGTACTAGACCCGCAGGGGTTGTATTGTCGAATTCTAGATCTGTCTTGGGTGCTGCTAGGACTCGCGTCGATGCTAAAGGGGGCAGCGATCAGCGTAATTCGCCCCACAATGCTTCTGGTGGGAAACTTGCCTTCAGTTTGAAGCAGAAGTCAAAAGTGTTGACTCCGTCTAGGCTGGCTGCCGATGACGAAGAAGAAAAAGAAACATCCGTTAGGAATGACTTTGGAGACTCATCACTGAAGCGTCAGAAACTCAGTTCAGCAGATGCTTCTCCACGTGATCTAAAACATTCATACATCGGTAAAATAATAGTCTGGAAATCAAGTCCTTTGTTCTTGGCTTTCCTTTTTATCACCTCCCATTCAGTGCTCCTTTTCTTTAAAGCAGTTGCATTCTATGTCCTCCAGTGCTGTATCTATAGTCCCTGTTGTTTCCTTTTTTATCAGTCCTGTTTTCGGCACATGGACATCTCTAGATGAAGTCATACTAGAAATGCTTGCATGACTGCGTAATCATTGGGAAAAACTGTGGCTCTTTGCTTTTTTTTTTTTTTTTTGAAAATTTTAAGCTTTGAATTCATGATTCATGCATCGTGAATCAATTTTTTGAGCCTTGGAATGCTTTAGATTCTTAAAATTCTGATAACAATGATTATGGGATCCTCCAATGGATGGGCATTAAAAACATTATTTTCAAGCCTGTTGTCCTAGTCTTTTATGCAGTATTCAAGATAGTATTGGAGAACAAAACTTCTCTTTTCATTACTTATGTTATGATCGAGTTGTCTCATATTCAGTCCATATGGATGTACCATCTAGCGTTACATAAAATGAATCAAGGGGAAGAGAACACTCTTGAAGACTTCTGTCTCATCAATGCAGCGTTTTCATTAAGCACCCACCGACATTGGTGCAAGAGAAATTCAGTGGAATTGTGGCAGGCTGCTACAAGAGTGTTTGCATTCCCTTGTCATGCTCTTGGTATTAATGGGTTTTGTAAGTGATATGCAGCACCACCTGCTCCTGTTGATCCTACAGTAAAGAAACTTGCTGACAACTTGGCAAACTTCGTGGCTAAACATGGAAGGCAACTTGAGCATGTTACGCGCCAAAAGAATCCTGGAGATACCCCTTTCAAGTATGTATACATTCTTTTCTTCTTTCCATCTTTTTTCTTTTCGTCACATTCCTACTCGAATACTACTAAAATGACTCTTCTCTTTTTGTGTGCTCTTTGTGGAGATTCCTATTTGATGAGACATGTGCTGACTATAAATATTATGAATATCGCCTTGCCGAGGAGGAGAAAGTCCTTCAGCAGTCTAGGGAAACCCAAGTTTCTCGTACTGGTTTGTGATTTTCTATTGCCATTAATATCTGTTCATTGTGGAAAGTTAAATTGCGCATGTTGTCCGTTATGTTTTGAAGCATATTAATGATGTGTGCCCTTTTCACCATTTCGTAGAAAATGTGCAACTGATGTGATGTAGTTTTCCATCATCTAACAAGAGATGCGTTGTGCTCTGTGACTTCCCTCAATTGTTATATGTTCTTATGTTGGCTTTGCGTGGCCAATCTACATTGATAAATATAATCAAGAAAATGGTTCCGCTTCCTTTTTGTGATCGTGCAACTGTCAAGCTGCTGATGGCCAGTTCAATTGTCATGGTAGGAAGGCTGGAAATACATTTCCTGTCTATGGGAAGCGTTATTATTTTTTTTTTCTCTGCAATTTGAAGAGGGGACAACCTAATAGTGTCAATGCTACCTGTCCACCCTCTCATGCATATACCTCTTTGAACACTCATGGTTTTCAAGTCATAAATCACTCGTGTTACAACAGGACATTAAGCTTGCTGATGTGTGACAGAAAGCTACTGTGAAAAAAATAGGTAGTTCTATTTGGTTGCACTTAAGGACATGGGTTCTTTGTCTTCCATTCACAAGGCTTAGAAGAACTAATTATTTATAATTCTCCTCATAGTTTGAAATTCCTACCGGAGCACGTCACCATGCTCAAGACCTTTCTTCTGTTTATTTGCATCTTCTCTTGGTGATTATCTTCATATAGTTCATTACTTTACCCACTAATATGTTTAATTGTTTATGCAGTTGATATGGGCACTTCAATGTCCAAGTCACCTTCCATTGCCGCCGGAAGATCGACCAGGCAGAACTCAAATTACTTTACCCCTGCCTCTGCTTTATATGAAGATAATGAACCAAAAGGTGGCATGCTCTGTTTTTTCGCTTTTTCAATCTTTTGCCAGTGCTTTCTCCGTGCTGGAATTTGGATTTCACATGGGAATACTTTGGAATAAGTGTTAGTTTATTTGAGAACTCATCATGAAAATGCCCTTTTCCATTTGGAGTCACCCTTCCAGCTCTGTTGTTGCAAATGGCCTTGCTCAACCTCAATGTTGAGCTTTGAGGAGCCTTTTTACTTTTATGCCACTCATCTCCTTTATGATCGTTGTACTCTTTCCTGGTGAGGCCACGTTTGGCATCCCCAAATACTATGGATTTCTTGCAAATTTGTTGATCAAAGAGCTTGTTGGTTTTTGAACATGGTTCCAGATTTAATGGCAAGCTTTATCTTTTGGATCATAATTGTGACTATTTGTCTTTTACTTATGCAGGTGAATCCAGTGCCTCACATAGTTCAGACCCCATAGCAATGATGGAGTTTTACATGAAAAAAGCTGCTCAGGAAGAAAGTAGGCGAAAACCTAAAATGTCAAAGGATGAGATGCCCCCACCTCCTTCTCTTCAAGGTCACGAGTTTGTTTTTCTTATGTATGATTTGCAAACTTTGTCTTAGGAAATCAAAATTTACTTCAAATTATGTGTTCTTTTAGGAAAGTCAAAATTTACTTCAAATTATGTGTTCTTATTTACCTGACTACTACAAGCATTATTGTCCTTTGCAGGTCCTTCAGCAAAGGGTCATCATATGGGTGATTACATTCCACCAGAAGAGCTGGAAAAGTTCTTGGCTAGTTGTAATGATGCTGCTGCACAGAAAGCATCGAAGGAGTCTGCTGAGAAGGCTAAAATTCAAGCTGATAATGTCGGTCACAAGCTTCTCTCTAAGATGGGGTGGAAAGAAGGTTCTCTCTATCGCTTCTTCCTTCCACATCCGCATCGTGTGAATAGATGAGGGTTTTGTTGATTACTTTTCTGTTTGAAGCCTGCAGTAAATTCGCCCTTTCCATTTGCTTAAGTTTTAGCCTGTATAGCCTCCGTTTGTGTCGGAGTGTGTTCAGTATGCTTTTTTGCCAAGACAGATCAGGCTGCTTTCCCCGTTGGCTCTGCATTTTGTCTGTTATAATGTCAATGAGCCTGCTCAAGCATTGGATTGAATGTTCAGAACAATCCAACTAATCTTCGGAGGTCTGCTGTGAAATTATTAGATCATCTACTATTTTTAATTGGATAAAGTGACCTGGGACAGAAATCTTGCTTTACTGGTGCAATTTGAGGTCTTTCACATGCTGTCCATCAATACTTGCATGGGTGTCAATTATTTATTTTTCTTTGTCCTGATATAGTTTATGCCCCTGGCTTAAGCGGTTGAGTGGGTAGCTAATGTTTTACTATTCGATGCTGAAATGTCCTCTACTTGCTGTTGTCACAGGTGAGGGTCTGGGAAGCTCAAAGTCCGGGATAGCGAATCCCATCGCGGCAGGTGATGTGAAGATAAACAACTTGGGTGTCGGAGCTCAGCAACCGGGAGAAGTGACGGCAGAGGATGACATATACGAACAGTACAAGAAGCGGATGATGCTGGGCTACCGATACCGACCGAACCCTCTGGTAATTTCCCTCCTGACCCTTGGTTTGTTTCTCGCGGTTCTCCCATGCCGCGTCGCGTCCGACTGTGGGGATCTCGCGCCTCACCTCCTGAACAACTTCGTTTGGTTGCCTGTTAACAGAACAATCCTCGGAAGGCTTACTACTGAGGGATCCGTAACAACTGGATGTGGCAGTGGGGGGTAAATTTGTTAAGAAGAGTTAGGAATGGATTTGCAAAAATGTAAGTGGGGCTTTAGAACCATTTTGGTGGCGGAGGGATGGTGGTCTATGGTTAAATTCACTTAATGCACACCATGTCTTGGATTGGAACCCTCCTCAGTTTGAAATTATTTTGGGGAAGTCTTTCCTTTATATAAATATTGAGTTCGGGGTAAAACACCTGGAATCATTGAGTTATGGGAATCTCATGGTGAAGCAATGTCGGCGAGGCTGAGAAAATGACGGGAGAAGTGCAGTGCAGTGGGCTGTATGTCACTAGAGGCCACCCCACCCTCTAATAACTTTCGGGACTGTATTTTATGTTTTGGCTGGATGGGGGTGGCGGGGCAAAGTGGGGAAAACGACTTCCCCAGTAATCAACCACTACCACCACTACCCACCAAATATCGCAGACCACAATAACAATATATATATTTATGAATAACCCCAAAGTGAAATTAAAATTTTTTTAAGAATCAACAACAACTACAATTTCTTCTTCTTCTTCTTCTTCTTTTTGCCTTTCTTTTAAAGGAAAAAGAGATAAGGAGGTAAGAGTTGTGCAGGGGCGACCTCCATAGACAACAAATAACCCTCGGCCTTCTCGACATATTAATATTTTTAATGATATATTATTACATAATTATATTATAATTTAGAGAAGAGGTCAAACTCTGACGATCTTGGCGGCCTTGATAACGGGGTTTTCCCTAGAGATGGCCTCCCGTCCGGCGGCCTTGTAATCGTAGCTACAATCGTGGCGATCCGAGTAGCGATGCTCCGCGCAGAACAGCTCCCCGCATCTGCACCTGAACCCGGTCAATCCAACCTTCCTGCTGCATCCCGAGCACCTGTTGACCTCCCTCCTGAACAGGGGCGGTGATGTGGCTAGGACGGATTTCCGTCGTGGAGGAGGAGGGGAACGGCGGGAAGATCTCGGTTGGGGAGGGGGAGGGGATTCGGGGTGGTGTTGGTGGTCGAAGGAGGAGGAGGAGGAGGAGGGAGAGGAAAGGTTGAAGCAGTTCTGGCACATGTTGTTGGTGGAGGGGCTGGCGGCGAGGGGGCAGTCGTCGTTGGAGCAGACGAGGAGGAGGGGGGAGGGGGAGGAATCGGGAGGGGGAGGGGGGACCTTGAAATCGGAATCCTCCTTCTCGGTTCTCTGTTGAGCCGCCATGGGGATGGGGATGGGGAGATCTATCGATCGATCGAATTTAGAGATGGAGATTGGGGGGAGATGAAGAGATAGGTTGGTGTTGGGACGTGGATCTCGAGGCCAGATGGTCGGGACGGGAGGGGACGGGGAAGGAAGGGGGGGAAAAAGGCAAAAAAGGGCAGGAGACGCTAGTGGTGGTGGTGGTGGTGGTGTTGTTGGTGGTGATGATATGAGAAATGAGGGAGGAGAGGTTTCCCCTTTTCCTTTTTCCTTTCTCCTTTCCTCCTTTCCTCCTCTTTTTTAATTATAGTAATAAATTTGGTTGAGTTTTTCTTTATTTATCAAATTTCGAGGGGGGGGTCACCATCAATCAACCCCATCGTCCCTTATCGTCCAATGGAAAACATTGGCACATTTACATCAAAAAATTTTAAATATGATATTATAGGGAATTCCCAATCCAATCATCATCCACCTTTCGGCCTTTGGGGAGGAAGGAGTCAGCGTTGTCCATCCTTGACTAGCGCTGTTAACAAGCCAAGTCGGCTCACGAACAATTAGACTCGATTCATCTTTTGATCCGGGCTCGGATTGAAGATTTTTTAGTGGTGCTCGGACTCGGGTTCAGACTTAAGATTTTTTAGCTGAGCTCGAATTCGAGCTAGATTACAAGAGCCCGATGATACGGTGACGGCAAGGAATAGATGATTCCAATACCGAAAAGAAATGGAGACGTCACTAAATGTTGCAAAATGGATTGACGTGGGGTATGGACGGAAGGTTGTGTATGAGGGTGCGGCTGGAATGATGAAAGGGGAAGGGTTGAGATCAACCTCCACAGATACAAATTCACCACCGTGAAAGAAGACTCGATAGACTCGTTTGGCCGTGAATACAGAGACACCACCACGAACAAGACGAGGGTGAGGAACAACGCGGATAATACATATACCACCACCGGTTGAACGCTCTACTCAATCCGCACTTGGAATCCACCAAATGAAGAACGAGTTTAAAGGAGAATTCACTCACTTCGGATAGAAAGACAAAGTCTTACAAAAGGGTTATAATCTTATCAAAAGTTCTCTGAAATGCTTACAAGGGCGCCCATTATAAAGGGATCACCAGAACAAGTACATAAATGCAAGATAATGAACTTAGATAACATGCATGCATGGTCAGATTTATGGATGAACCATAAATGGCTTATTGGAAATGCAACAAACGTAAATGCTAATGAATGGAAAATTGACGAATGATATGGGAACTTGAGATGCATTCGATGTGGAGTTGCTTCTGTTTCGACGGCTTGCTTCGACGTGTCCATACTTCGACGGTGACTTGCTTCGACGGACCCTTACTTCGACGTTGTGTAAATTAGTCGATGATGAGCAAGTTGACAATTCTATTCGATGGTGCATCGATGATCCTTGTATCACCCGATACTTTTTTTAGTGGGTCCGGGCTCAGGTAGGGGGTGCTCGAGTCCGACCCGACTCGTTAACACCCCCCGCACCACCCCCCAAATTCCTCCATCGTCCATTACATGTACTTTTACCAAGCCAAGCCAAGCCAGCCTTGCCTTGTGAGTTGGGCGCACAGCCAGCTACCCAAAGATAATAATAATAATAATAATAATAATAATAATAATA
Source organism: Melastoma candidum (assembly GCA_023653495.1). NCBI lineage: Eukaryota > Viridiplantae > Streptophyta > Magnoliopsida > Myrtales > Melastomataceae > Melastoma > Melastoma candidum. The sequence goes on along the minus strand of CM042891.1, from coordinate 3,810,960 downwards.
ATAATAATACATCCCCCGTCCAATTTGGAGGGCGATGGGCTGGGCTTCTACTTGGGCTTGAATTCACGATCTCACTCCTTAATGGGCCCATCAAATCCCAACTCTTTGTTTTCCGCCTTCCCCCGTCCTTTACGGGTTTAATTTCCATAAATTACAAGCACCCAACCCTAAATTTCCTAAAATTAACTTACCTTTCCTAGGAAACATGAAACAAAAGGTTCCTTTCTTTTTATATTTTCTCCTAAACAGGGAAATCGATCAATTTTTTTCCTTTTACATTTTGGGGTGGGCCCCGGTTTGGTTTCTTTCTTACCATTTGTTAGGGGATTGCTCGTTACTACAAGCACTCCCGAGCTTCGTTCCCCTTAACGTAATAACGAGTTCTTTATAAATAAAATTCGCCTAGTCTTTTTTTAATATTTTGCATGCTTTTTTTTTTCTTACGGAAGGAGGGACGAGGAGATGAATAACAAAACCAAAAGTATATTAACATCAAAGAGACAAACTCGTTTCTCTGTTTTATGATTACGGCATCGAAGATCTTATTACACAAACACACGCACGGGCACAAACCTACACCAGGTAAAAGAGACACCTCCCCCAAAAGGGATTTTTGTTACATTTTCATCGGTGGGGGGAAGGGCCCGTTTTTCATCTAGTGGAGGTAGTAGGCGACCAAGGAGACGATGGAAGCGCCGACCAGGGAACCGACGACGGGGAGGCTGGCGGAGGATCCGCTGGTGGGGGCGGGTGCAGGGGCGGACTCTGCAGCCAGGGCCGCGCTGACGGTGGCGGCCGCAAAGAGGACTGCGCAGGCCATCTTCTTCATCTCCATCTCTGTTTTATTATTTTTTTTTTAAAATTTTTGTCCGGGGGACCTCTTATTCAATAGTTGGGGTGGTGGTGGTGGCGGTGGGGATTTTGTTTTCTATCGGGGGGGTGCCGGACAAAGCTTTTAATGTACAAGACGCAGCCTGAGTATGGGGAGGGGGTGGGGGTACTCTTTATATACTCCTCAAAAGGAGACCCCCCCCCCCTCCCCTCCTTTTTTGGTGGGAGGGAGACGTTCGTGTTCGGCCAGGAGGAGTTTTAGGAAGGAGACCTGAGACCGTGTCTCCCGGGCAACAATATCTGGTAAAGGTTTAATGGGTCTGGCCCAATTTGTATATGGGCTTATGGTTCGGCCCATTAGCCCAAAACCAACTTGCCTTTTTTTTGGGGGGCAGGTGGGGAAAGGAAAGGAAAAGGGATAGAAAAGAAAAGTCAAACTTGGTTTGCTTTTTGACAGAGGAGTCCGTCCGTGCGTCCGTCTTCACCCTCCGAAGCACCCAATGCCAATGTCAACTTAACCCCCCTTGTTTTTTTTATTTAAGTTATTAAAAAAATACTGTAAAAATTATTAGGCATGGGAAGGATACGCTCTTTTAACTTGACAAAAAATCACAGGCTACATTTTCTATGCGGATTGACGGAATAATTAGATTGTAACGGAAGAAGGGGGTAATTAAATGCATTGATGTTTCTTAAGATGAGATGGGACGATCATCGGGGAATGGTAAAAATTCCCCCCCGGCCCGGGTGAGGATGGGGTGACGTCATCGTTCACGAAATATACGCCCCCATAAAATCACGAGAGATAGTAAGAAAGAAAGTGGACCACTCGCTCCAATGCGTTGAAGACAAGCTTTGTTTGTAAAATGGATGGATGGACGGACGGACACGAAATTATGGTGCCTTATAAAATTCCCTGTATAAAAACACTCGTCGGGGGTAAAATGGTAAATTTGGGTGGTGGAGGAGGAGGAGTGGTAGAATTTTGGGAAGGGTAAAATGGGGATATGGGGGTTAGGTCGGGCCAGTCGTAGCTGGGAATATAAATAAGAGCAGGAGAAACCCTGCGCCCCCCCTCTCTCTCACACACACACGAACCAGCGTCTGGTTGTTGTTGTTCGCCTCTCCCCTTCTTTCTCGCTCCCTTGCGGCGTGCTTGTCTGTTTGTGTGTCCATCCGATCCGATCTTGCGCTTCTCTGTCGGACCCGAGGTAAGGTTTGGAGGACCCCCTTCCGTCGTCTTTTTGCCTTCCTTCCCCTTCGTATCCCTTGCCCTTTGACTCAGATCTACACCCCCTCTCCCGCGATCTGATGTTGTTGATCTGCTTAGGACGAGATATGCTTTGATCTCATCTCCTGTTGTTCCGTTTCTTCTGTTTTGGTCCTAGCTTTGCCCCTTCCCTTTGACCTTTACTATTTATAACTTTCTGCTGGAATTCGTGCCTGTTGTTTGAGCTATCACGATCTGGGAAATGCTCTGTTTGTGCGTGCGTGTGTTTTGATTTGCAGTCGCTGGCTTCTTTTTTTATACTTTTGGTGTCGAAATGATTCGATTGGCTGTGTGGCGCCCTCGCAGGCGATTCGAAGATGGCCGAGCAGGTTCAGCAACCCTCCGTCATGCAGAAGGTGGCCGGCCAGGGTCTTCTCAGGGCCCGTGGCGTTCAGGGTTTCGACGACTCTTTCTGCCGTGCCGCCTTGTACCAGCAACGCTCCTATGGAAATTACTCCAATGCTGTTTTCCAGTATCCCTCGGCCTCTGCGCTCAAAGCGGCCTCATCCGATTTATCCGTCGTGACAGCGACCGCTGCTCCCGTCTATGCATATGCCCCCCAAGAGAAGGGTTTAGCTAACTTTGCTATTGATTTCCTGATGGGTGGTGTTTCTGCTGCTGTTTCGAAGACGGCTGCTGCTCCCATTGAGCGTGTGAAGCTCCTTATCCAGAATCAGGATGAGATGATCAAGACCGGTCGGTTGGCCGAGCCTTACAAGGGCATCGGTGATTGCTTCCGCAGGACAATTCAGGAAGAGGGAATGGCATCTCTGTGGAGAGGGAACACCGCCAATGTCATCAGATATTTCCCCACCCAGGTTATACTCGATCAAATCTTCCTGCAGATTCCCGCATAGGCTATAACTTTTTCCTGATTATTGTTCATTGGAATTTTCTTGCAGGCCTTGAACTTTGCCTTTAAGGATTACTTTAAGAGGCTCTTCAACTTCAAGAAAGACAGGGATGGCTACTGGAAGTGGTTTGCTGGCAACTTGGCATCTGGTGGTGCTGCCGGTGCTTCTTCCCTTCTGTTTGTCTACTCGTTGGACTATGCCCGTACGCGTCTGGCCAATGATGCCAAGGCCGCGAAGAAGGGAGGAGAGAGGCAGTTCAATGGGCTGGTCGATGTTTACAGGAAGACACTACAATCCGATGGCATCGCTGGCCTTTACCGTGGTTTCAACATTTCTTGTGTTGGAATCATTGTGTACCGTGGTCTCTACTTTGGCATGTACGACTCCTTGAAGCCAGTTGTATTGACCGGGAACTTGCAGGTGAGCATCCTCCAATATTACGGCGTTTCGTTATCTCCTGCTTGATTAGAATAGGAAGCTGAGTTCATCTTGCTACACTGGTTAAATTGTGGGGAGTAGTCGTGACTAAGGGTCCAAGCTGTGTAGATTGTCCCGCCTTTTCTCATACCATCAGCGAATGACGCCCCTCCTGTTTCCCATTTGTATTTGGCATTTCAGGATAGTTTCTTCGCTAGTTTTGCCTTGGGTTGGCTCATCACCAACGGAGCTGGTCTTGCATCCTACCCGATCGACACTGTCCGCAGAAGAATGATGATGACCTCTGGTGAAGCTGTCAAGTACAAGAGTTCCCTGGATGCATTTTCTCAAATCCTGAAGAACGAAGGGGCCAAGTCCCTCTTCAAGGGTGCTGGCGCCAACATTCTTCGTGCCGTAGCCGGTGCTGGTGTGCTTGCTGGCTATGACAAGTTGCAGTTAATCGTCTTCGGGAAGAAGTACGGATCTGGTGGTGCCTAAACCTCTTGGCGTCGTGTGCTGCTGCCTGCTCCCTTTTTTAAGTTTTGGATGGCGATGATAATTCTGGGATTTTGGTTTAACTTATGCGGCGATTTCTTGGTGAAATAATTGAGATTTTTTGGGGATGATGTTCCCGGAACTTAGTTATTTGTTGGAGGATAAGCAGTTGTTCCTACACATTTAAATGTTTCAATGTCCTCTTCAATATCATTTGAGGATTTAGACATTGTTAGATATTTTAGCTTTCATGATTGGGTGGTCCCAATGCCGATCGAGTGCTGGCCAAGCTGCGGCAGGACCCTCCACAACAAAATATTAGAGCGAAAATCTTTCACAAGCTCTCCGAGGAGTTGTGCTTGGCGGCAAGTGGCCGACGTTCCTCTGCTGCTCGGGCATAGCATTGTCATCGCTTCTGACATCTCCCTCGGTTTCTTCCGCCGACCTCAATTGCTTCCTAGGGATGTCCAGCTGCTAATTTGGGCTGATCGAAGAGTCCTGATCAGCCCCTGCCAATGTCTTTGGCAACGGGATCCTGTTCCTGTTCTTGGCCAACTGCAGTAAAACGTGCTCAACAACTCCATCCACAGAACGTCAAATCCTCTTTAAGGCTTTGTAAAACCGGGAATCACAGCTTAAAAGGAGTTAAGCTGGGAGGAGCGTGCCTGCGAAAAAAGAGTACCTCCCTGGGAGGTGGTTGTGAGAAGCTAAGATTGACTTTGGACTGGATGGATAGCAAGCTTGAAATCATCGCAGTCGATGGAGGACATGCCGGCATGCTTGGAGTAAACCTACTCGTCCATCAAGGCATCGACCACTTAGCACTGGCAGACAACTCGGGGGCTCGTACTCCACCCCCATTAACTTGAGCAGCGACTTCACGATCTTAGCATCCCTCGGCAGATCCTCCTCATTTTCCCTCATTCCCTCAAAAGAGTTTTACACCTCCCCCCTGCAAAACAACTATGAATTGCAGAAACCAAACGACAGGGGGATGGAAGGTAATTGCATCCAGCGAAGAACCCCGAGGACTGTTTGTGTCGACTCGGGCAAGCTCCAATACTGAAAACAACAAAAACAGGGGCCTACATACCTCGAGTCTAAAATAGAGATGGCTTTTGTTATTATCCCTACATGTATAAAGGGAAATGAACAAGCGTAGAAAGAAAGAGAGGACCACCACCACCACCACCACCACCACCACCTCTTCCCTAATAATATCCCAAAGTCGTAAGCAAACTCAACCACCATCCACATCATCATCACCGTTGCCACTCTTGGAAGTCTTCCTCTCTTTCTCCCTCACCCCCCCCCCCCCCCCCCCCCCCTCCACACCCCCCACAACCACAATACATAATAACAACCCCAAGCCCAATCCTCTCACATCGTTAATGCTGTCCTGTTGTCTCTGCACCAGGGTGAACCTCCCCTACCCCCCCTCCTCACCATGCGGAAGCGTTCAACTGACGACCAGGTCGACTGCACTGCCCCCATTCCTAAGATGCGGAAGGGGCTGTGGTCCCCTGAAGAGGACGACAAGCTCCTGAGATACATGCTCGACAACGGTCATGGCTGCTGGAGCGACATTGCCAGGAATGCTGGCCTCCTCAGGTGTGGCAAGAGCTGTCGCCTTCGTTGGATCAACTACTTGAGTCCTGACCTCAAACGCGGCTCCTTCTCCCCTCAAGAGGAGCGCCTCATTGTCCACTTCCACGGCATCCTTGGCAACCGGTACAGATGACACAATTCCTTCCTTTTCCGTCCATCTCCTCATGTAGTACATGGCAAATGCATTTGTTGAGAGAAGTTGTTTTTGTTTTTATTTTTGAACTTATAGAAAAAAATGCTTGCACCCAGGTGGTCGCAGATAGCTGCCCATCTTCCGGGAAGAACCGACAATGAGATCAAGAACTTTTGGAACTCTACGTTGAACAAGAGATTGAAGGCCACCTCCAGCCTCAATGAGAGTGGATCGCCAGACCCCAGACAGGATTATGCAACCTCGGTGATGACTTCCCGTTCGCTCCCACCGAAGGGCAGTGACCCCTCGAACAACAGGTACAAGGGCTCGTCAAAAACTTCCCCACCAGTCCCAGTTTCAATCCATCACTGTGGATCACCAATGCTCCCCGCCATTCAAGAGTGGAGTGGCTACGATGACCTCGGCAGCATTATGTCACCCAGCGCACCAGGAAAGGTTAAGCTGGAGGAGTCTATACTAGGATCATCCGAAATGGACGCTCCTCCTACTAGCCACCTCTCTAACTCCAGTGGAGCCGGAAGCACTGCCGTGTCCATCAATAGCAGGATCAACGTAAAGCCGGGAGGCACGGATCATGGAAACAGCTTCGGCGGTCATCATCCCGTCGACTTGGGTGCAGAACCCTGGTCAAGTTTCACCGGGGAGGAGGGAGGAGGGAATCACGGGGGTCGGAGTAACAGCTGGGAATTGAGAATGGGAGAGTGGGATGATGATGACCTCTCCTCTTTTCCTTTCCTTGACTTCTAAATTTCCAAAGGTTCCCCCGCCCGTTTCAGGACACGTCATAAAATTTTTTTATGATCTCATTTTGTAATAACAACATGAAATGCAAAACCTGGGAAGTAAAGCCTCGTTCCTCCAAGTGAAGCAATACTTAAATACTGTACTAAGTAGGTGTCCAAAAATCATATTTGAATTAAAGAAGTGGCATTGTTTCGTGCAACGACTTTGAATTACTTAGGATTTTTTATACTTCTCTGGTGTTTCGGACAATGTTTGAAATTGTGACTATTTTAATGTTTGAAAAATTTCTTGAAAATCACCGTTTGGAACAACGATTTATGTTTATTTTAGTTAAATTCAATGTCTCAAATAACGATTTTTTTATAAATTTAAAGTCACTATTCGGGATCGTTAGAGACGATATTTAAGTAATTTTGAAAATTTTAATCGTATTTCATAATTTTTTTTTTTACAGACTAAACGTAACTAGGCACAACCCTCTTTGTAAGATGTCATCACAAACACCAGCGAGCTATTTCTAAAATAACTTAGTCCGAAATATTTTAAGAAATAAAGTATGTATTTTCAAAATTATTAAAAAATTATCCTGAAATTGATTTTGATTAAGAAGTCGAAATTATGAATTATAAAGTTTGATTTCTTTAAGAGGGTAAATTGGGGATCATATTTTATAATTAATATTTTCACTGAACTTGTACTTATAAAGTTTAATTTTGAAATATTATTTTTAAAATTTTTAAATTATTTACCTTAATAAATTATTTTGGACCGCATGGGGAGGCGTGAGGACTGACGTTTTGGGTTTTCATTTTTTTAATAATATTATATCTTGGTAAACCATAAGAGCGGGTAGACTAAGCAACCCCTTGATTTGAATATTATTAGTTATATATAGCTGACGGTGTACATGTTTTATTACATCCGCGTTATCATTTGTATATTCGGATCGCCCCAGTACAGCTGTAATGCGTCAGCGAGATAGTGATTAATCATTAGATTAAGACATTCACATAAGATTGATATTAGGTAGGTTGCATGTGGGGCAGTTTTCAAAGGTTTTAAAAATAATATATATATATTTTTATATCAATCCTAAAGACTGGTAGTTAAATCATAAAAAAATAAAGAAAATTTAATCATCTAAACAAAATCAAACGCAAAATCGAGATAGTGATTATTATTATAAAAGAACGTTTTGCCATGGGACAGGGAGAGATGAACTCCACCTGCTTTGCTACTCCCCCACTCCTCCTTCTTCCGTCATGTTCAGGTGGCTTCTTCCTTCATTCCTCCTCCTCCTCCGCCCGACCTCTTCCGATCTCGATTTGGTCCCATCAACTTCCTCATCCTCGTCTTCATCGTTGTCAACTCCTTCCTTGGGCAACATCCACGGCCACTTCAAGGATCCCGTTGAGTCGCGGCCTACCACCACTCACTTTGAGCTCAACAGGCCGTTGACTTCCCTCGACAAGGTCCATCCCCATACCCCTCCTACCTGCACCCTTACTTTCCACCTCCTCCCCCACCATCCCTCTCCTTACTCTCCCCCGGCTGCCCATGGCTGCACTCCTTCCTCCTCCACCTGGTCCCTTGTCTTCCTCCGTTTCCTCGGGTCTGTCACCACCCACCCCCTCCAGTCCCCTTCCAACGACATCCTCAGCCTATGGGTGGGTGGCGTTGAGGTCCTTCGCACCACCGTGCCCGAGTCACCTGGGCTAACCGCCTCCTGGGAGACTCTCAAGGACATCACTGCGTACTCCTCCCTCCTGAGGGACCCGAGCACACTCTTGTGCACAACTTCCTCAGCTGTGTCCTCATCATATCGGGTTGAGCTCACGATCACGTACTATGGCATCGGTAGGGTTGACCCCGTAGTTAAAGCCAACCTTCCAGCCATCGTGTACCGCTATGAATATCTCAATAGGCTTGCGAAATCGCTGCTCGTTATGGGAAATAATGAAAAAGTGCTGCCCGAGGAAGGACCCAACACGAGCGAGCTGTCCGATCACTATGAGAATCATACATCTCCAGGCCATCACAGTCCACCAGCAGATCTGATCATACCTGTCAATAGAGAGAACGGATCCTGGAATCGGATTTCAGGGAAGAATTCTGTCCACTCTCATGACATCCAAATACCCCATAGTGCTTGGCGTGCATCTTTGGAGGTGTATGCGTCCGCTCATGGTAGTGATGAGTTCTGGTACTCTAGTCCACCCAACTCATATGCCAGATTGATGGGAGGTAGAGGTGGTGAGGGAGGCAAGCACGGTTCTTACAGAGAGATTTTCATTACCATCGGCAATAAGACAGTAGCGGCTGAACTGCCCTTCCCTCTGATATTTTCCGGAGGCATCAATCCGTACTTTTGGGATCCTGTGGTGGGGATCGGGGCATTCAATGTCCCATCTTATGACTTCGAGCTTACGCCCTTCCTCGGTTTACTGTCAGATGGGAAGTCACACCTTCTTGGCCTCGGTATATCCCACAGCAATCCCTATTGGCTGCTTAGTGCAAACCTGCACATCTGGCTGGATCCCAGCTCGGCGGATGTGGCAGCTTGGAACATCGCACATTATTATGCCCCCATGCAATTCTCTCAGAAGTCGAGCTTCGACATGCTGGGCGATGGATCTTTCGAATCAAAGGCGAAGAGGAAGGTGACGAGCTCCGGATGGGTCGTGGCACCGGGCAAAGGGAATGTGACAGTGCAAGTTATTCAGGAGCTGGAGTTCAAGAATCAGGTGAGAACGAGCCAGGAGGACGGATGCCTCATCGTGAGCATCCATCAGGAAACAGAGTCGGAGAGGAAAGTGACGGTGAAGTTGTCGCATACAGGGGAGGTCATCTCGAAGATGTCCGTGGAGAGGAAATACCCTCTGTCACTGAACATCCGGAGTTGCCATATCACGGAACTCGAGAGCAGATTCGAGACAAGCTTGAATGTGAGCGTGAAGGAGGAGGAGCGCCGTGATGACTGGGGGATTGGGAGGTCATACGACAACAGGAGAAGTTCGGAAGGGTGGATGCAAGTGAGGGACAGTCAAGTGATAACAAACGGAACGGCACGGACATTACAGAAGATAAGCTACAGGGACGAGGATGGAGGGTGCTACACAAGGATGATCAAAGTGGACGATCGCAAGATCACGGGGGACGACACTGTTACCAGATGCGGGGGCATTGCTGATGTGAAGTAGGGTGCCGTCTTCAGTCGAGGGAGTCCCACGCGATCTGTTGGTGTGATTTAGCGTTGTTAGCAGTCGACATGGTTCTCTGTAGTAAAAACTTGTTCATCGTGTTTTTCATCTTGTAGTAAAAACAGTAGATGGACTGTGCCTACGTTTGTTTCTCCTCCCATCAACAGCTTGCAAAACATACGCTAGAGGCCGCCCCCTTTCTTCCTAGCCGCCTTGATGTTGCCGTCGCTCATTCCTTCCCTCCTCTTCTCCTCATCTTGCTCCTCCTCCATCCGCAGGCACGGCTTTTATAACACAAAAATCAATTCGCAAATCCCAAAACTCCAATATGGATTAGACCCACAAAGTTTATACCGTCTTTATCCAGCTCTTGACAAGGATTCCCTTGACCTCGGTCTCCATGACAACGTGGTCGTTGGGATGACAATGCTTCTCAATGCTCTTGGGGGAGGCATGGAGGGAGGAGGACATAGGGACGTTGCAGCTGGAAGGGGAGGGAGTGCCGGAAGAGCTCTTGGGGGTGGACCTCCTGACTCCCTGATCTCCTCCAGTTGCTTCAGCGAAAGGATCAAATCCCATTCCTCAGTCTCCAAACTCTGGTAAATAACAACTCCAACACGAGGAGCCTTTTGATCTTTATCATGTGGTCCTGACCCCACATCAGGATATTAAGGGATGCTAGATTGCCGATTCCATCAGAGAATGTCCCATTCAAAGCATTGTCACCTAGAGAAAGCACCAGCAACTTGCTGCCCTTGAATATTTCTGGCGGAATAGGCCCCTCGAACTTGTTGTTAGAGATCTCAAGCTCTCCCAGGTTCAGTAGGCTCCCAAGCCACGGCGGAATTGGCCACGAGATAATGTTGTTATCGAGATCGACATGAGTCAATTTCCTGCAGAGAGAAAGCTCATCTGGAACAGGTCCTGTCAGCGAATTCCCAGACAGGTCTATCAATGAAAGCTCCCTGATTCTGCCTAGTGTCCTGGGGATGCTTCCATTGAAGTTATTGTTCCCCAGTCTTAGCCCTCTCGAGATAGGGCGAATTCCCAAGTTGAGAATGAATTTCTTGGTCAAACGCATTGTCCGTGACATCAAAAGCTAGATAGAATCTGTGTAGAACTGCTTGAGACTGAGATGCTCCCCCTGAAATTACTCAAATTCTGGAGAGGATCTGGGAGATTGCCTTCGAGGGAATTATTGTAAAGCATGAACTGCTAGAGGGCCAGCAGATAGCCGAGGCACCCTACCGGTTAGATGATTATCAGCCAATTCTAGGAACTGATGGCAGTTACCCAATGTGGCAGGTATTTCTCTGGTCAGCCGCAAGTGAAAGGAAGGTAAGCTGTTTTAACATACCCATGTTGTTAGGAATCGGCCCACTTAAGTGATTGCCGACGAATGTTGAAAGGGTTGCAACCAAATGATGCAAAATCATAGCAGGCTATGCTTCTCTTTCGTCAATTGGTTTTAGATGACATTAGCTTATGGCTCACCACCTTCATTTTTCCACCTATGGGGGGCTCCCCTCCTCCAACCTCTATCATTGTCTTAAAGGCGTAGATTTAATCATTCTCATGATCATATCACTGTCTTAAAGGTGCAGGGGCTTCATAGTTTATGCATTTCCTTCTTCATCGAATCTGGTTTGACGAAACGTGTCCGCACCAGCATCAGTTTTTTTGGCACTGACAGACAGGACAAACCCCAGAACTTGACCTCATCTTCATGCCTCCCGAAAGAGCTCCCCAAGGAGACACAACACAAAAAATGCAGAAAAAGTTCACAGTTATAAAGAAGGATTTACCGACAAGACGGATCTAATCGATTTAAGAAAGACTTCAAAAACATATACAATGACTCCTATTAAGCAGAGGTGGTCCTATGCGTTTTGTACATGCGTTCTACGTGTTCATAACGGGATGCAATGAACAATACAACAGTTATCAGATGGGGAAATAACTCTGCATATTGTACAGCTTGAGGAAGAGGCGGAGTTTGCCACTCCTTTCAGGACTATGGGGAAGTTGTTCCTTATCTAACAGTTTATTCCACACTCCTGGACATCAGGTCCAGTGACCCTGGTGGTGAAAGGATCAATGCGCACCCACAGTAGGGAGAAGATGGAAGCCAGAAGAATGGACCAGACAACAACTATAGTGGGCGTGCGGTTCTGGCGCCCCATCAGACCCTTGAGGAAGGGGTAGAGATGGATGATCACCCAGAAAGCGAAGAACAGTTTACCGAACAGAGGTCCCCAGGACTGGTACCCACTGTTGATGGCGTACGAGATTCCTGCAACTACACCGACCAAGTTTATGATCAGAAGCGTTGTCGGTGGGATGAGAAGGGTCGTCCACTTGAACATGTATAGCTCGGCAAAGTCCCCATCCTCATCAGACGATTTTGAGGTAACCGTGAAGTTGGTGTCTATTCCAGCAAGAACTTTCAGAAGACCTTGGAAGACAGCAAAAAGATGGGACGATACTCCACCAATCACCCAAAACTGTTCGTTTCTCCACCACTCGTCAATTCCGACGCCGCTCCACCTCATCTCTAGAATACCCGTTGCAAAAATTGAAAGAAAGAGAGAGATGAACCATATGCTAGCAAGGTTACTGATCTGCAAACATGGGAACAATATACGGATCAGACACCCTGCATAATGCATGAAATGCACCAGAAAAGATGCCAGGGACTGGTAGTTTGGGGTATGAATGTGCTTCTCTTTGTTAACTCTTGGGAACTCTGTCTGTTCTCCCCAGACCAGGGAACAAGATATGTGACTCAAAGAAGACAAAGTAACACCCAAATCACAAACTCTTAGGCAACTGTATAATCATCCGTAATGGAGGCTTCTTTCACGGGGAAATGCGACATTCACCACCAGGGTATTCTGATTATATCGTATCAAACTTGCAACGATAATACTTGCATAATTATCAAATCTGAAGGTGCAGAACGAGAAATAATTTAAAATCTTTAGTTAACGTTCTCTTGCACCAGCAACTCTAGCAGTAAAAATTGATAGTTTACTAGTTAGTGCATCGCCAAAAAGGTAAAATAAAAAACATACCTGTGGAATAATGAACTTATTTGTGAGCAGGCAGACTGCCGGCAATGTGCAATACATTAGAAGAGGTATGGCGGTTATGGGATAAATTGTCGTATTCACGTACGCAAACCTCTCCAGCCATTTCAGTCTACCACTATAACCATACCAGATTGGGCAATGTCGACTGAAAAGGATTTCCACTGATCCTAAAGCCCATCGAAGCACTTGGTTCAACCGATCAGAAAGATTAATAGGAGCGGACCCTTTAAAGGCAGGTCGTTTTGGCATGCAGTAGATTGACCTCCAGCCACGGGCATGCATCTTGAACCCAGTAAGAATATCTTCTGTCACAGAACCATAAATCCACCCGATCTGCAAGGGTGAGAGAGATATGTCAGGACATGAACATCCATAAGCCGTTGCAGGGAGTATGACTATCTTTAAAATGCTGACAGGTAATATCTATCACATGACTTTGCTCCATGAAACAGTCATGCTACACCACCTCCACGATAATATCTCTAAAGAAACTAAACACAGACATATTTCAGGTTTCAGCATTATGATCCTACATCATTTCGGTATAGGTTCTCCAAGAATAGGAGACCTGATTAGGAAAAACTACAACAAACCAAAAGTAGGATTTTACCTCACTTCCCCAGTCTGTTTTGTCCTCATACCCACAACTAATGACATGAATAGCCTCCTTAAGAAGATTTTCTGGGGTTGCTGACTGGGGAACACCACCGTTTTCCATCAAAGTAGAGGCAACAAAAACAGCCGACTGGCCAAATCTCTTCTCAAGACTCATTTGTGACATTAATAATGACTTCTCATCATCAAATCCAGCACCTACGGGAAACCACATCACAAGTGACATATGAATCAGTTATTACAGAAAAAATAACCAATCAGTACCAAATGTAGGGATTGATGTGCGATGGAGATGATAATCCATGACATCTCTAGGTATGTCAATGGGATAAGTCTAATCAAGGCAGCACATGTTGAAGAATCAAAATTCTAAATGATACCAGAATATAAATTGACATGACTAGTTGAGCCTTCTCAAATTCAAGTGAAAGCCTCAATTCACATGTCTTTGCAATTGAGATGCCCATTAAGTAAGACCTTCTGACCACTAAAGATAGTAGATCATATAACATAGGCTTAAAGCAGACATTACCGGCTGAGTTTTCTACTTTACTTCAGAGATATCTGATTCTTACCTTCTACCCCCTCTTCTATGTCTTCCAAATTAAAAATAGGCACAGTCGGATCGACATGCTTGCTTGATTTCTTTTTGTCCAAGCCCGTCTTGCTTGATCTTGAAGATTTTTTACGTGAACCACCACAGAGAGAAGACAGCAATCCCGGTTTCTTGTGTTTCGGCTTTCGTGGAGGCTCATACCCATATAAAGCAGTTCTATTAAAGACACAACCGGTACCCACGTATACTGGGCCTTGAATACCATCCAACCCCCTCAAGTTTATCTAAAGCAGGTGAAGCATGAATTAGAATTACAACAAAAATGATCAAACAACTAATGCAAGTATATAACCAGAAAACATTTGCCCAAATATGCAAGGGAATAATTACATAGAAGCATCGACCCTATTCAGTGGTCAAGCAAAAGCAAACTCAAGGTGTTATGAATCACAAAGCTTACATCAAAGAAGACAGTATTGCGATTCGCATAACGATCATTTCTGTCGATGCCATCGAACCTCTGCGGGAATTGGACATAACAGACATTTTTTCCAAGATTAGGATCCATCAGAAAACACATTGCTTCTCTCAATGCCTTGCTGTTGTTAATGTAGTGATCACAATCGAGATTCAACAAGAAGGGCCCATTAGTGAGGACAGCTGAGACTCGAACCTGAAAGAATGAAGCTTCATTAGCAGAGTTGCTAGAAGTCTAATGCAGAATGCTACAAACAGTAGAGCTTAAAGCAAAAAACCAACCAAGGCATTCATTGCACCAGCTTTCTTATGATGTTGGAAGCCAGGTCGCTTTTCACGAGACACATAGACCAACCGTGGGAGTTCATTACCCTCGGCATCAAGCCCTCCATTTTGGCCTAAGAAAACCTACAAGAATGCAGAATGGTGATAATATTAGTGATGCAATAAGACTTCTAATATAAACCAAGTAGGAGATGCAAAATCAAAGTAGTGGACGACCAATGTGCATATTCTTAGAAGGAAAAAGCAAGAATACATGCTGAGTACATTCTGTCCATCAATAACAGGAAAAACAAACAGAAATGAAGGTCAACCATGGTTGTGGATCAACTCTCTTTATATCTTGGAAAATGAGTTTAACATAAATTTACCTGGATCATTCCCGGATGATCTCTAGTGTTATTCCCCGGCCATGGTGTCCCATCTTGCATAATCCATCCTTCTTCAGGGACCTTCTGTTCCTTGGCAACAAGTCCATTTATACGAATTTTGAATTCTTCATATTTTCTCTGTGACCAGTTGACATAAAGGTTAGAAGGATGGACTTTGGACTTAAAAAGAGGCAATTCTGACATTTCTTACCTTCATCGCTCTACGATCTTTAACAAACGATGGATCAACTTTATCCTTCAAGTAGTCGATCTTCTGAGCGAAGTACCATTCTGGAGCCCGGGGTTCAATTTCATGTCTCTTACAAAATGGAACCCATTCCCTTGCAAATTCTGATGTTTCAGAAAGAGCTTCAAAAGTCAACATAGCAGCTCCATCATCAGATACATAGCAGGACACCTTGTCAACTGGGTAGTCGACTGCAAGGATTGAGAGCACAGTATTGGCAGTCACAAGTGGAGGTTCTTTCAGTGGATCAACAGTACTGACAAAGATGTCAACAGCAGCCAACTGTGATGGTTCCCCTTCTCTGTCATACCTGCAATATGTACCGTTCTGTAACTAACTGGAATTTGACCAGGATCAATTTGAACATGTAAAGCAGTAATCATCAAACCTTATAGCAAGTCTGTCGAGATACGTTTCACGGTTAACTGGAAACCACTTGGGGAACTGATCCAGTATCCAGGATATGGCAAACCAGATCTCACATATCACTGAGATTAACCACAAAGCATATGCATTTTTCACAGGATTCGTTACCCGGTAGTGCAAAAAGATGCAGAGGATGACGAGCCGCAGCATTATGACCATTCTGTAAGGGTTTATTCTGGATGATGGAATAGAAACTTTCCTTGAAAGTGGCTGCCGAGCTTCATCATTACTGCAAATAGGGTAGTAGAGGATGTAATACAAACTTAATGAAGAATAAGGTAGACATAAATCAAGTGGTCGAAAATTAACCTGTTAAGCCAACAAAAACATAAAAGCCTCATTTGTACAAGATTAACATAGAGACACCTTGATCGAAACAAAAAAAGATCTTATCATCCCGAATTCTACTCGGAATGATAGAATACACAGTTGTTCCTTTCACTCACAAGACAAACTGTAAAAAATAATTATGGTTAACTAACATCGAGACTTACAGCAAAGAGTCATCCACAAGGATATCGGTGCAGGAGTCAATATCACCAGCTCCCCTTTCCGATGTAGCCTGACCAGTACTCATAGCAACTGTATTTTTGTCCTGTTTCATTTTCCAGCCATCAACTCTTTCTTTCCAAGCAACAGAACCCAGATCCCTTGCTGGATCCAGTACTCTTATATTGGCTGCATTTGGGATGCAATTTTCATCAGGCGAATAACATGAACGAATCATAACATATATCAGACCTCCAGACAACTAAAACATCAAGAGATAACGCACAAGTTTGACTAGCATCAGTAGCATATGGAAGTGAATGGATGCGTTTCGCAATGCCAATTCCGCTAGATGCCACTGAGACATGGTCTGGTGAAGCAGCAGATAGCTCTCCAGAAACCTAGGCAAGAGAAGGAAAAAAGTTGAGTAAGTGGGAAAATGCCAAGTTCCACGCCCAGATTTTGATATTCGCTACCAATTACCTCTTGTGCACTGGTGAGTCTCGGAATGTGGTTGTGAGATATTTCCTTGTCATAGGTGGGTGCAGAAACACCCTCGTTTCGTCCATATCTCATCTGCCAATTCAACATGCGTTCTGCAACCTTCTGCTTGTGATTTTCATTTCTTAAGTTGTGATTTATAGCGTTCTCGCTGTCATCAACCTCCACATCCTCTTCATGATCGCCTGGTATAGCAGGAATTCCCCAAATGGGAAAGAAAAACCACGCAATGAGGATGGTTATAAGTCCAGACATCATTGATCACAAATTTGGAGAAGACAAAATATAAGATACAACGTGCAACCGGCATTCACTTCAAAGCTGAAATTCGGAAAGCCACAAACCTTTAATCTTCTTGTACTGGGTTTTGCACTGGGGGCAGGAGTTCTTTCCTTCTTTCCTCTCGTAGTCATAGCATGCCCGACAGACAGGGTAAGCACAGACGTCGCAGGCAACAAAAGGCTCCCCGCTCACGAATTCGCCAACATTGTCGCTACAGATCTGACAGACATGACTGGGTTTCTTAGCAGAATTTCCCTGAGACACGGTCAAACAAATTCACGCAGCTAAATCATTTGATGTTCGATAAAAATACACTCATTTGCTCAGCAAAAGTCCAAGGGAATAATCAGCTGAAGTTGGAAGTGATATAAATCAAAACCCGAGTACACTCACCGCGGTTTCTCCCTCGGACGCCATTGCAAGATCTAGCCTTGAACAAGAGCTAGTTTTACCCTCTTGCTAAGTAAGAATCCAACACAAATCTGCGAGAGCCACAGTTCCCAGTTGTCATCCGTCAGCAAAATAAAAAGAAAAGGCCTTTCTGAAAACCCGGGAAATCTCCGCTAGTCAGGCGGGGGAACATGCAACCAAAAACAGCAAGAACCCACAAAGTGTAAAAGCAGGGAGCTTGCTTGCCTTAAGGACTGCGGAGGAGGAAGAAGCTAGGGGATGGGGATAGCAGATGACCTCTAACAACACTTTCACCACGCCATCGCTCTCTCACACCCTCCTCCGCTTCATATCTTCGGGAGCATTTCTTCCTTCATGCAAAATTTGGGGGTTTTTATTTAAAGTGGAGTGAGTGAAGCGTGAGAGGGTTGGATTGGAAGTGAAGGAAGCGACAGCACAACAACAAGACCCACCGACAGTCTCGAGTCGAACCCAGATGACGAGAGGAGGCTCTAAAAGAACTTGAGTTTGCCGACAACGGACATACATGTTAGTTTTTGGGCGAAGTAAAAATAAAAAATTAAATTTTTATGTTTAAAAATAATAAAGATCCCATACGTATAAAATTTAGACAAATGACTATCGACGTGCATAATCACGAATCTCTCGACAATCACTTAGGTGATACTCTCTCGATAGAAATAATTTATTTCGAGAGCAAAACCCAGTCTTTTGATTTGATATTTTATGAGGATCTGATCACTCTTCTCTTATTGCTAATCTCACTAAATTTTCTCACAAAAACTACTTCGTTTTTCAAAATATCTCATACGAGCCACCATGCAATAATTTTGATTTTATTCAAATATTTCTAAATTAAATAATGCACATTAATTATCAAATAATATATTAATAAAAAAACATCTTTGATAAAATATATATAAATAAATAAATATTTATTTGATATTTTTTTATATTGATCCGAATAAATTTATATACGATCTTGATCTATATTGCTTCCGATATTTCAGAATAAATTAATAATTCAATTAATTTTAATTTCGAAATAATAAAAATGATTAATTTTAGTATCCCTAAAATAATCAATAATATAATGTTCGTGTCGACGTGCTATGCGTACGACCCTCTAGGTCATATACACGAAGGCAGTGTATATCCATACACAAACTAAGTAACCATCTAATAATAGTTTTTAGTCACCCAACGTGTTAGGCACTATGAATCGATTACTGTGTAATTCAATATGTTCATCTAACCGACATCTTAATTAATTCGGTGCAAAATATATCATCACCAAATTAATGGTTTTACTTGATTACCAAGATATAATAGTCTCTCTTGAATGTAAAACATTCCTCCCATGGCCATAATCACTAATATCTCTATTAAGTGGCCTAGATGTCAACTCTCTAATTCAAAAGAGCGATGAATCCTATATTGACTCGACATTATTCTTTCTACGTTTTATCACACACCCAATAATCATATTACTCATAATTCGATTAAAGACTGCTTTTAACGATGTCAAAGTGCACAAACTCTATGCATAGAATAAATCAAGGTCTCAAGTTAAAAAATCAGTTACACTCGTCAATAAATAGGATTGATCAACGATGTTCATCCCATTTTTTTAGATGGAAAGAAATGTTTTTTATATTCAGGAAGATGCTTTGTCTGACCGACGGTGGGAGCCCATCTGAGAGACCTCGGGAGCCCATTCAAGGGATAGGTGAGAAATGGGGATCCAAAATCTTCCTCTTCTTCTTCGCGAAATCTTTGAGGTTCGTTTGGGTTTGCCTTAGAATGGCGTCGTCGTCGTCTTCGTCGTTGGGCGCTCTCAAGTCGCAGATTTTCGACAAAGAAGAGCGCAAGCAGTAGGTTTACTCTTCTGCTTCCCCACCCCGAATTCCATTTTCTTTCCCTTCTTTCTAAAGGAAAAGGGACTGAACCGGCAGGCAGTACCAGGCGCATATACGAGGGCTTAATGCTTACGACCGCCACAAGAAGTTCCTCAACGACTATGGTATTTGGTTGTTGTTTTTTCCCCTCCTTGTTTCGCTGTCCTGAAGATTGATCCTCGGTTGGGACCCCGACTACCTGCAAATGTTTGAGCTTTTCGTTTGCGGCTTCCTTACCGGGTGTCCCATATCAAAGGCTGGATGACGAACATTCCCTTTCGATCAGATTGTCGATTGGGTCTACAATCATCCGCATATTCCTTCTTTGTTTGATTGACAAGCAGCATCAGCAGCGTGTGTTCCTGTGGTTTTATGTTTTAGGTCTTTTTTGGCTAGTACCCCTATTCTGAGTGCTGTACACATTGCCTCGATCAGTCTCTGAACATTTTATTGTTTTACACTCCCGAGAGATATGCAGAATTTGTGCTCGTAATCAGCTGCTCTGTTTTCTTTTCTTGTTTTTGGTTCCCTCTCTTTACTGTTTACTTTGCAGTACACTTTTATGGAGGAGAAAAATCTCACAAGGGCAACGCCCGCATCCGAACTGATCATGATACACTCAGGGAGGGATATAGGTTCGAACCTTCTACGGGCATCGCCATATCTTCTGTGCGTTTTGTGCTTGTATCCTATTTGTCTAATGTATTAGTTTCTGCATTTCGATTGTTTTTCATCCTTTTAGGTTCATCCGGTCAGAGGAAGATGACTGGGATTCATCTTGGGAGCAGAGATTGGTGAAGCGTTACTATGATAAACTTTTTAAAGAGTATCCACTTTCATCTTTAGTTTCACGTTAGTGGGAAGATCAGATCCATTCTTTTTCTGGCAGTTATTCTATGAGTTGTCTGGGCCGCCCCAATTTTCTATTTTCTTTTGATATCCCACTTAGAGGATATGATGTTACCTTGTCTTTGTGCAAGAGCAGATACCTTCTCTCTTGGTTTTCATTGTATAATAACCTGAAGACCCTGCAGAAAGCCTAGTGATGTATTCGTGTATCCTTTCCTTAATGTGTCCTTAGATACTGCATAGCTGACATGACAAAGTACAAGACCGGAAAGGTGTCTATTCTGTAGCTTTCTCACTGACGATATCTTCCTGCAAAAACTGTTTATCGGCTTCTACTGCATGCTTTTGGCTTAGAAATTTTACAAATATCACCAGGAGTCAACATTTGGTTCTTTGGAGGACTTATTTTTCATCATAAATTTTGTTTTATTTTCTAGTTTTGCGATTTTCCTGATTTCCTTGTTTTTCCCTCTTTATGTCTGTTCAAAAGATATCCATTAAAATGTTTACACCTTTTTTTCTAGATAGGCCTAAGATGGAGGACTGAGATAGAAGTCATTTCTGGAAAAGGTAATACCTTGATAAGCTCTCAGGTGATCTATGTTTATGTGCTAGTATTTGTTTGCTGTTAGATCTATTAGAACTTGACTTAAAAGGAACGTGCCGATGCTCAAAGTGTTTTCACTGGCATAGCATGATTCATTTTGACTTAAGGCTTTAGTTTGACTATTTCCTGCATTTCTTAGTGCAATGAATACTGCTTTTTCACTGGAAGGAAGATTGATTTTTCATTTTCCAGGGCAGCTCATATGTGGTAACAAACATTGTGATGATACAAGTGGCCTAGCCAGTTATGAGGCAAGTGTCTCAGTAGTCACTACTGATTAGTATCTGCATTGTTCTTTGGTGTTACTCTCGCAAGTACACCAGAGCTGCATGGCTATTCATTTAGGCTGTGGAAGGGATTCGTCACAGTTTTTGCAGCTTGCTGTTAGTCCTTTTTCCAGCTATTACTGTGTATGATGACTGCTTGCCCATTGATTGGTGCCTAACCACCATACTCACTGGAAACACATATGGTTACATCAGAGATTATGGATCTTCTATCTGTCGGAGTTGCTAATCTACTTGGTGTTCTGCTGATTTATACAAGTCATCAGTTCTTGCTTCATTTGTTTTTTCTTGCCATGTTATTACTACCTAAGGAAAGTTCTAGTTGAATTTGGGGCAAAATTTGTGTATGTTGGCTGTATACCATGAAGAAGGGAAATCGCATCCATTATTGATGTACTATGTGTGAAGGATTTTTTTTTTCTTTGCATTTCACTTTGTTGACGATTAAGGTGTTGTGTTGCAGGTGAACTTCTCTTACTTTGAATCTGGAGAAAACAAGCAAGCCTTGGTCAAGTTAGTCACTTGTAAGAGGTACGAGGCTTGTTATAAGATTTTTTCACCCTGCCACGTCAACAAGTTCTTTCAGTGATTGGACATTGGATCAAAGATCTGTTGACGAATATTGTTCTTTTGCTCTAAGCTCATCGCACGTAACATATTGCGTGGCTGTAGTTTGGGTGGATCATATATTATGAACCATTACCATTTCAATTTAATTCTAGTCATTTGATAGATAATTAATAAAGAGGACATGGATTTGACAGCGACAAAAAACAGGAGCTGATTGCTCTGGAGTCATCATTTAATTATCTTTCAAGCTTAGGTGGTATGGTGTAGAGTTAAGGATAGTAAAAACTGAGGATATACTGGTGCAATGATTGAATTATGCAAATGTTTCCTGCTAATGCATGTTTCATAGAAAATGATTGTAGCAGTGTAAATTTCTTAAGACAGTCTTCCATGACTTCCATGTGAACTTTTATTCTTTTTACAACTTTCGCCATGCAAACTTTGTGATCTTTGGGGTTATGGGATAAGGTAAGTCAAACATCGGTGCAGTATCTATATACTTTTCTCTTTTATAGATGTGCCGAGAAACTTAACTACAAGAAGCTGAAGGATAAAGAGGTTTTAGAGGAAAAAGAGAAGGATAAATCAGAGAAGCAATGGAAATCAGACAGTAAAAGAAAAAGGTTTTAATTTGCCTTGTCTACTAGGTTTTTCTTTTTTTTTTTGTTAAAAAAAAGACTTCTTGTTTTTCGTTGAAAGTTAATTGCCAGCTGGTGTTTTGTCTCAGGGATCATGAATCTGAATATATGGATAGAAAAAAGGAGTCCAAGATAAAAGGTTATCTAACATGCGCTTTGGAGATTTGTTTGTGACCTCTTTGTTTTACTTTCTACAACTTTCCAGCGAAGGCGTATGATTTTATATTTGCTCTCTTGTGGCAGGGGACGAACAATCGATGTCCGGAAGCAAGCATATGGGCAAAGACGACGATGACAACGAAAATTTCAATGAGTTCCTTGAGGGAATGTTCCCCTAATTTCATCTGGCGTTATTGATAGGTCAGAAGCAATCCGGTAAATACGATGAGCTTAGCCGTGGCAGATGTGTACAAGAACAGGGGCGGCTGTTAGCTTGTGCTACCTTTTGTCTGCATGGTTGTTTTCTTTTAACAATAATGGAATATTTGTATGCAACAGATGGTGAAAATTAGGCAAAACAGGTCCCTCCTCGCCTTCAGTTATTGAAGTTGTTTCCCATTCATAGTAAAGAAGAAATGCAACCGACACACGACTTAGTTTCATTACCCGGTGAAAGGGACTGGTGCATTAAGCAGTTGCACCTTAATACAACAAATAAGGCTCGACAAACTACTTGAGCCGTCAAAAATTCGAATCATGTTGGAGTGCCTACACTTGGAAGCTCTCTCTCTCTCTCTCTACAAACAGGGATCAGTTTGATCTTCAACTAAACCAACTTGTCTATTCGTTTACAAGGACGATGACGTTGCTCCATCTACTCAAACTGCATCTATGCTCCACCTGCCGGTTACATGTCAACCGCGACCAGTGAGGGGATCACAACACGCGTAAGGAAACCCAACCGAAGCTGGTGAAAAGAGGCAGGTCAGTCTAACAAATGACTTCGTGTCAACAGAGGCTGATGAAAAAGGGGCGTGCAATACCCTTCCACTTCAGATGCTTTCGCCTCATTTCAACGACCTCCATGACCAGCCAATTTGATCATGTTACTACTGCCACTAACAATCACAATTTCGTCCTCTTTTGCTTCTTTGACACAAATCGAACGCCTTGTGTCCCAAGTTCCACCTTCTTCACTCTTCCATCATCTAGCTTAACAGATAATGTAGAGGTGCCTTCAGTAACATCGGCAACAACTCCCTTGTGCCTGCAAGAAACATAATTTATAATTAGCTATGCTGTGACCAACATTATAAAATTAAGGAAAGGCAGTGTGTTTCATATAAGGATGACTCATTTCCTCAAGTATTTTCATTCAAGAGGAGGTAAATAGCACCCCGCCTTGATCTCTCTGATCACCTACATACTTCTCTAGACGTTTGATTAAAAGAACAGACACATACCTCATGACGTCATTACATCTTTGTTACTTATAAAAAAAATATATATATAACAGACGCATAACTCACCATGTTTTGTCAGATGCCTGGTGAATTTCGACCCCCTTACCAATTGCATCCTTACCCAGCTTTTTCAGAATCCAATTAGCATCCATAATCTCATCTACCAAATAATCTCGTCTTGATTGACTGGCACCCCCATCTTCATCATTAGCATTTTTCGAAACTGCTGGGGATGGTCTCTTTCTTTTTGACCTCTGGCCCTTCACGGAACTCTTTTCCTCATCCCGTGGAGGAAGCTGGGAGGATGGGCTGTCACGACTGATGTTCTTAAACTTAAGCTTCAAAAGAGGCTTTGTATCTTTTGCCGAATTCTGAGAAGAGGGTGTCTGAGTAGGTTCACTTATTCTTTCATTATGCACTTCCTGCCTACCGACCATTTGCATTCCAGGAGATGCCTTGTCACTCCTAGAGGAATTTACACTGCTAATTATTTCAGATGCAGGGGTTTCTCCTTCCGCATTTCTTTTTCTGAATACAAGACGTGTGCGCTCAGTGGAATTCTTTTCACCTCTATCACCAGTATTTCTGCTGAAAACTTTTCCAAATTTTGATTGGTTTCCATCCTTCTCCCTATCCTTAGTACCTTGACCAGACACGTCAAGTTTCTCTCCTGTATATCAGGACAATAAAAGAATTTACTAGAGTATCAAGGAGAAAACAGAGAAGAGATCCACAATAAAATAATACTCACCTATGTTTTGAATGACAATTGATCTTTCAGTATTCTTCTGTAGACTTGTATATTCAACACCTGAGTTGAAACCAGGAAAAATAAATAAATAAAGGATAGCTGTCTAAGCCAGAAGAAATCTAAGAAACCAGGGCATGGGTCAGACATTCCATTATTAGGAAAGGATATTCCATAAAAGTTAAAAAAAATATTAGTAGTAACTCTTTTTCTGTATTGCTTTCTCTGCATAAGCCTGAAGCTGAAGCTTGAAAATTGATGACTCCCTAATCTATCCTCAGGTGGTCTAGTTTAATCCCAAGTCCATCAACCATCCACGGCACACACGGTGATCCTTCAGTGATAGTTTAACAATATCACTCACTATTTGCCATTTTCTTTTTGATAAGTACTATTCGCCATTTTCAGTCATACAATAAAAACGACAAAGCCTGAACACATACCCTTAGAATTCAATAAATCAGGCTCCTTCTGGCAGCTTGAGGCATCAGATCTGGGAGAATCAGTAGCATTTCTATTACGACCACCCAAATGTATGACCAGTTTCTTTTCATTAACAGCCTTTGACTTGCTAGTGAGCTTTAGGGCTTCAACCTCAGCCTCTACTGAAGGAGGTTTGCTGCTCTTGATATGGACAACTCTAGGTTTCCGATCATCCGTACCAGCAGTCACTTCTTCAATGAACTTGTGCTTCAACACTCCCGGCTGATTAATGGAGCAGACTACTTCAGCAAGGCTCGAACTCGCGCCAGTATTAGAATTGAAGGAACTCCCTACTCCACCCCGCCCGGAAATTGCATCGTTGTTGTTATCCTTGCTTAAGTCAACAGAAGACGATTGGGCTTCCACATGAGTTTGAAGGTCCTTATGAACTTCAGATGGACCGGATGATAGTCCTGGAAGTCCCTTTTTCTTAAACTTCTTCTTTCCAGAAGCCTTTTTCCCGTGCTCTTTGGTTTTCTTGGGCGACTTCTCATTTAGAGCTTTAAGTGAGAACTTCAAGGATCTTCCATATTCACCCTTCGATATGATGGGACCACTTTCATCATCATCCGAGTAAGGAGAGATGGAAAATATTTCCTCTTGGGTAGGCAAACCAGCAGCAGCTCGTAAGCTAGCAATGAGATCCTTATCAGCATAATCTTTTCTCCTCCATAACTCCTGAACAGCATCCTCAAGGTCCTTCACCTATGTAGGAGAAAACTCACCTGTTAGAGAATCTAAAAGCAAGGACATTCCTAGCATATACAAACCAAGGGGCACTAAACATGGTCTCAGTGTGATGCGGAAGACGTACTTGATAACACTCCCCACGGCACGTGGGACATATGTACTGAAGATTTCCATCCACTTGAAATTGCATATACTTGTCATCACTGTAATGAAAAGAAAGTTCCCACACAAAATGATCAAGAATCCATAGAAAGATAAACTAGAGCACAAGAGAAGTTTTGAAAACCATAAATTAACAGGAAAAACAAGTGGTCTACAGAATATCCATCACAAACAAGAAAAGTAAGTTCCAAAGATTGATAGGAAGAACAGCAAAAAGAATGCAAACAGGTCTCCATACTTACTAACGAGAAGTAGCAATGCAAGAACGAATTTAGAACAAATTAGAGAAATCATACTGGAAAGAGATGCATCATCACCATCGCTTTGACATTAAAATCTTTCATGCAAATATAATTTGTGCTTTTCTAAGAACAAACATAAGCGCAAGAGCATATAAGGCCAATCTAACAACGAATAGCAATCAAACGCCGGAAAAAGTAAAGAGAAACTTCTAGAGTGATAAGAAATAACAAAAACCTGATGTCATCACAATGAGTGTGAACCCAACGCTGGCAATTGTCACAACAAACCATGGGTGTTGACTCGGAGTCCCGGTAAACCTACAATCAACAGATTCTTATAATAAGAGTTTCAGAGATCTCTGCATCATTGGCAACTGTAACTAGAAAATGTTCTCCAATAAGCTTTGGAGCTTCTAGTAAACAAGACTGGCAGTCTTTACAATGAGTAATTATTACCTTCAGACACACAGGGCAGTAGTTCCCCTTCACAAACAGTCTTCCACATGCATCACAGCATGAATACTGAAGAAACCATCTACACCACAAAATTCATTGACAAATTCCTTAATACCATTTAAAAATGTAAAGGACATCGAACAACTTCATCCGGAAACACGCAGATTATAGTTGAAAAGACAGTAGCACAAAAACTTTGATTTTACCCAAATATCTCTGCAAGTTAAAGTAAAGTCATCGGAAAAGTTAATGGATCTTCCACGCCAAATAATCGAGTCACAACCTAGGAAGAATAAAGAGCTTCTTACCTCACACTCAAGCCATTTCCAGGCACATTGGATCCGCAACTGTGACATTTTGTATGCTTTGGGCACAAATAAGGTCCGGAACTAATATTCTGCACAATTTATTTAGTCATATGCACAATTTACTACAGAATAAATAAAATAAGGAATTAATATTATAGCACACCTTGTGAGGAGGATGCTGACAGTAACAATGATATGCTCCATCACACCTTTTGCAGAACATGAACTTTTTAGGATCACCCGTTCTTCGGCAGATCTTGACCAAGAAATAAAAGAAAAGAAATAACAACATGAAATGTTACAATGAAATAACAAGCAAGAAATGAGTGATAGTAGTGGGGAAATCTCTAAATATTAATTGCACAAGGAAGTTTGTATACTATGTACCTCACATGTTCGGCACGCAGGGCATGTCCATGCACTCCAGTGGAAAAGATCTGCAGGAATCGTCCCGTGTGAAATTACACAATAAATGGCAATCAATCATGGTCAAATAACAACCCACCTCTATCATGAGACCAGCTTTTTAAACAGCTTCGATGATATTTCTTTCCACAATTCTTGCAAGAAAGCATCTTCTTTGCTCTCTCACTGCCATCAGTTTCCCCAAATAGGCACATCCGGCACAGTATCTTCGTTGAGTTGGTGTGACCCTGAACCAGCTCTTCACCCACATGATCATCGGGGATATCCTGCAAAAAGCAAAGCATATCAGAGGGACACACAAGACTGGATACAGATATTAGACCAGGTGCTATCAACTAGGCGCAATCAAAACTATAAATGATGAAGAAACCTCAGCAAACAGGAGACATTCACAAAAGAAAAAAGGCTCCAAAAGCATAGGAAAACAGCCTGAGATTACAAGAGAAAAAAAGAAACACACACAAGAACACTTAAACACACACCATCACATCCCCGGACTCGAAGCGACGAGCGAAGTCTTCGGCAGCAACCATAGCAGCAGCAGCCTTCTTCTGCAAGGCGGCACGCTTGGCCTGGGCGGAGGCAGCAACGAGAGCCTCATCCACGGCATCATAACCCGGGGCTCCAAGGGCTTCTGGCACGGCGGCGGCGACTGTGGGAGGAGGAAGAGGAGGGGGAAGGACCTTGGGAACGGGGACCTGGAGGGTCCCATCGCAGCCCCTGGCGGTAATCCCCCAGGGATCCCCGAGGAAGTGCTGGACAGCGGAGAGGCCGTGGAGGAATTCGTCCCTGGAGGAACCCTTCTGGAGGGGCCTAGGAAACCCTAGAGAGCAGTAGCAGATTCGACGACTGCCCCAAGAAGAAAACAAACAATTCCAAGATGAATCAAGGAGAGCAAAGCAGAAGAGGCGACGAGGCAGCAACAGATCGGCGACAGGAGAAGGACCCAGCGAATGGGGGAAGGTGAATCCATGGCTGGTGGAGAGTCCTCGTCGCCCCCCTCCCCCACAACAAAATGAGAGAACAAAGAAATGAAGAGGAGAATACGATAGAGAGGAGATTACGTACCATGTAATTGGGCAACCTACGTGAAATGCCATAACCCCCCCACACAAACCCCCCACGAGCGCGAGCGAGAGCGGGCGAGGCAGTTCGTTGAACCACTGTAAGAACCAACAGACAAAACAAAAACCCAAACCGACCACGACGCAAGGGTTGATTTTTCTTGATTTGATTTCGAAAACTATTTTGGAGAGAAATTAAAAAAACAAAATAGGGAATTCGGTTTTACGAGAGCGGGGCGGGGCGGGGCGGGGGGGAGGAGGGGAGTGGGGATTGATTTGGGGGAAGGAACGGTGGGGGTGGGGGAGGACGATTTCGGCTTGGACTTGGCGGCGGCTGTAAGAGAGATGCGACCAGAATCACGGCCCAAATCTCGTCCGACTTTTAAATGGATGATTTCGTAATATTAATTATTAATTAAATGGGCCTGTCCATTTCAGCGTATATAGGCCCATGGGCCTCACTCTCCTCTCCCCCGATAACAGCAGTCGGGGTGAAGTGCTATCGGCGGCGGAGGAGGAAGAAGAAGAAGAAGATGAACGCACCCGATCGCTACGAGAGATTTGTCGTCCCCGAGGGCACCAAGAAGTAATAATCTCTTCCTTGTCCGCGTTTTCTTTTTAGCTTCGGGAGTTGGTGGATGGTGTTGTCGGGGTTTGGTGCGGGGGTTAATTCCGAATCATGTGGTTAGGGTTTCGTACGAGAGGGACACGAAGATCATAAACGCCGCCTCCTTCACCATCGAGAGGGAGGACCACACCATCGGCAACATCCTCAGAATGTACTTCCCTTCCCTTCCCTCCACACCCCCTCCCCCTCCGAGAATAGCGGCGTCGATTTTTTGATCGTTTTTTTTTGGTTATTGAGATTGCAGGCAGCTGCACAGGGATGAGAACGTCCTCTTCGCTGGCTACAAGCTACCCCACCCTCTCCAGTACAAGATCCTCGTCAGGGTTTGTTTTTTCGTTCCCGCCCTCTGTCTCTCACCTCCGACCTTCGTTTTGATCTTGTTTTATGTTTCTTAAAATGTATAGATTCACACTACGAGCCAGTCCTCCCCAATGCAGGCCTATAATCAGGCCATCAACGACCTTGACAAGGAACTTGATCACCTGAGGAATGCTTTCGAGGTCCGTCCTGTTCCCCCTACCGGTCATCGTGTTGTTGCTTGAGATGGTTTAGGGGATGAAGCAAGGTTTCGGCTGTAATTAGATTCTTGTCGTTGGCACGGTACTAAGTGCCCTGTCTGATGGGAGCATAGTCTGGATTGCCAATGTCGATCTCGTCTCTGCGTACATTCACGCCCTTGTGTCGTGTCGAGGAGACGAGGTCTTAAAATTCGGTTTTCTTTGGCCCAAGCAGAAACTCTTCCAGTTCTGCTAATACACTCTCTGAGTTCAGCCACTGGCGTTTGCCTTTTTCTCTCCTTTGCTTCTCATAGTTATCTCTTGTCCGCTTTTGCCTTTTTAAACCCTCAGTGGATGGTGATTACTTGTGATTAGCGTGACCCACGCCGCACCTTTTGGTTCTTCAGGTGGAGTATAATCTTCTTACTAATGGGTTTGATTTCACATATGCAGTCGGAGCTGTCAAAACATTCCAGGGACTACTGACGGGTGGTGGCGACCGGTGTCGTGGGTCCTTATCTACTACCCAACTGATGATGTCCTGACTTTTTAGGAGATGAATGATATGTATATCCAAGTTCTAAAACTAGGCTCCACAATTTCTTACCACGGCGTGGTTCCTGCAAGTGTTTTGCCGCACTTGGATTCTCCTTGGTTTACGCCAATCAGCCCGACAAATCCGACCCGCAGGTCACTCGGACACACATGGATCAGTGCATGATGATGATTTGAATAATCAGTGAATGGAGAAGGGTGGGGGAGGGGGGGCTTCCATCATTTCCTTCACTTTACCAAAAAATGTCTGGAGATAATGGACCCCGTTTTCCGACAGCTCGCGTGCTGGTGACGTTTCCAGTCCCTCCGCTTTTCCCGGTAACCCCGTTCTCAGCCAAAGGCCACCTAGGCACAACTTTCTCCTCAATTTTCTTGCAACGAAGTAGAGGAACGTTTGTAACTTCTCTCGTGATCACGTGGTAGCTGCCGGGGCAAGTTGCCGGGTCCCATTAATTCTAGTCGGCGAGCAGACAGAGGGCAACGGCTACTGTAAGAAAGAAGGCCGAGTGTAGTTTACCTCTCTGCTTCCAACTATATATATATAATTACCACACCCTCTCGTCTCTCAACCAACCCCAAGAAGCAACGATGTCCCCGTCGCTCTCTGTTCCCCTCCCCCTGCTGTTCCTGCTTTCCCTCTCCTCCGCAGCTCTCGCCCTTACTCTCGCTCGCCCTCCGCTTGAAGGTATTCGTCTTCATCCCCTTCAGAATACTCACCTCCTTCAAGCTCGGTGAGTCCCCCCCCCCCCCCCCGACCCTTTCTGATTCTGCATTTCCTTGGCTTCAGGACTCTTGCCAAACGGAAACTTCGAAGAACAGCCTAAGCCTGCGGACCTCAAGAAGACTGTCCTCCAAGGGAAGCATGCTCTCCCCAAGTGGGAGATCCAAGGCCTTGTTGAGTACATCTCCGGGGGACCTCAGCCTGGCGGGATGTACTTCGCGGTCGCCCACGGCGTGCATGCCGTCAGGCTTGGGAACAAGGCTTCCATCTCCCAGACTATACCAGTGAAAGCAGGGTACCTGTATGCCCTCACATTCGGAGCCTCGAGGACCTGCGCGCAAGATGAGGTCCTGAGGGTTTCAGTCGCTCCTCAGACGGGAGACCTTCCGTTGCAGACGCTTTATAGCAGCAATGGTGGGGATACTTATGCTTGGGGCTTCAAGGCAACCTCCAACTTTGCCAGGGTGACGTTTCACAATCCCGGGGTTCAGGAGGATCCTGCTTGTGGCCCGCTCATTGATGCTGTCGCTATCAAGGCTCTCTATCCTCCGAGGCCCACTCGCGGTACCAATTGTCCCCCGTTGCCTGACGTTGTCCGCTTCATGATTTGCTTTTAGATTTGATATGGTTTGTATACTCGGTGAAGAACCTGATGCGCTTTGCAGATAACTTGGTGAAGAACCCCGGATTTGAGGAGGGTCCTTACCGCCTGATCAATTCAACCAGTGGTGTACTCATCCCACCAAGAAAGCAGGATTTTGCATCCCCGCTTCCAGGATGGATGATCGAATCCCTCAAAGCCGTGAAATTCATTGACAGGAGGCACTTCAACGTCCCATCTGGACTGGCTGCCGTCGAATTGGTCGCGGGAAGAGAGAGCGCCATTGCCCAGATCATCAGGACACAACCCGGCAAATGCTACAACCTTAGCTTTGCCGTTGGCGATGCGAAGAACGCCTGCCATGGTAACATGATGGTTGAAGCTTTCGCAGCCCAAGACACGCTCAAAGTCCCTTTTGTGTCCCAGGGGAAGGGGGGGTTCAAGGCTGCCAACTTCAAGTTCAAAGCGCTTTCCGCAAGAACAAGGGTTACATTCTTCAGCTCTTATTACCATACCCGAAAGGACGACTACGGATCCCTTTGTGGTCCTATACTCGATGAAGTCCGGGTTGTCTCCCTCCCTACTTGTTGAATAGTCTTGTAAGCCAAGAGAGGAATGTCTCTAGAAACAGCACCGTGAGTAGGGAGAGCGTTTTCAGTTAGCTTAGTAGTCGCGAGCTCATAAACCACTGAGGGAAATATCCTATCCACAGCTGTAATGCTGGCTGCGAACTTATGGATGATTGAAATAAGATAAGTATTCTGAAAGAGCATGATATGTAGTCGATGCATTGATCGATAGAAGCTTGCCATGATAAAGAAAGGAAGCTTAACCGAGGATCGGAGGACCATGACAAATCAATCGTCCCACTTCAACGGTCGAGTATCAGTAATTGAGATGATTTTACTCCAAGTAAATGTTTTGCAACATAAGAAAAATGGAAGAGTATAAAGTTTCAGCAGAAGTACATTCCTTGTTTTATGAAGGGAATCCTAACATGACAAATCTGAAGTAGCTTGACCGAAAATTTGGCATTGATCCCTGCGCTTATCCTTTCTACTGTCAGACCTGTTCTCTAACGCTTGTACGGGACCTCGACATGACTGTCAGAATTCCTTAGATCAACTTGGAATCCAAGGAGGCAATCGACGACGTTAAAAGGTCAAAAGAGCCAAACAACGCTTGCTTCCCAGAGGAGGAGCCATCATCCAGCTTATCATTCCAAAGAGGGCGCGTATTC
The DNA here is from genome assembly GCA_023653495.1 of Melastoma candidum. NCBI lineage: Eukaryota > Viridiplantae > Streptophyta > Magnoliopsida > Myrtales > Melastomataceae > Melastoma > Melastoma candidum. Next base: position 3,778,565 of record CM042891.1, on the reverse strand, counting down.
TTGCCGCCAGGTGGCATGCCTGATGAGTTTTCACCAGCAGACAATCCAGCAATGCCTGGGCTAAGCTCATAACCCCTGAAGCACTCTGATCCCACAGAGGTTTCAACTACTCGCATGGATGGAACGTCATCAGCTGCACGTCGGTCCCAAACAGGCAACTGGAGATCAGGGGATGCCTAAACGTATCTGACAAACTGTACCCATAGTCTTCATTCATATTGACTTGGTGTAAAGTGACAAATGGGATAACGAATTGGCCTGAACCAGAATGATCTGATCTGAGCTCCCTCACATTGCGAAATTATTAGGACGTTTCCACAGACAACATGGAAACCATTGCCAGACATGCAGAAAGCTAATGACATTGATGAAATTCAGATTTCTTCATTCCTTTTTCAAAATGATGATTTACTAAAATCTTCAACCATTAGAAGTTCATGCATTATTGGACAAGCATGCGAACTCATTATGTTCAGTCTGGAAATCAGACGACTTGGTGATATGACTCAGATGGGGTTGCAAGGATCCATGACTTCCTGAGGGAGAATGCTATGCCTGCATTTTGACAATGAAGCTGCACTAGGAAAAGATAGAAGCGTTTAAGGCTTGTAGCATCACAAAACAGGGAGCATCACAAGCTACCAATAAACCCCATGCTCTACTCTTTAGGATTGTAACCTGCAACAATGCGCATACAACTCGAAAGTTTGCCTAGAAAAGTAACTTCATTTTCTTTTGACCATATAAGTAAAAGATCTTCTTCAGAACATGGCACGGGCCAATTTACACAAAGCTACATCCTGCAAAACAAGTTAGATGAAGCTAATCAGAGCTCCGTGAGGGTATTTGACCTTCGCGCACTGTCTGAAGCACTTGCTTACGTGAACATACGGCCGTGGTTCCGTGACAGCTGAGGCCTCTTGATTGGTGAGAGTATAAGGTTCCGTAATGTCATCGAGGGATTTCCTGTTGTTCCGCCTCCAAACATGGGAGGGCCACCTGCCCTTCTGCTGCTGGTATCTACAGGGATAGTTGGTGGCCTTCCAGGTGAATTTCCCTTGATATTAAAGGGACCGGAGTCTGAACTGTGCTGCCTCCCTGGCCATATATCCTCTCTAGGCCCTGGAGTGGCAGGAGGCAAAATGGACCAATCTGTAACAAATAAGTCAACCGTTTTTGGAAGGATCTTGCACAGCAATCATAAATTGATCAGTATAAACAACATAGTGATACCAACACTGATTTCCCCAGGTCTATGCATATGAATTCATCCAGACTGAAATTCCAGCATGTGTTGCATTTACCAACAAGCCAAATTACCTTTTCCCAGTGGGTCACCACTTGTGTGAGCGGGTGTTGAGAACAGATCAGGTTCTGTCCTAGGATAGAAACTGTTGACAGGCTGGATGGCTGATCGCTTTGAAGACTCAAATTCACTCCTCAGTTGATCATACATTTCATCTAGCTTTCTCTTTTGCCTAGTACAGAAATCCAAGAAACCAATCCAGACACAAAACCATTAAACAACTTCCAGGACACGTTCTTAATAATACGTCCATAAAAAATCTTCCTAACCTGGATTTCTCGGAGAACTTTTCTTGTAGCTCTTGTTTGTCTTTAGATAAACTTTCAATTTCTTGCTCCATCATCTGGCACCGCTTCGCCATTTTCTGGTACGCTGTATGCACCTGCTCCAGCTTTTCCGTGAATTTTTCTTGCATGACTTCACACTTTTGCCTATACTGAGCTATTATCCGATTCATCTTGAACTGCATCTCCAACTCCCTTTGACCGATGTAAAACATCACACTACGATATGCAGTCTTCATTACTAACAACTATTAAGGTCAGCACAATTATATTTTCATTTATCTGAAACTATATTACTGTAGTTCCCTCAATTGTCTTGCATCCATGAGGGAAACGAAAAGGTAACTTCATTGGGAATGGATACGTATCTGTGGGGATATTCCAGCCATGACCATCTACAGCAGACAAAAAAATTTGAAATGTCAATATACCAATCCCCTATGCTAGAAGGTGGCACAATGAAAAAACTATAGTTAGATTCATTCCTAACAAGCCCAATTGCTTACATTTATCCATTCATCATTTGGGCTGATATCCACAGGTCTCATCAGGCTGACAAGAGGGAAAATCAAGTACGGAAAGGCCGAGTAAGGGGAATGAATCTTATTGTTCTATAAGCGCATTTGAAAGGAATATGTAGCCTGGAAAACATATCTTAAAAGAAAACTTGTGGCTTCACATAAATCTAGGATATAATTTCATGTTAGCCTTCCAATACCTCTTGGACAGCACTTGATCACAGATGGGACATGCCCCATCACTATTGATGATTTTGTTTGCATCTTCATTGCCTTTGATGAGGTTAAGGAACGTGAAGGTTAACAAGAATACGGCCAGAATATTTTTTTTTAAAGAAGAAAAACACAGATTGAGTTCCATATACAGAGAAGGTGGCCGCAGGTGGTTGAAACAGCTTGGCCTTCCAATTCACGCCAGCAAGCATTGCATCTCATCTCAGCCTTCAGGATTTATTCCATGAGAAATCCATGATGATCCTGAAAGACAATTTCCAGCATTGGTTCATTCATCTTAGATATCTCTCAGAGGAATTGCAATACCAGAACCAGTGACTGAAAATGCCGCACTCCGCAAATTTTCTTCCGTTACAGCCACCATAAGGAAGCAGAATGCAACCCAGAGTTCTCCATTTGCATGATACATTAATACATTTGCCTAATCCATCAACTTAAACAGAACCTATCCTACGTCGATGGATTTACACTTAAAAAAAGCCTAGACACAAGCACAACTATCCAGACAAAAATTAAGGAAAAAAAAAGAAGTTGAGGAATGTAAATCATTAGGAAATGGAAAAGGAAGAGGAAAATCGATGTCGATCAAACCGAAATTTCGCTCTCAAGTAGCATGAATCAGCAAACAGGGTTTAAGCATCGTTCAAATGCAAAGTTCCGAACGGAAGAGGCGGAATGTGACACTTCTCCTCCACAATCGGCCACTCCGAACACTCTAAAACCTAGTGAAAAATCTCGAAAGCACAAAAAGGAAATGAAGCCGCAAAGCCATCGACGACGCCTTTCAGGAGGTAATAAATGTAAACAAGAAATCTCCTCACCACCGCCACAGCAAAGATATCGGCAACACAGGATTTCAAGAGAAGATTGAAGTTCACGTACCTTGGATTCGGTTCTGGTGATCGTCAGTGGTGGCAGGGCAGCGCAGTCGAGACCGAAATGGCGCGACTGAATTCGACGATTCGAATTAGTTTGGGGGGCAGGGAATTATCCGGGAAGTGTTTCTGTAAAGGCTTTGGGTGTTTTGATCTGACAACGGCTTTTCCGTTTCCGGGCCTGGGCCTATCATTTTACTATCCCCAGATGTAATGGGCCTTATATTCCCGGTGGGCCCACCTTAAAAAGTCCCGCTCAGTTTTCGATTTTATTAATAGTGAAAACTAAAAAAAAACAAAAACGGAAAAAGGTCTCTAGGTTGTTTTTGGATCCGGATCCTAATTATGTTAAGAATCTCCATTTTACTTGTATTTAATTTTAATCTAATTGTTCTAATTTTTTTTATTTTATTACTTTTTAAATACTTTTACACTTTAAAACATTATATTTAATTAACAACACAATAAATTAAACCCAAAATGTTAAATCATAAATATAAAAAAATTAAATCCTAAACTCTAAACGTTAAACCATAAATATTAAAATTTAAGTCATAAATCTAAATGTTAAATCATAAATATTGAAAGTTAAACCATAAATTATAAATTTAAAATATAAACCTGAAATGTTAAATCCAAAATATTAAAAATTATAAACCTAAATGTTAAACCATAAATATTAAAAATTAAACCATAAATTATAAATCTAAAACAATTAAACCATAAATCTTAAAATCTTAAAATCTTAAAAGTTAAATATTACATATTAAATCATAAATAATAAATTAATTAATATATTAAAAGAAATAATTTATTAACTTCTTAATATATCAAGGTAATAAAGTAATTTCATAATAATATAAATAACCGTTGAACCATTAAATGGACACTCCCCATTTTGAGTCTCCTAATTCGTTGTTTCCTAACAACAATACAAAATGTTATTTAAAAAAAAAGAGTAATTGAAATATGTGGGGTGTTGATTAAAAAATTAATAAATATTTGTGGGTGGCACGAGGGAAATGTTAAATATTGTTTTAAATATTATATTAATTTGTAATCTCATTTAGTGTTATTAGTAGGATGGTATTAATGGATAGAGTAAATGTTTTTTCTAGATAGAAAAGAAAAAAGATATAAAAAAAAGATTAATAGTAAGAAAAGTCAAAACTTCACGAAACCAAAATTTTTTTGTTTTTTTATTTATGATTCGTAGCTGTTTCGCACCGCTTCCCAAACAACAAAAAAAAAAAACACGTTGTGGAAGGACAAGTGGGGCGCCGTCCATATTCAGGGGACCGCGATTCTTTTGACTTGGCGTGAGGACGAGGGGGTGGGGGGAGTTGCTTCTTCCTGCAAAGGACTAATAAATTCATTATTTATTCAAGGCAGCCGTGTGAAAAGCATCTGTTCTTTCTGTTGTCAACTCAGCGGGTGGGAGTCATGCGTTTTCTCGTTTTTTACCAGACCTCGAATTCTCCCCTTCCATCCCCCAACAGACTGATTGAGACGCAGACAAACGAATTGAATTAACGAATCTCTTGCTTGCACGGATGAATTCCAAGGAGTACAAGGGGGAAGAAGGGAACCCCCCCTTCGATGTAAAAGGAAAGAGAAAAAACTAAAAAATTTAACATCACGCAGCAGCAGACTGCAACCCAACTATTGAGGATTAATACATCATCTCATTGAGTATTAATGATGAAGTCGGTGGCGTCGTCCGCAAAGGCAAAGGGGCGGTGCCCACCCCCTGCAGCCATCTGGGAGGGGACGAGGTCGAGCCCGCTGAAGGGGTGGGGGTGATGGTGGTGGTCGTCGGGGTGGTTGGAGGGGGGATGGTAGTAGAGGCGAGCCGTCTGGGGGCAGTGGGAATGGAACCTGGCGGCGATCCTCACCCCGACATCAAGCAACTCCACGTACTTACTCATGATCAAAGAAACCTCTCCTCCTCTTCTGGGTAGGAAAGGGGGGGATTGGATTTCCTTCCTTCTCTGTCGGGGAGGGGGGTTGTTTTGGCTAGAAGACGTCCCAGGTGTGTTGGAACGGCAGCTGTAAGCCCATCAAAGAAGGGAGAAAGGACTGCGGCGTGGCGTCTGCTCCTATTTTTTTTGGTGGGGTGGGGGGGGAAGGGTTGCTTTGTTTATATAGCAGCAGCACAAGAGGAGTCCCCCTTTCCCTTCCTGCTTTTTCTCGGAAGGAACACATTATTATTTATTTATTTTTATTTTTTAATATTTATTGTTATTAAATTCCAATTGCAAGAATTGAATGCCCTGTCGTTAGGTACGAAGACCCCTTTCTAAATGGGAATTAAAAAAAAAAAAATACAGGATAGAGTATCCAGCGCTTGTTTAGGTGTCGTATTTACACAGGGAACCCCCCCCCCCCCCCCCCCCCCACCTTCCTTTTTTAAAATTAAAAAAAAAAACAATTATTCGTACAATTAGGGGGCGGTTGGAGCTGGAACTGAGGAATCTTCCGTTTTTTTTTTTACAATCTTTGGCCGGGGGTGGTTGTGGTGGGGGGACGAGGGAAGGGATAGATATTCTCTGGTCGGATTCGGACGGTGCTCGTATTTTATATTAAATGTTTATAAAATAAAAAAATATAGAAGGAATAAATGGCTCAGTCTTCGTCTTCCGCATGTTCAGGGCGGGTGGGAGAGTCAAATATTGGGGCTGCTCTTTTTAGTTACTGACCCCGGTGACATTTTGAACGGTTCGTTGCCTGGTGCGGTCATCGGACTGAGAGACAGGCAGTGCGTGAGACACATGGAGAGAGAAGTCCCCCCAATATTTGACTTTGGACTCATTCCCAGTCCTCCCTCTCCAGAAGCAGCACTTTAACTAACGCGTGTTTGACACTTGCTGACCCGCCCCATTTTAGATTTAGGCCCATTTAGATGTTGGCCCATATTCTTTCCTCGTTATGTGGAGGCGGATCCAACTCTCCTTTCGCGATAATCGGGGGGTGGGGGGAAAAATGCAAGCTCCTAGGCTGCCTGGAGTCCCCGTCCTTCGTTGGTCGACCGCCAAGCGTTCGACGGAATGCCCCAACCAGCTACACCGTGCCTCCGCGGTCCGTAAACGGCAGCCCAAGCGCGGATCGGTATCCACCGACGTGGGTCTCCGGAAGCAAACCGAGAAGGAACTCTCTCGCATCCTTAGGACCGAATCTGCCGTCGAAGGTATCGAGAGGAAGTCCAACTCCAACAAGCACAAGAGCCTGTGGCCCAGAGCTGTCCTGGAGGCTCTTGACGATGCCATCGCCAGAAACCGTCACATTTCCGCTCTCAAGGTTCCTCTTCTTATGTTTTTAGCGTGTCATTTTCTGATATCCGTTGTTCCGGAGGTTCACATCGCTTATTGAAACGTGTCGTTCCACACTGAATGCTCGTTTATTGGTTAGATTTTCGGGCTCCTCCGAAAGCAGTGGTGGTATGTACCCAGGTGCCAGACCTACACGAGGCTATTGGTCATGCTCGGCAAGTGCAGGCAGTCTCGGCAGGCAGAACTGCTCTTTGACCTTATGCTTTCTGAAGGTCTTAAACCTACCGTCGATGTCTACACAGCCTTGGTTGGTGCTTATGGTCAAAGTGGCTGCTTTGACGAGGCGCTATCAACTATTGAAGCCATGAAATCTGGCTCTGCCTGCCAGCCCGATGTCTACACTTATTCTGTCCTCATTGGCGGCTGCACTCTGTGGCGTCAGTTTGACCTTGTCGATCAGTTAGTTGCCGATATGTCGTACCTTGGGATAGAGTGCAGCATTGTTACGTACAATACGATCATAGCTGGGTATGGCAGGGCGGAAATGTTTGATGAGATGGAGAGGTCATTGACAGAAATGGTTGATCGGGGATCCTGCCTACCTGATGTGTTTACACTCAATTCAGTCGTCGGGGCTTACGGGAAGAGCGGACAGGTTGATAAAATGGAGAAATGGTACGAGGACTTTCAGCTCATGGGGGTGACGCCGGATATCATCACATTTAATACTCTGATCGGTGCTTATGGGAAGGCAGGCTTGTACGAGAAGATGACATCCGTGATTCAGTACATGGAGAGTAGGTTCTTTCCATTGACAACTACCACGTACAATATAATAATCGATGTGTATGGAAAGGGGGCAGATCTTGAAAGCATGAACGAGTATTTTAAGAGGATGAAGCATCAAGGAATGAAGCCGAACAGTGTAACCTACTGCTCTCTAATTAGCGCCTATGCCAAAGCACGACAGATGGTGAAGGTCGATTCAATATACAAGCAAGTGAATAACAGTGATGTTGTGTTGGATACCCCGTTTTTCAACTGCATCATTAGTGCCTATGGTCAAGCTGGTGATCTTCAGAAGATGAGTGAGTTGTTTCAAGAGATGCAAGCAAGAAAGTGTGAGCCTGATTATATCACATTTGCTACAATGGTTCAGGCTTACAATGACCAAGGCATGACTGAATTGGCCAAGGAGCTGGAAAATACTGCAGCGCTGAAAGATCAGAGAGGTACTTTTGTTTTTTATTGCTGACATATCTTTGCTCTTGCTTGATGATGGTAAGAATATCAGATTTGTTTCCTTTCTTTTCTCTCATTCCAGGATTGAAGTTGATTGGTGGCTAATTCAATTCCATATTGGAAATGTGAAGAGCATCCAGCTAGGAACTGCAGTTTGTACAGGTAACATTTGGGATCCTTTGCGATTCTTCAAATGATTTCCTGTTGAAGATCATCCGAACGACGAGCTTAATATGCAGAGGTTGAAGAGAAGCATGATGAAAGGCATACTAGTTGGACGGGTACCAGAGTTTGCTCAAACGACGACTAATGACATGTAATATGACTTGGTCGCAGTGAAAGCCCACCCAAGGACTTGCAGGACGCGGAAACCTATAACTGCCAGCATCTCCAGCTGTACGTACTGTTGTAAATATTCATGAATCTCAGGGGTACCTGTGATGGTAGGGAATGGGTGGACACTGATCATGATACCCCCTGATAGTATCTTTGAATGAAAAGGGTTGGGAATTCTTATGGACCTTTGACATTGTCCACCATCTACCCATCATAGTTTATGTCCATTGATTGTTCCACAATTCTTTGGAATTGTGTATTACTTACTACTCTTTCGTGTGAAAAGTAATGTATATTAACGTGCCATCATTGTTATGTAATGCCTTTCCTTTGTGCTGAAGTATGTGATTCCTATTGTTCTTTTTTGTTTTCTGAAAATCGTGTTTAAAACAAGAGGATGTATTTTGTTTTTTTTTTATTTACAGACCGTAATTTCTTCCAATGCTAAGACGCAAAATTTTTTGACAATTTTTCGAAAAATAGGAAATAAAAACTACAGCGTGTTTTCTCCTCCCAAACACGGCATTAAGTTTTCGAGAAAGCATCCTTTGATACTGTCCCCAGGATGGGAGGAGATTATTTCATCCCTCGGCACAATTTATTTGTCTTATCAGTTTACAAGGGATAATACTGAAATAGCTTGCTGGAAGAACATGGGAAGAACGGAACCATAATGGCTATCTGGTGCGTACGAGGCCTCTTGAAAAGCCGATGATCACTCTTCGAGCAGCCCTTTCTCTTTGAGGCTATCAACAGTGTCCCTTATGCTTATCTCGATGGGAGTGAAGCTCACACCCAGGCCTTCTGCCCTTGTCTTCGATACCTGGTATGTTTGCGCCAGTGACTTGTCGTCTTCACACCTGCATGACTCTAACAGATTCACTATGTCCTGTATAGTTTGCATTCGGGGTAAGTCGTCATTTGATTCTCGAAATGAAAAAGGATCGTTGTTGGCAGGAATACAGTTGCTGATGTATCAGTTTTATCTTCTGAAACTCGAGGACTCAAAAGTCAAGATATCACCAAAGCCAACAACATACTTGTCAGGGAGGTTTAGTGTCGGAAAGAAATCGTGCAGAACCTTCACAACATCTTGTATATGCATAGCTCTTCCAGCAAGGCAATATCTTCCGCTAGCTGAAGGATTCTCATATGCCAAAATATGGGCATTGGCAACATCCCTTACATCGACAAATCGATAGCAAGTGTTGGGAAACGTTTTGGCTCCTGCATCACGCACCCCGGAGTGAATAGGATGTTGGCGTATCGAATGAAGCCAGGGTACCAAAATTTGGTTTTGAGTTTGCAGAGAACGAAATTAAAACTTTTCTACAAAGACATGAGATATGGTCAGCTGTTGGATAGGTGTTGAGCCGTACATACCATTGACAAGGTTAAAGATTATTTCGGCGGTCGCATTCACGGTAGGCTGCAAAAGAGGGCCTATCACCAATCCAGGATTGATGGTGACCATGTTCAATCTGTTCTCTTCAGCGAACTCCCAAGCCGCCCTTTCTGCCAGAGTTTTCGAAAGGATATACCAGATCTAAAATCCAGAAACACCATTGTTTTTAATATAGGAAGCCAAGGAAAAATTCATGGACAAAACAACCAGTTGAAAAAGAGCAGCTCGGTAGGAATGAACCTTTGTTTCCTCGCAGAACTTTGGGTCGGAGAACCAGGTTTCATCAACTAGCACATCGGAGGTCAAAGGTTTCCCGTTGAATGAGACCGCTGCTATGGAAGATGTGAGGACGATTCTCTTGATGGAAGGGGCTTTGGAGCAGGATCTCAGGACATTAAGAGTGCCTTCCACAGCAGGATCAATCAATTCGGTCTGATCCACAAGGTGAGCCATTCAGCGACAACTCTAATCGAGCCAGTCATAGCAAGGGACTATGAAACAGGGGGTAGTCACTCAGATTTCAAACCTTGGGGTCTGCAGCCGTGAAAAACACTGGGGAAGCAGTGTGAAAGACACCGTCACATCCAGCAACAGCAGAGTCGAAAGCACCTTCTTCCAGCAGTTCAGCTTTAAACAATCGCAGCCTCTCCCTGGCACCGTCAAGCGCCATAAGGTGAGCCGTTTTCCGCGGATCATCTGTTTGTTCGACAAAGAGATGGTGATGTCAATATTTTGCAGGCTTCATCACTAGTCACACACGGGAGGGCAGCAGAAAGAGCACGGAAGTGACCGGGGTTGCGGACGGTGGCACGGACGGAGTAGCCGCGCTGAAGCAAGAGCTTGACAAGCCAGGAGGCAATGTAACCTGAAGCTCCAGTCACGCAGACGGTGTAACTACTTCCTGCTGATGCCATGCCTGGACCTGGCCCCTCACCTCCCCCCCCCCCCCCTCCTCTCGTCCTTCCGTTGCCAAACTTCTCCGATTGGTTGGAACTCGCTTTACAGCTGAAAGTCATAAATTCTAAATCATGGTGACAAAATGAAGGACAAGATTGTCGTTCCAGTAGCTTTTTGTTTAGTAGGACAATGACGTTTCACTGGAAATATTATTATTATTTTTAATTTACAAAATACGGTATATGAATTTATAAAGATTACGAATTTCTGATTCGCGTCTTAGGGATACCCATCCCACATCAAGAAGGGATCGGAAATCGCATTTTACAAAATCATGCTAATGACGCGATTTTCGACCCGGTCTTAATGCGTGGTAGGTCACTCCCGATAAAGAATGCCGTATTCCTTGAAAATTATGTGACGCGATCCATATAGATAATAATAGGGAATTTCTTAATTTAGAAAAAATATTTTGTAAATTTCTTTTAATCTAACGATATTTACGTACAAATTCGTGTTTGATAAACTAATTTATAAATATAAGGGTAAATTGGTAATTTTGTTACATATAATGGAAATGAGTCGCCCCCTCTCCACCAGGGGAGGATGATCCGGAAGGTAAATTCTGAAAATCCATGAAATTTCCCACCGTCCCAAACGAAAACATTCACTACGAAACTTGTGATGCGATTCCAGAAGGTCAAGCCAGAGCAGCAGAAAGCCGACCAAGATTATATGAAATTGTAGCAGAGGCCAACTTGACAGTGAGAGAAAATAATTCTATTTCCCATCTGTGAGTTTGGTTTCATCTTCTCTGTTTGCTGTGGAGGAAATCGATCCCTCGTTGAAGCAGTGTTCATTTGTTGAGGTCTTAGGATTTTTGCTTTCTCTGGCTGTATGTTTTATCAGTTCAGTAGTTATGGCTAGTCAAGTGACGAGCTTCGCTTTGTTAGTTCGCAAATTATTTCGCATTTATGAAATATGTAGGTTAAACTCATATTTACTTGACTCGGTGTTAGAAACACCTGTTATAAAGAAATAAAGCTCATCAAGTGATGGGAGTATCCATTTAAAACGATTGAATCAAGAGTTCTTTCTTCTAGTTAGGTTGAACAGTTGAAGAGCACATCCGGTAAATATACGTTATTGTTTGCGGATGAAACACGTCGCGATATAACGATGACTAATACATAGTTAAAGAAATATAGTCGCCAAGACTTTTAGACAAACAATAATGCCAAGCATAAGAACAAGAACGCGTGAACAAGAACACTTCCTTCCATTTCTGAAGAACAAGTTACAGAAAGACAATCAAGCAGTCTTTCGGAGTCTTTGAATGATTGTTGTGTTTATTACAAAAGACCGATCGTATATTTATACTAATACTTGATCTTATCCAGACAATAATCGCAAATACAACTGCTAACATAACTGCTAAACATATTTTACACATGTTTTATTAAGACTAACTATACTCCATATACTTCGATCATGACTCGGTGATGCTTCGACGACAAATTGAAGTTTTGAAACTTTAACTCGAACTCTTTCTTCGGTAGTCACTTCCTTCGAGTAGAGTCTCGATTGAACCTCATTTTGTCCGTACTTCAATGTATCCTGCTTCGACGAGCTTGAACTTCGACCGGGTACTCCTTCAACTGCATATGCCATCGCAATAATAGGCATTGCCATCATTAAAGCCTAAAATGACTTTACTGTGTAAACATTTGTTATGCCGACCCCAAGCGATAGGAACCCGTTAGTTTGGACTAATGGAATGCACAGCAGCAGCAAGTTGAGTACATAATTCGAGGAAGCCCCTTTTCCTTGAAGCTTTCAACAGTATCTCTTTGCTCAGTAGCAATACTTAGCAGCAAGGGGCTTTGAAGCTTCACAACTGCTGCACCATTCAGGTCACCTCTCAAAAAGTAAACGATAGTGTGGTTCTTGTATGCCTTTTAAGGGGAGGGTCACCTTGGATAGAAATTGCAGGGCATCATGACAGTGACTCCCACTACCATGATAGGCCTGAAGCTAACGAAAGAATTTACTGCTGTGGGTGCAGAGAGATCCATCTGTTGACACTACGGAATATCTTGGGCCTGTGCTAAGTCCACAAAGCCCAGAAAAGTGGTCCTAAGTCTACAGCCCGATGTAGGATGCAGGCCTGAGCTAAGCCTACGGCCCGCATCAATATGTTGACACTATAGAATGTCTTGGGCCTGAGCTAAGTCTACAGCCTGCGTCAACACATGATCACACGATCCCACACCCACGATCCCAACGCACAACTCAGAAAATTAAAAAAAAAATACTTTAAAACAGACTCCGAGATCCCTGGAGAGAAGTTAAGATTGAGCCACAATCTGACGGATCGCGCGAAGCGTGTAAGGCAAGTAAAAACCAGTATAAAAGAAACAGACCCTCCTTAGTAAAGGACACGATCAATCAGCCAAACACAGATTTGCATTACTCGTCACCCTTAGACTTTAGTAGATACCTCGGCCTAGGTTATTTGGTCACCACCTTCCACCGTCCCGGCGAGCAACCGTAACCGGGGCAACAACCCTCCGCCAGCACTTCCACCATCCCGGCGAGCAACCGTAACCGAGGCAACAAACCTCCGCCAGCACTACCATCGTCACACAAGTCCACAGCGCACTGTAGCAAGTCTACGACATCTGCAGCGAGTCTACGACGTCAGCAGCGAGTCTACGACGCCTACGTCAGCCGCATCACCCCTTTTTCGTTCATTTTTATGGCTGTAAGCTTTTAAGTTCTCTTTCGAAACTTTGAATTTGTACGGTCGTATCTTTTATCATTGAAATTCATCTTTCTGGCGACCACATACATTTCCCTGTGAGTCTAATTGCCAAATATTTCCGACGTGGTCCGTTTTCTACGCGAACACGTCTTTGGCGACCACAGTGGGAGACGAGTTAATACTCACATGGCAAAGAATACCAGGAGTTGGGTTAATCGCGACCCTCCATCTCCATTAGATGGAGACGGAGGATACGCAAAGGAGGAGGCCACGGCTCTAGGAAGCCAAGTGGCGGCAACTCAACACTCTTTCGGGGCACATACTCAACCCTCTAGGCTTGAGTTCTATAAAGAATTTAATGATACGAAGAACTTGATGGACATGTGTTTCACCAGGCTACAAGACAATATAATTCAGATACTGGAGTAAATCAGCGCCTTAAATAGGCCAAGCGCCGCCGTTAAGCCAAATAACTGGGAAATGACTCGTGACGAGTCTACGAGAATGATCAGTCCCAATCATGTCTATGACAACGACCATGTCTACGACAACGACGATGTAGACTGGGACGAGTATACTCTTAGAGCCAATAGAGTCAGGCAGCCCAGCCAATCAATTTCCTAGAATCTTGGAAACAACCTGATCCTGGCAACGTGGGTCTTATCCACGTCGTAAACTTAATGGTTTCTTTTCCTCATATTAAATTAAAGGATTAGAAACTTATCCCCTGATTTTCCCCGGCTGAAGATTCTTTTCAAATCATGGGAACGTAGCCCCATAATCCTCTATCCAAAAATCTCGGAGTCAAGATCTTTTTTGACCCTCTTAGACTCGGACCGTCGTAGACTCGGACCCCACCAGTCCTTTGTAGACTTAGTACTTCCTTGACGGGCTCACATAACGGTGGGTCTGTGAACGCTCTTAAAGACCCCTGGACTTATGAGCTTTATAAAATGAGCCAAAAATTTGTGTCACAGTCTTGGTATACTTGATATGGGTCGACGAAATGGGTTTGTGGGTTCTCATAATTAGGTCCGAGATTTTGCCATATCAACACTCGGATTTAATGTTCCCGTTTCAGCTTCAATCCTTCAGCAGGGAAATCTGAGGGTGCAAAATCGTGAAAAATTTTACGGTTCCCTCTCCTGCTTGCTCACTCGCAGTTCGGTGGTTGTGGATTTGGTTGACAAGAATAAGATGAGTGAAGGAGTAACGAGTGAGATTTGGAGTTTGGATCAATGGTAAAACCCGGGAATATGGCAGCATCTGTTGGATCACAGCAGCTCCATAGAGAAAGCACAGTAGAGATAGGCATGAATGAATTTGTAACGAATAGGCCGACTCAAACAGAGTGATAAAAGAATTCTCCTGTAGTTAATTTACTACCATCTGTCAGGGTCGCTCAACTTTCATGATCTTCTCTCTGTTTGCCAAGGAACAAATGGTTCCCTTTTCGGCTGAAGTGTTCTGTGATAACTAGTCTTTATGCAGAGTGCTTTCATTTTGCCAAATTCTTAGGATCATGTCATTATTTTAGTCAGTTCAATAGTTAAGTGATGGAAATATGCATTGCTAATGGAATATCCTGGAAAGATTGCATCAGCAGATCTTTCTGCCAGTAAAGTTGAACTGTTGAAACATGAAATGAACCACACCAGGTATATACAGTTCCTGGCTAACCACAAATCACGCCGATCCCAACTGACGGAAACCCACTGCTTTGGAAGTTCATAATTTGAGAAATCCCTTCTCCTTAAAGCTTTCGATAGTATCTTGTATACTCTCCTCCACGGGAGTGAATTTCACCCCCAAACCTTCTGCCTTTTCCCTGGACACATGGTAAACTGAAGGCACCTGGTAACTAGCAGCTAAAGGCTGCGTAGCCTCGCACCTGCACCAAGCAAGTCCGTGGTCAGAAACCTCTCCAAAAGGTAATAACAAAGATTATTTGGACAATGATGCATTACTTTTCTGGGAGAGTCATTGTTGGATAGAAGTTGCGCAAAATATCCAGGACGTCTAGGCACTGTATAACTCTCGCTACTAGGCAGTGTCTTCCACTGGCGGAGGGATTTTCAAGGGCTAGGACATGTGCTTGTGCAACATCTCTGACATTGACAAACCTAAAAGAAGTGTTGGGATATGTTTCAGATCCTGCATCAATATTAGGGGGAAGTGCGTTATGAGGAATGATTTAGCCACCCAAGCTTTGAGGTTCCTGATCTCAAAATTTGCAGTTAATGCCAAGATAGAAAGAAGTAGGAAATCCCAGGAATTACAACTCATAACGACAGGAGAGGGCATTTCTGTTGGAATCTTAAGAACAGGATCCTGGATTGGATGGACTATACCTTTGACAATGTCGAAGAGCACCCCTACACTGAAATTCATGGTGGGCTGCAACAGAGGGCCAATAACTAAACCGGGGTTGAGCATAACCAGGTCAATCTTATTCTTCCTAGCGAAATCGACGGCGGCCATCTCTGCCAACGTTTTGGAGAGCATGTACCAAGCCTGAGATAAACAACCAACAAAACAGCTTGTCTCATATATGAGCAAAGACGCAAGTAGAGTGAACAAATATCATCACAGTAAACCTTTGATTCTTCGCAAAACTTTGGGTCGGAGAACCAGGTCTCATCAATAGTCGTGTCAGAGGTCAAGGGCCTCCCGTTGATTACAACTGCAGCCATGGAAGAGGTGAAGACCACTCTCTTGACGGAAGGGGCTTTGGCGCACGACGAAAGAACATTGAGGGTTCCTTTCAACGCAGGTTCAATTAAGTCAGCCTGCGAACCATTACATCCATCCATGACGACAGATGATTCCTTCTAACTACTCCATGGAGGCGCCCATTGGAAAAAAAGCCAAACCTGGGGGTCGACAGCCTCAAAGGCCACGGGGGAAGCGGTGTGGAAGACGCCATCACAGCCATTGATAACGGCGTCGAAAGCTCCTTGATCCAGCAATTCAGCTTTGAACAAATGTAGTCTCTCCTTAGCCCCATCGAGGGCCAGCAGGTGCTCTGTCTTCTTGGTATCCTCTTTAGTTTGTTCAGGGCAAGAAAACAAGGAAAGCAGCCAAACATCATCTTCAACACCGAAACCCAACAAGAGATGATGAAGCAGGAGGCAGCAAAAGACAAGGTATGAGCTTCACAAACCGGGGTTGCGGACGGTCGCTCGGACGGAATACCCACGATGGAGCAACAGCTTGACGAGCCAGGACGCGATGTAACCCGACGCACCTGTCACGCACACAACCCTCCCCTTCCCCTCCTGCCGTGCGCTCATACTTTATCCCTTCGGCGGGTCTCCACAAACCGAATAATCGACTAGACAAAATTCAAACAAAGATTTCAACCCAAATAAAAATTGGGGGTATATAGCAATAGCACAGTAGTTTTTTTTTTCCGTCCAGTAGCTTCGCTTCGTCTAATCCGTACTCTCGGATAGGACATTTGAATATAGTGAGCGAGTTTTTCAATAGGAGTGGCTGCTTAAACGAATTCAAACACTTTACCATTTGGACCAGCCCATATTGATATATAGCAAAATAGTTTCTGTTGCGCTACTCTAGGATAGCCAGCCGCATAACAATTGACATCAGGGTTTCGGTTTACTGGCGAATTTCCCACGACTCCTATGATGTTGAAGTTTAGGACGGAGTTGATCTAGAACGGGCATGTATAAAATTGGAGGGGAAAAGCTAAGAGGAAGTATACAAGTTCATCAAAAATTTGAGAAATCCCTTCTCCTTGAAGATTTCGATGGTATCTCATATATATATATATAGTCTCAGTCACCTCCACAGGAGTGAAGTTCAGACCCAAACCTTCTTCTGCCTTTTTCCCCCCTGGACACATGATTGTAAACTGAAGACATCTGGTCAGTAGCAGCAAAGGGCTGCGACCTGTGCCAAGCAAAGTCCGTGGTGCTCTCCAAAAGGTAATCATAAAGATTATTCGGACAATGCATTACTTCACCGTCCGGGGTTGCGGACGGTCTCGCGGATGGAATACCCGTGAAGGAGCAACAGCTTCATGAGCCAGGACGCGATGTAACCCAACACTCCTGTCACACACGCACAACCCTCCCCTTCCCCTCCTGCCGTTCGCTCATACATTGTCCCTTCGGTGGGGGGCAGATATTCGCCTCACCTTTGTCGGGCAGATGGGTGGGGATACTCTCGTCCCCATAAACCGAATCGACCATTCAATTCAAGCTAAGAAACAGACGAATAACTTTTATATGAGACCCACCACCGGGGCTCTGTTTCCCAACGGTTGGTCCAACTTGAAATCCTGGATGATGAGAAGAAACTCCTCCAGTGGTGTGGCCCCATGTCACAGTTGGGTGTAATAAAATATTGACAGGTCCAGCCAATAATGGCTCTCCTTCCCTCCCTCTCTCTCTCTCTCTTCGACCTTCTACTGTATTGCCCGATTTTGAACGTTCCCTTTCCTGATCACACCCGCCATGGGAGCTCCCCAGCAACAGGTCCTTCCCTTTTCCTGTTTCTTTGCATGTTTTGTTGGGTTGGCTTTCGGTCAAGTGTTTGGCTTTCTGGTTACGTAAAGTTGGGACCTTTTGGGTTGTGTTTAGGTGGTGGAGGGAGGGAGCCGTGAAGGAGTGGAGAGAAGGGATGAGGAAAGGGTGGGGCCGGAGAGGAGGGAAGACCAAGCACGGGGAGCCAAGGATATGGAGAAGGGGGAGCTTGCTGGTGGCATAGGCGCCGGCATCAATTCTACAGAGTATCGTACGGCAATGCTGCAGAGGCTGAACCCCACTAATCCCCTCAGGATTGTCATCAATGGAAGCACCAGGGTGGCTGCTGCCTCGGCCGCGGCCACCAGATCCATGCCTACGCCTTCACCCGCTCAATCTCATGCCTCGGTCCCAAGATCGACACCTACTCCTCAGGTATTTATTTAGTGCTTCCCCTTCTTCCTGCTATCTTCTTGCTCAAGTTCTGCAGTTTGTGATCTTAAAGGTTCATTTTCCGTGTGCAGAACTCTGTTGTGACACTTAATTCAAGGACTTACAGCAACAGATTCTCTCTCTTCTTGTTCATGGTACACCTGGTAGCGGCGATCGGATTAGTTGGCTTCCTAGTGTTCAAGGGAGTTCAGGGATTGTTGCAATCATCAGAATCCGTCAAGAGGAAGGAGAAGATGGTGCTCCAGTACTTCCTCCCACAGGTTGTGGCTGCATCTCTTCTGAGTATCACCCTTGCATTCGCTTGGCAGAAGGCCGTTAGGACGTGGCCTCTTATCATGGTTCATTTCATTCTGTGGAGCACCTTCCTTGTGTCACTGGCCGGGGGAGTCCTACTACTTTGCTTCCAGAAACCTCCTACCGATGGCATAGGCGTGTGCCTGATCGCATTTTCCATAGGCAGCGGACTGTATGCGTGCTGGGTTTCACAGAGGACCAAGTTTTGCTGCAAAGTCCTCGTAAAATCTCTTGAGCCAGTTTCAAAGTTCCGGGATTTGAACAGTCCAATCTACTGGATGCTTGGGATCGGATTCATGTGGATGTCCCTATGGATATTGTCTGTGATCGGTGCCCTGAACTTTTATTATCCACCGCTGATAATAATCGCACTGGTTTTGAGCCTCGCTTGGATAACTGAAGTAATGAGGAACATAGCCAATATCACTGTGAGCCGGGTGATTTCCTTGTATTATCTAAGGGGGATGCAGTCCAGCACCCAGTTCTGTTTCCAGAGAGCCTTGACATACAATCTGGGCAGTGCCTGCCTGGGATCCCTCTTTGTTCCGGCCATCGAAGCGTTGAGGATAATCGCTCGTGGTCTGAATTTGCTGGAGGGGGAAGATGAGTTCATGTTTTCTTGTGCTCATTGCTGTCTCAGGGTCATGGAGACCATATTTGGATATGGCAACGGATGGGCTTTTGTGCAGGTTTATGCTGATTTTCTTTGCAGTGCTTTTATTTTCTTACCGATCCTGACTAGAGCACTTCCTCATTGGATTGCTTCACAGATAGCTGCATATGGGAAAGGTTTCGTGCAGGCATCGCAGGATACATGGGAGTTATTCAAGGCACAGAAAATGGTAGAGATCGTCGACTCGGACATAACGAGCTCGATCTGCTTCCTCACAGGGGTGTGCAGCGGCTCCGCTTGTCTCATAGTCGTGGCTGCCTGGACTTACATGGTCCACCAGACCTTCACTGCAACCATCTCATTGCTCGCCTTCTTCGTCGGCTACCTAATGGTAGGTACACCTTTCACCCACATCATATAACATATTATGGTATAAGCCAATCATGCCTACTCCAATCAACTCGTGCTTCATTCTTCTCATTCTTAGTTGTCCCTGACAAAGATTACCATTATCTTCTTGGTTCTCCCATTGTTTTCCTTGGGCGGTTACAGACCAGGATCGCCATGGCATTGCCTCACGCCTGCGTGTGTTGCTACTATGTGTGCTATGCCGAGAACCCGGATAACCGGTTGTTCGACAAGACGATCAAGGACCGTCAAGCTATGATCGAGTCCGGTCGGGATGTCGTCGTCCCTACCCCTAGAGTGCCTGGCAGGTCCCCAAGGATGCAAAATGCTCTCCCGCGCTAGCATAAGTATGTGTTTCACCCGACACGATCAGGATGGTGTTTGACGACATTCATGGCCGCGAGCCAGGGGGGCCGAGGGACTCCAGCCAGAGCAGCTGGCGATCACACTCGAAGCATTGATTGGTTTCGTGCTGGAGGACGATATTTCCACGTTGTGGGGTGGCCAGTTGACACAGCCAGATAAGAGAGAGAACCCCAACATTAAAATATATATATATCTGAGGTTGATCTTCCGACAAAAGGGAAAGGACGAGGACGGACGAGGAGGGACCCCACTTGGGACTCTTCAATTCAAGGGACACAGGGTGGATACATTGATTTGAATCAAATTGATTAGGGGATAATGACAAAAGGATATTCCATGGAGCATATTCCCATTGTCCATTTCTTGTGGTTGCTTCTCTCCCTGTAACGTTACATTCTTTAGTTCTGGATGTAAAAATATTGGACCAGAAGTAATTCAAGGACCCGTACAGAGTTGATTCAATGGATGTTTTTTTACCGATGTTCCTGGACTGTCTTGACCTGTCGATAGACCACTGCCCCATCTTGGCGACGAGGACGGAGGCCCTACAGTGAAGCATCTTGGATTTTAGGCGTTTTCTGCTGCCACCATCGCGGCGAGCTCAGTAGATCTTACTGCAGGATGAGAGAAAAAGGCCCCAGCAATCCCAGGATAATTGATCTCACCTTGCTTACATTATGACTAGATCTATGTTGAACTTCATCATCATAATAATGCCACTGGATCAGGAATTTACTCGGTCACTGAAATCTCCACATCCTAATGTACTTCCCGTTGTGGGTGGTCACAGCTTTGTTCATCCCAACTGCCAAACAAGTAATGGAAGGGCGTGCTGTCTTCGGGATGCTATCCAAGTGGTCATCTTCCAACAGCCTCCTCCCTCTTCTCCTGCTTATCGATTTGGATGATGCTGATGATACTGTTCCTTCTTCCATCACATAACTAGAGATGACCTCTCCTGTGTTCTGATCTAGCACTCGCAACACGCCGTCGATCCCGCCTACCACTAAACTTGATCTGTCCTTGATCAGGTGCCCCAGTGAGTACACAACGTTTGGGCTCACTCTCGTTTCCCACAAAACCGCCATCCGTCTGAAAAAAAAAACACCAGAAAGTTGAGAAAAGTCAAGGTATAATGTACGAGGAAGAGGTTTCAGAAAGAAAATCGACCAGAGACTTCAGAGAAGCCTACCTAAGGTCCCAACACGACGCGTATCCGGCCGTAGACCCAGCAAATAGTGTGTTAGAAATGGGGTTGTAACAAAGTGTCTTTATACCTGTTCAAGCAGATAACATCAGCTATACTTAAAGATGAAACATGTCTTATTCAAGGCAATTCCGGATCACCAGACAGGATTTGAGCTTACCAGTCAGATCCGTTGACCTCAATTTAGCAACCCGCTCATCTGATGACAGACCTGATATTGTGATGCTTCCGAGAGAGGAACCACTAAATATTAACTGCTCCTCACTCAAGGTTAAGCATGTCACAGGACATGGATGCATCCTGTCAGAGATTCACAATTTAGTCACGCAACTACGCTTATATCATCATTGGTAACATGCTGATTCAATCTACCTGATAATCCGCGTGCATTTCTTACTATACATGTCAAACACACGAACAGTTCCATCCTCGCACCCAACCATTGCCTCGGGATCAATATAACTGCAAACAAATTAGACTGACAAAGATAAGCGAATGTTAAGTCGAAATAATCAATTCTGAAAGTGTTTGATACTATTCATAGAGACATAACTTAAAGCAACAAAACAGAATGAAAAATTGAAAGTAACTTCCCCTACAATTAAAAAAATCATGAGGAATGGCTAGCTCTCATGATATAGTAATAAAGTCAGTATGAGTAACATGATGGGTCAAAAATACACCGCTATCACATACACACCTCATGCATAAACCTCTCGCGAATGAGCCTTCACGAGATGGGAATAAACTTCTGGTTCCAGTACGCCTCCATATGCACAAATGAGCTCCAAGCAGACCAACAATCTACAGATTTGGTCAAGTACATAACAGCATTAGTGCATGGAAGGAAGAAACCCTAAAACGGTTGCCAACCAGGAAAAAGGACAATACTCTCCAAGAGATATGGAGATTCCTTCATTTTCTCGATACCTTATTCTCATCAAAGTCAAAGTCAACCAAGGAGCCTGCATCTGGAATAGAGTACTCTTCTAGACATTTGTAGGTTCCAGCCGACCAGAGCCTCATAACCTAACATA
This sequence comes from Melastoma candidum, assembly GCA_023653495.1. Classification (NCBI taxonomy): domain Eukaryota; kingdom Viridiplantae; phylum Streptophyta; class Magnoliopsida; order Myrtales; family Melastomataceae; genus Melastoma; species Melastoma candidum. The sequence continues at coordinate 3,756,570 of CM042891.1, read as the reverse complement.
ACTGCATCGTGTTAGACGAAGGAATCACGAGAATGATACCCCCAAGTTGTCAATAGAATTCAACTTTACAAATTCAGAAACAAGAATCATATATGCATGTTCTTCAGAACATGTAGGCACTTCCATCACACTGCTGAATTTTGTCGCTATTGAAGGCTTGCATAAACAACCATCAATAGTAGGGAAAGATTATACAGCAGGGGAGGTAAAATTGCATGTGCGGAAATGTCACACGTTTCAGTGAGAAACGCAACGGTTTGAAATCAAAAGAATTGTGTGCATCAGAGATCATACCCTGTCACTACCGCCAGTGACAATCAATCCCATCCTCATTCGACACTTACTAGCCCTAAATAAAAAAAAAAAAAAAAGAATCATTAGAACCTGTATCGAATAGTTAAATAAAAGTGAACTAAACAAAAATCTCATAGCATTGCTAGTTGTCTGAAGTTTTCTTCTGAAATAAAAGGTATAACTAGCTCCAATACGCGAGCTAAATCATCAGAGGAATAGTCAGGCCCCAGAGAAAGCACTTTAAATTTCTCATGCAACCAAAAAGGGATCACAGCAATGTTTCAAATCCTCAATAAACTAGGCACCTAACTAGGGAGATAAAGCAAACAAATGTGCAGTCCCTACGGACCTGAAAGCACGAAAATCTCCTTCAACAGAGCCACCAGCTCCACCTCTATAAGGTTACAGTTCTCTGTTCTAAGCAAGGAAAGCATACTTGCAACCGGCAATAACACCGTAAAGCATCCACATAATTGCTGTGTTCAGTCCTCAACGTCATTATAAAAAATTAGCAAAAAAATTGAAGCAGAATGCTTCATTATTTACCCCGCAGAGTGGCCTTTCCATTGATCGATTGTGGCACAGCCTCCTGTCAAAGCACGGCGGTGCTGTGCCAGGGCCATATCCTGGAGATGCTCCCAGAGACATCTCCGGGGGATCCCCGCCGGATTCGGGGACACAAGAGCATTGCCATACTTCCTCTGAAATAGATCTTCTAGCAACTGGGATTTATGGATAATTCGGTTCCTGAAGCACCCAAAGAAGGGGAGAAACCCGATCACCAAAGATTAACATCCACAACTCGGGATCAAGCTCACAGAACATCCAATCTATCAGAAGTTCCTTTAAAATTTGTCGGCCATTCATTGCTTATCTATAGCGAAACCCTCCTTAAATGTACAACCGTGTTTTCTTCATAACTATTCCCATCACACCGAGCCCTCTCTTATATTACACACAAGTATAGCAGCTTTTAAAGCGTGTTCCAGCTAAACCCTCAAAATCTCAAACAAACCGCAAGACACGGTCAAAACATCACGCGATAAATGGTAATCCCATGAACAAACAGGGAAGGAACACAAGACCAGTGGCTGCAGACGGCGGAACAGCGGATGAGGTCGAAGACATCGAGGAAGGAGAAGACGACGCATAGCACGTCGTGGCCCAGGGAACTCATCCTCCCCTGTCGCTGTGGCTCCCCTCTCCTTGATTTGTTCATGCTTCGTCAAATCGTCGCCGAGAGTTCTCGAGCTTCCCCGACAAAAAGCACGAATCCTGCAGCACCTCCCAACAAAGATCTGTTGGTTGGTCCGATCAGGATCGGCCCAAGGTGGGTGGTAATAAAAACGATCTCAGACCAAAACTCCTCGGCAACCTAGAAATTACAACGGGCCCTGATTTTTCTTATGGCAGTCGGAAGAAAACATCATCATTCGACATACCCAGAACAGAGAAAATAGCCCAGCTCAGCCCAGCCCAGCCCAGCCGACATGAGCCGAACTCCCAAATCCGAACAAGAAAGATCAACAAGTGGATAAGACGGCATGACTTTGACCCGGCCGCCGCCCACCAGAAAGGTGTTGAGAAAGAAACCGGGCTTGCTTGCCCCGAAAACCGTCCAATTTTTGTCGGGTTCCTGGTTTGCCGCCATTTCAATTCAGTGTTCTATATTTTATTTTCTACCTTTCGTTCAAAATCAAAACTCTCTGATTTTTTAGTTTAAGTAGAAAGGGGAGGTGCAAGTATCGAATTTGGATTGATCTTCCAGTAAATGTCAGTGCAGCCGACAACTCACGAACACCCTTTTACTTCCGCCGCACTTCTAAATTATCACCAACTCTTCTTGCCTGTGTAGTTTGCCCGAAGAATAGAGAGACTATGGTTGTCCGGATCAACAGAAAGTTCCACAAGTTATTTCCTACCGGGATGGCCGATCACCTCCACCCCCACCACCATCCCCACTCATCCTCACATCCCTCGTGGTCTGCCGCAGCTGAAGCCTTCGAGGCCGACGTTTCCGGTCTTTTCCGGAAACTCTTCACGGATGCCGAACCCGCCGGCCTCTCGACCGGAAAGATCTCTCTCCCGTGGCTTCGACTGTGTCTCGAGACGCTGCCGTACATGAACGGGGGCTTCGCGAGGCTCATCACGGTCATCGATCACCCGATAAGCTCGTGGGGACCCAATTCATCTGAGGAGTACCTGTCCTACACCCTGAATCTGCTCGAGCACCTGAACGAGATAAGCTCCGCGATTGCTCATCTGGGTCACGCTAGGGTTTCTCTGGCTCACGCTCTCAGCGTCTCCGAGTCGTCTCCCACAGCCTCTCTCGACCGCCTGAAGGCGATTACTGCGCATCCTCCCAAAAAGGACTGCGGGAAGGCGGACGGGAGTGAGGAGCACGGTTGGGACGCGGTCGGGTCCGGGAAGGACGCGGCCGTGCATAAAGCAATCAACTTTATGAAGGGGATCGAGTTTTGGGTTTGTGGGATCGTGATTTCTGCCCTGAGCGGGGATGCAGGCCCTTACCTGGAGATGAGAGCTTCGGCCGGTAGGCTCCTCGGTCCCTCAATGTCCGACCTCGATTCTCATCTTCACAGAGCGGTGTTAGAGAAGGGGATCTCGTTGGAGGAAGTGAGGAAGATCAATGACTCGGTGGCGCATATCGTGGACAGGGGGACCAGGGTACATGAAGCCGAAGAAGCATTGCATGATAGACTGGATGGAATCGAGAAGTTGGTGGAAGGGTTGAGGAAGGAGGTGGATCTTCTCTTCTCTCAGGTCCTCTCCAGCAGGAACGCATTGCTCGACTGCTTGAGGGCAGGCTTCTCTTAGTCATTCCGTCTGTAAAGCTTGTCACTTGCTGTAAATAGTTGTTAGGACAGACTGTAAGAATTTGTGGTGGTGTTGTCTGGGAAAACGACGTTTTTCTTCACGTGTAAATGACATATTTGGGCAGGTATGTTTAGATAACTGATTCTGTATCCCAGTTACTTTCATTCTTTGAATGACAGGCAAAGGTGGAAGCAAGAGGGCACTTGGTCGGCATGGAAAAATTGAACGAAATCTCCCTAGTTATGGAAGATTGCAATGAATAAAGGCTACAAGCCTGTAAGAACAACATGGCTGTTTTACTTCCTGAAAGCATCGTGATGTACTCTTGTTGAATCTCCTACTACTCTAAACCTGTACCTCCATCAGAAAGGGCTAATACTCCTAGCATTTCTGAGGTTCATGCTCTTCGCCCAGTGTTATTCTCTCCGCAACAGATTAAAAGGACAAGAAGACGAATCAGGTCTTGCATTCGGTCTCTCTTTCAGGGGAGTGGGTTTTCCCGTAGTCGTCATACGGCAGCCTGAACAATCGTCATGAACCAAAAGCGAATGCACTGGGTAATTAGCCAAAGTATATATGGTGAGTTACCGATGAAGCTAAATTGCTTGGGTGGATCATTGATGATAAGCGCTGTACCCCAAATGCAGCGTAGTGTCAGAATGACCATTGTCGGTGAGGCGATGGTGCTTCCTGTCAGGAGAACAGCCGCCCGAAGTTGTTGGCGGAGTCATCTCCATCATACGGTACTCCACGTAACTTGCAGATGGTAGGAAACCTCGAAATTCTTCCACCTGGAAGGGAATGCATTCAAAAGCAAGATAGGTAAGCAGGGCGGTGTTACCATTTACGACATCGTATGGGTAGATAGAGTTTCCCGCTTTGATTGGCATCTTTCATGGTACATATGCGCACCTGCCTACGCAAAGTCTCATTCTCCAGCATGGCTCGCTGTTCCTGGAAATAAGACAAGCCAAGCGAATTATTATGTGTTACAAAAATATTTTACCTAGACAAGACGATTTTGTGAAAGTAGTCCAAAATTATTGTCCATTTCAAGGAACTGTATCAACTCCTAAACTAATAGGCGATTGAATAAACAGAAACAATTGTCTTAGCATGTCATCAACTCGTCGAATGAAAACTGTGTTTTTACTTCATTTTACATTTTTCGATAAATTTCTTCTTTCTAATAGACATTGAATGGCCGAGTTCTTAAAATGAAGTGGTAATTCAGAAAACCTAGCCTTTCATTGTTCATCCGGAAATGACTAACCTGCATCCTCGATCTCTCAAGCTGCTCCATCAGCCATTGCTCCTGTGATGTTATGACAAACCCATCAACCCTTCGTATCTCAATGTAAATTAATTATAGGATGACCAACTATAATCCATACCTTTTTCTGCTTAATAGACGACAAGCCTTCACTCAATTGCTTTTCCAGAACCTGCAATTCCTTAATGCTCACACCAGCCAAATCTTTCCCTAGCAGCCTCCTGCCACGGCCAACAAATGTAACGTTCGCTGAGGAAAACCATACATTTGACGGGGCAAAAGAAACCCAAAACCTCGGAAAAGAGTCATACGACTGTCTCAACTGCAGCTCTGCAATTTCCTCTTTTAAAGCCCCTACCACTTTCTCATCCTCCTAATAGAAGATGCAAACCGTGTCAGGACCACTTCAAAGTTTGAAACACATATTGAGCAAAAGACGGAAATTAGAAATATGCACCTCCTGGTTGCATTCCACGACAGTAGACTCCGATGAATCGTGACACCTATTGTATCTAGAAAGAGTCTGCTTCATCCTATTACAAAGATCACACGAGAACGGCATTTCAACCTTCGTCTGATACTTTAGCTTCTCAACACAATTTGAAGAAGGGAGACATATAGTGGCTTGTCGACAAGAATCAAAGTGCTCTGTTAATAAACTAACATCCTGATACAATTTCACTTCATGTTTCAGACCTTTTCCACCACATATATCATCTATTTCTACTTTTTTAGCGATCCCCGCATATTTCACTTTCATCTCATTTTCTTCTGTTGAAAACTCCCAACTGTGGCAGGGTCTGGCAAGCCCTAAAACTATAAGCAAAAGCCACAAACTATACTATGAACTGCATTCGAAAGGCAGAAACATAGTATACCGCCATCGTTAGTCCACCCCTTACTAAATATCCGCATTTACTCAAGAGTGCACTGGAAAATGACCAAAACTTTCATTACCAATGACTGACTATAAACAACACAGAGTCCAAAGGGACATGCAGTAAACCCGAATCCTTTCGTCTGTCCAAAATCAAAATCGTTTCTTTATATCCGGGAAATGAAACGAAAGGAAAGAACGCCGGAGAGGAGAAGTGAGATTGACTAGAAAAAGGGGAATGCAGAAGCAGTAGACTGACCCTGCTCTGTGCGGTTAACATGGCAAAAGAGACAACTTTGTCCCCACACCCCCAACAAAACGCAAGACAAAAAAAGAAAAACACAAGAAATCCTAAAGACAGCACGATTCCTTTGACCCTAAGGAAACTGAAAGACGGACATCACTCCCCCTCTCCCCCTCCCAAAGCAAACATGCAAGGCAAAACCAATAAGAAAAAAAACTTAACATTACCCAGAACTGGAATACTCGTAGAGCTTCCCAGTGTTTGAGAATATGATGACAGCAACCTCGGCGTCGCAGAGGATGGCGAGCTCCTGGGCCTTCTTGAGCAACCCGGAACGCCTCTTTGAGAAAGTAACCTGCCTGCTATTCGCATTCTCGATCCTCTTGATCTCTATCTTCCCTCTCCCCATTTTTCCTGAAGGGAGAAAATCAAGACGAGGAGGAGGGCAAAGGAAAGTCTGTCTGTTCTTTTCTCTGTTTCCAAAATCGTATTCGGGTTTTTTATTTTCCGACTTGGGGGATTTTAAAACTATGGGACGAGGAGGAGGAGGAGATGGATAAAAAGGGCGTGTTTTCTTGTGTGTGTCCGAGGGGTTGTTGTGTAAGAGGAGAACCGAAAGGGGGAGAGGGAAGAAAGAAAAGAAGGAAAGGAGGGGAGGGAGGAATAGCGTTTTTCACCAAATGGCAACACAGCCTCGAAACGGCAAAGCTTGCATTGCATGGCTGTGGGAGACTTTTGATGCGATAAGAGTTGTGCATGCTTCTCCTTTTTGCCTTTTCTTCAGACTATGGGCCTTTTCTTTCTCTCTTCTTTTTTTCCTTTGCCTTCAATAGATAGGTGGGTTATTACCACTCTCCCCTATCCTTTCCACTTTCTCTATTCATTTGTGGGCCCCCCTGCCCCCTCCTCCTACCCAATTGTTATTCATGTGGACCCAATTCACTTCCTTTGCTTGTTGCCATTATGATTTTGAATACCCATTTTCCCATTTTCCCTCATATAGTAATACCCTTTGCCATTCCTGGAATGGCCTCTTTCTCTCTCTCTCTGCCATTATTAAGGGTATTGGGGGTTTGGGGGGGGGGGGGGGGGGGGTTATGGCAAATGGGTCTGGTCATATTGACTATAGCATAAACTAGAGCAGAAGGAACAAACCACCTTTTTCCCTGTTTTGTGTTTGGTACGTGGGTTCTTTCTTATTTGCCTCTTTTTGTGATCAGAGTGGGGCTTATCAAATTAGGGACACCCACCTTTTTTTATGGTGGGAGGGGAGAGGTGGGGTGAACAGTGCTTTGCCAATGTGGCAGTGTCAAGATTTGGAAATGGCAAGACATTGAATATGGTGTTGCTCCATTGGTTTTGTCCTGGTTTCCATTTCGGTATTTTGAACTATTCCAAGGACTGTCAACATATGTAGCGGAGGGAAAGGTTGGGGATTGTGTCTTCCTCGGCTGGTGTTTAGGGTGTTGCTCGGCTTGGAAAGTCCAAGTCTTGTTGCCCCATTTAGACATGCCTAGTGAAACCCAGATTAGGTAGACAATGAAAGTTAATGGATGCTGCCTTTGGTTACACTACTTGGATTGATACTGGATTCCCTGTTGAGCCTCTGAGGACATCGATTCACATCACTGTGGACTAAGAATCTGGAATTGACAGTGTCCCCTTATCTTTCAAGCTCTTTTGTGAGGGGTGTGATAAAAGTTTAGGCACTGTTTGTTGTATAAATAACTAAGGATTTTGTCTCAGAATGAGTTGCAGCTGAAGGCTCTCTGTAACGTACCGGTTCTGTCCTTTCAGAAACCTAATCATCGGATTCATATATAAATTTGGGGCATACATAAGTTCTACCAGCTCTCTAATTGGGGCCACACTCTGCACAAGGGTCCAGGCATATGAAAATATAAGTAGTTTTATCCGAAACCCAAACCAAAACATGAACAAAACATAAATAGATTGGGTGGGGGGACAGTTCTTAATTCTAAAGGGCGGCGTGAGACATTCACATGTGCTTAAGTTTCATGTACCGAAATCAATGCAACAAAATGCAACAACTGAATTGTATGACTAATGTGCATACTTTGTGAGTTCACAAACGCACAGGTTCCCAAAGACGCCAAAAATGGCAACCCACTAGTTTCAGAAATAACAGAAGCACCAGGACTTTTGAGTTGAAATTTGACTTCCACCAGACAAGGGTGCACACATCACCATGCCCTGAATGGTCCACACCAAGTCATGCAACACGTGCATGGGTGGACTAACCAAGGTGCAGTGTGGCGAAACCCATACTAAAGAGCATAGAAAATTCCTTATTTTGTACAGGAAATCAGCACATCGCCACGACATGATTGTCGCGTCTTGGTTTTTTCCAGTCCAATGCATAATGGAGAAGCAATCGCCTAATTGAAAGCCTGCAACAGCGGACTCCAAGGACTTCCTATTCTACCAGCTATGACACCAAAGAAATGTAATGCCGACTTGGAAAGCAGAAGTCTCGCAAGATTTCAACTGATGAACTCAGGCAAAAACGACAATCAACCGCGATACATCATTCTGAATGATTAGCGTCTGGGATTGTTCGACTTATCTGGTCTTCATCCATCTTCTTGCACACATATATGTAGTGAGAATCTTTATCTTCCAAATAAAAGTCACGTGGAAGTAAACCTTCCTCAGTAAGAGGCACTGGCTCCAGAAATGACCTTGTTGAGGTGCAGTTTGCTGGTTTTTCATATCCCGGTCTCGCTGTAGAGGAAAATGTTAACATATCATAAGCTCCTGACTTGATGAGGTGATCCTAATAAAGATCTAAACCTAATCAATATAACACCTAACACTTAGGTGGGGCTGACTGTATCTTACAGCCGCCAAAATGCCAAAGCCGACTATAAATTCAACGGGATGTAAGAGGAAATGGCACGAGAAAGAGGACTTACGTATGATGAACAGGATAACTTGCCAGCCGTACTCGGGTCTATCCAAATGGGGCATTCTCACACTGGGGTCACCATAAGTGATCTGCAAGAATCCCTTACTCAGGTACATGTACTGCGAACTAGAAAAATAGTTGGGACGCTTTGAGGATTACACATGTGAATTGTTTACCAGCATGTAAACTCCTCCGGCCTTAAGGATTCTGCAAGCAAAGCAGATGCAAAATGATGAGACGAACATAATAACTAATGAATAGAACCGATGGGAGCCTAACTACAAGATGGACCACCACACGAGGTGATAAAGAGACACGAGGGGAAAGAATACAATGAAGATGAGGAAACGGACTCGGTCACGACCTGCTCACCTCCCCGAGCATTTGAGCTGCACTTGCTGGTGCATCTGTACCACACTTAAGACCAAAAAACACAATTAGATAAACCTCGTACACAAGAAGGTATTGTAATCTAATGAGGGAGACATACCATGAGGGAATCAAGTGTTCCTGATCAAGTGGAAAGAAAAAAGACAATGCTGAGCTATTGACAACGGCAGGGGGAATTCAAAGGGTCATAAAAGTAAGAAAAGGCCAATCCAATACCTTTGTCGAGGACACAGTCAAAAGAGCGATCCGAGAAGAAGCTCATGTCCCTAACATCCATCTTTATATCTACAAGCCACGCGAGGCAAAATCAGCAGACGGCAGGAAGAGAAGGGGAAGCGAAGACAAAATCCACAATACATTTGAGGTGGGGAATGCCCTCGTATTTCCTGCTCATCATATGAACAGCCACGGAAGAGACGTCGATATTCATAATGTCCTGGTACCCGTCCTTCACCATGTCCTCCGACATCACTAGATATTTCAAAAGAAAAAGCAAGGAACTCACTCAAAGTTTAGGCTAAGGCCAGAAAAGGAGTCCAGTAAGGGAAGGGAGGGGGGGGGGTGGGGAGATTACGGGCATTGCCGCAACCGACGACGAGGATCGGGGAGGAGAAGTCTGGGACGTAGGAGCGGACAAAAGGGCGGAGGGCGGTGTAGCGCTGGTACCAGTCGAAGTGTCCCATCTCCGCCTCGGCGACGTACCTGGCGTCCCAGTAGGCGGCGTCGCCGTAGTTGTAGGTGTTGCAGCTCGACACGTCCCTCGACATCCCTCCTCCTCCATCAGCCCTACTCCTCTCCATCCTCCGCCGCAACCGCAACCGCAACCGCCGCCGACAGAAACTGCGCTTAACTAATGCACCTGGCCTCGCGCGCGCATCTCCGACCGTTCATTTCATTGGTGGCATCCATCGGATGGTTCTGGAACCCGCGGACGATGGTGACGTGCCAATTGCATTCTTACAAAACCCCTCCACCCACCTCCCATTCATTATACACCGTCGATTTGGGTCCCCTCCAACATCCCCATGGCCGTTGGATTTTGGTGGTCCTCGAGATTTCAGTTGCCAATTTCCTCCGCAACCCACCCTTTCCTTTTCCGGTTTGATATATATACATACCACATAAACTAATTATTTTTGCTTTCATTCTTCATTTTCTTTTGACCTTTCTTTGTTTACTTTGGGTTCTATGAGCCCAACAACAAGACTTCTCTGGGCTCCCATATTGGGCTTGGGCTTCACATTCACACGTCATAAAAAAGCCCACAGTTAAAATATAAAGCCTTTGTAAGGACGGAAGTTATGTTTTAAAGTTTTCAAATAGGTCGATAAATTTAGAAAATTCGCAGTTGAGAAAAAACAATTTTGGGACTCTATTTAAAATTTCTTAAGGGAGAAAAAATCGCTTTTCACAGCAGTGATTTAGTTAGAAATGTAAATCGAGGAACGCTGTATTAAGAATTTTGAAATTTTTTCTCGCGAAATATTTTGCTCACGAAATAGAACAAAACTCGTATAGGGCATGCATATTAGGAACATTGTTCCTCAATAACATTAGTCCGTAAAATAATTTATAAAATTTTAATTTTTTTCTCATTAAAAAATTATGCGTACAAAATGGAACAAAGCTCGTATAAAGCAGGCGTATGGGGAGCATTATTCCTCAATAACATTAGTCTATAAAATAATAAGGTCGGTCAAATATAAAACATTTTAACTATGTCGCTAACTCCAAATTTATTATTTATAGTTCAATTTTTAAAAGAACTTTAAATTATAGACTGACTTAGAGTTTTAAATTCTTATAAATAAACGAATAATTGTTCACCTGCCTAGAGATCCGGGAACAAAATATAACATGAACTGTAGGTTTAGAATTTATAGTTTACTTTGGGGATATTAAAACTCTGTCATAATTTTTTGAAAACTAACTCTGATTTATAAACTTGAAATTAGTGGAATTAGTCTATAAATTTTATATTTGACCGATTAATTTCGTAAAAACGTACTAATATTAACAAGGAAGGCGTATTGGTAATGTGAATTTAGAATATATAATTGATATCTAAAACTAAAACACCCTTTCGGGAAAAGAGAAATAAAATATAGGCAAAATATACGTTTATGACCTCAACTTTGAGCAAACTTTTTTTTTGTCATTAACTTAGTTTGTTATATAATTTTATCACCAACTTTTGTTTTTATTTTGATTTTGGCCAATCACGAATTTCTTCTAGCGAAAGCCAAACAAGGCCTTAATATAGTCTGACATGTGTCCTATAATAGTGGAGTTTCAACTTATTATTCATTCGTCTCATAATCCACATTATTCGTAGTAGTCGCTCCCTAATAGAACATCATCCGACCTTCCACGATTTTTCATATTTTTTGACAATATCAGCAATTATCATTAACTTCGGCTTCCAATTCACTTGATTTGTCAATCAATATTTTATAATAAAAAAGCAAATGAAATGTTTAAATATTATTTCTCATTTTTAAATTTTTTTCCTTTTTAGTCGACAAATGAAAATTGTCTATTAAGGTCTGTTTGGCTTACGCACGATAAAATTCAAGATTGGTCAAAATCAAAATAAAAATAAAAGTTAATAATAAAATTATATAACAAATTTAATGACAAAACACAAAGTTCGCTCAACGAGGCCATAAATTGATATTTTGCCTAAAATATATAATTTATATTTACGAGATACAAAGGGTCCGTGGTGTATTGCGCCGGCGTGGTTTGCCCTCATTCCGCCCTCACTCTCCCACCTTGTCAGGGAAGAAGACGAACGATTTACCCCCTGGGTACTTGGCATTACTCTCTCATGCACGAAGCCGATCGATCTTATTCCTAGCCCTACCCTCCCAATTCCCTTCTTCTTCTGTCCCATTCCGCATCGATTTTGGTTCCTCGTCGATCGGATTTCGTCCCCGATTGGGTACCGGCTATGGCGTGCATCAAGGGGGTGAACAGGTCGGCCTCCGTGGCCCTTGCCCCCGATGGCGGTTACATAGCCGCCGGTACAATGGCTGGCGCCGTGGATCTGTCCTTCAGCTCCTCAGCCAGCCTCGAGATCTTCAAGCTGGATTTCCAATCGGACGACCGCGATCTTCCCCTTGTTGCTGAGTCCCCTAGCTCGGAGCGCTTCAACAGGCTTTCCTGGGGGAGGAACGGATTGGGCTCCCAGGAATTCTCCTTGGGATTGATTGCCGGGGGTCTTGTCGATGGGACCATCGATCTGTGGAATCCTCTCAAGCTGATCCGGTGATTGTTCTTCTATTTCTGTTTTACTAATGTGATCGTCAGATCGGTTCGGTTATCCATGGTTGCCTTTGACTTTGTTGCAATGGCCGATCAACTGCAATCTCTATTCACATCATCGCTTTTCAATGAGATAATCCAGATTTGACATGGACGATCATGTCCAGTTGTTAGTGGGGGCCATAAGGGCGGACTTTACAAATTCAGACGACTGAAAAAAGATAGAAAAACAAATGATACTGGGAGGGGGGTGACTGTGACCTCGGTTGTTTTATCCCTGACATGGCCTGGATGATTGGCTTTTCTGGGGCTTTCCATTGCCAGACTGGTAACTATTATCTTTTGCCTCTTTCTTCCGAGAAGATACATGGGCGTATCCTTTTAGTGCGTGAAGTAAAACTCTCTAAAATGGCTGTGCTGGTTAATAAATGAATTCAGTTATTGAGGATTCAGGCCAGACAGAGTTGCTTTTCAGCGGCTCTGGTTCTTGTCCGCTATTAAGTACTGGTTTCGGGCTATGTTGCAGATACTGCCTCTAAACTAGTGGCAAAATATTTGAATGTTTGGGTAGTTCTAAGTATGAGGACTCGACCTATAGTTGGTTTTCTCAGGGCCAGTTAAGCTTTTATGGTTGACAATCTTAATCGGGACACCTCTCTGTTGTCCATTCTTTCTTTTGCAGTCTAGTTTTATTTTGTTAGTTTTGTAGCATACTCTATTGGCCTGTGTTTCTTATTTGGAGGGGGAGGGCCTTTGTGTGGCTGCAAGGTTGCTTCTTTGTTGACCTTGCTTCTGCTATCCATGTACTAGTATGGGATCACCAGGACGTCTTTATGATTATATTCTTCACAGTATTTTCTACTTAAGGACACACTAGCTTTTTCAATGATTCCTTTTCTGTGAGATGACTGTTGTATATTTTTATGCACATGACAATGATAAACTAATTTTGACATTTCAGTTCTGAGGGTGGTCCGAGGGATGTTGTTGGGCACCTTACGAGACACAAAGGACCTGTAAGTCATCATTTGTACATATTCTTGCTATAATGGATATTGTTGCAGTCATTATGTGGAAATTTACCATATAACCATCTACTGTATATTCTGATCCAGGTTCGAGGTCTTGAGTTCAATGTAATTGCACCCAACTTGCTTGCTTCGGGGGCAGATGAAGGTGAAATATGTATATGGGATTTAGCTTCACCTACAGAACCTTCTCACTTTCCTCCCCTTAAGGTACGCTAGAGTTATCCATGGTGATTTCTGTCTGGTTTGTTTTCCTTGTCCTCTTCGTTACATGTAGTTATACCTAGTTTTTCTTCACTGGATATATCTGATAGTCGTGTACTTATGTTAAGTTGTGTTCTGTACCGGCTGCTTGTCTTGAGTAGTTTCTTGCTATCTCTTCTTAGTGAACTCACACCTATTCCTGCAGGGTAGTGGTTCAGCTGCGCAAGGGGAAATTTCCTTTTTGTCATGGAATAGCAAGGTTCAACATATTCTGGCCTCCACTTCGTATAATGGCACAACCGGTGAGTATAGTTCTTTTCCTCTTGTGGAAAATGTTTTCCTTCCCATGAAGTTGGGGACTAAGCACTTTATTATGCAGTTGTATGGGATTTAAAGAAGCAAAAGCCTGTGATAAGGTATGTTTTGAGTTTTGTAGTGTTGAAGTGTGCATCTCCAGTTCTCTGAAGTCTGAAGCCCATTCATTGCTTGCTGGCAGTTTTTCGGATTCAGTTAGAAGGCGATGTTCAGTTTTGCAGTGGAACCCTGATGTCGCTACGCAGCTTGTTGTTGCATCAGATGAGGATAATTCACCTTCTCTGAGGGTAATTATTCGGCTTATCCATGCTGTTTTCCTCAGGGGGGAACTAGTTCATTTACTGATGCATGTCTCTACGATTCCATGGGCAGCTCTGGGACATGAGAAATATAATGTCTCCTGTTAAAGAGTTTGTAGGGCATTCAAAGGGTAAGAGTACAATAAACTTATGTGTTCCTTATATTAATTCAAAATATCTAGGCTGATTTGTTCTTCTGTTCACCTGTTTTATATTGAAAATAATGATTCTTAGTAAGTCCTTTGTAATTCATCACTTCTAAGCAGTTTGATTGCTTTAATTGGCAGGTGTTATTGCGATGTCGTGGTGTCCCACTGATAGTTCCTACTTGGTTACATGTGCTAAAGACAACAGAACTATATGCTGGGATACAGTCAGCGGAGAGGTAGGATATTTCTGATCAGTTTGTCCATGGTTGATCCACATTTGTGTGCACACTTTACACTTTCCTGCTTTGCAATGGGTGAATGCCTGCTCGGGCAATATATGTAATCTTCAAGATCAATCAAGCAGTTTTTCAATGAAAAAGAATTGTTGTGCCTCGATTGAGTTTTCGTAGGTTTGCTGTAGTGACTGGTGTTGTTGCCTTTTACTTGGCACAGATTATTTCCGAGCTTCCATCTGGTTCTAATTGGAATTTCGATGTGCATTGGTATCCAAAGATCCCTGGCATTATATCTGCCTCTTCGTTTGACGGCAGGATTGGTATTTACAATGTTGAGGTATCGTCTCTCCGTCTTTCGAAAAAATTTTATGCATGAGTGACAATTGAACCTGTGCCTATATCATGTGTCCAATAAACATTGTAGTATTCTATATATATTATTAATATTCTAAATAGAAAGACTGTAATCTCTCAAGAGACAAGTAGTATGGTGTTGTACAACAGGAAAAGACACAGCGCATTCTAAAACGTTATATTTTTTCATCTATGCTTTAAGCATGGACATTGTGGACATTATATCTTTTTCAATTAGAGATTAATATTCAACATAATTCCTTCAGGGTATTTGGTTTTTGACAGCATTCATGCTTCTCTGACTGAATCCATGTGTTTTGATATGAAAATCTTCAGATACACTCTTTTGCAGTTGCGTATTAATGATGCCACTTCTCAGATGCCTTTCACATATTCTTGCAGGGTTGTGGTCGCTATGGTGTTCGTGAAAATGAATTTGATGCTGGTATTGTAATTCTTGCTATCCAGTATCAAGCTGTCTTTGACATAATCTCTTTGCCTTCACTTTTTGTTTGGATTATTTCTGTTGCACTCTGTAGTTTTGGTATGAGGTTGAAAACAACTAGAAGCATGGCCTTCCCAAAAAACTGTTTTATTGTATGCTCCAACTATTTTCATTGTGTTAACAGACCAAATTTGAAAGCGTAAACTTGGTTGTAAGAAATTGAGGATTTTCTTGCCTTGTCATGCAGCACCTTTGAGAGCTCCGAAATGGTTGAAGAGGCCTGTTGGTGCTTCTTTTGGTTTTGGGGGCAAGCTTGTCTCATTTCGTCCTCATTCTGTTAGTGCTTCACATGTTTCTTCCGAGGTGACTGCTTTTTCCCAGTTGCTCGTTTTTGTGTGCCTTTTATTTGTATGCAGTTGAGCTTCCTAATATGCATTCTCGGAGTATTCCAGGTGTTTGTGCATAATGTAGTCTCAGAACAGATTCCAGAGGAGCGGTCATCTGAATTCGAGGCTGTAATGCAGAATGGGGACAAGACTATCCTCAGATCATTTTGTGAGAAAAAATCTCAAGAGTCCGAGTACGTCACTTGCTAATTAAAGATTTTCTTTTTGCCTCTTTGGAAAATTAATGTTTGAGCTTTATTCTGGCAGATCTACGGATGAACAAGAAACATGGAAGCTTTTAAAGGTGTTACTAGAAGAGGATGGGATGGCGAGATCAAAACTGCTTGCACACCTAGGTTTTGATTTGCCTCCTGAAACAAATAATGTACAAGAGCATATTAGTGAACAAGTAAATGCTCTTGAAATTGATGGTACAAGGGCCTCAAAAGGGTCATACGTGGAGGATAAAGGACATGCAATATTCTCCACTGATAACGGTGAAGATTTCTTTAACAATCTTCCTAGTCCAAGGGCTGACACACCAGTATCAACTGCGGCTGCTGGCGACAGCTTTGTTACTGAAAATGTTGGAGAACCATTGGAGCTAGAGTCCGATTTATCTAAGGATAGCTCTGATCCCTTATTCGATGATACTGTTCAACGTGCTTTAGTTGTGGGAGACTACGTGAGGGCAGTTGCGTTGTGCATATCTGCTAATAAAATGGCTGATGCTCTGGTTATTGCTCATGTTGGTGGTCCATCCTTGTGGGAGAGTACTCGTGATAAATATCTGAAGAATAGCTGTGCACCATACTTGAAGGTAGCTGTGAATCTTTTACCCTGCAGCACTGATATTCTGTTATTTTTTAGACTAGCCATTGTTGATCTTTTTTGGGTTTAGGTGATCTCGGCAGTGGTTACCAGTGATCTTCATAGCCTCGTAGACAGCAGGTCCTTGAAATACTGGAAAGAAACTCTGGCTATTCTTTGCAGCGTAAGCTTCCTTGCTCTGGGTAAAAGGGGTGGCTTATTTTATTTGAAGTCTAATCCTTTGAGGTTTCATTGTAGTAAATTATTTCCAGCCTGTCTTGTCGTTACCCCCCTTTCAATCTTTCCTTTACTTTGGAATCATAAGCCCTACCATTAGCTAGAATCTTTCCTTTACTTTGGAATCATAAGCCCTACCATTAGCTAGGAGCTATGTTCCAAAATAAGATTCGTTTATAAAAATATTTCTCGTAACAGGGCAACAACATTCAAAATTCGCCAAATAATGCCCATAAACACTGGTTTAAGGGTGGTTTAAGGGCATCATTCGGTGAATTTTGAAAGTTTTGTCATGTTTCACGAAATATTTTTCCGATGAACGTTATTTTGGAACAAAGCTTCCATTAGCTAGCACAATACGAGTGCTACTGTTGTGACATACTCTGCTAAGTGCCTTTCTGGCATGCCATCCTGCTTTTAAACTCGAAACCTTGCATGTCTTTGTATATGAAGTTTCGTTATGCTGATAATGGCTGCATTTTTTGTTATGAGCAGTTTGCACAGGGAGAGGAATGGGCTGTGCTATGTGACAAACTAGCCTCAAAGCTCATGACTGTTGGTAATACATTAGCTGCAACACTCTGCTTTATATGTGCGGGAAATATCGACAAAACTGTGGAACTTTGGTCGAGGAATCTCGCACTTGAACATGAAGGGAAGTCCTATGCAGACCTTCTTCAGGTTCTGTTTCTATTTGATTATTTTCTGTATTTTGTTGATGGCCAATGTTCTTCTTTAATACGAATTGAATAGCTTATTATTTTATTCAATCTGTTTCAGGATTTGATGGAGAAGACCATAGTTCTCTCATTGGCCAGTGGACAGAAGCAATTTAGCACTTCTGTTTGTAAGCTTGTTGAGAAATACGCAGAGATCTTGGCCAGCCAGGGCCTACTCAGAACAGCACTAGATTATCTAAATCTTATTGGGATGGATCATCTGTCTCCTGAACTTTCAATATTGAAAGATCGGATTACTTATTCTATGGAAGCAGGTACACTTAATTGTTTCATCCGCCATATAAATTGGTAGACAATATTATTTCCAAATTTCAGCGCCCGCTTCCTGCCTTGTTATCTTTGGATTTAGATCAGTGTTCTCCTGATATGGTTACTTCTCCATCAGACGATTACTTCTGTTCCTCTTTAGCTGATGGCTGCCTATCTATCTCTCTCGCATCAATGGCAATGCTTTCATTCTGATGCACCCAACTATATTAGGTTCTCAAGACGGGACTTGTATGTGAAAACAAATAACATTTAACTGGACTGGTCTTTCTGATTCTTCTCAATATATCTGTGATGAACACATTTGATGATTACTTAAATCTTTAGTCCGTTGAAGTTTAAATTGCTTGTCTTCTACTTTGCTATCCAATCTGCCACTTTTGACTATTGCTCGAGAATCTCCCAACCAAATAAAAAATATGTAATTTGTCCCCATAGCATATGCACCATTGATTTTTGAATTTCCATCATGCCTTACACGTTCTGATCATTATTTCAGCAAAAGAGCCAGAGGTCCCCCCTTTTGACAGTTCTGTTGCTCAAAATGGAGCTGTATACAATCACGACCAAACTAATTATGCCACTGTGAATACCGGTCAGAATTATCATCAGGTAGATTCTCAGCTCTCTCATTTTCTCTTCTGTTTTGCTCCTACACCTGTGTCTTGCTCAGTCATCTCTTGTCAATTGCTCTGTTCCTTATGCACAGGAATCACTTCCTTCACAGTTACAGCAAAATGTACATGGCAGTTCTTATGGGGATCCTTCCTTTTCAAAACAATATCAAGCTCCGCCCCCTTATTCGGTGCCTCAACATCCGTCAATGTTTGTCCCCTCAGCGGCTCCTCAGATTCCTCAGGTGCTGTGTCTAACAGAGACGTGTTGAGAATAATATCAAGTTGGGACATTTTTAAATTATTGGTGATCTAGGATGCAAGTATTCTCACTGTAGCGACATGCATTCAAGCCACATTCGCCGTACGATTAAAAATGCAGGAAAATATTGTAGTCAGAAGACCGAGTACATATAATTTGGATTTTTCTTATAGTTGCTCTCCATGTAAATTATTAAGAATTTCTTTCACAGGGATCTTTAAGAATCCATTTTCACTTTGTTTTAGAGGAAACTCTGTACACTTCTACACTTGCTTTACTGATTTTTGTTCAGTTACATTTAGATGTTGTTTGTTGTGCAGAGATTAGTGTTTTTAGCATATTAATCAATAGAAGATAATAAGTATATCCCATTATTTCTTTTGGTATTTTTTCCCTAATGTAGGTTGATGATTGTTAATTGTAGCTGTTGAGAATTTCGTTTTGTTTCAGGCAACTTTCACTTCACCTCCAGTCCCTAATCAACCACCTGTAACCGCATTTGTGCCCGCACCTCCAGTGCAGAGAAACTTTGACCAGTTTCAGCCGTCAACATTGGGTTCACAATTATATCCGGTATGCTTATCTGCTTTTGCTTGATGGTAAAATTGTTTATGTTTAACACCTGGAAATGCTTAATTGCTATGACTAATCAGGGAAACACAACTCCTTTTCAATCCCTGCCTACTGGTCCTGGTCCACTTGGACAATTTGTGCCCCAAACAAGCCATATTCCTGGCACGACAATGGCCCAAGCTGTTGCACAGACACCAATCAGAGGATTTACACCGGTTTCTAATCCAGGAGTTGTTCAGAAGCCTGTTGTGCAGCCACCTAGTCCTCAAGCACCAGTTCAACCGGTTGTCGCTCCTGTGGCTCCACCACCTACAGTGCAGACAGCAGACACTTCAAATGTTCCTGGTAAGAGCCCTTTTTGCGTTTCTCTCTACCATTTACTATTGAAATGGAGTGTGATTGCATTTTGAAATGGAGTTGAATAAATTATCTGCATAATGCGTGTAGCTTCCCTACTTTTACTTGTTTTGAATATGATACATTTCCCATGTTTGGGTACAGTATTTACTGTTCTGACCTGTTTACCAATCTCGTAGCACCTGCTGGGTGTGTTTTTAAGTCTTTTGGTTGGACTAATTGGACATGTTAAAACATTCTTCAGCGCACCAGAAGAATGTCGTGGTGACTTTGACAAGACTCTTCAATGAATCATCGGAAGTGCTGGGAGGATCTCGTGCAAATCCTGCGAAGAAGCGTGAGATTGAAGACAATTCAAGGAAGATCGGTGCCTTATTTGCGAAACTAAACAGCGGGGACATATCAAAAAATGCTGCCGATAAGCTTGTTCAGCTGTGCCAGGCTCTTGATTGTGGTGACTTCAGCACTGCCCTTCAAATACAGGTGCACATTCTTTCACTCGTGGAAAACCCATATCATTTGTATAGTTGGGGATAAACTAGATGGGGTTCGACTCAAAAAACTGTTTTCTGTTTGAATGACTATAGGTGCAACTAACCACCAGCGAGTGGGATGAGTGCAACTTCTGGTTGGCGACGTTGAAGCGAATGATCAAGACGAGGCAGACGGTGAGATAGTTTTGTTGGATTGGCTTTCTCGAGTCACGGTTCTCTCAGTGCCTGGACTGTTTTTTTGTGCTTGGACATTGATTCAAGTCCTTCGGGAAGGATTGCCTCCGGTTGTTGCGGCAGTAGAATTTCTTTTTCTTTTTTTTTTCTTTTGTTATTTCCAATACCATTATGTCTCTTACTCGTTGTTGTCAAGCGATTAGAGATCAGTCCGGGAGGGGGGGGGGGTATGGACCTGGATTTTGTCGTCGGATGAAAAAGTCTTGGTCAATATAATGTAGAAATCAAATCAAAGGGATTAGAACATTATTTACTCTATTCTGTTGTTTTTTTTTTGTTTTGGTATTAATTAATGGGATTGTGAGGGCCATTCAGTTTGTCCGTACGTACGTTTTCCTAATTTCTGATTCCCAAGGGGTAATAGGATTTGGGGGTCCCAGAACTAGTTAGTTTTTAGGATGTCAGGCAGCAACATCCCCCCTTGTTCCGTCTCATTCTTAAAGGAATGAAATGTAATTACTAATAGTTACTCGTTCTTAACTTTGAAATTTGATCTTTCAATGTCGATTTTTTTAGGACAGACATTAGTTAATAAATTTTAAAAATAAAAATTATATTTTAGAATTTTTTTTTTAATGACTAACGTTATTAAGAAACAAAACTCACCCTCAAATGTAACCTTCGTTTTTTTTTTGTTTATCTTCCTAATGTAATGTTAAATGGACGGTGGGAAGTGGTCGCGGGGTTTCATTGTCAGGTGACATAAACAAATAGCACGGGTAATATGTATGTAGGTCGTCACTAAACATAGCTCCCGTGCCAGAATGCCCCGGTCCCATCTATATCTCTCCTTAATCTTGTGATTATGCAGCGGGGTCATAAAGTGTTGTTGGGAGATTGCCATCGAGGAAATTTGTTCTAAAATATAGGTTGGAAAAATATTTCTTCGTATTCATTTCTAAAATTCATTAAATAACATGTATAATTTAATGTTAAAAATATGGAATTCGAATTTACCATTTGAAATATCAAAGTTTAAAAATTTTTAAAATAGCGTGACGATTAATTTGGAGGGACAGGGATGGCAAATTTGCCTGTCTAGACGAATTTAAAAAGAAAAAATTCCCGGCGGATTGAGACTTGAGATGACAAATACGTGGGGTAGCCATTAGAGAACGAGAAGCTGATCAAAACCCACCCACGGAAAACCACTTCAGAGGTCATTACTTCACCACCCTCCTTTTCATTCAGACTCTTCTTCGATTTTATTTAAGAAAGAAAAAGGAACTTGCGGGGGATCAATTCCCTCCCTCATTTTTAACCCCTTTTTCTCCCCTCACTCAGTCGCGGATTCTCCTTGGCACCCATCTCTTGTGCTCCTCCCCCACCCCCAGTCACTTTGCATCTGGAGGATTCTCTTGTCTTTTCGTTGCCCAGGATGATCCTCAAGGTACTTCCTTTACCACCAATTTCACTTCCCCATTAGAAAAATCTACCTGGGTATTCAAGATTCCCTCAATTTCTAGGGTTTGATTTGATCTGATCTCCACACCAACCTCCCCCCTCCCTCCGATTGGATATTAAGGCATGGATGACGGAGAGGTCGATGTGTCGGAACGCTTCCTCCTTAGGCTTGACGAATCTCCCGGGAATTTCCCCGGCCCAACCTGCCCGGAGGACGCCTTCCTCGACCAACTCCTCAAGAACACCACGACCTGCACCCACACCCACGCTTGCAATCCCCCCGGCCCATATGCCGCTGTCCACACGCACACCTGTTACCATACGCATACGCAACTGTTGCCTTCGGAAGAGGGAGGGAATCCGGACGCGGAGCGGCGTCCCGGTAAGGCGAAGAGGCCCTCTGGTAACAGGGAGGCCGTCCGTAAGTACAGGGAGAAGAAGAAGGCTCACACGGCTTACTTGGAAGAGGAGGTGCAGAAGTTGCGCCTGGTGAACCAACAGCTCTTGAGGAAGCTGCAGGGCCAGGCAACCCTGGAGGCCGAGGTGGTTAGATTGAGGAGTGTCCTGGTTGACCTGAGGAGTAAAATCGATGGGGAGTTGGGCGCCTTTCCGTTTCAAAAGCCGTGCGAATTTTCCGCCGTATCGAGGGAAGGCGACTGCAGCATGCGTTTGGCCGACGAAACGTTCAAGCTGCACTGTAGGACAGGCTCGCCCTGCTTCCATCCTTCCACTCTCTCGTCATGTCATGAGGGCACGCAGGGTGGCGGGAAAGCTGCTACGGCCATGCTTTCCCACCAAGGGAACAGCCTGCCTGGGATGAGGGATGGTCAGATTCAGGCTAAAGCCAATGGTGTTGTGCCTGGAGACCACAATGGACAACATGCTGGAGCCGTGTAAGAACATACGACGTCATCATTCCCGCAACGACCAAGTTTCAACAACACCGTAAATTTGATACTCAAACCGCAGCAAGGAAGGGTTTGGTTGGGGGGTTTAGTTTATAGTAAACCTTAGCAGTATATGCAAATGAATGCCTGTACAAAAAATATGCTGATGGGAATAACAAACATGAAAGGCGTGTGAATGTGTAAAAAGTAGAAGCGGCCCTTTTCTGATCGTGGGCTGTGTACGGAAAACTCTAATTCCATGGAGTTAGACCAATTTTGTCTACCGATGGCCAGGGAGTCGGTCAGTCAGGGGTTCAATCCCATGATGGGCCAGCCAAGAGGCCGTGGCTGGGCTCAAGGTTCAGAAACACCTACGCCGGATATTGTTGTGTAACATCCCCTCCACTTGTCTTCAATTGGCCCAGCAATTTGCTCCCTTTCCTTCCTTCCAACGCGGGACTGGCTTCGTTTTGTAAAAAATATTTACTAATAAGGAATTCGGATTTATAATACTTTACTTATAAAATACGACTTCTAAAAGATATTTTAAGGAGGTCGGACTTATGCTTTTAAAATTTTTTTTTACCTCAAATGTATAAAATCAACGAAATTATCCTAATTAAATTAACTAACGGGGAACATAGGGATTCCAAGACGGCAAATACACGTGTCGCGTCCAACTGAAAACGACGTCGGGGTTTTATTATTTGGGAAAGAAAAGAATATGACAGAGTGTCTGTCAGTCATTGATCAATAAAATCATAATCAGATAAACACCCCGGTGGTCCGCCTGCCTGCCTTATCTTTTCTATTTAGTCGGCCGGCGTATCCACCGTGGGGGAACCTCATTCACTTCCGGGGGTCAATGTCATAACTCTGATATATACGTATAACAAACCCCCCCTCCCCCAAGGAATTGCGATGATGATGATGATGGAAACCCCAACCCAACCCCCCCACTTGGGATTGGGATTGGGATTGGGATCATTTCGTTTTCACTTTGTCATTTAGTCGTAGTTCCCAAAAACACGCACAGCTAGAGATTGAAAAAAACATTCATTCCCTTCATCCCTAATGTTACGTGGACATTGACGAGTTTCGGTGGCCGTTTTCTATAGATGCTTGAATGAGACTGTTTAGGCGACGTTTATGAGTCGGAGCATACAGAAAATAACGAATGTCGACGCGTTCGTGAGTACTTGACGGATCAAGTGAGAATTTGAGTTGGTGCTCGGATAATGAAACTGAGCACGAGACACAACGTGATCAGAATACTCAAGCACGGACGCTTGAGGGATGCTGGTGTGTGGTCCTACGAACAATGTTCGTGAAGCGAGCACGGACGGAGACGGAATCGAAGAGGAGAGTTCGTAAAAGGGCATGCTAGTAGGCCAACGAGGGAGTCGTATCCTTGGCAAATTGATGTCTATGGATAAACATAACAACTGTAAAAGGCACGTGGAAGGAGAAATGGCGCGAATCCAAAAGGCATTAAAAGAAATTATCGTAATAGTTAGTGAAAGACTACGGTCCTCTATGTATAAGAACGCTTATAAAAAAAAGTAGGCAATCAAGAGATTGAGTGTAAGTTGGAAACTTAGATTGTGAATACTACCTTCCACTTAAAATACTTGTATTGTTGTGCGTAGGCTAATAGTATACAAGGGCGAGTTACAACGCTTACAGAAGAATTTACTTGAACTTGCGTTTTAACATGCGACACCCACCACTCCACTATCCATTCTCTCGACTAAGTTAGAGATTTCATCATTTCAAGAGACGATGGTAGACAGGTGTTAATACTTCCTATTGTGCTATAGTGGGGGGGAACGAGGGAGCAAAAGGAGTCGTGGCAATGACACACGACATGGTACGGGGGGGACCCACATGGACATTGGCCTTTTTAATGATAATTTGTGATTATTATTTATGGACATCTTTTATAGTGTCCCATCTCAGGGCAGGGGATAATCTTGAATTTGTCGGACGAATGATTCCTAACGGGACAAGAAACTACGAGGAGGATGAGCAGCCAGCCACATCCACCCCTGCGCCTGTTATAAGTGAGTGTGTCCAACATTAAATAAAGGCCATGTGTGTGCTTGTATTGTATGAACCTGGAGAGATATAAAGAAAAAAAAGGAGGACAAACATTTGCTAAATTATTAAATTTATCTCCTAATAATTTCATTGCATAGCCCTTCCGTAGATCTCTGATGGATTCTGACGACGACTCTTATTCATCTTTTCCCCGTTTTCTCTTGTTTCAGTCCTCCCTCCCCCCTCATCCCACCCCTCCCTTGCCCACTTGTCATTAAGAGACATAAATCCTCAGGAAGCCCCGCTAACCCTCCTAGAAAAATCCCAAGGAAGCCCCGTCGACCCTCCCAAATATTTCTTAAAATTCATATAAGTAATAATATTTCAACCAAATCAGACCCTTTTTTCAATTAATTCGAACTGGGTCGAATTTTTCTCATATTAATCTAAAAAAAAAATTCAGCTGTACCCAATGGGATGGGATGGAAATAACTAGTGGTAATGGCGGTCGATGGAATTTCTGGAACAAAAATTAATTTGGGTGACGGACGCCCTCCTCCCTCCTCCTTCTGCCGGAGATTCCCAAGAAGCCCCCCCCTTGATCTCGCCAAGAGAAGGCCAGGCAGCAGCGGAGGTCCGAACTGAAGATTTTGTTTCCCCTATCTCACCAAGAAAAAACCAGCGTGAAGAAGGCATCAACGACAGGTGGGTGGGGAGGAGGGAGCAGAGCATCCTCGGCGGCGGCTGTGGGAGGACAAACACTTAACGTGACATTTAACGGCATCCGTTATATTATAATCCGTTAGTCACCAATCTATTAAATGATATTTTTGATATAACAGAGAAAGTTAGGCCTTTACAACTAGAATAAACCGAAAAAATATGACAAATATTTAGTATAACTTAGAATTTAAAAATTGTAGGTATTTATTTTCCAAACGGATATTCTACCTAGTTAATATATATTTAGCACGCGTGGGTGGGGGGATCTAAATATAACAACATCCCGGTCACATGCATTATTAGTATTAGGTATTATTATTAAATAATAACATGAATCGTACGTTGTCTAACCCAATTCAATTAATATTTCGGATCCCCTTGTCGTTGTAGAAGAATCGGTCAAATTATTTGATCTTTTTGTGGGGAGTAACATCGCTTTTATCCGAAATGTGGGGCCAATTAACAATAATTGAACACCCAAGGGGGTGGGAGAAGGAAGGGCACCCTTTCCCTTTTCAATGATTGATGTAGGCTGAATGGAAGATATGAGTCAAAAGATTGGACCATTGTCATTCATACCCCCTCTCCTACCAAATAATGCAAGATGCAAACCCACCTCTATTCACGTTCATCGGTCCTTCTCATCGTCCATTTTATTTTTTGGCCCCTAACTTAATTCTAGAAAGCCTAAGTTTGTCCAATAAAAGTTGAGAACTCGGTATTTTAAACATTGAATTTTTTTCCGTGGTTTGATGTTTGGAATATCGAATTCATCAATTTTTTTAACGAATTCGGCGTTATTTAACGAATTTTAAAAATTTAAAATTTATATTTTACGAAATATTTTTTTTCGACTAAACAAAGCTACATGTGTCCCTGCCCTTTCTTTCTTCAATGACTGACTCCCTGTTTATCGATTTTTCACTTTGTTTAATTGTTCACGGATGGTCGGAAGAAAAGACACTTCCATTTTGTCACTTGCCACGTAAGGACGTGACACAAATTTCTAAAATTTTTTAATTATGTTCAAAAATAAAATCTAAATTAATTTATTAAAGAACTCAATTTTTACAACAAGTCTTGAGAAGACGGAAGAACTTAATATTTTATATTTAGAAATTTTTTTCCCAACGTTATGTTAAGACTCATTTCCATCGTCCAATTCGTTTACATTCATCAAGAACGTATGTGTAACATAGAATATATAAAAGTCGAGGGAGAGCATTCCATAATGTGGTGGACAATTACATCATCATCTTCCGAGTACTCCTACTATCACTCTCTAACATACCAGTAGTATCTTTAGAAAGTGAATCCTTTCGAGCTATATCTGACCTTTTGAAATGTATAATTAATTAATTAATCATTAGGAGACGAATCTCTCGGGATTTTATAATTAAAAATTATATTTAAATTTTATTATAATAAAAAAATAATAGCCAACAATGAGAGCAGAGATGATGTAGTAAATGAGGGAGTCGGTCCCATTCCAGGCATGTGTTGACATCGCAGAAATCTCAAGCCTAATTATAAGAAGCTCATAAATTCAGGTAATTTTATGCGAAATTCACAAAGCCATTTGACTTACTCATATTAAGTCTACTAAGACCATGACAAAAATTTTGAGCCCATTTCACAAAGCCCATAGGTCCGGGGATCATTAAGAGTGTTTACAAGCCCACCGTTATGTGAGCCCGCATGGAAGTAATAAGTCTACAAAGGACCGTCGGGGTCAGACTCTACGAAGACCAGAAAAGATCTTGACTCCGAGATTTTCGGAAAAACAGTTACGGGGTTACGTTCCCATGATTTGAGACGATTTTCAGGTGGAGAAATTCTAGGTACACGTCTCTAGTTATCTGATTTGATAGGAAAAGCTATTAAGTCTACGTGAGTCAAAACTGATAAGCGATGTGGATAAGAGTCATGTCTACCAGCATCTTGTTATCGAGATTCTGGGGAGTTAGTTAGGAGGGCCACGACCTGAAAAGATATTCTGATTGAAGAAAATCTGGAATGTGATACACATCCTAAGCACATAAAGATTTAGTATAAAAAAGGAGAAAATCTTTCTTAACACGACAAGCATTCTGAGCCAAACAGTGCATTGATCGTCAACACTTTAGTTTTAGTTGAACAGGCATCCAGACCTTGACCTGGGTGAACTCGCAAGGGTTCTTGGTGTTTATTTTCACTATCCGGGTGAACAACCGTAGCTCTAATAACCAATCCCCACCTTCACTCAATCGTCAGGGTGAGCAACCGTAGCCTTGACACCAAAATCCCGCCTTTAAACTGTCACTAGGATGAGCTCGTAAAGCCCTTAGTATCCACACTCAGTGCTACCTCTGACCACACTCCGTCCACCACATCCTCGACGATCAGCCCACATCACTCCAGTCCGCAAACACTAGGTGCCACCACCATCCGCTTAATCAACTTTTTTGCTTTTCATGGCTGTAAGCTTTTCAATCTATTTGTAAGACATTGTTTTAGCATCGTTGATTACTACAATTTATCTATTTCATTTACTGGCGATCACATCCAAATTTCTATGAGTATTTGTGCCAAATATTTTCGACGCGAACTGTGTGAATGCCCAATCACTCCTCGACTGATCTTAAATGTCCGAATTGGAATTACACAACAATGTTTAATCTATCAATCAATCATGGGTCGTCCAAGTATCTAATGCCAGGTGCAAGATTTGGAAAATAAACAAAAGTTATAATGTTACCCTTTACAATGAATGGATTGTTCTCTCGTGTTTCTCATCATCAGTCGTAATTCCCCCCCAAAAAAAAAAAGAAAAAGCAAAAGACATGGAGGTTGGGCCTTGGTTATGGGTCTCTTTTTTGGGTGGTAGTAATTGGTCCCCCTCTTTTTCAGGTGAAGTTTTTTTTTACTCGCTCGGTTGTTGTTGTTGTTTTGGGGTTGTAGAGGAGGAGAGGCAGGAGGAATCCAAGCTCAAAGGAAAGGCTTTGCCTTTCACTCTCACTGCTTGCTTGCCCTTTGCTCTCTCCCCTCCCCACCAACATCATATTTTACCTTCTTCCATCTCTTCCTCCTGCTGCTTGAACTTCTTACTTAGTCCCCGAGGGTGGGTGTGAAATTTTAATACCCCCCCCCCCCCCCAATCACCACCACCACCACCACCACTTGTCAACCACTAGTTTTACCTTTTGCTCCCCCCCCCCCCCTTTTATCTTTGGTTGGTTCGAACCACCACCACCACGACACACACCTCCTTCAATGGATTCCTGCGAGGCGACCAGTGTAGTCTTCTCGAGAATCCAGAGCTTGGACCCCGATAATGCCTCCAGGATCATGGGCATCCTCCACATACAAGACCTCGGCGAGGAGGAGGTGATCCGCCTCGCTCTCGGCCCTGAGAACCTCCTTCACTCCCTCATCGTCAAGGCCAGGAAGGAGCTCGGTCTTCCCCCTTCGAGCTCCCCCTCCCCTTTCCACCTTCCTTCCACCAAACCCATCTCCATTTCCAGGCAGTCCTCCTGGGTGAACGCCTCTGCTTCCCCTGTTTCTTCCCCTGCTGCTTCTGCTTCGGCCGCGGCTACTTCCTTCCCTGAACCTCCGAAAGGGGTTAACAGCGGGTTTCTCACCATGCATGGTGGTTCCCCTTCCTCTTCATCCTTTCCCGGAAGCGAGGCCCTCGTCGACAGGCTCCAACTGCCGGGCCAGCTGTCGTTCTTGAACGATGATGCGAACACCTCCCCAGAGCTGCTTACCAGCCCCACCGGCTCCTACTGTGGGCCGGCTGCCTGGGGAGACAGTTTGGTGCACCGGAGGAGCTGCTCGGTGAACGACGCATGCAGTAATATGGACGACGGTCTCGGTTGGAGGCCGTCCTTGTACTATTCCAGGGATTTCTGCAAGAACGGAAGTAGCTGCAAGTTCGTGCATGGCAGCGGGGTAGCTGATCCAGGTTCGCCATTGGACAGTATGGGTTCCCCGAGAGAGTTGATGGGTCCGTGTCATGATCTCCTCAGGTCGAAGTCGGCTGGTGCTCAGCAGCAGCAGCAGCAGCGGTTGGCTGCTCCTCAGCTCCTCAATTCATCGGCTTTCCCTTACTCTCCAAAGTCCATGAATTTGCTCATGCAGCAACAGCAGAGTGATGTGCACAGGTATTCCCCTGTTTTGTATGCTCTGTTTCAAGCTGCGCACGTCAAGGCTCGAGAGTGTAGTCTCTTTGAATTCTCCTGCAGAGCTGCTGCTGCCTTGATGATGGGCGAGGAAATTTACAAGCTTGGCTGGTCGAGGCTCGAGAGGACTGACTTCGCGTTGAACGGTGGGGTGAACCCAGCCTCCAGGCAAATCTACTTGACTTTCCCTTCCGACAGTACTTTTAGGGAGGAAGACGTCTCCA
Source organism: Melastoma candidum (assembly GCA_023653495.1). NCBI lineage: Eukaryota > Viridiplantae > Streptophyta > Magnoliopsida > Myrtales > Melastomataceae > Melastoma > Melastoma candidum. The sequence goes on along the minus strand of CM042891.1, from coordinate 3,727,019 downwards.
ATTACTTCGGGTGAGTTAAAGTTCTCCTCGGGCTTCTGCTCAGTCACATGTTTGTGTCTCATCGGCATAGTTGCGGTTTCCGACCTGTTTTGCAGCTTGTTTGGTCCGGTACAAGATGTGAGAATTCCTTACCAGCAGAAGAGGATGTTCGGCTTTGTGACTTTTGTGTACCCAGATACCGTGAAGCTAATCCTCGCCAAAGGGAATCCTCATTTCGTTTGCGACGCTAAGGTGCTGGTAAAGCCGTACAAGGAGAAGGGAAAAGTTCCGGACAAATTCAGGTATGCAATCAGCGAGTCCATCTTGCTTTGCCTCCTCTGCTGTTACTCATGTCTTTGCTTGCGGCGAAGCAGGAAGCAGCAACTTCAACCCATCGAAAGGGGCGAGTTCTCTCCTTGCGGTAGTCCCCTTGGCTTGGATGCTCGAGCCGGACATTTTGACATCCCAATAGGTTAGAACTAATATCAACACCTTGTACGATTTTATTTAGTAATGGCAACGATTCTTGACGATGCCCGATATCCTTCATTGATGCAGGGCCGAGGTCCTTCTACAATTCTCAGGACATTCTGTGGAGAAAAAGATTGGAGGAGCAAGCTGATCTGCAGCAAGCAATCGAGCTTCAGAGCCACCGACTTCTGAACTTGCAGCTTCTCGATGTCAAGAAGCATTACCATCAGAGAGCTCTCTCTACCGGCTCTCCCATTCCTTCTCCCACCCACTCCCCGAGTTTGTTTAATCAGACCTTTGGCCGTCCTTTCCATGGTAGCCCAACTGCTGCTGAAGGTACTAGTTTTTCTGGTGTCAATGTGGTTAGTTTTGACAAAACTCGTGCCTCCGTCTGTAAATCCTGATATCTCGAGTTCAGTCTCAGAAAATTGTGGGGTGAATGGTTTCACTCCCGTTATTACCAACAGTCGGCCTATGCCGAGGCCATCCTTGTCTTCATTCGAGATAGAGCTCCCTGGCGGTGAAAGGGGGGTCAACGACAAGGAAAGCTCCAACTCCGAGGACGGTGAACTTCCTGATAGGTAATGCTTTTGATCTGCGTGATGTATTTCTAAGCCATTGCAGTATTACTTACAATGAATTACCGACTATTTGCCGGTGCAGCTTCGAGCATAACCTCCCGGACAGTCCCTTTGCTTCTCCATCCAAATCCTCGAACAGATACCTCTCTGCCTTTTCTGATGTGGTAGATGAGGCCGACATGACTGATGGTGTGGTTGAATCAGCTCCGTGCCCCAAGGGGGGCCCCTCTTCTGCGCCCTTCTCCGGCAGCTCGTCAATGGACATGGCATCGTCCTTCAAAACTTTCAATTGCCAGCTACCAAGGCAAGTGATTCGGAAAGTGGCTTTTCCATGCTGAAGAAGAGGACAACTCTTGTCCGATCGATTAATGACCCGTCCTTTTTCTCCCCGGTGTCACAGATTCTCGTCCGGTCTCGGTCTCGGGATGGAGCCGCTGGAATGCATCCCGGTGCAGGTGGTCCAACATGCCCGGCTGGCCTACAGCTAGGAGGATGTTGCCTACCTTTAACTGGTGAGGCTCCCCCCTCGTTGCCCTCCTCAAAAATGTGGATTCTCCAATCGTTTTCTGGGGATGATTGGGGACTTTCCATGTTACTTTCAACATCTGCAGGAGAGAAGACTAATGACGAAGAACAAAGTAGAGTAACCTAAAAATCCAACACATCAAGACATCAGATCCCAGATCTTTGTAGGGATTTACCAACTTGGAATGGCAACCAACCAGGATCACCATCCTCTTACTTTATTAATAACAATAATAATAATTTTATTATTAGTATACTACTTAGGGATTTTACTACCATTACCATACAGGATGGATAAAGATGATGCATGTGTGTAAAGAAACAAGATAGCAGAGGAGAGAAGGAAAGATGAAGGAAAGTGGGTCATCCCCACTATTTTCCTCGTATGTTTTGTTTGTACTCGAGTCATGTCGCCGTGTCTTACTCCTATGCAATTGTGAAAGATTTTTACCGTCGTCCACTGTGGTAACACTGTTAAGCTTTTTCCGTTTTTCCCTTCGTAAGAAATTTTGTGTTTGCTCCCCTCTTTTGTAGCAGTAGGCTTCTCAGGAGTAGCAGTATCCCCCCATTAAGCAAACACACGAGAGAAGAGTCTTCTACTGTAACTGTTAGTCACACATGTCAGTCTTGCTGTCCTAGAAATCTCCTCTTTGTTAGAGGAGTTGTTGGGTTGAGGTCTCGTGCAGCAGCAGCAGCAGGATGAAATCCTGTAATCGAGAGATGTGATTCCTTTCCTGTTCTGGAGTAGAATCAGGCTCAAGACTGGAGGAAGTCAAAAGGAAGGGGTTGAAACAAGAGAGTTTGAGGTCCGAAGCTTGTGGACTTGTGTGTTCGATGTTTTATATTCTAGAGTTGGTCATCTGTGGGTAGTAGGTATGATGAGCAGAGAGCAGCTACTCATGTCATCAGGCAGGCAGGAAAACAAGGTTTCAAAGGCCTGATTACGAGGAAACAAATTGTTCTTTCAAATCAAAATCACATGCTTCATTCAGACAAAACTCTGTACGCTTTTGCGGGTGCTTATGGGTATAGTATGTGATATTGAAATTCATATCATTCAATTCCGAAGAGCAGCAGGAAGAGTGGGGGTTGACGGAGGGGACCCCAACTCAATGTCACACAGTGATATCACATGGGGGTTTCTGACAATATTAAGAAGTTCGGGACCCACGATGCATTATGTAACTACAAAAATGTAAAAAGATCTAAATGCTTGGCAGGTCGGTGAGGAGTGTCTGGTCTGGTGGTGGGGTCTCCTCCACGCCCACCAACACCCATGTGATTGACGAGAGACAGAGATGCTGCAGCTGTTTGCAGGGTTTTGTTGGCCATGCAGGGTACTCTCTACTCTGCCCTGTCCTGTGCTGTGCTGCGGTAAACTAGTCAAGTACGTCCCAGTGTAATAAAAAGGAAGGCAACCAGGTGTTGCCTATTGGGAGAACAGAAGCCTGTGGTGGGGTGGGGGGGGGGGGGGGGGGGGGGGACTCCCCTGTCACATCTACACACGTGAGACAAAGAAGTTTGTGCAGAGACGTTAGTCGGGATCTTCGGAACACGAGGCAAACGGGCAAGATTGGGCTTCTCATTATGTGGAACAGAAGTCAGATTATTACAACTACAGATGTTGGACTCGCAGGTGGACTTAAAAAAAAAAAGCCCATTCACTTCCCAGTTGTTGTTGTCGTAGAGTTCCAGTTCCGCCACAGCCGGAGAAACTTTGTCAGTGGAGGATGCCGCCGAAACCCGGCGCGATCCCTCCTCCATCGAAATCTCCTAAACCCTACTTCTTCTACGGCCCCCGGAGACCATCCCAGCATCGACCAACGCTTTCGGGTGGCGGTCTCCTCTCCTCCCACAAAGTCATTTCCCCAGAATCCCATGACCCGCCCCCCACCCATCACACCCCCTTCTCCCTGCATGATTGGGACCCGGATTCCCCTCCCAATCTGGGTTTTCCACTGTCTCGCCAGAATCCCCCCTCCCCGCCTGCTCAACTGATCCGCTCTTTGTCCCCGATCTCTCGATTCATCCTCGACTCCTTCCGCAAGAGCGAGTACAGGTGGGGTGAGTGTGTGATTGCTGACCTCCAGAAGCTCCGGCGTGTGACCCCTAATCACGTCGCGGAAGTTCTAAAGTCGCTTCCCAGTGCGAAGGTCGCGCCAAAGTTCTTTAATTGGGCAGGTAAGCAGAAGGGTTACAGACATACCTATTCTGCTTACAATGCCTTGGCTTATTGTTTGTGTAAAGGGGGATTTTTTAGGGCGGCCGACCGGCTGCCCGAGTTGATGGAGTCTCACGGAAGGGAGCCCAGTGAGAAACAATTTGAGATCTTGATCAGGATGCACATAGATGCTGGCAGGGGGTTGAGGTTGTATTATGTGTATGAGAAGATGAGGAATCGGTTTGGATGTAAACCTAGGGTTTTCTTGTATAATAGGGTGATGGACGGGCTGGTGAGATGCGGCCACGTTGATCTGGCTTTACGAGTGTACAAGGACTTCAGGGAGGATGGGTTGGCCGAAGACGCCGTTACTTTTATGACCCTGATCAAAGGGTTGTGCAAGGATGGGAGGATTGAGGAAGTGTTGGAGATTTTAGGGAAGATGAGGCGGAATTTGTGTAAGCCGGACGTGTTTGCTTATACGTCCATGATCAAGGTGCTGGTTAAGGGGGGTTACCTGGATGGAAGTTTGAGGGTATGGGAAGAAATGAAGAAAGATGGGGTGGATGCGGACGTCATGGCGTATTCCACATTGGTTATCGGGTTATGTAAGGGTAATAGGGTGCAGGAGGCGTACACGTTGTTTGAGGAGATGAAGGAGAAAGGGGCTTTGATTGATCGGACAATTTATGGTGCTTTAGTGGAGGGATTCGTCGCTGATAGGAAGGTCGGGATGGCTTGTGATCTGTTAAAGGATTTGGTGGAATCAGGTTTCAGGGCAGATCTGGGGATCTATAACTCGTTGATTGAGGGATTGTGTAGTGTCCACCAGGTAGATAAGGCAGTAAGACTAATGGAAGTGATCGTTCAGGAGGAACTACGGCCAGATTTCCGGACAGTCAATCCTATACTGGTTTCATATGCTGAGATGAACAGAATGGACGACTTTGGGAAAGTCCTGACCCGGATGAAGGAACTGCAATTTCCAGTTTTAGACGATTTGTCCAAATTCTTTGAATCTTTAGCTGGTAGGGATGAGGGGCTGCAAGTAGCCCTGAAAGTTTTTGAATACTTGAAAGTGGAAGGCTATTCAAGCGTGTCTATATACAACATTCTAATCGGGGCTTCCCGAAGGGTTGGGGAGATTAAGAGGGCACTGTCACTTTTTGATGAGATGAAAAACTGCAATGTTGAGCCCGATTCCTCAACATACAGTCTTGCTATTGAATGTTTTGTTGAGGTAGGGGATATCCATGGTGGAGCAGAAGGTTATAACAAGATAATGGAGTTGGATTCACTCCCTTCAGTGGATGCTTACCGTTCACTTGCAAAAGGACTTTGCAAAATTGGAGAAATTGATGGTGCAATGTTGCTCATTCGGGACTGCCTTGCCAGCATCCCCAGTGGACCAACAGAATTCAAGTACTCATTGGCAATCGCCCATGCTTGTAAATCGGGTGATACCACGAAGGTGATGGGAGTGTTAAATGAGATGATGTCGGAGGGCTGCCTTCTTGATGAGATTGCATATGCTTCCATCATCTATGGAACATGCAAAAGGGGAACTATAGAAGATGCTAGGAAAGTCTTCTCTTGCCTGGTGGAGAACGACCTTTTGAAGGAGTCAGATATGATTCTTTATGATGATCTACTGATTGAACACATGAAAAAGAAGACTGCGGACTTGATGGTGTCGGGGTTGAAGTTCTTTGGTCTGGAAGCGAGGTTGAAGGCGAAAGGTTGCAACCTGTTGTCTGCTTGATCATGTGGTGGTATTGTTGGCCTTCCTGGATAATGGATTGTGATCATAAGAGCTGGCGAATGCGAAGGATTTTCCTTCACGCATGAGCCGCCTGAGCACGCTAACTAGGGTTCAATTCGATTTGGTCATGGAATTTAGGATGGTGTTGCTCTACCTTCAATAAGGAACCGAGGTCACTTCACATGGAACACCACCCCCCCAAGAATTTAGTAGTAAGAAAAGAGTCACGTTCAATCCTCCCTCTCTACCCTCTTTTTAAACCCAATAAATGGACCTCCATCCACCCATCACACTATACTTTCCGCTTCAGGAGATGGGGAAAATGGCATGCTTGGCAATGCGAGCAGTGGTTGTCTTGGCCGTGTTGATCTTCTCTGGCGGTGTCCCCCGCACAGCTCGGGACCAGGGCCTCATGTGCCGGGGTAACATAGGCGCGCTGGCAATCCAATGCGGGCCGTACGTCCAAAATGGCACTCCTCAGATGGATCCATCGCGAGGCTGTTGCGAAGCCCTTGAGCAAGCCGATGTGCAGTGCATGTGCGAGTGGATGCCTGCAGGCTTCGAGAATGTGGTCGACATGGACAAGGTCTCTTATGTGTGTCATTTTTGCGGGAGGCCGCTTGACCCGGGTTCAAGATGCGGGGGTGGTAATTAACCTTAATCAGAGTCGCTTCCTGCAATGCCTTTCCTTTCCTTAATCCAGTGATGTTGTGATGAACCCTTCCTTTTGGCAAATCTCGCAGCTTGAACGAGGAGAGGCCGTGAGAAGCAGAAGCTCTGAAGCAAATACTAGCAGCCAGCAATCACATCACATCTTATGAGGGGTGTTTTTCAGTGGCATGTTATTACAAGTTATTCTGGGAATGCGCTGTGTTGCGTTGATATGATGGAAATAAACGTGCAATTTGGATCTCCGTTCCATCTTAATTTCTCTTTTACGGATATGCGGAGGAACAAAGTTAAAGAGACAAGAATTGTAAAATGTGACCCCCAACATGAAGAGTTCGAATCTGTAAAATCCTGGGTCCAATCGGATCTATAATACTAACACCATCCTCTTACTCTTCCTGGGGAGATTGTCGGAAAGCCACACACACTGGCCGGTTTCACACGAGAGGACTTTTGCACGATGGTCTTTTTATTGGGCGTGGAGTGAAAAGCTAAGGGAGGGGGCGAAGAAGAAGGAGAAAAAGTGGGGGAGGTGATGATGGAGGAGAAGAAGAAGAGATGCGTGGAGTGCGGGAGTCATGTCGAGTCGCTCTACGTTCAGTACTCCCCCGGCAACATCCGTCTCATGAAATGCGTACCCAACTTCCCCCCAATCTTTCCGATCCCTCTCTCTCTGCCTCTCTGTTTTCTGTTTTGGCTGATGGGTTTGAGCAAATTGGGGGGTTGGGGGGGGGGGGGGGGGGGGAATTCAGGAACGATGCAAGGCGGTCGCTGATGGGTACATCGAATGCGAGCACATGGTCTGTTCTTCCTTCCAGGGCTTCCTCCAATTTTGTACTCTGTTTTTTTTTTTTTTAACTTGTCTGTGTTTTTTGTTGGTCAGATTCTGCTGATTGATCTGATTCTTCACAAGCCTCAGGCCTACAGGCACCTCCTCTTCAACCTCCTCGACCAACCCACAGTTGATTCTAAGGTCCCCACCTTCTTGCTGTTCATGCCCATTTCTCTTTCCGCGAAGAATGTGAATCTGACTCCGTATTTTCCCCTTCTCAGGGTTTGCTGTGGAAGTCTGCCCTGATTTATCTTGCTCTGGATGCTTGTATCCTTTTCTTCTCTTTTTTCATTCTTGTGAGCGGTTGATAGTTGCTATCCCAGTTCAGGAAAAAAAACACTGGAGCCCTTAATAATGTCAAAGACAGGTTCATCTTCCTTCAGCTAGCCCGTCAGGGATGGCCATCGTCGTCATCTGGGGGTTTCTCTTCCATCCTTTTGTTCTCCGGAAAGGTGGCTTTTTTGTTTTGTTATGGCATGATTAGGCCCGATGTAGTTGCCGGCGGAGGTGGTACTGAAAAAGATGTTTGGTTTCACCTATTTGTTGGCAGATGATATTTGACATCTTTCTGGGGAACTTCCTCCTTTTTGCGGTTTTCCTTGTAATGACCTCAGGAGAAGATAATGTCTCCAGGTAATTTTAGATTCGGCTTCTCTTGAATGCCCACTGGATCGATTGTGAATAGAGATGGGAGACTAGGGGTCGTGCTAGTATGTTATAGATGTCTGCATGCTCAGAATGGCTGTGTAAGAGTTGGTGTGTTTAATTGACTGGAATCTTGTGCCTAGAGGTGAGGGTTATCAATGATTTGAGTGATGTTTTCTCTGCACCATAGAGAAACGGAACCACGCCTAAGGTGGCGCTTGAGACAATGTTAGACTTCATCTGCAGAAAAGTCTTTCCTGCCCCTTCTTTATACAGTCTTTCAAGTACCCGCGTTTAGCATTGACTACTGCCAACAAGAATCATCTGCTGATTGCAATGTCAAAACTGACAGCAAAGTGTAATTCTTTTATGGGGCTTTTGTGTTACCGTCTACTCCATACTTCTTCATGTCACCTCATAAATGATTCGACTGTGCAACATTAGTTTCATTCATCTGTTCATATTTTTCATAAGAAGTTGTACTATTTTTCAAATTGGACAGGCTAAAAGACCGAAGTCTTGTATCCTCAATCCTCATTTCAAGCTATTTCAAGTTCTTCTTATTGGTTACCCTGGTACGGTTATTTTCTGTTTTTGAAAAAAAAAAATCTGATGTAGCTTCTTTAATATGTTTACTTTTTAGCAAAATTCTTATCATGCTATTTTTTTTGGTGCAATTGTTTAAAATTTGGAATGGAAAAGATACTCTATTGCACTATAAAGAGATTTTAGAAGATGAAGCCTCTCTGCTCTGATCATCCAGGGTTTTATTTTATTTGTCTTCTGCAGGTATGGGAGTTTCCATCTTCAGTTATATATGTGATCGATCTGTTTGTTCTTTCATCAAATGCTATGGTACTAAAAGGTGAGACAGATGCTCCATAGTAACTGATAAGCTTCTGTAAAACCACTTAGAATAGTCCTAGATTTGTGATATCGAAGCAGAAGCTTGTGCCACAAAAAATCTGAGGCAAAAATCAGTCAGATAACGTGATAAGATTTGTCACACCTTTGAAACAGTGCTCACCAAGTCAACCAGTGAAAGATGCATATGGACTTGTGTGGCAGCACATGCGACAAGACTTTTGGCTGCCGAGGTTAGCCAGTGGTATTGGCGTCGTCAAACTTATATTAGTTAAAGTATCATGGGTGGTATAATTATGTTGTTGTAGCTATCAGGGTGGTGCTTTGGCCACGGGTGATGAGAAAGAAAAGTGACCAGAAACACGAGCTAAGCAACGCAAATCTTTATTCCGCAATAGCGCTACATGGCAAGGGCATGCTGGCAATGCTGAGGGAAACGAAGTCTGTAATACATGGAGGCTCCACCTGTTATGATGATAGGCCCCGTGAGTACCATTTCGCCTTAAGAGGAGCCAAGGTTTCTTCTTGGGGGCCAAGGTGTGTTCGCATTTAAGCTGCAATAGAAACAAAGAGCGTAAGTTATTCCAACAACACGAATAAGATTATGTACTGAAAGCATTGCTAGTTAGGCCATTACTTATGTCAATGAATGCCTTGGCACCTTGGGGTAAGTGCTCGCACACGCACTGCACATCCGTCTGCTGAATGATGCCGCAACAACTCTGCGACGGCTCCATCCACGGACTGCCCTTCCGGACATAGGGCCTGCATTGAGCCGTCAGCGCTGAAATATCACCCTGGCATGCCTGTCCCTGGACTTGAGTCCCATACGGCCAGCCCCCTAGCAAGAATCATTGTCACCAACCTCGCATCCGCAAAGTGATTTATATAGGTAGGTCAATCACGTACTTCCGAATAGAATGAAAAAATATAATAATTAAGAAGAAGATTATAAAAAAAAAATATTTTATCAAAAGGACGAAGAAGAATAATAAAAAAAGAATTGAACGAGCAAGAAACGAATGAAAGAAAAAGAGTATAATTATTAACAAATTTCGTTCTTCTTTAAATCCGTTAATTGTGGAGGATTTCATTCTTCTTTAAATCCTTTTCTTTCCCGCTCTTCCTCTTACGATTACGAATTCCAGCAAAACCGTCGACGATCCCCAAGACGCAAGCCCTAAAATTCGGAGCCTCGGCATCGGCGATCTGGACTTGTAAATCTCCCGGGCGGATTGAATTCGTAACGTAGGGATGGAAGGCCGGGGTAGAGTGGTCTGTCTGGAGAACGAAGCGCTGGTCGAGTACCTGCTACAGAAGAAGACAGAACTGGCGGAGGGCCCGAAAGGTTTGTCGGAGAACCTCGAAATGACCCTCAACAAGGCCCTCTTCAACATCTCTACTTCCAAAACGGCCTTCACTTCCCTCAAGGAGTTGTCTCAAGTCAAGTGAGGGACCGCGATCCTCCCTTTTCTCGTGTTTACAGATGATGTCGTTGTAGCTCGTTTAGAAAATCTGACTTGTCTTTTTTGTTTGTTTGGATCTATTGTTAGTTACTCATCTGAGGTTTTTGATTGTGGAAATTACCCAGAGGATAGAAAAGTGACTGCCCCTGGTTGTGATTCTCTTTTTGGTGTTCTGGTGTAGGGGGGTTGGAAAATGGAGTTTGAGGCTTGTCCGAGGCTTCTTTAAAGATGATGTTGTCTCCTCCGAGACAGAAGACAAGGCTGTAAAGGGTATAGTTGGTTCTTGATTATTGAGTTTCAACATGTGAGCACTGCAGATTCAGCCATTACATCTTTTTTACAATGATGTTCATCGGAAGACATAATTTGTTCCTGATATAGGAACCAGAGAATTAATCTTTTGATCATCCATATAGCTCAATTTTACGTCAGTGACTTCATATCCTTCCGAGGCCGCTGCTCAGTTCATGCTTGTTTTGACAGGCAAAGCAGCCAAAGGCACAAAGCAATACCTTCCAAAGAAGAACTCCGTTGCATATTCCCTGCTCATTACTTTGTACAGGTGTGTCTCGGTGTCATCTTTATGCCCTCTTTTTCCCACGTTAGTACCAACATGCCAGCGTTGATGTGGGTTTTCTCTAGGGCAAGCTTAGATGGACAAGAATTTATGCACAGGCAAGAGCTCATTGATTCTGCCGAAGCCAGTGGACTTTCTCGGGCGCCGATTGCGTAGCATTCTTCACTTTGTCTATAACAGAATTTCGAATCTCTGATACTTGATTGATAAGTCTGAGAGATGAAATTTTCTTTTCCTTCTTTTTCAGTCCAGACACAGGAAAAGGGAAGTCTAATAAGTTTGGCAATTCTCCAAGCGGCTGGTATAGTGGATGGAGCTGTATGAAGACACTGATTACCAAAGGACTAGTGGTAAAGTCCAGTTGTCCTGCAAAGTAAGTCCCTTTAGTATAACTGTGTGAACTTTCTTAACCTTTATTAGCAGTCAAGCATAAGTATCTATGAGATGATACTTGTCAGGTATATGCTTTCTCAAGAAGGTAAAGATGTAGCACAAGAGTGTGCAATGCGGTCTGGCTTGATACAGTCAGGGTCATCCTTGAATGCCAATTCTTCTCATTTTGACATCACCATTGAGCATAGTCCAGAAGTTGCTTCTCCTGATTCTTACACTGAAGAAGTGACTCATATGTCCAATGATTTGAGAGCACAACTTTCAAGTTCCATTCCTAAACAATTTATTGAGAAGGTATGCATCCCCAGCCTGGTGTTGTATATTTCCTGATTTTCTTGGTAAAGATACTACCAAAAACGTCTGGCCAAATCCTCTAATATATCCTAAACTTTGACACATTTTTTCGATTTAGCCTAATATTTGAAAAATATCTTCTTACATCCCAACATTGGACCGTTATCTCAATTATATCATCCGTTAGCCGTTCCCGCTAACGAAGTCCTGCGTAACGCTGACATGACAGTTAACGCCGTCAACACCACGTTTAATCTATTTATCTTTATAATAAATTATCAAATATATCCTAAAATTTGACATTTTTTTTTTCAATTTAGCTAAACATTTGAAAAATATCATCTTACATTCCGACGTTGAGCCGTTATCTTCATTATATTCTATGTTAGCGGTCGACGCTAACGGAGTCCTCCTGCGTGACGTTGATACGACAATTAACGTTCCTGGATATGTTTAAAACATTTAACTTTGACTCTAATTAGAAAAACTACAATTTTTCATGATAGTTAAAAAAATTTATTACAATATTTGTTTGTATTGGGGATGGCTACGGATTATATGATAGAGATAACAGGTTAACGTTGGGATGCAAGAGGATATTTTTCAAATGTTAAGTTAAATTACAAAAAAGTAACAAAGTTTAGGATATATTTGATAATTTAGCCTGTGAAAAAAATAAATAAAATATGGCATTAATGACGTTAATTACCACGTTAGCGTCACGTAGGATTCCGTTAGCAGGGACGGATAACGAATGATATAATAGTGATAATGACCCAATGTTGGGATGTAAGAGGATATTTTTCAAATGTTAGGCTAAATCGGAAAAAAGTTTCAAAGTTTGGCTAAAACGTTTTTACAATTAATTTCCTTTGCCCAAGTCTGCTATAGCCTGGTTGTAACCCGTAGTTGTATAAATGTAATTTCCTTTGCGAAAGAAAATTTTGTTCGTAATAAGGACGGCGGCACAAACTAATGTGTTGCCTAAAGTAAAAGCTAAGCTATTATTTGGTTAGCTAGAGTACAATTTAGAACTGATGGTTTGCTATTCATGGCTTGTAAACTAATCCTAATTAGCTCTTGCCTCATGGCAGGCTGTCTTCTCATGATCTGGGTTTGCAAACCTTTTTTTTTTCTTTCAGAAAGAGAATTGGCTATTTTTATGTTAATTTTTACAGTTGGCAGGGCGCGGTGGTCTTGTGGTTACCACCCTGCCGGGGTCTTGAATGATTAACTAAGTTAACTTCAAGGTGTAGGTGAAATTTTCTTCTACTATTTTTTTGTGATTACCAAACTGGTTCCAAAAGCCAATTGGGTAAGGGGACCATAGATCGAACCATCTGAACCAGCTGATCGTTGGTTCTTCTACTATTTAATTAATGGTGTTATTCATCACTCAGCTTATGGGCATGGGTTATACAAAAGAACGAGTTATTCGCGCTTATGCTGAAGTTTTGGAAAGTTCATCTTCTAAGGATATTTCAGCAGCCTGGCTAGCTGTTCTATGCCGTCTCCGAGAAGACCATGTTTATGCATGTTCAAGATCAACCACTGGTGCATCCTCAAGCGGTACATTGTCCCTCTTCTTTAAACCCTGATCTTATGTTGTTGTTTTATCAATTTCCTCAAGCACTCATCCATATTTCCTTGTCCCATCTGCTCCCCTTGGTCAGTTAGAGGATTTAAGGAGGCGTGTAAAAATTCACGTGCTGAGCCATGTGAGGGGAAAAGCAAAGCATGTTCTGAACCTTCAAATCGGCTACAAGATTCCTTTCATCTCAAGGCCTGCTCATCCTATGTGAGCAGATATCTCTACCGCAATCTCATTAATGAGTTGCCTTCTCCCTTTCTTATATGTCTCATCATCATAAATAGAGATTCTTTTCTTATTTTATCATTGTCATATAGTTTTATTTTTTGATAAATCGATGACATGCAAAAGATTTCATTTTCTTGTAGGGTACTAATGCAGGAAAGTTGGGCCCATTCACGAAGGAACAAAGTACAATTGCTTTAAGCCGACCTCCACTGAATTTTGGGGAGACTTTTCTTAGTACATACGCGATAATACTGATCTTGGATGACCGAGAGCAATTTGCCACTCGCGGGTCCGTGGTTCCTGTATCTAATATGATATTAATAGATGAGGATTAGCAGTTGTTTTGAAATGATTCATAGACATTATGGTATTGATGGTATCTTTAAAATTAAGTGGACTTAAATGTTTTGATGCATCATAGATTGCTTCTAATGACTTGGCTGAAAGGTAGTTTTGCATGAATGACTCCTCATAATTTAGCAAGTGTTTTCTTGGCCTATTTCCTCTTCTTGGTTATCCAATGAGGCACACTACAGTATAACTTGTGCACCTGATAGTTTCCACTTATTTTGATGTTTCCAGGTCAAGGTCTAGGAAAATTATTGATAATATTTGTAGTCAATTCAGCATTAAAGTTGAGGTAAGCATCGTCTGGACTGGAATTTGTTTCTGCAGTCCTCAGATCTTGTTAGGATATGTCAAAGTAGAGTTCCAGTTTTCAAGCTGCACCTCTAAGAACATACACTGCTGTAACATTGGCATAGATATATATTATGTTTATTTTTAGCTTTGCTTTTTACTATTCTTTAGGTCAGAAGGCTTCCAATAGGTGATGGGATCTGGATTGCTCGTCATAAGTATCTTGAGACGGAATATGTTCTCGACTTCATTGTAGAGAGAAAGAAAGTTGATGATTTGCGTTCATCTATCCGGGACAATCGATATAAGGACCAAAAACTCAAGCTTCTGGTATTAGCCGCTAACTGAACCCGTTGTTGTCTTTGTTGTCTTCGCACTACTAGACCTGATTGACGATATTAATTGATTCTGGATTTATACTAAATATTAAGAGGTGTGGATTGAAGAAGCTGATATACCTAGTGGAAGGTGATCCAAATTCTTCTGAAGCCGCTGAGAGCATCAAGACAGCGTAAGCAATTATTTTGGTGATTCATCTTCAGATGGTATAGTGAGACGACCTGCACTCTAGCTTAGTGAATTAAGTTCACTTCTCATGCTTTACTGACACAATGGTGATACCTTGATACACTTTGTCCTGCACTATTCTTGTTGTATGGTCTATCTATCATGAGTGCATGTCCTTTTGGGTTAATTTTTGTGATTTTTTCTTGCAGTTGTTTTACCACAGAGATTCTTGAAGGATTTGATGTGCAAAGAACAAGTAGCTTGCTTGATACTCTCAAAAAGTACGGTAATCTCACGCAGGCAATAACTAACTACTATATGTCATTAGTACAAGATGAGCCCTCAAAGCTCTTCAGACCCTGCCCGCTTTTTGATGAATTTGTCAAAAGATGTCACGAAGCAGACAAGATGACCATAAGTGATGTTTTTGCCATGCAACTCATGCAGGTAAAAGTGCTGCTCCTTGAAAAGGATAATTTATTGTGGGTAAAGTACCGAGTTAAATAGGTGCATCATCTCATTACTTTTCTTCATTACCAATTATAAATTTCTCGTAGTAATATGTTTTGTTTCAAGCCAACGTCCTTGCAACATCTCTGTCGTTCCTTGATATTTATTTATTTTTATTTTTTTGCTTGAGACTCTGAAGTTATTAAAGTTTGTACAGCAATGGAGCTGCTGACTGATAGCGCAGTTTGCAATAAACTCGAAATAATCAGGAACATGTTAAATTTTGTCGGCGAGCTGATAATGCTCAATTTTCGCCATTTTCACAGGCAACTTGCTGTTTTTTTGGTCAGTATGCAGTGAACTAGTAACATGGAGTAGTCTGTAAACTGTGATTGGCAGACTCAAAGAGCAAATCCCCTCGGTCAAAAATTGCCTTTGGATGAGAAGTTGTTTTTATTATTCCTGTTCTTTTGTGGGTGGAGGTTTTAGCAATGGGAAGGACGCTTTCTTTTTTGCTCCTATTTTGTTTTAACTGTCATCACATTTTTCCCAAATCATGGCTGTTTTGTCAAGGAAATGCCACTTAGCATTCGGGGTTTACTGTTGCAGGTCCCTCAAGTCACTGAAGAAGTTGCCCTAGCTGTTCTTGATTTGTACCCGACTCTTGTATCACTCGCCAATGCCTATTCTCTTCTTGTAAGTGCAAATTGAATGCCATCTTGGGAGATCTTACCTGTGGTAGGTTATGTTAGTATGGTCATACCTGTGGTAGTCAGACTGTGATATGATTATTGAGGTTAAGACACACTCTTGTTTTCTTTGAGTCGCTAACATTATTTGCCAACGATGTCCATTTCATGTCATTTATTTTGCTTTTCATCACATGGTGCCTCTCATCATTTGATCTTCTCCATTTCCCACTCTGATCTTTAATTGGTTCTCAACTCTTATAGGATGGTGACGTCTGTGCACAAGAGGAAATGCTCTGTAAGCAAAGCAGTAACCTTGTCAATCCTGTTGCGAGCAAAAACATCTTTCAACTGGTCTGGGGAGATTGACGGCCATTGTTGCACGGTGCAAAACGTTAATCTGCCTGTTTGTCGAGATCAACAAAAGGTGTTGTATATACCTATCTCACATGATGGTGTGCCTATGGTCTTCCTTGATGACACAATGTTCTGCTCACACTACCTGGTGATAAATCACTACCACTTGTAAACACCCTTAAGTCATCCAGGTTGTATCTGCAGGTTGGCAATGCGTCATTTGGGGAAGCCCATGACTCCCCAGAGACGAGGAACAAGTTCGAGCAAAACGACTGGCAGAAAACATCAAGTGTACACGATTACAAAGGTTTGCACCTTTGTAACTTTCTCGTTGGACATTTACGTCGTTTCAGACATTTTTTTTTTTTTTGTCTTTGAATCCCATTGTCCCCTTTCTTGTCGTTTTTACCAATTTATCACCTTCGTAATGGGACGAACCAAACATCACATTCCTATTTTTTTTTGTTTTTGTTTTTTAGGACCTCGTTACAACCGTCTGAGCTGCGACTATGTCCTTTAGGACCGAAGGACGAGGATGTCGTTTGCTTCCATTAGTTAGATGAGGATGACTTTGTCCTTTTGGTACGACTACCGATAGCTGCTTGCGGTAGGAGCCAAGTACAATTGAAGCTGCCGGAGGAGGTTGCGATCATTCTGAAAATGGGGAGGTGAGGTTAACAACGGAGGGTTCTGGTACTTGTCCATGATAAGCGGTTGACCTGACAAACTGTGGGCTGTACGTGACGTGACTTAATGTTGACATTTTCAACAGGTGGGAGTAAGTTTTGTGACGACGGAGAGTCCCATTTTGGGGGGAGGGTGAGATGAGTTAATTTCTTTCCAGCTGTAAGAGGATAAACAACAAGTGAGAGGCATATCCGGGGCTTTTTGTCTTCACTTGGCGGCACTCAACCGCAGGGTGTGACTGAGGAATCAAAGTTTGAGGATTGTCTCCATGTTAGTTACTGCTTGTGTGGCACGCAATTGCACTGTCGGAACGCATGCATGCCTGCCTGCCTGCCTTGGCCTGGTCAGGGCCGTGCTTTTTCTCTCGTTCGTACACCCACCCACCGGGCAATAAACAAATGTGTGCGTGTTTTTGGTAAATGCAAGTCATTTGAGGGATGCCACTAAAACCAACAGCATTTTCAAAAAGGGATGAAAGAAAGAATGGTTAAAAATGCGTCACAACGAGTCAAAAAACAAAAGGAAGAGTAAAACAAAAGGGACGTCCTGCTTTTGGACAGTTCAAAAAATTCCCCAAACAAAAGGGACGTCCTGGTATATAAATTATTTCATGAAATAAGATTTTATATCGATTTATCGATTTCGTATAGATATATTCGTGATCTCCAAACCACAAAGGATATTCGTGATATCCTTTCGGGGTGTGATAACTCTATGAAAGTAGAGTTATTTATGTCAATTTCATACCTAGGATTTGTTAAATTTGTAAAATATTGCGTTTATTTCATATTATTTCTTGTTATTTTATATTATTCTCGAGAATTGGGATACTGCCGAATTTTTGGTTTATTTCAGATAAAAATGGAAACAAGAAGATTTCGGCATATCTACAAAGATTCTAGACAAAGGGAAAGACTTGAAGGACACTTGGGAGGAGGACTAATTGAAGAGAAAAAAATATTTTATTCCAAATTTTCATAGATTCTCTAGGTTTTATTTTTAGGACAATAAAAGGGCTTTGTTCCTAAAGAATAGACATAGACTAAAAGAGCCGACGAAGAGAAGGATTCGACAAGAGGATTCGAGAGGGAGAAGAAGGGAGTTCGATTATTGTTTTAGGATGCTTTTCGTTTCTTTGAATTGTGTCTCGAAAACAATGCTCGGCTAAACTTTCTTTGCTAGGATTATGTTGAACCGAATTGCGTAGTTGAATTTCCTGAACTCGTTTTAGAACAAATTTGTGCTTTGGATGTTTATTTATTTCGTTTGATCTTAATGCGTGTAATTTGCCTGATCACCGAATTGTATTGATTTGTTATCCTAACTTAAACTCGGGAGAGGAATTTTAGGAGAGAACGGGAACGAAATAGCCTTGGTTAATATCGCGGGAGCGAATTGGCTAGTAAGTAGTATCGGGAGATATACTTCTAGGTAACCGATAAAGGATTGAATCTTAATGTGTTCTGGCCTTCGTAATTCACTATAGGGATATAGGTTTACGGTGGTTTAGAATAATCCTTTGTAAACTCGGGAGATGCACTTAGGGACATATGAATCCGGTTAGTAAACGGAATTAGTATAAATTTGGGATAAACGAGTGAAGGGGTTTAACGAAACAAGGAGGGGATACTTGATCCTAGGCTTTTCCGTTTATTGAATTCAGATTCCTTGCTTTGATATTTATTTCTTGCTAGTTTAATTTTCAGATTTAAAAAATTCAATTTGTCGTATTTGCTTGGCTACATAAAAATTGCAATTGTGTATGCTAAAGGATTTTAATTGATATCCTCGTGGGAACGATAACTCTACTCATATCTATATTACTTGTTGCGATCCGTATACTTGCGGTGTGCGAATTCTGCGATCAAGTTTTTGGCGCCGCTGCCGGGGATAGATTTTAGAATCTTTTACTTACAACGAAAGCAATTTGTGTTGACCATGTAGTTTAATTTTTCTTTCTTTCTTTCTTTCTTTCTTGTTCAGGTGTATGCGCCGCTCGCTTAGCGAAGATTTATTCGCGTTCGATCCTGAGATTGAGAGGACATTTCGAGCACTGAGAAGGAGTCAACGGAGCACGATGGCAGACATAAATCCGAACAATGGAAATAACAACCAGATTCAACAAGTTGATCCGCCAGCTCCGAGAAGGACGATGCGAGACTTCGCTCAACCTACTCCCCATGAGCCCACCAGATTTCTTCGTCCAGCAATTCAAGCTCAGAATTTTGAGATCAAGCCGTCCATACTCCACATGATTGAGAACTCTAGTTTTGGAGGCTTGACAAACGAAGACCCTCACTGGCACCTCACTCGCTTCGAGGATTTATGTGACACGTTTAGATGCAATGAAGTGTCAGCCGAGGCAGTCCGAATGAGATTGTTTCCGTTTTCTTTACGGGACAAGGCTCGATCATGGCTTTATTCATTGCCGGAAGACGCAGTCCGATCATGGGAGGATCTTTCGAAGCTATTCTTGGCCAAATACTTCCCACCGAGCCGAACCGTAAGGATCAGGAACGAGATCACAACCTTCCGTCAACATTCAACTGAATCGATGTATGAAGGTTGGGAGCGCTTCAAAGAACTATTACGTCTATGCCCACACCATGAGATCCCGAAGTGGATGCTCGTGCAAAGCTTCTACGATGGTTTGGCAGATCAGCTTCAATCCACAGTGGATTCTGCTGCAGGAGGAACTTTGATGAACAAAACACCTGAGGAATCTCTGGAGTTGTTCGAACAAATCGCCAACAACGGTCAGCGAAAAACATCAACAAGAGGAGTCGCCGAGCTGCATCAAATGGATACAGTGACATCTATAAACGCTCAGCTTGAGAAGCTCACCAGGGAAGTCGCTGCTCTCCGAACTCCAAAACCGATATCTAATAGCATGTATTATGATGTGCAGGCAGACGAGGACCAGGTAGAAGCGCCAGAAGTAAATTATGTAGGCTCCAATCCACGGAACAACCCGTTTTCCAACACGTACAATCCTGGATGGAGAAATCACCCAAACTTCTCATGGAGAAACAATGCAGGGCCACAAGAACCAAGTCAACCGAGGATGAATCAGCCTCCTGGTTTTATGACCACAAAACAGCCACCTGCAGGTGAGAATAAGCCTAATGTTGATGAATTACTAACCCGGTTGCTTGCTAGTCAGGAGGAAACCCGGAAACAACAAGAAGAAGTTCAAAAGCGTCAAGAGATGATCCTGAAGGACCATGCTACGTCCATTAAACAATTGGAAGTGCAAATGGGGCAAATTGCAAGTTCTATTACCAGCAGACCATATGGAACTTTACCAAGCAACACTGAGGTAAATCCCAAAAGAGAGCATTGCAACGCCGTCACCCTTCGCAGTGGTCGAGATTTCGAAGAAGCCTTCGAGAAGATGGAGGTGGAGAAGGAACAAGCTAGAGAGAAACGCCACAAACAGAAAACAAGCGAAGAAGGAGGCGAGACAAATGATAAGGGATCAAATGATGTCGCAACCACAAAGGTACACACCTCAAAACCACCATTTGTACCCAAAATTCCTTTTCCGCAAAGGCTTAAAAAATCTACTGACGAGCATCAATTCAGAAAGTTTCTAGATGTCTTTAAGCAATTGCAGATTAATATTCCATTTGCGGAAGCTTTGGAGCAAATGCCCAAATATGCAGTGTTGTCAAGGAAGAGAAGAATCGGTGAGCATGAGACAATTGCACTTACTGAAGAGTGCAGTGCCATTTTGAAAAAGAAGCTACCACCGAAATTAAAGGACCCAGGTAAGTTCACAATCCCCTGTAGCATTGGAACTCAATTTTCATGTTATGCCCTCTGTGATTTAGGTGCAAATCAATTTGATGCCATTTTCCATCTTTGAGAAGTTGAACATCGGGGAGGTAAAACCGACATCTTTAACTTTGCAATTAGCTGATCGGTCTTACACTTATCCAAAGGGTGTAATTGAAAACGTGCTGGTAAAGGTCGATAAATTTATTTTCCCAGCTGACTTTGTCATTTTAGATTATGAAGAAGATCGAGAAATTCCAATCATATTGGGAAGGCCTTTCTTAGCCACAGGACGAACTTTGATTGATGTACAAAAGGGCGAACTTACCATGCATGTCCATGATCAAGAGGTAACTTTTAACATATGTAATGCCATGAGTAATCCTAACGAGATTGATGAATGCAGCTTCATGGACGTGAACGATGAAATCTTGTATGGAGAATTGTTTGACAAATACGTGGTTGCACTAATCGAAGAATGGCCACAAAAGGATGAACCAGAAGATGTTGTAACGAAGAGTGAAGAAGCTGAGATAGAGCAGGCTGCATATATGCGT
Organism: Melastoma candidum; assembly: GCA_023653495.1. Classification (NCBI taxonomy): domain Eukaryota; kingdom Viridiplantae; phylum Streptophyta; class Magnoliopsida; order Myrtales; family Melastomataceae; genus Melastoma; species Melastoma candidum. The sequence continues at coordinate 3,706,318 of CM042891.1, read as the reverse complement.
CATGTGCCACGGGCTGAACCATTGGAACGCCCCATCTCTGCAGCAAAACCATCAATAGAAAAGCCACCGGAGTTAGAACTTAAACCGCTACCGGAGCACCTGAGGTATTCATTTTTAGGTTCAGCTAATACTCTTCCAGTTATTATTTCGGCTGCATTATCTAACAAACAGGAAGAGGAACTATTGCGAGTGCTTCGAGAACACAAAACAGCTCTTGGATGGAGCATTGCAGACATTAAGGGAATTAGTCCTACACTATGCATGCACAAGATCAGGCTTGAAGACAACAAGAAAGCTTCGATCGAGCAACAGAGGAGGCTCAACCCGAATATGAAAGAGGTGGTAAGAAAAGAAATAATAAAGTGGTTAGATGCAGGAATCATATACCCCATCACAGACAGTTCATGGGTGAGTCCAATTCAGTGCGTTCCGAAGAAAGGTGGCACGATCGTGGTGGAAAATGAAAAGAACGAGCTCATGCCAATGCGAACAGTCGCCGGTTGGAGAGTTTGCATGGATTATCGGAAACTAAATGCAGCCACCTGCAAAGATCATTTTCCTTTACCTTTTATTGATCAAATGCTTGATCGTTTGGCTGGAAAAAGCTTTTATTGTTTTCTTGATGGATATTCAGGTTACAATCAAATCGCAATCGCACCGGAAGACCAGGAAAAGACAACATTCACCTGCCCTTATGGAACGTTCGCCTTCCGCCGGATGCCTTTCGGATTGTGTAACACACCTGCCACTTTTCAAAGGTGCATGACTGCAATTTTTTCTGATATGATCGAACGAAGTATTGAGGTATTTATGGACGATTTCTCTGTTTTTGGATTATCTTTTGAGAATTGCCTTGATAATTTATCTGCGGTGCTTACTCGTTGCCAAGAAACTAATCTTGTTCTCAATTGGGAGAAATGTCACTTTATGGTTCGTGAAGGAATTGTTTTAGGCCACCGAATTTCAGAAAGCGGAATTGAAGTCGACAAAGCTAAGGTGGGAACAATTGAACGCTTACCACCACCTTCATCTGTGAAGGGAGTGCGTAGTTTTCTTGGCCATGCAGGTTTTTATAGAAGATTTATCAAGGATTTCTCCAAGATAACGAAACCACTTTGCAATCTGTTGGAGAAGGATACGGCTTTTGTAATTGATGGCAAATGCATGGAGGCATTCATCGAGCTTAAAAAGAGGTTAGTTTCTACACCAATTATTGTTGCACCGGATTGGTCAATGCCTTTTGAGCTAATGTGTGATGCAAGTGACTTTGCTGTGGGAGTTGTGCTTGGCCAGAAAAAAGATAAGGTATTCCATGCAATTTATTATTCTAGTAAAACCTTGGATAGTGCACAGGTAAATTACACAACCACGGAGAAAGAAATGTTAGCCATAGTTCATGCTTTTGATAAATTCAGATCTTATCTTATTGGATCGAAAGTTATTGTACACACTGACCATGCAGCAATAAGATATTTAATTTCAAAGGCTAATGCAAAACCGCGACTAATTCGATGGGTGTTATTGCTTCAAGAATTCGATCTTGAGATTGTGGACAGGAAAGGAGCGGACAATCAGGTGGCAGACCATTTATCAAGGCTAGAAAAAGACAACAGGATCTTAGATGGGACACTTATAAATGATGCGTTTCCTGACGAACAACTGTTTGGGGTTGATGTGGCTACACTATGGTATGCTGATTACGTGAACTACATTGTAGCTGATATTCTACCACCGGATCAGTCATACCAACAAAGGAAAAGGTTTTTACATGATGTTAGATATTACTTTTGGGATGAACCACTTTTATTCAAAAAGTGTGCAGATCAAATCCTTCGACGATGTGTACCGGAGGAGGAAATGCAGAAGATATTGGAACAGTGCCACGCGTCGCCTTATGGTGGGCACCACGGTGGCCACAAAACCGCGGCGAAGGTTCTTCAATCAGGTTTTTTCTGGCCTTCACTATTTAAGGATGCACACCAATTTGTTGCTCATTGTGATCGCTGTCAACGTGTTGGTAATATATCTCGCCGCGATGAAATGCCTTTGAAAAATATTTTAGAGGTTGAAATTTTTGATGTATGGGGGATTGATTTCATGGGACCATTCGTTGAATCATTTAGAAATCGATATATTCTTGTAGCTGTGGATTACGTGTCTAAATGGGTAGAAGCTATTGCTTTGCCTACTAACGATGCTAGTGGAGTTTTGAAGTTTCTAAAGCAGATATTCACACGATTCGGGATACCGCGTGCAATAATAAGTGACGGAGGTTCACACTTCTGCAATGCCAAATTCAATGCCCTCATGAAGAAATATGGCGTAAATCACAAGGTAGCATTGGCCTATCATACTCAGACGAGTGGCCAAGTTGAGGTATCCAACAGAGAAATCAAAAGAATCTTGGAAAAGACGGTTAGCCCAAATCGGAAGGATTGGTCGCGCAAATTGGATGATGCTTTATGGGCTTATAGGACAGCTTACAAGACACCAATTGGGACATCACCGTACAAATTGGTTTACGGGAAAGCTTGTCACTTACCCGTTGAGCTAGAGCACAAAGCATTTTGGGCAATCCAGAAGCTTAATCTTGATCTTGAAATTGCAGGTAAACAACGATTACTTCAACTCGATGAACTTGAAGAATTTCGGCTGGATGCATATGAGAATTCCAGGATCTATAAAGATAAAACGAAGAAATGGCATGACCAACGCATCAAAGATCGACAGTTCAAACCAGGCCAGCTCGTTTTACTTTTTAACTCACGTTTAAAATTGTTTCCTGGCAAATTGAAATCTCGTTGGTCTGGGCCGTTCAAGATTACTCAAGTGTTTCCGTATGGAGCTCTTGAATTGGAGAGGTTGAATGACCAAGGTAGGTTCAAAGTAAATGCAAGTAGAGTGAAACACTATTTGGGAGGAAGTGTCGATCAAGAACAATCAACATTGTTGATGAGCGAAGCATGATTACTTGGGAACGTCAAGCCGAGGACGTAAAATCAAGCGCTCCTTGGGAGGCAACCCAAGTTCTTTATTATTTTTTTCGTTTTCGTAGATCTAATTACTTTCATTTTGATTTCTATTTCAATTTAATGTCTTCTATTGTCATATTTAGTGGTAAAAAGCAGAAAAGTCGGCCAGCTGCAACGCAGACGGATTGGAAGCCACAGAAACTTTGTGCTGCTGCACGGAAATTTCGTGCAGCTGCACTGATGGGAGCACAGAACCACAGAAACTTCGTGCAGTGGCATCAAAATTTCGTGCAGCTGCACCGCTGAGACAACAGAACCACAGAAACTTCGTACCATGACGACCTCAAATCCACAGAAACTTCGTGCAGCTGCACCCGAAAAAAAAAAAATAAATAATAAAAAATAATCTCGGCCAATTATTCCTTCTTACCCTAATCCATTTATTTCTCTTTTCCAGGGAAGTGCTCAAGCACCGAAAATCACGAAGCAACCAACTCCACCCTCGATGTTGGATGAGGACGATGAGGATAGCGATTCGGATGCTATAGCGGAGTGAGTACACATACCCTCTATCTTTTTTGAGTATATCTCACTTATTCACTTTCGCACCGTGGACGTTGCTTTGTTTAGGCTTGGGGGTGTCGTGTGACATTGAGTGGTGTTAATTTTGGAAGTGATATTTACTAAGGAGTGAGTCATGTTAGGTACTCCTCAGCGTAGCCTTAGAACCTTGAACAGGGAATGTCTTTATTCAATGATGCGCTTAAGGTTTGCATTCGTAAGTGCGAAAAGATGAAATTCTTTGCTTAGTGTGCCAAATTTTTAGAACTTGAAAAAAAAAAGAGATCTCCCAGTAGGAAGCGTGCTTAGCAGGGGTAGGCTACATCTCCTTAGAATGTATGGTGACTAGTGACGAGTGGAGTAGCCTGAATTATCTCTTGAAACGACGTCTTTGGTCATTGTGTTAGAAAAAAAAAAGAGACAATAAGGTTGCCAAGGCTCTGAATACCAATGTTTAGGTAAAAATTGAAAAACAAAAGAAGAAAAAAATAGAGAAAAGATATTGCCTGAATATGTGCTTGTGGTGTGAGTCTTCCGTGCTGGCTTGAGTGATTGATCCGAGGGGTGCCTTATCACCTAATGCCTTGGTTCAACTGAACTGGGAGTCATTGATTGAGAACTCGCTACATGAGCTTTTGCCGGAATTAGATGATACATTTAGAGTCGTGCAACCGTAAAAAGAAAAAGAAAAAGAGTAATGATCGAAAAAAAAAACCTTTGATAAGTGGAGAGGGATGTTTGTGGTGATCTTTGCAAGTTCCTGGTTGACATGAGCTATTGGGAGTGTATGCTTATTAATATTGAGTGTGCAACCTGCTGGGATGAATATATTGTATTTTAAAGCTTTTAATTGAGCACCTAGGTACTGAATGGAATCGAGATGCATGAGAAAGATGCGACCATGTTTGAGAATGTTATAAGAGGTGTTTCTACGTTTGAGTGACTTGGGTTTGCTGAGGAGAGTCGTTTAGTTTTTACCTTTGCTCGGGACTAGCAAAATTTAGGTTTGGGGGTGTGATAACTCTATGAAAGTAGAGTTATTTATGTCAATTTCATACCTAGGATTTGTTAGATTTGTAAAATATTGCGTTTATTTCATATTATTTCTTGTTATTTTATATTATTCTCGAGAATTGGGATACTGCCGAATTTTTGGTTTATTTCAGATAAAAATGGAAACAAGAAGATTTCGGCATATCTACAAAGATTCTAGACAAAGGGAAAGACTTGAAGGACACGTGGGAGGAGGACTAATTGAAGAGAAAAAAATATTTTATTCCAGATTTTCAGAGATTCTCTAGGTTTTATTTTTAGGACAATAAAAGGACTTTGTTCCTAAAGAAGAGACATAGACTAAAAGAGCCGACGAAGAGAAGGATTCGACAAGAGGATTCGAGAGGGAGAAGAAGGGAGTTCGATTATTGTTTTAGGATGCTTTTCGTTTCTTTGAATTGTGTCTCGAAAACAATGCTCGGCTAAACTTTCTTTGCTAGGATTATGTTGAACCGAATTGCGTAGTTGAATTTCCTGAACTCGTTTTAGAACAAATTTGTGCTTTGAATGTTTATTTATTTCGTTTGATCTTAATGCGTGCAATTTGCCTGATCACCGAATTGTATTGATTTGTTATCCTAACTTAAACTCGGGAGAGGAATTTTAGGAGAGAACGGGAACGAAATAGCCTTGGTTAATATCGCGGGAGCGAATTGGCTAGTAAGTAGTATCGGGAGATATACTTCTAGGTAACCGATAAAGGATTGAATCTTAATGTGTTCTGGCCTTCGTAATTCACTATAGGGATATAGGTTTACGGTGGTTTAGAATAATCCTTTGTAAACTCGGGAGAGGCACTTAGGGACATATGAATCCTGTTAGTAAACGGAATTAGTATAAATTTGGGATAAACGAGTGAAGGGGTTTAACGAAACAAGGAGGGGATACTTGATCCTAGGCTTTTCCGTCTATTGAATTCAGATTCTTTGCTTTGATATTTATTTCTTGCTAGTTTAATTTTCAGATTTAAAAAATTCAATTTGTCGTATTTGCTTGGCTACATAAAAATTGCAATTGTGTATGTTAAAGGATTTTAATTGATATCCTCGTGGGAACGATAACTCTACTCATATCTATATTACTTGTTGCGATCCGTGTATTTGCGGTGTGCGAATTCTGCGATCACATGCTAATAAAGAAAACCTCACATTTTCAGAAGCGCTTGGTGGTGGTGGGTGTTGTAGTCACGTGTGGCAATGCAATTCCCAACTTGGATCAACTTTTTGCTAAGACTTCAAAATAGCGAACTGAAAAACCTAAAAGACGGACGCTGACACGGACAGGGACAGGCAAAAGGGTTAAGAGGGCGAGGCTGGTTTTTGTCTTGACATGCTTTTCTTTCTTTTTGTCTCCACACACCGTCAGACTGTTTCCTCCTCTTCTAATAAAACTCCTGGCCAGGGGCCACCTGTCATTCCCTAATCGATGTTCACACGACTCTCCTCCTCCTACCAAAACAAAAGGAAAATGTAAAACAAGAAGAACCAGCTCACCCCTTCTTGGTTTGGTCCCTCCTGCCATCCCCATCTCCTCTCGTTTAGGAATTGGCCGAAGGAGTGGGAGGTGAAACCCAAGCAAGCCCTTCTTCTTCTTTCTTCTTCCCCTCTGTAATAATAATTTCATTTTTTTATTTTTTTGAGCTTTTTTGTTGGGTTGTTAGGAGGGGAGTGCAAGAGAACAAAAGACGAGCAAAGGAGGAGGAAAGACAGAAGCGAGGAGACAAAAGAGGTGGGGGAAGGTGTTGGTCTTCTTGTCCTGACGCTGTGCCTTTGGATGTCCCTCCAATCGTCCAATATAAAAAGAGACACTCCCTACCACCCCACGTTCTCTCTCGCTTCAAACATATCCCCCAAACACTTCAAATTTGCCAGGGGCTCGGCCCTGCCCTGCCCCCAAAGTTTTGATCTTTCGTCCGAATCCTTTCTGGGTTCACCTCGGTGAGCTCAAAAAACCTGTCCTCATTGGTAGGCTTTCTCTTTATGATGATGTTCTTATTTCTGGTGTTCTTGTGTGGCTTTGTCCAGAAGCATGCAGATGGCCGCAGGTATGGTTCATGACGAGGGATGCTCCTTCGTTGGTACGTCCCCGCTCCAGGCCTTCACCCAGATGTCGCTCTCTTCTGGGATCGGATCGTCCTATCCCTCGTCTAGAGAGCTTAAATCCGAGGAGAGGGGTTTGTCGCTGATCCAGCTTCTCGTCAACTGCGCCAACCATGTCGCCTGCGGCGACGTCAATGCCTCTAATATGTACCTCGACCGCATCTCTCATCTGGCCTCTCCCGATGGCGACTCGATGCAAAGGATCGCCGCGTACTTTTCGCACGCGCTGGCCCTCAGGATCCTCAAGCCATGGACGGGTGTCGACAAGGCCCTCAACTCCACGAGAATTAACTCGGTGTTGGAAGGGATTCTGGTCGGACGGCTGTTCTTCGACCTCTGCCCCTTCTTGAAGCTTTTGTATCTGGTCATGAACCAGGCGATCATTGAGGCTCTTGAAAGGGAGATGGTGGTCCACATAATCGATCTCAACTCTTCTGACCCTGCCCAATGGATCAATCTCCTTCAGCTGCTGAGGGATCGGCCTGAGGGCCCCCCGCTACTGAAGATCACTGGAATTCATGAACAGAAGGAGGTCCTGGACCTGATGGCTCACAGCTTGAAAGAAGAAGCAGAGAAATTGGACTTCCCCTTTCAGTTCGTCCCTATTAACTCCAGCCTGGAGAACCTGGATATCGCAAGTCTGAACGTTAATAGTGGGGTGGCCCTTGTTATAAACTCTGTGCTTCAGTTGCACACTGTCCTGGCGGCAGATGACGATATGTACAGGCGTACTTCCCCTTGTGAACCTAATGGTTCGGGTTCTGCCAACTTGCAAAGAGTGCTGCACATGAAGCAACGCACTCTTGGAGAGTGGCTTGAGAAAGATTTGCCCCCATACTATCCTTATTCTGGTTCTGGTTCCGCGTCTTCTCCCTTATATTTTAACCCTGCTCTGAAGATGACGAGCTTCCTGAACAGCTTGTGGGGACTATCCCCAAAGCTGATGGTGATTGCGGAGCAGGAATCCAACCACAATGCATCCAATCTGGTGGATAGGCTATTGGAAGCTTTGAAGTACTATGCCAACGTATTCGACTGCTTGGATGTAACGGTGCAGAGGGCATACACGGAACGCCAGAAGCTCGAAAAAAATATGTTCGGTGAGGAGATAAGGAACATCATCGCATCGGACGGACTTGAGAGGAGGGAGAGGCACGAGAAGCTCGAGAAGTGGGCGGTGAGGATGGAGATGTCAGGTTTCGGGAAGGTTTCATTGAGCTACAATGGGTTGCTGAATGCCGGTACGTTCCTGAGGAGCCAAGGCTACGAAGGATATAACCTGACAGAGGAAGAGGGATGCGTCCTTGTTCGCTGGAAAAATACTCCTCTCTATTCGGTTTCTGCCTGGAGGGGGTAGGAAATGGCAGAACTTCTTATTGAACGAAGAACATGGCCGAACTTTCTTTGTTTCCTTTCTTGTTTTTTCTTTTCATTTGTTTTTCTCTGCTTTGTACAAAGGATTTGGATATCTGGGTTGAACATTAGAATGTATAATTTAAACTGAAAGAGTACATTGACATTGAGAAGTTGATGAAGATAGAACATCTTACGGGAAGTGCACCATCGGTGGACATTCCCCGAAGAAAACACACTCTCAGACAACTCTCACGGACAAGTAACCAGAAGAGAAGGCAACCTGATCCAAAGGACACTTGTCCCGCAAGTAATACTGAGCAGAAGGACTGTACATGCTTTCGCTGGAAGGTTTTTCAGCTGCCGGCTATGGATTGCCCATGAGTGATTCCTGCGGAAGAACTCTTGATTTGGGTTTTAACCGTGAAACTGGCCTGGCATGACCCTCTGAAAGGCCTCGACGAGACTTTCAAGACAGTCTCCAGACTCCAGAGCACATACATGATTATCCATTCCTCTGATTTTCTCCTGTCGTCTATCATCTGATGTTGCAGCTGGAATTTTTCAGCTTCAGGATCAGGTATAACCGGCAGATTATTAGAGTATTTTGGATTTAATCCTGGAAGCTCCCCCAGGCACTTAAAATTTCTCGCATCTTTCAATCCTCCGTGCTTCGCAAGAGTTGTTTTATTTTGGAGGCTTGTACAAGCTCTTCTTGGTGGTTGCGTACTGGGACAGAGGCTGGTTCTACTAGGCTACACAGATTCCATTTTCCGTCGAGTTGGTAGGTCCTATATGGGCATCTCCTGAGTCATCAGCCAAGATGTTGAAGCTTGCGCTGTGGATCTCCTCCTCTCTTCAATTTCTGAAGTCCAACTTCCTGGAAAGCCAACCTGAAGGATGAAAAAAGAAATAAGCAGGTTCACTTCATATTCGCTGCAGAAGTTTTTCCTGAACCAATACAACAACTATTGCAGTCAGTATTTATCCGAAAGTGGGACTGAGAGAGATTTTTCTTTCCAAAACCCGAGTGTTACTTCATCTTCGCCAGGATCATCATCACAACGATGATTAGGTATGTTGTTTCCACGGTTCCTTGCATTCGCAGCTGTTGGCTTGTGGGGAAGGATCCTTGTCACAGGCCACATCCAAATGCCAATGTACGAGTACCTCTATGACCAGGTGACTGCCACAGCTTTGGGAAACCCACCTGAGTGGGAGAGAGAATTGGTTAGGATCCTTTGACACGGCCTAGGCAACCGCCAGGGCCTGCGGTAATGTGGGGCCGCACTTAACTTTTAGATGTAGAAAAGCAGTCTGATGCTGCTGCCCGTCAGGAACCAGCTTACAGGTTCACAAGATCTCGAAGGCATGGACATGTCGTTGCAGTTTGTCTGTCACCTCCAAGCAGGAGAATCTCGCTATCACAAGTCTGAACCTCGAGCTGGGAGACCCTTGTCGTAACCCCATGCTTCAGTTGCACAGTATCTGGAAGGAGATGATGAGATGTACCATCAAAGTTCACCTTGTGCAATAAAGCAAGTTCTGCCAAATTGCAGTGTCGCAATGGAATCCAATGGCGTTTGTTTCTTATCTTTCTCAAATTTTACTTGGCAAAAAGAATTTGATATCTGGTTTTGCTTGTCCATCGTGAACATTGGAATGTATGAATTTTAACCTGAAAGAGTACATTTATACGAGGGCTATATGGAGGAAAACATCTTCCAATGCAACAATGCAGGACAATTGGCAAAGAAAAAAACTCTGACAGAACACACACATGCGACGACCCTCAGAGAGAAAGTATTGGAGTTTTGAGTCATTTTGTCGACATGAACTGAAGTGACCTTAACAGAAAGGAAGCTTGTTCCAAAAAATCAGCCATGGGTGATGGATGGGGGCTTCCAGGTTGTTTGTACTCTGGAAGTCAGATTCAGTCCGCAAGCAAGACTAAATGAGAACAGAGCAGGAGGATTATGAAGGGCTAGACATACCTCTCGTTGAAGGACTTTCAGCTGCAGGCTTGAATGGATAGTCCTTGAGTAACTCCTGTGGTTGTACTCTTTGTGAGTTATAAACCGTGAAACTGGCATGACCCTTTTGAAGGCCTCAACTAGGAGTTCTGCTTTTTTCCTCGTGTCAGGAGCAAGCTTCGAAACGATTCGTCGGAGCACATAGTCAATAATCCATTCCTCTGAACTTCTCCTGTCTTGTATCATTTGATGTCTGAGATTGACCTTTTCCGCTTCCAGATCAGGTGCTGCCGGCAGATAATTCGGATCTCCTGGACTGAATCACGGGGACTCCACCGCTGGCATGTCTAATTTCTCAAGTCTGTCAATCCTTGAAATCATGAAAAAATTGGTTAGATCATCATGAGCTTTGTTCTGCCAGTATAGAGTACATGACTTCTGGCATGGTGCCCATCGAGGTGGTTGCATACTGGACAGCGGCTGATTCCAAGAGGCTTCTGCGGCTTTGTTAATCTCCATCGCTCTTGATGTAAGGTCTTCATTTAAGCCAAGCTCATCAGTCCTGTAACCTTCACCGTCATCAACATATCCCCAGTCATCAGCTGAGATCTTCATAATTCTGATTGATTCCTCGCCATTCACTCCGCAGGAGTCTTTACATGAAATGCCTGCAACCTGTGGCTATGAACAATCTCGGAAGTAGAAGCTTGTTCCTTGGATCTGGATGTCTCTGAGTACGACTTTCTTCTTGACCATGGATTTGGTGTAAACTAGCAGCCCGCCTGTCAGGGAAGCATCAATTCGTGAGTCAAATCCTGGAGAACCGATGTCGTCTGTTCGTCAGCTTCAGCATAAAGAAGTGGATCGTCACCTATAATATGGGGCACAGTAACGCGGCTTCTCCCATCTTCGGATATGTTGTCTGCAATGCTGATAATTTCCGTCTTCGCTGCTGGACAAATTTCCACCTTTTCATCAGTATCAATATCTCCCTCCTATCCATCATCATTGGACTCAATGCAAGCGCTACTCCCAGTCATTTCATCCCTGCAGATGCAGTATCCGCAACAATCACCCTCACTCTCTTCACAAAATTTGAAGGCCTCGTCCTCAATATCTTAGTCAACTCTCCCAGAATATGACCATCTATTTTTGCCATTTTTATAGGTTTCGGCAAAGAATCACCAAGACCTCCACAAAAGAAGCTGGCGGGGCTCACTGGCACAACTTTTGCACTTTTCAAAAATAGTCTCCCGGTTGCCACATCGTTCAAAGAGTATTTGGAAAAATGTGTTTTTGTGTATATTACAAAATATTCATAATTATAAAAATATATATAGAGTAGAGGTAAATATCTAACTTATGAACCTAATTCCTTTTATATCTTGATACATAGTAATTAATTATGTCTAGATACATTTTATTCTAACACTTCCCTCAAGCTGGAACATATGCATACCCAAGCTTGTTACATAACTCGGTGAATACCCTTGACGTCTACTCCTTAGTGAAAATGTCCGCTAACTGTTGTCCTGATCCAACAAAATGAGTCTTAATAGTTCAATTCATCATCATATCCCGAACAAAGTGACAATCCACCTCTACGTGTTTCGTCCTCTCATGAAATAATAGATTTTTGGTAATATAAATAGCTGACTGATTATCACATCACATTTGCATGGGAGTAGGCACAGAACAATCAAGTTCACTCAGAAGATTCTTAACCCATAACAACTCACACGCAGTGTGAGCCATTGCACGATACACTGCTTCCACACTTGGACACCACATTTTACTTTTTACTTCTCCAAGTTACCAAATTACCACCAATGAATGTGCAATATCCAGTCATTGAACGATGATCCGTTTTATCTCCTGCCTATCCTGAATATGAATATCCTTCCACTTTCAAATGCCTATGGTTCTTGTAAAGCAAACCTTTCCCTGAAGAGCTCTTGAGGTAAGTTAGAACACACATAGTAGCCTTCCAGTGGATCTTCCTAGGCTTTTGCATAAATTAACTGACAACACTTATAGCAAAGGTGATTTCTGAACGTGTGACTGTCAAGTATATGAGTTTGCCAACTAACCTTCGATAACAAGTAATTCTGAAGAATCATCCGAAAGCTTCAGACTGGGTTCAATTGGGGTGAGCTCTAGTTTGCAATCAATGAGACCTGTCTCCATTAGCAAATCAAGTGCATATTTTCGCTGCGACAATATAACACTATTCTTGTTGTGCAATAAGTCCACGCCAAGAAAATATTTTGGTTTCCCCAAATCTTTAGTTACAAATTGGGTTTGAAGAAAGTCTCTGTTTGAAGAATCCAAGTATTGTCACTTTCTGTTTGAAGAATATCATCTACATAAACCACCAAAACGACTAAGCCATTAGTACCACACTTCACGAACACATAATGATAAGAGGAACAGGGCTTAAAGCCAATCGATTCCACAGCTTTGCTAAACTTCTGAAACCAGGCTCGAGGACTTTATTTCAATCCATATATAACCTTACGAAGTTTACATACCATCTCCCCATGAGCAACATTCCCAGGAGGTTGCTTCATATACACATCCTCTAAACGATCTCCATAAAGCAAATCATTCTTAACATTCAATTGCAGCATATAACATTGTAAGTTGATAGTAATAGAGAACAAAATGCGAATGAAATCAAGACGAGTAGTTGGAGAGAATGTCTCCATATATAATCAATGCCATAAGTTTTAGAATATCCTTTGTGACGATCAACAATACCCATCAGGCTTATTTTTCATAGTAAATACCCATCGACATCCAACAATGTCAACTCTTGAAGGGGGATGTACCAACTGTCATGTTCCCCGCGAAACCAGAGCACTCACTCCTTCATCCATGACAGCTTTCCATGCAGGAGATTGAACAGCTTCCTCATAGTTCCTTGGAATAGAGGTAGAAGACAAGGACAAGGTAAACAATTTTGAGGAGGTAGAGAGACGGTCATAAGAGATGTAGTTAGAAATGGGATGTCGGGTGGAACGTTTACCTTTACGTAAAGTAATAGGAAGATCAAGGTCAGAAAGTAGGGCTGGCGCTGATGTGTTTGACGGATCAGCCAAAGCAGAAGGATATGTTTGGGTAACTGAACACGGCTGAGTTTGTGAACGACTGGTATAAACTCGTAATGGTGGAGACATTGGCACCGAAGGAGTAGAAGAGTCATGCATTGGAGGAACTAGTTGAGGAGTACATGGTACCCGATGAGCCAATTTTTCTGTTCCTGGGCGACAATCATGAACAAAGCAGACATAGCAAAAAACATGAGGTAAAATTGAAAACAAAGGTTTTGAAGGAAAAAGATATTGAAGAGGAATACGACCACGTAACACAAAAGAAGGCATGCAATTAATAAGATGACAAGCAGTGAGAATTGCATTGGCCCAAAAGTGACGTGGAACATGCATTTGAACCAAGATAGTGTGTGCGACATCTAACAAGTGATGATGTTTGCGTTCGGCAACTCCATTTTGCCGAGAAGTATATGGACAAGTACTTTGATGAAGAATACCATGTACGGAACAAAATGAAGAAATATCATTCTGCACATATTCAAGTGCATTGTCGGTACATACACTTTAATAAAAACATCAAATTGATTTTCTTATTTCATTATAAAATTGACGTAGTACATCGAGCACTTAACTCCTATCACACAGAAGATTAACCCAGGTGACACGAGTAAAATCATCAATAAAATTAATGAAGTTACAGTATCCCTGGATAAATTTATATCTATAAGGACCCCAAATGTCTGAATATACTAACTCAAAAGGAGCAGTGCTATTGGACATAAAACGAAATTGAAAAGAAGATTAATGATGCTTCCTAATTGACAAGACTCATAAGAAAACTTAGAAAGTGGAACGGAATCCCCTAAAACACGAGAAAGGTTATGAAACGAAGCATGACCCAAACATTGATGCCATAAAATCGAAGACGACATATGAGTAGTAGTCAAAGCTGATGTAGAGGAAACACCAAAATAGTATAGACCATCGTGTTCAGTACCCGAACCAATCGTCTTCCCACTCTAGAGATCTTGCAACACATAGTGAGATGTATAAAATGTAAGGGAACAATTGACACTTTTGGTGAGTTGACTCACAGAAATCAAATTCACATGGAAATTGGGTATAAGGAGAATATCAAAGAGTGATATAAAAGAGGTGAGGGAAGTAATGCCAGAATCTTTAATGGGACAAGATTGTCCATTAGCAACAATAACATTAGACTGAAAAGAAGGGCCTATATGAGATAAGAAACGTCAAGAACCAGTCATATGAAAGGACTAGGAGGAGGCAATATGTCTTTTCTTGCATGGAGAGCTATAAGGATAGACAAGTCAATAGTCTTACCCTGGTTACCGGTGCCTGACACAACAGTTAATGAAGCAGTTTGCAGCGTGTTGGTGACAGAGGTAGAAGCTAGAGTTTCGAGCGCCAATGCCCAATTAGGTTTCCCAAACTTCCGCCATCAATTTTCAAAAAGGTGCCCTGTTTGCCACAATGTACACAAGGTTAACCAGAAGAGGTAGGTTGAGACCTTCCACGATCGTGTCCCCGACCACGAACACAGCCTCGTCCGACAACTGATGATGCAGATGCTGAGTCGAGAGGATTAGACTGGTGGAGATGCACAACGCTCGGGAATATGTTGTAGCCAAGGTTGGAATTGAGTCGCCTCCTAGCACTGAACCACGAATTTGTGCAACTATTTCAGGATGTACATCCGAAAAAAACTTAGATACAACCAGTCCTTCATGATACTCGTGCAAATTTTGGGGATTGAGAACAATTGGCTGGTGAAGATCAAGCTCATCAAGTATCTCACGAAGGGCAACATAAAACTCCGTGAGAGATTGATCTCTCTAGCGAAGAGCAAACGACTGCTCATACAACTCATACGCTCGAGAAATATTCTTCTCATGGCCATACATCTCCTTCAGTGACTCCCATATCTGCTTGGCGGATGTCAACAATACTATGCTTGGAGATATAGTCTCATCCATACCGTTGAGCATCAACGTCATGACACAAGAATCTGCAACAATCCAATCTTCATATGACTTATCATCGATTATCGGTGGTTCATCTGTGATATGTCGCAGTTTCCTCTAGGCAGTGAGAAAAAGACGTAATGATTGAGGATACACCAAATAATTTCTACCATCTAACTTGATGGTGGTAGTGTTGAAATTTTGCATCATTAAATCCAAAGATTTTACATTATTCATTCCTAACCGATCACAGATTTCTGGACAGCAAAAGAGACAGCAACAGGAAAGGTATAAGGGTAATGTCGACGACAGGCACATGAGCAACATCGACGGCATGAACAGGGGCAGCGTCGATGACAATAACAGCAGCAGGGGGCAATGATAGGAGTAGAAGGGGCAGGGGGTAACAACAGGATTTCTAAAGAACCAAAACCCTATGCTCTGATATCATGTTCAAGAGTATTTAGAAAAATGTGTTTTTGTGTATATTGCAAAATATTTAGATTTACAAAATATATGTAGGGTAGAGGTAAATGCCTAACCTATAAACCTAACTCCCTTTATGTCTAGATACATAGTAAATAATTATGTCTAGATATATTTTATTCTAACACATAATAGTGTTGTATGGGTGACAAGTGGGAACGACGATGACCGTGGCAGGAGCAATACGTGGACGAGCAAACCTTAAATACAATCATTCCCTTAAGCTTAGTGTCGCCAGGATTTTACCATAACGCATGCTGGAAAGTTAGGTCCTTTAGGGTTGACGAGCATGCTTCTTTCCGAATACTGGCATCGGAGAATACAACTCCCCTGGTGTGTTTCTTGGCTGTGGTCAATCTCTCAAGCTTAAAACTAGGTGCCTTGGTAAGAGTCCTGACCAGTTTTAAACAGGATGACTTTTTCAAAGTTGCAGCAGCGGATGGCAGCGATAATTTACTTCTTCGTCTTCTGCCTACTGATTCTGCCATCCTGATGCGGAGAAATGGCCTGCTTGGTGCCTTGTGCAAACTTCACTGTTTTGACATGATCAGCTCAATCGCCAAGCCTTCCCATTCCCATGCCTTTCACCCACTATACCATGACCAGATGTAATCCTGTCGCCTTCTGTTATGGACTTGGAAGGAAGCTGAAGGAAGAAAATCAGTTGAAGAACACAAGAAGATTGGAAGAAGGAAGCTTCATAGCATCGTAGTGTATAGTTACAATAGTTAGTTACAAAAACTAGCTATATAAGTGTAGTGTAGTTAAAGAGGAGAGTTTGTTGGAGTTCCATTACATCTTCTTCTTCCTTCCTCTGTACATTCTTCGGCTTGTGTTCTTCAAGCAGTTGATTGTTGAATGAATAAGAGCTTCGATTGTGAATCTTGATCGATCAATCATACCCTTGTTCTTGTGCTTCTCCGATTTGATCAATCTCAGAAGTGCATTTCACCTTTCCTTCAATATTCAGAATCACAACCCAAGAATGAAACGTGGTTGTCTCCATGTTTTCATTGGAAAAAGATGATCCAAACGGGGAAAACAAGAAACAAAAGGAATGCAACCCAAAAGAAGAGGAGAAAAGGGGGCTCTTGAAAACAGACGCTCTCCTTTTCTTCCTTTATGTTTCTTCTATCCATGCATTAAAACGTAAGGAGTAGATGGGAGGATGGCGAACTCATTCCTCCTTTTTTCTTCGAGAAAGAAAAGAAAAAGGAGGGCGAGCGTCCTCGAGCCAATCTTGTTAACCTTGATTTTGATGATGAGCTTGAGAAGCTATGTTATAAAATCATAGCATTGTGTTACTGTAACACTTCGCTTGTCTTTGATGAGAGCTTGAGAAATGTGATGCTGCTTTACATTAATGTGTCGCTGTAATACTACGTCTGTCCTTTTGTAAACATGGAAATAATTAATTTTCCAGAATAGTTCGAATTGTCCAGATTAATCAAATGTTTAATCATTATCTGGATGTTCTAAATATTCTAATTTAATTTAGAATATATTCTACCATAATTATTGTTATAAAGCCTCTAATTATGGATGTTAATCAAAATTGTTTTGATTAATTTCATTCATAAGAGGAAAGCTTATCTTTAGTTATGAGCATGAGCCATCTGTTGCTGAGTCACAACTAACATGAGCAGTATGTTGCTGCTTTATAGTAAGTTGTCGCTGTTACGTTACGCTTACAGAATGAAAATACGGAAATAAATATTTCCTATTTACATTATACTTTGATTTATCTCGGATTATTTATTTGATTGTCTAAATACGTTGAATATGATTTAAAAATCTCAAATAATACAATTAGGCAACTCAATATTATGAGATCAACTTTCCAAGTTTAATTTTGGAAACAATATCTCATTCTGATTCTTTACAGCAGTGTTACGCTGCAAATAGCTAAAAGGTTAAATCAGATAATTTTATTTATTATTTGATTTTAATAACCTATCAGATAAGGTTATCGTTATGTTGATTGATTTATAAAATATAAAAACAAATCATCTTATTCGGATGAGATAGAGAAGTTACTGTTGTGAACTTACCTTCTCTGGTTCAGCGACCGTTGAGCAGACCGTTGCTCAGAATCTATTCGCAATTTTGAAAACAGATCATGAAGATTGTCCCAATGCATCTGGACATTCTCCACGTCATTTTCCTCGTTAAAATCAGATTTGGTTCTCAGACAAGATTGCCTTTATGCGTCTGTGTGGTCTGAGTGGTTGTCCAAAGCCTGAGGGATCTGAGTGAAGCTTTGAGGATCGACGGAGAATGGAAGGTGGTAAGTGATCGCCTGGTTCTTATCTCTTACAATCTGCGTGTGAGAGTGTTAATGGCTGAGTGCGATCTTGATCGTCGTGAGAAGATGCGTGTCCTCCATGCGTTCAACGAGCGGCTGGCGAATCGTCTGAGGAAAGCTAACTGAATACCTATGTTGAATTCAATAACCAGTTGCTGACCCATCGGTAAGAAGTCGTTCTTGTTGTGTCTTTTTGCAGGGAAGTCTCGAACCGACGAAGTTTGAGCAGTGAAACACGCACTTGCGGGTGCGCGCCAGAAGTCTCGTGCCTGCAAGATAGAGCAGGAGTTGGGAACGCCGGTGTGGAAAGAGGTCCTCCCGAGCACAGGGGTGCTGTGCAGAAGCCTCGACCTCTTTTTATAGAGGGACAATAGAGCAAGTTACGTGGAAACCGCCGGACCTGAAAATTCCACCCAAGGCTCTAGGTGTGCAGTGCAGTGAGTCACGGCTGTGGTAACTGTGCACGTTCGAACTGCGTATAGGACGGATACCGCGATTTCGCTTTGTGAGAAGTCAGGTTCTGCTGTGTGAGGAACCAATCCCTGTTTCATTTTCTTTTCTGATCTAAGTTATCATCTTTATGGTTGTCCCTTGAGTACTTACAGGCTCATCTTGAGAAGAGACAAAAACTGTGTGGAAATCCTTTGCTGAGCTATTAAGTGCTGAAGCATTTCTCTGCTGTGAATCAGAAATGAACTACTCTCAGAGAAGTCGTTCTTCACTGTAAGGAATTATTTGTGAGGATTTATTCTTTAACACAACGTTGTCTTTGTGTCTTGATAGACATGGTTACGCCTAAGCGACAACGTGCTGTGTGGAAATCCTTTAAGTAATCAACTGCTGAGTGTGAACAACATTCTGCTGAAAACGAGAAGACATCCACTGTGTGAGGAGCTGATCGTTGCCCGGAGTGATATCCTTTTTTAAAGGATTTTAAATCTCACTTGTTGAGATTTCGAATGCCTAGTGCAAGGGCTTTTTGCACCCATTATATTATATAGTGGAATCACCTCGTGGTGGAAAGTGAACGTAGGTCAATTAAGACCGAACTACTATAAACTAATGTGTCCCTTACGATCGCGCAGACACTCTTACGAAAACCTATTCGATCAAATCGTAACGATTGCAGCGAAACAGATCTCATAATCTAAGAAACGCTCTGCTGTAAAACAGTACGCTTCTACTTACACTGAGAAATGACGAAAAAGTGATAAACACTGAGTGTACATAAAAGATCCAACAAATCTACTTGGATTGTTTTTATCTAATTTGTGTATTACCAAACCTCGTCTCATACATGGCCTCTCTTCACAATCTTGTTGTGTATATTTTCTTTTCAACAACAAAGTGAAGGTTTTAACTTTTTCAATCCGAGTCCGTGAAGAATGCACGGGCCTCTTGCATGTACTGCCTTCTGTACTCGTCGATTCTGAAGATCCTCTCAAGTATAAGGGATGCCTTTTGGCTGGCCTCTGTAGTACCGAATTCTGCGACCTTAATGATTGCTGGGATGGCCGACATTTTTGCCAGGTAGTGGCATCCGTTCTCCCAGAATTCTTCCTGCACGAGTGTTGCCAGCGCTTCCGTGACAGCTTCATGTGATTCTGTCTCTTCTCTCTCTAAGATGTCGATCAGAGGGGCCACAGCGCCCGCTTTGACTAAACAGAATGTGTCCTTATCTGTGCACCGCCTTTCGTGGACTTCACAAGACGTGACTGCAGGAGGCGGGACACAGAACCACCTTGATTTTCTGGATTTTTCAAGGGATACTCTGTTCTGTGACAACTGAGACAGTGAGATCGCGGCACTACGACTTGCAAGCGGCATTCCTGAGGATAGCAATTTCACCAGCTGAGGAACGACGCCATTTTCTACTGCATAAAGCTGGAGTTTCTTGTCAGAGGGATTTGTGAATCGGATTAGGACACGTGCAGTGCCCTCTGCGAATGCGCCATCTCCACAATCGGCGGAAATTGCGGTTTCCAAAGCAGAAGCCAGTTCTGACAACAAGGTAGGAAGAAGGTTTGCCTTCCTCATTATCTCAGTCACTTTCTTATCGGTCAGAGGAAGGTTGCCAAGTATGCCAACTGCAGCGGCCCTCTCGCTCTCATTCGTGGAGTATGAAATGATGTCAAGAAGATTAACCAGATGATGCTCTCCAAAACTCTCTCCCAATTCATTTCCCGAGTCTTTGGATAGGCTGTGCAGCAGCTTCAATGCGCTAATCCTGATCTTGGAGTTGTTTTCTGCGATAAATGGCAGAATCAGATGGGTTGCGCCATTTTCTTTCATTTTCCTCCTAACTTTGGATGCGCCGGGATGAGTCGAAATGCTGTTGAGGGCCTGTAACAGGTGGTTCTGAATCCTAGGGCTGGACTGATTCAGCAGAGAGAGCATGTGCTGAGCAACTCGTGGGTTGACAAGGGCAGATTCACATTCTGCGATCCTTGCCAGGATCGCTGATACCGGCTCTCGAAGAGTCATAAGAACAGATGTAACAGAGAACAGTAGCTGAAGCAAATATCCGACAATCCCGGTGTTGACAAGCCGAGGGACATTCTCCGTCAGGCTCATCAGCTTCTGTAGGGCGCTCAAAGAGCATATCTTAGCCTCTAGCTTGCCTGCACTCAGCATACTCACAAGGGGATCAACTGCTCCGTGTTCTCCAAGAGCAGATTTATGCTGATCTGTTAGTTCCATCCTACAGACTGCAGAGGCCATAAGGATCTTACTCATTTCCGAACCTGAGTGAAGTCGAGGACAACAAAATGAGCGGCAAAGATCGGTTTAATTTGCAGGAAGAACTGGAAACGATGCTTTCTATGCCCTAACCTTCTTTCAGATATTGCACAAGTGGCTTGAAATATCCGGCTTCAGCCATGTGAAGTGCATTTTGTGTATTACTCGAAAGAGCATTCAGCAACTTTGTTGCATTGCTTGCGGCAACAGAGTCTTCTCCGTGAAGAATGGCCACCAGTGTCACGATACACCCTTGAATCTTTTGCAGACGTCGCCTGGCTGCTGGAAGGTTCGATAGACTAAGAAGTATGCCAACGGCTTCCCTGCTCTCTTCGACATCCTCGGATAGAGATCCCACTATAGCAGACAATGAAGCGGCTTCTGCCAGTTTGTCCTGACAGAATAAAAGGAAATGCTTTCTAAGTACCCATGCAGGAAAAATCGTAGTTTCTGAGATAGCCCAGCTCGACGAGTACCTACCTTGATTACGGCATTTTCATCTGACGAGAGGGCTCTAAGGATGCGAAGCATGGTCAGCCGGTTGTTCCCCTTAACAGAACTCAGCCTGTTGCACAGAACAGAGATTATTCCTTGGTTCTCAATCCACTCACGACTTGCATGGCCACGACGAATCAAGTCCCACAGCACCAGCAATGAATGCCGCAGCTCCTCCTCATCCCCGCGCTTCAGTCGCAAGGTGACATCATCTACGTCGAGGACGACTATCTCTTCCTTGATGATTCCTCGCTCCTCCACCGTCTCCTCCGTCTCAGACTTGCTGTGATATCCCGAATCGCTGCTGGTACTCGTCCTCAGGCTCGTGACCTGGCTAGTCCCAAAGCTGGTAGTCATCAACTCTCTGTATAAATCCCCGATTCTACGTTTGGCTTCGGTTGGAAAGCCAACTCCTGCAAACACAACCAGTCCTAACGATCTCCCGAGATCACGTGTCAAATCCTCAATCTTCCTTGCCAAACACCCTGAATCGGCCTGTTTGATCAAATTTCCAGCTCGCGAGAACTCCTTAACTAGAGACTCGATAGCTTTCTTAACAGAATTTTCGTCGTTACCCTCGCTCAGCGCGGGTAACTCATCGACAACCGTCCCAAACTTCTCCAGGAGAAATGTGAATTTGGACAGGGCCCCTCCCTTGGAGACGCAATCTCTAGCCGATGATATTACGCCATGGATCGATGCACGTAGCTCCGATACAACGACAGGCAAGCTCTTGTCATCCATAAGTTATGCCATGTAACACCAAAGAGTCACCGATACGAAGGAGGAGGATTACAATCTAGTGAAGAGTGGAAGTCGCAGGAATCGACAACGAATAAGAAGAAACACGAGGAAAGGAAAGGGGGAAACTGCAGATATATAACAAGTCTTTCTTGACGAGGTCGTTCGAAAGCGTGAAGAATGGGGGGAAGAAGAAATGCAAGAGAGTAACAGAGGAGACCGACCAGACAGACAAACAGACTTGGCCTTTCATCCTAATAAGAAATCTCTCCCCTTCCCCCGTTCATACTCTCCCGACAGGCCCACAAACTGTGACGAGGGGAATAAGATAGGATAGCAGCCAAGACGAGAGACGGTGTCAATGTTGCGATGGCCTTTTCTACTCTCCCCGCCCCACTCCCCTCCAATCCTCACCGTCCGGCTTCAGCACAGCATCACCCGACAGTCAAAGTCCGAAACCGACGGAAAGAAAGCAAGATTTGAGCATTTTCGTGTAACTCTCTCTCCCCCCAACAAAGTCTGCCTGACAGGGACAAACAGATATGGACAGATATTTTAGCAAGTCAATTCAAGGATGATTTTAACTACTTGCAGGAAGGAAAGCCGCCGTGCCAACAGGGTTGACGATTCCGAATACTGCTTTGTACAACATACTTGTATTAAATGAACGTTGTCAGTAGGCTTAGGGAGTCATCGATGCATGCCCGTTGCGCCGTGTTGAGACCGTCGCATCATCTTCGTCTGACTCGGCTTTATTGATCATTACACCGGACAACTTTTGGAGTACTTGTTTGGCGTCTGTCCTTGGGAGAAAGTCGCATCTGGAAGGCTTAGTGCTGATGAAAGAAAAATAAAAAAGTTGCAGCTGTTGGGGAGGAATGTGCTGTTTTGCCTTTTGCTTTTTCGCTTTTGCGTGGATGGAGAAGGAACGGATTGGATCAAAGTCACCAAAGAGGGAAAGAGAAAAAGCATAGAAGCGAAAGATGGATTCCGCGGAAGTGGATTGGATTGGATTGGATTGGACTGGATGAAAGCCAGGAAGGCACGCAAAGATACTTAGAATTCAAAGCACGCAAAGATACTTAGAATTCAAAGTAAGCAGTCGGAAAAGTGAGTAAAAGGATCACGTGTGAAACGAGCGATCGGCTTGGTTGCAATCTACTTGTTTTCAATTTGGCTGGACCAGTGCAATTTAACTGTTCATACATGTAATCCTTCTTTCGTATATGTCATTGTATTATTCGTACATGTTATTTAACGATTCATACATGTACATACATTTAGAATAGTTAAATGTACGAATTTGACGCCGACATATAGGAACAATTAAATGACATGTACGAGAATAATGGTTTACGAACAATTCAATGTCATGTATGAAAATAAGGGTTATATATATGAATAGATAACTGACACATGAAAAAATGTGACATATATGAATAGTTAATTGTCATGTACGAATCTCAAGCTACATGTACGAACTGACATGTACAAAACTTAGGCATACATGTACAAACAGTGCATTAATATTTGAAGTCACATGTACGAACTCAAAAGAATCCTATACACGGGAGTTTAGCCTTGACCTCTTGCCACTTATCTAGACTTTGAGCACTACTACCGGCTGGTGGGTTCTTGTACCGATTTCTAGGTCAAAGCTAAAATCTCGTGTTCGGGATTCTCGTGAGTTCGGACATGTAACCAGCGACATTGGCAGCTATTCAAACTTATCAGTAATTTTGTTCAGATATGTGCGCGCTTTTTTTTTCATGTTGTTTTATTGTTTCGATATGTATACTTAATTCCATATTATGTCCGACCTCACGGAAGTCCCATACACGAGATCGTAACCTTGGGCTTTATTGCAATGACTGCTGACAATAAGATCAAACTCGCTCCATCCCCAATGTGCTCATTTGATTGGGGGGGATAAGACAAGGAGAAGATGGTGCGACCATTTGTAAACAACAGTTCCCTTGATGTTGGATTTGGTTCAGCCTCAGTTTTTCTGTATGTACTGGGTCTAATAGCTTGCAATCAACATGGAGGAGGGAGTGATAAAGGGAGATTTGTTTCAAACTATCGTTAGTTCCTGAAATAATTTATCGTATATGAAACAAGTTTTCAAAATTTGATAAATATCATCTCGAAACTCATGGTTAAAAACAACAAGTTCAATTTATAAAGAACTCGTTATTTTTAACAGTGATTTTAGAAGAAGAATTTTAAGAATATAAGCAATACCATGAGCACGTTGGTTTACTAAAAAATTCGTTATTAGAAATAATGAGTTCCGAAATATATAAAATCTAAAGAACTGGTCGTTTCTAACAATGAGTTCACTCTACGACTGAGACGTAACAATGGAAAATTTTTTCATAAGGCAGGAGGAGGCTTTTTATTAGAAACAACAAGTTTCCTAGGAGCCACTTAAAAACTATCTAGTTGCGCTAAATCAAACACCCCCTCCGCATCTCCGCCCTCGTCCTCTCCGTCCAGCGCTTCCACCTTCATCCTCCGTCTCGGCCATCATCCTCCACAAATCCGTCCTCATCTTCCTCATCCAGTGCCTCCGTCTCCTCTGTCATGGTAAGTGGCCATCTCAGTCTTCATCGTCTATAATTCATCGATGTTGATTTTTGAGATGATAAGGCGCTTAGTTGGGAGGCTTGCATGTTTTTGCAAAGTAATTGTCGGATTGTTTGACGGATCAAGAAGACGGCATCGTGTAATTACTCATCTTTACAGTGTCTTCGATTGATCTATTGATTTTCACGAATGTGCTTGTTGTTAACGAAGTGAATTATTATAAATGTCCGATAAAGAGAATTACATACGCAAATAATATAAATTATGTCGATTTAGAGAGTATGTTATGTGTGCGTGTATACATTGAAAAGATTAATAATTACTCATAGATATATGATTATTGAGTATCAAAATACCGGAGTGAAGCAAAAGAAATTAAACTTTAAAATTCTAACTTCCTCGACGGGTGAATTCAGAATTATAAAATCCGATTTCAGAATATTATCTTAGAAATTTTGAAATTAAATATCTTATTTCTAAACTAGAAAATCGGATTAGCCTTTTTTTGTTGGGAGGGGAAGAGGAGTACGAGGTTGCTTGGACGATGACAGCAACTACACCAAACAAAAAAATGGTTGGTTTGGGGGTGATTAAAAATAAGATTTAAATCACCGTCCTAATCCACTCAGATCAACAGGTTAATGTCGGGCCCGTTACCAGAAAATGGGAAAGCGACTCGTGTAGCGACATGGACCACCAGACTTTCATTTCAACAAACGACAAAAAGGCAAACATAAATTCCAAACCCAAATGAAATTCGAAATCCCCTGTTTGGACCGACCAATCAAGACCCAGCAATTGATCACCCAAACTCCCCACCGCTACTTTCCCCCTGACACGTGTCCGCCACCCACAAAATCGAAACCAGAACAAGCCCCCCGAGAAAGAGAAACCTAACAACACCTCGGTACCAACCAAGTCCTAGGAATCGCCAGAGGTCACCCTGTGATCTAAAACCCGAACTCAGACACGACCATTTTTGTTAGCTCCTCCGAGCTTGTGATCCATGTCCTCCTCCCTTTCTCTCTATCAGTCTGAAAAGGCTCCCCCTCCGCATGCACGAGAAGTAACGAAATCAATTGTGGGTTAGCATCATTTTTTTTTTTCTGAAAGAAAAAGGAAGTTGCTTTCTTTGTTTGGAAGTTTTGATTGCCCGTGTTTTATTTATTTATTGTTCAAAGTTGGTTTCTTTCTTGGTAAGGGAAATCGGCCATGTGTGGTTACAAATACAGGGTCGGTCTCGAATTGGGTTCCCTTACTGAAACTCGGTATACTTCCATCGACATGTTTGATTGGAACGACGAAGCGGTAATCCCCCCCATATCTTCATTTCCAGTTTCTTAATTTTTTTTATATTTATTTTGGTTTTATCGGTGTCGGCTGCGGTTGCTATAGTTATGTTGTTTTCTTGTCGTAAAAGACGAGATCTTTGGCCGGCGAAGTGAAACATGATGGTCTTAGTAAGGAGCCGTTGATTGATTTTCTTGGCATGGGTGTATGTGATTTCTCTCTGCCACTATCTGATGGTAGATATTCGCAGTGAAAAAACTGAGATGCGTTGCTTTAGTTGTTTCGTCTGAAATAGAGATTGCTGGGATCAAAAGGGTGAAAGGATGGGATGTGGCGAAAAATGATTAATCTGATCCAAGGTTAGCTTGAGGGGCTAAAGGATGTCAGGGGGGTTGAATCATGAGCAAAAGCAATATGCTATGTAGAATGATGGCATGGAAACCCACAAAAAGCATGAAAAATCACCCTGGACTGGATAGAGGATATTCACATTAGTTGTACTGTAAGGTCTTATTACCGAAAGGATCCCTCAAGTGGTAAGAAATCTAATTCATGGTGTAGCAAGGATGAATGGCCTCTTAATGTAGATGAAATATATTTTCATGGGCTACTAAACTTCTGCTTAATAACACTAAAATGCCTGGGAAACATTGGCTTCGCTGATAAAAGACCGTCATCACATTTTTTTCTCATTATTGCATGCTTTGGACAATCTTGAAGAAGCAGTGTTGCGGTGGCACCATGTTCTTTTCCATGTTCAGTACTCTGCAGTTCTTCCTGCCACTGATGGCCTGTGATTTCAGATTGCAAATATTATCTGGGGGGAGGCTGGGGACAGTGGTGACCATATCGTACCTTATCCCGACAAAGGGGAACAGGATGGGCATAAAAAGTTCCAAAACCAGGAGCCTATGGACAACAAACCTACTGAACACAATTTATCAGGTGCTAAGCTTGATTTTCAAGGTATAAGACCTGAAAGGAGTGCAGCCTCCAAAACAAATGGACAGAGTTCTGCCTCGGTCATGGCATCGTGGCCCAATGTGGCTACATCAGAAGTTGCTGAAACTGGCCTTAGTTCTCTGAATGACGAAATGTTCAGTGATTCTGTGCTTAATGGCAAATACTTTGCAGGTCAGGAAATTACAAGACAAGTGAAGCATGTACAGTTGCATGGAAATTTTCTTCATTTCTTAAAATAGAATTTGAGGCACTTTTTTCTGCAGATGAAATTCGAGAACATATTCGAAGAAATTCTGCCCGTCATTCGGAATGGTTTGTGGATTCAGAACAGCTAGACTGGCTTGACGGTGAATCTGAACCATATGTAAACCTAGAAGGTCAAGAACTCTCGGATTTTGGCAAGTATGGCTGGGAGAACATCGACAGCTTTGACGATATCGACCGAATGTTTAGGTAATCTTTTTGCATGGTTGTAGGCCTCCAATGCACGAAAAATTTCCAGTTGGAATTTACATTTAGAAAAGCATCGGTTAAATTCTTCCTATCTGGTGTCACCTTTTTTTACTTTTCAAAATAAAAATGAGAAGAAAACTAAATGCAAATATTCTTTTTTGGCCACTTCCATCAAAAGTTATGTGAACAGTCCGACTGCAATCGGGCATCATTTCCCTTACGCAAGTAGTGTGAAACTGTAGGAAAGTGTTATATTCACAAGAAGGTTTATTACTTCAAAGGATGATGGTTTCCTTTGGGTGCACATTTCGTTATTCCCTTATTTCTGGACTCCAACACTTTGGCCTCGTGACAGACTCCTGCTTCTCACAAGTGTTGATTTTGCAGCAATGCCGATCCCATTTTTCCGTCGATTGCCCTCGGAAACCCTGACGAGATATGGTCTTCTTCCAATAATAAAAAAAGGGGCCTCCGGGAATCTTTTGGTTCTTCCACTGGGGCTTTAGAGACATCAGAAGTTACGCGAGTCAAATCAAAATATGGACGAAGTGGACAGTCTGTTGATCTCTCTTTTGAATCAATGTATGATTCTGTATCTCATACTTTTCAGCAGAAAAGTGAATTGCTGAGTATTGCAGGAGATGGTGCATATAATAGGGAGGTTAGTGTGACGCGTGGTTTTTGCTACCGCTTCTTTCATTCATCTGCAGATATTACATGTATTTTGTCTTTTCCAGCACAATTTGGCTGTGGAAATGAAGACTCGTCCGGTGAGCTCCCATTTGGCTGCCGAAAAGATCTTCACTCTTAATGAATTTGCTCATAAGGTGCTCCTTCCATCGTACTAATATTGCCCATTTGTCATTTTTCTCCCTTTAAGTGAAATAGAAGTGATCCATTGTAATTCTCATTGTGGAGTTGTGTCTTCATAAGTGCATGGCAGACGTGTTTAATTGACAAAAAAAAATGAGCAAAATTTGGCACACTGCAGTAATTTACTTGACAATGGAGTAGGAAATATTCTACTTGATTGGCTGAGTGGTTTCTTTACTTCAATTGAGGGATTCATCAAATTGCATAGGTGTATGAGCAAGAAAGTTGCCTGAAATTTCAGAAAAAGGCCCGAGGAAAAGCAAAGGGAAAATCATCGCAACATCTCAACTCCAGATGTTCTGTACCATTGTCAAGCGCATCTGGATTCTACACGCACCATTTAACAGCAGCACTCCCTCAAGTGTGCCTACCCTTTTCTCAGAGTCAACTGGACGAAGGGGCCGAGACTTTCAATTATCAGCCGATGCAACAATCATATATGACCCCCTCTGCTTTTACTTATTACACAAATCCATTTGCGCCCACGGACCTTTCTCCGTGTTATCAGCCTGCCTTTCCTGGATATGATGTTACTTCCACTGATGTAGATTCTGCAGGGAAGCAGCATGATTCCCCTGGGAAAGCTCCTACTATGACACCTAGAGAAAAAATTGAGAAACTTAGGAGGCGGCAACAGATGCAAGCAATTCTTGCCATCCAGAATCAGCTGCAGCAATTTGGCAATCAAGTCTCTTCTAATGCTATTGCTCAAAATAATTCCCTTGAAAGCCTGAATAAGCTGAAATCTGGGCCTACTTATGAGGTCAACAATTTAAGGACTCATCCTTCTTTAGACGTACCTTCATCTATCGAGCAAGATGAGTCTAGCACATTATCTGCTGCTGCTGATGGTTACTCTGTCGAGGAGGCAGTGCTTCAACAATTACAAGACATGATTTCAAAGGTATTCCTATCCATCTCTGTCGGATTACTTTTAATTAGAAACATCAGCGTATTACAAAAAACGGAGTTGACATGTGCAGCTGGACGTGCCTGTATGTATCGCCATCCGGGATAGCTTGTTCCGATTGGCTACAAGTGCATTGCAGAGGCAGAAAACAAATTATTTAAATAGCTCCTGTACGTGTACTATGGACCAACATGGAGCTGCAGTCAAGGAAGAGCATGTCAATAGCAAGAGGTCAGCTTGCTGAATTTATGTCTGCTTTACGCCATCCGTTTCTGAAATTGACTTTGGCTCATATGGAAGGCTTTATATCGCCATCGGTCTGAATGATTTTCAATTTATGTTTACATGCTTGAAAGCCTTCCCATCAAAGTGTTTGCCAGCCCACTTAATGTCTGAAGGAATTTCTGGTGGCCAGTTTCTAGGCTAGCAATTTCGCAAACATGATATCTTTCTTAATGTGTTGTTCAGGGAGGTCAATGCAACTGATTCTGAGACGGACACGAATCCCATGGACCGTGCTGTTGCGCATTTGCTCTTTCACAGGCTGCTTTCAGGCAAGCATCCGGAGACACCAGAATCATCAATGTCCACAAAGCTCACTATTGAACAACAAGAGCCTAACGGGGCCGACCAAGGAGTGGACTCTGGGAGGAGTTCTAAAATAAGCTTCGATTTCTGTTCCCATGGATTGGGAAATCCATGCCGCCTGCCTGCGGATTGCATGGTCATGTCATGCCCCTCTCCAAATTATGGTGCCGTTGTGGCTGGAGCCCTCGTTGGGACTTCAAATCCTTGACGGTGTTTCCTTCCTTCTATCTTTTCCTTGCTTTTGAAGGTCCCGTCTCCGTTCTATTATTACGATTTTTGGCAACACTGAAGTGTTTTTACTTCTTTGTCAGCAGGCCGAATCATCCTCTGCGCTGTGGAAGATGAAATTGCGACCGTGCTTGCAACACCTGGGATGTTGATATAACAATTTTCCGCCGTGAAGACGCATGTAAGTGCAATAAATGTAAATCTGGATGAAGTGTTTCACTTGGAAGGGTGATACGGGTGCAGGAGCAGAACTTCTGGGTCTTGAATCTCTGGCGTTTGCCATCTGTCTTTACTATGTTTCTGGCTGACAGGTCAGTGAGTCCTTGGTTGTCGCATCATGTGCGTGTCTGGTTTAATCTTTAATAGTCTTTTGGGGAGGGAATTTGGGGTAGGGGTTAGTTGCCTCTTAGCATTATGAATACTGTTTTGTTACCACTTGCTTGGAATGAGTTAGAGATGTGACTTGTGCTAGTTATCAGTTGCCACTTATTTCCCTAACCATTAGGACATTTCATCTGTCCTGCCCCATCTGTGTAAGATTAACATCACATTATTAATTCGCCCCACTAAGGAAGTTGACCTTGTCGAAAGACAAAGAACAAAAAAAGAGATTTGTTACATAATATTTTTTTATGAAAGAGTATTTAGCGAAATAGGAAGTTAAGCCTAGTTAAAAATAATTAATTTAATTTATAAAAAATTCGAACATCGAGTTCATGTTGAACATCGAATTTCTCACATTCAAGAGAGTTTTGTTATTAAGGTTGGTTGCGAAAATATTTCGCATTTTATGATATTTACCTTCGAAATTTTTAAAATAATGTCTCAAATTCGGCTTTATAAAAATCGAATTCGTTCATCAAGGAATTCGACTTGTCCAAAGATGATTTTAACTTCACAAATGTCCCGAAATTCGGCTTTAAAAAAATTAAATTTTATGAAATGTGAGCTCGACTTTTTAAAAATCGAGTTTTTTTAGAACTAATAAGAGCGGCCAACTATAGAAAAAATATTAAGTTCCTCAAAATTCGAGTTTCTTAAGAACTAACAAGAGCCATCAACTCTAGAGAAAAAACTTTAAATCACCCCAGCTAAAAGTCGAGTTTCGAAGTATTATTTTAAAAATTTTAAAAATAAATGACATAAATCACGAAATATTTTTACTACTATTAATGAAAAAATACTCAAATTCAAGACCGAAATAAACGTTTCCAGAATCAGACCAATCACTACACGGCAACTGATCCCAGCTCCCTCTCCCACCACAACTTTAGATACGCCCCGTACACGTGGCAACCACCCACAGCACCCGAGATTTAGTGGAATTACAGAATCACCCCTCCCACTTGTCAACGAGACACCCCCACCATTCATTTCCTGGGATTCCTCTCAACCCACCCCTCCCTCAACCCCGAGTGTCTCGAGTCTTCTTTCCCTTTGGCAAAGCTCGTTACTTTAAGGATTCTTCACATGCCCCGTGAAGAAGTTGATTGTGGGTAGTGCTCGTTTTTGTCGGCCCCTCCCTCTTTTTAGGATTGGATCCACGCATCGGTTTCTTTTTCAGGGGTTACTTTATTGCCGTTGATTTGCCTTTTCCTTTCAGGGTAACTGTCCGTGTTTGGATGCAAGTGCCAGGTTTTCCTTGAATTTTGGGTTCCCTCGATGAAAGCTGGTCTTTCTTCTGTAGATATGTTTGACTGGAACGACGAAGAGGTAAGGGAGTTATTGTTTCCGATGTTTCGTCAGCGTTGGCAGTGTTGTTTTGGGTTTTCTGTTTAGTGTCCGGTTATTGGGTGGTTGTTCTGGTTGGCGTATCTTGGCTGGGGAAGGATCCATCAATCGGTTCCCCGGGATAGGTTGTGTTGGAAGGCGGGCTTGGCTGATTGGATTATTGTGCTGGTAGTTTTTGTGAAAATAATTTGGCTGTTCTACTGGCGTGATATGTTGTTAAGCTTTACTGCTAGATGTTGACTATGAAACTTTATATGTTTCCTCTTTCCGGGGGGTTGATGCTCAAAGTTATTTTAGAAAAATCAGTTGTAGGTAGTTTCTTTTTTTTTTTTCCTTGGATTTTCCTGTCTCCAACCAAGGTGTGAACATACTGTGATTCTCAGATTTCAAACATCATTTGGGGTGGGGCTGAGGAGATTAGCGACCGCGTTGTCCCTTATCCTGAGGGAGAGGAAGAGGATGGGCATAATGAATCGCAAAAGCAGGAGTCTTCAGCCATTAAGCA
This sequence comes from Melastoma candidum, assembly GCA_023653495.1. NCBI lineage: Eukaryota > Viridiplantae > Streptophyta > Magnoliopsida > Myrtales > Melastomataceae > Melastoma > Melastoma candidum. Next base: position 3,674,373 of record CM042891.1, on the reverse strand, counting down.
CGATGAAAACAAGTTCTCGGGTGGAAAGCTTGATTTAAATCCAACAAGACCGAAGTGCAGTTCAGCTTCTGGTAGGAATACAGGGGTTTCTCCTCCGGACATGGACTATTGGCAGGATGTTGCTTCGTCATACGATGCAAGAATGGACAGTGCATCGCTGGTCAATGAAGGGCTCAATGATTCTTCCCTGATTAACAAGTACTTGCCAAAAGGTTGGGAGCCTGAATTGGTTAAAAAGTATGAATAGTTGCATTAGGATTTAGCATTTTAATTGAAAGTGCCACTAGATCAATTTTCTCCTGCAGGGATAGGTCCACAGGATGACGAGCTCACCGATTTTGTAGACTATGGCTGGGAGAACATTGGTAGCTTTGATGATCTTGACCGAATGTTTAGGTAATTAGTGCTGTTTGTTTCAGGATGTTTCGGATGATCTGAATCTTTATACTTAGTTTATATGCAACATTGAGGAGGTTCCTGCCCAAAAGAATAGTTATTGTGGCTTCTTTTTTAGTCACACTCTCTTCAAACACCATCTTAGTCTTCAGTAACTAGATTCTACTATTATTAAGTACCAAAACTAGAATTCCTAGCTCTCCCCTATTCAAGAATAATTTGTTTCCCCATTATCTGTGGTTTTATGTTGACATTCTCATTTTGGAAACTACTACGTCTTTGTCCTGACTCAGTTTCCTCACAAGTGGTGATTTTGCAGCAATCAAGAGCCAATATTTGCCTCTATTTCTCTTGGTAATTCTGACAAGATATGGTCGGCTTGTAAATATACAACAGACAGCATTCCGAAGTCCTTTTCCCTCAATGCCAACTCTACATTCATGAGCTCTGGAATACTATCAGAGACATCTGAGTGTATAGGTGTAAAATCAAAGTTTGGAAAACGAGATGAGCAGGCTCATGTTCCGTCTTTTGAGAAAATGGACGATTCTGACATTACAGAAGGTGGCGGAGGCGAAAGTAAGGTGAGCATCTTTGCTTTTATGGAGGATTTATTAACTTTCTACGGGGATATGACATTTATGTGTCATCTTCTACAGCAAAGTTTGGTGGTTGAGACAAAGGACCACTCAACAATCCCTGCCACTGTGGCTGGAAATACTCTCGTTCTAACTGAGTTTGCTGATAAGGTATATTCTTGTCATTGATAATATAGTTCTGTCCAGTGGGTCACATCCATTTTCATATTGTGCCAGAGTGTCCTGAAGTAAGTCTTGTTGATTGATTGATCTTCGAGATATGCTTTGCTGACTATTATCCTCATGAGTTGGCTGCAAATTATTAGGAATGATGCAAAAACTTTGCAACCAGAAAAATAAAGTAGAATAATGTTGCAGTTTATTTCGGAATTATGGCCTGACTATTGTAAGATTTTATGGTGCTCTGATTATACCGGTTTGTGGGCAGCAATCACTCCTGACAGGTCAAACGAAGTTCAAAGAGAAAACCAAGGGAAAATCATTGCCTTCTTTCCAGACTCCCAGCTCTATAGACGCGAATTTGGCAAAACACTCCAAGAAGGAGTTATCACTCCCTCTCCGTCCAGACTTCCCGTCTTCCTTTGATCAGCAAAGTCAAGTTGAGAGGCCAGGACCCGACACTTTCTGTTACAACCACATATCAAACTCATACATAACCCCTCCATTTCTAGACTATGCAAATCCAGCCGAGGAGCCACAGCAAACTCCCAATTCTGGTTCTGGTGAATGTCAGGCTGTCTTCCCAGACTACGAAATGACTTCTAGTGACATAGATTCAGTAGAAAACCCTCTCAGTTCCTATGGAAAACCTCCGATTATTGCGTCCCACGAAAATATTGCTAAACTGAGGAGGAGGAGGAGGCAGATGGAAGCAATGCTTGCCATCCAGAGGCAGGTTCAGCAACTTGGTGATCCAGTTTCTCATGATTTAAGTGTTCAGTTAAGTGCCCTGGACAGCCCAAATGAGCTCCCAGTTGGATGTAGAGATGAACTTGATTACTTGAGTGCCTTCCCTCCCATAGATGTATCATCCTCCAATGAAGAGGATGAGTCTAGCGCATTGTCTGCTGCAGCCAATGGCTACTCAGCAGTGAAGACTGTTCTTCATCGGCTTCATGAAGAAGTTGCCAAGGTTTGTTCTCGCTTATTTTAATCACTAATATTTGGAGATTTTCACTTCACAAACAATGTAGAGGACTCCTGCAGTTGGACTTGACCCTAAGAATCTCTATTCGGGATAGCTTGTTTCGATTGGCTAAAACCGCAGTGCAGAGGCAGCAAACAAGTGACGCAAGCGCCAGTCCAAACGGAGCAGAACAGCCTCAAATTGCTGTGGAGGATGAGAGTGATGCTAACAAGAAGTAAGTTTCATCTGTTTGGCAGTTTAATGCTAGTGGTTTCGGATGCAATTTTTAGTCAATATTGAAGAAAAAAGACTAAATCCATGCAGCGAGGTCAAAGTAAATGATGTTGAAACCGACACGAATCCGACCGACCGAGCAGTGGCCCACTTACTCTTTCACAGGCCAATGGAGAATTCCACCAAGAATCTCAATACACCGGAGTCATCGATATCTGCCAAACTTAATTTGGAAGGACGAGCGCAAGGTGGAATTGACTTGGAAAAGTCCAAACCCAGGAAGTGTTCCAAAACAGGACTTGCTTTCTCAATCGGGGATCTAGGAATTCCTTTCCAGCAGAACATGGATTGCACGGACACCTCTGAAAGTGGACCAGAGTACATCACTTTGGAGGGCGGGGCCATGGAGGTGGTATCCTCTCAATAATAAGTATTTGAAGCGCAACTTTGAGATCCCAAAAGGTAGTCCAATACTTAAAATCTCGAGTCTGCTCTGCCAACTTTACTGGTGATACTGGAAAGCTTTTTCTTTGTTTCTTTGTCAGTTTTGTGGGTTATTGTCAAGCGGGGGATCTCCAAGCCAGAGACTGAAGCAGGCAACATCGGTCCTGCTGCTGCAACACCTACTCCTTGCTTGCAGTAACCTTTTAGCAGGTGAATAAGGTGTCACTGAGCTGAACACATGCAAAGATTTATCCTCCCTGATGGATCCATCTTTACTGACGCTTGTTTGGGTCCTCTTTTATTATCTATATACATATACCCTTTCCTTCATTTGAGTCGTGTGTGAGATGTATGCCTATCGGGCTTCAAGTCCGTCCAAGGCCCATGGGTCATTATTTGCTGAAACTCAAGCCCACAAGGCACTCAAATGGGCCTAACCCAACCTTAACATGGCCAAATCATTCGGCTTTGTTTTTTCCTCTTGCACCTATTAGATTGATATCGTCTACGAATAAGACCCTTTTTCTTCCTAGTTATACAGCTCTCATCAGGTAATTTCTTTAGCGCAATCTCAAAATTGGAGGATGGCATCTTCATTCAATACCCCTACATTACAGAAAGAAAGAAAGAGAGTCAAGCAGTTCCTTCATTTGCTTTCTGTAGACTTGGGGACTTGCACTCTGGAACCAAAAGGCCATCAAAGGGGGAATTCTTCCTTGGGATAGATTTCAAATTTTCATGGGACAGTCGCTATCTTTGGAAGGCTCTACCTGAATAATTTGGGATGGAGAGAAGATTCGTACCATCAATCAGATAAATAAGTTGCAGAGCCATGGCGAAATATGAAACCGATGCAATGAGAGAGTTTTACAATGAGATGAAGTCTGTCAGCCAAACGATACTCCTACAGGCTATCCTACGAAGGGGAAAAAATTGAAAACATAAGTACTTACAGGAAACTAGTCAGAAGTAGGGCTCAATTTACAGATGCCGCTTTCTTCTGAAGAACTAAGTCGTCGGCAGAATAATAATCCGCTATTAGTCGATACATGTATGATGGGTTGTGTCCCCCTCTGCAAGAAAATGTCACAGCCGATAAAGCACAAACAAAGTGAAAAGCAGGCAACCATAGAATTGATACTATGGTGAATAATGGAAATCACAGACTGTCTAACGATAATTGCATTAATCCATAGCTTTTCCACGCTGTTAACCCAACATGTACAGTTAAGAAAACCTTTATGTGGTTGAGTAAGGATAAAGCAACTCACATATCGGTTATGAACAGGCTCACAAGCTTTGGTGGTACATAATCAAATGTGGGATTCACCACATGGAGAAGTGGGGTGCCTGTGCCATACCCAAAGTCCATGCAATCTGAGAATTCTCCAAAATCGAGCAGCTCCGAAGGTGATCTCAGCTCATTCAGCAAGACCTCTGGATTATGAGGGTAAAGGGGGCAGAGCTGCAAAGGAACGAATGCCTCCAGTGCTCAGCAAAAATATGCATTTTCCCATCCAAAACAGCAGGTTTCCGTGGTAATATATTGGATGATCACAACATACAAAGATAGTAACTGCATTCATCGACTAAGTTGTCTCACTACAACTTATTCACGATTAACTTAGAAGTGTGATCATAACATGACTACTAATTCCTACGATAATCCTACCATATACACTACTGAAAATATCAGTTATTTGGTTACCTTATGACAACCAGCTAGCACGACAAATGGAACTGCATGCCTTTGTGCCGCAAGGGCGACCATATTCAATCCAACAGGAGCTATGACCCCTCCATTGGCCATCACTGCATGAGCTCCAACTATAACCTTAGGAAACAAAATGCCACCAATTTAATGTCCGAAAAAAAACACAATTGAGAAGTTTAAAAGACTGCATCAGCACGAACCATGTTCACCCGAGAAATCATTGCAAACACTGCCGAATCAGTGATTAGCGTGGTCTGTAACCCTCTAGCAACCAGTTCTTTTGCAAGGAGATGCCCCTGATACCTAAAACATAATGTTAACATCAAAACAGATGATAGGAAATATGCGACTGAAAAGGGAAGGCTGTTCAATTTAGCCACCTAGGAGCACCCTCGGCTACAAATACCCGGAATGATCTTTTCTTTTCCTTTGCTGCACAGAGAAACTCCAAAACTGTTTTTGAACTTCCCAATGTCAATATCACCTCACTGGAAGCACAAAATGTAATCATCAGTCCAAGCTGCAACATTCTTTACTAATGTTCTCACTATGCAGATGAAGAAACCAATCCCTTATTGTAGTAAGACAATACTGCTATGAGTGTAATGCCAGGGCACTGACAAAAGTTTAGCAAAGTAGATGGCTAAAAAGGATAATATTGTACTTATGATGAATATGTTCAACGGCTTGCTCGGCGATCTGATCATGACAAGTGTCGATGTCTTGAATAAGCTCGTTGACGGCTTCAATGACATCATGTTTTAATTTCCTACTCTTCGTGCTTTTATCAGCAGCTGCGAGCAGTTCACTTGGAATAAGAAACTAACGGAACTCATAAACTTTGCAGAAGAAAGCAAAGAGCATCCAACTCAATTTCTTGGCTTCCTCAGAAACTCAAGTGACTAATAAATGACGTAATTCCAGCAACATGCAACAATTATGATAATAGAAACTTAGACACTGGACAGGCTGTTTACATTTGCTTTTTCCATCTGAGTTGTCTCCAGAAGAAGAAGTATGAGGAATAGCGGATGAATCAGGCAAATCCTCCAGAAGAGTCTGCAAAGATGGGGGTCGCAAAGTGCTTCGGGCAGCCGCGGCAAGAGCAGCGGCTGACAGTCCAGGATTATCATCCTTATCTGTATCACTGTCGTCATCGCTAACAGAAGACACATTCAACCCCTCTATAGCACCAGTGGTCAGCGAAAGGTCCTCCTCTCTAATTATATGCAAAACGCGCCTGACAATATTACCCACAGCAAGCTCTGCATTTGGAAAATTTTCCCAAATCTAAGTAAATTACAAGTGAACAACAATGAAAAGGGATCAAATAAAAACACTTGGATTCGATTTTTACATGAAAACAAACAACTGTTCACTATCTATGGATGTAGATGCACATTTACATCAGAAAGAAATTTTTTTCCTCGTGCATGCTTGGTTTCTCCCCCTATCCCACTATTTGGGAGTGCTTGAAACCACTTGCATACTTGCAAGTTTCAACACGTGCCAAAGTATCTTGCAATGAACTAACAATAAGATGGAAAAATACTAACTACCAATAAACAACAAGAACTTTATACCAATAGGATTTGCAGCAGTGAGTTGCTGTCCTACTGCTCTCACAGCATCAATCAAAGCAGCAGCCTGACTAGTATACGGAATCCGCTGTTGTGATATAACGGAACGAAGCAGCACTGCCGTTTGCCTTGCATTGGCCTGTGAGCCCTCGATCTTACTGGTGAATAAAAATGAAAATGAAAATTAAAATCATACAGCAAAAGATTTATCGCGTAGCAGGAGGCGACAAGTACTCGAGAAGAATCTCACCGTTTCTTAAGCTTGAGGATGAATTCATTGACAAGTGATTGCACGTCCGGCATGATTGCTCCCTCCTCCAACCTGATCAACCAGATACACAGAGCTTAAGCACCCAGAATTTCAACAGGGACGAGATTCACGTTTTCGTAACAACATTCAACGTTAATGTCATAATCCAGATAAAATTTCCTCGCTTAGCCTCATCCTTTATCTTTGCAAATTCCCAAAAATAAGTGAAGTAAACATTCCCAGCCCGGACATGTCTGCTCTACCCCCCACAACAACAAAATAAATAAAGTCGTCATGGCGATGGGACCCAAAAAAGCGACAGCCTCGCAGCAATCAGCAGTCAATCCAAGCGTGCAAAAGAAGCGAACTTTATCCAAGGCCACGAGCTGAAACGGCTCAGAAACAAGAACCCAACTTCGGCCGATGGGAAACAAACGAACCCGAGATAAGGGTTGCTTCCGACAAAGGGACGGAGGAAAAACAGCAGATCGAGAGGGAAGAGACGGTAAGAGGACAAAGGACCGAGGAATCGGATACCGGGGCGGGTCGGGACAGAAGACGATCGAGGGAAGAGGGCAAAGCTTTGATGTCGTCCCTGTTTGCCGCTGCTGTCGCTGTTCCGTTCTCCACTACCTCTCAGAGCTTGTTTTTTTCTTCTACTCTTTTCTTTTTTGGGGTTAAGATTTGGGAAAGAGTGGGGGATTCCTTTTCCCTCTTGCTTCGGCCCATGAAACTGAATTTGTGTTGGGTGGGGCAGGGGGGAAGAAGATAAGAACTTCGGCCCAACCCTATTACAAAAAACCGGGGATTGGGGGGGGGAGGGGTTCCTGTTGTTGTTGAACTCATCGTTTTCTTACCACTTCCCGACAAAATCTCCGGTCTCTCCGTCTTCGGGGTCGGCAAAGTTGGGGAAGGTACTGGCGGGGTGGGTCTTTGCTCATGGCATATTTGCTGTTGGTATATTTCTGTTGATTGGCTTCCCATGATCGGCATATGCTAATTCCGGAAATGGTCCGATGTGGTGTCATGGAGCTGAGTGGCATGTGGATCCAACAAAACTGTAGGCCAGTTATCTTATACCTTGTGTGGGTTTAAGTCTGTACCCCTGCGTGGATTTTCTTGTGCTCCTCGGGATTTTAGGTGCATACCATGCGTGGGTATTTACTCTCTTTGGGGTATTGGGCTGGTGCTCGTCGTAACTCTCGTCGGTTTTCGGCCTCTTTTCTTTTTACATAAAATTTACCTTAAAAAAAAAGTTTGGTTGGTAGATATGCCCACTCGTGGAAATATCGATTCACAGCATAAACTTTGTTTCAACCTTTTGTTTTATCAAAAACATAGTTTGTTATACGATTTTATCAACTTTTGCTTCTGTATTGATTTTGGCCAATATTAGATTTTATGGTATGAAAGTCAAACGAGTCTTAATCGACAATTTTTATTTATGGACTTAAAGAGAAAAAATAAAAAAAAAAGAAATAATATTAAAACCTCTCATATATTTTTTAAAATTTTAGGATTTTGATAGCTAGATTAAATAACTTGAAAGCCGAAGTTGTATGCTAGTTATTGATGAGGTTAATAATACGTAAAATCGATAAAAGGCAAACGATGACACTATTAGGGGCTACTACTATGGTTAAGGTGAATTGCGAGGAGAAAGAATGAGAGGTTAAAACTTTACTATTTTAGGACAGATATGGGATTATGTAAGGCCTTACTTGGCTTTAGATAGATGAAACTTAACATTGGCCAAAATCAATATAAAAACAAAAGTTTTTGACAAAATCGTATAAAAACTAAGTTTTTTGACAAAATATAAATTTTCGTAATAGTTTTAGATATTATCGTATATTTTGCCTTTTATGAATTCATGCCCCTTACCTCATCTAGAAATATAGTTGGTTTAAAAAAAAATTCTTCGAATATGATCAAATTTTAAAAAATTAGTATTTATCGTGCCTAAGACGATTTTTAAAAACTCGTCTTTGATTGGAAAAAAAAGACGAGTTTTCTCGTCTATGTCATTTTTATCAAAGACCGGTGTCCAAAACTAGGTTTTACGTCTTAAAGTTGGGTACGTTTTGAAAATTAAAAAAAAAATGAAAAAGAACATTCTAACCTAAAGAAAAATACTCTAACCAACTAAGCTACAAAGCTTACGAGCCTTACTCTGAGCCCCCGTCTTCGACCCCGATCACTTGCCCGATTGATCTTAAAGGGAAACACAAAAATCTCAAAATTCCTAGTCCTGGGAAAATCATGTGCTTCCTCCCCCAATAACAAAAAACGAATGGATTTTTTTGTTCTTTTTTTTCACTTCCACCAAATTCACGGGCCGCTAGAAATCAACGATGATTCGATTGCAGGAACATGTGGTTGGGAGCTGGGCTTTCGGACTCGAGGACTGGGCCGAGACAATAAGATCAAGGAGGAAGCCCTGGAACTGTAAGCGGATTAAGGCAGCCATCAATATCTTCTCCCTCTCCGTTGGAAGTTGTGCTCTGCCCAGCTGTGGACATACTCTTGAACCTCGGACGAACTCGTTCTTTTGTTCGGACGCTGTAGAAATGGCCTCCTTAACGGCAGGGGTGGGCCCTTCGCTTCCTCGGGCTTCTTCTTCCGCCCCTTGGAAGCAATTAACGGCCCCCAGGTCACCGGCGAAGCGACGTCACTCCTTGATCATCTTCGTCGCATCCGGTTGTTTGCTGTCGCTCTTCAGACGGTGATCCTCCCCCTGCCAGTGTCAGGGTTGAGCCCGATTTGATGCTCCACGCCGCTCTAAATTCATCCGGCGTCGACACCTCGCAGGCCAGGGTGATTCCTCGTTCTTGGGTTTTCTTTTTTTTGTTGTCGGGGAGGATGGAAATTACATTCTTGGCTTTGATTTCTGTAGAATTCGGGGCAGGCCTGTCGGAAATGATTGATTTGTATGACTTTCTCGTTGCAAATGGAGAGAATTAGAGGAATTGATTCCTGCCTCATATTGTGCCTAGGCTGCTCGAGGCGACTTTTGTGCCCAGATTGTTAGGTGTTGGAAATTTTAACATCAGATTTAAGTATGGTGCGGCCGCATCAGATTTTAGTATGGTCACACTGAGGAGTCATTTGTGAGCAGAAGGTGGCCGCATAAGGGTATATATCTTTCACATAAATATTAGTGTGACCGCACCAGATTTCAGTGTAGTCATACCAGGACGTCACTTGTTCACAGAAACATTAGTGTGGCCATACCGACTAATAAATACATTAACAATAAAATGGTTTGTGTAAAACAACAAAAAATAACTATTGGGAATTAGATACGGTTATCATTGAGGGAACACAATATTTTGTATCTAAAGTCTGTACCCTTTGGCGAACAACTACAACTCTTTGCTTTCAAGGAGTTGCTTCATGAAGAAACATGTTTCTTGTTTAGACATGAATCTTCATGAAATGACATGTCTCCTCATAATGTCTTTATATCTATTTAAGACATAATATTTGTGGAGAAATGAGCGATCTTGCTTTCAAAGTATCTAAACACCATCTTTCTTTTGAGATTTCTTGTTGGAACACTCGGTTTTATAGAATCGCGTATTAGTGATCTCCATTACTCCCGGATGAATATTCGTGCTACTTCTACGGCTGGAAATTCATAGTGGGGGCAAATAATTCCTTAAAGAGAATGAACCTGCGTGGTGAAAATCTTTACTAACATTGTTTGTCTAGATTGCGTCCGCTCTCGTCGTTCGGATTTGAAGCTTTCCCACCGGTTCGTGAAGAAGTTACAGGCGGTTGTCCAATATCGAAAGGGGGACGAGCATAAGCATCAATCGAGGTGTCGACTTGGCTCGAGCGGCACTCTATGTAGCAGCCGAGGATGATTCCCTGGTTTCACATTCATCAGTTCCTCTGCCAGTTGATCCATTCATCGATCGATTGGACGATCTCTCCCTGGGCTTTTGCTCCCATTTTGAATCTACATATCGATCGTCGCTGCTGAAGTTATTGAATAGTGTGGAAGATTATTTGTATGTAAAGAAGGTATCTCTTCAACACTTGTCTGTCAGTTTGCTCTTTCGTCAGTTTAATTTGAATTTCACAAGAATATGGTTACGTGAGTGAATTCTATGCATTGTTACTTAATGCAACATTATCATCAGGGTTTTCATAGAAGCAATGCAAGGGGCCTCCTAGAACCTCGAGCTCTCTACCTGCATTCGGTAATCGTTTTCCGTCTCAGCTCCATTTAATAAGTTGAGGTAGTTTATTCATGCGACTTATTTTCCTATTGACCGTGTGATCAGGTTTTGACGCATCGTTCGGGCTCGGTAACAATGCTTTCACTTTTGTACTCAGAAATCTTGAAGATGCTCAGGCTTTGGGGTATTGTGAATTTTGATGCAGAGATATTTTTCCCACATGATTCAGAAAGTCTTCCCCGAGGATACGATAACAGAAAAGGCAAAGAGGTTGATCAGCAACATGTAATGACATCTCTGGCTTTACTCTTCCAGGTAAATTGTCTTTGTTGCCGGACCAGAAAGACTCCTTTTGGATTCTTTCTTTGGAAATAGGACTTGCTTCTCCTCAGCTTAAACTGGATTCTTTCTATCCTAAATTTGGCAGTTCTTAATCATTGACTAGAACTCTGTCTGGCTCCTTTTCGGTAGAATTTCCTTTTTAAGTTGGGTGAAATGCATTCCGCGTGCATTATCAAGAACTTGCTCTATCTCCGTACTTTATTAGGTTTGTTCTTTTCTTTGTAGATGTTGACAGATCTGAAGACTACTTTTTGGCCATTTCAAAGCAAATGCAGTGAAAGCCTATTCCTTAGTGCTGCAAATGCTGCTAATTGTGGTGATCAGTCGGGCATTGGGGAAGCTAGGTATGAAAGTTTTATAGCGAGGTTAATGGTTATCAGGGTTAAGTTTGCATCTATCATCTGAAGGAGGTCGTTGCACAGTATGTTTCAGCTTGCATCCACAAAGGTCGCTCATCATAGGATGGAACGAGGTATTTGGACAGGTGTTCGTCAGGGGGACATGAGGAGTGCAATAGCAGGTCTGTTGTCTTCATAGTTTTTTATATATTAGATTGTTCTAGTTTTATCTTGAATTTCTTTAATCGCCGAGGCATTTGCATTGTGGACAAATGACTTTCGTACAGCATGCGAGCGCCTTACCCTCCTCGATGTTGATCCCAGAGAATTAAGGGACTACGCCATACTTCTCTATCATTGTGGTTTCTATGAGCAGCAGGCTCTACAGTATCTCCAGTTCACACTAGAAGAGGAAAGGTGGAATTTGCCTATCATTTGCGGTGGTTTGCTCATTATAGTCCCTTCGACCCCTACTTCAATGTGTTGAAAGGTTTGCTATATAGCAAACCCAATTCCACGTTGGATAGAGAAAAGAGTTCGGCCTAGTATATATAGCCGAGCGGGCTACTCCCTCTATAGCCAATTGGTTTTAGAGTAGAACCCCGCTGGGCTTGTATGCCGGTCTCGGCATATGGGCCGGTTCGATATTCTAACATGGTATCAGAGCCCGGTTAAGTCCAGTAAAATCGATGATGGCCCCCCATCGCCAGTTTACGGTGCAACCCAGCCGACTTGTTGGCCCGTATGTGGGTCGTGTGTGGTCCGGTTCAATCCAAAAAGGGTGCTTAGCTTGTGAGCTCATATGTGGGCTTGAGTTTGAGGGGACGTGTTGAAAGGACTCAATCCCATATCGAATAGAGAAAAGAGTCCAATTAATTTTAAGGTGGAACCCCGCTGAATATGTATTGTGCTATCAGGTACCATCTCTATTCGTGTCTTCTAATGATCGACGATGGTAAGAAGCGTGGACAGCCCGTTACGTGTCCACGTAGTACTAGTAGTACTATAATCGCGATAGACCGAGGCACGTTTCTTACCGACAAACATATAACAAGCGTTAGAAATGTTCCCCCAGTTCAAACAGCCGGGTTTGTTGTCCTCCCTCTGGAATGTATAAAAATACGACATCAAATTTTGGGAGGGTGTATGCTTAAACTAGGGACAAGATGTAGCTTGCATCCAAAGAGTCAAAAGCGGTAGCTTGTTAATATTGGCTACGAATAACCCCCACTACGTCTCCTCCCCTATATGCTACATGCTATTTAGGCTGACACCCCCATTGATTCCATATTGGACAGAAGCAACGGTTGACGAGGGGAGGGTGAATCATGACCGCCATCCACTTTACACGTTCGTGCATTTCAATATAAATATTTTTTTAACATGCTGACTTCCTTATTAATATTTAATAAATCGAATTTTTCATATATATATAATATATATATAAATGATGATAATCATTATTGAGGGATTCTTTCGTAGGTTACGGCCGACAAAAGCCTATATACCTATTACTAGGGTTTTTTTTCAAAGGCCTAGGGTCGTAGGGGTAGGGGTAGCGCATAGGGTGGCTGCCGATTTTGACATTTGACCCCTCTCCTCCGTTTTTGCATTATTTCTCACCATTCAAATATTAAATTAAAGGTCTGATTAACAAATATATGAATCGGTTAGTGTTGTAAATAATGACTTTTTATGTGTTATTTCTATTGACGTAGATGATGTTATATATTTATTTTTTTTAAGTTAAATTAATAAATTTATCTTATATTATATTTATTTTTAGTTAATATTATAAATAACGGCGTCAAATGACGTCGATGTTTTTACAAATGACGTTAATACATATTTATTTATGCGACATACTATAGAAATGACACACGTGAAACGTGGCAAAAAAAGTTTAATACGAAGTTAGCGGGTCAAAAGCAGATGAATCCCTTGTCACCGTAATGGACCCAAAACCCTTATTCCCCTTATAAACCCTAGTACCCCGTCAAAATTACGGGATAATTCATATATGTAAAACCATTTCCGTTCTTTAATTCGGTAAGTTTTTTAATGATTTTCTTTTTAAGTGTTTAATACTTTAAGTTATGACGGGTGCTCGGGCTTTATTTATTTATTTATCTTCCATGTAGCTTAAACAAATTACTAACATTACCTTTTTTAAAAGGAAAATTTATGTTTCGTTAATCCCATTATATAAATACGAAAACGCCTCCCCGTTTTGTTATAATATAGCGAAAATATTTTTAAAATATGATCAAAATTTTTAAAATGTAAATAATTAAATTGGTAATTGAAAAATTAATTTTATTTTATAAAAAATGATGTTTAGAATGTCGGTTTTCTCAAACATCTATATTTTTTAACAAATAAAATCGACGTTTCGAATATTAATTTATAAAACATTAATTAAGAAAATATATGTAAAAAAATTTGAATAGCATAGTTATACACCTCGCCAAATTCAATTTTTTTTTTTTGGTTAATAATTCTATCGAGAAGTTATTTTGATATTTTATGTGGAATGAAAAAATCATACCCCCCGCCCCCCAACTAGACATTTTCCCTTCAGACGTCGTCATTGTGGTCAAGGAAAAAACAGGAGTCCTCTGATTTCTGCATGGCCACCACAACGCCGCCTCCCCAAAACCTCTTCACCCCCCACCCACTCACCGCCCCTTCCCCGGGAACCGACCACCTCAACATTCTCAACCTCCGCGACGTCGTCTTCTTCTCCCCTCCCCCTGCACCTCCACCTCCACCTCCCCTCCCCCACCAGCCCCCTCCTCCTGCCGCCGTTGGCCTCGGCGTCAGCATATTCCCCCTCCTCCCCTGCCTTCCGAACGCCTCCGCTGCTGCCGCCACCACCACCCTAGGCTTCCAGGTCCATCCCGACTCCCAACCTAACCGGCACGGAAATGACAATTCTGCCTCCAACCTTTGGACCTTCTCCACCGACCGCCGGGATGGGGCCGATCAATCCCCCGGGGGGAGGGTGGTGATGCTAAAAGTATGCAGGGACTGCGGGAACAGGGCGAAGAAGGAGTGCGTGCATCAGCGTTGCCGGACGTGCTGCAGGAGCCATGGCTACGACTGCCCCACTCACCTTAGGAGCACCTGGGTTCCCGCAGCCAAGCGAAGGGAGCGTCAGCAGAAGCGTGACACCACCCACGGCCAGAGTCAGAGTCAGAGCCAGAGCCAGAGCCAGGCATTCTTCACTGGCTCTTCCTCCTCCTTTTCTACCGGCATCGCCAAAAAGCAGAGACTTGAGAAGGCTGCCTCTGCAGCGGCTGCTGCGGCAGGTTCCTCTGCTTCCAATGCAGCCACTCCTCGTAGCTTCGACTCCATCTCCCGTCCACAGGGTAGGAACTCTTCTCCGATCGATCCCCTGCTCAATCTCGATTCTTACTTCTTCGAATCCTCTAATACCGGAATTTTATGTCACCAAACCCAGATGCAAATTTCAAACGATCCTTGCCAGGCAAAGTGCATGCACCCGCAGTGTTCAGGTGCATAAGGGTGACAGCGATCAGCGACGATGCAGCCGAGATCGTCTACCAGGCCACAGTCACCATCAGTGGCCACGTATTCAAGGGATTCCTCTATGATCAGGGCAGCAAGAACCCGATCGGCTGCGTCTCCTAGGCGAACCAATCGCTGTTTCGTCCTTTGTCGGCAACGACGTTCTAGCGGGGACACCGTAGATGACGACCGTTTAAAAATAACAAAAAAAAAAAACAACGTTCTTAAGAATCTACAGCATTTTCAAGCAGGCAATCACAATCACAATCAGTGATTGAATTAGTTTGATTAGTAATTAAATGCTTCTTGGTGGGCAATGTAATGATGAATAAGGTCGCTATCAATGCTTTGAAGTGATAGTGGGGAAGTGTGATTTGATTTAGTCGCATGTGCTAATAATGATTCTTACCATTCTCTTGTAATATCATCTTTTGCGGCTAGTGCTAATATTTTTCTTTCGTAATGATGTCTTAGTCAGCCTCCTGCCTTGCCCAAACTATTGAAATGAATTCAATCTAATATGTTCATCGAAAAGAAGCAGCCCAAGTACTCCGAACTGTCAACCTGTTACTGTTGTGTTGCGGTCAGCTAGAGAAATATGTCCAAAGCAGTATAGTATGTCCAATGCTGTGCAGTCCTAAATCCTTCTTGGTTTGGCGAAAATTAACCAGTGAGAGAAGACCGGCAATGAATCCGACCCTTCTTCTCGGGTTGCAGACGCGGTAAAAGGTCTCCAAAGAGACGCAGACGCAAGCCGCTGGACGCAGTAATCTTCTCCCAGGACAGCATATGTCACACAAAACAATGTCGTCTTCTTTGTTGGGGACCATCCTTGCACAGTCACGTCTCAATCAGTAAGGCTTCGTTTGAAATCGCAAGAAACGGTGGAAATAAAATATCCTAAACTCATTAAAGTTTTTTAGTGAAATAGCGTTTGAAAAATTATGTTTGTGATTTTAAATTAATATTATAAATCTTTTGTGGCCTATTTTAAACATCGACGTTAATTTGGGTAACGGAAATTAAATAATTTTCGACGTAATTCGTTATCTTACGTGGAGAAAAAATATTAATTTTTTGTCCGAACTTGGGTCGACTTTCTTTTTATCATAATATTTAATACTATTTCTTCTGTGGCTTTAAATCCATATTATAAATTTTGCGGCCTAGTTTAAACAATTAGGCCATGAAACAATTTATAACTCACTTTAAACAATTTACGAAGTGATCTTTCAGTTTTTT
Organism: Melastoma candidum; assembly: GCA_023653495.1. Classification (NCBI taxonomy): domain Eukaryota; kingdom Viridiplantae; phylum Streptophyta; class Magnoliopsida; order Myrtales; family Melastomataceae; genus Melastoma; species Melastoma candidum. The sequence continues at coordinate 3,658,390 of CM042891.1, read as the reverse complement.
TTTTATCTCACGATAATATTTGACAAAAATATAAGTTTCGTTATCTTTTTTTCTTCTTTGTTGAGAATGGACTTACTAGCTTCTTTAAGGGAAGTTCTAACATCAAGATACTTAGGATAGAGAACTCGTGATTAAAAATAATTACTTTCGTACTATACTAGAAATTTCCTCGTTAGAAATCATGGTATTACCCTTGTAGTCATGAACTCGTATTTTTAGTTATAAAATCGTTATTCGTAATAAGTTCGGGACTGTTTGAAATTTTGACAAAATATACGTTTGTACTCCTAAGTATGGTTAAACTTTCTTTTGTGTTCACATTTTTTCTTGCTATATAAAACGTCTGCAACTTTGTATTGTACATTTTTTCTAGCCGATTCATGACCGTGTTACGCCTGAGTCTGACGTGGCATTGACGGCGTCTTAGTGGATGTTGATGTGGCAATGCCACGTGAAAAAAAAATCATCACATCGGGCAAATGTGCCACGTTCCTCAACACCAATGAGTGGGATGACTGGGTCTCCAATGTGGGGGCCCATTTTTTTCCCAAATCGATCTCCTCAAATCGTAACCCAATTATTTCTTTCCCAAATGTCAGCTAGAAGCAATTAGGGTTTAGCGATTGACAGAAGGATAAAGACGAATGTTTTGTTGTCGAATTTGGGGAGATCGTTGAATTCGGAGATCGACCCGAGATTCGTCTCCTCGGAAAGTCCCGGTTTTTATTAGCTTTTTCTTGTTGTTGTTGTTGTAATAGGCAAGCTCCTCTGTAATTCCGCCTCTGCTGCTGCCGTTCCCGTGGCGGTCGCCTTCCTACCCTCGACGTCCCCATGGTCCCACCCTCTTGGAGAAGGATTTCTCGATTCGATTCCCGTGGCGACGTCCACGTCGTGAGATCAGGTCCCAGGCCTGAAGGACCAGCAGAGGAGCCACCTGAAGAGGTTTTGTTCTAAGGGGTGCTGTGAAAAGGGTAGTATTCTTCCTTGGCCACGGCGGGAAGGTCTTGGCCGACGGGAACTACTTGTTCGCCGCCATAGGTGGGGGGTCGGGGTTGAGCCCAGGGAGCTTAGGAGGAGGGTCATTAGGACTTTCTAGGGAGGGGTCGGCGAGGACGAGAGGGTCGCCGTCAAGGGGGTCATTGGAATATCTATGCGCCGGATGTTGGGAAGGGGTGGGGGGTTCATGTCGTTCAGGAGGTGAAGTTGTTGTAGGAGATCCAGTTATCCCACTCGTTGGTGGCACAACGAGGTACATTTGCCGGACGTGGCATATTTGCCTGACGTGGTGATTTTTTTTCCACGTAGTATTGTCACATAAATATTATAGTAAGACGCCGTCAATGCCACGTCAGACTCAGATGTAATACCGTCACGAATGGCTAGAAAAAACATACAACATAAAGTTATGGATATTTTTATGTAGAAAATTAAATGTAGACAAAAAAAAAGTAGGATCATACTCAAGTTAATAAATATATATTTTGCTTAAAATTTTTGGAGTGTTTTCGTTGTAAACGACAAAATTTTTGCCAAAAAAGCTCCATCAATCGCATCCCACAGCCAAAAGAAGCCACCTGCCTCCCTTTGACATGCTTTTTGGGGGTTCAGACAATCGGGCGGCGCATACCAGAAACTGCGCAAATATAAAGAAAGAAAAAAATACAACAGAACAGAACCCTGTTCTTACCTCCCAACACACCTAGAGGTGGCAAACGGGCGGGCTGGCTCGGCAGCCCGCCCGCTCGGCTCGTACTGTAGCGATCCGAGCTTCGGCTCGGCTCGCTACAGTAACGGGCTGGCTCGGCTCGGGAAATCGTCGACGAGCCGAGCCGAGCCAGCGAGATGGGCTCGCGAGCCCCGGGTTGGTGAGCCAGGCTCACCGGGCTAGCGAGCCGGCTCGCGAGCCTGTTATCGAGCCGGCTCGCGAGCCGGAATTAATTTTTTTTTTTTAATTTTTTTTAATTTTTTTTTTAATTTTTTTTAATTTTTTTTTTAATTTTTTTTTTAATTTTTTTTTTAATTTTTTATTGCAACAGTCATGACCGTTGGATTTTTTTAAATTTTTTTTTAATTTTTTTAATTTTCTTTTGAACGGTCATTTGACCGTTAGGAGGCGTTAGAATTTTTTTTTTATTTTTTTTTATTTTTTTTTGCAACGGTCGTTTTGACCGTTGGATTATTTTAATTTTTTAAATTTTTTTTAATTTTTTTTTTGAACGGTACACTATCCGTCCGTTAGGGCCCCGGGGTTAGAATTTTTTTTAATTTTTTTTTTTAACGGTAATGTTACCGTTTGATAGATTTTTTTTTATTTTTAATTTAAAAAAAAAAATCCACTATAAATACCACCAAACTCATAAAATTTTTTACAAACAAACTCTTCCTCTCTTATTCTCTTCTTCTCTTGCTCTCAATCAATTAATCGTGATCTTGTGCTTTCCTCTCGATATCGGCAAGCGGCAACAAGCTATTGTTCATTAATTGGAGTTTCGGTGACGGTATCATTTATTTATTTGGAATTGTTTGTTATTGTTTGTTATTGTTTGTTATGGATCCACATAATTATAATATTAATGATGATGTTGACGAACTTAGGGAAATAAATGCTTCATTTTCAATAGGACAATCTTGTACACAAGCATCCGCATCCACCTCATCGCCTCAAAGAAAAAGAAATAAAACGTCAGAAGTATGGAAACATTTTAAAACGATAGAAATTAAAATTGGTGGAAAGATAGAATCTAGGGCTCAATGCAATTATTGTATTAAACATTATTCTTATACTTCAGGTAGTTCAACGAGCACACTTGGTAGGCATTATGAAAAATGTCACTTAAACGAACAAAGTAAAGATCCTAGACAAAAAGTTTTAGATGCTAGTGGTAGTGGCATATTTTCTTATTCACAAGATAAAATGAGAGAAGGAATAGCTAAACTTGTAGCACAATGCGAGTTGCCTTTAGCCTTTATGGATAGTGTTGAATTTGAAAATTTTATGAAAGAATATGCCACTCCTAATTTTAAGCGTGTTCCTAGAAGTACAATTAGAAACGATATTATTAAAATGTTTAATAATATGAAGAATGAATTAATTTCATTTTTTGCAAGTGCTCCTGCAATGTCTATTTGTATCACCTCTGATTTATGGAGTGCACGCAATTCTATAGGTTATGTCGTAGTAACTTCTCATTTTATTAATGACTCTTGGCAATTAAATAAAAGAATTTTAGGATTTCGTAATTGTGAATATCCTCACACTGGTATTACTATTTATAAATATATTGTAACGATTTTACAAGAATATAATATTCAAGATAGAATATTTAGCATAACACTTGATAATGCTAGTGCTAACGATGTTGTTGTTTCACATTTTAAAAACTATTTTCAATTAAATACTACATACGATTCTCTTTTTCATATGCGATGTGTTTGTCATATTTTAAATTTAGTTGTTAAAGATGGTATGACATTTGTTGCACCTCACATTGAATCAATTAGGACAGCAATTTCTTATATAATTGGGTCTAATTCCAGGCAACAAGAATATAGAGATTATTGTAAAGCTGCTCAACTAAAACCACGAAAATTAAAAACCGATGTAGAAAACAGATGGAATTCGACTTATTTAATGTTAGAAAATGCCCGACCATATTGGCAGATTATTTGTGCTTATATTAATGAGAAAACATCAAATATTAACCTTGATAAATCTATTTGCGATGTAGCTAATATATTTCTTGACTTTTTAAAACCGTTTTATGATGCTACAAATGAATGCTCGGGAGTTTATTATCCCACTTCTCATCTTGTTCTCCCAATTTTTATAAACTTAACTAGTAATTTTGCAAGATATCGACAAGTAGAAGAATTTAGAGAAATACTTAATAAAATGGAAACAAAATTTAAAAAATATTGGCTTGATATTCCTTCTATTTTTTGTTATGCATGCATTATGGATCCTAGATATAAATTAAGAGGAGTATGTCTTATGGTTAATAAAATTTCTCACAATTTACAAACTACTCCTAAAGTTTCTGATGATCAAATAACTAATGGTATTGCCAGTTTATTTTCTTCTTATGAATCTAAATATTCTGATGTTTCTCGTTTACATGTTGGTGTTTCATCACATGCTAGTTCAAGCAGTGGAGGTGGAAATACTATGCATTCACAATTTGGTATTGAAGATATTTGGAGTCAACTTGAAACAGATGTTCACTCTAGTTCTATGAGAAATGAACTAGACATTTATTTTGACACTCGATATCACTTTTCACGCGAACAAAACTTTGATATTTTAGATTGGTGGAAAACATTTTCCACCACGTATCCTATTCTTTCTATAATGGCACGTGATCTACTAACACCTCCGGTCTCTACCGTAGCATCGGAGTCTGCTTTTAGTGCAGGTGGACGTGTGTACGATGAACGCCGAGGACGACTAGCACCCGATCTCGTGGAAGCTCTCATTTGCATGAAAGATTGGAACAACGCCATTACGAGAAACCAACAACGAGAGGACGAAATACTTGAAGAATTTAAAAATTTGGATGTTGAAGATTAACATTGTAATTTTTTTGACATTTTGTACATGATTGACAATTACATGGGTGCCAACCTAGTTGGGATGTATGTAATTTGTAGTGATGCAAATGTCAAATTATTAGTTGTATACTTAAATTTATTTTCAGCTAAAAATTTGTATGTAATATACAATTTATAAAATTAATTTCATAATTATTATTTTTATAAAAAATAATTTTATTTGTGTCGGTTGAGCTCGTTAGGCTCGGCTCGTTAGGCTCGACTCGTTAGGCTCGACTCGACTCGGCTCGACTCGGCTCGACTCGGCTCGTTCGGCTCGTGGCTCGCGAGCCGACTCGGGTTAAAAAAAATTTCGGATTGGCTCGTTAGGCTCGACTCGTTAAGCTCGTTAGGCTCGTTGAGCTCGGCTCGCTAAGCTCGACAGGCTCGATGAGTCAGGCCTTGATTGGCTCGGCTCGGCTCGGCTCGCTCGTTTGCCACCTCTAAACACACCCCCCCTCTCTCTCTCTCTCTCTCTCTCTCTGCACTTTACGATGTTGTATTTAAGGATTTCATTCCCCATCCCATCCCCCAGGCACACTCAGTCGGATACTTCCCCACCAACAAACACCATTTACTTTGTTTCCTGTCTATTGAGAGAGAGCAAGAGGCAGGTAAAGGTGGAGACCACATAAATTAATGCCTTCCCTCAGGCAGAATGAAGAAGAGATAACAGAGAGTAGTACGCCGCACAGCACCCCGAGCCTTTAAAACCTTCTCCTCTCTCTTTCTCTCTGTATCTCCTTTTTTGGGGGCAGCGGCGGCATCGAGATCTCCTGCTCCAAATCCCACACCAAATGCTGGCTTTAAATAGCGAAAACTACATCCCTTACATGCTGCTTTCGTGGAAGGTAGAACGAGGAAGTGCTTTGTTGGTTCACCAAATATACGTCAATCAAGCCTAAAATTTATGAATTAATGCTAATAACTCTCAATTTTTAATTTAGAGTTCGATTTTTTAGTTTGAAACTCAGAGTTTGGACTTTTCGTGATTGGAATTTTGAGTTTTAAAGCTAAGAGTTTTATTCGAGGGATTGCTAAGAGTTTTATTCGAGGGATGTTCGAACTCTTACTTTCAAACTTAGAGTTTTTTGTAAAACCAACTCTGAGTTTGAAACTCTAAGTCGTTAACATTACTTCACGAATTTTAGGTTTGACCTTATTTCGCAAAATATTTTATGAACCGGAACAATTCTCGAAAGGGGCCTACTTTAGGCCCCTTTTATGGGCCTCTTAATATGGGCCAGAGTTAGGGCTCGTAGCCACTGCGTGCTTCTTCTTTGCCTACTTCCCGGTTCGAGCGAGCGAGAGGGAGGGAGACCTGCGGTGCCGACGGTGAAGCGGAGTGATGGCGGCGAGTGGCGGTGGCGGGGTTGAGTGGCATGTGCGTCCACCGAACCCTAAGAACCCGGTGGTGTTCTTCGACGTTACTATCGGATCCATCCCGGCCGGGAGGATCAAGATGGAGCTCTTCTCCGACATCGCTCCCAAGACCGCAGAGAACTTCAGGTCTCTATATTCTGCGCCTTCTTCGATAATTGCTTCTGTTGTTAGGGTTTCTGTTTCGGTCGGTTTGGCGTCTGCTGATTGTGTTGCGGTTCCTCATTTTCTTAGGCAGTTCTGCACGGGGGAGTACAGGTAAGGCAGCATTGCCTCTCTGCTCGTCCGGGGCTTGTCGCGCTGAATTGTGTAATTAGTGTTAGGCCATATCTTCGCGATTGGGTGAAACTCTCCTGGATTATGGCTGTTGTGTTTTGGTGTTAAATTTGCAGAAAGGCCGGGCTACCTGTTGGGTATAAAGGATGCCAGTTCCACAGGCTCATCAAGGACTTCATGATTCAAGCCGGCGATTTTGTTAAGGTTTGGGGGCATATGCTGTCTGGGTCTTCGTCCCTCCTGTTGGCTATTACCTTACGTGAGAACATACTGTCATGGTTTTCAGGGCGATGGAAGCGGTTGCCAGTCGATATACGGCCACAAATTTGATGATGAGAATTTTGTGGCCAAACACACCGGCCCTGGCCTCTTGTCTATGGTAACTTGTCTCGAAGCATAGATATCTATCAACTTGGTGTCTAATTTTGTTAATGTTCGCCCTTGCTTAACTCAGGAAGACTTCATTCTGTTGCCAAATGTGCTTTTCTCTTAGTTTTATATGTGCTAATAGCATGGCATTTTATATATATGCGTTACCACTTATTGTTGTTCTTCCCCCTTGGATATTGTGGTTTTCATACTCCCTGGTGTTTCTTGCTGCACATCAGATCTATTTCGATCTGGGAAATGTCCAGAATGAAAAGTTTTTTTCTTCTGCTTTGTCACACTCAACTGGTGCATCTCGTTCAATCCACTTTGCATCATAATTATGTGCGTAACGTGTAATGTATGTGATCATTGAAATGGAATGGCAAGTTTCACAAGTTTTCATGTTTTTGAGTCATCTCTTATCGACCATCACTAAATTTATCTCCCTACCAGGCAAACAGCGGGCCTGATACCAATGGATGTCAGGTGACTCTTCTTCTCTTGCCCTTCTCTTCTCCTCATTCTACCTAAGACATATTTTCATTTGGTGTTCCTGACTGCAGTTTTTCATAACTTGTGCAAAGTGTGACTGGCTGGACAACAAGCATGTAGTATTCGGGGTATGGGCAAAGCCAATCTCCCCGATAACATTTGAACTCAATTTGCCTGCATCATATGAATTTCACAAATTAACCATCTCTCTCGTCTCGCCTTCCCGAAAACCTCATGCTGTATTTTCTGCAGAGGGTGCTTGGGGATGGTCTTCTGGTCGTGAGGAAGATCGAAAATGTTGCTACTGGACCAAACAACAGGCCAAAACTGGCATGTGTCATCGCAGAATGCGGGGAAATGTAATAATCCTCCGCATAAACCTCCCTGAAAATGTGTTCTTACCGGGATTGTAATGGCTGATCCGGACGGTCCGGCAGCTGGGTTTTTGTAGACATCGTGTTGATCGGGCCCGATTGTTAGGGTTGAAGGGACTATGCTCTGCACGGGTGAAACTTCTTTCCATTGAAGTTAATTAGAATGGAAAGTTTAGCATTGACGGCATCGATATGGGCCGGGCCGAGGTTGTTTTGGGTTTTTGGGGGGGGGGGGGAGAAGACTGGTAGGTAAGCATCCAGAGCAGCATCTCCGTCTACTCCAGCGCCGTCTGTCTTCTGTGAGGACGTAAGGATGGAGGGGTGCTTGGACGTTGACAACAACCATTTCATTTTATTATTGATTTTTGTATCCGATGTTCCACGTGTCGAGAGCTGAGGTCGTCCGACGTGGTGCCCGTGGGGGGGTTCGTCTTTTGACTTTTATTTCCCTTACCAAACCCTTCGACAACTAGACGTCTCTCAATTGTGTTTTTGGCAGATCTAAATTTCATCCAGAAGGAGGAGATGGAGTCACCATCCCTCGCGTTGAACCCTCCTTTTCCTCGGTCTAAAGATTGAAAGGTTCGTGCTGGTGACGACAACGACCCCTTCCTTCATTTCCCCTTTTTTCCCTTTTCGTGTTTCCTCGCCTTGGCTGGTCTTCGCCGTTGTCGCCCTGATGATGCATGACTGAAGCGACGGACTGGATTGTGGTCTCTGTCTTTGAGCATTTGCATGTTTGACTTTCTGTCGGAGGCAGCGGGTGGTTTCCGGACGTCCATTCGAATGCGATTTGTTCTTTTTTTTTTTTTTCTCATTGAGTAATGCTAATTCTATCTCCATTGTTTCTTGTTTGGCTTCATTTTTTTTTTTGAAATTCTGGATTTTTTTCTCCCATGGGTGCTGCTCGAATGTGTATGACTTCCCTGTGATTTGTGCTCGCAGTTGCTTCAGTTTTGTTGAAGCTGGTGTTCTTGCGACTGATTATAAACTGGAGGAGGTGGAGGAAGCCGGGTGATTTAGTTGTACCAACAATGGCTGAGAGAAAGGCCATGTCGAAGGCGTCTCCAGTTCTGCTGGTCGTTATATCACTTGGGTTTTGCTTTGCCACGTATAATTTCTTGACAATGTTAATGCACCATATAGCAATCAAGAGGTGGGCCGCGGATGAGAAGACAGACTACTTGCTGACTGATCCTCTTGTCGAGATGCCGCATAGCCTGAAGAGGTTGAAACGCCCCGGGGCACGTTTCCATGTGGCCCTGACAGCCACAGATGCTGTTTACAACAAATGGCAGTGTAGGATCATGTACTACTGGTATAAGAAGCAGAAAGACCTTCTGGGTTCTGATATGGGTGGTTTCACACGAATATTGCATTCGGGTAAACCTGATAACTTGATGGATGAGATTCCAACGATGGTGGTTGATCCTCTTCCAGAAGGCCAAGATAGGGTGAGCTTTTTTGATTATTTTGAATCCTTTGTGTAGATAATGGAATTGCAGTGATAAACTTGCACTTCTGTCTATGTGGGCACTTGAACTGTCCTGAAGGACAACTTTGCTTACGAAGTCTGACTGAATCTACATTTTTCCATTTTATTGTATGGGAGACTGAGGCACTAGATCTGTAGAACATCCTTTTTAAGAGATCATGCATATGTTTCAGTTCCCTCAAATTACAGAGAATAGCAGTTTTTCTGTGATATACAACAGTTTGGCTAACATTTCTTGACCCATGATTCAATAGTAAACGCAAGTTTCTCTCTTCCAGGGATATGTTGTTCTCAATAGGCCATGGGCCTTTGTTCAGTGGTTGGAAAAAGCTACAATCAAGGAAGAGTGAGTCCGTAGGAATTTGAAGCATGATGTTTTTGGCCTTTCAGAAAGTTAATCTGATCATATTCTTCAATATGCAGGTACATACTCATGGCTGAGCCTGATCACGTCTTTGTCAGACCCTTGCCCAATTTGGCTGATGATCGATTCCCAGCTGCTTTTCCTTTTTTCTACATCAGGCCAGATCAGAATGAGAAAATCGTCAGAAAATACTATCCTGAAGAAAAAGGCCCTGTCACAAATGTCGATCCCATCGGGAATTCCCCTGTCATTATTAAGAAAGTATGTCATCTTGTGAAGCGAATGACGTGAGGCCTAGTGATGGGTTATCTGTTGATTCTTTTTCCTCATGAAAATACCAGTTTCCACTTGATTTCTTAATGCTGTTCCAAATGTTCCTTCCTGTCATGCTTGTGGGGAGTAGGTCCTAATGATGAGTGGATTGATCCCTGCTTTGTAGGACACGCTGAAGATGACTGCTCCGACGTGGATGAATGTATCTATTAAGATGAAAGAGGACCCTGAGACCGACAAAACATTTGGCTGGGTGCTCGAAATGTAAGATAGAGATCTCCAAAAATTTCAGCTTATGAGCCTATTTAATTTCTTCTTCTAATGTCTGTCACTGGGCTGATCTTGGGCTTTTCTTCTTCATGAGGTATGCTTATGCTATAGCATCTGCTCTGCATGGGGTACAACATATTCTTCGCAAGGACTTCATGTTACAGGTGACCTTTCTGATTTAAATTTTGCTCGCCGCTGCTTCTGATCTTTTGTTTGTAACTTTTGTTTTTCTAATCAGAGTTAGGACTCATCTGCAAATATTATAGACATTTTTTGATACTTTTTTTATTCTTCAGCCTCCATGGGATCTGAAAACTGATAACAAGTTCATCATCCATTACACCTATGGATGCGATTACAACATGAAGGTATGCTATATTCTGGTTTTGCCATTATCACTACATAAACTATCCTCGCATATCATATTTCTCCATCGACCAATCACTGTTTTTCCATTACAGCAATTTCTTTGTTTTTTATCAGCGTTGTCTTTGTATCTAACACTGACAGTTCTCCAGGGGGAACTCACCTATGGTAAGATAGGGGAGTGGCGGTTTGACAAGAGGTCTCATTTAAGCGGGCCTCCGCCGAGAAACATTACTATGCCTCCCCCAGGTGTTCCTGAGAGTGTGGTGAGTTATTGGATTGATTTCTTTTGAACCAACGTTTATGCACATTAATTGACTATGTATTGTGTCACTTGTCTTCCTTGAGACATATGACGACATAGTGAAATTATGCTGATTGCTGAGAATTGTCGTAATCTCTGCGGGTCCTCCATGACCTCATGATCGGCAATATTTTGTTTTCTTCTTTCCAACACCCTATATGTTGTCTGTTCCAACCAAAATTCCCTAAGTCATGAATAATCTTTGGGATGGCATAGTGAGCGCAATTCTGAACTTGGTTGGTTTCTTCTCAATGCAATGTCATCGCAGGTTACCCTCGTGAAGATGGTGAACGAAGCTTCAGCTAACATTCCGAACTGGGATACACTATAGGACTTATGTTGCGAGCCACACGTCTTGGTAAGTGTTGGACAAAGTGAGACAGCGTTTCTCTGCACGCACCGTGCTCTATTACATTGTCTTGGCTTGGTATACCTAACCAGACGAAGCCACGATTACTGGATGACTATTCGTCTTCTGGCACATGACAGCTTGATGAAACGTACGTCAACTGGGGAGAAGGGGAGGTAGAGACAAACGGATGACCAACCGAGAGATGTACCGGGCCACGGCAGGGTTAGAACGCACGATGTAATAAGAAACTTGGGAAGCGCTCTTTCCCCCCACAACCAATCTGGACTTTTAAAAAATATGTAAAGATACCAACTTGGGAAGTGAAGGAACAGAGGGACACATTCCATCCCACAGAGCAGCTATCGCTGGTGTTTTTTAAGATATTTGTCTGATCCCAAGAAAAGATGCTCTTCAACATGAAAGTGGACCCAAGAGAAGTAAAATTGTCAAAACTTTTGTTGTTGTCGGGTTATCTGGGTTGTGGATGTCGTCCTCATCTCCTCCGAAGGTTATTGATGCCAAGAATGAATTTATCTTCCTCTGAAAATGACGCCGCTTTTCGAAGTATTAAACGAAGGAGGTGTGGTGTACTCCTCATTCATCATCACCTCTTGTTGAATGGACTTCCGTGCAGCAAAGAAAGCCAATAGAGTACATTTTATTCAAACAATAGGAAAACGAAACGCGAACGGGGGGAGGGAAGGAAGGGACCGCTGACAGGATCTCCTGCTGGTTTGCCTGTTGCCCGTCGTCAATGTGTAATAAATATTTTGGGAAAACCAACGACCGGGACAAACAACGCGCGAGGCCGAGTGGGGGAAAGGAAAGGGGGTGAAGAACCCAACCCAGTTCTGACAAGATCCCTATCGAAAGTGGGTGAAGAAGAAGAAGAAGAAGAAGAAGGCTAATCAATCCAATCGATGGAAGTAAAGCAGAGGGCGGCCAAGTCGCTGGTGTCTAGGCTGGGGTCGGTCTCCGACAAAACCAGGGCCGACGCTCTCCGGGAGCTCCGGCTCTCCACCAAGCACGACCCCGACATACGCCCCATCCTGGCCGAGTGCGGGGCCGTCCCTTACCTGTCGGAGATCCTCTACTCCAACCCCCACGACCTCCAGGAAAACGCCGCCGCCTCCCTCCTGAACCTCTCCATCTCCTCCAAGCATGACCTCCTCTCCTCCCCTGGCCTCCTCGACTCCGTCTCCCACGTCCTCCGTCGCCACTCCTCCTCCTCCTCCCCTGCCGCCGTCCAGTCCTGCTCCGCCCTCCTCCACAGCCTCCTTGTCGTCGACTCCCTCCGCCCCATCATCGGCTCCAAGCGCGACATCGTCTACTCCCTCATCGACGTCCTCAAGTCCCCCAACTCCCCTCCCCGCTCCGTCAAGGACGCCCTCAAGGCCCTCTTCGGTATCTCCCTCTATCCCCTCAATCGGGCCACCGCCATCCAGCTTGGAATCGCCCCTGTGCTCTTCAACTTGATCGTCAGGGAGGGAAGGGTCGGGATCCTCGAGGACGCGACTGCTGTGATTGCACAGGTTGCGGGCTGCGAGGAGGCTTCGCAGGAGTTTGCCAAGGTCTCGGGGGTGAGGTTGTTAGTGGATCTCATCGACATCGGGACCGGGTTGAATATGCGGATCAAGGAGAACGCGGTGTCGGCGCTGCTTAATTTGGCGAGGTGTGGAGGGGAGACAGTAGTCGAGGAGATACGGAAGTGGTGCCTTGCTGAATCTGGGTTTGGGGTGCAGGAGGGGATATCTGAGGTCGCGGAGAGCGGGAGTGAGAAGGGGAAGGGCAAGGCTGCCGCGCTGCTAAAGATTTTGGACGGTGAGTTCCCAAGGATTGTTGGCAGTGGTAGCGAGAGTGAATGTGGGGGTAGTAGCGGGGTGGATTTATCGGAGAATCATCGGTTTGTGTACTTGACTTTCGATTCCTTATAATTGATAGATTTCGATCCAACAGTAGACACTTTGTGGGATGTATACAGAGGAATATGATCTGGTCTTCTTGGTTGCGTGGTATTTTATGTAATGTGTGGGAGATGGGTAGCAGTGGCTTAGGTTGACGACGAGAATCTTGGCGGGGGTGCTTGATATACCTGTAGGGTGCTTGGCGTCAAGATTGCTTATTGTAAATAGCTCTGACAAGAACTAAGAATTCAAAGCACTTGTTCTACTAAAGGGATTGCTTCTTTTCTGGGTAATAGTTATCTAATCTGATGGATGGCTGCAGTGCAACATCGCTGAAAACAGCTGATTGCTGGAAGGCGAGAATCTCGACGTTGCGCGCTGCCCTGAATAGAACGACCATAAGATAGGATGCACCTCTATGTTCAGGATTTGCCGCCGTCGTCCTGCTTAAGTTTGTCTTCTTAGAAAGACTGGAATTGCCAACTCGGGGGCGGGTCAATTCAACCCCAAGTCAACTCTCCCCCCCCCCCCCCCTCAGCAAGTTGTCCTAGTCGGTTCAGCCTGTTCTTTATCCTCGTTTCATATCTCTGGTGTTGCCACACCACTAGAAACTCGAAAGAGACCCTGTAATTTGGTAAACGGGTTGACATAGCGCCATGACTCAAGGAATGAGGATGACTGCCGGAGAAGCTCCCGTTGCCAGTGTCCTGGGGACACCGGAGCAAGTCCAGGTCCTTCCAGTTTTAACTATTCTGATGACGCAGCAGTGGGATGTGTTCCTTTGCTGAACCTCCAAAATTCAGCAAAATCTGGCCTCATTCACACACATACCTCCCCAGAATCTGTAAGAAAATAAATTCATCTTTAAGATTGTCGAGCAGCTGGATTTGCCCAGTTGGTTCGAGCGAATGGCTGTTAACCACCCCATATCTTAAACAATGGTAAAGCTAAGCTAACCATGCAGGAAACGGAATATCCCCCACCCCCAACCGCATACCCAAAAGCTAAAGCTAACCCAGGAAAGGAAGAGAGGAGCAAAAAGAGGCCTTTTAGAAAAAAGCCGAGGGTGAGTGACGGCATCCCCCACATTCTCTCTGCCTCCCTCCCTCCCTCCTCTCACCGTCTTCCTTTTTTCTTCTTTTTTGTGCCTTTTTTGTTGGTGGGATGAAAACGGTGTTCTTGGCAGTCGTTGTAGTAGTAGTAGCAGCAGCAGTAGTGACTTGGTGGGGTCTGCTTAACTAGTCAACACAGCGATTAGTGTCATCTGTATCTGTCTTTCTCTTGTGTGGGTGTTGTGTGGAGGGATTGAAGTAAGTGGGTGACAAAACCACGTGAATGACCCACCACCACCGCCCATTAACACCACCACCATCACCGTTTCCCGGTTGGCTTCATATCAACGCCAACAGTTTAAGAACAACACCCCCCCGGGGAGCGCCGATGGTCGGTCTATCAACTTAGCATCAATCAATAGCATCGTCGCTGCTTTACCCTTTTGGTAAATTTATGCTAATGCTAGTTAGTGGTCTCTCCTCCTCTCCCTGGCCCTCCTCTGTTTGCCAGTAAACCACCCTTTGGACTTTTCCTGCAGTACCCCCTCTCCCCCTCCCTCCCTCCCTCCTTTTAACTTTTCCTGCTACGACTATACCCAATAATCACAATGCTAGTGGTTGCTTTGCTGCCCTCACTCACTAACTTTGCCTTTTGTTCCCTTCCCTCACATTTCCCTTGTCTTCTTCCCCTACTTTTTTTTTTGTCCTGAGAAAATGTTAGCCGCTTTTTTTTTTGATTAGTTGCTAGCAGCTTATTTGTTAGCTTCCTTCCAGCTTTGAGGGTTTTCATGGATAGTGAGATGGATACTCAGGAAAATGCTAATAGCCCACCTCCACCTCCACCGCCACAGCCACTCTCCGCCATCAAGCAGCAAGACTCTCCCCCGCCTTCCAAGGTTACCCCTGTGGCCGCTGCAATTGGGGTTGTTCCTTGCGGCAGCGGCGGCGATCGGTTGAAGAGAGACGAATGGAGCGAGGGTGCCGTCTCGACCCTTCTCGAGGCCTATGAGGCGAAATGGATCACCCGGAACAGGGCTAAGCTCAAAGGCCATGACTGGGAGGACGTCGCGAGGTTAGTCTCATCCAGGGGTAATGGCACCAAGTCCCCCAAGACTCAGACTCAGTGCAAGAACAAGATCGAGTCCATGAAGAAGCGTTACCGGTCGGAGTCGGCCATTGCGGACTCCTCTTCCTGGCCTTTGTACCCGCGTCTCGACATGCTCCTGCGCGGGACTTTGTCGCCAAATCCTGTGTCTTCTCAGCAGCCGGCCTCAACGCCCCCTCCTCTGCCTCCTCAGGCTATTCCGTTTAATCCCCAGCCCCAGGCGCATCCCCTGCTACTGTTGGATCCTCCTCTGGTGGTAGTATCGCAGTCACCTGTGATGCTGCCAGGAAGCCAGCTGCCGCTGCCGCCTCCGCCTGCACTGCCTAACAAGGCCCAGAATTCTCAGGAATCGAATGGAGCCGACAGGGTAGTGGCAACAGTTAAGGTCAGTAGCTTCTTACCCGTGTTTGAAAGGTTTGGCGCGAGATTAATGTCCCCATTACTCCGTTTTCTGGTGGCCTGGTTTACTTACAGGAAGATGGAATCGGTTTGGGAGCGAAACCATCTGACCGGTTATCGGACAAGGATCCCCTGGAAACAGACAGCAGCACCCCAGCGCTGTACAGCGACAAGCAGCAGAACTCGAGGTCGAGGCCAAAGACAGAGAGGAAGGGTCGGCGGAGGAAAAGGAGGGTGGAAGAATGGGAGATAGCAGAGAGCATCAGGTGGCTGGCGGATGTGGTGGTGAGGTCGGAGCAGTCGAGGATGGAGACGATGAAGGAGATGGAAAGGATGAGGATGGAAGCAGAGGCGAGGCGGGGGGAGATGGAGCTCAAGAGGACGGAGATCGTCGCCAATACCCAGCTGGAGATTGCAAGGATATTCGCCGCGACCGTTAAGGGGATCGATCCTTCCCTAAGAATTGGAAGGAGCTAAGACTTAACTGAACTGAAACTTTGAGTCCATGTATTGGCGATTGATTGCAGATGGTTTTACGACTTTCCTATCAAGTAATAACTCCATGTGCTTCAATGTTATTACAATATCCTTTTTGTCCGTCTAACAATTTGACATCCAAGTTATTGACGAGCCTCTCATCATCTTCAATTCTTCTATTTTTTGCTTTTTTGGGTTACTCTGATAAATCCAATCCGTAAGATAAATCGGTATATGTCCAATAAATAAACAAAATGGTAAGAAGTGGGTGCGAGGCAGAACCCCCAAAACCCCAGCAAAACTTTAAACATCGTACCTTTGAACTTCATCTCTGATCCGGAGAAAGGGGCAACAAGGATGTCTCTGCTTCAGCTGCCCGCTCCAATCAACCCGTCCCTCACCCACCCAGCTCGTCCTCCTCCTTTCCATTTCCCTCCCGTTCGGGCCTTCGTCGGAATCCACCGTCAAAATCCCATCTTTTCGCCTCCCCCGGCAGTAAAGGAGAGACCTTTCGCTCCGTCGACGGAGCCCAGGAGGTTGCTCTGCAAACCCCCGAGGGGGAAGTACATCCAGGATGACTACCTCGTGGTATGCCGTTTGGGTATTCGTTGAATTTTTCTTCGGCGTAGCGGGATGATTTTGATAATTTTTTTGGGATTTTGAGGTTTTGAATTCGGGCATGCGTTTGGTTTTGTTGTCCGAGGATGTCTGCTGTTGTGGGAAGCGATTGTCATGATTCTTTGCGGCTTTCTTGATGCTGAATATGTTTTTGCTTTTGTTCGGAAGAAAAAATTGTCTGCTGAGGAGGTTCAGGATCTGGTGAGGGGGAAGAGGGATGTGCCCCTCGTTATCGATTTCTACGCGACCTGGTGCGGCCCTTGTATCCTGATGGCTCAAGAACTTGAAATGGTAAACCAAGTCCCTGTCCTCGCTTTTCCTCTTTGGGATTGGAATGCATTCGTTACTGAGTCCCCGGTTTCTGGGATAGGGGCTATGATTCCGTCGTAGCTGTTGGAGGACGTAGGATGTGTTGTCGTGGGCAATTAGGTGCCTGAGTCCCTCTTTAGAAATGCTAGATGCTACAAATGATTTGCCTGTCAGGATAGTTTGTGCTGATGTCGATCACTATGGCAGCTTGCTGTGGAGCGTGAGAAGAATGCAATTATCGTTAAGGTGGACACGGACGATGAGTACGAATTTGCTCGGGACATGCAGGTGATCTTTTATTTTGCAATGCTTCATGAATTGCTTGTGGAATTGTTTCTGGGGTTCCGTTTCCATATGTCCTACTGGGAAACAAGTCCATCCTACTGAGGCGTTGATGTATCAGGTGCGCGGCTTGCCAACTCTGTACTTTATAAGCCCGGATCCAAAGAAAGAGGCTATTCGTACGGAGGGTCTCATTCCTCTCCAGATGATGAGGGATATATTGGACAATGACATGTGAGGGACTGGTTGGAGTTTCATCGCGGTGTTAATCATTGCATCCATCAAGCCAGCATCAACCTCCTATGGATCAAATTCTCTTATCCCGTGCTTTGCCAGGGAGGCGCTAAGTTAGAGAAGTTAGTATCTAGGGATGGAGTGGTCACTGAATCTTTGGTCGAAAATATACGGCTCCAAAGATGAATCTGGAGCAATTAGAGAGAACTACCAGAGCTCTGTGTTGACTGGATGAAAGCTGGCAGCCTTTTTGCAGATATGTATTAAGCATTGTACCCGAGAAAAGCCATGTGTTTCGAATTATGGACTCGTGTTTAGTAAATCCAAAGGCGATGTTTATTGATGTGTTCCGCATGACTCGATGACAGATGAATTTGCAGAAACTACAAGGAACAGAACTTCCGGCCATTAGCTTAACCCGAAAACAGAAAGAATGCAAAATCTTAAGTGGAAAAGAGCAGCAACATAAGATCAACGGTTTCTCTATTCTCATCCTCAATAAAGTATGGTGCTAGAGGAAAAGGTCAGGAGAAGTAGGCTTGGAGCCTGAGGAGGGGAAGAAGGCCAGCAACAGCAGCGCGGCCAAAATACCAACAGGAAAGAATAGGAGCATCAGCGGCGGGGGAGGCAAGGGGGGCAGCAACAGGGGAAGGACTACCATCAACGTGGCTAGACAAGTGAGAACCAGGACCTTCCCCGTACTAGGATCGACCCACTTCGCCATCCTCTCCTCCAGCGGCAGCCGCACATTGCCAAAAGGGACACCGGGGGAGCCCCAGGTTGCTCTAAAGCCGAAGATGATGTTGTGCAGGAGATGAGGTCGGGTGACAGGGAATGGGGACGCGTATTATAAGACTGGGAGTGTGTGGCCAATTCTAAAGAGGGGGGGAGGGGGGGACGTGAATGAAGTAGGCAGCAAGGCGCCAGGTGACACGTCCTACTGAGCCAATTCATAGATACATACTTAATCACTATTCCATGGATTTCGTGATTAAGATTA
Source organism: Melastoma candidum (assembly GCA_023653495.1). Classification (NCBI taxonomy): domain Eukaryota; kingdom Viridiplantae; phylum Streptophyta; class Magnoliopsida; order Myrtales; family Melastomataceae; genus Melastoma; species Melastoma candidum. Next base: position 3,640,108 of record CM042891.1, on the reverse strand, counting down.
ACTGAATTTTTTAGTCTCGCCGATTTAAGATTAAAGGTCAAGGAAGAACTCATCATCGTGATCTGAACAAAATCAGACAAGATCATCATCGTTTGTGGCCCATTCCTTAGGAAGGAGAAATGGGTGCCAAGATAGTCGGAGGAGATTAAAGAGAAAACGTAATAAAATTTTGTATTTTATTTATTTTTTTTACACTTAATTTATGATCAATTAATCTATTTTTAAAACCTGCTTAATTTTCGTTTCCATCATATTCAAAGGAACCGACAGATTTCATGATTATTAGTTTTTTTTTTTTTTTGGGGGGGGGGGGGGATGCGATGTATCTAAAGATCTCGTCCGATGAGTCTGTCTTAAAGTAATCGATATGGTTAGATAAAATATAAAAACATTGGGGGTGGGGGAGGGGAAGCATCCCATGATTCTCGGGGTTTTAGTTCTTCGAGGGAGATCTCCTTCACGCTATTTCAGTAAAACAAATTAAAATAAATCTCCCTATTTTGGGCACAATTAATTTTTATGTTTACGTTATTTAATAGAAATTCACATGAAACATTACGAGATAATAAGTAGAATAATTGCTAGATTTCTGAATTCTTGCTTAAGTTTTAGGACCGTAAAAAACGTGTCTACAAATTGGTTGTGTAAATATCACAAGAAAAAAAGAGCGAAAATCTGGCGTCCTCCTTCAAGTATTGTTGTAAAATTTTTAAAATGTCTATTTTACCATTCCAAATTCAAATTTTTATAATTCGACTTTGGTATATAAAGTCGAACTTTAAGAATTCGAGTTTGGACTATATAAGACAAACTCGAACTTTATGACTTCGACTTTATGCTTTCACAGCAAGCCGAACAGAATTTCCTTTAAAAAAAACAATAAAATATCGATTTATGTCGTTATTTTTTCTCAAATTTTCGTTAATAACATGAATTTTAAAATTTTTTTTTTATAGCCTTACGTGGAAGTGAACCCATCAAAGCCAGGCCCACGAGATTTGGCCCCCCCTCCTCCGTACGTCTCTTCTGATTCCCACCACCGCCACGACCACCCCTCCTTCGCCTTCGCATTCCGCTGATCCGCAACGGAACCAACTGTCCAACCGACTTCCCCGAACAGAATACAAAAAGAGTAGAAGAAGGAAATCTACGGCCGTAGCAGTGGGAACGAGATTCGAATCCGCATTGGTTGGGATAATGTGCCTTCTCGCAGGATATGAATCCCTACGTCGCCCTCCCTTCGTGATCCCCGCCTCCTCCGTCTTCGGTGTTTTCTGGCGTAGTTGATGCATCCAAAGGGATCGCAGTTTCGTTCGATTGATTCGCGCTCGATTCCCTTCCGTTTCGTCCTGGTTCCCCGTTCATTATCTTCTTTGTCTAGCGTTAGCATGTGTGATTTGGTAGCCCGCACCGGTCGGCATCAGCAGTTACGAGGCCGGATGTCGCCTTGTCGCTGGGTACGCTGTTATCGCGGCCCATTCCCTCTTCTTTGATTTTTTTAAAATTATATTTTTTCTTTCCGCCTTCTATTCGCGGGTGGTGTTGCGAGTGAGATTTCTCTTCTCCTTTTGGTTTCTGGAGGAAACTTTAGGTTATTATTGCGGTCGTGTTTGTAAGGCCTGATTTTTGTGTGGTTGGGTGGTGTTGCTTTGACCGTTTGTCGTTGGTGTGCGTGGGGGCCATCATCTGTTGTTGATTGCAGTTGTCATTTTTGTCGTCGATTTCTCACTCTCTTTTTCATCTGCATTTCCCGGATGAAGCAATTTTCGAACTTCGGATTTTGACCCCTTGGCTCGCTAGTTCATTTTCTATTTACTTGTGTTTTAAATGATCCAACGCTGCGAGGATTGATTATGGTAAAAGAATTTGCAGGTGTCGTCGTGATTTGTTGTTTCTCATTCATATCGTAATGGCTACTGGAATTCCGTGGTTAATGTTTGGGGAAAGCTTCTCCGATAGTGGTCGAGTTAATGGCTGTCGAAATTATCCTTTTCCTGGAGAAAAATTTCCATCACAGTCACTGTTTGGCATGGTTTCGTAGCTGCTTCCGTTTTCACTTTTCTTTTGCTGCTGGAGTGAGTGAGAGGTGGTGTTTGGTTTACAACAGTAGTTTTTGATCGGATTATGGGAGTTGTATATCTCATTTCCATGTCTTTCTCTGCTTCAGGTGTATTCCTTTTAGATATAGATCTGCGGGTGATGATAGCGACACGTCCGGAAAGATTGTCGAGGTGCTAATGATCAATTCTACCAGTGGGCCTGGTCTTCTGTTCCCTAAGGTATTGGGTTCACTACATCTCCGACGTCACAGGAGAAGAATGGGATTCCTTTCGATATCGTGATGTTACATACCTATTCTTTTGGTTAAGCATCCTCGTAAAATAATTTCCATTTTGCCAGGCCCTTTTCCTCAACCTAGTTTGGCCATTGTCTGCACCATGGACACCCCTTTTCTATTCTGCTCCACTGTTCTTTACTTTTTTCTATGCAAGGCATTTGATTACATTCTCAAAAGAAAAAAAAGATAAAGATAAAGCATCAATTAAATTTCAAAATTTACTCGGGAGCTAGTTGAAAATATTCTCTTGTCTAATTTTATCCCTGTAGCCTGTAGTTGCAGCTTGCAATTGTGTACAATTTACATTTCTAGCAGTTAGTGTAGAAACATGTGTTTGCATGCATCTCTTGGAAATTTAACCACAATCTGATTGTTTTGTATGTTAAAGGGTGGATGGGACAATGATGAAACAGTTGAGGAAGCTGCTGTCAGAGAAGCCATTGAAGAGGCTGGAGTTAGAGGCGACTTAAAGGTGGTGTAGGCTTTTTTATCTTTTCTTGTGCAAATATTTCATAAAATTTTGACCTTGTCTCTATTGAAGAGGCTGTAGCGACTCGAAGGTGGACATGTATGGAGTCTTTTCTGCCAAGAGGCCATTTTCGTATTTTGCATTCAATAAGATAGGATACCCTGCCGAAATTCTTTTATATTGAGCCAGATCTCAACCTCTGTGGATATGATCTCTACAAATTTCAGAATTTGATTATCTCAGTTTTGAGCTCATATCTGTTGTTTGTTGACTGTGTAAGCTTGTTGGTTTGTATAAGCAGATAGTAGACATGTACAGCTGCTATGAAATGAGTTTTTGAATATGGCTCATTCAACAGTTTCGTCCCATGATTTTTTTTCTAAGAACCGGCCAGTTCTTCGTATCCACATGAAACTTGATGCTGAATTCAAGACCGATGGCCTTCTCACATGGTCCATGTTTTTCCTCGTCCTTCCTTGCAGGATCTAATTGGGCACTATGACTTCAAGAGTAAAACTCCCCAGGACAAGATCTGTCCCGACGGTTCGTGTAGGGCCGCGATGTTTGCCCTCTTTGTCAACGAGGAACTCAAATCATGGCCGGAACAAGACATCCGGCAGAGGACCTGGGTGACAATACCAGAAGCCGTGGAGTGTTGCCGCCATCCCTGGATGAGAGACGCGCTGGTAAACGGCTTCCTGAAGTGGCAAGGACACAACATGCTCGAAGACTGACTCGAGGTTCAGGTTTCCTGTGTCCTCCTTAAATTGGATCAAAAGGGGTTCGCATTCACTAGGATTTTATACTCCTCTCAGTAAACCATTTTTTCCTTAACTTCCTCCTCCGATTGTTGGGCCACCCCAAGCTTAGGATTTGTTAGTAGTAGATGTAGTAGTAGTACATACTACATGGATAGAAGGCGAAGCCAGGCGGGCGGGTCTGACCTTTCACTTTCCGGGATGACTTTCCGATTGTTGCGTGAACATTTAGATCAGGCTTTACTGTCCTGCATTGGGCCGTTAATGGGCTTGTCGTGTTGGGCCCAACTTCCCTAAACAAGTGTGAACTTGCCGACAAAATCTAAGGGGTAAAAAAAGGGAAGAAAATACGAGCTAAGGGAACAGAAGATTTCTTCATTTCTCCCCCAAGACAAGATTGGAGTAAACGGCAGCCCCGCCGCAATTGGAAGGAGGGGCAAAATTTGGTCACGGCATGATTTTGTCGTATTTTCATAACTTTAAATTCAATTCAAAGTATAAAAACGAATGAAAGTAATTTGTATATATATAATATATAATATTATATATTTAGATCCGGTGGCTTGGTTAATTTACATACATATGATGTGATTCTCATCTAACCCTTTTTCGGCCACTTGCATAACAAACAAACAAACAAACAAACAAACAAATCGAATAAATTCCCATCCCGACGGCGATTCCGACCCTAGTCGAAGCTTCCTAGCACCTCCAGCAACGTTGAGTCCTGGAACAGGCTCGACTTGTAAACGTCCACGTCCCTGTGCTGCAGGCACATCTCGTGGAACAGCGAGTCCGACTCCGATGGCGACCCGCTCTCGAATCCCCCGAAGTAGTTCGGGCAGTACCCGCCCGACCCCTCCGACGATCCCAGCGAGTTGTTGCTGTACTGGGGAGCGTCGTCCGTCCCAGGACGCATCCCCTCCTCCGAGTCCTCGCGGTTCCTGCTGCTGTACCAGTCCCCTCGCTCCATTATGCGGGCCACGTCCGAGTCTCTCCCCGTGAGTTCCTGAACGGTGGCTCGGAACTCGGCCGCGCTCGTCGTCACTTTCATGGGGCTGGATATGTAGACGACCTTGAGGCCCTTCTTTGCCGACCCCTTGCGTCGTTCCCCGGCCTCTTTCTTGCCGCCTGTGAGCTTCCGACTGTTCACTCCGAGCATCGTCTCCTGTGGGGAAGGGGATGGAAAGCACGAGGAACACAGATAGATTATTTGGTGTGGTTGTGGCGTTGAGGAAGCTGGCACGAGTTGTATGGCAGATGCATCGGGCAAGATGGGCTTATATAAAGGACTGCGAGCGGGGGGGTGGAGGGTAGTTTCCAAGAAGGAGATGGGGTTTTGGAATTTAGCGACAGAAAAAGATGATTTGGAAAAAAAAACCCATACGACAAACGATGTAAAAGGAAGGGTGTGGGGGCAGGCAGGGGGGTGAGATGGATGAGTGGAGAAGAATGGAAGGAAGCAGGAAACCGGGTGTTTCCCAATCCTCCCCCCACCCCCAAAAAAATAAAATTGGCATAAAGTAGAGAGACGTTTAAATAAGATGAAAACTATGTGTTGTTGCTGTTGTTGTTATATGACAAAAAAAAAAAAAAAGGAAAAATAAGGAGGGGGGAGGTTCTTTTGGGAAGACCTTTGACCCGTTGATTTTGGGTTGTGATGTGTGATGACATCCTCCTGACTGCTCTCTTAACTGCTACTACTACTGTCTACAGTACTTAGTAACATTCGGCATCGATGATATTATTATTATTATTATTATTATTATTATTACAAGGAAGGGGGGAGGGTGGGGGGGATTGATTGGATAAGACTCACGTGGGAGCAGCCAGCCACGCATGACTGCCTCTTTTGACTTTTTTATTTATTTTGTTTTTGGGGTTGGGATTAGCAGCAGCCTTAATGTGCCTTCTCGGCATTGGTCTGTAAGAAAAACTGTCATCTTTCTTTTGTTTTTTTTTTCGAGTTGGGGTAGATTGGAATAAAACGATGATGAGTAGGGGGGGGGAGATAAAATAATGAATGACATGAGGGGGGGGGGACAAAAGGATGATACCATTCTCATCTTCTCTACATCCACCGGTGGAGGACGTGTCCACGTATCATCTCGTATGAGACCGATGACCAGAAGAAGGGTGTGGCAAGTTGGGGGGGCATCTTATTGACCTTGACTTTTTGACTTTCTACTTTTCTTCATCCATCTAGAAGAAGCAACCCTTCTTGATCGTCCCCTTCGTCCGCGGGGGTTTAAATGGGTCCGAAATCAAATTGACGATCTGGGCCAGCCCATGAACAAACAAACAAACAATTTGCCTCGAGGATTACCCCCAGAGATCCCCAAACCCCAAAAAACTTTTATTATTTGTCCAAACCAACAATGATCTGTCCAACCCCGCACTAATCTTTTGATGTTGATCACAAAAACGACACAATGACAACGATTTCTTTATTTTTTATTTTTTATTAAAGAAAAGGAAATGATGTTGGGAGAATTGGGATTTTGATGACGATGATGATGATGATTTATACTGTAATGTTGTATTCAATGGATTTGATGGGGAGTCTGTCATGAAGACAGACAGAGAGGATGGAGCTTTTCATTCCTTTTTGTTTTTTCTTTTGTTTTTTTGGGAGTGTAAGCGTTTTTCCAAAGTGTTATAAGTTGGGAGTGTCGCTTTCCCTTTCTCCTCCTGTTCCTCTCCTAATTTCTTCCTCGTTTCGTATTTCATTTTCTTACCCTTCTCTCGCTTTCCGACCATAATTTTTTATCCCCCTTTTTTCATCAAGTCCGTCCGACAGAGACTCGTCGTCGACCAAGTTGCTGCCGCCGCCTTTTAGCTCTGTCTCTTGGTCCCAGGGAATTAAAGTTTCTTCCTTTCCCTTTCTGTGTCCGAAGCTGAGTTCGGAGCCCCACGCTAGGAAGTGGGTGGGTTCTCTTTGTACCTGCTGGGTCTTCTTCACTTCTCTGTTGGGTCGAGGTTTTTGGGAGCGTTGGGGGGATTTGATTCTTCTGTTCGCTCTGCTCTGTTTTGTTTGGAAGGGATAGGGACGTTCAGCCGACGGGTCATGAGTTTCAAGCGTCCGAGTTCAACCTTCACCCCTCTTTTGTTTCTCAATTTTCTTGTTTGCGGGTTAGTTTTTGTTGTTGGGGGGGGGGGGGATTTCTCCAGTCTTTTTGGGTTTGTTTTGGGGGTAACTGCGTTTCCTCTCTTCCTTCCTGGCCAGTGAAGTTCAATTATGCCCAGGGTGTGGTGATTTTTTAGTGCCTTTTGTTCTGTTTTCCGGTCGACATGTTTCGCTGATCAGTGTCTACAGTCCTTACTTTGTGAAAGGGGAGATGGTTTGTAGGTTGGTATTTGTCGCCACGGAACTGTCTTAGAGTTTGTAAAATCATCTGTACTACGGTGTTTGACTATGTTTCTGATTCTAGGTTTGGTTGTCCATGTATTGGTCTCCTGTCATTGAGCTTTTGTTCGGGAGATGAACCCCCCTTTTTAAGGTTTTTCTTTCGAATGATGCAAACCAGGCTACAAATGTTGGCATTTATGTTTGTGATTGGATCGCAGAGATTTGAGTTGGAGAGGCACAGATGAACCAGATAGTAGCTAACTAATTAGTGTTGGCTCTACCCCGTCCCAAGATGTCTGCTGTTTGACCCATTGACTTTCTAAACCAAATCAATCCTATCCTCTTCATGAGGTTGTTCGGTTCCTAGCATGTTTTTCTTTCATGTTTACTGGTCCAGTCGATGAGTTACACCACATATTACTGTTATTATTTAGATGTAGGGTACTGGATTGAGGAGGCTGTGCATTTGATGTTAGGATTGTTGGCTGATAGAAGAACTCTTCAGGTTCCATCTTATGTGTGTTAGCTACTGTAAGAAAGAGGCTTCAATTAAGCTCTGCTGTATCATAGTCGGTTTGGTGGCTCACAACATCTTGTGGGATCTCAGATGTGCTAAGGTTCGGGCAGATTAAATTGGCTTCCCGCATATCGCCCTTCATTTCTAGTTTTTGAGCAGTTTTGACAATCCATTATGGCCGACAGGCTCTAGAACTGATATATCTACCGATGACACGGATGAGAAAAATCAAAGGGTAAGTCACTTCTCATCAACTTTTTTGAGCATTTCCTCATCATTCAGGAACCAAGAAGTTGGTTGTGCGGCATTGAGCATTTCCTCAACTTGCAGACTCTCCGCAGGCTTGCCCAAAATCGTGAGGCAGCACGGAAAAGTCGGTTGAGGAAGAAAGTAAGATTTGTTTCGTTAGTTTTTCTTTGTATTGCTCTGTTCCAAGTGTTTCATGGTGTGGACCTGCCTGAAAACAGTCTTTCAGCATCTAGGTCTACGATTAGACCCATGGTAGGCTTGCCAATTTCCCTTGTGTGGGGTTGTGTTTTAGCTTCCAAATGGGAGCAGAAGTCCTGCAATAAACTTAGATATTGATGTTTTCTTTTTATGTTCCCAGACTGGTCGCAGGAATGCCGACTTTTGCTTTAGTGGATGTTTGATGCACGATTCTTGTCGATTTTGCTATTATATCATCTTGATTAGGCCCTTGTTGCACGTCTTTCTTTCAATTTTGGTAACTACCAGTTCCCAACTGTGGTGGTAAACATCACATTTGCCTTTGTTGTAGGCCTATGTTCAACAACTTGAGAGCTTGAAACTAACTCAACTGGAGCAGGAGTTACAACAAGCTAGACAACAGGTGGAAATGGCTTTCTTGTAAAGTCTACAGATTGATGCAACTCCTGAGTTTTATACAGCATTCGTTACCTACAAATCTGCATTTTTCTTCAGCTGGTGTTATAAAGAAAAGTATCCGGAATGTCCTATATTTATTTCTTCTTACTGGGGCCTTGTTCATGAAGGGAATATTCATATCAAGTTCAGGTGATCAAGCTCATGCAAACGGCGACAATGGTATTTTCGCCTGCACGTGTGGTCTATCTTTGCAATGTATGTGATAAGCTCAAGTTCATTACCCTCAACAATCTTTTTTTTTGCTGCTTCCTTTTTGCAGGGGCCATGACATTTGATGTTGAGTATGCGAGGTGGCTAGAAGAGCAGAATCGGCAGATCAATGAGCTGAGGTCAGCTGTAACCGCACATGCCGGCGACGCAGAACTCCGTATAATAGTCGAAGGCATAATGACCCATTATGATGAGATCTTCAGGATTAAGAGTAGCGCCGCCAAGAATGACGTTTTCCATCTATTGTCGGGAATGTGGAAAACGCCTGCTGAACGATGTTTCATGTGGTTGGGAGGTTTCCGTCCATCCGAGCTCCTGAAGGTTAGGAGGCTTTTCTTTTAACTGTTCTGAATATATCTTATTGGCACACTAGGTTAAATGGTATTTATCCATGCTAACAAAACTGTGACCTCCATTTGCAGCTTCTTGTGAATCAGTTGGAACCACTCACAGAGCAACAACTGGTAGGAATCGGCAACTTGAAGCAATCTTCCAAGCAAGCGGAAGACGCTTTGTCTCAGGGTATGGAACAACTACAGCAGCCTCTCGCGTAGACCTTGTGCAGCGGATCTCTTGGGTCTTCAGGCTCGTCTAGCAATGTCGCAAACTACATGGGTCAGATGGCCATGGCCATGGCCATGGGGAAGCTCGAAACCCTCGATGGTTTCATCCGTCAGGTAACTAACTCATCCTTTCCTATCCATCTGACACGCATCACTTTCTTTTCTGGCCAAAATAATGTCTATAAGAAAGAACCTTCAAATTTTTCTTTGATAAGTAAGAACCTTCGAATTGATGATGGGCCTACTCCAGACGGACAACCTGCGACAGCAAACGCTGCAGCAAATGCACCGTATACTGACAACAAGGCAGTCGGCACAGAGCCACAGAGTGCTTCTGGCTATACATGACTATTTTCTGGCGTCTACGCGCTCTCCGCAAGAGAGTGAAAAAGGGGGACACACCCCATTCCTACGAATATCCCGAAAAAAGGAAAAAAAAATGGGGATGCCAAAGTCTCTTAAAGAAGATTGTTTATTAACAACAGTAGAAGTAATGGATGGGGTGAGGTCAACGTAATGTTGTCATCTTATATAGCTTTCATTCTTCTTTTAATTCCGTTTCTTGTACAAAGTTTGATAGCCGTAAACAGCTATCGGTCGGATTAGAAAAAAAGCTGGACCAAAGGTTCACAACAGGAAAAACGAAAACCACCAATTCAGTAGAAAGAAAGACTGAATGACCAAATCCTACGACGGTTGGATATTCCCCATTCTTCACCCCGCCTCCTCTTCCACCTTCACCTCCGAGACCTCCATAATCTTCCCTTCCTTCTTTTTCTTCAGTGGGGCCAACTTGTCCCCTATAACAACTTCCTTCACAGCAGTGGCCACGCTGCCGTTGCAACAACCCTCTGGGTTTTTCCCCGATCCCCCTTGTTCTCCATTCTTCTCATTTTCGTCCTCGGGCCTGGGCTTCGACTTCTCCTCCTCTTTCTCTTTTCCCTTTGCAGCCCAGCTTCCATTCTTCTTGCGAGAGCCCAATCCTTGAAAGCTCAAATTCTCTTCTGCCGAATTAACGGTCATCCGAGCTGCTCCTTCATCAACATGCATCAATACCTCTCCCTCGAAGACATCCTCGTCCGCAAGGGTGACATGAGGAAATTGATCCTGTAAATCATATAAGAACTCCGATGTCGCCGCCTCCTCAGGTCGATCTGTCCATTTTACCAAGACTTGAGTGGCAGCGCGATTTCCCCGCTTGACGAATCTCCGCTGTAAGATATATTCCGGTTCTGACGGTGCTGCAGCAGTCATAGGTGGCAAATGTGGACTGATCCTTGCTCCCTTAACAGATCGCTTGAGCCTCGAAACGTGAAACGTCGGATGGATGAGAGAGTGCCTCGGAAGCTCCAATTTGTAAGCCACTTCACCAATCCTGTCTAGGACTTTGTACGGGCCAAAGTAGAGCGGAGAAAGTTTACTGCCGTGTCGACCTTCCACTGAACTTTGGCGAAAAGGCTGGAGCTTGACGTAGACCAGATCACCAATAGCAAAGCTCCTCTCCGAACGCCGCTTATCGGCCATTTGTTTCATCCTGTTCTGGGCTCTCTTAAGGTGAAAACGCAGCAAACGCAACATTGCTTCCCTGTCGGACAGCTCGCGATCAACAGCCCTGTTCGAAGACGTACCGTGGATGTAAGGTAGATGGACAGGAGGCTCGTAGCCGAACAAAGCCTGAAAAGGGGTCATCTGGATGGCGATGTGGTGGGTGGTGTTGTACCACCATTCCGCTAGAGGCAGCCACCGTGCCCATCGGGAAGGACAATCGCCACACATACAACGGAGATAAGTTTCCAAGCATCGGTTAACAACCTCCGTCTGCCCATCTGTCTGGGGATGGTATGCTGATGAATGTTTAAGCTCCACTCCTTGCAACGAGAACAAGTGTTTCCAGAATTCGCTGAGGAAGACTGGATCGCGATCGCTCACAATCGACTGTGGAAGGCCATGTAACTTGAACACATGGTTTAAGAACGCCTCTGCCGCCGTATGAGCTGTAACCGGATGTTTAAGAGCCATGAAATGACCGAACTTGGTGAGCCTATCCACCACGACCATGATGGTTTCCTTGCCAAAGGATTTTGGGAGTCCAACAATAAAGTCCATTGAAATTTCAGACCATATAGCAGTAGGTACCGGCAACGGTTGTAACAGCCTGGGGGAAGCCGACGTATCATACTTATTCCTCTGACAAACATCGCATTGCTGAGTGTAAACTCGAATATCTTTCTCCAATCCTCGCCAGTAGCAGAAACTCGCGATTCGCTTAAGTGTCGCCTGAACTCCAGAATGCCCTCCGGCCGCAGACGCATGGAACGTGTGAATTATAAGTTCGCGCAACGACGGATCACTGCCCACAACCAACTTCCCCTTCCTGGTAAGTAAACCGTGCTTGAACTCATAATGGGGAACAGGCCCTTGCTGCAATCTCGCTCGGATTGAACTCAGCTCGGAATCTTTATCCCAGCTTTGCTTGATTTCATCCAATAACGTCCCTTGGTCCATGGTTAAGACCACTGCCATCAACTCTGCTCCTGGAATGCGAGAGAGGGCGTCGGCGACTATGTTCTCCTTCCCCCTTTTGTATGTTATCACATAGTCATATCCAGCAAGCTTCGCTAGCCATTTGCACTGCATTTCATTGTGAACCCTTTGCTCCAATAGATATTTCAAACTTTGATGATCCGTCCGTAGCTCAAAATGTCGCCCCACCAAATAATGCCGCCATTTATCCACCGCATATACCACGGACAGCAATTCCTTCTCGTAAACCGACAATCCCACGTGTCTCGGAGCCAAAGCCTTACTGATAAAGGCGATGGGGTGTCCCTCCTGCATAAGAACCGCTCCAATACCTGATGAGCTGGCGTCCGTTTCTACAACAAAATCCTTGGAAAAGTCAGGTAAGGCCAGTGTTGGAGCGGTAGTCATGGCAACCTTGAGCTTATCAAATGCTTCGTGCGCTGGTGTTCCCCACAGAAAGGCCTCCTTCTTAAGCAATTGAGTAAGGGGTTTACTGATTATACCATAATTCCTCACGAATCTACGGCAGTACCCAGTGAGTCCTAGAAACCCACGCAACTGTGTGACATTGGCGGGTGTCGGCCAGTCTAAGACCGCTTGAATCTTTCGTGGATCCGTGGAGACCCCATCCTCCGCAATAAAGTGACCAAGATACTCTAATCTTCGTTTGACAAAGCAGCACTTGCTGAATTTGGCGAAGAGTTTTTGCTGTTGGAGGGCCTGAAGAACCAGCTGCAAGTGTGCTACATGTTGCTCCAGCGATGCACTATAGACCAGAATGTCGTCAAAAAAAAACAAGGACGAATTTCCGAAGGAATGGCTTAAGTACCTCGTTCATGAAACTCTGAAAAGTGGAAGGTGCATTCGTCAATCCGAACGGCATGACGAGGAACTCGTAGTGGCCTTCATGCGTCCTAAACGCGGTCTTAGGTATGTCCTCCTCTTTCACCCTAATTTGATGATATCCGGATCGAAGGTCTAGTTTGGAGAACCAACTAGCGCCGAACAATTCATCAAGTAGTTCCTCGATTATGGGAATCGGAAACTTGTCCTTCACCGTCCTAGCATTCAATTCCCGATAGTTGACACACATTCGCCAAGTGTTGTCTTTCTTCTTTACTAAAACCACGGGCGAAGAGAAGGGACTCGTGCTGTGCCGGATTACCCCCGACTGTAACATTTCTTGGATGAGCTTCTCAATGATATCCTTTTGCGCACTCGAATATCGGTAAGGTCTCAAGGACAGACCGGTTACTCCATCCAGCAAAGGAATCGCATGATCATGTGACCTCCGAGGAGGCAACCCCGATGGTTCTGTAAAAATTGCAGAAAACTTCCCCAGGAGTTGCTGCACTACCTCTGGTGGACAATCCCCTTCACTCAGATTAGCCTTACATGCTTCGTTTGGTATAAGTACCAATCCCATCTCCTCTGTAGCCAAGGAATATAAACCCAACATCGCTTTGTTCAACTTCTTGTCCCCCGCTGTTAAAACAACCTGTTTGCCATCCTTCGAGAATGTCATAGTGAGCTGTGCGAAATCCCACAGAACCGTGCCAAGTGTTATCAACCGCTCCATACCCAATATCATGTCGCATCCCTTGATGGGCATTAATAACATGTTCGCCTCATAGGTACCTCCTTGCATTTCCCACTTAAATGAAGGAATTAAAGAGTTACAGATCACCTTCTCCCCATTAGCGACCTGCACGCCTCTTCCAGGAATGGCCACCACCTTGCCTCCCACTTGCTTTGCCATTTTGGAATCCAAAAAGTTATGAGTACTCCCCGAATCTACCAAAACAATGAGCCTCATCTTTTTATAGTATCCCACTAATTTCATGGACCTGTTCTGAGTAGTAACAGCAACTCCATGCACAGCATAAAGAGACACTACGGGAGAATCTTCCTCATGTTGCAATCCCACCTCTTTCATTTCCTCGGACTCCTCTACTTCCGCCTCTTCCGGATCCAATGTTATGGCAAATGACCTCTTATTCAGGCACTTGTGGTCGTTGTGATACTTCTCGTCGCACTAGAAACAGAGTCCCTTCAGTCTCTTTTCCACCATCTCTGATGCTGATAGACGTTTGTGCGGCGGTTGGTAGGATTGCGGCCTCGGGTATTGCGGCCCGGGTAATCTCGGACTGGTTTCTGCCCTGCTGTTGCCCTGCCACCTGGAGTAACCCCTGTTAAATTGGTTTACCACTCCTCCCTTCTGCGTTTGATTCTGCTCCCATCGACCAACCCTGGAGTTGGAATCTCGACCTCTTCCCGCCGTGCCATCATCTTCTCCAGATAATACCTTGGCCAACGACATTGCCTTCTGCAATGTACGAGGTTCCAGCACCATAAACATCTTCCTCGTCTCCTTCCGTAATCCTCCCAAAAACATTGCGACCTGATCTTCCATACTCAATTCCACCTTCGTAACCAGCAATACGAACTCGTTAACATATTCAGTGAAGCTATTTCCCTCTTTTAACTCCTTCAAAGCTGCTATGGGCCTCGTCATCTCATGTGGACCAAATCTCATCAACATAGCAGAGGAGTACTCTTCCCAGCTAATAGGGCCACTCATTCCCCTATTTTTCACAAAGGCATAATGCCAATCAATCGCTAATCCGGTCAGGTGAACAGAGGCGACACTCACCTTCAACTCCGGCGGGGTCTCGTCCAACTCAAAGAACCTCTCGCAGCGAAACAACCACTCTTGAACATCGTTGCCATCGAAAACAGGAAACTCCACTTTCGCGCGACGACTGAGTCGGTCGGTTGGCCACAAAGGCGGACTTGCCTCCCGAGTCTGGGATGCGGCGTGACCACCAGAAGTGAACATCTCCACCCCCGGTTCTTGACTCTTCTCCTTCTTCAAACTCATTATCTCATCATTCATCTGCTCCATTCTCCTCGTAATCTCCTGCAAAGCCTCCCTAATCGAATCAGAATCCATTTGTACCGTTTTGGATCTCGTGCGGTCTGCTATGTTCATACCCCAACCTCCAGCCGAGCTTTCAGAGCTCTGATACCAAGTGATAGCCGTAAACAGCTATCGGTCGGATTAGCAGAAAAAGCTGGACCAAAGGTTCACAACAGGAAAAACGAAAACCACCAATTCAGTAGAAAGAAAGACTGAATGACCAAATCCTACGACGGTCAGATGTTCCCCATTCTTCACCCCGCCTCCTCTTCCACCTTCACCTCCGAGACCTCCATAATCTTCCCTTCCTTCTTTTTCTTCAGTGGGGCCAACTTGTCCCCTATAACAACTTCCTTCACAGCAGTGGTCACGCATCCGTTGCAACAACCCTCTGGGTTTTTCCCCGATCCCCCTTGTTCTCCATTCTTCTCATTTCCGTCCTCGGGCCTGGGCTTCGACTTCTCCTCCTCTTTCTCTTTTCCCTTTGCAGCCCAGCTTCCATTCTTCTTGCGAGACCCAATCCTTGAAAGCTCAAATTCTCTTTTGCCGAATTAACGGTCATCCGAGCTGCTCCTTCATCAACATGCATCAAAGTTCCTGTCACCCTTTGGAGGAGAGGGAAGAAACTGGATGAGCTTTTGAGTCCTTAACAAGGCTTCTTTTATTAGGGGGGTTTTTCTTTTTTCTTTTAGGAAAACTTTCAAGACAGCTAAAATGCATCGACATATAAGTGGTGTTTTCAGAGAATTTAAAATCGTGATATATATATATATTTATTTAAAAAAAAAAAAATCTAACCATAAATTTTGCTTTGCTAAGTCTTACGCATTACAAGAAGGGAAGGCCATTTGACAAATGACCATTTGCAATTCATCCATCTTTAGTCACAACCACAACATTAGTCTTTAGGAAAGAGACTGTCCAACAGACAGGAAAATGCCCCGTTCATTCTACCAAACTCCTTCACGAGGCACGGACAGGGGGGACAGGCGGGGTTCAAGGGGCAGATATCCACAGCATATAGAACAAACCGCACGCCTCCCAGGTTAAGTCGGCGAATGGACATACCAAAAACATGGATCTATACCTCTATTTACAACCTCCCCATGAGTCATTACCACTCAGGATGCAGTCCGCTCAAGCACAGGTGATCCGGAGGGAGATGCGCAGTTCCCTTTCTGAAGGCAGAGACTGTTTGCCACCACCGAGTCGCTGACCAGGCCGGCATCAGCGTCAAAATTGAGAGTGCCTCTCACTCTTCTGTGATTGCTGGATGAAAGCAAGTTGAGTCAATGAAAAAGTTCGGCTTTTAGCCCCTTATAGTTCAAGCCAATACAGGGAACCCACCCATTTAGGCGGTCATTGATGGCTGCGAGATCCTTGGAAGGACTTTGGTAGGCATTTGTGCTTTCTCCAACACAGGCGTAATAGCTTCTCGAGCTATGAGATATCGAAGCATCCATCTACAAAACATGAGTAGAAATTTGAATGAGTGAACTGAATAATGAGTACGGAGAAATTGGATGCAGTTAAAGCAAGATATGGATACCTTAGATGATCTTAAGGGAGATATGTAGACGTTATGTGAGGCAGAAATTTTCTTGGGGGACATATCTGGCAGGTTTGGAAATGTGGACACGTTAGGTGATCCTGGATGCTGAGCTGATCAATGGCCATCATGGAGAACATATGTCAGGTGAAGCCATGAACAAGCTAACCTAATATTTATGTTCCTGGTAAAAGTTTACCATCGCTCTTGCTGCCAACTTCAGTAACCCCACTATTGCTCAAACTTCTTCCGGGGCCAAGTTCAACCAGCAACGGCTTCACAGAAGGAATGAACATCTCATTGTAGAATGTGATGATATCCACATGATCATGTCCAGATTTCTGTTTCCGACGAACAAGACAATTTGTGGGAAACAAGCACACAGTAACATCCCCCTGAAGAAAAATAAGCCATAGAAATGGAGACAAACCCCGTTCCATGGAGCTGATGACCAGTCAACAAACACATTACGGAACACTTGTGGCTTGCAGTGAGGTTGCTTCCTGTAGTTGTTGATTATCTCCTTGAATGTCAAGCTAGTTTGAGATATCTACAATTCAAAAGAATAAAAAATGAGGGAGGATGAAAATGGTTGCCAAATAACCAAGCAGTGCCAATATCAAACCTTTGCAACACCATAGAAACAACAGAGTATTATCTGGTCAATATGGCGGTTAAAGAAAAGAGATGTCTGCAGAGTGAGTATCTGCTTGAAAAGGGAGTACACGCTCTCCTTTATCTGCCGAGACAACTGTAACCTTTCAAGCATGCTGTTGATTCTAACAGCTGCTAACTTTGTGATCTGTTATGATAAGCATATAAAACATAGAGTCAGCCACCATAAAACTGAGGGCAGAGAATTAGGAAGAAATTTAAACAAGCTCGGGCCAATTACAGAAGATCACCAGCACTGACAAAACTAAGTCACCAGAATAACCACCAGGTTCTAGTACCTTGGTAGATAATATGCTTATCCCCATTTCTGCACAAGTCTCTCCTCCACCTCCAGGATGTTGTCTTGTTGGACTGCAAAATTTCAAACATCAACACACGAAGAGAAGCTATGCGACAATAAGCAGAACACAAAGCGTCTCATGTAAAGGATACCTTGCAAATGCAGATTGCAATGGAGGTGGTGGTAACTTGGACTTCATGCCACTGAAGGCCAAAAGACGGTCCTTTACAGGAGATGTAAAGGAATTCCTTTCAACTAGCCCACTACGGTAGTCTACACAAGTCCTCTTAGGTGATCTTATATCACCATTTTGTCCTGGATGAGTAGATGACAAAATAACCAATCAATTTTCTCAACCAAAATACCATGAGTACTCAAAGCAGGTATGACTACTTTTTTAATAATTAATTTTACCAGAAACTATGCTCCGAAAGGGCGAGGGAGGGGGGGGGGGGGGAGGGGTTGTAGCCATATGTTTTGGACTATAACTTAAGTAATAAAAGGGATCGAGTACCTGAAGCTTCATTCTTTTGCAAAACTGGCTGGGTCAATCCCCCTGAAGAGTAGTTGGAATGCATGGAAATTGCATCTAAAGACGGCATTGGTTCTGCTAATAAGCCAAGGCGGTTTATCTCTGCTGCGAGAACTGGCTTTGCTACTATCAACGAATTGTACATCGAAGAGCCCTTCTCCCAGACCATCCTTTCCAGAAGTCGCTCTTCCAACGTATTTAGGTGTCTCCTTAGTTCCCTAGGCAGGGATTCCTCATGTCTAATGAAACTTTCTATCACCTTACTCAGATCAAAAGCAGTAATTCCAGTTCGCTCCAAGACCGCTGGAAACAACATTGTGACAGTCTTATGCGTAGCCAGGACCAGTTCAGCAGAACAGGCGAGCATACATCTGTGGAATCTATCGTTCATTAATAGAGAGGTCAAATTACTTGAGTGTAGAATTTGAGCCTCTGCTCTGCACATGGCCTCCAAAACCCTATAATACAACTTCGTGGCCTCAAGCCTCCTTTGCTCTGCCCATATGTTGTCCATAAGATTAGCACTTGGCAGGCCCCCGGTGGTAGGATGCTCCCCAACAGTATTGGGGAAGATAGCCTCAAGTATCACGTGGACTCTACGCATCACATCATCTGTGACATCCTTATCACAAGAAGCCAAGAATTTTTTCAGCTCGGTTGAAGGTTCGGAAGGAAGTGGAGATACGACAGTTCGAAGCCATTTTGCAGTTGTCATGGCTGTGGTGACAGGGGTAGCAGAAGCCAGCCTAATACTACTGCTGCTGCCTACCGTACCATTGGTGATGGCTGAAGGAGATCGGAATGGTGAGAGTGGACTTGTGATAGTCTTCGAAGGGGAGGAGAAAGCATCAAATTTCCTCTACAAAAGGAGAACTAAGAGCCTTAAAAGAATTCCACAACAACTCAAGCACTAAAAATAAGAGGAATTTATCCCAGTGAGAAATACCTTGGTACCAGTCATATTAATGGCTCCACCAGACAAGGTTCCTGATCCAAGCAAGCTATCCTCCTCATTGAGAAAGACCCTTTCATCCAATTCACCCTTAAGCACTGCATCTTCATAATCCTTTTCTAACGCACTTATACTGGATGACAATGAAGATTTTCCCATGAGATCCTCAAAGTAAATCAATCCATCTGCATTCCAACAAGCAATATAATAACCACTCAAGTGTCTCTTGCCAGCATATAAATTATTTAGGTACTTTTTGTATCTCTAATTCCTTGATATACCTGAATCAATAGCTTGCAAATTCTCCACCTTGCATCCTAAGGCAAAAGATGGTTTCTTCTTCAATATAACAGAGATTAAATTATTTGCTGCCTCCAAGGTTTTCTTCACCTCATCTTCCGAGGTTTCATATATTTTGCAGAGAGAAGCAATTAGGTCCACCCCTCTGTCACTCCTCCTAACTGAAAAAGTTGTGAAATCGCAGTTTAGGGATATTCTTAGATAGAGAATGTATGAACCTCCAAAGCATCAAGGGCCACCGAGAAGTGAGAAATAGATTATTACCAAAACGAGATGAGTCAGACAGAGTAAAATTTCGGAATTCAGGAGGCATATGAACTATCATGATAACCTGTTCATATGAATAAGTGGAAGCAGATCACAATGTGTACAATCCATAAAACATGTCCAGGCATATGACAATTCGATAGTTCCACAGATGTTAAGAATAAATATCAGCCTTAAATATCACAAGCAGTGACTGACCAGTATAGAAACAAGGCCATTCATGCAAGTTACAATGTTCTTGATGCGGCCAAATGCATGCACACGAAGTGCCAAAAACAGCAGCCATCCAAAACGCTGATAATCTGACACCTTGTTGTTTGTGTTGGTGCCATCTGACTCATTACAAGCTTTTGCTTCATGTGCCAGAAAGAGCTCAGAATATGCACGTTTATAGTACCTTCAAGGAAAAACACCAGAAGAAGTCACGCATAGTTAGGTTAGAGAAAAAGCATAAAATAAATATCTGTCCTTCTTTTTGATGCAGTCCTGCATCCAGCGACCACAAATAGGGGGTAGTATAAAAACTGTCCTAAAAAAAAGTAGCTAGACACTCAGAATTGGGAAGAAACCAACTTGCTCAAGTGACTCAAGTGTACAAAATTTGCCTGCAGCTCCTTTGCCTGTTAAGGAAGCATGAATCAGATCTTCAATCAATTAAAGTGACCCATTTCTATCCAACTAGTGGGCAATCAAAGAAATATTAGTAATTTGAATATTTTCATCACCTCAAGCCTGTTCTCCCAGTTTTTGCCATAGGAAAGACCTAATATTGGGCCAGCTTTGACAATAAAATGTGGAATCTCTTTGAAAAAATCAACCATGCTGCAAAACAAAATAATCAATTATGACATTGAAATGCACTCCATGATACACAAAGAACTTCTACACATGCACATGGAACATACTTAAGTTCTGCAGCTTTAAGTATCTGGCAAAGATTAAGCCTGCTATGGGAGTTACTCCGCTCTTCGCTCCCTTCAGTTAGCCTGCTAGTAGAGTACAACACAAATGCGCACCAATAGCGCACTGCTTCTTCCCCCTGTCAATCCGTTTCTAAATCAACACAAAGAATACCAAAAGAAAAGCCACAAACATATGGAAAAGAAAACACCCCCATACTGTTCCACTTTCAAAGACAGATGTATTGGCCAACAATAGATGCTTAGTATCTCTAAACAGATTCAGTGCCGATGAATAAGTGGCAGCATCCATGAACAATATCTTCTGAAAAAGTACAGAAAAAACAACTTCAATAACCCCTTGAGATATACAGAATCACAGTAAACAGAAAAAGTTTGCACATAAGTCACCTTGCATAGCTCCATGAATCTCAGCTGCAAGACATCAACACTGCTGGAAGAAGTGTGCACCTCATTAGGACTTGGGGTGGAGACAGAAGGCTTAATTTCTCCCATATCAACAAGACTCAGCTTTGAGATCCTGATAAAAACCATATTCGAGATAAGAAAAATTACCATTGCCAAAACAAGGGTTGGTTTAATCGAAGACATCAACTAGGGCACAGTAACCCCACAAAAAGGAGGAAGCTCAATATAGTAAAAAACCGCTATGGGTAGCTCAAAAGGTTCAACACAAAACGGAATCTACATTCCCGGGGGCAAACACACCCACCAAACTAGCAGCGGGCACCAAAGCCGCCACAAGCGTACTCTTTTTCCTTCCCAGACTTATGGATCAGACCAATGATGAAACGACGGAGAATCTCAATATAACCAAATGCAAAGAAAAATCAAATCGAAACTCCCCCAATAATCCAAACAAACAAAAGAAAAACAAACGGGATTCCGAGCAAACATAATTTAGGATCGCAACTCAGAAGAGGACACGCACTGAGACAGACAGAGCCCCGAGGTGGGAAAGAAGGGTGCTTTCTGCAAATTAGTAGTGAGGGGGGTGAAAATGGAGATTGGGGTTTGGGGTATTGTCTAGGGTTGTTGAAGGAAAGGGCGAGGCGGGAAAGAAAAGGTGGGGTCGTTTAGTTTTAGCGGGAGATGAAGTGTCAGGACCATCTAAGTGGGCTGAAGGTTGGGCTTATGTTATTGGGCCGTATGATCGACTAGGCCCGTATCGAAACCATGGATCGTGGTCTGTTATCAAGTTCACCTTGCCGCCTGAAAGATTCAACGGAACCGCTCGAGCTAAGCTTTCGTGGAATGGAGTAAGGTGTTCACCGGCGTTGAGCCCTCTTGCCAGCTGCTTGGAAAGATTTTAAGCCGATCAGGAGGAGATAAAAGCCGCTGATTTCGTGCTACTTGATTAGTGAGTTAAACAAGTAATCGACACCGACTTTGTTTAGTGATTTGAACAAGTACTTGATGCAGGTGACGTGAAGGCCTCTTGTTGAGCTCGGTGACGATGATTCCAATACACACCTTCACACCGTCAAGCCTCTGGATCAACTGGTGAAGATTTCCATAACAAAAAGTAAAGGAGAGCATTTCAACAGTTGTCTCGTTCCAGGTAATATGAATTGCTTGAAAAACTGAAGTGATGGCTAAACCTCGATCACTTTAGCGAATTTCATAAAGAAATGTCTCTTTCCATGAAGCACAAACCGTACTCTGGGAAAGATACATCCAGTAATTGAGTAGAATTAGGAACTCAATCTTCAGGTGGCAAGTTACAGCCTGCAGCAATTGAGTCCATGATCCAAGAGAGTTTTAGTACAAGTGCTCCTACAGCGCAACCGTACAAGAACTTTGCAGTCTTCGGCTGAGGAAGCAAGTTAGGATGTCCATTCTTCTCCGAAGATGAGCCAGACCTGGGGCTCGTCGTATCAACTAAGTTAATCATCAGTCGAAGCATAAAAAAGAAATCTCCTAAAAGCAAAGCTTCTTGGGTGATACAACCACGAGGCAATTCTCGAAAAACAACATTTGAAGCACTCTTTCCCCTTGTGTTTGTGGATGGAACATGTTTATGAATCAATACTTCAACTTCCTTCTCGTGGCATCTTGAAAATCCCGTGAGCAAGGACCCTAGATGTCTACGGTCTCACAGCATCTTGAATAACCCAGTATAATCGGAATATTTGCCAACCTGGTCTCACAGCTAGATGAGACCACACTAAATGTCTTCAAAGATAAGAAGCTCCTTCGATATCCTGTGTGGTTGTGGCAATCCTCTTCCGGTTCCGAGGAGTCTTTTGCAATCTCATTTCTTTCTTGAGTAGTTTTATGTAAGTTTCCCGACCCAAACAGGGTTGTGGATCACTCGAATTCTCTACACTACCTGTACTTGGCGGCAGCCCAGCATGTCATGCCTTTCATTAGGAATGCTGCAAGGAACAACAGAACAAAGAGGATCTGCCGAAGAAGTGCTCAATGATCCCACTACTTCTTGAGAAAAAGACAAGCAGTTACTGGCTACAACATGG
Source organism: Melastoma candidum (assembly GCA_023653495.1). NCBI lineage: Eukaryota > Viridiplantae > Streptophyta > Magnoliopsida > Myrtales > Melastomataceae > Melastoma > Melastoma candidum. The sequence continues at coordinate 3,617,603 of CM042891.1, read as the reverse complement.
GGATCCTGGAGAAACATGCTTACTTCTGAAGTTTCCCCAATATATGCTCCAGGCTTCTGGGTCTCAGAATCCCGATCTTGACCAACATCAACTGATTCTGATAAAAAGCTTGTTTCACACACAAAAGTATTGGGAGTACAAATTGTCATGTTCGGCTTTTCCCGAACAGCTGCATCCTGGAATGTCCGGACCTTCAAGAATAAGCTGAAAATGTCTCGAACTCGACCAAGTTGTATTGTCTTGAGCTACGTCATTCCTGTATCGTCCCGAGCTACATCGAGTTCAACGAGGTTTGTTTCTTATTATCATTGGTTAACAAAATAATTTGCGAAATAGGTCGGTCAAACTTAAAATACGTTCAATAATGTTAATATGTCTGAGTTTTAAACTCAATTCGCTTTACAAAAAGACTCCGAGTTCCAAACTCAGAGTTCGAGCCTTCTCGGATGAACTCTGAGTTTGAGACTCAGAATTCATTGTGCTGGAAAGCAACAACATCCGCCCTCCTCTACCGTGACTAACTGACAGACGCACCCACACCTCTGCCGTCCCGATCACTCTTCTATTCCTCCTCCGCCTCCTCCGACGCCGCTTGCCGTTGCCGCTGCGTTCTTTACCTTCACTGTCAACAGACGCACGCAGGCCCTCTTTCTCCCACTCTCCATCCACCGGAGAGTCGCCGCACCTTTTCCTTAATCTGTTTTGATGCTGGGTCCTAGCCTCTACAGCCATCTCTCGCTTCAGGTAACAACACCTGTTCCCTTTTCGCTTCTAATGTCTCCACACTTTTTTCCCCGGAGATGCTTCATTATATAGTCCTCGAATTTTCCTGATTAGTATTTTTTTTAAGCCGTGTTGCGGTCCTGTTCGACTTCATTCCCGATTTTGGCTCTTGAGTTCTGTTCCAATGCAGTGATCGGAGGCGGCAACAACAGATTTTCACTCTCGCTTGAAGATATGGCGAACATCCAAATTACTGGCATTCTTGGGCGAACGGGTGTGGAACGTGGATGTCATAGGTGGTTTTCGCTGGATTTATAAAAAAAAAAAACAGCTAGTGTTCACTTGGTAATGCGTCTGAATGAGATCCGAGTTTAAACTCAGATTTTATACGAGGACGAATTCTGAGTTTGAAACTCAAAGCGTATGATTCTGTATTATCACACAGGAACTCTGAGTTTCAAACTGAGAGTTCGTTCGGAAAGACTTGAACTCTGAATTAATTCAGAGTAAAACTCTAAATTTACTGGCATTAGTTGATGTATTTTAGGTTTGACCGACCTATTTCACAAAATATTTTGTGAACCAAGTTGATAAAGAAAAAAGCTCCGAGTTCAACCTGCAAAATGTGTCTCTGAATTAGGGTTTAACTCACTCGACCTTTGAGGGGTTCCTTCGCACCAGAGTGGAATTCTAACAAAACCACGATCTCTCGGGATGGTAGCCCGCCTTTTCAGGTCCAAAATTTTAATGTGTTGACAGAGCGTTGTGGCTTCGGTCCTCTCGGTGAAGCAGCTCGGCTCATCTGTCAATGGCTCTTTTTATATGTGCCACAAATTCACTCTGAATCTCTTTTGGTCATTGCCATTCTCAGTCACTCAATAGAGAGGCATTAAGATTACGCATGCCACCAAAGATCCAATCCTGCTCACTTTTTGAGTTTGTTTCTGCAAATTTGGAAACAAGATATTCCTCGCCGTGTAGATGCTGACTGACTATTAGCATTTTGATTCTGTGCTTAAAATCATTGCTGGTGGAAGGCGTAGGGTCGATTAAGAAGATCTGACTGCTTAAACTAATTTCAGAGCAGTGTGGATTTTCAAACTGGTGAGGGTATTTGTTCGTTTCCAATTTGAGGATAAGAAAAAGAACCATAGAGAAAAATAAGATCGATAAATCACTATAATCACGTATCGGAAAAAAATCATTAAAGAACTGTTGATATAAACTGGTTTTGGTGATGACAAATGTTATGTATTGCTAATGTGCTATTTAAGTGTATAGAAAAACATGATTGTCCCTTTGCTATTGCAAAAGCTTAGAGCGTCCATTGTTTTTTCACCGAGCTGATCTCCTCTTTAGAGAGTGTTTCTTCTGTGGCTGCAGATTGTTCGTTCTGTAGCTGTCATTTTTGTTCTGGGTTGTTAGTCGTGTGTGCGCAAGGGTAGGTGGTAGCCGTGAAGCCACGGGCTTAATGAGGAGCCGGAGTTAGTCACGTTGTTTACGTGTAGGTTGGGTTAGTCATGTGTGTACGTGCAAGTGTTTAGTCACATTTCTGATAGAAGTGTGCATTTGTACCTTCCCTTGATCATCATATAGTGAATATACTAGGAGAATGGACGTATGCATTATTTGCCGAACCATATAAGTCTTTGTGTTATTAACACGTAAGATAATATACATCAGAACTAAGAATTTGTACTGCATATGCAGAGCACTGCTTCTGTGATTAGATACAATCGAAAAAGTGTCAAAAATTTTAAGACACTAATTCAACCCCCTTCTCAATGCAATCCTGTACCAATGGGAACCCCTCTCTTAACAAGAAAAACGAAGATAATAGAATATGAATGACATGAGATATGCAATAGGACGTCCGAGAGACAAAATGTGCGACATGAGTGGACGAGAGCAGAGGAACGACATCGTCTGGAGCAAAGTGTGTGTTGTATGAAGTCAATTGAGTGGAGCATCACTTTAAAATTCAACGTAAGCAGCTTATGTTATGCACAATAATACTCACCACCACTCCGGCGACAGCAACAACCACTAACAACAACGACCGAGCCTCGCTAATGGAAGGAGGAGAAGTGACATCCTAGTGGACAATTTTATGTGTGAGACCAAAATGGGGGGTGAAGTTGGATTCTGATGATTCTTTCCACAATTTCTTTTTTCTTAACTTACCTTCAGAGTCCCTCCACTTCCAAATATCTTATTTTTTATCACCCACCAATTATTATGCTTGTGGCCCCTTACTGATCGAGTTATTAATCAGCAGCTTTTCATCACCTCAGCAAACACCATCGCCAATCCAGCGCCTGGTGATATTTATCCCTACCAATTAAGTTAATCTGCTATTTCTGCCTCAAATCCGAGTGCGAAACACCACAGGATAATGCCACCAACATCTTCTAAAGTTGAATCTGAACTCATCTGATGTTTCTAAAAAATACTAATGAAAAGCCCGATCCGTTGCTGCACTGATCTGCGACATATCGCCACCGTTTGTTTGGTTTTAGTTGCTTAATGGAGCGGTAATAGAAAAACAGGAAAGGAAAAGCTATTTGGATTCATTTCCCACTCTGGTTAGAATGGACTTGTTTCTGGAGAATGACTGAGGGTGGTACTCGTTTGAAATCATTTGGTCTGTCCCTGGAATTCTCAAGAAAATGACAGGAGGGTTGTGTTTTTCCTTTCTTGACCAGGCACATGAATAAGCCGACCTGGGATTCTCATCAGATTCGGGTGATGACGCGGTCGCAGCTGCAGTGTCATGTTGAGTTATGGACCCTGCCGTCGGTTTGGCAAACACATTATCTATGATATGTCTCGCACAACCTGATCGGACTGAGGCTGTGATGGACCACTTCTTTGAGCTTGTGCAAGATCGTGGAGTTGAACTTCTAGTAAAGTAACTGCAGGGCAGAAAGAGAACCAAACGGAATGCCAAAGTGACCATCGCATCACACATCTTCCGTCCTAACTACTGGAATCACGTTAAGAAATTCTCCAGGAGCAAAATGGGATTCCGGCTGCTTAACATTAAAAAAGCGAGAACAAATGCTTTCTTTGCTTTGGCAGCACATATTCGTTCTCTAGAACACGAACGCTACAAGAGAAAAAAGCAGTCTCGTATAAAAGAAACAACAGAGCATGTGCTAAATTTCATGTATTGGGAACATAACAAAATACGGCATCAAAGTCTTAGGCCGGACATACTTCTTGAATTGGGATGATGTATTCTTCACTTTTACCCATATGCTTACAACAGCAGAAGAAGCTCTGCCACGAAAATAAGAGGAACATCTGCATGGTGGGCTTTTGCACAGCTTTCTTCGCAACTTGCCGGGGTGACTCTTGTCTCTTACGTAACGTAATCCGGATATCGCTACCAGAGTGCGATCTACTGTTGCTGCTTTTTGTTCATGATATATCTCATCAGATTCCACAGCGAGTGTCCCACCGAGCAAGACCGGAGACCTCCATATGTATAAATAGGCCCATCTTAACACCCCTTTCATTCTGACACTCAGGAAGCAACTTCTTGCACTTTCCCCGCAGACGTTACAACAAGCCTCCATACTTACCTTAGTTTAAGGTAGTCGTAAAAGAGCTTACCCGTGATGGATAGGCCCAAGTGCCTAAGCAGCTTCCTAGAGGGCTCGAAGCCTTACTTTGCCATGATCTCCCTCCAATTTGGTTATGCCGGCATGAATATCATAACCAAAGTCTCCCTCAACCAGGGGATGAGCCACTATGTTCTCGTCGTCTACCGCCATGCCATCGCCACTGCAGTCATTGCCCCATTCGCCTTCTTCTTCGAGAGGAAGAAGCGGCCCCGGATCACCTTCTCCGTCTTCATGCAGATCTTTGTCCTGGCCCTCCTGGGGTGAGATATCGTTCATTGAGACAATATCTATGTTTATGAATCATCGATCGAGTCTATAGCGCGTTTTTCATTATCGCAGGCCTGTGATCGATCAGAACTTCTACTATGCGGGACTCAAGCTCACTTCCCCGACCTTCTCCTGCGCGATGAGCAACATGCTCCCTGCCATGACCTTCGTTATGGCCGTCATATTCCGGTAAGACGTACGAGTGCGAGGAAAACTCGGAACTATGCGAAGGCCGTTGTTTACCATGACTAATCTCTTCTTGTGATAATTAATTCACACAATAGGATGGAGAAGATAGACCTGAAGAAGGTGAAGTGCCAGGCAAAGATCATCGGCACGGTGGTAACAGTGGCCGGAGCGATGCTTATGACTCTGTACAAAGGTCCCCTGGTCAAGATGGTGTGGACAAACCACATACATCCTCGATCAGGATCCGATGCTACTGCCGCCCAAACTTCCACGCCTTCAGACAAGGAATGGTTTCTTGGCTCCATCCTTCTTATCATTGCCACTCTCGCCTGGGCTTCCTTGTTCGTCCTCCAGACCAAGGCCTTGGAGACGTACAAGAACCACCAGTTCTCACTCACCTCGCTCATTTGCTTCGTGGGCACCCTTCAAGCGATCGCGGTGACGCTCGTGATGGAGCACAAGCCCGGTGCATGGAAGGTTGGGTGGGATATGAACCTCCTTGCCGCTGCATACGCTGTAAGCAAAGCATCATCGAAATTCATGTTCACTGCTACTCCTTGAAATTCCCATTACTCATTGACTCAGCTTATGATCAAAACAGGGGATCGTGAACTCGAGCATTGCCTACTATGTGCAAGGGCTAGTGATTAAGAAACGAGGGCCCGTGTTTGCGACAGCATTCAGCCCATTGATGATGATCATCGTTGCCATCATGGGATCATTCATCCTGGCCGAGAAAATCTTTCTCGGAGGGTAAGCACACAATCCTGTAAAACTAATAAATCTCACGATCAGTCGATCAAAGAAAAAAGGCAGTCGATCTTACAAATACATCCTTCCCGATGGCAGAGTAATCGGCGCCGCACTCATAGTTGTTGGTCTCTACTCGGTCCTATGGGGAAAACACAAGGAGAAGCAAGAAGGAAGCAACCAAATAAGCCACGACGAGATCTCAGAGGCCATCACAGGTTGTTGCATCGGCAACAAGCTCGCCCCAACGACAACGGAGGATTTGGAATTGCGGAAGGTAGAGCTTTCCTCAGTCATCATCACGATGCCCATCGAACCGGAAAAGAACACCGAGACGCCACAAGCCGGGAAATGACGAGACCAATTGAGAGATGCCTTCGCCGGGCATCTTCCCTTTCTGCTTTTTTCTTTCCTTTTCAAAACTCGGCGGTGCTTCTGATGCGATGAAAACGATCTCCTTGTAAGGATTTTGTTCGAACGGGAATTGGGAGAAAAGGAAACACAAATCCCTCCTCAAAAATTACTCCATTTCCTCATACCAGACGACGATTGTAGGAAGGATTACTTCATTTCCTCATACCACACGTTTCAGGCTGACATGGAACGCGAAGAACCATGCGCCACGTAAAAACTTGGATTAGAAACATGGAGGAGTGAATGGTTGTCATGTCGAGACTCCCTGTTTACGTAGTAAACAACATTTTGGGCCTTCAGCGATGAGTTTTGGTGGACGCTGAGATCGACAAAGGTGTTTGTCAGGACAAGGATCGATGCTAGAATGGGCCGATGGAGTGCTGATCGACGGACAACGTGATCGAAGATAGAGTTCCATCGACCGCCTTCAGTATCGACAAGAGTCATCAACGTATGGAGCCGGTGTATTCGAAGCATCGATAGTGGCGTCATTGTAGTAGCCAATCGATAGGTAGTTTTAGGATAATCACCGCGTGGTAAATGTGCGTCAGGGCGATGGTTATTAGCTAGTGTCTTATAAATAAGCCAGTCCCGATCTGTTGTAGATACACGACAATCATTCCATGACCTTGAAGTACTGTTTGATTATCAACCTATCTGTTCGTTTCAAGTGTTGTGCAATGGCTGTAAGTTTTTCTCTTTACGCTTAGTTGATTCTTGTTCTTTCGTTTCAAGTGTTTGTTTACTTCATTGGCGACCACATTCTATCAAACACTTTAAGTCCCCGTTATATCAAGATGTGTTTTGCCACGCGAACATGTTTTTGTCGACCACAGTGGGAGCCGGAGGCGAAGTTTTGTAGCACGGTATGCCAACAACCAGGAGTGCGGCAAACAGAATGGCTGATACTCAGGGTGATTCGGAGGCCAATTATGGGTAGGACTAGACTGCCAACAATGGCCGGAACCGTCGAAATGGGCAACAAACTGCCCAAAATATGGGACAACAAAATGTTCAGACGCAGGAGCGAGAGACTCCCCCTGTGCCGAACACTTTGCCGAACGCGCCAGAAATAGTCTCTCTAGACATGTTTCTGCAGATTCAAGCAAAAATCAAGAGAACTTTTTGGAGTTGCAGAAACAACTTCAAGGGTTGGCCGCCAAAATCGATACCGACTACTCTCCCGAAACTACGGCGAGAAGGGATGCTATTTGCGATGGAAAGCGCATGGTGAGTTTCGATCACGAGACCACTCAAGATCCTTCTCCTGCAACACAGGATTATCGACGGGCTGAACCAACTTGGTCACGCTATGTCTCTGATGATTGAGGTGACGTTGTTACCCCTGATCGATGCAATCGTCATAATGATTTCGTCGATCTTGATGATGACGCACATGATTATTATCGACTGTAGGCATATGCACCTCCTCATCGTCGATGGGAGAGTCATTACACACGGTCTACTATCGACAACCCTGTTCGTGGGCCGCAAGTAGAAAGCCATCCCCCAAGGAGAAACCTTTTCGGTGACATTCCTAGGGAGGTTCCTACCTTCGATAGAGAACCCGACAGAAATCATCTGGGAAGGGAAATCCCTAGAGTCCCTCTCATGCTTGTTGATCTTGTTGGCTACAGGGACATCATTGCCCGAGTAGTCGAACAGATGGTCCCAGGTACGGTGCGCAGGTAAGAGATCAACATCTACAGGACGCCCTACCCTGAGTTCATCGATTGAGATTATCCGTATCCGAGGGGCTTCAAGATCCATGATTTCACTCGTTTCTCTGGCGAGGATGAGATGATGCCGATGGAGCACACAGCTTGATTACTCATCAGACCGGTGAAGCGTCGAACAACGATTATTGGAAGCTTCGACTCTTCCCTAATTCGCTCACTGGACGAGCGTTTACCTGGTATATTCATCTTCCACCGAACTCAGTGCAGAATTGGCAGGACATGCAGACGCAATTCATGCAGGCCTTCGCCACACTTGATTCGACCATCTATCTGGTTGAATTGGCTAAGATGCGACAGTAGCCTGGAGAACTTGCAGCGACTTTCCTACAGCGATTCAGACAGGCTCGACTCAGATGTAATACATCGATCAGCGAAGATGAGGTTTTCTGAGTAGCTCAGGAAGCTCTCGATATACGAATTTGAAAGAAATTCCAAGGAGAAAAATTCAGGGATCTTTACGAACTGTCTTTGAGGGCCACCAAATATGAAAATTTACTCAGAGAAGAGTCGAGGGAGCGTACGACATATCAAGTGGAAACCACGCTTGTGGAGGTCGATATGGTTGAGTTTGTCAAAAGCGAAGCTACTATTTGCGACCCTCTGTCGAAGAAAAACTTCAAAGCGAAAGCATCTTAAAAGTCGAATGAAGAGAGAAAATAATCTTTCGATATTGAGAAGGCTGACGAAATCTTCGACTGGTTATACAAACGAGATCGAATCAAGCTGAAACCTGGCCATCGACTCCCTCAGACTGATAGGGAGAAGAAGAAAAGCTATTGTAAATGGCATGGGTATTTTACCAACGCTACCCGTGATTGCTTGACCTTTAGGAATTTAATTCAGGATCTTATCGAGCCGAAGATTCCCTGTTTCAAGGAGTCGGAAGAGCTATCTTCCGTCGATCAAAAACCTTTTACTGATTGTGAAGTAAATACATTCGACATTAACATGGTGGATGTTGTTCGACGTGCTTTTCAGGAATCCAATGTTTCTGGAGAAACTTATGTGGTTAACAAGCTGTTCAAGAGGCTTCTCGACAAAGGGATCGTCTCTTGCCTAGTGGCTACTTCGAGGCTGAAGAACGAAATTTGCTGGTGGCATACATACCACTGATTAGTGTTTCACTTTCAAGAAGTTCCTCCAATCACACCAGACAGAAGACTTGTTCGATCTAACACTGGTGGAGAAAGCTGCGATAGGGATTTCTCGCGGGGAGCCTTCGAAGGCGTTCAATCGAAACCCCAGGGGAGAAGATCCACACTTGACGCTCACAAGGTCTTTCCTTATAAGGGGCATGTCGTTCAGAACGCAAAAGCAGCACCTCGCTATCCCGAGGCACAAGTGGCCCCACTGACCGTCAACAACGACGCAGATTCCAATGCTAAATCCAGTGACTTATTCGAATAGACCCATTTCCAAATCAATTAAAACAAAGATATATTCATCTGAGGTGCGATATTGGAGTCAATTTCTTCACAATGAGTTCAACACTATAAAAGGAAGGCCGGCGCAACACTTGCGCAAAGTTGTGCATCAAGAATACACTGAACTTTCGATCTTCCGTACTTGTATTTTCGTATGCCCCGAATCTGTTGCAAATCACTTACAACAAAGATATTTTCGTCCGTGGTACGATATTTGTGTCAATTTCTTCACAATGAGTTCAGCACGACAAAAGGAAGCCCACGCAACACTTGCGCAAAGTTGTGCATCCAGAATGCACAGAACTTTCGATCTTCCGTACTTGTGTTTTCGTATGCCCCGAATCTGTTGTAAATCAATTACAACAAAGATATTTTCGTCCGTGGTGCGATATTTGTGTCAATTTCTTCACAATGAGTTCAGCACGACAAAAGGAAGCCCGCGCAACACTTGCGCAAAGTTGTACATCCAGAATGCGCAGAACTTTCGATCTTCCGTACTTGCGTTTTCGGAAGCCTAAACAAGCCCGAATCATTTTCAAATAAATTAAAACAAAGATATATTCATCTGAGGTGCGATATTGGAGTCAATTTCTTCACAATGAGTTCAACACTATAAAAGGAAGGCCGACGCAACACTTGCGCAAAGTTGTGCATCAAGAGTGCACTGAACTTTCGATCTTTCGTACTTGTGTTTTCGGAAGCCTAAACGAACCCGAATCTGTTCCAAATCAATTACAACAAAGATATTTTCGTCCGTGGTGCGATATTTGAGTCAATTTCTTCACAATGATTTCAACACGACAAAAGGAAGCCCGCGCGACACTTGCGCAAAGTTGTTGAATAGGTGAAGAATCAAGTAAAATTTAGATTTATTTATAATGAATTTGAAATATATACCTCTACGTCCCGCGTAGGGTTCGCATCTTGGAGAACGTTTGTATTGACGCTCCTATTAGCCCTCTCGTTAGAACTCTCTTCGGAGACATCTCTTGTCACTCCTTCAGTGGTGCCTCCGACAGTAATTGAAGGATCTTCTGCTTCAGGTGAAGGTGGCGTGAATAGGTCTTCATAATCGATCTACGCATGAAAAGAAATTTAAAATCCCAACATACTTTCGATTTAAGCGTTGATTTCAGTCTTACCATATCAAACTCTGGGTTTCGTTCCAGAGACTTTGGAGGAATCCTGCTCTTGTCAGTGGTCGAAGTATCAACTGTCGAAGGACCGATCACTGATGGGACTACTACGACGGATCCTTCCTTCTTACAATTGGAGGAATATATACCTCTACGTCCCGCGCAGGGTTCGCATCTTGGAGAACGTTTGTATTGACGCTCCTATTAGCCCTCTCATTCGAACTCTCTTCGGAGACATCTCTTGTCATTCCTTCAGTGGCGCCTCCGACAGTAATTAAAGGATCTTCTGCTTCAGGCGAAGGTGGAGTGAATAGGTCTTCATAATCGATCTGCGCATGAAAAGCAAATATAAAATCCCAACATACTTTCGATTTAAGCGTTGATTTCAGTCTTACCATATCAGACTCTGGGTTTCGTTCCAGAAACTTTGGAGGAATCCTGCTCTTGTCAGTGGTCAAAGTATCAGCTGTCGAATGACCGATCACTGATGGGACTACTTCGACGGATCACAATTGGAGGATCAATGATCGAAGGTTTGTTGCTTGGGGATCTTCTTCAAGTGAGTCATCCCCTTTTGGAAGAATTTCTTCAGCGATGGGAGCATGCTTGTTCTTTTTGGGACATCGGGCGAGGTTTGCTTCCTCTTCCTCTATGGTATCCTCTGACGATTCACCCTTGCTGGTCGATGGCGCTCGCTTCCTCTTCAGTCTTCCCTTCCCAGTAGGGACAGAAGAATAAGTGTTGTCTAGTGCTCCTAGAAGGGTTGATTTGGTCAAAATCGATTCCAATCAAAGACGATACAAGGGAGTTCAGAGCTAATACCTGGCATCATTGATTTCCCATGTTTCCCGATGAGACCACTTCTTCTTTTTCTATCAATGGCTCTGTCCCTTTCCTAGGAAAGTTAACCTTCCTCAGTAACTTGTTGAAAACCTTTTTCCAGCACCAATCAAATCCCTGGGTTGTGTCGCATCCTTCTGCGTTTTCGCTGAATACGACTTTGTAGATCGATCGATTCAGGGTGGCAAGCAACTGTAGAAGAAAAGTGAGTTGATTGCCATTTAATAGTATGATTTGTCATCGAGCTGTTTGTCTTACCTGGTCGATATATGTAAGACCGATGTTGTTGCGTTCGTCGATATTGGTGTTATATGAGTCGATGAAAGGGAAAGGGCAACTCTAAGTGAATCCTAGCTGTCTCGCCACAAATTGAGGATTGTAAGTTTCGACAAAGAGTCATTTGACGTCGCAGCCGGGCAAGTCTCGTTGGGTTAGCACTTGATCCCAGAATGGGTCTCCTGGTTCCGAGGCCTGTCAAAGGTTTCCGAGATTCATGCTTCCAAGGTACGGTTGCCAGCAGGGTTTGCTGATCTTCATGAGTCGATTAAGGTACACTGTAGCAAATTCTCTTCCCCAGTTCTCGTATCGGAAGAAGCGAACGATCTCTAGCCCGTAGAAAGCCGCAGACGTGTTATCTGCTGATAGCTTGAAATTGTGCAGACTGGGGAAATACAGGTGCGCCAATGTAATCGACAATGGACCCGATGTCGGTCTAGCTAGAAATGACCCTGGGTTCTTTGAATCGATCGCAACAACTTCGAAGTGAGCTCGATAAATCAGGCCAAGTAGGAACTGAGCCATCGCTACTGGCCCCTCTGCTTTAACCAAACAATTCGCTAATGGTGCCATGTGTTGTAGCGACTGTTTGCTGCGACTGCAATAAATGTACTTCGCGAACCATTCGATCATGAATTGGTATTCGTCCTTGTCACCCCATTCCTCTGGGCTCTTCTTCAAGTGATCATTGATGATCGAACCAAGACGTTGTCCCTTCTCGAACTTGAAATCATCAATTCTTTCAACCTGACTGGTTCCCCGACGCAGCGACATCCTGTCAAACGGATCACGTCCGGGATGGTGATGGTCATATGCCTTTTGGAAGGTAAAAACAGTTGGTTGAAACATTCCACAGAGATAGAAGGGCTGCGACCGGTCGATGGTTGCATCTCATTGGCTCTGTCGACGCTTTGACCACATTGTAGATCCCTATTTCCTCCCATTTCTTGCGTCGAATCTCGGTCCACGCGTTTATCCATTCGCGGAACCTTCTACACCTCCATTGGGTGCAAAATATGGCTGGCATTGGTCGAGTCGTTGGGTTCAGAAGATCGATCTTTGTTAGAAGAGCGGGTCTTGTCAACAGGGCAATCCTTTTCGGAAGGTTGATTCTTGCTGAAAGATCGATTTTTGTCAGATGATCGATTCTTCTTAGGGGGACGACTCCAGTTGCTCGGATAGATGAAGCTCTCTCCCGGCAGATCGGTAGGATTATGGACTCGGGGAGAAGGTAGTCGTGGGGTTCATGTGTCTCGTCTGCCATGGAGCCACTATGGGTAGCCTTGATCAGATGACCTAAAGTCATCTGTCCCTTCACCCTCTTCTTTTCATCGGCGAAGTCGTTTGTCTTTCTGACCAATTCCTACGTCAACAGATTCCTGAACCTAACGAAATAAGTGTCAGTACCTTTCAACGGTGCATGATGATAGAACGACGGAGGAGCCATGAATAATAAGATTTTTGGCTGAGGGAAAACGAGGGAGCAAGCGGCGCAATAAAAACAGAAGATATGAAAGGAAGCGGATGAGTGAAAGGCGAGGGTTATATAGAGAAGGCTGGAAGATGAAAGGGCACTTCGGAGGAAGGGGGCCAAATGTTTACATGGTAAATGACATTTTGGGCCCCTAGCGATGGGCTTTGATGAACACTGAGATCGACAGAGGTATTCGCCAGGATAAGGATCGATGCTGAAACGGGCTGAGGGAGTGTTCATCGATGGACATCGTGATCGAAGATAGAGTTCCATCGACCGCCTTCAGTATCGACAAGGGACCTCAACGTATGGAGCCGGTGTATTCGAAGCATCGATAGTGGCGTTGTTGTAGTAGCCAATCGATAGGTAGTTTTAGGATAATCACCACGTGGTAAATGTGTGTCAGGGCGACGGTTATTAGTTAGTATCTTGTAAATAAACCAGCCCCGATCTGTTGTAGATACACGACAATCATTCTATGACCCCGAAGGGCTGTTTGATTGTCAACCTATTTGTTCGTTTCAAGTGTTGTGCAATGGCTGTAAGTTTTTCTCTTTACGCTTAGTGAATTCTTGTTCTTTCTTTCGTTTGTTTACTTCATTGGCGACCACATTCTATCCAACACTTTACGTCCCCGTTATATCGCGACGTGTTTTGCCACGCGAACACTCCCGGACTAAACAAATCTCCCAGTTGGACAAGGCTAACATTCCAGGAGATTCCGTGAGTACGAAACGTATTGTTTTGTATTATTGTTTAGTATTTTTCTAAGAAATAGTGTCGTACTGTTCTCGTAATATACGAAAGTATTTCTGAAAGATCTATACTTCGTACGGGTTTCGTAAAACTATTCTAGAAACTATGAATGAATTTTGTAAATTTATGCGTGTTTTTGCTTTCGTACTTTACGAAATATATTTCATATGTTCTAAAACACTATCGCGTAAATTTATACAGATCGTTTCGTAAAATACGAATGAACTTCGTTAAAAGGTACGAAATTTGTACGCCGGGCCTTTTATGAATCAATATGGTATTGTATCGTAATTCAAGAAAGAACGAAACAGTAGCCACACCTTTTTATAAAAGGTCGATGAGCTTTGTAAAAAAGTACGAAGCTCGTTCGTACTTTACGAAAAGGTCATACAAATTTACGAAGTACACAGTACTATTTCGTAACTTATGAATGAATACGAATAAAAAGATGGACTAATTTTACGAAATTCATTGATACTCGAGTCGTATAATTTTACAAACCCCATCGATCTTGAATACATTCGTACTATATGAAATAACTCAGTACAATTTACAAACCTTTTACGAAACACTTTCGTTCTTTACGAAATAGCGCATCTCGTACTCACGGCATCTCCCGTGAGAGTACCTTTAGCCGCTTCCCTCCCAATTGCATCTGATTCTGATTCAGCTCGCCCACTTCATTCGGTTCACAGAAGACGACGAATGACGTCGAGTGGGGTTTCGTTTTTTGATTTTGGGTTGCGATAAAACCATGTCTACAAAATTTGGAGGAATAAGAAGTGCATAAATAAATATGGATAGGACCGGACAAGCGAACCTAATTCTTGTTTGGTCTTCACATATTCATAACTCCGTGATAAATTATAATCACGGTCGGGAAAAGGGATCTCCTGTCCCGAACAACGGATCCAGACGACACAGAATCTATTGGTTTCAACTGTAACCGTGGGCGGCTGGCCCCGTCACCCTTGAGCATCGAATCATCATCCACCCCCCAAACAAATAAAAATGCATCGAGATTGCTTGGCCGAGTCGGCATTCCATGCACCCGAGTGGGGATATATTGTTTACACAAGTGCATGTCTCATTCGATGAGATGAAGTAATCAAAAGTCTGTCTCAGATATGAATAATGATGCATGCAAACTCCCACCACTTCAAAAGAAGAGGAGGAAGAAGAACATTATTGAGTTCATATCCTCTAGGGAAACCCACTACCCTTTTAATAAAATGGCGTGAGTAATTTAGCAATAGCCGAAAGACACAACGACGATTCCCCACAAAACTATATTTTATTTGTTTCTGCGTGTTCGGTGGTCTTTTGAAGAATCATTCTTTGGTTGGTGCCTCCTTGGATAAGCATGAAATTTGACCCAACAGGGCCACATAAAAAAGATGCCGCCCCCACAAACACAGAGAGAGACCAATGATCATCGTGATGATGACGAGACCATTCTTGATGTCGTGATTCCAGGGCTTGCTTAGATAACTTATCCAGAATTACATTACACTGCCGACTACTTGACAGCTGACCCCCACAATCATCCTCTCTGTTAAACCCAGATGTACAACAACATTGGTCAGTACTGGAAAACTTCCACCAATAACTAACTACCAACTGATGCCCACAACCACTATAGTAATCACCTCCAGGCAATGAATCGGGCATTTCCCTCTGTGGATATGCCGGTTCAACTGGCGAGCAGCTGCTTCTACGATACACGACTGGTGGAGAAAGTCCCCCCGTGCCCAGGTATTCTGTCATCAGCCTTCTTCGTCGTAGTCTTCGGTGTCCTCGTTAATCCTATTACTCAGGTTGGCAAGTTGGAGAGGGTCGATCGCCATCTTGTCTACCTCAGAAATTGACCACCCAGGATAGAGTTCATCCTTGGCCTCAGCCGGAGGAGCTTCTTCCTCTGTCGCGGCAGGGGCAGGGGCAGAGGCAGAGGCAGTGTTTCTGGCCGAGTTCTCTTCATTCTCAGCTGACCGTGCATTCAGATCGAATGATTGTGCTCCATGATTGGAAGAGTCAGCAACTGTGCTCGTTTCTTCTGATGGGTTCTTGGACTCCGCCTTGTGATCTCCAATTACTGCTTGGTCAGTGGCAGAGACAGTCACCGCAGGCTGCAAAGCAGCTCCAGAATCAGATTCAATCTCGCCATGTATTGTCTCCCTTTCCATATTCCGAGCACCACGTCCACGGCCTCTTCCCCGGCCCCTCCCTCTTCCTCTACTGCCGCTTGCATGGCCTGTTTCAGACTATACGAAAATAGCAGAAACAAAATTCAACGGTGATCACAGGATTTACTCACACAATCTTACTATAAAATCCATACTGCTGTTTCTTCTACATTGTTCGACCCACTATGCTAAAACTTATGCTTTTAGTTTACATGTCACTCTACATACAAACTTCAAACAAATTGAACACAACTCACATAATCAGAAAGTCGAAACACAAGACAAGAAAAGAAAATTCATGCTACAAAACAAGCATCATGGGGTTCTTGAGCTCAAAACAGAGGATAACCCATTCTACATCATACAAAGATAAGCGGCTTACCATCCGGCTCCTCTTGGCTTCATCATCAGTCTCATTACCATCATCACCAACGGCTTTCCTAAACACATTTAACATGCAGAGATCGCAAAGAATGTCAGGCAGACTGTAATAGAAAAGGAAGGGACAAAACCGTCAGACAATTCTAACCTCCGTCTTGAAACTACTCGATCATCAGGAGCACTATCTTGATGAGCATGGCCATGGCCATGACCATAATCAGGAACCTTGCTGACTATGTCCCTCAAGAAGTCAAAAACATTGTAGCTCTTTACACAATGCTTCCTAAAGCAGAGGACAATGAAGGATCAGAATTTGGAAACTGAAAATTGGAAAGATGAAAGCACAAGTGGAGGGAACAACCATGTGCATGGGGTCATAAGAAGTAAAGACCTTCCCTATGGTGCCAAGACACCAAGTGCTCCAGCTTTCAATAGCCTAAGTGATAAAAAGTTATTACAGGATACTTGACTTACAGATGCACAGAATTCATAGTCTTTGCTCCCCTCTGAAGCGTTATCTCATAAGTCCTGTCACAAAGGTCTTGCAAAAATAATTCCAAGGCTTTGGCTGTAACATGTTCAAGAAATGATGTCAAGGGAAAAATTCTTCTTACTTTCGTGAGCACAGAGTGGAGTACCAGAAGGAACAGAGAAAAAATAACACAAGCGTTTCTGCACTTACAAACTAAAACGGGTACAGCCAAAGCTATTTTGCCAACATCCTCATCTGCTTGCATTATCTTCTTGATCCGCGCCTGTCACATTCATATTTAATTTAGAAAAAAATATGGTAGAACCACTGAGCTAGAAGCAATCACACAAAGTGCATCCATCACCAGGATAAAAAATGAGGGCAATGAACTCCGCACACATAAACAGCATCACTGAAAAATGGTATTGTGGCATAAACATGGTAAATCACAACCAAAACTAAAAAGCTTGCGTGCAGAAAAGGCCAGTTTGACAGTATCACATTTCAAATTTCAAAGGCAATATAAACAAATCGAGCAGCATATGGCAAGCAGGAAAATCACACCTTACTCTCTAATTCACTGGCACTACCAGTTCTACCTACACGGAATTAACCGGACTCCATTTCATTCACACAACCTTTAAACCCCACAACATAATTCCTACAACGAAACCTCCCAATCCATCGACGACTATCCACCCACTTAGAATCCCAAAAATCAAACAAAACGAACCCCCCAATTCCAGCAAGACCCAAAGCACCCCATGCCGAATTAAACCTAATTTCCCGGAAATCAGGTGCCGAGATAACTACTTACAGCGGGAAACCGAGTGTCGAGCTTCTTCCTCATACCGCTACCCTCACCTTATGCCACAAATCAGCCGCCTTCTGCCTGATTCCCGACAAACGAAAACCTAAATCGAACTCCCAGATCAACAGCGCGAAGATAATTCCTCAAAAACTGCTGCTCTCGAGGAATCTAAACGAAGCCCATCCCGGATCCGAAGCCGACGAAACCCCCAGCACAACAACAGCAATCGAAATCGAAGAAAGATCGAGCGACTCGCGAGCATCTGATCCCGTACGTATTTGACAAGGAGAACCTCCCCGGGGCAGCAGAGACGGCGGAGCCACGTGGCGCACACTCAGTGGACTGTCACGAGCCCGAGATCACCTGCATTCGCCGCCTAACGATTCCCATACTTTGGGCTTAGACCGGCCCAAAAATAGGACAGCCCATTCCGGTTCGGGGAATCTGAACCGAACTGAAACGATTCGTCTGATTTTGCTAGGAGAGTCTAAATCAGAGCAGGCATAAAACTCCCACCGACGAACTTTATCGTTTCGTTAGGCTGACCAGGCTCAAACTAGACTATAATTACAACGTGCATCTGAAATCAGTTGGTTTCTTTCTCATTTCTTTACAAAAAAGGCACTGCTTGCTAGCGAAGAAATTTTCATATCCAGTTGCGTGCTGGGAATTGCGGTCGTTGATTCCTCGTCTCCGATTGACCGAATGAAATTGTGGTCATCTGCATTGGATCAGTCGGCACGTAATGTTATTTTGCATCGGTTCATGGCTGGCGAAAATGCAGTCAGTCCTTTCACTGGGGTTCATAGTTAAATTTCTGGAGTCCTCTCTTTTCTGCAGGCTCTCATATTATAACTAAGCAATCCCAATTCAGAGAAATCCTCGAACTCTCCATATTTTGGGCAAGTCCATAAGAATTTGCCTTCGGTAACGCAAGCTCATCATCGTGATCTGCAGCATAGACGAATGCAGTTGTTTCAGGATACCGACATCACTGGACCAGGGGCAACATGATCCCACGTTTATGAGGCCAGGGCTTCTAATTATCTGGAGAGCACATGCACGTAATGGAAACAGTGATTAAGTGTGATAGTGCAAAAGTCATCTGTATTTGTTTTTCTTTTTATCAACAAGAAACATCATTTCCTTCAAAAGAGGTTAAAGTCATTAAGCATTGGTGATATTTCTATATAAATACATCTGAACTAAACCCACTGGCTTGCAATTCACTCGTTGCTTTTTGGATGGAAAATGCTAATGCCGTGCTTTCCGAAGCACGAAACAATTCCTTACGGTTTCGACTTTATGAAATTCTTTTGTAAAAGTCAACGGACTTCGTATTATGTTCGTATAAATGTATATGTTTTTATAAAAATATTGTAAATAAGTTTTGTATTTTGTAAAAATCCGTACTCGTTACGAGGTACGCTATGAAAAATATTTATAAAACTAAAATAATAACGCATTAAATCGTGCTTCGAAAAGCAGGATTCACCGTGCACGGTTAGTTAACCTCTTCCTTTTTGACACATGCAGGAGAGAGCGACCATGCTAATCCTCCTCGACATCTTTTTTCTTTTCAAAATAATTGTCGGCACAGGTAAAAATCCCCCTCGCCTGCCGCATTTAAAAATGTTAGAAAAAGAAACTATTTAACCAATCTCCAGAAGTAGGCCCAGGCCCAATAAAGACGGACTCCCGTCCAAATGTCAAATCCAACGTAATTTTAATCCCATGTCCTTCCAACCCACCCTTCTCGAACCAAACCCAAAAAAAAAAAAAAAAAAAAAACTAAAGGGCATGCAATAATTTACTTAATTAATCTGACCAACGTGAAAGGGCTGTGTGGGGAAAGCAAACTCACGGGGAAGATTAAAAAAGAAATAAACCATCCGGGTGCGTCCACGACGCGAGGCAGAGAGAGAAATCGCGAAACATGCGTGTGCGTATATGTAGAAAGGCGGATGTTCGCGTCGGAAATGGATCACGTCGAGAATATTTGACACGAACACTTACAGCGGTTCGGATGTGGTCGCCAATAAATGAAAAAAATAAATTGTATTAACAAACGATGTCAAACGAGGTCTTACAATTAAAAGAAAACGCTTACATACATGAAAAGGTAAAAAGATTGGTGATGCGGACTTGCTACTGGCGCCTAAAGTTCACGGACGGTGGTGGTGGAAACTGGTCACTAGTGATGCGGCAGACAGAATAGGGATGAAGGTAATGGCGGATTTGGAGACTAAAAGGCCCCACCCTAGTGATAGAGTGAAGGCGGAATTTGGTTGTCAAGGATCGGATGCTCACCCTAACGATGGAGTGATGGCGGAGTTTTGGTTGTTAAGGACCGGAGGCTCACCCTAATAATGGAAAGGATGCCAAATGCCCTAGGCTCACCCTGGTCTGGACGCCTGAGGACTAAAAACTAAAAGGGTTGACAATTAATACATTGGTTAGCTTTGAATATTTTTCGTGTTTGTCTAAGGATGATCTTCTCCCTTTTATATTGGATCTTGTTGTGCCTGACATGTCCTTAAAGTATTTCCCCAAGTTGTGGTCCTCTTAACTGACTTCCAGAAATCTCGGTAACAGCTTGATCCTAGTAGACATGGTCCTTATCCACGTTGCTTGCCAGTTTAGACTCGCGTATACTTAACAACTTTCCTCGTAGAGTTAGTACAGGCCCGTGCCGTCCTTCTGGTCCAATGGGCTACAGCGCAACTTTGTACGGGTCGTTATTAATTTAGGCCCAAAATATTATGTCATGTCAACATAAGCCCCCGTCTTTTGCTGAGGTGACATCGCCTAAGCACCTGTCATACTGAAATTCAAAATAAAACCAAAGGATCTCTCCAATTCCCCCACAGCAAGCTCCTTTTCGCCAGAAAAATTTCCTTCTCCTTCTTTATCGACAAGCCCCTAACTTGTTCATTTTTCCAGCCATGTCGGACTACATTTCCTTCCAATGGCACCACCACCGTGCCGGTCCTTCCGGTGTCGTCAAGATCATTGACTCCCGCGGCGAGGGTTTAACTCTTGGGCCCGTTCTTGCTCCAGCACTCTTCCCCAAACCTGTGCCTCACAACTTTGTAAGCACGGCGCACCCCATACATCTCTGTCGAGACGACTTTACTGCCCCCACCTGGGAAGGCAAGAGCGGTTTCTTGTGCTCTCCCTCTGTGGAAAAGTCCGTCATCAACAAGTGATTTGCATGCTAGCACAAAAAACTCGAGCACGAGCTAAAGGTCTGCGCAATCTGGTATGTTTTCCAATTGTCTATTGCTACCAAGAGATGGGACCTAAGGGTATGTGCAAGTTTCCTTCCCTTTTGGAATGACTCCGTAAACCGCTCCTTTTTCCCGGAGGGTCCTACGTCCGTTACCCTAGAGGACATCACTTTCTTGACCAACTGCTCTAAATTTGGTACCCCTGTTCGTCTCTACTCATCCGACGATGACCACAATCCGAGCGAGATGATTCAGATTTTATGTACCGCAGAAGGTCATTTGGAAATGGCCAAGGGTGACAAACTTTATGCTTGGGATAAGGCACAGGAAGTTGAGTTTTTCTCCGTCTCGCTTAGCAAGTACGTTTTTTGCTTCACTGGGAAAAGTGTTCCCAAATTTATTTATGGTATTGCTAACTTCCTTAGCACAGCTACAAGCAGGTTTGTTTTTGCCCCTTTTCTTTCTGGTTTAGTATACCAAAGTCTTCATGAAAACAACACGTCTACAGAGCCCTTTCCTAGGTTTTAGGTGGGTGGCCATTTATGGCTTGTTCACTTGTAATCCTATATTTGGATGCCTGGATTGACCGTCTTTTAGGTGACTTGGGGGGCCACCAAAGTCGAGTGTTATGGTGCTCACATTCTGAGTTCTTGCTGCCGATCGCAGGATAATTGGCTTAAAGCTTCAGTGGCAGGCCACATGCGCCACTTGGCAGACCCTGGCAGAGGCGATCAGTGCAACTAGGTCCCTTTTCCTTCTGATCATCTCATTTTGAAGCGTAGGCGAAGATTGACCCCAGGTTTATATTAGGATGTTGTCATAACCAGTAGGGACCTGGTGTGTGCTCATTGTAACGGGTTTTGTTATGAGGTCTACAATCCCCAACTTTGCGCGAGACAGTTAGGTTTCATTCAAAGCTCTGCAGTTCCATTTGCAAACTCCCTCAACGTTCCTCTGCATTCTAGAGCTAGCAGTATCGAGTCAAGAGATAACCTTCAGGCCTCTTTGATTTTTCTTGCTGATAAAACCAAGCTTAGCCAAATGGAATTCCCTTTGGAGACCACCCCGAGTCATGCCGCATAATTATTTTTTGTTCAATGGGCAATTGTTTATCACGAATTGCGTGCACGGATGCTCTTCCTAGACAACTCTCAAGAACCAGATCTTCACCTTACTTCGGAGATGATGTTGAAGACTGGTCAGAAGCCATGGGGTAAGTTCTTATCCCTTGCCTCTGTATGTTTATATGTTTCCCTTTTGCTGATTCTTCCATATTTCAGCTCTCACGGTTGATTTATGAGGATCTTCCCCTGACTATAATCCTCTCCCTTTAGCTGGCCGCATGACCCGTTCTTATCGTCAGGGCTTAGTCCCTATTGCCAAGGGCAAGCAAACCAAGGCTTAAGACCAACTCAAGCCACCCAAGAAAAAGAAGACTTCCAAGAAAAGAGCGCCTTCAACACCAGAAAATTCCGACCCCGAAGAGGAAGAACCTTTGTGCTTCGGCGTATTCCGGCGTTCAGGCTCTCTTTGTGCTCCCGTGTTCTTGTTCACTTCCAAAGGTATCGTCGATGGCATTCATAAGTATCTCCACTTAAGGGTGTTCGTCTGTTGTCTTATTCTCTCTTTCTTACATTTCATACAGCGACCACACATTCAACGAATCCTCCGGGCATCAGGTACCGTAGTGTTAGAGATTTCCGACGTGTTCGGATCCGGCTTGCTCGCGGTCACTTTCGGAACGAACACGCCTTTGGCGACCACAGTGGGAGAAAAAGCTAACACAATGCCAAAGACTTGATCTGGTGGTAATTCAAACAACCTCGGAGATAACAACTCCGACGGAGAAAAGAGCAACAATGGACGTGATTCAAACCAGCCTTAGTTGGAGAACTGTCGGCTATCATGAGTACTCTCCAGCTCTTAATGGAGAATGTCGGTGCTATCGACCAGAAGCACGACGCTTTCAAACAAACAATCGACTCCAAGATGGAGTCTGTCTTTCAAAACCTTGGAACTATGTCAGGGGCACCATTGGGCAGCCCCGTTGACGAAAGGGTTGAATCGGCCACCAGGCGTCAACCTTATTATTTTTCCCATAGGGCAATAATTGCCGAGGGAAAGAGGAAGGTTGATACTGGGGATATCCCCAATCTATGCAAGTCCTCGAAGAACAACTTATATTAACCTGCCGCTCGTGCTAAACGAAGGCAAAAGGGTTGTGCAACAAGTTCACCAGACTACATACTAACATCCGTTCCGGAGAAGGGAAGAATTCGTCAGGCCTGTAGAAAGCGAATTCATTTGCCCTACTGAAGATCAACGACACTCTGAGTATAGTCTCCACCGGTATGTAGGAGGGAAACGGCATTGCCCCACGCCACCAGAACTTACGACGGAAATCAGAGACTACGTTACTCAACTAGTCGAGCAGGCGATTCCTGAAGCAGATGATCCGAATAAGATTCAACTCTATCGGGCTCCTTACCTTGACAATATTGATCAGGACTACCTTTTCCAAGGGGATATCGCGCTCCTGAGTTTGCCCATTTTTCGGGCGAAGAGGGGATTTCACCTGCGAAACATATTGCTCGTTTCACTCAGCAGGCTGGGGAAGCCGCCAATAATGGATTCTGGAAACTACGCTTGTTTTCAAGCTCCCTTACTGGAGCCGCCTTTACGTGGTACATAAACATGCCTCATAATTCAGTGAGAAATTGGGATGACATGCAAGTCCAATTCACATTGGCATTTGCCCAGACTGATCCAGCAGTGACTTTGCAACATCTCACTCACATGAAGTAACAGTCAAGCGAACCTGTAGCTGTATTCCTGAACAAACTTCGGAAAGCACGTCTGAGGTGCAAAACTTCTACGTCCGAAGCCGAGCTCATTGCCATCGCTCAAGACTCCCTTCTCCTTCGGCTCAGAAAGAAGTTAAAGAGAGAAGTGTTCAGGGACTAGAATGAATTGGCCAGGAGGGCTATTCGGTACGAGAATGGCCTTAGAGAGAAAAATCAGGCGAAAGGGAATTTGATAGCGGGACCCTTGGTAACCTATCAAGCAAAACCAATCGTCGACGTTGATATTGCAGAATACGTGAAGGGTCAACCTTTAACGTGCGACGAATTGGCAAAGAAAAACTTTCGAGCCAAAGCTTCCCCGAAAACTCAGGAAGAAAGGAAATACTCCTTTGACGAGGCGAAAGCTGATGAAATCTTTGAATTCATGCTCCAAAATGGTCGAATTCGATTAAAGTTAAGCCATCGAGTTCCTCGTACTGACAGAGAAAAGTCGAGGAATTTCTACAAATGGCATGAGTCGTTTACCCATACTACTAGGGATTGCATCACGTTTAGAAACTTGGTGCAAGATCTCATTGAATCTAAGGAACTACGCTTCCTAGATTCACGGGATCAAGCTTTAACAGAGACACATCCTTTTGAAGATCTAGTTGATGAACACCTTTGACATCAGTTGCCTAACCGCTTCTCTTTCGCCGATGTAGGGAGACAAAGATCAATCGCCTGAGACTGGCGAAACGCCCATAGCCAACATGCTGTTCAAGCGGCTTGTAGGCGAAGGAATCCTCCAGTGCCCTGCTAATTTTAAACAGTTGCAACACAACCGTTGTCGCTGGCATATGGACTCCTCACATACTACCGATCAATGCCATATTTTCAGGAAGTACCTGTTGAATGAAAGGAAAACATAATGGTACAACCTCAATCGTATGGAAGAAATGGCTGTGGGAATCAATAGTAGCCCAAAAATATACCAATGCAGAGCGAAACACCCGGAGCAATGAGGCCACCCGCCAGATGGGAATAAGGGGCTCTGTACCCCTGAAGAACTCATGAGGCAGGGACTTGTGGGCGAAAGTGAACCTGGGCAAAAAGAGGTCCGCACTAGAAGGCTCCCTAGGCGACGTACTGTAGATTGCCTTGAACCACAGTAAGCGAAGGAAAATACAGAGCGACGAAATTGTCCTCGAGGCGACGAGGATGCGATGAAAAGAGGGACATCTATAGCCCAATTTTTAACAGTTGACATGCTTTACTATAGGTGCAAACTAATAGCAGCCCACAAGGTGCTCATCACTCAGATGTGCAAGCTGTGCTGTAACCAGTACTTCCGCTTCTAGCGGGATTAGCATCTGAAGGAAAGATCAAACTGGAAAAGATCGACCCCTATCAGGTAACATATCTGACTCTGAGTTTACTAGTTTCCCGAAAGCTTTGCCTGAAAGGAAACTCAAAAAGGGCTACGACCCTCATCAAAGGGAGTTTGTTTAGGTTGATAATTGCATACAATCTCTTGCAAACTCACGCTTCGTTCGTGTACCCGCCCTTCCGAATGTAGGGACATGGCAGAAGGTGGGCACGGGGACGCAACCCCAGATACCCACCGAGAAAACCAAGAAACGACAGGAAAGAAGGGCATGACGTGCTGCGGAAAAACGTGCAAAGACGGCAACCCCAGATGCTCTGAAAGCCAAGGAAGCAAGCGAGAGCAATCTCGCATCAAATTCGCTGAGCGATTATAATCCAGTTCAATCCGGGACTCCACCCGAGGCGAACGCATCTGATTGTAACGTCCTCATGCTACCACCTGAATTTGCTAAAAGGGAGGAAAATCAACCAAAAGGTAGGCTACCGCTACCCCTTAAATTTAGCATTCCTATTGAAATACCACGGAACTTCCCGACTAGGTGGCTAACAGAATCCCCGATGTTGATACGGGAACATATGTTTCCCCTCCATATCCAGGTGACGATCAACAACTTGGCGATATGCAGTGTCCTTGTTGATAATGGGGGAACTATTAACTTGCTTCCCCTTGAATCTTACAAAAGCTTAGGGGATGACATAACTGAGCTCGGAGAAACTGATGTAAGAGTCAGCAGGCTCAATGGAATCACCTCCTCCTGCTTAAGAATAGTTTCTGTCAAACTCCGAGTGGGAACACATGAAAAGAAGGCGGCTTTCTTTATCATAGACATAAAGCCTTCTTTTAATGTCTTGCTCGGGAGTGATTGGCTCCACAAAGTTGGTGCCATACCCTCTACCCTCCTCCAGGAGCTCTTACTGTGGGGAAAGCATGGTCTGGAGGTCATTATAGGCGAGGCGAATGAGAATACTAATATGCTTTATATCTGCGCAGGAGTAGTCAAACAAGTAAAAGACATGACACTGAAGCAAAGGTATGATATGGGAGACCCAAATGTCGGCCCTCTAAGCGATTCAGGTTATGAATTCCTTGTTTCGTACGACGGATCACCCTTGGCGCCGCCTCAAAATCTAATTATCTCAAATGGATGGGGCAATGAGCTACAACTCGAGGCCAAAGAGGATCTAACTCCACTGGAGAAGGACATGCACAAAGCCGGAATATGAGACGACAACAACAACCAGCAAACTGAGACGGACTTGGAGCTCGATAGACTCCTCATCCCGTCCTCGTCCAATGGAGAGTGAACAACCCGACCCGATATCGGATGTCCTAGAAAGATTAGCTAGATACAGGACATCCAGAATAAACGAGACATCATGTAAAGCGTTTCCCCAAGCATGCCTAGACATGCTGACTATTTATTCAAATAATAAAAAGGTTTCTAATACTTCTGTTGTTCCTTGCGACCCTTTGAGGGAAATAAACCAAGGGACTATTAATTTCCTACGCGTTACTTACCTTAGCTCTCTCATAAGCGAAGTCGAAACACAGGACATAAGCTAAGTCCTACACACTTATAAGGATTGTTTCGCCTGGGATTACACAAAAATGCTTGGCCTCAACCGAGAATTAGTCGAGCACAGACTCCCAACATACGACAATTTCAAACCCGTAAAACAAACTCCGAGGAGAATTTCGTGGGAAGTAGCCCAAATGGTCTACAACGAAATTAAGAAGTTGTTTAAAGCCGGATACATAAGGACGGCTAAATACGTCGACTGAATTTCAAGTATATTACCTATCATCAAGAAAAAATGGTAAGATCAGGTGTGCATAGATTTCCGTGATTTAAACAAAGCAACACCTAAAGATGAGTACCCCATGCCTGTCGCTGACGATCGTATAGATAAGTCGGTAGGCCACGAGCTAATGTCCTTTATGGATGGGTATTCTAGATATAATCAAATTTTCTTGGCTGAAGAATGCATAAGACAGCATTCAGATGCCCAATAAGGATATTCGAATGGGTTGTTATGCCTTTCGGATTAAAGAATGCTGGAGCCACATATCAAAGAGCAATTAACCTAATTTTTGCCTTGTTAACAGGAAAGACGGTCGAGGTATATATTGACGATGTGGTGATAAAATCCAAGAAGATGCGAAAGCACAACCTCAACCTCAATCCATTGAAATGCGCTTTTGGAGTACAAAAATGACAGTTTCTTGGGTTCCTTGTGTACCAACGAGGAATCGAAGTAGACTCTCTAAAAACTCGCGCTATTCAAAACCTTCCAGCTCCACAGAGTAAGAAGGAACTCTAAGCCTTCCTTGGTAGGGTAAACTATATTCGTCGATTTATAGGCAATGTGGCATATAAGACAAGCGCCTTCTCGGTAATTCTTAAAGGAAAGGAAAAAGGTCAAATAATTGGACGTCGCAACATGAGCTAGCGTTCCAAGAATTAAATGTTTATCTAACCAACCCTCATGTGTTAGCACCACCAAACATAAATGCGTTGTACATTCTTTATGTGGTTGCATCCCAGATCACCATTGGATCAATGCTAGCACAAGAACACGATGGAGTAGAAAGAACGATCTATTATCTGTTGCACTTACTCATAGAAACAGAACAGAGGTATACCTCAACAGAGAAGGTCTGTCTAGCGGTATATTACGCTGTAGTGAAACTTATGCACTACATCGGGTCTAATGACGTGTATTTTGTCTCTAAGACCCCTATAACCAAAGTATTCTTTGATAATCTCCTACAGAATAGGCAAATGGAGCCTGGTGCTATCAACCTACAATATTTACCACAAACTAGAAGCCTCAGTTAAAGGCCATGCCTTGGCCGAATTCATCACCCATTATGGTGAAGGCAATCTCGATGCAACGCACGAGGAAGTTCAAGCAAACGAACAATGGACCATCTGGTTTGATGGGAACTCTAACAAGTTTGGAGCTGGCGTGGGCGTTTTTATTAAGACACCATGGAATGCAGAAGCCAGAGTGGCTTGTCGCATGAATAGAAAAGTGACTAATAATGAGGCAGAGTATGAGGCCTTAATCTTGGCCCTGCAAATTGCTCTAGACTGGAGATTGGAAAACGTAAAGATATGGGGCGATTCCCAACTGGCGATTCAACAACTTCTTGACCAAAGTGAGTGACAGGCACCTCACCTTGGTAAATACTTACGCAGAACGAAAGAGCTTTTCGCCAAGCTACAAGGTGCTGAATTGTTCATGTAAAATGAGACGACAATCAAGAGGCCAACCACTATGGGCCTCAGGGTTAATCAATGACTTGGAAACGTCAAAAAGCAATACGACTCTGTTCAAAGCAAACAACCAGAATTCTACAATGACAGGATAAGAACTGAAGAGGTTCGTACCACAGAACTATTCGAACAGAAAGAGGATTGGCGAGAACGATAATTCCTCAAGGACACCAGTACAAAAGTAGAAAGGAGGATCCGAGTGATCGCCGGACATTATGTCCTCCTTGATAGTGTCCTCTATAGAAAGACCAATGAAAATGTCCTTCTAAGGTGCGTTGATCTAGATGAAGCCATCCCAATCATGATGGAAACACATGAGGGGTTGTGTGGAGCGCATCAGGCTGGTATCAAGATGAGCTGGTCGATGAGACGACATGGTTTTTACTGGCCATCAATGGTCAAGAAGTGCATCGAAATGGCTCGAGCCTGCTAGGCTTGCCAGCAATGTAGGACAGTGAAGCGAACCCCTGCAACATACATGAATGTCATAATAAAACCATAGCTTTTCAGGACGTGGGCATTAGATATCATGGGGGAAATCCTTCCTCGCTCAAGCAGAGGAGATGCTTATATACTCGTTGCTACAGACTACTTTACCAAATGGGTAGAAGCAGCAGCGTATAAGTCAATCGATCAAAAGGACGTGATTCAATTCATTAAGAACTTCATTATTTACCGATACGAAGTACCTTAGAGTATCGTGGTACACAATGCAAGTGTGTTCAACGGTGAACTTATGGATGAGTTCGCCGAGGATTTTGGGTTTAAAGTGCTCAACTCAACCTCGTATTATGCCAGTCAAATGGGCAAGCATAAGCCTCTAAGAAACTCATTAAACGAGTAATACAGAGGACGATTGGAAACAACCCACGCGCATGGCATACCCTTCTTCAAGAGACGTTATGGGCGCTCCGGGTTACCAAGAGAGAGAGCACAGGTGTCGCCCCGTACAACCTTGTCGATGCTCCCAATAGAAGTACGATATCGATCGCTTAGATTCCTCAAACATCTCGGCGAATATGAGGAATACGATGAGGACATGCACGTTGAACAAGAGAGTCTAGAGACCACCAGGATCCACGTGCTAAACCATTTAGAGGCACATAAAAGGAAGATCGCACGCTACTATAACAAGAAAGTAGTTCCCCGATCATTCAGCAAAGGCGACCTAGTCTGGAAACTGATATTACCTGAGGGAGTTCGAGATTACTTCCAGGGGAAATGTACACCAAATTGGGAAGGGTCTTTCCGAGTAGTTGAATGCCATCTTGGAAATTTATATCGCCAATGAGGGCTCGACGGGACACACAACCTCAAAATCAATGGCAAGTACTTAAAGAAGTATAGGCCCACAATGTGAAAAATGCACAAAAATACCATTTCAAAACGTTTTCCCATGATATGTGGACGAATACAAATGTAGCAAGTCAAATGCGAGGCAAGGAGCATAGCAAGCGCTTCATCCGGCCCTTTACACCGATCAACATGACTTCCTTCGCCTCAAAATCAAGGCCTTGTCCCAGTCTCTCTCATACGCCTCCCTCGTATGGTCAAGGGCTGCTCGCTCAGCTGTCTCATTCACGCGAGCATCGACTAAACTTGGACCAACCGCTGCAAGGTCCGTAGACGTAGCGCCTAATTCTTCCTGGAGACGCTGGATAGCAGATTGTAGCTCCCCTCTCCGCTTTAGAAGGGCAGCCTCCTTTCCGGATAGCTCAGCTATCTAAGCAGAAGATGTGAGCGGTTGTGACAGAGCGGACTCCCTCTCTTCTTGCTCTGCCTTAAGTGTGAGGGCCTCGTGCCGCTCGTCCCACGAGCACCAGAACGACCGTCGAAAGAGGGAGATCAGAATCGCCAATTCTGACAAACCAGCACTGGCTCGTTCAAGCTCGACCACCACGGACAACAGTCTGTTGAGGTCCTCCTCAGTATTGATCCCATGCTCGAGGAGGACGGTGGCAGAGACAAGCAAAGAATGCAAAGGCTGCCACAAGGACGCCTAATTCAGATGTTAATTTAAGGAAAAGAGAAACGACGGGATTCTCAGAACAAGGTTGCACGCGCTTGCGAGCCTTGGGGGGCTTCCGTCGTTTCGCCTCGGGGGGCTCCTGTCACCTCATCTCCATGCGCTTCCCTCAGTTCGCTCGAGGGCAACTCCGCCATTTGTCCCGAAGGGGCCTCTGTCACCTGCCCCGGGGAAACATCCGTCGCTTCGCCCGGTAGTTCTTGGGCGACGGAGACATCACCTGAGGGGGTCTCGGTCTCAAGGTTCAAAGGAGGAGGCGGAACCTCACGCGCAACTCTACTGGGGGGCTCCTTTAACTCTGGCTTGGCTTAGCGACTTCCGCCGCCCTGCCATGAAGAGATAGGGACTTCATCAGGGACATCATCAACGTCAATAGGGGAAGAAACAGTGGCTCCTTAACAAAAGGGAAGCATGTCAATTTCAAGGCTTCTATCAAGAAGTGAAACGTATGCTACACTTAATACCTGATACTTTCTAGATGACACTTCTTCGATGGGACGGTCAAGAGAAACGCCAGGCAACACTGAGGGAGCAGATCCATGAGACGCTTTCCGCTTCAGGCGGGCTCCTTGTGAAGGCCGCGCGAGAAGACCTCATCTTCTTGGCGCATGTTACAAACAAAAGATTAGTTCACCATCTGGACACTAGCACATTAAATGCCAAACAAGTCTAACATACCTAAGGAGAACGCGTCAGCGCCTGACGATCGTTTCCTTGAAGATGCCTCACTTGACCTAGAAAGCGCTAAAAGAGGCGCCGACTTCTCCCTCTCAATCAACCTTTCCAAGTGAGAAATGGCCTGCAATTATTCCCAAATTCTGTATTAGGCAATGGAGAAGTCTGAAGATCGGCCACCTGAAAGCTTAGGCTCAATCTGAGCATAGTGAAGGAGCGGCGGGTGAGACTGTTCAGTCAATCCAGGTCCCGAAGGGAACACAATACGCTTGTCCAAATGATGATTCTTTGACTGGAAGTACGGGACGCCCAAACACTGGGTAAAGCCTAACTGACGGGCACAGAGGTGAGGGTTATACACCTCAAAGATCAAGCCCTCAGAATCCACAGCTACCAAGTCCCTGGCAGAGAAAGCCGGGCGAAAACATTTAACCGTCTCCGAACACAGCCTTTCCCACTCTGCAGGAAAAGGACACCAGGAGGCCGCTGTACTCGCATTACCGTCAGAGTGGCCGTCCGCCAAAGCTTGAATATAACCGGATATGCTGAAGGTACCCCGGTATTTAGACGTGCCCGCTGCCACGACCTCGCTACGGGCGTGCATGGCGTTAGGATAACAGGTGAATCCCGGGAAATACAAGACGATCCACAAGTACACGATCCACAAAGGGCCATCAGTTTGGCATCCAGGAAAGTTGGCAGGATCGTTGGTCGCCTGATAAAGGCCAAGATCAGACTCAACAAAAATGGGGCAAAGGCCACAGGCTCTGGCTTGTCTGCATTGGCAGAGGCTGGTGACCACTCCAACCATAAATTGACTAGGGGCGCTTTCCCCGGTTGTAGAAAATATACTTGGATAACCACTCCAAGTAAAACTTAAACTCCTCTTGGAGTCCCCACTTGTCATCTCTAAAGTGCCACTTAACAACTTCGCTGACATGTTCCGAGGGATTGAACTCTAGGTCGGCACGTTTGTTGTCAAAGCGGAGGGGGGTTCAAGAAAGACTGCAACCAGTCAAGAAACCAAAGTCCTCCAAGGTGATCGACATCGGTCCCTTCGAGAAGCAAAAACGGTTGACAATAGGGTTCCAGAACGAAAGGAACCCAGCAAATACAGAAAGGTTGGGCTCGATCGGAGAGTGATATACTTCAATCATTGCTCTGATCCCCATTGCCTCCCATGCAGCACATTTCTTTTCCATCCACTTGGGAACCTAGTCTTGGCTGACCTTGCTCCTGGGGGAATGAAGCAACGGAGGTTCGCCCGAATAGACGGCCCCCATCTTGATGGGTCAAATTCGCTAGAAGAGAGCACAGCGGGCAACTTGCTTGTATAAAGGAATGAACTTTACGCATCGCGGATGTACGAACCGAGGGTCTGTTGGCCCGGCATCGGGATACCATACTCTGACTCCACCTCATAACAGGGGAAAACATGAAACTGCTTGGACTTAGTGTGCGCACGCCCTTCCGGCCTAGCGGCGCGCGGCGACGGTTCCGGCAAGCCCGAGGATCCGGGCCCGCTCCCCCCGAGGCCCAGTCCGGTCGGCGTTACGGCTCGAACGCCGGACGCTGCGGAAAGGGGCCCTAGGGTTGGGCCTTCCCTTGATTCGCGAACGGGTCTGCGGGGCGTTTCGCCAACCATCCGAAGGTGGCGAGCGAAAGGCTGCGTTGAGGCCTCGCATCGCGAATTTAGGGGAGGGCCCAAGGAGCGGCTCGAGTCTGCCGTCACCTCATCCTAAATGGCTCCGAAAATGTGTGTAGTGGGGGTTTGTTTTAGCTTTGGAAAACAGTTCGGAGTCGCCACCGACTTAGATTTAAAAACATGATTTAAGTCGGAAAATCAGAGTTCGGGTTCGGGGATTCCTATTTACTAACCTTAATATCCTACCACATGCGAAAAGGGTGGCGATTTGTCCAAAAAAGTTACTTTTAATTGACGGGTATTGGGCCCGATCCGGGAGTGGGCCGGACTCTTATCGACGTTTTAACGGGCGTTGGACCCGAACTTAGGTTTGTTTGTTTAAAATCAGGCATGCGACGTATAAACCTAAAACCTAAGTCACACACGCAACCACAGACAATAATTTAGATCAAAAGAGCGGGGAAGGGGCGGTGATTGCGGGCCTATGCACTTGGGCCCGCAATCCGTTACAAGTGGGCTTTTAAAATGAAATTCGGGGAGGCCCGCACCTCCCCTTTGTACCTTAGATTGAAGGTTGGGGCCGCTTTGTCTTCGAACCCGCGGTTTTTTAGGCCGGGGTGGATCCACGCGGTTTGATACACGCGCCTTCGAGTCGATCTTCGAAAGACTGGAGTTGATCTTCCGAAATTGCATGCTCAGTGTACATGCGAAGAAAATATAAGAGTGGTTAGTTGACTTTCATTTTCAAAGTCCAAATCAACAATTCGAAATCAAAGAGACGAGCACAAGTTTCAACTAAATCAAAATATTTAAGATCCAACCGCACATTAAGTAAATAGGTTAATAACAAGCATGTTTATTAAATATCAGCAAAATCCAACGGTGGAATTGTGAATTATGCACACGCAAAGTCAGCTGTAGCATAGATGAGAATGCAGCATACGCAGTTTTGGAAATAAGAGAATAACTTCACTCAGGATCGTCCGATCTAAGTGAAATAAAAACCTACAGATCTGTATCTTGATGAGGAATCAGAATATAAAATTTCAAATGAATCCAACGGTGGGATCTCATTCTACAAGGCAAAAAAATGATTCGGTCTCTTGCGTAAGCAATCCTTGACCAGCAGAATGATGAGAAAAGAAAATTTCATAACTCTTTACTCGTTCGTCAAAAAATTATGAAATTTTGTCACATGCTAGATACCTCAATCATGATTTAGGATGCAAAATTTTAGGAAAAATGGATGTGTAGTCTGCTGCCAGCGTAGCGGAGAATCTAGACATTCGAATAGAATGTGTTTCAATCGGCCAGCATTGCAGATCAAGTTTGACCATGATTGACTGTGGGCTAAACTTGTTCAAAATAAAAAGTGTAAAACACAGAAATTATAGCAAATTAAAAGATCTAACTCTCGGTTCAATTTTAATCCATTCAGAACTCAAATGAGTAAATTACACTATCTGGTGCGCAAGATACTCATGCTGCCGCAAAAGGGGCAAGAGACATTAGAAGTCTTTGTCTTTTCTGAATGTTTAGACTAACCAGATGATCCCGAAAGCGAAAACTCAAAGAATAAGATTTGTAGAGGGCTCAAATATGGTTTCAAAGGTGCTAATTTTGTAAAATTTGGGCACGTGATGAAAGAGATACGAAGTTTTTCGTATAACAGTATGAATCTTCCCTGAAATGCGACAGCACATCTGTTCTATCTGCATTCCAACAGCGATTTGACCAAGATGTGTATGTTTAACAAAAATGCGTATAACACAAAAGTTTTAGAAAACTTAAAGGGAAATCCGTTCCAACCAATTTCAGGTGAAACGGAGCTCTGATGTTCGAGTTATGTCCGAAAAACAGAAGCAGCTATTCCACTCATACACAGAAACAGGCTGCTTTTTCGAACAAATAAAACTCGATCAGGCAAGTGTCAAATGAAGAAGCTTAAAGCACGAAGGTTGTAGAGTAGCCAAAAAGGGAACGAATCCAAGTAGATTTAAGCAAATCCGAGCTATACAGTCGAAACTAAGCCTGATGGAGTGCGGCTGCACGCCCTGCGGATGCGCAGAACAGGGCAGCTACGTTCTCCAGCATACGAACAGGAAAAACATTGGTAAAACGAGTTTGTTTGAAAAAAATTTCAACAGAGAATTTGTTCTCCATCGAGAAAGGAAGCCAAGGAGTCAAAAAAACGGGTCAATCCATGCACAGGACAAGGAGTTATGCTGGAAAACGTCAAGAACATGCGGCAGCGAACAACATTCCCATTTCAGCATGCGTATATCCCAACAATCGCAGATAGTTCGAGCAGTTCACAGCACAAACAAGCCCCAGAAGCTATTGACGAAGTCACAGAAGAAGTAGGAAGGGAGTGGACCTGATTTCGCATAGTTTTGAGCTTGCTAACTCCGGTTACAATGTCTCGAGGATGCAGCAGCGTATATTCATGCAAACCAGACCAATAAATGAGGTTAGATTTGTCTAAGGAGCTGTAAAACGAATATAAAACAGATGGTGAAGGAGACTCACCGAGAATACAGCTTTCTTGAGATGGATTTCGGAGATGTTCATGGGGGGAAAGGCGCTCGCGATGGGAAACAGCCCACCCCCACACCTCCCGAGCACGCGCGCTCGCGATGGGAGACTCGTGTGCGTGTCGGGAGGACTTCTCCGCTGGATAGTTGCGAGGGAAACGCCGAAGTCAAGGCTGACCAGCTTCAAGCTCCTCAAAACCTCTTTGCCTTATTGATGTTGTTGTCTCGCAGAAAGGAAGGGAGGAGAAGGAGGGTCGCCGCTTTGGGGAGTAGTTTCCGTCGTCGCTGGACCTGGGAACATGAGGAAGAATATCGTCGCTGCTTGTAGGACTTCAGTGAGGTCGGGGCTGGTCCAGGAGCATCGGGAATGGGCATGGTCGCCATTGCAAATTCTGTTGGAGGTAACTTCCAAGAGAGCTTATTCCCCACACTGGCGTTGTCAAAGAAAGTATTGACATGAGAGGCCACCGCTTCTTTCTGGAGCTAGCTGCATGTAAAAAAAAAGGAAACAAATAAAAGAAAAGAGAAGGAAGACTTCCTAGACGCTAAGGTACATCTGCGAAAAGCTTGGTTGTTCTCTGCTGTCGACGGGGAAGTGGAGCTCTCTGGCATTTCAACAAGACTGTCGCTGTTTCTCCGTATTTGTCGAAGCCGTCTGAAACGTCGAGGAAGCCGGTCGAGACGGCTGGAAGCTGAGGAGATCCCACAGCAAGCGTCGGGGCGGCCATCGTTGTCCTTGCCTAGTGGTTGCTGGTGCTGTCATTGTCGGCTATCGTCGCCATTGAGTTTGGGCTGGCTGGAAAGGGGGGGCTCCACGATGCTGTCTTTTCTTACCTTTGTTCCAACACCGTTGAAGGACCGTGATGGTGGTGAAGAAGACCGAAAAAAAAATGGAGGATTCGGCCCCGAAGAAGGTGGAGGAGCAAAGGAGAAAAATCGATCGTCCCCCCGAGTCCCCTCTGCCTCCAAAAAATAATAATAATAATAATAATCCTCCTCTCCCCCCCCAAAACCGTTTCCTCCTTCTGTCAGCGGGGGAGAATCTCTTCCCCCAGCCAATGACGGAGTGCCAAGTGGCGAATTGGTTAGCTCCTCATGTGCGATCCCTCCATGTTTGTTTAGACCGTTGGGTTGCGGATAATCTTAAAAATAAATCAAATAAAACGAAATAGACTAAAATAAAAAATAAAAATGTGGTTGGGCTTGGGCTTTGTTGGGCTTGCATCGTTAGGGCCGGGCTTTGGATGTTGGGTTTGGGCTTTGGCCTTTTTATGAAAGTGGACTTTGGACTTTTAATGGATGAAAATCGGATCCTACGGCCTATTAATAATTTAAGGCATTACAGTTTGCCCCTCCTTGTGAGAGAATTTGAGAAAATTTTCTCACAAGGATATGATAAATGCCTTAAATTAGGTTTCGGAGTTGTCCTTGACGAACATGTTTCCTGAGAACTCACCAAGAAAGATCATTAGCCATGACAATGACTCTATAAAGCAAAGAGTAATCAAGCATGTATGATTACGACATCCATGTATGTCTTGTGAGATTTGTTAAAATTGCTTCAGAGCGAGATTAAAGAAGGACTTCTGACTTCTCTCGTGTTTTACTCTTATTTCTGAAAGCCATCTCAGTTGGATTTTAGAAGTCCCTTGACTTGGATGCTCATGTACCGGTCAAAGGAGTCTTTGCCTGGGTTGTAATACGGTTTTGGCTTAAGGCCTTTAGACTAAAAGTTTAAATTCGTCATCTGAAGGAAAAGTTTAAGGACCTCATCGAAAGCTACTGGATTGTAGAGATTTCACCATTCAAGCAAATTCTTCATCTTTCAGGCAGCTCACCAGCTGACGTGTTTTGTCGGGGGATGAATAATTGGTTTGCTGGAAAATGTAGACAATCCACTTTGGGGAAAGCTTTGTCTTTGAAGGGTGGCACCTTTGCTTTTGCGACCATCAATGTCGGCCCTGATGCTTTATTTTGCTCTTTTGATTTTCATTTTGCGCTTTCTTTCGCAGACCTTTGGTCTTTGCGCTAATTCTTTCTTTTCTGAATTACGGGGATTTGCCCCGTTTTGCTTTCTAATATTTTCCTTTGATATACGTGTCTTTTTTGAGAAGTTCTTTGAGGAGTTCGGCCCTTGGGAACGACTCAACTGGTGGGTTTAACTGTCGATGATACCTCTTTGCTTGAATCTTAAGGAAGTGTAGCCTCTACAATCTGTTGCTTCCGGTTTCTAGCCACAAGATCTCCCTTTAATCCTCGATGTGAGGCGGTCCTTAAACTTCTTGGGTGTAGTGTGTACGAAAACTTCAACTTTGGCTCGAAAGGGGCTAGCAATGGGCGATGTTTCGTGTTTGGGATAGAGAAGAAATGCTCGATCTCATCCCGGTTTAGAGCATCTTTTGTCAAAGGATTTGTTATCCGCTTGAAGACTCGTGTATGAATCCTTACAGTGTTTGCACTCATCACCCTGGGAAAGTGTTTAGGAATAGGTTTGCCTTCTCCATTCTCGCTTAGAAGCATTTTTATTGAAGATAATTTTAAATTATATGCAAATGAGCACACGAATGTTTAAGAAATGAATGGGTTTAGATACTCAAACCTCTGTAGTGCTCTTGTGCACTTTCGAGGGTAGAGTGTTTGCACTTTCATGCCCCAGTCATGTTCTTTGAGATTAGGATCAAACGGCTTCCACCCGACCACCCACGCCGTTGCCTAGGAGTTTGTACCGTACTGTGTGGATGTCCATGTGCCTACACAGTTGACAACGGACATAGACGAAGTTAGTTCATGTACTTCGACTCCTACTTGGGCAGTTAATGAAGTAAAAATTCCGCTGGGGAGATGAGATGGATATGTCCGTCTCAATGATAATCGAGGAATGCGATGCATGTAATCAGCTTGAATGAAGGCAGGACTCCAGCTGGGGAAACGGAGATAAGACTCCACCTGGGGAAATATGAGAAATTTTGTTAGAGAGCAATGCAGATGATACTCCCTTTTGGTATGGTCATCTTTGGGTGACGACAAAGGCAATTTCGAAGCTTTGGTTCGAAATTTTCCACCCAACCGCCCGCGCCTTTGTCCAAGATATAGGATGCTCATGTACCTACACTAAGCAAAGGACAGACAACAAGTGAGCTCATGTAACTTGTTTTCTTTTAAAGTAAGAATGAAGTTTGTTCATGCAACTTCATTTATACGAAAGGCGAAGTAGAGTTTTGATACTTCCCTTTTCTATGTGTTTCGTCATTGCATCTTTGTCCGTAGGAATTAAAGGATTGACGAGATAGTTACTCTTGCTTGACGTCTGTTGTGTAAGGAAGCTCATGTACCTATCAAACAGATGACGAGAAACAAGGGAGTTTATGCGACTTGTTCCTGTTAGAGTAAGAATGAAGTTTGCTCGTGTAACTTCATTTGTAGGAAAGGTGAAGTAGAGTTTTGGTACTTCCCTCTTATATGATTTCGTCATTGCGTCTTCGTCCGATGGAATCGAAGGTTTGACGAAGTTGCTGCAGGACTTTGGCTTGAAGCTTTTCCGCCCTACCGCCCTCGCCTTTGCCATAGGTGTTTTGTACCATTCGTGTGAGGAGTACCTGCCCACGAGACAAAGGACGTAAACGAAATAAGCTCATGTAATTTCGTTTAACTCTTGATAACGAGAGTGTTGTTTGTATAATTCTCCCTTTTCATTTGCTAGCGTATTTGCTCTAATCGACTCCCTGGGGATATATTGCTTTGGAGTTCTTGGCTTTGACGCTGCTTAGGTGTAATAGCGTCGGAGAGCATCTGCGTTGATTGCTTGTGGCAGGTCTCCTCCGTCCATCTTTGTTAAGATGGTTGCTCCTCCTGAGAAGGCGTGCTTAACGACGAATGGTCCTTCGTAGTTTGGAGCGAACTTCCCTCGTGGATCCTTGACATTTGGTAGGATTCTTTTAAGAACGAGGTCACCTGGTCTGTATCTGATCTGCTTGACCTTTTTGTTGAATGCTCTAGACATGCGTTGTTGATAGCATTGCATGTGGTGAGCTGCAGCAAGTCGTTTCTCATCAATGAAGTCGAGGTGGGCGAGTTGATGGTCGACCTTCTCTTCTTCTGTCATGTTGCTTTGGGATGATATCCTGAGAGTCGGTAATTTGACTTCTGCTGGAATGACTGCTTGAGTGCCATAGACAAGCTCGAAGGGGGTTGCCCCAGTTGAAGTGCGCATTGTCGTTCTGTAGGCGAGTAACGCAAAAGGGAGCTTCTCGTGCCAGTCGCGATAGGTAATTGCTGTTTTCTGAAGAATCTTCTTCATGTTCTTGTTGGCGGCTTCGACTGCGCCGTTCATTTGTGGACGATATGGTGAAGAGTTGAGATGTTTGATCCGGAATTCTTCGCATAAGGATCCCATCAGTTTACTGTTGAAGTTTGAACCATTGTCTGTGACCAATAGCTCCGGGACTCCATATCTGGCGATGATGTTCGCCCTCGTGAAACGTACGACATTGTTTGCTGTAACTTCTTTGAAGGATTGGGCTTCAATCCACTTGGTGAAGTAATCGATTGCGACTAGCAAGAATCGGTGTCCGTTTGACGCTTTGGGATTGATTGGCCCGATTACGTCCATGCCCCACATTGAGAATGGCCATGGCTCAAATAGCGGGTAGAGTCTTGTTGGAGGCACATGTACCTTGTCGCTGTAAATTTGACACTTGTGACACGCTTTGACGTATTTGATGCAATCGGCTTCCATTGTGAGCCAATAGTACCCTTGTCGCATTATCTTCTGGGCGAGAGCGTATCCATTCATGTGTGGTCCGCAAATCCCTTCATGTACTTCGACAATAAGAGCATCAGCTTCTTGCTTGGTGACGCATCTCATGAGGGCCGTCGTGAAGGATTTCTTGTACAATGTATCCCCGTCCAGGAAATAGCTTTTTGTTATCCTCCGTATGAATTTGCGTTCTTTCCCTGTGCTACTTTGGGGAAATCCTCCTGATTGTAAATAATTCTTGATGTCCGTGAACCAAGGTAGAGCATCTTCTGGTTGACTTTGTTCAACGTGCATGCAGCTCGGATCATCAGCGATATTGATGCGTAGAGGCTCGATGTTCATTTCTCCAGCTAACGGAATCATCGATGCGAGCACTGCAAGAGCATCAGCAAATCGGTTATCAGTTCGTGGGAGGTAGTTGAATTCAATGTCAGTGAATTGTCGGATTAGCGTTTGTAGATAATCCTGATATGGAATGAGCTTTGGGTCTCGAGTGCGCCAAGCTCCATTCGTCTGGGAGATGATGAGTGCCGAATCTCCATGAACGTCCAGGAGTTTAACCCGCATGTCGATTGCGCGAAGTAGGCCGAGGATGCATGCTTCATACTCGGCAATGTTGTTCGTGCATGGAAATGTGACTTTGGCCGCTGTCGGGTAATATTGTCCATCTGGGGAGATTACAACAGCTCCTATTCCTGATCCTGAGGAATTCACTGCACCGTCGAAGTACATCTTCCATCTTGATTCCTGTTCCATGAGCAAGATGTTCTCGTCCGGCAATCCGATTTCTAAAGAGGAATCATCCGTTCCTGGATATTCAGCAATATGGTCAGCGATCGTTCTCCCTTTCACTGACTTCGTGGAGTGGAATCGAATGTCGAACTCGGCAAGCTGTAATTGCCACTTAGAGACTCTTCCCATCAGTGTTGGCTTGTCAAAGAGATATTTGAGTGGATCATTTTCGGATACTAACAGGATCTCATAGTGCAGAGTATACTGTCGGAGTCGGTGAAGGACCCAAATGAGAGCACAACAAGTACGCTCGGAAGTTGTGTATCTCGACTCACAATCCGTAAATTTCTTGCTGAGGTAGTAGATCGCGTGTTCCTTGGCACCCGGCAATTGTTGGGCGAGCATGGCCCCAAATGATTCTTCTCTGACCGTGAGATAAAGTGTGAGAGGATGCCCCGGCTTTGGAGGGATGAGAACTGGTGGTTCTGTCAAGTATGTCTTGATTTGCTCAAATGCAATTTTGCAATCATCATCCCACTCAAACTTGACGTCTTTCCTCAGTTTCTTGAATAGAGGTTTGCATGTGTCGGCTAGGTTGGATATGAACCTTCCGATGTAGTTAACGCGACCCATGAAGCCACGGATCTCTTTGACTGACTTTGGAGCTGGAAGATCACGAATTGCTTTGATTTTATCAGGATCAATCTCAATGCCTTCATTGCTGACGACGAAGCCGAGGAGTTTGCCTGAAGTTGCCCCAAACACGCACTTTGCGGGGTTGAGACGTAGCTTGTATTTACGAAGCCGCTCGAATAACTTTCGAAGAATGACAGTGTGGCTCTCATCTTGTTTGGACTTGGCGATCATGTCGTCGACGTAGACTTCAATCTCGCGATGCATCATATCGTGAAAAAGGACCACCATAGCACGCTGATAGGTTGCCCCAGCGTTCTTGAGCCCGAAGGGCATGACCCGATAGCAGAATGTGCCCCAGGGTGTCGTGAAGGTTGTTTTCTCTGTCTTCTTCGGCCATGCGAATCTGATTGTAACCAGAGAATCCATCCATGAAAGAGAATCTGTTGAATCCGGCGGTGTTGTCCACCAGTAAGTCGATGTGTGGGAGTGGGAAGTCGTCCTTGGGACTTGCTTTGTTGAGGTCGCGGTAATCAACGCAGACTCGGACCTTCCCGTTCTTCTTGATGACAGGGACTATGTTAGCGACCCACTGTGGGTAGGTAGCTACCTCAATAAAGTTGACTTTCAGTAGTTTATCTACTTCTTCCTTGATGGCAAGGGCTAATTCAGGCTTGTATCGACGTTGCTTCTGCTTTATAGGGTGAATAGACGAGTCGGTAGGAATCTTGTGCTCCACAATCTCTGGATCTAGTCCCGGCATATCTGCATATGACCAAGCAAACACATCAGAGAATTCTTTAAGAAGGTTAACAATATCCTTGGCTTCATCATCTGATAAATCTACACCGATGAACAACTCCTTGGGGTCATCTTCAGTTCCGATGTTAATTGAAACTGGTTTTTGTGATGTAAGGTCCTTTGGTTCCTCATGTCGTTGAAGACCCTGCTCCAAACCGTAATACCCGTCTATAGATTTCGGGTCATTTATTGTTTCTCTGTCTTGTTCAGTGGTTTTCTCGGGTGTACCCGAAGCGCCGTTCCTGAAAAGGAGAAGGAATTAGAGTGATGTATTCAAATGAGTTATTTGAAATATAGTTTCATGCAACAATTCATAATAAGGCATGCGCTTTTGGCCAAAAGAAAATAATGTGGGATCAGGACTCAGCGGGTCCCTCGTCGTTTCCTCGGATTCGCCCTGATCATCAGCGGCCCGATCCCACAAACGCCCTAGGTATTGCCTAGGGGTCGCGTTACATATAGACAACCTTGCTAGTCCGCGACCAGAATGTAGCAAGGAAACCTATTCTTGATTCTAAGTGCAGAAAAATAAAGATGGAAAGTTTCACCCGTCGAGAGGCATGTTTGGCTCGGCCGGGATCGACGCTTCCATCATACAGACTTCTTCTTCGGACTCTTGCGTCCCTGTCTGCTCATCTTGTTTCCCCTGCGCCTCTTCGTTCGCAGTAGGGGAACCCACACGCCCATTTGGAGGCGGTACTTCAGTTCTTGGGGGAGTCCTGGGCAGCCTTGGTACCACTGGAGCTCGAAAGTACGGTGCCCCGGCTTGTCGGATGGCAATACTGGGAGGTACGAAATGGGCTCTCATGCGAGGTCGGCGCCCATGACCAAGCCTTAAATTCACTTGGACAACATTGATATGTTCGACAGTCGTCCGCTCACCATCAATTTCTCCGTCACTCCGGATCTTCACATTCTCCAGCTTCTCTGATAGGATTTCGCCTTCCATTGTCGCCGCAGATGAACGTACGAAACGGATGCCTGATTTGTTGCTGGTGTGATTGCCTTGATTGCGTCGCATTTTGCCCGTAAATCCAAGCCCACTAGTCCCTGCAGGAGCTGGAATAGTGATCGGATAAATCATCCCTTGTCCTCTAATTCCGAGTCCTTGGCCTGGTTGATATCCATGTCTGAGGAACTCTTTTGCGGCACTGATGTTGCCCCACGTCATCAAGGGATCTGATTTGTAATCGCGCCTCACCATGTTGACCACCTCCAAGGTCTGTGTTGTTGACGGTTCTTCGGTTGGCTCTCCCACGTATGGCATGTCAATCTCGTGGCAAAGCTCCATCGAATGTTCTCCCCGGACCGTGATGAGCTTGCCATCTGAAGAGAATCTGACCATCTGGTGCAGCGTCGAGGGAACTGCCCCGGCTTGATGTATCCAAGGACGCCCCAGCAGCATGTTGAAGGACCCTGCAGTCTCGAGGACTTGGAACTGAGTAGAGAAAAGCGTCGGTCCAACTCTAATCTCCAGCGTAACTTCTCCATGAGCCTGACGTTTTGCGCCATCGAAAGCGCGAATGGTTAAGTTGGACTGTGGGAGTTTTCCAATATTGATGCCGAGTTTTTGAGCTACAGCCACCGGAATGATATTAACTCCTGAACCGCCATCAATAAGAACTTTGGAGATGGTGGTTTCACGGCATTTGAGCGTGATGAAAAGCGCACTGTTATGATCCTGCCCCTGCTCCGATAGATCATCCTCTGAAAAGGTAATCACGTTGCTTGCCAACATGCTACTCATGTATGCATCCAGTGCGGCGACTTCAACCTGCTCGGGCACATGCACCTCGGCTAGAAATTTCTCCAACATCTCCCTGTGCTTGTCGGAGGAGTGGATAAGGTCGAACAAAGAGATTTGAGCTGGCTGTTTTCTGAGCTGCTCAACTATGTCATAGTCACTTCCCTTCACTGTATAAATTACTTTGCGGATTTGTTCGTTCGATGGCGCTTTGGGCTTCGAAGATTCAACCGGGGATGAGGCTTCAAGGGCTGGCACTACTCTCCCAGAGCGGGTGATTAACTCAACTTCTGGGCTGAGGGGCGTGCAGGTGGGTCTCATCACGACCGGAATCCTTGGTTCCGTCACAGGCGACGATTCTGTCTGACACGCTTCAGATTGTGTTGATCCCAACGAAACGTAAACATACGGCGTCCTTGGCTGCCAATGGGAACCAGTGTAAATCCATCCGGCAAGATAGTGGGCTGAACACTTCTGCTGGATTGAGGCGCACGACCTCTTCCCCTACCTCGGCTGCGACCTCGACCTCGACCACGACCGGTGCTTACAACATTGACGCTCCTTGGTTGTGCGTAGTCGTATTCATACATGTTCACTTCCTCTTCATGTTCAGCCAAAACTGAGAAGAAGTTTGCCCCAATATAATTCACATGCTCCGGGAGAGGATTGTTCTTAACATTTGGGGCAGTCGCAGGCACGGAGAATGTAATTGCTCCTTCGTCTAACAGATTTTGAATCTTGAACTTCAAGGCAATGCAATCCTTGGTGTCATGCCCCATTGCTCCCGAGTGGTACTGACAAACTGCCTTGGGGTTGTATCCAAACGATGAGGGATTGGTGGCTTTGGCTTCAACGGGCTTGATAAAACCCATGTCCCTCAATCGAACAAACATTACATCCAGGGGATCAGGCGTTGGAGTCAAGTCCTCCAGCCTTCGTCGTGGACGCTCCA
Organism: Melastoma candidum; assembly: GCA_023653495.1. NCBI lineage: Eukaryota > Viridiplantae > Streptophyta > Magnoliopsida > Myrtales > Melastomataceae > Melastoma > Melastoma candidum. The sequence goes on along the minus strand of CM042891.1, from coordinate 3,572,958 downwards.
CTTGTGCAGGCCTTGGCTGCTGTTGTCCTGCCATATTAACGGGGGGTCTGAAACGAGTTGCTGCCGGTGCTGGAGGCCTAAGCGCGGCTGCAACATACGTCCTTGGCGCGTACGAAGCCGGGGGTGGAGTTGCCCTCATCGATAGCCTGTTCTGCTCAGCAGTTGCGATAAGCTCCTTGGGCCTGGGCTTCACTGCCGGTTTTGCTGAAGGGGAAGGGATTAGCCCTTCTCGACTTACTCCGTCAAGTTTATCTGCGTTGATGACTGCCTGAGCGAAGGTTGAAAATGTCTGCCCGATCATGTAGGGCATGTATTCACGTGGGAGCAACTGGAGGAATTCATCGATAAGCTCTCTCTCCGTAAGCGTCGGTTTGATCTGAGACGCAATGTGCCTGAACCGGTATGCAAACTGCTTAACGTCCTCGGTGCGGTATCTCCTCAATTTCCGCAGATCCGAGATTGTAGGCGCCATCTCCACATTAAAGCTGTAATAATTGAGGAAATCGAGGGCCAGGTCTTTGAACGTCGCGTATTGGCTAACATCCTTGGTGTAGTACCAATGCAATGCTGACTCTGCCAAGCTTTCTTGAAACATGGCGATACGGAATTTGTCGTCCGCCGGATACACAGCCATCTTGTGGCAGAAGTGTTTCAAATGTAGTTCCGGGCAGCCATTCCCGCGGAACTTCTCGAACTCGGGCATTTTGAACTTTGGTGGGACTTGTATTTGAGGGATTTGGTAGTTGGCGTACTCCCAGTTATGTGCCCGATACCCCTGGATAGCGTTTAGGCGCTCTTCCAGTTTCGCCATGCGGCGAGCCTCCTCCTGCTGCATTGAGGCAATCCTAGCCTCGAGCCTTGTCTCGAAGGCGCTAGCTTGTTGTTGTTCACCAAATAATTCATCGACGATTGCCGCGTTGCGGGTTCGCGGGCTTGGTAAGGTAGGTTCCACATGTGGAGCTGAAGGGGTGGCAATTGGCTGAGGAATTCTGAAGGTGGGAGGTGTAGAGGTTGTTTGAGGGTAAAGAGTTGGCCCAGGTGTTTGCATTTGGGTGTGGGGAGTTTGCCCGAGCGACATTGGGAGGTAGGGAGTTGGCCCTTGGGATGTTGGCTGAGGGTAGTACGGAGGTAGATATGGTTGTGGCATAGGAAGGGAGAGAGATGGCCCACGCATGTATGGGTTATATAAGGATGCTACGCTTGTGGAGGTAGCGGATCCGGGTATGACCGGGTTATAAGGAGGTAGGGTGTTTGGTGGGTTATAAGAAGGTAAAGTATTCGGTGGAGTGTTTAGGCTAGGATAGTGTGGGTATGGTGGTGTTTGAGGTCCTGGCATGACAGGAGGAAGGTGAGGGTTTTGGGAGATGGCAGGAGTAGGTGTGACTGCCAATTGTCGCTGCAGGAGCTCAGCCATCATTATCTTTAGGGAGGAGAGTTCAGCCGTAAGAGACTCCACCTTATCTCCTAGTGAAGAACTGCTTGCACCTTGGGCCGGCATGTTTATGTTAGGATTGAAGGGAGCTGCGGTCGATGGAGCAACAGGGGATTGCACTGCTGGCGCTATCGAGGCGGCGAGTGGCGGTATGTACATCGGCGGCGTTCCTCCGTCCAAGGATTGCCCAACAGCCAGTGTGGTCTGGGGCAACGGAGGGAACGCGGATGCTAGGAAAGGCATGGCAGGTTCTGCTGGTGTTAGAAACTCGGCGGCGATGGGTGGAGGAATGGCGATGGTGACTCCAGCAGTAGGTGCAGGTTCATCTCCCGCAGAAGCCTCAGCCATCACCTCTCGAAGGGAACGGAATTTTTGGCGTCTTCTGTAAGGAGCAATTGTTCGGTACCTTGGGAAAAAGAACATCTGATCAATATCACATGATGAAATACTTTGGATGCGTGACATGTCATGATGCATGATTGCACGTCTAATGCAAGGATTGGATTGTGATTATAACGAATTCAATCCAAGTGAAAAGAAGTGCATTAGATAAAATCCCAAAAAGGTTCATTTCACAATACAGTTCTTTAAAATAAAAACGAAAGATAGGATGAGCTCGCAGGCCCAAGGATTGGGAGGAGATGTCCTCTATCAAATGCGATCCCATGGAGTTATCCGTTTCTTCTGGAATCGTGCGGATCGGGCGTCGATGTCAGCCTGATGTTCCATGCAAAGATCGTACTCCTCTTCTTTGAGATTTGCCCAGACCCGAGCGATATGTGTCATGACCCGTTGAACTACTCCCTTTGGTGGTTGGCTGTCCAAGTCGATTGGGCCAAATAATTTGCTCGGCGTTGGTTTAGCTCGTGGACTTCCTCCAAACTGATGCATCACCCTCGCTGGACAGTAATAGGATGTCCCGGTGATCCCAGCGATTGGGATGTAATCTCCGTCTGGGGAGCTTGTAATAGCTAGATCCACGTCGAAGCACTTGGCCTTCTGATAGAAATCCTCTGGTTCCAGTGAGCGGAAGAGAGCCCTAACTCCTGCAAATGTGCGGGTTGGAAGCCGAGCGCGGTCTGATATGCGGTCGAGTAAGTCCGGAAACTGCTCCCGCCTGAACGACTCTCCAGTGATGCCAATGTGAATGTAGAACCAGGCCTGGAGCAATGGAGGACTGAAGGAGAAGTGATGGTTCCGGATTCCTTCTCTTGCTTTCCGCACTATCTTGGTAAGACTGTAGTTCATCTCACCAACTAGATTAGGGAGGAAGGGTTGTCCTTTGAGAATGGCCTTTGTCAGGTAAACCGCTCGTCCGTGAATCGATTCCTTTTTATAGGGATAAAGAACCGTTCCTGCGAACATGAGGATGAAGGCACGTGCTGAACCTTGGCCGTCTCCTCCTTCCGGTACGTACGGTGTCAGTTGATACTTGCAGAGTTCCTTGATGCTGATGTGCCCCTCTGTCGTGAATAAAGTTGACACGTTCGCCGGAGAGATCTGAAGCAAGTTGGTGATGTATTCTTTCGGCTTGTCGAAATGAGGCAACGGTGATATCCCTGGGAGATGAGGAAGTCCGGAGAGGTGCCCGTATTCCTCGTATAGTGGTGCGAGCTCCAAGGTACCGAAATGGAAGGTGTACGTGTTCGGATTCCACCGGGCGATGAGGTGCTGTAGCATGAACCAATCGACTTCGAGTCTAATCAGATGGAGTAGACCTTTGAGCTTTAGCTTGACGAATTCCTGCTCCGAGGGTCTGAGTACTTTGAACCAATCTCGGAGTTTGTCATAGGATGGAGTATCCGAGCGCAGTGCGATTAAGTCCATTTGATAAACCTGCATGCTTGGACGTCATTCAGTTGTAATAACAATCCAATCCAACTCCTAACGTGAGGTGAATTTGCATGCAAGTTTTCTCCTACTAGAACAATGAGAATACCTAACAAATGTAAAAGTGTTGATATATTGATTATTAATTAACAAGCGTTCGTACGAAATGGATGCAGGTGAGTATGATGATATAAAGAAAAAGAGGTAGGGAAGGGAGAAAAGAAATTCGGAACCCCCCCTGTGACCAACCCAAACCTCTGCAAAACGAACAAGGTTAGTGCCACGATTATCGCAAACAAAACGTACCTGAACCTGTCCCTGCACAAGTAACAGGCACTTAGTAACAGACAAATGCACGTGCGGCGTCTGGTACCTGTAGTGAGCAAGCAATTCTAGACTCGGAAGAGGTTTCTAAACCTCCCTCGGACTAAGGGAGGCGGGGCCCCGACCCAAAACCACACCGCAAAGAGCAGCACAGCTGGGCCTAACGGTGACCCCCCTAAGATCCTAGCCCCGGGTTCGGGCATACCTAGAAATGCCTAAAAAGCGGTAAACAAACACAAAGAGGAGATCAATCAAAAGGCATCGAGCCAATCAATTACATGCGAAACCAAGTAACTCCTCTCCGCATGTGGTAAGAAAAGGTTTTCGGTAGGAATCCACATGCGGAGGTCCCCAGCGGAGTCGCCATCCGGGATGTGCGCACGCCCTTCCGGCCTAGCGGCGCGCGGCGACGGTTCCGGCAAGCCCGAGGATCCGGGCCCGCTCCCCCCGAGGCCCAGTCCGGTCGGCGTTACGGCTCGAACGCCGGACGCTGCGGAAAGGGGCCCTAGGGTTGGGCCTTCCCTTGATTCGCGAACGGGTCTGCGGGGCGTTTCGCCAACCATCCGAAGGTGGCGAGCGAAAGGCTGCGTTGAGGCCTCGCATCGCGAATTTAGGGGAGGGCCCAAGGAGCGGCTCGAGTCTGCCGTCACCTCATCCTAAATGGCTCCGAAAATGTGTGTAGTGGGGGTTTGTTTTAGCTTTGGAAAACAGTTCGGAGTCGCCACCGACTTAGATTTAAAAACATGATTTAAGTCGGAAAATCAGAGTTCGGGTTCAGGGATTCCTATTTACTAACCTTAATATCCTACCACATGCGAAAAGGGTGGCGATTTGTCCAAAAAAGTTACTTTTAATTGACGGGTATTGGGCCCGATCCGGGAGTGGGCCGGACTCTTATCGACGTTTTAACGGGCGTTGGACCCGAACTTAGGTTTGTTTGTTTAAAATCAGGCATGCGACGTATAAACCTAAAACCTAAGTCACACACGCAACCACAGACAATAATTTAGATCAAAAGAGCGGGGAAGGGGCGGTGATTGCGGGCCTATGCACTTGGGCCCGCAATCCGTTACAAGTGGGCTTTTAAAATGAAATTCGGGGAGGCCCGCACCTCCCCTTTGTACCTTAGATTGAAGGTTGGGGCCGCTTTGTCTTCGAACCCGCGGTTTTTTAGGCCGGGGTGGATCCACGCGGTTTGATACACGCGCCTTCGAGTCGATCTTCGAAAGACTGGAGTTGATCTTCCGAAATTGCATGCTCAGTGTACATGCGAAGAAAATATAAGAGTGGTTAGTTGACTTTCATTTTCAAAGTCCAAATCAACAATTCGAAATCAAAGAGACGAGCACAAGTTTCAACTAAATCAAAATATTTAAGATCCAACCGCACATTAAGTAAATAGGTTAATAACAAGCATGTTTATTAAATATCAGCAAAATCCAACGGTGGAATTGTGAATTATGCACACGCAAAGTCAGCTGTAGCATAGATGAGAATGCAGCATACGCAGTTTTGGAAATAAGAGAATAACTTCACTCAGGATCGTCCGATCTAAGTGAAATAAAAACCTACAGATCTGTATCTTGATGAGGAATCAGAATATAAAATTTCAAATGAATCCAACGGTGGGATCTCATTCTACAAGGCAAAAAAATGATTCGGTCTCTTGCGTAAGCAATCCTTGACCAGCAGAATGATGAGAAAAGAAAATTTCATAACTCTTTACTCGTTCGTCAAAAAATTATGAAATTTTGTCACATGCTAGATACCTCAATCATGATTTAGGATGCAAAATTTTAGGAAAAATGGATGTGTAGTCTGCTGCCAGCGTAGCGGAGAATCTAGACATTCGAATAGAATGTGTTTCAATCGGCCAGCATTGCAGATCAAGTTTGACCATGATTGACTGTGGGCTAAACTTGTTCAAAATAAAAAGTGTAAAACACAGAAATTATAGCAAATTAAAAGATCTAACTCTCGGTTCAATTTTAATCCATTCAGAACTCAAATGAGTAAATTACACTATCTGGTGCGCAAGATACTCATGCTGCCGCAAAAGGGGCAAGAGACATTAGAAGTCTTTGTCTTTTCTGAATGTTTAGACTAACCAGATGATCCCGAAAGCGAAAACTCAAAGAATAAGATTTGTAGAGGGCTCAAATATGGTTTCAAAGGTGCTAATTTTGTAAAATTTGGGCACGTGATGAAAGAGATACGAAGTTTTTCGTATAACAGTATGAATCTTCCCTGAAATGCGACAGCACATCTGTTCTATCTGCATTCCAACAGCGATTTGACCAAGATGTGTATGTTTAACAAAAATGCGTATAACACAAAAGTTTTAGAAAACTTAAAGGGAAATCCGTTCCAACCAATTTCAGGTGAAACGGAGCTCTGATGTTCGAGTTATGTCCGAAAAACAGAAGCAGCTATTCCACTCATACACAGAAACAGGCTGCTTTTTCGAACAAATAAAACTCGATCAGGCAAGTGTCAAATGAAGAAGCTTAAAGCACGAAGGTTGTAGAGTAGCCAAAAAGGGAACGAATCCAAGTAGATTTAAGCAAATCCGAGCTGTACAGTCGAAACTAAGCCTGATGGAGTGCGGCTGCACGCCCTGCGGATGCGCAGAACAGGGCAGCTACGTTCTCCAGCATACGAACAGGAAAAACATTGGTAAAACGAGTTTGTTTGAAAAAAATTTCAACAGAGAATTTGTTCTCCATCGAGAAAGGAAGCCAAGGAGTCAAAAAAACGGGTCAATCCATGCACAGGACAAGGAGTTATGCTGGAAAACGTCAAGAACATGCGGCAGCGAACAACATTCCCATTTCAGCATGCGTATATCCCAACAATCGCAGATAGTTCGAGCAGTTCACAGCACAAACAAGCCCCAGAAGCTATTGACGAAGTCACAGAAGAAGTAGGAAGGGAGTGGACCTGATTTCGCATAGTTTTGAGCTTGCTAACTCCGGTTACAATGTCTCGAGGATGCAGCAGCGTATATTCATGCAAACCAGACCAATAAATGAGGTTAGATTTGTCTAAGGAGCTGTAAAACGAATATAAAACAGATGGTGAAGGAGACTCACCGAGAATACAGCTTTCTTGAGATGGATTTCGGAGATGTTCATGGGGGGAAAGGCGCTCGCGATGGGAAACAGCCCACCCCCACACCTCCCGAGCACGCGCGCTCGCGATGGGAGACTCGTGTGCGTGTCGGGAGGACTTCTCCGCTGGATAGTTGCGAGGGAAACGCCGAAGTCAAGGCTGACCAGCTTCAAGCTCCTCAAAACCTCTTTGCCTTATTGATGTTGTTGTCTCGCAGAAAGGAAGGGAGGAGAAGGAGGGTCGCCGCTTTGGGGAGTAGTTTCCGTCGTCGCTGGACCTGGGAACATGAGGAAGAATATCGTCGCTGCTTGTAGGACTTCAGTGAGGTCGGGGCTGGTCCAGGAGCATCGGGAATGGGCATGGTCGCCATTGCAAATTCTGTTGGAGGTAACTTCCAAGAGAGCTTATTCCCCACACTGGCGTTGTCAAAGAAAGTATTGACATGAGAGGCCACCGCTTCTTTCTGGAGCTAGCTGCATGTAAAAAAAAAGGAAACAAATAAAAGAAAAGAGAAGGAAGACTTCCTAGACGCTAAGGTACATCTGCGAAAAGCTTGGTTGTTCTCTGCTGTCGACGGGGAAGTGGAGCTCTCTGGCATTTCAACAAGACTGTCGCTGTTTCTCCGTATTTGTCGAAGCCGTCTGAAACGTCGAGGAAGCCGGTCGAGACGGCTGGAAGCTGAGGAGATCCCACAGCAAGCGTCGGGGCGGCCATCGTTGTCCTTGCCTAGTGGTTGCTGGTGCTGTCATTGTCGGCTATCGTCGCCATTGAGTTTGGGCTGGCTGGAAAGGGGGGGCTCCACGATGCTGTCTTTTCTTACCTTTGTTCCAACACCGTTGAAGGACCGTGATGGTGGTGAAGAAGACCGAAAAAAAAATGGAGGATTCGGCCCCGAAGAAGGTGGAGGAGCAAAGGAGAAAAATCGATCGTCCCCCCGAGTCCCCTCTGCCTCCAAAAAATAATAATAATAATAATAATCCTCCTCTCCCCCCCCAAAACCGTTTCCTCCTTCTGTCAGCGGGGGAGAATCTCTTCCCCCAGCCAATGACGGAGTGCCAAGTGGCGAATTGGTTAGCTCCTCATGTGCGATCCCTCCATGTTTGTTTAGACCGTTGGGTTGCGGATAATCTTAAAAATAAATCAAATAAAACGAAATAGACTAAAATAAAAAATAAAAATGTGGTTGGGCTTGGGCTTTGTTGGGCTTGCATCGTTAGGGCCGGGCTTTGGATGTTGGGTTTGGGCTTTGGCCTTTTTATGAAAGTGGACTTTGGACTTTTAATGGATGAAAATCGGATCCTACGGCCTATTAATAATTTAAGGCATTACACTTAGCAAAAGCTCGTTGAAACTTGGCCGCATCACCAGTCAAGTGGGACGGAGAGGCCGAGGACGACAAAGATGAGTTATCGGAATCCATGGGAGTTGGAAGAACCAGGGTTTCTGAAAATATGAAATGCCAGGAAGAGAATTTCTAATAGCATGAGCGGGAAACCCTGACCCCTTAGGAACTTTATATTCTCAGAAATCGACAGAGGTTAGGGCCCAAAGAAAACGTCGCTTGGTGTTCTGGGCTCGACAGAAAACGTCGCCTCATTAGCAAACGGGTAACATATGAAACATCGCTTCGCTTGAAAACTGATGACAACCCAAAAGCCATAAGTGGGTAAGCGAAGAGATTCAAGAAATGCATTTATTTTTATCTATCCATTACATGGATTTGATTGATGATAAATTTAGAATGAATGAAACGAAAACGACTCAGTAGACGACGTTTCCGCTCATCATGAAATGCTCTATTAAAGATCGTGCGAACATTTCTAAATATTCAAGGGTTCCACAAGAACTAGAACTACACTAGGTTCTTCCCTATGGGTGGAGAAAATCCTACAACCTTCCCAGGAGAGTCGAGGGTTAATCCGCAAAAGACGGTCACACGTCACACTCAGTTCTACCCTCTGACGGAAAAAATCCTTTGTTGCAAATGGAAACTTCATCACACTGTAGAGGGGTTTATGCAGCAGCACAAGGAGATCATGGTCTTCAAGGGGTACCAGGCAGCGTCTCCCGAGAACACGCGATGCAGTGAAGTTGGAGACCCAGTGCTGAGTCGGATCTCCCAGAAGACTGTGAGGATAGAGTCGCACCTCGTTCCCATGTTTCCCTGCATTCCTCATGGATGCGGAGATGTTGAGGAACGGCAAAGGCGGGCTCAAATGAACGCCGCCCAGGATGCCGCGTCGAGGACTTGTGTAGGCCTTTTCCCCTTCCAGAAGAAGGAAAGTGTAGATTTTAGAAACCATCCCCATAAGGTGGTGGACACAGGCTCTCAAGTAAGCCAAGGTGATGGGCATAACCCTTGGGCAGAATTTCGAAAGGAAGGAAATGACTTCATGGCTTGGTTACTTTTAGAAGCAATTGTTGCGATTTAGAAGATGAACCGAGCATCGCCATTTATAGGTACATCATGAAGGGTAAAAAAAGACTCTGACAGAAGATATCATGGCAGAGATCTCGGGGATTTCAACAGTTGTCCCTGAGATCTCAACCGATACGCTTCTGAGATATCGACGGTCAAGTATTTACAAACGCCTGCACACGCTAATGAACTGCAGGAAAATAATTACTTGGTCTTTTTCAAGGCGCAACAAAAAACTCAATCTGCCTTGAGGGGGGCTTATATGTTTAACAACAAAATTTCTGGGCCACAGATCTCGTCTTCGTCTGTGGATCAACGGTCCAAAATGCAGGCCCAAATGACGGAAATCCAGTAATGAGGTGACAACAGAAACACACCGGGTGAAGCAGTCACCAAGCGACAAGGTTTCCAGGCGACAGGCGACAAGGGACAGCGGAAGCGACAAGCGACAGTTAGATTGGGCGAGCGAGAAAACTCTACGGCAAGGTCAACGAGCAATGCGATCGACCAACTTAGCTGTTAAAGAAGGCTCCAGATGATCTCAGGATCCGGAAGGGGATTGTTGCCAAGATTGCTCATACGAAAAGGAGATATTCCATGGAGATCGGCAGCAAAGGAAACGTAATATATGTACAATATTATATTACCGTATATACGTAGGTCTAGCTTAATATAAATACTTATACTTAGGCATTGTACAAAACACTCGCTACAGACGGATATATCCTTATTAATTTATTATATTTTCAAGCATTCCCGCGTTTAGGCTCTCTTTGTGCTCCCGCTTTTTTGCTGACTTCCGAAGGCACCGTCGATGGCATCCGTAAGTGTGTCCATTTAAGGATGTTCGGTCGTTGTCTTATTCTCTCTTTCTTACATTTCATACGGTAACTATATATTCAACGAATCCTTCGGGCACCAGATCGTCCGTAGTGCTAGAGATTTTCGACGTGTTCGGATCCGGCTTGCTCGCGGTCACTTCTGGAGCGAACAGAGGGGTGAGGCTGTTGTCTCAGGATCAGTTCTTCCATCACATAACCGTGGCTAGGGTTAATGTTGTGCATATGCAGTCACTGATCGTGAACATGGCCGCTAGAGTGCAGCACTTCGTGAACTTAGGTTAGACTGGAAGGGCAGATGATCGCCATACCACATAACTTACACTCTTGCGCTTGCTTATTGTGCGAACAATTGGTAATCGATGGGCAGGGAAATGTCGAGTTCCCTTTTCTGGGGGGCTTCGAATATTGAGACATGAGAATTTCAGGAATCGTATTCTGTTTTTGTGGTCCGGAATCTTCATCCCAGTGAATTGAAGCTGCAAAAAATTACTTGTCGGAAGATGTTCTCGTTTTAACAGCTCCATTTAAGTCGTTTGAAGCTCCGAACACATGAACTTTCCTATTAAACTCGGCGGGCGGCGATGAACTCCCTCCTTTCCTTCCCTTCATCCCCTCCATCTCCATCAGCCGCGGTCTCCACAACCCACTACCGCCGCGGCCACGACCTCCGGGAATTGTCCGAAAGGGTATACATTCCCTCTGAAGTCTACACGCACCCGGCGGCCCTCCTCCTGGAGAGCTGCTCTTCCCTCCCGGAACTCCGGCAGGTCCTCCCCCAGGTAATCAAGCACGGCCTGTACGACCAGCACTTGTTCCAGACCAAACTCGTCAGCCTCTTCTCCAAGTATGGCAGCATGACCGAGGCCATTCGAGTCTTTGGGTCCGTAGGGGACGGCGACAGGCTCGACGCTCTTTACCACACCATTCTCAAAGGGTACACGAAGAGCTCATCACTCCTGGATTCCCTGTCGTTCTTCGTCAGGATGAAGCGGGACGGGGTTAGGCACGTCGTGTATAACTTCACTTACCTGTTGAAAGCTTGTGGCGACGAGGCTAACCTCCGGAGGGGGAAGGAGATTCACGGGCAGTTGGTCGCCAGTGGATTTGCCGGGAATCTGTTCGCCATGACCGGGGTTGTTAACATGTATGCGAAGTGCAGGGAGATTCACGACGCCGGGAAGATGTTCGACAGAATGTCCGAGAGGGATTTGGTTTCTTGGAATACGATTGTGTCGGGTTATGCGCAGAACGGTTTGGCGTCCAAGGCATTGAGTCTGGTTAGGAGGATGCAGGCGAAGGAAGGACTGAGGCCCGATTCTATTACTGTGGTAGCGATTTTGCCTGCGGTTGCGGATACCGGGCTGCTGATGGTCGGAAAGTCGGTGCATGGTTACGTCATCAGAGCTGGTTTCGACAATCTTGTGAATGTTTCGACAGCATTGCTTGATATGTATGGTAAGTGCAAAGAGGTACTCCTGGCTCGAGCAATCTTTGATGGCATGGCGGAGAAGACAGTTGTTTCTTGGAATTCGATGATAGATGGCTATGTTGAGAATGAGGACTCAGAGGAAGCCATTAACATCTTTAAGGAGATGTTGGATGAAGGAGTTGAACCGACAAATGTGACAGTGATGGGAGCACTAGCTTCTTGTGCGGAAATGGGTGATCTCGAGATGGGGATGTTTGTGCATGAGCTGTCGACTAAAATGAAGCTCGATTCTGATGTATCGGTGATGAACTCCCTGATATCCATGTACTCAAAGTGCAAGAGAGTCGATGTGGCTGCTGGAATTTTTAGTAAGCTATCGCGGAAGACTCTCGTCTCATGGAATGCGATGATTCTAGGATTTGCTCAGAATGGTAGAGTGAGCGATGCACTCAATCTTTTTTGCCAGATGCATTCCGAAAATGTGAAACCGGATACATTCACGATGGTAAGCGTAATGCCCGCACTCGCAGAGTTATCCGTAACTCGTCTTGCAAAGTGGATCCATGGACTTGTAATAAGGTACTGTATGGATGGCAGCATTTATGTAATGACAGCAATCATCGACATGTACGCAAAGTGTGGAGCTCTGGAAACAGCGAGGAAGCTATTTGATAGAATGAAAGACCGGCATGTCATAACATGGAATGCTATGATAGACGGGTATGGAACACATGGGCTAGGAAGGGCCGCGGTCGAACTGTTCGAGGACATGAGGAATGGAACGGAAAAGCCGAATGGGATAACTTTTCTTTGTGTCCTTTCGGCGTGCAGCCATTCGGGCTTGGTTGAGGAGGGACTGCGATTTTATGATATGATGAAGAGAGACTATGGGATCAAACCGTTGATGGATCACTGTGGATCTGTTGTCGACCTTCTTGGGCGGGCAGGGCGGCTGAAGGAGGCCTGGGATTTTATTCTGAAAATGCCCTTCGAGCCTGGGATCACAGTCTATGGTGCAATGTTGGGTGCATGTAAAATCCACAAGAACGTCGAGTTGGCTGAGATGGCGGCAGAGAAGCTATTCCAGTTGAGTCCTCAGGAAGGGGGATACCACGTATTGCTTTCAAACATCTACGCGACCGCATCGATGTGGGATAAAGTTGCTGCGGTAAGAAGTGTGATGCAGAAGGAAGGGCTGCAGAAGACTCCCGGTTGCAGTTTAGTAGAACTGAGGAATGAAGTCCATGCTTTCCACTCCGGAACGACGGACCATCCTGAGTCGAAGAGGATCTACGCCTACCTTGAAACCCTCATTGAAGACATCAAAGCCGCCGGCTACATCCCCGAGACTCATTCCATCCATGATGTGGAAGATCACGTGAAGGAGCAGCTACTGAACAGCCACAGCGAGAGGCTGGCCATCGCGTTCGGGCTGTTGAACACCAGCCCAGGAACAACCATTCACATCCGCAAGAACCTGCGCGTGTGCGGGGATTGCCACAACGCGACAAAGTATATATCGCTGGTGACAGGGAGGGAGATCGTGGTGCGGGACATGCACCGGTTCCACCATTTCAAGGATGGTGTGTGCTCCTGCGGAGATTACTGGTGAAGAAGACGACAGCAACCCGGAGGGTTAGCGGTTGTTGTACAACACTCTCTGAATGCATAAAATCATTTTGGGCCTCAAATGTTATTGGGCCTGTCATTTTTGGGTTTAATATAGAGTGGGTAATTTTGGCCCAAGTGTGAGCGACCAGACCAGACAGTTTCAAGGTGACGGTTATTAGGGTTCTTAAAAAGGAGAAGACCAGTTGACCGAAGGAAAGTAAAGGAGGAAATCATGACTGCTCAAGAACAGGAGGGCGTCTTGACTGCTCAAGAACAGGAGCTTCTCGCCGCTCTTGGCCAGCAGATGAATGTGGTAAGGCTTCTCCATTTAGATTTTCGATCCCTGATTTTGGACGTTGACCGCCTGATTATGTTGCTTTTCGTTTTGCTGAATTTTGCGTTGCTGTTGGGTTTGCCCCTCGGAGGGAGATCCGATCCCGTAGATTTCTTTTCCGTTTCTTCGGTGTTCTTTCTTTAGGGTTCCTGTCCAGGAGTATGTATGTTGGAACTTCGGATTTGGTTGGTCGGGCTTGTTAATAGATCGATGGATTGCTCGACTTCTTAATGTGCAATGCTTGTACTTGATGAGTGTCTGTGGTGTTTGGGCCAAATGAAGAGTGTTACGAGGGAATCTATTTCTTTTTATTTAAAGTTTTCTTGTTTCTTTTTGAGTTGGTCATCTCTTCCCTCTATGTGGCTCCACCTTCCACGATGGCGGCATGTTTTCTACTAGCTGTTCACCCGACGAAGGTTTTCTTCTTATTTTCTTGCTTGAGGAATATCAGTTTTAATGATGTTGAGGTTGCCTATTTGAACCAGAGTTGGTTTTGTAGGATTTGCGTTTTGTTTGCTCATGTTTTCACTTTTTGTAGAAAGATGATCCTTTGGTTGAAGACGATGACGATGACGGTGACGATGACGATGATGATAAGGATGAAGATGAAGTAGATGGTACTTGACTTGGGCTTTTTTCTGATTTTAAAAAATGTGTATATATTTCTGGGTTTCTGATTAGAAAGTGGATGGCAACCTTGTCATGGCCAGGTCTACCGGGGGATGGTAGCGGTAGGTCTAGACAAAGCAGGAGCGAGAAGAAGAGCCGTAAGGCAATGTTGAAGCTCGGAATGAAGCCTATGACTGGTGTTAGCCGGGTGACTGTCAAAAAGAGCAAGAATGTGAGCTCCTTGTTCCCATTCCCCATCCCCTCATTCAATTTTCAAGATATGCCACCAAGTCCTGGTTGGTCTGAGCTGTTTCCCTCGTTTTGTCCTTATAGATTTTGTTCGTCATCTCAAAGCCGGATGTTTTCAAAAGCCCAACATCTGACACTTACGTCGTATTTGGGGAGGCGAAGATTGAGGACTTGAGCTCACAACTCCAGAACAGAGCCGCTGAGCAGTTCAAGGCTCCTGACCTCAGTCACATTATCTCCAAACCTGAGTCATCAACGGCGGCCCAAGACGACGAAGAAGTAGACGAGACGGGTATCGAGCCCAAGGACATCGAATTGGTGATGACACAAGCAGGAGTCTCTAGGTCGAAGGCGGTGAAGGCGCTCAAGGCTGCTGACGGCGACATCGTAACCGCCATCATGGACCTGACGAACTAAGGAGATAGAAGAATTGTCTTTCTTATATTGTGCCTTCTCTACGTAATATGCTGTCCCCGAAGCCTTTTCATTTACTTCCTACTGTTGTATCTCGTACCACAGAGACTTATAAACGTACCACATAGACTTATAAAAAAGAGGATAAGTATGCCCAGGGATACTTATAAAAAAAAGGTCGAATTATATGATTTGTCTAAAACTATATCGATTTTTTTCGATTTATCCTATAATATATCCATATATCTCAAACTTACTCTTTATTTTTTTATATATTCTCCGTTAGTGGTGCTGACGGGACACTAACGCCGTCACAATATAAATCGACCCTAAACCCTCAAATCGGGCACGAACCCTGCCCCCAAATCTCACCCATCAACCCCGACACCCCATCCCCACCATCTCCGACCTCCCCACTAACCCACCATTCCCAACCTTCTCCGATACACTACCCCTAGTCGTTCCACAAGTTCACCTACGAGGTTTGTCACAAAGGTATCCAGAGGCCATGTACGCGCGCCCTCCGGTCTAGCGCGCGCGTGACGGTTCAGATAACCCGAGGATCTAGGTCCGCTCCCTCGAGGCCCAATCCGGTCGGCGTCACAACTCGAGCGCCGAACCCTGCGGAAGGGAATTGGGTTGAACACTCCCTTGGTTCCTAAATGGACCTGAGGGGTGTTTCGCCAACCGTCTCCAGTTCTTTGAATGTGAAAGGCTGCGTATAGGCCTCACAAAGGACCGTTCGGGAGGACTCGGGAGCGGCTCGTGTTGTTAGTTCCTCATCCGAAATGGCTCTGTAAAAAATGTTGTTGCTTAACCTATGTAACCTATACGGAGTCGCCACCGACTAAGTTTTAAAACTGGTTTAAGTTGGAAAAACCATTGTGAGTTCGGGGATTCATATTTACTAACTCTTACATTAACATGTTAAAAAAGAGGTGGCGTTTGCTCCAAAATGTTTGCCTTTGCTTAACAGGCGTTGGACCCGATTCAGGTTTTAAAGCCAAACTCATGTTGGTTGTTTAGGAAAACCATCAGACATGGCCTATAACACGCTCATCCACACCAATTATCGAGATCAAAGGGACGGAGAAGGGCGGTGACTATGGGCATATGCACATGGGCATGCAGCCCATTACAGGTGGATTTTAAAAATAGTTCGGGGAGGCCCGCACCTCCCCTTTTACCTTTGATAAAGGCTGGGGCCGCTTTATCGTCTTGACGTCGTGGTTTTTACACACGTGGAAAGATCCACGAGGTTTGATACACGCGCCTTCGAGTAATCTTCAGCCTTTGACATCCGCCTTGTCGGATTATCGCACCCATCGGTCGGTGTTCATGCAAACCAAACAAGAAAGTGGTCAGAAAGTCCTAATTTAAATCGAAGTGAATTATTAGAACTTAATTGAGTAAGCGCGATGCTTACAGGGTGTTGTGAGCCCGTTGATGTCGATCATCCATAACGTCGGAAGATAGTGGGGCATAGTGTAACCCGTTGATGTCGATCCTCCACGATGTCGGAAGATAACGTTCCTTGGTAGTGAATTCCTCGTTGTTTACATGTAAAACAAAGGAAAGGATGGGGGAGAGCCAATGCCGTTAGTAACAGTTAAATTGACGTAAATTTAACCGAACTAAAATAGTAAGGCATGACTTACCGTTTGAAATGGTTGAATTAAATGGGGCATTTTGTAGTACGTTGATGTCGATCCTCCGATATGTCAGAAGATACCTCCTTGGTTGTCAAATCCTTGGTTGTTTACGTTTGGAATGATCAGGTGAAACTTCGATTCTTCGAGAAGTCCGCGTAATTATCGTCGTGTTTTTCATGTAAAACAAAGAAAATAGACAAAGAAAACAAAGAAGAAGGAGATGGTTTAATCCGTATTGTGAATTTAATTAAACTGGAAGGCATGTCTTACTACTTTGAAATATTCGTACTAATTTTCTATGGATGTCGGTCATAGCATGCACCCGTGTAATATTATTTACCAAGCAAAATAATATAAGTAGAAAAAAAGGTAAAAAACATGATTTTCGAGAACGAGCACATAAGGCGTTAATTGAAATCATTAGAATATCAATTCCAAATTGAGCTTGTCGGATATAAAATATGTATTCTCTTTGATCCCACGAAGACAATCAACACGGAGGAGGGACAGTGAGAGATTGAAAGTTTTTGTTATTTTAAAAAATGATAAGAATCGACCCAAACAAGATTCGTCACAAATCCACAAATAAAAAAAAATAGGATGATTATTAAAATAAAATAAAAACAAAATAAAACTCACAAAAATTATTTAAAGGCAAAATATGCATTTGTGGCATCAACTTTGAGCAAACTTTTTATTTTGTCATTAACTTAGTTTGTTATATAATTTTGTCACCAACTTTTGTTTTTATTTTAATTTTGGCTAATCTTGAATTTCTTCTAGCGAAAGCTAAACAAGGCTTTAATATAGTCTAACCCGTGTCCTATAATAGTGGATTTTTAACCTATCATTCATTCGTCTCATAATCCACTTTATCCGTAGTAGTCGCTCCCTAATAGAACATCATCCGACCTTCATCGATTTTTCATATTTTTTGACAACATCAGCAACTATCGTTAACTTTGTCTTCCAATTCACTTGATTTGTTCATCAAAATTTTATAATAAAAAAGAAAATGAAAGGTTTAAATATTATTTTCCATTTTTTTAAATTTTTTTCCTTTATAGTCGATAAATGAAAATTGTCTATTAAAGTCCACGCACGATAAAATTCAAGGTCAAAATCAAAATAAAAATAAAAGTTGGTGACAAAATTATATAACAAGACAAAACAGAAAGTTGACTCAAACTTAGGCCATAAATTGATATTTTGCCTTATTTAAAAGGCACCTTGAGTACGGGCATACCTAGGTAGGAATTAGGCTCCGAAAAACTTCGGCTAAGGGGAACAGAGTGGGATTGCTTTTGTCCGTGGAGATCGGGGCTTCTCGTCGCTGTAGGGCCTCTCGATGACTCCGGTTGAGAGGCGTGTGGTGAGGACGAATGATACCGCTGTCAAGAAGGGTCGCCTTGGGTCGTGATGACCAGTACGCTGAAGAGTGGGTTCTTTTGCCCTCCGGTTTGGCGGGATCTCTTCGGTGGCCAGCGAAAGACGTGTAGGCTGGGATGAGGGTTGTCGGATGCTGAGGGTACATGGCGTCGTTTAGGAACTGGGAGTCACCATGGTTGCTGGTAGTCAGAGACTACGTCGTTGCGGGGATGGACACACAGCCATCGGAGGAGTTGATGTCGATCTTCCCCCTGAGGATGATGGGCATGGTTGTTGCCGGGGTGTGTGCCTGATGCGGCTGAGGGCGTCGAGATTGGGGAGTCGTCCCAGCTTGGGAAGGTTGGTTCACAGCGGCTGAATCTGGAGATGTCGGGGAAGGTATGGATTTGCCGCTGCTGGTGGTGGATTCGCCGCTGCCGGACCGTTTGGCGGCGAGGTGAGGAGGAGAGATTTCTCCAGATCCGAGTTTCCAGGATGGAACCGTAGTTGGGGGCGATCAGACAAGCCACTACGGGATCTGGTGAGGCCGGGAAGAACGTTGGTTGGCCGCCGCTGGATTTGGGAACGACTGCTGCAAGAGGGGACGTCGTTGTTGGAAAGGACGTCGACAGAAAGGGGTGCCGCCTTCGAGCCGTCTGTTGCTGCTGGATGAAGAGGAACCCCTGGAGACGGTGTTCTCCGTGGCGAAGTGGTCGTCCCTGCAGATAGTGCTGGTTGGAGTTGTGACTGCATCTGAGGGAGCCAAGGTGGAGGAGTTGGCCTCGGTTCTTGGGAAAGGGGAGAGCCATCGTCCGAACGGGAGAATTTCCATCGTCCCCCCCAATAGCAGGCCGTTGGTGGTGATTGTTCGAGGGACCTGGTCCGCAAAAATCCCCCGTCTTTTGGTCACCCAAAATTTTAATTCGGAATCTTTGGACCTGATTGCGATGATGGCTTTTGTAAGAATTTCCTCAATTATGAGGAGAGAGCTGTAATCTCCATAATTCTTCTAAGACAGCCAAGCTCATCCTAATCTCCATTCTTAGCACTGTGCTATCATCTGTATAATGGGCTTCGTCATTTATTGACGGATTTCTTGGGATTTCCCTTAAAAAGAATTGATTTGATTTGCCCACGTCAGATGTTTCCATTAGCATGGTTGGGTGGGTTGAAAATTTCTTCGGTGTTTATGTGTGAGGGTGGGAATGGTGTTTCCCATTTTTGTTTAGATGTAGTGAAATATTACAAATTGAGTGCTTGAATTTTGTCATGCTTTTGAATATCACCTGGACTTAAATGAAATATTTGGAAATAATGAATTGGTCCTTAAATTTCAAGAATTATAATTTGGTCTTTACTTTTCAAAATGTTTTTTCGACTTTCGTCTCAAACCAAAACAAAGCTAAAAGTTTCAAATGCTTAAAGAAAATAATGGAAATGCTAAAAGAAAAACGCTTACTCGTTTGAAGTTAGTCACCCGGTCAAGGGAAATTAATTTTTTTATTCAAAATTAATCACCTAACCATGTTTAAGGATTATTCAAGTTGATAAGAATTAATCTAATATCGCTAAACGATTTTTATAAAATCGTAAGCATGTTTGATAATATTTAAAATTTAAAGAGCACCATCCGTAAAGATTAATATTAATTTATTGACATGGGATTAAAACTTGATTAATTTTCGAGCGTTAAGGGTTAACGGCCAATTTGGGGGATCTACACGCCTGAACCTCCAGCTCCACCGCCGTGCCCACAACCTCCCTTGGAAGCTCAAGCAGCGATCGGCCATGGCACCCTCTGGGAACGAGACCCGGTGATTGCGGCACCGTCTTCTCCTGGTTAACGACCGATCTCGTGTGTGACATTTCCTGTTTATTCGATGGGCTGATGTGAAAGTGACTCGATTGCCCACAGGAAGGATGGCTTCATCACTCACCGTACCTTTTGCGACGCCCTCACCGATGATCACCTCAAGCTCTACTCGACAAATGTCCCGTCGTTGTCGCCAACAATGTCATCGTCCTCCGACCTCGTCTTCACGAGCATCCCTTCACTAAACAACAACCCTCCGACTACAAGCGCACGACAACTGCCCCGATGTCCGCCACTGCGTTGCTGCAGAAAGCGTCCCAGATGGGTGCGACCCCCGCAAACAACGTCCCAAGCGTCACCATGCCCCTGACATTCCTTAGTCAGGGAGGCGAGTTGAATTCAACTAGGGTGTCCGTCAGGGACAGGTTCTGCTTTTCGGCTGGCGATGTGGGGATACTTGGCTTGACCAGAGTTGACGAAGCATCCTCGTCCGTCGATTTCATGGGGATTGGTGGCGGGAACGGAGGGTCGAGATCAAACGCCATGTTCGGGCAGATGAGTCGGGGATGGTGGGTCGATGGATTTCGGGCCGGTCGTGGGTCGAGGATGGTGGGGATGGATTTGGGGATTTAGTTTTGGTCTCCAATTTGGGGTTTAGGGTTGGGTGATCGATTTTGGACATAATTGGAAATATTTTATTTATTTGGGGATTAATCGTGACATATTGTCAATCCTTTAACGGCAAGCAATCGACGTTAGTGTCATGTTAGAGTCACGTCAACCTCCATTAGTCGGACGACTGACGAAAGATAAATAAGAAGTAACGGGATAAGTTTAGGATGTATGAAGATATTACGTAAACGATGAAATAAATCGAAAAAATCGATATAGTTTTAGGATAATTTCGATAAGTTAGAAAAAAAAAATCTGCCGAAGGATTGCAATGTTCTTTTTATCTGTAGAGAAGTATTTTACGTTGAAGCGAATTGGTGGCTTTCCTTTCTAAATAAATACAACAGAACGGGGGAAAGGAAAGGCGCTCATGAACCCGGGAAATGGATTGGAGGGGACGGCAGCAGAACTTCCACCAGCAGAATCCTCGTCATCGCGGATCTGGCTGGAATCTGTCCCCCCGCGTCCTCTTCCAATTCGAGACCTTCATCCGCTAGCTGGGACCGCGTTGATGATCCTTCCAATGGTCAAGTCCCTGCGATTCGGAGAGGCGAATTCACGAATCGGTACGTCGTCTCCGGCGACGACGATGATCGAGGAAAGACGCGGGATAATCGTTATCGAGATTCGCCGTTAGTTGGAACTTGCCCTCACGTCTGTCCCGGTACTGGAAATGTCTTCTTTTTTCCCTTATTTCCTCTGC
The DNA here is from genome assembly GCA_023653495.1 of Melastoma candidum. NCBI lineage: Eukaryota > Viridiplantae > Streptophyta > Magnoliopsida > Myrtales > Melastomataceae > Melastoma > Melastoma candidum. The sequence goes on along the minus strand of CM042891.1, from coordinate 3,552,146 downwards.
GCTGAGCTTAATTCAGGTAATTTTGGATTATTTATTGGAGTGTGACGGTTGAGTGAGCTCATTCTCGCAGTTGCGGAGGCAGAGCAGCACGAGTGGGTGCGAGACCTGGCCTTGTTCGAGAGGTTGCACGGTAATCCTGCCAAGACATCTCCTGAACTTGCCGTCAAGAAGGTAGGTAGGTTTGTGCTTTGTTACATGGCTATGCATTTTGTGTGGCGAATCGGAAAGGTGCAATAGTGAGACTTTTCCTTTGTTCAGAAAGCTGAAAGTGGATATGTGGCCGATGGATCTGTCTAGTTTTGCAGGACAATATCGACGAAGGATATGCGTCCATCGGATATTCAGCCGATTGCTGTGCTGGAGAGAACTTTAGATTACCTTATGGGCGTGATTGATATGTAGGATAAGCCCTTTGAACTGGTCCATGACTTTGTCTTTGATAGGAGCTGCTCAATACGACAAGATATGAGCATGCAAAATGTTGTCGATCAGCAAGCTATATCATATATGAATGTATGAGAAGATGGTATGGTTCTCTTGACCCCACCGCACATTGCTTTCCATAGTCAGGAGTTGGAAATTAATATACCTAATGTCGACGCGTGCTGACTGGCTCATTTGTGTTGCCAAGGTGAAATTCCATGATGAGGCCATTGTCTCTTCATGGCATCACTTAAACATGGAGCAGATGGAGAAAGTTTTGACATCTCTGTACAACCTTTATGATGCGAATCAACCTTTACGTGCTGCTTTGCCTCAGTTCTGACAGCTTGCCTGAGGTTTAATCTCAATTTGTCCTGATATGATGTGACTACACATGTGCTAATAATCCCTGATAACTGAGTTGATGGTTTCATATGAAATTTGGGTTATAGGGAGAAACACTTCCCCTATGGCTTCATCGGGTGCCGAGTCTTGTGATCAAGTCCTTTTGAGGTACTTCTTCCCTCTTAGGTTGTGGTTAAAAAGCTCAAAAATGCCGTTTGTTGTGTGAATTGTTTCGTAACTTTCCGGGAGCCATCCACTTATTGTGCTCATTCATAACAGATAAGTCAGGTGGGCAACTATTAGTGTTTCTTCAATACTGTGGCAGCCGAAGCATCGTATCTTCAGTTTTGTGCCGTCGCGTCTTCTATAGATAAGGTAATTATATAACAAATTGGTTATATCTAATGTACTGCACATGGCTACGGTCAGAAGACGTTTCTTCATTTATATTGACTGCTATGTCTTAAAAAGATCCGAGCGCTGGGAATGTCCTGCATAAACACCGGTGGCTATAAGCTTCAACCGTACCCAATATCGCATCTATCCATATACTCCTCAGGATGAAGGTAAACAAAAATTAACCCTGCACTTGATTTTCCATTTTGAAACATCCGTTTGCATTAACTAGATCTCTCTTTGGCGCTGTCATGGTGACTACTGTTCTATCAGGAATCAGAGATGGAAGCCTTCTGTAAGGCCTGCAACCTCTAAATCTCCCTTGATGAGCAAGGGAATACGGTGTTGACCACCAAGCAGACGAGTTTCACATATCCTAAGAGGGGGTTCGAAAAGTACAGGTTTACAGGTTTGAAACCTTTGACTGGTAACTTAAACAACCCGCTACCCCTTCGACATTCACCCTATTGCTTGAGAAGAATAAGTATCATTTGTGACTAGTAGACTAGTACTGCATCATTCGAATCATACACCAGCAAAGGCAAAAAGAAAGGCGAAAGCAAGCAGCTGGACCACTATGCCTTATTGGGCTTGAGCAACTTATGGTATATTGCCGCAGAAGACCAGATTATGAAGAGTTACCGGGAGACAGCACTGAAATATCATCCTGACTAACAGGTTTGACTTATCCTAGCCGAGGAAACTAAAGCTGCGGAAAAGGTGAAGAAGGATGAGATAGGAAGCCACTTCAAGGCGATTCAAGAGGCATATGAGGTTTTGATGGATCCGCTGAAGAGGAGACTCTATGATTCTATGGATGAGTTCGATGATGAAATCCCAACCGACTGTGCCCCACAGGATTTCTGTATGGTCTTTGTCCTGCTTTCATGAGGAATGGTCAATGGTCGGTTACAAACCAGTCCCGTCATTGGGTGATGACCATTCTTCATTTAAGGAAATGGACAACTTTTGGTACAGTTTCAAAAGTTGGAGGGAGTTTCCACATGCTAATGAGTTTGATCTTGAGCAAGCCGAGTCCCATGACCATAAGAGATGGATGGAGAGGCAAAATGCAAAATTCTCCGAAAAAGCACGGACAAGGAACCTCGTGGATGATGCCTACAAGAGAGACCTGAGAATATTGAAGGCCAAAGAAGTGGAAAAAGTGGTAAAGGTAAGGAAGAAATAGGCTAAGCTTCTGGCCAAAAGGTTGCAGGAGGAAGAAGCTACACAGCTTGATGAAGAAGAAAGAAAGAGGAAAGAAGAAGAGGACAGGTTGGCTGCTGAAGCTGCTTCGCAGCAGAAGAAGGTCAAAGAGAAGGAAAAGAAGCCGTTGTGGAAAGAGCACACTCATCTTCGAACTCTCTCAGCTCCAGTCATAGGCCAGCACTTGTTGAATCTTCTGAAGAAGATGTTGAAAGTCTCTGGATGACCCTTGACGTTGAGGCGCTGAGGTGCTAATGTGACCAATTTGGAAGGATAAGAAGGATTATGAATGGCGGAAGTTCTTAGGGATGTACGAGGGCCGAGTTCTAGCTTAGAGTACAAGAAACTGGGGGAGAGGACAAATGAGAGGCATAACGGTTCCCTGGAGTCTAAAGGGCATTTGCCATATGGAAATCTAGAAAAGAAGGGAAATACTTGGGGAAAAGAAGAGATAGAGCTCTTGAGGAAAGGAATGCAGAAGTATCCTAAAGGAACATCTCTCTCGGGTGGGAGGTTATATCTTAGTACATTGGTACAGGAAGGTCCGCGGAAGAAATTCTCAAAGCAACCGTGACGGTGCTTCTCCAGAAGCCTGATGACAACAAAGCTTTTGATTCATTTCTCGAGAAGAGGAAACCTGCTCAGTCTATTGCATCTCCTCTTTCGACTCGGGAAGTGGAAGAACCTTCAACTGATCAGACAGCGTGGTTGCTGAGAACGGGAGCTTCTCAAGTTAGGAGCAAGAAGTTTGGTCTGCTGTTCAGGAAAGGGCGCTGGTTCAGGCTCTCAAGACTTCCCTAAATGAAACAACTCAGCGATTGGAGAGTTGCAGCTGCAGTCCCCAGAAAGAAGATGAATCAATGCTGGAAGAAGTCTGCGTTGCTGAAGGAGAATTTCAGAAGCAAAAAGAATACAGCATAAAAGAAAAATCCAACCATATGGCGAAGGATGGCAATTTCGATTGTAAGTCAGATTCATTTAGCGTCGTACTACTCTAATAGCCATCTTTGACAGGTAGGAGGCCAATTTACTTCTGTTTAGTCTTGTCTGCACACCAGCAGCCAGTTCGTTTTTCAGTACAAATTGATTGGAGTATCATATCACCCATATATGATTTGGGATTAAATACCTTGATGAAGTCGTCTGTCATTTGGAGGGTCAGTTATTCTCTATTGGTTGTTCCTTTGGTCCTTTCACATTCATCAGAGGATGGAGCAGCGCGCTCAGTCTTGTTCCAGTGGTATGCTGTTTGCAGCCTGTCGAGTTTACGCAGGATTGACTTCCCGTTGAATCGAAGGTCTATTCTTCAGCCCAGCTAGTGGTGCTGCTAGTTCGTTTCATGAACTAGTCCTATTAATGCCCAGTACAAAGATTGCTTGATAATCACGCGACATCTTATCAGATTTAGGGCACAGAACGATTAAGACGGAAACGACCAGAAAACCCAGGCAATGAAAGTAATCCGTAGACGGATATGACCAGAAAATCCAGGCAGCGAAAGCAATCCATAGGGAAAAAAGGCAGAAACCGGGGGTCACGCCGTGCTATTCCTAGCACTGCTCGCCACATAAGACGGAGGAAATGAAAAACAGAAGGGCCAAAAACACAAGCTGGCAACAGGAAGCTTGATGGTGACCAGCAAGGGCAAAGGGTATTATATTACCATGTTATTATTGGATGTGGTGTTCACAAAGCCAATGAGATATGACAAATGCAGAATAAAAAAGATGCAAGTCTGCATTTTGGGTACCAAACCTCGAGCAAAACATTCAACAGAGACAAAGCCAGACTACAATAAATATGAAATTCTCATTGCTAACCTGGCAGAGATAGCTCCAAACTTTGCGACACCCCAAATTCTAGCCCACCAATTCTGTCTCATCTATTCGTGTTGCCAAGAAATACCACTGCCAGAGGGTCGAACCAGGAGGTCTTCGGATTCATCAGAACAACACTACTTCGACCTCTGCAAAGAGGCAAGTCACAGCCTTCATTGGATTCGATATAAATCATCTCCTGCAACCAAGAGGAACTGTCTGTTTGCCTCATACATAGGATACCCAGATATTCACCTAGGCAATCCTCTGAGATCCCTCCATGGATTCAATCCTCTAACTTCATCTGAGGTTCTTTACCTGAAACTGGCAGGATACCGATAAAACAAGCCTCCACGTCCAGAGGCTGCCTCTTTAAGAGTTGTCAGGCAGCTACGGCCTGATCATATCATCCCAGCCAAGGAGATCGTTTCGGCTGCTGTTGCAAAACGAGTGCAGGAGCGCAATGTCCGAGGGAAATCGGACAGTGTTGGTGATCGGGGATGCTATGAAAGGAGTTTGCCAGAGCGCGATCAAATGGGCTCTGCATGATCTACAGCTTAAGCAAGGAGATACGCTGGTACTCCTTGGGGTACTTCACCAGACTATTAATCCTAGCGTGTTGTCTTTGAAGGCTGGAATATTTCGTAAGCATTCCACGACTTTCTCCTTCCTTCCCGCTGTTAACATGATTAGAAAGCGACAAAAAATGAGGCAGATTCGAGATTTCTGCCACTCAGTATAGCATTTCTGTGAACATACTTCCCCCAACCCTTGCTGTTTCTCTGTCTGTGTTCTTACAGTGGGACATAGAAGCAGAATGGATCCCAGTTCCATCTCAGAAGCTAATCAAAGGATGCTTAACGAAGAACTGGAGAGGAAGAAGGAGGAGTACATGAACAACAAGGAGCTACTTCCCATCCAGGAGAAGTGTCAATTATTAAAGGTGAATTCTTTAAAATGAAAATCACAGAGAGATTTAGGTGAATCTACAGATGCACAATAAAGGACTCCACACACAAATATTAAATTAATGCCCGTTAAGGATAAAACAGAAACAACTAAATTTTATGTGAATTGCAACTTTATGTTCTATGCAAAGTATCCTCTCTTTTATAAATTTGATCCTCAGTATTGATGTGGGCTGATTTTTGTATGCTTCCATGGTCTATATAGCTGCCATTGAAAAGCCTTCTTACCCAACTCCAGAAAAACCGGGAATTTTTGTTAGGATCATAACCTCTCTGAAAATTTCTCAGATAACGCTCATCATAGATGTTCAAGCAGGAGCTACCCGCAAACATGTTGCCCTAAATGCAGCAAAAAGCTTTCAGGCGACATGGGTCATACTCGACAGGTCAGTCCATCTAGCTATTTTGTGCAGCTATAGTATAAACCCATCACACACGAATTGTTAAACCAAATGATCCACCTCGTACTGTTGCACCACAAAATTGGTAACATAGATGCGATGAAAATATGGTCAAATCCATTAATCCTTAAAAATGTCACAGAACAACATCTCTTACCTGAAGAAGATCCACAGGAGAAACTATCACTAAACTCTCCATAAAAGTCATTTATTTGTGTCTCTTTTGTTTCTTAAAGGATCTGATGCCAGGCTTGTTGTTGGTTTCATCCTAATGCAGGCAAATGAAGAAAGACAAAAAGTTCCTGATGGGAAAGCTTCACTGTCAAATAGCATGCGTAAAGAGCAATAATATCGTTGAAGAGCTGAAACATCCACACAACACCAAAATCGGCAGCACCTCGAGCAGGAGAAGCCTTGCAGACTGTCGAAATACTCCCGGTCAAGTCTCATACGATGAAATGTTGCCTGGAAGTTCTGAGGAAGATGCATCCCCCAAAAGTAAGCAATTATTTCCTTTTTGATTGTATAGCTTTAGACATTTCTTGCATGCACAGAAAACTTTTGTCGTCTTCATTATTAGAACAAACTAACCAGATGCTAACATTATATGCTTCACTTGTGAAGAAATGCCCTGATAGACAATTGGCAAAACCATGTCATCACGTGGCTCCTAACAGATGAAATACTGTAGTCATAGGATGACCGATCAGAATATTTGCATATCAAAGTAGTTCAACTTTCAACTGTAGGGAAAAAATGGCGAACATATTTCCTTTGTCCTGTATAAACTTTAGCACTCCAGTGTGGATTCAACTTAGACCATTGTGTACTTCACCTTTTCGTTCAGAAAAGCGAAGTCCTCAGAAGAATGACCAAACAAAGGGCCAGGATGGTGCTGCAATACTACCATCTGGAAAATCTACACTTCATAAATCTTCATCAAGTGAGCAGCTGCTTAGGGCCACTACTTCGACTTCCAGCTTAGGAAACACAGAACCATCATGTTCTAGCATTGCTGAAGCAAAGTCATATGCCCGGCGTTATCGTGATGAAGAGACAACCACAAACACGGAGCAAGAAACTGCGGGAGAGCAATCCCCTTTGTACATGGGAGTGATTCCAGAAGAAGATCAGAGATCGGATTATTGGTATCTGAGTCCAGATGATTCAGGAATGCAAGAAAACAAAACAAATAATCGATGCCTCGAGTCCAGCTATAAAGGAAAGGCGTTCAAGAATTCGTTCTGCTCCATTTGTAAGAACAAACGCCCAAAGATTGGATGGAAAAGAGATTTTACTTATGCCGAACTTCAAGCTGCAACAGAGGGATTTTCACCCAATAACTTCTTATCCGAAGGAGGGTTCGGTTCTGTCTATAGAGGAGAGCTGCATGGGTTGAAGATTGCAGTTAAACAACACAAGAGTGCCAGCAGTCAAGGAGAGAAGGAATTTAAATCCGAAGTCCGTGTGCTGAGCAAGGCGAGAAACGAGAATTTGGTCATGCTGTTAGGGTCCTGCTCAGAAGGTAACCACAGGCTGCTGGTGTATGAATTCGTCTGCAATGGTTCCCTGGACCAGCACCTTTCGAGTAAGGCTCTGTGGTTGCATTTGCTCTTTTAGATTGTTCTTATCTGCTTCTCGAGCATCCACCGACATAAACGCTCCTCTTGATGAACACAGAACATGCTCGGAGGCCCCTTAGTTGGGAAAAGAGGATAAGGATAGCACTTGGAGCTGCAAAAGGTTTACAATATCTTCACAAGCAGAACATCATTCACAGGGACGTGAGACCCAACAACATCCTCGTGACACACGATTATGAGGCACTGGTAATCTAGCTTTACTGAATAATTCACTGAACCTTCAACCACCCAGAAAGTAAAGAAAAACTCAAATCAGGTACATCTGCATCTTGTAATATCAGCTTGGAGACTTTGGCCTCGCGAAAACACAACAGGATGACTTGAATTTCTCGGAGACGAGGGTCGTAGGAACATTAGGATACTTAGCCCCGGAATACGCAGAATGCGGGAAGGTTTCCACCAAGACAGACGTATACTCCTTCGGGGTAGTACTGTTACAGCTGATCACCGGACTCAAGACCACAGACAAGGCACTCGGAGGCAAAAGCCTCGTCGGATGGGTAAGCAACACTTCCTGCGACCATATCTACTTTAATTCAAACAGACAGCCGAACAACACACCCGTGTTGAGTAAAAAAAAAAGCTTTATTATTCCACCTCTCAACAGGCAAGACCGTTGCTTAAAGAGAGGAACTATCCAGATTTGGTAGACCCTCGGATCGCAGAGACGCCGGACGTACACCAACTCTTCTGGATGGTTCAAGTGGCAGAGAAATGCCTCTGCAAGGATCCAGAGAAGAGGTTGGCCTTGGACAAGGTCGGTCATCCATTTCAATTCACTTCAAAAGGCCACGCCGATTTTTCCCAATCAAGAAAATTTGTTTACCTCTGAAAATCGCAGGTCGTTGGGGCACTGAGTCGAATAATGGAGGGAAAGACCGCTTGCTGCATCAGGGACTTCTCCCCTGCACAATCCGATTCCATCAGTAGCTTGCCGGATTCTGATTATGGTGACCATCACCGACACAGTCCATAATGTCTCTGTTCGGTTGTCATAAACGTTTTCCCCCCTTGAAATCCTTGGATTTGGATATGAAATCCTCCAAGTGATTTGAAGACAGTTTCTGCACGTAATTGAAAGTGCAACATCTTTCTCTACATAGCTTTCTCCTTAATAAACAAAAGGTCTCAATCCCAAGAACTTTGCGAAAGGATAGAGGCAGAGCTTTTTATTCAGCCATCTAAATGTGTCCTCACAGGGGCACACCAGAAACCCCAGTGTCTGCAAGAAATCTTTTCACCACCACAAAACCAAACTACAAGATCCTCTCAATAGCAGTGGATCTCTTCCAAGTTTTGCTTTGTATTCATGCTGCAGACGCTATCGCCGAGGAGAAACAACACTATGGTGTCGGGGTTAGGGGATTGGCCCTTGTAGGATGATGGATCGCCTAGTCTGATCCAATCAGAAGGGGTTCTTGTTTGTTTCACATGGGACTCTGCATAGCAGTTGAAACAACTGCTACGAGACCCGCCAAAAAAGCAGCACGACCGCAGAAGAATTAAACAGATGTCGACAGTGCAGCGGTTTTGGACATGCTATCAGCTATTGGATGAGTCTCCGTTGAGAAAACCTGCACTTCTGCAGTGACTAACTAAAGCACATATTGAATCATAGGCCAACAAGTCAATGGCAATCAGGAGAAGGTGTTGATTGCTTCCAGTGAAGGTCCTCTTATTTGCCAAACTTCGAAAGCCTTTGCATGAAAAGATTCTCACCACAGTAGGCATCCAGAGATTGTTCTTCCAATGAGTGACTCAAGGGTGTGCACTCCTTAAATGCATTTGGTCTTGGACATGTCCAGGTTTGAACTGCCCGTATCTTCAGGAGTCAGAGTGGAGGATCTCGAAGAAGTCGAACACTTGGCAGATGGACAATTCTTGCCGGAGCACATAAACTTCGCCTCTGAACTAAAGCATCCATCAATCCACTATTATGTGGAGATAGAAAAGGGGTATCCTTTTTCTCATTGTAGCAGGAGATTGCATAAAGTTACCTACAGATTCGGGCAAAGCAGCAGGGGAAGAAGATGTTTCCATGCCACTTAAGTAGGTGTCCGTATATTGGACTAAAGGGCTCAGAAGCAGAGTTTAGAAGATCATGATTGCCTTGGGGCCACGACAAACAAGATTAGATCTACATTGGTAGGATCATGATCAGTTGGCAATCTACAAGCAAGAGAGTGCACAATCTTCTCAAAAGTAAGCCAAGAGGTATACGTTCACTGTGGCATTGCTGTAGCCATGGTATAACGATCCAGACTTTCGCATATGCTCTTGACGGGGCTACTTGGGAGGACTCGAGCTATAGGGAGATGATCCAAGACCTTGCATGGTCTCAGAAATGTATGCAACTTCAGGCACACATGGAAGGATACTGTCATTGGCTCTAATACTGTCGAAGAAAACATTTGATACTCTGTAGTGCTTCTTATTCAAGATTTTCCAGCGACCTTTATAGCCTTTGCCTATTTCTAAAGGTTTCTGCAATTGATAACAAGGCAGGATAGGGATCTAACCCGGCCTGCTGACACCTCTTGATTCTTGTATTCCAGTAATTCTTTATCTCACACGATCAAGATTATATATAAATAGAATTCGTTGTTTCAGATTTTAGGAACCCTAAACACACATCTTAGTCTTAGGTAAGAAAATATCTTGAAAATCTTTAAGAAAATTTTCTAATATTAATGAAAAACATCAATTTTTTTCCTTCTTTCTGATTTCTTTTCCACGTTCCCCATGGGTTAGTCGTGATCGCGATGTGTTACGATTTTCATTATCAGCAACTTCTCGTGGGGATTCACTGCTTCGACGCCCTGAGAGCGACATAATTGCTTCGTCCTGTTTTACTTATGTTTACATGATAAAAGCTATTTTGGGCATCTGTTACCGGAACAATTGTGGTTGGGCCGAGTAATTTCATGACTCGTTCAGATATGTGAATAAGTCCATATAGTTGGAGGAATGTACAGTTTTACAGTTGGTTTGGAAAAATTTTGCTCAAATATGGTCCTAATTTAGGAAATTGGCTTTTTATTGTCCCTAAGTTGCGATCTCAACCGTGAGTTTGATTTTAGGTGAGGTTCAGAATTACAACATTCTATCAATCACAAAAAGTATTACCTAAGTAACCTAAAATCACGGTTTGGAACCTAACTTTTCTTAGTTGTTGCATTCCAAACAACAATTTTTAAAAAAAATTAGAAAAAAATATATTTTTCTAAAATCACGGTTTGGAACCGTAATAATTAAGGAAAGTCGTTGTTTCAGAATCGCGATTTTAGATCAATTAAAAAAATTCTTGTGGTGATCGATTGAATGTAGTAATTTTTAACCGCGCCTTTTTCTTAAAATTAAAGTCGTGGTTGAGAATTGCGATTTAAGGATAGTAAATGGCTAATTTTCTAAATTACGATCATATTTGAGCAATTGTTTTCCAAACCAACGATAAAATTGTACAAAGCTCCATGTAGTCGCATGGAAAGCAAAGCTGGAGATAGGCGACAAGAGACTAGTCGAAGACGCACTGAAGTCGTAGACCTAATGTAGTCTAAGGCGCATCGAAGTTGTAGACCTGTTGTAATCGAACATAATCTAGTCGAAGAAGAATGCTCGAGTTGACATAATATCACCAGGCGGTTTTTGACTACAAACAAAGAACAATTTTGTAGATTAGCGCACATGAACAATGTTGGAACGGTTACAGAGACGGTTAACTTAAAATAAGATCGACTATTAGTAAAAATAGCAGAAAATTTTCTTGTAATAACACGATTATTATTTCTCAGCCCTAAAGGGCAGTTGGTTGTCTCCCTTTGTACTTTGTTGCTTTGTTCATTCTGCAATAATAGAAGTAAGTTCTTTCATTGTTTTGGTGTGACCCTTTCTTCCTTCATGTTCTTGATTTACTTTTCATTGGCGACGTAGTTTATTTCTTTGTCACTTCATGTCGTTATCGCAACGTGTTATCCACCACAAATACGTTTTTTTTTACCACAGTAAGAGTCGGAAACAAATTTCGTGTGAACACACGAAATGCCGATTATCCATAGTGTGAATATGTCTGAAAATCGAAATGGTTCGGAAGATAATTCCGTCACAACTCATGCCAATCCTTGACGTTCTCTACCTGTCGCCACACCCTCGATGCACCATCTGGAGCAGCTGTTTTTTCTGCAATGTTGACATTATCAATCTGAGGCGACTTCTAGGGCATTCTCGACCCGTCGCCGCACCATCTGGAGCAGCTTTGTCCGCAATGTTGTGATTATCCACCGCGGTGACTTGTTTGGCATTCTCGACCCGTGGCCACACCCTTGACGAGAGACCGAATACAACTCGATATAATATGTCATTTAGTGCACGCCCCTTATCAAGTTTTCCCTTCAAGCCTGTCATTTTATCTAAAATTTGTTGATCTTGGTATTTCATTTTATCTAAAATCACGCAGGATCATGTGCACTCATTGTATATCATCACCTAGATCCGAGCCATAGCAAGAACCACCGACTTTTCAAGTGCTTAAATATTATTTAATGGATGAAAATGGGATAATTTCAAATCGTGATGCGTACGATAAAATCGTTTTCAATTTATTCAATTTGAATTGGTATTTTTCGCCATCAAAGTTATTGTTCTAATTATTGGAAAGAACGCCCCATAATAATTAGTCTCGGTGAGTTTATTTGACAAAATAAATATATAGCCCAAAAAGTCTGCCAGAAGCTTTGATGCGACAGAACTTGACGACCATCATACACCCGCCGAGCTGAAAATAGAATATGAAAGTATACAGACAAGCAAACAGAGACTCGTCGATTGTGATAGAACTAAGGCAAGTTTGCTAAGTATTGAGGTAACCTAATACCCCACGGTCTTCGTGGTAAAAGGGCATTTGAAGCTTTAGATAGAGAATGAGAATAGAGAGGCACAAATTTGACACGAGTAAACAATTGCTGACTTGTCAAAATAGCTTTCTCTTTTGAGACAGGAGGCTACGAAAATCAATAGAAGATTGAAAGACGAAATTCACCTCGTGTACAAAAGACTCCACGGGGAACTCATTTCGAACATCAACAACCCTTCAATCTCCACCCATAGTCTAAGCAAGCGAGACACTCTTATAACAGTCAAAAAAACTATTTGGATTTTGTTATCCGAAGTCGGTTATATTGTGATTTGGAGAATATTAGATTCGCATAGAGAGAATATATCTCTTAGGAGAGATATATTAGATGATATTAAATTATATCTCATTATATATTTATCTGTCAGATTCTCGATATATATATGGTATCTATTCTATAAATAGGCATCATGCTAAATTAAGGAAAAAAAAAAAGACGAGAGAGATCAAATCCTTATAGCATATAAGAGAGATACACAAGTGCAAAGAGTGCCGCGGTAAAAAAAGGGCGTGTATAGAGAAACAAAGAAAACACTTCGGGGTTATTTCTTAACGGGAAAACATGATCTTGTACTTAGGTAGGTCGAGGGGGCTAGAGAGGGTCTCAACCTAAGTTTGTACTCCATTGTTATAGTGAAATCTTCTTCTCCGTCTGTGGACGTAGGTCGATTGACGGAACCACGTAAATTTTTTGTCTCCTTATTTTTCGTTAACTTTCGATCAAGAACCGAATCCAGTTCGACTCGCTTTCGAGGGCATCCGCGTGCGCTAATAATTGTTATCAGAGCTCGGTTGTGTAGATTCGAGATCCATGGCTAGTGGCAAGCTCGACATCGAGAAGTTGGATGGGAACATGAATTTCGGCTTGTAGCAAGTCAAGATGAGGGCGCTATTGGTACAGGGGTATTGGATAAGGCTCTTCCAGATCAGTCGAAAAGCGCTTCGAAGTTGACTTCTGACCAGTGGGAGGAGATAGATGCTTGAGCATTATCGACGATTCAGCTGTGTCGATCAAACGAGGTTCTAACAAACGTGCTCAAGGAGACGACAGCGGCCAGGCATTGGAGTAGGCTGAAGAGTGTACATGACGAGGACTCTAAGCAACAAACTTCTTCTCAGGAAAAGGTTCTTCATGCTTAGAATGACGGAAGGTATGTTCGTTAAATCTTACCTGGATAATTGGTTGTCTGCATCGTTGGATTTGAAGAGGATCGGCAACAAGATCGATGAGGAGATCCAGGCGATGCTGCTGTTATGTTCAATGCCCGCTTCATGCTAAAGCTTCAAGTGACATTATTGTATGGGAGAAGTGTTTCACAGTTGAAGAGGTATGGTCTGCCCTTTTATCAAAATATTTGATTGATAAAGATTTGAAGGGTGAAGCAGGGCGACCGATGGCGGAGGCATTAATAGTAGGCATGGCCAGATCCAAAGGTAGCGGCGGGGTAAGGTGTCTTCATTGTGGTAAGAAATGACACGTTTTCAAGGGCTTCCGCGTGCGCCAACAATTGGCTAGTCAAAGAGATGTGAGTAGTCAAGTCCGTCGTGGATGGGCTTGGATGTTTCGTTGACTAGGCTCGTTGAAGCCTAGAGGACAAAAAGGGACATATTCACAGTTAGTCTCAGGGAAAGACCAATACATAGAGTAACAATTCCTTAGACGTTTTATGGACTTCGGCCCAAGTGAAATTTGTTATGATTTTATGACCCGAAGTCGGTTATATTGCGATTTGGAGAATATCATATTCGCTTGTGAAATATACGGAAGGGAAGAGAATATATTGGATGATATTAGATTATATCTCATAATCTATTTATTTGTCAGATTTCCATCTATTTTATAAATAGGTGTCATACGAAGCGAAAGGAAAAAAGAGACGAGAGATAGCAAATCCTTAGAGCATAGAAGAGGGATACACACGAGTGCAAAAGAGTGCGGCGGTAAAGAAAGGGTGTGTGTTGGGAAAATACGGAACACTTCGGGGTTATTTCTAACCAGAAAAGTGGGATCTTGTACTCGGGTAGGTTGAAGAAGTTAGAAAGAGTCTCAACCTAAGTTTGTACTCCATTGTTACATTGAAATCTTCTTCTCCGTCCGTGGACGTTTGTCGATTGATCGAACCACGTAAATTTTTTGTATCCTTATTTTTCGTTAACTTCCGATTAAAAATCGGATCCGGTTTGATTCGCTTCCGAGCGCTTCCGCGTGCGCCAACAAAAACCATTACCAACTTCATGCCGTTCAATTCGCAGACATCCCAGCTGTGGAGAGTCTGCATAGTCCGAGGGAGATTACATTCTCCCCTACAGTAATAAGGAGTTTTGTATGGAAATACGGTTAGTTTTAAAAGAAATTGTGAAATACGGTCTGAGTTTCGTAAAATACGATTTTACCGTCGATGGACGCACCCCTCAAAATACAAAGAAGACGAATTTTCAAAACTCACCCCTATGTGGCATCCGATGACGGACATGAGGGCGCGTTTTGAGAGGTCTAATAAATAAATAAGAGGCGGATTCGCTTTCGAGTTCTTTCGTATTTCGCAAATTTTTTGTAAAATTAATCGTATTTTCGTACAAAACTCCAGCAAAAAGGGTGTCATACTACACGTTCGGCGGGACCAAAGCAGGAGGCCGCAACGACTATAACTTCGGCTCCCTAGCTTGGTCAGACGGCAGGCATTCCGTCGGACTGTTTTCTCAGTTAACGTCGTCGCATGATTCATGTAATTACAATTACGCTCGATCTGTCCATTTGGATTAACCCCGGGGCTAGAGACGCCTATGTGGAAAGACAAAAGCCGCGTTTCCGTCCCGGGCTGACCCTCAGAGATCTCAAGGGTTTTTCAGTCTTGTGCAGAACTGTCCGACGGAGGACGAGCTCAAACGTTTTGTCAATTTAAAGGGAGGCAAAAAGAACGCAGCTTTTTTGACAGGCGGACGGCATCAGCCCTGAGACTGCGTTGCGTTGTAAGCTTCTTGTCCGTGAGAAACGCTTGCCGGGTTGGAAATCTGATGGCTGTTGGGTCCTCTCTCCCTATGTACGGTCAAAAACCTTAGCTAAGGGGACAAACCCGCCGGGTGGGTGGTGAGTCCTGAAGCTCCATTCCTCGGATTGGTCGGCTCTCTTGGTTGGTTTTCGCTTTGGGACATTCCACATTGCGATTACTTCTCATGGGGAATTGATGTAGCTTCTTGCCTTGATCTGGGATTTGAAAGCTTCGGTATTTATTTACCTAGTTGGTGTTGCATGGTCTTTTGACCCCTCGTTCGTTTATGTTGCAGCTGTGCATACTTGCTGTGTGGAAAGTTTTTATGGGTCTCTGAAAAGTTCTCCTCTTGGCTGAATTTTTGGAGGGTTGTCTAGATTTTTGAGGTTGGAGAGGAGGGTGGGCGACAAGGTGGCATCTTGAGAGTGGAAGGTTCTTTTTTTTTTCTGAACTGTGAGTGACGATGCAAGGAGGCGCTGGGTTCAATTCTGTACCTTCGACGGTGCCTTTGGATAAGTCTAGGGTTTTGGATGTCAAGCCCCTCAGGAGCCTGAAGCCGATTTTCTCGACATCCCATGAAGCGCCTCCTTATGTCTGTGCCACTCCAGATGGCCCCTTTCCTCTAGGGTTTTCACCGTTTTATCCGTTTAACACCCCGCCGTCTCCACCTCCACCACCAGAACCCGTTCGGAGTGTGGCTGATCCGGCTCCTATCCGGTCATTTAGGACTCCTGGCACTGAGAGCAATGGGTTGGGTACGATGAACAGAGATGCATCGAGCGGGGGCAGAAGACGTCCTGGTAGGCCTCGCTCTGGGAGATCCGATAGGAAGGCTAAAAAATATCACATTGTAGCTCCCCTAGCTGATTATGTTGCTCCTATTAGTTCATCTCAGAGGGAGGATGGTAGCAAGGAAGCAGTTGATCTTGTCATGAGGCATTTTGACGGGCTTCGCAGAAGGCTGAGCCAATTGGATGATTCCAAGGAAGTCCCCAGTGGATTAGCCAGGCGGTCTGACTTGAGGGCTGTGAACCTGATGATGAGCAAAGGTTTCAGGACGAACATGAGGAAGAGGGTTGGAGCTGTTCCTGGGATTGAAATAGGTGATATCTTCTTTTTCCGAATGGAGATGTGTGCTGTGGGCTTGCATGCTCAGTCTATGGGCGGCATCGACTGGTTCAATGTTAAAGGTGATCTCGAGGAAGAAACTTTAGCTGTAAGTATCGTCTCGTCAGGCTATTATAACGATGACGCAGAGGACAAGGATGTTCTGGTCTATAGTGGCCAAGGCGGTGGTGCTGGCCTGCAGAAGGGTAGGCAAACTTCTGATCAGAAACTCGAAAGGGGCAATCTTGCTCTTGATAGGAGCATGCGCCGATCCAGTCAGATAAGAGTCATTCGGGGTATGAGTGACGGGACAACTCCTGGGACGAAGATATATGTGTATGATGGCCTTTACATCATCCAAGAGTCATGGATAGAGAAGGCAGAATCAGGTGCCGGTACTTTTAAGTACAAATTAGTTAGGATGCCGGGTCAGGCTGATGCCTTTGGTCTTTGGAAAATGGTTGGAAAATGGAAGGAAGATCCCTCTTCTCGCCCTGGACTTATACTGCCAGACTTGACTTCTGGGGCAGAGACAATTTCAGTTTGTCTTGTCAATGACTTTGATAACGAAAAGGGACCTGCTTATTTTACCTACTGCTCAACACCAAAGCATTCGAAAGCGTTTGGCTTGTTGCAGACTTATGGATGTGGGTGCCAGAAGGGTTGTGCCCCGGGGGACCTCAACTGCTCCTGCATCAGAAAAAACAATGGTGATCTTCCGTATACAACAGGTGGGGTCCTAGTGATCCAAAAGCAGCTGGTGTATGAATGTAGTGCATCTTGTCCGTGTGGACCTCTGTGCAAGAATCGAGTAGCCCAAGGTGGGATCAAAATACGAATGGAGGTTTTTAAGACAAAGAATAGAGGTTGGGGACTCCGTGCGTATGAACCGATACGATCAGGTACTTTTATTTGTGAATATGCTGGGGACATCATAGATAAAGCTAGATTGAAGCAGAAGGTACATGAGGGTGAAAATGATGAGTATATTTTTGACACAAGCCGAGTGCATGAACCTGTAAAATGGAATTATGAGCCAGCTTTGCTTGGGGAGGATGGTACAGATGACTCCTCAGAAGACCCAGAAGTACAACCTCAGTTGATTATTAGTGCGAACGATATAGGGAATGTTGCTCGCTTTATGAACCATAGTTGTGAACCGAATGTTTTCTGGCAACCGGTCGTATGGGAAGAGGGCGGCCAGGCATTTCTCCACATCGCATTCTATGCGTTGAAGCATATTCCTCCAATGGCAGAATTGACATATGATTACGGGGTGGTGCCTAAAGATAGTGATGTCGGTGGTGCTGCTTACAGAAAAAGGAAGTGCCTCTGTGGATCATCAAAATGCCGTGGTTATTTTGGATTATAGTCCCAGAAAGTTGCTGATCTTTGGTGCAAGACTCCCATGCGTGAAGGGTAATAGGGCCCAGTCTTATGAACTGGGGTGTTTCCGGATGCTTCTTTTATGTTTGACGTTCTTGTTTTGTTGCGCTTTGTGTAATTTTTCATTTGATGAATGCATTCGGCATGTCAGTCGACCATTCCATTTGATTTTCTTCTACCTCATTTTATCTGCAATTTTTGGTGTTCCATCTCTTATACCTCTTTCCAAATGTAACAGGAATGGGTCTGGCCTGCATTTTGGAGGCTGCTTTTGATGCAGTAATCGAAGTCTGGGTGCATTTCTTTCTGGCCACATGGCTAACTTTTAGGCTCTTCCTCTTTTTACTTTAGGCTTTCTTGTTTATGGATGCGACTGGTGTCACTGCATCCATCCCATTTGTATCATTTTGTATCAGTAGCATTTTTCTCTTGGCTGCAAAAAAGTTTTGCCATTTGAAAATGATACTGGTGCCGATATCTGCAGAAAAGCTCGTACTTTTGTCCCGATAAACTTTAACCTAGATGACTGTCCATCAACTCTGTAATTTCATCTCATCAGAAACGGGATTTATTTATGGTTTGTGTTGCAATTCATGCATCCAATTTCGTCCGGACAATGATTGCCCTCGAGAACATTGGACTCGGTTTGAAAAGCTATGGCAATTTTCTGGTTAGTAGGAATGAATCTGATAGTCCGCCATCCGAGTAAAAGAGAAGATGACTAGGCCTACTCTTTTGGGATTTCAGGATAACGAAGTTCCAGATGATGTATTTGAGGTAATCAAACCAAGGTAATAAGCTATGTCATGCCCCGACTTCTGTTCCTTCGAAGATTCTCTGTGCTCCCCCTCTTCCGAGTAATAGCGTAGATGACTAGGCATCGCCGGTCCTGTTACTGCCTCTGAATGATGAAAGAAAGAAGAATGACCTTGTGGCTTGCCAAACCCAGTTGCCACAGACAACACTCGGTTAGCATTTGCAGTAGGAGAGTAAGAAAAAAAATGTCTGATGTTATAAACTATGTTCTTGGGAACTCAGATTGAAGTGAAGAACCTTTAGCCATTGTTGGGCCTGTGGATGATGAGATTCCATCCCGAGACTCTGTGAAACCAAGGAAAGATTATGTGTTTGGTGTTATCGAACCATGGAAAGGAGTTGTATCATGCAGCATTTACCAGACATCCGTTCCTTCAAAAGATTGTCTGAGCTCTTCATGGTCTGGATTTTGGTGTCCTCGATGTCGTCCTCCCCCTCCAAGAACGTGGATGGGCTTGACCAACCGGATAAATTCACATCCCCTTTGCCTTTTCGAGCAAACTTGTTGAGTAGTTTCCTGAGTCCTTTCGACATCGCATTCCTTTGGTGTCGCAAGGAAGGAGGATTCTCAGCGTTTCTCCACTCAGACGTATCAGGTTCACTGTTCTCTTCCTCTTCCTGCAGCATCTGTGATAGGGAGTGGCGTACTCGAGGGCTCAATGACCCACCAGGTGGAATGTTGGCACGTGGTATGAATTCAAATGTGCAGTCGTCCTCTAAAGGTGGAATATCTGTACTCTCTTCAATTTTCACCCAAGTCATCTGAGAAATGTCTGCTTCTTCCTCCGTTTGCTTGCTCATACTCACAGCATCCATCACTCGGGGTAAACCATTCCTGCCATCATCAAAACCTACACCAAAACTCTCTTCTTTATCACATTCCTGGGCCTTGATTTCCAGAACATCTGGCTCCATGTTGGTCGCACCAGGGGGCTCTACAGATGGGCTGTCTGCTGTCTCCATCAAATTTACCATGTCAGAGTCGGCAGCGTTCTGCTTATGGCAATGCTCCTCCTTGGAATCCTGGCAATCATCCATAAAAGTCTCCGATGCTTTGGTTTCTTTCTTTAACAGGGGGTTGCTTCCTGAGTTCTTGCGCGTTAGTTTCGAATCTAAAGGGACCACACTGCTTTTCCTTGTCCCTTTGTTATAAAAACTCAGTTTCGCTGTAGCAACCGTGGAGCCGTTGTTTGGGGAAGATCCCTTGCTGAGTTTTGCTTTTCCTTTTCTACCGGCTTCTGGAACTGACTGAGGCATTTCATCCTCCCCATCTTTCGGCTTCCTTACCCGCGTCTCTTGTTTAACCACCTTTTGTTTCGCAGGGGATTGTTCTTGCTTAAGCCTTGAACAAATACTCGGGGGAACGGAACTCACTAGTAGAGGCTTCTGACGAGATGGTTTTATCCTGGCAGGAGATGGGGCGCGAGAAGCGTTAGCTGGTGATACCCCAGCAGTTCTTGTGGGTGTCAATGGCCATGATTTACGTACAGCTGGCAGAGAAGAAGCTGTTCTAGCCGAGGCCTTCTTGGCCGTCAAAGACACATGGTTCTCTTTCTTGGGTTTTGCAGCTGCTGAGGAGTTTGTGAGAGATTTCGGTGGTTTCTTCACAATGGCTCTTTTGCCATCTTTTGCATCCAGCGACCGCATTTCTGCCCTCTTCTCGTTCAAAACCTCTTGCATCGCTTTAAACTGTGCCAGCTTTTCCGCTTTGCTTCCAGTATTCTTACCCCGCAATCTTTCGTCCCTCTTTTGCTTGTATTTGTCATAGAACCCGCCTCTTTGCTCTACAGGAATGTCCTGGCTTCGGCTAAGTTCCGATTTCTCCATAACATTCTTATTCTCCATCATTTCCATCATCATTTGATGCAACTCCACTTCATTCTTCTGGATCCACTCTGTCGACGATGCCAGCCTGTCGCTGACTGACATTTCTTCAGTAGGATCTTTATAAAGTGAACTAGAAATCGACTCAGATCCCTGGTCCGCATTTTCTCTCATCTTTTCATCTTTCGCAGCTTCACTTGAGTGAAGATTCCCAGATTCAGTTTGAAACTCTGTGTTTCCGGCCAAGGATGCTTTTGGCTCTTCAGTTATTGCCTCCCCTGAATTCCCCAAAGGACTGACCTTACCGACAGCTTCAGCCTCATCATGGGAGGAACCCGAACTCCAACTTCTCAGTTCCGACTTAGTTGCCCCGACAGAAAAATCTGATGACCTTCTCTTCCTGATATCCACAGCTTGATCAGTTTGCCTACATTCAAAAGTCCTTATTTTATCCTGAACTCTCGTTTTCCTTATTTCATTCTCGACTTTCTTGCTAATTTGATCAGATCCCTGGTTGTCTTCATCGTCATTTTCACAAGTCTCAGCATGAGTCGCCGATCTAACTGGAAAGTAACCAAGCTTTATGTTTAAGTCCACGGCTCTTCGTGATCCTGATCTTCCTATCTGAACCCTCTGCATTGGAGATGTGGACCTCCTGTGCAATGCCGATCTCATAAGAGTACGGCTTCTTTCTGCAGAGGTCCACTGGCCTTCACCGTCAGAGTCGGATGACTCCTCCTCACCTCCTGAGCTCTGTCTTTCAATCTCTGCAACTTTTGTTGGCGGGACGCTATACTTAACACATGCTTCATCTGGGTCTGGCTGTGAACAGGCCACTGATATCTCTGATCCACTTTTACTCCGGTTCTTTGCAACAAGTTCGGCTGAGTTCCTATTCTCTGATTTAGAATCAGCAATCCAGCTCTTTTGACTCATTTCTAGAAATCTATGCAAGGCATTCCTGCATTACAATAGCCAAATTTATCATTCTCCAGACAAAATTCAGTATCAGCCATCGAATAAGTAGTATTCAGTCATCGAATAAGTGGCACAAGTGCTACTGACTCACTCCAGATCAGTTGCCCCGAAAAGCTGAGTAAAATCCGCTAGTGAAATTAATTCTTTCTCAGAAAAAATTGCAGAAGCATTTTGCGTGAAAGCTGCAACTAACTCCCCAGTCAGTGCCTCTAGCCTCAAATCCATGGCGTGCAAGAGATCTTTCCTGAGGATAACACATGAAATTATTTGCTATTCCATGTCTTACAAGACATGTAAAAGCTGGGGGGGAGGGGCTCAAAATAGTATACCTCGAAGTGTCTGATGATGGAACGCCGGCTCCAGTCTGTTGTAAATAAAGGATCATATTTTAATGAAAGGACAAAGGCATGTATCCATCTTTCGGAAGGTCGATTACCTTTGAGAACAAGGAAAGTTGAAATTTCCTGCCTGCTTCCAATTGAGTAATCTCCTGATTGATCAGTTTAGTTTTGGCGACGAGACTTGGTGAATTGACGATACACAGAAATCTGCAACCGACAATCAGAAGTTGTCGTGTCAGAAAGAAAGGCCTCTGTGAGTTGTAGAAAACAACATCTGCAAGAGTAAATCATGCCTAATTGAAGAAAGGGATGAAGATGAAAAACCTTTCAAAAGTCAACTTTGTGAACCAGCCAGAACCGTGCATATTCTCCGGGAGTTGCAACATGAAGTTGCAGGTAGAGCCCTTGCTATACAATTCCTTTAGAGCAGGCATGAACGGAAGTAAATGACCCAAATTTCCGGTCAACAACTTCTCCACTTTGTTGTCAACACAAATATATGCATCATACCTGGACAAAGTCTAACAACTTTCAGAAAGAAAAACTCAGAAAATCTGAGATCAGGGTAACTCCAAGATATCTTGCCCGAGTAAGAGTGATGAGAACAAGTCTGAACTAGTTGGATGCTACTTTTTTTCCGACCCATAAATCCACATAGATCTGGCTTCCAAAGCATAATTTCTATGATTCAAAAACACAAGCAAATAGTCTCTCGATTGAAAAAAGGACAGTTCCATCATCCTCCATTCACCCTAGCAAAACTAATGTAATCGAGTTCATAGGTGCCACAGGCCATTCAGTCGATCTATTTCCTCCGTTCGATGGTTGCTTAGGAAAAGGGAACAAAACAACCAACCTCTGCTGCCCAGATAAAATCTGAATGGAAGCATACTGCAAAGCGGAATCGGTATCTACATCGGTTTCCATCTCACTGAAACCTGTAGAAACAGAGAAATTCAAATGAGAAATGAACTTTGCAGCAAAGCAGAAAATCGCCGAAAACTTGAACTTGCAGCAATACACTGAACAGATGCTGCATCAAATGGCTGAAAGAGAAACAACTGATACGATGAGAACCATTGGTCACGAAGGACTGCTTCAACTATGGCAAACACAACAAACTCAAAGTCACACAAAAGTGTTTCAAAAAATTTGTTCAATAATTTTCACTTCATACCAAAATAAGCCCAGATTTCAGAAAATCCCACTACATCAAGCATAGAAGATGCCGTCACTAAGAAAGAGTAGACAACCAGCGCACAGAAGCAGCTACCAGTCAATCAGTCAAACCATAAGGAACAACCAGATTGAATCAACCACAGATCTAAACCCAACGCCTCGCAAGAAAAACAAAAACCTACAACAAAAACTTTCTGTGGCCAAAGCAAAACGCCCCTAGGGGGAGGGGGATCTTTCACTGAGATTCGGCTCCACGTTCTTCTCTGCAACTTCAATTAAGTTACAGTCATGTAAACCCCACGTTGTCAAGACACGATCTTTTCTCTTCTATTTTAAAAAAAGAAAAATAGGAAACACTGACCCACGTTAAGAGTGGACGAGAGTAGCAGCTTAACGTGATGCGGATGAGTTTGCAATTGGGGAATCGCCGGACATCTGATTGCAGTTCCAACTCGATCTCGAACTCCAAGTCTGTCGCTTATTGTGTCGGGAAAGAAAGAAATATGTCCGAACGACGCGAGTAAAGTGACGCGTGCATGTCACGTGTCCTGGAATGGCCATTTAATTTAATTCAATTTGAAGTCGGGCAGTTGACAGTTAATTCAGTTGATTGGCCGCCGGGCGAACTGGCGGATAACATGATATCGGCCGCCGCCTCTGCCTCCTCCTCATCCGCGACGCATGGCGTACGCCGATGCTTCCTTGATTCAACGATGGAGCTGAGATGGGTGACGAGGAGGAGTAGGAGCAGAAACCCTAAGGTCGAGATCCCCATGTTGCCTGGCCCGCCCTCTATACCCATATGCATCTCCGCCAAGTCCTCCCACGCTGATCCTCGCTCCGTCCGCGACCTATTCGTTGACTGCGATCTCTCTTGCCACAGATTCCCCAAGTTGGGTCACGACGGTCGGGTGGTTGTGGAGGGTGATTTCCTTGAGAAACTTGGGATTGCGCTCGCTAATAGCAGCGTCGTCGTTTCTGTATTCTGTCGGCCTGAGGATTTAGTTAGTGGGGATAGCGAGGCTGAGGTTGTGAACGGGCGCGAGTTGGGGTTTGGGCGCTTGATGAGCCGTGTCGCTCCGTCTGTTGGCCCTGGTAATGGAAAACTGATCGGGTTTGGTCGTGCGGTTTCGGATTTGGGATTGACTGCTTCCATTTACGACGTCATGGTATTTGTTCTGCTTGCAGTATTTTGATTTAGTTTCCCACTGATTGTAGTTTTCAGATCATAAACTTTGCCGATCTTATAGATTTCAGGTTCTAGTTGACAAGAATAGGTTAATATGTCATTCAAAAGATAGTTGCATCATCTATCACTTGAAAAAGGGTCCTGTCAAGTGGCTTCATATGAGCCTGCCAAAATGGGAATATTAGTATGACGATCTCTTTCGTTTTAATGTAGCTTCTGTCCTCTGTTTTAGGACATTTGTCTATACTTGTGTTTTTATTTCTGCATACATGCTACGCAAGAGAAACTAATCACTTCAGACTTTAAAGACTGTTCCCCTGAGTGAAGCTTTTTAAACTATAAATCGGTATTATACATTTTTGTGGTGAGTGTCATGATGTATATGCGCTTCAGTGATTTTCCAGGTTACTCCTCGTCTTCGTGGAATGGGCATTGGCAAGATGGTTGTCAAAAGACTTATCAGGTCTGTCCTCAAAATCTAGACATTTGAGTATCCAGTCATTTTATTTTTTTCTCTCTGCAAGCATTTATCCCTGTTTTATATTATTGTGGAATGATGGATATGATGTCTAGCTTCTACAACATGGGTTTGTTCTATTGCCAAGTACCGATTCTGTGTTTTAGAGTTTCCAGTCACTGTATTAAATAACTAATTAACCTATATTTGCAGAATTTTGACAAGTAAGGACATCTATGACATAGCTGCTCTTTGTTCAGAGAGTCAAAGGTAGCTTCCTGACCAATGATGTCTTGTTATCTTGCTTTGAAATTGAGCTGTATGCTTGTTGAATGTTAAACACATAATCTTGATCAAAATACGCCTCCAGATGACTGAAGGTTGGGTTGACTTATTGACACAAAAGGATGAAGTGTTTGTTACTGATACTGGGAGTTATCTGAACATGAATTTCAGTTATTTGTTAGTCTCAACAGCATGTCAAATGTTTGGCATTAGCAAGTTGATGTGAAAATTGTTTCCAGCATCCTAATCAAGACCCTATAAAGTTGCGTTTTTAATTATCACCCCAAAGAAGCAGTAGTCAGATTTCATAATAATCTGTGTGCTATGAAAGACTGGCTCTATAGCCTCGTTCTATTAGCTTAATGAAGGGAACAAGTGCAATCTTGCTTAAGTTTGGTATGATATAGGCTGTCATTCCTGTTCATCTTGCTTACAAGGTTCAATATAAATGCAAAAATATTGGATATGGTTGGTTAGAGTGTGTAGTTGAATTTGACATTTTGTGGTCAGTTGCCTGGTTTTTGCCTTAATTCAAAAGCACGTGCAACCATGAGAAAGTCATCATCTGAGTACTCTCTCTACATTATCTTTTTCTCAGGCCATTCTTCCAGGCTTGTGGATTTTGCGATGACGTCTTATGCTCCACGACCATGATGTACACAAGGAGGGGCTCCCTTGATACCAGTGAAGATCAATTGGTCAAACATGCTGGTCGAAAGTTGTTACTTGTTCCACTTCCAACACTAAAAAGGTTGGGTGATCCTCCTAATCCACAACATGTTGCCTGCTGACTCCTTTCTCTGGTACTCAAAAGAGATACTTTGGACATCACCGAAAGTTCAGTTGTCCTTTTGATTTATTGTAGAAATGTTCGTGTTATCATCTTGCGGATGCTCATCTTGTAAATTCTTCTTCTTGAGGATGTTTAAGGAAAAAAATGCTGGCACTTTTTATCTGTTCTGTTTCCTGAACTGTGTCATCTTTCACTGCCAGGCTAACATTTAGGTACACAAGTTGGGTACCTCTTCGTAACATAGAAAAAGCTATCATGTACTTCTTTCCTGTTTCTTTCATATCGAATTAAGCCATTTTCAATTATAATGTAATCCAAGTTTATATTATCATAGATAGGGTTGACTGCATCCTTAGTCACTGAATGAAGAAGCTGCTGCTGATTTGAACCGTTGAAAGCCCTTCAGAAGAACTTGTCAGCAACAGAGGCAAACTCTTCCAGTTTCTCCTCGTGCGGCAGTTGTCCGCATTTCCTAACGACTTCAAAGGGAGATCCCATATGGCCCATTAGAGTTTCTTGGCATTTCAAGATGGAACAAGACGGTCATTGTGTCTCCTGTTATAATCAAAACTGCAACACGAAAAGATGTCTGATTATCAGCATTTCAAGATGATAGGTATAGGGACAGAGAATTGGTCGCTATGTATAGTTTTTGTTTGATACTGATTACATGGACCTGATATTTCCTGCATTCTTTTCGAGAGAGGGGCTTCTCTGTAGAAGCCTTTAGGAGCATTGCTGCTGTGTATTCTACAAGAGCCCTGTCCCAGTCCTTACTCCTCAATGGCTACAATGTAACATCCATTTAAAACTGTGAAGCAAAGATCAATGCAGCGACAGACGGGAACTCCATTTTTGAATATTTCCAAAAGGTTGAAAGTATCACAGCAAAGTGATACAAGGATTCTGCCCATCCGATGTGGTATATTTATGCCATGCGTCACAAAGCGCCTTCATGTAACCAGGCAATCCTAATCGCGGCCACTCCGAATTTATCGATCATCGTCCTCACCTGAAAAGCGTTTGGAAACAGCACAATAAGAGGCCAATTGTATATTTTGTGGTGGAATTGTGGTCTGAATCATCATTGATAGCAGGTGTTGTGCTTTTTACCAGCATTACGGCAAGACCTGACTTTAACAAAGCTGCTAACGCCTTCTTATGAAACCCGCCGATCATCTTGCCCATTGCGTCAACAATTTGGACTATCCCTAGAAACGCATTATTCATTAACCTCGACAGAAATCCGTCAATTCTAGAAAGTAGATTGTTTGGGGTTTCTGGTGTGGACTCTTCATTTCCTGCTTGGTAAACCGATTCCCTTTCTTGCCTCGAGCTGCATTGACCAGTGCAATGACAGCAGGCCCGGCAAGGATGAGGGCGGCCACTCGTTCAGGAGCTTCAAAGTAAGTCTCGACTGCGACAAGGGAACCAGCTGAATGCCTGGCATAAGGACTCTGGTTCAGGGTTTAACTGGCCCAAAGGAATGTGTAACAGAAATGGAAACTTAGGGACGAGAAAGAAATACGAGCGTTTAACCTGCAAAATCAAGCATGTAAACGCATCGAAAGCAACCGCACATTATTACCGACCCAATTATCATCGCCTTATGGGTTGCTAAGAAATCCATGAGGTTACTACAAATTGTTGAGCACAGAAACCGACATGGAGTACGTATTCAGTGGTTTCACCTCCTTGTTTCCGTGCGAATCACTACCAGGGCTGACCCTCGAAGTCAACCACCCGATCCCCAAGCTGACAGGAACCACGTTGGTCCTCATGAGGGTCAAAGCAACGAGCTTGAACTATGCCAATTACTTGCATGTCCTTGGCAAGTACCAGGAGAAGTTTCCTCTCCCCTTCATCCCCAAGCGGTCGTCCCCGGGGTTTCTGGGTTCCTAGTCGGAGACAGAGTTGCTCCATTGTGGCCGACTACAACGGTTGATGGGTCGGTCTTTTTATGCGTTTAGGGTGTTGGGTTTGGTTTTTCATTCGAGAAGCCGAAAGAGGCGGGTTTTGAATTTTGCATGAAAATATGTTTAATTTAAAAAAAATTATGAAATTCTGAATCCTGACTTTATGGTAAATGGGTATTTTATATATACTAAATGACACTATTTTGAATTACAACAATGTCATGATAAAGTTGATTTAAGGCTTTAAGTTTAAGGACACATTTTTTTTAGGAATTTTAACAAGAGTCGTACACATGTTTTCCTTCTTATTAAAGGAGTAATATAACCAACTGACTTACGAGAGAGGTACATGTCATTTGAGCATCATTAAATGTCAATATATATAAAAATATTTTAAAAGTGTCAACAATTTGGACACTTAATATATTTTACTGTACAACTTGGATATCCGGTCTCACATTGCGACACATAATATATTTTACAATGTCACTGTTTCGAACCGTGTTTTCAACGTCAATCACCATTCATCATAAAGCCGCAGTCCAAGACCACGATTTTGGTAAAATTTAAGAGTGTTGCGGTTCCGGATCGTAACTTTTTTTTATTTTCAATGTCGCGGTCCAGAACAGTAACATATGGACAATATTTGGTTATTTTTGAAACTATAATTGTAATTTTTTTTAAACTAATTGTATCACCGTACAAACACCCCGACTTAGTGGCCCCCGGGGCTCTTCCTGTGGTGTTTGGCACTTCCTACGTTGGCCTCATCAACAGAGCTCGGTTGAGATCAGGACAGATATCAGCTCGATAAAACAATTCGATTCTTCTATGAGTTATTAGAGAACCGAAGAGGATAAAAAGGGAATACTTCCGCGTTCGACGTTTCGGGAAATCCAGGTGCTACTAGTTCTAGGTGCGGCTGGGGCGTCGGGATCTCGCTTGTGCAATTAGGCAAGGTGTGTGGCGTCACTGTTATTGCCGTTGCGAGGTAGTTGAGAAAACAAGAATGCAGCATCTGTGTTTGATGCCGCTTGTTTTGTAATGCTGTGCATGAATATCTACTAATGGGGCAGTGTTTATGGTGTGTTTCGAAATGTAGAGGTGCTGAAAAGGTTCAGTATTTAAGATCCCCGGGTGCCGACCATGTGATAGACCCAAGCAATGGAAATGTCACGGATATTGCGAAAGAGTTCCTCGAGGCAAAGAAGTTGACAGGGATTGATGTTTTGTGTGATCCGTTGGGAGGGAAACTCGCCAAAGAATCCCTGAAGCTGCTGAATGATCCCGTGGGGTTTCGCCAGTGGTGAGGTTCCGGTGATTCCTGCAAGTATTTCTCTAGTGAAGTTAGCCTTTTAATCCTTGCAACTGATCTATCGTCTCTTTGCAAGTTAAGAACTGTCTATGAATCTTTGAATGGGGATGGATAATACATATACATCAATATGGCTTCGGCGTGCAAATGATATGAGAATCAACTATCAAAGCTTTGAGCTTGGGGGAGGCAAATCCATAGATGAAAGGATTTAATTTGAAATGGATCAGCGGTCCTCATACACTCAGTAGTTAATGTCCTGATTGCAGATGATGATGGTCATGGATGTATATCTATTAACTTTCGGTTCCAATGTTGGGTTGCTATTCCGCAGAATTGGACGGTGCATGGACTTTATTGGGGGTGGTAACCATAGGCTGCATCGGCCGGATGTATTCATAAATCCTGAGTGTTAAGTTGACACAAGGGGATGGGGGTCTCGTTTCTCTCTGGCAGAAGTGTTGTTGCTAGCTCATGTAATAAATGTTGGAAAAAGAGTGGCTGGCTTATTCAGTAATATTAGATAAGTAATTAAAAGATACAAGGCTTGGCCGATGCATAATGGGCCTCATAAACCCCATAATGCTAATTGTTTGGGCCCATTGGGACATTGCCTGTTTCCTTTATTACCAAAAAAAATGATGATTTACTTCTTTGTAGGAGGATGATGATCATATATTCATACTCAGTTGTGAACATGGGCCACCGCCACTTTCTTAAAGAGATAAATGGTCAAAGCAACTCACGCGCGCGCGCACACCACTATCTTTTTTTTTGGAAATCAAAGAAACACACCACCACTGTCTCTTCTCCTTTTCCTTCTCCTATTTGAAAGAAACAACAGAAATCATTTAGGAAAACGAGAAATAATAATATCTTCCGGAGATTTTTGTTACACGAAATAATAATTAAAGAAAGAAGAGGGGGGGCTTTACATTGTACTTTATTTCTTGGATTGCATGTTAAGAAAATGTTAACAAATCACGCCTTTCAAAAAAAAAAAAGGGATGATGGATGATGCTGTACTCTTCAGTAAAGCATGTGAACAACAAGGATCTTGTTTTGTTCCCCCCAAAGAAAGAAACAAAACTAAAAAAAAAACCAAGCATCTTGCGTATTATTTAAACAAGAGATTTTGGGGAGTTGGAACTGGTGGAGGGAAGGGCAGTTCTCTTCTGATCCTGCTTCAGAAAAGGCTACGTGTTTTTGTAGGTCAGACCGATAAAAAGGGCCTACATTTCTCTCCTACACCACCCCCAAATTCAGACAAAAACCACATTTTTATGTGAAAAATGGATTCGATTTGTAAGGATTGTTTGGGGGCAGCACCGGCAGAATTCCTAACACATATAGGATCGGACCTGATCATATCAGATTCAGCTCCAGGGTAGAAGCAAAAAAAAAAAAAGAAACACTGGAAGTAAAAGCGGTTGCCAACTGCTGAAGTCAGTCACTTCCCACGCCATACACCAAACATAGGTTATTGAGCATCACGTGTTAGCAGGGACAATGCAGTTGTGTAGTAGGGTTGAGGATGAAATGGAGATTAAAGAGAAAGACCGAAAGAGAAGGAGCTCCCTTCAGTCCAAAGCATGGAAAAAGAGGGGCGCCCAAGTACCTCCCGCCTCATTCACTCAGCCAGTCATGGAAAAGCTCCTTCCTTTCACTGAGTGATCGAATGAATGATTCGGAAGATACTTCAACCCCCCTTAAACCAACCCCATGAGTGGGCCGAAGGTAAGCTCTCTCCCTCTCTCTCCCCCCATCTTTCCTACAATCACATTCTCATGAGACATCATTCCTCTTAACCCTCACGCCCCCACGCCATTCCATGCGACGGCATTGATGATTCAACTATGGAGAGGGAATGAGGAGGCTTCGCTACGGCACCAAAGCTATTACCAGACCTCGGCATTCACCAGTTGGCACAAAAGCAATTAAATCGAGGATTGCAAACTAAACTAATAATAATTAAAAAATTAAATTGTCTCCAATTTTTTTCTTAATTCCCTACTCAACAATCCTCTAGTGGTTTTAGACCGGCCTTCGAGCGTGATAAGCGACCACTGTGGACAGATGAGCAAACAAAAGATTAACCAGCCGGCGGCCTGATCAGGAAAAAAGGACCTTACAGTTCAGCCTGCAATCGTACGGGATTTATTTTGACATACATATGTGTTCCTATTTCTGAGACTCTGGGATAAATAAATTCGAGTAATGTCTAACATCTTCAGAGAAATTACCCAAAAAAAAGATAAAAAGAAACCCCTCTTCCAAAAAAAGAATTGGACATGCAATGCCATGAACTAACACACCCTCAGATCTGCTGCTCAAAAGCAACAAACCAACCCCTCCCCCCCCAAAAAAAATAAATCGCAGCTATCATCATCTCCTCAAAAACAAACCAGATCGAGCAAATAGATCTGTAAGAGGAAAAGAAACAGGAACATGAATCATGACCACATAGGCAAAAGTTGGGGGGGCGGTTAAGGTTCAGACAACACAGAGGCGTACCTTTTATTCTCTACCACACACGCACAAACAGAGACTACAGTAAAATGGTTTAACTCATAGTGACTATGCCGTGAACAGCAAAAATCTGCTATACAAAAGAAAAGGAGGGGTCGGGAAGATCTAGATTTGAATGGGATTCGCACCCCGGGGGTGGGGGGGTGGGGGTTGTTTGGTGTTAGTCTGGGAATTACCAGGGAAGGGAAATAAAACAATGAAAAATAAGGTCAGAAACCCTAAAAGGAGAGTTTTGGGGGGGGGGGGGGAGTGGGTGCTTACTTTTTATATTATAATAAAAAAAGGAGAGAATTGATTGTGGTTATATACTTATAATTGTGAAAGAAAAGTGGGATGGATGGAGTTTCCGACCGTTTGAGTTGGGTTGTGGCCGTGGGTAAGAGTTTCAGGTGCTGCCTTGCCTGCTGTTATCACTACTCGCTGATGCAACTGGGTGCTTTCTTCCGTAGCTTTTATAGCTCATCTGGACACACCCCAACAGCAACAACAAACATCGGAAAATGACACGACGTCTGTCCCCAACCCCAACCCCCTACACTCAGACAGGCCTTGTTACGAAATTTGTGGGGTTGGAAGTTGATGGGCCTCATCAAAGTGGGCTTAATGGGCCAATTCATTGGTTCGGCCCTTGTCTTGCTAACTTCATAAAGGCCGAAACCTAATCGGGGAGGGAGGGAGAGAGAGAGAGAGAGAGGGGTGAAGGTGAAGAAGGAGAAGAAGTAGGAGGAGGAGGAGGGGAAGAGGGACTGAGTGGCGATTGTGTGGAAATGGGGAAGCAACCGGTGAGGCTGAAGGCGGTGGTTTACTCCCTGTCTCCTTTCCAGCAGAAGACGATGAGCGGACTTTGGAACGATCTCCCTGGCAAGATCCACCACAAGATCTCCGAGAACTGGATCAGCGCTACCCTCCTCCTCACCCCCCTCGTCGGCGTTTACTCGTACTCCCCCTCCGATCCATACATTGTTCCGTTGATTTATGGTTTCTTTTCTTTATTTTGATTTAGAACAGTCGGGAGGATGATGGTGGCCGATTAGGGTTTTAGGAATTTAGTTAGATTCGCTGATTGATGTGTGCTTATGGTGTGATTGAAAGCGTTGGTGATTAAGGTATTAGTTATTGGTCTTCCTGGGGAAAGGGTGTGTTTGATTGCTGCTTTTCCATGTGATGGTGGATTCTCGGTGCCTCCAGTCGAGTGTATTCTGTTTATTGTGTAGGATTCGGTATCCAATATCTGATACTCATTGTATGACCTGCCCAGTCAGTTCAGTTAATCGCGATAGATTGCTATAGAAGTTTCGAAAACTCCTGCTGATTATTTGAGTTGACCCCCTTGTGTCCAACGGATCCATCCATATTTTCATGTGGCAGTAAAAACCTTCCTGATTGTAGTCGGTTTGTTATGTTGTGGAAGGATTAGTTTTGTTTGTGGAGATATATCAAATGGAAATGATTTGGGCAACTGCTGTCTGCTAATCTAGCTTTAACCTTTCAGTCAGATATCTATATCTTTCACCATGAATGAAGAATCTTTTAAATATACATGGGCGAGATATGATGCTTATGGCTTCTCTAGTTAGGTTTGCACATCAATTGATTGGAGAATGTCTGCTAATGAATTTGTGTGTTGATGCAGCTACGTGCAGCACTACCAGGAAAAGGAGAAGCTAAAGCACAGGTATTGAGCGCCTCGAGCTGGCCATACACAAAGTCTGCCTCAGTGAATTTGGAACTGGTTTCTTGGGCAATTTTTTTTTTTTTGCACAGACCATGGATAATGTTAATGGTTGTTCTCTTTTGAGTTATCTTGCTGAATAATTTCTGCATGTGGTACTTAAATCTTTCTCTGGAAAAGCAACCCAGGATATGCAGACTATTTGTAGCTTGGCTTCTTCCCTTGGTGGAGGTGTTTGTTTGATTATATATACCCAGTTCAGTCGATGCTCACGAATGACTTTGATGAGATCCACCTTGTCGAGTTTTCTGTGTTCTCATCTTTCTTCTCTGCGGATTCCCGGCGCATATTATCATTTAAACCTTATTTACACATTAGGAAGATTACATTAATTCTGATTTAAGAGATCGCCCATTGCATCCGATCCTCAATTATGCGAATGTGAGGGTTACACAGGCGTTTATACAGGGACCAAATTGAAAAATCACCTCAACAATAGAACGAATTCCGGGGAAAGATCGGACATGGGGGATAAATTTTGAAATACATAAAAAGTTAGAGGACCAAATTGGTGAATTTTATAAAGTCATCGTACTATATAAACGGCATCCGTCTAGGGTTTCCTCGCCCCCCACCAAACCCTTCGAAGGACGTCAGGAGGAGGTTCGCCGCCGCCGCCATGGGGAGAAGTGAGTCGTCGGATCTCCATTTCCTCCCTTTTTGCCTATCGTTTTCCCACGTTCGATTGAGCGTTCCTTGTTCGATCTGAGATTGTTTGGGACGTCGCTTACGTGATCGATGAAGGTGTTACGTATTCGGGGCCGTGTTTTTTTGCTTTGTTCTGGGTCGCCTGCATTTAGAGTTTTGGTCTATAAGCTGTGATTGAAACTTTTAATCATGTTTCAATTCCCTCGTTTGGCTGTTGCTGTTCTCCCCCATTGAATTCGGGTAATTTCCCCCGACTTGTCAGTTTTTATGGCTGGGGAGTTCTAGGGGATCTGTTGGGGTTTTTATCACTCAAATTAGTCTAAGGCTTGTTCTGTTTTAATAGAGTCCAAGTCGTCTGTCCGTTCCTTACTTGTTTGATGCTATAGTTTGGTCGTCTCATGCTTTCATCCTGTATTAGGACCGGCAAGATGTTACCGCCAGATCAAGAACAAGCCATACCCTAAATCGAGGTACTGCCGTGGTGTTCCTGACCCCAAGATCAGGATTTATGATGTCGGGATGAAGAAGAAGGGGGTCGACGAATTCCCGTTCTGTGTCCACCTCGTCAGCTGGGAGAAGGAAAATGTGTCGAGTGAGGCACTTGAAGCTGCTAGGATTGCTTGCAACAAGTACATGGCTAAGTTTGCTGGGAAGGACGCCTTCCATCTGAGGGTTAGGGTGCACCCATTCCATGTTCTTCGCATCAACAAGATGCTTTCGTGTGCTGGAGCTGATAGGCTCCAGACTGGAATGAGGGGAGCTTTTGGAAAGCCGCAGGGGACCTGTGCTAGGGTTGCCATCGGGCAGGTCTTACTATCTGTTCGTTGCAAGGACAGCAACAGCCATCATGCTCAGGAGGCCCTCCGCCGTGCCAAGTTCAAGTTCCCCGGTCGCCAAAAGATCATTGTCAGCAGGAAGTGGTACGTGTTGAGGTGTTTCTTTACAGTCTTCAATAGAGTAGTATTCTCTTCCATTTATTGTTGTTTGTTGGCTTTTCTTACATTTTTTGATTACTCACCTTTATGTATTCATGCAAATTCTGTCTCTTTATTCACCTTAGGGGATTCACCAAGTTCAGTCGTGCTGATTATTTGAGGTGGAAGTCTGAGAACAGAATTATCCCTGATGGTGTTAATGCCAAGGTGAGTGGGTTGCTACTTAGTGGAAAATTGCGTCTTTCTTTTCTTTTTCTGTCCCTTTGTTTAGTCCATACAGCTGTGCTTATGAGCTGATGAACACACTGCTGTGGATACTGCAGCTTCTTGGTTGCCATGGACCTCTGGAGAACCGTCACCCTGGCCAAGCTTTCCTGGAAGCAACTTCCTAGACAGGAGAAGTATCTGGGAGTCATATTAAGTCGTTTGGGGTATTAATGTCTTTGAATTTGAGAAGGTTGTCCTTTCATGCTTGCTGTTGACCCTTCAGGACATGATTTCTGCCCTTTGAAAACTTGCCCCTTTTATTATAATATCATGTTGGATTTCCTAAATTTTGCTAAAAATGTTACGGCCAAATTTCTCATCATTTACAAACAAGTTTGTCCATTCTGTTTAGCATCCTTAATGTATTTATTACTATATGTTTTAATCCCTAACATTACAAAATGCAGATTAGTTTTTTACATAATAAAACGTTTTTCCTTGTAATTTCCCCTGATTTCAGACAATCAAGATTCTCAACAGAAACTATAGGAGCTGCTTCATTAGGAGTGCAAACTCACGTGGAATGTGCGTCCATTATGGATTTAAAAGAAGAAACCAATGAACGGCAACACATAATCAATAAACACTATAACCCCAGCTAAATTAATTTAAGTAAGAATAACGACGACAACAATAAAAATTTAATCTCTCCAGTCCCGATCGATTCATGTCATTGCACCTTCTCAGGAGATGAACTTGACAAGTAAATTTCAAACTTACGGGTGTATTGTGGATACTTTTAAGACTGAGTCATGAGACTATGTCTGGATAATCCCCCCACATTACTGTCCTCCAGCTACTACACTTCTGATCTTCACAAACGATTACGCTGCTATTCCTACAATTCTAATTATCCATCAATTTGAAAAATGAAAAATAAAAAACAATCAATTGGCTCCTGCCAAACCCTTACAGAAATTCATCAAGCATTACTAGATATACCCCTTATGAAAATTCAGCCAGTTTGTCTACCAGATGCTATTCATGAGGTCTTTCCCCTATGTAAGTGTAAGGGTTATATTCAATTAACCCTAATGAACAGCACACCAATTCTACTCCAAGCCAAGAAGGTCGAAAATCAAGCCAAGACGGTCAAAAACCTCTTTTACCAAAAGATGATAAAAACCCTAGACATCGTTTATCCTATATAATAAATAGCATTGGCTAAGCCCACACTTCCTAAATATTGGACTAAGCCCACATTTAATATTTATTCTTCCTAACAGACCCATGTTCCGTAACAGTAAGGTTCACCGGAAAGCAACAAATTTATATGAATACAAAACCTATTTATCATGAGAACATAGAAGACCTTCCACGATCGATGGCAGCTAAATGAATAGGCCAGTAATATATAGCAATGGAGCGAAAAAACAATTAACATATGATGGGTTCACAATATTGTTTATAGCCGCATTGCCATGCCCAAAAGAAAAATCAATATGTGAAGTGTGAAGACATGCAAATCATAGATGATAGTCAAATAAGGCTACTGCCGCAAGAATATGAGACCAGCTCATAGTTACGTACCAAAATCAAGAAACCCAATTTGACCATGACGCAACAACCATGGATTGCATCATGGAAACTTTCACAGGCAAGCAAACTCCCAAAACTTTTTAAAGTAAACATCAAGCAAACAAATTAGAAAGTTCCAGAGCAGAATCAATACACACGAGGAATGTCATTTTTTAATCAACCAAACTCATCAGACGTTAAGTGAAGTTATAAGACTGATTTCTGGGCTTGGAAGAAGTGAACAAATGGCATCGAGGTCAGTAAGAGGAACTCCATAAAGTCTTTCCATTGTCAAGACTCGTTTGCTGCTGCAATATGAGTACACTTTTGGAGCCGTTGCCTGCCCGGTCAGCCGCATTGCTTCCGAATATCCCCGGAAGGCTTCAAATTTTCAGCCTCCTTATAGAAGTTTACTTCTTCAAGCATAGAGTTGCGAATGTCTTTAAATATTCCTACCAACTGAATGAAGGCAACTACAGCATGAAGTTGCCGATAAAATTCTCTCCCTTTACACCTAATAGGAGAAAAAAAATAAGGCAGATTGCAGTTGGCAATTTTACAGTGGAAACAGTCCATACCAGTGATGCCCAACTAAAATCAGGTCTCAGAAACTCCAAAATTTGGGCCACAATGTACACCAAGTTCATATCAGCCACCAACACATCCTCAATACCAGATTACAAAACTTTATAACATCTTACTGGGAACCCTTGAGCCTAGCCCCATGCACCTACTTATTTTCGCAATTCTAAGATTTACCAAAAGGTGTCATAGGGTAAAAAGAAGACTGTAAAATATCAAGCCAGAATGCAAAAAACCTGCGCTATCAATGCAGAGGCAATTGGAGTTGGGTCAACATAGTCATAAACACTATCAGTTGGTCTACCCAGTTCCTCCCTCAAGATGACCTGTATTTGTTGAAAGGGAACAGTGGGAGCTTTGTCGAAGCATTTTAGGAATTCGTCAACATACACTGGGGAAAAATGTGGGTGCTGATGGAATAAACTCGAAAATCTGAAGTCAAACATCATGGAGAACACCTGTACAAAGAAAGAATGAGAAATTGCCAAAAGGAAGTAATCATCCTCCACTGTAAATAAAGCAAGACACTAGCGTTATTTCAAGACATAGGGACATCTGACCCAGTTTGATGTAAGTAGCTCCCATCTGCTCAAATAGTCTCCTCAAATAAACAGGCATTTCTGCTGGCAACTCCAGGCGCATTAGTTGACTACATGAGCAACGCACTGTAATCAGAACAAATTTGGAATAATGGGATATGTACATCAGCGCTTGTACAACCAGATCCCAGAGAAGAAAGGAAGCATGTGGTAAAGAACAGCCAAACAGACATTCTTGGCAACAAAAATGGTCACAATCAGCCTAAATAGATTGCATGGCTAAATTATTTCGAGAAACATCTTTCATTCAACTTTTTTGAAGTTCTTTGTATTGAGATATTTCTTTGAAATTGTATCACAAAAGAGCTATGTTCCATTTTCAACAGTCAAATAACCCGCTAGCATTAAACCAGAATCTACTCGAAGACAACAAGGGAGCTAAAGGATTGTGGATATCATAAAGAAGAAAAGCGAATCACATCAAAGTGAATGTTGTGGTTGAAGAAAATAATCCTATTACCTCGAGGCATCTGTCAGTCATTCACTGCCAACCCCAATCACTGTTTGAGTGCATTGTGCCATGATATGTGAAAAATAGTCCCACATGGGCTACCAATGTGTGCTATAAGGCCACATGTATGTGGAAAATAATCTCACATCGGTAGTATGAGATATCAGTGTGAGATACCATGATATGTGGGCTAACTTTTGGGTTGGGCTATCCCAAAAAAGCCCATAACAAGTGGCAGCAGAGTCAGCCCACTACTACTTCCGCGTGCGCGCTTTCACCGGCGCAAAGCTGCGAATCCACACGGCCCGATGCTAATAGATACTGCATGAGAAAACCAATCCTGCACGTCAACATCCAGAAGTGGAGGCACGAAATCTCTAGGAATTACTCGCAGCAATAATGTTGATGCTTTCAGGTCAAAAGATAAGCTAGGATAGCCCCCACCTTCACCAACCTTTCTCCGAATTGCTTCCGTCTGTCAGTCGATCAAGAAAGAAATAGTCACCGATGCAAGAAGCACCAAGAATTGATTCTAAAAGTTGTTCTAACACAGAACCTACAGCTGAAGTACCCCAAAATCAAGCATTCACGTACAAGAAAAGTTCAAAAAGGCGGCTGAAGCAAAAAGTATGAATGCAAAAATTGCCATGGTTTAATCCTAGGAAATCACAGCGAGAATGGTTTATTCCATTGTTTTCCCTCCATGTCAACGGAATTGTCACAAACAATTTGGAACTTCTCAAGAATCAACAGTTTCCTCCTGAACAAGAACAAATTAAACTCGTACCGGCAGGTACCACCAGGAAAAGAGACAACTAGCTGAGGACACACCGCAAATAATTCCTCCCAGAAAAAGGACCAACCAGTACCTTGAAGGCGGGAAGGTGAAAAGATCACGCGTCTGTGAATACGTCGCAGAGAGAGAGTAACCCGCTGGCGCCGATCGACAATCATCTCACGACTAGGTTGTGTTCCTCGAAGAGGAGACCCTGACACAGTCAGTACCCGATACGTCAATCCGAGGGGAGGGGGAAAGGGAAAACCCTAACGAACCGATCAACCGCCATCGAGAGGTTAACGGGATGAGAAACGACAATACCTGATGGTGAGAGGAGTGGAGACGGGCGCCACAGGAGGCGATCCTCACCCCAACTCAGCACACTCCGCTGAGGAACTCCGACCCCTGATGGATAGTTTGTAACCGTTGTTAACAAACCGTCTCTGTCACACTGGAAAAATGGGAAAGTGTAAAAGAATAGGCAAAATATCCGCTCTATTTTGCCGTCCAAGAATTTGAAATCTTTCTTGTCGATATTTTGAATATTTTTTGAAGGCGTTAAGATATTTCAAGATAATTCTCATATTATTTTTTATTCACAACTTAAATAATTAACACATATTTAAGTTATACAAAAATTATTATATTCATTGACTAACTACCCCGGGACGTAAAACCCACGTATAAAAAATAGTATTAAAATATATAATATTAAATCAGAAGACACGAAGTTCCCGTCATCAGCTTCGGATTTACCCTTTTCCTCCTTATCCTTCTGAACAGCTCTCGGGCCCGAACCCCTGACCCGATGCTGCGGTACCCGTTTTCTCGAAGCTCGGCCTCGGTGATGGCATCGAGCTTGATGAAGAGGTCATGAAAAATGGTAATAGCGACAACGAAGGCGATGGAGGGGCCGTTGTCAAAAGGAGAGAGAGCGGTGACGGCGACGAAGAATACGTGGAGGGGCTTCGAGGAAGGGAACGGGAGAAAAAGGGAAAAGGAGGAGGTGAAAGGGACGAAAGGTGCAATGTCACGTCTGGTCAGCAGCTTAACGATGGATTGACGGAGTAACGTATCAAGTGGGCGATACGTAGGCTTTTGTAAGCTGATTCGATTAATAGTGATTAAAATTGATATAACTACGAAACGTTAGAATGCGTCGTGATATTTTAAAAAGTTCAAAATAAATTTAGAAAAATGATCAAATTTTATAATAAAATTAATAATTTAATCTTCTCAAAATATATATATATATATACCACCTAGGAAGTTGCACGGCACGACGAGCAGATTCCACGTGGGAGTTGTTACCGCCTTCCTTCCCACCCTACCTGGGGCCGCCGGCCCACTCTTTTTTACATGAAAATTAGTCATGTATTCTGATTTTTGAATCATATCCCACGTTCATACAATAATTTTTCCGGAGTTTTCATTTTTATTTCTTAAAAATAATAATAATAATCAGACCCTCCAGTTAAAATGAATTTAGAGAAATTTTAGGTAACGCAATTACATGGAATTGGTTTAGTGGTTAAGATTTAGAAGAGGCTCGTTTCTTTTGTTGAATAGGGGGAGTACGTCGAACTTGGAAAATGACACTAGGATTAAGACTAGTTAGGTGAAACTCCCAGACGTAGATGTTTCCTAAGTCTACATGCAAGAACAAATTCAAACATTTCGTCCACTCCTCCTTGTCCCTCTAGAATGTCATGAACTTAAAGAAAGATATGATCTCTCAGAGGGTTTTGGGAGTGTGTTTTTGCCTCCTGCAGCTCTCCTCGAAGTTACACGGAAATGACACGGAGGGAGGGTTGTTTTGGGTGGGTGGGTGGGATTGGGTTCAATTTCATTCCGAGTGAAAGCGACGGCGAGCCACCAGCCTCTTCTCACCCGATCATCATCATCATCATCGACTTAAGATTCAATGACAGATTGTGTTGGACGGAGGGGAACTTTAATCATTTCCAGGAACTTGACATATAAATCTAATGAACCAACCCCCAAGTAGCCTAACAACTCTCTCTCTCTCTCTTTCTTTTTGTTTGACTATCTAATCCAATAGAAAAAAATAATAATAATAACAACGGGACAGGGACCTGGTCATTTTGATGCTTATACACAGAAAGAGCCACGAAGCTGATCTTGTTTAATACTTACTAATCATATTAGCCCCGGGTTGCCTTTGTCTGATCCCAAGGGCCAAAACTTGTAAGTTAATTCATCACCACCACCCCCAAAAAACGTTGGCGGAACCATTGGACTGTTAGGTTGTGTTTGGGGTTTACGGGGGATGACGTCATCATTGTTACGTCAAGCTCCCTCCCTCCCTCTCTCTCTCTCTCTTCATGCTTTGGCGTGGGAAAACTGAAAAGCGGGGTTTGATTTCATTTAATAGCAATTTGGGATAAATTTTCTATGGATTTCGTAGATTGGTTGGTCCTGTAGACTCAATAAATGCGTTTTAAAAATTTAACAATTTATACTATGTTTGGTAAGTTATGCTTTTTGTATTTAATGCTACGTAAATTGTGTTTTTTTTTTTTATTTTAAAAATATTTTAAAATTATGAAACTACGTTTAATAATAATTATAATAATTATAAATTTTCACTGACCGTGTCCAAGGAAAACCTTTTTATCTAAACCCAGTTTTTTGTTTAGTGGGGAGGGGGGGGGACCATTTTTTGAGTTTGAGATTCATATTTGCATATATTTTTTTTTTTTATCTAAAAAAAATTCGGGGCTTCCTAACATCTTCCTACGATGCTGCTTACCCCTTTCCCCTCCTTTCCAATATAAAAAGGCAGGGGAGCACCAAAAATCCTTACCACACTTCCCCTCCACTAATCATCACCATCACCATCATCATCATGGCCCGTGTTTGTCCCGATGCTGATACCAGGAAGAAGAGAATGATCAATGACCTCCTCATGGGCCGCGATTTGGCCGTCCAGCTCCAGGGCATCATGTCCGACCCCCATCCTTCCTCTGCCGACAAGGCCCGCGAGATCCTTGGGAAGATCCTCGGCTCCTTCAGTCGGGGGATTTCCACCGTGAGCTCCTTCGAGGGCGACGGCGAGGGCTCCTTGTCAGGGGAATCTGGCGAGAGCAAGTCGCGACATGGGGAGAAAGGACGAGGCTGCTACAAGCGAAGGTTAGTTTTCGGTTCGGCGGTGTGGTTACTGCTCCTTTGGTTTGTTGATGTGGGTGGGGGAGTAAGGCACTGACGTGGAAGTCTTGTCATTGCCCCCTCCGCAGGAAAGGTTCGCAGTCATGGACGGCCGTCAACTCGACCACAGAGGACGGTTACTCCTGGAGAAAGTATGGCCAGAAGGAGATACTCAATTCCAAGTTCCCGAGGTGCTACTACAGGTGCACGCGCAAGCATGATCAAGGATGTAAAGCCACCAAGCAAGTCCAGAGGATGGAGGAGGACCCTAACATGTACCAGATCACGTACATCGGACACCACACCTGCAGGGAGATCTCCAGGGCCCCTCAGATGATCCCGGACTCAGACCCCTGGGAGCTCAACTCCCCTGATGCTCGCACGGAGTTTAAGCCCCAAATCCATCGCCAGGACCATGGTCCCGTAAATCCCTTCCCCTGTGTCAAGGACGAGCACAGGGAGGACTCGGGAAGCGACCTCACCGACTGCCCGTCGGGGTTCAGCCAAGACTGGCCAGGCTTCCCTACGATTTCATCCATGGTGGGGGACGACCTCCCAATTTGGTCGTTCTCCGACGACGGCTTCCAGAGTTTATCAAACACGAGTTTCTTGGATAGATGCATCGGTTTTGACGGAGAATTGGAGTTCGACGGGAGCGATCTTTTATAGCGGCGGATTCCTCCGGTTGCTTTGGATCCTAAGTTTAAAAACTTTTGTCAAAGAGCTTGGACACGAATGGATATCATTCAGAGGGAATGCTTCCACTTCTATACCCCTCCCATTTTCTCGAATCATTTCGGTCGGTAACATAAAAAATGGCACCTGCTTTTCGCTTTTCGGACAACGCCAAAACTGCCATTCGAAGGTTTCTGTTTGTCGTGTGCAGCAACGGCAAAAAGACAAAACAACTGATAAGATCGAATTATTGGAAGTAACAATGAGAAGTAAGTGAACCAATCAAAGCTTTACTTCAACAAGAACCCAACCCTACTTGTATTATAATTTCTTTCTCTAAAAACCACGGGGATTAGCTACAGGAATATGGTTTGTCGTGGGAGAGATTTATATCATGTTTCTTGCATTGTCCAGATGATTGTTACTGATTAATTTCACAAATTATTTTACGAAATAATTCGTTTAACGAAACATTCTTTAATTAATATCGGTGTTTTTAATACGAAAATTGCTTGAAAAAAAAAAGAAATTCGATTTTTCAAATACAAAATTCAAACATTCTAAAAAAATTCGATATTTGAAATACTAAATTTACTTAGTTTTTAAGTAAATTTGGTATTAGAAATATTGAATTGCTTGTAAATAAAATTAAGATACTGAATTTTTTACATTAGTTAAAGAAATATTTTTTATCGATTTATTTTGTAAAATATTCGTGTTTTAAATACCAAATTCTTGATACTAGTGAATGAAGTATCATCGACATTGCGGAGAAACTGAATAACAAAGCCACGTCAATACTTAGTCGTCCTGCGAAAGGGCAAGGAAAGAGAAACTCATTGATATGATCTATTCGTTCCACCAAAAGTCAACGAGTAAACGCCTGCCGGAGCCAAGTATCCGGTGGCTGGGAAGCTTCGGCCAAGTGTGAACTGATAAACACATGGATCGATGATTTGTTTATTGCCACGACACGACGGGTGGCGGGTCTTATCGCATGCGTTCACACCATTTTTGCGGAAGAAGTCACGATGTCATAAAGGAATCAACCACCGGAGTTTGTATTGTGATGTTTCCTAGGAAGACGCCGCGAAAGCTTCCCCACAATTGCCCGGATCTTTCACTTCAAGGTGGGGTGGGGACGTCGAGACTCCCGCACCTAAATTATGTGATATGTCATGACAAAATGATTAGTGAGTGACAACACGACCCACACATGAAGGGACAAACTTTGAACGTGACGAAAACAAAAAATGGAATTGACATGTCTGTTCATATCGCGGTCGGCCCCCCTCCCTCCCCTTTTTGATCTTCCTCTGGTGTGATGTGGGGTTCTATGCCTAATATGGTGGGATTTGGGTATTTGAATCAATGGAGCCAGAACGATCATATTACATATAACCCATTTAGTCCATCGAACTGGTCGGCTGAAGTTAACAGAGGCCTAGACAAAATATTAACCTATAACTGCACGGAAATCCTAAGCTAGGGGTTTGTCGAATCCGGGCACAAGTCATGGTCCCATAGCATAGCATACACAGAGATCGGTCACTTTCTGTTGAGTGGGACGGGAGAAGATCAAATCCCCGCCCTTGAAGGCGGCGGAGGGGTTAAACATGGAGTGGTGACCCCGCAGCCAAGGTCTAGTTGGGGCTGGGGATGAGGGGGGAGCAAAGGGGCGGTGGAGGACATGAGGCAGGTGTGGTGGCCTTGGTAGGTGACTAGGAAGGTGCTGGGGTCGTGGTCGAGGAGTTGGACTTGTTTCTTGGCGGGGCACTGGTAGAGCCTCTGGTGGGTGCACCTGTAATAAGCCCTGCACAACGACTGGAGCTTTAAAAGAGGCCGACTGTATATAAAGAGGCTGGCCCATCCATGTTAAGCAAAACAAATACTACCTCGGAAATTTGGAGCCCAAAATGATTTTCTGGCCGTACTTCCTCCATGTATGACCATCTTCCTCGGGAACACTGGTGTTCCCAAATTGAGGAGCGGGCACCCTCTGTATGGTCCTGTCCGCCTCCCCTCTTCCACTCCTATGATTAAGAAAACAGAAGGAAGAATAAAACACGTGCACCCAAAGAGAAAAAGTTACAACTCACATCTCCTCCGTCTCAATGGGTATATGCCTGATCCCGGAAAATGAAATGAAATAAGGTACCCAATTTACGGCGAAATGGATCACTGTTCTCTTTTTTAAAATTGCAAATGCCCATCACATTCACCGTCTTTGCTCAGACGATTGAGACGTTCTTTGA
Source organism: Melastoma candidum (assembly GCA_023653495.1). Lineage (NCBI taxonomy): Eukaryota > Viridiplantae > Streptophyta > Magnoliopsida > Myrtales > Melastomataceae > Melastoma > Melastoma candidum. Next base: position 3,507,325 of record CM042891.1, on the reverse strand, counting down.
ACAATTCTAAATCTTATTTGCTAGGAAGCTGCACACCATCCTCTTTCCTAGAAAAAAGCCTCGCTCCCTCCCTCATTATTGTACTGAAACTTCTCAAAAACACAACAGAAAAGGACATCATTTTAATTTACATAATAATTTTCTATGACAATGTGATTCTCCTGAGAATTAGGAACTTAAATCATCATGTAGCCGAAAAAGAACAACTTCCGCGTCTTAAAAAAGAGTTGTGTTTTTTAAATCTACGAATGCCCTACATGTCATAAACGAAATCATAATTAAGAAACTACCCACTTACTAATTACCAAAAAAAACTACCCACTTACCAATTCCTTGGAAGAAGAACAGGGGTTAAATTTTTCTTAAGAAAGAAAAAACTACCGAAAGATTCTCTTTTTTTAAAAAAATTTATGCTTGCCAGAACAACCCATTACAGAATAAGCAACAGGAAGAAAGGATAGACAAGTATATTTGATATTGGTCTTACCTTCTTGATCTGCGTTTGTTGTGTGGATGAAGGATTCTGTCCCCATCTTCTTCAGGCATGCTATTGCTAATGCCAGAAGCATCAATACCCCGGCCGCTGTCCGCTTTCAGAATCTCGATACCGTCTATTCCGTCCTCTAATGCAAAGCACCTCTTTTTATTAAATTTATCCCCACCATTCCTCAGCTTATCTGTGGCTGCCTTGAATACTTGGACGATCTCCTCACAGGTTGTCTTCGCATCCCGGAGCCGGCCACCGCACAGGTCTGACTCGATATCTCTGGCCAGCTTGCACCCGTGAAGGATCAAGAACCTGATGTGGTCTTCCATGTTTTCGGATTTTGGCGAATCAACGAAATCTCAAAAAAGGATTGGAATTTCAATCATTAAAGATAGGGCATATAAAGTGAAGGGGGAGCTCAATATATGAATGAAAAGTACTTGGAAATTTTGGTGGGGAGCAAGGGGAGTCATTTGGGTGCTTCTAGTTTTCCTAATATGAAGAAAGGACTTGGAAAATGTTTACTTTGACCAACGTACCCCCAAGTTTCAACATATATTATGGATTGAAGACCTTGACCCTGGTTGATAGCACACGCAGAGTAACCAACCTTATACGCATTGGACAGCATCATGCCTGAGCATTATCATTCATTCTAACCTTAGTCCCTCACATGGAATTATCCCAGCTGCTGTGGTGGTCCCTTCCCAAGCATAGCTAGCTGTTGCGGCATCAACCTCAATGTGATTGGGTGCCACAGGTGATCAAAACCTGATCATGCTTACCCTACGAGACAACAATCAATATCCAAGCCGTACGACAGCATTAGAAAAAATTAATGAAGAAGAATGAGATTACCAAGTCAAACCCTTTGCTTGGGTTATGACCATGTACATGTGGGAATCCTCCATGTAAAGAGGAATTAGTAAATGAACCGATGTCATCCGAACCCTCGCCAATACTTGGACCAGAACTGCATCAGTTTATTGGTTTGGACCAACCTATCAACCAATCAAACCTGCGAGAATTATTGACATGCTTGACAGCCATAAAACTGGTTAGGTCGGTAGCAGCTTTGATATTTCTACTTCAGTTCATCGCCTGTACACAACACCTGTAATTATTCAGCACGGCAGCGAAAGAAAATGGCCAAATGATAGAATAAAGAGAGTTTGTCAAGGGTATTTGTTCAAATATTGAAAGATGTCTAGTCATACCTGGATCAGAGGAATGTTGGACTCGCATATCTCCAATTCAAAGTTGAAATCTGAAGACTTGAACCCTTCATTTTACTTTGCTGCTGCCTTCTAGATTCACTCAGGGAAACTATTGTGTGCCAAACCAAGTCAAAGACAGCGCCCATGTATTGCTCCGAAGAAGATTACCCCCAAACCCCCTCCCCAAAAAAAACATTGGAAAGAGGTTTCTCCTACCACAATTGGCCGCACATGAAACAAAAACAAATCTCCCACAACAGGATCAGCACGGAGTATGCATCTCAGATGCAGAACTAATCAACAGAACGAGTAGCCAAAGAAAGACGAGCGTAGGGGTAAGCAAAGTTTTTCTTTAAAGAAATGCCAGAGTGCAGACATAGAAGCCGACAACAGTAAAAGGATAACAAGTGGTATTATCCAGTAATATTCTAGCTGTACAGCCACAATTCTCAAAAAACAATAGCATCAACCGGGAATTAGCAGAATGAAGCTCTAACTGCACAATCAGCAGAGAGCATTTTCAGTTGTATGGCTAGCTTCTATAAGACTACCAGAAAGTTGCTGAGATGCAACAGTCGAGTGACTTCCATACAATCTACACCCCCTTGTTGAGAGTTGTATATTTCACACCTCTTCAACCTGAATTCATGGTAAATTATAATCAGGAGTGGAAGCTGTGAACAGTAACTCTTTCAGTTAGTGCCGTCTTTAATCAGACCTGGGGTAGATTCATCAACTCGTAAACAGCCTTTTTAGGTGTAAGCTCACAATCAATAATTCGTGCAACTGCTGTCAGGACCGGCAACTTGACATGATATTTTTGGGCCAATGCAATCACAGCTCCAGCAGTTGATACACCTTCAGCCACCTGACAAAAGAATGTCGAGGTCACAAACTCCATGAATGTCGTGAGATGATGTATACCAGTAATTAGCGTTATGTGTTCTCTACTACCTGATTCATTGACGCCATTATATCATCAAGCTTCTCCCCTGATCCTAAACGCACTCCCACCGTTCTATTTCTCGAAAGATTCACAAAACACGTAAGCATTATGTCTCCAGTTCCAGACAACCCTGTGATTGTGGTCGGCTTGGCACCCATCTAAGAAAAACCATCCAGAGAAAAACTTCCAGTATGTAAAGATGGGAGAAAATGCCAACCATCATGTGATATATTTCAACACGACATTTACTATCTTAGCAAGTTGAGATGATATGATTGCTGCTTCTCATAGAACAAACGAAAGGAAACTTCCAAGTTAAATTAAGGCAAAGGAAATTAAGTAACCCCAAACCCTAACTCGAAATTGGAGTAATGACTAGCAACAGCCAGACAACAACCAAAAGAAATGCATTTGATTCAAAGCATCATTTTGTCCATAATCTTCACCACCACATTTGAAGAAACTGGCAAATATCTTCATACATTACATAGACGAAAAGTGGTGACACTTCAAGGATTTAAGAGTTCACCGAGACTCGCAGACTAGAAAAGAAAGTATTCTGTACGGTACATAATTTTACTGGTAGGCAGGTTTCGGGGCAATAAAAGCAGCTTCACTAGACTCTATAGGAAGGAAATAAACGATAATAAAGTAAAGACGAGATACAGCGACAAACCTTAGTTGCCAACCATCGAATTTCCGAGCAACCTTGAGCAACCAAAGCAGCCATTGAATTATTGCCAAGATTCATTCCCTCCACAATTCCAGCTGCGATCGCAAGAACATTCTTCAGTGCCCCTGCAATTTCTACCCCTGTTACATCACTGGGGTCATCAGGGTCGTAGACTGAACTCATCCAACCGAGTAACAGAACCAACCATAGTGCAGCACTCCATTCCTTTGGGTAATGGGCACGACCATTCCATTAAGATTTGGAATTGAAAAAAGAGGGTAAAAAAGTACATACGAGGGGTCAATATAATTCATCAAACATCATTTGCAGATGGGATTGTACCTTGATGTATTGATTCTCAAATAACTAGATGATAGGAGCTGTTGAGTTGCATTTGCCAGTTTTTTGTCCTTTGTTGCAACGACCATTGCTGCCATCAATGAAAGAATTGGTGTAAAGACAAAAAGGTCTCTAAGTTGAACCATTTAAACTGCCGATAGGGTACGTCCACTACACCTGTCGGTAACTTGTTCATTAATTCCAGTGCGAATGAAGGGCCTGAAAGGGCAACAAAAGGTTGCCGAGGATTTTGCAATGCGAGGGGAATAATCTGAGACATCATCCGGAAGGTGTTAAGCTCCAGACCTTTGCTTAAAGAGATGAACGGCAAGGCTGGATCAACAAAACTTGCAATACTCCGGAGGAAGGATGTGCTGAACTGCAATTTCCACATCCTATCGTAAATTCCAGACCCAGTCCCAAAGGAAGAGGCATAAGTACCTGTGAGAACCTTAAAAGTAGTTAACCTGCACGGGCACAGCGTGAAGGCAATAGTCTGCCTTACAAAGAGCTGACTCAGCGTCGGTCGTGGCGAACACGTTTTGCGGAAGGTTGTGCTCCGGGAAGTACTTGCTGTAAATCACAGCAAACATGTTCAGAAAACATCACCACCAAAGCGTCAAAGTTAAGCGCCCGAGTAGTGGTAAAAAACGTCCTCACCGATTACAATGATCCTCATTTATTGACCGACAAAGCAAGGGATCACGCACCAGCATGTGAACTTCCATTTCAGCCTTCTTACTGGCCACGTGAGCAGCCATAGCGGTACCGAAGGAACCGCCTCCAAGCACGACCACCTGAAAATGCCGATTTTGCTACCATCAAACAAAAAAATCCTAATCGTCAACCACAACTTATCTAAGGAAACTCGCATCCTAGCACGACAGGAAAGGACGAATCACGTAATCCATCGAAAAGTTTAAACGAATCAAACTCTCTGGGAGACCTTGCGAGTGCGTTCGAGGACGTCGGTCCTGGCCTTGGACCGCCACGACCTGGACCAACGGACAAGCTTCTCCCAGGCGATCTTCACCACCTTACGCCTGCTCCTGTCGCTGCTCTCCCTTTCCTCAGGCGAGGCCGAGGTCGCGTCCTCTCCGTCAGGAGGTTCAGGAGAGGACGCGACGGCAGAGGGCAGGACGAAGGGCCTCGGAGGGAGGAGTGTACGCCGGTGGTGTGGGAAGGGCGCGACTCGGGTGAAGGTCGGTCCCCTAAACGACGTCATTTATTGGCCGTTGGAGGAGAGAAGTGGGACGGGAACATGAAGGATTTACAGCAGCCTTATCTAATATTTTATCCGCCTCGTCGCTCTGCTTCTGCCCGCCGCGGATTTCGGGCCGATAGGAGGTCACTTGGGCCCAACAGTTCAACTCTGGCCTCGTGAAGGCCCACAATGACGCCCAGTCTTCATATTTAAGTATCATTTTTTAAATTAGCAATTAAAAAAATGGATTTGGTTTTGATCCCAACACTTAATGAAAGCCTTATTTATTTTTAGAAAGGTAAAATGTCATTAATTAGTCTCGAGGTTAAGTCTTAAATTCTTATTAGTAGTTTAATTAGTAGTTTAATAGGGAACCTAAACTTTTATCGTCTCAAGAAATATTCAGTCAATTAGGTCGGTCGTCATAATGTCTAGCGTTTATCGTTCATCCCCCACAAAAGAACATTTTTTATGCACTGAAAAATATATTCATAGCGGTTGATGAGATTAATTAATGCATAGACGTGGGAATTAGTTCGTGGGGAAGGTGGAGAGTTTAAATCCAATGGTTATCTCACGAAGTATCCAAAGTCAGAAGCGTGAAGATGTGGAGATAGCCAGTCTTATCCGGACATATTATCTACCGAGCCCTTAGTTTTTTTGCTCTTTCGTATCTCCCAAGCATTCCGGCTTTGTTTTTTTTTTTTTTTTTATCATAATGTTAGGTGTTCGTTACAAGAAACGGACTCTCTAAGCTAATTTACTGCCTCTTCCCCAGAGAGCCCATGGTGGCTGTTGCTACCACTCCAAAATTCACGTGTAGAAAGAAAATGGAGCCAGCCGGCGGAAAAGAAAGATGCAAATTGGATTTCCATCTGCCTTATAATCGTACCACCCCTTTTAAATATGTAAGAATCAAAATTTGTTCCCCCCTACTCCCACCCACTCATGTGCTTAACACGCTGTCTACGCGCAATACAGGAGGAGGTTGTCGTTCCGACCAGGCCGAAAGGCCAATCACCGCCGCCTTTCGTGTGGGGCAAACATATATTCCATTTATTTATTTTTAAACTTTCTTACACAGGCAGGTTTTCTTTTCCTTGTCCGACCACGCTTGGCCACGTGTCTACGTTTCATTCGACGAAGGTAAATAAAAACGAATAAAAGAGAGGGGGAAAAAATAAATAAAAAGCAAATACCTTCACCACCTCCGCTCCACCTAAAAACCGGAAGAGAAACTCACTCTGGAATTGGATGGACAACGTCACACGCACCTATCTGCCTATATCCTCGTCAACTTCCCCCCGCGACTCCTTCCGATTTCCTCGTGGGTTCTTCATGGAAATTTCTCCCCCGAGAGGTCGTAGGATTGGGAGGATGAGAAGGCGAATGATGGGTAAGGGGAATGAGAACGAGGACTGCGACGGTCGAGGAACCAGGAAGGGCCGCTCGCGTCGTCCCCGCTACCCCGGGGTCGTCGCGTCACAGGCTACGAGAAGGCTAGGGCGGTGCCTGTTCGTCACTTGTTATCCCGTCGTCCGGTGCTTCGGTTGCGATGAGAGGAGGCATCGCCACCATCACAAGCACTTCGACTGGTGAACCGAAAAGCTCTGCTCCCAATTCATGTTGGCGGATTCTAGTTGTATGTAGTACTCCTCCTTCTCCTCCTCCTGGTAATTAAATCAACTTGCGTTGAGAGGGTTGGGAATTGCAGAACTGTGTTAATTACCGTGATCTTGCTTCCGTACCAGCTCCTGTAGAAAGGTAACCTGTGTTAGGACAGCTTAAAGAGAAAGAACTTCCTTACGGTTTTCGTGTTCTCCCTTCTTCATTTAGACATCAAAATTTGTCTTCGACCAAAGACCGTCTGCCTCTGCCCTGTTCTCGCTGAATCATCGCCCAAAAGTTTTGCCCGCGGATGAATTCAACCTGGGTCCCAGTCGAATTTCATCACGCAGCTCAAAGTCAAAATAGTCAGTGCTAGAATAACCCGAAAAAAGCAGTCCCTTCTTCTAGCTCCTAAGATTCATGAGGTGACATCTGAGTTTCATGATGTCCGATTGTTTGAGAGGCTTCAACATGAACATCTGAGCTCCTTCCTCCAAACACCTGCATTGTCTTTCCCCATCAGCGCATAAAAACCATTAGGCGACATAGTAAGCTTAGATTACTCGTGGATTCTAGTAGGGACGTTCTCGGAAGACACCACCACAACAGGAACCTCCTTCAGGAACGATGATCCCTACAAGGAAGTAAAAGAAATAGACAAATGGACTTGATGAGTCTGTTTCATGAATCACAAAACTAGAGAGTGGTCAAGAGACTTGCCTTGATCTTTTTGAGAAGCTCATAACCTGTCATCCCGGGCATGCAATAGTCTGTGATGATCAAGTTTACCTGGGATGCCTGCAACATGGCATGCAAAAGTCCGATCAATGGCAGGTTATGCACAGTGAATGAGGCCCTTCAAATCATCTTAATCCCTCTCCCTCTCCGAAAAAGCAGATCAGCAAACAGGATGCCTAACTGACCATCATTGAAGTGGAATTCGGTTGGCTGTCCATCAATCCCAGATATTCAAGTGCTCTCAGTGCGTTTTCCACTGTTGTTCTACACCATTTTATCAAACATCACTAGAGGGAAATTGATTCAACCTCACCAATTCTCTCCTGGTAACTTCCCGGTCGGACATCATAAACACTACCCAAAAACAAAAGAAAAGAAAAGAAAAGAGCAGATGAACAAACAACTGGGTCAACTCCACATTACTAGCATCAACTAAATTAAAATACGGGTCACTGCAACCGAGAAGCAGCACATAAAAAACTTATTCGGACCTTAGACATTCGAACAAGGATCAAAAACTTCAAAATTATCTGGTCCTCTAGAGTTAAGTTCTACCCACTGCACTTGGTGAAGATTCTTGTCCAGATCCAGACACAAATGTAGAGGTGAGTAGCCAAACCAGTAAAGGCACTCTCATTTATGCCCCTCAAATCGAATGCTGTCGTCACAGTCTCATTTCCGCATAAGTTTACGAAATCTCAAAGAATTGTAGCTCAGAGAAGAGACTGCCGTGCCACAATTCATCATATCGAATCCTGTAGTCTCGCTAGAGGCGAACATGCAACTAGCCTAGAATCAAAATCAACTAGTAAAAGCTTAGCAGAACAAGAAGACAGGCCCGAAGGAGACAGACTCCTAATATATAAAAGCTTATTCTAAACCGGTCAAGAATGACCAATGCCCCAGCCGCACCCGGTCAATCAGGTGTGTGGCACCACTGTGGTAGCCAAAAAAGTTGACCGCATAAGAACACAGTGCGATACTGACGTGAAAGAAGAAAGTTTGGGATTTGGTCATCAAGAAAATTAAGCACGAATAGAATAAACACTTACTTACATTGACTAAACGAAATACAGGTCCTTACGAGGACACCCAAGTGGCGTAAGGTGGGTGGTGGTGCTTGGAACCTTGTCATGATCACTCAACTTAGAAAATTAAGGTTGGTCTCCTGAGTGATGGCTAATAAAGCCCAGGAGCCGCCCACCTGCTGGGCCTTTAGGCCTCAACTGAAATTGGACCGACAGGGGAGCAGGCCTCAAGTTGGGCCCAGAGGGGATGTAGTGGGGCCGGGCATGGGGTTCGCAGGCTTGTAAAGAGCCTTCGAACCTCGTGAGAGGGTTCGCAAAAAGTAAGTCCACCACGAACCCCGCTATTAAAAAAAAAAAAAAACGAAATACAGAATACAAAAGTTGACAACCAAATTCCCTTTGCGTGAAGTTGAAGATAATATGGGCAATAAGAAGAGCGTGTGCTTGGGGGGGAGACAATATGCCGGAGGAGTGGACAAAAATCTTGTCGGCGTATCCCCCAACCTTCAAAAAATCAAAACACAAGGTGGTGGTAATGGGGAGCTCATCTCAACAATAACTAATAAAAGAAATTATATACATGAATTGCACATTGTCCATGGTTCAAATTAGAGGGGACAAGCCATTTCCTTGAAGAATCGACTTTCGGTCTCAAGCTCCATTGAGGCGTGCTCTGCACCGACGACATTGTTTAGTTCTTTATGAGAGTTATATTCACTTTGTATTCTTGTCTTCGGAGGAGTTTCATTTCTAGATTATTTCCATCTCGTTTTTCCCTTGCAGGATTCTGTCCGAGAACTTCCTGTCTGATTCGATACGATAGCGATATTGAAGCTGGTTAACCTTCGATTCGTGGACCTCTCTTTCAACAACTTTACTGGAGTCCTCCCAGAACAACTGGTGAGTCTTCCCCCGCCTTCTCGACTTCAACATTTCGCACAATCATTTGCAGGGCGAACTTCCTCTCGGTGGCTTTTTAAAGAACACCATATCGCCTGACAACCCAGGACTTTGCGGAGTCGCTGTCAACCGTTCCTGCCATGGGGTCCTTCCAAAGTCCATTGTCCTCAATCCCAACTCAACCTATGTGACAAGTGGTTCGCTGCCTGTAACTCCTGACAACATGAGAATCATTGTAAGTATATTGCTCTTGTCGCCATTGGTGTTGGTGCTGCTATCATTATTGGTGTGATTTTCATCACCGTCCTAAACCTTCATGTCCAACAGTCAAAGCCTAAATCTGTTGCCCCCCTGACATTATCAGCCGGGTATGATTGCAGTTACTCACTGGCCAGTGAGGCAGATTCTGGCAAGCTGGTTATGTTTCTGGCGAACCTGAGTTCAGCACTGGAACGCATGTTCTGCACAAGGACTGGAACGCTGTTCCGCAAAATGTGAGATCCATTGCAATCAAGAAGCTCACCGCCGTGTCGAGTTGGACTTGGCAAGATCAGGCATTCCAACCTCGTGGCACTCGAGGGTTACTATTGGACTCCTTTGTAACTCCTGATATTGGAGTTCGTCTCGGGGAAAAAATTATATCCACAGATTATCGTGTTCTGTGTAAGCCGTGTGGTTTGGTCAATTTCATCCTTCCTTCGTATAACCTACTCATTTATAATCACTTTTCTTACATCGTATTGAATATGGAAAGTAATTCCACAAATTCTATATGATCTAAAAATAAAAATCTTAATCTTTCCAGTTGTTTTCCCAACCTTTTCTATCAGAAAATGCAGCAGCAGACTTGGACGCCATCCCATTTGCAGATCCATTGCCTGTGGCCTTCTGACCAGGAGGTTTCACTTCCCTGATTTCATCCCAGTTGTCGTCCCAATCCTCATCCCAGCCTTCGGTAGCTTCCCCATCGTTGGCCGAGACAACCTCTGTCTGCCCCATTTCAAGCTCTTGGTATGGAATCCAGTCAACCCTTCTTTCCGATTTCCTAAACCTGCAGCATGCCCAAATACCTCCCACAATGGCAGCCGTGCCAAACAGAAAGTAGACTCCATGGACGGGATTCACGGTTGCAGCATATGGGAACTGCCATTCGAAAGGGTGACCAGGATCTGGCAAAGAAATGTGCACGACACACTCTCCGGAACCAGCATTCAACACGACAAGAGAACTTCCCACTATCTGTGCTGTCACATTATACTGAAAAATACAAAGAAAACATCATGGTCTTATTTTACCACCGGTTTATAATGACTAATCAAGGCAAGGCACCAAGGATATCAAGAGATGGACCTCTTTAGTCTGTTGTTTCTCAAGTATAACCTCCTTGGACGAAGCATTTTCTGGCGCATACACAACTTTGATCGTGAGAGAATCCTCCCCGCTATTTTTGAGGATAAGAAATGTGTCCTTTGAGCCTACAGGAAATCAAAGAGGAATTGTTGTTACACCGGTCAAGATTACAACTCCCAGGCCCACAACCGAGGCTACAAATTTCCATGCTTTGCCCATGACTTGCATTGACATTGCCCGAGAGGAAGGAACAATCAAATTTATTCCCACTGAAGAAACTCCAATGATCCACCCGCTGCATATGTATATGGAAACAACGAGACCGTAGGACTTACTAATATAAACTACCATGAAAACACAAAACTCAAAACCATGGTAATCACAAACACGCTCAGAAATCACGAGTCGACGCCTTACAATTCCAGCAGCAGAAGAAACAAACACGCACAAAAGAACAAAAACCGAGAAATCACCCAGCAGAGTGAACAAAAATCCTCGCACCTTCCCCCGGATGTGCCAAGCAGGCACTCAGCTTGTTGCCATCCCGGCAAGATTCCACTTTCGAGCACTTATCGCTAACGCTGCTACTTTTAGTATCAACAGGCCTTGGCTTAATATCCCCTGACTTTCCACCACCGGAATCCAGACCCGACGCGGGACTAGGCGCGGGGGAATAACCCTAAAATCAGCCCAGACGGATGAAAAAAATCAATCGAATAAGCAATTAAGAATTACCCACAAAGGAAATAAAAAAAGAACAAACAGCGAGTACCTGGGCAGTGCTTATGCCGGCGGTCGGCGTAAGAAACCTCCTCGTGGTCAAAAGGGAAAACGAGGACGTGACCGTCGAGGGGTACCCAGATATCAAAACCAACAGAATTGCGAGAAAGACGGGATCTTTGCACATATTTGTTTCAGGGGGGAATTCAATCACCCAAGGGGGGAAAACTCCCGAAACGACGAAGAGGGCGATCCATCGGGAAGCGAAACAAAAGGGGCTGCTGTAATCAAAGTTTCTCTGCTTTCGGGGAAGGACTTTGATGAATGGACTTCGAATATTAAATTCGATGGCGCACTTTGTTGGCTTTGGTCAAAGAAGCTGGTTTAAACCCACCCGACAACATTTGTAACTGGTCGTCTCCATTACAGTTCCGCATGGGTGCTTCATCGTTACTAACTACATTCATGAATTAACTTCCTAGTATTTATTATTCTTTTACACTTCTAAACAATTTCTATATAAGATAACCTTCATTGCAAAGTTCACGGTCAAGATTAATCCTACTTTAATATGACGAATTAAAATAATAATTATATGTTTTGAATTACTTCACAAACGTTTTAAATTAATTAGGATAAAATTTATTTTCCTTCTTTATGAATTCACAGTGCAGGTGATTTATTATTTCACATCTTATTAGAAAATTAATTTTTTTTGTTTAAATCATGTCCTCAAATTAATTAGTTTACATTAAGATTAAAATAATGATTATTAAAATTCTTGTAGTTAACTTTGTTTTTTTTTTAACAAGAACTTTCCCGGGGCCATTATGTGTTGGGCTGGAACTGGCCCAAATACAGTGAACATCATTTTGGCCCAATATGAAATTTTAGTGTCCACCAAGTTGCAGCAAGCTGCGACCGCGTTGTGTTTCCTAATGCCTTATTTGTTACTTCTTACTCGTCAAGCATCCATGGGATTCGTATCCAATCAGTGAAACAAGCTACTCAGCTCCACTTTAGGTGAACTCGTGGCCACTGTTGATCCCCGTGTACCTGCCGAATTCGAACATCGGACATGGAGTAAATAGAGTGGGTAGGGGGGGCATAAATAATGCGTTCAACATCATTCATTGGTTTTGTCTTGTTGTGGTTTTGGAGGGGTAGTTGAAATGAGCGGTGGTCAAATGGACTCACGTGGGTAGCTGGGAAAACAAACTTATTATTACACACACAAGACAGTCAACAAAACTAACTTCCAAAGAGGGCATCATGAGATATGGCCATCCATATAACCGCAGAAACAGGCACCGGAATGGTATTATCTAATACGAGCATCGCATACATACGCTTTCGGGAGTAGGGTCGGATGGCGAGCCAAATTGGGAGCAGTAGCAGTAAGCAGCAGATGACTATGGATGGATAGGTGGATCACAAGCTCACAGCTTCCACCCGCAACTACCACTCTCTCCCCTTAATAAGAGGGGTAGCTCAGCAGCTTACACAACCAACCCCACACCTGCTATTCATCTGATATAGCCCATCAACACAACTCCCATATTCGTTCCCCAATTATCTCATCCCTTGATTTTCTCCTAGTTACAGCACGAGCAAGAGGGACAGAGCAGAGGCTTTGCAAAAGTGGGTTTTCTGTCCCTGTTCTTTTTTTTTTTTTTTAATTACCTGTTCATTGATCAGTAGTATTCATGATGAATATGATGATTGTGGGGATGTGGGATTTGTTTCTTGCAGTGGGTTCTGAGACGGTCGTGATTGATGAGATCGCTTTCCCTACCAAAGTTACCACGTCCAAGCCCCTTTCCCTCTTCGGACACGGTTTGTTCTCCTCTTTGGATCATTGTCCATGTGTTTGTCTGCGACTTGTGTTTCTGAGACTGAGGTGTGTTGGTTGTGGTGTTTGTTTTCCTGGCCAGGCATAACCGACATAGAGATCCACTTCCTCCAGATCAAGTTCACTGCGATTGGTGTCTACCTGGACCCTGAAGTCATTGCCCACCTTCATCAGTGGCAGGGGAAGCCCGGGACAGCCTTGGCTGGGGACGATGACTTCTTCGAGGCTCTCATCTCAGGTGGGTGGGCAGTCATCCTAGCTAGATAAGCTGGCCTCGTTGGTGTGTTCTTACGACCGTTGTTGTCTGTGTGATTGGGGTTCACAGCTCCGGTGGAGAAGTTCCTCAGGATCGTGGTGATCAAGGAGATAAAGGGGTCCCAGTACGGGGTCCAGCTGGAGAGCGCGGTGAGGGACAGGCTTGCGGCGGAGGACAAGTATGAGGAGGAGGAGGAGGTTGAGCTCGAGAAGGTGGTGGAGTTCTTCCAGTCAAAGTACTTCAAGAAGGACTCGGTCATCACCTTCCACTTCCCGGCAGGCTCGAAGACGGCCGAGGTCACCTTCAGCACCGAAGGGAAGGAGGCGGCGAAGATTGCCCTGGGGAACGGGAACGTGGTCGAGATGATCCAGAGGTGGTACCTGGGAGGCACCAGGGGTGTTTCCCAGACCACCATCTCCAGCCTCGCCGGAAACCTCTCCTTGGAGCTGTCCAAATGAAGACGCCTGCCTATCTCGTATTCCGGTCCAAGAATCATTGACGAAGAAGAAGAAGAAGGGGATTTCGTTAGTGTGGGGTTGTCTTTGTTTACTGGAGGGTTACAATAAATTCTTGTTCTTCTAATCCTTGTGTTGGCAATGAATCAACTGGATGCGTCAAGGGAATGAAGTTGTGGTAATAACCATGAAGGAAAACCAACGTCACGTTTCGAATTCCGACAGGAAGGAGCAGGCCCAAAATGTTAACTTCGACCCAATATAAAAGATTGGCCAGACATGTTTGAAAGCCCATTTACAACCGTTCGGGACAACAACTAATATAGGCGACGGTCCATATGCAACAATCAATTTATATTTACTCTAAAGCTACGTACGAGCTTTGCTTCAATTTACCTTTAGCTCGTAAGCTATTTTATCATTTACGATTAAATGTTTTAAAATTTTTAGGTTGATGTTAACATTGCATATCGGTATTATAGAATCGTGAGAGTCGTGGCATTGTTACCGGGCCAAAAAAGTTAGTAATGAGAAGAACAGCGTCCATATCCATAATAATAGACAACACCCACATTGCAGGTACGACGTCGTTTCGTGGGGTTTTTTTTTTTTTCCACTCCCCGCCCTCGTTCTCCTCTGCCTCGACTCTCTTTCCAAAGACAAATTTCATCAGTTACGCCCCACGCTCCACCGACAAACCCAACGAGGAAAGGAAGAGGGAAAACGAAGAGAGCCGCCATGCCCACACTCTCGGTTACTGTTGAAAGGGTTGACATTTGACAAATTCAATCCCACGTCATATAAAGGAAAGAATCCGGCCTAGCATATATAGCTTAGCGGCTACTCCCTCTATAGCCAATTGATTTTAGAGTGGAACCCGACTAGGCTTGTATACTGGATTCGGCATATGGACCGGTCCGATATTCTAACATGGTATTAGAGTTCAATAAAACCGATGATGATATGTTCCGACGACCCCTCCGAGAGTAGCTCCTTAATGCGCTTACCTGTGGGGTGTTCCCGTGGAGACCAAGGGTACAATTTTGTTGGGTTGTTGATGCTTAGTCAAACCTGTTCTAATTGAATAGTTGGATTTGGTTCTTTATGATATCTAATGCGCCGAGTCCCATTTGATTATCAATTGGTTTCAAATTATTAGCCTTATGTCCTACTGCTGATGCCATCCTGCGGATTCTCGTAAATCGCAGTCGGGTTCAAGATCAAAGGAGAGGAAAGCCCAATACACCTCTGAACTTAGAGAAAAGTCCAGACACTTAAAATTGAAGCCAATACTCTCTCCGCACAGCTTACTCTTTCCCAGGTTCGAGTAGACTCTGCTCATTGAGCCATACAAGGACTGCTCTTTGCACAGGGTTCATGTCACATGTAGTTCTCCTTCTACTTCTCCAAGTGCAGAGTAGGTTATTGAAATTGGCTTGCCTCTCGTCGGGTCAATAATCACTTGTGTTGTGGAATCATGTGGTTGGGAACGATTTTTGCAGATTTTGTACGAATTTCGTTTAGCTGGATTTGTGTATATAATCTGATTGCCCTTGTTGACATTTGCATAAAAACTCTGATTTCAGAGGGATGCGACTGGTTTAATGGCATAAGACACTGAGCTTAAACTGTGATTACAGTTTACGGAACAACATGCTCAACCGTGCGACGGTTTGTTTTTCTAGTTTCCTTTGGTAACAATATTAACTGCATGAATTCATGTATGGTGTCAAACCTCATTCAATGTGCCTCTTTCATATGATATCCTCTGGATATTCTGCCGTAGCTCATGTCTGTTGAGCATAGGGTAATGATTTATCGGGGATAGTGATTTTGTTCTTCTGATTGAAACCAAATGTTGGCGCAAT
Source organism: Melastoma candidum (assembly GCA_023653495.1). Lineage (NCBI taxonomy): Eukaryota > Viridiplantae > Streptophyta > Magnoliopsida > Myrtales > Melastomataceae > Melastoma > Melastoma candidum. Next base: position 3,491,684 of record CM042891.1, on the reverse strand, counting down.
GGTTTTCGAGTCTTTTGGGTCAAATTTTCTTCAATCACTCTGATCTACGATTCCCTGTGCGTGTAACACTCAACGAAACACTTAAGAAGGAAGTGGATAGGCTTAAAATAGCCAGAGGGGAAGCAATCACTCCATCGGATTCCTATAATCTCAGAATGCACCGCATCCCCTACGCGAAACCCGCGCTTTTTCAGCAACATTCTCAGCAGGGCAATGACGACCCCCAGAACAACATGCAGATGCGGCAGTTCCACATGTTTCAGCAAAATGCGGGATTACTCACATCAGCCTCTCGTATCCACAGCCCATTCCAACTCCCACTCTGACATGACGCAACAGGACCTGCCTCGGTCGATTACAGGGGCTCGATATCAATAACATGGGTCCATAACTAGTTAAAACCGAAGGCGCTCTGATATCGGCCAGCGAAAAGTAGTACAACATTCTAGCACACCTCGCCATTAGTGAAAACTGTCCATAGTCTCTAACTCGTTGACTCGAGGACGAATCATTTGTTCTGTATGATCAAATACTATTCGACTGGAAAATTCCGCCTGATTAAAATCCGAGGCACTCGAAGATCATCACTTGCACGTGGGGACAGGGGGAGGGGATATGAAATCCATGAATGCACATGGGGGGAAGCCCCTGTTTGTGCAAAGGAGAGAGATGGGGAACTTGTTCAGGGAACTCACGGCAGGCAGGTTTGCCTCATGTGAACTTGACCATGTTCATCAACTAATGTTTTTCTGGTCAGGAAGTGACAATTCTTCATTCTTGGAGACGACACGCCACTCAATTCTATTTAAACAAAGTCTCCGACTCTCTTCCTCTAACACTACCCTTTCTTTGTTAGCTTTTTCTATACGACTATGATCTGAATTGGATAATGGGAAGAAAGTCCCCCACCCTCCTACTTGTTCGGTTTAAGGGTCCATCTCTCACGATCGATGTTGGGTCTTTGTTTCCAGGACTCAAAACTCTAGTGGGTGAAGGACATAATCCCATTATTAGTTTGATGAAAATTGTTCCCCCCCTCCCACAACCACCACATGCCTAATGACATGCCTCCTGTGTTTCATGCGCCCATTTGCTAAAACCTCTTATTCTTTTGGCCTTGATTTCATGTCTGAACAACCCCTTTGTCTCTGAATAAGCCATTGTTATCTCAAGTGGCCTGTTAAAAAAGAACGAGGGGGGGCGGCATTTGGTCCCTACAAATTTGTGCAACTAAATTGGGTTTCGGGATTTCACGAGGGAGGTAAAGAAAGAAGAATATAAGAAGATATGTAAATAGCACGTGAAGATCAGGTCGAGATGTCAAAAAAGCAGAGGTAAAAAAGAAATCGAACACCTCCTTCCGTGATGAAAAAAGACAGGATGAGATGAAAGTGATCCGAATTGATAAAAACAAATATATTTTATTAATATAATAGCAAGATGAAAGACGTGACAATGAAGGCATGTTCCCTAAACAAAAAAAGTTGGAGATAAATTAAGTTTACAACCCTTTTGAGATCATCATCCCCTCCCCTCCGAGGCATGGGGTTTTCTAGAAAGACTTGAAGAAGTAACTCTTCTGCCTTAGCTAGCAAGTAGGGGGTCGTTGATTCCATGGAAAACTCGTAGCAAATTTAGCAAAAACCTGGATTCTTCTTCTGTCCCTATCCATCCCTCTCAGCCTCTAACGACCCCCCCCCCCCAAATCTCCTTTTTGTAACAACGACTAATTACGATTTACTAGTAATCCCTGGCTTTTTGGGTTTGATCCCTACAATTACGGTGGGGACTGAGAAGGACGTATTCTATTGGGGAGGGGGAACACCCGAAAACGTCGGGAGGGATATGGCCATGTGCTCGAGAACGTGGTAGGGCCAAATTCCCCCAACACATATCAAAATCTTATTCATTCGGTGACGCGTCATCACGAGAGTACGATGTTTATTACATTAGAAATCCGTTCGTGTAACGAGCAACGACATGCTATATTCTTTTATACACAAATATATATATATTCCCTCTATCTGACCAAAGCCATCTTGTTTTAAATAACTAGAAGTGAAATTTTCCCACTGGTAGATTAGAAAAGATCAAATCAATCTTCCGTGCGTTTATCTTATCTTTAAAAAAGAAGAGGGTCGGTCACATTGATTTGATTCGTCAGCCATTATAGATTAATAGTCAAAAGTCAATTGTTTTGATGTTTAAATTAAATGTAGGGTTCCGTTTGCCCCCCTTTTGTTTTTTTTTTGTCTTTCCTTTTTCTTTTTAAATTCGCGGTTGGTAAAAAGAGGCAAATAATTTTGATTCGGCTAATCTAAAAGTATAATATTATTTTCGATGCCCACAAATCAAGGAGGGTTTTGATCAAATGTTTCTCTCGATTATTTTTCCCAATGCGGCGGCGGTTTATTGACATCAATCATTTTTTTCTGCAAGTAAAAAAAGTTGAATTGAATTATAAACATATGTCCAAATAGACCACCAACTAATGTCTATGTCCACCTCTATCCTAATAATATGGCCATCCTCTCATTCCCCTTTGTCATTAGGGCTTAGTAGTACTCGTGGCTGTTGCCTTAGTCAAATTATTCTAGGCACAAAGAGTTGGTACTCAACTCCACCTCTATACCCACAAAACATACTTCAAGTAATCTTAATCCCAAGTAATTTTATCCGATGAGATGATTCCTTGGGGGCAGGATGGAAGTGTATTTAAAGTAATAAACCAGAGAAACCCCTGAATTAATCGCGCATGATTAGGCCAATGTATTCCCAAAGCATAAAAATCATGGAGAGAACCCTTCTATTTCGGTATAACCATAGTGGGATCTTGGAAAGAAACCGTCCCCATTCATGATTAGGGAAGTATTATTAGCGTTGCTAATCATTTTGTCGATAGGCTATTAGCCCGTGGTTCATACACACTACACGTGTCGTGTATGTTATACTGACACGACCTAATTGAACATACACACTACACGTGTCGCGTATGTTATACTGACATGACCTAACAAGGTTGAAGATAACTTAACGATGCAGTCGAACCTACTTGTTAAGTTATCGTCAAAAGAATATTACGTCATTGTTTTTTGTTACACGAACAGGGGTAGTTGGAGGGATGCATATGCATGTGCATGTGCATGGGGAGGCCCCACAGTTGGTAAGTGGGAGTAGTAGCCCAGATGGAACATTTGCATGTGCTCTAACTACGATCCAATCGAATAATTACAGTTTTTATTAAATAATTTATTGTACATCGTTGTGTCCATTCATTATTCGTTTATTTAATACTTTTAGTTAAATAGATCAACCTGCCGCCTCGGGTATTACTCTATATAAACCCCTCCAGGCATTTCCCCTCCTAAATCAACCCAACAACCTTCGCTTCCTCCCCCCAAACCGGAAAAGATCAATGGCCACCGTCACATTCTCCGTCGGTATCGCTCTCGTGTTGGTCATCGCGTCGCTCCGTGCTGCTAGTGCCGATTATGGGGGCTGGAATGATGGCCATGCCACTTTCTACGGAGGCGGGGACGCCTCTGGCACCATGGGTTAGTCCGGTAACTGTGTGGTCCGTCCTCGGTTGTTCAATGTGTATGTTGTTGGCTGATAATTTATTATTGTCGGTGCTTGTTTAGGGGGTGCTTGCGGTTACGGCAATCTTTACAGCCAAGGCTACGGGACGAACACGGCCGCGTTGAGCACTGCCCTGTTCAACAACGGCCTGAGTTGCGGATCGTGCTATGAGATGAGGTGCAACAACGACCCGAAATGGTGCCTGCCGGGCACCATCCTGGTCACGGCAACCAACTTCTGCCCCCCTAACCCTTCCCTCCCAAACGACAACGGCGGGTGGTGCAACCCTCCACTCCAGCACTTTGATTTGGCCGAGCCAGCATTCCTCCAGATAGCTCAGTACAGGGCGGGAATCGTACCCGTCTCCTTCAGGAGGTATGCGAATCACCACACGACCAGCTGTCCTGGCTACCACATTTTTCACATAAGTAACATTCGACTGATCACTCGACGGGGTTCTCCTTTCTCAGGGTGCCATGCGTGAAGAAAGGAGGGATCAGGTTCACGATCAACGGCCACTCCTACTTCAATCTCGTCCTCATCACCAACGTGGGTGGTGCAGGGGACGTCCGATCTGTATCGATCAAGGGATCAAAGACCGGGTGGCAACCCATGTCAAGGAACTGGGGACAGAACTGGCAGAGCAACTCTTACCTGAACGGACAGTCTCTGTCCTTCCAGGTGACCACAAGCGACGGGAAGACTGTGACCGCCTACAACGTCGCCCCCAACAACTGGCAGTTTGGGCAGACCTTCGAGGGCGAACAATTCTAAACAAACAAAAGACAAAGGGTGTTATTACCGGGGGGGGGGGGGGGGGGGGGCTTTTGGGTGTCTAAAATCCCATATGAAAACAATTGGTGAAGGCAGGGTAGATGGAAGGCATGGGGCTTTTAGGTTGCAGGGAGTGAAGGAGGCAAGAAGGATTTCATTTCAGCCACAAAAACATTCAGTTGGGCAGTGTCAGTTTGCAGAGGTTGCTCATTCATGGCACCCGCTAGGCTTTTATTACAGCATATAGTTTGTATACATTATTACCATTTAGTATATGAGGCTTATACCAAGTATAATGCATTAAAATTTAGGTGCCTAAGGAATTAGGTGGGCCCCCGAGGATATCCCGAGGATGGGTTTGTAATATTTTTCCCTAAAGTGGGCTTCCCACAGTTTGTATCATTGGGTTGTGATTGGGAATTGAATTGAATGAATGAAATATATTCGGTTTCAGTTACTTTGAAAAAGGTGGGTGATGTTGAAGCTGGTGTGATTTACGCTCTGTTTGGATTCGGGAGAGGAAAAAAATAAAGAAGAATTAAGAACACAAATTCTCAACAGAAATACTTCATGGATAGTACGTTTTTCAAATTCGTTCATGTTTATTTTTCCTTCCTTTTTGTCGGATTCCAAGTGAGTATTAGTGACATGTTAGTGCTTATATTTCGCTATATTAGAAAATGACGGAATGGAAGAGGAAAGTTTGAACGATGTGAGAGGATTTCTTTCGAGATGAGTGTTTCTCCACTGTTTTATTTATTGCTAGCATCCATACAAAAGCATAGACGATCCCAAGGTGATTTGCATTTCACAAATAGGAATTTCAATAATATATATATAATCATTAAACAAGATGCGGTCCCGGGCATGTAAAAAAATAAATAAAAAAATAATAATATCAGAGGAATGGGAGATTCCAAATAAAAGAATAGAACGAAAACAACCAAGTGAATTTTTATGGGCCTACATGGGGTTAGAAATTGGGCTCGAAGCCCGCCTTAGGAATGGGCCGGTTGGGGGATATAAATAAGCATCGAGTCATCCCCTCCTGCCCCTTCCCCCAGTTGAAACCCTAGTCGCGCCGCCGTGCGGTTCTTCCCTCGACTCTCTCGAGATGGTGCGATCTCCCCCTGAATCTCTTATCGAGGTGATCTCCAATCGGCGGGATTGTGATTACTCTTTTTTTCTCGTGTCTTTTTTTGGTTGCAGACGTTCAAGCGCAGGAACGGAGGACGAAACAAGCACGGCCGCGGACACGTCAAGTTCATCCGCTGCTCCAACTGCGGGAAATGCTGCCCCAAGGTAAAGCTGATCGGAGGGTTCCTTGACTGTTCCTGTTATGGATTGTGAATGGGATGATGGATGTATGAATTTAGTTGGGAGTAGATCCGTCTCTTCCTCGACGCGTGAGGTTCAGGATTGGAATATGCGTTGATTTCACCGGTTTCTGTTTGCTGACTGTTTATGGTTGTTGCGATAGGATAAGGCTATCAAGAGGTTTCTCGTGAGGAACATTGTTGAGCAGGCTGCCGTTAGGGATGTGCAGGAAGCTTGCGTCTATGACAGTAATTAATTCATCATCTAACTCGTAGATTTGTGCTTTTGCATCTTTAACCCATTGTTTTTATTGAGGCTCTCTTATTGTAGCCTACACTCTTCCCAAGCTGTATGCGAAGATGCAGTACTGTGTTTCCTGTGCTATCCACTCCCATGTTGTGAGGGTCAGGTCCCGCACTGACAGGAGGAACCGTGAGCCCCCGCAGCGCTTCATGAGGCGCCGGGTATGAACTCTACTCACTCCTTTTAGTGCATTGTCGTTACATTCATAATTATATGTTGGATCTTACATTCCAATCGTTCTGGCGCTGTAACTTTCATTTTGCTTCTTATCAGGGATAAATTTGATTGATATGATATGGCGAATAGGATTAGGTTTTGCTTTGTATATTATACCCATGCTCATACAAATAGCCTAAATGTCAGTCTCGTGGCATGCGGCATTTACTATTCTGACATTGCTAACAAATTGCTTGTTGGATAATTCCTTCATATGCACAAATTCTGATATATATAGACTTGATAATGCTTAGTCCCTCATGGCAGCCTATCCATTTGCCTCAGTTGATTATGCTTTTTGTGTTTGTGGCATCTGAAATCTTGGTCGACGTCCTTGAGGCATTTTTTCATAATTGTTTATTCGTTTAACCCCTTTGGACCGTGCATTCCGGTATGATTTTGCTAAGATGGGTTAATCTTGACAGGATGATTTGCCCAAGCCTGGTCAACCAGGCCAAGGACCTCGTCCCGCCGCAGGCGCACCCGTTCGTCCTTGAGCCAAGCTTCTGAGCAATGGAGATCTCAATGTCCCCATTCGATGAAATTTTCTCATGCTTGATTTCAGCTTTGGCGGACAACCGGAAATTATGTCAACCTTAGTACTATTGGGTCACAACCTTGGAAGTTTTGGATTTATTTGATGTCAATTATAAAGTTTGTTTCAGTTTATATCTGGCTACTTTTATAGATTACTCTTATCATCTGTCTGCGTTCTGGTTGTCTTATCCACTTGTATAATCTAAGATGAAGGCAACGCCCTAGGAGATGATGATAAATCACGGCCCTATTTTCTCAATAGGAAAGCAATGTTGCAGACCGACCAAATCGACCGTTTACAGAAAACGAGCCCTAACCGACCTCATATTCCTGCCATGGTAACCGTCGCCCTCCCACCCACCAACCAATCCTCCAAACAACCTGCCGTGATCCGCTCCTTCCGCTACCTCCCAGAGGCCGATGCTGACTACGTTCGTGATTAAGCGGGCGAGGGTTGGACACGAACAAGGCTTTTCCGGCTGGCCGAACTTCTCGCCGTACAAGAATTCTGAGATCACCACCCGAAAAATTAACCAGATTAGAGGGGGTGCCATTCCTCCTTATATACACATTGAATGGGCGTCCCACTTGACGTGGGACTTTTATACATGCATCATTTCATTTCGTTTTGGGGGTTGATTATGTGCGCTTTAGAGGATGAATAAAATGATAGAACCAGAGGGAGAACTTCTGAGTTCAGCTGAAATTAGGGCGTTTTTACCTAACGAAGTTGGTTCAGAGTCCAATGGAATTTTCTCGATTCACGATGCCATTAAATTGCAGAATTTTTAATGTCTTTCATGAATGACGAAATTATCTTCTTTTACAAGTCTACTAATGCAATACTCTGATCTGAAGTAGCAACTGGTCCGTGTTTGGTGTCCCACGGGTGGATTGAATCGTTGGATATCAGCCTAATGCAAACTGGATTGGAAGATCAGCATTTGCTGTTTTGATTGTAGTTGATTGTGGTTGAGTAGTGATATTTCTGTATGATGCCTGTGACTGAGTAAAACAGTTCTTTTCTGGATTCTTGGTTAAGCTCATTAGCCGCATTTGGAGCTTAGTGCACCCCATGCCATATTCCAATGAGGTTGGTTTGCGAATGCTTGTAGGTGGAGCCATGCGTGAAGCTTCTGTGCTTGGATAGCGGGTAACTCCACTGTTTTCATATTATTCATACCACGGACCTGTAGTCCATGTTATGTTAAGGGTCTTGATAACAGGTTTACCTTGACCCGTCTTCTGAGTCACCCTCTTCATAGTTCTCTAGGCTCTTGGACAGCTGTAAGTTCTCCCTATTTGATGCAGGCATATGAATTCATCAGCTATTGCCACAACTCTGGCCACTCCCAAGCACATCCATGGGAAGAACTTGGTCGAATGTGTTGCATCTGCGACAAGGCAAAGGTTATTATTAGTTGGTTACACCAATCTGGCAAAGCGTGAAATGGCTGCAGACTGTTGTCACTTCCACTTGGGTGTGTTTTACTAGCTGTTGATTACTTATTTGCAGGATTGAGGGACTTTAGTTATATCGGGGACTCTTCATTCCGGTACTCATGTCATGGAAATGATTGCTTAGGAGCTGGGATGGATTGGAAATGGAAAAGGGACCACCTAGAAAAGCTTCTGCAGCTGATGATTGATGAAAGCGATGCGAGGTGCCCATTCGGTTTCATCAAACCGGATGAGGACTTGGAAGAACATTTACTCTTTTCAGCCTCTCTATGGGAGCAATTATGTTTGGGAACAACTTCACAGATCTAAATTTCTTTGTTATGATCCATTGCAGGCTGCTAAACGAACCAAAATCAATTCCCCTCCACTTAGAACCATGATGATTGCCATACAGCAGGTACTTTTGCTCTCTCAAATACACTGAGCAATCTGGCGATCAAAGCATTGTCTGGATTGCGTGTAGGATCTGGATCAAATATGTCACTCCCAAAGGCATTCTTAGACCACAGGATGACAGTTCATTGATATCTATATCTATTGCATTACTCAACAGTCTTCACAAGTGGAAATATATGACAGAAGATTTGTCGGTGCGATGTTGTCGCTGTGGTTGAATTGGTTCATCCTGCATATTGCTTTACTTGTATTGGATCGGCTACGATTGCAGCTGGAGCTGGGATTAATCAAAGTCAGTTTCGTGTTTGTAAACTTGCCGTTGCAGGAGGGATATGCAGTTAGTAGGTTTCACATTGCTGCTAATGCCGTAAAAACGGAATGTAGAATGGATTCACGCATTAGGATCGCAAAGGTGCAGCAGTGATGGAAAATGGTCTGCACAATGAAAGGCGCATGGAATTGGATAAGCTGAGCTTCAAGATAGGGGAATGCTTGAAGATGCTTTCGTGTATCCTCGGATTCGTACATCTATATATTGAGAGAATTCTGTCTAGTAGGTAGGATATATGAGCTAGTGTAAAGGAAAATACCACTTCTGCAAGAGACATGCAGTGTATTCTGTTTATAGTCTAGTCATTCAAACTGTCAGATCTTTTGCTAGGCCCTGAAGGACTGAACATCCCCCTTGGGAGAAAGTTCAGAAGAATCGGCCGGGTAGACCACGCTTGAGTCCTTCCATGATCCGAGTTCAACATTATGCCTTCCCTTACCAATCCTGGCTGAAACTGCAGATCAGCAGCCCATGATTCTTCTTCAACGGTTGGACCAGAGTCTCCTACTGATGCAGTGAACGGCGAACGAGGCAATACCCTGGAAGATGACATGAGGACAGCATGGAAGATGATCAAGTAGAGCACCGCAGGGAAGAGCCGGAGTCGGTGACAGCATCTGCATGGGAGATCCATTCGAGTATCGGAATAAGGGTGTTTGTAAGGAGGAGGTTTTGAGGTTAGCTGAGGGAGAATGAATGGGAAATGGGAACCATTGTGAAGCATTTGTTAAGCAGTCGCTGCTTCGATGTTGTTGTTGTAAAGTCGTTTTTTGCGGATGAAGTCACCGTAATTAAGGAATTCAATGCCTACCACGGAAAGAAGAAAAAAAAAAACTATTGAGTGCTAAATCAGTTGGCTATCTTTTGACTTTTATGAATGCAAGGGTCCGCGTCGCGAGATGTAAGAAAGACATGGTGTTGTGTTGCAATCCGAGATCAGATCCTGTTTTTACTCATCCTGTCCTCCTTTCCCCTGAGATGCGAATCACCATGCTGCTGTCCATGTGACGAACTAATAATGAGCCGACCGGAAGCATGTTCATTGTTCTTGCTCTGCTCCGTCACACGGCCAAACTCCAATCGCGCCATGACTGTTGGTTTCGGGTTGACAACTTAGAAAATCGACGCTGAACAAGGAACAAGAAGCCATGATGGCATGCTTCAGTTTGAACTTGGGAATTGGCAATAAACACAAACGCCTTACTTCGATATGACAGTTAGTAATCAACCAAGGAACATCACATGAGAAAACCAAACCATACCAAACTTCACCAGGAAATAAGAACAAAAGGGTTGTGACACCACCCGCATCCCGCATTCCTCTAAAACTCGGATCATCAACAACCAAAACACAGTCCTAACCATTCCGCGCAGCAGGGACCCAATCGAGGGTATATTGATTTGATTCAGGGGTTGGGATTTTAACTCCCCAACATCCATCTTCCTACAAAAATTGAAGAAACGTTATTTCCTATTTCTTTTTACAAGTCAATGTCAATGTCATCGTCGTTCATCAGTGTCGGATTATTGGGCCGGGTAGGTTGGTTGTTGGGCCTAAGGCCCATATACGGAGGGCTTATTCTTCAATCGGACAACGTGTGTGACTAGGGATATGATTAACATTCTCGATTTAAAAAAAGTATCGATATTTAAAATTTAGTAATGATAATAATAGTAAAAAAAACTCGTCGAGTGGGAATACACACATGCATTAAATGAGTCATTTAATGTTCGTGAATTGGAGGTGTGGGTGTGGAGTAGAGGTAACGAAACCACATTTATTATCACGTGTCGTTTTGTTCTAAAAGCAGGACGGGGTTGGAAAAATCTTTTGTACGGTCAATTAAATGCCGATGGGGTTGCCGTGAAGAATCTCGCCATTGGGTTTGTTCCAACGTGAAATCGGAGTTCAGAATAGATCATTTCGATTTCCTTTTTTTTTTTTATAATTTTGATTTTTAAGACGAATTTTGAACTTTTATGCTTTATTTTACAAAAAATTTTTGCGAGTTTTCGTACGAAGCCCATCACTGACCATATTTATTTTCGATCCCTTTTTGGATTCAATCATTTGGACCGACCCATTCATATCTACGTGTGATTCTTATTCTGTCTGTCAGCAACTATGTCCTCCTTACTAATCGACCAGCCCGGAGGGTTCTTCTCCAAGCTGCTCTCCAGGGAGGCGTCCTCCGCCAACTCATCCTCCCGCCTCTTGTACTATGGAAGCACTCCGCGTTCCATCGCCTTCCTTTGGGAGACTTGTCCTGGAACGCCCAAGCACGAGCCCATCACCACGTCTCCATACTTGCCCCGCCCGTTTCTCGCGCCGCCACCTCATTATTTTCCCTGCTCGGGAAATGGCTTCGAAGTGAGAGTACAGAGAGGGCCAGGGTTCTTGAGCGGACTGGCGTCAAAGTTCGGAAGGAAAAGGTCAGTTCTGTCACGAACATGCTCTGTTTCTTCGTCGAAGTCGTCGTCGTCATCCCCACCGTCGCTGTGGATGTCATTGGTACCTTCCTACCAGCCCTCTACAAGGAAGTCTAAGTGGTTCAGAGGAAGGTGTGTTCCATTCCTGTGCTCGAGATTCAACTGTGGTGGCAGGGATGATTCAATGATGCAGTGGGATGAGAGATGAAGGGTTCATGTCGCGTGCAAATAGAATGGTGCCGGACTCAAGGGACGTGCTTTCTGCGAGGTAGCTGCGACAGCTGTCTAAGCTCGTTGAAAGTCTGTTGCTCTGCAGCACCGCACGTAAAATTGACGACTACCGCGGCCTGTCGGTCATGGATTTTCATTGGTTAGATGCGATAAATGTATCTATTTTCATAAAATCAATGTCCCATTTGATATCACCATCACATTAGTCGACGAGGCCTTTCAGTTGTTATTCCATTGTGTATGCGTGTATGCTGTTATGCTCGCCCCAATCAGGAAAAGATAAAGTATCAACGTGCTGTTTGGATTCAAACAACCGGGAAGCGCGACGATGGCCGAGGTTTCTGTTCAGTTCGGCCAACAAACAGTCGTAGTCCACACCATGGCTCTCATTAGTGGCTTCACCACCACCATTTGCGCAAGAAGACTAAATGGCTGGTAGAAAAGGTTATGTTCTCGTCCTGTGCTGCTTGAGCTTCGACGGAAGTGGAGAGGACGATAATGTTATTTCGACAGACGCAACGCAGCTTCGACCTCTGCTTTCCGAAGTCATTGCAGTAGGGTTTTTGAGAAGGGAAAGTAGAGCAATGGTAAGAACAACGAATTAGTAACTCATGACTCATCCATAAATACAGACGTGAGTTGAATGAAGAAATGTATGTATGTATGTATCTATCTATATAAACAAGAGGCCAGATATTTTTCCCCACTCGTCGTTCACATCACTGTCGTTGGGACACCCAAATAGAATTTGCCTCATTTCCATTTCAACATCAATGCTCATTGAATTGGTTCCAAAAACCCAAAACCTCCGTTTAGAGACACCCGGGCCCTCAATAAATATTGTACAATCCCATACTCCTCTCTAAATGGGCCTATCATGTGGATATCCAAAATCACTGACACTGGTTTTAGCATGTTCTTTCAAACCTAGGGTTTGTATTAGGTAGTCCAAAACCAAACGTTCCAACCCATAACAGTGTAACTTAGGAAGACAAGGCAAGACTTGTTGCCATTTGCCTAAGCAAGTGTCAAAATTTGAGGAGGTCAGATTTGTGTTGTGATTCGGCGCGATCAAAGTTTTTGACACGGATCCGGGAAGATCACATAGGGGCAATGTTTTTTTTTTTTTTGGGTCAGAGACAGGTCGGTTTTTGGTTCACCTAAGTTAGGATAGGCAACAGAAAGGTCAAGGATAGGAAATTGGCTGGGAATTCGTAGGGCTTCTTCTCCTTTTGGGTGCAGCACATGATCCATTTGAATTAGAACCGGTAAGAATTTATTATTTGTTATGACGGGGAGGGGCAGTGACTGTGTGCATAGAATGGAAGGAAACAGACAACGTGGGGCGAATAGTTAGGCACGAAATACGGGTCAAACAAGAAACCATGAATATTTACCAGTAAAAGAAACAGGGATTTACAAATTTGGGGAGGGGGGAGTACCATTTCATTCCCTTGCAATCTAAGCAAAAACACACATACACACTTGTAAACTATATGATTAAAAGATTGATTCTTCATCTCCCCCCACCCCCGACCATCTTTCACCACCCACTCTCGAAGTAACAGTTCTCGAAATACCCTAAGGATAGCATTGATACCTCGATGATCACGGTCACGGGCGGCTTAATCTCGTGTTTACGAAGGGTTTCGATTACCGATGGTTCATTTTTATGACAAGCGAATGATGCCCGATGAAAATGTCAGAGCATTTCAGTGACGAAGTAGTAGTACTCGTCACTCGGCCCTTTCCTTTTTTCTTGCGCGAGCCGATGATGTAGGGACCTTTTGGAAAGTGATTTAACTTAGAAAGAGCACAACAAGGCTGGAAAAGCTTTAGCTATCCCAAAGTTGAATTTGAAGGGAGCATACTTGACCCCTAATATTCCCTTACCTCATCCCTTCCCCATCCGATGTAAGGTGAGATGTCCGAATGGTTAATATCTAGCTAGCACCACATCCATCAATCCTTACATCTTCAAGTTCCCATCATTGAAGCCTGAGGTTACTAACTATAAAAGCTAAATCCCCCCCCTCCTCTTATCCTGAAAGGTGTCCAATCTCTTTCGACAATCAGTCCCCGATGATTCCCCGTAGGAATACCCCATATATGAACCTAAGACGCATCTCGGTTCGAATTTCTCCGTTAGGCTTTAAGGGCATAACGCATCGCGGGTTCCATTAGGCGAAGCAAAGCACGAGTTCCATCTTCCGGGAGTGGCCACAAAAGATGTTGATTTCGAATGAAAGGCGGTTCCTGATATTGACGAGAAACTAACACATAACAGCCGCCCCTTCACAACTTTGCTTTTGGGGCAAAAGTAGACATTTTATAATAATATCTTTACAATGAAGTAATTCCGATGAGATTTACTTAGCTCATTAGCTAATCAAAGTATAACTTCTCGTATAAATTTAACTGAAAGATCGACTGCATCGGATGTCTAACTTGTTTATTAATCCTGATGCTGCTCTTTTATCCGACTGTAGGATTAACCTCAACACCTCTTAATACCATATTAGAAATCATGGGCCGACCTTTCCTCTCCTAAAAGCAAGCCAATCAGAGTGGGTATTCCTAACCATTTTACAACTTTTGGCACAGGCTTAGCTATCCACCGCGGGATTATCCAAACACATACAAAACATTGTTCGCTAAGAGAAAATCTCAACCAATAAGTTCTGACCGTTTCCATCCTCATGTTTATTCACCGTTTTTTAGGAAATCTTTGACTTTTTCTCCAGAGAATTTTCTCATGGCTGGTTTCGCATTGCCATCACTTTTCTTAGTTTCTCTACCTTGAAAATACGAGATGCACTGAAATCCACGAGCCTCTCTTTTGTTTTTATTCACATTTTAGTCATTGACAAGTCCATAAGTCTTCACATCGAGGGGAAGCTTGTGCTTAAAACGAAGTCCTGTCCTTCCCAAAGGGATTAAACACCTTCACACCACCCGGTCATAAATAAAAAAGATGCATGTTGTCATAACGAAGGAAAGCAAAGAAAGAGTGAACAAAGTCAAGGGCGCACACGTGTGCGACCTCGATAGGCCATAAAAATTTAATTTGGGGTGAAATTTTTGTCCTTATTACAATCTCGCAAACCGCATTAGTTAATGGCTTCTCCATCTCTCCTCGATCGGTGTTGCTCGGATCGAACAGGGTAAGTCCTTCAGTTCTCGAGCTACAAGCTAGTTGGCTGTCTTACCTCCACCTCCCACATCGCCAGGGAATCTGATCATATCCTCGTACGAAGAAGCATTTTGCCTTTTTCTGATTTCGGCTTACTGTTCCCCTATATTTCCATTTTGAGTCAGTGGGACCACCTCTCCTTTCTCAATCGGAGGAGGGGTGCCCCCCTCCCCTCCCTTTTCCCTTGCCTTTTAAGATCAACTCCCTCCCTCTCCAGCTCGATTTAATCCCATCCTCCGTGGGAGGAGAGCATGCCTGGATGTCTAGAGAAAGGTGAGGATCTTTTTCTTGCAATAACATTTGTTGGTGTTTCCGAATGTGTAGGCTACAAACCTTCGTTCCTCCTCTTGGATTACTGATTGTTATCTACCTTTGCTTTGCTTTGTTCTTGTTTTGGGTTTTTGGACAGGGAGAGATTTGACGAGACAGGGATAGCTAAGATAAAAAGGGATCAAGGTGGTGGTGATGCTTTCGCTACTAACTACATGGGAAGAAGACACATGTTGGGTCCTCCTGGAACCCTAAACACCGTCACCCCTTGTGCCGCATGCAAGCTCCTCCGGCGGCGTTGTGCTCAAGAATGCCCCTTCTCGCCTTACTTCTCCCCCCACGAGCCACAGAAGTTCGCCTCCGTGCACAAGGTTTTTGGCGCCAGCAACGTCTCGAAGATGCTCATGGTGACCCACCGGAAACCAAAAACCCTAATCAATCAGCCTCTCGTAGTTGATAACCCTGCTTTGATCTCACAGTAAAAAGACTAGTTAGTCAAATTATTATCTTGTCTTGATCAAGAGATCTTCTTTTGTTTTTGGTACTCTTTGTTGATTTAGGAAGTGCCGGAGAGCCAAAGGGCCGATGCTGCCAATAGTCTCGTGTACGAGGCTAACGTGAGGCTTAGAGATCCAGTGTATGGTTGCATGGGAGCGATCTCCGCCTTGCAGCAGCAAGTCCAAAACCTACAAGCCGAGTTAAACATCCTGAGGGGTGAAATCCTCAAGTACAAGTACAGGGAAGCTGCCGCGGCCGGCGGCTTACTCCCTTCTTCCCATCACCAACATTTGACTTTGTTCTCTTCAGAAGGGGCAGTTTCTGTGGCCGTGCCCCCTCCGTCAACAACCCAGGCGCCCCATTCCCAGCCACAACCCCAGCAGCATCAGCAGCAGCAGCAACAACAGCCGCCCCCTCTTCCAAACTCGACATCTCCGTCTTCTGCGTTCACTCGGCCGGGGAGCTCCGCGGCTACTGATTATAGCACCATCACGAGCGAGAACGCGTCTTACTTTGGTTGATTTTCAATTATTTCGGTCACTAGACTTAAAAAAAAAAAGATGTTTTTTTTTTCTTATGAACGTCGAGTCACAATATTGATAATTGGCATTTTGTAGTACTATTCATACAATTATTTATATAATCGGGTTAGCAGGGTTGATTAATTTCATGGTGTTCTTTTATCGGGTGCAATTTTATACACGGAAAAGGTAAAAGTGTATGTTAATTACAGGACTAATCTAAATTAGTTTAATGACGATAATAATAACAGGCGAGTGAGTGCTGACAGCCTGAATAATTAATGCCAAGCTATTCACAAAAATTAGATTCTCTACTAATTAAGAGCGTAAGGATCTGACTACTGACGAAAACGACAGTCGATCTTGGGGAGGGAGGGTTTTTAGTTAAAATGTTTGTCAAATTTGCCCCCTATGTAATAATTAAAAAAAAAAGAAAGAAATTGGATGTTAGTGGTTAGGTGGAGGACATTGACAATTTTCATGCTTCATATTCCAAAAAGGAATTCGATTTTTTTTTTCTTTTGGCATCACGATGAAGAGAGAACAATCTCCACCCACGGTCGAGATCCAGAATTTTGTCTCGATACCAAAAGCAAAAGTTTAAGAGAGAGTTCCTAGATCCAAAGAGGAGATTATTATTAGTAAACACCCTTCACACACAGCCTTAAAGATGGACGGCTGCCATGTTAAATTGTATAATATATGCATTGATGGAGTGCTGCCTTGGGGGAGTCAATACACTGGTCATATATACATTGCCAGCTAATATATATAAGTGTATGATAGATATAATCATAAATAATTGGGCAGATGTTGGTAAGAAGGGTTGGGGTTTCCTTGGCGTGAGGACATCAACTTCACCTCCTCCTCCTCCTCCATGATTTCGTTCGGATAATTTGTAAAGGAAACAGATACGTACATTATCGATCTTATGATGAAGACGAAGCCAATTAATTATGTGTTTATATCAATTGTTTGGGGGGGGGGGGGGGGATAATTGCATCATCCTTCGAAGACGTGTTTGCCTCGTGGACGATATAGGAGAATCAGATGGGGAGATGTGATTAGTTTTTTGGAGTTTTGGAGTCATGGGTTGCTTAGGTTTGTAGCCATCCTTTATAGTCTAAAGGGTTGTCTCATACGAGGTTTGGTATCTGAATGTTTAAGAATTATTGCAATGAGGTCATTCGACTTAAACCCAACTATGTGTATGATTCAACGAGGCATATCCGATCATTATACTAGGGAAGCTTCTAGGGTTAACAAATAAACTAAAAAACCCGGATGAAAATACAGTTCCAGGTTCTTGGACTGCTGCTGTCCAAGTGCCATGTTTGGGAATCTCCCCTCGTTTTTTTTTTTTAAATAAATAAAAATAAAAAGAATTTGTATGGATTAATAAGACGATGGGGATGTAAGTAATCATTTAATATATATTTCTCCTTTTCCCTTAAAAATTCTCTCCCTTTATTTTAATCCATCTCTTCAATCACACTCTAACTTAAGCGTATAAGGCACCGGAAGAATCTCACTTACGTAGCCTTTTGTGCGTGTTTTTTTTTTTAAATTTATCTTCGCATTGTCCACAACCTTAAAATATACATAATCCCGAATCAAAACTGAAATAAAAATAGTCCTTTTGATATTTGTTTGACTGTCAACGTTAAACAATATTCAAACATCACATGACATGTCTGTCTGTCTGTATCCCGCCCCGTGGGGGGAGGAGGAGGCTATTCCTGTTCTTCGGAAAAATCTTATCAGTCCCAGGGTTTAAGCAACATACGTAGCTCATGTCTCAGCATGACGTATCTTACAACGACCGTAAGATGGACCGGCCCAACTCGGAATGTAGGCCCACTAATAAATATGGGTCAGGGCCCGTCCATGACCCTAATTATTACACTGATTAGGTTCTATTTTGACAAGTCTCGGCAAACATCGTCTATTCTCTCCAGGGGGTACATTCTCGAGGTAACGAAGCTAAAGCTACGGGCCGCAGCAACCCGCGGCGCACGCACATGCGACTTAGGGAAGGGCGAGAGCGACCCCCTTAAGTTGAATTGGTCTAAATGTAGACAAAGACTTCATAGATTAGTTTGAAATGCATTTTACATGAGAACCATGATCCAAGGGGCTCTTTTACTGATTCTGAGACCATTAGAAAAAGACGTGATAGATTGCTTGAATGTTCCACTAAAGTCATTTTGGGGAAAAACCCAAGTGAAATTGGTAATGTTTGGGAAAAGTTACACCCACAATATTCCCATATTTATCACATCACTTTACAGAAACAATAGGTCTGTAAATCGAAGTAACACTCAATAAACATTTTCCCTTAAAAGAAACCACAACTTATACTAATCTTATCGCATTTAATATGATGATAAAGAAACATTCCAATGGTTTTTTAATAGACCGGAACTAGTTAAAATTAACAATAACTAACAATCGCAATTTAAGATTTTAAAAAAAAGTAAAATAGCATCTAAAATACATAGGAATAGTAGAAAAACAATATAAGATAAAGAGTTCATGAAGCTGTACAGTCGTATATTTGAGTGTACGAACGAACTCATAAAAAGTCTACGAACTTAAGCTATGTAAACGAGAGTCTATAAGCGAAGCCTTTTTAGTATGCGAGTGAAGCTATTACTTTAAAATTCAATAAACTATCACAAATTACTGGATCATTCATTAGTTCATCAGTCACATTTATAGAATGACACAGTTGGCGCAATCCAATATTATACCCAGAAATAACTACTTGAAGGAAAATAATAAGAGCTCACGTCCCGAGTCGACCCTTATTTGAATCGCATGGAAATCATACCAAAAGGAAATTTTGGCGAACACAGCCATAATCGCACTATCCTTAGTTAACCCTCCTGCAGTTCTTCCTGACCTCTCCGTTCGATCCGGTGAGCGGTCTGCTATCTCCCATCTTTATCATGCCGTTGACAAAGTCATTGACAAAGGTGCTCTGGCTGCCGACATAGGTCTCCACAATGGAGTCCGTGGATCCCCCGTTGTACAGCTGCTGGTCCGAGTGGAGCAGCCCCTTCTTCTGGAGAAGGTTCTTGTAGTAGTCGTTGTCGAAGAAGGTCGGGGTCTGCTGGTCGAGCGGGGCGAGGTTGTTGTCCCCAATGCCGTTCGCGCTCGGGCAACTGTTTTTCCTGGTCTGAGCGAAGGATGCGTCCACGTTCGTCTCGTTGTATACCCTTGCTCTGAAGGTCGTGCACCTGGCTTGCCCGATGGTATGTGACCCGGACAATGCGACCATGTCCCTGGCGGAGAGGCCGACATTCTGGAAGGAGGAGATGAGCTGGTTGAGGCTGGAGGTTGGAGGGGGGATGCTGTTGTTGGCGGCGGCCTGGCTCGCAGTTCTTGCGTCTCTCCTCCCGAGCTTCACGTCCCAGTAAGGTCCACCGAGCTGAATCACATTCGAGAGCATCAGTAAACGCTATTCAGTCGAACACTACCATCGATCGGTTTTGCACGAATGTTCTGTAAAAAAATATTTGGGCCGTCATTTCAACTCACTAGATGAACAGAGTCCCTGGCGGTTATGGCCAGGACGTCAGCACATGACACTACACCAGGGCATTCCCTCTCGACGGCCGCCTTGATTTGGTCGATGACGTTGAACCCTCTCACTGAGTTCTGGTTAGGCGCCGCATTCTTCTCCCCAGTGAAGGTGGGCGTGTCGTCTAGCAGTAGCGACCCATCGCAGCCCTGCCACAAACAAACGACTAACTTATTACAAAATAAGCAAATAACCATTCCGCATGAGCCGAAAATGGAAAAGGGGGTTATTACATTGACGAAGCAGTCATGGAAGAAGAGCCGGAGGAGGGAAGCCCCCATGCGGGCCTCGTTCTGGATGGCAGAGCGAACGACGGGCATGATGGCCTGGAAGACATTAGGGCAGCTATGATAGTAGAAGTCGGGGGTGAGCTGGGCACGTGCGGATATCGCTAGGAAATTGACGACCAAGAACACGGCCATGCGAGGAGAAGAAGCAGAGGCCTCCATGACAACCGGACGAAAGGTTAGCGGGACTGAGTCTTCGTATGTTGTAGGAAGAGTGTGTTTTCGGATGATGATGGAGGGATGCAAACTGAGTATTTATAGGGACGAGTGAGGGAAAGCAGGTGAACTAACACGGTTGACATTTAAATAACAAAGCTACACTTTATATCATTAGACGTGATATTATTGTATTGCATGGAGGTGGGGATTGATTGTTTCTACGTTCTGATTAACTAAAAAGTTCACCATTGATTAAACTAAGAAATATTTGAAGGGGTCAAAAGGATGAGGAGTCTAAGGGAGGTAATAGAAGTCTTACGTATTTGTTATATGAATATTTAGGTTTTGTCAAAAGTTGTGGCTGCCTGGTTTTTCTCCGAACCGTCGATGCTTCTTCTTTACAGACAAAACTTTAGGTGATTAAAATGATGTTGTCGAATCCACCAAAGACGTCTCCCTCCGGAGACAGCGGTCGTGGTAGCGACACAGTTTCACCGTCACTTACACAGACGCATGACACGTTACATTGTTAAACTATATAATATAAAATTAAGTCTTACCTACTGACTTAAGTTTTCAGGTCGAACGGTAAAGGTTTTACATGCAGCTTGAGATGTCAGCCCGGTTCAACTTGAAGGGCATGTTAAACTATATAATATAAAACCAAGCCTCACATAATAGCTTAATTTTAAGGTTTCTACGGAACGAGCAGAACATTACATGGACCCGTTGTTTTCATCTCCTTTTACTAAGAATGGGATTGCTGTCCGTGGTCGCGCCTGCCGGAGTTCAAAGCCCCAGAGCAGCTGACAGCCGGAATATTGAATTCGGTGGTGGTTGCACGCTACCCGCCATGCCCTACTCTGAGGTTTCAACTAATCTCCCAATACCATTCAGGGGAGTCGAGTTCAGAGTCATTAAATGAATCGACCTTATATGTGGTTGGCAACTAACTCATTAGCAACAAGAACATTCTTCCCCTGTGAATTAATCCGACCAGCGAGTGCCTTCCACTGTAAGCAACGATCTCATTAAGCAAATGCCATTCAATAATTCATGCCGCGTTTGTGAAATTAGGAGAAGTTTTATCGAAATTTTCATGCTCGCGGGGGGGTCCGCTTTCTTGCGAAACAAACCAAGCATTAGTCAAGGTGGGATCGGGAAAGGGCTCAACCAACTCCCACTCGATCTCGGTCAGAAGGCTTCGTTAAAATACTAGGAAAGAGACCTCTTCCGAAGGTTGTCTTGTGCTCTACACAAAAGACATAATCAAGTCGTCCGGGGGTGTTCCTTTACTGTTTATATTAAGGAGTAGTTAGAATGAAAACAAAGTGCGACGACATTTTCTTCTTCTCTGGGCATTGTTGCTTTCATTGTCTCTTGTCTGTCATCCGGGGGCAGTTGATGTGTGAAAGAGTCCTCCTTTCGAGAGTCTCTTCGTTCTAGTATTCCTCTCCCATGTACGCTCTCGAGGTAGCGAGCGAAAACGACAAGAGTTGGCATTCGGCCGCCGCATATAATATAAGATTCGAGTCAGTCCAACTAAAATGGACGAGGCCACGTTATACAAGAATACGTCGCGTTTAATTTAGGACGTTATACATCTAAGAATACGATCAAAAGTGAACTCATGGGACGAAGTCAAATTGGACGAGACCATGCAAAAACGATTCCATATGGCAATATACAGAAGAGTTATGTTCATGTAAATAATTAGGAGGGTCGGCGTCAATTAGGTGGAAAATTGGTAGAGAATGCGTGTGTGAAGGTGGGGCTGCTAATTATTCAAAAAGGAAGGGACACTTCGACTCGAGAGTGACCTGACCCTCTATTATATTATTAAACATTGATTTTGTCAAAATGTTTAGGTAGGAATAATATGACAAAAAGGTCAGAAAGGGTCACTTAAGAAATAAAAATGTCGTACCAGTCCCCTAAACATAGTCGACGCTCCAAAACAAATTAGTTCTAATGTAACCTTAATACAATAATTTGATTCCAAAAGGGCTCTCTACAATATTGCGAGTATATAGCAATTCATTACTTGTTTATAGATACTAAAAAATCGAACATCTTGTCCATCCTCGGGTATTTTGGATCGGCCGGCTGATCGTTAGGTGTCGATGGTGTTTTTACTGTCGTGTCGCGTCTGCTCGAGACATCTTCGTGGGGGGCTGAATGGATGTGGTCCAAAGAAAATGCTACCTCGCTTCTCATTTCCTAGATGGCTAATGGTTTACGAGAGGTTATATACGCCGGACATGCTCTTCTGTCTTGACGTCGGTTTCTCTTTTATTTATGCATCGCGATTGAAGACGACGAACCATTTATTTTTTTATGCTCATATTCGACAAATGTATGGACATATGCTTTGGAATAGTTACTTTTATAGTAGTTTTCACGAACTTGGAGTGATATTTCTGTATATTGTTCTCCCTCTTTGTACTTATATTGTGGCGACGACTCTTCTTCACTCGAATAGAATGAAGCGGAACAAGCGTAGAGTAGATAATCATTTATTATTTTAATATAATTTATTTGTACTATAAACACACAAAACTTTTGAGTACTTTTGAATGCGTATAAACTTTTTTTAATTATATTACTGGTTATAAAAAAAAATCGAACAATTTTGAAGTTTCCCAAACACGATGATGATATTTTGACACGTTTTTCTATGACAATGGGACACTGGGGGGATGGATTCCAAGCAACCCCGATTTTTCTCAACACAGTTGCTTTCATTGATGTAAATTTTAATAGTTCTGCGGGCTCCCATGAATGGAATGACTAATTCAAAAACCATTTTCATAAAGTAACGAAGTCTCCTCCCCATTTTGGTAACATCCAATTCGATGGGACGTAACACGAACAAACATATCCAGTAATTGGTTGAATCATTTCCTTAAATTAACACAAATACTCACAGTGGAAATACACTGAGATTTAACGAGAAAACTTTGTGAGAAGTAAAACCACGTCTCAAGGCACCACCAAAATTTCCATTAGATCAACAATGAAGTGAGTACACAGGTGTTCTTCTCAAATCAACAATAATCAGCACATAAACTTCTTCTCTACTTAAGGTAACATCAAGAACTCATCTTGGTAATCATACGTTTAATAACACAAAGAAGAAGGAGCTGAAATTAAGAACACCGAATCAGACAGTCTCGGAAACGGGAAAAAATCACCAGCTAAAAGACTTCAATAATAATCTCCACCGTATAGAATATATCACCTCAAGTCAGGAATAGTTCTTCAAAATTTCATGAAGTTCCAACGGTGCAATCGACGGTAACAACTGGTTAAGTGAACGTCGCGCAGGCTGAAACGAAGTCGCGGCGGAATCTGGGTTTACATCCCTTATTCGACGATCTCTCTCACCTTGGCTGCATTTTCTGTCTTGTGTAAACAACCCTAGATTACCCCTTAAAAAGATAATTGACTTCTAACTTCGTCCGTGTAAAGAAACAAGGACTTGGGCCGCTCTCCTGTACGAGAGAATAACCCAACATGTTTTCCTTTATTGAATCATGATACCAAACTTGATGTTTAATAGAAAGCCCAATAATGTTTTAATCCGGAGGGCCTCCTCCCCTTTTTATTGATGAATTGCTTCACCATGTGAATACCGGCCGGCCCTCGAAAATCCTAACAAAACTAGAACGACGCAGAGTGGTAGTACTAAATGAATTCATGCTTGGTGCGATCCCGGAGGATGCTTGTCCGAGCTCGCCTTCGCTTCCGACTCATCGAAGCAGTCGTCTGCCACGTCCACCTCCTTCTTGTAGAAGTAACCGATGGACGCCCACACAAACGCGCCTATGTTGAGTGTTGACAGCAGGAGGAGGAAGCCGTAGTAGTAGTCGAGGTGGGAGTCATTGAGGTTGTTCCCGATCCAGCTCTTCCCCGACATCCCCGCCGTCGTCCTGTCCACGACCGTCACCAGGAAGCTGTTCATGAAGTTCCCCACCCCAATCGCGCTCGTGAAGAAGGTCGTCCCCAGGCTTTGCATGTCGGATGGGGACTGGTCGTAGAAGAACTCCAGGATCCCAATCGCGTGGAATACGTCAGCGATCCCCAGAAGGATGTATTGCGGTAGAAGCCAGAGTATGGTCATCGGGACAATCTCCTTGGGCCCATCTATGTGGTTAACGATTATGACGTGCATCCTCTTGGCCTCCACAGCGTAGGCCACTGCGATTGCCACCACCTGGATGATGAACCCGATCCCTATCCTCTGGAGATGAGTTATGCCACTTGGGTTCCCTGTCCGCTGCCGCATGAAGGGCACGAAGTAGCGGTCGTATATGGGGACGGATATGAGCATCGAGAGGGTCACAAAGCTACTGAGTGATGCAGCCGGGATGTGAAATCTGGGGCCAAGGGTGCGGTCTAGCGTCATGCCCTGCTTTACGAACAGGGTGTTAATCTGGGCACCGATTGTGCTCGGGATTAATGTCGCCAGCCATATAAGGAACATTCTGGCAATGAGCTTGGCTCCTTCGACTTGAGTCACAGTACACGACGGCCCAGAGGGATCGCCTTCTCTCAGAGCTGCTTTGTCCAGGAACCTGAACATTGGAGTGTGATAAATCTGTCGATCTCTGGTAGCGACATAATACCTCCGATCGAGCTCGTGGAGCTGTGACGGGTCACAGGGGAGCTTGAGGCGCCGATTTCTGAATGCTCTGAGGGGGACTTGCAACAGGTCCCTTGCAGGATTTCTTTCCGCCTTTCTCACCTTATGCCTGTATAGCGCCGTACCCAGATAGAAGACGAAAAGCGACAGCATGAGACCGCATGTGGGAATCCCATAACCCAGTCCCCATCCGAAGTTTTCCTGGACGTAGACGAGCCCAAGTGTCGCCAACAGGCCGCCGATGAATGCGCTGAACATCCACCAGTTGAAGAAAGAGACTTTGAGCTTTTTCTCTTGAGGATCGAAATCGTCAAACTGGTCAGCCCCGAAGGTCGAAATGTTGGGCTTGGTTCCACCGGCCCCGATCGCTATGACATAAAGGGAGCAGTAGAAGAACGTGACCTGGGACGCGGTGGCCTTGCCGCAGACTCCATCCACGCAGGTCGGCCTTAGGGATTTCAGGGAGACTGCTAACGTGAGAAGAATCATTCCCTGTCGAACAACAGATCAGCTGGGCACGTTAACCTTCTTATAACACAGTATCGTAACAAAACCTCGAAGTTTCAACCCGAGATAACTTCGCGCATACCATCGGCATGTTAGGCAGGGCATGTTAGTCCGGTTGATTAAGAATTACGACTCGAACGTTTCACAGGTACACGATCTATGTCAATGTCAGGTTTGGGGGAAAAGAAAGGGGATCTTTTGCATCACAAAGAAATGAACCTTTTGGTTCCATCCCATGACCACAAAAATTTTTGAGTTCCAAAAAACATTATTTACCCGAGACCGAGAAAAGGCAAAGTGGTAAGAAGACGAACGCGAGCTCAGATTCGTTATTACCGTGAGATAGATTAGGGAAGACACGGTGAACGTCCAGAACCGACCCAGGTAAGTGTCCGCAACGTACGCTCCGATGATCGGAGTGATCCAGACCGACCCAGACCAGTTATTCACGTTCCGGACCGATGCGACAGTCTCTTCATGGAGCTGGGTCGTGAGGTAGGTCACCAGGTTCGCCGCTATCCCATAGAAGGCCATCCTTTCGAAAGCTTCGTACACTACATGGAAAAATGAAACGACCCACCTCGTGAGGGAATCCCCCAGATACGACCCCAATATTTTTCTAAGTCAAGCTTACCAACGAGGAAGGCGCATGCTTTCCATTTGCCAGTCCTAGACGCAACAGAGGGGCGGCCGCGGAGATCGACGGTACCGTCGAGGGTATAGCGCGTGGGATCGGTAACCATGGGGGGTGGATGTTATGAGGAAGAGAAGTCGAGGATGGAGGAAGAGAAGTGGTTCACTCGGTTGGAGTTTTCTTGCCCAACTGAAAGCACCACAATGCGGCTTGAATTGGCTTATATGCAAGTAGGTAGGCAGCACACAAATCGGGTCCTTATCTTTCTTTCTACGTTTCTTTGGACGATTACACATCGGGGGCATGGCCCTAACACACTTGGTAATGTGACATCTTAGTTTGGTGGTTGACGGGTCGGACTTATCCTAGTTTTACCACCACACAATGAGGCCATGGTTGCATCTCTGCAATTTCTTCTTGTTTTTTTTTACATTTAACGTGCGTAATAACGATCGCCATGTTCGTAATCGGAGATAACTCACCTTAATGGAAAACTTGGATGATTTTCGATTCATACCTTGTCCTCCCCCATTATTACAAAGTGGGTGGGAGAGGAAAGAAAAGGAAAATGTGAGGGGGGGGGGGGGGGGGGGGCAAGAAATTAGATGCACAATCCGCCCCACTATCAAAATAAGTGCAGAGGACCTTTTTCTTCCCTTTCTATCACGAGTGACTAATAATTTACCATTATCTTGTTTCCAAGATCGAAAATATTCATTAACGATTTTAACCTTCTGGAAGAATCTTTTCTTGTCCTGGGATTCTCAGCCACAAGAATTGGGAAAGAAGAAAGGAACCCCCCAACCCTCATCCTCATATCTGGCGGGTTCTTCTCAATTTATGTAATTTTGAGGCAGTTAGTCTCTAACTAGAGGTTTAGAGGCCAAATGGGGAAGTGTTTTTTTTTTCTTTTTCAGAAGTCCCAAACTTTGTGGGGATTGGGGTCATGGATGAGGAGGGGGTGGACCATCAGACCCACGTTGAAGAGGTTGTTGTCGGGTTATGATGCATTATTCATCATATGCAACACATATCCATGTGCGCCTCAATTGATTTCCTAGTTCATCTGGCCTATCCTCCTCCTCCACACGTGTAATCGAGGGATTAGCCAAATGTGTGTCCGAGTCATTTCAAGTCTAATCACAGGGAAGTATGGTAAAAAATGTGACCATGAAAGAACAAGGAATCTAAACCAAAAATAACAAGTCAACAAGGTGGGATTTAGTGGTGCGGATGCCAGTCTTTGAGGGGCCCGTGGGATGAAGGAAGGCGAAACAGGATACCAAGGAGAAGAGCCAATGGAAATCGGGAGGGGGGGGGGGGGATCATCTCAGTGGTCATCATCATACTGGGCGACTTCCTTTTCTTTTCCATCTTCAACTGGGCGCCACCGACCGTGGGATTGTATCATCATCCCCGTTGAAATCAGACAGAAACCAATGTCCTTGGGATGGATCTCTCCATGCTCCATTGATGGTGGTGGATTAAAAAGGGAGCCAATCACAAGCCCCGTGTTTCTGGGTCGACCCCGACAACCATAAGTTACCGACAGGCTCCAGTCGGCTGTCCTAATCCCTAAAGCCATGTCCTCGTTACTATACACTGTACCAAGTCATGTGAACAAGGCTCAGAGGAAGGGTCAGCACATCGTGAGGCCATTAACTAAAGGGCTTGGGTTCACAGGGAGAGAGAGTTAAAGGTACTAACCCTGTTCAAGTGGCATGCTTTCCTTCTTAGTTCACTCCGATTCGTCATCCGATGCTTCCTCTTCGAGCAGTTCAAATGCGTCTACCTCTGCAAAGTAGGACTTCTGTTGCCTGATGAATTCTCGCAAGGAATCGATAACTTCCTCCATGTCGTTGGCGGGTGGGTGAAGCTGCTTCTGTCTCTGAAAGTCATCGATATGCAATGTTATAATCACAAATGTCTGTGTATATTGCCGGCGAAGAGTTCGGTATCCGGATAATTTCTGAAAGTGCTTAGCTATTACGCTAGGGGATCCATGCTCTTAACTTCTTAATGCAGCAGCGAACAAACCATGCATGCCAGTTACCACGAAATGAAAATAGAAAAGGATCATACCCTCTTGTTGGGAAGACTACATGATTTGGACATTGCTCTTTCTCCCACTTCAGTTGAGCTCATATTCGCAATCTTTTTGCTTGGTATAATACATGACTTGGATATAGCTCTATCATCTACTTCCCCAGGTCTTTTCCTGGCAGAGAACACCCACCATACCAAATGTGAATAATCAAATTCCCAGACATAATATAATCCTTTCTTAAGAGAAACGTTTCAAAAAAAGCATCATATGATCAATCCAGAATCACAGAGAGCGTGTTAACCACGGTGTTAACGAGCTGCCATAAGATCAATGTCTGCTGTGAATGTTGCATGCCCAATCTAAGAACCGACCTAATTCTGCTGCTCCTTCTAATATGGGAACTAGCACTTGAGGATGACATCTCCTTCCCTTTACTATTTCTCCGACGATAAGTCGTCTGAAAATCAAAATCTCGGCCTAAAACAGGACAAAACAACAATCACCATTCTCCTCCACATGAACAATCAAACGCCCCTCAAACCAAACCGATCAACTCAACCGGAAATCCCAAAAGTACCATTACCGGAGGAAGAAGACGGGACGTCACGAGAAGGTGTGGAATCGAGCCCCGTGAGATCGCAACCTGTTCCCAAGGCATCTTCCTCCGTGGCTTTGACCTGATAATCGTCCGGAAATGGCAAGAAAAGAGCTTGCCTGGAGGAAGCAACGTCACTGGTACAGTTAACCCTAATTTAGGAATCAATGCCCGAACTAATTGCAGAGAATCAGAAATGAAGAGGTGGCAGTTTATGGAGGTCGCATTGCGCAATCTGGGAACTGACCTAACGTCGTTGTTGCTCATTC
Organism: Melastoma candidum; assembly: GCA_023653495.1. NCBI lineage: Eukaryota > Viridiplantae > Streptophyta > Magnoliopsida > Myrtales > Melastomataceae > Melastoma > Melastoma candidum. The sequence continues at coordinate 3,462,898 of CM042891.1, read as the reverse complement.
TATTAGGGGAAATGGCACTTGAGTTAGCCACTTCCTTCCCTTTACACTTCCAAGTAGGCCCGGACTCCGAGCAATTGCGAACGACAGGACGAATTCCAATGCCTAAAACAGAAACAACTCCTTGTTCGAGGTCGTCGCTCAACTAGCCAATCCCTAGAAAGCAAGCAATCAACCTAATCATAGAACACGAAATTCACATTACCCTACCAGAAGAAGACGCGACACGACAAGAAGGCACGGAATCGAGCCCTAATGGGGCGATAAAACGCGTCCCTGGGGCATCACCATCGCCAGCGGATACGGTGCGAGGCTGGCACGCCGCGGCTCTGGGAGGACGTCCCTTCAAGGGGGTGAGGTCGTTCGTGAGGTCCGAAAGAGGGGTCCTCCAGTCTTCAGCACGGGATATCTCCGGCGTGGGAGGTTGTTGGGACTTCTTCGCAGCTTCCATTGGAGAGGGGTTCCTCTTCTTCCTCTTCTTCTTCAGCAAGGTTAGGACTGCTCAGGTCGCCCGCCATGCGATGCAGAATTGAACTTCCGGGTCGGGTCGGGTCAGGGTCCGGATGCCGTGTGTTTTTTGTCCGGGCCTGGTGGATTGCGGCTAAAGACGGCCGATTCGGTAATGGACTGAGCCCATTTAAGGATGAAATGGGCCTGGGTCGATACTAGCTGAAGTCCAGCCCTTTTTAGCCCATCCATGACGAGAATCCAGCGCTAAGTAAATGCCCACAATCCCGTTTGCGATCGGATAACACGGCCTCGACGTGATTTGAATACAGACATGGAATGAAGAGACGAGCGATTCCGAACGGAAGTTATATAAACTTGAGCACTTGAATTAAATCACATGCAATTACAGGGGAAGTAAAGGAAAGGAAAGGAAATTCTTCTTCGTAGAATAACACTGGATGGGTGGTGAAAACTGATCCCTTTAACTTCCAAAAGGACCTTGTTTGATCACACCACCTTTCCTATTCTTATTTCCCATCTTCCCAAAGGAGCTTCTAAACGTAATGTTATAACACGTTACGATTTTTTACCCGCTTCGGGAATTTCAGAACACGGTTTTTCTACCCTGTTGTCTTTCTTTTTTGCTCACTTTGTCAGCAAAAACGCGTCGCTCGACAGCATGAGGGGCCGGCGAATATATGCCCGGCTCATTTCCCATTGTTTTCTCTCCAGTTCTTTACTGCCTGGACCACCGCGCTCTCGATCGCTTGAGAGTCGATCCCCCCACCGCCCTCATCCTCGTTCTGCCAAATGAAAATGTTCCTTCAGATTAGTAATCGTCGTAGGGATGCAATGGCTGAAGCAAAAGAAGGACAAAATGTCATCTCGCGATCATACATAGAAGCCAAGAAAGGTTCACGTCTTTATGTATGGTGTGATAAGAAGGGAAATGCATCATGTGAGAATAAGGTGTCATTTTTTTGCGATGATATCTTACCATAAATATAGAATTTTTTTGCGATGATATCTTACCATAAATATAGAATACTCATATATGTAAAAATTACTTGATTTTTTTAATAAAAAAAAAAATCTTACCTCTCCTCCAAAAGCCTGTAACTGGAAGTTTTCCGTACAAGAAACCCTAGCTTCCATCACGTTGAGCCCCAGCTCCTCGAAAGCTTCCAGGATCGACACGAGCAGACCAGGGCAGCTCCTGTCCGAGAGGACTTGGATTAGGTAGCCCTTCTCTAGGGTTTCTACGTTAACCTGCCGGAACCAAAACTGGAAGGGGTCAAGAGCAGAAACACGCGTACATGAAAGATAGATGCTTAATCGAATAACGAGGGCGGAAATTGGTTGATACATGTATATACCTCTGGCAAACGAGGCTGCTCGCTCGAGGAATCTGCACAGGATATATCTCTGCTCAATCTTTCCACCTTGTGTTTCAGTTCGCGGATGTACTTCGAAGCGTCCACGACGATTGCTGTCTCGTCTATCTGTGAAAAGTAACAAATAGGCACCAACCCATGAATCGGGATTCCTTATCAATATTGGGATGATACGTCGGACCAAATCATTCAAGAAAAGGGCCCCAGAGAAATGCAGAAACGGCCTGACCGATCAGCCCGTGAAAGCATCAACTATCACGACGGAACGATAATAAAACCGTTGTCCTCAAATAGAAGGGAGTTCAACTGAGGAAAGAAGTCACATACCGCACGGGAGTTGGTGATGGAACGGAGGAATTGAAGCTTCTCGCGAAGCGCGGCTCTCTTCTGCTCCCTTGATACCATGATAAGACGAAAATATATCAATCAAAGGGTTCTACTTCCCCTCCCCGATTCGATTCCCCCCAGACTTCCTTCCTTCCGCGGGTTCGAAGATGAGGGGATTGAAGGGAGGGGAAGCATTACCTCTGCATATATAACACCAACTCGAAGCTCAGCCCAACCAGCTTTTCCTTTGTGTTCCCTTCCACACATGACTGCCATCCTTTCCGTATGTAGGACAAAATCTATGCATGTGAATTGACCTTGTTGTCCCCACGAGAATCGCTGTGTCCTAAAATCATTCTTCCCCCCCCCCCCCCCTCGTGAGCTGGAATCGAGAATAAAATTCACGATGCCGAGATGACGTGTCTGGGGACATGCCTTTATTATTTACGGCCACGAAGAGAAAGAGTTACACGGAGTCTAAGCGGCTTATTTTCTTCTCCCACAATCTTGGAGTTATCATCTCATCGACTTATTACAAACATTAAGAAACATTTTTTTGCGCTAATCTACAGAAAACCCCCCTAGTCCCACCCCCTCATGTACTTATTGTCACACGATGCACTTAATTTAATGTACAAGATCGGGGAAAAGTTATTGAATCATGTGTTCATTATGCGCGACACATTGTTGAATTCTGCATACTTTTTTAAAGGGTTTTTCAATGATATCCATACCTACTACAACTTGCTTGCACAAACGATATGTTTGTTTTTGTTATTATTATTATTTTTTTTTATTGTGTATGTTTGTACGAAGGAGGGGGAATAATTGACAGATCTAGTCTTTAGGAACGGGACATTATGATCCCTGACGAGGAGAGAACAGTGAGTACCTCGAATAAGGCGTGGGGAGGGAAGAGATGGAATTATGAGCTCGTGAATGCAAAAAAAAAAAAAAAAAAGTTTTGTTGTTGTGCGTAATGTGACGAGTGAGTTGGGCGTATGCGTGTTTGTGCCTGTGCGTTTTTGCATATCATCATTCGGTAGCGAAGCCAACCATGTGTTTGTGCCTGTTTGGATCGCAACATCTTCGTCGAAATGAAACGGGAAAAGGGATCATTCGATTAGAAGGAAGGATGATTTAGGAGGAGGTCGGGACCATACGGGAAAACGTGTGTATTAGGGATTAGAGGAAGAGAAAGCGAACCAAAACAAAAAAAGTAAGAGATGTCTTCTCTCTTTTCTTTTCTTTATTTTCTTTCTAGGGCTTGTGGTGATACCTTGGGATGCCTCCAAACCCTCCTCACGGGATACCTTTTCTTTTCTTCTTTTTCTTTTTCTTTTTTATTTTTATTTTTATCAAGCATAGGGGACTGGGAAACTGTGATAGCTCCAATTTCCTCCCCCTCTCCCTGTTTTTCACACTTCTTTTCTTGGAATCCCCCTTTTTTATCTTCTTGTTTCTTTCTCTTCTTACATCACACATATTTTATATAAACCAGCCGTCATGTTTTGTCCAATTCCCCATTTCTTTCAATTCCTTTCGTCCCACCCATCTCCGTCTCTCTCTCTCCACACGTGCCATTCTTTCCTCCCCAACCTCTCGACCTATTCCGTCGCGTTACATTTTTATAATATATTCACGTTAAAAATATCTTCTCTTCACGAGCAAATTTCGACCGCGTCGCGTGCCGTAAAAACATTAGCCTTAAGGTTGGTTGATTATGATATTCAAATATATTAACAGAGAATCGGGGTGTGATGTGAGTAAAAGCAAACAATGAATGTTGCATAGGTTTATAACGAAATCGTTGAATATTTACTAGTTGTAAAAGGAAACTGTGTTCACGAGATTCACAAACACACACTTGTATTGTATGAATTTCTTTGTTTTTTTTTTTTTGGTGATAGAGGTTTGTTTGTAGGAGGAGGGGTGATGTTGTTGGTGTTCCATGACGATGTTGTCTACATTCCAGGAGGACAAAAAGATCAACGTACCCGGAGGATACACACAAAAACACTCCAATCTATTCACATGTGTGCCCATTAATCATTACTACAAAACAACTAGGGCAATAGCAAACCTCTTCCTCCCACAAAAAGAAAATAATGGGTTCGTTGATCCTTTTGTTGTAAATTCAGAAGTAGGTTTGTTACGTTATAACGTTTTTCCTTTACTTATTTTAAAGTTTTCAAATTTCTTACACATAATATTGGGAAATCACGGATGGAAAATGGGGAAGATTTATTGTTTGTAATAGCGATTTTTCCTCTTTTAGAAAAATGGGAGTCCAAATACAAACTCCTCGTCGGAAACATCGAGTTCTAAAATCCAGTTAGGAAATTGTTATTTTCGACAAGAACTTTAAAATCTGGTTAGAAATTCGTTGCTTACAACGACGAGTTTTAAAATCTGATAAGCAACCGCAATGTTCCTAACCATGAGTTCTAAAATCTGGTTAGAAATCGATATTTCCAACAATTAAGTTCTTTTTATAATAAATCGACCCGTTATTTCTCGAGTGAATTTTTTAACTTGCTGAGCAAATTGTTTTACATACCACCACTAACGGTGACCTTAAAAGGGTCGTGCAAAATATACACATCTGGCCAAAAGAGAAAACGCAACGTTGTTAGCAACTCCCCATTTGGGTAGTCCCCCCGCAACATTCTAGTATCATTACCAACCCCATAGCAAGCACGACTCCGTGGTATTCCCATCTTCCCAAGGTTCAAACCTCGTAAAAAGACCTCGAGCCCTCTGATTACCTGTGCATGTCGGAGTGGGTTTCTAGGGCTCCTTTTGAACGCAAAATCGTCGTAAGCGCCACGACTTAAGGTCTTCCCACTTGATCACGATATGGGCAACAATTTGTCCACAGACAAGTCCGTACTCGAACGAATAACCCTCGAAACTTTCTTCACCATCGCAAAACCCTGCTTAGCCGATTTCCATTTATCAATAATTAGGCCATCGCTAAAACCCGCAGGATCTCCTTTCTGAAAAACAGGGGTTTGTTTAGTTGTCTACATGAAATCCATTTGCCACAAATTAACGCCAAGAGGGCAGGATCTCATAATGTGTTTTGTTGGTGACGGTGGTGACCTGTACACGTTATCTTTGAGTCCTAAATAATACGAGCATCGGATTCATTTTCGGGTTTCTTCGCGCAACGTGACAAGATTAAATCCAGGAAAGGAATATTTCTTTGGGCCCCAATCATGGATACCTGAATTCTGGCAAAAAAAATTATATATGTAATATATATACATGTTCCCCGTGACATTCCATTTCGATTACATCCCCCCTTCAGAAAAACAAAAATAAAAAATCGCGATTTGGTGTCGTATACTCGCCTGGTTCATGTACATTGTACATACGCTCGAAGGATGAAGTTGAGTACGTATTACACATCAACTCGACCGCGAAATTAGCCAAAGTCGCGCTCATGCCTTATGTGCATTAACTAATCCTAGTGGTTGTATATGCATATACTTTATGCTTTGTAAAAATGGATCAATGCCGTGTCGAATTGATGTTTCGGGGTCAATATCGTTGGATGTGATCTCCTCCCCCCCCCTTCTTTTCCTATTTGTTTTTTGGGGAGGGTTTTGTAAGTTTTGCCTAAGGGAAAAATGTCTTTGCATAGATTACGCAAACAGCCATTTCAACCCATTTTAGTCGAAGGACTTGCGGTTTATTTACATCCATTAGTTCGTAAGGGATTCAATGAAGACTTTGACGGGGATCAAATGGCTGTTCATGTACCCTTATAAAACACACGTGACTTGCACTTCGGGAAAGTACATTCACATGCGAATGCACAATTTCGATGCCAACAAAACTTTAGAGGGGGGGGCAACCAGGCAAAACAAAAACATTCTGAACACATCATATATATATATATATATATATTTTTTTTTTCTTTTTTGGTGGGAACCAAACCTTGTTCTCTGCATTTTCGACGACAGTGGAACGACGAGCTATGAACTGGGCCCGTGCCAAATGTACCGAAAGATAAGTTACGTAACGCTTACGCACGGATAGCTCGGGCCAATGAGTCAGGATACGGCGATCAACTAACAACTCTTGGATTATATGGACAATGAAATACATAAGAAGACTTTAGACAAAGAGCTGTACCAGATCGGAGCTTCGACTACTAGAACAGTACAACTAACACAATAATTGTACAGAGTCGGTGAAACAGGATCAAACTGATAAACACAAACTTTTACAGCGGAACATGGCAGCAGAATTATAAAGATAAGAGCTGCACTTGAACAACGTGGAGAAATAAGAGGAATACAGCGGAAGACTTCAGCAGAGTTCCAATGAAGATAACTTTTACGGTACCAGATAAGGAACATACGATACTGGATGTGCTCTAGGAGTTTTTTTCCAGCAACGAGTGTATGGTTCGTCATATGGACATAGGTACCAATTCTTATCATGGTCATCTGAAAGATCAAAGGCAAGATGTGCATGGATCTTCTTTATAATGCATTTTATAGTCTTGCGCTCTATGTACCTATTCAGTCACTGGATGTAGAAATGAATGCGTTTAAGGTGTCTAGGACAATTCCATGCTGGCTGCTCTCTTTCCCTATCACAGATCAAGACAATAAAGTGTCTATATATTCTCCAACAATTAGGGAAAGGTGGCCTGCATAGGCAGCATTTCTTTGGAGGAAGTCTCATCTCTTTACCTACTACCAGGTTCAAGCCGCGACCGGTGCCTGACAGCCCTCCCGGCTTAAGCGGCAAGTGGTCCTCTAGGGCGAAGTCGGTAGCTTTACGGCTCAATAGGTGTTCCCTTACCAAGTAAACAACTTCCAACAACGAGATACCTTAACCAAATAGTGAAGATATATAGAAAAGATATTACCTTTAATCAGGTATTAGGAAGGAGAAATGCCTGGAACGTTTAAGCACAAAAGATCTTAAGAGCATAAGACATACGGAAAACAAGACATGAAAACATAAATAAAGGATTTTTGGGTTTTCTGGATTTTCTGAATGTTTTTGGGTTTTTGGATTTGTTTTTGGGTTTATCGAAGGTTGAGGGGTTGCTGAGAGATCAAGAATTAAGACACCACTACTATGGATACTGCCCTTGGGAGGAAACTTAGAAACTCATGGGTTGGTAAAAACCTGGGAATGTTATTTCTAAATGTGTTTCCGCCTGAGTCCTTCATCTTCGAGGAAGGGGGTATTTATAGTTACAAGAAGCAAAGAATTCTTGGCAGTGGTTAAGCCACGATGCCTTGTACCAAAAAATCTAAAAGCTGAAATTGCTTTGGCAAGAAAGTCGTAAAGCTAAAAAGCTAAAAGTTGAAAAAAAACTTAAAGCTAAAGTTAGCTTGTCATCTTATGCCGTCCTTCTTATCTTCAAAGAATCTTGCGGCAGCTTTGTCAAAAGTAGTTGTCATGTCTCCTTTCTTCATGTGGGCGGCTTCAATGTCATGGTCTTTTGCCACGTGGGTGGGTCCTGTTCTTTTGAATTTTCATCTGGACGCTTGTTACTTGAGGATGATCCTAGGCCTGTGCTCGATGGTCCGGGCCTATCTTCTAAATCAACGATCCTTAAGAAATCTTGGGCAAATTCATCCCAGTATTCTTGACTTTCTTTATGCTGTCGGAGAGCATGCTGGAGTTCCTGCACATGATTGGGGTATGTGTCCCTAATGCGGGCTTGGCTGATTTCTTCATAAGTCAAATAATCAAATCCATTTTCTTTGCATAACTTCTACTTTAGAAGTTCTTTGTTGGCTAAGGAGGCTTCCCATTCTGAAAAGCTGGCATCTATACAAAATGTTAAAGAATGAGGAAGGCAAGCAAAATCATCAACAGTATTGATAGAAACTGGTGCTTGTAACTCTGAATCATAGTGCCAATGTCTTCGGAACAGATAAGTCGAGTATGAAGTAATCCCTGCCCATATGTAGTATCTATCTCTGCGTATCACAAACCAAGATTGCCATTGGATCAGCGGTGTGAACCACGATAAGATCTCTGCAAGATTAGAATGTGGTCTTTCACGAGGATTTGGACGCTTCTCCAAATATTGAAGCATTTCTTCCGTAGAAAATTCTAAAGCAACTGTATGAGTACGAAAGAAATACCATAAAAACCATTTCAATTCCTGTGGAAAAATGTCTTGAGGCTGAATTGCAATAGCCTGCAAAAATGGATATGTCGGGTGTAATCCTTCTGAAGGAAACATCAATTGTCCATACTTCCTGAAAATTTGTACCAAGTATTTTTTCATCATCTGCGAAGACTGAGATGTTAATATATCAATCTGATCATAACTGGTTAGTTCAGGAGGAAGCATGTCAAAATCTTGAGGATTCACATCTCTGCTGTTAAGAATCCTTGCTGTAAACATAGCTTGCAACTTTGGCTGTTCTTGCAAGTTAGGATGTCCAGTATTAAAGGGTCTAGATAGAAAATCTGCAACTACATTCGTTGTACCTTTGATATGTCTGACTGTGAACGAATATTGAGAAAACCACTCTGCTAATATGAGGAGCTGTGCATTCTGTATCTTCTTCTGCTTAAATTTAAGCATTGAACTAAAAGAAGATAGATCACTTTCAACTATAAAATGATATCCAACCAGGTGAAATTCAAACTTCTTAATACCATATTTCACAGCTAAGATTTCCTTAATGGTCGAATGGTAATGCTGTTCAGCTTGGTTGAATTTACCTGACTTGTATGCACAAATATGTCTTTTACCTCCTTTCTCTTCAAATAATACTGCGGCCTAGTAAAAGTCACTGGCATATGTCTGGAGTATTTTGATCCCATCTGAAGGAATCTGCAAGGGAGGAAGCAACTGTAATTGGGTTTTCAAATATTGGACTGCCTCCGTTTGGGCTTGTCCCTAAGGCTGAGCATTCTTCTTGAGCTGGGCTTCAAGCGGACTTGTGTATCTGCTAATTTTAGGCACAAAGTCTCGCAAATAATTCACAATTCCCAAAAATTGTTGAATCTGTTTAGTAGTTAGTGGAGTGTCTGGGAATTTTAACAGTTCTTGGGCAATATGCGGTCCTGGATAATATTTACCATCTGCAAGTCTCATTCCCAAGAATTCAATTGAAGTCTCAAACAATTTTACCTTTCTTTCAGAAAGCATCAAGCCATATTTTTGAACGAGTTCTGCAAACTGTTTCAACAATTTTTCATGAGTCTGTCTGTCATGGCTAAACAATAATATGTCATCAATGTATATTAAGGCAGAAGACTGTATATGCCAAAATATCTGAGTCATTGCTTTCTGGAATAGTGACGGGGCAGTTTTAAGTCCAAAGGGCAAAACTGTCCACTGGAAGTGTCCATTGGGGATACAAAATCCCGTTTTCCATCTATTTTCAGGATGTATGCCTAGTTGCCAAAATCCACTTTTAAGGTCAAACTTAGAGAATACCTTAGCTTTGGCAAGCGATGAGAACAAGGTTGTTTTGTTAGGCAGTGGGAACTTGTCATCCTGGAGAAAGTGATTAAGAGGCTGGTAATTGATAACTAATCTCTTCTTACCTCTTATTTGTTCTGAGCGTTTATTCACATAAAACGCTTCACATGCCCATTGCGAGTTGGAGTGTTCAATCAATCCTTGTTGCAATAACGTCATGCATTCTTCCCTAGCTAAAGCAGAATCAATTGGTTTCATACCAGGATGGCTTGCTTTAGTTGGGTTGACATATTCATTCTGTTTGAATGGCAGCCTCACAAAAAAGTCCGAATTCTTCCACAAGGGGTTTGGGCATTTCTGTAGAAATTCTGTATGGCTCTCTGCAAAAGATGAAGCAAACAAATGTCGTGCCTTTTCAACAGGCTCAATGGAGTACATTTTTGTAAGACTTGTGAATGGTCTGAAATTTCCATTATACTTGAGTCCTGTGGTTAATATATTCAGATTTGGTATTTGCTGCATCAAATCCCATCCCAAAACTATATCTCTGCCAGGAAGGTCAGTGGCAATTAAAGATGCTTTGACAGAGCAAGTGGGAAAAATCATAATCTTCAAAGGCTTAGTCTTATGATGGGTGTAAAATACTTCACCAGATGCGGCAATGAAGGACCTTTCCTCAAGTAGGAGAAATTCTTGAGGAACGATAACCGGATTTATCATACTTTCAGCTGCTCTTGTATCAAAAAAGGCCATCGCAATCACAGGTCTGTGATATTTCGAGAAATATACCTGTACTTTCATATGTGGAGAAACTCGTGAAGCAGCAATCAATGGGATTTTCGTTTATGACTGATAAGTTATCTCAACTTCAGCTGCAGTCGACCCATTGGTGGATACCTTTGAGCAAATAATCTTAGGACCAGGATAAGCACTTATAGTATAAATCCTTTTGTTCTGTTGGTCCTCTGAGCTAGTAGCTAAACCCGTGTCTTCTGTGTCTAAGTATCCTTCAAGACAACACACTGTTTGTGAAGACGGTTCATCATCAATAGAAAAGACTGATTCAATGTCATCATTATCCAAAGAAACGCTAGTAAACTTCTCAATTTCAGCAACGAGTTTCTTTTGTCCCTTCGGACAGTCTTTTGCAAAATGGCCTGACTTATTGCAAATGAAACATCTGGATGACTTCCTTTGAGGATTTCTTTTCTTCTTGATCCTCAGGAATCTTTCCATCGTCTTGGATAAGATCTCGGTCTTTCCGTTCTTCTTGTGAACTTCTCACGATGTCTTCTCTTTATGAATTTGTTTCTTTGAGGCTTAGAACCTGTAACATGAGAACAGTCATACAAATCCTTTGTGGTACACTTAATCTTGTACCTGGTTGACTTGTTCCTGCAAACTTAGTCAAGTTTTTTATCTTGTTTGAGAAATCCTTGGATGATTTCTTTTCACTGACAAAGTTCACTGAGTCCCAAGTGAATCTCTTGTTGTATCTGTACTACTGTCAGATCAGTAATCTTTAAATGTTTATTGGTCAAACTCTTTTCTACCATAGCCGATATAGAAGAAGGGATTGAAGACAAAAATACCGGTTTCAAAGAATTATCAGCTCCAAGATGTATGAACAAATGTAATAATCTCTGGTAATGTCTATCAAGGTCTCTAATCTTATAAGAGCAACACTTTCTTTGAAAGAATTCTGTTCTTTTTTCTTCTAAAATATTTATAGGACTTCCTATGAAATGTGTATAGAGATTATTCATAAATTCTTGCAGTGGAACACTCATCATCTGTACCTGGTTTGGCTCTGGAAATAAACTCCACCAAACTAAGAGAGTTCCTGTAAATCTAGAAGTCAAATATGCAAGTATGTCAGAGGTGTTGAATACTGTTAACTTTTTATGCAAAAACCAAGAATAAAAATCCTGAATCCTCTGTGGCCATTTGGCATTTGGAATATCATCAAATGTAAATTTCAAGTTAGAAATTCCATCATTGGGCCTTACGACAGGTTGTCGTCTATCTTCCGATTGATCTGAATCAACGGGTTCATCAACCATAGATTCTTGGTTACCTCTGTCTGCCATGAAAATCCGTGGCGATTCTTCTATTGAATCTGAGCTATGACTTTCTGAATCTAAGCTCTGGTTTTCCAATTGGTCTGATGACTCTGAAGAATCTTTAGAAGTCTGTACTCCTGAGTGATTCTCTTGTTCTAATCCTGTGGTCATAAGAATCTGAGGAGAATTCTCAAAATAATATCCAATTCTAGAATCATCATAACTGTCAGATCCTGGTTTTGTATAATTCTCAGATGATGTATCATCAGATGAATCGTTTAAGGAAACTGTAGCAATGGATGAGTTTACCCATTTTGGTATTGAAACCTTTGGGTTTTGACTTTTCTCTTTGATCATCAATTGCTGAGTAGGAGGAGTCGGGCTAGTGCTTGTGCTTGGAGATCTGTGTCTAGAAGTAGGCCTCTTTTCTGAAGAGCTTTCCTGCTTCTTTTTTCCTTCTCTAATCTCCTCACGCTTCCTGTCTTTCCTTCTTTGGTTTCGAATGAGATCTCTAAGTTCAGCTGGATCTTTCTTTCCAACTTGGCCAAAGATAGGATGCATAGTCTCTTGTACCTGAGAAACGGGGTACATAGACGATCTTCCAAAGTCTAGAAAATCAGTGGTATAAGGCTTAGGTCTATTAAGACTCAAATAATCTGGGTTAGTAGTCCTTGGTCTTCCAAAATTCAAAAAATCTGTCATATTAGGCTTGACCGATAATTCTACCTGCTTATCTTCAATCATTTTGATTTGCCGTTTGAGCTTAGCAATCTCATTATCTGGGTCAGACCTAAAATGAGACGGAAAGATACCTCTTTCAAACTTGTCTAACCTTTTTTGGAGGGTTTCAAATACCTCTCTGGTTTTTTCATGTTGTGTGTCCATCTTGTCAGTCAAACGCTTCTCAGTACCTTTTAGGCTATCTTGCATATTGTCAATCTTATGACAAATGGTATTAAGGGCTGAGTTCTGTACCAATGCATTATGGCTTTGCCAGTTGAGAACTGTCTCAGCTATGCTGTTTTGTACTGGATGACCGTTCCTGTCAAGTTCTGTGGGAACTGGTACTTTTGCTGAATATCTGACATTGTCAATTGTATGTTCATTTACAGATGGAAAATCAAACTGTGTCTTATCCGTCATCATTATACTGGGCGCTGTCCGCATGGGAGCTTGCATCACTTTGGGTTCTTCCATAGCACATGAACTTGTCTTTTGCTTTAAGACTGGAGTAACCAGAGTTGTGGTACAACTTCTTGTTCCATCGGAACTACCTGTTCAGAAGGGTTTTTCTTTTGTCATTTTAAAACACTCTTATAACAGGGTAGTACCTTAGCTGGTTGTTTGGCTGGCCTTTTCTTCTTAGCCATGTTAATCAAATATTGCCATTCACCATAACTTTCTTGGTGTGGTGCTGCTGTAATCATAACTGAACAATCATTGTTAGGATCATCAGAATCATCATCATCACTATCACTGTCAGATTTTGGTAAATCTCGTGGATGGTGGTTCCTTTTCTTCCTAGAGGAATAATCATCCTCTTCCGGTTCTTCGTAGCAATCACATTGCTTTCTACACTTACCAACATCCCAATAGCAGTGTTCATTATGCGGATCTTTGAAGAAGTGGACTTCTTTTCCCTGTCCATCAAACGAGTGAATAATCTTATTCAGGGAATCAGGTTTCTTACTTCTGGGAACTGGTTGAACCATGAACATGGTTGGGAATATTGATGGTGTGGCATCATCTTTCTCATGCGATCTGTCAAACTGGATAGTTACAGATCCATCCTTTTCCTTGATGAACTTGGACTCTGAGGACTGGATGGGTTTGACATGTTGCGGCAACTGCTCATAATTGGTTACCCATTTCTCTGGAAGGAGCTTGAGTAGTTCACTTCTGGAGATTTGCCTGGGTACATGCAAACAAGTAGGATCCTCTGCATGGTGATAATTAGCATGAATAATTAAAGCATCAGTAGCATCATCTGGGACTTTCAGATCTAGTGTATGATTCTACACACGATAAGACATTTGATAATGTAATGTAGCTTCAATGGAGTTCGGATCCTGCTGTGGTCCAGCTATCTGTATCTGAACCTGTAATGCCGTCAGTAGCTTTGGATCTTGTAGGGACTTGTAGAAATTATGATATAATGTGACAAAAATAGTTCCTGCATTTAATGTTGTCTCTATGGTTCCAATACAAGCATGCTGATACTCAATATATCTTGTGTCAAGCAAGGTCATTCTAGCTGTTACTGGCAAACCTTTTCTGCCGTGGTATGTCAAGGCGAGTCTGATTGCACCAAAGTGCAGATGAGTATAACCTTTCTGTGACCACTGGCGAGGAAAGTCCGTGGGCAATTGTAGCGACACAAATTGTTCTCTCTGAGTTGCCATGATGTGATGCTGGTTAAATTTGCTAGCCTGTATGTATTCAAGAACTTGTGAAGACGGCTGGCGAATGAGGGATCTTATCCTTCTCATTGGTCCTGAAGAAGGCTTGCTGAGAGCAGTGTATGGATTGAGCAAAGGGATGGTAGTGTCGGAGATTTGATTGTTCTCTGAAATATCTTAGTGGGAGATTTCATACAAACAATCGTGAATAATTGTAATCTGGACACAAGAGAACAAACTCAAAGTGCATTTATTTTCCTTCGTTTGGAATATAGTATATGGGCCGCAATCGGATCGGCAGGTGAGGCCCAATTAGGAATTGGGCCTTCGTATTCATTTGGCGGTGCCTGGAAGGAAATACGTAGAGACAAATCTCGCCTGATTCCCCTGCCATACACGTGGGTGAACCAACGAGTTAAAGAAAAATAAAAAATGAGGACAAACCACAAAAAAAATTGCGTCCATAAATTAATAATGCAAATTTTCTTTTGGTGCCCCCAATCGACGTCACCTGATCGGGACAATTGGATTGAGATGACCTTTTGAAAAGAAACGGATAAAGTAGCCCAGAGAGATCACGGGGAGGCTTTATTTCTTTCTCTGTTTGCTTTTTTTTTTTGTACTTTATTTTAAGAGACACGACGAAAATAGAGGAGAGAAATGAAACCACGGCTTCAAGTGTCTACCCTCCTCATTCATATATCTCCAAACATGGTTCTGGCAAACAATGGGCTTTAAGGGCCCATGGGCCGATTCTTGGCCCGTACAATATTTTTTCGTTGGCCCAGTCGGGACGAATTTCACCATCCTTTCATTATCCGAAAAATGAACAGAAGCCGCGCTGTTCACCGTCTTTATCTACGGGAGTACCAATTAATTTAGTACATTATAAGTCATCATTTAATTAATCGTTTTATTTCATTTCTTATATATAATATATTTCAACTTGAATGATAACATTCATCAACGATAGTGTATTTAAAATCACTAATACCAAAAGGTCACGAAGGGCTAGGTGTCAGGAAGGAACCAGACAGTAGTTATATGAATGGAGTTCTTTAACAAGTTCTACGCTGGAGATTAAAAAAAAACATCAACAAAAGGGCGACATTTGTTCCACTTTACAGGATCTGACAATGAAAATGAAGCAAATTGCTTATAAGCCGTTGCTCGTAGGTTTTGTTAAACTATATAATGTATAATCAAGCCTCATCAAACCATTTAAGCTTTTAGGTTAAATGGTAAGGTTCAGAATTCCATTAGTTTCGTCGACGAAGTTGATTTCCTTTTAGGAATACTTTACTTTGTAGTTCAGGTTGATACATGTGAAACATTAATCTTTCCGGAGTAACTGCTAGTTGCATCCTGAACCGACAACACTTCTCTCTATTCAACTGATTTTGCATTTCATTTAGATATACTGAATCAACACTTACCCATCCTTTGCAATCCTTTAAATATCTTGGCGGATAAGAAATTAGATTGTGTATTCTGAAAATTATGAAAACCGGAAAAGGAGATGTTCTGCGAACTATTTTCTAGCAGACTACTCATGAGCTTCAAAACGATGACAACCGGAGAAGAGGATGCTTTTTGAACCCTTTGCTAGCAAGCTGTATATGTTTGTTGAAATGGCCACTGCACTGGTCATGATTGCTAGGATGATCATAGTTCTCGCCATGACTTTGTCCTTGAGATTGGATATGCCGTGGACATCCCTAGACAAAGACAGGTTATTTAAGTTAGAAACGAAGCAGTTTTACATGCGGATTCTGCTGGATGTTTGTGGGAATAAAAGGCGGTGAATTAGATACCTGAGGACAATAGCACCTGGGAAAATAAATGCAAGGCAGACTGCAGAGGTGGAACCCATGAACTGAAAGAAGTACCATATGTTTGGGAAGGCAATTGCTGCTAGATAGCCGACGACGAGAAGAACTAGGGTGAGAGACACAAATCTGGTTGTGTCTGTTGACAAAAGAGGCTTCTTAGGGAAAAGAACTTCGTCTATGCTGCTTCGCAAACAGAAATTCAATAGTGGAAAGACCAGCATGAGATGTAGTGCGTAGCTGAGTCGAACTATGTCGTTTAATAGTACCGCATATGGGGAAGCCGAGCTCCGATCAAAGTTAATCAGTATGTCAGGCATGACAGAATCCCCAAAAAGCAGGTATCCACAAACTCCAATCACAAAGTAGATGCCCGCACATAGGATCAAAGATACTCTCACTGCTGATAGCATTTCCGAGGGCTTGCCTAGCTCAAAACCAATGTGATGAACTGCAGTTATTGGAACGTATGGGTGTTATTGGATTTTCCCAGAACATTGAAAAAGATTGTGGCAATTATGTTGTAGTTTTACTTTGGAATGATACCGACATGAAGCTCTTACCATTGAAGTGGAATGTGAAAGCTGTCACAATGACTGGAACTGCCGTGAACAGGTCAAAAAAAGACGC
This sequence comes from Melastoma candidum, assembly GCA_023653495.1. Classification (NCBI taxonomy): domain Eukaryota; kingdom Viridiplantae; phylum Streptophyta; class Magnoliopsida; order Myrtales; family Melastomataceae; genus Melastoma; species Melastoma candidum. The sequence continues at coordinate 3,446,389 of CM042891.1, read as the reverse complement.
TTTATCCTCCACGAGCGGGAACCATCTCGGATTCTCTGCTTTACCCTCCACCAGTGCATATATTGCAAGGACTGAACTTACAGCCACAAAGACTACTGCGAGGAGCACCGAGATGGCCGAACTAAATCTCAGGGAGTCTGGAAAAAGAAAAAAAACAAAGACAGCAGAAGCAAGTAAGTCTAAATGATTATGAAAATTTTGCATATGTGGGTGGGATCTTTGTTGAATTCGGAATTTATGACAGTTTACATAAAATTTTACAATGTTTTTGTTTAAGGCAATATCGTAGATCATCAATCAGTACACGAGCAAAATTTTTTGTTATATGTCGACTTTCGGATGAGTCTACGAACTTGCATTCCTACTGATGCAGCTTGCCAATCAGATTTGGTGCTTTTCCAGTCTCAGAATTCATCTTTTTCAACGCAAAAACTGTGCATTCAGGATCATTTACGAACTTGGCATCGGGATAAGTTTTGCCTTCAATTCTTGTATCAGTTTGATTTTTCTATTTATGTAACAGAAAATTTCGAAAGAATACTGACCTACGCGTCTCAGCAAGACCAGCGGAAGCATCACGACTACAAGGATGAAGAGAAGTGCGAATTCTCTGGAATTCCACCACTGAACGCCAAACCACTCCTGCAGCACACCGAGATGAACAGATCCACCCTGATGATTTCCAGACAGCACGTCACCTGAGAAAGAAAACAAGTTTGGAATCATACATCTTCATCTTATTCGGCAAAACATCATTTATTGCTCTAACGCGAATCGCAGCAAAGCACGTGGGCTCCATATTCATCCGCACTATGGGTGCTCACCGATTATGATGAGGTAAATTATTAGACAGCCCAGGCTAGTGATCGTAACACAAATTTGCACTGCCACGGATCCCAGCGTTCCAAACGACTCCTTCATGACCCCAGCATACGTGGTTGAGTTCCCGGTTTGCGTGAACCTCATCAGGAACTCAACCGAGATGTCGACGAGCCAAGCGACCGCCGCGATTAGGATGAATGCAGGTATAACCCCCAGGACCTTAATGGTTGCAGGTATGGACATGATCCCGGCGCCAATAATACTAGTGGAGATATTGAACACCGCGCCGGAGACGGACCCCGGTCTGGTGGTAAACTTCCCTTTAGGAAGCAAAGGGACCTGGGATTCGGCCTTCAGCGACATCTCAGCCCTTCACAAATTCTCTGGCAGGCTTAAAATCTGGCTAGCAGAGGTTGATCTCTCTTAACAAAACCCTTTTTTTTTTGTCTTGTCATACATTAGTGCTCATAATGAGGTGATTGGGGTCCAGGTAGTCTTTGATTGGGGAGCTGGTACTAGATTACCATAATGACCTTGGTTCTAGAACTGTGTTGTTACCAAGCAGGGTGTGGATTGAGGGGCGGGGATGTCAAATGGGAAACTGGGTATGGTAGCCTTATTCGACAACGGGACGTATTATGCCATATAGAAAAATGACAGGCAGGGGGAGGGGGGGCTATGAGCTTGGGAAGGAGAAGATGTTCTGGAGGTTAGAAAGGTAAGAAGAATCTGGACACGGTGTCTTGGGGAAATTTGGTAAGGACAAAGGTCTAAGAACATGGACGGCTTTGTGGGTTAGGTGAAGAAGATTGGGATGGCCCGGAGCAGACCAGACAGACAAGGACAGCATCATCTCTCATGACTGGTTTTGTTGCCTGTTGGCGGCCCCAATTAATTGCATCTTTCACATGAGTTTTGACCGATACCCTTTGGGTGAGAGAGGCGTTGTCTTCTTTCCTCCTTTTCTTTTTTAATTGATGTGTTTATACTCTGATCATGTATTGTGATATTTAAGATACTGTCGACTACGCCCATTTAAGTCAGTCGACTGTGTGCATATGATTTAATCGTGTTTACATGAGTCGGTCGACGGAGTATACATAATCTAATTGATTGTGTCTACATAAGTTAGTCGACTGTGACTACAGAAGTCTGTCGATGGAGTCTATAAAAGCAAGTCGATTGTTCCCACGGAAATCCATCGACAATGGCTACTTTATCAACCGTATGTACATAAGCTCGTCAACCGAAAAGCTAGTCAACTTTAGCTACAAATTCCAATTAACGATGCCTACAAAAGGCAGTCGACTAGGCCTACAGAAGTCAATCCACTGAGCTTCTATAGAAGCAAGTCGTCGAAAAGAAGATCAGTGGTTTCTTTTGGCGAACAAGTAGATAAGCAGTTATAACTAGGGGTGTGCAGGTTCCGGGTGGGTAGGTTCTGGACGTGGAACCTAGAACCTACCTTGTAACGGTCGTTTCCTTATTTTTAGAACATAGAACTTACTATGTGGCTTAAAGAACCACCCAAGAACCAACCCGTCTGTTCTGGTACCGGTTGTGGTACCGATTTCGGTACCATGTCCACACTTTCACATCAAATTCATCAAATTACTCATTTGGATACATGTGCTTTGTACTATATCCTTACTAGAAAGAAAACGAAATCATACAAGCAAATGCAAGAAGCATTAAAACCCCTAGTATTTATGGATAAGACCCCTCAAGTCTGTAAAAGCAGTTGTCATTTGCAAGTATTCATATTCCCCTAGTGGTCACATAAGGAAATCGGATTATTCTTTTCATACTGAAGATCACACGATACGATCGAGAAACCTGAACAGTAGCATCATGAAAAAAAAATCATGCAGTATAAGGTAGTACATTTATCAACCCATGGCATCAATTTTAGGGTTTCAGCCTAACATAGAATCTTCCAAAACTTGGCTCTTGGAATGAACAACGCACTTACTTATGGAATTCAGATGTTATACTCCATTTTCAGCAATCTGGGAAAAAAATTGCGGCTAAAATATAGTCAATTTCAGATGGAGCAAGCGCTGAAACAGGCAAAAAACTAGAATTATGTTCATCGCGCATAAAGAAGATTGACAATGCCAAATCCATTGCCCTCAAATCCAATATTTTCAGTGTCATCTCAAACGACAGTTCAAAAACGAGATGTGCTATACATAAACACACATAAAACTGCATCCGACCAGCAGAAAGCCATTCATTCAACCCCATGGGAAAATATCCAACTAAAACAATGATAATGTATTAAATAAATAATAAGATCGGTCAAAGCAATTACTAAGACAAAATTATTCCAACCTAATTATCGAGGCGAGGTACTTCATCCAAATCATCAAAATTGGCGACTCTAATTATGTCCATAATTTTGAGAAACATTACCGTTTCTAGGAAAACATAATTAGACTGAACTGAAGCCACTAAGAACAAACATTTATGCCCCAACAAAGTTGAATCAGTGAACCCGTACCAGCTATTGAAGCTCACAACAAAGATTTCATTTTTTGCATGTTTACCCAATTCAGTTTCAGGTCGAATTAACACACGGCCCATTAAAATCAATCAATTCAAGAATTGAAAATCCACAATGATAGGGAACCGACTCACCTGGGAGGGGGAGATTTCGGGGGAGTGGGGAGGGGGGATTTTCCTGATTTTACCCTAATTTTATTCCACCGTGTTCACGAGAGTTGTGGAAATGGAGCCAAAAAGAAAATGACGAAAGGTAGGGGGGTGAGAGAGAGAGGGGACTCGTGGAATTGGAGAATCAACACCAACCCGACGGTGCTTCCTTAAACCCCTCTTTTCCTTGCAAGAAAGAAAGAGAAAGGATACGCTCTGCCTGAAGCTCCTCTGTACCCCAGCTCTCGATTCGTGGGTATGGAAGAGGAGAATTCGAAGCTGCATCCCTTGGTGAAGAAGAAGCGGGTCCTCCTATACTACTGCGTCAAGTTCGAGGAACTTGCCCGAAAGGTCGCTGCCCATTCCGACGACATATTCCACCTTCAGTCCATCAGGTGGAGGTTATGTTCAAAGTCCCCTTCTTTATTTTTTCTTGGAGCAATTCCTCTTCTGGGTCGCTCCACGATTGGGTCAAGTAGGTGGGTGGGGTGGGGACTCACGAATCGGAACCGGTTCGTTGGGTCGGGTAAAATTTAGGTTAGGTTATTGGGTTGGGTAAGATTTATGTCAGTTTGTTGAGACGTTAGGTTGGATAAAATTTAGGTTAGGTTACAGGTTCTTCGGATTGAGATAACTGAAATCGTAGTACCATCGATTTTTTAAAATTTAGATTCAAGAAATTATTACTGACATCGACTCTATGGTACCCGTCGGTTCTCGATTTTTTTGGAACCTATGTTCACTCCCTGACATATTAACAATATTTGTTTTTTTCATTGAAGGTAAGTGAGTTTTCTCTTGTTGTTATTATTTTTACATTGTTTTAAATTTCTTGACGCTCATGCCTACTACACACACCCCACGATCATTTACCCGAGACGTGTAGGTGCGATTTGCACGGACGGTAAACATTAACAAGCAATGTATGCACGGATTCTGGTCTCGAGAGAGCCGTCGGAGTCCCCTTTGTTCGCGACCCAACCAGAGTGTGGGGCCCAATTCCTTGTCCTTTTTCTCCCCCTTCAATCATTAGGATTTCAGGAAAAAGGCGGTGCTTTCTTCTTCACACTTTTGGGCCTCTCTCGACGTTGACAGGACAGCTCAACTGCCCCCTATAAGAAACTACTTAACAACTTCTGTTCCCTCACTTTTGAAATTGGGCCTCACCGGCCCATTACTGTTGGGCCTGAATGCTCCCACGCGAGGCGGTTGCGGTTGGGGGGTGGGGGAAGATTTCCCTGATTTTCTGACCAAGACCCTGAACCTGGGACTGATCCCCCCCCGCCAACACGACTTATTCTCTTCCGGTTTCGATTCTTCCTTGGAAGCGTCCCCGTTCCCCCCCAGGAAAATCAATTACCCCCCCGATACCAAATTCGGTTGCTGTTCCCGGGATTTTAGGGTTTCATTCTTTCTGATTGGAGGAAGGAGGGGAGGGAAGGGAAGGGAAGGGAAGAGATGGGAGATCAGTTCGCTAGGGGGGAGGAGTACGAGAGGAAGGCCGAGAAGAAGCTCACCGGATGGGGTCTGTTTGGTTCCAAGTACGAGGATGCCGCCGATCTATACGACAAGGCCGCCAATTCCTTCAAGCTTGACAAATCCTGTAAAAATTAATTCGAGAAGATGAAAACCGCTGCGGTTTCGGCTTATAATTGAGGTTTTTCCTTGATCGGAATGTTGACTTGTTTATTTCCTTCAGGGGACAGAGCTGCCTCGAATTACATCAAGTTGGCGAATTGTCATCTTAAGGTAAAGTTCTTTCATTTTATTTTTTATTTTTTTTGGCGGGGATTTGATTGGGTTGTGTTTTTGTGGTGGGCTTTGAAGGTCGAAAGCAAGCACGAGGCCGCTTCTTCGTTCGTGGATGCTGCCAATTGCTACAAGAAGACTTCCCCTAAGGGTATGCGTGTTGGTGCCGCCTTCTCTTTTTAGTTGCCCGCATGTTTTACTGATAAAATTCCCTCTATGATCTGTTGTAAATCATTTAACTGGCGAGGTCGCGGATGGCATGTGACTTCTGCTTTAATGCAGATGCCATCAAGTGCTTGAGCGACGCTGTTAATCTGTTCATGGATATTGGGAGGCTCAGCATGGCGGCCAGATACTATAAGGTGCTTTCCACACTTTGGTCCAAGGGGATTTAGTTCCTGATTGTTAAATGGGGTTAATGCAGAATTTAAGTGGCATTGTCTTCTTTAATTCGATCAAACTTGTTATCACGTGCCGTTCATGGAGGAGACTGTGTGCTTCTCCAAGGTGTGTCTGTGTTAGACATTTAGATGTTTCGTCTTTCATTAAATTATTGGTCCTTGCGTCAGCTAAGGGGCCTTTTAGTAGATTTTCACTGTCTTTCAGTGTTGATGAATCTAGCACCGCTGAGTAATAACTTGTGGGTGATTGTGATTTAGATGTGGATGCTTAGTTGTTGGTTTTTTGGTAAGTTGTTTGAGCTGCTTCTAGTCTGATCAAAGCCTTGCACACTTTTTGCTATTCGCAGGACATGGCGGAATTGTGTGAGGCTGATCAAAATGTTGAGGGTGCTATTGAGAATTTCGAACAGGCGGCTGAGCTTTTTCAGAGTGAAGAAGTGACTACGTCTGCCAACCAATGCAGGCAAAAGGTGGCTCAGTTTGCAGCGCAGCTTGAACAGTAAGCCTTTCTTAAGTAACGTGTGCTCAAGAATTTCTATTTGCTGTCAAAGAGGCTACGTGGTTTCGTCCCAGATTTCGCTGATTTATCACACTGATCTTTTTATTGGAGTGTAGATCGTAGTAATTGCACATGCATTTCTGAATAGAAAAATGTATGAGGCGGCTGAAGAAAGCACGCATTTAATCTAGCTCTTGTAAATCTTGTTTGGTAAATTGTTGGAGTAATACTGATTGTTTGCATAAATGCTCCAGATACAAGAAATCTATTGATATCTATGAGGAGATTGCTCATCATTCTCTCAACAATAACTTGCTGAAATACGGAGTCAAGGGGCATCTACTCAATGCGGGGATCTGCCAACTTTGTAAGGGTGACCCTGTTGCGATCAGCAATGCATTGGAACGTTACCAGGTATCCAGCGCAACTTGCTATTTTCGTTGACTGCATCCATGCGGAATAAGAGCTCAGGCCTTTCATGTTCTCCTGCAGGACCTCGATCCTACATTTTCTCGAACAAGGGAATGCAAATTGCTTCAGGTTTCATTTATTGATATTTTGGCTAGTCTTTTCTTTTCTGGTCTAAGCATTGTGATTCCTCTGTGAATAAATTGAGACTAAAAATTGTACCATGGCAGGACATTGCCGCCGCCATTGATGAGGAAGATGTCGCGAAGTTTACCAATGTTGTCAAGGAATTTGACAGCATGACTCCTCTGGTAATATCTCCTACTACCCCATAATTACTTTTGTTTCCTTAAGCCCTAAATTTCTATCCCCTCATGTCCTGAAACCGGCCTTTCCTAACTTCCTCTCTCCCTAATGTCATGCTTCCGAAACCTCAAGTTAACTCCTCAGTGTTTCCATTTAACCCATCAGGATTCTTGGAAGACCACCCTTCTGCTGAGAGTAAAGGAAAAGATCAAGGCCAAGGAGCTGGAGGAGGATGATCTGACCTAAGCCCACTCCCCCTCCCCTTCTTTCCTGCATCGTACTATCATTTTGTTCATTCAGCGACTATATTGCATCTATGTGCATGATCACTCTCTACGATTGCTCACTCGGTGTGTGCATAAAAGTTTGGTGTTCCTTCCTACTAGGGAAACAACAGATATCTGCTCGCGGTTGAATCATCACAAGTTTCCTTTTGAAGTTATATTATCCGTCATGGCACTAGCATTACAAACAGGATCAGCCCCTAGATCATTTTAAAGGGAAAGTGGGTTGCTGGATTTGGAATGCACTAGAAATACATGTCTTTACACGCAAGTGTCCGCTTTGTCTGGGCTTCAAAAATGTTTCCTCTTAAAGCATGCTAGTGTTGACTAAGGCGGGTGCGCTGAGTGGTCGGTGGAGTTGTGCGTCACCCTTTTATGATTATATTATTACTGAAACTAAATGCACTATTGGAGTTGTCCAAGGGCCACGACATCTACTGTGTCGATGGACATTTTCATTTGCGCGGAATTCTAGCCGACCTGAACTTGATGTCGATGTTTTTTCTTGGTTTCTAACCCAAACCCTTGTTTTCTCCCATTTGCAAAGGTGATAAGATAAGAAAACAGTAACGTTGATTCGGAACAACTTGATCGGATATCAAGGGTTGTCATGATAACTGATTAACCAAATTGGGAATAAGGTATATGAAAGAATAAGACATTCCCCAGATAAGGTTTCGTGAAAGAATTGTTCTCGAGTCTCCTACTCTTTGTAATATCAATTTGGGTTCCTCCACCAGAGAGAGAGATCATATTCTCATTCTCCACCCCCCCCCCCCCCCCCTGCCCCCCCATTTGATGAGCCAACATGACTGAGACAAAGACCCATGTTTTTGTGAAATAATTTATCTTTGTTTTAAAGTGGGTTTTCGGGGTGTTAATGGGTGAGTTAGGTCAGACACTGTAAGTAATAATTGAATAGATTTAAGGAAAAGAAACCGGGAAAAAAAAAGGAAAAATTTGGTTACGATAATGCATTCAATCAAGTCAAAACCCACTAAAATTACTCATTTTTGGCATGACTTAAGGTTGCACCAATATGACTTCCCACGACCGCCCCCAGAAAGAAAATGACGTCGAAAAGAAGATGTCTCCTTTAATCTAACCACTCGTTTTAATGACGACTCGTCCTACTCGGAAATTTATGTTTATGGGGAATGCTATTTCTTATCACCTTTGTATGCCCTCGATTGACTTTTAATAATGGTGTGGCGTGGCGTGGGAGGTTCAAATCACGTCGTTGCTTGTTTCCTCATTTTTACTTGTTAAAAACCCCACCGTCTTTCTGTTACTAAATAACGCTCATCCTGAAAATATTTCATATTTTAAAATATTTATTTTAAAAATTTGACTCGACTTTAAAAGTCGAGCTTGTCTGAATTCTCGTTACTTTTAAAGAATTCACTTTTTATAAAATCAAATTTACCTTCTTTAAATAACACCACTTTTAAAAAGTAGAATTTAAAATATTATTTTAAAATTTTTAAAAAATGAGTATCGCAAAATTTCTCGTGACTAACATTAATTTGGAACGGCTTTCCCGTCCGTCGTAATTCTCCAATCAGGGTCTCCACGTGGTAAGCGTGCATCCCTACCATAACTTTCCGTAGGAGCTCTCGCACCTAATCATCTCCTTCCGCCCGTCACCTTTCCCCTATATAATGCTCGCTCGTCCCAACAACCTTCCCCACCCCCACCTAAGACATATACTGGAGTTGTCTTCCTCCGACCGAAGCCTCGTTAGCCTTCCGTATCCCCAACCTCATCGCCCTCAGACACCCACAGAACTGGCTAATCAATCCCAAGAAACTCCGCAGAAGGAGACCTTGTCCGCTCCATCCCCTGGCGGAAAGGAAGGCGCCGTCGGCGTCGTGCGCGCCCTCTACGAGGCCCTTTGCTCCCGTGACGTGGACACCGTCCATCGCCTCCTCGCGCCTGACCTTGAGTGGTGGTTCCATGGCCCTCCGAGTCACCAGCACTTGATGCGCCTCCTGACTGGCTCGCACGGTAGGCGCCAGCAGCCACAGCAACAACAACCCCCCTTCGCCTTCGTCCCCGACACGATCACCTCATTCGAGGGGCTCGTGATCGCCGAGGGCCACGAGCGCTGTTCCGTCTTCTGGGTCCATGCTTGGACAGTCTCTGACGAAGGGGTGATCACCCAGGTAAGGGAGTACTTCAACACTTCCCTCACCGTCACCCGCTTCGGCGGCACCGAGGCATCGTCGTCAGAGATCACCACGGTCCCCTCCACCGACGCCCTCTGCGCATCCATCTGGGAGAGCAGCCTGTCGGACCAAGTCGGGAAGTCGGTTCCCGGTCTGGTCCTGGCGCTGTAAGAAAGCCAACAATGGCTTGAAGTTATGGCCGTGTGTCCTGCTAGCTAAGTCTGGTTATAAGGTGGTCTGGCCGTGGCGTGTCGTTTTCTACTGTAAGGTGGTGTCGTTTTCATGCTGTAATTCTATCCTAACCTAATCCGGACATGTCGAAAGAGACGACATGGGGTCGTCATTCTGATGATGCTGTAATAAAACCTTGCCCTGTCCATGATTTCGTGATTATTGTCGCAAAATTGGGTTTTGCTTCACGTGATCCTCCCGCCCTCATGCGTCTCCCACAAGGATTGCTTGAAATTTTGGTGATTCGCCACGTGATGCCATAAATTAGTCTAAAGTGGGAGATTGGTGAACATGATTAGCTGATGGGACTATCAATTAGCATGACCAGTGGAACGACAGTTTGTTAGGAGAGCCATCAATCTCGATATCCTAACTCGCAGCTCCACCGTTGAGTTTCACAGATTCCACCTTCTATTTTTCCTTCCCATCTAGCTCGAATTCGCAGTGGGTGTCTTTGCCGACATGAAGATGTCACGCCGGTTGATGATAAACGATACGTCGTCGTCACTCGGGACGAAGCGCCTGGTCTGCTGGAGGGCCTCCAAGGTCACCAAATCCAGCTTCTTATGGCAGGACGGCCCTCCTTTCCATGTCCCCACGATCCTCTTCTACTTCCAGCTCATTGTCATCTTCCTCGTCACGAGCCTTGTCCATTTCGTCCTCAAGCCTTTCAACCAAATCTCCCTCGTCTCCCAGCTCGTCGTAAGGTTCTCCCTCCCCTCTGTTTATGCAGAACGTTAACGAGGGAGGTGATAATGGATGGGACGACTTCTCTTCCTCTTTTTTCAATGTCTTCTGAGCAGGCGGGGATCATCCTGGGGCCTTCGTGCATCGGCAGGATCACATCGTTAGGGGAATACATGTTTCCTGACCGGGGAGTGGCTGTCATCGAGACGTTGACGACATTTGGCGTTATGTGCTTACTCTTCACCACGGGTGTCAAGATGGACCCTGCCATCATGTTCCACCCTGGCCACACTGCGATCGTGATCGGCATAGCGATATGCGTCTCGATGATCCTCACTATCGCCCTTGCGATAGTTACTACGTTTCATCTCCCGAGTGACAGCAGCCTCTTCAAGTCCCTGCCCTACATCGCCTCTGCGCACACCCTGACTGGCTTTCCCGCAGTTTCAGACCTCCTGAGCGAGCTGCATCTCCTCAACACTGAACTGAGCCACATTGCGATTCCCACGGCCATGTTCAGCGATGTGATTGGGATGTCCCTGTCTGCTGTGGGGCTGTCATTTGCCAATAATCACGCGGAAAACCCTATGAACTCGTTCCTCTCGATCCTATCTGTGGTGGCCCTCCTGCTTGTGCTGGTCTATGTAGTCAAGCCTTTAATCTCACGGATGATTAAGAAGACTCCCCCGGGCCGTCCCATGGGAGAGAGTAACATAATAATGGTCTTCTGCATCCTGTTTATTACCGGGTTTATGAGCGAGGCTGTCGGCCACCATTACGTCCTGGGACCGCTGTTCCTCGGCCTCATAGTCCCTGACGGGCCGCCTCTTGGCTCTGCCCTGGAGTGCAAGATGGAGGCCATTGTCTCGGGACTCATCTACCCCGCGTTCATCACAGTGACAGGGTTGCAGACAGATATATTTGAGATCAGCTTGCAGTCAGTGTGGATCGTGGCGATCATCTTGATCACTGCATACCTCATCAAGTTCATTGCCGTGCTGTTTTCTGCAGTCTACTGTGAGGTCCCCTTCCATGAAGCCCTCGTCCTTGCAGTCACCCTCAACGCAAAAGGAATCATTGAGATAATCCTCTTGAACTTGTGGAGAAACAGTGAGGTTAGACACATGACAACATCAACTACATTATCGTTTCTGGATTCTTCGTGGCTGAAATCAACGTATTACAGGTTTTGTCGAGTGAAGGGTTTGCGTTGTGCGTGCTGTCAATGTTGATGATAACGGCAGTGACAAGCCCAATCACGAAGGCGCTCTATCATCCTTTGAGGCAGTACACGGCTGTGAAGAGAAGCACAATCCAGCATGCTAGGCTGGACTCGGAGCTCCGGATTCTGGTCTGCATCCACAGCCACGAGTGCGTCCCAATGACCATGAACCTGTTGGAAGTGTCGCACGCCAGCCGGGAGAGCCCGATTGCAGTCCTTGGCCTAGTGATGGTCGACCTTGTTGGCAGGACTACTCCGGCCCTCGTGTGCCACGAGAAGGAGGGGCCGCAAAAGTTCCTCAAGCACACCAAGTCGACCTCGGCCCACATCCTTAATGCCTTCAGGAACTACGAGCAAAACTGCCATGGTTTCGTCTCCGTCAGGACTTACACTGCGATCTCAGAGTTCCAGCACATGCATGTGGAGATATGCCGGGTGGCAGCTGACGGGAGGGCGAACATTCTGATCGTACCGTTTCACAAGCTATGGGACGTGGACGGTTCAGTGGGCGAGGTGAAGCCTGCCATACGGACAATGAACCTGCACATCCTAGAAAAATCCCCATGTTCGGTTGGAATCTTGATCGACCGAAGCATGGCCAGGGGCTCATTGATGGTCCTATCGAGCAGGACGCCCTTTGAAGTGGCAATCATCTTCATCGGGGGTCCCGACGATGCAGAGGCGCTAGCCTACGGGTCAAGGATGGCAAGGCACGAGTTCGCAACAGTGACGGTAATCAGGTTCCTGCTTTTCGGGAGCGAGAACTCAAAGCACAGGCATCACGACTCCGACCTGATCTACCAGTACCGACACATCAACATGGGGAACGACAGGTTCGTGTACGTGGAGGAGGTAGTGAGCGACGGGGTCGCCCTGGCCGCCTTCATGAGGGACTTCGCCAACAGGTTCGACCTGATACTGGTAGGGAGGCAGCACCAGGAATCGCCCATCTTTGAGGGGCTCGAGCAGTGGAGCGAGTGCCAAGAGCTCGGGGTCATCCCGGACATGCTGGCGTCACAGGACTTCGAGTGCAAGGCTTCGGTCCTGGTGATACAGCAGCATTGGCTGAGAGGGACATTGATAGGCCAAGCGAAGCGGACCGTGAATACCGGGGAACCATTGCTCTCAGGCAACTGAAGTTGTCGGAAAAGTAGTAATATCATCGTCAGTAGTTCATATTAGCTTTCGGAAATAATCCCGAAATGGACGCACTTCCTTCTCATGTTCGTTCGTTCTATAACCCCATTTCAGAGGGTGTAACTGAAATGAAATGCAAAATCACACATTACACCCACAAGTCAGGACCATTTTGTTTTTTAACTAAATCTAAACATTTGGTACAAGCCATGCCCGTTCACTTACTACCGCCTGTATTAAGAAAGCGAATTGAGTGTTTATGTACCAAACTGATAACCTGCCATGGAGAAAAAACAATGTGATCTCAAGACTTTTAATTTGGTTTTAATGTTAAATAATTAATCTGGTTGACAATTTGCTCGAACCAAAGTCAATAACTAACCTTCACCCACCTCTTTCTCCTCTCTTTTTATCTATCTTATTTCATACTTAATCATAATTACTGAAATTTGTTGGGTCCTAAGATCAGTTTCTTTTTTTTTTTCCTGGTCCAATGTATCAGGCGACACCACCACGACGGTAATAAAATCGCAATGCAAGGAACACGTGTCGGGGGTACATTTTCAGAATTGCTGAAAGATCAAGCAAATCACATATGACCAAACCGACGATGGCTTAGATTTTCAACTGAAATAAACACAGAAGTAAGAAGAGAAAAAGGGAGAGTCATATTCATCATTATTGTTATTAACGGAGGGAGGGAGGAAGGGAAGTGGGTGCAACAAACTACAGCATCCGACAATCCACTGTTTGTGGTAATTCTTACAATGAGTTGAGTGTTTTTCAAATCAACGACCTAAATCTTCCCAACCAACACTAATTCAAATCCACCCCCGCCTTCCCACCCCCCGCTATATAAATTCAACTCCCCGTTTCACGCCATTTCCTTGCGAAGAAGATACCCCCAGCAGCCACCTCCTTCTCTTGGCCGGAGCACATGGCTCGCCTCAGGATGGCGTTAGTCGCAAGGGTCATCCTCGGTTGCGTCCTCCTTCCCCCCGCGTTCTTCTTCCCCTGCGCCTGCTCCAGTGTTCTCACCCATGATTTCGTCGTACGCCTTCCTACTGCTTTCTTGGAATGCTTTTTGTTCTGGGAACGTGTACACGCCTATGCCTTTGATCTTACAAACTTTGTTTCCTGTGAAGGTGCAAGCCACAAAGGTGACGAGGCTCTGCAAGACCCGCGAGATCATCACTGTCAACGGACAGTACCCAGGGCCGACCTTGGAACTCAACGATGGCGACACCCTTGTGGTCAAGGTCGTCAACAGGGCTCGCTACAATGTCACGATTCACTGGTAATGCAATACAGCCTTTTGAGCAACTTCGTTTCATTGTAGTTATCCGGGGGATCTTTTCTCACCGCTTCCGGGATGGGAATGCAGGCACGGGATAAGGCAGTTGAGGACTGGGTGGGCAGATGGGCCAGAGTTCATAACCCAGTGCCCCATCCGGCCTGGCGGGAGTTACACCTACCGGTTCACCATCCAAGGACAGGTCGGGACGCTGTGGTGGCATGCACACAGCTCCTGGCTCCGAGCCACGGTGTATGGAGCTCTCATTATCCATCCCAAGGAAGGCGCCCCGTATCCTTTCACGAAGCCAAGGCGCGAGACGCCCATTATGCTCGGTATCCAGTGCTGCAGAATCATTCTTTTTGTCCCCTGCCCCCGACCACCCACCTTTCTTTGCAAGTGCTAACGACGACACATACAGGGGAGTGGTGGGATGCAAACCCCATCGACGTTGTTCAGGAGGCGACGCGTACAGGCGGTGTCCCAAATATCTCAGACGCTTATACCATCAACGGGCAACCAGGGGACCTTTACAACTGCTCCCGCAACGGTAATAATACTGCTCCTGTTTATTTTGGTTACTAAAGAAGTAGACACTGACAGAGTATTGGTAACTTTTTTTCGGGCGCAGACACTGTGATTGTCCCGATTGACGTAGGCGAGACCCACCTCCTCCGAGTCATCAATGCAGCGCTTAATCAGGAACTCTTCTTCACGGTTGCAAACCACAAATTCACCGTGGTAGGAGCCGATGCGTCCTACCTCAAGCCGTTCCCCACGTCGGTCATCATGTTAGGGCCGGGACAGACAACTGATGTCTTGATCAGCGGCGACCAGCCTCCGGCTCGGTACTACATAGCAGCACGGGCCTACCAAAGTGCCCAGGGGGCTCCATTCGACAACACCACCACAACCGCGATTCTGGAATACAAGTCTGCCCCTTGCCCTGCCAAGAACGGTCCAACAACCACACCTGCTGCCCCTGTCCTTCCTGCATTCAACGACACTGCAACAGTTACCGCATTCACCCAGAGCCTCAAGAGTTCCGGCAACGCTCTGGTCCCGAACAAGATTGATGAGAACTTATTTTTCACGGTCGGCCTGGGGTTGTTCAACTGCCCCAAAAACTTCAAGTGCCAAGGCCCGAACGGGACACGCTTCACGGCTAGCATGAACAACATCTCGTTTGTGCTGCCATCAAACATTTCGGTGTTGCAGGCTTATACGCAGGGCATCCCAGGAGTCTTCACAGCAGATTTCCCCGCAAATCCCCCAACTCAATTCGACTACACGGGGAACGTCCCCCGATCACTCTGGCAACCAGTCCCGGGAACCAAAACCTACAAGGTGAAGTTTGGCTCGAGTGTCCAACTCGTCCTGCAGGGGACCAACATCCAAACCGCCGAGAACCACCCAATCCACCTCCACGGATACGACTTCTACATCATCGCAGAGGGGTTCGGGAACTTCAACCCGAAGACTGACACCGCGAAGTTCAATCTGGTGGATCCACCAATGAGGAACACGGTGGCGGTCCCTGTCAACGGATGGGCTGTGATAAGATTCGTAGCGGACAACCCAGGGGCATGGTTGATGCACTGTCACCTGGATGTCCACATCACCTGGGGACTGGCCATGGTTCTCATAGTCGAAAATGGGGTCGGGCCGTCGCAGTCCATAGAGCCGCCCCCTGCGGATTTACCGCCTTGCTAAAACAGTCTCCACAGGCTTAAAACCAAACTAGGATTTGTGGTTTGGAATTTCACGTTGGGAAACTTTAATACACTTTTACGCGGCACAACAAATCAAAGTACCTTAGGAGGATTTGGTATTGGGCTTGGGCTTTTGTCTTTGTGTTTGGGCTTAGGCCTCTTTTGGAAACGGGCTTGGGCTTGTTAATTTTTCGAAGAGGGAACAACAACCTCAAAATTCTCGTAGAAATTCTTTTCACGTATTTTGGCTCGACATAGATGAAATATGCTACGAATTATGTCGGTTGCAGGAAGGGGAGACGATGTAACATAATTTCTCGATTAGTTCGAATTGGGGTTTTTTATTTATTAAGATTATGAATTAGCAACTTGGACAAGACTAGCGAAAACTTCTTCCAAAATTATTGTTTGAGTTTGTTCTATGTTCATCCCACAGTTTGACTTGACTTAGTATTGTCCCTCACTCTCGTTTCATAACACAGGGTTGTTTTTTTGTTTTTATCTATATGAACATTCGAGTGTACGTGATTCCATTGATCATGGTGGTATTTCTGTCAATTTTCGAACTAACTCATGAAACTTACTAGGGGTGGAACATACATCCAAGGCGTAGAGTAATCCCCCTTTTTTCCATTCAATATTGAGTTACTCCTCACTGCTCTGATACACCTCTCTATTCAAAAAGACAACTTTTTTTTCATTCTTTTGTTGTATGCCCACTTCTCGCTCGTCGGTCGAGCATCCACGGTGATCGCTCAGATCATGTCACATATATCCCGGCAAGAACCAGAGCGCACAACAGTATCACAAATACTTATTTCACCGCCCTTCCTTCAAGGATCTTAGCGACGGAGTTCATATTTTGTCGAAGCGGGTATGGTTTCCGCACCCAACTCTGGCCTTCTTGCCAAGGTCAAGGGGTCCATCCTTTCTCAGCAGGCAGCCCCACGCCGAGCGACCAGATCCACCCGTCCTCTACTCCAGCACCATTCGCGCACCCAACCATTGGTTCTCGGTTTTTGTTCCCCCTCGGCTCGCCCATCCTGGAGTTGGCGACAAGCCCAAACGACCCAGCCGGCCTCCTTTATGTCCACCTCCTCTGCCTTCCCTGAGCCACAGATCCGGTGCTCTTTAAGCCTTCCAATCTACCCCGCCCCGTAGCCAAAGAACGAGGAACCCAAGAACCGACAGCCATGGTTGCCGAAAGTCTCCCCAACAAACACCCCACGGTGTATCCAGCTCCAGCCGCGACAACGGACGACACCCCGCCCAGCCCGTTGATGTTGATCTTCCTTTCGACATCACGGAAGAGTAACATCAACGGGCCACACAACTTCCCGTGAGTATCTAATTCTAACTATTTCACTTGTCTTAATTAGAATTTTTTGACCACCATTTTCTCCATCGCTTTCTTATTTGATTTGCATGAAAATCAATCGAGCTTCACCGGAATTCGATAAAAACGAATTTCGAAGACTGAAGGCGCGTGTAACAAACCGCGTGGGTCGGGTCTACTACGGCCTAAAAAATCGTCAGTTCGAAGTAAAGCGGCCTCGACCGTCATTTCAGGTACAAAGGGGAGGTGCTGGTCTTTCCGAAACAAATTACATATCCACCTGTAACAGGCTGCGCGCCCAAGTGCATAGATCTGCAGTCACCATCCTTCCCCGCCCCCTTTTATCTCGATAATTGCTTGTACTTGTACGCATGTCGTTAGGCAACTTAGGTTTATTACCGCAAGTTAGTGTAAATGAACAAACGTGAGTTCGGGTCCAACGCCTGAATCGGGTCCAACGCCTGTTAACCAAAAGCAAACTTTTAGAGTAAACGCCACCTCTTTGCATGTTTAGGTGTAAGAGCTAGTAAATAGAGATTCCCGAACCGAACTGTTTATTCGACTTAAATTGTTTTAAAAATAAGTCGGTGATGATTCCGTAATAGCTTACCTAGGTTAAGCAACAACAACCGTTTTACGGAGCCATCATGGATGAGGGAAGCGACACGAGCGGCTCTCGATCCTCTCAAAGATTCATTCTGTGGATCATGCTCCACTATTTGTCCGTCGCCTCCTAAGAAGCATGGAGACGATTGTCGAGGGTCCGGGAAGGCTCGATTAGGAATCGTGGCGTGACCGGAGGACAACAAGGGGAGCGAGTCGTCAGTACCGCAACGCGCGTGATAGGCCGGAGGGTGCGCGTACAGCCCCATCCATGTAAACAGCTCGCTCGCTATCATGGAGAAAATCACCAGCTGACTTCTTTCAGGGGACAACAGGTTGAACTCATCGAGCACATATGCAACTGTCAGGAAACGACCACCCCAGAAGTGAAAGTGGAGGTGGAAGGATAGGGAAGACTTCATCCCATTGATCTAGGGATCTTTGAGGCTTGCAAGAGGGCCAACTCGAAGGGCACAACAATTCTCTGCAGACCGAGCTAGATGGATTCCTTAAACTTCCTTAACATGGTGGAAACGTCCATCTAGACGTTAAAATTTGCCTAAACCATGAGGCAACGCCAGCCTGTCAACGTCATCTATGACTGAACATGTTATCAACAAATCCTGTCAACAAATCCTTTGTCCCGCAACGAAATGAATGCACCAGCACACTGAAGATGAACTTAGGATGGCGCATGGGCCGATGGACGAAGTAGCTCGGTTGGCCGATGAAAACAGGATAACCCATGGAAATTGTCCCTGGCAGATATCAGGACCGAGCTGTGTCGCGTCATTGGGCGAACGACATGGTTCCCCCGGGCAAATCCACCCAAAACAATTACATGATTTTGTTAACGTAAAGGTCAAGTATTTGGGTGGGCTGGGTTCCGCTTTTTTAGGTGATCGAATCTCGATTATCTGCTGCCTCCTCCCACAGCCGCAACAACAAATTCCTACCCCCTCCCTCCCACCCATCCACTTGCCCTGAAGAAGAAGAAGAAGAAGACTGAATTCAAATGGCAAGTTGAAGGTTCGCCTTCCTCAACTTATTCAAATCACTCTCATGCTTTCGGACAACCGGTTTTTTTTTCCCATCCTTCCACTCCACTCCACGCCCCGAAATTCTTTTGCGACCTTCCCTCCTAAAAAATCCTAAATATAACCATGACAATGTTAATACATTATGAGCTTCAAAAACTGACGGATTCCTAATTAAATATTTAAGTCCAAAGTATGATTTCTTTTGGTTTTATTTTCTGAATTTTGTGGAGTGGAGTGATAAATGGGAAATACGCAGAAAAGTAAAAAAAAAAATGGTGATTGGCATACAAACTTGACTTCTCTGAAACCAAAAGGTAAAATGCAACTTGCCATGTTTTTGTACAACAAATTCGTACCTGCTTGCCCCTTCTAACTTCTCCTTTCCT
This sequence comes from Melastoma candidum, assembly GCA_023653495.1. NCBI lineage: Eukaryota > Viridiplantae > Streptophyta > Magnoliopsida > Myrtales > Melastomataceae > Melastoma > Melastoma candidum. Next base: position 3,427,449 of record CM042891.1, on the reverse strand, counting down.
TTATTATCCTTCGCTTCGGTAAAATCAAACCAACCCGACCATGCCTTGGCCCCTTCATCTCCACCGCCACGCTGCCCCCGCCCCGCCGTCCCCCCTTCTCGAGCCCCTCGCCGTGTACCACTTCCGCCCCATCATCCCCTACCAATGCACCTCCACCGTGATCCAACCCATTGAAGCCTCCCTCCATGTCGTCTAGTCCCTCTTCCGCTGCTTCGACAACTCCCAGGCTTACAAGAACTTCCTCAAGAGTTGCCGGGTCATCGATGGTGATGCGGGGTGAGCAAGTAATAAATGATTTCTATACCAAAATGAAGGAGAACGTCACTAGAGGTACGGAATGAAATGATGTGGGAATGGTCGGAAGAGTATATAATGAAACGAGATGGCTGAATGGATGGGTATGAAGGATAGGTTGAGATCAACCTCCACGAATACAAATACACCACCATGAAAGAAGACTCGAATAGAACTCGCTTGTCACACGGATACAGACACACCACCGTGAACAAGAATGAGGGCGATGAACAACACGGAGGATACAGGCATACTACCACCGGTTGATATACTCTACTCAATCTGCACTTGGAATCCACCAAACGTAGAACGAGGTAGAAAAAGAATCCACTCCTTCGGATAGAAAGACAAAAGTCTAATCTGGATTTTAAAAGTCTGAATAATCTGGTTCTTCATCTCTTACAATGCAAGGGCTTATATAGGCTGCCCATGGAAAGACAATAAATGAAACGAAATAAAAGATAAGGGAAATAAAATAAATGATAGGAAATGAGGAAAGGAAATATATTATTTCCTCTCGACAAGATCTGAAAAGATAATGGAGCAGGGTAGTGGAGCAGGCGCGACTCTTGGTGTGCAAGTTGTCAGACCTGAGCCGTCAGATCGTAACTGTCCTTTGGGCTGCTCGTCGCATGGTTACCCTTTGTCGCTTGAGAGTCGTGTCGCTCGGTGCTCCTTTCGCCTCACTTACTCATTGACCAGCAGATTGACGCCTCCAACAAGCGATGTTGGTTGAGATGCGGGCGAAGCGACGGATGCGGGTGAAGCGACGGCCGTCCTTTTGAAAACACCTGCGCAAGTCATCTAGTCGAGGGATAGGAAATCGATACTTCCCCGTGATTTTGTTAATCGCTCGACTGTCCATGCACATTCTCCAAGTGCCATCTTTCTTTGGCACCAATATAGCTGGTACTGAGCAAGGACTCAAGCTCTCTCGTACCAAGCCTTTTTCCAGTAACTCATTGACCTACCTTTGAAGTCATTCGCTTTCTCGGGATTGCATCGATAAGCTGATCGGTTGGGTAAGGAAGATCCTGGCACCAAATCAATCTGGTGTTGGTTACTTCGCAATGGTGGTAGTTCAACTGGTAACTCCTCTGAGAACACATCCTTAAACTCTTTGATTAATGTTTTCGCTCGTGGATATTCCAACGATTGATCCTGGGTTGCTTCGACTAGAACCCAAAAGTAAACATCTTCGCTTTCGCGCATCGCCCGAATCAACTCCATTCGCTTGATCACTTGAGCGAGCGACTGGTTGATAGGTGCTTCGCCTGGCAAGGCGGTTAATGGTATCAAAGTGATATTCTTTTCGTCGACGCTAATGGAATAGGTATTACGACACCCGTAATGCTGTGCACGTCGATCGAATCGCCATGGTCTTCCTAGGAGCAAATGGCACGCATCCATCGGAATCACATCGCAGATAACTTCATCCCTGTTGCTTTTTCCAATCGAGAAAGGGACTCGCGCTTGTTGCGTCCCACGAACATCACTGTCCTTGCTGAGCCATTGTAGGCGATAAGAATGAGGATGTGGGGCTACGGGCAACTTGAGCTTGTCTATCACGGTTCTAGGGACCGCGTTGGTACAACTTCCGCTGTCTACAATCCCCTAACAAACTTTATCCTTAACAGTACACCTGATGTGAAAGATGCACTCATGTTGGTTCTCCTCGCGAACAGGTGTTGCATTTAAAGCCTTGCGAACAACTATCAACTCTCCTTCGTCCGGATACTCCTTAGTTTTCTCTTGATCCCAAATCGGGTCTGCGTTCTCTTCGAACTCCTCTTCTTTATTAGACAACTCTTTGATTACTACGTTTATCCTCGAGGGACACTCCGACGCCATGTGTCATGTCCCTTGGCATTTGAAACAACGTCGAATAGGATCTCGCTCATTCGTCTTAGCTTCAGGTCTAGTAGTCGATGCTGGGATTCTTCTTGACGTAGTCGATGATGGCTTCGCCTGGAAGCTACTCCCCTTGTTGGAAGGTGGAGCCTTCACAAATGGGCGGGCACTAGGCTTCCTTGCTTGCTGTTGCTCAACCTTGTAGGCAAGCGCTCAAACATCGTCAAAAGACCAATATTGCTGGAGTTCAACCGCATCAGCCACCTGGGGCCTAAGTCCTCGAAGATACCTAGCAATAGTTTGCTCGGGGACTTCCTGGACATCGCACTGCAGCAAGAGTCTTTCAAACTCCCTCGTGTACCCCGACACCGTTGAGACTTGTTGAAGTGACTGCAACTTGAGATAGAGATCTCGTCGATAGTGCTCTAGAAAAAGTCTCTTAGTCATAGCCCTTTTCATTTTTTACCACGTCCGAATCTTATCACGTCCTTCTCTGCGGCATTGATGATTGGTGGTCTCCCACCATAGGCTGGCATACTTTTTCAACCGTAACGCTGTCATCTTTACATTTCGATCCTCCGGCACCTCCTCGTAATCGAAGATGCGTTCGTCCGTATGCATCCAATCGATGAATTCCTCGGGATCAAGGTTTCCCTCAAACTCCGGAATCTAGACACTTATTGTTTGGGCTCTCCTTTCGGGTCGCCGGTTTTCTGGTGACGATCCTCGTTGAGAAACATCACGCCATGGATTCTCTTCTTCGTCGCTGTCTAATCGACTGCGGGAAGGCGATCCGTTATGGGTTCGCAACGATTGAAGTTGTTGTTGAAGATCAGTGATTTGCTACTCAATCCGAGCAATGTGTGCTTCGTCAAGAGTCATACTGTGTCTGAATCTTCCGGCCATTGACAACCGTGGATTGTACAGCAAACCTCGTGCGCACGGTAACAACCTTGCGCTCTGATACCAAGATGATGCGGGGTGAGCAAGGAATAAATGATTCCTATACCAAAACGATGGGGAACATTACTAGCGGTGCGGAATGGAGTGACGTGGGAATGGTCGGAAGGGTTGATAATGAAACGGGATGACTGAATGGATAGATATGAAGGATATGTTGAGATCAACCTCTACGGATACAGATACACCACTGTGAAAGAAGACTCGGATAGAACTCGCTTGTCACACGGATACAGACACACCACCGTGAACAAGAACGAAGGCGATGAACAACACGGAGGATACAGGCACACCACTACCGGTTAATACACTCTACTCAATCTGCACTTGGAATCCACCAAATGTAAAACGAGGTTGAAAGAGAATCTACTCCTTCGGATAAAAAGACAAAAGTCTAATATGGGTTTTAAAAGTCTGAATAATCTGGTTTCTCAACTCTTACAATGCAAGGGCTTATATAGGCTGCCCATGGAAAGACAATAAAGGAAACAAAATAAAAGATAAGGGAAATAAAATAAATGATATGATTAGAAAATGAGGAAATGAAATATATTATTTCCTCCCGATAAGATCTGAAAAGATAATGGGGCAGGGTAGTGGAGCAGGCGCGACTTGGTGTGCTAGTTGTCAGACCTGAGCCGTCAGATCGTAACCGTCCTTTGGGCTGCTCGTCGCATGGTTGCCCTTCGTCGCTTAAGAGTCGTGTCGTTCGGTGCTCCTTTCGCCTCGCTTACTCGATTACCAGCAGATTGAGGCCTCCAGCAAGCGATGTTGGTTGAGATGCGGGCGAAGCGACGAATGCGGGTGAAGCGACGACCGTCCTTGTAACAGATGGCCACGGAGGTGTCGGCACCCTGCGAGAGGTCTGCCTCGTCTCCGGCCTCCCCGCAGCCTGCAGCCGCGAGAGGCTCGAGATCCACGCCAAGGAGAGCCACGTGACCGGGTTTCGCATAGTTGGCGGGGACCACTGGCTAGAGAACTATTGGTCGGTGACAACCGTGCATCGGGGGGAGGGAGAGGGCGTGGCCGGGGTGGTCGTGGTGTTGTATGTGTTGGACGTTCCAGAAGGGAACACGGAGGAGGAGACCCGCGTCTTCGTGGACACCATAGTGAGGTGCAACCAATAGTCGCTGGCTAGGATTGCCGCCAGACGCATCCGTCCGTAATGTTAAGAATATTATTTATCTAATATGAGTAGGTATATAAAATTATATTTTGAAGAAACTTATTAAAATTTTCTTTTTTGCGTGAATGGGACGACATTGGTGCAAATGAAACCGCAAGTTGCCACAGCTGTTGTTGTTGGCAAGCTTTCGGCTACGATTTTTTTGTGCTTAACATAGGACTGTATTAGTAAATTATTTTATAAATTATTGGTCTTTAGTTTAAAATTTCTTAGATCAGTGTCTCAGGCACGCATTTTACTTAGATTGATCTTTTAAATATCAATCTTTTTAGTTTTTTACCTGATTCGATTAGTTCTTTTTTTTCTAGTGAGATTTAGCACTGGATTTGAGAGACCTGCGCAAACAAGCGATCTTCCAAGTTTAAAATTTAAAAAATAATACATTAAAATTGAAGCTTTGCCACCCCACCACCCTCGCCTTTGGCATAGGAGTTGTGTACCATTCGTGTGAGGAGCTCTTGTACCTGCCCACGAGACAAAGGACGTAAATGAAATCGGCTTAAGTGATTTCATTTAACTTGATGAAGAGAGTAATGACTGTGTGATTCTCCCTTTTCATGGGTATTGTCGGTGTTCATTGCCCTAGTTCTTTGGGGATGTAAAGAGGTTTGTTGATGAAGGTTGTGTTCTGAAGTTCTGGTTTGAAGCTTTATTGTTTGTCTTCATTGTCTGCCTATGGCGCTCATGTACCCCTTTTATGTAATTTGTTGATGACATGTTGTTTTAAAGCTTTGGTTTTCATTGTCTGCCTAGGGCGCTCATGTATCTCTTTCATGTAATTTGTGGTGTTGTTGATGACATGTTGCTCCGAATCTTTGGTTTGAAATTTATTGATTGTCTGTCTAGGATGTTCATGTACTTCTCGCATGTATTTCGTTGGTTTGTCAACAAGGAATTAACCAAGATTGCTCTGTCTTGTCCCAGGATAGCTTGGAGATATGCCCCAGGATCTCTTAGAGACGTCCATGATCACTCGGAGATTTACCCCTGGATCGGTCGGGGATTTGCCCCAAGATTGCTTGTAGATTTGTCCATGATTACTCGAAGATTTGCCCCAGTATTGTTCGAAGATCTTTTCCATGATCGTTTGGAGATTTGCCCATGGATCGCATGGAGATTTGCCCCGGATTGTTCACGTAGTGTCGTCATCGTTGTTTTGCCAACGAAGGCTGTTTCGTAATTTTGGCTCGAAACTTTTCCACCCTACCACCCTCGCCTTCGTCGTCTGTCTAGGATGTTCATGTACCTATAAGACAAGTCGAAGGGCAAAACAAGTAAGCTCATGTAACCTGTTCTGCAGAGAAAGTATTAGTTGAGGAACGGATACTCCCTTTCATGTAGATCGTCGTTTTGTTGACAATGAAGGATATTTTGAAGCTTTGGCTCAAAACTGTTTCAAGGCTTTGACTCGAAACTTTACCACCCTGCCACCCACGCCTTCGTCAACATGCGACAAGGGCTAAAATAAGTGAGCTCATGTAACTTATTTTCACAAATAGGGAAGTATTAATCAAAGAACGAATACTCCCTTTCATGTGATTGTAACGTCGAAGAACGCCTTCATCGATTGCTTATGATAGTTCTCTCCGTTAAGATTATTAATCTTCGGTTGAATGTCGTGAATGTGCGAAGTTGATAGAGCCATGCGGTGGGCTTGGGTGGGGATTGGCCACTCATGTAGTGGGCCAACGTGCTTGTTTTTCGTCAATGAGTGATGCGATGACTGACCTTCTCCTCTTTTCTTTGGTGAGAGTTGGTAGTTGACTACTGTCGGGATGACCGCTTGGGTGCCGTAGGGAATTTAAAGGGAACTGCCCCAGTCGAAGTATACGTCGTCGTTTGGTAGACATCATGTTCTTTGGAATTGGTAAACTGTTGTCTGAGCCCCAGAAGAGTCATCTTGTACCTGCGAGGTGAGATGGATGCCTTGGTGTTAGCAATTTAAATATCGGTAAGTTTATCATGTATGTTTTGAACTGTTAGAAGGCGAATAGAGCGAATAGGGGCTTCTAATGCCAGTTGTGCTATGTGTTCGCCGTCACTTGAAGAATCTAGTCATTGTTTTTGTCGTTGGGATGTCCGGCATTCGTCAAGTTCTTGTTGTCGGAGAAACGATGAGGTTGAATGAAGTGTTCGTATTTGGGGGTTGATTGCTCGCAGCTGTCCTGATCTCGCGATGCCGTTGTGAATGATGGGTGGTTTGCCCCTTGTGCTGGATTGTGTTGTTGAGTTGTAAGCTGGGGAATTGCTCGTGTTTGGAATGATGTTTCTGTTGGTGCCGAAGTTGTGGCGATTGATGATTAGGGGCGTGATGTTCCCAGCGTGTCTGATATGAACATGTCTGTGGATATGGGCTCGCCATTAGCTCCGATGTTGACTGATGTTGGCTGGTGAGATGTAACCTCCGTGGGGTGTTCACGTTGTTATAGATTCGACTTTGAACTTTGGTAGCCGTTGGGTGATCTTTGGTGTTCGTGCTTAGCTTTGTACTTTGGTAGTTGTTGATATCACTTTGGGCTCATGTCGTTTGACGCACGGCTTTGGACCTGGGTAGCCGTAATGGAAACTTTGGTCTTCATGTTGTTAGATGTTCGACTTTGGGCCTTGGTAGTCGTTGATAAATCCTTGACATTCTTGTACTTGTAGATTTGTAATGTCATGCTTTGTCCCTAGTCCCGTTCGAGGAGCCATGTTGAAGAATTAAACCTCGGAAGGAAAATTGAGAGAATGTTTGGATTAGTATCATGTAACAGTATAATCGATGCATGATAAGTTTATGATGTTGTTTAATGACACTCGTGTATGTATGCAATTACAAATAAAATGCAATAATGCAATGAAACAATTACTGTAAATGATGTGGAAATTCGAAAACTGCAATTAGGCAGACACTCATGTGGTTGCTCAAATGTATGAATGCAATAAGCGGTAACAGTAAGTAGGGGTATAAGAGAAATGAGGTTTCTTGAAGCCCCCTATAATAAACCCAATCCAACTGCAACAAACGAACAATGTTAGTTTTCAATTTATCGCAAACAAAGGCGTACCTGACACCTGTCCCTGCACATGTAGTAGCCACTCAGTAACAAGGAAATGCACGTGCGGCGTCTGGTACCTGTAGTGAGCAATCAATTCTAGACTCGGATGAAGGTTTCTAAGACCTCCCTCGGACTAAGGGAGGCGGGTCCCGGTCTATAGCCTACAAGCCGCAGGAAGCAGCGAGGCCGTGCCTTTCGGTGACCCCCTAGAGATCCTAGTCCCGGGTATAGGGACTTACCTAGAAATGCCTAGTAAGCAGTAAACGAACACAACCATGAGAGCAAACAAAAGGCACCGAGCCAAGCAAGTACATGCGCAAACAAGAAATCCCTTCCGCATGTGGATTAAAAATGTAAGAGTATTCGAAAAGAATCCACATGCGGAGTCCCCAGCGGAGTCGCCATCCGGGATGTACGCGCGCCCTCCGACCTAGCACTCGCGCAGCGGTTCGGATGACACGAGGATCCGAGCCCGCTCCCCAATCCCAACCGGTCGACGTCGCGACTCGAACGCCGGACGCTGCGAAAGGGAATTGGGTCGAACCCTCCCTTGGTTCCTAAGTGGACCTGCGGGGCGTTTCGCCAACCATCTCCAGTCTTGAAGGCGACGAGCGAAAGGCTGTGCGTAAGCCTCACAAAGGAACATTCATGAGGACTCGAGGAGCGGCTCATGTCGCCAGTCCCTCATCCAAAGTGGCTTCGTAAAATTGTGTTGTTTAGCCTAGGTAAACGTTTACGGAGTCGCCACCGACTTAATTTTGAAACTTGGTCTAAGTCGGAAAACCAGAGTAGGATTCGGGGATCCTTGATTACTAACTCTTACATTAAACATGCGAAAAGGTGGCGTTTGCTCCAAAAGTTTGCTTTTGGTTAACGGGTGTTGAACCCGATCCGGGCATAACTCCGGACTCATGTCAACGTTTTACGGGCGTTGGACCCGATTCGGGCTTTTTGGACCCGAACTCATGTGTGTTGGTTTACCAGTCAACATGCGACGATAAAATCCTAAAAGTCTAACAACATGCATCACAACCACATATCAAGTATTTAGATCAAAGGGAGCGGGGAAGGGTGGTGATCGTGGGCCTATGCACTTGGGCCCACGACCCGTTACATGTAGAAATAAAGAAAATATCGGGAGGCCCGCACCTCCCTCATGTACCTGAGATGACGGTTGGGGCCGCTTTAATATCTTGACATCGCGGTTTTTACACACGCGGAAAGATACACGCATTTTGATACACGCGCCTTCATGTAGTCTTCGAAAGTGTGACGTCGATCTTTTGAAAATATATGCTCAGTGTATGTGTGAAGATAAAATATAAACGTGGAATTAGTATTGATTTAATTTGATAAAAATTCAATTAAATTGAGAAAATGCAAGGCATGTCAAGACTTTCACAATTAACTGTGTATTGTCGGGAATATTGACAAAGTCTCATTGTGTTTTTAATGCAAAACAAAGAAACAGACATTAAGTAATTAAGACGCCCGAAAATATAAAGGCTTAATTATCAAATATACCCTCAACTTTACTCGATGTTTCCGATCTACCCTGATGTTTAAAACTTATCCTCTTATATCCTGAACTTATCCCTTGTTTCAATTTTATCCCTACTCAAATTTAATCCTCTCGATTAAATTTTTCCAGACAATTAATCTGTTATCTTAAGCGGCTCTGATACCAATAATCCTTACAGGAATCGAACTTAAGATGATTTGGTTAATTGTCTTTGTCGCCGGCGTTCTGCCAACCTTGAATACTCGTTTGAGTATTTCAAACTTGCCGCAAATCCCAAGTTAGACTTGCCTTCAAGGAAGTATTCCTCGAATTCACTCTGAATTAGAGTCAGCTCTTCTAATTTTTTAGAATAGCTTTCTATCTGCTGTGATATTTGTGATATCTGCGCCGATAGATTTTCAAGCCGATCTACTATGGTATTAAGAAGACCTGTAGTAGAATCCTTGCCAACCCCGTGATCCAAATGAAGTAAATCTGGGTTAGGACAATCAGTCATAAGAATGACTCGTGCACTTGCACCACCTTGATTGAGTTGCCTTAATCAAGATCTTCTTTCAGGGCTGAAAGAACAGCATAAACAACTTTAAAATATAAAGATACTTATCATACCTTAATCGAATTGCTCAGTAGGTCCACCAAGCTTCCGCACCAAGAGAACTCAAGAACTAATTCTTCAAGAGTCTTCTTCTCAGGAACTTAGAGAAGGTGTTGGAGAGGTTCTTCTGTGCTTTCTCAATGCCCATACCATGAGGGACTTATATAGGCACTCCTCATCCAAAGCTTTAGCCTGATGGCTTAGCTTTACAAGGTTTAGTCTTAATGACTTATCCTTCAAGGTGTCGATCCGCAGATCTAACCTTTGGTTAGACTTAATCAGTTTTGATTACTTCTAACTTTCTTGGTTTCTTAAGGTATCTTTCGAAGAACAATCAGAGAAAAACCTCTTAACTCGGATTTGAGATCGAAGGTTTTTAGATTTCCTTCCGGAGGACAATCAAAGATTTCTTACTCAAGGTTTTGAGAGAGAAAATTCTCTATTCAGATTGCCTCCCCAAATGAGGTAGAGGGCTTGTGAATATATACACAAAGGAGCTGGTGCCAATGCACTGTTTGCCAGCTCAAAAGTAAAAGGAATCTAAACTGTTACAAAAGTTAGTGGGGTCCTAATGACCGACAAAAATTGTCCTATTCTAACAGTCTCCCCCCGTCTGCATTGGTGCGTTGTCCTGGGAGGTTCCTTCCTTGCTGTTGGCGCTTGATGGTTCGCCAACTCCTTCTTTCTCTGAGAGTCCCGGCGGGTTATGAGCCGCTTCCAACAATTGTTGCGAGATTTGTAGGGTCCTCTCATCATGCTCGATTTGCTGATTCAGGGTCTTGTCTGTGAAATCAGCAATCTTGCTCCAAACCTCGAAGGTGTCGGTTCGGAGGTGCAGCTCAGAGTTTTCTCGCCTCCAGAAACTATCCAGAAGGTCGAGCATCCTCTGCCATCCTCGGTCTCCTGCTGGTTCGTCTATGAGACTTAGATCCGACCGAAGAATCGTGACGGTTATGATGCCGTCACAGAGCACGTAGTAGTCATCCTTGCGGGTTAACACATGCTCCAACACATCTTTTAAGAACTCAACTTTTATGGCTTTTCGGACTGTTTTGTCCTTGTAGTATTTCCGCCATAAACCTCTCTGATCGAGGTCCTGTCGTTGAGGTTCCACCAGACGTCTACTCTCACAAGGGTGGATGTTCCATACTTGCAAATTCTGCAGTATCATCTTCCCGTATAGGGGATGGTCTTCTTCCTCCCTTATTGTGCTAGTAATCAATGCCGTGGCATACTTGGGTCCGTAGCCTAGGCATCCGAGTACATACCTTACCAACATCGGCAGTGTTTCCATACACTCTGGTTCAGATCTATCGATCTCCAAAATGTCTACAAACCCAGCATGTATGTAAGGTGCTGCTACTCCCACCATCTCTGAATGAATTCTCAAAGACGGCCACTTCCCCGATATCCAGTGTAGATACGGTTGAAGTACAGCGTTTTCCTCAAGCGAGGATTCGCTCATGTCAACTACCACTCTTGGGACTTCGTAATTTTTGACTTCCCCTGGTATGATTGACATAGTGGTGGAGAAAATCTGCTGTCGCTCCCTTTCGACTTTAGACATCTCCTCTTCATCTGAAGCCATAATCGATAGCTTAAACTCCAGATCTTTGATATACTCAACAGTCTTCTTTGCAAAGTACTCAACTTGGTGCTTGCTATCATGTTTGATGCCGCCTAGGAGTCCTCCGCAGACTACAGACGCATCCCAACTTAGGGATCCATCTTCGAATGAGTCTTGATCAAAAAACCAGGATTCTTCCAGATCCTCTTGGGTTTCCCCAACATGGCCTTTGCCACCGTGACTTCTGCCACCAGACTCTCTAACCGAGTCTTTCTCAGGAATTGCTTCCTCAAGGTTCTCTTTCTTTTCTAGAGTTCCTTCCAATGCCTCGTAAGCACTTCCAAAGTCGAAGTATTGCTCACAGTCCATTGCAGCCGCTTCCTCAGTTTCTACCCTTAGTTCTGGGTTCACCTCTTGGACTGGCTCGCCAATTATGGCCTTGAACTTAGCCTCTTCTTCTGCATATTGTACTTCCATCCTTTCTTTCTGTTCCTCCTTGCTTTGTAACAAAGCCTTATAGGATTTTACAGCTTGATTGATGGAAATCTTCTGCTCTTTGGCTAAGTGGTTTCGGCAGTAATTGAACTGCTCCATGGTCAAAGGTGACCACCAAGGTTCTTCAACCTTATCGTCCTTCTTAGGACCATCCTTTGCAGAATCGCCCCCTTTGGGACCAGACGATCCAAGCCTCTTGGCTTTTCTCTTCTTCCTGGCTTTCTCCTTCGACTCAGCTTTCGCCTTGTCTTCCAGATCTGCCATTTTCTCCTTTCCTTTGGAGCTTCCCTCCTTAGGATCAGCCATCTTCTCTTGAAGATTTTTCTTCACATTTCTTTCGGAGTTGGTGTTATCCTTCTCCTTCAGATCTGTCTTTCCCTTCTGGGAAATTCTCGCTTTTTCTTTGAGATTGGTTATTACCTTTCCCTTAGATCCAGCCATCCCTTTCTGGGATTCTTTCGCCTTTCCCTTAGATCTAGCCTCAGCCTCCTTGGGATTAGCCATCTCCTTCTGGAGATCTGATTTTGCTTCACTCTTGGAATCAGCTTTTGCTTTCTCCTTAAGTTCAGCCTTCCCCTTCTGGGAATCCGCAGTTTTCAGCTTCTTGGGACACTCATAAGAGCGATGCCCCAGTTGCTTACACTGCCAGCAGAGAACTGCTTCTTTCGCTCCTGAAACGGAACCAGCATCACTATGCTCACTTTCTCCTTTGAGTTTAGGACATACCTTTCGGGAGTGTCCCTCCTTCTTGCATCCCCAGCATATCTTTCTCTTTGCAGCAGGATCCATTTGCAGAGTTTTTAGAAAGAGAGGTGTTTGCAAGTTCTCTAGAGAGAGAGTCGGCTATTAAGTTGTGGTCGGACCGAATGTATTCGACCTCAAATTTATAATAGCTCAATTGTTCCTGCAACCTTAAGAGCCTAGTTTGCCTAGCTTCCTTAAGGTTCAGACTCATAAACCTTTTAACATAGGTCGAGTCAGATCGCACTAAAAATGCTTTCGGTGCCAAAAAGATGTAGAAAGCCTTTATTCCGTATTTTAAGGCTAATACTTCTTTTTCATGTATCGGGTATCTTAGTTCGTACCCCTTGAAACTTCCCGACCAGTATTTACACACCGGTTCTGGTTTACGTCCCTTAATTTTAAGGACTGCTCCCCAATGTTCTTCAGAAGCATCAACTTCCAAGACTAACTCATCTTTATCAGATGGTAAAGCTAATTGAGGCAAATTTTTCACCTTAGCTTTTATCCTTCTAATGGACTGAGTGTCTTCATCTTCCCATATCCAAGGATTAGTAGAAGAGGTTTTCTTCGAAATCCTACTTAGATCTCGGGAAAGATCTTTCACAAACTTTCTTGCATAGTTAGCACATCCACAAAATCTTTGGACTTGCTTTCTATCCTCAAGTCTGTCAGGAAAATTAACTATTTTCTCGGCAATATGATTTTGCAGTTTAATTTTACCCTGCTCAATCTCCATGCCTAAGAAGTTAACCGATTCCTTAAACCATTCTATCTTCTTCTCAGATAGAATCATACCTTCCCTTCGGAAGACATCAGTCACCTGATCAAGGTGCCTCATGTGTTCATCTTCAGACTGACTGTAGATTAGCACATCGTCAATATAGACCGCACAAAATTTTCGGACCTGCTTAAAAGCATTATCCATTTTGCGCTGAAACACGCCTGGAGCATTCTTCAGACCGAATGGCATAACCACCCATTCAAACATTCCTTGCGGAGCATTGAAGGCAGTTAGAGGAACCGATTCTTCCTCCATCTTGACTTGCCAGTATCCACTTTTCAAGTCAAACTTAGAGAAGAACTTTGGTTGGCTCAAACTTATCCTATCAATTAAATCTCCCGCAGTGGGAATCTTATAGCCATCGTCCTTTGTAGCTTTGTTAAGCTGACGATAATCTATAACCATTCGTGCTTTACCTCGCACCTGCTCGGCATGATTAATAACCATAAAGGCAGGACTAGAATGTGGACTGTAACTGTCCCTAATCAAGCCTTTTCCAAGCAACTCAGGAATTTGTTTATCAAACTCCTCAACCATCTCAGCCGTATACGTAATGTTTCTGGCTCTTATAATGGTTCCGGGATCTTTCAACTCTAATTTAGCCTTTAGGCCATTTCGAGTCCATAACTTCAGTGGATCTTCACTAAAATTATCGGCCAGCTTTATTAGGAACTTATCCCATTTTGTTCCCATTAACTTAACGGCCATACACACTTCTTGTTTTGGAAACAAGTCGTCATACCAGTTAGAACTTCTGGTATTCGTTGGAGAAAACAGGGTTTGTTCCCATGAATCGTTCTCATCCAACCGTATATCACCACGTTGAGCTCGCACTCTGAAAGCTCTTTCACATGGGATATTACCACAGTATTCTGTCCGTTTTACCGGATAAAAGCCAAATTTTAACCGAAGTCTAGGCTCTTGTAGAATACTTATTTTTACCCCACCGATGGAAACATCATTTTCATTCTGCACAAAAGGAAGGTTTTCCTTCTGACCCTTCAAAAAGGCGTTACCAATAATGATGTCGGCCTCTAATAAAGGATGTGCGAGAATCTCTTTAATGATGAACTTTTGTCCACCAATAAAGACCGGCACGTTGCTTGCCTTATGACCAACAATTGTGGCCATACCATCGACGTTAACCATGTGGATGGGTTTCTGCAGTGGTTCCCACCACTCATCTGGCAGAGCATTGAGTCTAGCACATGTTATGCTACACCCAATGTCTATCAGAGTATCCAGAGAATACTCATAGTATCCAGGAAATTTGAAAGTTAGAGCCACATATGTGCTCATGTCTTCCTTCCTAATACTAAACCCAATATTCTCAGGTACACTTTGGGATGGTTCTATCATCCTCCAGATGTCGTCTATCGCAATAGACCTTTGCTCGGCTATTTGTTCAATAACCTTACAAACTTCAGGAATCTTAGATAAAGAGTATTCCATATTGGTAACTCTTAACATCCTTATAGATTCCTCTCTCGGTTGATCCACAGGGTCTTCATAGACTGGTAGTGATACCTGTCTATACCCCACGATTCTACCCGTATGTTGCGACGGGGTCCTTGAATCAACAGATCTTCGAGACATTTCTTCTACTAGTGGAGGTGCACTTGCAACCTCTGGTCGAGAGACTATTACGTCTTCTCCTACGTCACTAGCTCTTGAAGAGACTTCAGAGGGCGCTCTATTGAGCGGTTCTCTCAGGAGTGGCATCCTCACAGGCAAATGCCTGTCAGCTCTATCGCTAAGCATAGGCAAATGCCTATCAGCTCTTTCGTTAACCCTTGTCGGATCTCCTAACATAAGAGTAATTTCATTACCCCTTTGTCGGATATTAGCCGCACTAATGGGCCTAGGGCTATTACCGGGCTCAGTCATAACCCAACTCCTTGGCCAGGTTAATTCCACTGGATTTACCTCACGCCTATGGAACTGTTGGTAATTGTTATGACCCTCCTCGAACAACTCGGTAAGTCTCGAGATGTTCCTCACACCAGGACTGGTGGTATTTACCAATCGGTAAATTACCCTAGTGTGATACGCCAAATACTTGGCTTGGGGATTCATACGGTCCATATTCATTGATTTAATCCTTAAGGTCAATGAAGTCCCCAAACAGCGATCGTTCAAGGCCATCATAAAGTTCGGATGGACTTGGAACCATACAGGGCCATGTGCAAGATTGGCCTGTACACCTGATATCAGCTGATCTCTAAACTCTCGCCAACGTTTATCAATCACGGCTGCTACCACAGGACTATCCGCTGGTAAATGAAACAGCGGGACTAATCCTATCTGGATCAACCCAATGTGTATATAGTTATATACACCTCTTGCGTTACGCATAGTATCTCTTATGCGTTGTACGTTTAAGAGTGGGATATCCAAAGTCTCAAGCTCTGTGCTTGTGACTTGTGCCGTCGCTTCTGTCTGCGAGATATCTATGGTTGATCGAAACCTAAATCTCGATACCTCATAAACTTCCCTCGCATTGACATTTGGCAACCTCCATTCCAGAATTGACTGGGATGGATCTTCATACTGGTGGGTTTCCTCCAGTACCTGATTCGTTGTTTCCAAAGGAACCAACTCATCTCCATCTCCTTCCCTTTCTGCTCGCATCATGAACAGATGTTCGGTCCAGAGATCAGAATCATCCTCTGAGTCTGTATCATAATTTGACACAACCTCATATATTGATTCTACTTCCGAGTCTAAGTCGGAAATCTCCTGCTCATCTATTGGTTCATAAGCAAGGACTTCTTCCTCATGACTCCTGTCATCCAGGAAGACCATACGGAGTCTTTCCCTCCTTTGGTTCTTCTTCGGACAACTATCCGCTTTGTGATCTTTTGAACCACAAAACCAACAGCAATTACAGCTGCTCAGGGGTTTGCCTTTAGGACATCTAGGTTCTCTGCCATGCTTTCTCTTGAAAGCATCGATCCTATCTTTATCCTTTAGGTTATCCCTTCTCCTTACAAACCTTCTTGGTTTGTAAGCAGGTCCTCCCTTTTGCTTACGCTGGAAGTCCTTCTTGGGCCAAACTTTCCTTTTGTTGTACCCAACAAACTTCCTCTTACGAGGAAAGTTCCTTCTCTGTAAAGAGTCTCCTGAGGTACTGCGAGTATCGCATCCATACCTTCCAGGCACATACTCTATCTGAGAGCAACAGCTCTTGTTTAGGTATGGCAGCTTCTTAGCTGCCTCCTTAACTTGGAGCTCAGTACACGCCTTCCTCATCGCGTACTTAACCGCCTGAATTTTACCTCCGAGTCCAGTGACAATCTTCTCCTCACTCAGAAGTAATTCGTAGGCCTTTTGCGCCACTTCCGGCCAGGGTTCTGGAAGTTTTGCAAAAAAGGTTCCCAATATGAACTGTTGAGAGACTACATCCAGATTGTAATAATACTTCTGGAATTCACATACGTAGCTATCAAACAAGCACATATCGCAGATCTGTAGTTTAACCAGAGCGGTTAATGACTGCTCTTTTTCCACAGTTTCAGTGGACAATGAAAAACCACAGAACTCTCGTTTCAGGGCATCAGCGACTATTGCTAACACACCGTCAACCGTCAGCGCTTGATCTATCTTTTCTTTGATGTCTGTATGAGCCACCAAAGATTTCCAATACTTTTGCGCTGTTCCCATGAGGGCTGCCACACATAATTCATAGACTGCTCCAGGAGGTATTCCTCCTGCAGAGGCCGTCATTCGAATAAGTGATAACCACTCATCTATCTTTTCAGATACACGCTTTTCACAATCTATGTCTAGAAAAGCACCAGGGGTAACTATAGGCTTTAAAACATTATCCCTTGGAACAAACTCTTGTTTAGTTCGATGAGGATAATCTGGCCTGTAAATTTCCCTCTTCGCAGTTACCAGTTCGTTAAACGTTCTATTATCTAAATGAACTGGAGCATCTTCTGCCAGACCTAAGGCTTTCCTTAAGTCTTTTGCCAACTCTCCACTTTGAGAGTTCAAGTTTGCACTTCGCTTCTGTGTATCTAAAATGAAAGGAGCCACTGACTCCTTGTACATTTCCTCCACACTTTTGCCTTGATTTGGTCTGGAATTTCTTCCTCCCAAATTCAATCTTTCGACTGGTTTTCCTGTTGTACTTTCCAGTCCAGAGGTCGCCTCGGCTTCAGGCCTCTTTAAACCTCTCTCTCTTTCCAGAGCGTCTAGTATGTTATTAACATACAAGCCTACTTCCTTTGCCATTTGGTTCCGGCTTTCTAGACTTTCTGTACTCCCTTGAATGGTCAGCTGAGTTAACACATCGTTTATACTCTTGCTCATCCCAAAATGAGACAATCTAGACTCTGGGACGAACTCCAAACGTGATGGAGTCCCTGAAGGATTTCCAGAGGATTTTCCTTCTCCAGCCATTTCGAAAAATTTTTCTCAAAGGATTTTTATGGGGTATTTTTGAAATAGGTCTAAAGTTTAGGGTACTTAGAGATATTTCCTAAACTTCGGGATATATTGGAAATTTCTCTGTAACTTTGGGGTAGTTTTGATAAATGGGCCAAATATAAATTCTACAAAGTCATAAGATATGAAATCATTTGACAAA
Source organism: Melastoma candidum (assembly GCA_023653495.1). Taxonomy (NCBI): domain Eukaryota; kingdom Viridiplantae; phylum Streptophyta; class Magnoliopsida; order Myrtales; family Melastomataceae; genus Melastoma; species Melastoma candidum. Next base: position 3,409,822 of record CM042891.1, on the reverse strand, counting down.
TCATTTTAAACCAGAGCAGATAAAAAGTTTAATTTATCAAAATAGCAAAAAAAAAAATCATACGGAATTCATGGATTTTGAAATCTTACAAAAAAAAAGCACATGTTTAGATGACGTTCAAAGTTTAAAATATAAAAATAAATAAAACAAAACAAAACAAAAGTTTACCTTTCTGAATAATGTCTTTATGAAAGCTTCCTCCGGACACCTCATCCTTCTCCTGCAGCGACCCAGGTAAGGCCGAGATAAAACGATGGGTTCCTCGGTGCAATGACGAGCGGAGCGGACATTGAAGAGGGGGAGGCCGATTGCGGCCGTAAAGGGGGTTCAAATGCCAGGCGGATTATCCTCGGGAGCTGGGCTTTGGCTGTCCCACCACGGGTTCGAAAATGGGGCTCCACTGGTGGTAATGGCGCTGGTCGGTTGGTGGGCGCGGCATCCTCGATGTCTGGACTTGGAGTAGCGCCGGGGCTTACCGAAAGGGAGCGTGGGTCATCGTTCCCAGATCTAGATGGGTTGCCGCCACCAGGGTCAACTCTGGAGGATCCATTGCCGGAGGAGACATCGCTGCTGGAGGATTGGGTTGCTGTTCGCCGGACTTGGTGGTGTCGGAGGGGGGCTGCGATTACCGCCTTTGGGCTTGGAGATGTTGGAGGAGGGCGGGACTGCCGCTGCTAGTTCTACCGCTGATGGGTTCGCTGCTAATCGGTGATTCGGAAGCAGGAGGGGTCACGGGTCTTCCGTCGCAGGATCAGGAGATGTCGGGGTGGTCATGATCATCGATGTTGTGGAGATCGGGCCGACTTGGGATCCAGATGTGGGTCGTCTCCGGGGCCGGTAAAGTGCTGGATGTCGGGATCCGAGGCTGCTCGGGGAGGCTTCGCTGCGACTGGGTTGAGATGGGTCGTCGTCTTCGTTGTTTGGGGACGCCGGGAAGCTGGGATGGGGAGCCGTCTTGGGGCATGGGTCGCCTAGCTGGACCTGGAGGTGGGTCGCCGGTGTCGATGAAGGGGTTGGAGTCGCCGTTGGCGTGTCAAGGCTGAGGAGTGAATACTCATTCACTGCGTAGGGAAGCACCATCTCCGTTGCCGTGTTGGAACATTCACCTGGAGTCGCTGGGGGCGTGGGGAAGGTTGGTTCACTACGGCACCGCGGGGTATGAAGATATCAGGAACGATGGGGATCACCGAGACTGTTCCTGGATGGAGACTAGGACAGGGAATCGCGGTCGACAAAGGTGACACTGTTGGCCATCTATCGAACCTGCACAGGTAAAGTAAACAATCAGAAGCAAACGAAGCCTCCCGTGACGCACATGTGCGGTCACGGGAAGCGGAGACGCTATTTGTTGATCGTTGCTGGAATTCCTGAAGATATTGCTCCCGTAGACATTGAAGCTTCCTCAGCTCTTTGATGTGAGAATCATCTCTGGTTGCAGCTGACGGAGGTTGGGATGAAGTTGGCAACAAAGGGTCTCCTCATGTGGAATCAGACCGACCTTGGTGGTCTTCGAGTAGGATCAATCGAAAGTGACGAAGAAAGGTTCTGCTCTCGCCCCCCCTTTTTTTGTCTCTGTTCCAGGTATGTCCCCCCCTTCTGTCTATGTGCTTCCTCCCTCCAGGAAAATCCTTTTGTTCCGGAAATCTCGGGGAGGATCGTGGGGAAGCCGTTGAGAGGCTGAAAAATGGAGAACGTGGGAGTCAAAGGTGGTTGGAGAATACACGGGGGCAGATTTTTTAATCTTATGGTCACTCCCTCATTTTGTTGCCGTTTGAGCTAAAATCGGGTATCTCCTTGTTGATCCCTTGGCTTGGGTGGATACGTGTGTTGCACCAGGATAGAACAACTGGAAAGACCATTGCATGTGCTCCCCAGCAGCTTTAAACCAATTGCTTTGATAGCAATAATGATGTTTGGATTTCCAACCCATTTCATCAAGGGTTCTTTCATTTCGTGCAAAGTGGGTGGCAAGGTGCCCAAGGTCATTGTCTCAAATCCCAGAGACAATCTCATATTTGCGTATTTGCTCAACGATTGTAGGTTTGGTTGTCCATTTGTTGCAGCCGGTTGCGTGAGACTTGGGCATTTTCATTGTTTGTTCGGTCTTTCCTTGGCAGACCTTGATTGGGAATGGAATCACTGTTCGATGTTGTTTTTGTTTTAGGTTTGGTAATCATTGTTTTTGATTACCCGCAAACTGTGTAAAACCCAGCAATAAATCTATGTGTTGCTGTCCGTACAATTTGGGGTATCGACAGTCGTTATATTAATTTTAATCACCGTTAATCGAAGGGGATGACGGAATCCTACGTTGCGCCCAGGTGGCAAGTAACTTCGTCTGCCCACCATTAAAGTGTTGACTGTGCATCGTCCAGACACACTAATTAGGATTAAAGAAAGAAAAGAAAGAAAGAAGAGAGAAGGGGGAGGGGGAGGAGGAGAAAGGGGGAAAACCCAAACCTAATACCCAGCAAAATCCACCACCGTCTAGACACCCCTCCATCCCTTCTTTTTCATCATCATCAATCAAATTTCAACAAACAAAATTGACTGATTGATTAAATAAAAATCACATCTTTTTCTTTATTTGGTTTTGGGTGCGTGGGTGGGGGTGCAAGGAGAATTGGAACAAATACGAAGACGGGTGGCGAGAGATCTTGTCGTTCCGGGAGTTGTTACTAACTGGGGGAGCGGTCGTGGTTGTGGGTGATATTTTCTAGGGTTGCAACGAGAATCTAAGTTGTTGCCTATGAATGTGGTCGGATCGGGCTTAGGGGTGAAAACGAGCCGAGTCGGCTCGGTCAAAACTCGGTTCGAGCTCGACTTTGACCGAGCTCGAGCCGAACTCGAGTCGGCTCGTTAACGAAACGAGCCGAGCTCGAGCCGAAACATTGACAGCTCGAAGGCTCGCGAGCCTAATATTATATAATAAATTTTAATAATTTATTAATAAAAAATTAATAAAATTACCTAGAAAACTTTTTCCTTCCCCCTCCCAACACTCTTGTAGCAGAAGCAAACCCCAAGAAAAAAACCACCGTCTCCCCCTCCGTCAAGGTACGCTCCCCATTCTCATCCCCATCTCCAAAAGTAACGAGTTGGGGAAGGAGAATCAAATCCAAACAGGGGCATTGAAAACGATAGAGCTAAATTTAGCTGGTGAAACTGATAATGTAACAAAGAAGGATGCACTAAAAGAGGAGAAATTCAAAGCAAATAAAAGGAAGAAAACATTAGCGGTTTGGGATGATTTTGAAGAAATTTTGGAGAATGGAGAGAAGAAAGCTAAATGCTCTCATTGCCGCCATTTTGGATGAATAGGGATTCAATATGATGATAAAGTTAGGGATGTCCGAATGGAAAAAGATTGGTAGAGTTACAGGCAAGACAAATTGTATGAAAGTTTATGAGATTGAAAAGAGGAAGTTGAAGAACCAAAAGACGGAGTATGATTTGACAAAAGTTGAATTAGTTTGACAACTGATTGTTGGAAATCAAATAACTAAAAGATGGAATATGATTTTGTTGAAATGTTTTGGCAACATTGTTATTTCAGATTTATGGTTTTGAAGTGAACTTTATTATATATGTTTTCGAGCCAACCGAGCCGAGTTCGAGTCAACTTTAATATATGTATATTTTAAAATCGAGCTCGAGCTTTCGAGCCGAGCTTAGACTTGATCTACATTCGAGCCGAGCTCGAGCTCTCCATAATTGGACTGAGCCGAGTTCAAGCTCAAACTATTTGAGCTCGGGCTTTTCCTAATCGAGCCGAGCTCGAGCCTGAGGGTACTCGGTCTCAACTCGGCTCGTTTTCACCCTTAGTCGGGTTGCGTTAGGGGGGAGGGGGTTGGGATGAGAACGTGATCCGGGTTTAGTGTCCCAGAGGTGGAAATAAATGGGAGATTTTTTCCAATTTTGATGGAAAAAAATAACAAGGGTAGATTGTTTCGCGGTGGGATGGTAACGTGAGATGGTCGTTTCTTTGTTTTTGTGTTATTTTTTAGGGTTTGTGGACCCCTTTGGCTTTGGATGGGGATGATCTTCTTCCTTTGAGCTTGAGCTGAGCGGGGGAGGGGAAGGATGAGAGGAGGAGGAGCTGAGGCAGGCTTTTGAGTTCTTCGACGAGGACGGGGACGGGAGGATAACGGCGGAGGAGCTGCTGGGGGAGTTGGGAGGGCTGATGGGGGACGAGGGTTGAACCCTGGAGGACTGCAGGAGGATGATCGCTGGGGTGGATGGGAACAGGGACGACCATGTCATGCCCAGTCAGTATTTTAACGGTGGGCAGACGGCGTTACTTGCCATTTGGGCGCCACGTAGGATTTCGTCATCCACTTCGGTTAACGGTGGTTAAAATTGATATAACGGCCAAACGTTAGGAAGTGTGATGATATTTTGAAAAGTTTAGGGTAGATTGGAAAAAACAGTCAAACTTTGGGGTAGAATTGATCATTTGGCCTATATATTTATTGTGAATATAAATGGATCACCAACAACAAAACCTTGCTTACGAGTTCGTTTGTTCGTATGTTGGGGTTACTGTCGATAATCTTTTATAGGATGATTGAAGCATTCTTAAAGGTGTTGCACCCATAATAGTTGGACGTTGTTAAAAATGTATATGCTAAGAAATTATTTTTTTTCTCCTCTTATTCATTTAATCTAAAAATGTCACGTACTCCACTATTTATAAAGAAAAAGTAGAAAATTCAAGCGACTCTTGCTAGACATTATGATTCTTTTAATGACATATATTTATGAACCTATTTCAGCCTTGTTTTAATTCTAATTTTAATATTCCATTTACTTGGATCGTAAGTTAATTTTAGATGAGAATAAAAAAGAAAAAAAACATGTCTAAGCATTGTCTTTTGAGCCTACCAAGCCTTAATGGCCTCGGGAGCATCGAGACTCGAGAGCATTTATGTTTTATGCCTACTTGTTTAAGATCAGATGGGATTAAAGGCGTTTCTTCTGGCTTCCAAAGCTCCATGGAATTTCTGCGCTAAATATATGCTTAAGCTCTTCAGAAAGAAATTCCACCCCGATAATTGATTTCATCAAGGCACATCACAATGGATCTTTACGCTCTGTTTGATTGCAATGGAATTAGAAGGAATTCAGTTTACTACAGAAGTCTGAAAGTCATTTATAATTTTTTTAGCAAAAATATATATCTGTATTTAAAATGACTTTTTTATTTTTATCTTTTAAAAACACATTTCTACCTAATGAATTAAATAAAAATCCTAGTTCATCCCTTTTTTTTCATTCTTGTTACTGGGGAGAGGGCATAGGAGAAAACAACGAGCGACAACAATGGGGAGAGGCGATATGGGAAATCAAAAGCATAAGTTGTGGGGAAAGGGGATGTGAGAAAACAACAATATCCCACGTGGGGTGAGAAGATATTGGAGAAAACACCTTACTACTGTTGCGGGGATAGCAAATCCTAAGAGCATAGATGAGAGATACACGAGTGCAAAGAGTGCAGCGGTAAAGAAAATGTGTGTGTTGGGGAAACAAGGGAAACACTTCGTGATACAAGGACCATCGACGCACCATCGACTAAAGCTATCAACTTGCTATTTGAGTTGAGCGTATCAACCGGTGGTGGTATATTTGTATCCTCCGCGTTGTGCATCGCCCTCGTCTTGTTCATGGTGGTGTATCCATATCCACGGCCAAACGAGTTTATTCAAGTTCTTCTTTCACGATGGTGATTTTTGTATCTGTGGAGGTTGAATCTCAACTTATCCTTCATCTATCCCCAGCTCCACTCCTATTTTCAGCCACACCCCTAAACACTTCCTTCCATCCATACCCTATGCCACTCCATTCCGTATCTTTAGTGGCGTCCCCCTTCCCTTTCGGTATTGGAATCATCTATTTCTTGCCGACCCCGCATCATCTTGGTATCAGAGCGCACGGTTGTCAAATGGCCGGAAGATTCCAACGCGGTTTGTCTCTCGACGAAGCACACGTTGCTCGGCTTGAGCAGCAGATCGCCGATCCTCGGCAACAACTACAGTCGTTGCGAACACATCATGCATCGACTTCCCGTAGTCGATTGAACAACGATGATAAGGAGAAACCATGGCGTGAGGAGTCTCAACGAGGATCTTCACCGGAGTATCGTAGGCATGAGAGAAGAGCCCCGACGATGAATGTTCAGATTCCGGAGTTTGAAGGAAACTTGGACCCCTAGGAGTTCATCGACTGGATGCACATGGTAGAGCGCATCTTCGACTATGAAGAGGTGCCCGAGGAACGAAAGGCTAAGTTGGTAGCTTTAAAATTGAAGAAGTATGCCAGCTTATGGTGGGAGAACACCAACCAGCAGCGTCGAAGAGAAGGATGTGATAAAATCCGAACATGGTCGAAAATGAAGAGGGCTATGACTAAGAGGTTTTTGCCGGAGCATTATCGACGAGATCTCTATCTCAGGTTGCAGTCGCTTCAGTAAGCTTCAAGTGTATCGGAGTACACGAGGGAATTCGAGAGACTTTTGTTGCAATGTGATATCCAAGAAGCCCAAGAGCAAACCATTGCTAGGTATCTTCGAGGACTTAAGCCCCAAATCGCGGATGCAGTCGAACTTCAACAGTATTTCAACTTTGACGATGTTAGAGCGCTTGCCCACAAGGTTGAACAACAACAAGCGAGGAGATCGAATACCCGCTCATTCGTGAAGGTTTCGCCTTTCAACAAGGGGAGTAGCTCCTAGGCAAAGCCACCGTTGACGATGTCAAGAAAAACTCCACCATCGACTACTACACCTGAAGTCAAGTCGAACGAGCGAGATAACGCTTGACGATGTTTCAAGGGCCAAGGAACATGACACATGGCTTCTGAGTGTCCATCGAGGAGAAACATTGTCATTAGAGAGCTATCCGATGGAGAAGAAGAGTTCGATGAGAATGTCGAACCTATTTAAGATGCAGAAGAGATTGAGGAGTACCCGGATGAATGAGAGTTGTTGGTCGTCTGAAAAGCTTTAAGCGTAACACCTGCTAGAGAGGATAATCAAAGGGAATGTATTTTCCACACCCGGTGCACAGTCGAAAGAAAAGTTTGTTTGGTGATTGTGGATAGTGGAAGCTGTACCAACGCCGTGTCGAGGACGATGGTCGAGAAGCTTAAGTTGACGATCGAAGCTCATCCTCATCCCTATCGACTACAGTGGCTTAGCAAGGAGAGTGATGTTCGAGTGACCCAGAGAGCGAGAGTTTCATTCTCGATTGGGAAAAGCTACAAGGATGAAGTCGTTTGCGACATTATTCCAATGGATGCGTGTCACTTGCTCCTAGGAAGACCGTGGCAGTTTGATCGATGCGCGCAACATGATGGATATTGCAATACATATTCAATCAGCGTCGACGAGAAGAAGGTCACTTTGATGCCCATGATCACTCGGCCTATGATGGCACCACAATCGATCTACCGATCAGCGTCTCAAAGGAGTTCAATTGGTTCGAGCGATCCATGAAGGTGAGAAAGCTTATTTTCTGGTTCTTGTCGAAACAGCCCAGGATAAATCGATTAGCCATCCCCGAGTTGTATCCATACTTGAAGAGTACAAGGATGTATTTCCGGAGGAGTTGCCAGTCGAACTACCATCTATGCGAAGCATTCAGCACCAGATCGACTTGGTTCTGGGAGCGTCCTTACCTAATCGACCAGCTTATCGATGCAACCTTGAGGAAGCAAAGGAACTTCAGAGGTAGGTCGATGAGTTGCTAGAAAAGGGATTGGCTCGAGAGAGTTTGAGCCCTTGCTTAGTTCCAGCTATATTGGTACCGAAGAAGGATGGTACATGGAGAATGTGCATGGATAGTCGAGCGATCAACAAAATCACAGTGAAGTATCGATTTCCGATTCCTCGACTAGATGACATGTTGGATGAGTTGCATGGAGCGCAGGTGTTCTCAAAGGTAGATTTGCGAAATGGTTATCTCCAAATTCGAATGAAAGAAGGCGACGAGTGGAAGACAGCCTTCAAGACTAAGTATGGGTTGTACGAATGGTTGGTGATGCCCTTTGGTTTGTCAAATGCACCCAGCACGTTCATGCGATTGATGACCCATGTCTTGCGACCTTTTATGGGGAAGTTTGTGGTCGTCTACTTCGACGACATTCTCATCTACAGTCGAAACAACCAGGAGCATGTCGACCATTTGCGAGTTATGTTTCGCAACACTTCGGGAAGAGAAGTTGTATGGGAATATTAAGAAGTGTGACTTCCTTCAGCCGAGTGTGACATTTCTTAGTGTTGTAGTATCTGCTGAAGAAATCAAGGTCGACGAAAGCAAGATCGAAGTAATCAAGGATGGCCGACGCCAAAAAGTTTCCACGATGTTCGAAGCTTTCATGGATTAGCGTCGTTCTACAGGAGGTTCATTCGAAGTTTCAGTTCAATCGCAGCCCCACTTACCGAATGCTTGACGGGAGACAAGTTCGAGTGGACTTCAGCCGCACAAGCTAGTTTCGAGCGACTGAATGAGTGTCCAAGCAAAGCACCCGTTCTTGCATTACCTGACTTTGCGAAGATGTTCGAAGTCGAATGTGATGCATCGGGAGTTGGAATCGGAGGAGTCTTATTGCAGGAAGGGAGACCCATTGCATACTTTAGCGAAAAGCTCAATGGTGCCAAACTCAACTACTCGATGTACGACAAGGAGATCATAGCTATCCTTCGAGTACTCGAGACGTGGAACTATTACTTGCTGCCCCGAGAGTTAATGTTACACACTAACCATGAAGCTCTCAAATACATCAACGGTCAGCACAAGCTCAGTCGACGACATGCAAAGTGGGTCGAGTTTCTACAAGCTTTCACCTTTGTCTTGAGGCACAAACCAGGAGCGAAGAATGTAGTCGCTGATGCTCTCTCGAGAAAGATGACTCTACTATCCGCAATGGAGACAAAGCTGATTGGATTTAAGTACCTAAAGGATCTGTATAAGAACGATGAAGACTTTGCAGGGATTTTCCTCCAATGCACCAATCAGGTCGTCGATCGATTCCATCAGGTGAATGGATTCTTATTTCGAGATTGTAAGTTATGTATTCCCAAGAGTTCGACTCGAGAGCTGCTTATTCAAGAAATTCATGGAGGAGGAATAGCCGGACATTTTGGAATGGACAAGACGCTGTAAGAAAATTTCTATTGGCCTCGAATGAAAAAATAGGCGCGAGGTCTTATTTCGAGATGTGCCATTTGCCAACAGGCGAAGAGCCAAGTCCAACCATAAAGCCTTTACACTCCACTGCCCGTCCCAGAGCGTCATTGGGAGCATGTAAATATGGATTTTGTGCTAGAAAGAACGCAGTGGAGGAAGGATTCAATCATGGTTGTGGTCAATAGATTCTCGAAGATGGCGCATTTCATTCAATGCCAGAAGACGGACGATGCAACCAATGTCGCAGATCTGTATTTCGAGAAGTCCTGAGGTTGCATAAGTGCCGAAGTCGATCGTATCAGATCGAGACGTCAAGTTCCTTAGTTACTTTTGGAAGACATTGTGGCACAAGATGGGAACGAAACTCGTTTTTCAGTACAACCTATCATTCGCAGACCGATGGACAAACGAAGGTTGTCAATCGAACCATGGCTGCAATCCTTCGAACCTTAGTCTCGAAGAACCAGAAGGATTGAGATGTGAAGCTCGCTCATGCGGAGTTTGCATACAATAAAGCTCCAAGTTCGACAACGAAGTCATCACCCTTTGAGGTAGTTTACGGACTCAATCCTTTAGTTCCTGTCAAATTAATGCCTATGAGTGATGCGAGATCAGTTAGCCGGGATACTGAAGAACGAGCAAAGGAGATGAGATTGCTCCATGAGAAGATTCGAGCACAGATCGAGAAGGCTAATCATCAATATCAGGAAAGGGCCAATCGAGGACGTAGAGAGAAGATTTTTCAACAATGAGACTTAGTGTGGATTCATCTGTGGAAGGAACGCTTTCCTGTTAAAAGGAAGGACAAGCTGGTGCCTCGAGCAGAAGGACCTTTCAAGATCGTCAAATGCATCAACAATAATGCCTGCAAGGTCGAATTACCAGGAGAATATGGAGTATCCGCCACTTTCAACGTCAAGGACCTCATACTGTATGTTGAAGATGAGGATTATGCAAGTTTGAGGGCAAACTCTCTTCAACAAGGGGAGGATGATATAAGAACCATCGACGCACCATCGACTAGAGCTGTCAACTTGCTCATCATCGACTAACTTACACAACGTCGAAGCAAGCCGTTGAAATAGAAGCAACTCTACATCGAATGCATCTCAAGTTTTCAGATCTTTCATCTTCCATTCATTAGCATTTAAGTTTGTTGCATTTCCAATAAGCCATTTATGGTTCATCCATGAATCTGGCCATGCATGCATGTTATCTAAGTTCATTATCTTGTATTTATGTACCTGTTCTGATGATCCCTATATAATGGGCGCCCTTGTAAGCGTTTGAGAAATTTTTGATCAGAATATAAACACCTTGTAAGACTTTGTCTTTCTATCCGAAATGAGTGGATTCTCCTTCAACCTCGTTCTTCATTTGGTGGATTCCAAGTGCAAATTGAGTTGAGCGTATCAACCGGTGGTGGTGTATCTGTATCCTCCGCGTTGTGCATCGCCCTCGTCTTATTCGTGGTGGTGTATCTGTATCCACGGCCAAACGAGTTTATTCAAGTTCTTCTTTCACTGTGGTGATTTCTGTATCCGTGGAAATTGAATCTCAACCTATCCTTCATCTATCCCCAGCTCCATTCCTATTTCCAGCCACACCCCTAAACACTTCCTTTCGTCCATACCCTATGTTAGTCCCCCTTTCCTTTCGGTATTGGAATCATCTATTCCTTGCCGACCCCGCATTACTTCGGGGTTTATTTTTTACCAGAAAAGCGGAATCTTGTACTCGGATAGGTCGAGGAGTTAGAGAGGGTCTCAACCTAAAGTTTGTACTCTATCATTGATATAGTGAACTCTTCTTCTCCGCCTGTGGACGTAGGTCGATTGACTGAACCACGTAAATTCTTTGTCTCTTTATTTTTCATTAACTTTCGATCGACGACCGGATCCAGTTCAACACGCTACCGAGGGATTCCACGTGCGCCAATAACTAGTATTTGAGCTTGATTGTGTGTAATCGAGATCCATGGCTGGTGGCAAGTTCGAGATCGAGAAGTTGGATGAGAGTGTGAATTTCGGCTTGTAGCAAGTCAAGATGAGGGCACTACTGATACATGGTGGATTGGAGAAGGCTCTTACAGATCAGTCAAAGAGCACATCGAAGTTGACTTCTGACCAGTTGGAGGAGATGGATGCTAGAGCGTTATCGGCGATTCAGCTATGTTTTTCCAACGTGGTTCTGACGAACGTGCTCAAGGAAACGACATCGGCAGGGCTTTGGAGTAGGCTGGAGAGTCTCTACATGAAGACAAACATTGTTCATGCTCAGAATAACGGAAGGTATGTCTGTTAAATCCTACCTAGATAATTGGTTGTCTGCGTCATTAGATTTGGATAGGATCGATGATAAGATCGATGAGGAGATCCAGGCGATGCTGTTGTTATGTTCATTGTTCGCTTCATACCAGAGCTTCAGGGAGACGTTCTTGTATGGAAGAAGTGTTCTCACAATTGACGATGTACGGTCTGCCCTTTTATCAAATGATTTGATTGATAAAGAATTAACGGATGAAGTAGGACGACCCATTGCGGAGGTATTAACAGTAAGCAGGACCAGATCCAAAGGAAACAACGGAGTAAGGTGCTTCCATTGTGGTAAAGTAAGGTGCTTCCATTGTGGTAAGAAAGGACACATAAAGAAAAACTACAGGAAGCTGATAGGAAAAAATGGAGGATTGAAAATTCAACGACAATTACTGTGTATATGAACGACAATGCCAGAGACGGAGATGTGCTCATGGCTAGCGAGATGCAGATTGCTGAAACCAAGTAGAAAAAACCATCATACGAGGATTGGATTCTCGACTCAGGGAGTACTTACCACATGAGCCCTCATAAGGCGATGTTCACCGCTTATTGTTCCACTACAGGTGGAGATGTACGCTTGGACAATGATCACAAGTGTAAGCTTGCAGGTGTGAGAACGGTTCGACTCAGAAAGAAGGATGGATGTGTGAGGGAGTTAACAGATGTCTGACACGTACCTGACATCACGAGAAATATTATTTCTGTGAATGTTCTAGAAGCTAAATAGTACGAATTTTCTGCTTCAGGGGAAGCCCCTAATGTTCGCCAAGGAAGGCGGTTGTGGATGACTAAGAGTCGATTGAAGGGCTTGTATGTTATGAAAGGTGTCGTTGCTATTACTACTGTTGGGTCTTCTGGAAGGCGTCATGAACATGTCAAGGGGAGTATTCAGTCATCAGAGAAGCAGGGTAATAGGTCCAGAGCGCGGAGAAGCAAGAAGATGTGGGTAGTATTGTCCGTCGTGGATGTTCAGTTGACTAGGCTCATCGAAGCCACAGTTAGTCTCGGGGGAAGACTAGTACATAGAGTGACAATTCCTCAAGCATTCTATGGACTTCGGCCAAAGGTAGAGTTTGTTAGGATTTTGTGGCCCGAAGCCGATTATACTGCAATTTGGAGAATATTAGATTCGCTCAAGAGAATATATCTATTGGGGAAATATATTGCGTGACATTTGATTATATTACTAATATATTTAACAGATTATATTCCCTAGATTCTGATATTTTTGATGTAAAGAGTGCGGCTTACCGAAAAAGCGAGATCTTGTACTCAGATATGTAGAAGGGGTTAGAGAGAGTGTCAACCGTGAACGTACGTTGATTGACCAAACCACGTAAATTCTTTATCTCCTTATTTTTTGTTAACTTTCGATCGACGATCGGATCCGGTTAAACGCGCTACCGATGGCTTCCACGTGAGTGAACAACTTGAAATCATGACCTTACCTTAGAAAACTTAACATCTAATATCGATCACGAAGAAGCCCAGTTTAAGGGTTAAAGCACTATATTTCTAACATAATGCAACCATTTTGAGAAAGAGCAATTCTAAGCCCTCAGTATTTCGCTCCCAAGTCACACACGAGGATGGATGGCATTGTCGGGGAAGACACGGCCTTACTTATATTCCTCAGAACTCGAAGGAACAAATATCTCTATGCTGCTCCAGCAATTAGGTAGCATCCAAGACCATGGTCAGCTGTTGTTAAAATAGTATCAGAAGATGCGCTTGCTTAGCAAGTGTAAAAACAGAAATCCTACATTGTCGGAAAGACCCCAAACTCTTCCACGAAGGTTTACCACTTCCGCATAACCGGAAGGGTGCCTGATCTCGGTCGCCTGAAGCAGAAGATGCATGAAAGGATCCACATAAGATTAGAGTTCAATGCAGGATATGATGATGCGCAGTGTTTCTGCCACACTTCCATAGTCACAATCCCCCAGCTTTTTCAGTGATTCTGGTTCCTAAGGAAACAGAAAATACCAACACATCATGTCTAACACAAATTTCCAGCCGCTTTAGGAACTGGAGAACAAATACCGCGGTACTTACCTGGATTCCATTCCGATAACACGAGATGACGGACACATAAAGTGGACCCTTTTGGCTGCTGTTGGAAATTCGGACAACGACAACCATCATATGCGGATTCATCTCATTTGATCGTCACAATAGTTTCTATTTTTCATTTGACGTCTGTCTGTAACCATCGGAAAAGAAACACAATGCCTATCCCTTTTATTGGGCCGTGGATTTTCGGGGCCAACCTATCATCGGCCTAATTTGGCCCACCTTTGGCCCATTCATGCTAAAGCCTTAATCTTACGCTAATCACTGATCGGAAAATCATAACCCCAGGCACGATCGTCGTTCCCGGTGGGTAGTTTGGGAGATTATGGAAGGGAGAGTAGCGGCCGCTCGGTTGACGTTGCTGGTACCGTTCTTCTTCGTCGCCATTTCTAAGGCGATCTCAGGAACCGCCGCTGGAGATGACGTCGACGGAGGCTTCGACGTCCGACGGCATCTCTCCACTGTCACCAGGTCGGCCTTCCCTCTTTCTTCTGCTGCTCCGCCATCTCTTATCCGAAATCAGTCCGGTTGAGGAACGCGGGGAGTTAATGTTAGTAATTGCGTTATAATGTGTCTGTTAGTCAGTGTTACCGCGTCCGCTTCGAACAGCTTATGCCGAATAATTTTTGCCAAGGTTTTGTGAATTTTTTTTTAGGTGCTGTTGTTTTCTGTTGAGACGCTTTTAGTTAATTGTTGGCAGCTGTGGTCGTTTGTGCAGATATGGTGTGGTCGGAGGCACTATCAACGCCGAATTCGTGCCATCTGACGTACCTCAGGGCTGTAATCCCATTCACTTGAATCTCGTGGTAATGATCTTTACTTGCATCGTGTGCCATCGTCGTTTTTTTTTCCTGCTCTACGTGAGCTCCAATTGCTTTGTAAGTACTTGTTTTCCTTTTCTGTGATTGATGCACGTGTTTCCAGTCTAGGCATGGGACTCGTGCTCCTACCAAGAAGCGGATGCGGGAACTGGATCGATTGGCTGACCATCTGGAGGAGCTTGTGAGGGGAGCAGAGGAAATGAAGTTGTCCACGGACAAAGTTCCGGGCTGGTTGAAGGGATGGTCGTCTCCCTGGAAAAAGAAGGTCAAGGGAGGAGAGCTGATTGTTAAAGGGGAAGAAGAGCTGTATGATCTCGGCCTCAGGGTGCGGGAGAGATTCCCGGAGTTGTTCAGCGAAGAGTACCACCCTGATGTTTATACCGTGAAAGCTACACAGGTGGTGGCCAAAAATGTTTTCACTTTACTTTCTATAGCATTTTCCTTTTGGGGACGTTTTTTCATTATCATGACACCATATTCTTTGCTTAGACTCTTCCAAGATACAGGACAGGCCTTTCTCCTGGGTTTTCGTTAAAAATCACGGATTTCGATTGCTTCAGAAACATGTTTTGTACCATTTTCTTGCCTTGTTTGTGGTGGTAGTGATTTCCCTTATTGAATAAATGTCAGGTTCCTAGAGCATCTGCAAGTGCTGTGGCCTTTGGGGTTGGACTATTTAGTGGAAAGGGCACACTTGGACTGGGGAAGCACCGGGCTTTCGCTGTCACTAGTGAAAGCCGTGCAAGCGATATAATGTTGAGGTTCTATGATTGCTGTGAAAATTACAAGGTAATATTCAGGACTGGAGAACAATGTATGATAAGTTTGGTATTTTTTTTTATTTTTCTCCTACGAATTGTACCTTTATTTATTAGGTTTTACTAACTAGTAAGTTGCTCCCTCCCTGCGTGTTTTTATTCTGTGAAGTATTCCCTTAGTGGGTTGTCTTCTGCAAACAATCTAACGTCTTGAGCCGATGATCTATTAAATTACTTGCAGTTTTAAAGGCAGACTGAATGGAGTTGTGTTAGCATTTATTTCATACAATAGGGTTTAATAATGCAGAAATAAGTGGCATGTAGTTGATCCTTATGTGTACCATTGACCTTGAAAAAAATTATCAGCGTGGCCTTTTACATGCGCCGTTGATATCTATTTCACCAAAAGATCCCATTATGAAAATGAACTTTTGTTTTGTTGAGGTTCTTTTTTTATATTGATTGTTATCACAGGATTTTAGAAAGAAACAGGAGCCTGCTGTTGACAAGCTTAAAGAACCCATTCTCAATGAAATTACTGGAGCACTCATAAAACGTTACCAGTTGAATTTCACTAGGCAGGATGCTGCATCTCTTTGGTTTCTGTGCAAACAGGTGAAACTATCTAGTCAAAGTATTCTTTTAGATATTTCCATCAAAACACTTAATAAATAATTTATTTGCTTTGTTATGGGTACTTCGGATTGCAGGAGGCATCCTTGCTTGACATCACCAATCAAGCCTGTGCTCTTTTCAGCAAGGATGAGGTGCATCAATATTTATAGCCGCTATTTTTGAAGTACCGACTAACTCTCTGTTATTTAACTATATTGTAAGATATTTCACTTAGTTAATCTACTAGCATGTATTATCTTTCCTCGGTAGGTAGGATGAGATCTACCCATGGGTATAGGAGACTGGATTTATTTATTCCAAATAATGGATGTTAACATTTTAAGCAGATATGGTCAGGTGTATGTCTCGTTTTTTGCTTTTAAGTCTGTTATTTGAGTATATGACTGTCATCATGTAAAGTCTTGTGATTTTCCAGATTGCTTTGCTGGAGTGGACGGATGATCTGGAGGTGTTTATTCTCAAGGGTTATGGAAAATCCTTGAACTACAGAATGGGTGTCCCACTTTTAAGAGATGTTCTTCAGTCCATGGAAGAAGCAATCAAGGCTTATGAAGGTGATATCGTATATCTGGTCACTTAATGTATATAGTATATATCTGGTTTATATTGTGACGGATTGGTTGGATTAGACCAGAGTTAACAGACGAAATTAGTTGTGTTACACAGGAGCGGCTGATATGGCTGGGGTTCGTAAGGAGTACAATGAAATTTGTGGCCACCGGTAGTTTTTTAATCAGCCTTGTCCTTTCCTTTTCAGAGAACTACGCTCCTGGAAGTTATGAGAAGGCACGGCTTCGGTTTGCCCATGCTGAAACTGTGGTTCCTTTTACATGTTTGCTTGGCCTATTCCTTGAGGGAGCAGGTGGGTTGTTGGCCGCCAATTCTTTTTTTGTTATTTCGTCACTTGCATGATTGAATATTCTGAATCAATTTTTCTTTGTTTCTAGAATTCGAGCAAATACAAGTGGAGAAACCGTTGCCACTTCCTCCTAAACCTCCCAAGAGAAGGAACTGGAGAGGCAGCAGTGTAGCACCTTTCGCTGGGAATAATATGCTTGTGCTTTATAGCTGCCCCACCAGCTCTTCAAAGAAATACTTTGTCCAAGTATTACACAACGAGCATCCCATTCCAATGCCCGTAAGTGGAACTTAGATGTTTTCCTCAACCCTTGCATGGTTTAACTTGTTCCAAGGGTGGCTGTGAAGAAATTGAGTGATTGCTTGCATTCTCTTTGTCCCTAGTCTCTCTGCAGATTGACAACTGGTTTTCTTCCTCCATTTTACAGGGCTGTAACAACACTGATTTTTGTTCTCTCGAAGTTTTTAAGGTATCACCACGTTGAACTTTTTCATTTTAGATTCAGGACTTTGGTTGAACTTGCGTGTAATTTTTCAGGAAAATGTAGCCGGTCCACATCTGCAACACGATTATGACTCCATCTGTAATGCCAAAGCAGCGGAAGTGGTGGAGGAGCCTGCTACCGGCTTGGTAGGATTATTACTCCGCTGGCTTTTCCCGATGGCGAAGGACAGCAGCGCATCCCGTCGGGATGAATTTTAGCCCAGTTTCTTTTATCGCTTCAGTGAGATGCTCACGCAATTTTCAGCTAGCATAGTCTCTTTCACTACCCAGGTAAAGGTTATTTCTCATTTCCTAGAGATGCATCGTAGTTCATAAGGAATATAATGCTGTCTATGGTCCACGTCACTACTACCTTGAGCTGAGCAGTTTGATTTACCTTCCCACAAGTGATTACCTTCGCCAGCACCTCTCTGAATTCTTTTGGCGAAAGCCGATATTCCACAACTTATATATCTTCATACTTTGGTCTTAATATATGCATCTGAATCTGAATGTACTGGCAATGCTACAGTGTTTGACAGCCATGCTAAGGCATCATGTACTGACATGGTGGAGGGATCATTTTTCGCCCCGAGCATCCTGATTCGAGAACGTGTTTCAATGTTCGTTGTAGCTCAGAGTCTACCATCTTTATCTGCTGAAGGCTTTTTGAGTTTCTTATTATGCATGCCTTCTGATTCCCTCAGTTCGAGTTCGCGCCATTCTTGAACCAGTGGACAACAGCAACACATAAAGTGTGTAACTTACACACACCGCCAACGAATGGGGTAACTTCCTGGTGAGAAATAATGGCTACCTCAATGTTGTACAGCTCCCTCATCTTCTTCCGGATCCAGCTAGTGTAGCAACAGGAACTGCAGAACAGGGAATAAGCCAGCAGGTGATTGATTGCTGCTTCCCTTGCTGGTCATTCCGATCAAAAGAAAGTTTGATATGCTTCTTGTTGAACGATCTTTGAGGAAAAGGTAGGGTACCGTCACAGCTTCACGCCACTTACCTGTTCCCCCTCCTGTGAGTGTGACCTTATAAGCCATGTGTGAAAATAACCCACAAGGGTAAATGCAGGTCGTCAAGCCTGTAAGAGGATTTGATTAAGCATCCGCTTTGAAGTGATAATCCTTTGTTTAGTTGAATTTAATCTGGTCAAAATGCAAGAAAATTTGTGATTAGAGAGAGTTACTGAGGCAGCGTTCCTTGCAGCAATCCAAAAGGTCAGTCTGCCAATAATTGAGGCCTTGATCTCCAACCATCAGGGCGTCTGCGATGGCCCCTACTCTGGTTACACCAAGAGTGAAGAACATAATTTACCCAGATATTACATAGGCGGTTGCGATGAGCTTATTGGCCATCCTAGTTGGGAAATCGTTCGTCACATTTCCGGTCATGTCGATAAGGTGTTCGACCAGTCAACACATCTTGGGGTCATTATCGGCCATGAATTGTTCCAGCTCCAATTGAAGCTTCTGCCTCTTCTCTTCAAAGTGCTTCAGCAATTTCCATTTCGAAGTAATATCTGGACAATGACCTCTCGATTATATCTGTGTCCTTCCTGTCCGATCAGGTTTTTCGGATTGCTTTCCGGAATTCCATGTCCTCATCATCGAGCTCATATCTTCTGATGTCATTCCTTGTCGCCTTGATTGCTTCTCTCAGATACTAGTAACGAAGATTATTCTTAGCAGGACTCTTGAGCGATATTCTCGTGGATTGACCCTACATTTGCACGTCTCATGCATTACATGTTTCCGGAACCCTGCCATCTCGAGTAACATCAGTTTACCTGCATCCGGAACTCTTCAATGAACGAGTCCAATGCCTCCGACTAAAAGGACCGATTAATCTCCTAGTGCACCTCGCGGAACCTACACACGACGTTCCATCCGGTCGCGACCATGTAGAAGACACTCTTGACCACAACTCTTAGCCGTCTCAGCGCCCCCCTTGTCACAATGCCTCTTCCAGCTCAACGATCACGTCCTCCTTTATAACGTCCAACTCCATCAGAAAAGTCCCCTTCATCAACCCCAACATCTTTGCCAGAGACTCTTATGCTCAGACAGGTTGCGGCAGTCGAAGGGAGTTGATTCAAGCACTACTTAGTGCTCGCCATCTCCGCAGGCAGGCAGGCAGGTGCGGAAGTCGTAAAAGGGAATGGATTATTTAAAGGCCAGTTGGGTTGGG
This sequence comes from Melastoma candidum, assembly GCA_023653495.1. Taxonomy (NCBI): domain Eukaryota; kingdom Viridiplantae; phylum Streptophyta; class Magnoliopsida; order Myrtales; family Melastomataceae; genus Melastoma; species Melastoma candidum. Next base: position 3,390,487 of record CM042891.1, on the reverse strand, counting down.
TTTGCAAAGTGCATTCCACTTTGAACCTTTTCTTGTGAACATTCGGTCTTATGAGTGGGAGTGTTCGATCGATCCATCCTTGGTCATTGGCTTTTACTCTGGAAGTAAGAATGTGTTGTTTCTCATTTGGTAAAGGAAATTGGTTTTTAGTCATAACATGGGAAGGAGCTTCAGGATTCCACCTCCTGGGTCCTCCAACATTTGGGCCGATAATTAGCCCAGAAATAATCATGGGCTGGCCCAGTTCTACCGTGAAATCCCGCTGAAGAACACATAAGCCGTAATTTACACACCACGTTCATTCGCAGGATACAAGCGAAGGATGCTTACTTCCCAAGTATTCATGTGGACCAAACTGAAAAATAAAAAGGGAAGAGGAAAAGGTTGCATCTTAAGATTGGAATCAAAGCAAACAACGCCCTTTGCCTTTGCTACAATTATTTTTTCTGGTATACCCACAAATTCGAGTTTTTGTTTCGGTCACGAAAATATTCCCGTAAAATATGATCGAAATTATAAAATTTCTTTACTGATATTCAAAAATCGATCCACAGAGAATGTCAGAACAGCTCGCACTAAACTAGAAAAGGAAGGGGGGGGGGGGAGGGCATTACTACGAGGTTTGTACCTTTGCTACGGGAAGAAGAAAATTTGCAACAGTGGGAACTTTGAAAAGACTATGGGAAATAAATCCCACTCAAATAAACTCCCCATTATGGATGGATGGAGCAACTCAATCAACTTCCCCTCACTATCACAAACAAATCCACGGTTTTGGGCTTTGTGATGTGATACCCACCAAAAAAGAAAGCGAGGATTACCAGGCATTCATTCACAAGGCGCACCCCCACACAGAATGAATTATTTTAATATTTAAAGAAAATACCTCATCACACAAATCATCATATACTCAAAAGAGTCAGAGGCCGTACTTACCGGTTTTAAGTTTTTAATCCCACCCACCCCTCCCAATTCCCAAATCATGTTTATCTTCCATTCCCCCACCCCAACACTCCCCTAATTCCTCAAACTAGTCAAAAACCCAGTCACTCACTCACTACCCTCCCCCCAACCCGTAACTCCAATGTGGCCGCTCCGGAGGATCAACACCCCCCCTCCATCCCCCAGATCCACCACCTTCTCCTGCTCCTCCTTCAAGGACGTCCTCTCCCTCTGTTCCGACGACGATCGCCCGCTTCCCCAGCGTCACTCCCCCGTCTCCTCCCCAAGGAGCAGCCCCACCGTCTTCCAGCGGATCCGGGTATCCGCCCCTTCCTCCTTCCCCCTCCGCCACTCCAAATCCCTACCCACGACCACCCTCTCGAAGGAGGAGCGGATCACCGTTTACTTCACCAGCCTCGGGGTGGTGCGCAAGACCTACGAGGACTCCCTGGCTGTGCGGTCGATCCTCCGGGGTTACCGCGTCCCGATCGACGAGCGCGACCTGTCCATGGACTCGAGGTACGTGGCGGAGCTGCATGAGTTGGTAGGGGGAGGGGGCGGCGGGGGGTGGAGGAACGCCATCCCTTGCGTGTTCGTGGGGGGTAGACGCTTGGGAGGAGCGGAGGAGGTGAGGAGGCTGCACGAGAGCGGGGAGCTGAGGGGGATGCTGACCGAAGAGGAGGATGCTACATGGGCCAAGGATTGGACCCATGGGCCTTAATTGGGCCCAAAGCCCATTTCAATACATGAGGCCGCCCTATAACCACATGATTGTCTGTCATTAATCATCATGATGAATTAATTGTTGTAGTGTATCCCCTCCCTCCCTCCTTTTTAGCCTCATTTGGTATTCTTTTCCTGTTTGTTGTTTTGTTTGTATTATATTTGACCGGGATGGGGCAATGACCCCTAGTTGATTTTGTATCAGTAGCTCTTGAGTTGATAGAAAGATGGGGGTGGTGGTGGTGGTAGGCAAACACGTAAATAATAATTAATAGGTCAAGCAAATATCGAATGTTTTGGGTTCGTATAAAACGAGATAGTAAGTAAAGAAAGGAAAAAAGATGGTTTCAAATGTGGACGACGGCCGCTTACTCAGAATTTATCCTGTAAACTACTCCTGGTATGGAAGTCACTTTATAGGAAGGAAAAGTCAACATTACTGCAATTCCAATTCCAGCATGGCCAACGGATTTTTTTTTTTTTTTGGTGTAATGCCTTTATTGGGCATTCTTCTTTTTCTCCTCTTTTTTTTTTCTCTTTTTTTTTCGGTTTATATGAAAAGGAGAAATGGCATGTTTAGCGTGTGGCTGGGACACTTTTGTTGTTTGTTTTTTTTTTTGTAAGTGGCTATTTATATAAAAGAACATATAATTACGGTAAAAAAAAAAAGCTAGAGCAGATCCATCTACACCCCGTCCAGCTAGCTACCAGCCCCTTCAGCTGCTACGATCTTTCCCTACACGATGTCGGGCTGAATCTCATGAAGGCCAGTAACTCATGCAGCTAGTCACTAAATTTCACATGCATCACAGAATGCTCATACCGTCAGGTACCCTAGAGACTGTTTTCCCGGTATCATGTTGCCTATTGTTAACGCTCACCTCGTATAAGGTAAACAAGTTTGTGTAAGATAATTTCATCTAAACCAGGATCACCGTTATCGAATTTAGGACACGAAAAGTGCGGAAAACAGAGTTACATACCTGACGCTAACATACCTCTCTAATAACCCCTTTAACACAATCTCTATTCCATAACAGTTGCCTGACGAGATCTGTAAAACTAGGACGAAATCGGTGATCTCGATCTTCCTCTCCCTGACTTGCCGACGGTCGATGGAGCACCAACTTTTTTAGAGTTAGGACAAGCGAGAGAGGTGACCTAGAACTGTTAATATAAGGTGTGACGGGCCCTTCCATCACGGGCTTACGTCAACACACTGGGCCTACACCGAATGTCGTCCAACCCACATTAATAACAAACCGAGATGCCGCAAAAGCTCAAATAAAAGATCACTCAAACTGAAGGAGCTATCATGCACAGCCCGGTTTTCGAAAACTTAAATCAGTAATTGATTATAGCCCAATAAAATTTTTATAAAACAAAATAAAATAATAAAAAAGTTAAATAAAATTCTAACATTCGCCCACTTGGGCTATGATCAATTACAAAGCTTTTAAAACATTTTAGTTTTGAAAATGACTCTTAGGCTGTATACAATATGGTCATAGCAAAAACACAATATACGAGACAACATCTCAAAAACAACCCCGACCATCGATGCTACTAACACTGAACTATGGCTGTTGTCATACCATTTAACGGTGTTGAACTACCATGATCACAAGCGCCAGCAACACTAACGTTAATAGGTTAATGTGGTGGTGTAGCCGAAAATAACATCCCTGAATGTGACCTGAATGATGTTATTTTTGGTCGGTCATCATCTTTCTGTAACCTTGTGCCTATAATGAGCCATAAAGACAATAGAGCAGAACCGCTCTGTAATATGTCTCATAAACCTTAATGCACGCAAACTGCATATTGCTTTATAAGAGACAACTATATTGACAAAACCGTCATACTCAAGACCAAGCACCAAGTCTCAAGATTTTCTTTAATAATCAAAACAACTCTGTAACCTTTACATTTCTCTAAAGTCGGAGTGCACAATCCGTAACCTTTATACTTCAGAGAAATCAGAGTACTCATCTATGACCTTAATGCTTCAGAGAAGCCAGATGAAATCATCTCCCTTCGTAACCTCAATGTTTCACAAAGTCAGAGAAAACCCCTTGTGTAACCTGAATACTTAGTGAAATCGAAATAGTCATCCATAACCTTAACGCTTCGAAAAAGCCGGAAGAAATACATTATCAAGCATCTCTATAATAATAAAGCTCAATCGAGGCCAGAGAAAATACTCTATAACCTTATACATCGGTGAAATTAGAAAAACCATACGTTACCTTTATGTTTTCAATAAGTCGAATGAAATAAACTGAGCACTACTGCTCCGTATATCTCAAAATATGAATCTCGCGAGAACATTTATGTTGTCATACAAGACATATAAACTTGACAAAACCGTCATGCTCAAGATAAACACCGGATCTTGAGTTTTTCAACTATGTGCACATAACCAAAACGACTGTAATTGATTATCATCAAAATAAACAAACACATGTATCAAACATGTGTCCAAAATGACTGTCCATAAACATGTCTTTCAATCAAGACCTGGATATGGGGCTCCCACTAACCAAGCAAATCAAAATAATGAACCACGTACAATAATTATAAAATCCAACTGGACTTCAAGTGGCATTCCCCTTGGTTAGAAATCAGTCGATACCTCACTAATATCATAGTGATTACCATAATTATTCAAATTTATCATCGACTGCGGTAGTTTCAAAACAACACCACTTGACCTTTTAAAATGATAATTCAATTAACGAGAGTGGTATACATAAGAAGCCTCAACATCCAACACAATATCAAGAAAATCTAATGTTGGATAATGCTCTAATGAGTGTCAACAATAACACCCACTAATAAAAAACAATTAGATGATTAAGCTGAGGAGCTCCCACTGATATAATACATCATCATAAATTTAAGATCTCCCACAAGTTTATTAAAACATGATTACTCAAGGCTTTCAATATTTGGTTGTGTTACCATCAAGCTCTAAGCAGATGTTACAAACTCCACAACACATATCACATAAACAGACTCTACGGATCTCAACAAGCGAGTCGCTTTGGCGACTAAACACCTGTATCATTATGTGAAATCTCCCAAACCGGGATGCTTATCAAACCTTCCCTCCCAACTCAACAATCGAGTTGAATACTAGAAAAATATTATCACACAAGCAGATTTCACGGATCTCAACGAGCGAGTCACTTTGGCAACCAAGCGCCCGTATCATCATGTGAAATCTTTCAATTCCAGGATGCTTGTAAAACCTTGTTTAGCCCACAAGCAAACAAAGTGACATACTCAAGAAATTCATGTTGATACGTAAGTGTACATTAAGATTTACCCTATTATACAAGTCAATTCAAGACATCTAAATATTTATCATTTTAAACAAACCAAAAGAGACTATTTATACATGAACTTGTGAGCAACCGATAGTATAACGACTATCAAATAGAGACCAACCCAATGATCTCCACAGAAATACTCGAAATGCACCAAATATAAGAACCAGACACCTTTGGGCAGAAAGGTCCATACACAAGTACACCCAAGTCTCCGAACTAAGGGTGAAAACGAACCGAGCCGTTTGCGAGCCGCTCGCAAGCTAGCTTGGTCAAAACACGATTTGAGCTCGAGCCGGGTCGTTAACGAATCGAGCCGAGCTCGAGCCGAAACACTTACATCTCGATGGTTCGCGAGCCTAATATTACATAATAAATATTAATAATTTAATAAAATCGAGCCTCCATTCAAGCCTTGCGAGCCGAGCTCGAGCTTTCCATAATTGGACCGAGCAGAGCTCGAGCTCCAATTATTTGTGCTCGATCGAGTTCGAGCCGAGCTCGAGCTCAGACTGTTCCTAATCAAGCCGAGCTCGAGCCTGGGGGCGTTCGGTCTCGGCTCGGCTCATTTTCACCCCTACTCCGAACATACCCTCAAACAAGATTTAGAAAATCTCACATGTCACTCTAAGTGAGCCACTTTGGCAGCCAAACACTCGATCACACCTATGAGACTTCTCACTTGTTGAGAACACGTGCGATTGTAAGAAATTTTCAGCTGTCACTCTGACTGGGCAACTTTGGCAGCCAAACAACCAAAGCACAACTCTAAAGTAACTCACCCGGATGCACGTGCCCTTGAAGCACCTCGCTTGTCACTGTAACTAGCCACTTTGGCAGCCAAACGCTTACAACATTAATACGTAGTAACTCCACTTGCTCACATAATTATGCATACAACTATCTCATGCATGCCAACTTAGACCAACTAGTCAAATAATGATTCATAAAAGTCTCAAATGGAATAACAACCATGATTGATAAATTTATTTACTCTCTAAATATTATATATCTTTTAAATACTTTTGGTGTATTCACGCACCTTCTAAGAGAGTAATGTTTTAAACTATATCGAAAGAATAATCACGTCTCGACTCTATTAAATAATAGGTTTTCTCATAAAAGCTCAAGGCAATTATAGGGATAAAATATAATTGAATCGATGAAATAATCATCAAATATTACAATGCATAAGAACTCGATCGCATTTGGCACACGGTAGTCGAACTGTTCATATCTTTTGCACAATACGATTTTCTCGGATCTTAATCAAAATAAATGTGATCATTTATCCATTTTTTTTAAAGCATTGACAACTTACCTCATTTAACCTATCATTTCACAGCCGACATAGTAGATTTTACATTATATTGACTAAGTTAATCCCAATGAATGTCTCGGCCTATGTTATCTTCAATAATAAGAATTTCATAATTGTCCTAAACTTAGAAATGAAAGTCAAGATTTCATTTCATATCAAATAATTTTAAAATCAAAATCCCGTACAACAAGTAACCACTAATGCAGAAAAACTAGTGATGCTGTAAGAATACGGGTCCCAACCAATCAAATTCAATAAACTAATGATGTTGTAAGAATATGGGTCCCAAGGAAACCGGAGCAGATAACAACCGTGGGTGGCGTTACTATTGGGTTTTCAAACGGATGCAGTGGAAGCCCGTTTCGAAAAACTGTCCAAAACACACCCCGGATCTTTGTGATACGTATAAATCGAACATTAAAATAGGTTTAATAACTCGTACCTTGCTGTTCGGAAACATTTACGAACGTGACCGTCTTCAAGAGTTCCAAACGTGACTCCTCTAGAAGTATCCACGGATACGTTCGACGGATGCCTCAAGCTCAATCTCGGGTGCTAGTCCTCTGAGCTTTTGCTAAAACTCTCGGAAGCCTAAATTCTTTTTCTACTGAAGGTCATTTCATTTTCCGTCGAATGTCACTCTTAACTAGCCAATTTACTTTGGCATGACATGGGTTTCGTAACCCACAGGTACCGCCATTGTCAAATCAATAGTATTAAACAATTAATTTTAATTTCCTAACAGCACATAACAATGCTATCTTATTTCACCAGCTAGGCTAGTCTATAATATATTATAATAATAGTAATACTACAATTTCTGTCTATCACTCTACAATTTCTTACTCTTTTTTCTGAGATTAAGTGCCCTATCAAAAGTTATTGCCCTGCCTTGCCACCCATGGATAACCCAGTAGTTCTAAGTGCACCTGTTACTCTAGACAGCAGCCCCTCGTTTCACAAGTCCACATCCTCAAGATTAGATTGCTTATATGAAATTTCTCACCAGAACATTTCAGATAACAGTCAAATCACCAACACCACCATCCCTTTGCTCAATCCATAGACAGCTTTCAGCAAGCCGTCAGCAAGTCCCATCCGGCGGATAAGATCCCTTATACGACAACCTGCCTCTTCAGTGCTTGAATACATCCAGGCCAGTAAGTTTAACCAACTTCATATTTTGGCCACACAAAGAGAACAGTTTGTGTCCCTGCGGTTGTCTACAGACTTCCCACGCCAATGGTCCCAGAAAGGTTATACACATCTCCATTTTGGAGCCATCAGATTAGCCTTGACCTACCATGGCAGAAAAAGTTTACCAGTAACAGCAAGAATGGCTTTACTGGACACAGGGTTTGTTGAGTATCAACATGCTAGCATAGGAACTGTTGAGACTACTTTGAATGCAGGAACGTATTTATCACTCTATATCCTAACTTCTGCATCTCTCTTCAAGATCCTAAGTTATTAACAGCCTTGCAAGTACAGTTACAGATTTGTGGACCTCAGCAAGATCCAAACTCGATAGAGGCTACCCTGCACTACCACATGTCTTACAGAGTGCAAAATCATGCTCTGGATCTTAAGGTCCCTGATAAGTCTAACAATGCTTTGATGATCACAGCTGACTATCATCACCCCAGCACTCCTACGTGTCTGCACATACCCAGACAAATCTCAAAGAATGAGTTGCTCAAACTCCTTCCAGAGAAGTGGGTGACAAACTATGAACAGCTGCAACAGCATGTCAGACCTATCCAGTCCACAGAATCAAGATTCATCAAGGAAAAAGATAGATCTGTGACGATCAAGTTTGACAGGTCTCATGAAAAGGATGCAGCCACGCCTTCTATCTTCTCGACAATGTTTATGGTTCAACCCGTGCCAAATCATAAGAAGCCTGACTCCCTGAATAAGATTATTCACTCCTTTGATGGACAGGGAAAAGAAGTCTACTTCTTCAAGGATCCCCATACAAACCACTGTTATTGGGATGCTTGCAACTATGGTTGCTATGAGAAACCAGAAGAGGATGATTACTCTTCAAGAAGGAAGAAATCAGCTCATCGATCACATGACCTTCCCGAGTCAAACAGTGATGGTGACGATGAAGATGACCCAGGCCAGATACCTATGGTCAAAGCCGCACCTCACAAAGAAAACCACGGTGATTGGCAATATTTGATGGATATGGCTAGAACAAAAAGGCCGTTAAAGCAACCATCAAAGGTATTACCTTGCTACAAGAATATTGTTAAATGGCAAAAGAAAAATCCATCTCAGCAGGTAATTCCTAGTTCCCAAGAGCCACCAGCACCTGCTCCGGCAATACTATATATTCCAACACCTAAGCCACAAAGCTTACCAACATCTTGCGCTCAAGAAGCTCTTAGGGAAAAACAAATGCCTACAACACCAGTACCCAGTGTAATGATGATGGGTAACACAGGTTTTAACTTTCCTTCTGTTGATGAACATACTATCGATAACGTTCAATATTCTGCAAAGATTCCTATTCCTACAGAGCTTGACAGAAATGGTCATCCAGTACGCAACAGTGTTGCTGAGACAGTCCTCAACTGGCAAAGCCAGAACGCACTGGTATAGAATTCAGCATTAAATACCATTTGTCATAAAATAGACTCTATGCAGAATCATCTACAGGGAACAGAAAAACGCCTGCATGAAAAGCTAGACAATCAACACAATAAAACCCAAGAGGTATTACGAACACTCCAAAAAAGGTTAGATAATTTTGAAAAAGGAAGATTTCCTTCATACTTCATATCTGACCCAGATGTGAGATTGCCAAGCTTAAAAGACAAATCAAGATGATAGAAGATAGGGAAGTGGAAATCCCTAAAAACCCGAATATGCCTGACTTCACAACTTCATTATTGTACTTTCCTCCTTTGGTATCGTAAACGGTTCCTATATTGGAACTCTTGTTAAAGTCTTCCGCTCCACCTTTATTGTTTTTGTAAACTCCTGTTTAAGTTTATGTTTAAGTTTGAATTCGGCTAACAACTCATCAGGATTAAGATTACAGGATAAGACAGTACTCAAGACAATGAGTCGTACAAGATCGGAAATACAAGATCAAACTTAAACATAAACTTAAACAGGAGTTTACAAAAACAATAAAGGTGGAGCGGAAGACTTTAACAAGAGTTCCAATATAGGAACCGTTTACGATACCAAAGGAGGAAATTACGATAATGAAGATGTTCTAAAAGCTTTTTCCAACCATGAAGATAACGACCCTCATAAGGATAAAGATACCAATTCTTATCTGGGTCTGTAGAAAGATCATATGCAAGATGCGCATTAATCTGGTTGAAAATGCATTTAGTAGTTTTATACTCTATGTACCTACTCAACCATTGGATATGATGAAAGATTCTTTTAATCTGTCTGGGGGCAGTTCCAGGGAGGTTGATCAAATTCCCTATTTCTAAGTACAGTAATAAAATGTCTATATAACCTCCAATTCTTTGGAAAAGGGTGGCTTGCAAAGGCATCGTTTCCTTAATGGAGGTTTCATCCTCTCACCTACTACCAGTATGCCTAGATTGGTTGCCTAACAGCCCTCCTGGCTTCGACGGCGATGTGGTCACTTATAGCTTGTCGGTAGCTTTAGGGCCCAAAGGAGATTACCCTACTAAGTAAACAAATACCTGAAACAAAACACCTTAACCAACTAGTGAAAGAATATAGAAAAATTATTACCAACACTCAGTGATTATGAATGACACAATTGGAAAATATAGCACTAGTAGGTAACCATAAGAGCATAAAACATTTTAGTAACAAACAACATCTGAAAATATTTGGACAATAACATGAAAACAGAAATATTTGGGTTTTCTGGATGTTTTTGGGTTTTTGGTTTTCTGAATGTTTTTGGGCTTATCGAAGGTAGATAGGATATTAAGATATTGAGAACTAAGATGCCACTGTCACGACTATTGCCCCTAGGAGAAGTTTAAAAACTCATGGATGTAGGAAAGTTCAAAGTGTTTTATTTCCAGTTCAGCCTGTGTGCTCCTCTTGATCGAGGGGGTATTTCTATTACAAGATGGAAAGAAAAACTAGGCTGTAGTTAAGCCACGTTGCCTGTGCTAGCTTTACAAAAAGTCATGAAGGCTATCAACTAACTTTACCAAAAAGTCATAAAGCTAAAGCTATCCTATCTTGTCATCTTTTGCCAACACCTTATATTTAAGGCATCTTCGTACAACCTTATCTTCAAAGAATCTTTGGTGGCCGACACCTTATCTTGAAAAAGCCTTTTGTGATCTTATCCTCAAAGAATCTTCGTCCTTTTGTCACATGGGCGGCTTAAATGAGTGTGTGCCAGCTAGTCCTTAATTATTTCTGGGACGTTTTTCGTGTGGATCCGGACTGTCTGGATCATGGTTTTGTCTCTTATTGCTGGAAGATGGTCTTGGGCCTGTGTCTGATGTGCTGGGCTTTTTTCTTGTAGATCAACTAAACTTAGGAATTCTTCGGCCAATTCATCCCAATTAATCTTGTTGTGTGAATAATAACAGAGTGCACATTGAAGTTTATAGACATGGTCTAGGACAGTGTCTTGAATCCGGGAATGAATAATTTCTTCATGTGTCAAATAATGGAATTCATTCTCTCTGCATAATTTCTGCTTCAAAAGTTCTTTGTTTGCAAGAGAGTCTTCCCACTCTGAAAAACTATCATCTGCACATAAAGTCAAAGAATGTGGAAGATGTGCAAATTCATCAATCGTGCTAATGACAACTAATGCTTGAAGTCCTTGATCATAGTGCCAGTGCCTGCGAAATAGATAAGTTGAATAGGCAGTATTGCCAGGGTACTTTGCAAACTTGTCCCTGTGAATTTCAAACCAATTTTTCCATTGTGTCAGTGGTGCAAACCAAGATAACACTTCTGCGAGATGTGCATGAGGCCTTCTGTGAGGAGTATATGTCTGAAGATTTCCAAGAGAATTCAAATATTTAAGTATCTCTGTAGTTGCAAATTCCAAAGCAACTGTGTGAGCATGAAAGAAATATCATAAAAACCATTTCAGCTCTATAGGAAAGATGTCAAGCGGATGGATTGGAATGGCTTGTAGGAAAGGATATCTAGGGTGCATTCCATCTGCTGGGAAGAACATTTGTCCATGCTTTCTAAAAATCTGTACCAAATACTTATGCATTATATCAGAAGTTTTAGATAGCAATTCTCCAATCTGATCATACCGATGAACTTTTGGAGGAAGTGAAGTATACTCCTGTGGTTTATACACTTTAGTTGTGATCATAGCCTGCAGCTTAGGATGTTCCAACCAAGTAGGATGTGCAATATCAAAGGGTTTGGACAAGAAGTCTACTACTACATTAGATATACCTTTGATATGTCTGACTGTGAAGGAGTACTGTGAAAAAAAAAACACTCTGCTAGTCTTAACAATTATGCATTTGGAATCTTCTTCTTTCTGAACTTAAGCATTGAGCTGAATGAAGAGAGGTCGCTTTCTACAATGAAATGATATCCAACCAAGTGAAATTCAAACTTCTTTATACCATACTTTACTGCAAGTATTTCCTTGAGTGTAAAATGGTAATGCAGTTCTGCTTGGTTGAACTTTCCTGATTTGTAAGCACAGATGTGCTTTTTGCCTTCCTTTTCTTCCAATAAAATGGCTGCCCAATAAAGATCACCGGCGTCTGTCTGTAGCATGCGAGTTCCATCAGAAGAAAGCTGGAATGGTGGAAGGAGCTGTAGCTGTGTTTTCAGGAATTGGACCGCTTCTTTCTAGGCTTGTCCCCAGGGCTGTGTGTCTTTCTTTAGTTGGGCTTCAAGTGGACTTGTGTACCCTGCTGATTTTAGGCACGAAATCTCGTAAATAATTTACAATTCCCAAAAATTATTGAACATGTTTTTACGGTTAGATGAGTGTCTGGGAATTTCAGCAGTTCTTGGGCAATATGTGGTCCATGGTGATATTTGCCATCTGAAAGTCTCATGCCAAGAAATTCAATTGAAGTTTCAAATAACTTCACCTTTCTCTCTGAAAGCATAATGCCATACTTTAGGAGTATTTCTGCAAATTGTCTCGGCAAAATTTCATGTGATTCTTTGTCAGGACTGAATAATAGAATATCATCAATGTAAACCAATGTTGAGGACTGTATGGGCCAGAAAATACGAGTCATTGCTTTTTGGAATAATGAAGGTGCAATTTTCAAACAAAATGGTAGACCTGTCCATTGGAAATGTCCATTGGGGATACAGAATCCTGTTTTCCATCTGTCATCTGGATGTATACAGAATTGGCTTCTTGATCCTTATCCTGATCAGGTTCGCCGAAGTTGGCAAAAGCTTAGAGAGTTCCATCAGTATAGAACATATCTTCGTTGGTATTGGAAGTCCGGTTTATATTGGAGTTCTTGTTAAATCTTCCGTTGTAAATTTTCTCTGTCTTTGTAAACTCCTGTCTCAAGCTTGATCATGCATTTCCGATCTTGTACGACTCGTTGTCTTGTGTGTCCTTTGTATGTATCCATCTTTGTATCCATTCCTAATGAGTTGTTAGTCGATCGCCGTATCCCTGGTATCAAATCATTCGTCTTAAAACTTAGACTAAATTAAATACAAAACTAGAATTTATTGCTTCCGATATTTCAGAATAAATTTATAGTCCAACAAATTCTAATTCTGAAAATTTATACTTTTAATTCTAATCCATTAGAATTAAAAAATCAATGTCCGTGTCCACGTGCTTTTGCGTGCGACCCTCTAGGTTCTATATACGAAGGCATTGTACATCTATACACAAACTGAGGTAACTGTCTAGCAACAGTTTTCAGCCACCCAATGTAATAGAATATTGGTCATGAACCAAAACCACTATGAACCGATTTCTTTGTAATTCAATCTCTTCATCTCATCGACATCCTGATTAATTCGGTGCATCACGCGTCATTACTGAATTAATTGTTCTACTTGATTTCTGAGATATAATAGATCTTAACTTGAACGATAAACATTCCTCCACGACCGTGTGATTAAAATCACTAACATCTCAATCAAGTGGCCAGAATGTCAACTCTCTAATCCAAGAGAGTGATGAATCATATATTGACTCAACATTATCCTCTCTACGCTTCGCTGGACACCCAATAACCGTATTACTCACAATCCGATTAAAGACCGCTTTTAACAGCATCAAAGTGGATAACTTCACGCATAGAATAAATGAAGGTCTCAAGTCAGGAGATTAGTTACACTCGTTCAACAAGAGAAATGACCAATGACGCTTAACATGTGATATTCTCTATAAACGGGTCGTGTCCAGTGTACCCTAAACTTGGGCACCCCAAGTATAACTTGAACATCCATCCCTTGGTCTAACTCGACCTAAGTTATACTCGGCGTTGATATGATGTTCATGTCCCCTCTAAACATCTATCCGATCAAGGACAATTTTAGATTGACAAATAATCAATCTATGGGACTTTACCGTAAATTAATTACGAGCAGAAAAGTAATCAATAAACAGTAAATACTTGCCTTTATTAATAATTATTCACATATATTACAAAGTGTCTTGACATATATGTGCACACATTAATAGTTACCTCCCCGCACTCCTCCGACATTTCAGCCGGACACGAACCACGGTGCCAGTGGGTTCGACCTCCACCTCATGCGAAAACAACGGGACATGTCCACGAAATAATATTACAATACCTCCTTTACGGCGACAATAACATTTTAGAGGAATTTCAAGATCAAAGGTTACAAGCTTTTCACTCTACAGCAGCAATACGACATATAATCACAGAAGGAATCCCAAGAATTTAACAAGGGTAAACGTCAGCCCAAATACGGTAACAAAATAGCCAGATATCTACGGGACGAAAAGCAAATCGCCAAGTCAATACCCGCAGGCAGTTCCCAATTGGAATTTCCACTTGAAATCCCTCACAGACCAATTACCGACAGTTCTCGTTGCTAACTCCCAGTTCAGTTAACCTTGAAGACCCAAATCAATCATGAGGTCATCACATTATAATTCATAAGCAGAGAAGGCAAGGATTTCAGCCCACCATCTGCAGGTAATTTTCATATATCAAATTTTCATTGCCAATGGTCACGAAGACCCAACCGGCCCCTGTTGTCATTACTACCGAAATCAGACAGTCGAGGGGCAGCCACCCAAGCAACAAAGGTCGTAGCCACCACGCCTCGATCAATCCTAGCTTATATCTCCGAACAAGACAGCGGTACCAAATTGCTAACTTTCATTCCCTGTAGGTTTCGGAAGTCCAACCAGTCGGTGGAACCATCGCCATCACAAGGCATTAGACAGAGGAGACAACATCAAATTGACAAATCACAAGTCCCACTCCCGCTCATCAATCCTGGGTGTTCAGGAAACGCTCATCAATCCAAGGTATTGAGAAATTCAAAATTTCAACAAGCCATCGTGTAAAATCCGCCCAATGCCATACTCGTTCGTCTTGCATCTATGGGGGAGGCAAGTGGCTACAGATTCTTTTATACAACCAAAGACGAACTCGGATACCAGAGGCAGCAGAACGGTTCGAGCACTACTCTGGCCCGAAGGGCAAAGCGACACAGGGAAGGCACAAAATCCAGACGCACGCACTCACTGACAAAACCCACAAGTACAAGCAACAACGAGACGCCTAGGACTCGATGAGGGTAGAAACACGAAGACACAAAGGAGGGGGGTGAAACGTTTTCAATACAACTAACAGCATTCTTGCACTCAGTTGCTAATTTCCGTATAGTTTAATCCCAGAAAACAAAGCAACCTATGCTGTCCACACATTCCAACTCACAAGCAGAGGAGGTAACCACCATAGTTGAGGGAATCACGACCAACGACGTCCCTATTTTGTCAGAAACCAAGGGAATAAGAGTACGACGACACCCACAGTACGCACCAACACACACCTTCCCGGCGACCACGATTCAAGCCACAACAACTCACGGGGCACCCAGTCGCACCAAACAACCACGATCAGAACCCACGCGCGACCCACGGACAAGACTCACATCCCCAGCAGCACAAGTCTTAACACAAAATCGCTCACATCAGGATTCGAGCAAATCAGGGACAGACTCGGAACCAAAAACTCACGTACAGGACTTACACCAAACAGCAGCAAGACTCCCACACGTTCGACAAGGAAGAAGACCACAGAGGACAATGATTCTTTGATAATTATCAAAATTCATAAGCGGACCCTAACGGCGAGTCATCAGACAGAGTCATCAAACAAAGTTATACGATGTTAGATCCTAGATTAATCTACGATTGTACTGATACTACATATAATAATTCCGTTTAAATTAGGATTATTATTATTAAATTTAGGATACGAAAAGTGCGAAAAATAGAGTTACATACATTCTACTAACATATCTTTATAATAACCTCTGTAACACAATCTCTATTTTAGAACAGTTGTCCGATGTAAAATTAGGACGAAATTAGTGATTCAGATCTTTCTCTCCCTGACTTGTCGACGAAGCACCAACTTTTTTAGGATTAGGACAAGCAGGAGAGCGGCCCTAGCACATGATAATATAAGGTGTGACGGGCTCTTCTATCACGGGTTTACGTCAACACACTGGGCCTAGACCGAATGTCGTTCAGCCCATATCAATAACAAACCAAGATGCGCTCAAATAAAAAATCACCTAAACTGAAAGAGCTATCATGTATTGTCTCGTATATCGTAACACAGTCCGATTTTCGAAAACTTAAATCATTAATTATTATAGTCCAATAAGATTTTTATAAAACAAAATAAAATAATAAAAAAGTAAAATAAAATTTTAATAGTGTAGCAATCCCCCGAATTAGGATTAGTGAACCCTTCGCGCTAACGATTACCTGGAGAAGGTTGATGAGTTCTTCCCACGTACATGGAAGACGTTGTTTGGCTGAGAAGGTGTTGCAACCTCTTCTAAGCTTGCTTCGCATATACGCATGTTGTTCGCCTATAGAACGGATCACGTCGGAAATATTTGGCATAGGACTCACAGGAATTGGATTGTGGTCGCCAGTAAGAAGATGCACAATTTTATTCAAAATAGAATGCAAGTCTTACAATCTTGACGAATTAAGAACAGGGGCTTACAGCCATAAAAAATGAAAAGGGGGCAGGTGATGACAACGATGTGGAATCATGTGACGGCGGAGAACTTGTGACGAAGGCCTTGGAAGCTCGCTCCGTCGGTGGTGGTCGCTGGCGGGAGGCTGTGACGAAGGCCCTACGAGCTCACTCCGTCGGTGGTGTCGCTGGCGGGAGGTTGACGGCAAAGGCCCTACGAGCTCACTCTGTCGGTGGAAGGGGAGTTGACCTATAAACCGGGTCAAGGTATCTAATTTCCTAAGGTTGACGAACAAACTTCAGAGCTTTGGCTGTGCATGGTCGTGCCTTGTCTTGAAAAATTCCTCTGCTATTTATAGAGGACTTGTACGTGCTTAACACGTAACAGATAAATCGTGTTGCAGATCGTGTTATAGATCGTGATTCTAATATCGTGGGAGTGTCTCAACAACCTCCTTGATATATGGGATCACGTTCCTGGATATTTAGGATCAGTTACGATCCTTAACAAACATGATTGAAAATGAATAAATTTGTTTCAACCTTGTCGACTTGACTGATCTGTACGGACTACGATCGACTTGGTCGACTTATCCAGAATTCCGTCGACTTGACCCTACTAGTAGACTTAGCTACTGTTGAGTCATCTTGGTTGACTTTGATTACCATATTCCTTCGTTGTGAGTCGACCTAGTCGACTCCGTTCATAAGTCCACTTAGTCGACTTCGTCATAAATCGACCTAGTCGACTTCGTCATAAGTCGACCTAGTCGACTTCGTCATGGGTCGACCTAATCGACTTCGTCGTGAGTCGGCCTAGACGACTGTATCTTGGGCCGACTCGGAGTGTGACTTGAGGGATTACTGGGTTTCTGTTCTAAGCCCAGGCCCAAAATTATTTGCCATGTCAACATAAGCCCCCCTTTTATGCTGGGTTGGCTATGCCGACAGCAGAAATCATACCTTATATAAAGGAGAGTCATCGCCCTTTTCCTGCACTTTTCTTCCTTGCTCAACACTTCTCCATCCTCTCCAAGAAAACAGAAACCCTCGCTTTCCAGAAAACCCTTCGTCTCCCTTACCAAAACTCCTTTGATCCTCAAAAAGATGACAATTGTTAAGTCTTTTGAGTTCCATAATCTGCGCGCGGGGCCACCCGGACCCATTCCGGTCGCAGAGGATCAGGGGTCGGGCGTCACTCTTGGACCTATCTTGCCAGAGCATCTTTTCCCGGAGACGGTGCCGCTCAACTATCTCATCACTGAGAAGCCCATCCCGATTTGTCATCCCGACTTCATCGATCCCCTCAACTGGGAAGGTCAGGGATCTTTCCTATGTTTTCCATCTGCATCTAAGTCTGAGATGGTAGATTGGTTTGAGATGTGGGAGGAGCACTTTACAGAGAGATTTAGGAATCAGAGGATTTTGAGATTCTTTAGGATGTCAGTGGCAAATAAGAACTGTGATCCCAGGGTTTGTTCGGCCATGCTACCTTTCTGGAATTCTGCCGTGAACTGTTTCTATTTTCCAGAAGGCCCTATGTCAGTTACATTGGCAGATGTGAAGATTTTGACCAGGCGCAAAATCAATGGCCGCCCTGTTCGACAGTACTCTCAGGTAGATGATATTAATCCCAAGGGCGCCCTCCAGTACATGGAGGTGGTGAATAGGCATCTGAAGATGGCCTCAGCAGGCAAGAGGTCAGATGAGAGATTATCGACTGAAGGTTTTGGTGCCCAGGAAGAGGTCGAGTTCCTCAGCACCTGGTTGAGCAAATTCGTTTATTGCTTCCCTGGGAAGAAAGTTAGCCACACTTCTTATGCGGTGGCCAATTTTCTGAGGGAGACCAATGAAGAAATCTCCTGGGGTCCCTTCGTTTTGGGTCTTCTTTATCACGATCTGGATAGAGCAACGTCTCAAATCAAGCCATTTCCAAAACATCCAGCAGGAGGGTTGCTCTGGCTAGTTCATCTTTGGTCGGCCATGTGGATGCCGGGATTGACTGGGTTCAAGGTCCCTTCTTCGCCCCTTGAAGCCTCCTATTATGGGGAGACCATCCTAGATCAGTGCTGCCAGCGTAAGGATCAATGGCTTATGACATCGATCACTGGCCACCTAAAGCACATAGTCGACTTCGGCAGGGTAGATCGACGCGACTGGGCACCCTTTCCAGGCGGCAAGACACTTGCTCAGGAAATCAATCCTCAACTGCTCGTGGCTTCTGGAATGGAGTATTGACCCGCAGAGATCTGCCAGTTATTTTCGACGGCTACCTGACCTTCGAAGTCTATAACCCTCAACTGTGTGCAAGGCAGTTTGGGTTTATCCAAAGTGTAGCAGTTCCACTCGCTGACCCTGTCGGCGGCTTATACGGGGACAGGGTGAAAAGAATTGTGTGCAAGTCGATCGACTCGAAGACCCTCAACTTGCTCAATCACAAGGCGCAGCTCTCCCAGATGGAATTCCCATCTGATACTTCTTCCTGTTTCGCCACACAGTTCTTCACCGTGCTGTGGTCGACTACATACGAAGAGCTGCGGGCCTTGATGCATTTCTTGGAGGTCTCCAAGGAACCTGATTTTTACACCGATGACGCGCATATTAAAGCAAAAGGTAAGGACTTAGCTTTGTTTTAAGAGTATTGGGTTCTTAATATTAATCATAAGTGTTTCTCCTTTTCAGGATCATTGCTTCCTCGGGGCCCTGGAAAATCCAAGCCTAAAGCCCCCCTTGCCCCTGCTCCTTCTAGACTCAAGTCGACCAGCAAGGGGAAGGCTAAAGTTGCGAGCCCCAGGGAAATAGCCACAGGTGATCCTTCTAAGGCTCGATCTAAAAGCGCTCCAAAGCGCAAGGCAGCCGAGGAAGAAGATCTTGAATAGATGCCTGTATCTCAGAGGAAGAGACTGGTGAAGGTGTTGACTCCAGCGGCGACTTCCTTTCCTAGGTCGCCAGTTATTGCAGCGGCGACCCCATCCAGGTCGCCAGCTGCTGCAGCGGCGACCCCACCCCGGTCGCCAGCTGCAGCAGCGGCGACTCCATCCAGGTCGCCAGCTGCTTCAGCGGCGACCTCATCTACCAAGGCACCAGCTGCGGTGCCAGTGTCTTCAGCTGTAGTCGACGCTCCACAAAGGCCGGCCTCAGAGGTATGACTCTGATGACTCCAGTTTTTGTTTTGAGTTTTCATACCTAACCCATACTATATTGTCTAGGGAGAGGCTTCAGATGAGGATGACGACCAGCTTATCTCCCATGCCTTAGACAAAAGTTCAAAGGCTTCAGTCGCCAAGGTGAGTTTAATTCTAAGCTGGTGTATCATTACTTTAGTTCATATATGAACTTTTGGTTCTGCGTCATACTCTGTTTCAGGAACAGCACATCCCTGAGGCCTTGGTGCAAGAAGAACAGGCTGTTCTGGATGTCGCGATCCCGGTCGACCCACCGACCCGGTCGACTCGTGAGGAGGAAAACCAAGCTATTCCTTCTCCTCCAGTCCAAACTCCTACACCAGCGATGATATGTGTTCTTGTTTTAAACAGAACATAGTATTATCATTGCGATTTTGATTGGGGTATTTGTATCCTTCCTTATAGGCTCGTCCGAAGAGGGTGAAGGTGCCTGCTGGCCGACAGAAGATTCCTACTCCCCCTTCTTCTTCGGATGAGAGCTCTGGGGAAAAATTGCCTCCAGAGGTAAGTACTCGATCATACGAAGTCGTTGGCCTTTTTAGGGTATTGTTTAACAATATTTTGCCTCTTATTCTTCAGGATCCTGCTGCAGCGACTTCTAGGTCAACCAAAGACCCGTGGGAGAAGCTTCACGAGGATATCGAAGAACTTTGCCAGCTCCTGCTCATCGACCCCTTAAGCGTCAACGAATTTAGGAGGATGCAGAAGCTGTTGAAGAGGATCGAGGCATCCCCTCGGGTCACGGACGAAATATTGGGGGCCTGCAAGAGCTTCAGGTCGACGTACTGGACCCGCTGGAGGGATTACTACGTCGACCTGCTCACCTTGGAATCGACTGACTCGAAGATTCAGTCGATTAATGAAGCTCGAGGGCAGGCCTCTAAAGCTGCGCAGGACGCCCGCCAACGTTTGGTCGACGTGCAAGAGAAGCTGACTGAGGCAGAAAGACAAATAGAGTTCTGTACTAACCTCAAGAATGACCTGACTCGGCAGCTCGCGTCGATCAATACTCAAGAAATTGAGGAGCTGGAGGCCAATGCTGAGAAGGATAGAGAAAAGGTCGTCGACCTTTATGCCCAGCGAAACAAGGTGAACGCGAAGCGACGAGCCCGTGAATCCCTTGTCCTCGATTTCAAAGAAGTTGGCGGGTTATGGAAATTAGATTTGTAGTCAAAGAACAATGCAATTCCATTGTTTTTGTTTTACTCAATAAATCAAGTGCATTGTGTCTCAAATGAATTTCTGCCCACTACGCACAATTCATTCTTCCAGACAGCGTTACTGGAACCTAGCGCGATTTCTTAGGAATTAAGCGCTTCCCAAATTAATGGAGTCCTTTGTTTTAGGATTTTATGGTGAGCTTACCAGATAGTCGCGCGATAGGGTTTGAGATATTTACCATTAACCTTTAATGGATGTCTGATCCCACTTCTCGTCATAAGCCGATAACTATTAGATGTGTATGTTTCACATACCTCATATGGACCTTCCCAATTAGGGGACCATTTACCCAAAACTTGGTCTTTCGACTTAAGGGGTAGCACCATCTTCCAAACCAAGTCGCCCACTTTAAAGTGCTTATGGACAACCCTTTTGTTATAATGCCTAGCAATCCTTTGTTTATGCACCTCGAGTCGGTCTATTACATCAAGTCGCTTCTTCTCTAATCCTTCCAAAGCGAGGTACATTGCCTCGTCTTGTAAATCAGGGTGAGTCACCCTGAGCGACTTGTATCGAACCTCCATAGGTAGGACGGCGTCTTGCCCATATACTAGTGAAAAAGGGGTTTCCCCTGTGCTTTCTCTCTTGGTAGCCCTTAAAGCCCACAAAGTGTCTTGTAATAGTTTGTGCCATCCTCTTGGATTTGCACCAACCATTTTCTGAATATTGTTCTTTATGAGTTTATTGGTAGCTTCAGCCTGTCCATTCGCCTGAGGATAATAAGGTGTTGAGTTGGTGATCGAGAAACCAAACTCCGTAGCGAATTCTCGCATTTTCTCATTATTGAAGGCGGTGCCATTGTCCACTACAATATTCTGGGGAATTCCAAATCTATAGATGATGGATGACTTGAGAAAATCGATCACTTCTTTATGATCGATCTTCTTATAAACCTGAGCCTCAACCCATTTAGTAAAATAATCGGTGGCGACTAGAATATAGGCGTCACCTTTACTTGAGTGCGGATGGATTTCCCCGATTATATCTAAAGCCCAAGACCTAAATGGCCAAGGCTTGATGACTGAGACTAAGTCGGACGCTGGGGCCCTTGTCACCGGACCATGTTTTTGGCACTCTTGGCATCCCCTAGCCATTTCTATGCAGTTCTTTAACATTGATGGCCAGTAAAAACCATGTCTTTGGATAGTCCAAGACATTTTGGTGCCAGATTGGTGGGATCCGCATAACCCCTGATGAGTCTCTAACATAATTGGGGTCGCTTCGTCTAAGTCGACACACCTTAACAGGACTCCTTCCTTGGTCTTTCTGTAAAGTACCCCATCTATAAGGGTGTACGACAAAGCCTGAGTCTTAATTCTTTGGCTCGCCTTTTGTGTTGGGTCAGAAAGGAAGTCGGTGATTGGCCTCCTCCAATCCTTATCGCTTGTCATTATGTCCAGAGCGAACGCGTCGCCTTGGGGAGCTAGGTGGGAAACTATTTCTGGGATACAATCGCTTCCTCTTTTGGCCTTATATCCTGAAGCCTTTTGGGCTAAGTCGTTAGCGATGGTATTTTCCCCTCGACCTACAAAGAGGAAAGTGATTGCTTCAAATCGCTCGACCAGCTTGCGGGCGACTTGATGATAAGGTGTGAGTTTCTCTTGGCATATAGAAGTACCATTCATCTGGTTAATCACCAGTTGAGAGTCCCCCATCACTGTGGCTTTCTTGGCTCCCAAGGTTAATAGTTCCTTCAGGAGCATGATCAAAGCTTCATATTCAGTTGCATTGTTGGTGTGATTTGCCGTCAAGCGATATGCTAGACGAACTTCTTTCCCTAGTGGCGAAAGTATACGAAGGCCTATACCTACGCCGGATTTCGCCGAAGATCCATCAAACCAACCCTGCCAGATGTCCTCAAGGGATTCTTCTTGGTCAATTGATACAGATGGATCGTAACTCACCAAGAAATCGGCTAGAGCCTGTCCTTTCACCGACTGTTGGGATTTGAATCGTAGATCATACGTGGATAGCACTAAACTCCATTTACTAATTCTCCCAGTCAGTAGGGGACTTTCGAAAAAGTACTTTATGACTGGAGACTTGGTAATGACATGAACCTCTTGGGATCCAATATAATGTCTTAGCTTAGTAACAGTATAAAAGACTGACAGGCATAACTTCTCCTTAATTGTATAGCGCTTTTCTGTAGCGGTTAGTTGTCTTGACAAATAGTAGACCGCTCTCTCAATTTTGTCTTCCGCCTCTTGGGCTAACATGGCTCCGATGACTGATTCAGTCGCTGCCACGTAAAGTAGATAGGGCTTCCCTATTCGAGGAGGGGCAAGCACAGGCGGCTTCATTAAATACTCCTTTAAGCCTTCAAATGCTTTTTGGTGTTCGTCGCTCCACACAAAGTTTTCCTTTGCCTTTAGTAAAGTCGAGAAGACTTATGTCCGTCTAGCGACGTTACCAATAAATCGCCTGAGATAATTGACCTTTCCTAAAAAAGCCTGTAATTGCTTCTTGTTACTCGGAGGGTTCAATCTTTGAATGGCATTCACTTTGTTCTGGTCAACTTCTATGCCACGTTGATGAACTAGGAACCCTAGGAAATGTCCTGCTCTTACTCCAAAAGCACATTTGAGAGGGTTTAGTTTGAGCTGATGCTTTCTCATTTGGATGAAAGCATTCCTAAGATCATTAACATGCGACCTCTCGTCTTTTGATTTGACCACTATATCATCTATGTATACCTCGACCGTTTTGGCAATCGAAGCATCAAAAATGGCGTTCATGGCTCGTTGGTAGGTTGCACCAGCGTTTTTAAGCCCAAACGGCATGACTACCCACTCGAAAATGCCTAAGGGACATCTGAACGCGGTTTTATGGATATCTTCCTCAGCCAAGAAAATTTGGTTATATCCTGAGAAACCATCCATGAATGACATAATTTGGTGCCCTGCAGTCTTATCGACTAAGTCGTCTGCAATGGGCATGGGATATTCATCCTTTGGAGTAGCACGATTTAGGTCTCTGAAGTCGATGCAGACTCTAATCTTGCCATTCTTTTTTATGACAGGGACTATGCTGGATATCCACTCGGTGTATCTCGATGTTCTTATATACCCAGCTTTAAAGAGCTTCTTGACTTCTTCGAATACTGCCTGAGTGACTTCATGAGTCATTCTCCTTGATGCCTGTTGGACTGGTTTAAATCCTGCTTTGATCGGCAACTTATGTTCTACAAGTCGGCGATCTAGGCCAGGCATTTCAGTATAGTCCCAGGCGAAACAGTCCTTGAATTCTTCAAGGGTAGCCTTAATAGAATCGAAAAGTTCTTTATTCATTGAAGAACTAACGAAAACGATCCGAGGGCTAGATTCCTCACCTAAATTGATACTTACAAGCGGGTCACATGGCATCATAAGTGACTCGCGACCCTGGACACCGCCTAAGTCGGTATCAATGGACTTAGATAAGCTAGCCTCAGCATTTACATTGCTTATTTGGCAACCTAATTTCCTAGACTTCCTTGCATACTCCTGAAGTCGCTGGAGGATATCAGCGACTGCATAGCCCCTTCCTTCGTCACTGTCCATACAACCCTTCGTGCAGGAGTCTATCGGGCTCCAACTCCGTCGCAGCACTTTCCTGGCTCTTAGGCGCCTCCCCCTTGTCGCCATTAGGACTGTTGTATGTCTCGCCTCCATCCTTGGTCGGGACTACTTCCTGCAGGACCTCATCCATGTCCGTGTCCGTGAAGTCGGGCCCCCATCCTGTCGGCACAATTGGTCCCTCATCGGGCTTGGGGTGAGAGGTGCCATAGCTCACAATGAAGTCGAACTTCCCGGAGGGTTCACCTAGGGGTCCGACAGTAGGGTCCCCTAGCTTGTAGCGTTGATCCATGGTGAGGTCCTTGATCGTCTTGCATGTTTCTGCATGTAAAATGCCCTTGTCACAACAGGAGTATTCATCAGCCCTGATGGTCTCTATCTCAGAGTCAAGCCATAAAATCAACTCCCTATGCAAAGTCGATGGGATCGCGGCGGCTTTATGAAGCCAATCGCGTCCCAAAAGCGCATTAAACGAAGGAGCTATGTCAATTACGAAGAAAGCAGTTTCCTGCTCGTGTCTTCCAACGCCTAAATGCACAGAGCATATCCCCAGGCATTCGGACTTCCTCCCATTAAAGCCGCTTACAGCCACGTCGGTTCGCACCAACTCGCTAGACTTGTACCCAAGTAGTCTAAACTTGGTGAGTGGGAGAACATTGACAGTGGCGCCGTTGTCTATTAAGACTCAACCCACCAAAACACCGTCAAAGGTGGCTACGATGTATAACGAGTGCATGTGCTGTTTCATGCGATCCGATGGTTTCCTCAGCCAGTGCAGAGGGAAGCCAGATGGAAAAGAAGTGACCTTAGAGTCCAGGGTTTTACCTTTCGGCGCCTCCGACTTGTCGTTGCAGGCGAACTCCGCAGGAAAGGTGAGAGCGTTACAGCTCACAAGGGGCCCTTGCTCTGCGTCGAAGTCGCAGGGCCTGTCTCCTCGTAGAGGAGTGTAGTCGAAGCTTGAGCCCGGGTTTTCCGAGTAATCAATAGACTCGACCCGTTCAGGCTCCACGACTTGTTTCTCTGCGGCTTGGTTCCCTTCCGAGGGTGGCATCGCAGGGGTCATCCTAGGTCTTTTTTGGGCGTGACTTAGACGCCTTTCCTTTCTCTTTTGAGCCCTTAAAGGGGGCGCAACCTTCCTTTCTACCTTCTGCCATTGAGACGAAGGGTTAAGGGCTTTGACGAATTTTGGTTTCTTAGAACCAAAAGGGAGTCGGCTTACCTCCACGAATCTGCCGTTGACTGGGTCATATCCTACCTGCACTGGAGTACTTTCTGGTCTATTCGAGGAAGGTTTGCTAGGGTTTGAATTACCTGTACCCTCGGGGCGGACCGCTTTCACCAGCATCTCCCCTTTTGCGGACAAGTCGACCAGCCGCAAGAAATAGTTGACGCAGCATGCTGTGCAGAGCTGGGTAATAAGTATCCGATTATGGGCGATCAACTTGCATTTCTGGCACAGTAGCTTCTCGTCCAAGAATTGGGCGATAGGAGGTCCTCTCCGCAATTCCTGGGGGTCGACTGTCTGTGACGCATATCGAGGCCTGCGACTTGCAGCCTGTTGGGGTCGGTCTACTCCCTTATACTCTTCCACAGGTCTTATCTCCTTGACAGGGGTAGTCCTAGTGTACCCCTGCTTGACGACTCTCTGGCCAGATGAGTCCGTAAACTCAAGTCGCCGTGCCGGACGTTCCATACCCCGGGCAACTGCCTCTCCATTCCCCCCACGCCCCTGGGAACCTCATCTTCCTCCTCGCGAAGCCAGTCGGCGATCCACACAAGGAGGACTTTTGAGGACGTGAGAAGGTCCTCGGGGGGCAGTCAACGACATTGCTGCTTCCTCGAAAGGGGTCAGGTCATACCAGTCTTCTGTCTTACTGTCCAACAGGTACTTCTTAAATGTGTGGCATTGGTCCGTCGTGTGAGTGTCGTTCAGGTGCCAGTGGCAAAGCCACTTGTCCCTTCCCTTTGGCAGGATGACAATCCCACGCTCAGCCAGTCGCTTCATCAGGGCATTAGCCACCAAGGTCTCGCCAGTTGCTTGCAAATCCTGCGAGGGTATAGCAGAGTCGTTAATGACCTCTACAAGGTTAACCTCAGTGTCAAATATATCAAATGTATGAATGGCGACTTCGTCGCCAAATGGATTATCATCCACCATGGCGACTTCATCGACTTCAAGAAAACAGAGCTCTTTAGACTCTATTAAATCCTGAATTATATTTCTAAAGGACAGGCAGTCCTTGGTAGTATGGGTGAAGGAACCATGCCACTTGCAGTAATTCCTACTTTTTTCCCTTTCAGTCTGAGGGACTCGATGACCAGGCTTAAGCCTGATCCTTTTCTTTTGATAAAGCCAGTCAAAAATGGCATCGACTTTATCTGTGTCGAAGGAGTATTTCCTTTCCTCGGCATTTTTCTGGGAGGCTTTAGCTTTAAAATTTTTCCTAGTCAAGGGGTCACATATAGTCGACTCTCCCTTAACAAATTCGGCCACGTCGACTTCATAAGTATCGACTTGGTATGCTCGAGTCAGCTGGGCCTCTTCTGTTAGGAGCTGATAGTACTCAGTGGCTCTCCTTGCCAAATCATATAGATCGGCAAAGCGCTCCCCTTGTAGCTTTTTCCGGAAAGGAATGGACAGCGCATTTAATGCGAGGAGCAACTGGTCTTTCTCCGGTATGGGAGGCCTACACCGTGATAAGGCCTTTCTAAGTTTCATTAAAAACTGCCCCGGGTGTTCCCCATTAGCCTGCCTGAGGCGCATAACCTCAAACATCGACATGGGGGTATCGAGTCGAGCAAAGGTTTTAACAAACATGGACTGCATCTGAGTCCATGAAGCTACTGACCCCGACGGCAAACTTGCATACCAGGTAAAGGCATCCCCGGTTAGTGAGTTTGGGAAGAGCTTTAGTTTCCAGAAGTCATTCCCGGCCGCCTCGCTAAGTTGATGAGTGAAGCGAGCAATATGCTCAAGTGGGGTCATTTCATCTTCGCCCGAGAAGCGAGTGAAGTCGGGTACCCTATAACCTCTAGGTAAAGGTAAATCCCTATCAATGTACGCAGGATAAGGAGACCTGTATAAACAGGTGTCATCTCGCCGAGCTATTCCGGGGACGACTTGCTCTATAACCTGAGTTATGGCCTCTCTTAAGTCTGGGGGTACACCGCCTATCGGCCCCTGCCCTGCGAGTCGAGTTGGCCTTAACGGGCTATACGGAGGCCTTTCTCCCATTGTTTGGCTCGTTGGATCCCTTACATAAAATGAAGGCTCCTCACGATGATTACTACTCCGGGGTCCAGGCTCATGGGGATCTCCAACTACGTCGACCATTGGCTCTTTTCCAGGGCGACGAGCCGGAATAAATTCCTCCCCCCGATCTGTTTCCTCTTGGAAGTCCTCTGCCTCATTCCAATACGTATTCGCTGGTCGACTACGTGAAGAAGAGGGTCGACCAGGGGAAACCAGATTCCCGGGTTCAAAGAGAGCATTCGTCCTTATCTCAGATTGCTCGAAAGTCATGTTACGTGGCCCTTGAGTAGTCCGACGAGCGTCTGCCATGAACGTAGACTCCCTAAAGGGGGCCTCTCTCATACGAGGTCTCACTCTTTCCTCGTCTCTCGGGCCAGAAAGACGCCCTATTAGAGTTTGGACATCCATTAGAATACCCTTCATATCAGTCAACTCCTGACGCACATCCCCCAATACCTTGTGGAACTCCAGTCTCGAAATAAATTCGGACGGGGCATGTGAATCAAAAGCGGACTGGTTTGTAGCTGCCTGGCCTCCTAGGGCTGGCGCTTCCAAGTTCATTCCCGGAGGAAGTTCCTGGTCTTCCCCATCTAAGGGATTCTGAGACTTACGGCCAGTAGTACTTCGAGTATTTCTCGGCATTTGAGACTAAGATTTTTTTTTCTCTTCTGCTCCCACTGTGGTCGCCAAAAACGTGTTCGCCTATAGAACGGATCACGTCGGAAATATTTGGCAAAGGACTCACAGGAATTGGATTGTGGTCGCCAGTAAGAAGATGCACAATTTTATTCAAAATAGAATGCAAGTCTTACAATCTTGACGAATTAAGAACAGGGGCTTACAGCCATAAAAAATGAAAAGGGGGCAGGTGATGACAACGATGTGGAATCCTGTGACGGCGGAGAACTTGTGACGAAGGCCTTGGAAGCTCGCTCCGTCGGTGGTGGTCGCTGGCGGGAGGCTGTGACGAAGGCCCTACGAGCTCACTCCGTCGGTGGTGTCGCTGGCGGGAGGTTGACGGCAAAGGCCCTACAAGCTCACTCTGTCGGTGGAAGGGGAGTTGACCTATAAACCGGGTCAAGGTATCTAATTTCCTAAGGTTGACGAACAAACTTCAGAGCTTTGGCTATGCATGGTGGTGCCTTGTCTTGAAAAATTCCTCTGCTATTTATAGAGGACTTGTACGTGCTTAACACGTAACAGATAGATCGTGTTGCAGATCGTGTTATAGATCGTGATCCCTAATATCGTGGGAGTGTCTCAACAACCTCCTTGATATATGGGATCACGTTCCTGGATATTTAGGATCAGTTACGATCCTTAACAAACGTGATTGAAAATGAATAAATTTGTTTCAATCTTGTCGACTTGACTGATCTGTACGGACTACGATCGACTTGGTCGACTTATCCAGAATTCCGTCGACTTGACCCTACTAGTAGACTTAGCTACTGTTGAGTCATCTTGGTTGACTTTGATTACCATATTCCTTCGTTGTGAGTCGACCTAGTCGACTCCGTTCATAAATCGACCTAGTCGACTTCATCATAAATCGACCTAGTCGACTTCGTCATGGGTCGACCTAATCGACTTCGTCGTGAGTCGGCCTAGACGACTGTATCTTGGACCGACTCAGAGTGTGACTTGAGGGATTACTGGGTTTCTGTTCTAAGCCCAGGCCCAAAATTATTTGTCATGTCAACACAGGTGAAGAACAAATGATCCATCTTCTCGTCGTTGCACGAACAAAATATACATCATGAAGCAGATGGTGACAGACTGGAACCAAAAGCTTGCCATTCTCAGTGTGCGATTTGCTCCGAGGCACGTAAGGAAGGATAACCGGGACGGTACACTTTTGTTAAAGAAAGGAAATGTGTGTTGAAAACGTCCCCCCGGGTGAGTCAGTCACGTGAGCCTCGAGTGAGGAATTAGGTGAGGAAGTGATGAAATAAACCCAAAGAAGAAAACCACACATCGGATGATGGTTTGTTTTGTTTTATTTTATATAAAGCCGAATTCAAATCAGATTGAAATTGAAACTCGAGGGTTGTATGTATGTAACTATACCCCCTCTAACAGTAACAAAGTCAGTCATAAATTTCCAACTCCCCCTTTCTTTGTTCAAGCAAGCAAACATCATCATTATCAGATATCACATCAATGACCATGTCCCAATTGATTTCTTAAGAGCACGACTTTATCAAAAACATCTCTCGTTTTCAAACCTCCCCCCCTCTTACTAATCTAACTACGACAGTGATTTCAGAATTCGGAAAAGTTTTCTTCCCACGCGTTTTTTCCAGCACTATCCGACACGACAAAGTCCCGATCTTCTTCTTCCTCGTCCTTCGTTGCGGATGATTGTTGTCGAACAAGGTGCCGCCTTTTTGCTCCCCTGTGGTTTTTTATTAAGGGGTTCGACAGGAGAGAGGAGGGAAAGGAAGAGACTTTTGGGACGGGCGGCGCGGTGGTTGTTCATTCAGCTGCCGGTGTTTCCGAGGCGCTGAGTAAGGAAAAAAAAAGAGGACGTCCTCTTGTCCCAGGAACGAAGGGAAGCTGGAGTTGGGGTTTTCAGACGATGGGTCGGCACCCGTTGGCTTGGTTGTTGATGCTCCTGGCCATTCAACTACTTGGAACCTGTCGTTGCTTGAACGATGAAGGCGAGTTCATTTTCTCGTTTTTCTTTGTTGTGATTCTTTTTTTTTTTTTTTTTGTTAACTGTTATTTTCTTGTTGGCAGGTCTGGCTCTGTTGAGGTTGAGGGAGAGGATAGTGAGCGACCCTTTTGGGGTGTTGATGAATTGGACCGGAAACGATGGGGAGTTTGATCACTGCTCCTGGTTTGGGGTCGAGTGCTCCGATGGGAAAGTCGTTGTCTTGTGAGCCTTCTTCCCATCCCGGTTTTACTTAATTTGCTGCTCCTTGATCATGTGTTCCTGAGCTTCTCCTGGGAAATCGTTCGTGTATGTCTTGGTTAGACGAAACTCCCTATAATTCAGTCAGGGTTTGATTTATTAGGCATCTCTTGTGTCGGTAATTGAAAGTTATGTTCCTCTTTGGTGTTGAATTACTGGAATAAGCACTTTTGATCCTCTTGGACAATGCAATCGTGATTATTCGACTCCGACCGGATTCTCCTTGTTCCCAGATGTTGTCCAGTGGCCGTCTTTGTGTTAGGGGTGTCCAGTTCTTATGCCGTGATCTTTTTACAGGAACCTAGGTAATCTTTGTCTACAAGGGACTCTGGCACCAGAAATCGGGAAGTTGACTTACATTGAGTCCATGTAAGTGAGGAGAAATGAGATTTTCCCTTATGCATTCTATTTTCTCCTTTTTTCTTACATTTAACGGCATATGGTGCCTCCTTCTGCAGTACTCTGCGCAACAATACCTTTTCAGGTGCCATTCCGGAGGAGATTTCGGGCTTGAAGGAGCTCGAGTTCTTGGATTTTGGATTTAATAATTTCAGCGGTCCATTTCCCTCCAAGCTCGGAAATACTTTGTCGATGACCATCCTGTATGCGTCCTTTTTTTTTTCCTAAACTCAGATTTGAATGGTAATGTCTCAGGTTAAGTAAATTTTACTTTCTTCTTGTGCAGTCTGCTGGATAATAACGACCTTTTAGCTCCCTTATCTCCGGAAGTCAATCAGCTCAAGTTGTTCTCCGAGTCTCTAGTAGATAAATGGATCTTCTCTTTTCCCTCTAAGAGATCATCTCGATGCGCTATATCTCGGGCATGGTATGCACTTGAGATAATGATTCATGTCCCTGATCTGGTTCCTAATGTAATCTTTCCTTTTTTCGACCGATTTGGTTCCTCAAGTTTTCTCCTTCTTGGGTTATTTCAACAGCAAAATGGTTCGAATGGAAGATTTCATTCCTAGGAGAGTGCTCCTCGCTGCTTCAGGAAGCGGCGGTTCAAGCCCATATTTACGAGAACACCATCTGACACCTGCGACAACTCCTAACCCGGTGGAGGGGCCATCGCCACCCCCGCCTGAACCTGTACCTCCCGTGCCTGAATTGTCCAGTGTACCACCACCAGAGTCCTTTACTCAACAAAAATCCAAGAAAAGCAAGACTATTTGGAGTAAACACCCCGGAATTATGGGTGGAGTTATCGGGGGCTCAGCATTTGTGCTGATTACGATCCTTGGTGTGTTTTTCTGCAAAGGCGCTAAGGTTGCCACAGTCAAACCATGGGCTACTGGCTTGAGTGGACAACTCCAAAAAGCATTTGTTACAGGTAAATCCTCACACTACCTGATAGTCATCTCCTTCCTACAGTTTCAGATTCAATACCGACTTCTTTGATCTACAGGGGTGCCGAAGCTGAAAAGGGCTGAACTTGAAACAGCTTGCGAAGATTTCAGCAACGTAGTCGGGTCGTCTTCAATTGGCACTATATATAAAGGGACTTTATCGAGTGGGGTTGAGATAGCTGTAGCCTCTGTTCTGGTGAAATCTGCAAAAGATTGGTCGAAGGACCTGGAATCACAGTTTCGATCAATGGTAATAGCTGGCATCGTAGATGTAATCTAATCTTGTTGTTACGTGTCAGATGGGTCTGGTTTATTCTAATGATTATTTTCGCAGGTCGAAACTCTATCAAAGGTGAATCATAAGAACTTTGCCAACCTTATTGGGTATTGTAAGGAGGAAGAGCCTTTTACTCGGATGATGGTGTTTGAGTATGCTCCTAACGGGACACTCTTTGAGCATCTGCACAGTAAGTCATACGAATCTTCGAGTTATGTTTGTTCGATTGATTAGTCATACGAACCTTTGGATTTTCATCTGCAGTTAAAGAGTCCGAGCACCTGGACTGGAAAATGCGGCTAAGGATCGCCATGGGAGTGGCTTATTGCCTCGAACAAATGCACAAGTTGAACCCTCCTATAGCACACAAGAACCTGAATTCGTCGGCCATCAGTCTTACCGATGACTATGCCGCAAAGATATCAGATTACAACTGCTGGACCCAGGTGGCTGCCGCTGAGATTGAAAACCCGGGTTTCTGCCTCGTAACCACATCATCCACGTCAAGAGGCCCCGAAGCTAATGTCTACGCATTTGGAGTTGTTTTGTTCGAGATGATAACGGGTAGGCTTCCTTACTCAGTGGAGGACAGTGGTTCCGTTGACGATTGGGCATCAGACTATCTGAGAGGGCAGAGACCCCTCAAGGAAATGGTCGATCCGACGCTCAAGTCTTTCAACGAGCAGCAGGTGGAAGGAATCGGGCAAGTGATAAGGATGTGCGTGGACCCGGACCGTAGACGAAGACCACCTATGGCAGAGGTCACTGCAAGGTTGAGGGCAATAACTAGCATCACCCCGGATGCAGCGATCCCAAAGATCTCCCCTCTCTGGTGGGCAGAACGCGAGATCATCTCAACGGAGGCGAGCTAGAAGTTTTACGAAGGTCTGGAACTGTTCATTTGTTTTCTTTGGTTGGTTAGTATGTTTTTGCCTCAGGGGGCGAGAATCCGCCAGTTATGTACTGTAAATACTAGGTAGGGGTAGATATACCAGGCAAATCGTTCCGCTGTTGACAGGAAATCTCATATCAAAGAAAGCTTGGGGGTGACGTGCTGGCATTCAACAACGGCAGTTCAATTTGTTCGTTACTGACATATCCTACGGGCCAGCGCGCGCTTGTGGATGCACGTCTTAAGACAATGGTTCGATCTTTGGCTAAAAGGGGTTGTTGAAGGCACATCTACACCTTCATTTGAATTTAGGCTGGTGATTGCCACTTTAGTTAGAATTTAGTTGCCCCCCACGACATGATCAAACATCTCACAAGAACCTAATATGCGTGTATACCTGCATGGAACTTCCTCGTGGATCGGCAATAACTGATTATCACAGTCGGTCACTTGCAGATATGGTGAAAACCAGCCTCCTCACAGCCGCTCTCGCTGCCCTTTTCCTATCCTTGTTTGCGGCGGCTCACCCCAACGCCACTGCCCCAATGGTTGGACCTGAGGTGGAGGTCACCATGGAGGGCATGGTCTACTGCCATGAACAGCATGTGCTACGACATGTGGTCCCTGGCTTGAGCGGAGCCCATCACCGCAGCTAAAGTCAGCGTGATCTGCAAGAACTACAAGAACAAGATGACCTACTACCAGACCTTCGAGACCGATCCTGTCTGTTACTTCTATGGAGAGCTTAAAGGGTTCAAAATGGTGCACCCAGTTCTGGACCACCCGATGCAAGGTTGTCACGTGAAGTGTTAGTGTGTGCACGTATGTGCCAAGACACTTTGTAATATATGTGAATAGTTGTTAATAAAGGCAAGTATTTACTGTTTATTAATTACTTTTCTGCTCGTAATTAACTTTACGGTAAAGTCCCATAGATTGATTATTTGTCAATCTAGCATTGTCCTTGATCGGATAGATGTTTAGATGGGACATAAACATCTAGATCAACGCCGAGTATAACTAAGGTCGAGTTAGACAAAGGAATGGATATTCAAGTTATACTCGGGGGTGCCTAAGTTTAGGGTACACTGGACACGACCCGTTTATAGAGAATACCACATATTAAACGTCATTGGTTACTTCTCTTATTGAACGAGTGTAACTGATCTCCTGACTTAAGACCTCCATTTATTCTATGCGCGGAGTTGTTCACTTTGATGCCGTTAAAAGCAGTCTTTAATCGGATTGTGAGTAATACGGTTATTGGGTGTGCAGCGAAGCGTAGAGAGGATAGTGTTGAGTCAATATAGGATTCATCGCTCTCTTGGATTAGAGAGTTGACATCCTGGCCGCTTGATTGAGATATTAGTGATTTTAAACACACGGCCGTGGAGGAATGTTTATCATTCAAGTTAAGATCTATTATATCTCAGAAATCAAGTAAAATGATTAATTCAGTGATGACATATGATGCACTGAATTAATCAGGATGTCGGTGAGATGAAGAGATTGAATTACACAGAAATCGGTTCATAGTGGTTTTGGTTCATGACCAATATTCTATTACGTTGGGTGACTGAAAACTGTTGCTAGACGGTTACCTCAGTCTATGTATGGATGTACGTTGCCTTCGTATATAGAACCTAGAGGGTCGCACGCAAAAGCACGTAGACACGGACATTGTTATTTAATTCTAATGTATATTAGAATTATAAATTTTCAGAATTAGAATTTGTTGGATTACAAATTTATTCTGAAATATTCGGAAGCAATAAATCCTAGTGTTGGATTTCAGTTGATCAAATATGTCTAAGTTGTAATTATAATAATTATATTATTATATTATATTATTATTTACAATCTACGTGGCTAAGCCTATTTGGCTAATCCAAACTAAATTGTAGCATTGCTACGTGGGTAAGCTAACCTATTGAAGTGACAAAGGCAGTCAAATTTGTAGCATTGCTACGTGCCGTTGAGTGCTTAAATATAAATTATTAATAGTGAGGCGGTACCTCTTGCGTTAAGAAAATCCACATTATATAGTTCGTCTGATTGAATTGTGAGGATGGGATGAGAGGAAATAGGCTACAGAAAAGAAACATTCGGCCAAGGTGAAGGAATTCGCAATCGGCTGAAAAACGGAAGGCTTCTGAGAGTTTTAGCGAAGAACTCCGAGGGCTAGCACCAAAAGGAGTTCGAAGTTGTTTGTGTCTCGTGTGCGTGGATACTTCTAGAGGAGTCACGTTTGGGACTCTTGAAGCTCGCATCCGCAACAACGAGGTATGTTTTATTTAACGTTACTATTCGATTTATACGTATCACAAGATCCGGGACTGTGTTTCGAACAGTATTTTTTCGAAACGAGCTTCCGCTGCGCCCGGTGGAAACCCATCAGTAGTATCCGAGCTTTTTGTGATCGTATCGTATAAATCGAAAATTTTGAACGTCGTTTTAATTATCACGTTCGATTGTTCGGTAAAAGTTTTATTTACATTACTTCGTTAACTTATGATTATAATATTGATATCTTCTAGTATTTGATTTTACATTAATCAAAGTTAGCGATGCCCATTGAATCTGTCAAACTAAAAGAATAAAAAAAATTCAATAGGGCTCAATTTATAAAGAGAATTAGTGTGGGGCCGAGTTTGCTGTGACCCATAATTTGAAATGCCAAAAGCATTTATCAATTTAAGTGGCCGAGGATTAAAAGACCTACATGAAATAAAATAAAAAGAAGTTAACATGTGACCGAGAGAGAGATTTGCATCGGGTCGAAGCTTAAAAGGCCACAAACGATTTAATTGACAATTTGGGTCCAATAGCGTCAAATTATTTTGGCCCGTAGCTAATAACTATTAGCCCAATCTAATAGGGCTTAGAAAATAAAATGGGCTTGAATAAAAAATAATAATAAAAACTAAGCCCATAAATATATTGGTGAGACAACTAATCAAAATCCCCTAAATATTAAGTCAAGTTTTATTTGCCCTCCATCAATAGTAATGAAAATAGTCGACGTACTTCGTGAGTCGGTACACCTCAGTTGTGGGCTCGCGTTAGTATAGTTGTAGTTTTTCATAATTTATTGATGGGTCGACTTAACTCAGATTAATTGATTTGTTAGCTCAGCTAAGGTCAATTGATTTGATGGGCAAGGGGTTTAAGAAAATATTAACCCAAGTTAAGAATACCGATGGTTACATGGATTTGTGACTGGCGAGTAGTGCCCACTTAATGACTATGGTGTGTAGGTACAGCTCAGTTGTGTGCATACTATAGAATTTAAGTATTCGGTCCCGCTAGGAATTATTACCAACTAATTCCCGAGCCTAATGGTGGGGGCTATTAGGTTTGAATAAAATAGTGGGAGTTTATAAAAGTCCTTTATATAACTATTCACGAATAATGATTCAAAATTTTATTTGCTGTAGATGTCGACAAACCTATCGCTGCGAAGTATTTTGGAGAAAGAAAATATCCTCCAAGGACCAAACTACCTGGACTGGTATCGAAAGCTCAAGATTGTACTGAAACAAGAGAGAAAGTTTCATGTACTAGATTTTGAGCCACCAGCAGTACCAAATGCAGACACTTCAGAAGCAGATCGAATCATTTATGATCATTATGTGGAAGATGCTATTGACGTGCAATGTCTTATGCTATCTGCAATGTCTCCAGAGTTGCAGAAGCAGCATGAGAATATGAGCGCTAGGGATATTGATATCCATTTGCGCGAGCTCTTCCAAGAAAGTGCACGGACTGAGAGATTTGAAATCTCTCGAGCCTTTTTCGGGATGAAATTGCAGGAAGGGAACCCTGTCGGGCCTCATGTACTCAAGATGATAGGGTACATAGAGAAGCTCGCAAGTTTGGGCTCCAAGATGGACACTCATTTGGTTGTTGATGCCATTTTGTGTTCCCTGCCTCCATCGTTCGCTCCGTTCGTGATGAACTTTAATATGAACAACATGGAGAAGAGTCTTGCCGATCTGTTGACCATGCTCAAGACAGCAGAGAAAGACATGAAACAGAAGACTGTTTCAAATGCAATGTTGGTGAGAAATACCAACAAGAGAATGAGCAAGGGGAAGTTCAACCCCAAGGTCAAGAAATCAAAGATGTCTGCTTACCAGGGCCAAAAGCCCAAACTGAAGAAAGGCCAACAGATTCCCCAATCTGATGAGAAGGAAGCTATATGCTTTCACTGTGGCAAGAAAGGCCACTGGAAGAAGAATTGCTACCTCTTTCAAAAGAAATATACTAGTGGGGCAGGTGCTTCATGTATTTTTATGATTGAATGCAATTTTTCTGTTTCATCCTCATGGGTCCTAGATTCAGGATGTAGTTCTCATATCTGTGTGGACCTGCAGGGACTAAGTGAATGCAGGCGATTGTCCAAGGGCGAGATGGACCTACGAGTGGCTAATGGAGCAAGAGTAGCTGTATTAGCTGTAGGGACTTATAAAATAAGTTTGCCCAGTGGACTTGTCTTGAAACTAGAAAACTGTTGTTATGTT
Source organism: Melastoma candidum (assembly GCA_023653495.1). Lineage (NCBI taxonomy): Eukaryota > Viridiplantae > Streptophyta > Magnoliopsida > Myrtales > Melastomataceae > Melastoma > Melastoma candidum. The sequence goes on along the minus strand of CM042891.1, from coordinate 3,352,859 downwards.
CCAAGTTTTTCTAAGAACATCGTCTCGGTGTCCAGTTTAGACACCAAGGGTTTTGTTTTTGAATTTAAGGACAAGAAGTGTTCCTTTTATCTAGATGATGTTTTCTATGGAAATGGATCATTAAATAATGGTTTGTATGTTTTAAACTTACATGAGCCGGTACATTGCATCGAGAATAAGAAACAGAAATCGTGTGACTCAAACCCAACTTACCTTTGGCATTGTAGACTTGGTCATATAAACGAGAAGCGCATTGCTAAGTTACTCAATGATGGGTATTTGGATTCATTTGAATTAGAATCCATAGATACATGCGAAGCTTGTTTACAAGGAAAGATGACCAAGAAGCCTTTTTCCAAGATTGGAGAAAGAGCGAATGAACTGCTAGAACTCATACACAGTGATGTGTGTGGACCATTGTCAGTTCAGGCCAGGGGAGCTTATATCTACTTCGTGACTTTTTCCGATGATTTTAGCAGATATGGATATATCTATTTAATGCGGCAAAAGTCAGAAACTCTTGAAAAGTTTAAGGAGTTTAAGAATGAAGTAGAAAACCAACTTGACAAGAAGATTAAGATCCTTCGAAGTGATCGAGGGGGCGAATATCTTAGTCAAGAATTCATTGACTACCTCAAGGAGTGTGGCATAATTTCACAACTTACACCTCCTCGAACGCCAGAGTGGAATGGTGTTTCAGAAAGGAGAAACCGCACACTCATGGATATGGTTAGATCAATGATGAGTCATGCAAGTCTTCCATTATCATTTTGGGGCTATGCCTTAGAAACGGCAGCATACATGCTTAACCGAGTTCCAACCAAAGTTGTAGATAAGACACCATATGAATTGTGGTTTGGGAAGAAACCAAACCTGTCTTATCTCAAAATATGGGGTTGCGATGCTTATGTGAAGAACGATAGTTCTGATAAGCTTGCAGCAAGATCCATCAAGTGTATGTTTGTAGGTTATCCCAAAGAAACAAAGGGATATTATTTTTATCTTCCAAGTGAGCACAAAGTTATTATTGCTCGATATGCTACCTTCTTAGAAAGAGAGTTTATTTCTAAAAGGGGTAGTGGGAGTAAAATAAGTCTGGAAGAAATTTCAAACACTACAGACAGGTTGGAAAATGAACAGTTGGATTTGGAGATAGTACCACAAGTACAAGTGACTCCATTACCAGAACCTGTTCAAGAAACGGAAGATATACGTAAGTCTACGAGAGCACATCGAGAACCCGAGAGATATGGGTGGATTATAACACAACATGAGGATGTACTACTCGTCGAGAATGACGAACCGTTGACTTATGAGGAAGCAGTTGCTTCAATAGATTCCGAGAAATGGCTAGACGCCATGAATTCCGAAATAGACTCCATGTATACCAACCAAGTTTGGGAGTTAATAGATGCACCAATTGGGGTAAAACCTATTGGATGCAAGTGGGTCTTCAAGAAGAAGATCGACATGGATGGGAATATTAATACCTATAAAGCAAGGCTAGTGGCAAAAGGTTTCACTCAACGTCAAGGAATCGACTATGATGAAACATTTTCGCCAGTTGCAATGCTGAAGTCTATTCGGATTTTACTTGCTATTGCAGCTTACAAGGATTACGAGATCTGGCAAATGGACGTTAAAACTGCTTTCTTAAACGGAAGGCTAGAGGAGGAAGTGTACATGGTACAACCTCCTGGTTTTGTAATGTCCGAGAATACAGATAAAGTATGTAAGCTGAAGAGATCCATTTATGGATTAAAGCAAGCTTCTCGGAGCTGGAACATAAGATTTGATGAAGCAGTTAAGGATTTTGGCTTCATCAAGAATCCAGATGAACCTTGCGTTTACAAAAGGGTTAGTGGGAGCAGTATTGTCTTCCTAGTGCTGTATGTTGATGATATACTTCTTGTTGGAAATGATAAGTTCAGCCTAGAATCTACTAAAGATTGGCTGAATAAGTGTTTTGCAATGAAGGATCTTGGGGAAGCAACTTATATCTTAGGTATTAGAATATACCGAAATAGACAAAGAAGACTGCTAGGGTTAAGTCAAAGTACATATATTGACAAAGTACTAAAGAGATTCAATATGCAAGATTCCAAGAGAGGATTCTTGCCACTGTCACATGGTATACAACTCTCCAAGGCGATGTGTCCACAGACACTAGAGGAGAGAAATAGAATGGGTAAGATACCATATGCTTCGGCTATTGGATCCATCATGTATGCTATGATATGTACAAGACCTGATGTATCGTATGCTTTGAGCATGACAAGTAGATATCAGGGTGATCCTGGAGAGGGTCATTGGACAGCAGTCAAAACTATCCTCAAGTATCTAAGAAGAACAAAAGATATGTTCATGGTCTATGGAGGCGATGAGGAATTGGTTGTCAGAGGATATACTGACGCCAGTTTCCAGACAGATCGTGACGATCTAAAATCGCAGCTGGGTTACGTATTTTGTCTAAATGGAGCAGCTGTTTGCTGGAAAAGTTCAAAGCAAAAAACAGTTGCGGATTCTACAGCAGAGTCCGAGTACATAGCAGCTTCAGAAGCGGCAAAAGAAGCTATTTGGATCAAGAATTTTACGACAGAACTTGAAGTGGTTCCTAGTAGTCACGGTCCAGTTCTGCTGTACTGTGACAACAATGCTGCCATAGCACAGGCAAAGGAACCAAGGTCTCACCAGCGATCCAAGCATGTACTACGGAAATATCACATCCTCAGAGAAATAGTTCAGAGGGGTGATGTGTTGGTAAGTAAAATAGACACTAGCGAGAATATCGCAGATCCACTCACTAAGGCCTTACCTCAGCAGAAACATGAGTCCCATGTGAGGGGCCTAGGACTGAGAGTTCATAGTGCTTGGCAATAGTGCAAGTGGGAGATTGTTAGTGTGTGCACGTATGTGCCAAGACACTTTGTAATATATGTGAATAGTTGTTAATAAAGGCAAGTATTTACTGTTTATTAATTACTTTTCTGCTCGTAATTAACTTTACGGTAAAGTCCCATAGATTGATTATTTGTCAATCTAGCATTGTCCTTGATCGGATAGATGTTTAGATGGGACATAAACATCTAGATCAACGCCGAGTATAACTAAGGTCGAGTTAGACAAAGGAATGGATATTCAAGTTATACTCGGGGGTGCCTAAGTTTAGGGTACACTGGACACGACCCGTTTATAGAGAATACCACATATTAAACGTCATTGGTTACTTCTCTTATTGAACGAGTGTAACTGATCTCCTGACTTGAGACCTCCATTTATTCTATGCGCGGAGTTGTTCACTTTGATGCCGTTAAAAGCAGTCTTTAATCGGATTGTGAGTAATACGGTTATTGGGTGTGCAGCGAAGCGTAGAGAGGATAGTGTTGAGTCAATATAGGATTCATCGCTCTCTTGGATTAGAGAGTTGACATCCTGGCCGCTTGATTGAGATATTAGTGATTTTAAACACACGGCCGTGGAGGAATGTTTATCATTCAAGTTAAGATCTATTATATCTCAGAAATCAAGTAAAATGATTAATTCAGTGATGACATATGATGCACTGAATTAATCAGGATGTCGGTGAGATGAAGAGATTGAATTACACAGAAATCGGTTCATAGTGGTTTTGGTTCATGACCAATATTCTATTACGTTGGGTGACTGAAAACTGTTGCTAGACGGTTACCTCAGTCTATGTATGGATGTACGTTGCCTTCGTATATAGAATCTAGAGGGTCGCACGCAAAAGCACGTAGACACGGACATTGTTATTTAATTCTAATGTATATTAGAATTATAAATTTTCAGAATTAGAATTTGTTGGATTACAAATTTATTCTGAAATATTCGGAAGCAATAAATCCTAGTGTTGGATTTCAGTTGATCAAATATGTCTAAGTTGTAGGCTATAATAATATAATTATTATAATTAATTATTATATTATTATATTATATTATTATTTACAATCTACGTGGCTAAGCCTATTTGGCTAATCCAAATTAAATTGTAGCATTGCTACGTGGGTAAGCTAACCTATTGAAGTGACAAAGGCAGTCAAATTTGTAGCATTGCTACGTGCCGTTGAGTGCTTAAATATAAATTATTAATAGTGAGGCGGTACCTCTTGCGTTAAGAAAATCCACATTATATAGTTCGTCTGATTGAATTGTGAGGATGGGATGAGAGGAAATAGGCTACAGAAAAGAAACATTCGGCCAAGGTGAAGGAATTCACAATCGGCTGAAAAACGGAAGGCTTCTGAGAGTTTTAGCGAAGAACTCCGAGGGCTAGCACCAAAAGGAGTTCGAAGTTGTTTGTGTCTCGTGTGCGTGGATACTTCTAGAGGAGTCACGTTTGGGACTCTTGAAGCTCGCATCCGCAACAACGAGGTATGTTTTATTTAACGTTACTATTCGATTTATACGTATCACAATATCCGGGACTGTGTTTCGAACAGTATTTTTTCGAAACGAGCTTCCGCTGCGCCCGGTGGAAACCCATCAGTGGTATCCGAGCTTTTTGTGATCGTATCGTATAAATCGAAAATTTTGAACGTCGTTTTAATTATCACGTTCGATTGTTCGGTAAAAGTTTTATTTACATTACTTCGTTAACTTATGATTATAATATTGATATCTTCTAGTATTTGATTTTACATTAATCAAAGTTAGCGATGCCCATTGAATCTGTCAAACTAAAAGAATAAAAAAAAATTCAATAGGGCTCAATTTATAAAGAGAATTAGTGTGGGGCCGAGTTTGCTGTGACCCATAATTTGAAATGCCAAAAGCATTTATCAATTTAAGTGGCCGAGGATTAAAAGACCTACATGAAATAAAATAAAAAGAAGTTAACATGTGACCGAGAGAGAGATTTGCATCGGGTCGAAGCTTAAAAGGCCACAAACGATTTAATTGACAATTTGGGTCCAATAGCGTCAAATTATTTTGGCCCGTAGCTAATAACTATTAGCCCAATCTAATAGGGCTTAGAAAATAAAATGGGCTTGAATAAAAAATAATAATAAAAACTAAGCCCATAAATATATTGGTGAGACAACTAATCAAAATCCCCTAAATATTAAGTCAAGTTTTATTTGCCCTCCATCAATAGTAATGAAAATAGTCGACGTACTTCGTGAGTCGGTACAGCTCAGTTGTGGGCTCGCGTTAGTATAGTTGTAGTTTTTCATAATTTATTGATGGGTCGACTTAACTCAGATTAATTGATTTGTTAGCTCAGCTAAGGTCAATTGATTTGATGGGCAAGGGGTTTAAGAAAATATTAACCCAAGTTAAGAATACCGATGGTTACATGGATTTGTGACTGGCGAGTAGTGCCCACTTAATGACTATGGTGTGTAGGTACAGCTCAGTTGTGTGCATACTATAGAATTTAAGTATTCGGTCCCGCTAGGAATTATTACCAACTAATTCCCGAGCCTAATGGTGGGGGCTATTAGGTTTGAATAAAATAGTGGGAGTTTATAAAAGTCCTTTATATAACTATTCACGAATAATGATTCAAAATTTTATTTGCTGTAGATGTCGACAAACCTATCGCTGCAAAGTATTTTGGAGAAAGAAAATATCCTCCAAGGACCAAACTACCTGGACTGGTATCGAAAGCTCAAGATTGTACTGAAACAAGAGAGAAAGTTTCATGTACTAGATTTTGAGCCACCAGCAGTACCAAATGCAGACACTTCAGAAGCAGATCGAATCATTTATGATCATTATGTGGAAGATGCTATTGACGTGCAATGTCTTATGCTATCTGCAATGTCTCCAGAGTTGCAGAAGCAGCATGAGAATATGAGCGCTAGGGATATTGATATCCATTTGCGCGAGCTCTTCCAAGAAAGTGCACGGACTGAGAGATTTGAAATCTCTCGAGCCTTTTTCGGGATGAAATTGCAGGAAGGGAACCCTGTCGGGCCTCATGTACTCAAGATGATAGGGTACATAGAGAAGCTCGCAAGTTTGGGCTCCAAGATGGACACTCATTTGGTTGTTGATGCCATTTTGTGTTCCCTGCCTCCATCGTTCGCTCCGTTCGTGATGAACTTTAATATGAACAACATGGAGAAGAGTCTTGCCGATCTGTTGACCATGCTCAAGACAGCAGAGAAAGACATGAAACAGAAGACTGTTTCAAATGCAATGTTGGTGAGAAATACCAACAAGAGAATGAGCAAGGGGAAGTTCAACCCCAAGGTCAAGAAATCAAAGATGTCTGCTTACCAGGGCCAAAAGCCCAAACTGAAGAAAGGCCAACAGATTCCCCAATCTGATGAGAAGGAAGCTATATGCTTTCACTGTGGCAAGAAAGGCCACTGGAAGAAGAATTGCTACCTCTTTCAAAAGAAAAATACTAGTGGGGCAGGTGCTTCATGTATTTTTATGATTGAATGCAATTTTTCTGTTTCATCCTCATGGGTCCTAGATTCAGGATGTAGTTCTCATATCTGTGTGGACCTGCAGGGACTAAGTGAATGCAGGCGATTGTCCAAGGGCGAGATGGACCTACGAGTGGCTAATGGAGCAAGAGTAGCTGTATTAGCTGTAGGGACTTATAAAATAAGTTTGCCCAGTGGACTTGTCTTGAAACTAGAAAACTGTTGTTATGTTCCAAGTTTTTCTAAGAACATCGTCTCGGTGTCCAGTTTAGACACCAAGGGTTTTGTTTTTGAATTTAAGGACAAGAAGTGTTCCTTTTATCTAGATGATGTTTTCTATGGAAATGGATCATTAAATAATGGTTTGTATGTTTTAAACTTACATGAGCCGGTACATTGCATCGAGAATAAGAAACAGAAATCGTGTGACTCAAACCCAACTTACCTTTGGCATTGTAGACTTGGTCATATAAACGAGAAGCGCATTGCTAAGTTACTCAATGATGGGTATTTGGATTCATTTGAATTAGAATCCATAGATACATGCGAAGCTTGTTTACAAGGAAAGATGACCAAGAAGCCTTTTTCCAAGATTGGAGAAAGAGCGAATGAACTGCTAGAACTCATACACAGTGATGTGTGTGGACCATTGTCAGTTCAGGTCAGGGGAGCTTATATCTACTTCGTGACTTTTTCCGATGATTTTAGCAGATATGGATATATCTATTTAATGCGGCAAAAGTCAGAAACTCTTGAAAAGTTTAAGGAGTTTAAGAATGAAGTAGAAAACCAACTTGACAAGAAGATTAAGATCCTTCGAAGTGATCGAGGGGGCGAATATCTTAGTCAAGAATTCATTGACTACCTCAAGGAGTGTGGCATAATTTCACAACTTACACCTCCTCGAACGCCAGAGTGGAATGGTGTTTCAGAAAGGAGAAACCGCACACTCATGGATATGGTTAGATCAATGATGAGTCATGCAAGTCTTCCATTATCATTTTGGGGCTATGCCTTAGAAACGGCAGCATACATGCTTAACCGAGTTCCAACCAAAGTTGTAGATAAGACACCATATGAATTGTGGTTTGGGAAGAAACCAAACCTGTCTTATCTCAAAATATGGGGTTGCGATGCTTATGTGAAGAACGATAGTTCTGATAAGCTTGCAGCAAGATCCATCAAGTGTATGTTTGTAGGTTATCCCAAAGAAACAAAGGGATATTATTTTTATCTTCCAAGTGACCACAAAGTTATTATTGCTCGATATGCTACCTTCTTAGAAAGAGAGTTTATTTCTAAAAGGGGTAGTGGGAGTAAAATAAGTCTGGAAGAAATTTCAAACACTACAGACAGGTTGGAAAATGAACAGTTGGATTTGGAGATAGTACCACAAGTACAAGTGACTCCATTACCAGAACCTGTTCAAGAAACGGAAGATATACGTAAGTCTACGAGAGCACATCGAGAACCCGAGAGATATGGGTGGATTATAACACAACATGAGGATGTACTACTCGTCGAGAATGACGAACCGTTGACTTATGAGGAAGCAGTTGCTTCAATAGATTCCGAGAAATGGCTAGACGCCATGAATTCCGAAATAGACTCCATGTATACCAACCAAGTTTGGGAGTTAATAGATGCACCAATTGGGGTAAAACCTATTGGATGCAAGTGGGTCTTCAAGAAGAAGATCGACATGGATGGGAATATTAATACCTATAAAGCAAGGCTAGTGGCAAAAGGTTTCACTCAACGTCAAGGAATCGACTATGATGAAACATTTTCGCCAGTTGCAATGCTGAAGTCTATTCGGATTTTACTTGCTATTGCAGCTTACAAGGATTACGAGATCTGGCAAATGGACGTTAAAACTGCTTTCTTAAACGGAAGGCTAGAGGAGGAAGTGTACATGGTACAACCTCCTGGTTTTGTAATGTCCGAGAATACAGATAAAGTATGTAAGCTGAAGAGATCCATTTATGGATTAAAGCAAGCTTCTCGGAGCTGGAACATAAGATTTGATGAAGCAGTTAAGGATTTTGGCTTCATCAAGAATCCAGATGAACCTTGCGTTTACAAAAGGGTTAGTGGGAGCAGTATTGTCTTCCTAGTGCTGTATGTTGATGATATACTTCTTGTTGGAAATGATAAGTTCAGCCTAGAATCTACTAAAGATTGGCTGAATAAGTGTTTTGCAATGAAGGATCTTGGGGAAGCAACTTATATCTTAGGTATTAGAATATACCGAAATAGACAAAGAAGACTGCTAGGGTTAAGTCAAAGTACATATATTGACAAAGTACTAAAGAGATTCAATATGCAAGATTCCAAGAGAGGATTCTTGCCACTGTCACATGGTATACAACTCTCCAAGGCGATGTGTCCACAGACACTAGAGGAGAGAAATAGAATGGGTAAGATACCATATGCTTCGGCTATTGGATCCATCATGTATGCTATGATATGTACAAGACCTGATGTATCGTATGCTTTGAGCATGACAAGTAGATATCAGGGTGATCCTGGAGAGGGTCATTGGACAGCAGTCAAAACTATCCTCAAGTATCTAAGAAGAACAAAAGATATGTTCATGGTCTATGGAGGCGATGAGGAATTGGTTGTCAGAGGATATACTGACGCCAGTTTCCAGACAGATCGTGACGATCTAAAATCGCAGCTGGGTTACGTATTTTGTCTAAATGGAGCAGCTGTTTGCTGGAAAAGTTCAAAGCAAAAAACAGTTGCGGATTCTACAGCAGAGTCCGAGTACATAGCAGCTTCAGAAGCGGCAAAAGAAGCTATTTGGATCAAGAATTTTACGACAGAACTTGAAGTGGTTCCTAGTAGTCACGGTCCAGTTCTGCTGTACTGTGACAACAATGCTGCCATAGCACAGGCAAAGGAACCAAGGTCTCACCAGCGATCCAAGCATGTACTACGGAAATATCACATCCTCAGAGAAATAGTTCAGAGGGGTGATGTGTTGGTAAGTAAAATAGACACTAGCGAGAATATCGCAGATCCACTCACTAAGGCCTTACCTCAGCAGAAACATGAGTCCCATGTGAGGGGCCTAGGACTGAGAGTTCATAGTGCTTGGCAATAGTGCAAGTGGGAGATTGTTAGTGTGTGCACGTATGTGCCAAGACACTTTGTAATATATGTGAATAGTTGTTAATAAAGGCAAGTATTTACTGTTTATTAATTACTTTTCTGCTCGTAATTAACTTTACGGTAAAGTCCCATAGATTGATTATTTGTCAATCTAGCATTGTCCTTGATCGGATAGATGTTTAGATGGGACATAAACATCTAGATCAACGCCGAGTATAACTAAGGTCGAGTTAGACAAAGGAATGGATATTCAAGTTATACTCGGGGGTGCCTAAGTTTAGGGTACACTGGACACGACCCGTTTATAGAGAATACCACATATTAAACGTCATTGGTTACTTCTCTTATTGAACGAGTGTAACTGATCTCCTGACTTGAGACCTCCATTTATTCTATGCGCGGAGTTGTTCACTTTGATGCCGTTAAAAGCAGTCTTTAATCGGATTGTGAGTAATACAGTTATTGGGTGTGCAGCGAAGCGTAGAGAGGATAGTGTTGAGTCAATATAGGATTCATCGCTCTCTTGGATTAGAGAGTTGACATCCTGGCCGCTTGATTGAGATATTAGTGATTTTAAACACACGGCCGTGGAGGAATGTTTATCATTCAAGTTAAGATCTATTATATCTCAGAAATCAAGTAAAATGATTAATTCAGTGATGACATATGATGCACTGAATTAATCAGGATGTCGGTGAGATGAAGAGATTGAATTACACAGAAATCGGTTCATAGTGGTTTTGGTTCATGACCAATATTCTATTACGTTGGGTGACTGAAAACTGTTGCTAGACGGTTACCTCAGTCTATGTATGGATGTACGTTGCCTTCGTATATAGAACCTAGAGGGTCGCACGCAAAAGCACGTAGACACGGACATTGTTATTTAATTCTAATGTATATTAGAATTATAAATTTTCAGAATTAGAATTTGTTGGATTACAAATTTATTCTGAAATATTCGGAAGCAATAAATCCTAGTGTTGGATTTCAGTTGATCAAATATGTCTAAGTTGTAGGCTATAATAATATAATTATTATAATTAATTATTATATTATTATATTATATTATTATTTACAATCTACGTGGCTAAGCCTATTTGGCTAATCCAAATTAAATTGTAGCATTGCTACGTGGGTAAGCTAACCTATTGAAGTGACAAAGGCAGTCAAATTTGTAGCATTGCTACGTGCCGTTGAGTGCTTAAATATAAATTATTAATAGTGAGGCGGTACCTCTTGCGTTAAGAAAATCCACATTATATAGTTCGTCTGATTGAATTGTGAGGATGGGATGAGAGGAAATAGGCTACAGAAAAGAAACATTCGGCCAAGGTGAAGGAATTCACAATCGGCTGAAAAACGGAAGGCTTCTGAGAGTTTTAGCGAAGAACTCCGAGGGCTAGCACCAAAAGGAGTTCGAAGTTGTTTGTGTCTCGTGTGCGTGGATACTTCTAGAGGAGTCACGTTTGGGACTCTTGAAGCTCGCATCCGCAACAACGAGGTATGTTTTATTTAACGTTACTATTCGATTTATACGTATCACAAGATCCGGGACTGTGTTTCGAACAGTATTTTTTCGAAACGAGCTTCCGCTGCGCCCGGTGGAAACCCATCATGAAGCTGGTCTCATCCCCCAATGGAACAGCAACGTAACGTCCAACATCAACAACGGAACTCAGGCCGCGTCCCTAAGGTATGAGGACAAGAGGCTGGTCATGGGAGAGGGGCACAGGGTGTGGTCTACGCAGCCGGGGTTCCTGGTGTTCCATTCCGCGGGACTGCCCTCTTCCTAAGGCGCATGTATAGGAATTTTGTATGAAAAATACGTTTTGTTTTTAGAAATTTGTGCAAATTCAAATTTACATAATTCCCGAAATAAAGTATCTATAATGCAGCCGGGAAGCACCACTCAATTTACAAAAACGACGAGGTTTTCAACTGTGATATTACTCGGCCACCATAGTATCCGCAGTTAGGACCCCGTACCGTATCTTATTATGGAATGTGAGTGACACGGTTCTAGGCCAGTCTTTTATGTTAGGTACCTCGTCTCACAAAAAGGCGAAATTCTAACCACGTCGCTGTCGCTGATATCCCAAAATGTTTGCAACCGCTACATGACACATTGTCCAGAGCTGAGCAAAATTTTCGAAATACCGATTGAAGTTTTAAAATTTCGATAATCATTTGTTACTTTGGTCTGGGATTACGGGTAAAATTTTAATAAATTGACATGGGTGTTTGATTTAGGTCATAAGCGGTTTGAACTTGCTTAAAAAAATTTTGATTTCAAAAACTTATCTTATGCACAATCACCATGTGTACATACTAAAAAAACATGATTTTGAATTACACTTCGTATTCCAAAGCTATACATTCTTTCACGGTGGTTGTCTCACCTATGCGATCCTCTATATGAAATTAAAGTTTGGATCCACGCCTTTTGAAGATTTGACATTTTTGTCTTACCTTTTTACTTTTGCTTTTTTAATGAATAGCCCAAAGAAATTTGTAGGTGCAGATGATGTTTTTGCCCGATTATTTGGGTCCCATCATGTTTCCTCCTATTAAATGAAAATAAATAAAGAAACTAATTAAATCCACCTTCTCTAAACAAAATTATAGTGAAAGTTGCATTGTATTGTCATTTGGCCACTTTTTAAGTCCCCTCCACCATCAACAATCGAACGTAAGGTGAGCCGTGGGCTGGCCATGGCTCGAACCCAAGACTAATGTACATGGACGATGGTCAGGGAGGGTTCGTGCCAAGCCTACCACGCCTGTGCATGACATAAGACATATTTATACAAGAGACCTTCCTCCTTTCCATCACCGTCACCCCCACCACATATCATAAGTCCTCCCTCCCCTAAAAGTATTTCCCCGAGGAAATGAAATCTGAGACCTCGACGAGGAATCACGAGCCCCGTCCCTGCACGGCCTCAAGCTGCTGAAGTGTAGGTGCACGTCTGTGTGCATATTCACGTTGTACTTCCGATACGACGACCAGAGGAAGTTCGCGAAGGTCCACAAGGTGTTCGACGCCAGCAACGTCAACAAGATCCTCATAGGGGTCCCCAAGGAGTAGAGGGAGGACACTACGAGCACTTTCACGTATGAGGATGAGGCTGAGGCTCAGCTAAGGGACCTCTTCAATGGCTGCATCGGCGCCATCGCTACACAACATAAGAAAATGACCAAGCTGCAACAAAACCAGGCCGTCGCAAGGGCTCTTTAACCCGATACAACATTGGTCGCTCCGCATGATCAAAGGCTTTATCGTGGATGACTTTGGGGAGTTCCCATGGGACAACATAGGCAGACCGAGCCAGAGCAAATACCAGAATAACTTGTTCGATTTAGCGATATCTATGGACGATGTCGACCAGTATCCCTACCATCACAGGGTCACTACTCATTCTCTTTATGATAGGCCTATGGGCATCGTAACCCACTCTCAAGCACGACCAACCTACTTGCACAACGAAAACTTATAATATGTTTAAGTGAAGGATACCTAATATATTAATATCTCAAGTACACTCAATCTCTTGTATGTGTCTTCCTTTCTCATTCTTAAGGCACGTAGGAGTTAGAGAGGGACAACACTGGTCGAGGTTGCCTCTTCCTCCGACACGATAACATTCAATTTTTCTTTTCGTGAGCAGTCCCTGGCTCGATGTGGTCCATCGCAAATGAAATAGCCCGAGCGTGTCTTGAGATCCTTTCGAGTATCGTTACATGTGTTGCTCTTCGTCTCCTAAAAATTGCCATGGCCATTGCCCCATTTTTGTTTGGTGTGCCCTCTCTTTCTCCTTTTGATGTTCTTGCAATATTGATCCTATTCTCTGGGCATGCTCTTCCCTTTTAGGGTCAAGGATCGGTCCCTCCATGAACTTACGTGTCCAATGACCTCTAGCCTGCCAATGCCTTCTCACGAACTTGTCCTCTCACGAAAAATTCAAACATGTAATTATCCCTACCTCGGAGTCGGACCATCCAATTCTCCTGTTGTCCTCTATTTCCAAATTGTCGTCCTCTCTTTAAAGGCCCAACTAAAAAGGCCCCGAGTAATTCTAGCCCGAGAAGCCCGTACTACTTTTTAGATATAATAGCACTCGAAGCCCATTAGGGCTTACTCCGCAATCGGGAGCGAGAAGAGCCTAGGGTTTGCGGGAAGAGCAGCCGTCGATTTGGAACCCCAGTTGCCATGAGAGCCAAGGTTAGCGCTAATTCTTTGATCCTTCCCTTCGTTGCTTGGCGGATGTCTCTGGCGATTGGAATTGGCTTGGATTCTGCTGATTGATTTTGGTGGTTGCGACTTCGTAGTGGAAGAAGAAGAGGATGAGGAGGTTGAAGAGGAAGCGCCGAAAGATGAGGCAGAGATCTAAGTAGTTCTCGATGTTTTCCGACGATGTCGAGGCTGATTCTAGTTGAACTTTCTGCATCTTGGATTTTGGATTTCGTATCCGGATTCTGTGTTTTATGGATTATTTAAAGGATTTGGTGTTAATTTCGTCATTAGCTATGATCTGAAGAATATTTATGTGCTGTCGGTCGCCTATACATTGCTTATATTACGATAACTTGCTGCGTCTATGCTTGTTTTGCATCGAATTTTGAGATGAGGTTTGAGTGTGGCGGGGAATGCCTGTGGGGACTGATTATTTCATTGGATGGGTTGGGATGGGATGGGGTGAGTTTTCTTCGGTCTTGGAGAAACTTTGCAGAACATGGATGTGGTTTTGGAAATTGTTGTCCTGCAGCATACAGCATACAACCCACGAGGCCCAGGACACATGGTGCCAGTGCCTAAGCCTCATCCTTGGCGTTCTTTGGAGTTTCAAGTCAAGCAGTATTCATTGATATCTGGATGGCAAGATATGTCTTGTTCTCCTGAATTTCTTACCCTGGGGACAAGGCCTGAGTTCTCTTATTTGTTACTTGTGTCTTACCCTGGGGACAAGGCCTGAGCTCTCTTATTTGTTACTTGTGGTTAAAATATTTCATCTGGGTCTTCTGCGTTTGTTTGATTCTTAGCTATATGTAGATCCCCAAATTGTTTGCCATCCGTATAAAACCGGCCGGCCTCGTCTCGGACCGTTCGAAAATCACTTCGAAAGTTTGAGGATCAATCCAAATTATTCGGGTCGGACTAACTTGAAAAGCGAAAAGAAATTTAGAGACCCAATCCGACTTTTACAAAAGGGGGAAGTGACAGACTACTAAAGAAGAATTTTCTTGGTGAGGCCTAGCCGATCCGGCTCAGGCCCATCCGCCGAGGCTCTAAAAGTTTGACAAAGACAGCCCGGCCCTCTTAGCCAACCCAACAGTCCGCCTGCCCAGCCCAGCGTCAAGGCCCCCCAAGATTGGTAAAGCCCAGCCGACCCAGCTCGGTCCAGGCCCATCTGCCTGCCTGCCCAACCCAGGGCCAAGGCCCCCGAGGTTGGATGAACTCGGCCCATCCAGCTAAAGGCGGTGGTGGCCCCCGATTGCAGCCTGCAGTAACGCCAACAGCAACACAGCCCCTGCAACAACGACACCAGCAGCAACGACAGCAGTCAGCAGACACACCAAACAGGGGGAAGCTACGACAAATAAGTGACGCGTACCGGGCTAAGTTGAGGGAGGCTGCCGCCCAGAACTGCCAATCCCGCATGTCGGTCGACAACAGGCTCATCCCGCAGATGACGGAGGCTAGCTGCACGTCGTGCCGCCTGCGACACAGACCACAGAGTAGCCCCTCCTCTCTCCCAGCATAGGCCGGCTGATGTGGCTCGCACCCCCCGCCTCCGACAGCCTAACAAAGGCAAAAGAACAACCCTGGAAGAAGCCAAATCCCTTACCTACATGGTTGCCGCCCGACTGCACCAATCCCACGCGCTGATGGCTACCTGGCAGAGGCTGGCAGTTCTCCATCCCATCCGCAACGCAAGGGACGGATACGGCCACCCCCCCCCCCCACGTGATCCCACTTGCAAGGGGCGAAGACCCCCTGACTTCCCTACTGTACCGCCCTGGACGCCCAATCCCAAGTGTGCCGTCCCTACCTGCGATGCAAGAGCCACAGACAGCAGTCTGTCTTGCGAACCTTGCAATAGCCCACGTGATCCCCACTTGCGTGCCTCCTGTTCGCTAAAACGCACACGCAAGTATACGGGTCGCGCCAAGTAATAAAGTGATGAGAAAGATCGTTCCCACGAGGACTGATTAAACAGAATCTACTGCCAATAGTCAATTATTGAGTTCAAATTCTAGTCAAGAAAGTTAAGTAATGAAAGGTTGAGTGCAAGAAAGTAAATCGCAAGAAAAATGGAAACAAGGTTGTAATTCAAATAATAAAGGCCTAGGACTCCTAATTCCCTATCGATTCGTAGATTAACGCACTCTCTCTTCCTCAATTCAATCCGTTTTACCGTTTACTAACCACAATTCCCTAACAATCGCTACACCTCTCTCGAGGTGTAGTTGTGAATTACTAATCACCCGTAAACCTATATTTCTATAGCGAATCACGAATAATCAGAATTCCTTGAGATCCAATTGTTCTCTCGGTTACCTACGAGTGCATATCTCTATACTTCTCTTAGTTAAGTCGATCTCTCGGCCTTAACCTAAGTTATGTCTCCTCTCTTCTAATCCTAAGTCTCTCTCGAGTTCACTTAAGACTAAGAATTCATACGAACCGGCGATCAACCCGATAGGTAAGCATTAAACACAGAAGAAACACAAGTAAACGATAATTCTTCTTGAATTGATTCCGAGAAAGTGGATAACCAACTGCACGAGTCGGTTCATCATCATCCTAGAGAAAAGATATTTAGTTCGACATCACAAACGAAACAAAAAGCAAAGAGAAAAGAAGGATCGTCGAAGTCTCCATCAACGTCTTCGTCTCCTTGTTCCTAGCCGTCGTCGGGTGCCAAAACCAAAGTCAGAAGGGGAAGTGATCAGAGATCCCCCGTAAACCTAAAATCCAATCCTTTTATACCTAAAGCAAATCTAAAATAAAATCTAATTTTCGGGCAATATTATGTCGTGCAGCTGCAAGATGAATTCGTTGCAGCTGCAACGACCTCTCTGAAGCTCTCCTCATCTTCGCCCTGTCGCACTCGTGCAGCTGCAAGGGACTGGTGTTGCAGCTGTAACGACCAGTCTGATGCCCTTGATTAATTCCTCCTCTCCTCGTGCAGCTGCACGAGCCTGTCTGTCGTCCTTCTGCTTCACTTGCAGCTACACCATCATCATCCGCCTTCTATTCCTCTTCATCCTTCACCCTTTTGCTTTGTTTTCCGTCATGCCTTCATTTACTTCCTACGATCACAAAGCAAACGTGATAAATGACAATTTACAGCTCAATTGGCAACAATAACCATTAAAATTCTCGAAACTAACTAGAATTAAGCCTAAATGTGATATATAACTCTATTTTACTAGAGTTATCACACCCCCAAACCTAATATTTGCTAGTCCTCGAGCAAAACAAAATAAAACATGCCAAGGCGAAGCAAACACAACTAAACGTCACTCCTCCGAACACCTTAATCCTTTGATTGCAAATTGTCCTTAAACACCCTCAGATGAGGTCGCACACTTCATTCAGAGTCAGAGTCTATTCACTGCTAGCGTGTGCTATTAACACTTTGCTTTAAAACTCATCCCAGTAGGTTACCCTTTCACAATTATTACCACACACCCTCGAATCTTTCATAGCCACCGAGGAATTTTCAGGGACTTACCTCTTGCCGCCTCCTTCCACCTACTCATGACCTTCTACTCAACCATTCTTGTTTCATTTTTTTCCGATTGCACGACTCTAAATGCTAATCAATTCCCGCAAACGCCCGTGTAGCGAGTTCTCAGTCAGTGTCTCCCGGTCCAGTTGGACCAAGGCACTAGGTGATAAAGCACCCATAGGACGAAAACTCGAGCCGCAAGGAAGACTCACACCACAAGCACATATCCAGGCCTTATCTTTTCATTATTCACTAATCGTTGCTTCTTTTTCAATTTTTCATACTTTCTAACCTGGATAGTGGTGCTCAGAGCCTTGGCAACCGTTTTCTTTCTTTCTCTTTTTTAACAAAGGTCAGAGTTAGCTTCAAGAGTTGGTTTAAGAACCCCTACTTATCCCAGTGGCTATACTTTCAAGGAAGGTGTAAAGCTCTCACTGTTAATCATGCTCCCTACTGAGTATTTCTCTTTTTACTTATTCAAATTCCACACGCTAACTTAGAACAACCTCCTTCTCTTCCTTAGGTGTGCTCTACCTCAAGGCATCATCCTAGAGTCAGACTCTTCGCTCTCAAATTTCTAAGGCTACCTGAGGAGGTTCGACATGAATCTAGGAACTATATATATATTTTTTTTTTTTTTTGTAAACGACCTAACAATGATCGAAAACGAAAACAAACTAAACAAAATTTCTAATAAACAAAAATGAGCCTAACACGCACCAGCAGACAAACACCACACCCCCAAACCTAAACATTGCAGCGACCTCGGTGCAAACATAACGCCGTAGTAGAAACTCGAAAGGAAAGTGCAAAAGAAAAAGGAAATAGTACTCCCTGATCAATCGTCGCCGGGCTGCTCATCCTCAGAAATAGGGTCATCCGCTGCGTCTTCCGTAGGAGGGGGATAGTGAAAAACGGGCTCCTCTGGTAATCCATGGTATGCTGTTGGTAGGCTAATGAACGCGCTTGAAAATCCAAGGAACTCTGCTGAAATGCCAAGGCGCGCTGCTGGAAGTCCATCGTGGATTGCATGAACGTCGTCATCTGAGCCCATCGGTCCTCTTCAGAGGGAAAACGCGGTACCGGAGTCGGGTCGGGTTGGGATGTTTCCCCTCCAGTAGCAGATTGAACCGGGGTTATACCCCCGTCGCGTCTCTCCTTGACCGTGATCTCGTGCTGGATCCTGAGCCATGATGCATTGTTGAGCGATTTTTGAGGTTGGAGCAGCCCATCCTTCGGATCCACCCTAATCCCTGCCTGTCTACACAACTCAGTGATTATGGTGGGAAACCATAATCCAAGATTAAGTTCACGAAGACAGCGATGAATCATACCATTAATCACTACCCCTACATCAATATGTTTCAACTGCAATATGCAGTATATCAGCGCCGCCCTTTCCTTAGTTAAACGGGAGACGTTGGTTCCTGGGATAAGTCGTGCGGAGACGAAGAGTTGCCACATCTTCGCCGTCGCATGGAGATCTGAACCCTGGAGTGCAATGGGTTCGTTAGATGTCGACATTATCCACCGTGCTCCTGCCCGGTCCCTAGTTAATAACTCTAATATTGCTTGGGCATCAAAGGATTCGGCGAGATACGCATTCCAGCCATCAGTTTCATAACGGGGCAAGTTATAAAGTGACGCAATTGCATCCGGGCTAAATACCACTTTCTTATTCTTGACTCGAATTGTTTCACCGTTCGAGTCATAGGTATGCGCATTCGCATAGAATTCCCTAACCAAAGGTATACTAGCCGGAGCCGGTTCCCAGCAAAACTCTACCCATCCTAGCTTATCAATTATGTACTGGAAATTTTCGAGATACCGCTCATTAGCGTTGATCCCTCGCTCCTCAATGATCGAGCGGGTCATTGCCGCTTCCCTAATCCTATCGTCCTCGGTGTGACCCGAGGAAGACCCGGCACCGGTTTTCTGCCTCTTCGGAGCCATCTAACCAAATTTCCACTTACGCACGTCCTAATCTAACAGCTAAGACCCACGAAATTGCCGGAGAAGCGACGGAGAAAAACGCACCTGGGTTCCGAGCGAAAAGATTTGGACAAGGTGGCTTGATCTCGAGATGTAGGAGACAATACTTACACAGGAGGAGGTCGTGGACGACAGCAATCGGCGGAATCGTCAAGCACCGGAGGTGGTGGGGCGTCTGGGGGCGGCGATCTGCAAGGGACAAGAGGGAAAAATGATTTTTAGGGTTTGGGGCGTCGACCCCTCTTTTATTTTTTCTGAAGATCCGAACCGGTGCAGCTGCACGACCCTGTCGGATGCTCTGTGCTGGACTTCTGAGGACCTCGTGCAGCTGCACGAGGGGTCGTTGCAGCTGCAACGACCGGTCTGGCCGCCCCCTGAATTGTCTTCTTAAAAGCGTGCAGCTGCACGATTCGGTCTGATGGTCTCCCCTAGTCATGCAGCTGCAAGAATTTGGTTGCAGCTGCACAGAGTCCTCTGTTGTCGATGCTTGTCCTTCTGGATGAGTCGTGCAGCTGCATGACCTGGACGGTGTAGCTGCACCGACGTGTCAGACGATCTTCCTTTGTCCCCCATGCAGCTGCACGAAATAATGGTGCAGCTGCACCATTATGTCTGACTTCTCCTTTTAGTTGCACCGGTCCCCTGATTTTATCGCTCCGTAATTTCTGCTCCCTAAAAATTTAGCCAAAATCAAACTCAAAAACTAAAATAAAACAAATTAACCAAGAAAAGGAATTAAAATTTGACTCGGGTTGCCTCCCGAGCAGCGCTTGATTTAACGTCGTCAGCCTGACGCTTTGGTCCTCTACGTGTCTTTCATCATTAGTGTCCCCGGATCCCGGTGGACAACACCTCCCAAGTACGGCTTGACGCGACTTGCATTCACCTTGAACCTGTCAGAAGAGTGAGTACCTACTAATTCGAGAACACCGAATGGTAGTACCTGGGTAATTTCGAAAGGCCCTGACCAGCGCGATTTGAGTTTCCCTGGAAACAACCGAAGCCTGGAGTTAAATAAAAGAACAAATTGGCCCGGCGAAAACTTACGATCCTTCAAGCGCCGATCATGCCATATTTTGGTCTTTTCCTTGTAAATACGGGCATTTTCGTATGCGTCTTTCCGGAATTCCTCCATCTCATTCAGCTGCAGTAATCGTTGCTCCCCCGCTGCGCTCGGATCCATGTTTAGCTTCTGAACCGCCCAGTAAGCTTTATGTTCCAACTCCACCGGCAAGTGACAAGCTTTGCCATATACCAGCTTGTACGACGATGTCCCAATCGGGGTCTTGAAGGCCGTCCTGTATGCCCATAGAGCATCGTCAAGCTTGGTGGACCAGTCTTTTCGATTAACGCTTACCGTCTTTTCCAGGATCCTTTTGATTTCGCGGTTGGAAACTTCGACTTGGCCGCATGTTTGAGGATGATAGGGTAAAGCCACCTTGTGCTTGACTCCATATTTCCGCATCAGTGCATTGAACTTGTTGTTGCAAAAATGGGCTCCACCGTCACTGATGATGGCTCGTGGTGTTCCGAATCGCGTGAAAATCTGTCTAAGAAATTTCAAAACTCCACGAGCATCGTTAGTGGGCAACGCAATAGCCTCTACCCATTTGGAAACATAATCAACAGCCACTAGAATGTACTTGTTCTTAAACGAGTCTATGAAGGGGCCCATAAAGTCTATTCCCCATACATCAAAAAGTTCAACCTCTAAAATGCTATTCAGGGGCATTTCATCACGACGCGAAATATTGCCTACCCTATGACAACGATCACACTGTGCGACAAAAGAGTACGCATCCTTAAACAGGGAGGGCCAATAAAAACCTGATTGTAGGACCTTTGCTGCTGTTTTGTGACCGCCGTGGTGTCCACCATACGGTGATGAATGACACTGCTCAAGGATTGGCCTGATTTCTTCCTCCGGGACACAACGCCGAATAACCTGATCTGCACATTTACGAAAAAGCAAAGGCTCATCCCACATATAAAATTTTACGTCATGAACGAACCTTTTCCGCTGTTGGCTTGACATGTCTGGAGGGAAAATATTCGCGACTATGTAGTTCACATAGTCGGCATACCAAGGTGCGGCTACCTCCACGGCTAACAGTTGCTCATCAGGGAAGGAATCATTGATCAGCGTCGAAGGTGTGGTGCTCATCGTTCCCTCCTCCAGCCGAGATAAGTGATCAGCCACCTGATTCTCGGAACCTTTCCTGTCGACGATTGTAAGATCGAACTCTTGCAACAATAAAACCCAACGGATTAGTCGCGGCTTGGAATCCGCTTTAGAAATCAGGTAGCGTATGGCAGCATGATCAGTATGCACAATCACAGAAGAGCCAATCAAATAAGGCCTAAACTTATCAAATGCAAACACGATTGCCAACATCTCCTTTTCCGTTGTCGTGTAATTGACTTGGGCGGAATCGAGTGTCCTACTAGCATAGTAAATTGCACGAAAATGCCTATCTTTCTTCTGTCCTAAGACCGCTCCTACAGCTAAATCACTCGCATCACACATGAGTTCAAAAGGCATGTTCCAATCAGGGGCAACGATAATTGGAGAGGACACTAACCTCTCTTTCAATGTATGGAACGCCTCCATACACTTACCGTCGAAGAGGAAAGGTGCATCTTTCTCCAGGAGGTTGCACAACGGTTTGGTGATCTTCGAAAAGTCTTTAATAAACCTCCTGTAGAAGCCAGCGTGTCCCAGAAAACTTCGAACTCCTTTCACTGATGTCGGAAGGGGTAGCTTCTCGATTGTCTCCACCTTGGCCTTGTCCACCGCGATGCCACTTTCCGAAATTCTGTGACCTAGCACAATACCTTCACGCACCATAAAGTGGCACTTTTCCCAATTCAAAATCAGGTTAGTCCGCTCACATCGTGCAAGGACAGCCGCAAGATTATCCAAGCAATTTGTAAATGACAATCCAAAAACTGAAAAATCATCCATGAATACCTCAATGGTCTTCTCAATCATGTCCGAAAAAATTGCTTGCATACATCGCTGAAACGTGGCAGGCGTATTACATAATCCAAACGGCAAACGACGGAAAGCGAACGTACCGTAAGGGCAGGTGAAGGTAGTCTTTTCCTGGTCCTCAGGTGCAATCGCTATCTGGTTATAACCTGAGTAACCATCCAGAAAGCAGTAAAAACTTTTACCTGCGAGACGGTCCAACATCTGATCGATGAAGGGCAACGGGAAGTGATCCTTGCACGTGGCTGAATTGAGCTTCCGGTAGTCCATGCAGATCCTCCACCCGGTGACCGTCCTCGTCGGAATGAGCTCATTTTTGCTGTTTTCGACCACCGTGATGCCTCCCTTCTTAGGTACGCACTGGACTGGACTCACCCATGAACTATCCGAGATCGGATAGATGATTCCTGCATCAAGCCATTTAATGACTTCTTTTCTTACCACCTCTTTCATGTGCAGGTTCAGTCGCCGTTGATGCTCGACGGACGCCTTCTTCTCACTGTCCAAGACAATCTTGTGCATGCAAATTGCTGGACTAATCCCTTTGATGTCCGCAGTAGTCCACCCGATGGCTGTCTGGTGCTCCCGAAGCACTCGTAGCAACATCTCTTCCTGCTCGTTAGTCAACGAAGATGAAATAATAACAGGAAGGGTGTTGTCCTTACCTAAGTAAGAGTACCGTAGGTGATCTGGTAAGGGCTTCAACTCCAACTTCGGGGGCTCTTCGATGGAAGGCTTGATGGTGGTTGCAGGTCGGTCAAGAGGTTTCACCCTTTGAAATTGTCGCACAAAGGCTACCTCTTCCTCAGACGTCTTGTCAAGGAGTGCATCTTCCGTCCGTAACTCATAGGCTTCTAGAATAGTCTCGACGGTAACCTCCTCAAGTATGTCCACGTACCTGCATTCATCAACTTCATTAGGCATCTTCATGGCCTTATCCATGTTGAATGTTACCTCTTGGTCGTGGATTCTCATGGTGAGCTCTCCTTTCTGGACATCGATTAATGTCCTCCCAGTTGCTAAGAACGGTCTTCCCAGGATGATGGGAACCTCCCGATCCTCCTCGTAATCTAGGATGACGAAGTCCGCGGGGAAGATGAACCTGTCCACTTTCACCAAAACATCTTCCACAATACCCTTCGGGTAAGTATAAGACCGGTCAGCTAATTGTAAGGTCAGCGATGTTGGTCTTACCTCTCCGATGTTCAGTTTCTTGAACACCGAAAATGGCATCAAATTGATGCTCGCCCCTAAATCACATAACGCATGACCAAAAAAATCAGTCCCAATGTGACAAGGGATGGTGAACTTACCAAGATCCTTAAGCTTTGGCGGTAGTCTTCTTTGAACAATTGCACTGCATTCCTCGGTCAACGAGATCGTTTCGTGACCACCAAGCTTCCGCTTCTTTGACAGGATATCATTCATGAACTTCACGTAGCTTGGCATTTGCTCGAGCGCCTCCGCGAAAGGGATATTTATCTGCAGCTTTTTAAACACTTCAAGAAACTTTTTGAATTGCTGCTCGTCAGTGTGCTTCTTTAAACGCTGCGGAAACGGAACTTGAGGAATAATAGGAACTACAGGCATAGGATCAGTACGTACCGGTGTTTCAATACTCTGATGCTCAGAGTTCTTTCTAGACTCCGTCTCACGTACCTTAGCCTGACGTTTCTCCCTAGCTTGCTCTTTTTCGGCCTCTTGCCGCTCAAACTCCTCTTCCAGGTCCTTCCCGTTTCGGAGGGTAATAGCACTGCAGTTTTCCCGATTCTTGGGGTTGAGCTCTGTGTTGGTCGGAAACGTCCCCTGCGGTCTTATCACCAATGATCCTGCTATCTGCCCCATCTGCATCTCGAGCTGCTTGATCGAGGCCGCGTGGTCCTTCAGTATGAGCTCCTGCTGCTTCCTCGTCTCCTCTTGCTGTTTCCGAACCTCCTCATTGCTAGCCAGAACCTGTCTCAACAAATCTTCAACACTAGACTTAGGTTCACTTACGGGTTGTCGCATCGGTGGTGCAAATCCCGGTGGCTGGTTTGGTCGCGAAGGCCCGACATCCTGAGGCTCCTGATTATTTCTCCACGAGAAATTGGGGTGGTTGCGCCATCCTGGGTTGTACGTGTTGGAGTACGGGTTATTCCTGTTGGTGCCTCCCACGTAGTTCGCCTCTTCTGCCTCTTGCAATTCCATCACCTGCAAATTAGAACGAGGTGGAGGGTTAGCATTTTGAGTCGACGTACGCAACGCCGCCATCTCTTTGGTCAGTGTCTCTAGCTGAGCGCTGAGGGCGGTGATAGCGTCTATCTGGTGATGTCCTCCTCCTCTTGCTGGTGCTCTCCTTGGCCATTTGTTGCCATCGCCTCGAACAAATCCAGAGCGTCATCCCGTGTCTTGTTCATTATGGTACCTCCTGCGGCTGAATCGATGGTAGATTGGAGTTGCTCCGCTAGCCCGTCGTAGAAGCTCTGAACCAACATCCACTTGGGGATGTCGTGGTGGGGGCATAGCCTCTGCAGCTCCTTGAATCGATCCCACGCTTCGTACATGGATTCGCCAGCGAGTTGGCGGAACGAGGTGATGTCGTTCCGTATCTTCACAGTTCGGCTCGGCGGATAGTACTTGGACAGGAAGTGCTTGCGAAGGTCGTCCCATGAGCTGACTGATTCTCCAGGCAGCGAATATAGCCACGCTCTGGCCTTGTCTCGAAGCGAGAACGGGAACAGCCTCAATTTGATTGCTTCTGCCGATACGCCATGATACCTGAAGGTGCCACACAAATCCTCAAAACGCGTTAGGTGCCAGTGTGGATCTTCATTAATTAAACCTCCGAAATTGGAATTTTCAATCATATGAATAATTGAAGGTTTAATTTCAAACGTATCCGCCTGAATTTCAGGACGTAGAAAACCAGCATGATTTTGTGGAGTCGGCTGTGCATAGTCCCTCATCGTCCTCGGCTGTTGCTGCGCCGCAATGTCAACAACATTGTTGTTGTTGTTGGCGTTCGCCATGGTGTCCCTTTGACCTCTTCGTAAAATCCGAAAAGTTCGTTCAATTTCAGGGTCAAAAAGTAGCTCTTTATCACCTTTGCGATGTCGCATACACCTGCAAAAGATGAAAAGAGAATCAGTGACTAGAATAAAACTTGTAACCGAAAATTGACTGAAATAATTCTAATTCAGTCCCCGGCAGCGGCGCCAAAAACTTGTTCGCTAAAACGCACACGCAAGTATACGGGTCGCGCCAAGTAATAAAGTGATGAGAAAGATCGTTCCCACGAGGACTGATTAAACAGAATCTACTGCCAATAGTCAATTGAGTTCAAATTCTAGTCAAGAAAGTTAAGTAATGAAAGGTTGAGTGCAAGAAAGTAAATCGCAAGAAAAATGGAAACAAGGTTGTAATTCAAATAATAAAGGCCTAGGACTCCGAATCCCCTATCGATTCGTAGATTAACGCACTCTCTCTTCCTCAATTCAATCCGTTTTACCGTTTACTAACCACAATTCCCTAACAATCGCTACACCTCTCTCGAGGTGTAGCTGTGAATTACTAATCACCCGTAAACCTATATTTCTATAGCGAATCACGAATAATCAGAATTCCTTGAGATCCAATTGTTCTCTCGGTTACCTACGAGTGCATATCTCTATACTTCTCTTAGTTAAGTCGATCTCTCGGCCTTAACCTAAGTTATGTCTCCTCTCTTCTAATCCTAAGTCTCTCTCGAGTTCACTTAAGACTAAGAATTCATACGAACCGGCGATCAACCCGATAGGTAAGCATTAAACACAGAAGAAACACAAGTAAACGATAATTCTTCTTGAATTGATTCCGAGAAAGTGGATAACCAACTGCACGAGTCGGTTCATCATCATCCTAGAGAAAAGATATTTAGTTCGACATCACAAACGAAACAAAAAAGCAAAGAGAAAAGAAGGATCGTCGAAGTCTCCATCAACGTCTTCGTCTCCTTGTTCCTAGCCGTCGTCGGGTGCCAAAACCAAAGTCAGAAGGGGAAGTGATCAGAGATCCCCCGTAAACCTAAAATCCAATCCTTTTATACCTAAAGCAAATCTAAAATAAAATCTAATTTTCGGGCAATATTATGTCGTGCAGCTGCAAGATGAATTCGTTGCAGCTGCAACGACCTCTCTGAAGCTCTCCTCATCTTCGCCCTGTCGCACTCGTGCAGCTGCAAGGGACTGGTGTTGCAGCTGCAACGACCAGTCTGATGCCCTTGATTAATTCCTCCTCTCCTCGTGCAGCTGCACGAGCTTGGAGTCGCAGCTGCACGAGCCTGTCTGTCGTCCTTCTGCTTCACTTGCAGCTGCACCATCATCATCCGCCTTCTATTCCTCTTCATCCTTCACCCTTTTGCTTTGTTTTCCGTCATGCCTTCATTTACTTCCTACGATCACAAAGCAAACGTGATAAATGACAATTTACAGCTCAATTGGCAACAATAACCATTAAAATTCTCGAAACTAACTAGAATTAAGCCTAAATGTGATATATAACTCTATTTTACTAGAGTTATCACACCCCCAAACCTAATATTTGCTAGTCCTCGAGCAAAACAAAATAAAACATGCCAAGGCGAAGCAAACACAACTCAACGTCACTCCTCCGAACACCTTAATCCTTTGATTGCAAATTGTCCTTAAACACCCTCAGATGAGGTCGCACACTTCATTCAGAGTCAGAGTCTATTCACTGCTAGCGTGTGCTATTAACACTTTGCTTTAAAACTCATCCCAGTAGGTTACCCTTTCACAATTATTACCACACACCCTCGAATCTTTCATAGCCACCGAGGAATTTTCAGGGACTTACCTCTTGCCGCCTCCTTCCACCTACTCATGACCTTCTACTCAACCATTCTTGTTTCATTTTTTTCCGATTGCACGACTCTAAATGCTAATCAATTCCCGCAAACGCCCGTGTAGCGAGTTCTCAGTCAGTGTCTCCCGGTCCAGTTGGACCAAGGCACTAGGTGATAAAGCACCCCTAGGACGAAAACTCGAGCCGCAAGGAAGACTCACACCACAAGCACATATCCAGGCCTTATCTTTTCATTATTCACTAATCGTTGCTTCTTTTTCAATTTTTCATACTTTCTAACCTGGATAGTGGTGCTCAGAGCCTTGGCAACCGTTTTCTTTCTTTCTCTTTTTTAACAAAGGTCAGAGTTAGCTTCAAGAGTTGGTTTAAGAACCCCTACTTATCCCAGTGGCTATACTTTCAAGGAAGGTGTAAAGCTCTCACTGTTAATCATGCTCCCTACTGAGTATTTCTCTTTTTACTTATTCAAATTCCACACGCTAACTTAGAACAACCTCCTTCTCTTCCTTAGGTGTGCTCTACCTCAAGGCATCATCCTAGAGTCAGACTCTTCGCTCTCAAATTTCTAAGGCTACCTGAGGAGGTTCGACATGAATCTAGGAACTATATATATATATATTTTTTTTTGTAAACGACCTAACAATGATCGAAAACGAAAACAAACTAAACAAAATTTCTAATAAACAAAATCGACCTAACAGCTGCTTCACTTGCAGCTGCACCATCATCATCCGCCTTCTATTCCTCTTCATCCTTCACCCTTTTGCTTTGTTTTCCGTCATGCCTTCATTTACTTCCTACGATCACAAAGCAAACGTGATAAATGACAATTTACAGCTCAATTGGCAACAATAACCATTAAAATTCTCGAAACTAACTAGAATTAAGCCTAAATATGATATATAACTCTATTTTACTAGAGTTATCACCTCCCACCTCGCTATACTGTCGTAAGCCTTGCAGGGCTAAAAAGAAAAAAACGACATCAGATACAAAGAGAGAAGAACGAACAGAAGGTCACTGAAAACAGGGGAGTAGCCCGGCCGTGCACAAAGATAGCCGTAATAATTCCCGCTCCTTGAAGCGAGTACCGCGGACGATCTGATGACGGCCAGGATCCCCTATAAGAAGGAGCCAGGGACGGAAAGATCGACAGAAGCAAGCTCTCGTCTCCTTCCCTCCGACTGCCAGCTGCTAGCTCCCATTCCCCCGCTCTTTTTCTTCCCAGCTCATCCTCGGTGTTCACAGTCCTCTTTCCTTTGACCACCTCCATCCAAGGTACCGAACGATTGCGCCCAACAAGCGTCCAAGATTTCGATCTCTCAAGACAGTCATGGCAGACACCTCCCCGGGGCTCGTTGTAGCTTCCACAACTATCGAAGACGAAGGAGATCTTCCTCCGCCCTTCACTGAAACTGCAGGCGTAACATCCGCTCCAACTTTCTCCCTGGACGAGTCGGCATTTCCCCCACTTTTCTCCCAAGCCCCGATCTTCGCTGTCGGCAATCTTCAGGCGGGGGCATGTCTCCGACGTACGTACCACCATTGGCGGCCTTCACGACACCAGCAATGCAAACCTCGACTGTCCCGACGACAGTCTCGCCATTCAACACCAACCTACTCACACCGGCCCAAGGTGCCGACACTATTTCCCTGGGGGGCAAAGTCGAATCCCTCACTGCAAAACTGTCTGCCTTGAAGACAATGATGACAGAATTGCTTCAACGACAGCTCTCGACGACTCCAACCCCTGTTACCACCCAGAATCCTCACCTTCCCCCTGTCATGCTAAGGTCTACGGCGCCGGCAACCGTGGTGTCCCCATACTCCCCTTTCCCTCAGCCAGGCTTGGGCGCTCCCTCAAACATCTCTCTGCTGTACCACCCAGTCATGCCTGGGCCGGCCGCCTCCACCAGCATAGCCTCCATATACAACCCATATATGCGCATGCCACCCGCTCCTACGACCTCGGTACAACCACATGTACCACCTTACTGCCCACAACCGCCAGCCTCGAGGTCAACCCCCTACATACCAGCAGCGGTCGGGTCAACCCCCCTGGAAGGAATGCCAGTTTCTTACTTCCCTGTCAGCGCTCCAATTACCAACTACGGAATGCTACAATCCATCGCTGGTCCCTCAGCCCCACATGCAGGGCCGACTCCGCCCAGTCCAAAGACCCGCAACGTGACCATAGTGGATGAATTATTGGGAGAAATGGGGCAGATGAGCTCTTTCGAGACAAGGCTCGAAGTGAAGATATCATCAATGCGAGAAGCCGTGGCCAAACACATCGCAAGGCTGGAAGAACGCATCAATGCCCTCCAAGGATATCAAGCGCGAACATGGGAGTACAACGACTTCCAAGTTCCCCACTTCCAAGTCTCGCCTAAATTCAAGCCCACGGAGTTCGAGAAGTTCAAGGGCACCGAATGCCCCGAACTACACCTCAAACATTTCTGCCACAAGATGTCAGTCTACCCGGCAGACGACAAACTCCGCATCACCATGTTCCAGGAAAGCCTGGCGGAGTCCGCGCTCCAGTAGTACTACTCCAAGGACTTGAAACAGCTCGCCACGTTCAAGGAGTTGGCGCTTGATTTCTTAAACTATTACAGCTTCAACGTTGAGATGGCGCCAACGCTGTCCGATATCAGCAAGCTGCGGAGGTTTCGAGGAGAGTCAATTAAGACCTTCGCTCACCGTTTCCGAGAGATGGCTGCGCAGATCAAGCCCCCCATGCAGGAGCGAGATCTCATCGCCGAATTCCTACAGCTCCTGCCGCGCGAATATGGACCGTTCATGATCGGTGGGCGGGCACCGCTGACGTTCGCCCAGGCAGTCATTGCCGCCAGCCAGCTCGATGATGCCAGCAGAGATGGTCTCATCCCGACCGCACCACCAAAGCCGACCGTCAAGCCAAAGCCCAAGGAGCTCATTGCAACCGCCGAACACAGTAGGCAATCCATAAGGGCGACACCACCTCCTACCACATATGCGCCAAGGTCGTACGTGGCGGCAGCTGCAAGACCACCAGCGTCCGCCACCGCTCGCCCCAGAGCCCCCACACCAGTAATGATGTATTCCCAATCAAGGCCAGCTCAACAAGAGCGCCCAAAGCGCAGGCTGGAAGACCTTACTCCCACTCCTGACCCGTTGGACGTCATGTTCGTTCGACTGAGAGACATGGGTTTCATCAAACCCGTAGAGGCTAAAGCAACCAACCCCTCTTCAATCGGCTACAACCCCAAGGCGGCTTGTCAGTACCATTCTAGGGCATTGGGGGTATGACACCAAGGACTGCATCGCCCTCCGTTTCAAAATTCAGAATTTGCTGGACGACGGCGTCATCACCTTCGCTGCACCAACTACAACTCCTAACCTCAAGAGCAATCCCTTGCCGAAGCATGTGAATTACGTTGGTGCTAACTCCTTCTCGCCATTAACCAACCGGGAAGAAGAGATCCACATGTATGAATGCGAGGCAGCACCTACAGAACACGTCAATATGGTGCACGCCGGCCAAGGACGAGGCCGAAGTCGAGGTCAAAGTCGCGGCCGAGATCACCAACAGAGGGATTCGTTCGGTGTCGGCAATTTCAGTATTACCAGACGGCTTCACAATGATAAACCCTCGGAGGCCCAAAACGCCGTATGTGTACGTTCCGCTGGGGGAGATAGCCTGGAATGTCCTCCCAAGCGGAGAACTCGCTTTCGAAGGAACCAAGGATTCCCGTTGGGATCAGGCCCAGTTGCGCCCCACCAACCCCAGAGGTTGAACTCATCACCCGTTCTGGTAGGGTGGTGGCCGCCCCTAACGCTCAGCTGCAAGGAGAATCTTCGAAGCCCAAGGCGCCACTGAATGAGCAGATCCGCAAGGTGATCTACGCTGTGAAGGAGAGCGACTACAATATTGTTGAACAACTGAGGAAGCAGCCAGCTCAGATCTCGCTCTTCGACCTCATTCATTCCTCTGACAAGCACAGGGAGATGTTGGAAAAATTCCTTGCCGAGGTGCATGTACCCGAGCAAGTTGAAGTTAATGCGTTGGACACGTACATGAACCAGATACTGGCCAACGACACGATTACTTTTTCAGAGGACGATCTCCCAGAACAAGGATGCGATCACAACGATGCGCTTTTTATAACACTCAAATGCAGGGACACCACCATCTCCAAGGTACTCATAGTTGGTGGGTCAGGAGTCAACATAATACCGCTTGTGGTCGCACAAAAGCTTGGCATTAACACGGAGAAGCTTCCGCAATCGGGGTTATCCATCCGGGCTTTCGACGGTACCAAACGCCAAGCTCACGGCGACGTCACCTTGGAGATTAAAGAAGGGCCCCTATTCTCCTCCGTATTCCAAATACTCGAGACAGCGGGCTCCTTCAACATGCTGCTAGGGCGCCCGTGGATTCATCAGGCGGGAGCGGTCCCATCAACGCTCCACCAAATGGTCAGGTTCTCCTCGGACGGCAAGCTCACTACAGTAAGGGGAGAACATACGATGGAGCTCTGCCACGAGATCGACATGCCGTATGTCGGGGAACCAACCGAAGAACCATCAACGGCCCAAACGCTGGAAATGGTCCACATGGTCAGACGCGATTACAAGTCGGACCCCCTGATGACGCGGGGCAACATTAGCGCTGCAAAAGAATTCCTCAGACACGAATATCAACTGGGCCAAGGACTTGGGGCCAAGGGGTAAGGTATTACCTATCCGATCTACATTCCTTCTCCGATGGGAACTACCGCGCTTGGATTCGAAGGCGAAGTACGGTGTAAGCAGGACAAGCATGCCAGCGACAAGTCGTTCATCCGCTTTGTTCGTTCGTCTGCGACGACGATGGAAGGCGAGATCCTCTCTGGGAAACTAGAAGACATGAAGATCCAGGCTGGTGAACCAGAGGAGGGAGTGAACTTATCGGAAGGCGAACGGGTGGCTGGCGTGCATGTCAACGTCATCCAAGCAAATGAAGGACATGGCCTAAGGCGTCGGCCTCGTATGGAGTCCACTTCATACCCCCCAATGTCGCCATTCCCCTGGGCCAAATGCCGAGGTACATTCGACAAGCCGGAGCGCCTCGCCCTCGAGCTCCAACGATGTCGGCACCGCCAGAAACGCCCCCAAGGGCTGAAATACCCCCTCCGAACAACCAAGCAGATTCTTCGGTGGCTGACTCGACATCAAGCTCTGATGATGAAGGGCCAAAGACCAAGAAGACCAGGGCATGTGAACGTGAAGAAAGCGTCAACATGTTGGAAGCGTCGGACCCGGCCGAGTCGGACATGCCACTCAATGGGTGAACCTTTTCCAACTTTACTTTTTTGCATGTAGATAAATCGCGTCTGGGATAAGTCGCCTTGCTATATTTTGGTCGCGGACTAGCAAGGATGTCCATATGTAACGCGACCCCCTTTTTTGTGCCGGGGTGCCCGTGGGATCGCACCGCTGATGATAAAGGGCGAATCGGAGGAAACGAAGAGGGCCTCGCTGAGGACTGATCCCACGGCGCTCCCCTTTTGTCTAGGACGCATAGTTCATCTTTTCTTTAAAATCATCACGCAATATCATCCCCTTTGTAAAGCCGTGCGACTGATTTATCTCCTTTTAAAACAGGAACGGCGCTTCGGGAATACCCACAAATCCCGTTGAACAACCCACAGACGCGGACTATCATTCAGTGCCTCGCCTGGATCCCGAGAACACAACTCAATGGGAAGAAATTACAGAACGTAATCCGGTATCTGCTTCGGTCACGCCCGAAACCCTTCGTAAGCAAGAAGAAGAAGTAATACGTGACCCGAAATCCCTAGATGTATACTATGGCTTGGAACAAGGTATCTTGTGACATGAAGAACCGAAGAGCGTCACATTACAAGAACCGGTGTCAATCAACTTAGAGACTGAGGACGAACCCAAAGAGTTATTCATCGATGCCGACTTGCCGGCAGACGAAGCTAGAAACATTGGCAGTCTACTCAAAGAATTCTCGGACGTCTTTGCCTGGACATATGCGGACATACCAGATTTGGATTCGAAGATAGTGGAGCACAAAATCCCCACTGACCCGCAAATTACATCGACAAAACAGAAGCAACGTCGGTACAAGCCTGACCTAGCGCTCGCCATCAAAGAAGAAGTCGATATAACTCCTCAAGGTCAAGTTCATCGAAGTGGCCCATTATCCAGAGTGGGTCGCTAACATCGTTCAAGTCATCAAGAAAACAGGAAGGTCCGAATCCGCGTCGACTACCACGACCTCAATAAGGCAAGTCCCAAAGACGACTTCCCCCTACCACACATCGACCTATTGGTGGACAACAATAGGTTTTCCTTCATGGACGGGTTTTCCGGCTAGAATCAAATTCGCATGGCCGAAGAAGATAAAGAGAAGACGACCTTCACAACCCCTGGGGCACATTCTGCTATCGGGTGATACCTTTCGGACTCAAGAACGCCGGGGCAACATATCAACGAGCAATGGTGGTCCTGTTCCACAACATGATGCATCGCGAGATTAAGGTCTACGTCGACGACATGATCGCTACCACATAGACGTCCTCCGTAAATTATTCGAGCGACTCCGCAAGTACAAGTTGTGCATCAATCCGGCCAAATGTGTGTTTGGGGCGCTCCTCGGTTTCGTGGTCAACAGCAGGGGCATCGAAATCGACCCAGATAAAATTAAGGCAATCCGCGATCTCCCGGCTCCAAGGTCAATCAAGGAAATCCAGGGCTTCATGGGTCGCCTCAACTACATTGGGATTTTCATCTCTAACTTAGCCGATACATGTAAACCTCTATTCAAGAAATTGAGAAAAGACGTCAAGTTCGAATGGGACGATGACTACGAAATCGCGTTCGAACAAATCAAGATGTATCTAACACGACCACTCGTTATCGTCCCGCCAAAACCGGGGCATCCTCTCACTCTCTATCTCACGGTCAAAGAAGAGTCGTTTGGAGCCATGCTCGCCCAACAACCACTAGGTGCCGAAAACATCTTATTAGTGGAACCGAAAATGAGATGGACAATATATTTCGACGGTGCCGTCAACTCCTCAGGATCAGGCACCGGGGCTGTAGTGATATCGCCAGACGAGCAATATTACCCTACGGCGGCGAAGGTCACTTTCCCCTGCACGAACAACATCGCTGAGTACGAAGCATGCATCCTCGGCTTATTACGCGCACTCGACATGAGAGTCCAATTCCTCGACGTATACGGGGATTCCGCGCTTATTATCTCCCAGACGAACGGAGCATGGCGCACACGAGATCCAAAGCTCATCCCATACCCGGACTACCTACAGACGTTAGTCCGCCAGTTTACCGACATTGAGTTCAACTATCTCCCATGAGCAGATAATCGTTTTGCGGACGCGCTCGCGGTCCTGGCATCAATGATTCCTTTGGCTGGCGAAATAGACATTGAACCTCTCCGCATCAACATTGCCAACGATCCTAGTTATATGCATACTGAACCATGCCAAACTAAGGACTCATCGCCATGGTTCGCCGACATTAAAGTCTATCTAGAATCGGGCACTTTCCCCCAATGAAGCACAGGGAAAGAACGCAAATTCATCAGGAGAATCGCGAGGAGTTATTTCCTTGACGGGGACACCCTATACAAGAAATCATTCACGACGACACTCATGCGGTGCGTCATGGAACAAGAAGCTCGAGGACTTATCTTCGAAGTTCATGAAGGCATTTGCGGACCACACATGAACGGATATGCACTTGCCCAGAAGATAATGCGCTAAGGCTACTATTGGCTCACAATCGAGGCCGATTGTATCAAATATGTCACGACTTGCCACAAGTGTCAGTTCTACAGCGATAAGGTGCATGTGCCCCCGACAAGACTTTACCCGCTCTTCGAACCATGGCCGTTCTCAATGTGGGGCATGGATGTAATTGGACCAATCAATCCCAAGGCATCCAATGGGCATCGATTCCTTCTGGTCGCCATTGATTATTTCACCAAATGGGTGGAAGCTCAATCCTTCAAGGAAGTTACGGCGAACAACATCATACGATTCATGAGAGCTAACATCATCGCCAGATACGGAGTTCCAGAACTACTGGTCACTGACAATGGTGCCAACTTCAACTCCAAGCTAATGGATTCCCTCTGCAAGGAATTCCGGGTAAAACATCTTAGCTCCTTGCCGTACCGTCCACAAATGAACGGTGCAGTCAAGGCTACAAACAAGAACCTGAAGAAGATCCTTCAAAAAACAGGAATTACGTATCGCGACTGGTATGAGAAGCTTCCTTTCGCGTTGCTCACTTACCGGACGACGATACGCACTTCGACTGGGGCAACTCCTTTTGAACTCGTCTACGGAACACAAGCAGTCATCGCGGCGGAAGTCAAGCTACCAACTCTTAGGATCTCGTCCCAAAGTAACATGACGGAAGACGAGAAGGTTAACCATCAGCTCGCCCACCTCGACTTCATAGATGAGAAGAGGCTCACTGCCGCCCACCACATGCAATGCTATCAACAACGCATGTCCAAGGCGTTTAACAAGAAAGTTAAGCTGATCAGATACAAGCCAGGTGACCTGGTCCTCAAACGGATCTTACCAAATATTAGATATCCTAGAGGGAAATTCACTCCGAACTACGAAGGGCCATTCGTCGTCAAACACTCCTTTTCGAGATGAGCAACCATCCTAACGAAGATGGACGGAGGTGACCTACCCCAAGCAATCAATGCAAACGCTCTCCGACGGTATTACACCTAGGGAGGCAAGGGTAGCAGAACCGCAAGCCAAAGTCTTGGGGTGATTTCATCAATCCTTCAACTCCTACGGATGAAGACGCAATGATGAAAATACATTAAAGGGAAGTACCAAAACTCTACTTCACTATTCTTACAAACAAAGTTACACGAGCAAATTTTGTTCCTACTCTAAAAAAGAAACAAGCCGCATGCGCTCACTTGTTTTCTCGCCGTCTGTTTGTCAGGTACATGAACAACCTTATGTAACAGCGCATGGCAAGAGTAACATTTCGTCAATCCTTTGATTGTGACCGACAAAGACGCAATAGCGAAGCGACATAAAAGGGAACATTAATCTAATTTTAACCCATTCTTTATCGGAACAAGTTACATGAGCTAACTTAGTTTTTGCCCTTTGGCGAATGTAGGCACATGAACATCCTGCATTACGAACAAAGGCGAGGGTGGTCGAGTGGAAAAATTTTGAACCAAAGCTTCAAAATTGCATTTGTTGTCACCAAAGATGATCATGCCAGAAGAGGGTGTCTTCTACACCGCTCTCTAACAAAACTTTTCGTCGTATCCGATGACAGTCAAGACGGACATTCCTTCCATCCTCTCCCCAGCGGGCGTCTAAGTTTATCGAAGTGCGCGAGCTAACTCCGACTATGTCCGTTGTTAACTATGTAGGTACAAGATCATCCACACAAATAACGGCGAGGGCGGTCGGGTGGAAGCCGTTTTCGAGCCTAACCTCGAAAGAGTCAGCAGGGACACAAGAATACATGCATCTTCCCACTTCGGAGAGGTTTGCTTACCTAAATATGTGCATTTCTTAAGCATTTGTGTGGTCATGCGCATCGTCAAAATTTTCGCATAAAGAGAATGCTTCTGGACAAGGATTGGAGAAGGCAAACCCGTTTCCCAAATACTTACCTGAAAAAAGAAATGAGCGTAAACATGAGAGAGTTCACACACAAACGTCGTGGCAAATAAAGAATCCTTTGACAAAAGATGCTCAGATCGGGATGAGATCGAGCGTTTATTCTCCATCCCAAATACAAACTTTGACCATTGCTAGCCCCTCCCAGCCAAAAGTTAGAGTTTCCGTACACACTACTCCCACCGAGCCTAGGGATCGCCTCGCAACGAGGTTAACGGGGATCCTGTAGTCAGAGTCCGGAAGTAATGGAGGTCATAGAGGCAACACTTCCGCAAGGTTCGGGCGAAGACGTATCATCGACGGATCAGCTTGCCAGTCGAGTTCTGCCCTAGAAAGATCCAAGAAATCCAAAGCTTCCTCAACGGAACAAAAGGAAAGATGGGGCAAATCCCTACAAGCAAAGAAAAAGCAAAATCAGTGCAAAGACCAAAGTCTCAAAGAGCAAAGCGCAAAACAATCGAAAGAGCAAAATAAAAGCATCGAAGGGCCTGCACGAAAAGGTCGCAAAAGCAAAGGTGTTATCTGTTTAGCAAAGAAAAATGTTCCCCAAAGATGGATCATCAAAGCTCACCAAAGGTCAGCGTCAAAGTCCTAGCGAGGAGCTTTGGCTGGTCGGCTATCTGCAGAAGAAGAATTCGCCCGAACAGTGAAGCCTTTGTGGTCCTGAAGCTTCCGATGAGGTCCTTAGGCTCTTTCTTTCTAACGATGAATTTGAGCTTTCAAATCAAAAGGCCTTATGCCAGAGCCACAATGCAACCCGTGCAAAGACTCCTTCGACCGGTACATGAGGCGTCCAAGTCAAAGGAATCTTAAGGTCCAAACGAGACGAATCGCAAATATGACGACGAGCCGTGAGAGAGCTTGGATGCCTACTCCAATCTCGCTCAGAAGCAATTTTAACCATGCATGCTTACTTACCATGCGTGCCGTAACCATGCATGCTTACTTATTTTTACCATACGAACACATTGTCACGGACATTCTCTTGATCGGATCCCAAGGCACTGATCTGAGCGAAATACCCCGGCTCACAATTTGGGGAAATCTATGACATCCTTGCGAGACAGTCTTCTCATACTCTCTCGCAAGGAGGGGCAAACTGTAGATTCCCCAAATTGTACGTAGAACAAGTCGATATTTAGTTCGGACCCTTTTAAGGCTTACTCCAAAGATGCGAGGACTAATTCGCAATTGCCCAAATCGGCCCAATTTGAAATATGCGAGAAATTCATACCCTCAATCTAGAATTTCGCAAAGAGGACCAAAAAATAATAAGAAGAAAAGATTCGCAGGCTTCCTCCCATTTACGTTCTGGCTGACGACAGCAGATGGAGGTCCCTCCACATCAGGTGATTCACAAGAAAGCACCTGCAACAAGCCTCCTCAGGACCCGCCACTAGTTCCTGCACGAGTGACGTCCTTGGGAACCGCATAGCTACTCTGCTAGCTCGCAAGCACCAACCCTCCCTCTTCACGTGACATTGAGCCTAGGCAAAAGGGGGTGTATCGCAGCAGCCACTCCTCGAGCTTTACTGGTGACCAGGCCCACGACGAATTAGATTTTCCTCGACAGCGGCTCCGACTGGATCAGCCAAGGAAGGGGGGGCTCACCTCAAGTTCCAAAGCCCAGCCGATGGTCAGGCTCGCCCGGCCCTACGCCGAGGCCCCCAAATTGGGTAACCCGGCCCAACACGTTCACGGGACAGTGATGGCCCTCCCCCCGACTGCAGCACAGCAGCAACGGCAGCTTCTCCACACAACAACTTGCCTCATAAAGACAGCAGCAGTGACAACTTCCTGCTGCACCGCCCAGAACGCCCACTCCCGGCGAGGCCTCCCTGCCCACAGCAGACGGAAACGACGATGCAATGGCTAGCCCCCTATTCCCCCCACTTGCCTGACACCTACCTGCATCCAACAGAGAAGAGAAGAAGAAAATCAGACAGAGGAGACAGGCTGCGGAGAAATCAGCCGCAATAGGAATCGTCACCCCCCTCCCTAATAGCTGTGACGATCGCCTGCGACGCCTTGAGGTGGATGCCACGATCGAACAGATAAGGGGGAGCCGACCCTCTATTAAAGGGAAACAAGGACAGGGCAACCAGGAACACGACGATCAATCCCCTCCTTATCCAGAAACACCTCCAAGCAGGAAACGAGCCACCAACTCTTCAGCTCGTCGAAGATTTGTTTCGATCAAGTCCCCGACCAGGATCTGCCCAAGGTAAGTAGAAACTAACGTCGAAGAAACCCCCTTGACGATCAACCCAAATGAAACCGTCGGCAACGAGCGAGAAGACGTACCTCTAATCACGAAGAATCCCGGCTCTTCTGGAGGTGGCGGCGGCAGCATCTGACGGGAGCAAGCTTCCCCCTAGGCAGTCCGACCAGTTTATTGCCCCCCTGGTCAAAAAACCACGGCCAAGCTCCTCGCGAATACGCATTAGCGTCGCGAGGAGCCTTCCTCTTACTCTGACTTGTTTATTGCTTGGTTCAGGCGAGTTTGGATGCAGTCGACCTTCATCTCTGCCGCAGAGAGCCGCCCAACCTCTGCCAAGGCAGCCCGGTTGAAGGGCTTCTCCTCCCCTCTGCCTCTCGCCCAACCTCCAGCTCCAAGGTCGACCCTTCCCCACTGCCCTTTCCTCGACGCCCAGCGGCCGCCTCCTCCCTCGTCCCCTGCCCTCGTCGGGTGAGCTCTAGCCCC
The DNA here is from genome assembly GCA_023653495.1 of Melastoma candidum. NCBI lineage: Eukaryota > Viridiplantae > Streptophyta > Magnoliopsida > Myrtales > Melastomataceae > Melastoma > Melastoma candidum. Next base: position 3,313,377 of record CM042891.1, on the reverse strand, counting down.
AGATCCGCGGGGATCGGCCAAAGACTAGTCCCCAGCGAACAACCTCCTCGCCGCTCGGGTTCCCGTAGCCGCAATCGGCCACCCATGTCGGTTTCCCCCTCCTCGACCGAACGAAGCCCTATCCCTCCGGTGTCAGGCTGCGACGGGCCTCGTCCTAGGCCATCTTCAGTGGCGGCCGACCCATGCAGCCTCGGGGACGGAGTCGCGACCGCGACGGATGGATCCCGGCCGCCCGACGCCTTCTTCCCCCTCCGGACGATGAGCTGAGGAACCCCCCCTTTTTTTTGTTTGCGTTTAAGATGTGGGAAGCCCCGCATCCCGGTAAGCCCCCTTTCCTTTTTTTATTTTTCATTTTATTTTATTATATATAATAATAATAATAAATAAATAAACAAATAATAAAAATAAAAGGGACACGTGAGTATGGTTAGGTTTCTAAAAACCTACCGAATTCTTCGGCATTCCCTTTTGTTTATGTGATTTTTTTTTATGCACATCACTAATGCCTGTTTCCCTGTCTTTCATGAAAACACGATGGGATTCTGGCGAATATTCTCGAGCAATCTTGAAATCGGCACACAAGCGTATAATTTTGGAAGACCGACATCAACGGGTTACAAAACCCCCCCCCCCATTCAATTCAACCACTTCGAACGGTAAGTCATGCCTTACTTTTCCCAGTACGATTAACTATACATCAATTTAATCGTTACTCATCTTCAAGGCTTTGCACATCTCCTTTCCTCTGTTTTACATGTTAAAACAACGAGGGAACACCATCTTTCGACATCACGAAAGATCAACATCAACGGGCCACACAACGCCCCGTGAGTACCATTCTTACTCACCAGTTAATTCCAGATATTCAATATATCTTCATTAGAATTTTCTGACTATCGTTTTCTCTATTGTGTTTTGACTTGATTTTGCATGAAAAATCAATCGAGCTTCGTGGGATCTCGACAAAGCGATATTTCGAAGATAGAAAGCTCGAAGGCGCATGTAACAAACCGCGCGGGTTGGATCTACCACGGCCGAAAAACCGTTGGTTCGAACTAAAGCGGCATCAACCGTCATCTCAGGTACATGAGGGAAGTGCGGGCTTCCCGTCTTTTCTTTATTTCCACATGTAACGGGTCGTGAGCCCAAGTGCATAGGCTCCCGATCACCGCCCTTCTCCACTCCCTTTGATCTCAATAATTGGTTGTGTTTGTCCGCATGCTTTAGGCCCGTAGGTTTATCGTCGCATGCTGTTTGCCAAACACACATGAGTTCGAGCCCAAAAGGCTCGAATCGGGTCCAACGCCAGTAAAACAGTGACATGAGTCTGGAGTCATGCCCGAATCGGGTCCAATGCCTGTTAATCAAAAGCAAACTATTTTGGAGCAAACGCCACCTCTTCGCATGCTTAGAGTGTAAGGACTACTAAGTAGGAATCCCCGAACCAGCTGTTTTTCCGACTTAAACAGTTTTAAAATAAAAAGTCGGTGGCGACTCCGTAATAGCTTACCTAGGTTAAGCAACAACACATTTTTCACGGAGCCATTTTGGATGGGTGACGGCAACGCGAGCCACTCCCTAGATCCTTCCCGAAAATCCCATGTGAGGTCTTACGCAGTCTTTCGCCCGCCGCCTTCAAGGACTGGAGACGGTCGGCGAAATGCCCCGCAAATCCGCTCGGGAACAAAGGGAGGATTCAACCCGATGCCCTTCCGCAGCCTCCGACGCTCGAGTCGCGACGTCAACCGGATTGGGCCCCAGGAAGGAGGCCCGGATCCTCGTGTCGCCGGAGCCGCTGCACGCGTGCTGAGCCGGAGGGCATGCGTACATCCCGGATGGCGACTCCACTGGGACTAGAGCTCACCCGACGAGGGCAGGGGATGTGGGAGGAGGCGGCCGCTGGGCGTCGAGGAAAGGGCAGGGGGGAAGGGTCGACCTTGGAGCTAGAGGTTGGGCGAGAGGTAGAGGGGAGGAGAAGCCCTTCGACCGGGCTGCCTTGGCAGGGGTCGGGCGGCTCTCTGCGGCAGAGATGAAGGTCGACTGCATCCAAACTCGCCTGAACTAAGCAACAAACAAGTCAGAGTAAGAGGAAGGCTCCTCGCGACGCTAACGCGTATTCGCGAGGAGCTTGGCCGTGGTTCTTCGACCGGGGGGGAAATAAACTGGTCGGACTGCCTAGGGGGAAGCTTGCTCCCGTCAGACGCTGCCGCCGCCACCTCCAGAAGAGCCGGGATTCGGTACGTCTTCTCGCTCGTTGCCGACGGTTTCATTTGGGTTGATCGTCAAGGGGGTTTCTTCGACATTATTTCTGCTTACCTTGGGCAGATCCTGGTCGGGGAATTGATCGAAACAAATCTTCGACGAGCTGAAGAGTTGGTGGCTCGTTTCCTGCTTGGAGGTGTTTCTGGAGAAGGAGGGGATTGATCGCCGTGTTCCTGGTTGCCCTGTCCTTGTTTCCCTTTAATAGAGGGTCGACTCCCCCTTATCTGTTCGATCGTGGCACCCACCTCAAGGCGCCGCAGGCGATCGTCACAGCTATCAGGGAGGGGGTGACGATTCCTATTGCGGCTGATTTCTCCGCAGCTTGTCTCCTCTGTCTGATTTTCTTCTTCTCTTCTCGGTTGGATGCAGGTAGGTGTCAGGCAAGTGGGGGAATAGGGGGCTAGCCATTGCATCGCCGTTTCCGTCTGCTGTGAAAAGGGAGGCCTCACCGGGAGTGGGCGTCCTGGGCGGTGCAGTAGGAAGTTGTCACTGTTGCTGTCTCTGTCAGGCAAGTTGTTGTGTGGAGAAGCTGTCGTTGCTGCTGTGCTGCAGTCGAGGGGAGGGCCACCACTGTCCCCTGAACGTGTTGGGCCAGGTTACCCAATTTGGGGTCCTTGGCGTAGGGCCGAGCGGGCCCGAACTAGCTCGGCGGGCTTGACCATCGGCTGGGCTTTGGAACTTGAGGTGAGCCCCCCTTCCTTGGCTGATCCAGCCGGAGCCGCTGTCAAGGAAAATCTGATTCGTCGTGGGTCTAGTCACCAGTAAAGCTCGAGGAGTGGCTACTGCAATACGCCCCCTTTTGCCTAGGCTCAATGTCACGTGAAGAGGGAGGGTTGGTGCTTGCGAGCTAGCAGAGTAGCTCGGCGGTTCCCAAGGACATCACTCGTGCAGGAATTAGTGGCGGGTCCCGACGAGGCTTGTTGCAGGTGCTTTCTTGTGAATCGCCTGATGCGGAGGGATCCTCCATCTGCTGTCATCAGCCAGAACGTAAATGGGAGGAAGCCTGCGATTCTTTTCTTCTTATTATTTTTTGGTCCTCTTTGCGAAATTCTAGATTGAGGATATGAATTTCTCGCATCTTTCAAATTGGTCCGATTTGGGTAATTGCGAATTAGTCTTCGCATCTTTAGAGTAACCCTCAAAAGGGTCCGAACTAAATATCGACTTGTTCCACGTACAATTTGGGGAATCTACACTATATACAATAGAAAGAGATGATTCAAGTGGATTCCTTGTCCAGTATTGTGCCCGAGTGGATTGGTGAACTGGAACCCTCCTCTCAACCTACCTTGATGTATTACCTGTCTGCCACTCTTCATGATGGAATAATGGTGTGCTGTGAGCACTTGGGCTTTTAAAAAACTTGTGGGATTTGATGATAATGGATAACTTCCTAAAGCTTGGATTCGTGGTTGTGTTTTAGTTGGAAAAATATTGCGATTCCGATCGGTTTTATTTTTTTATTTGTTAAGATGGGGATTGGCCGTTAACTAACAGCCCCCTATGATTTGGTTTGGTTGTTGCCAACTCAACGACAAGAAATAAAAGTAAAGAAAGGGAAAAAGGAAAAGTCGGTAATAGCCGTCCACATCCAAGTGTAGTCGCACATTTACGGAAGATTATACGGTTGGTTTTATTTTTTATAGTTTAAATAATTCGTAAAATTGAAATTACTAAGAATAGCTGACCGGAACCGCGATCTTAAAATTATTAAGTAAAGCAGTCTGGAACTGCAACATTGTAAAATTACTCAGGGACTTTAGGCCTCTCTACCTGATTTAGAACCCAAACATTGAGTAATTTAAATAAAGATTTTGGTGTCAGATCAATAATGTGGTTAGTAATCGTGACTTTGCTCGTGTCTCGTACTTTAAAACCACTACTTTAGCTGAAAAACATACATAATCGTTGTAGTAAAATAATTTTTTTTAATTGTATTAAAGACCTTAAATAATGTCGTGTTCTTGAATAACATCATTGCTCGTATATTGAAATCTCTCTCTTTTTTTATTTTCAAAAAATTGATGTCCCGAACATAAAAGAGCCGTGTATTGAAAAATTAAAAAGAAAAAATCCGTACGGACCCCACGACGTTACCTTCACCCCCGAACAGCAGCCATTGTTTTTCACTTGTTTCGCTGGTCCGCTTTTTTCTCTCATTGAATTATGTATCTCCTTCGTCCTCCTCGATGTTTCAGCTATCCGGAGGAGTTTTAAGGAAGGGAGAAGGGAGAGGGGTGTGGCTGGCGGTGTTCTGCCCTTTCACATCTCGGATCATATCTTCCAACTCCTAGATTCCGTCGCCAGTCGCCCCGATCTGATCCGCCATGGCCAACGCCAACGCCCCGATCATCATGAAGGAGGCCTTGACGGTCCGTTCTCCTTTTTCTCTTCTCTCTGCTCGATTTCCTCAGTTCGCTTCTTGATTAGTCCCTAAGGAGTCATCCCCGCGATGCTTCCAGGATCGTGTCCAGTCGTTGATTGCTTACAGTTGTTCGTTTGAGTGTGCTTAGTTGTCCAATCTTGCGGAATTACTCTGGATCGTGAGATGTGATGCTCGATGTTGTTTCTTGATTGATTTTTTCGGTAGGACGTGTGTGCCTTGTGGTCAGTCTTTTACTTCTACAGCTTGGATCTGTTTTGGAGATTTGGTACTGGACTTGATCTGCAGTGAAGTCATTGAGATCAGTTGTTGTGAAGCTCTTGGCAGTTTGATATGAGTTGGAATATGAATCTTATGTGGAAGCCTTGTTGGTTCAGGCTTCAGTCTGATGTTTAATTTCCCCCCCCCCCCCCCTTGCAGCTTCCGAGTGTTGGAATTAATCAGCAGTTTATCACATTCACACATGTCACGATGGAGTCAGATAAGTACATATGTGTCAGGGAGACTTCGCCACAAAACAGCGTGGTGATAATTGATATGAATATGCCGATGCAACCTTTGAGGAGGCCTATCACTGCTGATTCAGCTCTCATGAACCCTAATTCTAGGATTCTTGCACTGAAAGGTATGCTCCAGTTATTTTAAGTTCTCCTGGTTTCTTGCACATGCAATCGTATAGTCCCTCAGTGTCTATGAGATTGTGATTTGTTGAAGAATTCCAAAGTTACAACAATTTACTTAGTAATGACTTGAAGTGGCATATTCTTTTCCATCATTTCGACATGTATAAAAAAATTATTGTGACCTTTCTTTTCTTACTGCATTTGCGCTTAGTTTTTATAGCATGGTTCAAATACCAGGAATAATCTAGAGTTTTAAATGCTTCTTTTCTCTGCGAGTAGCAAGTAGCCACTTATCCAACTCTTAAGTCATTGTGGCTAATAACAATTCACAATATTTGTTCTAGCTCAACTTCCCGGAACTACCCAGGATCACTTGCAAATATTCAATATTGAGATGAAAGCGAAATTGAAGTCCCATCAGATGCCCGAGCAGGTACTGGGAACTTATGATTGTTGTTCTTTGTGTCAGCTTTTGACTGGGTCTGGATAAGTGGAGTTAATTTAGTTCCATTTGTTTTAGGTTGTCTTTTGGAAGTGGATTACTCCCAAGATGCTGGGCCTCGTTACCCAGACTGCTGTATATCATTGGACAATTGAAGGTATATTTATTCTAGTTGGAATTGCTACTTGTTTTGCTTGGTCGGCGCCTTGTCACTCCTACGTTCTATTCATATGCCTTTTTTCTTAAATCTTGTAATCTTCACCCTGGCAGGTGAAGCGGAGCCTGTGAAGATGTTTGAGAGGACTGCCAATCTTGTCAACAACCAGATCATTAACTACCGATGTGATCCTTCTGAGAAATGGTTGGTTTTGATTGGGATTGCACCAGGTTCACCTGAGGTAATAACATGATGAATTTTGGTTAATCTCTTTTGTGGTAAACTAAAGTATACTTGTTTCAGTCATGCTCTAAATTTGATTGGTCATGGGTGGGTAGGCATTATTCGATTTTGTGTTGGGCTTCCAAACTGCCATTTGTGCCAATCTCGTCAGGGCCCATCACATACATCAATCATATAGCTGTCTGAGCCTTTTAGAGAAACATGGACTCCAAATATGCATATAATGTGCTTATGTGTGAGTTTTCTTTCCAGCGGCCACAATTAGTTAAGGGGAATATGCAACTTTACTCTGTAGACCAGCAACGCAGTCAGGCTTTGGAGGCCCATGCTGCATCTTTTGCCTCCTTCAAGGTTGCATTTCCTATTTCTTTTCTTAGTTATCTCTTCTGCGTAGTAGATGTGGGCTTCTTTGGTTTCTTGTGACATATTTGTCTATTTTGACAGGTTCCTGGAAATGATAATCCCTCCACTCTTATCTCGTTTGCCACAAAAACTGTTAATTCTGGGCAGATCACATCAAAGTTACATGTTATTGAGCTTGGTGCACAGCCAGGTGATATTACTAGTTTATTTTTGTTCTAAACTTTTGAAGTTCATCGTACTTTTTTGTATTTCTCTTTTCTACTCATTTAATTATGATCTCCCAATTATCAGCCATTGTTCTTTCTAACATTGCTAGCTGTATTGGCAGGGAAGCCGTCATTTGCAAAGAAGCAAGCTGATCTGTTTTTTCCTCCGGACTTTGCAGACGATTTTCCTGTGGCGATGCAAGTATGAGAAATTAGCATTTGATTTAAGTTTCTTGAAGTTGAGAACTTATCGTTGACCTTTTCGTTGGCTTTTTTCAATGCAGATATCCCAGAAATACAGTTTGATATATGTGATAACTAAGCTCGGGCTATTATTTGTCTATGACCTTGAAACAGCTACTGCCGTCTATAGAAATAGAATCAGTCCGGATCCAGTGTTTTTAACTGCAGAAGCTACTACAGTGGGGGGTTTCTATGCTATAAATAGGCGTGGTCAGGTGTTGTTGGCCACTGTAAATGAGGCAACCATCGTGCCTTTTGTTAGTGGTCAAGTATGTATCATAGCATAAATAATTACATTCTGCTAATTTTCGGTGTGTCTTCATGCTCTTTACTGTACTATTTGATGATTGTGGCAGCTGAACAATCTAGAGCTTGCTGTTAATCTTGCCAAAAGAGGGAACCTCCCTGGTGCAGAGCAACTGGTAATGCCTTACTGGGTTGTGAAAAAAAAATTATTTATTTTTCCTGGTTGTTACCTGAATAAATAATATACTTTACTGTAGTCCTGAAGAAATCAATTGCTACTTGTGTGCCTTTTACCAACTTCCATTCTAACCTGTCGTTTGAAAATCATATCTAGTTGTTGGTATTGTCCCTCATCTATCAGCCAAAGCCAGATGGTCTTATTTGACACTGATGCTATCAGGTTGTTCAACGATTTCAAGAATTATTTGCCCAGACAAAATATAAAGAAGCCGCTGAGCTTGCTGCAGAATCTCCTCAGGGAATTCTTCGCACACCAGACACAGTTGCTAAATTTCAGGTTTTGCTGTTGTTGTGATCGTCTTCTTTATCCAATGTATTAGAATTATGCATAGATCATTATAGGATGATAGAGTCATCTTGATGGATGTTAGTTCTATAATGGAGGTTTAGTAGTTACCATCATAAAGACATATTCATTTTCCTTTACTATTTGCAGAGTGTCCCTGTTCAAGCTGGGCAGACACCTCCTCTTTTGCAGTACTTTGGGACCCTTTTAACTAGGGGAAAGCTCAATACATTTGAATCACTAGAGTTGTCGCGCCTCGTTGTGAACCAAAACAAGAAAAATCTTTTGGAGAATTGGTTGGCCGAAGATAAGCTGGAATGTAGTGAGGAGCTAGGGGATCTCGTGAAGGTTTGGCTTATTTTAACTCAAATAACCCCTTTGTTGTTGTATGTTCACGTTTGTGGGGTTGTGGACTAATATCTGTTTCTTTGTTAGACTGTCGATAACGACCTGGCTTTGAAAATCTATATCAAAGCTAGAGCAACCCCAAAGGTAGTTGCAGCTTTTGCAGAGCGGCGTGAGTTTGATAAAATTTTGATTTATTCAAAGCAGGTGAGTGAGCCTTTTCATGATTATCTAAGCATGATGACCTTTTTTCTGTTATAGTTGCTTGACTCATGTAGAGGGCCCATTGATTTTATGTTTCAGGTTGGGTATACACCAGACTATCTTTTCCTTTTACAAACCATTCTACGATCAGATCCTCAGGTATGCTCTCTCATATACAATAACCTGGATTTTAAAGGAGATTCTCAGAAAACATGATTTGGGTATTTCCATCTGTATGTGGGAAGGCATATTAGGATGATCACTGTGTCTGGAATATTGTATGTTTTTCAATGTGTAATATACGACTTTGTTTCAGGGAGCTGTTAATTTTGCTTTGATGATGTCTCAAATGGAAGGAGGCTGCCCTGTTGATTACAACACGATCACTGATCTCTTTCTTCAGGTGCTGTTTTGTTTTATTTAAATATGGAGCTACTTCTAGGTTCTTTGGATTTCACTGTTATGGGGCTGTTTTAATTTTGTATAACTGAATAGTGGGCACCAAATTCTAGATCTACTATTGTAGCTGGTATAATTTGTCATTTTGTTTTTGGTAGAAATGGAGTTCGATAGATTGGTATACATTATCATTAACTTCACTAAATTTTGTATCACTTCTGCAGAGGAATTTGATCAGAGAAGCAACTGCCTTTCTGTTGGATGTCTTGAAGCCTAATTTGCCAGAACATGCTTTTCTTCAGACGAAGGTTTCATTAGCTTATTGTGTAAATGTAATGGGAAATATCTCTGTCAATACTTATTCTTGTTTTCTGAATCAATGCAGGTGCTTGAAATCAATCTGGTGACTTTCCCAAATGTTGCTGATGCTATTTTAGCCAATGGAATGTTCAGTCACTATGATCGCCCCCGTATTGCCCAACTTTGTGAAAAAGCGGGTCTCTATGTTCGGGCCTTGCAAGTAAGTGCACCTTGCTATTCTGGTCTTGATGTTTTAGCGTTTCGTAAGTTTTACCGTTATTAGGTAATCAGTTTGAGATCACTTATCAAAACCAAAAAAGAAATATGTGCTCACACTGTTCTTTCTGCAGCATTACTCTGAGTTGCCTGATATCAAACGTGTGATTGTGAATACACATGCTATCGAGCCGCAGGTTAATACATTGCGATGCCTTTGTAAGTTGTCTTTTTACGAGTATAGTATGAGACTGATTTCCTTTTTTGTTTGGCAGTCCCTTGTGGAGTTTTTTGGCACCTTGTCGAGAGAGTGGGCTTTAGAGTGCATGAAAGACCTTTTACTGGTTAATTTGAGGGCCAACCTTCAGATAATTGTGCAGGTGCGTTTTGAAACTTTATCTATCCATTTGGATTCCTTTATATTTTTTGTTGTGAAGTGAATTGAGATAAGTTATGTCTTTGCAGGTGGCAAAGGAATATTGTGAGCAATTAGGAGTAGATGCATGTATAAAACTTTTTGAGCAGTTCAAATCTTACGAGGGTTTGTACTTTTTCCTTGGCTCATATCTGAGCTCCAGGTAATTTTTTTTGCTGCGGTGCTGATGGTTCACTCACGAGAAAACTGTTGAGGTCTTGATCTGATTATTGTTTTATCCAGTGAGGATCCTGAGATTCACTTCAAGTATATTGAAGCTGCTGCAAAAACCGGACAAATTAAAGAGGTTGAACGCGTGACTCGAGAATCAAATTTCTATGATGCAGAGAAGACTAAGAATTTCCTTATGGAGGCAAAGCTTCCAGATGCACGACCGCTTATCAACGTCTGCGATCGGTTTGGCTTTGTCCCTGACCTGACACACTACCTTTACACAAACAACATGCTTCGATATATTGAAGGTTATGTGCAGAAGGTACTTTTCTTTAGAACTTGCTGCAGCAAGTTGTGATGTTTGCATACCACGCGAAGAATTTTAGAAGTTATTTCTCCTTTCTTCTAGGTCAACCCGGGAAATGCTCCTTTAGTAGTGGGACAGTTGATAGATGATGAATGCCCTGAAGACTTCATAAAGGGCTTGATCCTCTCAGTCCGTTCTCTGCTACCAGTGGAGCCTCTTGTCGAGGAATGTGAAAAGAGGTGACTTTTACTTACATATATTCTCCCCATGCTGTTGTCTTAAATGTAGCTTATTTTCTATGTGATAGTATTAACATATTTAATGTGTTCTACAGGAATCGTCTTCGATTACTCACTCAGTTCTTGGAGCATCTTGTGAGTGAAGGAAGCCAAGATGTACATGTGCACAATGCGCTGGGTAAAATTATCATTGACAGCAATAACAACCCCGAGCATTTTCTCACCACAAACCCTTACTATGATTCCCGTGTTGTGGGTAAATACTGCGAGAAACGGGATCCGACTCTTGCAGTTGTGGCCTATAGGAGAGGTCAATGTGACGATGAACTCATTAATGTTACAAATAAAAACTCTCTGTTCAAACTACAAGCAAGGTAGCTGATATCTGGTTTGATTTGCTTTCTCGTAGAAATATATCTCTTGTAGTATGATTTCTTTCCCATGCTTGTTTTATAGGTATGTTGTCGAGAGAATGGATGCTGATCTTTGGGAGAAGGTACTGAACCCTGAAAACGAGTACAGGAGACAATTGATAGATCAAGTGGTGTCTACAGCTTTGCCTGAAAGCAAGAGCCCGGAACAAGTATCGGCAGCTGTAAAGGCCTTCATGACTGCTGATCTGCCTCATGAGTTGATTGAGCTTCTCGAGAAGATCGTGCTTCAAAATTCTGCATTTAGTGGAAACTTTAACCTTCAGAATCTCCTTATCCTGACTGCAATCAAGGCAGATCCTTCTAGAGTCATGGATTATGTTAATAGACTCGATAACTTTGACGGGCCTGCTGTTGGGGAAGTGGCTGTGGAAGCCCAACTTTACGAGGAGGGTTTTGCAATCTTCAAAAAGTTCAACTTAAATGTTCAAGCTGTTAACGTCCTGCTGGACAGTATACGGAGCATTGAGCGGGCTGTAGAGTTTGCTTTCCGTGTTGAGGAAGATGACGTTTGGAGCCAGGTAGCAAAAGCTCAACTCCGAGAGGGTTTGGTCAGTGATGCAATCGAGTCCTTTATCCGTGCAGATGATGCCACTCAGTTTTTGGAAGTCATCCGGGCAGCAGAGGATGGTGATGTGTACCATGACTTGGTGAAGTACCTTTTGATGGTTAGGCAGAAGATCAAGGAGCCCAAGGTTGACGGAGAACTCATATATGCATATGCCAAGATTGATAGACTGAGCGATATTGAAGAGTTTATACTCATGCCCAATGTGGCAAATCTGCAAAATGTGGGAGATAAGTTGTATGACGAAGCTCTGTATGAGGCCGCAAAAATAATATATGCCTTCATCTCCAACTGGGCTAAATTGGCTGCCACGCTTGTGAAACTGAAACAATTTCAAGGTGCTGTTGATGCTGCCAGGAAAGCCAACAGTGCAAAGACATGGAAGGAAGTTTGTTTTGCCTGTGTCGATGCTGAGGAATTCCGCTTGGCTCAGATCTGTGGTCTAAACATTATAGTCCAGGTTACTTTCCGACTTAGCTTGTCTGTTTTTTAGTTTCCCCTTTTCTGTAACCAATTATGTTATCCGTGTTCAATCTTCTGCTGACAAAGCGGGTTGCTTTTTCTCATGTTGAAAGTTTCTTTCATTGGTTGTTTCATCGATAAAAGTTTTGTTCTCTCATTTGACGTAGATGTTCTCTTAATTTCTTTAGGTGGATGATTTGGAAGAAGTTAGCGAATATTATCAGAATAGAGGGTGCTTCAATGAGCTCATCTCTCTCATGGAGAGTGGTTTGGGTTTGGAACGTGCACATATGGGCATCTTTACTGAATTGGGCGTCTTATATGCAAGATACCGTCCAGAGAAGCTTATGGAGCATATTAAATTATTTGCAACACGTCTTAATATCCCTAAGCTTATTCGAGCCTGCGATGAGCAGCAGCACTGGAAGGAGCTCACTTATTTGTACATACAGTATGATGAGTTTGATAATGCAGCGACTACCATCATGAATCATTCTCCTGAAGCATGGGATCACATGCAGTTCAAAGATGTCATCGTGAAAGTTGCTAGTGTGGAACTCTATTACAAGGCTGTGCACTTTTATTTGCAAGAACATCCTGATCTGATCAATGATATGCTTAATGTGCTTGCTCTTCGTCTGGATCATACACGCGTTGTTGACATCATGCGAAAGGTCTGTGAAATCTTAACCGATGACCCAAGAAGCACCGGACTTTTCTTCAGGTTATTTTAGTTGTATGACAAGTTTGTGCCATTTGCATCTTCAGGCTGGTCATCTGCGCCTTGTGAAGCCATACATGGTTGCCGTTCAGAGCAATAATGTTTCTGCTCTAAATGAAGCCCTCAATGAAATTTATGTTGAGGAAGAAGATTACGATAGGCTACGTGAATCTATCGATTTACACGACAATTTCGATATGATAGGGCTTGCGCAAAAGGTGATCTGTGACTACTATTTTCTGTCTCTTGATTTCTTAGCGAGGATTAGTCGTCGTCATTCCTTTTCTCGACATGATACAGATTGAGAAGCATGAGCTTCTCGAAATGAGACGAGTAGCTGCTTACATTTACAAGAAGGCGGGCAGGTGGAAGCAATCAATTGCCTTGTCCAAGAAGCACAACCTTTACAAAGATGCAATGGAAACCGCATCACAGTCTGGTGACCGTGAACTGGCAGAGGAGCTCCTTGTTTATTTCATTGAGCAGGTTTTTTTGTTGTTTTCTCAAGATTTCCTTGTTTATTCTGCTGACGTATAACATACAGCTCTTCAATGTCCTGTTTGTGTTGCATATTTTTGGCTTGATGCTTTCTTTTTATTTCTTTGATGCAGGGGAAGAAGGAATGTTTTGCATCCTGTCTCTTCGTGTGCTACGATTTGCTTCGGGCAGATATTGTCCTTGAGCTTGCTTGGATGAACAACTTGATAGATTTTGCTTTCCCATACTTACTACAGGTGGATCCTCTTTCTTTACTTAAAATCTCTTGTTTGCATGCAAACTTCGTTTTTCTGCACTCTGCACGTGCTGATTGCTGGTCTGAAAATGATTTTCTTTACTGGTATCTTGGCCATGCTCACAAGTGCCTCATACCACACAATTATGGAACAAAAACAAGATTGATAAACAAAAAAGACATGTTCATCTCCCTTCGGTGGAAAAAACTATTTTGTTCAATTTGGTGCCTACCCATGTGTATCAAATCATTTGATGTGTTGGGCCTATTGGCGTCATAGTTTAACATTCTCCTGTCGCAGTTCATTCGAGAGTACACCGGTAAGGTTGATGAGCTCATAAAGGCCAAGACTGAAGCGCAAAACGAAGTCAAGGCCAAAGAGAAGGAGGAGAAGGATATCATGGCGCAGCAGGTACTGTCTTTTGCCCCCCTCAAAATGCTTCCCTTCCCCGATCACGCGAGTCTCATGCTTTTTCGTTAATGAGCCGGATCAGAAGGAACTGATAAATATTCATATTCTTATGACAGAACATGTATGCCCAATTGCTGCCTCTAGCATTGCCGGCACCACCGATGCCTGGGATGGGAGGAGGATTCGCTCCGCCTCCACCAATGGGCGGAGGAATGGGGATGCCGCCAATGCCGCCTTTTGGGATGCCTCCAATGGGAAGTTACTGAGGTATACTATAACAGACCATTTGATGCCATGGAGTCTTTAGGGTAGCAACCATAGCCTATCAGAAGCTTTTTTGGGGTTTCCCTTGGAGATGGGAAGAGTGAGGAAATGAAGGGGGGGAAGGGTCATTTTGAATAACGTGCAAACCAAACAGTTTTGTATTTTGTTAGGGGGTTGTGGTGGTGGAGATATTGTTGTGTAATATTTTTTTTCTCGTTCTGTTTGAGAGGGTAGAAGAAGTCGCATAATTCTTTTCTGCTTGGGGGAGTTGTGTATTACATACAGAGCGAGCCAGGTCAGCTGGACTGACACTTCAAAGTAAAGGATTTAGTATGTACGATACGGCGTCGTTCCAGGGTTGCCTACAATCTGTTTAATTTTTTGGGCCTTATGGGCCTGGACCAATGGGGCCGCCTTTCTCCAAAAGTAAACGTCCCCCTGGACTTTTGTCGTGTTGTTTGATGGCAGTCCCACCGGAATCAACTTCCTAACCGAACGCATTGTCGCCTCCCGGTCGAACCGCCGCCACATCTCCGTCTCGAGAGGGTCCTCTGGTCCCCCGACAGGACCATCCAGCACGAAGACCCCTACCTCGACTGCTTCTTCTTCACCGGCAGCCACGATGCCTCCCCTGATTCCTGGCTCTCGCCTCCCGAGGTTTGACTCCGCTGCGGTGCTTGACGATCCCGTCATTAACCTGCTCGATGGTTCCCTACGATTTATGAGTTAGTTTTGGCTTCTCGGGTTGTCTTCCTGCCCGAAAGTGGATGGAGGACCCCATGTGGCCCTGGCTTTACCATGATCCGTCGGAGCTTTTCGTCTCCGTGTATATCTCTTGGGAGGCCTTGTTTCGATTTGCTCTTGCGTTTACTTCGACGCGATTGGATACGAGTGGTTGTTCAGTTCTCAAGTTATCTGCTACTGTCAAAACCCTTCTATTGTCTGTTCAGCTAGAGACATTTTACCTAGACAGCGGCACGAGGAGACGGAAAGCAATTTGTTGGAAGTAGCCGGAATAAGTCGAATGATGATAGACCAGGTAACTTAAAGAAGAAATACATGTAGATAAAATGTAGCTGAGGATAAGCATACAGGTAGGAACACTCCACCTAAAAGTTTCATTCTTCAGTTTATCATACTTATGCTATATGCTTCCTTTTTGGTACCTTGTCCACTCGCTCTCATGCTGGTGTTGCAAGGAACTAGGAACCGCTTGCTTTTGGTGCCTCGAGATTTCATCTTGATGGTTGGTTTTGTTTCTATATGGTACTTTTGCAGGGATTTGGTCATCCTGCTGGGAGGTGTAGCATTCCATGATTGACGAACATTTCATCATTAGTGTCATGGAGTACTTGGCAGCTAGAGTTATGGCAATAGGTTCGATCGCATTCCACTCGATACTCGGTTTCAAGATTGCTGTCTTGCCTTAGACTCTTTCTCACTTTCATTCTCTCTCAGCTCACAACTCTGTCAGCCCGAAAATGGACATTGTCTCGGATGAAGATGGTCAACAAACCAGACTTCTCTCGCCGAATTCCTTGGAAGGTTACGCAGATGCCATCCAGAGAGTCGTTTGGAAGTCAGAAGATGAAAGGCTCAAGATGGCGGCGGCTGCAAGGAGACGAGTTGGCGGATTTTCAGTGCAGAGATTGTCGGACGATCTTGAGGACATCATGAATTCATCTCTGGAAACTGAGGAGAGATTGTGTACGCTCTCGGATCTTAATTGGAGGAAAGTAAGAGCAAGCGCAAGCTCAGGAAAAAGTCTAGGACTCTATGGTGGCCCCTTCCTGAAACGGACACCACCACAGCAGGAAAATTTCTTTTGGACAGTTTGGCGGTGGCTTGGCAAAGGTTAGCAGCCTGACGATGGCCTCTCATTTTTTGCAGAAGGCGGAGGAGCTCTTGCTGGGGGGGTTCTTCTTGTCGGA
Organism: Melastoma candidum; assembly: GCA_023653495.1. Taxonomy (NCBI): domain Eukaryota; kingdom Viridiplantae; phylum Streptophyta; class Magnoliopsida; order Myrtales; family Melastomataceae; genus Melastoma; species Melastoma candidum. The sequence goes on along the minus strand of CM042891.1, from coordinate 3,297,562 downwards.
TCGATGATGTTAAAACCAATTCCAAGTTCCCGTCAACATCGTCCAACCGTAACTTTCTTAACTTTATTCTCATCAAACATCGGCCAACCATAAGTTTCTTAACTTTTGCCCTAATAGATTGGCATACATACGCTTTCTTCAGCAGGAGGAAGATGACACAAAAGCAAAGCAAACAGGCCATGTTTTGACCCTCAGACTTGTATCCTTTTGTTGAACAAGTCGGACTTTGTAGCCTCAAAAAAGACTTGTTTGAACAAAATAGTTGTAGTAACTTGCACTCACGCTTACTTAATCATATATCATTTTGATTAGTATAATTCTTTTTTTCTTCTATTGATTAGTATGATTCTTTTTTTTCTTCTAAAGTGTTAATCAGTTAACCCTGAATCGAATGAATCCCACTTCCCTCAAGACACAAATCGACCCATATCTACTATTGTCACCGTGATGTCGTCTCTTGATCCTCTCCTCGATGATAGCTCTGCAAGCTTCTTCCCGGCAGATGAACCGTTCAGCGTCCCACCCCCGATGAGCATCGGCCGAACTACGTCCACGGCTTCCTGATTTGTCACCTGAGAGAAATGAATAATGAGAACCAGGGTTAATGTCGGAAGTCTCGTGGAGCCAGGGTTCAGACTTGAGATTTTAGAGGGGAGTTTGCATACTCTGTCCCAAAGACCATCGGACGCCAATATCAAGAATTCTGACTGCGGTGTTATGGGTAGAATTCGCGTCTCCGGTTCCGCGATCACCCATCGTTTTAGATGTCGATCTCCTATGCTTCTCGAGACCGCAAGTGATCCTTGTATTCTCCAGATGCCGTTACAGCAGTCCACATAACCTCCCTGTGAAGCGAAATACACATTGCTCGTCAGCGTGGTCATATTAGTTACTCATCGCCATCACCTCTTAGATTTCAATCTAAAGGGCTTACATTGTCTTCGATTCTCTCCCTTTCGGAGTTTACGGAAGGTCGGTGATCCAAGGTGAGGGCTTCCGCTACTCCTCCTCGGCTGATGACTGCGCGGCAATCGCCGGCATTTGATACGACGAGGCTTCCTTTGGATATCAATGCAGACACGCAACACGTACCACCGCTTGCCTCCTCATCGCCATTCCTCCTCATGAATTCTTCATCGGTTTTTAGGTAAGCATCTCTAACTGCCGTCTTTATATCGGAACCACCCCGATCAATCTCTTCCTTGATTTTAGCATCCATATGCAACGCTGCAAACTCAGCAGCCTTTTCTCCTCCATGTCCGTCAAATACCCCGAAGAAAGCCTGTAACTTAAACAACAGTCATTATCGGAATCCCATGACAGACAACGCCACAGTAGAATAAAATCCCATGGAAACCTCTTACCAGCTTACTACTCCCATCTTCGCGGACGACTGCAGAGAATCTATCCTCGAAACACTTTCCCCTCTTCCCTTTCCGCGAGTAGACCGAATACCCATCTCCTTCTACCTCAACCTCGACGCCCTTCTCCTTCTCGTCACCCTTCCAAGCACCCAACTCCAACTCCGCCGAGGTGGCCAACGGGATGCATAACCTCGCCGGTCTCTTCCTGTTCATGACGGAAGCAGAGCCGCAACCCTCCTCATGACCCTTCATCGCCTTCTCCTGAACCCGAGAGTCGGTCGACACCGAAGAAGAAGAAGAAGTGGGAGGGACGGACTTGATTAGCCTTGGGGGAGAGAACATGGGGGAGTTGAGGGACACGGCCGGTGCTGCTGCTGCTATGGCTGTAGTCATAATCGGTTATCTTAAAAAGAGGATGGTTGTTTATCCTTTTTGAGTTTGGGAGAATCGTTGTTGTTGTTGATGATGATGGAGAAAGGAAGAGAGCACGCAACATGCATGAATGAATGAATATGAACAAGGAAAGGCAAAGGAGGGTTAAGGTTTGGTTATATATTGGTGGTACGTGTGTGTGTGTTTGATGGAAGGAGGGGGGGGGGGGGGGGGGGGGGGGGCGGTGGACTAAGACTTTGGTTTGATCATTCTTCCAGGCATTGGAGACCTTTTCCATTCTATGTTGCGGTCTTTCTTTTGTTCTTATTATTATATTCTTTTTTGGCCGAATGCTGGAAAGAAGAATTGGGGGACAAACCAGTTCAAACGGGAGTTGCAAAGGTTTGACCCAGTTGTCCTAATTCTCTTTTTATTATCATTACCATTTATTAACGAGTGACATTATTTGAAAAAAAAACCAAAATATAGAGTATATCATCATTTACCCCCCCCCCCCCAAAAAAAAACAGTATATATATTATTATAAAATTTACAGTTAAAAATGATGGTATGGAGATTGTAGTTTTATTACTTTGTCGTAGTTATTACAGTTCAGTTTTAAAGTGGATGAGATCAAACATCATGACAAGAAACAGAGTCTTCTAGAAGGTGTAACTGTGTGTTACTTGTATTCGGGAAAATAAGACAATACCATCGGCCGGCGGATGACGGCGTCATCGAAGTTGGTGATATAATTTAAAAAAGCAAATAACGAATAAAAATATGGTTGTTGGACGGTCAAGATAAAATACAAAAGGAAGAAAAAGGCAAGACCCATTCATTCATTCATTCATTGGGGGATTTTTCTTTCTTTTTTAAGATAAATATTTCGCGGTCTTCATTACCACCCCAAGCCCAAGCACAAGTGTTTGGATCTTCTCATCAACGTTTGGGTTACAAATATATGCAAAACCCCCCGTGATAATGACTGAAGACATATAGTCTCCATATGCTAAATGTAGCACACCACCACCAAACAACGACACCGATACCCACCTTCCCATTACTTAAGGCTGCGGCAGGGAGTCAGTCGAAGCTCATGTCGCCGGAGCCGAAGCCTGAACAGACTCCCCTTACACAGACCCACCCACACATCCTCTATTACCAACGGTTCCAACCCCCCCCCCCCCCCCCCCACCATGTCAAAACTAACAAGATTAATTCTATAACCGACGAATTAACTTCTTCCATTCCCAGAGTAGCATATTTCAGTGGTTCCTCCGCGACTGCCACGGATAACATACAAAAAGGATATCAGGACATAGGCAGTAGGAGGGGGTTGTCTTCGTGAACTATGAAGTAGGCTGTAATGATATTACCTCGATTTCTTCGGTTATGTCCTTCATCTTCTCTGCAATCTCCCGTTTCTTCTGTGCGGCTACAAGTACCAGAAAATACCAGGCACACGTGAGTAAGGAAGAATGAAGCCTCCCGATATGGTTAATCGGATCTTCCCAGCTAGAGAAAGGGGAGAGATATAAACAACACACACCAATGTTAGACATCTCCTCCAATCTCTTGGATGTTCTCACTGCAAATCTTTGGAAGGCAGGGCTGCAGAAGAAACCAACAGCTCGATAGTTAACGAGGCAACTCGTGTTAATTTAAAAGTGCATCCTCAACACGGCAGCTAGTAAAAACCGAGACCAAATCTCTCGATCCACAGCTTCAGCAAGGAAACACCCGCAAAAACAGGATGACGGAGCTAATTCCGTTAGTGCAAAACCATGAGATTTTTTTTTTTTGGGGGGGGGGGGGAGAAGAGCGGGGCATCGATTGGTTTCCATCCGGAGCTCAGCACGAGCTTCGTAGGGAGAATCCATTTATGTCACCGGAGATATCCCCCGAAAGTAGGTACTTGCTTCATCACAATAAATCGCCGATTCGAACAACAAACTATGCTGCATCGTCGGCAATTCGTTCCCCAAAATCTAATAGGACCACGACAATCGACAGAACAGAACAAAGACAGGCAGGGGGAAGGGACAAAAAGAGGAACCTGTTGGCGAGGCCATTAACGACGATCTCGTTGACGAGGTAGGACATGACCCTGTGCATGAAATTCCCTCCCGCCATCTCCCTTTCTTCAGGAAAAGGAAAAAACAAAACAAACCCAGAGTAGTAAAAATAGAGAAATCCCCAGAAATCAAAAGGAGGCGGAGGAGGAGGCCCCCGATCGAATATCCTCCAAGAACCCTAATTTGATCGTCTTCTTCTTCCTCCTCCTCGGAAAAGAAAATAACAACGGGAAGGATAGGCCAGCCGAGGCCCAGTGATTTCAGTTTCGGACTTTTGGGCCTTGTTTTAGTTTTGGCGACTGCCCCTTCGTGTTTTGGCATATTAGGCCCGGCCCAAACTAAACCCCCCGATTTAATCCCCATTAACATCTACAAAAAAACATTGAATAAAAATTTAATATAATATTTAACATCAGATAATGCTTGAGTACTTTTTAAAATATAAAACTCATCACTATTTTACTTGGTAAAAAAGATTTCGAGTGACTTGTAATAAAATAATGGATTTTTAATGTTACGCCGACGATCCCAAAACTCGTAACAGAAGATGTAGGAAAAGATGGTAAGAGGGGAAAAAGAACATCAGACCAACACCAGTTTGGAAATCATTTCTAGGAATTTCAGCTCCATTCCTTCCTCTCAGATACTAACAGACATTACATTGTCATCAACAAAATTGATCGATACATAATCAAACATTACACCAATATATATACATAAATTGAGGCCAACCCCACCTTTCATTTGCCTTTTTTGGGTTTTGGCAATGAAATTCCTCACCTTTTTATTCTTTCCTTTTATAACTAGTTTTTGAGCAAAAAAAAACATCCCAAAAAGAATTATGTCAGCTGATCAGACTCCCTCCTAAGCGGCCATCCTCTCCGGCTCTCGGTACAGCTGATCACCCCACGGCGGCATCATCTCGTATGCCGTCTTCCCGTACCCGTACTGCGGGTGGTGGTTGTTCTGTTCTGCAAAGATCATCCCCTCCTCCGCCGCGGATGCATCCTTCACCAAGGAACTCACCCAGGACAAATCAGGCTCCTCTGCGGCCGGTCCAGAGTATGCGGTGTTCGGCGTGTTGCTGCTTCTCAACCTCATGGAGGCGGACTTCCTGAGCTTGTTCAGCTCGTCTCCCTGCATGCCCCAATCCAGTTTCCCACCTGGGGAGCTCCAGTCGTTGAGGTTCGAGGCCATCATTGAGGCATTGTTCACGGCACCTCGATCGATGAAGCTCTGGCTCCGCTTCGCGAAGGCAGAGGACCTGGAGTTCATGACTGCCGTGGCGACCGCACTGGAAGTATCGATCCCGTATGAGCTAGTAGGCTTCCTTGCAGGCGAGGATATTATGGAGGCAGGGTAGCTCGAGCGTTGCAGATTCGCATTTTGGCGAATCTGCATGCCGGTAGGAGACTGTAACTGGTTCGTTGGGGTGAATGGTCTTGAGGGCAACTGCAACTGAGAGATCAATGAATGATCGAGAGACCCGATAAACATCTCATCGAGGTTTGTGGGTTTCAGTTCCCCCATCCTGCTGAAGGAGGACGGGGAGGACGTGAGACGAGATATCTCATCCATCAACTGCTGCTGTTTACGATTCGCGGCTTGAGGTTCCAACCCGAGCAACTCCATCTCCAAATCCATGTCCCGAGCACTTAACGCGGCCTTAAGCCGGCTGCTCGACAGCTGCAGGGAAGGAGGGGTGACCTTCGCTTTGTTCTGCCATGAACTCATCATGTTCCCGTTCTTGGAAGACGTGGAGATTGCCAGAGGAGACATAACAGGCGATGAAGTGGCGGCGGGCATCGACATCGGGGATGAAGTACCGAGCGATATAGCACTTAGCATCGACATGTCAAGGCCGGAAGCCGAGTAGGACTTTGGAGAAGGCATGGCAGACCCTGTTGAGGCGTAAACCGGGCGCAGTTCTTCAGGTTTGTGAGCAAAGAAGCAGACTTTTCGTGAACAACCGGTCTCGTCCTTGCACAACCGGGTCCTGTACTGAGCGGGATGGAGCCACGACTCAAATACCCCATGAGCATACTCACAGGAGTCTCCCTTTGGACACAACCCTTTCCGGAACTCGGGGCAAGGGACGCAGGTATAAGGGTACTTGTGCGGGTCTCTTCTCCTGGCGTTTTCCCCGGGATGAACAAAAGGGCACTCCGTCCAATCGTGGGAGTAAGCCCTCGAGCACGGCTTGATCTTGAATGCGTACATCCTGAAATCATCCGTGCTGTATATCCCGTTGTTGATATCCGGCAAAGAGATGTCAAGGGGATACTCCTTCTCGAATCCTTCCTTTGTAGGTGAACCCGAAAAAACCACCTTCTCCTCGTTAGAAACCACGCTATCCGAATCGGAACTATCCTGCTCGCCTCTCAGCAATGCCTCAATACCCTTCCTAACAGAATCACACCCGCGAGACCTCAAGGGAGGGGCCATCACGTCGATCGGCTTGTTCCCACTACCATCCACACGATCGGCATCCGCAGATGCCTCCAACAGAAGCTTGACGACTTCCATCGAGGAAGCAGACCCACCCGAGACAGCACAGTGGAGGGCGGTCGCCTTGTCAGACCCACAAGCCCGATTGACATCGCTCTTGCCAGACTCAATCACGTACTTCAACACCTTGGTGCTCCCGAACATGGCGGCAATCATGAGGGGAGTCCTCTCCTCGAGTCCCATCTTCCTCGGACCCATCCTCCGGCCATACCAAAGCCCGGACCCATCGATCTCCCGGCATCCCTCCTCAACTTCCCTCCTGAAGGCCAGGAGATCATCGTAGGCCGCCAACTCCAGCAAGACATCATCTTCCTTCTTGTAAGAATCGCCCATGACTGAAAAATCACAGGGAAGGAACAGAACAACCCTCAAAATTCCTGGGAAACACGAAATTTTATGAGATTACTACAACCAAATAAGAACCCAACAAACGAATTTATCACGGAGTCAGGCAGGAATTGACATGGGGGGTTACAACAGAATCAAAAGTCCATAAATATTAAGGGGTGGAAAGAGGAGTGGTGGGATAACATTTCTAGAAGCTACTGATATTTCACAGAAGCAACCTCCCAAGAAATTTCAATACACAAAAAAAAATTAAGAAAAAAAAAAGTACTTAAAAAGATTCCATTTGCTGGAAAACCACACAAATTCACGCCAAACTAGCCGACAAACACAAGCGAAAAAGAAAGACTAAGTCTCAAGGCAGCCGTCGCTTTCATTCCACATCACCGCAGTCACCGAGACAGCCTACCCAAATAACGTAAATGTAATAAACAGGAATTTTATCCCCACCCGGAATAATTCACACCAAACCCAACAAATTTCGACGCGTCGATCCTCCAATCGCAGCCCCTGCCAGCTACAGAACAACCCACAAAAGAGAAGAATCTTGCCCCCGGGGTGGGGGGGGGGAGGGACTAGAGGCAGTACCTGTGAGTAGAAAGTACAGCTGGAAGGAACTTCTTGATGTAGGACGAGTGACGTAATAGTGACAAGCGGAAGAAGTGATGAGTTCTCGTGGGGAGGTTGGAAGATGGAAGACGAGGGGGTTTGGATGTGGATGACGGGGTTCTTATGAAGTGCCGATTTTGAGATGAGGGGGGGGGTGGGGGAAAGAGGAAGGAAAGTGCGACTTCTCTTCCTCTCCCACCTCCCTCTGGTCAAAGTCAAACCTTCAAAGGTAAGGCAACCCAGAGGCCGTGTTTTGTTTATTAAAAAAATGGACAGCCAATAAGATTTTCCCACCTGGATTATTGTAATAAAAGAAGGCGAGGAATTAAAAAGTTATTCTTTTTGGGGGGCGGGGGGGTGGAAGGAGCCTCAAATGAAATGCAAATTCAAGACACATGACAAATACCACCCAAATTATTGGAATCCCAGACTCTAAAAAAAAGTTGTCGTTGGGTTTTGGGAGAATTTATTCGTTCTTTGGTTATTATCCGGTGGATATGGATATTGTGCTAAGAATACTTGGCACTTAGTTTTTGTGGTGGAGGGGAGTACTGTAATAACTCATCATTTTTTTTGTTACGAATGTAAATATAATTATACATATGATATGAATGTGTAATTAAAAAGAAAATTTATGATATTGTAAAAGTGAATTCGGGACTGTGAAATGATTTTTTGAATATGTAAATATGAGTTGGTGCGGATAACATTCAAGGATGATGTCCATTGTTCAAGGACACTTTCATGAGCAATATGGATAGCCTCCTATGTGAGGGGGTAGTATTTGGAAGTATCTGTGTGAACGACGGGTTGACATTTTCATTGTTATGACAATAAGCTTGAGGTTATTGCGGTTAAAACGTATTAATCTTCTAAATTGAAAATCGAATTGGTTAGAATAGAAAATTTAGAGAAAATTTCTGCCCCAAAGGTGAATGAAATGTGCTTAATGCGTAGCGGAGAAAGGGGTAGTCGAAGAGCGCAAAGGGTTGCCCTGAATCCTCCTCGACGTCATCCGCGAACGGCTCACTTTCGTGCGAATTTATGGCTGAAATTTAGCAGCAAAACTTACAAGTTTAGAAGCACGACAAAGCTGGACAAATAAGACAAAATAGTGATTAAGGAGTTTGATTAAGTAAGCTTAATTAAGCTGGATTATTAGCGCTGATTAAGCGTGACTAATTAGTGTTAATCGGGTCCCAAGGCTACGCCATGGATAGTGGAACCCACTTTTCATCATTTAGGGACACTCATAAAAAGGCTAGAAGGCCAGAAGAAAAGGGTAGAAAGGGGCTGTGAACGTCCATAAGGAGGAGGAGAAGAAGAAGAGGTGGGGGGAGAAAGGAACAAGAAGAAGAAAAAAAGAAGAAGGGGCTGGTCCGGTAAGCTGATTCGGCGAATAAAGTAAAGAGCAAAACGGAAGGGCTAGTATCAAAGAAGAGCGTGAAGAGGCCCCTCCGTGAAGAAGTTGCTCGGAGAAGGAAAGAATTAGAGCGGTTTTGCTCCGGAGAAGAAGAAATGTACAGTACTCAATCCCCTTCGTTTTTCTTCTTGAGAAACGGCCATAAAACTCGTTAGTCTTTAGTTTTGTTCGCTCCAAATGTGTTGTTTGGTGAGGGAAATGGGTTGGCTAGACCCTTGGGATGATAGGAGATGGCACCCCAGACCTCGGTTATGCGACGGATGAGCGGATTCTCACCACATGTCGGTCGGACGGTGGTTCGCGATTGAGCGTGTGAGTCGCATGACAATCGTGTGGGGGTTGGACATGCGGGAACTCATCTGTATGCATGAGGTGGTTGTATTGAATTATGAATAGATGCCAATGGTGATTGTGGGATGTTCGGGAATGAATTTACCGGTTTCTGTGTGTGCATTGGGCTGAAAAATGGACTGTTTTGCATGTTTTCATGCGGGTACATGGCTGGCCATTCCGAGTGTATACTTTGGCATATAATTGAGGCCGGGAATATGGCAAATGAGGATGGACGGACTGATCCGTCGGTATTGAGAAAAGGAAAGGTTGAAACTCCGAATGAGATGGTTGCGAACAAGCACGAACATTCGTGGATATGAGGCGTGCGTAGGCTGAAAATACGACATTTTCGGATGCCGCTTGAAACAACTTAGTTGCGATTCTTGAGGATTTGGAATCACAATGGTGTATGTCAGAATTTTAAGACGATGTCTCAATTTTGAGATACGTTAAGGGATATTATGGGGGATTGGTTACGTGTGCTTGATATGCCGTATCAAGTCATTTGATTAACGTTATTGCGTGTTTTTAGCCGGTCATATAAATGATCTATGCATGCTTATTTTTATGTTTAATAGAAAACTTTATTGTATAAATTTTTATAACTCAATCGTAATCGAATTATGTAATACTTTTCAACTATTAATGAAATGGTGGATGAATTTTCTAATACGAATCCGTGGTGATTTCAAGTGTCAAGAGAGGTTCTCCCAGTTCACCCCCCCATAGTTTCTCTCCCTCGTAACATTGTTGGATGGCGTGGGTGGTCCGGTGGCCCCCTCCTTTCCACGATCCTTCCGTGGTGATATGAGTGTCCTAGTCAGCCGTCCACTATGAGCTCCCCCACTTTGAACAATAGTAAAAAAAGAAAGAAAAAGAAAAAGAAAAAGGGAAGCACTGGAGGTAGATGTGGTGGTCATTTCCCCTTGTTCTTCCACGTGAAAGTGATGGGATTAAATGAGGAGAAAAGTAGAAGGTGAGAGGAAACCCTCATGTGTATTTTCCTCTGTAGTTTTTGCGGAAGATGCACGTCCACCCACAACCAACCCCCCTCCTCTCCTTTCAATTAGTCAATAGACTAATAAATATGGGTTACTGTTTCAGCAATTTCAGATAACTGTGGTGAGAGGATAATGGTTATGATTGTTATTTTCCACCAAGATCCCAGAATGCATTAGAGAGACATGAAACAAATAAAATGAAAATGTGAATGATGTTGACATATGATGACCACCGTGGGAGGCGACTTGGTTTAGACCTTATCTACATCTTATTTATATATATTATATATATATATATTGAGAGAGAGAGAGAGAGAGAGAGAGTGTAATTGTGATTGAGAAAATAAGGGGGGGCTTTTTGTTTGGGTACTGAATTTTCCACAACATGGACATATCGAAAAAGGGCAAAGCTCGTGGGTTTGACTGACTCACTCACTGACTGAGGAGGCTAAAAATATTCCAACACTGCCGGTGCTTGGGGGGTGTTTTTCTTATCGCTTGGCTTTCGGCCATGACAAAGGGAGCTGCTCTTTAGTTGCCGCATCGATTAAAACGAATGTGATTTATATCACCTAGAAAACCCAAACAAACATGCATGTCGTGTAAGATTGGGGAAAACATTTTGATACGTAGACTACCATCCTCAAGTTATCCTAACGATTAATCAAGTAAACAACCACAACGTCAGGTGGTGTCAGTCAAGCAATAGTCGGGTTCGGAAACCAAGGAGAGCAACGCCATTCGAGCATCATGTCTCTCATTCAAGCAGAAAATATGGACAACCCTAAACCCAGCGACCTGACGGACGACTAGTCATAAAAGCTGACAACTACCAGTAACTTTTTACTATTTTGCAGTTACCTCAGCATTTACTTGTAAGTCTATATAAAAAATCGTACTCGGTCTATGTAAAGATGTTGTATCGATGGAAAGAAAGCATCATTATTAACATACCTTTTATTAGTAAAGATTTTATGTCTAACCCCGAAAACTTAACCGGTGGTGAAATTTAGATCCACCGATTTTAGACTAGTATTTCTCTCATCTCATCTCATCTCATCATGTATAGAGTCACTTTATCTTTTCTTTTTATTTCTCTATTTGTTCGCGAACTGATCATCTCGAGCGAGTAACCGTGCTTTCCAATCACGCACAATCTTTTTTCACATGTCCCACCCACGATCGATCTGTTTCTTTCGGGAGTCGTACCCGCATCAACAGCGAATTAGTTCTTTATGTAAATTTTTGACTTGAATAAATAAATAAATAAAAACACACTTTATATGTTAAAAAAATGATAAAATGGTCGGCACTGTGTATTACTATTGAACACGTCCTCCTCCTGTCCCCCGAATATTTATTAAGTGTTCGATGTGATGTAATGTGAAGGGGGAGAAAGAACGAAGAAGAAGAAGAAGTCAGCAATCTACGGCTTACAGACAACAACATATCAAATCAAAAGGTGTGTCGTTATGACTTCTTACCTTTTTAAATTTATTAATAATAATAATTTTGGGGGAGGGGGGAGACAACTTGTCGTTTTTCTGGTGGTGGGGGCGAAATGACGATTGAATATTCAAAATGGGTTGACGGGCAAGGCCTCAAATGTCTTTCTTTTTTTCCCCATCTTGGAGGCCTGTTATTTTTTTTTGGAGGGTTGGGTTGTAAAAGTAAGAGTGGACAGAGAGAGAGAGATTGTGTAACTATGAAACATACGGGGCCTGGCCTTTTTTTCCAAGTCCGGCCTCGTTGAAACTCTGATGATATTCATCTTCATTTACATTTTCGGTTACAGATAAAATGTAACTGACGTTGACATATCAATTCTACCTAAAGTTTAATTGTTTTTTTCTCTCAATTATGAGTTTTTCAAAATATTATTATGCATCCTAACCGACGGAAATTTACGTTACACCCACTTAACACCTTACTCCGTCGGCCCACCATTAAACTACTGACTTAACATGACATGACGCCCTCCTTCTCGCTATCCATTTCACCTCATCTTCTTTGTCCGCTAAATTCACTTTTCCTCTCATTCCCCTTCTCCTCAAAGCCCTCCCCGTATCTTCCGCCGCCGCCGCCGCCGCTCTCTCTCCTTCTGACAACGGCCCCTCCATCGCCCTCACTGCCTCTACCTCCATTCTTCATGACCCCTCCATCGAGGTCGATGCCGTCACCAAGGTCGAGCTTCGGGAGAGCGGGTTCCGCAGCACTCGTAGGACCAAGGTCGTCTGCACCATCGGACCAAACATCTGCAGCTCCGAGCAGCTTGAGGCCCTTGCTTCCGGGGGTATGAATGTCGCACGGATCGACATGTGTCACAACTCCCGGGAGTGGCACCGCAGGGTCATTGGGAGGGTTCGGAGATTGAACAGGGAGAAGGGGTACGCTGTTGCTATCATGATGGATACCGAAGGGAGCGAGATCCAGTGTCAGGGCCTTTGATTCGCCTTTGCCTGAATACACCTATGAAGGGTTTGCAGAAGGTATGCACAATCAATAATCTTTGTCATCTCCGTCCGTCCCTTTGTTGTCTTGTCTAATATGCGTATATGTGATTGTCTTTGACCCTGCAGATGTGAAAGTGGGAGACGAGCTCCTTGTCGATGGTGGGATGGTGAGGTTTGAAGTGATCGAAAAAGTAGGATCGGATGTCAAGTGCCGTTGTACTGATCCCGGGTTGTTGCTCCCCCGAGCTAACTTGACTTTCTGGAGGAATGGCAGCCTTGTTCGTGAACGTAATGCTATGCATTTCTCCTATCGAGATGCGTCGAGGGATTTCCAAGATCTCGATGCGGTTTAAGTAACTGCACTTAGATATGACCTCATGGAGAAGAATGGGGTGTCACTGACGGTCCAGCTCGACACTGTGGATCAGCGTGAAGGCCGGGGGGCTCAAGAGCAAGAGGGTGGGGATACGAGTCACCTGCGACGGGTTAAAGGGAGTTGTCCCTCCGAAGGGGAAGGCCCCGCCGGTGGCGTCCGTCGGTGAGACCAAGTGCACGGTCGATCTGAGAATCAAGATTTAAAAATTTACCTCTTGTCTCTCTTTTTTGCAACTTTTTCTTAAAAAAATATAATAATAGTTTTCTTAAATATAGTTTTGATAATTTTTATTTTTTTTATTTTAATTTTATTTTTCTGAATTATTTTTTTTAATTGGGATTTTTGGGTTCTTTTTTTGTCCTTGTGAAATGGAAAGGGCATAAGATGGGTTTTTTTTATTGTCGTTTTGTTCATGTTATGCTTAGTCAGCACTTTAATGGTAGACACCTGGATGTCACGTATGTTTTCGTCATCTTATTTGATTAACGGTGGTTAAATTAATATAATGAAAAAATGTTAGCGCGTGCGGTGATATTTTAAAAAATTTAAAATATATTAAAAAACAGTAAGAAGTAAAATTGATAATTTGATATTTTTTTAATAAAGGAAGCCTTATTTTAAAAAACCCTACCTACCCTACCCCACCCCTATCTCTTCGTATTTATTATTAGCTAGCAGGATGAAAATAGTTTGGTCTTAAAGTTTGACCGAGGTCTTGTATCATCTTTAAGACTTAACATGTAATAAAATCTTTTAAAAAAACTTCGTCGCTTAAAAAATGTTGTACTTAATTCCGAAACTTTCCAAAGTATTAAAGTTGCTGTGACTTGTTATGCCCATCGTTAAACACGAAATACCTAACTAACGAATTATGTATGTGTGGATAAAAACCCTTATCATGTCGTGTAAAAATCGTTTTTTGGACCGAACCCTATACGTTACCCCGTATCCAGGAAAGGAAATTTTCCATTGCTGTTTTGGTTTTTAGTTTCCACTGCCCTGTTAGAGGGTCAACCTTTTTGCAATTTTTCATCTTTCATATCCTCCCAATCCTAAAAAGGAAGTATCTTATAAAATTAATTGCATTGAGTAGATAGAGTTTTGTGAGGTGTCCACCTCCCATTTAATTTCAACCAAAAATGTTATTACGCCCGTGTTCTCGTACATTAAAAGGAAAAAAACAATAAGAACACCACCGAATGACGACAGCATCTTAGTTTATTTATCTTATTTCATTACCATCTCAGTCTCAATCTCAAGTTCCCACCCTCCTCTTCTTACAACAAACATGGGCGACCACCTCCAGCTGGTGTTGCCCGAGCCCATCGTCCCCGTCCAATCCCTCTCAGACAGCGGCCGCCTCTCCCACATCCCTGAACGCTACATCATCCACCCGTCCGACCGCCCCTCCGACATTCCCCATATTGCGACCTTCTCCGATGACGCAGGCACCGCAAACATCCCTGTCATCGACCTCGAGGGGCTACGCTCTGGAGACGCACGTGAAAGGACTGAGATCCTGGAACGTGTCGCGGCCGCATGCCGAGACTGGGGATTCTTCCAGGTTGTAAACCATGGGGTCAGCCTCGAGCTGATGGACGCTGCTCGGGAGGTCTGGTAAGTGTTCTTTCATCTCCCAATGGAGGCCAAGCAGGCTTATGAGAACACCCCGAGGACATACGAGGGGTATGGTAGCCGGCTCGGCATCGAGAAGGACGCTGTTCTCAACTGGAGCGACTATTATTTCCTCCACTATCTCCCACCATCGCTCAAGGATTATCAAAAGTGGCCAGCCCTCCCCACTTCCTGCCGGTAAAGGCCTTTAGACAATGGCTGCAACTGTCTAACAATAATTCACGGAATTCAATCCCCACACATGTTATGCTTCTTCTCGAGACAGGGAGGAGATTGACGAGTACGGCAAGCAGGTCGTGGCGCTCGCTGGGAGGATCATGAGGATCATGTCGACCAACCTTGGACTGAATGAGGATTCCCTACAGGATGCATTCAGAGGGGACGATATCGGCGCATGCCTTAGAGTCAACTTCTACCCCAAGTGCCCGCAGCCGGACCTAACCCTGGGGCTCTCATCTCACTCTGATCCAGGAGGGATTACTCTCCTGCTCCCCAACAGCAACGTCGCCGGCCTTCAGGTCCGGAGGGGACATGATTGGATCACCATCATGCCGGCAACCCACGCCTTCATCGTCAGCATGGGGGATCAAATTCAGATACTGAGCAACGGGATATACAAGAGTGTGGAGCACAGGGTGATCGTGAACTCGTCGGACGAGCGCATCTCCCTCGCCTTCTTCTACAACATGAGGGCCAACATACCGATCGGCTCGGTCAAGGAGCTCGTGACATACGAAAGGCCCGCCCTATACGATCGGATGACGTTCGACGAGTATCGCAAGTGGATAAGACTAAGGGGTCCAAAGATCCCAAGTTGAATCCCTAAAATCTCTCTTAGATGATCATCGCGTTCAAAATAAAAATATATAATATGTCACACTTTTACTTACAAGTTCAAACTTAAAATAAATAGCGTTGAGTGATGTACAACGTGCTCCGAAAAATAAACTAGAAATTATTATTATTATAACTACTACTCAAATTAAATATAAATAAATAAATGCTTTGATTTATTTTAATTTATGTTACATGATTTTTATGTGACAATTTGATCTCGTGTGAATAGTGGTAGAGCCCAAGACCTAGCATCCTGGAATATTATCATATTTTAAAATTTTATTTTTTCCCATAATTTATATTGTATTGATTTATTCCCCAGCTTATTTTTTTCGCAAGTCCATGTTCATAAAAGAAATAAAGAAAAATACTTTCAGGCTTATCTACTTGGGCTTGCGAAGCCCGTTCCGAGAAAGTATCTAAGCTAAGCCCATTTACAAAAACTACCAAATCTAGTGGACCTATACCACAAGGGCTAGTCAGGCCGAAGCCCAACCCAGAGAAGCAGTCTAAAACAAGCTTCCCCGATTCCAGTTCATCTAACTGACTGCACAACAATAGAGCAGGCCTATGTACTAGTGAAGCCGCCATATGACATAACCAAAAAATAAAAGAGAGTGTTGGCTCGAAAATTGCGTTTCTCGCGACACGTATCGAATTTTACAGTGAATATGTGGTCGCCGTAAAGTATGGGTAAATGCAATACCGGAATTTAATGCAATGGTACTGAATTTATAGTGTTTAGTGTTGTCATCGTAAAGTAAACAAATGCAAATGAAAATCGTAAACACAATATTGAAATTTGATACAACGATATCAAGTTTACAATGAGACACTTACAGATATGACTTGAACGAAAAAACAACAAAAAAGACTTGACGATGCTTTACGACGGTCGGCGGCGGATGAACGGCGGTACTGAGGATGGAAGGTTTAGGATGCTTGTAAAAAAGGAAAAAGATAAAATCAAAGCAAAGTCAGAGGTTCTGTGTCTGATAATACCTCCGTTGTCTACTAATACCTTATTCATCCTTACTCCGTCAAAGTCCGTCGTGATGTACATGGAATGGATATGTTGTCTCATCACGAGAGGTTTCTCGAACCAATGGAGTGGGGATCCCTTTGGATATCTGACTCTCGATTTAGGAACGTTACGTACTACGCTGTTAGCGAGCATAATTCTCTTGCCTTCTTTTGAGAAACCATGTGTAGCTCGACCGCATTACAAGTCACCATAGGATCCTCGTTTTCTTGATGCCCCTCGGGTGTTTCCTGTTGTAAAGGCGTGTAGTTTATGTAGTCGTCGTAGACAACATCCTCTTTTTCCCCATCCTCTACTTGTGGTGTTCCTTCTCGAGGGGTTTCATTCACCTCTTTTGGTGAGATACTTTTGCTTTTCTTAGCCTCCCTTTGAGTACGTCTTAAGGTTCTCTTGCGTTCCGTCCTTGGGACCACTACTTTCTTGCAAACTTTCTGCCATTCTGATTGTGGGTCTCCCGAAGGCTCTCCTATAATTCGCCTAAAATTCTTAACAGGGCGTTTGATGTAAACAAAATTTTTCTCCTTGTGTCATAGCCCCGAGTTCCCTGCACGTTAGATTAAGATATCGTAGCATCAATGAAGATGGTGGTGAAATTACCTGCGATCTCTTTCTTCAGTTTGATCTCAATCTCCTCATCTGTTGACATTTGCACCAGCTTCAGGAAGTACACCACGTAACATTTGGTGCACATCTGTGGTATGAGGAATCTGTTCAAGGAGAATAGTTTGTATTTCTCAAAGAGCATACCTTCCTCGAGGAAGCGGGCCTTCTTGGATCATTTTCGGGTTGACCTACACCACTTCTTTTCCTTTCACTTCAACAGATGTCTTCTGATTTTGGCCGGCTCGAGGGCAGAGAATATCGTTCCTTAGGGCCTTGTCTAGGGCCTGTTCTTGAGCGGCATGCCCCGCCTTTCCATGACCATTCACTCGCTCGCGCATGCGAGGCCTACTGACCTGGTCACCTTCATCGTATTGCCTTTGTCGGTACTCACGCCTGGCAGCCCTAGATAAAGAACTCCCCGAAGCATGCTTTGGGGCAAAGCGGGAGTACGATGGCACCATCCCCATTGCTACTTCTTCAAGCTGAGTCAGGTCATACCACAGGCTCTCATTGTTCATCTGCAGATGCCTACGGAAGTTGCGACACTTATCCGTAGTGTGGGTGGAGTCCAGATGCCAGTGGCTGTGTCCCTCGTGGATCCCTCGAACTGGGCAATTCACCATGTTCTTTTCGACCAAGCGCTTGAAAAGCCCATTGGCAACGGTGGTAACTCTAGATACCTTGATTCCCTGCAAAATGTTACGAGTATGAGTCTCGAGATAAAGTGCAGAGATATCATCATTAGTATTACATTTAGTGCATTTGTTTTCAGCCTCGAGCGAATACATATGGATTATCGGCTCTTCGCCAAAGGGATTATCATCTACCGCACTTGACTCGTTCACTTCAGCAAATCGTAATTCTTTAGACTCGATTAAGTCCTGAATCAAATTTCTAAAACGTATACACTCTTGAGTTGAGTGAGTGAACGTCTCGTGCATGCTTCTTACGTCTCTCTCGATCATTTTGCGGCAACTTATGCCCAAGATTAAGCTTTATATGCCCTTTCTGAGACAGTCAATCAAAGATTTTATCCATCTGTTCTATGTCAAAAGCGAATCTCCTTTCTTCTTTGGACTTTGGAGAAACTCGAGCTTTAGAATTTTTCTTTACGAAAGGCATACATACCGTTGCAAGTCTCGAGAGCTCATAGAAATCTCAGAAACGTTCGCCTTGGAGTTTCTTTCTTATCTCTAATGACAAGGCGTTATGTGCTATCTCGAGTTGATCCCTTTCGGCTAAGACCGTTGTGCACTTAAGCAAAGTTTTCCTAAGTTTCACTAAAAATAGGGCAGGGCACTCTCCAGGGAGTTGTTTCATACTTAGGATCTCACCTAGCGAAGTTACTGCATCCAGCCTATCAAAAGCCTTGAGGAATTGGGTCTGCATCTCGACCTAACTCGGAATGGAATTCGGAAGAAGTCTCAAATACTAGCCAAATGCATCTCCAGTCAAAGAGTTAGGGAACAATTTGAGTTTTAACATGTTGTTATTCGACATTTCCCCCATCTAATAAGTAAACCTGGTTATATATTCCACAGAAGTCATTTCATCTTCCCCTAAAAACAAGGTAAAGTTAGGAATCTTATATCCTCGAGGTATCTTTATCCCTCGTTCTATATACTCAGGAATTGGACTCCTATATAAGCGCACTTCCTCGGTCCTTGCACCTGGAACCATTTGGGCTATAACTTGAGCAATTTGCCCACTTAAGTACACTACAGGATTAGAATCCATCTTTGGATTAAACTCACTCTCCTTAGGTTTGTAGTAGAAACTCTCAGTCTCCTTACGCCGTCCTAGAGAAGGATAAGCTGGACACGCATCTTGCTCGAGATCGACAAGTGCGGGGTTTACATTTTTATCGAGCATTGGACTTTTTGAACTACCCACACCAATTTTACTATAACTCACAGGACATGGCTCTATACGTTTGTTATACGAACGTCCACCACTAACTTTCTGCTTTCCAACAG
This sequence comes from Melastoma candidum, assembly GCA_023653495.1. Classification (NCBI taxonomy): domain Eukaryota; kingdom Viridiplantae; phylum Streptophyta; class Magnoliopsida; order Myrtales; family Melastomataceae; genus Melastoma; species Melastoma candidum. The sequence continues at coordinate 3,278,607 of CM042891.1, read as the reverse complement.
CCCTAGCATTTCCCATGAATGATTTTTCACCTTCAGTCTTTTTCTCATATATGTCTCCTTTAAGGAAACTTAGGGCATATATTACCTCTTAGATTTTCTCATCCATTTGTGTTTCTAACTACTCTCACCAGAGATTATTCAAGGGCCCTATGGGCACATCCTGATTCCCATTGTTTTTATTTTTATTGGTTTCCTCTGTATCAACAGGGTCACCATCTGTAGCACTCTTTTTGGTACGAGCCATCTTTCAAGAAATATTTTGTGGATTTTCTATTTTAGTTTCTTATTGTGGTCGCCAAAAACGTGTTGACGCGGAAATTACGTTCCTCGCAATATGTATCGAATTTTACAGTGAATATGTGGTCGCCGTAAAGTAAGGGTAAACGCAATACCGGAATTTAATGCAACAGTATTGAATTTACAGTGTTTAGTATTATCACCGTAAAGTAAATGAATGCAAGTGAAAAGGGTAACACAACACCGAAATTTAATACAACAGTATCAAGTTTATAGCGAGACACTTACAGACATGACTTGAACGGAAAAACAATAAAAAGACTTGAAGGATGCTTCACGACGGTCGGCGGTGGATGAACAGCGGCTACGGCAGACCCCTTTAATGGAATCTATCTTGGTGGATCGGTGATCGAACATCAACAACACCGAAATTGAATGCGACGACACTGAGGGTGGAAGGTGGATTCGAAGTGGTACCAGGTCAACAATACTGGAATCGAATCGACGACACTGATGATGGAAGATTCAAGATAAAGTCTGAGGTTATGTGTTTGTTGTTGTTGTGTGTTGTTTGTTGTGATTCCATTGCAATTGTTCAGTTAGTATAAGATCTTCTTAGATCGTGTGCACAATTCGATTCCTATTTTGTAGGAACCATGCACATCGTGTTTCAATTGGCCTTTCTGGATTTGCCACGTGTCCTGCTCCACTAACGTATACTGATTAGTGAGAAGTTATTATATCTTGAGCTGTAATAGATTTGCCTATGGCGTACTCGAGAGACGCTTCTCGAGTAACGTTGGCCTTGCGCCTCTGCTCGGGAAGTACTTCTCGAGTAGCGCCCGTGCAAATTTCTCGAACATAGTTGATATTGGGCCCTGTTCGTCATAATCAAATATATAATATGAAACATTCGGCGCCGGGGACGACATTAGAGCGAGCTTTTAACCCCCACCCTGTGGATCTCATTGCACTCTGATCCCGGAGGATTACTCTCCTGCTACCCCACAGCAACGTCGCCGCCGGCCTTCAGGTCCAGAGGGGACATGGCTGGATCACCGTCATGCCCTTCATCGTCATCATCGGGGATCAAATTCAGATACTGAGCAACGGGATATACAAGAGTGTGGAGCACAGGGTGGATGGTGAACTCGTCGCACTAGGGCATCTCCCTTGCCTTATTCTATGACCCGAGGGGCGACATGCCTTATTGGCCCAGTCAAGGAGCTCTTGACGTCGGAGAGGCTGCATTACACGAGAGAATGGCGTTGGACGAGTATTGCGAACTCCTAACACTAGGTGTTGGTCCAAAGGGAAAAACCAACCTTAAAATCTCTTAAATGATCTAGCTAGGGCTGGCAGTTCTCCTCTGCCGAATTGTAATGTTTTATCTTATTTGAATATGAGCTTTAATTTTTCTCGGCATATTACTCTATCCATTTATAAAAAAAGAGTGTGAATTATTCAAAATCAAAATTCGACATAATTAATTATTAAACGTGTTGACTCCATTATCTAAAAAATAATAAGTTATAAATAAAAAATAATATTACGAAGCTTGAGCAGTCTTGTCTTTAAATTGTACGTGGTCTAAATAATATTCCTTTCTTCTTTTTTCGTATGTGGTTCTGAGCTTGTGGACGGTCTTGATGGGTATCTCTTTACGGAAAAAAATATCATCATTAATCTCATTCTCATATCGAATATGGTAAGAACAACTTTTTGAATATGATACCATGATTTGCCCCATTATCAACATGATTTAACCTGCAAAGGTATGAAAAATGGAAACCATATTCTGTTTTTATGGTGAGAAACAATGGCATTGTGATGAATCGCTACTGGTAAGACATTTTCAAAGAATGCTATAGCTACATGTTAGTTTGGGTAATGATCATATGCTTAAACATGTGTTTTTATCTTCAATTCATTCGGATATCTCCACGGCCGAAAAAAAAAAGCATTTGAAGCATGGTATTATATTTGATAAGAATTTTTAAATTTTCACAAATTTATTTTCAAATATAAAATAAATGTTTATAACTACTAAGCCGAGTAATAAAATGGTTATAAAATCTCCGGTTATCAGGAAAAGGGGGTTTGCAAAGGCATCGCTTCCCTGTACCAACAGATCTTGACAGCCACGGGAATCCCATGCGCAATAGTATTGCAGAAACCCAGGAGGCATCCAAGCTACCAGCAACGATTCCAGCAGCCATACCCGCAATCATGATGATGGGTAGACCTGGTGAATTAAACTTTCCTCCACTCAATGAGCAAACTATTGACAAAGTTAGATATTGTTCAAAGATTCCTGGGGTCTGTGTACTGGATCTGGGCTTGAATGACTTCATCAGGGTCTGGATAGTGGACGCCATTTTCCGTACAGAGCTTCTGCTTCTAGGCAATGGTCCCAGAAGGGATACACTCACCTCCACTTTGGCGCTATCAGACTAGCACTGACTTATCATGGGAGGAAAGGATTGCCCGTCACAGCCCGGATGGCCTTGTTAGACTTCGGAAGCAATCAGGTACTTGAAAGCCCACTTACGAATGCTTCCTCCTTTGCAGATTCCTTCAGATGGAGTAAGGATACTCCAGACAGATGCCAGTGACCAGTTTTGGGGTGCAATTTTAATTCGGGCTGTGACAGGCAATCCTTTCCTCCCATGATAAGTCAGTGCTAGTCTGATAGCGCCAAAGTGGAAGTGAGTGTATCCCTTCTGGGACCATTGCCTAGGAAAATCTGATGAATATGAATAATTAACAAATAAAAAAATTAATTAATAAAATTTGTGTTTGTGTTAGCGTATATGTATCTCAAATTACCAGAGCTAATAATCGACCCGGATAATAAAGTAAAAAGATTAGTATAAGCTCAAGTCGCCTAATTTAATCTTTTTAATGGTGGGATTCGTGCAATCATATTGTATCTATTTACATGAGTAATCTATTTAAAACAAAAAAAAAAACTGCTTCAATATCATGACAAAGGCTGGAATGAAGCATGATGCAATGTTAATTTATTTATCTTACATGATTTGTATGTAACAAATAACACATATAACTCGCGGGCATGGATATTGGGCCAGGCCCGTCGACAGGCCCAGAGCCCACATGAATGAGGCCCAATTTACCAAAAGGCAGGGGGGAAGGGCCCGTAACCAGCCCAGCCCCCATTAGAATCACATGTGAAGAATTTAATATAATCCAGAGAAAGATAAAATCTCCCCCGTGAGTTGGGTGAATTTGTAGTTTGGGGGGGGACATGGAAGGTGGACTGTCCCACCCGTGAACGGATGAAATGATGGGTGGCGGTGGTGGTGTCGTCGGTTTCCATAGTTTTCTTTTTACATGACCAAGAGAGGTTATCCCTCGTGACCAAATAAATTAGGCCCAACAAGAGAGGCTATGCCGTGTTTGTTAAGCGAAAACAATCTCGTTTCACTGTCTTGAAAAACATGAAACGAAAACTGATAAATAAAAAAATTTATTTTCCTCTAAATATTTAAAAAATTTTTAATAAATAAAAAAAAACGAAAATTAGAAACGGACTTTTCCTCCTACAGAACACGACTTTAGTTTTTACAACAATATTCCCACCAATGATGTAATAATTCGTAATCGATTAAGAGATGTCGCTGTCCACCCACTCCCGGGGATGATGATGGAATTAATAATTATTGTGTTTTCGGTAAGACTTCGGGGGACCTGTTTCAAAATAAATAAATAATATAACATTAATATAATTATCTCCAAATAAAATATTCCGGTAGCAACGGCACTGGAAACCTTTCTGAGAAATCCAAATTCGAATTGGTATCTGCCAAGTCATTTGTCCTTCCTCTTTGTTGCATATATATATAAATTCGAAACTTCCAATCTTACTATATAACGGTCAAAGATTTTCATCGATCATATAATGAATTTTCTCAGAATAATTTTTATTCTTTGTAACTAAACGTATTCTATGCCAATATTTTGTATAGTAATCGTTAGGATTTGTGTCTCCAATTCGAAGAATATTTAATTTGCTAATAAAATATATTGAAAAAGTTGGAATATATATCCTTTTGGAGGTTTTGTAATCCAAATTTGTACTTAAGTAAATCTTCTTTTCCACCTTTTTGTTAAATTATGATCTGAGTTTGGAATCCCATTCACCGTACTACCCCTCTTCATTGTTGTAAAAAATTTAGGAAGGACGTCTCGGGTTTTGCCCTTTTTCCTATTACATATCATCCTCCACCAAAGTCGGTTTGAACTTTGAAAATTAGTTCCATGGGAATGAAGGAAAGGGCGTGGTCCAAAATGTTATACAATTAAAAAAAAACAAAACTATGTTCAAGAGCTTCTCTGTTTATTTATTTAAACACTTATGGAGTTGAGTTGGACCGTAATCTCTATCATGTTGTAATAAACCCCCCCCCCCCCCCCCCAAAAAAAAAAACACAACAAAGACACGGGAGGTGACTTTCCCTTTGAACAAAGCTTTAATAATTGACTTTTCATAAACAAGCAAGCGAATCAAAGTCTCTCTCTCCCGGAAACCACGTGAATAGAAAAGAAACACATTAAATTTCGAGGTACCAAGTATTTGTCTAATCCTTGGAAGTGAGAATGGAATGATATGCCCCTCCCACTTAACTTAGCATATACCCCAAAAAATACCAAAAGATTAAAAAATTATAAAAAAAAAATGGAATGATTGGAAATTTCCCACGGACTTAGAACTGGAGCTTTCCAAAGTTGGTAATATTAGATAGATACAGAGAAAAAAGAAAAAAGATCGCCAACGTTGATTTCTCATCCGCCTATATTTCCACTTTTACCCCTCCCGACATCCCCCGTTTCAGTTTGCCCGGACAACCCCTTTTCCGACATTTCAACCCCCGGGAGTTCCGCTTACTTCTCTTCTATTCCCTCCCCTCTCTGACAAATCCTTTTCGCTTGACCGTCGTGTCTTGCCGATGGCCTCCGATGTGGAGGCGGTGCTCCACTTCCTCCGTAGGAACGGCTTCGGTGAAGCCGAGGTTGCCCTCCGCCACGACCTCCTCGAACGTGATTGTGGTCGCCGGTCCGATGACGTTGACGGTGATGGTGAACTCGGTTGCTTTAACTACGAGAAGTTCTTGTTCCCCATGTTTCCCCCTCCCCCTCCCGTCAGGATCCCCGCCTCTCCCCTTGTTGCCGCCCCCCGTGATCCCGGTCGCGTGGAATCGGATGGGTCCGATGACTACCGGCAGGAGGAGAAGGAGGAGTTTGTCAGCTTGAGGTCTTCTACCTCTGACCTCTGCTCTTCGGGTCAGGTTCTAGTGGATAAATCCCGAATCTTTACCCATAGCTTCTTCCTCTTCTGAAATTCTGATTGATCTTTTGATTCTGGTTCAGAGTTCACCAATCCTTATGGGCGTCGCAGTCTCTCGCGGTCTGCGGCCGGCGATTCGGAAGCTTCCTCTTCATCTTCTGACAGAATGTCTCAGTTCGGCACGGCTCGGGAGTACCGCGATCACGATTTCGATGTGTACAATGACCTTTGGTATGATGAGAAGGAGGATGGGGTGTTCTTGACGCCGTCTTTTCGGGTACTGGAGCCCGAGGATAAGTTCATCACACCTCCGGAGCCGACGGCGTTGTGCTTCGGCGATGGCCTTGAGGATTTGTTGGTTGGTGGCGAGGGGTTTCTTCGGAATGATTTGAGCAACGATTACTCGGATGAATGTAGCGGATTTCAGTCAAAGAGAGCCGACTGGAATGACTTGCCGGACACCAGGGCGGAGTGCCTCGAACCCGATTCAGAGACCAAGGAGATGGTTCGTGGGAGCTGTAAACTATCGGCTAAGTGCGAGGAGGGTAATGACTTCAATTCCCGATACTTTCCGAGTATTGAGTTTGATGCATTCAAGAAAATCTCCAAGCAAGATTTCGGTGAAGATAGGAAAGCGGGTACCCTGGACTGTGGTGAGGGGGATGAAAACAGTGCCACCCCTGGATGTGCCATCAGTCAAGAGAGTAATGCGGATTGTGAAGATGAGGCTTTAATGGCTGAAAATCCTGATGATGATTACGAGATGTTTGATCTGCGGATCATACATAGGAAGAACAGGACAGGATTCGAAGAAAACAAGGATCTTCCGATCGTGCTGAACACTGTGATTGCCGGTAGATACTATGTTACGGAATACCTGGGATCTGCTGCCTTTAGCAAGGTCATTCAGGCACACGATTTGCATACGGGCATTGACGTTTGTCTTAAGATCATAAAGAATGATAAAGACTTCTTCGATCAGAGTTTGGATGAGATTAAGCTTCTGAAGTTGGTGAACAAGTACGATCCCGCTGATCAACACCACATCTTGCGTCTTTACGATTACTTCTATCATCAGGTGCGGTAAAAATACGTCCCTCCCGAGTCCTAAATGTTCTCAGCTTTCGGATCTTTCGTGACTGTTCGGGTGAACTGTTTTCAGGAGCATCTCTTCATTGTCTGTGAACTCCTTCGAGCGAATCTCTATGAGTTTCAAAAATTCACTGAAGAATCCGGAGACGAGCCTTACTTCACGTTCAACAGATTGCAGGTTCGATTGGTGTTGTCCCGTTTCTTAAACTTTTCTCAAGTAGCCACTCGGCTGATGTTGTTTTTGCTCGTACCTTGGCAGATCATAACTCGGCAATGTTTGGATGCGTTGGAGTATTTGCATGACCTGGGGATTATCCACTGTGATCTAAAGCCGGAAAACATCCTCATCAAGAGCTACAGCAGATCGCAGATTAAAGTGATCGATCTAGGGAGCAGTTGCTTCAAATCGGACAACCTCTGCCTTTACGTGCAGTCTCGTTCCTACAGGGCTCCGGAAGTCATAATCGGCCTGCCTTACGACGAGAAGATCGATATCTGGTCCCTCGGATGTATCCTCGCTGAGCTCTGTTCCAGCGAGGTACAGAGTCTGTGTGATAACTCCCCCCTTCTGTGGATTGCTTGCCCGTGATAATAACCTTTTGCTGGTCTTGCAGGTCCTATTCCCAAATGAGCCACTAGTAATGATACTAGCTCGGGTCATCGGACTGCTCGGCCCCATTGACACGGAGATGCTCGAGAACGGGCAAGAAACGTCCAAGTACTTCACTGAAGAATATGATCTGTACTACGTGAACGAGACGGACCAGTTGGAGTATGTCATACCCCAAACAAGTACCCTGGGAGATCACCTCGGGGTATCGGACCTTGGGTTCCTCGACTTCCTTAAGTGCCTGCTTGAGATCGACCCCAAGAGGAGGCTGTCGGCTCTGGAAGCAATGGACCACCCCTGGCTCTCCTACGATTACACCCTCTCCTGATGATACCCCAAAAACCAAGCGAACACAAATACCTCCCCACCTTCCCCCGACCCTATTAACATCATTCTTTGATTATCGTTGAAAACTTGATGTTTATACAAATGGGCTTTTATTAATGGGCCTGCCCAAGTACGACGTTGTCCGAAAAGCCCATAATTTCCAAAAGACGAGACTTCTTGCAATGGGGAAAAGGATTCCTCCGCCCCTGTACAAATATTATTATAAAATAGTAACATATAAAATATATTAAATAAGTTAGTTAATACAAACTTACTATACATATAGATAAGAGTATAATGGTCGGTTCAGCACTTTCTCCTTATGTGCCCGTGAAGTTCAATAATTAGGGGAATATTTGTCATGGTGTTTAAAGAGGTCTTTTTTACATTGGTAACTTTGTGTTCTTTTTTTTTTATATTGTCTGTTCTGGTCCTCTCTCATTGAATTGGGCAAAAAAAGCCACACAATGAACGAAGGGCTAGGGTCAGTGCCGTAATTTCACGACGACCAAGACAATAGAGGAAGTCTCGCTGGACGACAAAAAGGGGGGAACGATCCCCTGCCCCCACGACGTGTCACCTTAGGGATAATATCAGCCGTTCAATCGTTCATCATCCTCCAACGTCCCCTGACGTAAACCCATCGAAGGGTCGAGATTTGTGGCTCCCAACAGAAAATACGGTGCGCCGCTGTTAAGACAGGAACACGACACGTCAAGTCCCGTCTTCATCAGTTCCCCGTCCCGTGTAAGAACCCCCGAAGTTGAGCTTAAATCACGACTTTGACATCGTCAGTCTCTCTGTTTAGATTTATCGTCGTCTCTTGGATTCGAACCCCCTCCCTCCACCTCTCTCTGTCTAGGTTTGAATCGCTTCGAAACCCCCCCCCCCCCCCCCCTGCGGAGCTCCGTGGATGTGGAGACTTCGAAGGTTCTAGATAATGCTCGCGCCTCCTTCTGGGTAGCTCCGTCTGTCAGATCTAACTGCGGGCAGTTGGGGTGCTGTTGTCGTTTCAGGTGGGGTTTTTGGGTTTTGGAGATGGGTGTCACGTGTTTGGTGATCATGAGTTTGCGGTTGGGGATGGAGGAGTGAATGTGAATGTGAAGTTGTTTAGCTTGGTGGGTGTTGGGGGATTTGAGGGGGAAAAGGGTGGGGGGGAGGAGTAGTGTGTGTGTGAAGTGGAAGGTTGCTTCTTTCTGCGGGCATTGTTTTTTTTTCTGGGAATTGGGCTTTCTTTTCTTTATCTTTTGAAGGCTAGGGATAGGTAGTAATAGTAAGGATAGTCGGTATGAATCGTAGTTTTAGGGTTAATCATGACCAGCGGCAGATGGTCAAGGACAGGGAGGATGACCTGGCTTTGTTCCTGGAGATGCGTATTCGGGAGAAGGAGAGGAGCGATCCCCTCCTCGGCACCACTGAGGAGTTTGATACTCCTTTAGGTATTGTTATTCCTATTCTGGATGGTCTTGGAGTTAATGATCTGAACGTGATTGAATCTGGTTGATGATAAGCTAGCTGCTAATTCTCTGTTGAGATTGCTTGTCTTGTTGTCTTCGATGTGCTGTTGTTGTTGGAGCATTAGATCTTTTGTACCATCCAAAAGGATTAAATCCTCCTCCGGCACTTTTGCTCCATCAATCGCAAGGGACTTTAACACCCTTTCATTGTTCTGTTGATGTGGCTTTATAAGTTGTGAGGATTAAGGGTCTTGATCAACTGTTTTCACAAAGAGATTCGAAAAAAGCGCATAATTGGAAGGTTTCCAAGCGATCCAAAAAGGGACACTGTATGCAATATTTAAAAGGAAAGGCTTATTACTTTTCCCCTAGTCTCAGTGTGTCCATAATACCACTTTCATGTCGGAGAAGATCTTTCTTAGATCGGCTTCTTAGTTTTTGTTTCGGGTTCAATTGACAAGACATTAGATCCAGGCTCTTATCTTAGAACTTCAGATAATGTGTGATTTGATTAGAGTTGTTGTAATAAACTGCTGTTGTTTTTGTGCCATGGCAGGGTCAAAGCCTGGTACTTCTCCTATTTTCAACATAACATCTGCAGCACCTCCCAGGAAAACTGCTGCAGATGATTTCCTTAATTCCGACGGTGATAAGAATGACTATGACTGGTATATTATAGATTGTCGTTGCTGTATTTTCCTTTTTGGATGGTGTGTTTGGCTAATTCATGATGTACGATGTTCATGCTTTTTCTCTCTTATCATATGTGTTGCCATGCATGTTTTTTAGAGACGCAATCACACATTGTAGAGAAAGACATGCATTACTCAAAGTAAGTTTTTACTAATGTTGTCTAAATTCAAGTTGTTTTGCTGCTATGAAGGCTTCTCACACCCCCGGGCACGCCTTTGTTTCCATCATTGGAGATGGAACCCCAAAAGACACTGATGAGTCAGCTCGGCACCCCAAAGGCTAATCCTACTGTTCTAAAATCAAGAGTAAGAGCCTTAGCCAAACTTCTATCACAATAACTGTTTGTCCTGTTTACAAAGTGCTTGTGTTATCTTTAATTATTTTCAAGTAGTTCTCAAGTATCAAAGGAAAATGTATCTTTGGTGACTAAAGTTTGCTCAGTGCACAGCAAATATGCGATATTGAACAATGTGATGTCTCCCATGCACGCTATCCTTACTTTGGATTGTTTTGAAGGGTCAAACGTGGACTGGAAGTCACTCTGCTGAGGCATAAACAATGTTCCTTGTATCAAAAAGTTTAATGGTGTTTGCTGCTCAATCTTATTGTTGCATGATATTGTCAAATCTTTATTGATTAGCGTTTCTTTATGCATCTCAGTTAGCAAACTCCCTGGTGGAGCCAGCCCCTGTGAGGACCAGTGTGGCAACCCGACAGCCAGTTTCCTCTCCTGGACTTAGTACATCAGGTGGTGGGGTGAGTCGCCGCCCTTCTTCATCTGGGGGTCCTGGATCAAGACCTGGGACTCCTACTGGCCGGTCTACTTTAACATCCTCTAAACCGTCTAGATCTTCTACTCCCACATCTCGTCCAACTTTGTCTTCAAGTAGACCTACAGCTACCTCTAGTAAACCCTCCCCTATTGTTGCCAAACCCACCCTCTCATCATCTAAACCGGTGACTTCAGTTACAAAGCCTTCACCTACTTCCAGGTCAACTACTCCTTCAAGGTCGATCCCGAGATCTTCAACTCCTACTAGCAGACCTACTGTGCCTCCACCTAAGCCAATATCTAGATCAGCTACACCAACGCGTCGACCTTCTACTCCAACTAGTGCCCCGGGCATTTCTGCTCCTCAGACTAGGGTCTCTTCTGTGACAAAGCCCACTACTACAACATCGAAAAGTTCAGTGCCTTCTCGTGGACCTTCTCCAACTGTGAAGTCCAGACCCTGGAAGCCTTCTGAGATGCCGGGTTATTCTCTCGATACTCCACCAAATCTAAGAACGACACTTCCTGGGAGACCACTTTCAGCAACAAGAGGAAGGCCTGGTGCACCTAGTGCACGTTCCTCTTCTGTAGAACCTAGTCCCGCCGGAAGACCAAGGAGGCAATCTTGCTCACCGTCAAGAGGGCGTCTCATGAATGGGGGCTTACATGCCAGCGGAAGTTCTGTTCCGGCAGCGAGCCGTAGTCATCACAAGGTCAACGATAATGTGAGCCCTGTGGTGTTAGGCACGAAGATGGTGGAGAGGGTGATTAACATGAGGAAACTTGCCCCGCCTAAACAAGACGAGAAACATTCTCCACGCAGCAACATATCTGGGAAGTCCGCTACATCCCCAGATGGCTCAGGCTTCGGCAGAACACTGTCAAAGAAGTCTCTTGATATGGCCATTAGACATATGGTAAGTGATAACATTGTGTCTTGGCATGTTTTACTAATAGAAAGGTTCTGATGCATTCCTTTGTTTTTCCGGGGAATCCAGGATATAAGAAGAACCATTCCGGGCAACTTAAGGCCATTAATGACGAACATTCCTGCATCATCCATGTACAGTGTGAGGACAGGGGCAGGCCCTACACGGGGCCGGACGGTGAGCGTCTCAGACTCTCCACTTGCCACAAGCAGTAATGCTAGCTCTGAGGTGAGCGTTAACAATAACGGTATCTACGTGGATGTGAACGGACTTTTGTCAGAAGACGGGGTCAGTGAAAGGGATAACCTTTCTCCCGGCATCCTGCGAGGAAGGCGATGATTATGATGATGGGTGTCACATTATAGAGGTTATTAGGATTACACGATGTTGGTGGTGCGTTGTTATTTAGGTGCTGGCACCTCTGTTGCAGTCTTAGACTGCCTGTCCCCTGTTCCTGACTGGGCGAGATGTTGAGGGCGCTGAGCTTATGTGATGTTCTTGTGATTGACTCCTGTTTTGTTCAACCCAACAGAAAAATGGCACGAGCCAATCGATCTTACAGAACTCGCAAAGAGGAGAAAACTAAAAGGAATGGGACGGTGGTTTCTGTAAATCTTTTGGGTTGAGTTGAACAATGTTTTGGTCATCTTCTTCGCCTTTGCCATGTAAATTCCAGTGTCATGGATGCAGGAAAAGCTGAAGCCTCTCTGCGGCCAATATTGTGACTATCTGATCACTCTCTTGTTTAATTGGCGAGGAGTTGGATCTTTATGGAAACATGCTCTGCAGGCTGCTGCAGAACCGAAGCCTGTGCCAACTCCCTCTAGGGAACGATTCCCCCCCGGCTTGTCTAACTGCACTGAACTTACTGGTCAGGATCATTCCCGAGGAGCTGAGATTCTTGAATAATCTTCAAAACTTGTCCCCAAGCCGAAACTGGGACGACTCTGCCTTTTGCTTCGCAACGTTCCATCCCTGAATGTGACCACTCAAATAACATGTTTGGTTTCAGAATGGAATTTCTGATGAAATGAAATAAGAAGAGAGAAAAAAATATAGTGATTAAAAAAAGAATTGCTTAAAAAAATGATGTGTTTAGTTTAAGGATGAAGAGGAGAAGGTGACGGGAATGAAATGAGCAAGGAGCATTTTTTATCATGAGCTAAGGAATGCCCGTTTCCTTGCTCATTCCATTTCATACTTCAACACTTGCGCTTTGGTCACTATCGAAGAATATTTTCAATATGGGAATGTTAGAGACTATGAAAACAATGTTATTTTCGATGTAATGTTGTATTTTCGGTACAAAGTAGAATATCGAAAGGCATAACTTCTCATTATTCGAATATTTGATCTCGATTGTAGTCAAAATACGGGACAGGTAGCACACAACACGTTCTTTGTGATTCTCATCCTCCTAGGCCAACAGCGACTCAATGACTCGTTCTCCAGCAACCACATACAAAATAAAAAGAAGCCCAACTTGAGGAGACACTTGAGTCTATAGAATACAGGTAACGATGGACCTTTGACTTCATAGGTTGTTCGCTAGCCTGTGGGCTTTCCTATTCACTAGTTTTCAAAACCCACTGCTTCGATGCAGTATCATATGCATTCCATATATATTGAGGCAGATTTCAATGACATTCGACTTAAGAAAGTCTCGGTCAAGAATTGCGCAACAGTGAATGTCCTTCCTTTAAGTATGTTTAATTTTCTTCGTTTGAATCGAGATGACCTACAGACCACAGATGTCACTATAAGTAGCCTAAATGGCTTGATGTCCAAGAGTTTAGGTGCAATCCCGATTCGATTAAAAATGGGGTGCTTGGTTATGAATACTGTCTTTTTTGCATCGATGTTGCAACTACTTTTAATGCTTTGTTAGGGATAGATTGGTTACATAAGGCTGCTGTTATTCCTTCTACTCTTCATCGGTAATTAATGCTTTGGTTAGAGTTGAAAATAGAGGTCATTCCAGCAGAATCAAGTCACATTCCCTATATTAACATAGTTGAAATCTTTACAAGAGAAGTTGTTGGAACTGTTAAGGATCTCAACTTGAAAAAGATGTATTATTTTGTTGACCTAAATGTCAGCCCACTCGGTGACCTGCAAGAGCATTCAAAGGATCGCCCATTCTAGTCACATCAGCGGCAACACAAGGGTTGTCTGCTCCCCTTCGAATACCTTGAATGGTGCGGAAGAGAATGGCGTTACTAACCCTAGGGGTGAGCATTCAGACCGGATTCGGATATCCGAGTCCGAATTTCACCCAAGTCCGAACTTCCGAATTATATTTTTTGACGTACGAGTCCGAGTCCGAGTCCGATTGTATATAATTCCGAATTTCCGTGTCTGAAAATAATTCGGACTCGGAATTCGAATAATCTAAAATTTTCGAACTTCAAGCTTAAAAATATTCGTCCAAAATCAACTGCGTCTAAGAGAGGGATACGAATATTGCCCAAGAGAGTGAGAACCAGCCGGTGATAGAGCAAAAGCCCGCAAAGAAACTCACTACAAGAACTCAGCTGCACCCAGTTTCCACAAGAACTCAGCCGGTGATAGTCATTTCCAATCAACAACAAAAACCTTATGGCACCCAGTTTCCACAAACAAGAACGAGCAAAACCGAGAATTCTCGTAAACCAAACTAGCCTTAGGCCTTCGACCGAACCTAAGTGCAAATTTGTCCGACCCACAAAATTTGAGGGGGATAAAAGCAATCCTTTCCATGACCAAACACAACCCTCATCATCCAAGAAACATACCCGATTCAACAAAATAACAAGAATAAAGAGCAGGAGATTGATAGGAAATGAAGAGGCGGGCGTGCGGGAAACTTGTAGGTTGTTATCCTTGATGTAATCCCAGACACGCTTGAGGGCGTGGGGGCGTGGTATATCGGGGACGCCGACGAGGAACTGCAGCTCCTGGGAAACACGAAGGGGCTTGGCGATTCTATGGGATTCCCTGTAGGGCTTCGGGGAGGAGGAAGCGACCGCCCTGAGTCCTGACGAAAAACCCGGGAACTCTACTAGGAAAGAAGAGGGTGCCGGAGGAGGGCTTGGGAAAAAAGGAAGAAGAGGGGTTGAGAGAGGAGAAGAGGGAGACGGTGGTGATTGCGGGATGGAGGACAAGATTGGTTGTCGAAGAGGAAGAGTGAATCGAGATCGTGGGTTAGGTTTGTGAATTGGGGAAGAAAAAAAAACAATAGACAAATTGAAAAATTAATTAAACTGATTAATCGGAAGTTCGGATAATCCGAAATAATATCTTTAAAGTCTGAATCCGAATTATAAATTTTTGTTAAGTTTAATTTCGAGTCCGATGTTGAAACTATCCGAATCTAAGTCAGAAAAAAATCCGAATATCGGACTCGAAATTCGAAAATCGGATATTTTGCTCACCCATAACTAACCAAGATGTGGAGCCCGACAGACTCCTCTGGGAGGACATCAATGCTTAAAGACGAAGAGGAGGACGTAGTCGCCGATGTCATGGAGCGACTATGAGTGTATAGACTAACAAGGTCTAAGGTTAGTCTAGGATTGTGTTTAGATGCCAGTTCGCTGGACGTTGATAGTCTCGACCAGCGTGCTAAAGAGGATTAGTCGACCCTTGGTTTGAAATTGTGTAAGGGTTTGACTAGTGTTGTAATACATTCTATGTTGAATAAAACAACGTATTGTCTTCAATCTGACTTGGGTTCTTCTAAAGATCGACAATCATTAATGACGTCGTGCGATGCTTTTAAGACGGTGAACTTAAGAATAGAACAAGCTCCTCGACCAACTTTTATTAGTAGTGAGATCGACGAAAAAATATTTCGTTCGATCTTGCAAACCCTGCAAGAATTTAAAGATTATTTTGCTTGGGATTATACTGAAATATCGGGGCTAGATAGAAGTTTGGTGGAACATAAACTTCCAACAAAACCCGACGTAAAAGCAGTCAAACAAGCACCGCGACCTATCCTAGCTTAATATCACCAAAATGTGTACGACGAAATAAAGAAGCTCATTGACGGATGATATATTCAAACTTCGAGATATACTGATTGAATATTGTCGATTGTACGTATGATGAAAAAAATGGTAAAGTGAGAGTATGCATCGACTTTAGAGATTTAAATAATGCAACGCCTAAGGATGAATACCCAATGCCGATTGGCGATGAGTTAATCGACAAAACTTCTGGTCATCCAATCATGTCCTTTATGGATGAGTATTCTAGTTATAACTTAATTTTCATTGCCGAAGAAGATATTTAACAAATTGCGTTCCGTTGTCCTTTTCGGATTTTCGAATGGGTAGTCATGCCATTCGGATTGAAAAACGTAGGGGCAACATACCAAAGAAGGATGAATCTTATTTTCAATTTCTTGATTGGGAAAACTGTAGAAGTATATGTTGACGATATTGTTGTCAAGTCAATGTCCGATGATTGTCACGTCGATGATTTACGAAAAGCTTTCTCCACATGAGGAAACATAACCTTAAGTTGAACCTCCTAAAATATGGTTCGATATTCGATCAAGGCAATTCCTTGGGTTTTTAGTACATAAAAAGGGGAATTGGGATTGATCCTGGAAAGATTAAGGCTATTCAGGATCTTTGCCCTCCTTCAACGAAGAGCAACATCAGGGTTTCTTAGGTCGAATAAACTATCTACGGCGTTTCATTGGCGATATAATTGGAAAGACAGAAGTTTTTTCCACTTTATTGCGAGGTAAGGCTGATTTTGTCTGGACAAAGGATCATCAGAAAGCTTTCGAAACAATCAAAGCTTACCTTACTAATTCTTTGTCTTCAAATTCTGAAGGAAGCATTATCATATTACACTCCACGGGGCCAACGTTCGGACTCGGAAAGCCATCCTTGATATGATATAATCTGAGTCATCGAAGTCATCGTCACCCAGAGGTAGGAGAATCGAATCGAATCGTGGGTCTACGGGGTGTTATATCAACAGCAGGTACTACCGTATCGACCTGACATGCATCATTAGCCTCTTGATCCAACTTCATCCTTTTTTTCCTCCGCACGCCTGCGTCGTCTTTCCTTCCTTCTCTTGTTACTTCTAGAGGTATCAGACCCCTGGTTGCTCACCTGTTGCCAACTACCATCGATAGGAGTTCTAACTTTATATGCCTTTCGTCGACACAAGTCATTAGTGAAATCAAGATATACCTGGATGTACTGCCTCAAGTAAGGATCGTATCCATCTACAGGAGAAATCACATCATTAATAGGATTAACACAGAATACTTGATTAATCTTGCTCGTACCTAACTTTGGCGGGTCCTTATGCATGTGATCACAAACATGTTGGCAGAAGACATGACAATCAACTTCTGAAAGTAGTTGTAGGAGTACAGATTGCATAGTTGTGAGATCAAAATCTTGTGCCTGAGAATGGGACGACATCTATTGCAAAAACCATCGGCCTCCAAGAATTGAGCAATAGGTGGGACATCTTTGAACACTTGAGCATCGAGCAGAGGAGCAGGTCCCAGCCTATCCTTAACGTCTCAAGAAGTAAACTTGGCAGCATGGCTAGCCTGACCCTCGCATATCTTAGAAACATCACTGCCCTTCTCAGTCGAATCAGAGTCACTAGTGGCATGAGTGCGCTGTCAGCGGCAACGCGAGTTGTCAACTTTTAAGACTTGACAGATTCCTGCATTCCTTCGGCCATCCTTTGTCAAACTTCTTAGTGATGGTCCAGAAGGGAAGCGTCTATCAATAGCCCTTGGAGGTCATCGGCGATTAATCCCAAAAGCGGTTTTCTCAACCGAAGTAAGATTGAACCACGCTTCAGTTTGGTGGGACTGGAAAAACTTCTTGAAAGTGAAACACCTATCCATGGGATGAGTGTCATCCATATGCCACCAAAAGATCTCATTCCTAAGCTTCGAAGCTTGAACAGGGCATGAAACAACTCCTTTCTTCATGAGTCAGTTTGAACATATTGTTAGCCACATAAGTTTCACTTGAAATGCGCGACCCCTGCAAGGCATAATCGACAACAGCAATTACGTTTACTTCAAAAGTATATAACTCATAATCAGTAAAATGTTTGCTGTCGAGAAAAACAGATTCATCTAACTCTTTAAAATAGAGGACTTTAGACTCAATCATGTCCTGAATGAGATTCCTGAAAGTTAAGCAATCGCGGGTCGCATGTGTAAAAGATCCATGCCACTTCCAATAACTCTTCTTCTTTTCCTTATTAGTTTGTGGCAATCGATGTCCAAGTTTAAGCTTGATTTGATCTTGATCTTTGAGCCAATCGAAGATCTCATCCGCCCTATCCACATCGAATGAATACTTGCGCTCTTCATTCGATTTCTGGGAAGCCTTCGCTTTAAAATTCTTTTTGGCCATAACATCACATACAGTCGACTCCGCTTTGACGAATTCAGTCATTTCTACTTTGACCAGGGTAGTTTCAACTTGGTGTGCCGACTGGCCTTTCGATTCTTCCCTTAAGAGGCTTTTGTACTTAATAGCTTTTTGGGCGAGATCATACAAATATCTAAATCTCTCTCCTTGGATCTTTTTTGAATCCGAACATCCAGAGCATCCTGTGTTATTTCAACAACTTCCTCCTCGTTAACAGAAGTCTTACATCTACGTCAAGCCTTCCAAAACTGTTGCAAGAACGTTGCCGTCCACTCTTAAGGTTGTTGCCTCATTCGAGTTAGTTCGGCTATGGTAATAGTTGAATCTAACGTAGCAAATGCCTGCATGAACTGCTTTTGCATTTCTTGCCAATTTTGGATCGAGTTGGCAGGCAGGTGGATGTACCAACTGAACGTCGAACCAGCCAAAGAGTTAGGGAATAACCGAAGTTTCCAAAAATCATCATTAGAAGCTTCGCCAGCCTAGTGGGTGAATCGAGCCACGTGTTTTATTGGATTCATATCATCCTCGCCACAAAATCTGGTGAAGTCCGAAATTTTGCATTCCCTTATATAAGAGTAATCCTTGTCGATATAATCTGTATAAGATGTCCTATAAAAGTTCACCTATTTTCTTTGCATTGCACCAGGAACCATTTGCTCCACCACTCGAGTAACATAATCCTGAAAATCGGCAGGTTCGAGCTGCATCACAGGAGCCCTGGGAATATCTCTTTCGAAGGGCCTTTCCCTCTCGACTTTGGGCCTTTCCCTACCAAAAGTTTGCCTTTCCTCATTAGCAGCGGAACGTTCCCTAGGAACCTCTTCGAAAAGGTTCCTTCTCATTCGGACATCTACAGGGGGAATCCTTTCAGCATCTTCGACCGTCGATCGAGTGTAAAAACTCTCTCGTCGACGATGGGGCGCCGCATAAGCACTTGGTCTATACTCGCCCTCATTGTCACCATCAAAGTTATGTTCCAAATGCTGACCATGCGAAACTGGAGTATAGGGCCCTCTAGTATAGGCCTACTCGTTCCAACATGATACGCATCACTTGGTTGAAAATTTCTTTGACCCAAGTTTGGATCAAAACCAACTCTACGATTTCCTTCCAAAATTGACGCCCTTCTGACCATAGTTTCTGGAGAATATTAATCAATTCTTTCAGTCAAGCCCTGGACTTGTCTCTGCATATCTAATAAATTCTCCTGGATCTATATCTGCATTCTGATAATCACATCAATACTGACGGTTCCTGGAGAATTATGACAATCAGAGAGAGAGGCAGATCTCACATATTTTCCTGGACATTATGTTGCCCATTTTGGGGATCACCAACAAGATTGGTCTGATCACCCACAGTATTTGTTTCATAATTACTACGATTTTCAGCCATTCTCGTTACACTTCGAGTACTTGGCATTCAGCGTTTTCACACGAAACTCGTTTCCGACTCCCACTGTGGTCGCAAAAAATGTGTTTGCGGATGAAACACGTCGCGATATAACGAGAACTAACACATAATTAAAGAAATATGGTCGTCAAGACTTTTAGACAAACAGTAATGAAAAGCACAAGAATAAGAACGCATGAACAAAAACACTTACTTCCATTTCTGGAGAACAAGTTACAGGAAGACAACCAAGCAGCCCTTCGAGTCTTTGAATGATTGTCGTGTGTTTATTACAGAAGATTGACCGCATATTTATACTAACACTTAATCATATCCAGACAATAACCGCTAAAAAAACCGCTAACGTAACCGCTAACATAACCGCTAACATATTGCACATGCTTTATTGGGACTAACTACACACTGTCTACTTCGACCGAGTCTTGATGAAGTTCCGCCCGAAAATTGGCTAAATCTTGAAACTTCAACTGAGACTCTTCCTTCGACCGTCGTCTCCTCCGACTGAATATCGATCGAACTTCGTTTTATCCGTACTTCGACATACCCTTCCTTCGACAGACTCGAACTTCGACCAGATACTGCTTTGACTGGATCCATATCAATGATGATGTGCCTTACCATCATTGAAGTCCAAAATGACTTTACCGTGTAAATGCATTCAATGTCGATTTCAATAAAAGATTGGAACTCGCCTTCTTTACATGATCAAATACGAGGACATCGTTATACAGGCCAAGATGAATGTCGGGTAGGTTTCTATTGTCTGGAGGGGTAGAAACGAATGATAACTTCTCCTCCTCAATGTAGCATATGGTAACGTAAGAGAAATACCCAACCCATCCGCCTGGAAAGGTAGTGAATTCGGTGTGGATTCGAGAGCGCCATGTTCTAAAAGAAATTATCAATTCACTACTACACCGGGGACTTGACAGATCGAAGTGGAAGTAAACCATGTGGTAACTATTCATGCTCATTCTGTGATATACTAAATATAATTCCACAATATGCAAGCTGTGCTGACCGCTGAACATCAGGAGCGTGAAACAAGGAATTGAACAAACCCAATGTAGCACTGGAGAGGGACAAGCACTTCAGAGAGATTGCACCTCTCTTCACAGACTTCAAGTTGGACAGCCAGTGGCTTGGAGGGGAGAAGGAGAGGCTCTGCATCAGAGAGACCCCTTTGCTTGACCATCACAGGGGCAGGTTTGACAGTTCAAGACTCACCCAACTAGTGGGACTACTACACTTATACACGGGTCATGTGGGGATTACCCACTTCTTTTTGGAAATGCTAGATAGCCACTAGTTCATTGGGGTCCCTTCTAAAACAGGAATGAAATTGAAATTGTCTCAACAAACATCACAAAGCAGTCAATATTAAAGCCTAACACGGTATTGTGGATAAAGTAGATACTCTGCTCGAGACTGTCATAGCCTAATCAAACAAGCTGAAACCCATGTCATCATCCGACTCCTCAGCTGGCTCTTCCTTCTTTTCTTCTTCCACAGCGGCAGCCGCAGGAGCACCCCCAGAGTCACCACCTGCTGCCGGAGCAGCAGCAACAGCAAACTTGCTGGGATCCTACAAGAAAAGATGGCCCAGGAAAAATACATCAGTGAAGAGACCAACAAAGCAAAACATTCAAGTATTTACAAATGTTAACAGACGGCGGTGATGGATGACCTTCAGGTACTCCTTCACTTTCTCTGCATGTGGGAAGGAATAGTCAGTTTCAACAGCAATTGCCAGAACGTTCTTGTAGGCATTGATGAACATGTGTGGCGCAGCAGCAATGGTCGGGTAAGACACAGCCAGAGATAGAGCAGTAACCATGGAGACACCGACAGCGAACTTCTCCAGAAGGTCATCCTCAGTGAGGTCCAGAACCTCAGGACTGAAAACAGAACCGCTGTCATACACGGACTGCACAATTAGACCATAAGAGAAGGGCCTTATTCCAAGCTTGGCAAGAAGGGCAGCCTCTGAAGAGCCCACTTTGTCTCCCTTCTTTATCAGCTCGACAGGAGTGATAATTTCCACAGTACCCTTGTTGATCTTCGTAGGGATGTTGAGAACCTAAAAATTATAACATGGCCAATAAGAACATTGCAGTCATCACGGTAACATTTTAACAGTCAGAATACAAATTACCATTACTTACCTGGAAGAAAGAAGTCTGCGAGGGGTCGAGCCCAGTGTTGCCAGGCGGGACAACCACATCAATGGGAGCTATCAATCCCACACGAGCAGGAGCACCAACCTGCAAAAGGAAGAATTGTCAAGCGAAGAGCGGATAATGAAAAAAAACTGACAGGTGCCTGTTGTTACAAAATTGCAGGATATTAAAGACAAATATGTCAATAAAACACGACGGCAAGAATTAAGCAAAGAAGGTATCATGAAGTGAAAAATTTTGACAGTAAGCAGCCAAAGGGGTGCCAGATAATCATATGCAAAATGTTCACTTCAAGAGACACAGGAAATGTACCCTATAACAATTAGCACTTTACCTAAGAGCACTACAACTACACAAGCAGATTTGAAACCACCAACTTCAGGATACCAATCCAGCACAAAACCACTAACATGGGAAAAAAACCCTTCTATCCTCTTTCAATACTAGAGATGACTTCTTAGAATGAATATGGAGAAATGTTTCTGCTTCCAAAACTCAGTCATCCAGTGACCTAGCGTGTTAAAATTGACAGCATCTCAGCCTCGCCAAACATCAACCCATCAAGTGGGATCCTATCCTCAGATGATTCAGGTGGCAATAAGTAGAACAACTAAAGTACTCCTAATCTAACAACAAATTAAAACCATCAGGTAATGGAGTCTCACCTTGTACTTGGCAACTTCCTCGCTGACTTCCTTCAGGTCACCCTTGGTGAAGATCAAACCAACGTTACCCTAAAAAACGCGTCAACAACAAAGTCATCAACTACTCCATAAAATAGACGATTCCCAAAAAAATTACGGCGACGATGAGAAACGCTACCAACCTGGAGGAGGGGGATGAGGTTGAGGTAAGCCGTGTTACCGGTCTTCTCGGAGTGTATCCTGATGGACCTCTTCATCATGGTGTTCTTCCCCATGAGGACGATCGAATCGCCCCTCAATCCCGTCCTGATGTTCTGGAGCTGATTCGACCCGACGTTGTCCGCTGCCACGATTAGGATCTGGCTATACTCGTCCAGCAGACTGCACAGCTTGCCATCGTACGCCACCTTCTTCTCAGCCTTAGAGGTTTTCGGCGCCATTTCTAGTAACTATCTCTTTACAACAAACTATAATATTACTCTATAAACAACAACAAAAGGGACCAAAATCGAGGGCCAAGACGAATGCTCAGACGACTTCGTCAAGGCGGACGGCGGAAGTACGCCGTCGCTTTAACCTCCCGTTGGAAACAGGGGAATCCGGAGAAAAAGCGGAAACGAGAACGAAAAGACAGCGGCGCCGATGAGGTGGAAGACGAAGCAAGTTGGTCATATAGGGATTGGAGGGGGTTAGGGTTTTCGGACCTAGATCGGACGGTGCAGAATCCATCTAGAGGAACATATCCGACGGCTGTCCATCCGTCAAAGGAATGGGCTTTAATTTTTCTGGTGGGCAAGTAACGTAATGGGCCGGGGCCCAAAAGGACCTCAGACAGGAACACCCGCCAGATGGGACAGGGGAGCAAGCGACAAAACGAACAAACTTCGGCCCTGACGCTCTCTGACATCAGCCATGGGATCGACGTGCAGGGATCGGACGTCGGAGTTCCGGTCCCTCTCGCAGACACTGAGGAAGATCGGAGGAGGTGACGGGGGATCTCAGGCCGCGTTGCGCTCGGGCCGCTCCGCCAGATCGCTCCACCAGATCGGAGTTCTACAGGAAGGCGTCTCGGATCGGGTTAGCTATCCACGAGGCTTCTCAGAAGATAGCTCGGCTTGCCAAATGTATGTCTTGTGAATCTTTTTCTCTATGCTCCTGATTGTGGATTGAGATGCCTTTTCCAGGATTTGATTAGAATGTGGATTGATGATTTACTTTGGGTTAAGAGGCTGATGGTTATTTCTTAATGGAAGCTCGTGATAGCTTGTGGTTTTTCTTCTTGATCTTCTATTTCGTTTTTGGTAATTTAGAGATTTATGGTTGTTGCCTTTCATTTTCGAAGTGAGCAATCGTCCATGTTCGATTATCCAGCTATAGAGATACAACAGCTGACAGTGTTGATCAAGGATGATGTTACGGCAATAAATACTGCTCTCCAGGACCTGCAAGCTATTCAAAACCTGGAAATGAGTGACGGAAGGCATTTGGAAGACAGAGCCGTTCATTACACTGCTGTCTGCGACGACTTGAAAGGCAGACTTATGGGGACTACAAAGCAACTTCAGATGTCCTCGCCACAAGAACTCAAGTACGTTTTCCTAAAACTATTTTATGTTGGGCTGGCTTCATTGAAAAAGCCTTGCCTTCTTGTAGCTGCATCTAAAATGTGATTGATTTGCATGTTTCCTTTTCTTTCCAGAACATAAAAGCTCATGAAAACCAGAATCAAATGTTTTCTGTGAATGCTTCGAGAGAGAATCAGTTTAGGCAGCAGGCCAGCCATATGACTGAGCCACCTCCTCGGTCAACGCCATCAAATCAACCCGGGAATTCACAACCAACTGCGTAATCATTTATTCAGGTGAACAATTATCTGTTGTCTTTTAGATGAATCTTCTTGTTTGAGTTTCTAGAGATTTCTATTTTTCCCCCGATTCTCCTCTTTGTAATGAGCCGTCAAGGTACAATATATAGACCTTGGGGCTTTCCCACTTGCCTTTGTTGTAATTAATTTTTCTTCCGGATGAATTGGTTTTGCTTAAGTTAGACTCTTTGTCTTCTTAACTTGCTTTCCTTATCCCCGGTTAACATATTGCCATCACATGGCTCTCGAGCTGCTAGCCAGTTGAGGTAATTAAACAGTTTCACATCTCTTTTTTTGTCCGTATCATAAACCGGAATTGAGATGATTTTAGACAAAATCCAAGTTTCCTAGTCAAGTAGATTGTCCCTTCAGAGGTGTCTATTTCACTGTCCCCTCCAAAGAATTGCGAAATAGACAGTTTCCTATTATGATAAGTACTTGTTGAGTGTTTCTGATCTCATGAAAGAAAGCTTTATTTCTGCTCATTGCGCTCTGCTGCAATCCAGACGGAGGCTGGGAGTTGAAACCACTCCGTCCCACCATATGGAGGGGTCCATGTTACAGCAGGTGGCACCACAACAAGATACTTATGCTCAATGTCGTGCAACTGGTCTCCATAATGTAGAATCGACGGGTACAAGAACTCTGGGGTATTTTTACGCACTTGGCCTCTATGGTTGCACAGCAAGGCGAAGTGGCTATCGGGTTTGTCTTTTCCCTGCATTCTTGTAGTGAATTCTGTTATGCGTAACTAACTCGAGACATTCTTAAGGACATGAAGTGAAGGTCCATTGCTTGAGCCGAGCTGTCTTAACTTTACTCTGTGCGAGGCATCAGTGTTCAGCGACATTCTTCTTCTCTAGTTCACCGCACGGTTTCGTAGCCGCAGTGATGAACTCAACTAACTCGTGGATAGGTATCAGGATCGACGATAACATGGCGGAATCACTGGCGAACATAGAGGGCACCCGGAGCACGCTGCTGAGGCATCTCGATCAGATATCCTTGAACAGGTGGCTCATGGTAAAGATATTTGCCATCTTGTTGCTATTCTTGATGATATTCATCTTCTTTATAGCCTGATGCTACTTACTGCACCATACAATCATATCCCTAGAAGAATGCTGTGTGTATATCTCCCATATAAAATGTCCATCCATCCTCCCACATTCTTTCCTTTTGTTGAACAATGGTGGGGCATTTAGATAATGAAGGCCGTGCGTTGAAGTGGGGAAAACCATTGATTGAGCCCCAAAGAAAAATAGAACGGTGAGTACTTTGTTGGATGACTCTTGTGGAAATCATTATGATTCTCCCCCACTAATCAACAAAGTTAGCCGGTCGTTTTTCATGGTACAGTCTCTGATAAAAGAAAGGAAGGAAAAAGCAAAGGAGAAGAATCTTCCAGCGAGGTAAGTAACACATTTATCTCCTTTATTAAATTTAATATCATTTCCGAGTTTGTGAGTCAATGATGGCACTCCAAACTCGGTTTCTTATTCTGAGGATATGGTCATAAATACGACTGACACGTCGATTTTGGAATTGACCCAACAAGCTCTCTCTCTCTCTCTCTCTCGTGGGAATTTCATGATGTAACCCAACACGCTGTTCCTTTGTGATTATTACTCGAGAAGCCAATGGGAATGGGAGAATGGCATCCCTCCCAGTCCCTTTGTCTTGAGGGGGAATCTTATCCCTTGATATTTTGTTGTGTTACATGCTTACTTCGATCCCACTTCCAAATGCCATATTCCCCGTCTGTTTTTGTTTTCAAATTCACGACTTCGCCTCTCTTCCCATCGACTTCTTACCGATTTTCCCATCTGACAACAAACACAAACATGTCCTGTCCAAAAAAATATTTTAAAACAAAAGAACAGAAACCAGTGATTGAGCAATGATAAGTCAACTCATGATTTTTCTTCTTCCACAATCTCATCTGCACTGTGCCAACAGGGTCGAATCAAAATGGAGATCCAATAATTTGATTTTTATAATAATCATAATTTCCTTAACCCGCCAGATCGAATCATCATTATATGACCCGGCTAGAATCTTGGGCAAATGTTCAGCCAGATTTGCAAACACAAATAAAACGTTCCCACTTCAGCGACCAGAGCGTTTTATTGCATCACCTTAATTGCGAAGCCCTGTCATTTGTTATTACAGTAAACGTGGACAGTGTGCCTTCTTTTGTGACTGGGAAGGAAGAGCAGAACACGCCCTCTCTTGTTCGTAGCGCTGGCATTTACCTCCGATTCCTTTTAACAGGGTATGCCGCTTCGTGCAATAAATACTGCGTCTGCAGTCGTATTCATACTGTTTATATGCTTGCAGGGGCCTTGGCTTTGAAAGAGTAGTGAGTGTGCGGTGGTATCGAAGATGTTTAGTAAGGAGCAAGCCGAGGAGGTCATGGTATCGAGCTTCGTGGTGGAGGGTGAGGTAAAGGAGAGGGGAGACGAGGATGAGAGCGATCATGGGGTCGGGCTTAAGAGCCTCCTCTGGCACGGGGGTTCTGTTTACGATGCCTGGTTTAGCTGCGCATCGAATCAGGTGGCTGAGGGAGGGAGGACTCGATCATTCAAACCAGGGGGCGGTGAGGAAGAAGTGTACAAATTGTATAGCTGATATTCTCTTTTTTATTTTCTGGTCCGCAGGTGGCGCAGGTTCTGTTGACGCTGCCTTACTCGTTCTCGCAACTGGGGATGATATCGGGGATAGTCATGCAGGTCTTCTATGGATTTCTGGGGAGTTGGACTGCTTATCTCATCAGTGTGCTCTATGTTGAGCACCGAACTAGGAAGGAGAAGGAGAACGTCAGCTTCAAGAACCATGTCATTCAGGTCACTATTATTTGGCCGAGAACCAACCCCCTCAAAATTCCCCGACCGATGACTCCTCGAAAATCGACCTGGAATTTCATCTGTGCAGTGGTTCGAAGTGTTGGATGGTCTGCTGGGTCGGCACTGGAAGGCCATCGGCTTGGCCTTCAACTGTACGTTCCTCCTCTTCGGATCTGTTATCCAACTAATCGGTTGCGCAAGGTTTGATTCCCAAACTCAAACTGTTAACCACTGCCGATTTCTAAATCGACCATCCTGCTTGTTTTCATCGTCTTAATCTGACGACTATGATGTGCGGACAGTAACATATACTACATAAACGATCACCTTTACAAGCGGACATGGACATACATATTCGGAGCATGCTGCGCGAGCACCGTGTTTATACCTTCCTTCCACAACTACAGAGTGTGGTCGTTTCTTGGATTATTCATGACAACTTATACTGCCTGGTACCTGACTGTTGCTGCCATAGTTCACGGCCAGGTTGCTACCCGTTCCCCTTCATAGCCATTGGAACTGTATCTTTCAAGTCCATTGTACGGACTCAGGCTTTAGGTGTCAATTTTACTGTAGGTGGAGGGCGTTGTTCATTCCGGGCCGAAGAAACCGGTTCTGTACTTCACAGGGGCAACTAACATACTGTATACGTTCGGCGGTCATGCCGTCACAGTGTGAGTCCAGCTTCCTCAAACAAATCTAGAATGACTATCCTTTTTCTGTTTCCGAATTTCATTCCATTGCGTTGGATTGATCGAGCTTCGTTTAAACTAGTGAGATCATGCACGCCATGTGGAAGCCTCGGAAATTCAAGTTCATCTATCTCTACGCGACCCTTTACGTGTTCACCCTCACCCTGCCGTCTGCCATCGCAATGTACTGGGCATTTGGTGACCAGCTCCTAACCCACGCGAACGCGTTCTCCCTGCTTCCTAAGACAGGCTGGCGGGATGCTAGCGTCATCCTGATGCTCATACATCAGTTCATAACGTTCGGCTTTGCCTGCACTCCACTCTACTTTGTCTGGGAGAAGGTGATCGGCATGCACAACACGAAGAGCATACTCCTGCGGGCACTCGCCCGGTTGCCAGTGGTGGTACCGATTTGGTTCCTGGCGATCATATTCCCGTTCTTTGGACCCATAAACTCAGCCGTCGGGGCACTCCTTGTTAGCTTCACCGTTTACATAATCCCTGCGGCAGCTCACATGATGACTTATCGGACGGCCACAGCCAGACAAAACGCTGCCGAGAAGCCACCTTTTTTCCTGCCAAGCTGGACAGGAATGCACGTCGTGAACACATTTGTGATCCTATGGGTGCTCGTGATTGGGTTTGGGTTCGGAGGATGGGCGAGCATCACCAACTTCATAAACCAGATCGATACCTTCGGACTCTTCGCTAAGTGCTACCAATGCAAGCCCCCTGGTCATCAACCGCCGCCCCGCTGAACTCGACCAGCCTTCTTTTTTTGTTTTATTTTCCGCGACATGTGAAGAATGGGCTTGCCTGCATGATTAGTGGTTGTTGATTTGTAAAAGCTTGGCTAGACTGGTGTTCAGACAAACTTGCTATGAAGCAGAAGTCATGGCAGATGAAAATAAAAATGTTTCCTAGTTTAGGTTAATAGCTGTTTTCTTATACATGGCTTTTGTCCAACTGAGACAGATAAGGACCATGATCCCATCCGGGGCTCTGTCTGCTCTCGTCATGGAACTTTTCCCGTTTCCATGGCGGGAGCTGCCAGCCTCGCAGAGAGCGAAAATCCACCACCTGCAGGCGCAAACACCAACGATGCTCCTAATGTTTTAGCTACTGGCTGCAGAAGGTACAGCAACTGGTTTCGAGTCCTCTGCCTTTTCATGTTCTTTACTAAGCATCTGCAGTTGAAGTTTCATGCTTTATCAATAACAGAAATCCACGACTACAAATAAGCATAGGGAATCGGAGTAGAGGGCCTCTTCAGGTGATAACAAGGATAGCTAGTTCACCTTGTTGTTGATCAGGTTACGGAGGAAAAGCACTTGGGATCATGTCATTTTTTTTTTTTACTGCGGAGAGAGCACAGACAATTCAATGATATGAAGTAGACATTAAAATTTGACTAATGTTGAAATTGTTCGGGTCGGACCAGGATGAATGGGATTGGTCTGACCTATCGCTCGGATAGTTGAAATCGAATGATAGAAAGAGTCGCTTATACCTAAGCCTAAGCCTTCACATTCCAAACTTCAAAATTCTCATCATCCACTGATGAACCCTTTGATCGAACCTTCCCTTCCTGAAGTGGGACCGCCCTTAGGGGGTTTACTGCACAAAGCCCCCGGAGAATTGCAACCTTCACTTCGTAGCCCCGACTCAACATTCTTGGAAAACAATCGAATCATTCATTGCTAAGTTTAGCGAGGTAATATGAATCCTTTCGACTTACTAATAGACCGTACATTAGTTCGGCCCAAACCATATATTATACCGGCTGAATATGATATAAAATATTTTATACTTATAAATTTTAATGTAAAATTAATTCAAGGAGATGATATTGAGATTCTATAAATTCAAACCCAACTCACTTATTTATTGGTTTTAAAATTGTGGCCTAGTCATATACTAGCCTAATTAAGCCTAACCCAATAAAAGAAATAAATCGGGCTTGATCCATATATCGGCCCATTTAAACTTCGACACAATCCAAAGTCCGACCCAATATGGCCCTTGCCTCTTTGTCCCATATCGATTAGAGAAATCACTCAAGTTTTCGAACGACAGCTTCTAGAGTCTCCAGAAGTCAGATCAAGCTCTATGCTTTAGAAAATTCTCATCGCGTATCAGCAATGAACGAAAACTTTCAAGAATGAAGATGAGAACTTTCATCCATATTAGGGGAATTGTAGTGCAGTGGGCTTTCATTGGGCCCAGAGTATTTATTACCCGAAAAATTGAGGCCCATTGGGCCTTAAGAGTCTCTGTCGAAGCTTGCCGCCCAGCTGACGTGGTGCTTCCTTATTGGGGGGCCCACCTTCTCCCGCCCTGACGTGGACTTCAGCAATCATCCTGGCGGACTCCAAGCCAATCCGAAACCTCATTTAATAAAAACCAACCCTCGGATCCGCCGAGTCATTATTATATAAAAAACTCGACGCACCCGGATGCCGTGATATTTCCATTTCGTAGGTTCCTCTCTTTGCCTGCCACACAAAGGTCAATCTTGTTACCGTCCGGCTCCCACGCTTCCTTTGATCCTGAAATTAGGGTTTGCGATCGGGACGGATTTGGGGCGGACTCGATCCGATCGTGAGCGGAGAGGTGATTAGAGCTCTGACGATGGATTTCCGCGACAATGGCGAAGGCAATGATTGTAGTAACCGCGAAACCGATGGATTCGGGGAGCCTCCCCCAGCTACGGAGGACGAGGCGGCTGGATCTGGTGGCGGTGCAGCTAGGGTTTTGATGACGGAGAGACTGAGGGATGCGATGTTACGAGAGGGCGGCGGGGATCTGCTGCTGCAGAACGATGACAGGGATGATAGGGTTGTGCAATGGCTTCGCGCGCTCGATATGCAGGTGGAGGGCGCTTGTCGTGCCGACGAGAGGTTGAAGCCTTTGTTGAAGTTGACTAGCGCGTCCGGAGGTGGGGCGGAGGACCCTTTGTTGGCGCAATTGAGTCAGGTACGTTTCTTCTTTTTATGTTTTGCCCGTCACCTTTGATTGAATAATATGTCTTTGTCTGGTGGTAGATTTGATTTGGTTTGATTTGATGAATTGACTGATCAATGCTGGTCTGGATGTGAAGGGGAGTGCAGTTACGGTTAATTAATTTGCAGCGTCTGTGAGAGTGGGGTTTTATCTTGTTTCGGGGGACGTCCTGTTTATTGTATATCTCCTTACTAATATGTTATGGTACATTTTTTGAGTCATCAGCACTTTGAGCCCTCGGAGGTTGGTATGCTGGCCAGATGCTTTTGCATGCCACTTGTTTCTGTTCGCGTTGGAAAGGTCGTGAAGCAAGGCACTACCCTTTGCCCAACATCCATAAGGTAAAGTTAGCATTACTATTGTGCACATTAATACTCTTACTGTTACGAGATTGTCGTAGGCCCGAGCCCCTCCCTTTACCTTTCTTCTGTATTTTTCCGGGGGTGTTGTTGGGGGGGTGGGGAGGGAGGTTGTGGTGGTCTGAGATGTTTGGTTTGTATGTTAGGTCGGAGGCAGTGGATACAGTCGTAAATACATTGTTTGAATTGCTTTCTACGAATCCTAGTTTCTAGTTTGTTTTAGATAGCATCTTAGTTTCTAGTATGATTTGGATGCCATTGATTTCTTTTTCAGTAATTGTTGAATTCTTTTTTCTAGATTGTTAGTTTCTCTGCCATAATTTGCTTTCCTTTGGAAGGAACTGTCTGTAATGTTCTTCTGCCTCACTCCTTGTGTGATGTGTTGATATTCCTGCTAGTCTGTGTTCGGTATTCTCTGCCGTGATTGTTTTGAGATTGTATGTACAACTAGGAAATGTTACGACTGTTGTGCATACTCTAGAATATCCTTTATTCTCATAATTTCTTCTGTCTGTTGCATTAATCAGCTTTTCAATTTGCTGCTTACGTTAGTTTGCTTGTTTGGCTGACAATATTCCTGGATAGCGTGTCATGCTGACCTTGATCAGTAGTCCTTTAGGATATGATGTCGTGTAGCATATTATTGGTAACTGTCTTCATCCTTCCAAGTAAATATATGTTTTTACTTGTAGGTGAAGTGGGCGTATCTTATTATGACCTCTGAAATAAAAGGGAATGAAGGTAGTTTCATTTTCCTGTATTTTGATGTTGATTGATGATTCTAAGATACATTTAGGATATAAGATATAATTTGTTGGAGTGAGACTAACATTGAAGTAGACTCTATCTTGGTGTCTTTGTTTTTTTATTCTCCTGATGCTGCAGTTTCCTCCATCTGTTTTTTCTTTGTTGGTATTTCATTGCCTATGTCATGACGTGTTAATATTTGAACTGGATACATTGCTGCTTCGTTGTTTACCGTTGCATCATTCGATATCCGTGTCTGCATCCCAGATATGTCTTTGATTATAAAATATTTCTTCTAGGAAAAATGAGAAAAAGAACAGAATGGATAGTCTTTCCTGATGTCCTGATCTTACCTGAGAAATACTGTCTGAAGTCCATAAAATGCAAAATGAAGGGCTTCAGGTTGGAAAGAAACGAGGCTGTTCTGTTTTGTACATCATGAGTGGATCAGAGGAATGCTATGACTTGTTAGGCAAATTAATCTGCAACAATTACATGAGAGAAAATGTTGAAGAATTGCTGGACTCGACTCATGTGACATACCTTTGCCCACAGGGAAAGGTGTTTTTCTGTAGCAGCGATTAGATTCAGAAGAATTACGCTAGAATAGTTATAGGGTCTCATGAAAGTGTGGGTTCATTCATTATTATTTTTAATTTTATTATATTATTTTAAAATGCTTCTTTTATTTTCTTTTTATGAATTTACTAATTTTAAACTTGATGATGTGTAAAAACAGGGGTAATCTTAACCTTGCACTCTTGCCAACATCTGATTTTCTTGTATCATTTGTTGGAGACAATGATCAAACGGAGAGGCTGGTAACTGTGAGTGGTGGTTCCCCAAATTCTTATGTCAAAATTGAAGAAATATCTGAGGACACATCAGGGAGATCATTTCTTGTGAATGTCTCTGATGGAAGTATTTTCTACTTCTGGTGTTCAGAGAAATCAAAGCTCTTGGGAGTGGAATTGCTTGGAAAGGTAGTTTTAGTAACTTATCACAGGATATTTTTGGATTCAGCCGAATGTATAGTGGGCCTATGCACTCATTGAATGATAATAAGGGGCGCGTGATGGCTAACCTCTATATCGTTGAATTTAACTTAAACAACACCTGCGGGGATTCCTGATTCTTTATCAAGTTTTCTGTGTTTTTACTTATTCTGTTGTTCTTGTTTTGTACTAGATGAGGGATTTACTGCAGAGGAGGCCATCTATTGCAGACTTAACGGGGATTAGTGAGTCCCGGCTTGAATACTTTGCAACTCACCTCCGTGGCTATCTTTTGGGATCTGCTGTGGACAACGCTGATGATAGATATTCCAGCATTCCAATGTCTGATGGGGATTCTACAAGAAGTTTGCAATCCCAAAAGTCATTGCGTGCCAGCCATAGCAGCAATCAAGCAGCTAGAGCAAATTTGCTTTCTCAAGGTAGTCTAAGCCCTAGAATAAGTTCCTTCAAGGAAGGTTTGCCCAGGAGTTCATCCGTGAGGAATGCCAGGGAAAAGCTAAGAAAGCTTGGAGAGAATCACCTAGCGGCAGTTGAGAATCTGTCGGCTATTTTACCCATGCCAACATACTTGTCTACTTTTGATGACGAGAAATCTCCAGAGTCGACAAAGTCCGACCCTTCAGCTGAGTTATGTTTCCTGGAGTCACTGGGCGGCTGGAAATTACCACCTGCTTCGAGCCTCTCTTCTCAGGCTTCTTCGGACTGCAGACCCGTCTTTGCGCCATGCTATTGCTGGTGCCCCCCTTCGTCTTCAGTCTTAAAGCCTTCAGTGATCTCTTCTGGTACTCCGGGTTTGCTGAAAGAATCTTCTCTTCCTTCACTGTCATCTTTGGTCCCTGTGGCGTCTTCGAGCTTGTTAATCCCATCCTCTTCTATTAGCTTAGCCAACCTACCCCAGCTCGAATTGCCCGCTTTTCTGTCCGATCCGCTGCCCCGATTGCCTATGCCTAGTTCTCAGCCTTCCCCTACATTTACGCCTCTTATATGTGACCCCATAGTACATATCCCGGTGATTGATGTCTGCTCTGCAGGACAGGGCTACCTTGTCAGTGCTGGTCCCGGTGTTACGTCGGGAATTGCACCCAAGCTCATCAATCCGTTGATTCCAGACACCAACTCGGTCCTTGAAGCGAGTGCACGAGAAACTCTACGGCTATTGATTAGCAGTTCTGGCAACACCTCAGGTGGCTTAGCCAGCATGCTCAGTAATGGCAATGATGTGATGAATGCCGTTGTTGCTGGAAGCAAGGGGCTATATCACGGGACAGTGGTGGTCGATGCTCTATCTGACAGTCTCGCCTCGATGGGATTGGCCTCAAAGTACAGCAAGACCCTGAATCTGGAAGGGACAGATCATGGCGAGGATGAAAAGGGTACGGAAGAACGGGAAGGTTGACAAAACCGAGGTAGGGAAGGGATTAGAATGGGTTTACGTTTCAACTTTTCTGGTATATAGAGAAGTAAAACAGTAGATATGGGCGGGCAGGCGGGCCGGCCTTTATTTTGTCAAGTGGTTTCTAGGTCGGCGCATTTGGTGTACTGGAGGTTGGGATATGTGTATAGGAATTGTTTTGATAGTATTTTCCCTTCAAGTGTGAATCAGAGGGAAAACCCCGGATTCAGTTGTATAATTTGTTCTCCCTTACCACCCCCTGGAGATATTAATAATAATAATTGCAGAGAGACGGGTTGGGCCTCTCTTCTCATCCAGAGCCGACATAGTGGGCCATCTGTCTCATTCGAGGCCCAATGACTAATGACATGTCATGTCAATAACTATTTGCTTTTATGCCAAATATTGAAAAGAAAAAGGTTAAATGATTTGGTGAGGAGAAAGTTTTAGTTACATCACGTTTACCTAAACATGCTGTGTGCTTTTTAATTAAATTTTGTTGGCTAGGCAAAATATGTTTTGGGATGGGGAAGGGAGAGATGCAAAAATACTCAAAATTTACTAAACAATGCATGAAATTGAAATTAAAAAACACGATTTTCTTTAATGGTGTGACTTAAAATAAAAATCGTATTTGACGTTAAATACTGGCTTCATTACATACACCATAATTCATTTCCAGAAAGAGAAGTCACGCATAAACTTATAGTGCTGTTTTATAATAAATTGTTACTGTGACGCTGCGCTTTTATATTAAAGTTAAAATAGAGTTTTCAAAAGCCAAACTTTTTTAAAAATTTTAAAAAAAATTATAATTTGATTTTAAGATATTATTTAATAATTTTAAAATAATTCGTGAAATATTACAGCGCAGATGATGTTGTTAATGGTAGCGCAGTCGGAGATGCCGAGGGATCTGTGATAGGAATAATGGAATATATCATTGTGGGGGTTGAAGAAAAGCGACCAAATCTAGTGGCCCCGGCATAAAGTTGTGGTGGGCATAAAAAAAGAAAAAAAGACCCAGGTCAGAATTCCTGTAACTCATTTCATTATCTCAATTATTATCATTATTTTTGGGTCGCCACTTGCAAGAAATTTGCCTTTGGGTATCAAATACTAATTAATAACCCCCCAACCATCCCCCTGGATTAATATTGAATCCAGGGATGAAGAAAAGACAAATCAAATAAAAGCGAAGGGTTGTGGGGGTCATGATGTGTGTTTTTTTTTTGTCAGACTTCTTTTCAAAATTACATTAGTTAAAAGGGCACCATTTTGCATAAAGCTTAAAGATGCATCTCTTTAATGCTTTCGGGACATGTAAAGTGAAGGTCACACCCCTCTCTCTCCTCTATGTGATCTAATGCTGATGCCATTTCTTATTTGCTTTGGAAATTTCAAAAAAGGGGGAGACCAAAATCTTGATGGGACTCTTTTGGCCAAGATAGAAGAGAGATAGGGATGGAAACGTGGGTGAATCCTCTCCTCTCCTCTCCATTATTACAAAGTGGAATGCAAACTCACCTCCTACTACTGAAACCCAAAAACCCACTTCCCTAAATGATCATCTCTGTAATAAAAAATTTTATATGATACGAAGTGAGGACGTGTTTGTCCTGATCCTTGCTTGTCATGGCGAGTCATTCATGAACATGAGACAATCGGATTGTTCTTATCACATACACTTTCAGCTTTAGACATTAGATTGACCCAATTAGTAGTGAAAATTCAACACGGCCTTTCCATGTGATTGACCACTCTTTGTTTTTACATCAGATGGTGCCTCGTGGATCGACCACCAGGCGTCGGGCTCCCAAACGTGTCGGTTGCAAACAAGTTCCCCCTGTCCGACTCGAAGACTATGAGCGCCGCGTCGCTCCTGGGGACACGGCGGCTGCTGATCCCTAGCCCATGTGCAAGCGCGAGCTTCTGCCCAGTCGTGAGGAAGTCCTGGCTGTAGCCCACAGGCCCGGCGGAGCTGTTGTCGGGCAGAGGGTCCGTGATACTCTTGGTGGTGATGTCGTGAATGCTTGGACGCCTCTTGTCTTTCCCCTCGGAGAGCTGCCGGTTGAAGTACTTCTGGGCGTGGCTAGCGACCTGGGTCGGCGTCTTCGATATCACAAAGTTCCTCGATATGTTCCTCCAGTCCCCTTTCCCGTACTTGACCAGCCCCATCAGGAACCTCCTGTGCTCCTCCTCGGTCCAAGGCACGCCCTTCTTCCTCTCGTGATCCCCGGCATCCCTCACTCCGTAAGGCCTCTTCCTACATCCGTAGAAATCCCGCCTGTACCGGGGGACCGTGACGTGCCCCGCCTCGATCTCAGACACATCCTCGAGCAACTCTCTGTACTTGTACTCGACGTCCAGCGGGGACTTCCTGGGGATAAGGGACGCGACGTTCGTCCACCGATCGGGGGTGTCCTCGTCGAAGAGAGCGAGGGCGCTCTCAAACATCTTGTTCTCGTCCTTGGTCCAGAGCACTCCCCTGCCGTGGCCGAACCTCGTCAAGACGGGGGACCCCAGAAATCGATCCTCCATCGGAAAAAGGGTGGGCGGGGGGATGAGAAAAGATACGAAGATGGGGTGTGAAGGTGTGGATGGGAGTAATGGGGGTATGTGGGAGCGAGTAATATAGAAGGGAGGAGGAGATGGAGATCAAAGTTTCATCCTTTTCTATTACAACAAGAATCCCCCAATCGAATGGAGGAGGAATCTCTTTAAAATTCATTGACGATGAACAGACATGTCTTTTTTTTTTTTCCCTTTCTTTCTTTCTTCTTCTTTTACTACCCAATTCCAAAAGGGTATCCCAATAAAGCAAATAGGAAGAAAGGAACCAAATAAAAATCATACCAAATAAAAAAGACTGATAGTAACATTTAAGGTATTCATTGGACTTCCGAATTGTCATGTCATTCAAAACAAATTGAGATTTTATTCCGTGTCATTGCGAGATAGCAGCATTAATTTTAAAAATTCGTAATATTTTTAATGTTAAATTACAGACTATAGTTTACAAATTTTAAAAATTAGTTACGTATTTTTCGAAATATTTGACCGAAAGTAAAATACTGGAATCATTTAAAGGAGATATGCATGAATCTGTCATGTCAAACCCTTCAACTTGATCAACGAATTTTTCTCCCCCACTTTTTCTTCTTTGTTGGACAATTTGCAATAATTTGGAGCTGTGTTCTTTGTTTTTTTGGTCTTCTCTTTTATCGAATATTTTAGTTGCAAAATGTGGACAGACAGGGCCACCACCACCCACCGCCCCTGACCTTTATTCTATTAAGGCACTCCTCTCAACCGTAAAAAAGGCACAAATAATTCAGAATAAACATTTGTTCTTTTCTTCTTCCTTTAAAGTCAGAAAGATGCCATCAAAATTTGGGCATAGCAAAAAAATTTGATGATTTATCCTCAATTTTTTTTACGTTATTATTATTTTTAACATTCATCGACTCCTCTTTTTTATTATCATTCACACCCAAAATTAAAAAAAAAATGTTACAAATAGTTTCTTTCTTAAAATGACATATTAGAAAGAAAAGAATGGAGAAGTTTTTAGCAAGAGGGGAGATCAGGGGGTGGAGGCAGAAGGGACTGATCTGGTCCATCTCCATCTTCGACTATGAATGCCATCTTCAGCCCCCATGTTGTGTGCACCTCCAGATGACAGTGTAAAAACCATACTCCTGCACTCGAAAGGTTCGTTTTCCTCGCGTCGGTGACTCGTCCGCGTATAAAACGAATACTATCTGTGTGCCTAGATGTTGTAAACGTAATGGGAGTTTTGATCAGTTTTTGGCCTGTGTACCTGGGTTATCTGCCCTGAATCTGATCGCGGTCCATCCAGCCGTCGGCACCCCTATTGTGTTCCTCTCCACCGGATCAACGAGGTTGAACCCTTTCAGGTCGTTCTCCGGGTCAAAGTTCCCTAGACCTTTCCCTACCGCGTAGAAGTCATAGCCATGCAGGTGCGTCGGGTGGTTCTCGGGCGCTATGATTGATGTCCCCTGAAGCACTACCTGAACTGTCGAGTTGTACTTCACCCTGTAGAGCCTCGTCCCATTCGTGGTCTGGATGTTTGTCGGCGGGGAACCTGTGTAGTTGAATGGCATCGCCGGGAAAGCTGGGAAGTCGTCGGTGTACACTCCTTTTACGTTGTAGTAATGTGCTTCCAGAAGATCGGTTGTTGGCATGTCGAAGGTGACATTGTTGAATGCCGCAACGAGTCTGCTGCCGTTGACACAGGTCGGACACAGATTCACGCCAACGCTGATGGTTAGCAATAGCGAGTGGTCGACAGTTAATGGGACTTTGGCGGGATATTGGTCAGAGTTTAGGCTCCGGAGAGAGTCTATAAAGGAGAACTCTGTCGGGGTTGCATTTACGGCGGGGATGATCGGGAGAAAGGTCGGGGATGAACTGAGAGTCCCATTATACCGTAGCAAGCCGATTGTTGTTGAGTTGTCGACAGGGATGACGGTGTCCATGAATGGGGAGATGGCAATCGCGTACTTCCCTATGGCCTTGTCCACGGTGATGATCGCATTGGTCGTCTGGCCTGGACCGATGAATATCGTGTCGGTGCTGAAGGGCTTGGTGTAGGATGCGTCGGTTTCAACGATTGTCAGGTTGTGCCCTGCAATCTTGAAGAACAGCTCGTCGTTTACGGCCGCATTGATGATTCGGAGGAGATATGACCGGCCTCTCTCGACATGAAGCGTGTACCCTGAAATCGAAGTAACCATCCACGAGCTCCGATTTGTCATGGCAACCCGTCAATAACTGAACTACAATAATCTTCGAGATCTGGAGCGCCATGTTGCCGTACCCGGGGAAGAACAATTAGGAGTTGGTCCAGTTTTGCCATTGATTGTGTGGGCATCAGATATATTCGGCGGCAGACCAGACTGGACCGACTGATTCAGCACAGCTTCAGTGTCGGCCTTCCACCATTCACCTGCAGAACAATTTGACAAACTTACAGATTCATCGTCGGAGTACACGCGCCGAAGGTACCAAGTCCTGAAGATCCTTGAACAGACCTAGAATGATTATTTTCTCATCGTCGGGCTTCGGGAAAGGGTATGGGACTCCTCTCTTCGGCAAGATGACGATGGCACCGTGAACGGTCGATCTCAACCAAGTTATATGCGCGTGCCAAAGTAAGGTTCCTCTCTGGTCTGTCAAAGTGAAGTTGTACACGTAACTCTGTCCAGGTTGGATCGGACACTGCGTGATATATGCTGGTCCGTCTGCCCATCCCGTCCTCAACTGCCTCACCCCGTGCCTGTTTGATGACCACAAGAAATAGTATCAGGTAGAATCCAATTCCAACGATCAAAAACCGGCCTATACAGGGAAGAAATGCGCCGACCAGTGAATCGTGACGTTGTAAGAGACGTGGTTGACGACTCGCACGAGCACGTTATCGTCCTCCCTCGCGTAAAGCGTCGGACCTGGGAATTTCCCATTGACAGTCACGATTGGTTTCGTCGAACACAGCCTCGTCACATTCTTCATCACAACCTGCTCCACAATCGGTTTTATGAAACAGTGCTGGAGAAAAATAAAGTTGCCTCATACTGCAGAACAATGCGCTTACGCTGAACTTGTAGTGCCGAGTGAAACACTCGACCGCCACAGGGAGCATGACAATGACCAATATCAGAGCCCCAAACTGCCGATCCATCCAGCGTTTCGCTGCCATTTTTCATTAATCTCCAGTATGCTATAATCAATGCTCAAACCTTTATAAAAAGAGGTTGAATTAAGCACACACAAAAATAACGTCAGCTGTCATTTTGGATGGTTAGGTGAAAATTGAAAGATGGAGCTGAAGCAGTTGCTGTGGCTGCCTGCAGACCCGCAAATTTTTCCCACCAGGGATTTGATTCCTTAGGTGTTACTTAAGGTCGGTGTTCGTTATTAGGCTTGCGCAATGACCGGTTTCGCCTCGACGGGCACTGGCATCAGCATCCAACCCCTAACTCTGATATCAACCCCCCATCTACCTGCATGTTTTTCACCTTTGAACTTTCTTCCACTCAGGACAGTACTTTAACTGCTGCTTGAAAATCACAGACTTGTCTGCTCTCTGGTTTCTTCAAAGCGCAAGCATACCACATCTAAACTGAAGCTTCTCCGATCCTCGCGCGAATATCTGGCAGTTGTGAAGTTGTTTTCATGCAAATGGGATTTGTAACTCCTCACCTCTCATCTTATTTCAATTCAAATTCCAATTCCCCCACCTTTTCAATGGGAACATTACATCAGGAGGGAATGGATTTCCTGCAGGAAGCTTGGAAAGCCCGCGACATTTTCTCGGCAGGTGCCTTTGCAGGATGATCATTGTGTGGTCCTGCAGTCCATTCCAAACATCTCGGAGATATTTCGAACCTAATACAGAGAAGAACGTACTGTTCGTCTTCTTTACACCAAGATATAATGCAATGCCAGCAACTGTGTAACACGGCCTAGGTTCGTTGACGAGGCAGGTTCGGGATCGCAAACTCAACAGGCCATCTCCGCGAGACATCACTGTTGCGAACTTTGGATGAAAGTTACAACCATTGAGACTGGGGAAACCACAGGCAAACTGATACAGAAGTGGAATAAGAACCCAAAAAGGAAAGAGGAAAATGAATCTGAAAAGCAATTGAAAGAAAATAGACCAAAATTTAAAATCAAAATTAGGGTTCATGAGGACATGAATGACAAAACGTATATAAAGAGGGAAAAGACCGCCAACACCGTCTTCCGACAGGAGGAGTTCAAAGCTTTGTGTCCTGCTGCCTGAAAATGGATTGCGCCGCTTCTTTCGCTTCATCATCTTCTTCTGCAGCCGGGGCTTTCGGAGTTATCCCCTTCTCCGCGACGGGGGCGCATCGCTGGGGCTCGGGCAATCATCTGTTCCCATCAAATCGTCCGCTTCAAGCCCCAACAGCCTCGTTTTCAACCAAAGGTCTCGCCTTTAAGGCCACTCTGAAGGACCGCAGCGTTTCAGTCGATAAGGTGGGTGGGGTGGGGTGAGGGGTTTGTGGTTCTGGTTAGTTTTACTGATCTGGGTTAGGATGGATTCGTCTGATTGATGGTGGGAAATGAAGAGGTTGGGTTGGGGGACTTGTCAATGTTTGGTTTATGAGATTTTGCCTTGAGTTGTTTTGAATAGGTGAGGGAGATGCCCCGCGATAATTCAGGGGTGTTCGAGTTGTCGAGCTTGACCGCGTTATCGCCCCTGGATGGTCGTTACTGGGGAAAAGTCAAGGACCTCGCACCTTTTATGAGCGAATACGGGCTCATCTATTTCCGGGTTCTCGTCGAGGTAGATGGACTCTCTCTCCATGGTGTTATTTTGGTTATGTGTAGATAAATTTCAGTCGCAGCGTGCTTGGAAAATTTTTCTGTCCTTTGAAGTTGAATGAAGGAATGCTTAAGTAGGTTTGTTTTTCAGATAAAATGGTTGCTGAAACTTTCTGAAATTCCAGAAGTGACGGAGGTTCCCAGCTTCAGTGAGGAAGCTAAATCCTTTCTTCAAGGACTTATAGATGGTTTTTCATTGGATGATGCTGTTGAAGTCAAGAAAATCGAGAAGGTGACAAATCATGATGTCAAGGCAGTCGAGTACTTCTTGAAGCAGAAATGTCAGTCGCATCCGGAGATCGCTCTGGTTGGTAGTCCATTTCAGTCGACACTTATTAAGTTCTTAGATTGTTCATTGAGATAGTATGGTTAATCTTCTTCCTTTATTGTTTGCTTTGATCTCTATGCAGGTTCTTGAATTCTTCCATTTTGCGTGCACTTCTGAGGACATCAACAACCTGGCTCATGGGTTGATGTTGAAACAGTCGATGAACAAAGTCATGTTTCCTGTAATGGATAATTTGATTAGGGCAATATGCACCATGGCTAAGGACAATGCTCACATTCCAATGCTTTCTCGTACGCATGGTCAGGTAATTCTGACGATGAATGAATATTATGGCAGAGTAAACTCTATATGAATCATTAAGAATATGAGAAGTAGTTTTTCTTTTTCCGACCATAAGTATCTAGCCTTCATGTTATTGCCATAAGTGAGTTTTGTATTGATACTCTTAACTTATGGCTCTTCACTTTGATTCTGTAGCCAGCTTCTCCAACTACCTTGGGGAAGGAAATGGCAGTGTTTGCTGTTCGGCTAAACCGAGAAGCCCAAGAAATATCACATGTGAAAATCATGGGAAAGTTTGCTGGGGCTGTGGGGAACTACAACGCTCATTTATCGGCATATCCTGAAATCAACTGGACTTGCCTAGCTGAAGAGTTTGTGCAGTCTCTGGGATTGAGTTTCAATCCCTACGTAACTCAGGTTGGCTATATTAGAAACTGTTGCTTCAAGTTACTAAGTTGCCATATAATCTTTAATCGTTGTTTGTTTGGAACAAATACTCTATTAATCTAGTCAGGACTTGACTCCAAATGATATCCGAGAATCGATTTGCCACAGCTTGTGTCAAAATTAAATATCAATTAAGCCTTTCCCTGGTAGCTCCTGATTGGTTGTGCTTGGTTATAGCGCTAACTGAGAAGAGTGGCCAACCCTTTACCATCCTGATGTTGATCGGTAAGATGATTTATTTTTTTGGAGCACTAATGTCTGCTTTCCTGTCCATGTGTGCAGATTGAAACTCATGACTATATGGCAAAGCTTTTCCATTCACTCGTTCAGTTTAACAATATTCTTATTGACTTTGATAGAGATATTTGGGGATACATTTCATTGGGTTACTTCAAGCAGGTGATGTCAGGAAACTTATCAATTGGCATTTGTGTCTGTTGATTTTCGTCCTCTTAAACCAAAAACATGTAATACTTTTGTTCGATGCTTTGAATAGATTACAAAGGCTGGTGAAATTGGGTCGTCAACCATGCCTCACAAAGTGAATCCAATTGATTTTGAAAACAGTGAAGGGAATTTGGGTAAAGCCAATGGAGGTCTTTCTCATTTGAGCAACAAGTTACCTATATCACGCTGGCAGGTAAATCCAAAAGTCGAGAAATTTAAGACTTTGTGCTGTCTGGTTACTGGCTTGTTTCTGTTTTCTAAGATAACCTTTTGCTGCACTTCAACTATTCTGAGATGGCTTTTCAAAAATAAATACTGTTTTTGGATGTTAATTGGGAGGAGGGGGCCGGAGTTCCCCGGCTTCACACTGTTCTCCTGACCATATTGGTCTGTGCTCTGGTATGTCAACTCCAGCGTGACTTAACGGACTCCACCGTGCTGCGGAACATGGGTGAGGGACTGGGCCATTCTCTCCTTGCATACAAAAGTGCTTTGCAGGGGATTGGAAAACTCCAGGTTAATATATGTCTGTGTGGCTTTCCCTTTAAGCTGACATACATGAATTCGATGTGGTGTATCAAGCATTGAATTATTGCATGTAGATTGACATAGTTATTGTATACATTTCTGGGATTCGATACCAGGTAAATGAGGCACGCCTGCTGGAAGACTTGAATACCTCGTGGGAGGTGCTTGCAGAGCCCATACAGACAGTATGTGTCTACTACCGTGTATCTCATCATTTGTTTGTCATGTGTTGCACCGTGCATCTCATCATTTGTTTGTCATGTGTTGCGATATATTTTTCACTCAGCCACTTTCCTTGAACAGGTAATGCGAAGATACGGGGTCCCCAATCCTTACGAAAAGCTGAAGGAATTGACCCGAGGAAGAACTGTTTCTCAAGAGAGCATAAGAAAGTTCATTGAAGGGTTAGAAATACCCGCCAGTGCGAAAGGTAACCTTTTAAGGTTGACTCCGCATTCTTACATCGGTGCTGCTGCTGATTTGGCTCGGAATGTTGATAAGGCTGTAAACTTATTGGATGGGTTTGAGGAGCCAGATAAGTAGTG
Source organism: Melastoma candidum (assembly GCA_023653495.1). Taxonomy (NCBI): domain Eukaryota; kingdom Viridiplantae; phylum Streptophyta; class Magnoliopsida; order Myrtales; family Melastomataceae; genus Melastoma; species Melastoma candidum. The sequence goes on along the minus strand of CM042891.1, from coordinate 3,234,700 downwards.
CAGAAGCTAAAACATTTGTTCCCATTAGGTCCATTAGCTGAGACGGAGATTACTTTTTTAGGGGAATCACAAACTTTATATGTAATTTATGGGATCCGGGAGGAGTTTTGTTTGCCTGAGCATATTGATGCTCTTAAGACCACAAGATGTAAGGACCCCACCAGTCTGGCGGAACCTCTTTTCAGTGCTAGCCTGGAATATGATTTTTTTTCAGTTGTAGTATACTTGCCGAAGAATGTGTCCTTTCTAGGAGATGTAGTCACAGATGTGGCGGTGTGCGCGACGAGCCAGTCCAAGCTGACAGGGAGGGAGGAACTGGAACGAGACTTTGCCGAAGTAGAGGCTGGGGACTAATACTTACAAAGACCAAGACCATGTCCATATTATTTGGACATCATTTGTTGGAATGTAAGAATGCATTAATAATTACAAATTCATCACTAAATTACAAAGTTCTTTTTACGTTATATTTTTTATGCCTAATTGTTATATATATATAATAAGTATTTGATGAAATAAAATTTCGGGTTGATCTTTAAATTAAAGCCTTTTTTTGATGAATGGAGTATTTAAGCTACGTTAAATTATATAATATAATTCAAGTCTGTCAAACGTAGGGTTTCAACTTGCTATCATATGTATGAAATTTAAGGCAACGAGCCTGAGGTCCACGATGGCGGCAGCGACCGACAAGCAAAAGAAGTGGCTGCGACCGACAAGCAAAAGAAGCGGCTGCGACCGACTTGCAACCGAAGAAACAAATGTTAAGCCAGTGCTTCTGAAGAGGGGACATCTTGGCCTCCTTCGCCACCAGGTACATGTGGGTTTGCCACGATGAACGTAAGAGGGGAACGTGCTGATGGCCGCCGTCAGGCTCTGGAAGTCCCCAAGGAATGGGAGGAGATGCTTAGGTACCCGCGGAAGGACAGATTCCAGATCTTCAGGGCGCTTCCCTTGACGCCGAACAGTGTATCCATGTACTACTCCTACATAGGGATTGCCAATATCACGAAAATCTTTTCATTTCCGCTCCAACAAAAGTCAAGGATGAGATTCTCTTACGTAGAGTGAAATGACTGTCTGGCTAGGGCTTTCTCCTCAATTCCCATTTTGTTTATTCCTTCACCAAGCAAAGACAAATAGAAAGCTGAAAGCCCAATTCAAGCCCACCCAACCTATGGTCCCATCAGGCCCAATAATAAAAGCCCATTTTTCCAATTCAGGCCCGGGAGAAGAACCGTAATTCATCGTCTCCCGCTTCCCCCCCCACCCCCCTCTGCATATTCCCACCAACGTCTTCGTCTTTGGTCATCGACGGATCAGTGCTGAGTTTTGCGGCGTGCAAGTGATTAGTTTAGGGTTTGTTTTATGTTGGAATTTGAATCCGGCAATTGTTGTTTTGTTTTATTTCGGTGGTCATTGGACTTTTTAGCATTCGGAATAATCAATGGCGGTGGCTTTCGACGGTCTCGGGTCGGCTGCAGGGCTGAAGAAGCTCGATGACTACCTTCTGACCCACAGTTACATTACGGGGTCGGTGTAGTCGGTATTCCTTGTGGTTTTTATGGATTGGGTAGCGAGGGCGTCAGATGAGTGAGTTTTCCGTTGGTGATGTCAGCAGCTACCAAGCTTCCAAGGATGACATCGCTGTCCTTGCGGCTCTCCCGCAGCCTCCGTCTGCTGAGTTCGTTAACGTCCATAGGTGGTATCACCACATCGACGCCCTCCTGAGGATTTCGTGAGTTATCAATAGCTTTGTGGAGATATTTGGGTTGTAATGTTTGTTCTGTGTTATTGATCTGTCCGTTTTCTTGGTCTAACGAGTTGTTTTATTTGCTCATTAGCGGCGTCTCTGGAGAGGGTTCTGGTGTAACGATGAAGGGATTTGCTCCTGTTGAGTCTGTCGTCACTCCTCCGGCTGGCGACGAAAAGGCAGGTGTTTTGGTTTTGAGGTGTTACGTTGCGTACCAAACCAAACTCTTCATATTTCTTGGTTATGACCTAAACCCCTTGTCGTCTACTTCTTTATCTGTTGCATTTCAGGCTGCGGCTGCTGAGGATGACGACGATGACGATGTCGACTTGTTTGGTGAAGAGACTGGAGAGGAAAAGAAAGGCTGCTGAGGAACGTGCGGCTGCTGTCAAGGCCTCCACAAAGAAGAAGGAATGTAAGTTGGTCCTCTGTGGCATTTATTTCTGGGTTTGTTTCGGAAGAATTGTGCTTCCATCATCTGTTCGTAACATAGACATGAACTCAGGTTTTGTTGCTCAAGAATGGTTAGAGTGTCCTGAGGGCATAGTGTTGGTGGATTTCTGGGTTCTTGTTTACCCAAGAAAAAACGTGTTCCCAAAGGTCCCTGTTAACACTAAGCGTGTTGAGTATTATGTGTTTTGGTGTTTTACTTCTCACAATTTTTGTGTTGCGTTTGAATCTGGTATAATTTAATATGCCCACTAGTCATTAATACATGCCCGAAAATCATTATTGATTTCTTCCCCCTGTTCAGCTGGAAAGTCATCTGTCCTTTTGGATGTGAAGCCATGGGATGATGAGACTGACATGAAGAAGCTTGAGGAATCAGTCAGAAGCGTTGAGATGGAAGGATTGCTTTGGGGAGCATGTATGTTGTTTTATCTTGTTATCATTTTCAACCTTTGGCAACTATCTTGTTCCACTGATCATTCAATTGAGTTGCGGAAATTTGCTTTGTTTACAATGATGATGATATGTTGCATTGAACTATAACAACGTGCAGAATTGTTTTACAGCACTCGCACTTGTCATGCAGTAAAATTACACGACAGTACTTATATAAAAAAGAAGAGAATTCACAATACGAAATTGCTTCTAGGACTATGGACATTCAAATTTTTGCTTTCGGCCCGAGCCTCTATGTGGAGGAATATTCTTGATGTGCTTCTTTTTGCATCAGCCAAACTCATGCCCGTGGGATATGGCATCAAGAAGTTGCAGATCATGCTCACCATCGTGGATGATCTGGTCTCTGTCGATACTCTCATCGAGGAGCATCTGACCGCTGAGCCTATCAATGAGTACGTCCAGAGCTGCGACATCGTTGCCTTCAATAAGATATGTGAGTATATCTCTTTCCGCCTCATCCATATTAAGGTTTATACCCTTCTCCTTTGGCTCCAACTAACATCCTCCAGTTTTTTTTTTTTGTTTCAGAATTCTGGATAAAGGCCGTTAACGTCCCGAGAGCAATAAACTCTCTTCATATTTTATTATATCGCGTCGCCTGATTTTTCGACTTCATGCAGCACTGCTTGCTCTTCAGAACAGACTGCAGTCATGTTATCCGAGTCTGGCTTTGGTCTGATTTTTGTGGAAGTGGTTCTGATTGAAGGTTGAGAACAGGTGCATATATACTTCAAAAGATGAAATGATGGGCTATCTGAGCAAGGTTACGTTGAAGGACTGGTGAATAAAATGCTCGACTCGATATGCATTTTGCCTTCATCCCTTGAAGGACGTCTGGTAATGTTAGTTATGCAGCAACGATAAGCCTATGATACAGCCAGAGGACATAGTATGGCGATGGCGATGTTAACGAATTCTTACCTGACGAAACACTGAGGACAAGAATCAGCTCCGACTGAACTTCCCACAAGTAGAAGCAAGCTACAGGAAGGAGGAATCCAAAGGGAGCGCATGATCCGCGACAAGGAAAGCAAGGCAATGCGCTCGCTTTGGTCTCGGATCAATGCGATCCCTTTGGATGCATACTTCAGTTGCCATTATTCATCCCATTTCCTTCTCCCCCTCCCATTCCTACTCTGTTTGTACCACTCGCTTGTGATTTCCACTACACGATGAATGACGGAGGGGAGAGAAGTCCCCCCGCTCAATTTAATGGCCAAGAAATTCGTAAATGGGAAATAAAATATGACTAAGTCCCCTCCTAACGAACCCAATCATATGATTGGCTTTGGCCCCTCCTAATACTTTTAGGACCAAAAACAAGTAGAAGAAATCGAGCCCAGATCATTTGAAAGGGAGAACATGGCATATAGCGTGGATCTTCTTAATTTTCTTTTTGGTTATGGACAGACCAGACCCATCGTTATATTGTGATCCTCTTAATTAGTTTATACAGACCTACTTTGACCAAACACATGACACCCAATGCCCATCAAACACCCTCATCAATTGTCGCAACAAGTCAAAAACCTTCAGTCGAATTGGGTCATTTGGGTAGGAAGAGGAATGCCAAATAGAAAAAAAAAAAATCATATTTCTCTTTTGTTGGTTTCCACCCCCCTTATTTAATTTGTGCGACAAAGGAAAACTGTGGTCCAAAAGAAGAAGGCCCCTACAACCTCGTCATTCCACCTGCCTCGCGCTCCTCGTTTCCTTATGTTATACACCTTTAAGCTGAAGGAAGATTGTTTAGAAAGCATGCATCTCATGAGTATACATTTCCTTTTGTAGCCTAGTAGCAGATTTAATAAAACTCTACCCCCACCCCCCAAGAGATCTCCTTCTCAAATCATGATTCAAATGATGAGATTTGAGGCGCTACCCCTCATACCCCTTTCCTTCATATGATTGGCACGTTCTTGTCCAAACCTGTGACTTCTCCCCCCCCCCCCCCCCCCCCCCCCCCCCACATGCGTTAGTTAGTCTCGTTGGATTTTGACACCAACTTGGAGCTAATACTAATGTTGATTGATTAATCATCGATTAATGTCGTCAGGATAAGCCTTCATTTGGGCCGTGCCTTTAGGACACTTTAATGGGCCACAAATGTGAACCCAAGACGATTAGGCCCCATTCCTTTGGGCCTGAATATGGGCCGAGTTGCTTTGCAGTCTATATATATCAAATTATTTTTGTAACGACTTACCAACGAACTTCCCCCGCTCACATCAACGAAGCTCTTCGTTCGAGTTCAAATCTCTTTGGTTTTCTGCATTTCTTCACTTACGGCGAGGCGATGGCGCTGCCGTATTCGACGAGAGTGATGTTGCTGGGGATCCTGCTCGCGCTTCCGGTTGTTGTTTACGCTATGAGGACGATTGGGTTCGGCGTCTCGTATCCTCCTCCTCTGCCTCCGGAGGTGGACGTCCCTCGTAGTTATGAGTTGGGCGATGTCGTCCCACTCTTTGCCAATACTATTTATTCTGAGGGTCGACCATGGTAATTGTCTGTTCTTTTATCTTTCTTGTCCGTTGAAAAATGTCTCGAGTGTTGTGTTTAATCGTGTTTTTTGAGTTCTTGCCCCAGATAGCTTTTGGTCTATGCGTGAAAGATGGCAATTTTGTTGTTGTTACTCATGTAGACTTCGAGGTTACTTCCTTCTTGGTGACGATTTACTGAAAACCAACTCTTGTCGTGCAGCGAAACGCAGTTGTACTTTGACTTCCCGTTATGCCCGCCTGGAGGTAAGATCTCAACCCATCATATGGTCTTACTAGGAATCTGTTCGTGTTTCTGATGCTTTCTTTGTGCAGAACCGATCCGCCATGGAAATCCATCCTTCCTAGAGATCATATCTGGTGATTGTTGGAAGAATTCTCTGTATAAGCTCGAGTTCAAAGTTGAAACAGTTTCCAAGGTTCTCTGCGAAAGGAATCTCAAGAAAGACGAAGTCATTAAGTTGAGGAACGCTGTGAGGAATGGTTATGTGTATGACCTCTTCACTGAGGATGGCCTTCGCGTGAAACTGAACCTTGGAAGGATCGTGACGAATGACTGCAAGGCGAACGAGACGAGAAGCCTCGACCCTCCTCGATACTTCCTGTCCACCCACATCAAGTTCCGAGGGTACATCTCGGATGGCCAGCTGGTGGGGATCGAGGTTGACGAAATGGAGGACAATCCCGTTGTCGATATAACCGAACTAAAGGAACTCAATGTCACATTCACTTATGACTTTCTCTGGTGGAACGACAAACTTGAAGGTGGTGGAGCTCCTGGTTTGTCACGCTCGAAGGTGGAAGCTGATGTAGTTGTCTGGAGATGGAGCGAATTCTTGCTGTGGCCATACTTTTATTGGTATCTGTCAATGCTTACAGCTTTGGTTTCGGGAGTCGCTCTTTATGTCCGTGGTTATCTCCGCCGGTAAGATTGTCCTTTCATTGTTACACAAACTGATTACATCTAAGTCCACTCGAATTAGCGCATTTCGTCCTTGCAGGTCAATGAGTCCATACATCACACTGCTTGGAGCATTCCTGGGTGCGGGAATCCATCTCCTCATCTTGTAAGTGCACCCTGTCGTCATCTAAGGGCAATTTGAAGTTGTCTGTTTCGGTAATATGATGTCCATTCCTTTGCAGAATGGTTTCATTTTTCTACAGGATGAGGAATGTCGTGTTCCAGCCGTGTCCGTTCAGAGGCACTAGCTTTTTCATTGTTAATTTTCATGTCTTTGCTTCACTGGTGTCGGGCGCTGCGTCCGTTCTCTTCTGTAGGAGACACGCTACAAATGAATGGGTACTCACCTCTTCTTCCAGTCCTTCAATTAGTATTCTAGCGTGATCACTAGCTGAACGGACAAAATGGCTGTTTCCATGTGTTGCAGAAAGAATGCATCTTCCAGGCATGGTTGTTCCTGCATGCTCCTGTGGTGACTATTCTCCTGTTCAACCGGGGAGTATACGACATAACGGCTACGGTCAAGTTGGTGAAGCTCGCAGAAGACGTCAAGATCGAAACCCTCCTGAAGTTCTTCCTAGGGAGTGCTCTGTTCCAGCTTTTTGCGGGCTGGATCATAAATACCTGGGTCACAAGAAGTGGGGAAGTGCTCCCTGTAGTGCTCAGGGATGACACACCACCTAACAGGATGTCATGGCCAAGTGTGATCTACCAAGTCCATCTTTTCTTCATCCCATCAATCACGACCTGGTTTTTTGTCAACATGGACTTGGTCTTCTCGAGCATATGGGGATTCAAGGTCTGCGGGATTTGGGCGAACCTGGTCTTGTTCTTGTTGATCCTGATTCTGCTGACTGCGGCCGCTGCAGCTCTCTCGACGCACCATCTGATATCTGAAGGAAACTCCAAGTGGTGGTGGCGGCACATTCTTCACGGGGGAGCGACAGCTGCAGTCCTGTTCCTAGTGGGGATAAATTTCCTTGCCAATGCAAACTGGAACGACGCCATGGAGAGGATACTGTCGATCGGGTATCTTGCCGGCATGTGCTATGGGATCTTCGTGGTTCTTGGCACCGTGAGCTACTGGAGCTCGTCGATCGTTAGCCGAAGCCAGATGACACATCCTCATTCCAATTAAACCCAAGGAAGAGGGATTCAGATTAGCTTAGACAGACATTTCATAATTCGAGATCGGCTCCATTGTAGCAACCTTGTCTGCGTGATTTTTTTTAGTAAGAATATGAATATTGAAATGCACTCAAATCAAACTTCTACTTCTCATTAACAATATAACGGATTTCAACTGTATTTGCCACCAGAAAAAATAAGGTATATAGTCTTTATTAAGTACAATCAAGAACAATGGCACTCCTCTGCTCGACGAGATTGATTACCATCGGGTTTCTCGGGTGCAACTCCCGAACACTCTTGCCAGTGCAAGAGGGTGGGCGGACCATCTTCTTTAACGTGCACATCTTCACATCGTTCGTACTGGGCTTCATGGGTGTTTTCTTTCTCAGAAGGCATACTATGCATCGCCTGAAGCTAATTTCTGACACTTAGAATCCAGTTAAAGTTGGATTCTTTGATTCCACATGGCAGACCCAGATGGCATTGGCGATCCAAGATGTTGGTATCGCGTCAGTGCTCGTTTTGTTCCTAGGAAGTGTGCTGTTCCGGCCTCTGGGTGCTTCTTTGGCGTATTTCTTAACCAAAGAATGTCATGATTTCCCAGCAGCACATGAATTCTCAAAGCAGTGAGATGACGACCTTTCCTCACTTCCATCAACGTCCTTTCCCTAATCCCCTCTGTCCTCGCCCAGTTTTGCCCGAATCCGGAAGCTATGTTCACGTGCTGATGTCGGTTCAAAATTTACGGACAACTCGAGGGCCTTCATTTGATGTTGCAGGCTTTTCCTAAGCTGCGGAGGGATTGCTGTCAACCTTCTCATAACGGGTTTGATATTCCATATCAGAGCAAATAGTTATGGCTTCCCTGGTGACAATACGGGTGTTGGGCTATCATGCCGGTATATGCTACCCACGCGGTTTTCCTGGTACTTGGGGTCCTTAAAGCTACCGGACTTTCTCACTTGCCATCCGTGGACTGGTGGCACATCATCATGCAAATTGTGGAGACTTCGACTTGGATTACTCGTCTGTCTTATGTTTTAGAAACATCATTGAACTGAAACATCCATTTCGATAGCAAATCAAATCATAGGCAGATGTCTGTTTGACAACTGATTGGCAAACGGAAGACGACTCAAAATTCGTTAAAGACTGAATTGATTAAGAGATGAAATATGATCGATGAGCTTGTTTAGCGGTTCGTGAGAAGAACCGCCTTGCTGCAAGCAACTGGCTGCCTTCTCCTTCTGCTCCATTGCTCTGTCTCTCATCTCTTTCCCATTGTGATCCTCGAACAGTTGCGTAATAGCCCTCTCGATGTTACTTCTCTCAATTTTGTTCTCCAGATGCACCCCGACTCTCCAAACGTTGGTCACGTACCTCGCGTTGACGGTTTGATCAGAGAAGAACGGCATGCATATCATCGGCACCCCTTCACACAAGCTCTCCAGAGTCGAATTCCAACCGTTGTGTGTCCAGAATGATCCAACAGCAGGGTGGGCCAGGATGTCCTGCTGGGGCGCCTGGTTTACAATCTTTCCCCGCTCCATGAGGATCTGGAGGAACTCGACTGGAAGTTTGGCGAGGCATCCTGTACCACCTTCTCTGATGACCCACAGAAAGGAGCAACTGCTACTGGCCAGGCCCAAAGCAAATTTTGTACTCTTGACCCTTGCGTTTTTTTTACATTTCAAAAAATTTTGTAAAGTACAAAAAATCTCCGTATTCACCTGGCGTAGTGGTTCCATACATTGTGCTATTGTTTTTTACATTATGAAGAACTTTTGACTCTTGACTGATTTCTTCCAGCGGCCACCTCTTTCTCTCGTTCAAAATCGTGCATGAGACTCTTATCTCCCACGGCTCCTTTCGCGTAGCAAACTCTTCACGCACGTATATTGTTTCGTACTCTGTGAAGATATTTCATACTCTTGTCACGTACCGGTTTTATACATTTGTATATTGTTTCTTACTTCACGAGAATATTTCGTACTCTTGTCGTGTAGTGAATTTCGTATATTGCACTACTATTTCGTATCTTACAAAGAAATTTCGTATTCTTATCGCGTAGTAAACTTCACACAGTACATTACGAATTTTTTCATACTCTTCTTGTGTATCACTTAGTACGTTTGAGTATTATTTTGTATATTACGAATTTTCTTCATGCTATTGTCGCGGAGCGTAGGGCAAGCAATTACAAAGACATTATAAGCAAACCTATGCAGCAATCCTTCGTTCCATGCATAATTGAGAACAAGGCTATCATCTTTGGAGGTGGGATATCCCGTGGTATTAATTTTTGAACATCCTATTTGGAAACAAAGTAAATTTTGAAATACAAATGGTAAATGTGATGCCTTGCTTGAACTTACTGATGGTTTTAGGGCGCAGCGGAAACAAGAATTATAAACTTTTATGCCCACAACAACAGGATCTATCATGGTACGTATAATAACATTTAAATAATAATGTAATCTTACCGGAAATTGTACCTTAAAATCTCCGAAGAAACAAAGCGTAATCGCGAACAATCGACCGAGAGCCCCAAGTGTGACTCCTCTAGTGGTATCCACGCCCACACGATTACGAACCTCTGACGATCCGGTAGGTGCTAGCCTCTTGGATCCACTGAGAACTCTTCGAAAGCAAAAATAATTTCTCTCCTTTTCACAAATCTTACTCTCTGATTTCTAAAGCTACAGAGATTTGTTTCCAAACTCACACACCTCTGACGACTGACCCTCTGAGAAAAACATAATACCTTTTTTTTCCTTTATTTCATCCCACTAAATTTCTTGCCATAAAAAAATTTACGTTTCCTCTAATCAATCGTCTTAGTGTAATAGAAGAAAAATTTAATGCACAAAATTATGGGAAAAGATTCGTTACGTAAAATAATAATAATAGTTTTAATAATAATATTAAGACTATTTAATGCAAGTGACGTGGACATGTGGAAATTAAAAAAGCTTCCAACGACACATGCATTAAAATGATTTAATTAAATAAACTATATATTGGATATAACATTTAAATAAATAAATAAAATTTAAATATATATATCCTTTATAAATTGACCCGAATAAATTCATATTCGATTTTGGTCAATATATTTGCTTCCGATATTTCAAAATAAATTAATAATCCAATTAATTCTAATTCTGAAATAATAAAATGATTAATTTAGTATCCACTAAATAATCAAAATACAATGTTCGTGTCGACGTGCTATGCGTGCGACCCTCTAGGTCCTATACACGAAGGCAGTGTATATCCATACACAAACTAAGGTAACCGTCTAGCAACAGTTTTTAGTCACCCAACGTGTTAGGATAATGATCATAAATCATATACCACTATGAACAGATTACCGTGTAATTCAATCTCTTCATCTAACCGACATCCCAATTAATTCGGCGCAAAATACATCATCACCGAATTAATTGTTTTACTTAATTACCAAGATATAATAGACTCTCTTGAATGTAAAACATTCCTCCCATGGCCATGGTTTTTAGAGTCACTAATATCTCTATCAAGTGGCCTAGATGTCAACTCTCTAATCCAAGAGAGCGATGAATCCTATATTGACTCAACACTATTCTCTCTACGCTTTGTCACACACCTAACAATCGTATTACTCACAATCCGGTTAAAGACTGCTTTTAACGACGTCAAAATGCGCCAACTCCACGCATAGAATAAATGAAGGTCTCAAGTCAAAAGATCAGTTACACTCGTCCATAAAGAGGATTGACGAATGATGTCCTATATGTGGTATCCTCTTAAACGGGTCGTGTCCAGTATCCCTAATCTTATGGTACCCCTAAGTATAACATGGATCACTATCCCTTGGTCTATCTCGACCTCAGGTATACTTAGCGATGATCTGGATGTCCATGTCCCCTCTAAACATCCGTCCGATCACGGACTATTTCAGATTAATATACTCAATAATCTATGGAACTTTATCATTAATAATTTTACGTGCAAAAAAGTAAAATAATTAATGACAAATACTCGCCTTTATTAATTATTTATCCACAAATACATTAAAGTGTCTTGGCACATACGTGCACACACTAACACTTGCTACATCTTCAACATCCCTGCTATGAATCTCAATGGGTTCCTTACTTGGTTTTGGTGATTCTGCACCAGCTGGTGATTTCATCATGGAGCCGACTTCGCCAGATAAAGGATCAGGATTGGCCATTGCAGGGTACTCTTCCCCAGTCTGATGGATCCGTGGTAGGGATGTCTTCATTTGATGATGTGGCTCGTTAGTCATGGCTGCTCCGATCATAACATTGTGGCACCTTCCTCTCTGAAATGGCTATATTCATGTGGCTCTCTTTACGATTATACAAGTCGAGTAAAAGTGACTTCATTTCTCCAACCTCATCCAAGAGGACGCGAACTGAGTTTTCAATCCGTGTCATGCGCTCATTTAAGACCTGCAATAACATGAATTACATTAACCTAAATGTGATCCATGGACAGAACAGAGTGAGAGCTTCAATCACCAAACTACATACCATCAACTGCTCAAGTTTTCCGTCATTTCTATGATGATCCTTGAATGCCACACCTCCTGGATTGACTCGAGGTGGTTCGCACGCCAGCGGTACCTGCAAGCAGATTCACCGACCTGTAATTACCTTCAGGCCTTGATTTCTTTTCCTTATTTTACATACATACCACAAACCTTATGCATGTTCTCCTAAAAAACTCCTCTAAAAAGGCCGCCCCACCTTAAATCATCCCAATCACCGAACAAAGACATATCACTAGTGTTCGCATTGATGAAGTTCCTCCTACTGACTACGTTCTGGGGGTTCATATTGAGATGATGCTTCGATGTAGAGACAGAAGTGATGTTGAACCCACTTCGTTGGACTCCTGATAGTCTAGCCAGATTTCTACCTAGACTCTAAGAAAAATGCCAAGGACTTGAGAAGAGAGGAGAACACGAGAAGACTTTTAGGAGGAGACAAGACTATTTAACCCACTCTCTTGATTCATATGATTGTACAAATGGGGTGGAAGCCCATATTTATAGTTGGGGTTCTATCGGAGTGTGGTAAAAATAAAGCCACTTATTCTATTTTTCTACCATGCATTTTAACTACTAGAAATTTCTTTAAATATCTACCTAAAATACTACACGGCCCAAATTATAATCACACAAGCACAATTCTAGTTGAGGGTGGAAATCTAGAATTGTTCAGGTGTTGTAATTTTAACACTCCCCATCAACACCAACTTACTTGTTTTATCATGTCGAGTTGCACTTGAAATTCCTCGAGCTTGTTTGCGTTAAGTCCTTCGGTGTAGATGTTCGCCAGTTGGTCTTCGGTAGCGATATGTTGCAGCATGATTTCTCCTTGCCGCATTTTTTCTCTTTAGAAGTGATAATGGACTTCCACGTGCTCGGTTTGTGCATGAGACACTGGATTTTCAGCTAACTTGATCGCTGAGTTATTGTGGCATGATAAAGTAACTGCATAGTCAGCATGCTAGTGAAGATCTCGCATAAGCTATATAAGTCATATAGCTTCCTGTGTTGCAGTAGCTGCAACTCAGTACTCTGCTTTTATTGTTGAGAGTGATACGGTGGGTTGAGGCTTACTATATTAAAGACGTAACCTGTGATAGATCTTCGAGTATCACGGTCTCCGGCATAATCCGCGTCGCAATATCCAATCAGTTTGAAATATTCTTTGGTCTTATAGAGAATCCCATAATCAAGTGTACCCTTTATATATCTCAATATTCATCAAATTGCTTCAAGGTGTGGCTTCTTTGGAGATTGTATAAATCTATTTACTAGGCCAACTACATAGGAGATATATAGCCTTGTACGTGTCAGGTAGTTCAGACTACCAACCAACTGACTGTACATTCTCGGCTCTTCAAGATCTTTTCCTTTGTATGTATTTAGCTTGGCATTAAACACAATGGGTGTCGACATCGGCTTGCACTCGAAAATTCCATACTTCTTTAATAGCTCCCTTGCGTACTTCCAGGCATAGAAACAAGCCTTCGGGAACTTGATCAACTTCTAGTTCTAAGAAGTGCTTCAATTCTCCAAGCTCCTTCATATAAAAGCGCATCGAAAAATTCTCCTTGATTTATCTAATCTCATTATTGTTATCTCCTGTGATGATGAGATTGTCCACATACACGAGCACCACTGTGATCTTCTCTCCTTCGGCTTTAATGAAGAGGCTTGAGTCAGTTGTGGCAAGATTATATCCACTCTCAAGTAGGAATTATTCAATCTTGCCATACCAAGATCTTGACGCTTGCTTGAGCCCATATATAGCTTTACTTAACTTGCAGACATAGTTTGGTTGATCTTTGTCTACAAAGCCCTGTGGTTGCTCCATGTAGATTGTTCTATCTAGCTCTCCGTGCAGGAAGGCATTCTTCACATCCAACTGCCAAAGTTTTCAAGACTTACTTGCTGCTAGGGAAAACAATACCCGGACAGTTGTTATCTTTGCAAATGGATTGAAAGCCTCACCGTAGTCCAAGTCGTACTGCTGTGAGAATCCTCGAGCGACAAGTCGAGACTTGTATCTCTCTATTTTTCCATTAGGGCGAGTCTTCACCTTGTAGACCCACTTGTAGGATATCGGTCTAACCTCACTAGATTTGGGCACCGAATCCCAAGTTTGATTTTCTACTAGTGCTCGAATCTCTTTACGCATCGCTTCTTGCCACTGCTTGTGTTGTGACGCTTCTTCATATGTGAATGGTTCTTGTGGATCGACATCTTCTGTAAGGGTAACATCTATGTATCGTGTTGGAGGTCTTCATTATCTTGTGGACTTCCACAGTGGTGTCGTTGCATCATTATCTCTATCTCCTTCTGTCGTATCTTGAGAGGATCGTTGATAAACTCCCGTTTGCCATGGCCTTTCTTCTTCATCATTGTTTCTTGAAGCTGGAATTTCTTTTGTTTCTTCAACAGTAGACTTCAAGACAACTTCCTCCCCCTGCTTCATGTGTTTTTTCTTCCGTTTCCTTTGAAGACGACCACCAGGAAGTTGCCTCGTCAAAGACCACATTCCTTAACACGGTGCACCTATTGGTCGTAGGATCGAAACATTTCCATTCTTTTCTCTCTGTGTCGTATCCGACGAAGATGCACTTGGTCGTCTTCTTGTCAAATTTGCTCCGTAAGTGATTGGGGATGAATATATAGTAGACACACCAGAAGACGCGAAAGTGGCTTACTGTGGGCTTCATTTTCCATAGTAGCTCAAACGGTGCCTTGAAATCTAGGCGAGCTTGTGGCAACCTGTTTGTAACGTCTACAACTGTCTTCATGCATTCGAACCAATATCTTCTTGGGATATCCTTGCATGAAACGTGCTTCGGCAACTTCTGCAAGATGCCTATTCTTTTTTTTTCTGCAACATCATTTTGTTGTGGTGTGTGAGGACATGTCAACTGTCGTCTTATTTTGCTCTCCTTCAGAATTCCGCAAACTCCCTTAAGGTGTATTTTCCCCCATTATCCGTGCACAGACACCTCACCTTCGTCTGCAAGTCGCTCTCGCCTTGATCTTGAACTCTCTAAATTTTTGTAGGACCTCCGATTTCTCCTTCATTATGTCTACCCAAACATATCTGGAGTAGTCATCGATGAACGTTACCATGTATTTGCAGCCGCCTACTGATGGGTGCTTCACCGGTCCAAACACATCAGAGTGAATCAATTGTAATGGTTCTTCGGCCCTATACTTAGACTCTTCGTACGGTAGCTGATGCGCTTTTCTGTACTAACAACCTAAGCAAACGTTGTCGACATTTACCTCTAGTCGAGGAAGCCCCGTTAGCATCTCCTTGGTCATCATGATCTTCAGTTTGTGGTAGCCAGCGTGCCCAAACCTCTCATGTCAGAGGTCAGCTGTCTCATTCCTCTTCACCTTTTCTATGTATGCCGATTCTACAGACATCAAATAGATTGAGTTTACCTTCCGTCCTTCCATGAACGACGTCCCAGAAAACTTCAACTCTCGATATACCTTCATATCTTCGGGCCCGAAAACACCACGAAGTTACCGAGGGCTATTAGTTGGGCTACTGACAGAAGATTCTTCTTTATTCCAGGGACATGGTAGACTCTTGTAGTTGCACTTTGTCGAAACTATCATATCTTTTTATGACAGTCTTGTCGATATGGACAATGGGCAATCTTGAGTTATTGGTGGTGACAACAATGCATTGTCCTTTGTATTCCGTCAACTCCTGCGGCTTCTCTTGATCACCCGTCATATGGTTGGAGCACCCTGAGTAAAATATCAAGTTCTCTACATAGTCCATAAAGTTATTGTGAACTACTACAAGAGCCTAAGTCTTCCAATGGTTGCTTTTCTTCTAGCAAGGCGAGGGATGCTTCCACTCTTCTTCGGATTTATTTCCGTCTTGACTGCTTAATGTGGCAACATTTCCTTCCACGTTCTTATTCTTGGACCAACAGTCTCGAGCATAGTGTCCCTTCTTGCCACATTTGAAACATTCTTCATTCTTCCGTTGGGTTGGCTAATCTGGTCTCTTTTGTTGTTGTCGTCGGTCAGGCTGGTAATCTCGTCCACCGTCTCTACCGCCTTGTGAGAATTTCCTCTCCTTATACTTCTTATTTTTAATATAGCTTTTTCCCTTATTACTATACAATGCCTCTTCTTCATTTTTTACAGATACGCCCACCATCTATTTTGCTAGCGTCTCCTGATTAGCTAACAAATTTTCTAAATCTTCTAAACTAGGCGTTGTGGGCCATCCTTGCACTGCCGTAATAAATTCCCTATATTCTGGCCTTAAACGATGGATAATAATCATCCTCATCCTACCATCACTAATCCTGGATCTTGGGTCTAACTCTGATATCTTCCGGTAGATACACTTTACTTTTGTGAAGAATTGATTAATTCCTAATTCTCCTTGTCTACTGTCAACAAGTCATTATCTAGCAACTGTAATCACATATCGTTTTTCTTCGGGAACCTAGTTGCTATTATATCCCAGGCATCCTTTGGAGTAGTGGCGTACTTTATATTCTCCAACATTTCTTCCTCCATGGTGGTTTTTATGGCGAACATGGCCTTCGCTGCCTTAATCCGCCATTTTCTCAAAGCGGCAGCATCCTCCTCCGGTGGGGTCGTCTCACTTCCCCCAATGATCTCTCAGAGATCTTGGCCTTAGAGATATGACTCCATGCACGTCTTCCACGTGATATAATTTTGGTTGTTTAATATCTTCAATATGCCGACATTGTTGAGTTCCTCCACACCGATCTTGACATCTGGAAGTGTAGCCTGGTCCCCGACCTATGTCCGACGTAATCCCGGATTGCAGTTTCTTAGACAGAACTTCGATAGTATTTCGGCAGAACCTCCGCTGTACGTCTGCATAACCTCTGCAGGACTTTGGCAGAAACTTCACTGGACTTCGGGAGAACCTCCGCTGGACTTCGGCACCTTGACCCCGATCGCCTGGCTCTGATACCAAATGTTGAACGCACTTCATTGGACTCTTCATAGTCTAGCCGCGATCTCTACCTAGACTCTAATAAAAATGCGAAGGACTTGAGAAGAGAGGAGGACACGGGAAGACTTTAGGAGGAGACAAGACTATTTAACACACACTTTCTTGATTCGGATGATTGTACAAATGGGGGTAGAAGCCCTTATTTATAGTTGGGGTTCTTCCAGAAGTGTGGTAAAAATAAAGTCACTTATTCGACTTTTCTGCCATGCATTTTAACTACTAGAAAATTCTTTAAATATCTATTTAAGATACTACGTGGCCCAAATTAAAATCACACAAGCACAATTTTAGTTGAGGGTAGAAATCTCTAGAATTGTTTAGGTGATGTAATTTTAACAAGTGCAACTACAGAGACGGTGCATTCGTTGCTGATACTACCATGGTTGAGATACATTATTTCGTGCTTGTCTAATTAAACCTCATGTTTGATGTTGCAGGCTTTTCTTGAGTTGCGGAGGGATCACTCTCCACCTGCTTGTACTGGGATCAATATTCCATATCAGAGAGAATCGTTACACTTCTGCAGCGACAATACTGGCATTGGGATATCATGCCGGTTATGCTACCAACACGGTTCTCCTGGTACTTGGGTCCATGAGCAACCAAACTTCCTCAGTCACCATCCACAGACCGATGGCGACCCTCATGCAAACTGAGAAGATTTTGACTTGGATTACTCGATTTTTGTTATGTTTTAGAAACATTATTGAACTGAAAGATCAATTTCAACTAGGTAACAACTCAAATCATAGACAGATATCTGTTTGCAGACTGATAGGCAAACTGATGATGACTCATGAGTCGCTAAAAACTGAATTGATTAAGAGATGAAATATGATCGATGAGTTCATTTAGTGATTCGTGAGAAGAACCACCTTGCTGCAAGCAAATGGTTGCCTTCTCCTTCAACAATGCCAGCCTCTCTCTCATCCCTTTCCTTTTGTCGTCCTCGAACAATTGCTTCATGGGCACCCCTTTACACAAGCTCTGTTAAAAGACCAATACCGTCCCTATCTTTCTGGGAGCTTCTCTTCGAGATCCTTCTTTTTGACAAGTAGATATTTTTCTTTAACTTGTGGTAAATTCATTAGGAGAACTATGTGGTAAAAGTCAAGTTACGTGGTTAGATTTCCTTCAAATCGTATGGGCTATCCTTTCCTATAAATAGGAGTTGGGACCCCAATTGTAAATCACCTCCGTAAGAAGAAAGTAATATATCACTCTCTTTTCTCATTCTCCCTCCCTCCCCCATTCAAGGTTAGGCTAGTCGTGAGTCCAACGACGTCTTCAATAGTTCAAGTCCGGCATTATCTTGGGTGGCAAGTCTAACATTTGGCATCAGAGCCAAGTCGGTCGGGGTCGAGTTGCTGAAGACCTGCGGAAGTTCTGCCGAAGTCTAGTAGAGGTTCTGCTGAAGTCCAGCGGAGGTTCTTTCAAAATACTGCCGAAGTTCTGCCAAGGAAGCTGTAATTCGGGATTGCGTCGGGAATAGGTTGGGGACTAGGCTACACTCCCAGTAGTCGAGATCGATATGGTGGAATTCAACACTGTCGGCATGCTAAAGAAATTAAACAACCAGAATTATAGCACGTGAAAGACGTGGATGGAGTTATATCTTCAAGGCCAAGATCTCTGGGAGATCATTAGCGGAAGTGAGACGACCCCACCCGAAGAAGATGATGCCGCTTTGAGAAAATGGAGGATTAAGGCAGGGAATGCCATGTTCGCCATAAAGACCACCATTGAGGAAGAAATGCTGAAGCATATAAGGTATGCCACTACTCCAAAGGAGGCCTGAGATATACTAGCTACTAGGTTCTCAAAAAAGAATAATATGAGGCTAGAGTTGCTAGAGAATGACTTGCTGGCAGTTAGATAAGGAGATTTAGGAATTAATCAGTTCTTTACAAAAGTAAAGTCTATCTGCCCGAAAATTTCTGAGTTAGACCCAGGATCAAGGATTAGTGATGATAGGATGAGAAGGATAATTATCCATGGGTTACGACCAGAGTATAGGGGATTTATTGCGGCTGTGAAAGGATGGCCTACACCGCCATCCCTAGAAGATTTAGAAAATTTGCTAACTAATCAGGAGACGCTAGGAAAATAGTTGGTAGGCGTAGCTTTAGAAAATGAAGAAGATGCTTTATATAGTAATAAGGAAGAAACTATACTAAAAATAAGAGGGTTGAGGAAAGAGATTCCCAGAAGGCGGTAGAAGTGGGCGATGTGAGCAGCGACCGAATAGACCACAACATGAGAAGAGAGTAGGCAAACCAGCCCAACGGAAGGGTGCAGAATGCTTCAACTGTGAAAAGAAGGGGCATTACGCTCGAGACTACTGGTTCAAGAAGAAGAACGTAGAAGGAAATGTTGTCACATCAAGCAGTCATGACGGAAATAAATCCGAAGAAGAGTGGAACATAGAAGCATCCCTCGCCGTGCTAAAAGAAGAGCAACTATTGGACGACCATGCTCTTGCAGTAGTAGTTCACGATAAAACAGTGGACTATGATCAAAACCGAATATTTAACTCAGGATGTTCCAATCATATGATCGGTGACCAGGAAAAGCTGCCGGAGTTGTCAGACTACAAAGGACAACGCGTCGTCGTCACCACCAACTACTCAAGATTGCCCATTGCCCATATCGGCAAGACTGTCATAGAAGGTGATGACATTTCCAGCAAGGTGCAACTGCAGGGAGTTTACCATGTCCCTGGTATAAATAAAGAAGAATCTTCTGTCAGTAGACTTCTGTCAGTAGTCCAACTGACAGCCCCTGACAACTTCGTGGTGTTTGGGCCAAAGATGTGAAGGTCTATCGTGAGTTGAAGTTTTCAAGGACACCGTTCATGGAAGGGCGGAAGGTCAACTTTATCTACGTTATGTCTGCAGAATCTGCATATGTAGATAAAGTGAAGAAGAACGAGAGAGCGAATCTCTGGCACGAGAGACTTTGACATGTCGGCTACCATAAGTTGAAGGTCATGATGAACAAGGAGATGCTAAAGGGACTTCCGCAACTGGAGGTGAATGTCGACAATGTCTATCCCGGTTGTTAGTATGGTAAAGCTCACAAATTACCGTAAGAAGACTCCAAGTATAGGGCCAAAGGACCACTACAGCTTATCCACTCTGATGTGTTTGGTCCGATGAAGCACCCATCAATAGGTGGCTGCAGATACAAGGTGACTTTCATTGATGGTTACTCCAGGTATGTCTGGGTATATTTCATGAAAGAAAAGTCAGAGGCTCTGTAGAAGTTCAAAGAGTTCAAGAACAAAGCAGAGAGTGACTTGCAAAAAATGGTGAGGTGTCTACGCATCGACAATCGGGGAGAATACACCTCCGGGGAATTTGAAGAATTCCTAAGAGAACACAAGATAAGGCGACAATTGACTTGTCCCCACACACCACAATAGAATGGTGTCGCAGAAAGGAAGAACATTCATCTTGCAGAAGTTTGCCGAAGCATGTTGTATGCAAGGAATGTCCCGAGAAGATACTGGGCAGAGTGCATGAAGACCGCTGCTGATATAACAAACAGGCTACCTCAAGCTTTGAATTGTTGTGGAAGATGAAGCTAACAATGAGCCACTTCCGTATTTTCGGGTGTATCTACTATGTGTTCATCCCCAACCATCTATGAAGCAAGTTCGATAAGAAGGCGACCAAGTGCATCTTCATATGATACGACATAGAGAGAAAAGGGTGGAGATGTTGTGATCCCACGACCATCAAGTGCACTGTTTCGAGGAACGTTGTCTTCGATGAAGCAACTTCCTGGTGGTTGCCTTTAACAAGAGAAGAAGACAAGGAACACATGGAAAAGGGGGAGCAAGTAACCTTAAAACATATCGTTGAGGAGACTGAAGAAGGGCCTTCTATAACAAGGAATAATGACGAAGAAGAGAGGCCATGGCAGATAGGAGTATACCAAAGATCTTCTGAAGAAGTGACAAAAGAAGGAGGAGACAATACAACACCGTTGAGGAGATTTACGAGACAACGCAGACCTCCAACACGGTACATAGACGCAACACTTGCAGAAGATGTTGATCCACAAGAGCCGTCCACATATGAAGAAGCATCAAAGCACAAGGTATGGCGAGAAGTGATGCAAGAAGAAATTTGGGCTTTAGAAGAAAATCAGACTTGGGAGTTGGTTCATAAACCCAGCGAGGTAAGACCCATATCCTGCAAGTGGGTCTATAAGGTGAAGACTCATCCAGATGGATCCGTGGAGAGATACAAGGCTCGTCTTGTCGCTCGAGGATTCTCACAGCGGTATGGCTTGGACTATGATGAGACGTAGTGAAGATAATAACTGTCAGAACTCTACTTGCTCTAGCTGCAAGTAAGTCCTGGAAGCTCTGGCAGATGGATGTGAAGAATGTTTTTCTACATGGAGAGTTAGATAGAGCCATATACATGGAACAACCAGAAGGTTTTGAAGACAAGCATCATCCCAACTATGTTTGCAAGCTAAGGAACGCTTTATACGGATTAAAGCAGGCACCACGGGCATGGTACAGTAAGATTACATAGTTCTTACTCCAGAATAGATATACCCTTGCAGTGGCCGATTCAAGCCTCTTCGTCAAATTCAAAGAAGAGAAGATTGCAATAGTACCTGTGTACGTGGATGATCTCATCATCACAGGAGATGACAACATGGAGATCAAGCTGATCAAAGAGAATCTTTTTGTGTAGTTCCACATGAAGGAGCTCGGAGAATTGAAGCACTTCTTGGGATTAGAAGTCGATTGAGTTCCAGAAGGCTTGTTCCTATGTCAAGAAAAATATGCGAAGGAGCCACTAAAGAAATATGGGATGCTCGAGTGCAAGCCGATATCAACACCCATTGAGTTCAACGCCAAACTCAGTATGAATGAAGGCAAGGATTTGGGAGAGCCGATGATGTACCGCTAGCTGGTAGGGAGTTTAATCTATATGACACATACAAGGCCAGATATCTCTTATGCAGTCGGAGTAGTAAGCAGATATATGCAGTCACCAAAAAAGCCTCATCTCGAAGCGATCCGGCAAATATTGAGGTACATCAAAGGAACATTGAACTATGGGGTGCTGTACAAAAGAGACGAAGATTACAGACTTGCTGGATACTGTGATGCAGACTACGCCGGAGACCACGATACTCGATGATCAACTACAGGGTATGTCTTCAATATAGCAGGAGGAGCAGTATCGTGGTGTAGCAAGCGTCAACCAACAGTATCACTGTCAACGACAGAAGCGGAGTATAGAGCTGTCAACAATAGTATCACTGCCAACAGTATCACTGTCAACAACAGAAGCGGAGTACAAGAAGCTATTTGGCTAAAACAACTAATGGGAGACCGTCATCATCAAGTTAACTATGCAACACCTCTATCATGGGACAACCGTTCAGCTAACCAGCTAGCTGAAAATCCAGTGTTTCAAGCGAGAACCAAGCATGTAGATGTGCATTATCATTTCCTACGAGAGAAGATGCTACAAGAAAAGATCGTGCTGCAATATATTAGTACAGAAGCTCAACCAGCGAATATATTCACCAAAGGACTGAATGCTTGCAAGCCAGAGGAGTTTCGCTCGCAACTGAGTATGACAAGAAGATAAAGTCGGTGTTGAGGGGCAGTGTTAAAAGACCAACACCGTCCCCATCTTTCTGGGAGCTTCTCTTCGAAATCCTTCTTTTTAACAGGTAGATATTTTTCTTTAACTTGTGATAAATCCATTAGGAGAATTATGTGGTAAAAGTCGAGTTACGTGGCTAGATTTCTTCACATCGTATGGGCTATCCTTGCCTATAAATAGGAGTTGGGACCTCAATTGTAAATCACTCCGCAAGAAGAAAGCAATATATCACTCTCTTTTCTCATTCTTGCTCCCTCCCCCATTTAAGGTTAAGCTAGTTGTGAGTCCAACAAAGTCTTCAATAGTTCAAGTCCGACATTATCTTGGGTGGCCAAGTCTAACAAGCTATCCAGAGTCGAGTTCCACCCATTATGTGTCCAGAATGCTCAACAGAAGGGTGGGCCAGGACGTCCGGCTGGGGCGCCCGGTTTATGATCTTTCCCCTCTGTTTACAAGGTAAAACGACATTTTGGGTAAGGTCGAGCCAAACATCGACGAGACCATGTGTAACGACAAGCCTAGATAGAAACGCCATCGATGATGAAGAACTCCATATTTCTTCGATGGACATCCTGGACAGCATCGATGGCTAGCATAGAAGTAACTCCATCGACGGCTTGCGTAGAAGCAGCAGCATCGACAGCTGGCATAAAAGCAGCAGCATCGACGGCTAGCATAGAAGCAGCAGCATCGACGGCTGGTGTAGAAGCAGCAGCATCGACGGCTGGCGTAGAAGCAGCAGCATCGACGAATGGCGTAGAAACAGCTCCATCGATGGCTGGCGTATAAGCTGAAGCAGCTCCATCGACGACGATTGCAAATGGATAAGATGAAACTGTTGATTCTAATTGCAGCACGTTTTGTTTTAGGAATTCTATAAATAGTTACTTCTAGCTTGTAATAAGACACACCAGACAATCATTCTATGACCCCGAAAGGCTGCTTGATTGTCAACTTGACTATCCATAATCGTTTTAAGTGTTGTGCAATGGCTGTAAGTTCTTTCCTTTACACTTAGTGAAATTCTGATTGTTCTTCTGTTCATTTACTTTATTGGCGGTCACATATCTATTCAACACTTAGTCCCCGATATATCGCAACGTGTTTCGCCCGCAAACAAGTTTTTAGCGACCACAGTGGGAGTCGAAAAGGAGTTTCGTATGAATATGTAAAATGTCAACACGTTTTTGGTGAGGTGAATATGACAATGATCCTTTCTACAACGAAGGGTTTGTTCGATCGCCCGATGAACATTCGGATGAGGCTTTGAAAATTGCCCTATGAGAGTCGGATGCGCGAATATCTATAAGAAATGCCATCCGTAGTATAACGGAGCGATTAGAAACTATGTGTCGGGAAATGGAAACTTTCCATTTGTTTATTCTCAATCCGGCTCATGTTCTTACAGAAAACGAATAGATAACCATTGAGGGTGATCCAATGGAACGTTTGTGGATGCAAAGGGAATTTCCCTCGCCTCGAAAGGGCGTCGATGTAGAGGGGGCTGCCCTCGCCCCCTATGAGGGGTCGCTCTTTGGGGTTGAATGTTACCCCCTTATCGAACCTGATTACCACTTGATGGCTGATCGAGGCGTCGACTAAGGCACCATCGACGAGATTCCACATCGCCAAGTTGAAGGGGCCAAGAGGGGTGCCCTTGCCCCTCGGGAAAGGCAATCCTCAAACATAGAAGGTCACCCCACTATTGACACTGATCTCCATTTGATGGTTAATTATAACATCGACACGAGTAACGTCAACCAACCTCTTCACCACGTCGAAGGAGCGACGGTGACTACCCTCGCCCCAAGGGTGGGGCCGCCCTCTAATGTCGAGGCTCTCTCCTTGAAAAGTAGTGGTTATGGACCGCCAAACATAGCTTATCTTTGGTTTGGAATGGGGCGAAATGTTAACAAGGTAAAATGACATTTTGGGTAAGGTCGAGCCTAACATCGACGAGACCATACGGCAAGCCTAGAGAGAAATGTCATCGATGATGAAGAACTCCATTGTTCGTTGATGGACATCCTGGACAGCGTCGACGGCTAGCATAGAAGCAGCTCCATCGACGGTTGGAGTAGAGCAGCAGCATCGACGGTTGGTGTAGAAGTAGCAGCATCGACGAATGGCGTAAAAGCAGCTCTATCGACGGCTAGCGCAGAAGTTGAAGCAACGTCGATGAAGGCTGGAGCAGCGTCGACGATGAGGGCTGAAACAACGTTCACTACAACAGAGAATGAAGCGGCGATTGCCAATGAATAAGATAAAACAGTTGATTCCAATTGCAGCATGTTTTGTTTTAGGATTTCTATAGATAGTTACTTCTGTCTTGTAATAAGACACACCAGACAATCATTCTATGACCCCGAAGGGCTGCTTGATTGTCAACTTGACTATCCATAATCGTTTTAAGTGTTGTGCAACGGCTATAAGTTCTTTCCTTTACACTTAGTGAAATTCTGATGGTTCTTCTGTTCATATACTTTATTGGCGACCACATTTTTATTCAACACTTAGTGCCCGATATATCGCAACGTATTTCGCCCGCAAACACCTTCTCTGTGAGGATCGGGAGGAACTCACCCGGAATTTTATCAAGCCATCCTGAGCCACCATCTCTGATGACCCAAAGAAAGAAGCGATTACTGTTCGTTGGTCACGGCTGCGATGCTGCCGAAGCTGATGTAGATGACAGACTGTGGCAGTTTCTCGTCAGCCATGTCGTGCAACTACCGTCGGCAGTTAGTAGGCTGCTCGAGGAAGCAGGGAAACACTTCTGGAAGGGTCCTATGGGGAATAGCGGGGGAACTGCTCGCTAAACATCGCCAAGGGTGCTGATTCGATGTCGTCAAATGTATTGAATTTGATTCTAGAGGAAGTTCTAGTACTATTAACCATGTCGATAACGATCTCTGGAACTTTGTCATGACTCTGGTCCTTGGCTATCGGCAAATCCTTAATCTTAATAGGAGGAAACTCGAGAATCTCTTCTTTCAATCGCGAATCTGTATCACGTGGCCATAACAAAAAGGTGTAGGCATGATTGGTGGTCTTCCCAGGAATAACGGGAATCCCGTTATCGGCATACCTTGAACAGGATAGTAGCCCTTCTCGATCAAAAGAGGGGAAGTGGCGAAGATGTTGTGCGATACAGCGCTGGTGGGCCTCAGCACCATCCTGGGAATTCCCAACTTATTGGCCATTTCCTGAGCAAAGGTGTTCCAGGAATCTGTGACGAGGCACGCCACCGGCCCTTGCCTTTGAAACTCCTCCAAGAAAGCAGTGAAGGGCTCCATGCACCTAGTGATGAGGAGTTTGAACAGGACTGGGAGGTTGGGGCTGACGATCTCGGAGTTGTCAAAGCCGCACGATATCGAGCAGAACTCAAGGTCAGGGTAGTTGGAAGGGTTCGGTTGTCTGTAGTTGGAATGGACGACAGTGACTAAGAGCCCTCGTGAGCGGAGCACCAGCGCCAGCTGCATCATAGGACTAAGGTGGTCCTGGAGGGGCAGAGGGAAGAGGACGACGCAGGCTTTGCTCTTGGCACATCTCTTTCCTGAACCCACAGGCGTGTTTGAGGGCGAGGGTGGCATTGTTGGTGGAGCAGCAAAAGATGATTGAATGGGTTCAGACAATATCAACAGAGAAGTCGACGGATAGACATAGGAAAGTACTTGTTGATATAATCTGGTTTTGATGATGGCAAAGGTTATGTATTGCTAATGTATTACCTAAGTGTACAAAAGAACAGGTCTTCGGGTGTGAAAGCTGCTCTCTGTTATCTGTGCAATACGTAAAAGAGTTATGAAGAGTACTTCAACGGAGAAAATGATCTAGCCATCAGAAATGGTGTTCTGAGAACGATCTACTATCGAGTCCACTATCTCTGTTATAGAGATGAGCATCTGTGTCACAGTTGCTATAACTCTCCTTGCCGGAGTACTTACTACGGTTTACAGAATGGTATTTCTGTTAGTGACGAATTCCTTATTGGAGATTGTTCAATATGCGAGCACATGAGATATTTATCTCATACGTCCTTATTGGCATCACGTCCAGGTTCATCATTGAACCTTGAGTCGTTTTGGAAAGATTTATTTCCTTAACTAACCTGCTCCTATAATTATGAAATTTGGCAATGACCTTATCAGGTTAAGATCTCCCTATATGGTGAGAATATTTTACAACGGGAATGTTTTAATATTATGGAAACAAATAAATCCCAATGCCAAATTCGTATAAGGAAAAGTGCCGATTATGCTGTCGCAGAAAACAGCTTCTGAGCAGAAGACATTATCTCTTATTGGGTGATTGATCTGGTTTATCATTATCTGATTTTACTAAGAATAATGTTTTGTGTTCTTTGAAGTTTTCCCACATGATCGTATCATGGAGAAAATGGCAAATGGATCAACTAGCCGTTAGTGATTAATTGGGAAACTCCTTTCTACGGACAAGCTTAAATGCAAGAGTGAAGCCACAGTTTCAACTTGTCGTTCTACCAAAAAGCTTACCAAAAATCTTTGAGCCTTCATCGTTGCAAAAGCTGAGAGCGTCCGTCAAGCATTCACCGAGCCGATCACCGCTGAGAGAGTGCGTTTTCTGCGGCAGTAGACTGATGGTGTTGTAGTTGGTAATTATGTTTTGTGCAGGTTGTTAGTCACACAGGTTGTGTGCAGGGGCAGGTGGTAGCCGTTAAGCCACGTTGGCAGGTGGTAGCCGAAGCCACGAGGGCAGGTGGTAGCCGTCAACCCGCGGGCTCAGTGAGGAAAAGGAGTCAGACACGTTACGTGCGGGTTGAGTTAGTCACGTTTGTACGTGCAATTTATTAGTCACATTTCTGACAGGAGTGTGCATCTGTAAAGTCCTTTGTTCTAAACATAGTGAATACGCCCTAATTGGAGTGAGCGCTGGGAGAGTGGACCTAGGCATTGTTTGCCGAACCACTATAAATCTTTGTATCACACACATAAGATAACAAATCTCAGAACTGGGAATCTGTCCAGCGTATTCAGTCTCTGTAATATGACAGAACCACTGTGATCGAAAAAGTGTCAAAACTCTTAAGGCACTAATTTAACCCCCTCTTAGTGCATTCCTATACCAACAGTACTTTTTGTCTGAAAGTTTGGAGGAATCATTGGACCGGCTGCCATGGACGTTTACTTACCAGCTTTTAGTCATCGAACTTCCGGCAGCATCGCCTGGTCCGGCATATCACGGCTTTGTCCATACTTCGAAGGGAAAAATTGTCTTCTCACTTAAATATAGTCACATCCCAAATGTTTTCATAATAATCCAATTAATTTCTGTCTCGGAAGATTCATGTAGGATTTGCTTAATCCCGGAGCAGGCGTGCTAGTACCAGAGGGTGTGGGGCGACGGTCGTTCCCGGGTTTGCTGGCCATTTTGTTTATCTGCGTCATCCAAACATGGCTGGATTAAATCAGTTCCGATGAACGGGATGGCTATGTACATCTAAGAATCTGAGGTTGAGTCACTTCTCGTTGCGATGATCCAGATTGCTAGCTGCGTCTCTGGTGCGTGTTCTTCGTCGACGGATCTCATGATTTCACTGCAGACCACAAGCCCGAAGGAATTGCCAATACAGTTGGTAGGTGTCGTTTCATCGTGTGTATCAACCTGCTGAAAGCTGGTTCCAGATTTCATATCGGTGCAGATTGTTAAGACTTCCCAGTTACCATACTGGGCCTGGGATATCACGCCCAAGTGGCTTTTCCGGTGACCTCCTCGCCGTCCGCAGACTGGTAGGATATTACTCACGTCAATTGAAAAGGGTTCAGGTTAGATTAATCGTTGTCTTGTCTTAGATTTAGAAACATTAGTGAACCAAAAGATTGATTTCGTCTCTCAACCACATTGGCGAGTCCTCGCGAGAATTCAGACACAGTTCCACTGAAAGAGAAGCAAAATCAAAGACAGATATCCGTTTGACAGACTGATCAGCAAGCCGATGATATCTCAAGACTCACTAAAAGTCGAATGATTCAGAGATGAAAAATAATCAACGAGTTCGTTTAGTGATTCGTGAGAAGAGCCGCCTTGCTGCAAGCAACTGGCTGCCTTCTCCTTCAGCTCCGTTACTCTGTCTCTCATCTGTTTCCCTTCGTGGTCCTTAAACAGTTGCTTAATAGCCATCTCGATGTTACCTCTCTCGATCTTGTTCTCCAAATGCACCCCGACCTTCCATACGTTGGTCACGTACCTCGCATTGACAGTCTGGTCGGTAAAGAACGGCATGCATATCATGGGCACCCCTTCACACAAGCTCTCGAGAGTTGAATTCCACCCATTGTGTGTCCAGAACGCTCCAACAGCAGGGTGCACGAGCACTTCCTGCTGAGGAGCCCAGTTCACGATCTTGCCCCTCTGCTCAAGGACTGGCAGGAACTCGGCCGGAAGTTGGTCGAGCCATCCTGAGCCACCTTCTCTGATGACCCACAGAAAGAAACAATTGCTACTAGCCAGGCCCAAAGCTATTTCTTGGATCTGTTCGTCGGTCACTGCCGCGATGCTGCCGAAGCTGATGTAGATGACAGACTGTGGTGGTTTCCCATCCAGCCATGATATACAGCCACCATCGGCAGTTAGTAAACTGCTCGAAGAAGCTGGGAAACACTTGTGGAAGGGACCTATGGGGAACACCGGGATTCGGAGCTGCTCACGGAGCTTCGACAGGGACTCTGATTCGATGTCATCAAATGTGTTGATTATGACTCCAGAAGAATTCCTACTATTACTTACCATGCCACCGACCATAACAGGGATCTCGTCAAGACCCTGGCTCCCGATCGCCGGCAGATCCTTAACCTTAAGAGGTGGAAACTCGATGATCTCTTCCTCCAATCTCGAACCTTGAATCGGATAGTAACCCTTCTCGAACAATAGAGGGAAATCAGCGAAGAGGCTGAGCGAGGTGGCGCTGCCCGTCCTCAACACGAGCCTGGTCACCCCCAACTTATTGGCCACCTCTTGAGCAAAGATGTACCAGGAATCCGTGACGAGGCAAGTAAGCGGTCCGTTCCTAAGGGACTCCTCCAGGAAAGTGGTGAAGGGCCCCTCACACCTAGTGATGAGGAGGTTCATCCGGAGGATGAGGTCCGCGGAAGCAATCTCGGAGTCGTGGAAGCCGCAGGGGATGGAGTGGAACTCAAGGTCGGGGTAGTTGGAAGGGTTGGGAGGGTTGAAGGTGGAGTGGACGACGGTGACCGCGAACCCCCGGGAGCGGAGCAACTGCGCCAGCTGCAGCATTGGGCTGACGTGGCCCTGAAGCGGCAACGGGAAGAGGATGATGCGACCGGTGCTTCTACCCGGAACCGTCATTCTTTTAACAGTATTATTATTATTAATGTGGTCTGAATGCGATTTTACGACTTGGGGAGAATTGACCTCCGTCCTTGGGGCAGCCGGTAGTCACGAGCCGACGACAGCCTCATTCTAGGTTTTTGGGACGTACACGTGTCAGCTATCTGGTGCAGGGATGCGGTCCATCCGGAACGACGTCATCTTAGGCTCCATTTGTTTATGAAATGGGCCTGAGGCCGTCTTATTTTATTGGGCTCTGCGGTGTTTTTTACAATATTGTTCTTGTTACTTTAATGATTAGTTCAAGACAGCGTTCAATAGCAAAAAAGAGGAAACGACGACATGTCGTTGACAGGATGTCCTTTCGGATTACTACTACCCTATACGACACATTGATTGCCCTTTTCCAACGTATTCTCCACTCAACTCCCCAGTTTGAAAGAGAAAGAGAGAGACCGTTGGAGGGTGGGCGTGTTTATTCCTCTGTTTTTCTTTTTCTTTTTTTTGAAACTTTAAATATTCTTATCATCGGGAGGAGGAACCCGCAAAGTTGAAATCTTTCTCGGAAGGTCTCGTTCCTAAACGGATTTGGTGTCCTGGGTCTACCTCAGATAATTGGAAGTTCGGCCACTGCGAGCGGCCAAGAGTCGAGGGAGTGCGGCTCTGCTTCGACAGAGGAGGGGAGCGAATGCGTCACGCTTCCGCCGACTATCTTGGGTTGGCCCATTAGGCAAGCTGAGCTGCCTGCCGTCCGGAGGAAACCTGTGGTTGCCTCCGGGAAGGCGGTGCAGAGTGGGGATGAAGTGAAGCTACAGAAGTTGGGTTCCAAGCTCTCCGGTGAGTTTCTTGGCATGTTGAGAGCTTATTCTGATGTACCTTCTCGTTCGACATTGTGATGTGTTTCAATCAGAGATGGATATGATGAAGGAGAGGTTCGCGAAACTATTGCTTGGTGAAGACTTGTCTGGTTCCGGGAAGGGAGTTTGCACTGCACTTGCCATTTCGAATGCCATCACTAACTTATGCGGTAGGGTGTTGCCAGTCGATCGTTATTGTGTTGTTTAGAACTGTGATGGGATTCGTTTGTGTGGGGATGGGGTCTTATGTGCGGGTGCCTTCAGCTACCATCTTTGGACAGCTATGGAGGTTAGAGCCCTTACCTGACGAAAGGAAAGCCATGTGGCGAAGAGAGATGGGGTGGTTGCTTTGCGTTGGTGATCACATCATCGAATTGATTCCCTCTACCCAGACATTTCCCGATGGCAGGAAGCTAGAGGTAATGAATGACCAGGAAGCTATTTAGTTTCTTCACTCCGGTTGGATTCATCCTTTGTGATTGATTCGGAGAGTCCTGACTGTTAAATTTGGTTCTCAGGTCATGACTTGCAGGCCGAGAATGGATATCTTCATAAATCTTCCGGCGCTGCGTAAGCTCGACAATATGCTTCTTGTAAGAAGATAAGCTCATGTGATTACTGTTGGTGTATATTTCCGTGATATTCCTAGAGAAAGTTGTGATTTCTTGTAATGCCAGGATATACTGGATTGTTTCAAGGAAATGGAGTTTTGGTACGTCGATCAAGGGATTGTAGCATCTGATGCCGCTGAGGGGTCAGCCTCATTTAGTAAGACATTTCAGAGACAAGAGGAGAAGTGGTGGCTGCCCGTGCCTCGTGTCCCCGCCGGTGGTCTGAGCGAGAACTCGAGAAAACAGCTAAACCAATGTCGCGAATCCACATGCCAGATATTGAAGGCCGCGATGGCCATCAACAGCGTTACCCTATCAGAGATGGAAGTTCCCCACTCGTACTTGGATGCTCTTCCAAAAGTACAATCTCTTTGATCTCTATTTTGTTCTGATGATTCTTTGCGTTCTTAGTTAACTGTCTGTCATCATTTCAGCACGGAAGAGCCTCTTTGGGAGATGTGATTTACCAATACATGACATCTGATAGCTTCTCGGCGGATTGCCTGCTTGATTGCCTCGATCTGTCATTGGAACACGTAGCGCTAGAGATAGCAAACCGTGTAGAAGCCTCAATCTACATCTGGCGTCGTAGGGCGCATGATCATTCCTGGCCGCTGCATCAACAGAACCGATCCACCGGGAAACTGTCTTGGGGGACAATGGTCAAGGACCTGATGGTGGACGTGGACAAGAGGGAACTGCTAGCAGCGAAAGCCGAGAGACTTCTGCTGTGCCTGAAGCAACGGTTTCCTGGCCTCTCGCAAACCATCCTAGATGCAAGCAAGATCCAATCCAACAAGGTACTGAAAAAAAGACTTGATTTTCTCGTAAGCATGTTTGATCGGTCATGGGAGGCACTAAAAAGATCCTCTTCGTGCAAGGATGTTGGGAAATCAATCATCGAGAGCTACTCGAGGGTCCTGGAGAGTCTTGCATTCAATATTGTTGCCCGCATCGATGATATCCTATATGTGGACGACTTAACCAGGCATGCTGACAAGTTGCTGCCTTCTCCGGCGTTCAATCTCACAGCTCAGAGGAAATCATGCTTCCTGTACTCAGTGCCTCTCCCAAGGACTCCGAGCTTCTCACCTTCTGCGGCATCTTTCATTAGCCCGGCAAGGGGTGACCTAACCCCTTACATCCTAAACAACACGAAGCCACCGCCGCGGGGATTTGGAGTGAGAAGAGTGCTGGACAATTATCTTGGCAGAACTGAAACCGAAATCACGCATCAGCTCGATGGAATCAATCCCAAGCAGTAATAGTTAAGATCATCATAATGGCAGCAAGGTCACTGCTAAATGATCATGTTCCATTAAGTTCCCCAACTAGTTAGAAAGGATTGCATCACTTATAGCGCAAGAAACGAGCATAGCTGAAAAAGTTAAACTCTGACAACTTACTCTTTGCTGCTGCATGTCAGCCGCGATTTCGTAAGATGTCAAGGATATGAAATGTATGTCTACTATTCGTGTAAGTCCTACACAGTGCTTAGGCTTGTTGAAATCAGCATGGGGATCAGCCCCAACTGAGAAAGGACTGCTGGCAAGGACTAATGAAGGGAGGGACTGAAGATTTGAATATGTTGGTGGTCGAACAAAGGCGACTGAGATAGATGAATAAAGAAAATTTGGAAGGACGAACAAAAGCAACCAAGAGATCGGGCACCTTCTTCCAATAATCAACTGTCCATGACCATATAATTTATCGTATGAGGTTTAGAAATCCTTCTAGATATTGCCAGTGCTCGTTTCTGTCAACAGAAGGCTTGTATGTTGAAAGTGAAGAAGGATCGAGGGAAGGAAGATGGATGTAATAATAGCTAATAAATGTTGTATGCATAAAGTTACCTGCGGTTAGGAAAAAATCTCACATTGTCTAGAAAAGATGGTCAAGTACATGAATAAAGTTGAGACCCTTCACCTAATAGCTATTTTTTAGGTGAAGAGTACTTCGACACACAATTTCTACATGGTATAGTCAGATTCGTTCCGTCGGACAAAGATTCCGAACGAGGATGCCCCACCCCGGCTGCTTTCACTGTTCCCCAGCTAGCAAAATTGATTTTTCTGGCTTCAGATGAAGCCTTGATGTCCCATGACAGAAAAAGGTTACGGCCGTCTCAAAGACGAAGAAAAGTGACATATATGTAGATATACTGCAGGCAACTCTATGATGTACATTGAGAAGTCACGCCCGTAGCGAAAGAGTGCTGAGCTATGAATATCAGAAAGACTTCTTCTATATATACATATAAGCAGGATAAGAAAGACACGCCCATTCAGGAACTGGCCGACTTATTTCGCTGCGGACTTTGTTTGCCGTTCTTGGACTGGAAAGGAGGAAGACCAAGGAATTAAAACGACAGGAGGGAAGTAATGAAAAGATGAGAGAATCATGTGCCAGGAAGAAGTGGAGAGGCGACCCCAGCGAAATTCGTGCTGGGGAGATGGGTGAGAATAATTTGGAGGACGAATATTGGCCGACAAGATATCGGGTTCTCGCTAGCACATGGCATCCATCAGCAGCCACTTGATTTCTCATTGACGGCTTGCAGGAGTCCTGGAATTCGCCGGAGTTTGTTCCGTAGGCCTCCACAGAAACCTTTCTTCCTCAGTTTCTCTGCGGCTGGCCTTGCCATTGGATTAGATATCTGGTCAGAACTTCACAGGGTGCGACGGAGTGGAATCAGGCCAGGACAAATTATAACAACCACGGAAGAAACTATGACAGGACTATTGAATTTTCTCATGTCTGTTAAATCTCTTTATAGTTTCTTTTATCATACTTTTAGAATAGAAAACCATTCACATACTTCAAACATGAAGTACGAATTGAATGTATAGCTTTGGAGTTATTCACGAGATCTCGCTTTGGGCATCATATCTCGATCAATTGCTTATTGATATAACCTTGTCTTCATTACCTCCGAAAAATCTTATCGCTGCTCGGGAGAGGGGTGAACTATCGGCCATAACCAAC
This sequence comes from Melastoma candidum, assembly GCA_023653495.1. Lineage (NCBI taxonomy): Eukaryota > Viridiplantae > Streptophyta > Magnoliopsida > Myrtales > Melastomataceae > Melastoma > Melastoma candidum. Next base: position 3,200,464 of record CM042891.1, on the reverse strand, counting down.
ATGGCAGATTCCAAGCACAGTTTCTGCCCCGTTCCCCGGAGATACATGAGTTGCATCCAGTGTGTGAATCACATAACACAGGAAATCACGCTTCTCGTTCTCGGTCCCTGTCTCAGGCATTCCTAATAGGTGCTGAACGACTGCTTGATGGAAACATTGTTGAGCAATGCGGCGAGCGATAGTTTGGGTCCGTCATAACAGCAGTTAGATCGTCTTCATCGATGAAAGATCATTCCCCAAGATCTCTTCAATGTTATCAGAGCATTCTCATTGTAATAATATTGATTTGCATTAGCTAAATTTAATGAACGTGACAGAACAAGCTGATGTTTTTCAGATTATTGAACCCGGCAGCATGTAAGCCGTGATTCTCATAAGGTATTATTTATAGTAAAATAACTATATTCAACTCGTGTCTTCTGAAGAATCGCCTTATCTGCATTCACTGTGGCAGAAACCTGTGTAGAGTGGTGTATTGGAGAGTTTGGTGCAAACCATACTTATCGACCGCTATTTTTGTCAAGCAGAATGCTCTACGACGTATAGGACACGTGTTGTTGGAGAAGCCAAACATGAGGAACTCGCCAAGCTTCATTTCGGCCTCACACTCTGGACCTTTGTTGGAAGTAGAAGCCATCAATTGAATCCTCCATTCGAGCCACCGGTAAGAAACAAGCCAACCGATAGCTACTTCTAACTCAAGAGGTAGCAGGTAACCTGCAAGAACCATTGAATGTCTGCAGCGAGCGCAATCGAGATGGAATCATATGGAAACGGTTGGCAAATTCACCTTGTAATTGCATCCATAGGCTAGTCAGTAGTTCAACGAGCCTGCATCCCAACTTCAATCCGTACAGAATGGTGGAAAAAGTCAAAAAACAGTTATAAACATTGTCAGGGACAGTTAAGAACAGCGAACACATCACTGTTGTTACCTGGGAGAACCATAGAGTAGAAGAATGATAATATCCAGTGTTCTTGGAAACGCATAACCGATATCAAGAGCTGTAGGAAGTAGGCCCTGTCAAAAGATTAGCGGTATATCGGGTAGTTCAGCAGAGGGAACAGATTGAATAGGTAGCTTTTAGAGTTCTGTGCGACCTTACACGTTGCATCATGGCTTGAATAAGGGCAGTTTTGTCAACTAGATGAACAAAGACAGGCCTATCCAAGCACATATTCATCTCTTCAAGAAAGCCTTTCACGTTGTGGTAAAGGAGTCGACACTCCTCGATAAACATGACAGAAGATGATTTGCATTCTGGGCACAATATCCGACCGTCCGCGAAGGATATGTAAGTGGCATCCCTGGGCTAGAAAGCAGAGAGATCGGAATAACCTGTCCAAAATCCTTTGAGGAGCGAAGTTTGGTTCCCCTAAAATTCAGCACAAGATATTACCTGCAGCCGAATGCAACACCAACAACGAGGTGTGTTGTCAAAATCATGCCGCTGACAATACTTCTGGGACCAAAAGCGTCCGTTGACGTAATCTGGCCGTCCTAACCTATTCATAGGCAGCTGTAGAACTCATTGAAATGAGATGTTACCAAGATAGACCATATGGAACGAGCAACAGGGGGAGATTTCAGTTGTTCTAATGAACTCAACAGAAGTTGCGATGGCCTTACAGGCTGACGGCAGACATCACATGTCTGGTGCCTCGACGCTTCACAGCAAGACTTGTGGTGCGGATGACCACCTTCTGACAATGATGGCTTCCAGAAGCCGACAAAGAAAGAACACACGTAAGAGGAGGAAAGTAGGAATGGCTCGAGGGAAGAAATCGGACGTTGAGAGCTTGAGTACCTCATGGTCCGCGATCTGCCGACCACAAGTGCGGCAGCAGAGACATTGAGGATGAAAGAAGACGCCATTGAACTCCCGGCACGTTCCCTGACTGATGTCGAGTTTGCATCCGGCGCATGATTTGGTTTTACTGAAGAATGGGTCAATATAATTCAAAAACCCGACTGCTGTTCAGTTTTCACTAGAATCATATTTTTCTAGCAACAAAAGCGACCTTCTTGCTCCTTGAGAAATGTCCATGGGACGATCCTTCTCACGGATAGGGCCTGGAAATATGAAACAGAACGGTGTAGCGGTATTTCGAAACTATGCCATATGCACATAAGATGACAAAGTATAAACTAAAGCTGAACCGGCAGGTGTCTTGGGACCCTGGGGAGCTGTGAGTTTCGGCTTGTTTGTATCTTCCAAACCGTAATACCTCGCTTCATCATTCTCCTGCTCATCAATATCCTCGTCATTCTCCTCATCGTCCTACATTGAGTAAATAGACAGCATAAACCATATTGAAGGAAGTGCGTGCATGGTGGCACCTGTATTGAATCAGAATGGAAATGGAAAAGATAAATTACGTCCGATTTCACGGGCAATGGCCTGCGGCTGGAGCTTCTCTTGTTGCTTCCTCCCTTCCACCATGTCATGAAGCGGGAGTTACCATCTCCGGACAAAGGCTTGGTTTCCCCCGCTACAATATCACAAGAAATAGTTGGACATAATCCCGAAGCCAATATGTACTTCTCGATCGAGAGTGCAGGCAAAGGTGACCGGTGATCGATTCCTAGACTACTTTCGACCAGCCATGGTAGTGATACAGGCGCAGTTTACAGGCATGTCAGTTTCTAATTTCAAATTAAAACAGCGAGTTATGCCATGAACAAAAGAAAGATTTACCCATTAACTGAACGGACACACTTATTTTGCAGCAGACTTCATTCGAAGCCTCGACCAAGAAAGGACTTCTTGTGTTTGGACAGGAAATGGGGAAGCGGAGGAGATTAAAACGTTGGGGAAAAGGTTAAAAAAGGATGAGGAGAATCAATTCATGATGAGCAGTCAGAACAGAAGGGTTGGCAAATTCGAGCAAGGACAGTAGAGACTTAACAAGAATAATTTCGGTGGACGAACAAAGCAGACCCAGAAATCTGATTCCTCCCACAACGCGACCCGTCAGTCATCGTATAGTTTCTCGAAGCGGGCTCTTCGGGACCCTTCTAGAATAAACCCACGTTTGTTTTCTGGTCCAGAATCGGCAGACTCTCTTAACAAGCTGGCCGCATTAGCCTGCTTCCATACTTTTGGCGGCTGCTGATTTCGCAAGTACGTATTAAACTATATAATATAAATTAATATGATATTAGATTTTTAACCCACATACATAAAAATCTCCATTATATGACAGAATGAGCCAAAGAAGCTCGGTTATCGCATAACGCATGCACCAACACGCCTCGGATTCGAACCGTACCTGAGATCACTCCGTGAAAGGCGTTCGCAACAACCACCCATGTCCAAGGTCGGAGTTTCTGGACGGCAGTCTCCACAACCCGCACGATCTCCTCGAAATAACTACAATGTAACGAGCCCCACACAAGCACGTAACGATCCGTACGCAAGCAGACAACGATCCCTGTCCAAGGATGAATTTTCACGACGGCGGCTCCAGACGACCTGCGCGATCTCCTCAAGATAGCGACTACATGGCGTGGCCCACGCAAGCGAACAGCTCCTCTATTCTGGGTCACATGCACGGCTTATCTGTGACTAACTACACGGCGACCCCCATGTTAAGGTAAGCCTGCAAAACTAAAAGCACGAAAACTCGTCGAAAAAAAAAAACAATTCGGACAGCACCTCGCACCTCTTTCCTGTAGCTTCTTCTTTTTTCTAAAAATGTTCCCTCAATCAAGACTCACCACAACAATTGTTATTTTCATTTAAACGTAAGCTTTATATAAGATTAGGGAGAAATACGAACTTATCAAATCAATTTAATTAATTTGATTAGGATAACTATTATTTCCTTTAAAACTTCATTATCATTTGAATGATTTGATTGGATAAACAATCGTATGCCAAGGATGTGAACGATTGTTTTAGGAAAGATTAATCAATAGTTTCAAGTGTGAAAGAATTTTATTTAAATAAATTCTAAATACAACCTATCATTTTAACAAATGATAGCTTTATTGTATTAATTTTATTATCAATCAATAAATATTAATCCGTAAGAAACATATAAATGATTAAAATATTTCAGTCATATTTAAATGCTTTCCAAATATTACAAGATAATTTGTTTAGGGTAGGTTTTCTTTCTATAAGTAAACCATGAGATAAAATCAAGTAATTCATTAATGTTATCTGAACGTACGTAATCCTTTCATTAGTTTATATTTGTATGGCTACAAATAATTTTGATTCATTGAACATAGAAATATCTTATGATATGATCTATGATAATTATTTAATTATAATATTTCAAACTCGAAATATTAATAAGCAAGTGCAAAAATAATTTCGCATCAACGCTAGTATTTATCTACCATATTCACTCGATAGAATTTAGCTTATGTAGGTTTTAGTCAAAACCATATTAACAAAGCCTATTCAAGCCGAATCGGACTGACATCTTTTGACTATGTAAAAACTTTACCGTTTGATCTAAAATGTGATGCTTGGTTTTGTTGACCCTTTGATTGTGACTAAGAGGGGGATTGAATTAGTCTTTTCGTTCGAATAGAACTTTCGCGACAAACTTACAGAACCCTCACAGCGGAAGGTTTTGCTTTTGTAGTTTACAGAAACTTAAAAACAAATTGGAACACAGTGTTTTATAGTGGTTCGGTGAATACACCTATATCCACTTTCGGCCGCTTCACTAATAACTTGTAAGTGGTGATTACAGTGTAGAAGGTTGAACCTTCTGTGGTATAAGAAAACAGTAAGACTATCTTAACCAATTGCAAGAAACTCTCTTGCTGAGTTTGGGTTGAGTCTAGGTCGAATAACAAGGAAATCAACCAGACTTGGCGAGCACAGAACCTTGGCTGGAAGCTTCAGCCTTTTGTGATGCTGTAGCGGGCTGTCCTTTCTATGGATCTGCGAACAGACTTGATAACGCTTCCTCCACGTGTACGGACATCGTCTGGTATGCTTCTCTTTTTGTGTTTTTGATATAATCTACCAAAAGAATAAAGATAACCATCTACAGGAGACTGCAATTCCTCACCACTTACGCCTGCTGCAGAAACCTTCTCTTGGACCTATTGTACGCCCACCTGGCGTTACAGACAACCCCGACCAAGTCCTTCGGATTCACAGCCAACGACGCCTATGGAGTGGCTTCACCAATGCACACCTACTGCAAATACACAGACAATAAAATAACCAACTACAGAAGGTTGGAGGTCCCTCACCATTGAACACCTGCTACGGACTCCTTCTCTCCGACCAACTCTGTACGCCGACTCGCCAACCAACAAACCTTCTCCCCAGGTACCGGTGCACGTAGTATGACATTACGGACAAAGTTCCGGTCGAGTCCCTCATATCCGTAACCACTGACGTCACCGGAGCGGCTTCACCCACGCTCAACTCGCTGTAATCACCTCCTGCGAGAATGCTCGCCTGGAGTCTACATTCCTGCACACTCACACGCACGTCAAAGCACCACAATAATGCTGCAGAATATGCCAAGACTTACCACCACGGTTATAATAATCAGAATGAAATGTTTTTGTGTTTTTCTCTTATACAGCGATTATGTCCTCCTGTAATTAAGGAAACTTATTTTTCTAAATACAAAATATAATCAGATTCATTCCCTTCGTGCATCAAATGATTGGGAACAACATTCATCTGTTTTTGAATTAATGAGATTATCCTATTATCAGATATTGCATTATAGAAGGTTACGCCAGATTTAGTCGTCAACCTTCTATAGTTGGAAAGAAAAATTATTTTTGTTTCTAACTTGGGAATTCCGATTATAGGCTCGTGCATTTATCCGTTAGGGACTTCCAAAATAAATTTCATTTTAATTTGAAAGATTAAACCTTAGATAGCGCACCGGAGAATGTTCGGCTAGAATTGAGAGTCAGCCTTCTATTGATGGAAATAATCAATAACTTATTTTCAAAATGAGATAATTCATTCCCAATAGAATTAACATTGTATCTGGACGAAATTCAGGTGAAAAGTTTAATTGAAAGCAATTTCTAAATAGCATTATTCTTTATAGAAGGTTAGATAGAAATTTCCAAAAATAATAAAATAATTTCCTTGATAAGAAAAATATTTTATTTTTGGCTTTCAATCATTTGTCTCACCAGATAAGTATTTAATATTAATTCAAATAATATTCCTAAGAATATTCCTTATTTGAATTAATAAAACAATTAGGATAATCAATAATTAATTAACATTGAATTAATTATTAAAATATTTAATTATGAAAATATTTTCTTGATATTTTTCCTTTATTAAGAAGCATATATTCGTTCATTACAACCTCTGTAAAATCATAGCAGGTCAAACCTGCTGTAAGTGACACATCATTTAAAACCATGTCAACATGTTTTATAATATATAGTTTAATAAAAAGAACATCAAATGTCCTAGAAGACAAAGTTGGAGGAGACACGATCCATACTATTAATATTATTCGCTGTTTACATAAATATTTACATATTTATAAGCGTACTCATAGTAGAACGAGTCCAATTTTTCTTCTGGATAATTATTGTATGCTGTAGCATGTCTGCAGCTATTTCGTCATACATTTGACACAGCTTATGTTTCGAAGAATGGCCTTGTCTCCTTCACCTGGGTAGACACCCGGTTCGATCAATGTGCTCGATTGTTGGGTGTAGACCATACTTATCAACTGCTTCTTTGGTCGCCCTGAATGCTCCGCTACGTGCAGCCGGTGTTTGATTGGCAATGTCATACAAGATGTACTCCCCGACTTTCTTTTCGAACTCCCACTCCCGGCCTTTCTTGGATGAAGAAGCCATCGATTTAACTTCTGATTCGAGCCACAGGTAACCGACTAGCCAACAGATAGAATTTCCTAACCACATGGGTAGATCATCATAACCTGCAAGGATCATGGAATTTTCGCAGGGAGCATGATTTGGATCTCATCGCAGTGGAAGCAGTTCCAGAGGGGCTGGGCTAGTTTTACCTCTTAAGAGTAGCCAGGCATCCATCAGCTCTTTAGTGAGCCAGACTCCTAACTCCAATCTGCACATTTCACGGTGTAAATGGACACTTCCCCAGCTTGTAAGAACATCAAAAGTATAACAAAGTCTTATACCTCACATAGCCATACAGAAGAAGGACCATAATTTCGGGTCCTCTCATAGTCGTATAGACCCTCCTCAACATCCCCACCGGGGGTTTACCCTGTTAAGATAGCGAGTGGTATCGAGTCCTGTCAATTATCTTTGCACAGCTTTAGAGTTCTGCGAGGGATCTTACATCATTCATCCAAGCTAGCTGAATAGCTCGATGGTCGACTAGATGAAAAGAGACAGGCCTATCGAACGTGATCTTCATTCCTTCCATAAATTCTCTTACAGCTTTGTAAAGGGGTCTGCACTCGCCAGTAACCAAAATAGCAGATTCCTTGCATTGCACGCACAACATCCGGCCGTCGCCCAAAGATAGATAAACGGCATCCCACGGCTAGCAAGAAAAGTGAGCCAAAAACTCACATGTCCAAATCCTTCCGTGAGCAAACTTTCAGATTTCATAAACTTGTGTGGCATCCATTACCTGAAAGCGACCGCAACTACAACAACGAGGTGTACCATCAAAATTGTGTCTCAGACAGTGCTTCTCGTGCCAAAAAGGGGTGGTCCTGTACTTCAACGCCCCAAACCCAGACAAAGATATCTGTAGGATTCGGCCGAATGAGAAGTTACGTAGGCAAAACTGAACAAGCAACATGAGCAAAAAACAACTGTTCGAACAGGTCAGGAATTGGAATGTGCTTACAAACCGACGGCAGACATTGCATGTCGGCTGCCTTGACATTTCGTAGCAATACTTGTGGTGTTGATCACCGCCTTCCGATGACAATGGCTTCCAAAAGACAACACAGGAAAAATACTCGTAAGAAAAGAAGAAGCAGGAAGGACTTGAGTGACCAAATCTGACGCATGGATAAAGGCACCTCATGTTCGGCAATCGGTCGACCACAAGTGCGACAGCAGAAGCATTGAGGATGAAAGAAAGCTCCCATAAACTCCCGGCACGTTCCCTTGCCGATGTCTTGTTTGCATCCCATGCACGTTTTGCTTGAACTAAAGAGATGCATGTCGGGGAATAAAACCTAGCCGTGTTTCATTTCACAACAACATTTTTCATATCTTTGGAAAAGTTACCTGTTTCCTCCTCGATAAGTGTCTGTGGCACGATCCTTGTCACGAATAAGCCCTGGAAACATGAAGCAGAACGGGAAACCATATTTTGCAGCCGCACGCAATAGGGACATAACAAGATAGAAAAGTGTGGAAACCAAAGCCCAACTGGTCTGCCTCCCGGGACTGTGGACGGCTGTATGTTTTGACTTCCGAGTATCTCCAAACCTGTAATCGTCATTGTCCTGCTCATCACTGTCATCATCGTCCTACATTTTGAAAGCAAATAAGCAGGTTGGAGCAGTGCCGATGGCAAAACTGAAGTATAACAAAGACAGAAAAGGAAATTCAAAGAGGAAAATTACATCCGATCTTGCGGGTGGCGGTTCGCGGCTGGAGTTTCTGTCATTGCTTCCAATCTTAAACCAATTCATGATGCGGGATTTTCCATCAACATATGAAGACTTCATATCTCCTGATCTTATTGTGACAAATTCCGTGATGAACTGAACATTTTAACTACTTTGATATCGAAAAGGGCAGGGCATGAATATCAGAAAGATTACCCATCAGTGAAACAGGCTGACGTGTTTAGCTGCAAAACTTTGTTCGAAGTTGATTGCCGATCGTGGGAGTTGAGGAAGGGCCGAAGAGAAAAAAAAAGGACGCTCGACGGCAAGGAAGGAAGGAAGGAAGGAAGGAAGGATTAAAATGGTGGGGGGAAAGGGGTGAAAGTAACAACAGCTGGAGGGAATCTTTGTGCCTGAAAGAAGTGGAGGGGGCTGGAGATTCGACCAAAGACTGAAGATGAATCAAAAACAATTTTGGTGGACGAACAAAGTACACTACGAGATCAGATTCCTGTTCCACTAAGTGACTTTCCACCATCAATGATTTGATTCTTCATATCGGTTTCGGAATCTTTCTAGATATTGTTGTGCTCGTTTTTTATGGGCTGGAAAAGAGTTTTCATGGCATGACCTGTTTCGTTATTGAAGCACTTTGCAGCGGCATTTCTGTACGAACTTCAACCTGCTCTTCTTCGGCGATTCTGACTACACATAAGGAAGTGCATGACGGTTAACGCATACCTCGTACCACTCCAGTAACAGTTTACAAGGTTCATACCAAGTGATGATGAAATGGAATAATGAGAAAGGATGAGGATACCAACGATACACAACACGATAAAAACATCATCGACGAGATGGAATGGCCTTCCAAAGGACTTTCAGAATTTGCCAACTTATCTGTAGGCCCTTACTAAACAGTTGAAACAAGTTGGTGTTTTTACCCCTACTTATAGTATGCTGCAACATGGTGGCCAAGGTTAGGAATTACATGTTTACAGCTTGCATAATTCAGAGAACGGCCTCGTCTTGTTCACCTCAACACAACACCTGGTTAAATCCATGTGCTTGATTGTTGGGCGTGAACTGAATTTATCGGCTGCTGTTTTGTTTGCCGAGAATGCTCTGCAATGTGCTGGCTGTGTCGCTATCCAGTACATTAAGAACTTCCCAAGTTTCTTCTCGACTTCCCAGCACAGACAGTTGAGCCACAAGAACGCAACTAATCTGAGACACAGTCTTGTAACTCAGTGGGTAGAATCATCATAACCTGCAACAATTGTCAAATGTTCTCATCTTGTGAGCAGCCATCCAAACGCCGGCTCTTGAGAAAGAGAGGCTCCTAAATCCTATCTGCACATTTTTGCAACGTAAATAAATGTCACCCTGCTTGTATGTAAGAATGGCAGAAGTTTATTTCAGAACGCCAATCAGAAGAAGACACGATGATTCTCGGAGTCTCCTCCTTGTAAGTCGTATATATATGCACAGGAGGCTTGCCCTTTGAAGACAGCAACCGGTTCATCGATTAGTCCCCGGGGAGGGGATGGTGGATAGACATGGATTCGGAGAATTTTCCGGGATCTATTACATCGTCTGTCCTTGCTAGACTAATGGCTCGTTTATCGTCATTCCTTCCATGACCTCTTGCAGCACTGTGAAGGGATGGACGCTGGCCAGTAACCATGGCAGCAGATTAACTTGCATTTCGAGAACAACTTCCTGCCGTCCCCGAGAGATTCCAAAGCCGCGGCATCCCATGGCCTGCCGTGGCTGGCTAGCAAGAATAGGGATCGAGATCACTTGCCCCTAAAGTTATCCATTTTTGCCCTGTCCTAGAAGGGAGTAACAAAATCTAAATCTAAACATTGCCCCCGGGGGGTCCAACTACGAGCAAACGAAAGGGACGTGTCCTCTACTCAATTTGTGCTGTCGGCAAGAAATTTGTCAGAAACCGAATCAATAAATCCCAGCCAAAGTTCATATTTGATCACAACTCATGTGGCAGAAACCCAAATCATGCCAACTACCAAATAATGGAACTGGAGCCTGCATTGATTTCAGCTACAAGACAAAATCGAAATCATAATTTTATTCTCATCCCTTATTTCATTACATGATTGAAATCACAATAGTTTCTTACATACAACAACAGCTCATGAAATTATCTTCTTCTTCTTCTCCTTTTTACATTGATCCATGCAGCAGCAGCAGGAAGAAAGCAAATGATAAACGTAAACAGTGAAAGATAACCCAAAAACAAAGCCATGCCAAGCCAAGCCAAACAACCACTGACGCCGAAATATAATTTAAATATGTAGCACCTGGGTTGCTTCCCAGAAGTAAACATCCTAATGCGAAACGATGCGATGATCCTACTTGCCTGAGTTTTTTCGGCTTTGATGTCTGGCAGGGATCCTCACATCAGGATCTCCGGCTTCAGGATGCTTGTTTTGATCTCCTTGTGAGGCAGGACTACCCCTCCGTTGCTGTACACCTCATCCCCCACGTGGACGTCTTCCCCTAATATGGTCATGTTCTCCACGCGAGCCCACTGCCCAACCGTGGAGTGCCAGCCGATGATGCTGCCCGATACGCAGGCGTGCTTCTTGATCCGGACCCCACGCATGACCGTGCACCGGGAGAGACGTACCCCTGACTCCACTGTGCAGTTCGGGCCGATTGCGACATCAGGGCCGATGAGGCATCCCTCGCCGATTTTGGCGGTTTCGTGAACCAGGACGTTGCCAAGGATGTGTGTCCCGGAGGCGAGCATGTTAGGCGATCTTTTCCTGAGGGAGTCGAGGTAGAGCCTGAGGCCTGTGATGTAATCCTTTGGCTGCCCGATGTCCATCCAAAAACCGGGCAAAACCATCGCAAATAGCTTCTTCTCCGCTGCTATTTTTGGGAAGACTTCTTTCTCGATCGAAGTAGGCCTGAGCTCGATCCGGTCGAGGACCGAAGGGTTCAACAAGTAGATCCCTGCATTGATTTTGTTGCCCACAAACAGCTTTGGCTTCTCTACAAATTTCTCAACTCTGCCAGTCGACTCCTCCATGATCACCACCCCGTACTTGGAAGGCTCGTCGACCTGCAAGATTCCGGAACAGCCAATTAACACCGCGACACCATCAGATTGGAACCCCAGCAAGCAAAGGAATGCTTGTTACCTTAGTAACCATAATGGAAGCCTCTCCTCCATGAGCTTTGTGGAACTCAATCATTTCCTTGAGCGGATACTCGCTAATCACATCGCTGTTGAGAACAAAAAAGGGGTCGCCAGATTCATCGACCAACTTGTCTCTAGCCAGAGCAAGAGGACCAGCAGTACCGAGTGGCTCGGTCTCCTGCGAGCAGGTGATTTTGATGCCAATCTGGGCCTCGAATTCCTTCAAGAAACTAAGCATCCGCTGAAACCATAGACGCAGCGCCAAACAAATAAGGTTTCCATTTAAAAACTTTTCGACAATAACAGATGGTTGATAGAATGCAGGGTTTCCTACGTCAGGCTGATAGTTGATAGCCAAGACAACTTCAGTCACTCCAGCACCCTTGAGAGCCTCAATCTGCAAGAATTCATTGCTCATCAGAACATCGACACGGAATTTAAATGACTAAAGTAATCCACCCAGTCATACCTGATGAAGGATCATGGGCTTGTTAGCAAAGTCGACGAGCGGCTTGGGGACATTGAGCGTCAGGGGCCTCAGCCGCGTACCGAACCCACCCACGAGTATGAGGGCCTTCATCGTGATATGCTAATTGTAGTGCTTCTGCAGAAGCCACCACACCACAGTAAGCAAACCACCTCTAAAACATTATTATAAAACCCGATTGGATACAGACAACACAAACCAACAACAATAATCAAGAAAGCGCTTCCCGATGAGCTCGAGTTCACTTAATGCCCTCAAAGTCAACCGCTAGACTAACAGAAAACCAAATCCTCCTCCCCTGTTGAAATCAAGATCCAATCACCGCCCCAATCTGAACAGATCTAGCGAGACCGAGCAACTTCTTCGTAACAAAAGGGCCAAAAAAGGTAAACGAAAATGGCTTCCAAAGTGAAGCCAGGACAACCTGCAGACACACAAGAGAGGCCACCCGATACAACAAACCCCATCCAAATCCCGACCCCACCGACACCACTTCAGTTCACACCACGAACCAGGACGAGGCCTACCCGACCCACAAACAAAGATGCAAACTTGGGCCACAATTCAGCGCTCCGGCGTGAGGGGAAGCCTCGGGCGAGGCGAGAACCCTGGGACCGAATCCCTCACGCATTACGGGTATGGTCAGAAATGATGGCCGTAGTTTCAGGGGGGAAATGGTTGGGAGGGAGGAGAAGAATTAGGGGGATCACCTGAGACTCCAGGGGGACGGATCGGGATCGGGATCGGGATCGGTCGGGAGGAAGAAGATCCCTCGACCAGGGAATCCGAGGAGGTAAAAAGGACCAGGTAACGAGAAGAAGGAAGCAGTTGGTTGGTTGAATAATTGGAGGGCGGGGATTTGTTAGGTTTTATAGCGAGGTTTGGTGGACCCCCTTGCTGACGTGGCAGTGCGAGGCAAATGCACCGACAGCCTGGCTACTGGCATGACATGACAAGAGTATATTAGTTCGAGAATCGCCATTTTTTCAATTTAGTAAAAAGATGGTGGTGCCTTTGAACAACAACGACGCTTATAAATAATTTTTTTTATGACCTTATTTGTTTAAAAAAAAAGTTAAATCGCTACAAATTCGCATGGCATGTAACAAAATATTACTTATCCCTACAAATTCGCATGGCATGTAACAAAATATTACTTATTAATCTCAACGTGACGTAATAACATGATACATGTCTTAGAACGGAAGTCAGTGCGGCTGTTCTGGTCGTGGGCTTGGCTACCCCTCTCTCTCTCTCTCTCTCTCTCTCTCTATATATATATATATATCTATTCTTTCTGGGCTGCTTTCATGGGATGAAATGCACTTTTCCATGGCGTCTGTGTCAAGAAAAATAAGGTCAATATTCCTATTATTTATGTATTTTATGGCGATGAGTGTTCTCTTAGAAAAGTGAATGACGTTCCCTTTCCCTTTGCCTTTTTTCTTTTCCTATGATAAGATGGTAAGATATATCTGGTACCGGCGGTGGCAACAAGTGGTTTCTGGTGTTAGTCTTTGTTTGGTCTGAAAATAAAGGTTTTCCTTTCATGTTGTTGTTTATTCACACACTTCCTCCAAACAAAAAGCATGACTTGCTAAGGATAAGCGAGATGCATGCATTCATTCATTCATAATACAATCGTTGCGATCTGCGTGAGGATGGCTTAATGTGCATGATAAATTAATTTCAATGCTCTCTCTCTATATATGTTAATTGTGATGAAAGTCTAAAAAGCCACCCCTTTTTTGACTTTTTTTCCCTTGTGATTGATCTCAAAGAGAAAAAAGTACTAATGGATGCATACACAATCTTAGAAGGGAAAAAAAAAAGTAATCATTGAGATAAATAATAATAAGAAGAAGTAGATCCGACTCTGCCTTTGCCTCATCAAATGAATAAGGAGGGGGCCACAGGTTGAGATTGTAAAGGTTTCAATCTTTGCATCAACCAGAAGACAAACTAATCACTGACTGAGTTTTGCTTCTTGCCTATGAGTCTGAGATACAATTCTTCCTTGGGCCATTCTCATCGATTGGGCCCAAAAGCCCATCTCAGAGAAGCCCAGTTTAAATTCCCGTAAGGCCCAGTAATCACCACCCAGAATCAAATAAAATATTTTTTTATTAAGATCTAATTAGGTTGTTTGCCATGCCTAATCATCAGGTACAGAAGCACAAAAACGGCGTCGTCCCGACCGGCGAGATTGTTATCCACTCCCAAAAGCAGAAGTCCCGACGGAATTCAACCCTAAGGGCGCCGACGTCCGATCCCAAATTGCCATGGTTCAGGGCGCTAACGGGGCAGTGGAGAAGCCCAGCAAGATGAGGTGGGGGGAGCTCGAAGAGGACGAGGCGGAGGACCTCGACTTCCTCCTCCCGCCGCCTCGGGTGATCGGCCCCGACGAGAACGGAATCAAGAGGGTCATCGAGTACAAGTTCAACGACGAGGGCAACAAGGTCAAGATCACGACGGTCACCCGCGTCAGGAAGCTCGCCAAGGCCAGGCTCAGCAAGAAGGCCGTCGAGCGTCGCAGCTGGCCCAAATTCGGGGACGCCATCCACGAGGACGTCGGGAGTCGGCTCACCATGGTTTCGACCGAGGAGATCGTGCTCGAGCGTCCTAGGGCTCCTGGTTCGTTCGTTTTTCTTTTATCGTTGTCGATGCCCTTTTCTGTTTCCAGATAGGATCGATTCTTTGTCTTGGCTAATTAGGTCATATTCTGATCTGGTAGTTAGTTTAGAATTACAATCAAGGAGTCTTCACTTAGAATTGTTCCAAGTAGGTGAATTTTTCGAGGGAATTTTGAAGAATTAGGGCAGGCAATCCGGGTCTCGTCCAGCCTGAATCAACTGATACATATTTCTTCATCCATTGCGTGCCTGGTTGATTTGGTCTATGCTTATGTCGTGATGCGTATTGGGGAATTAGTCAAAGTCACTTGTTGAATCTAATATCGATGAAAATTGACAGGTAGTAAACCCGAAGAATCAACCGCAGCCGGAGATCCCTTGTCGCAGGTAGGGAAAAAGGGGGCTGTTCTCATGGTGTGCCGGACTTGCGGCAAGAAGGGCGATCACTGGACGTCCAAATGCCCATATAAGGATCTCGCCCCCCAGAGCGAGGCTTTTGTCGACAAGCCTTCAGGACCGGAGCCGACTGCCAGTAAGAGCAATGCTTATGTGCCACCTAGCATGAGAGGAGGTCCTGTGGAGAGAGCCGGAACAGAGATGAGGCGAAGAAATGACGAGAACTCAGTTCGTGTCACCAATCTATCTGAGGATACTCGTGAGCCGGATCTGTCGGAACTTTTCCGTACTTTTGGCCCTGTCAGTCGGGTGTATGTTGCTGTCGACCAGAGGACTGGTCTGAGCAGGGGCTTTGGTTTTGTGAACTTTGTGAACAAGGAGGATGCCGAGAGGGCTATCAGCAAGCTTAATGGGTACGGTTATGACAACCTCATCCTTCGAGTCGAATGGGCCACACCAAGAACAAATTAGAGTGCCTTCCTGTTGAAGTTTGAAGCTGCTCGTAGTGCGTCAGATATTCGCTGGTTGCTTAGATTTGTTAACTGAGTTGCTTTCTTGAGAAATCGGCTACAGATACTTGGGTTTACTGAATTCTAAGTGGTTCTACTTACTATTATCATCTTTTCACATCACTGTTGTCTCGGTTGAAGCTTATTGCCTTTTGGGGTGTTAGGAGCTCTAATAAAACGACCCTGAAGCTATATACATTGCTTTTGTCCGTCAGCTTGAAGTTCCTGTAGTACTCAGGGTCTAGATACCCAATAGTACCCTGAACGCATGTCGAAATGTGGCTTGTGTCGGTCTGCCCCAGCTGGGACAGCTAAAATCAGAGACCTTCCCGTTCAGCTTCTAGTCAAGAAAGATATTGCTGTCCCGATGGTATATTGGAGGAACAGCTGAGAAGTGAAGGTATGCAAGCCCCTTGGCGGGCTATCCAAAGAAGTTGCAGCCAGGAAAGCTGGTTCTGAAGAAGTTTGTCGTGCAGGTGATCGAACAGTGTCCCCTTCTCGAAGAACTCATATACTAGGATCAACTGCTCAGATCTACACAACACCCGTGCAGCTTCACGAGGTTGCAATGGTTAACTTGCAGAGGGTCCTTACCTCGTATAGGACCTGATTAGTCCCCTTAGCATTCCCGAGCTTTGCACACTTGATGGCAACTGGGGTTCCCTCATCCAGGATGCCTTTGTGGACTTCCCCAAAGCCGCCAATCCCAGGAGAAGTTGCCTGTTGCCTTGTGTATCTCTTTCCCCGTAAAGTACCTTGCTCCCCTGCCACCATTTGCATTGAGTAGATCAACTCGCTCCTTGGCTAGCCGTTCCTTCCCTTTCGCTCCTTGGTATGCTTGTGACGGCTGTAGATCAGCACAGAAATTGTGGATGCGACAAATGCACATTTACGGGCAACGAGGGTCATCTGGTCTTTGCAAACCAGTAAGATCCTTAAATGTAGTGTCTGCACAAACCAACATTAGTCCAGATATGGATCATCTTGGTTAATTCAACCAAATCAATACATGAATGGAAGGAAGAGAACTAAGACTTACTGTTTATGCAGACGCCCTTGACACCATTCCATGTTAGTCCGGCATTACAGTAGCACCTCTTAGCACCAGGGCTGTCCTTCACCAAATCTATCGCACTGGTGGAGTTCCTGTCAGTCTTTCTGGGCCTCACAGAGGGGGGTTTGTTCGCAATACCCACTGGATCTCCATTGCGGGGCTTGACCACTGGCTCAAGGGCTTGTTCCCATCCGAGGTTAAAGAAGCTCAGGTAGACCAGGCATCCATCTCTCCGCGCCCTTATGCTGTAAGCGGTCAGGGAGCCACTGGTGCGGAACGAACAGCAGCTGGGGGCTCTGGCACATGGTGGTGCAACAGAGACGTTGCTGTCGAGGTAAGTGTGGCATATGCTTGACTCCTAGCAGTTGAGGGTGGCAATGAGGTAAGAAGAGCAATTGAAGTAGAGGATTGTGTTTGTGTCTGTGATGGTGAAGGGCCAAGAAGGGTTCAAGAGGTCATTCGACAGAGACGTGCCCTTAGGGAAGAAAGGCGGGGGATTTCTCATGAGGCATTGGATCTGGGTGTTGATGGCAGTGATGTTCACACTCTGGGAGAGGAGGGTCGCCGAGTTGGTGAACGTTACTGCGTAGGCTGGGTCGCTGCATGTGGGGGACGTGCTTAGGGGCAGGGGATGATGGCCACAGTTGCGGTGGACAGAAGCACTACTGCTACGAGGTGGACAGCTCTGGGGGCCGCGGTCTTCATCAACCCATGGTTTTTTTTCTGTGGAAATTATGCAAATGTAACGTTTATAGGAAAAAAGGGTTCAATTTCAAGACGGACATATACATGATATGAATTTACCTTAATGAAGAAACGACATTCTACCCGATGATGATGATGAAGGATGCTGTTTCCAGTCCATCCACTTGGTATTTTGATTTTCTGATCATAGGACTACAACAGAGATCGATTTCACTGTCATTACGACAGTTTATTGGACCAGCTCGCCAGCTTGTCACCCCTTACTGGATGATTCCGCATATCCCGAATCCAAGGTAAGCGCTGTCGTGGCTTTGTTATCTGCGTTGACACCTACGTGATATGCCGTTTTTGAGCAATGCCACTTTCCTTGCTTGAAACTTAGGGCGAAAGAAATTCATTGCATGACTTGTGAAACCTGGAATGCCACCCTCTGAAGAATGAATCCTGGAAGTTTCTCCCAGGAATTTACTCCTGTATCATGTCGAAGCAGTCTGGGCAACATGAGTCCTTAGCCTGACCTTAGATCTTGATTGGTGATGTACAGATTTACATTGAAAATGCACATCAAGCCCGTGACAGGGAGCTTCCCATGCGCACACTCGCCTCATGCATGTAGTCTGGGAATCCATACTACCAGATAAGGAGGTATTGCAGGTCAGTCCTTGTGATCAACCCTCCTCGCTCGGCATGCAAACTAAACCACCTCCTCCGCAGCATAAATAAAACCACCAACGCGTGATGAGCATGTTGTGTTCAGACTCTGGAATGACCTTAAAACTCACGCTACAAGGTAAAAGAAAACAACGGAACGAGGAGTAATATCATGGACGAGCGGCAGCAGGCGAAGAGCAAGTGCTGTGCTGCGAGCTTCTTCCGGGTGCCTCTGCACTACCCGAAGTACCGCAGACAGGACTACATGACGATGCCTGAGTGGAAGCTCGACGGCCTCCTCAAGGAATACGGCCTATCCACGAGTGGCGACCTTAGTTCCAAGCAGGAGTTTGCCATGGGCATGTTCCTTTGGCCTGATGCTGACGAAGGCCAGACCAAGGAAGCTACTACCCCTCTCGGCAATCCTTCTGGCATCTCCAAGAAAATCAAAGCAATAACGCAGGGGCAAGTACCCGGCGCATAACCTGGTTCCCCATCTGGCGGCTGTGTCTCGGACAAGAAACCTACAAATACCCATCGACAGTAAATTAAACGTGATGCTCATTGTGGCTGTAGGCAAAATGGAAGTCCAGTTGACTAACTCTACCACCACCACACCGCCACTACTACTAAATCCGTGGGGAAAACAAAACCTAGGCGTGAGCGAATTCGCAAGTTGTAAGAAAGTTTAATTTCTGGGAAATCATCATCATCATCAAGGAAGAAATGGGTCACTTTTTTCAATTCCACTGATGCAGAGCGAAATTTCATTGTAGATGAGAATGGAATGAAAAGTCGAGCTGAAAAATGTCAAGATTAAAAAGTTGTGATTGAGGATGCTGATCGGGAACGAATCAAGGTCGGATTAAGGGATCACAAATCGTCATTGCTGATAATTTATTCGGGCCGTAACTTTAGTGTGGGACTTCGACCCGCCTTTTCTTGCTAGTATAATTTCACTACAACCTCGTCGCCATCACCATCATCCACCATATCCTACCAAAACCAAAGCTCCAAGCTTTCAGGCATCGATGGCCATGACTCGTCTCTTCCTCTTCTGGTTCTGCCTCCTCCTTCCCTGGCCCTCCCTTTCCCAGCTGGACTTCGCCTTCCCTCGCGGTTTCCGCGCTGCCAGCACCAGCCTCACCTTCCACGGAGCTGCAGGAGTTACTGAACATGGGATCCTCAGGCTGACAGATGACTCCCCCAGAGTCCTTGGCCACACGTTCTACTCATCTCCCGTGAGGATTAGGAATGCGTCTGATGGTAAAGTGAGCTCCTTCTCGACTTGCTTCGCCTTTGCGACCGTTCCGCAGTATCCCAAGCTCGGCGGACACGGGCTAGCTTTCACAATATCGAGGATGCCCAACCTCTCAGGTGCTCTCCCGAGCCAGTACCTTGGGCTGATGAACGCTTCTAATATCGGGAACTCCACGAACCATGTATTCGCCATCGAATTCGATACGGTTCAGGACTTTGAGTTCGGGGATATCGATGATAACCATGTAGGGGTGGATATAAACAGCTTGGTTTCGAACGCGTCGGCTCCGGCAGTATATTACGATCAGAATTCGAGGAGAGTGCGGATTTACATGAAAAGTGGGATAGTGATTCAAGCATGGGTGGATTACGATTCCATGAGCAGCCGATTGGATGTCAGGCTTTCACCTTCTTCTTCGAAGCCCAGTTTGCCGATCTTATCATTCACAGTGGATCTGTCACCAGTTTTCGATGATTTGATGTATGTTGGGTTCTCGGCTTCGACTGGCTTGCTCGCAAGTTATCATTACCTACTGGGATGGAGCTTTAGTACAATCAGAGAGGCGCAATCTCTGTCTCTTTCTTCGCTTCCTTCTCTTCCTGGGCTGAAGCATCACAACCTTCCATTGATCATTGGTGTCTCTGCTTTGGCCGTGATGTTACTCGTAGGGATCACTGTCACAACTGTTCACATCACTTTAAAGATCAAGAATGCGGATGTTATCGAAGCTTGGGAGCATGACGTCGGTCCGCATAGGTTCTGTTATGGAGAGCTCAAGAAGGCGACAAAAAGCTTCAGGGACACGGAACTGTTGGGGTTTGGTGGCTTTGGTCGGGTTTACAAGGGAGTTCTTCTGAATACCAATACTGAAGTTGCCGTTAAGAGGATCTCCCATGAATCGAAGCAGGGGATGCGAGAATTCATTTCAGAGATTGTCAGCAATGGAAGGCTTTGCCATCGGAATTTAGTTCAGTTACTGGGATGGTGTCGACATCGCAGTGATCTTCTGCTCGTGTATGATTTCATGCCCAATGGAAGCTTGGACAAGTTCATCTTTGACGAACCGAAGGTTGTCCTTAGCTGGGATCAAAGGTTTAAGATCGTGAAAGACATCGCATCTGGTATCCTGTACTTGCATGAGGAATGGGATCGAGTTGTCATTCACCGAGACATCAAGGCGGGCAATGTGTTATTGGATGCCGAATTAAATGGTAGGCTGGGTGATTTTGGTCTCGCCAAGCTATATGAGCGCGGCTCCAACCCGAGCACGACCAGGGTGGTCGGCACGTTGGGTTACCTCGCACCCGAGCTAACACGTGCTGGAAGGCCCACAACAAGCTCAGATGTCTTCGCATTCGGTGCATTGTTACTCGAAGTTGTCTGTGGACGACGACCGATAGAGCCCAAGGCATTGCCGGAGGAGCTCGTCCTGGTCGACTGGGTATGGGAGACATGGGTTTCGGGAACTATCTTCGACGTGGTGGACTCAAGGTTGGGAGGCGAATACAACGAGCTAGAGGTCGTGATCGTGTTAAAGCTGGGCTTGATGTGCTCTAACAATTCCCCAGAGTTACGACCGACCATGAGGCAGGTCACAGGGTACTTAGACGGCGATTTGCCATTGCCGGCAGAGGTGGCGGCCCCGGTGGCAAACGACGAAAAGGCGGTCACCGGGAAAAAGCTCCAGAATCTCGATGTCTACGTCCACTCTTACCCGAGTTCTTTCGTCCTGTCTCGTTAGTACAAGAAACTGGTCAACAATGTATTGCATAGCATCGCGCAATTTCAAATTCAGTAACATAAACGTATGATTGAATCTAAACCGTACGTATATGCGTGCTGTAAACAATCATTATCAATCAAGATGTCACTGATTGGTGGCCCTGTTGGATTCAGACAAGGATGTTCTTCTTCTTCATCCTTGTCCCTGTTGGTGATTTTGGAAGTAAATTCTTGTCTGTAAAGAAAACTACTCAGATCCCGATGGCAAAATGGAAGGGGCAAATGCTGCCTTGGCACCAACAGGGATGTTTTTGTTGTCTGATCCTTGGATTTTCTGTAACAAGCCAACACAAATCCAACTGGAGGTCCATCAAATTATTACAAATTTTAGCTTCTTGACAGCAACACCCTAATAATGTCCGAATGTCAAATTGGGGCCAGGAAAACAAGGCATACAAAACCAGGTTTCAGGTGGGTATGGTTGGTTGGGGGATCCCATCAAAATTAGTGTGACCCAAATTGCTAAATTTGGACCACCCCCTAATACTCACAGTCTCACTAACCACCACCTCAATTCAAAAACATGTGGTCTTTTCAAGCCTCACAGTTTCAGTAGTTAACAAGGGGAGCTGACAGTTTTGCATGATTTGGGTAAACTGTTCATTCTCAGTGGAGTACAAATGAATGATTTGAGTGACCCTCATGAAGGGACAGAGCCACATGGGGATGCATCCATCGAAAATGTACGCAAGGCCCAGGTTAAGCCGAATCTAGTCCCAGCCAAATTGTAGGCATGATCTTAAATTGGGATTTTTAGGAATCCTTCATGTCCCCAATAAATGCAGATGGGCTATGTCTGGCACGCTGGACAATTTATGGCCCCCCTGCAAAAGTTCAGTTCAAATAATGTGATCACTGCTGAAGACGGACCAAAGACAGGAATTCGCATTACGTTCAGAGTTGTGGGTTGTGCAGCAATTCTTTCCGGACCTTCCCCATGCCACGTGTCGTCACCTGGATAGCTTCAGACAACATCTGCTGAAGACAGATCGATAAACGCAGGTTTTTAGCGTTTGCCCTCCATCATCTCCTCCTCCCCTCCCCTAATCTTTCTCCCCTCTCCTTCCTCGGATCCCCTCCCTGAATCCCCATCCCCCAACCGCCCCTTTGTCTTTTGCTTCCCCAGCAGAAGTATTTGTTTTATTTTATATTTTATTTCGAATTTTCTTTCTGGGTCTGCGCGTGCCCCAGCCCTGAGCCGTTTCGCGGGGCGAAGGTTGGAACTTTGTGTACCCAGATCTTGGATTAAAGTTAAAAGACAGGTCCTTCGTTGATTTGGGATCGCGATTTTCCGGGGTTGGTTCTGATTGGGGTGTTGGGTCTGGGATTTTGTTTGTCGTTCGCGTTTGGGTCTTCCTTGGTCAGATCTTCAGGAAAGGCGGAATCTTGGTCTTCGCTCTGGGGTTGGATCCCGGTCTTCGGCCAGGTCGATAGAGGTATTAGATGGCTTCATCGTACTGGTGTTACAGGTGCAGCAGATTCGTTAGGGTTTGGAGCCACGACAGGGTTACCTGCCCTAACTGTGATGGCGGTTTTGTGGAGGAAATCAACTCGGCGTCAGCCGCAACCCTGCCTCTGCCTTCATTAGGTGGGGACCACCGTCGCCGGAGCCGCTTCCCTACAGCTTCCATGTATATGATCAATTCGCGGAACTCTACTTCCGGGACCTCTAGGCGGGCCCGTAGAAATGTGGGGGATAGATCACCCTTTAATCCTGTGATCGTTCTCCGTAGGCCTACGGATGGAACTGAGGATGCAGGGGAGAATAATTCCTTTGAATTGTACTATGACGACGGTGGTGGTTCAGGTTTGCGGCCCTTGCCACCGTCAATCTCGGAATTCTTGCTTGGATCCGGGTTTGACAGGCTGCTTGACCAGCTTTCTCAGATAGAGATCAATGGTATCAGTCATTTGGATCACCCACCAGCATCCAAGGCTGCAATTGAGTCGATGCCCGTGGTAGAGATTGGTGTGGATCACATCAAAAGTGAATTGCACTGTGCTGTTTGTAAGGAGGTTTTTGAATTGGGATGTGATGCTCGAGAGATGCCATGTAAGCATATCTACCACAAAGATTGTATCTTGCCTTGGCTGGCTTTGCGAAATTCATGCCCAGTATGTCGGTTTGAGATGCCTGCGGATGGTAACGAGAGTTCACGGGATGATAGCTCGGGAAGGGTGGGTGAGAATGGGAGGGAAGCATTGGAGGAGAGAGTTTATGACGAGGAAGAGAACGTCAACACAAATGACAATAATAACACAGTAGGTTTGACCATATGGAGGCTGCCTGGTGGTGGGTTTGCTGTGGGGCGGTTTTCAAATGGCCAGAGAAATGGAGAGCGGGAACTGCCGGTAGTATACACTGAGATGGATGGCGGGTTTAACAACGGTGGTGTGCCTAGAAGGTTCTCTCGGGCAGCAAGGGGGACAGGAGGGAGAGATAGGGGTGGGTTTTTAAGGAGGGTTTTCAGGAACATGTTTGGCTGTTTTGGTGGGGGAACGAGGACAATTGGTTCAAGCTTGTCGTCAGCTGCTTCTTTGAGCTCCAGCCCTGTGTCAGACATTCGAACAGGAAGAAGCAGATTCTTTCACACGGGTACGAGTTCATCATTGAGGAGGCGTAGAGCTCTTGCCCTGGTTGCTGATGATGGAAGTAGCTGATCTTTTCGTGATTCTCAAGTACGGATGAATTTATTTTCTTAGGAGAAATCGGAAGTCATGTATACCTTCCTTCCATGGGGTCAGTCTGCTTCAATGAGGCAGTAGGGTTCGAGGGGGGGGGGGGGTGTTGATGTTCCTCGGAGCTGAAGGATGAATCGATAAGATAACGACTATAGGGACGCAAGTGGATTGATCAAAGGTTGTTTTATGAAAGTGATCTCGAAACAGCACTTCAGAGACTGTGGCGGCCATTTGAGGAACTCAGCAGCAGAAAGATTTGTTTCCTGTTTCTATTTTGCTTCTTCGTTTCTCTTCTCTAAGGTAGATTCTGATGGTTATCTGCTCGTGCTATTCCAGTGATATCCTTTTATGATATATTGATAAGGTTGATCTTGAAAAGCATATGGCCTCTTACTATGTTCATTCTGCCTCCGATCTTATCCGTCCAGTGTTGTAAGTGCGATGCCGTTGAAGGCATTTCATTTGCCAGATGTAACCGAAGTTTTGACATGACAGTTTTTATGACCTGCTAGAGCAAGTCCCATGTGTTATTTACCGAATTCTCTCTTTTGGAAAAAATTGGCAAAGGGTAAAAGATGAGATTAGAATCTCCTCCTTTGGGTGATCTTGTTTCAACCTTTCCCAATCGTTCCTCTTTCTTTGGGGTGTTGCTTGAGCAATGGCATCCAAATGATTGTAACTCGGCCGTTGCCTTTCCTTGACTTTTGGGAAAAGGGGGATTCTTTTTCAGTGGATGGTATGGTAAAAGATTTTGTAGGATTTAGCTTTTTGGGATTCTGGGTCATGTGGTAGCCATTAGTACTACCATGACTGAGGCACATGATGAAGACTGGGAAAAAGTTGGCATGGCATTCTCTTCATCCTTGTGCAATGTTTTCCGGTTGTTTCGACAATTAACTGGCAATCTCTTACACCTGACACACAGACGGTTTTGGCAATCATAGTAACTTGGCCTCAACAGAATGTTATGGCATCAGTTCTCACACTAGCAGTTCAAGCACACATGAAGTGTCAGTTTGTCATTGAAATGCAAATTTCTTATCATTTGGCTTTCCCTTTGCCTTTTCCCTTCTTGGCATCCATTTTGGCCTGGATGCGTGCTGCCGCCGCTGCCTTGGCTTCTTCCCTCTTCTTCTTCTCTTCCTCCTTAGTTGCGGCTGCAAGCTCACGCTGTTTCTTCAGCTCTCTGCAACAATTATGCAAATAAAGGCAGTATAGTGAATTATACTTAGGGGTCAGAATCTCGCCCAAACAGTTTAATCCAAGTGAGAAATAGAAATCACTCATGCATATTTAGAAGCAACTTACGCCAGCCTTGCCCTCTCCTCCGTAACGGCACTGACACTCGAACCCTTGCGAGGCTTGCAAGCAACAAGCTCCACTTCAAAGATGAGGATAGCACTGGATTAAGAAATGGGAGACCATACATTACTTGCTTTTGCGAAAAATGCTTTAACTGAATTGGATAGACTGCTGATAACCTGATTATGAGAAAAGCAAGGATATAGACAAAGTCATCCGCTCTTCACAGATTTGTAACATGGGAACTATGCTAAGATACCACAAGATGGCATATAGGACCAAATGAAAGAAAGTTATTACTCAGGAGGGATGTCCGGCGGAGAACCCGCACTGCCGTAAGCATATTCTGGCATGCAGGTGATTTTTGCAACCTCACCAACCTGATCGATGGAAATGAGGATAATAACGAGTACTGAAAGAGATTTTTAAGTTAAGAGGATATATTCACCTTCATCGTCCTCAATGCTATGTCCCAAGCTTTGATTACAGATCCACTCCCGACCTCGAAAGAAAAGATGGTGTTATCTTCATGGGTCGAGTCAAAAACCGCACCATTTTCCGCGAGGACTCCTTCGTAACGAACTGATTCAAAAAGAGAAAGAAAACCCAATGATGAAATCGGTGTTAAGAAAAGAACCTTAAGGTCACATTTATCGAAACAAATAAGAATTCCAGTAATACCATCGACGAGAGGAAGGGCCTCAGATGGAGCTTCCGCATCAGGTTTGGCGCTCCTGACAATTGTCTTTGTTACCCCTCCATCGCCGGTTAAATCCAAAACCGCGGCCATGACTATAATAACAAACCTGGAATTGGCGTTGACATCAAATTACTCATGGGTTAAACCTCATAACCTTGGGATACAACACCCGTAATCAAGACACGGGAGAACAAACCGAGCAGCCACATATACGAAGTCAAACTCTACTAAATCAACCCAGTTTCTCCAATAGCGACACGCATTGTGAAAGGCAACTTCATTGCTGCCGTGATAACTGAAACTAGCAGTCTGTCAGTTCCACCTCAACAAGGACACTATAAAGAATCCATCCTTTCCTCATCCCTCGCTCAAACAACTAACAGGGAAAAATGACGAAACTTTGATGCGGGTTCCGCTCAGACAGACATATTCCAATCGATGTCCGAAGTCGAAGTTACCCCCCGTCGTCAACAAACAAAGACAATCCCCACAAACAAAAAGATCTCGACTTCCACCCTAAACCCTTCGTCCCCTCTCTCCCCAATCATCCATCCTCGGAGGGAAGGGCGAAACAACTGAAAAGGACCCAATGACGGAATCGATCCAAATCGGAAGGGATTGGACCAACTCACCCGATCCAGCCGGAGGAGTGATGCCAATTGGGTATCTGGGTTCGGACGAAATCGACGGTTGGTGGGATACCGACGACCCTCGGCCATACGCGTACGAAGCGGGGATGTCTCGGGACGGTGGGTTCCCCCGACAACATACTAGGATTTCGCTCTTATGGGGGCCCACCCCGGTCTCATTCTCAAAACTAAAATTCACTCCTGGGCTGCGAAAGTGTATTCGTCTTCGAAATATTTTTTTATATTTAAAATATAGAACTCGGTTTATTCAACATTTCGCCGAACATGTTTCTAACAACGAGCCAGTGTTTGTGATCTCGACCAATTTTGAAAATTATTATAAATATTTTTTAAAAAATAGCCGGTGAAAGAAAGGCAAGTTACCATTTCATTTGTTATTTGGGATGTTCAAATTTTGGATTTTATTGTATTTACATTTAGCGAAAAAAATTTTCGTCTCCTTAACTAGTATAAAAAAAATTAATTTCACTTTCATTAATGTGTTGTTCGATACTATATATTTCATTTTAAATTCCTTCTAAGTTGGTAAGCTTCGGCGTGATTAGAATTAGTACAAAAACTAATCATACTGACAGATTTAGATGGATTGTTAACATGAAGATTGGGATTTGTGGGGCCAGATAAATCTTGGCATGCGGTCAATTGCAGCAATTGACATTACTGTTCAAAGGGGAGAAAGAAAAGGGGGCTGTTGTGAATGCTTTTTGGGTTGTTTTTCTTTTAGGTTTGTACTTATTTATGTTGGTTCGAAATTTTTTTTTTTAAAATACGGTTTCAATTTCGAAAGTACCTAAATACCGGTCAAACACGGTTTAAAACCTCGACTTAAGAAGATTTAGTAAAAAATTGAAGCAAAAGGGGTTATGGTGTATGGACCAAACCCCGATTTTCAATAAAAGCTGCCGTTTGAAACCGCGATTTCTGTATAACACTGGGACGCCCATTCGTTTCAATTTTTCACTAAGTATTTCAAAGTCGCGATTTGAAACTAGGATTTTAACAGATTATTCCAAAGTCGCGGTTTCAAATAACGTAAAATCAAAGTCGCGGTTTCAAACGATGACTTGGATGCGGTATTTAGGGTATTTTGGAAACTCGAACTGTATTTTACAAACTTTTTAAAAAACTAACCGTCCAATTGTACAATCTTTTTTTCAAACATGTCCGGTTCGAATATGATGATTGATTGATTCCGTATCTTTGTGAGTGTTTCGTGTTTTTTTTTTCTTATTGCTCTTGATTTCGATTGATGATGATTCTTCATTTCGCATGCTAAAACCAAAACACACATATGATTGCATAAAAAGAAGAGAAACCCCAGTAATTTTATCTAGTTTAATATCATTGGGGGGGGGGGGGAGTGGATTTTGCCTTTTGAATCTTGATTAAGACACAACACATCAAACCCCCCCCCCCCCCCCCCCCCATCGATCCATCTCTCTCTCTCTCGATCGATCGATCGTTCATCCTCAGAAATACTATACCATCAAATGAAATGTTTTACCAAGTATGAGCCAATGAATGTCTCGTTCGAGATCATATGATATGATCAAATTAGACTTTTGTTTGGCTTGAGACTACTACGCCTATAAATGTATTTACAGAAAGAGAGGGGTGGTTCCCTCTTTGTTTCAGTCTCACCTCTTCTAATATTACTACATTAAGATGACTACTTCACAACAACAACAACAACAACAAGAAAATCACCCTCTTACAGAATCTAATCTCATCAATCCTCAAAACCCTCGAAGGAAAGAAAGGGAAGGGGGTTTCTCTCTGGCGATCTCAATATCGACCTAGGGATCGGCAGGGTCGTCGTGCCAGCACAGTAGCATGGTCACGCATCTCCTGACGATGTAGAACCTCGCCCTCTGCTCCTTCACCAACCTCGCGCACTTGTCGGAGAACGCGCAAGTCCTCCTCCTCCTCCTCCACCTCCGACTCCCCTTGATCGGCCTCCTATCGGTAGGGGGCTTCCGGGACTCGCACAACCTGCTCTCCTCTTCGAAACCCATGATCTCCCTTCGGTCCCAGTCGGGCAGAAGTAAAGAGCGAAAGAAAGCGATTGGGAAAAGAACAAGGCGCGCGCTTGTGGTGTGAAGAATGACGAAATAAGAGATGTCAGCTTATAAAGGGAGGAGGGACCAAATATTTTAATGGCAATTTGCGAAGCACGATAATTAATCATGGACTGGAGATTTTAATTATATATATATATAAGAAAATTACACCGAAAGCAATTATGTCATTTTGACGTGGATACTAATATGCTTAACCCCCACCAACGTGAGATATATGCAAAAGGATATTCCTTAATTAAAATAGGAATATGCAACATGATGGCTCAAAAGAATTACGCCGGCCCAACATCAAGGCCCATTAGAACTGTGTTGGGCCCCGGTGGATGAAGATAATAACAGAGAAATAACGACGTAGCACTGAGCTTTTTTTTTTTTTTGGCAGACATTATTGTTTTGTTTACTTAGGGAATCGGCACCAAGGAAAGAGTCCTTACCATCGAATCTGATTAACAAACCGTTTATATCACACAGGCTCTCTTCCTTTCCTGTGGATAGTGGCGCGGCCATTTAGACTTCCCGTTGGCGATGGAAATCGCGACACGTTTGATATATTTGGCACGAACATCACATGGGTTTGGACTGTGGTCTCCGGTAATCGAGTAATGAAATGGATTGCATTCGCAGTGTGATGTTTACGAAAAGGAGCAAAAGCTTACGACCATGAAAAACTGAAGATGGAACCGTGCAGGTGTCTGGAGACTCCTCGCGGATACTTGACTTGAAAAGATGGCTGGTGAGAACCCGGTGTCGATGACGATGCGTTGGATCTAGGAGCAACGAAACTGGAAACTAGGAATTGAGAATTGAGAACGCAAGGAACCAGCTAGTCGGGCCTCAAGGCCATTGGTGAAATAGTAGGCCATTCTTTGCATCCCATCACCTGTTGGCAAAGAATGATGCCTTATCTGCCTCAGAAAGTCATCAGCGCTCCGCCTACCATTAACCGCGACTGCCTGTGCGTACAGCTTCAAAAGCGTTCTTAGATCGACAGTATCTTTCTTACATCCGACTCTCTTGTGACAACCTCTATTTCCACCAGAACCCTTTCCCTGTTCATTCTGCTCAACAAGTTGTAGAGCTTTTACGAAGGGCTGTTTCGCCCCATCCCATCGTTGAGTAATACCATGTCAAGCATCTCAGGGCTAACAACTGGATTTATTTTTCCCGTATAATTTCCCTCGTTGATACTTGCTTTCAAACTCGGACCAGATTACCGACGCGTGGGGAAGTTTCCTGAAGGGAATGGCTCTTCAAATCGGCTAAGAGCTTGGTTTCATCAATGAGAAAACCTGCTGGCCTCTCCCACACCCTTCTTAAATTGCAACGCGGACTCGCTGTCACCAAAAACTTCAGACAACCTAAAAGCACTCATCGGAGAATCAGCGAATCCATCTACACTAGGTCACTCTCGGCATTCCCGTTTTTCCCCAGTAGTCGTCGGTGAAAGAGGCAATGGTCATCGACATCGCTTCGTTAGCAACACAACATAGGGATTAGGCCCCTTCCAGATTATTGGGCTCCAACGTCGGCCTATTCGTTTGGCCCATTTCCTTAGGGGAATTGTAGGCCCTAAACACCCGCCCGATCATTACATTGGGTGGCGGCGGCTGTGGGGTTTAGTAGATCTGGTAATAAAAGAAGGGGACTTTCATGGGTCTCTTTATTGGGAACTGGGGTTTCCAAATTTATGTTATTTCCTCATGGGTGGGTGGGAGGGAGGTTAGGGGATTCTTCCCTTTTCATCTTCATCTAACCTAACTAAACATTTGACTGCTGTTTCATCTTCACCAATGTCGGCCCCAATTAATATTAATAGGGAATAATGCATGCATGGTGCTAAAAGAGCAGTACACTAACTGATGCTGCTGCTACTCTCAGGAGAAATGAAACTGGCCCCGTATGGTCGGTCAAAACATAACCCACCTTACATCATCAAGGGGGGGGACCGACCGCAGACCTGCTTACAAATGCAATGCACGGCGCGATGCATGGACCGATGAATGCGGGGGGGAGTTCGCCCGTCATCGTCTTTTTTTGACTTTGCCCTTCATTTTTTATTGCTATTACATGAGATGGGCAACAACCAAGTTCAGACCATCCCCCCCTCTTCCACATCGGATACCCGATGTTTTGCCCGTAGTTTCCATTTGATACAAGAGAGAAACCGGATGGATACAACCCAACCACTGAAAGAAAAAAAAAAAAGTAATGGGAAATCAATCAAACCACAATCCAAGGCCCGGATGAATTTTCCAATTCCTTCATTTTTTTTTTCTTTCTTTATTCTTCTTCTTATTTGACAAAATGTTCACCTTCTTGTTCCATATAAATTAAGTGAATTGCTCGTTCGATGTCTGTCCCTCCTTACACAAATAATACATCCCATGAAGGCAATGGCTCAAGTTAAGGATGTTTTTCTGGCCATTGTCCTTGTCATTGCCGCCTTACCTAGACCTGGCAACGCCTGGGGCTCCCCCTGGCAGAGTGCCCATGCCACGTTTTACGGCGGGAGTGATGCGTCCGGCACGATGGGTATGTTTGGTCGGGATAGCTTTTCGTAACTGCTACGCTTCGTTCGATGTGTAGAAACTCGTAATGTTGTGGCAATTGCAGGAGGGGCGTGCGGATACGGCAACTTGTATAGCCAGGGTTACGGGGTCAACACTGCAGCGTTGAGCACCGCGTTGTTCAACAGTGGGTACAGCTGCGGTGCCTGCTTCGAGATCAAGTGCACCAACGACCCTCAGTGGTGCCACCCGGGGAGCGCATCCATATTCGTCACCGCCACCAACTTCTGCCCGCCAAACTACGCTCTGCCCAACGACAATGGCGGATGGTGCAACCCCCCGAGGACCCATTTCGACCTTGCCATGCCGATGTTCCTCAAGATCGCCGAGTACCGTGCCGGGATTGTGCCCGTTGTATATCGCAGGGTGCCGTGTCGGAAGCAAGGAGGGATCAGGTTCACAATCAATGGGTTCAGGTACTTCAACTTGGTCCTCATCACGAATGTCGCGGGTGCAGGCGATGTCGCTAGTGTCTGGGTGAAGGGGTCGAGGACTGGGTGGATGAGCATGAGCAGGAACTGGGGACAGAACTGGCAGTCCAATGCGATCCTTGTCGGCCAATCGCTCTCATTCAGGGTCATGGCCAGCGACCGCCGTACCACTACCTCCTTGAACATCGTCCCTTCGAACTGGCAGTTTGGCCAGACATTCACTGGGCAGAACTTCCGGGTCTGAACTCACAAAAGCCTTGAAACCAAAATGCCAATATATTATTACTACATGAATATAAAACATGGGATAGGGGATGTCTTCATTTTGAAGTTTCATTACATCACCAACGGCCAATTGATCGGAGTCGTAAAAGAAGCTGAAGTGGCTCACTATACTCAATACTCAGATTAGCCCGTGGCTTCGGTTATTCTACATTCGACTTTCTTCTTCAGGAAAGCTAAATCTCCCTACACAGCTACGTTTCAGCAAGTTCGGTAGTTAAAGAAATAAAAAACCTGAGACATTGAGAACAAGTACCTAAGACTAAGAGTTGGGCTCATATCAATTGTAAAATGATTTGGAAAGCTCTGTCATCACGGGGTTACGTGTCATGTGACCACTAAAGCGCAGGCAGCCATGGAGGAATTTCAAAGAAGCATTAACAACTCCTGGACTGAGTTCTTGGCACAGCAGCAACAACAGCATCATGATTCTTGTGATGAAATGAGAGCGCAAAGGGAAACAATGTTCAGGATCAGCAACCAATTCTAAGAATTGAACACAAGGATAAGGAAATTGGAGGAGCGACATGAGTCAAAGCGTGCAGCAACAGGGGGAGGGGAAACTATGCAAATTAGCTAGCCCAGAACCGGTAATGGAGCTCCTAATTGCAATTTCGGACGTTTTTCAAAAATTGATTTTCCCAAATTCAAAGGTGATGAAGTTCAAGATTGGATTTATAAATGTGAACAATTCTTTGCAGTAGATGCCACTGCGGAAAATCTGAAGGTAAAATTACTTTCCATACACTTAGAAGGGAAGGTGTTGATTTGGCATCAGGCTCTTATGAAGAACAAATCTCAAGGAATTTGGCCTACTCGGGAAGAATATAGATCTGCAGTTTTAACTAGATTTGGGAGTCAGCCATATGATGATCCCATGTCTGAGTTGATGAGTCTGAGGCAAATGGGGTTAGAGTGGAGGATTATCAGGAAAAATTTGATGCCTTATTAGTAAGAACCGGTTTGTCCGATAAGCAGGCCATTAGTTGCTTCCTTAGCGGACTGCAGTCTGACATACAAAACACAGTGAGAATGTTTAGACCCCAGACATTAATGGATGCGTATAATCTGGCCAGGTTGCAAGAAAACACACTCTCATCCATCCATAAGAAGAGCAGACCATTGTTAGAGAAGCCAATGCTGAAACCTTTTGTTCCATAGCAGCCATCAGGAACCAGTAATTCAAAACCTGTGTTGAACAATAATCCTCAAGGCAAAACAACTAGGAGGCAATTAACTCATGAGTTTATTGCCGAGAGAAGGGTCAAGAATCTTTGTTTTTTTCTGCACCTTGAAATTTGTTGCTAGCACAAATGCAAAGCACAATTACATATCATAGAAGTGGTGGCAGAAGATGGGAGGATGATGAAGTTGGTGACGGTGAGGGACATAATAATAGTTTGGCTGAGAGGTTGCCACCTTTAATTTCCTTGAAGGCTATCACGGGGAACCCTGCTTTTCAGACTATGAAAGTCACTGGGAAGGTAAGAGTAGCGAATGGGCAAACCATTTGCAGCAGATACATGTGTAAAGATTCTCATGGCAACTACAGGGAGAAACTTTTACAGCAGATATCATGCTGGTACCATTGGGTAATTGGGATTTTCAGGAGCTGCTATTGGAGTTTCAATATAAAGGAAAGAAGCATGTATCATGTGGAGAAAATAATGGAGGTATTGATTGGATTAAGGAAAGACAACTGCAGTCAAATACTTCAGAAGGGAATTCAGCAAGCACCAACTCCAATAAAGTAAACTTGTTTTTCTGCTGGGATCCGGAGGACCAGCTCAATTCGAATTTTTCCAAATTTCCAAATTTTGATTTTGGCAGAGTTCGAGGACAAGCTCAAATTTGAAGGGAGAGGGGAATGTGAAATGAGAAGCTTAAGGACAAGCTTCAATTCAAGCGGGATGGATTGTCATGTGACTTAAGAAGATTGGATGAAATTTAGAATAATATTGTGTAGACAATATTAGCATAGCAAATACAGTGTATAAAAGCTCTAGTTTGCTGAGTTTGTGGAGTTAGTTGTTGAATTCTGTTAGATCATCTTCTTCCTCTCTCCTGTAACATTCCTCTACTTGTTCTTCAAGTCTGTTGATTGAATGAAAGCAGACTCGCATTTCGATACACGTGATCCTGTCTTCATTCTTCGGTCTTCTCGATCCATTCCTGAAGATCATTCCATTACGAGAGACGGTTGATCGAAGAATGACCTGGGAAAGAGAGATACCTAAGCCTGAGGATGATCAGGCAGCACCTGCAACTACCACCCTGGTTCAAACACCCGGAAGATCATCCCGGTTCCGCAACCACCGTTATAGCCCTCTCTCTTTATAATCACAGCCCAGAAGCACCAGAATATTTCCAACATGTATGAGTTTCCCTATAACTCGGGAAAGTTAGGCATACATGAGAGATAGTAGTACTAGAATGAATGCATGACCCCATATTTTAGTCCTCCTGTGGCACCACCACAAATTTCAAGGACTTGAAGTCAAAACGAGAAAGAAAAGGAAAAAAGAATGACAGAAGCCGGCGCCAATGCCATGGCCTTAATAATCACATGAGTTGCCATCAGCATGTTCCCAGTATTGGCTACAGCGGAAACACTGACCAATCCTCGAGATACGCACAGAAAACTACATCTTGAGAACTGGGGCTCATATCAAGTGTAAAAGGATTAGAAAGCTCAGTATCATGGGTACAATGCATGAAACCCAGGTCGAGCTGAGGATGAAACAGGAAGTGGCGGATACCAGATCCTAAGACCAATTAGGTGGCACCAGCAGCAACACTAGTTTCGAGTAGCCCCAAGATCGTGCCAGTGTTACATGACCCACTATAGCCCCCTCTCTCTCTGTAATCATAGCCCCAATGACTACCCAAGAACACTTCAGGAGTTCTTATGTTGGAACAAGAATCCGTGGTTTAGGACTACACTGCCAGGCCTCTGACCAGGCCAACAAGAATACCAGTTCCTCTTTACAAGAGAGTAGCAAACTATATAACTAGCAACAACATCAGCATCATCAAACAACAACACTTAAGTCAAAGACAGATATCTGGATCCATTTTTGGCATCTCATTCCATGACGGGGCTCATATCAAGTGTAGAAGGACAAGAAAGCCGTCACAGTGAAGCAAAACCCAAATCGAGTGAGGATGAATCAGGAAATAGAGATACCGTTGCCTCATTTAATAAGGCGGCACCTGCTACTTCCCCTGATTTCGGATCGCCCATTATCGAATTTGGGTTACCATACTCACTACAGCCATCTCTTTATAATCATAGCCCCTGGAGAACTACCCACGTATGTGCAAATTTACAAGAAACACCAATGCAATTAGTGACCAGAGTTAGGACAAGCAATCTCAGCTTCTTATTGAAACTTGAGCAACATTATTAAGGGGAATAAACACCTCAAGTCTAGCTTGGTAACTTATCTCAATTTTTCACGACTAGTCATGCAAACAGCAATGCCAAAAAATGTAACATGCAAAGAGAGCCTATTTCATTTATGCCGCATCACTACATGTACTGTGGGATATTGTGAAAAGTAGATTGAAATGAGGGTTAGTGGTTTGGGGTGATATTATACATAATGAATTCAAGGAGGACAGGTTCTAGAATAAGTTATTATTAAGAGAGTCATGAGCTGGACTTTCCCTGCTCTTCTTTAAACACGGAAGGAAAAGAAAAGAAAATCAGACCCTAGAATTCCACATAATGACTTTGATTATTTGAACAGCAAATATATGG
Source organism: Melastoma candidum (assembly GCA_023653495.1). Taxonomy (NCBI): domain Eukaryota; kingdom Viridiplantae; phylum Streptophyta; class Magnoliopsida; order Myrtales; family Melastomataceae; genus Melastoma; species Melastoma candidum. The sequence continues at coordinate 3,164,836 of CM042891.1, read as the reverse complement.
ATGGATACACGGCAGGTCAGATTGTTTGCGGCTACCTGCAAAAAAGACAGGCATACATAAATACATTCTTTTTCAACAGATAAATTAAACTATTTCACAAGTTATAACTTGTATTAGTGGCCACCAAAACGTCCGGGCATCATCACACGTCCCCTTTCCCACAAATTTTGGATAAAGTTAGAGATGAAGGATTAATGCTAACCTCCATGGCAGAACCATCCCTCAGGGCATGTGAAGGTTCCATATTTTCAGCAGATATTCTAGTCCCTCTTTAAGTGAAGCCTTTCTCTTCTCTTCATAGTTCCATAATTCAACTGTTATATATCCTCCACTAGGATTGCACTCATTAATCTCTGTCAAAGCATTCGTAACAGCCTTGTACACTTTATCACCCAGTTCATTCTTCAGGTCTCTCAATCTTTCATCTTCTTCATTTATCATTCTCTGGAAGGAATGTTTTTAGAAGAAAGCTTGATTAAGAACAAAAAGAAATGACGGAAGAAACAGAAGAATGATTCATAAGTTAGATAAAAGAAAATGCAGAAACACATACCCGGTAAGTCCCATTACTCTGTTCAATGTTTTTAAAGGGATGCCAGTTGGTATCTCTCAAATATTCATCCCACAGTGAGCAGAGTTCGGAAGCTCTGTCCTCTGCTTCTTCATTGTTATATTTAATCTTCATTGCTTCGAGAAATGGCTCGGTGTCAAGTTCTCCCATCCTCCTGACTCCAATAGACGTCTGACCAGAATCACTCGCTAAGTTTTTGAGAGCCTAAATAGACATAAAAACACAAGAAAGTCATTTTCACAAAGAAGTGTGTTTGGAGAAAACCTTCTAAATAATAAAAGACAATTAAATTGACATACACTAATAAGTTCCTTGCGGGCCTCTTGCACTTCATCGTTAATCTTTCGCTCCTTTATGATAAGATTTTGGCTAAGGTCTTGTAAATGATCATATTCTTCTTCCTTTTCTCTTAAATCCTTCAGCATACCCTCAATCTTCTGCAGAACTTCGGCATCATCGTCATCTTCCATGTGTTTCATCACATTCAGTGTTCCTCTCAGTTGCTCAATTTCCATTTCCAGAGCTTGTTTTGCGTCAAGCTGTCGTTCAAGTTGAATGATACGATTGTGCAGTGCTTCTTGTTGTTTCTGGTGTAGAATGGCACGTAAAATTGAAGAGGTTTGTTTAGACAAATCTTATACGAACCAGAAGGAAAGAAGAAACAACACCTTCTGTTCTTCAGCAAGTTTCAACACGTTGTCATCAGCTTTTTGTTGCTCCAGAGAAGCCAATCGCAGGGAACTGTTCATCAATGCATTCTAAAAGGAAAAATGACAGACGTTTGATGTATACATGTTTGCTTTTAACTTTTAAGAAAGTTCATTCAGAAGTTACACAAACAGGATACCTTTTCAATCTCTTCTGACAGCATCTTCCTATCAACTTCATTCTTAGCCTCACGCTGCTCCAACTCTTGTCCACGCAACTCCAATGCCTTCTTGTGGGATTCTAACTGTAGTTTCTGCTTCTCGTGATCGCTAAATATCCTCTGGAAGTGGTCATGCGAACTTGATTGCATCTTCTTCAACTCTAAAAATGCAACAAGAATAGTAAACTAAACAACCATGCATAATTTATACCCTAAAACATCAGATAAAACAAACTATTTGCTGTCAAAAGGAGAGTTTCTTCAGTTACGTTAATTAACATTTCGAGCAATCTTAAAACTTGAGGGTGTAACTACTGCAACCTTTTCTTCCACTCAAAACCAAAACAGCCTGAAGAAGATAGCCGCAGCACAAACAAACAGATGTAGATGACACCAAAAAGGACATGTAGAGACTCCTAAGACAAATAATAACCTTCGTTATAGGATTGAAGAAGCTTGTCTTTCTCCTCTATGAGAACATTTAGCGAGTTTGAGGTCTCATCACATCTCACTGCCATCTCCTGCATGTACTTATTCTTCACTTCAATAATGTTTTTCAAGTCATTTTCGAGCTTATCATGCTTACGAGCCTCTTCCTCCTCTATTTCGGATATGGTTCTAACATCTCCAATCTTGTGCAGGTGTTCAGCAACAATGCCTGTCGAAAAGTAGTCCTCAGCACGTGCAACCCATGCATACAGACCGGTTTTGACCTCATCATTGGCAGTCCAGTCCTTGCGACCATGATGGTCTGCTTCATATGCTTGCTCAAAAGCCAATGCATTGCGCAAGCAAGGCCAATCTTTGCCAAATTCCACAACTGCGCATCCAGAATGGCCACGGAAAGTCCAGAGTGGATGGACCCTCTTTGGATTGAAACCTCGTTGCTTATACTCATCTCTTAGCTTAGATCCACTTTCCCCTACTACTCGACCATCAGGAGCCCTTCTAGTTGGAATGTTTACAACAATACCGGTCCAAGGCCACACATACTTGCCGCCGTGGCTTTCACCACTGGGGCTGTTTTCCTCGTTGCCGGTTTTTGAAGGACCGACTGCATTAGGTAAATCCTTCTCCAGATACTTTGTCAAAGCCAAGTGATTTGCCTTCTCCAGAACACTTCTCTTTTCAGAAGAACTCTTACCCACCCCTGAAGCATGCTGTAGCAATTCAATATGCGCGTAGTCGTTCTTTTTCATGTTTGGGCAGAAAGGGCAAGCATAGGCCACATCAGAAACTTTAACCCTGAGTTTTCCACTCTTCAGTTCGTCATAAGCTTTAACCTCAAGAACAATCGTGTCAAAATCACCCGCACCTTTATTATTTTCATCTGCATGATCTTCCTTCACACGCTTGGGAGCATTACCATCACTAGCTGTGCGAGAAGTCTCGGCCGCGTGAGCGAGGTCCTTTTCCAGAAACCTCATCAGAGCTAGATGGTTAGCCTTCTCTTTAGCACTCCTCTTATCCGAAGTACTCTTGCCAACTCCTGCAGCATGCTGAAGTAACTCAGCGTAGAGGTATTCCCTCTTTCTCTTCTTTGGGCAGTAGGGACATGTAAATCCCGCTGTTTTAACCAAAACTGGACGCTTCCCCTTCTTCAACTCCATGTAGCATTTCTTCTCGTGGTCATCCATTTCCGATTCACTGATATCTGAATCTCCATCTGACTGAGCATCCGATAAACTTCCCATTTGAGAAGAACAAACACGGCCTGGAGGAGAAAAAGGGCAACATGTCTCAGTGGAAAAACCACAAGTAGCAACTATCTAAATAAGTTTAGGACATTCTGGAAGAAACCCAGGATAGCTTATTCGCTGTAATCGCAGTTAACACCCAAAATGGATCTCTACGAATCAGATCCTACAGCCCTACTTGAATTTGCATTCGGGTGAAAATCTAATCTACAACCAAGAAGGCAGTGAAGGACCTATCTTCAAAAGGATATCCAGATGAAGTCAAGAACGGCCCTTTTAGAACACAATACTGAACAAGACAAACTAGACAGAATACCACGACTGTCACTAGCCCTTTTTTCACCAACAGACACATTCAAATGCACCATGTCAGATTCCAGTTGCATCCGATGCATTAAGCACTCTGGCCCTTCATATTACCCAAGAAGACAAACCATGCTTTCTTGCAACGCATTGCCAAACCCAACAGAAAGAACCCACCTTAAAAGGTAAGATAGAATCAAATTCAACAGACCCAAACTTAAACAACCCAAAATCATCAACAATTAACAGAATCCGAGTGTGGGGGTACCAAGCAAAAGTCAAATAAAAAAATCAAAACCCAGCCCAAAAAGATCTACAAACACGCCCAGATCGTCACACACCGATGCTTTTCACAAACAAGGCCGAAGTGAATTACACATTGCATGAACCCTGATGGACAAAAAACGCCAGAAAAATCTCATCCACAACTCCCCCCTCTAAAAAACAGCGGCAATGCACACGGGTCAAGATCGGGTCAAGAACATAGGGAACTACCCAGAAGAAAAGGCGGAGCCCTTTACAGTGATTCCTCGAGCTGGTGGGAGAAGGGGGTTCAAGATTTTATGGCGCTGGGGTTTTAGGAATAAGTTGAATTATTGGTTTCCGGGGATGCGAAGGACGACCTGCGACAGCGACGGATGATTCCCGATGGGGTCAGTGGAGCTCAACACAGTAAAGAAAGTAAAAATGGCTCGGCCCCCGATCTTTGAAACACAGTCGTCCTAGAATTGAAGCTGAGTAAAGGGCCACCAGTTGTTGTCGGGCGAGTGGTGTTCCAAACCCAACCCAATCCCAACTCCCCTTCGGACTGACGTTGGACTTCACATAATTGGACTTTCAGGCCCAGTCCGAATCCCAAACTTTGCTCATTAATGACATAACTAATCACAATCAGTCATGATTAGGGATGGTAACTAAAAACTCCGAAAGTTTACTGTCAATGACTTCAAAATGTTTTATGAATGTAATCAGTCAAATTTACATCTGTAATCGTGATCCCGATGTGCCGGTTATTTCTGTTCATGTGGATGTGTGATGAAGCTTTTAAGGCTAAACTGCCAAGAGGCATCGGAACTCTGACCCGTAAGGCTGGATTTCCACTGCCCTCGATGCAGGAGACATTCCCTTGTTGTTTTCCACCTCCAACATCAGCCCGTGGTAGCTGGCTGTATATCCATCCCACCAGGGAACCCGCATCATCTGCGAAGTCCCTCATGTGCCACTGCAGCAGCTTGGGGATTACTATCTTCGCATCATTCCCGGTCATTGTCACCCCGACCGTTGCCACCAGGTATTCTGCTTTTGCTCTCACCAGCTCGTTCACCACTTCCTCTGGCGTGTACACCCTCAGCTGCAAGTTTTTTTTTCCAATGATAACTTGTTTTCGGAATGCGGGTGTTGAAGCTGAAGCCGGAAGATTGAAGCACCCAGAAAACGCAGAAAAGCCCAGAAAGAACGAAGGAAGAACGGGAAGAAAGGGAAGAAGGATAAGAGGGAAGGAAAGATTCAATTTTCTGTTTTTGGGACAAAAACTCAGAATACAACCCACTGCTGTCGGTCCTCAGTCTTATAACAATGCTACACTGAGTTGGTTGTAACCAAAACCCCAACTGCAATTACCATCATATCCTTAATAAGAGAATAGACAGACAAGAGGCAAACTTCAGACCTGTTTCGGCGGGCTAGGACGAACTACTCACTGCAGACTTGATCCTGGATCAGGGCCGTAGTCTCTTGTTCTGGGTTCTGGATCGGGCTGTATAACTCCACAGTCCAACACTTTCCCGCAATCAAAACTCTTCCTCCTTTCTTCATTTTCCCCAGTTTCTCCTCCATCTTCCTTACTGTCAACTACTACAGTTTCTAGTCCTGCTGGCATTATTTCCCCTGGAACTGAACCTTCAATACCAGCTGCTCCCAACTTCATAGCTACTGTGAGCTTACTTCGAACATTTAGAAACTTCTGAACAGAGAGAATCTTGGTTAAAGGGTCTGCCAGCTGATTCTCCGAGCAAACATGAAACACCTGAAGCTCTCCTGCGAGGACCTTTTCTCGTACAAAATGAAAATCAATTTCTACGTGCTTTGTGCGGGCATGAAGAACCGGATTGGCTGCAATCTGGACAGTACTGAGATTGTCACAGTAGATGAATGGGACCAATGAACTGGCAGGAGCAGTTTGAATTCCCTTTAACTCCAACAGTAAACTCTTAACCCACATTACTTCAGCCACACCATCAGCAAGTGCCCGAAACTCTGCTTCAGTACTCGACCGCGATACAACCTTTTGCTTATGGGATGCCCAGGACACTAAATTCGGTCCCAAGAAAGTGCAGTAGCCACTGGTACTTTTCCTATCGTCAAGACAACTTGCCCAGTCCGCATCGGTAAAGCAAGAGATTTCGCAATCAGTAGTTGTAGTAATAGTTAGACCAAACGAAGGCGTTCCCCGCAGATAACGAAGAATCCTTTTAACCGCTTGAAGATGCGATGTTGTGGGGGAGTGCAAAAGCTGACACACTTTGTTGACCGTGAAGCAGATATCTGGCCGAGTAATCGTGCAATACTGAAGAGCACCAACCAAACTTCGATACTCAGACGGATCAGACAAAGCCTCTCCTTCATACTTAGATAAAGTACCAGTGGTAGACATAGGAGTAGGAACCGAGCGGCTCTCTGATAGGTTTGCCTTCCCAAGTAAGTCCGTCACATACTTCGTTTGACAGAAATGAATGCTTCCTGCATTGCGAGTCACCTGTATGCCAAAGAAGTAGGAAAGCTCACCCAGGTCCTTAAGGGCAAACTCTGAGTTAAGATGAGCCAGTAATGCTGTGATCCTTGTCGTGTTTGATCCTGTGACGATTATGTCGTCGACATAAACCAGAAGAATGATGACCCCGGTAACAGTATGCTGGAAGAAGAGTGAGGCATCTGCCTTTGAGTTGGTGAATCCCAACTGAGTTAGACAAGTATGCAACCTCATGTACCAAGCCCTGGGACTCTGTTTCAACCCGTAGAGTGCCTTCTTCAGGAGGCACACATGAGTGGGATAGGTCGGATCCTCAAAACCCAGAGGTTGCTGCATGAAGACTGTCTCCTGGAGATCCCCATTTAAGAAAGCATTGTGGACATCAAGTTGACGGAGTGGCCAACTAGACGCAGCAGCAAGACAGAGGACCACTCGAATTGTCTGGTGCTTCACAACCGGGCTGAAGGTTTCAGTATAATCGATACCTGGGAACTGATGGAAGCCTTTGACAACCAGTCGAGCCTTGCATCGTTCCAGAGTCCCCGTAGAAGTGAGCTTCACCTTGAATACCCATTTGCAGCCCACCACTCTCTAATTCGATGCAGCCGGAACAAGCTGCCATGTACGATTCCGCAACAGAGCCTCAAACTCATCCTTCATAGCTGCTCTCCAGATAGGTGTAGTAAGTGCCTCACGGGTTGAGGTTGGTTCCGTAGGAAGTTCAGAGGTTTGGGTAGTGAGAAAATTTTTTGGTTTGGTAATACCGGCCTTTAATCTTGTTATCATTGGATGAATATTGGTGGAAATAGGGGCTTGGGCAGTGTCACTGTCTGCTGTTGGTAATAGTGCAGTTAACCGCTCAGAAGTACTGGAGACAGGAATGGGAGGTGACTGTACTGGGGAAGGAAAAACTGGAGACTCTGTGTCAGAATGGGAAGACTGTATAGTTGATGATGATGTAGAGGGCAGAGACGTAGCAAAATAGGGAGGAGGATGAATAAGGACCGGTAGACACGGAGAAGAGACAGAGGAAGATGGAGTGAACTCTGAACAGTTTTGGAATGGGAAAACATTTTCATTAAACAAAACATCCCTTGAAATATAGATCTTGCTAGAATTCTTATCGTAACAAATGTATCCCTTGTGAGACTCGCTTCGTCATAGAAAGACACAGCCAACGGAACGGGGTTCAAGTTTGTGGGTATTGTAAGGCCGGAGTAGTGGGTAACACGAACAACCAAAAACACGAAGAAAGGAATAGTCAGGTTTGGAAGAAGTAAGACTCTCTTGGGGAGAAGAAAAATGAAGAACCTTGGAGGGAAGAATGTTGATCAATGAAACTGCCTCATGAAAAGCATAAGCCCAGAAAGACATCGGGACGCTTGCATGAGTGAGTAATGTCATGCCTACCTCTACGACTTGCCGGTTCTTACGCTCAACACGGCCATTTTGCTGTGGAGTGTAAGGGCATGAAATTTGATGTCCAATACCAAGTTGGAGAAGATAATTATGGAGAGATCGAAACTCACCCCCCAGTCGGATCGAACTACAGAAATGGAAGAGTGAAACTGATTATGAACCATGGCATAAAATTGTTTAAACGTAGGTAAAGCAAGAGACTTATCACGAAGGAAATATATCCATATGTATCGAGTGGAATCATCGATGAGAAGCATAAAGTATCGATCGCCAGTGATAGATGCCACAGGCGACGGTCCCCAAAGATCCGTATGGATTAATTGAAAAGGCTTGGCTGCACGAGAAGTTGACAGAGGAAAAGATAACCTATGATGTTTACTGACAACACAAGCATGACAGAAAGATGACAAAGCTGTAGTGTTTGAGCGTGTATACTGATGTAAAACTCTAGACAATACATCAACACTGGGATGGCCTAGTCTAGAGTGCCAAAGACTAGAGGAAACTGCAGAAGTCTTGGAAGTAGAGATGTTCATGACTATGTGTGGTAAAACAGAAGCGAGTGAGGAAGCTGATGAGGATGAGCTAGTGCTGGGATGAAACAGGGGGACTTGGAGCGACAGAGGATGTGTTTGGAGAGGTATAGACCATGATGCATCCGGCCCTGAAGGAGGATACACCCGGTTGTCTTGTCCTTGACAAAGAAGGAATCAGAGTGGAATTCAGCAAAAACATTGTTATCTTGGCAAAGTTTGGAGACACTAATGATTTTTCGAGACAAAAAAGGAGTGTGGAGAATATGTAAGAGCTGAAATAAACCAGACGAAGTAGACAGAGGTATGTCGCCCGTATTCTGAATAGGGATCTGTGCACCATTACCAACGAGAACAGAGGCATTACCTGAATATGGGGAGAGATTTTGGAGAGCAGAAGTCGTGGGTGTCACATGATGTGTCGCCCCTAAGTCAACGAGCCATGTCTCTGACTCAGAGGCAGGGTTGGTAGCTGGGAAAATAGGATGCAGGGGAGGAGCAGGAAAGGGGTAAGAGGAAGCTGAGAAATTTTGGACAGGGGTTAGGTGGGCTTGAGGATGAAAGGCAGGGGAAGAAGGTGGTGGTGAGAAGGTAGAGCGAGGGGAGGTCATAAAGGTTGAGTTGTGGTGTTCTGGAAGGGAAGCAGAGGTAGTAGTTCTGTAAAAATAGGTGAGTGCAGTGTGTCCGATTTTAAAGCAGATTTGGCAGCGAGGCTTAGGTTTAGAACAAGAGGGTCGACTTCCCAGATGAGAAGCACTGTCATATGGGCGAAAGGGAGGTTTGCCAAGCTGACCAAGCTGAGAGGGATAGGGACGGTTAGGCTGCCAGTGAGGTCTGCTCTGTGGGCGAGGGAGAGATGGAGTATATGAGGAGGGTGGAAACTGTTCGTGAGGCTTTACAGCAGAGGAGTGCAGCGATGAAAGATGTACTTGAGGGAGTGTGTTGTCCGATACATAGCGCCGTTCCAACCGCATGTCAAAGTTCAAGAGTAAGTTGTGTACTTCTTTGAGCTTTGGCTGATCCGTTCTGCTATAGATAGCGGTCACCACAGCATCATACTCCGCTGGCAGCCCCTCCATTAGGTACCACAGATAATCTCGATAACGTACCGGTTCTCCAATGGCGCACAATTGGTCAGATAGTGATTTCATTCCATTTAAGTATTGCTGCATAGTGCGGCCTTCCTTCTTGAGCTGTTGCATTTGTAAGCGTAGGTTAAGGATTCTTGAGGGAGACGCAGATTCATATCTGTTACGCAGCATCTCCCAGACTTCACAAGCGCTTTTGCAGCTCACTACCTGGCTTAACGGCCCGGGCGTCAAGGAAGAAAATAACAGGCTCATCACAGCCTTGTCCGTGCGCTGCCACTATTGAAACTCGGGATTCACCACAAGACCTTCGTCATCCAGAAACTGAGCAGGTTGCACAGTACTTCCAAAAATAAAATCATCATATCCTGAGGCAACTATGGCGGCGAGAAGTTGACCTTTCCACAAGACGTAGTTGCCCTCGTCTAATTTAACAAGCGCTGAGAAAATGCCTGCCGGCACTGTGCTCTGTGGGAATCCTGATGTTGCAGTCATCCCAGATGCACCTGAGGCTGGTGTCTGCCCAGATGGGAAAACAGGTGTTACTGGGTCTGCCATTTGTTCCTCTCCACGGTCAAACCAGAATCGTCTCTTTGGGTTGCGGCGTCAAGCCTTCGAGGGCTCTGATACCATGCTGAACCTGAAGCCAGAAGATTGAAGCACCCAGAAAACGCAGAAAAACCCAGAAAGAACGAAGGAAGAACGGGAAGAAAGGGAAGAAGGATAAGAGGGAAGGAAAGATTCTATTTTCTGTTTTTGAGACAAAAACCCAGAATACAACCCACTGCTGTCTGTCCTCAGTCTTATAACAACGCTACACTGAGTTGGTTGTAACCAAAACCCCAACTGCAATTACCATCATATCCTTAATAAGAGAATAGACAGACAAGAGGCAAACTTCAGACTTGTTTCGGCGGGCTAGGACGAACTACTCACTGCAGACTTGATCCTGGATCAGGGCCGTAGTCTCTTGTTCTGGGTTCTGGATCGGGCTGCATAACTCCACAGTCCAACAGCGGGTCGCTGTGGGGATTACATATCGTCGATGAAGGGAAAATGATTGACTTACGGCTGGTGAGGACCAGCTGCCTCGGCAGAGAGCAAAGGTGACATTAGGCTCGGGATATCCAAGGCCGTAAGCCTGCCGTAGAAGCACCTCTTTCTCGTCCATTGGAGAACCCTGCGAATGATTTCGGCATTGATATGATCTTTTTTTTCGTTTGCTCTCATTTTACACGACAGTTATCTTACGATTTTTTCTTCTCCCGGATGCCTCAGGATGAAATGCTTGATCGCCTGGGCATTTAGTACAATCCCACCCACGTTCAGTACTGCCTGTTTTTTGGGATTCATGAGGAAAACAAAACTAGGAAAGATTGAGGTAACTGCAACTATCGGTGTGACTTACCTTGTTCATTAGTTGCAATAATTCTTCCTGGGAAGAAGGAAGACCGTTTTCGAGAAATGCCTGCAGCAGAAAGTAAACGAAGATAGCTTAACACTCTGCATCTTGGGATCGTTTCTCGAATTCACAAGGCTTGAGATTTCTTGCAGTACATGCATTACGCAGGAATTATAGATGTTGATCCAGAATGCCAGTTTCTGCTTATTTGTGAGGTATGTGAGGTTTACAGTGCCCAACTTTTGCATCAAGACCCTAAGTTTCCCAAGATTCGGCGAGCAATCTTCAAGATGAACCATGTTCAATGTGTCCCTCGTTATTTGAATGAATTTCCTGTACTTCCCTATATCCCTCAGGGTTGCATCTAAGTTGAGAATGCCAAACAGGTCGAGCTTCGGTGTCATCTTGAAAGTCGATTGTGACTTTGAACTTGCACAGTTTAGTGTTTGGCTCCAGGCAAAGCTCAATTCTTCCTGGTCATGCTCCGTAGCACGGTTGGATTCCAGGAATATGCTTATGAGGCACTTAATCAGCTGCTCGGAGAGCTCGTTCGGTTCCTCGAATTTGTTTTCCTCCCGGACATGGAAATGCTGACTGCCATTGGAAGCAGAACCAGGGGAGTTCCCTCTCTGCCTGCCGACTTTCTTGCTCTTCCTCAGTGATTCCTGTGACTTCAACGGACGCTCTGCTCCTTTACTATCCTCTTGGTAGTCAACAGCATGTAGAGACTGGTCTGGTTGCCGCCTATGCCGGCCGTGGAGGAGCATCCGCCTGTCGGGCTGCAACATCTGGCATTCCTGGGTCCGTTTCCGTTCTCGAATCAGGCTCAGCTTCATGTCCTCAATCTTCCTTTCCAAGTAAACAATCTCCTCTTCCACCATTGCCAGTTCGGCCAGAAGCACCTGAACCTGATCCGAACATATAAACACCAGCATGCCTCCAAAACCTAATCCCCAAACGACACTCAACTTCCTGGAGGAATCCAAGACGAAAGGCAAGAATACGAAGGCGAAGGTCCGTCGAGCGTGCATTGCAGTACCCGGTTGAGCGCTTGCTGCCCCTCTAACTCCACCTGCAAATCTATAACCTGCAGAATGCCACGTCAAGTCAGCATCTTCCACGAATCAAAGCCGAACGAACCACTTTGACCTTAGACGACCACCTCTTCCTGGAGAATGAGCCTCCTTTGGTTTAATTCTGGTGAGTGGAATTCCCGTGGGCTAAAATTGTTTTTGAACTTTTTTTTTGTAAACCAAATTTTCGTCTTTTTTTTAATGTTAGTTTTAGGTTAAAGTTTTTTTTTTGTTGATTGGACATTTCAGCACCGTTGTCAGTAAAAATTTTTATATTTTTTTAGAAGTCCTATAACCCGTCCTCCTCCTCTTCCGTTTTGTACGCGCGCCCTCCGACGTAACACATTTGCTGCGATACGGGCGCTACGAGAATTCGGACCTGCTCCCTCTGGTGTCCTTCGGTCGACGCCGGGACTCGAATGTCCAGGCGCTACGAAGGATACTGGGGTCGATCCTCCCTCGATTCCTAATCGGGCTTGCCCGGGCCCTATTTACTAGCTCTTACAGCTAAACATGCGAAAAGGTGACGTTTGCTTCAAAAGTTTGCTTTTGGTTAACGGACGTTAGACCCGATTCAGACATGACTCCGGACTCATGTCACCGTTTCATAGGCGTTGGACCCGATTCGGGCGTTAGACGCGAACTCATGTGTATTTGTTTACCAATCACATGGGACAAAAATCCTAAGTGCCTAACGACATGCGTACAAGCACAAGCAATTATTAAAATAAAAGGGGACGGGGACGGATGGTGATTGCGGGCCTATGCACTTGAGCCCATAGCCCGTTACAAGTGGATATGTAATTTGGTTAGGGGAGGCCCGCATCTCTCCTTTGTACCTGAAATGTCGATCGGGGCCGCTTTACTTCAAACCGATGGTTTTTGGGCCGCGGTAGATCCAATCAAACGCGGTTTGTTACACATGCCCTCGAGCCTTCAGTCTTCGAAATTCGTCTTGTCAAATCCCCGTGAAGCTCGGTTTATTTTCATGCAAATCAAACCAGAAAGCGGAGGAGAAAATGGTAGAAATAATGGTCAGAGAATTTTAATTAAGACATGTTAAATAATTAGAATTAACTGAGTGAGTAAAAATGATACTCACGGGGCGTTGTGTGACTCGTTGATGTTGATCTTCCATGATATCGAAAGATAATGTCCCTTGATAATGATTTCCTCGTTGTTTAACATGTAAAACAAGGAAAGGAGATAGATGTAAGTCCTTTAGTAACGGTTAAATTGACGTAAATTTAATCGAACTGAAACAGTAAGTCATGACTTACTGAAATAGTAAGGCATAACTTACCGTTTAAAATGGTTGAATTAAATGAGGCATTTTGTAGCTCGTTGATGTCAATCCTCCAATATGTCAGAAAATGCCTACTTGGTTGTCGAATCATCGTTTGTTTACATGTAAAATAGAGGATATAATGTGGTAGGAACATGAATAATATTAATTATATTTGGATTACATATAATTATAAAGAATAGCAAGACTTGTCTCACCGCTTTGAAGTGTTTAAGCCTATTTTCGGTGCTTCCGGAAAATTCATATTTCTCGTCGGGTTTTCATGCACGCAAATGACAAAAATAGGAGGCAAATGATTACAAATAAAATTTATAAATGCAAAATTTGAATGAGAGGAATTCTCGTCGTATTTTGGGTTGCCGAAAATGGTTAGTAATTTTTCTAACTGTCCATATGCTCAAGAATACTAGACTCTTGAGAAAATTTTCCGACGCAATTATGTGAAAATAAAATATAACACGCCCGAGTGGCTTAACATTATTAACTACTTTAATTTGACCAAACATCAATTGCCAACGTGAATCTAAAAGTAAAAATTGAAACTGCCGCATTGAAATAATAATAAGGCCTATTTATCCAATATATCCTCAACTTTACTCCTTTTTTCCGATTTATCCTGGAGTTTAAACTGTATCTTTAAATATCCCGTACTTTTGACTTATTTCAGAATTATCCTCCTTTTCTGGGCTCCTGAGATTTCCTCAGACAATTAGAAAATAAATTCTTCTTAAGCGGCTCTGATACCAATATTCTTTACACAGGAATCGGACTTAAGATGATTTTCCCAATTGTCTTTGGCGTCGGCGTTCTGCCAACCTCGAATACTCGTTTGAGTACTTCGAACTTGCCGCAAACCCAAGATTGGATTTACCTTCAAGGAAATACTCCTCGAATTCACTCTGAACTAGAGTCAGCTCTTCTAATTTTTTAGAATAGCTTTCTATCTGCTGTGATATTTGTGATATCTGTGCTGATAGATTTTCAAGACGATCTACTATGGTATTGAGAAGACCAGTAGTAGAATCCTTGCCCACCCCGTGATCTAAATGCAGAAGATCTGGGTTAGGACAATCAGTCATAGGATGACTCGTGCAGTTGCACCACCTTAATTAAGTTGCCTTAATCAAGATCTTCTTTCCGAACTGAAAGAATAGCATAAACAACCTTAAAATATAAAGGTGATTATCATACCTTAATCGAATCGCTCAGCGGGTCCACCAAGCTTTCGCACCAAGAGAACTCAAGGAGTAAAACTTCAAGAGTCTTCTTCTCAGGAACTTAGAGAAGGTGTCGGAGAGGCTCTTCTGTGCTTTCTCAATGCCCATACCATGAGGGTCGTATATAGGCACTCCTCATCCAAGGCTTCAGCCTGATGGCTTAACCTTACAAGGTTTAGTCTTAATGACTTATCCTTCAAGGGGTCGATCCGCAGATCTAGCCTTTAGTTAGTTTTAATCAATTTTGATTAATTCTAACTTTCTTGGTTTCTTAAGGTATCTTCTCGAAGAATAATCAGGGAAAACTTCACTAGAATTTGAGATCTGGTTTCCCTTTTTTGATTTTCTTCTGGAGGACAATCAAAGAATTCTTGCTCAAAGTTTTGAGAGAGAAAATTCTCTATTCAGATTGCCTCCCCAAATGAGGTAGAGGGCTTGTGAATATATACACAAGAGAGCTGGTGCCAATGCACTGTTTGCCAGCTCAAAAGTAAAAGGAATCTAAACTGTTAAAAAGTTAGTAAGGTCCTAATGACCGACAAAATTGTCCTATTCTAACAGTCTTCTCCCGTCTGCATTGGTGCGTTGTCCTGGGAGATTCCTTCCTTATTGTTGGCGCTTGATGGTTCGCCAACTCCTTCTTTTTCTGAGAGTCCTTGCGGGCCTTGAACTGCTTCAAGGATTTGTTGCGACATTTGTAAGGATCTCTCATCATACTCGATTTGCTGATTCAGGGTCTTGTCTGTGAAATCAGCAATCTTGCTCCAAACCTCGAAGGTGTCGGTTCGGAGGTGCAACTCAGAGTTCTCTCGCCTCCAGAAACTATCCAGAAGGTTGAGCATCCTCTGTCATCCTCGGTCTCCTGCTTGTTCGTCTATGAGACTTAGATCTGACCGAAGAATCGTGACGGTTATTATGCCATCACAGAGCACGTAGTAGTCATCCTTGCGGGTTAACACATGCTCCAGCACGTCTTTTAGGAACTCAACTTTTATGGCTTTTCGGACTATTTTGTCCTTGTAATATTTTCGCCATAAACCTCTCTGGTCAAGGTCCTGTCGTTGAGGTTCCACCAGACGTCTACTCTCACAAGGGTGGATGTTTCATACTTGCAAATTCTGCAGTATCACCTTCCCGTATAACGGATGGTCTTCTTCCTCCCTTATTGTGCTAGTAATCAATGCCGTGGCGTACTTTGGTCTATAGCCTAGGCATCCGAGTACATACCTCACCAATACTGGTAGTGTTTCCATACACTCTGGTTCAGATCTATCGATCTCCAGGATGTCTACAAACCCAGCATGTATGTAAGGTGCTGCTACTCCCACCATCTCTGAATGAATTCTCAAAGACGGCCATTTCCCCGATATCCAATGTAGATACGGTTGAAGTACAACGTTTTCCTCAAGCGAGGATTCGCTCATGTCTACTACTACCTTTGGGACTTCATAATTTTTTACTTCCCCTGGTATGATCGACATTGTGGTGGAGAATATCTGTTGTCTTTCTCTTTCGACTTTAGACATCTCCTCTTCACCTGAAGCCATTACTGATAGCTTAAACTCCAGATCTTTGATATACTCAACTGTCTTCTTTGCGAAATACTCAACTTGGCGCTTGTCATCATGTTTGATGCCGCCTAGGAGTCCTCCGCAGACTACAGAAGCATCCCAGCTTAGGGATCCATCTTCGAATGAGTCTTGATCAAAAAACCAGGATCCTTCCAGATCCTCTTGGGTTTCCCCAACATGGCCTTTGCCACCGTGACTTCCGCCACCTGACTCTTTAACCGAGTCTTTCTCAGGAATTGCTTCCTCAAGGTTCTCTTTCTTTTCCAGAGTCCCTTCCAATGCCTCATAAGCACTTCCAAAGTCGAAGTATTGCTCACACTCCATTGCAGCCGCTTCCTCAGGTTCTACCCTTGGTTCAGGGTCTACCTCTTGGACTGGCTCGCCAATTAAGGCCTTGAACTTAGCCTCTTCCTCAGCATAATGTGTCTCCATCCTTTCTTTCTGTTCCTCCTTGCTTTGTAACAAAGCCTTATAGGATTTTACAGCTTGATTGATGGAAATCTTCTGGTCTTTGGCTAAGTGGTTTCGGCAGTAATTGAACTGCTCCATGGTCAAGGGTGACCACCAAGGTTCTTCAACCTTATCGTCCTTCTTAGGACCTTCCTTTGCAGAATCGTCCCCTTTGGGACCAGAAGATCCAAGCCTCTTGACTTTCCTCTTCTTCCTGGCTTTTTCCTGCGACTCAGCTTGCGCCTTGTCTTTCAGATCTTCCATCTTCTCTTGAAGATCTTTCTTTACGTTTCCTTCAGAGTCGGTGTTACCCTTCTCTTTCAGATCCGTCTTCCCCTCCTGGGAAACTTTCGCTTTCTCCTTAGGATTGGTTATTACCTTTCCTTTAGATCCAGTCATCCCCTTCTGGGATTCTTTCGCCTTTCCCTTAGATCTGGCCTCAGCCTCCTTGGGATTAGCCATCTCCTTCTGGAGATCCAGTTTCGCCTTACTCTTGGAGTCAGCTTTTGCTTTCTCCTTGAGTTCAGCCATCCCCTTCTGGGAATCCGCAGTTTTCAGCTTCTTGGGACACTCATAAGAGCGATGCCCTAGTTGCTTACACTGCCAGCAGAGAACTGCTGCCTTCGTTCCTGAAACGGAACCAGCATCACTATGCTCACCATCTCCCTTATTAGGACATACCTTTCGGGAATGTCCCTCCTTCTTGCATCCCCAGCATATCTTTCTCTTTGCAGCAGGATCCATCTGCAGAGTTTTTAAAAAGAGAGGTGTTTGCAAGTTCTCTTGAGAGAGAGTCAGCTATTATGTTGTGGTCGGACTTAATGTATTTGACCTCATATTTATAATAGCTTAATTGTTCCTGCAACCTTAAGAGTCTAGTCTGCCTAGCTTCCTTAAGGTTCAGACTCATAAACCTTTTAACATAGGTCGAGTCAGAGCGCACTAAAAATTCTTTTGGTGCCAAAAAGATAAAGAAAGCCTTTATTCCATATTTTAAGGCTAACACTTCTTTTTCATGTATCGGGTACCGTAACTCGCACCCCTTGAAGCTTCCCGACCAGTATTTACATACCGGTTCCGGTTTGCGTCCCTTAATTTTAAGGACTGCTCCCCAATGTTCTTCAGAAGCATCAACTTCCAAGACTAACTCATCTTTGTCAGATGGTAAAGCGAGTTGTGGCAAATTCTTTACCTTCGCCTTGATCCTTCTGATGGACTGAGTATCTTCATCTTCCCATATCCAGGGATTAGTAGCAGAAGTTTTCTTCGAAATCCTACTTAGATCTCGAGAAAGATCTTTCACAAACTTTCTTGCATAGTTAGCACATCCACAAAATCTTTGGACCTGCTTTCTATCCACAAGTCTGTCAGGAAAATTAACTATTTTCTCGGCAATATGATTTTGCAGTTTAATCTTGCCCTGCTCAATCTCCATGCCTAAGAAGTTAACTGACTCTTTAAACCATTCTATCTTCTTTTCAGATAAAATCATACCTTCCCTTCGGAAGATATCAGTCACCTTATCTAGGTGCCTCATGTGGTCATCTTCAGTCTGACTGTAGACTAACACATCGTCAATATAGACCGCACAAAATTTTTGGATTTGCTTGAAAGCATTATCCATCTTGCGCTGAAATACGCCTGGAGCATTCTTCAGGCCGAATGGCATAACCAACCATTCAAACATTCCTTGCGGAGCATTGAAGGCAGTTAGAGGAACCGATTCTTCCTCCATCTTGACTTGCCAGTATCCACTTTTCAAGTCAAACTTAGAGAAGAACTTTGGTTGGCTCAGACTTACTCTATCAATTAAATCTCCCGCAGTGGGAATCTTATAGCCATCGTCTTTTGTGGCTTTATTAAGCTGACGATAATCTATAACCATTCGTGCTTTACCTCGCACCTGCTCGGCATGATTAATAACCATAAAGGCAGGACTAGAATGTGGACTGTAACTGTCCCTAATCAAGCCTTTTCCAAGCAACTCAGGAATTTGTTTATCAAACTCCTCAACCATTTCAGCTGTATATGTTATGTTTCTGGCTCTTATAATGGTTCCGGGATCTTTCAACTCTAATTTAGCCTTTAGGCCATTTCGAGTCCATAACTTTAGTGGATCTTCACTAAAATTATCCGCCAGTTTTATTAGGAACTTATCCCATTTCGTTCCTGTTAACTTAACGGCCATACAAACTTCTTGTTTTGGAAACAAGTCGTCATACCAGCTAGAACTTCTGGTATTCGTTGGAGAAAACAGGGTTTGTTCCCATGAATCGTTCTCATCCAACCGTATATCACCACGTTGAGCTCGCACTCTGAAAGCTTTTTCACATGGGATATCTCCACAGTATTCTGTCCGTTTTACCGGATAAAAGCCAAATTTTAACCGTAGTCTAGGCTCTTGTAGAATACTTATTTTCACCCCACCGATGGAAACATCTTTGTCATTCTGCACAAAAGGAAGGTTTTCCTTTTGTCCCTTTAAAAAGGCGTTACCAATAATGATGTCGGCCTCTAGTAAAGGATGTGCAAGAATCTCTTTAATGATGAACTTTTGTCCACCAATAAAGACAGGCACGTTGCTTGCCTTATGACCAACAATTGTGGCCATACCATCGACGTTAACCATGTGGATGGGTTTCTGCAGTGGTTCCCACCACTCATCTGGCAGAGCATTGAGTCTAGCACAAGTTATGCTACACCCAGTATCTATCAAAGTATCTAGAGAATACTCATAGTATCCAGGAAATTTGAAAGTTAGAGCCACATATGTGCTCATGTCTTCCTTCCTCACACTAAACCCAATATTCTCAGGTACTTCCTGGGATGGTTCTATCATCCTCCAGATTTCGTCTATTGGAATAGACCTTTGCTCGGCTATTTGTTCAATAACCTTACAAATTTCAGGAATCTTGGATAAAGAGTATTCCGTATTGGTAACTCTTAGCATCCTTATGGGTTCCTCTCTCATTTGGTCTACCGGGTCTTCATAGACTGGTAACGATACCTGTCTATACCCTACGATTCTACCCGTAGTTGCGACGGGGCTCTTGAATCTACAGACCTTCGAGACATCTCTTCTATTAGTGGAGGTGCGCTTGCAACCTCTGGTCGAGAGACTATTACATCTTCTCCCACATCACTAGCTCTTGAAGAGACTTCAGAGGGCGCTCTATTGAGCGGTCCTCTCAGGATTGGCATCCTCACAGGCAAATGCCTGTCAGCTCTTTCGCTAAGCATAGGTAAGTGCCTATCAGCTCTAAAACTGTCCCTGGACGGTTCACCCAACATTAGAGTAATCTCGTTACCTCTTTGTCGGATATTGGCCGCACTAATCGGCCTAGAGCTACTACCAGGTTCAGTCATAACCCAGTTTCTTGGCCAGGTTAACTCTAATGGGTTTACCTCTCGCCTGTGAAACTGTTGGTAGTCATTATGACCTTCTTCGAACAACTCGGTAAGTCTTGAGATGTTCCTCACACCAGGACTAGTGGTATTTACCAATCGGTAAATCACTCTAGTGTGATACGCCAAAAACTTGGCCTGGGAATTCATTCTATCCATATTCATTGATTTAATTCTTAAGGTCAGTGAATTTCCCAAGCAGCGATCGTTCAGGGCCATCATGAAGTTTGGATGGACCTGGAACCATACAGGGCCATGTGCTAAGTTGGCCTGTATTCCTGATATCAGCTGATCTCTAAACTCTCGCCAACGTTTATCGATTACCGCTGCTACCACAGGACTATCAGCTGGTAAGTGAAACAGCGGAATCAATCCTACTTGGATCAACCCAATATGTATATAATTATATACACCTCTCGCACGTTGCATGGTTTCCCGAATGCGTTGTATGTTGAGTAATGGGATATCCAATGTCTCAAGTTCCGTACTTGTAACCTGAGCCGTTGCTTCTGTTTGTGAGATGTCTATTATCGATCTAAAATTAAATCTCGATACATTATAGACTTCCCTCACATTAACATTAGGCAACCTCCATTCCAGCACTGACTGAGATGGATCTTCGTACTGGTGAGATTCCTCCAGTACCTGATTCGATGCTTCTAATGGAACCATCTCATTACCATCTTCGTTCTGCACTGCTCTCATCATAAACAGATGCATTTTCCAAAGATCGGAATCTTCTTCCGAGTCTGTATCATAATCTGACACTACCTCGTAAATTGATTCTACTTCCGAGTCTAAATCGGAAATCTCTTGCTCATCTATGGGTTCATAAGCAAGGACTTCTTCCTCACGACTCCTGTCATCCAGGAAGACCATACGGAGTCTTTCTCTCCTTTGGTTCTTCTTTGGACAACTATCCGCTTTGAGGTCTTTTGAACCACAAAACCAGCAGCAATTACAACTGCTCAAAGGTTTCCCTTTAGGACATTTAGGCTCTCTGCCATGCTTTCTCTTGAATGCATCTATCCTATCTTTATCCTTAAGGTTATCCCTTCTCCTCACAAACCTTCTTGGTTTGTAAGCAGGACCTCCCTTTAGCTTATGCTGGAAGTCCTTCTTGGGCCAAACTTTCTTTTTGTTGTACCCAACAAACTTCCTCTTATGAGGAAAGCTCCTTCTCTTCAGAGAGTCACCGGTTGTATTGCGAGTATCGCATCCATACCTTCCCAGTACATATTCTATTTGAGAACAGCAACTCTTATTCAGGTAAGGTAGCTTCTTAGCTGCCTCTTTTACCTGGAGTTCAGTACATGCTTTACGCATTGCGTACTTTACCGCCTGAATTTTTCCTCCGAGTCCGGAGACAATCTTTTCCTCACTCAGAAGTAATTCATAGGCCTTTTGCGCCACTTCCGGCCAAGGTTCAGGAAGTTTTGCAAAAAAGGTTCCCAATATGAACTGTTGAGAGACTACATCCAGATTGTAATAATACTTCTGGAATTCACATACGTAGCTATCAAACCAGCACATATCGCAGATTTGTAGTTTAACCAGAGCGGTCAATGACTGCTCCTTTTCCACAGTTTCAGTGGATAATGAGAAACCACAAAACTCTCGTTTCAGGGCATCAGCTATTATTGCCAATACTCCATCAACCGTCAGCGCTTGATCTATTTTTTCTTTGATGTCTGTATGAGCCACCAAAGATTTCCAATATTTCTGCGCCGTTCCCCTGAGGGCTGCCACACATAATTCATAGACTGATCCAGGAGATAATATTCCTGCAGACGCAGTCATTCGAATAAGTGATAACCACTCATCTATCTTTTCAGATACGTGCTTTTCACAATCTATGTCTAGAAAAGCACCAGGGGTAATTATAGGCTTCAAAACATTATCCCTTGAAACAAACTCCTGTTTAGTTCTGTGGGGATAATCGGGCCTGTAAATTTCCCTCTTCGCAGTTACCAGCTCATTAAACGTTCTATTGTCTAAGTGAACTGGGGCATCTTCTGCTAGACCTAAGGCTTTTCTTAGGTCTTTTGCCAACTCTCCACTTTGAGAGCTCAAGTTTGCACTTCGCTTCTGTGTATCTAAAATGAAAGGAGCCACCGACTCCTTTTACATTTCTTCCACACTTTTGCCTTGATTCTGTTTGGAATTTCTTCCTCCCAGATTCAATCTTTCGACTGGTTTTCCTGTTGTACTTTCCAGTCCTAAGGTCGCCTCGGCTTCAGGCCTCTTTAAACCTCTTTCTTTTTCCAGAGCGTCTAGTATGTTATTAACATAAGCGCCTACTTCCCTTGCCATCTGGTTTCGGCTTTCTAAACTTTCTGTACTCCCTTGAATGGTTAGCTGAGTTAAAACATCATTTATACTCTTGCTAATTCCAAAAGGAGACAATCTAGCTTCTGGAACGAACTCCAATCGAGATGAAGTCCCAGAAGGATTTCCAGAGGATTTTCCTTCTCCAGCCATTCAGAAAATCTTATCTAGGAGCTTTGATGGATATTTTTGAAAATGGGTCAAAGTTTAGGATATAAGGAGATATTATCTAAACCTTAGGATAGATTGGAAAAATTTTGTAACTCTGGGATATATTTGATAAAGTGCCCTAATAATAATAATAACAATAATAATAAAACAAATAATAATCAAAGAGGAAGAACCGTCCCACCCAGCCGATCGTGCGATGGCGAAACGAAGGGGGAGGAGAAACGATCTTACCTTCGCGGCTTCGGGGGCGGTGAGGAAGCCGATGGATCGGGGTTGCCGTTGTCTTCCATTCGCAGATTTGTGGAGAGAGCGGCGTTCAACCGTGGGGTCGGTCCACTGGCGGGGGATCCGGGGCTGAGCCGGCCGGACATGGTGGAGGCACTTTCGGGGAGTTGAGTCGGCTGCTTTCGGAGCCAGAAGGAGGCCACCTTGGGACCTTTGTTTCTGCTGATTGTTGGCAGCTGCTGGTGCCCTGGCACCGGGAGATCCATTCCTCTGACGGTGACAAATTTGGGGAACCAAAATGAAATTTCGGCTGCAGTTGGGTGCCGTTCATCCGTGGGGTGTGGGAATGGTTCGATTGTTGGCTTATAGAAACACGATAAAAGGAAACAAAAACATGATTTTACTATTTGTTGTTTTCCCTCCTTTTGTTAAAATGCATAAAAACATAATCTCGTGTGTGAGTTGATTTATTTGTTTAAAATGTTTAAAATGATTATACATATATATTATTTTGAAAGTTTTAAATTACCTAAAGAAAAGCAAATTAGTTTCATGTAATTAATTTTAGTTTAAAATTAGTAACCTAATCATATTTAGGAAAATTAATTATTGATCACATAATCATGTTCAATGGTAATAAAAATAATCAAATATCGCTAACCATCTTCAATTATTTTTTGAAAACTTAAGGTTAATCTTATCCCAATCACATGTGATTAAAACTTGATTAATGATGAGTGTGTTACTATAATGGCCAATTTGGGGATCTACACCGTTGTGTCTCCCAACTCCTCGTTGTGTTGTCCGACAACTCGTCCTCCTCCTTTTCCATTGGGTCACTCGACTCATCGTTGTGTCGCCCGACAAGCCGATCTCTTCCGTTGTGTCGTTCTTGCCGCCCCTTTCGTTGCCTTGACCGGCTCCTTCTCCGTTGCTTCTACCGGCCGACCCCTTTCGTTTCCTTTACCCGCAGCTTCCCTCTGTTGCCTCAACAACCGCCTGCCAGTTTTCCGCAAACAATGTTAGTTTTATGCAAAGCGTGTTAGTTTTCTGCAAAACATGCTAGTTTTCTTTGTTGTTTATTTCGGAGTAGGCCTAGTAGTAGTCGGCCATTCGAAGATTAAGAAGTTCGAGCTACTCCTACGACGATGAATGATTTTTTCTATACATGTTGCCTTTGGTTTGTTCTTTGTACCTTACTTAACTCAATAAGTATGATTCACTTGTCGCGGGCGGATCCCGTTTCCGGTTCCATCTAAAATGGATATCCTATCTTCGGATTTTGGAAACGTGTCGGAGTCGCCACTAACCTATTTTAAGTTCAGGTTAGAAAAACTGTAGAGATTCGTATAGGTTCGGGAATTAGGGATTACTAAATCGCATGCATCATAAAGAAAATGGGAGACCTGTGTTTCTATTGTCTGAATTTATTTGAGCTCGATTTTAGAAAAGAACTTGTTCGACATTAAAAAAAATGATTTCGAGTTCATTAATGCTTAAAAGTCTAAGTGAATCATTTTATGAAAATACTTATCGTTAAAAATTGATTTTGGGCAAAACGCAAGCAACATAGATTCATTAATGCCCTTAGCAATTTCTAAGCGGAATTGAATTCGAGGGAGAAACAGGTAAAAAAACAAACGAGATTAATACCATTTCTTCACTCCCTTAGAATGCACCCGTTAGCGTTGTACCTTACGGTGCTGTTTTATAAGTAGGTTTATAGCAAACCTGACGAGTCGTTGATACCGAACGTTGATGAGTGCGAAGCCGTCTTCGGAGGGCCTTGATATTCGAGAATCTGAAATAAACCCTTGAACATAGAATACCGTTTATTCTTGTCTTGAAAGCGTTGAACACTTGAACGGGATGCGTGCCTTGATTGTCCTAAAAGTATGCCCTCAAAATATCTGCATAAAATCAAAACAGGGAAGTAAAACGTTCGAAAAAGAATTTTCGAAACACGAAAAATAGATAGATGAATAATACCACGTTTAAAAAATACAACGAAAGTGATCATGTTAATAAAGCATTAGAAAGTCATAGAGCCTGATCGTACAACCACTCCCCAACATGACTGTAACTAATCGGTGATCAATTAATAATATGAGTTCACAATGGATAGCAGTTAAAGTCGCAATAGGACATTTGAAAGAAATCAAATTATAAATTCAATTTAATGAAAAGTTGAATTCTTTGACAAATATTGAATATGTTGGACCAAACCTAACCTCAAATAAAAAGGTATTGAAATATTTCAATTGATTAATCAAAATCAGGATAAAAGGAACTACAATCCCACCCGAATCAGACGAAAGCAAATAAAAATCCAAAAAATGAAAACCCAATTAAGACGGTCGGCAAATAGGTTTACTCACATCCCTTCATTTGTCCAAGGCGGATGAAGACCTCCTGGGTTGAAGTAATGAGTCGTGCAGAGGATGGGCTCCAAGGGATTTTGGGTTACGATTACACAGTCTTGGATCTATGTTACACTGTCTTGAAGCTGATTCAGAGCTTGCTGGAAATTGAGGAATGGAACCCCCCGTCCGCTACAGGGAACTGGTATTGGAGCTAACCGGAGGGAGGTTGAGGCTGCCACAAGGGGTTTGGTCCGAGGCCGGAGCAGATGATACGGGGACGGCAAGGAATAGATGATTCCTAAACCAAAAACGAATGGTAACGTCACTGAAAAGGATGCGGAATGGAGTGACGCTTGGTATGGACGGAAAATGTGTGGGGTAGGCGGCTGAATGATAAAAATGAGGGGTTGAAATCAACCTCCACGGATACAGATGCACCACCGTGAAAGAAGACTCGGGTAGACTCGTTTGGCCGTGGATACAGATACACCACCACGAACAAGACGAGGGCGAGGCACAACACGGAGGATACAGATACACCACCACCGGTTGATACACTCTACTCAATCCGCACTTGGAAATCCACCAAATGAAGAACGAGGTTTGAAGGAGAATCCACTCACTTCTGATAAAAGACACTAAGTCTGATAAGGGTTTATAATTTGATTCAAAAAGCTGTTTTTCAAATGAGTACAAGGTGCCCATTATATAGGGAACACCTGAAGAAGAACTTAAATGCATGGAAATGAACCTAGGCTAGATGTATGCAAGGCCAGATTCATGGATGAACCATAAATGGCTTATTGGAAATGCAACAAAGTAAATGCAAAGCATAAATGAGGAATGCGAAATGATTCAGCTTCCTCGAGTCTCTCTTCATCTTCGAGACTCTTGGCTTGGCCGACTCTTCGTTGCTCAGTCGCTGATCGCGTCGACTTGCATCTCCTTTCGTCGCGTCGACTTGGTCGCTCCTCCTTGAGTCGCGTCGACTTGGTCGCTCACTAGCTAGTGAGTAAAGTGACTCCTCTCTTGCTGTGCGTCGACGGGAATAAGTTGTCGTCCGTCTTTGTATCATCCTCCCCTTGTTGAAAAGAGTTTGTCCTCAAACTCTCGTCCTCGTCATCCTCCACAAATGGCATGAGATCCCGAACGTTGAATGTGGCAGAAACGCCATAGTCACCTGGAAGATCAATTTTGTAGGCGTTGTCGTTGATGCGCTCGATGATCTTGAATGGTCCTTCAGCGCGCGGCATGAGCTTGTTCTTCCTCTTGCCTGGGAATCGCTCCTTGCGCAAATGAATCCAAACTAAGTCTCCTGGCTGAAATATCTTCACTCTTCTTCCGCGATTGGCTCTTTCTGCGTAACGTTGATTGGCCTTCTCGATCTGCGCTCGAGTCTTCTCATGGAGCAATCGCATCTCCTTAGCGCGCTCTTCAGCATCTCGACTAACTGATCTCAAATCGCTCACAGGCATTAGTTCAACAGGGACTAAAGGATCGAGTCCGTAAACTACCTTGAAGGGTGATGACTTCGTTGTCGAACTCGGGGCTCGATTGTATGCGAATTCAGCATGGGCAAGCTTGATGTCCCAATCCTTCTGGTTCTTCGAGACCAAGGTTCGAAGGATTGCAGCCATAGTGCGATTGACAACCTCCGTTTGTCCATCGATTTGCGGATGATAAGCTGTGCTGAATATAAGCTTCGTTCCTAACTTGTGCCACAGTGTCTTCCAAAAGTAGCTTAGGAACTTCGTGTCGCGATCTGAAACGATCGACTTGGGTACTCCATGCAACCTTAGCACTTCTCGAAAGTACAAATCTGCTACGTTGGTCGCATCGTCCGTTTTCTGACATGGGATGAAGTGTGCCATCTTTGAAAATCGGTCGACCACTACCATGATCGAATCCTTTCTTCGTTGCGTTCTTGGCAGTCCTAGTACAAAATCCATACTCACATGTTCCCAAGGTCGCTCTGGGACGGGCAATGGAGTGTAGAGACCCTGAGGTTGGACACGGCTCTTCGCTTGCTGACAAGTCGCACATCTCGCGATTAGTCCTCGCACTTGCTTCTCCATTCGAGGCCAATAGAAATGCTCTAGTAGCATTGCCAGCGTCTTGTCGACTCCAAAATGTCCAGCGATTCCTCCTCCATGGACTTCTCGTATAAGTAGCTCTCGCGTCGAACTCCTTGGAATGCATAGCTTAGAGTCGCGAAATAAGAATCCATTCACCTGGTGGAATCGATCGATGGCTTGCTGGGCGCATTGGACGAAGATCGCTCCAAAATCTTCATCGTCCTTGTACAACTCCTTCAAATACTCAAATCCAATCAGCTTTGTCTCCATCGCAGATAGTAAAATCATTTTCCTCGAGAGAACATCTGCGACTACATTCTTCGCGCCTGGTTTGTGCTTCAAGACAAAGTTGAATGCTTGTAGAAACTCTACCCACTTCGCATGTCGGCGACTAAGCTTGTGCTGACCATTAATGTACTTGAGAGCTTCATGATCGGTGTGCAACACAAACTCTCTGGGCAGCAAGTAATGACTCCAAGTCTCGAGTACTCGAACAATTGCTAAGAACTCCTTGTCATACGTCGAGTAGTTCAATTTGGCGCCATTAAGCTTCTCGCTGAAATAAGCGATGGGTCTTCCCTCCTGCAGCAAAACTCCTCCAATTCCTACTCCCGATGCATCACATTCCACTTCGAACATCTTCGCAAAGTCGGGTAAAGCTAGAACTGGGGCTGCGCTTAGACACTCCTTCAGTCGCTCGAAACTAGCTTGTGCGACTGGTGTCCACTCGAATTTGTCTCCCTTCAAACATTCGGTGAGTGGGGCTGCGATTGAGCTAAATCCTTGAATGAACCTCCGATAGAATGACGCCAAGCCATGGAAGCTGCGAACGTCATGGAAACTCCTTGGAGACGGCCACTCCTTGATCGCTTCAATCTTGCTCTCGTCCACCTTAATTCCTTCTGCTGAGACGACAAATCCAAGAAATATTACACTCGGTTGGAAGAACTCACATTTCTTGAGATTTCCATATAGCTTTTCCTCCCGAAGTGTGTTGAACACAGCTCGCAAATGACTGATATGCTCCTTATTGCTCCGGCTGTAGACAAGAATATCGTCGAAGTAGACGACCACAAACTTCCCCATGAATGGTCGCATGACATGGGTCATTAGTCGCATGAACGTGCTGGGCGCGTTGGACAACCCAAATGGCATCACCAACCACTCGTACAACCCGTACTTAGTCTTGAAGGCTGTCTTCCACTCGTCGCCTTCTTTCATCCGGATCTGGTGATAACCACTGCGCAAATCCACTTTGGAAAACACCTGCGCTCCATGCAACTCATCCAACATATCATCCAGTCGAGGGATAGGAAAGCGATACTTTACTGTAATTTTGTTGATCGCTCGACTGTCCATGCACATTCTCCATGTGCCATCCTTCTTCGGCACCAATATGGCTGGAACCGAACATGGGCTCAAACTCTCTCGAACTGATCCCTTGTCGACAAGCTCGTCGACTTGCCTCTGCAACTCCTTTGCCTCCTCTGGATTGCATCGATAGGCTGGTCGATTTGGTAGCGACGCTCCTGGAACCAAGTCGATTTGATGCTGGATGCTCCGCATCGGTGGTAAGTCGACTGGTAGCTCCTCTGGGAATACGTCCTTGAACTCCTCAAGAATGGAAGCGGCTTGAGGATGGCTCGTCGCTTGACCTGGGATGGATTCGACAAGAATCACAAAATAAGCCTTCTCACCGTCTTGAATCGCTCGACTTAGTTGAACTCCCTTGAGAGGCTGGTCGCTGAGTCGATCCTGGGTCGCGATTGTAGGCTGACTAGTGAGGGGCATCAAAGTAACCTTCTTTTCTCCGATGTGGATGGAATAAGTATTGCGATACCCGTCGTGTTGTGCGCGTCGATCAAACTGCCACGGTCTCCCCAATAGTAGGTGGCACGCATCCATGGGAATGACGTCGCAAGCGACTTCATCCTTGTAGCTCTTCCCAATGGAAAATGGAACTCGCGCTCGCTGTGTGACTCGAACGTCACTCTCCTTGTTGAGCCATTGTAGACGGTAGGGATGTGGATGCGCTTCGATGGGCAACTTCAGCTTTTCAACCATCGTCCTTGACACGGCGTTGGTGCAGCTACCACTATCCACAATCACCAAACATACCTTTCCTGCGACTGTGCACCTAGTATGGAAGATGCTCTCCCTTTGACTTTCCTCCTTCGCAGGTGTCACACTTAAAGCCTTTCGGACGACTAACAGCTCTCCTTCGTCCGGATACTCTTCTATCTCTTCGGTATCCCAAACAGGGTCGGCGTTCTCCTCGAACTCCTCTTCTTCATCAGATAATTCTCTGATGACAACGTTCCTCCTCGTTGGACACTCAGAAGCCATGTGCCCAACTCCTTGGCACTTGAAACATCGCCGACTGATGTCTCGCTCGTGCGACTTGACTTCAGGTCTTGTAGTCGACGGTGGGACTCTCTGCGATGTTGTTCTTGACGGCGGCTTCGCCTGGGAGCTACTCCCCTTGTTGAAAGGCGCGGCCTTCACAAATGGGCGGGTAGTCGCTCTCCTTGCTTGCTGCTGCTCCACCTTGTGCGCCAATGCTCGCACGTCGTTGAAACTCCAATATTGTTGTAAGTCGACGGCATCTGCGATTTGGGGCTTAAGTCCTCGAAGATACCTGGCAATGGTTTGCTCTGGGGCTTCTTGGACATCACATTGCAGCAACAGTCTCTCGAACTCCCATGTATACTCCGATACACTTGAGACTTGTTGTAGCGACTGCAATTTGAGGTAGAGATCTCGTCTATGATGCTCCGGTAGAAATCTCTTCGTCATGGACCTCTTCATTTTTGACCACGTACGAATTTTATCACGCCCTTCCCTACGGCGCTGCTGGTTGGTGTTCTCCCACCACAAACTCGCGTACTTCTTCAATTTCAAGGCAGCCAGTTTCACCTTTCGATCCTCGGGCACTTCCTCGTAATCAAAGATGCGCTCCACGGTGTGCATCCAATCGATGAATTCGTTGGGGTCCAAGTTTCCTTCGAACTCCGGAATCTGCACGTTCATCGTCGGGGCTCTTCTCTCCTGTCTCTGATATTGCGGCGAATATCCTCGTTGAGACTCCTCACGCCATGGGTTCTCCTCATGATCGCTCTCTTCGCGGTTACGAGAAGAGGATGCATGGTGCGTTCGCAATGACTGTAGTTGCTGCTGAAGATCAGCGACTTGTTGCTCAAGTCGAGCAACTTGTGCTTCGTCTAGAGACATACCGCGTTGGAATCTTTCGGCCATTGACAACCTAGGGCGCTCTGATACCAAGATGATACGGGGACGGCAAGGAATAGATGATTCCTAAACCAAAAACGAATGGTAACGTCACTGAAAAGGATGCGGAATGGAGTGACGCTTGGTATGGACGGAAAATGTGTGGGGTAGGCGGCTGAATGATAAAAATGAGGGGTTGAAATCAACCTCCACGGATACAGATGCACCACCGTGAAAGAAGACTCGGGTAGACTCGTTTGGCCGTGGATACAGATACACCACCACGAACAAGACGAGGGCGAGGCACAACACGGAGGATACAGATACACCACCACCGGTTGATACACTCTACTCAATCCGCACTTGGAAATCCACCAAATGAAGAACGAGGTTTGAAGGAGAATCCACTCACTTCTGATAAAAGACACTAAGTCTGATAAGGGTTTATAATTTGATTCAAAAAGCTGTTTTTCAAATGAGTACAAGGTGCCCATTATATAGGGAACACCTGAAGAAGAACTTAAATGCATGGAAATGAACCTAGGCTAGATGTATGCAAGGCCAGATTCATGGATGAACCATAAATGGCTTATTGGAAATGCAACAAAGTAAATGCAAAGCATAAATGAGGAATGCGAAATGATTCAGCTTCCTCGAGTCTCTCTTCATCTTCGAGACTCTTGGCTTGGCCGACTCTTCGTTGCTCAGTCGCTGATCGCGTCGACTTGCATCTCCTTTCGTCGCGTCGACTTGGTCGCTCCTCCTTGAGTCGCGTCGACTTGGTCGCTCACTAGCTAGTGAGTAAAGTGACTCCTCTCTTGCTGTGCGTCGACGGGAATAAGTTGTCGTCCGTCTTTGTATCACCGGAGCAAAGACACATCACGGCGAGCTGGGAGTTGGAGTGAGATGTGGCATTGGAAGAGGAGTAGGCCACCGTGACAGGCATGGGCTTCAGGGCGTCGGCGGGACCATGGGAGCACACCGATCTTTCTTTTAGTCGTTGAATCTCTCTTTGATTGATCAAGGATAAGCATGGGAGTTTGCCACGTGCTGAAGGTGTTGTTGGTTGATGGTGTAGTCCATTATTAGAAGAGTTAGGAACGTTGGGGCAGCCGCTGGAATCTGGATCGTTGGTGAGGAGGATTTGGTCAACCGACCCATAGGAGTCGGGAAAACGCTGCTGTTGTAGCCGGAGTCGTCGAGTGTCTGCATTCCAGGGGCGACTAGTTGGGGCTGCTACACCGCTTGGGATTTGCTGCGTCCATCACAGCGGGAACAAAGAGAATGGCAGATAGTTTGATCCACCTCGCAATAATAAGACGTCTTGGGTTAAAAGAGTAGTAAAAAACAAAACGGATAAATTGACCAAAAGAATGATAGTACCCGGAATTGATGGAGGAGCAGACAGGGGCCACGACGAGGAATAATTTGAAGCTACTGCCGCGTTGGTGAACGAAGGGAGGCTCGGCTGACTGGGATATAATCTTATGCAATTTCTACCGAGAAACCAAAAGAGAATACCGCCTTTGGTGATGATGAAGTCTTCATTTTTTTTTCAAAAGCGTTTCTTCCTCCTCTTATAACTTTTTGGTTCTTTTTTTTCCCCTTTTTGATTATTTGTTCCTTCTTTGTCTAACATTTGATTTATTTCTTTTTTTAGATTAGGAACTAAAATATTTTTTGCCGTTGTGATTTTGATTTGATCCCTTTTTATTTTGGTAATATTTTGTCTTGGTGAAAAAAATTAGGTAACAACATCACTCTTTAGAGATGCAAAAGTGTATAACACATCATACTTATATTGTGTTGTATGCAGTTTGAAATGGAGCAATCAAATAACAATATTATTACAATTCATAGAGGAGGACCGTATGTACGTTTTTGGTAAGTCTGTTGCTATGAAATGGATATTATTTTGTTTGTTTGAATTGGTGATATGGATTAACCTATTTCTATCTTTTTAGCAAGGAACAATGCGAAGAACTTTTTAGGAGGCCTGATGTATTGGAAGAGTCTACGACCGTAAGAAGATGCAATTAACTTAGTAATATTTTTTTCATACATTGTGTTATAATGACTCATGTAAATTGCTTTAGAAACACAAGTAAATTCAGAAGCGATGAGCGGAACTTTCAAAAGAAGAGAAAGAGAAATACAACGACGTAAACGCTTTCACCTCAGAGAAGGGAAGTACGGGAAGGAAATGCAATGTGGTAAGTTGTATTAATTTGTTAATATTGGTATACCTATGTGCTACGTTACTGAATTATCATAAGCCATATATTGAGACAAGATGTAGTCCAAGATGCGTCTTGAAACTCATTCGTTCCTTAAATGATAAGAGAAAGGATGCTATCAAGGATCTTGGTTTTGGAGGGTTACTCGATATTAATTCGAACGGAATAAAGCATGAGCTGTTGCAACACATCATTAACTGTTTTGATCCTATTTCTAGGGTGGTTGTCATAGACGGAACAGAGCATTAGGTTTCAGCTGCAAACATGTCAGATTTAATAGGCATTCCAAAAGATGGAAATCGAGTTGTGATGACTGATTTGACGGTAGGAGTTGATGAGAAGTTATTGTCATTTGTAAAGAGGGGATGCATTAAGATGGTATCTGTAGAAGATGCTTTGAAGATGAGAGAGGTATGTGATCCCGTATAAAGCCCTACTGGTGTTATATCTTATCGGATGTTTCCTATGTTCATCGAGTAGCAATCACATTGGAAAAGACTACATCAACGTAGCTTGGGAGTCGGCTAACTCTATTAGAATTGATTGGGCGTCCCACGTATTTGACTGTCTCTGTCTTGTCGTGAGGAATTTTAAAGAGAGGAAGCAATGATATTTCTGTGAATGCGCTACCTTTTTAATGGTAAGTTTTGATTTGTGTATGCTTCTCATATTACTTATTACTTTTTAATAATTATTTTTTTAATTATTACGCAGCTGTTTATTTTGCAAGTAAAGTCATCTATCAGTAGATTGATTCCGAATAGGCGCGTTAGATTCCTACTAGCTAGATCATTTTGGACTGATTGTAGACTAACACTCCTTTGGAACAAGATCCAGAATCCGGAGTTGGTGAAGGATCATGTATCTCACTCATTGTTCTGAAGTGCTTTGAAGTTCTGCAAAATATGTTGGAAATGTTATCATTTGTAATTGCTAAAGAAAAGCCGATCACCGAATACGAGTGGGGCCTTTAATGAAGGAAGACATACGATGGCACAAAAGGAGACACGGGTAGAGGTGGATCCGACATTTATATGTCCATATTTGTTAAGTATCCCTTTATATTTTGTTGAACCGATGATTGCGGAATTTTCGTCTTGAAGTGGTTACGGATGAGAGATATGTTGGTCGAAGTTGGGGACGTGGTAAGATGCTAGCAATACTTTGTTATAACATACATAAATTGTATGCAATTGGTATACATGGTCGTAATTGTTGTGATGTAGGACTTAACAATATTTGATCAGGCAAGATACGCAGTTGAACTCCTTAAATCTGAGGCTATGACGGTGAAAATTTTATTAAGGAAAAACATATAGAAATAAGCTTTAGATTTTTACAAGGGGCAATGCGGAAATGTAATCTCCCCCTCAAAAAAACGGTAGGAATTGCCTAACGATGCCTCCACGAGACATTTTGTGAAAATTTTGATCATAGCATTTTTTGTACATATTTTCCCAATGCTTCAACTTCAGATCCGAGCATATTGCGATGCAACACCTTCATTGTCGGACTCTATACTAGAGTCATCATCATCTTTCACTGTACTATCAATGCTTTTTTTCTCAGATCCATTGACATTCATGTCGAATGC
This sequence comes from Melastoma candidum, assembly GCA_023653495.1. NCBI lineage: Eukaryota > Viridiplantae > Streptophyta > Magnoliopsida > Myrtales > Melastomataceae > Melastoma > Melastoma candidum. Next base: position 3,130,963 of record CM042891.1, on the reverse strand, counting down.
AAATTGTGTATAAGGTACTTGCGCTATGATTATTTTTCTGGGTCTCTTATGTACTTTTATGTCTTTTCCATCCGTGATTTCCTTAGATATCAACATTGATTGTAGTTCAAGAGTTAAATCAGCAATAACTCGTGATGCCTTTTCAAACGCCTCGCGAGAATGTGATCCATAATATGACAAACTGCTACAAGCTGCAACTAGTGCTCCTTGTCGAGCGTCTTCATTTGATCCCATACGCGTTGTAATCATCGTCGTGAAAATTATAGGAAGATTTCGCATTCTTCGTCCATCTCTACAAAATCATTTGTTGTGGTATTTGTCAATAACCTTCCACTTTAGCTACATGCAATGAATGAGCACATGGAAATCCTTGGATCTCATAATGAAGACATTCACAAGTTAGCTCTTCGGACTTGACTGTTGTGAATAATTTTGTCACTTTTACCGGATTGTTGTATTGGACAACATCATAAGTACGCTCAACCATTTCGGTATGACATGCAGATGTATAGTACATGGCCTCAAGTCGTATCTGTTGTTGAACTCATTGGAAAGATTTCAACGTATATATCGACAATGCATGTTCCTCGAAGTTCGTAAGTGCCGTGGCATTGTTGGTTTTCGTTGGCCATTCTCATAATCTGCTTGAAGTTCCTCGTAACGCATGTCGCTGATAGCTCTATCATAGTGTTGAAGAAACTCATGAAATTTATGAGATGATTTCACATATCGTTTCATATAACTGTGCATTCCCTCACATCTTTGTGTGCTCCTCAATTCGCCCCAGAAGGTACCTCGGAGATATGCTTCCCACCACATATGTCTACTAAGATATAATTTTGTGTACTATCGATTATCCTCTAAGTGCTCCTTTTCTATGAATTTACTCCACTATTCTTCCATCTTTTCAACGCATTCATTCTTATACATGAACAAATTCAACTTTTTTGAAATATATCCTTCCTCCTTGCATGTTTACCCATGTTCCTTTGTAAATGCCACATACACAGTCTATGTTTTACATCTGGCCAACATTTCCTCACTGCGGCACGAATCGCCTTTTCTGAATCTGTAATGATGCCGAAAGGCTTCTTACCACACATGGTCGTCGTGTGATTCTCCAATAACCAACAATAATCATTAGTAGTCTCTATTTTAAGAAGTGCAGCTCCAAACACCACAGTTTGATGATGATGATTAACACCAACAATTACAATCATCATCATATCATAGGTAACTACATGTAATCTAAATACATGTAATCTAATCTACTTCTGTTATTGGCCCAATAACATTGACTCACCATGCCATCCTTAAAGTAGGTTGTGAATGTCATTCCATGATCTTCCAAATTCTTGGACGAAAGATTAGACAATACTGCATCGAGGTCTGACGGAGTAGTTAGTGTCCTCCGTTGTGTACTGAAGTAATTATACAAATCACCTAAAGTAAATCCAACTTTTGAGTTCCCACCGCATATCTCAGTATAATAACGGATAATATCACATTTTCTTATTCCAGCCGAAAGCATACTTGTAACAGTCTGAACATTGGCATCTGTTAAAAATCAATTCGTCTTCATAAAGCAAGACCGGGCGGTTGGAATGCAGTCATGGTTATGATCCAAAAACATACTTGTAATCTCCCATGAACATGGATCAATCTTATTAATCTTGAAACTAACACGACAAACTACACGAGATGAACCTCGTCCGCGTTTTAGATGTCCATCTTCTTCAGCATATGTAACCGGGCTATGCCCTTCACGACAACATACCCATTTATGCATGACAATCTCACCGAAATATCGACGCCTTTGATCCTGTTTCCGAAGATTAAAACCTTTTACTTCTTCATAAAAGTGAAAAAAAACGACATGCAACCTCTGGATTGTTGAAAGACAAAGTAAGGAAGTCTTCATCGGTTAATCCATCGCAACCTCCTTCAACTCCGTTTGCCTGTTGTATAGCTTTTCCATTGAATCGAAATGAGATGAGTGTTGTTGTCTATGAAGTTATAACATGAGTGCAATGAATAATGATAGGTAGGCTGCTCACCGACCACCTTAAATGTACTTTGAACTAGTTAAAGCAAGGCGTTTCATACTATCCTACCTAACAGGCAAACCTATTACATCTGGATTGCCGCAGTTGGTATTATTTAGGCAATCCGGTACTTTCTTGATTGGGGTTAGGATACGTGGCGCAAGTTAATTGGGGCAATACAGGCAATCGAATCTGGGACGAATTACCTCTATGGAGGAAATACCCTTATGGAGACACATGGAAGCAGATAGCAAGGACTATACATGTATGATCACCGGAGTCCATTCGGATTGCCGGCATCAGGCAATTTTGTTTTTGTCGGATTTCCTTTATCGAGGAAATACCCTTGTGGAGACACGTGGAAGCAGATAGCAAGGACAATACATCTAGGATCGCCGGAGAGAGACCGGATTATCGGTAGAAGGTAGTTAACAGGCAATCCTGTTTATCCCGGATTGCCTCTATTGAGGAAATACCCTTGTGGAGACACGTGATAGCAGAAAGCAAGGACTACACATGTAGGATCGTCGGAGTCCATTTGGATTGCCAGCATAAGGTAGCTAGCAGGCAATCCTGTTTTTGCCGGATTGCCTTTACGAGGAAATACCCTTGTGGCAGGCAATCCTGTTTTTGCCGGATTGCCTTTACGAGGAAATACCCTTGTGGAGAAACGTGGCAGCAGATAGCAAGAACTGTACATGTAGGATCGCCGGAGAGTGGTCGGATTGCCTGCAGAGGGTAGCTAACAGGCAATCCTGGTTTTTCCAAATTGCCTCTATTGAGGAAATACCCTTGTGGAGACACGTGGCAGCAGATAGCAAGGTCTACACATGTAGGATCGCCGGTGTCCATTCGGATTGTCGAAAGAATGTAGCTAGCAGGCAATCTTGTTTTTGCCGATGCCTTTATCGAGGAAATACCGTTGTGGAGACATGTGGCAGCAAATAACAAGGACTGTATATGTAGGATCGCCGGATAGTGGCCGGATTGCCGGCAGATGGTAGCTAACAGGCAATCCTGGTTTTTTTTTATTACCTCTATTGAGAAAATACCCTTGTGGAGGCATGTGACAGCAGATAGTAAGGATTGCACATGTAGGATTACCGACAGAAGGTAGCTAGCAAGTTGTTTTTGCCGAATTGCCTCTATGGAGGAAATGCCCTTGTCGAGACATGTGGCAGCATATAACAAGGACTGTACATTTAGAATCGCCGGAGGGTAGCCGAATTGCCGGCAGAAGGTAGCTAATAAGCAATTCTGTTGTTTCCGGATCGCCTCAGTTGTGGAAACACAGTATGTTAGCAACAACTATCAGGTAGAATCGCCGAAAAGATTCCAGAATGCCGGCTAAGGAGAAGTTTGCAAGTATTCATGTTCGGGCACGTAGTGTCAATAAGCATCGCCTGGACCGTAGGATCGCCGGAAGAAGGCTGGAATGCCTGTTGTCGTCAATCTCAAGGACGAAATCTGTTACATGTACAAAAAGATGTCACATCATGACAATACAAGTGAGAAAGTGCATTTAAGACGGCAAATGAACTTGAACACTAGCCATCATTCCCTATTACTGTCACTTAATTTCCGTCAAAACAAACATTAACTCTCCTAGGCATTCCGGTATTCACAGGAATGCCGGTTTGAAATTTTGTTTGAAAATTTTTTTTATCACATTAATGTCGTCGTAAGGAAGATGGAGAGTCGCGACAGTTCGTTTGGCTACCCCGATAAGACGGTTCTTTTTGGGAGTTTCTCGTGAAAGAGCCAACCGTGGAAGGAGGCACGATCGTAATCGACTCAACCATGGCTGCCACGGTTATCTCCGTCGAAGAAAGGAGGACGCGGGATGATTCCAACCTGCCGCTTTGAAGGCTTACTTGGGATGGGTGGCTGACGGCGTGCAGGAAAGAAGGTTGCGTACCAGGTCTTCTTGACGAGGTGAAGGCGCCAATAAGAGTCAACTGGGAGATATGGAGGGGTGCGTTGTATGCGCAGAAGATGGAGAGCCAAGTCCTACCTTGGAAGGAGTGGCACTTCCTGGCAAAAGTCTGGACTGAAGAGTTCATTCTAGTGAATCTGGATATTCGTCGTAAGGAGGAAGACGATCATGGAGTGCAATCTCTAGAGGATCTTCAAGGAAAGCCTCCTACAAAAAAAAGCAAAAGTTGGATGTTGAAAGTACTGTCGTGCAATCTCCACCTCCTGCTGCTGTGGAAGAGGAAATTAACTCTGAGAGTGGTGGAAAGTCTCCGGAGAGTGAATGGAGTGACATGAGCACTTGCTACAATATCGGTGATTCTGAAGTCAGGAGTAACTGATATTTGTGGTCCAAATAGGTTTTTGTTGTAGTAGTTTTAATGGTGTTTTTTCTTAGTTTTTTTTTAAGTTATTGTTTATCAAGTTTTTCGGAATTTGCGAAAAATTAGCGGGGAAGTGCATGGATGTCATATGATTAGGACAGAGGAAAAGGAAGCAAGTTGAATTGAATTCTCTGGATGTGTGTAAGAAAAGACAGACAAGTCCACCCGAGCCGAAAGAGAGACGTGATACCTATGAATGGTGGTGGTACTAAACCTTTCCACTCACGGAGTTTCTCCGAAAGAGGAAGTCGAACTCAGCCCGCCATTAAAAAAGCACCTCTGTGGGAAACAAGGTTAAAAAATCTCTTTATTGTAATAATCGACATGGTCTTAACACGAAAAATTTTTTGTACGTGGACGAAGGGGACATCGTGTTTAGAATCAGTCGCGATACTCATTTTTAGCTCGAGCTATGATCCGTCTCGTTTGGACAGTCGTCAGGGAGCTTCTTCTCCACGGCTACCAGGAGCCGCTCCAGCGCCTTCACCACCTCATCCATTCTTGGCCTAAATCTAGGCTCTGACGCGATGCAGCATACTGCGAGCTTGGCCACCTTCAGCACCCCACTGACAGAGTACTGGCCCTCGAGACGAGGGTCGAGGACATCGAAGATCTTGTGCTTGTTTGTCAGGCTGGGCCTCGCCCAATCGACCAGGTTATGTTCTTTTGCGGGTTTATTCTCATCAATGGCTCTTCTGCCGCACAGCATTTCTAGGAGGACTACCCCGAAACTGTAAACGTCGCTCTTCTTGGTAAGATGGCCCGTCGACATGTATTCCGGTGCAGCGTAGCCAAAGGTGCCCATTACCCTGGTGGAAACGTGGCTCTTGTCGCCGATCGGCCCATCCTTTGCCAGCCCGAAATCAGATAACTTAGCTTCGAAGTTCTGCAGAGTAGGTTATTGAAGTTGTGTGAGGGAATCGGACCATTGGACTAAGACCCAGAAGACGTTGCAATGAGCCATAGCGTGACTAACATACTGAAGCTAACAAGATGTTGGATGCCTTCAAGTCCCGGTAAATCACTCTCACTTCGTCGCTGTGGAGAAAAGCGAGACCTCTGGCAGCACCAAGCGCGATTTCGAGACGTAATTTCCAGGCTAGCGGTTGGAACTGTGAATCCCCTGTCATGAGACAATCACATGGATCATTAGAACAATGAGATGCAAATTGAGCCAGGCAACCATGAGGCTGTCCACAGTTTCGGCACGAGGACTAACTTCGGAACAGATGATCCTCCAAACTCCCACGTGGCATGAACTCATATATGAGCAACCTGTGCTCGCCCTCCAAACAGCACCCGATCAATCTCACCAGATTCGGGTGGGAAAGCTGGCCCAAAAAATTTATTTCTGCCTGCACAAGAATCCGTGGAACGTTAGGGTCTCCAACCAGAGCATAAAGTGAAAAGACAGCCGCTAGAATTACCAGGACAACTACACTCACCAACCATTCCCTGTGCCCCTGGTAGCCCTCTGGGTTAAGACGCTTGACGGCGATCACAATGCCACTCCCGGGCTTTGTCGGTTCAAGGGTCTGCTCATCAATCCATCCCTTGTAAACGCTTCCGAAACCTCCCTCTCCCAACACGCTATCCGGCTGGAAGTTTCTGGTGGCCAACCTGAGGTCATTATACGAGAACTGCTTCAAGTTGCAGAGCTGCAAGATCTGTTCCTCTGTTCGATGGACAGACCGGACGTCTCCGAGCGAGACCCCCCAGCTTGAATCGTTCGACGGCCCATCCCCACCTACAATCCCCCAGAAATCAAGACAACATCATCCATTCTAACTCAAACTCGGATCGTACGATGCAATTGTCGCGAAGTGGGGAAAACTCTCCATACCTACTTCCTGAAGTTCCTGGCTCTGGGCAATTTTAGCACTAAAGCAACAACAACAACCACCCATTTGAGCAAAGGGGAGGTGGTCACCAGATCTGTACCGAACCGGGCACCGCTGCCGACAGAGCCCGGAGACGTAGACACTCCCGAAGAAGAATAAAATCTTGCTGGCCTCAGAACTAACTGGATCACGCAAGGGAGATCGATCAAATGCAAAACGATAAACGCATTAGGTAAAACAACCTCTCCAGGTATAAAAAAGAATAATAATGACAGTAACAAAATCGCGTCTTCGGTTTGACTTTATTACAATGAAACCTCGCCAATCTCCCCCATGCATGAACTCTACACATCACGACCACATGGGGATGATGTCATCGTACACGTCATCTTCCCCCGTTATCTCCGGTGACCAACCATAGTTTCTTTTTTTAAATCACATCTTTTTGGTACGATGATGATTTGAGAGATAGATGGCACTTATCTTTGTTTCGATTTGCCGTAAAGTCTATAAAACTAATGTTAAGAATTAGATCACACCCGGGAACTTTATTTTCGTTGCCCTTTGATCTTTTGTAATAATCGAACCAGACAAAAGGAAAAGAAAAGGAAAAAGAGAAGTTTGGGGTTGCCCCGAGAATATAACATCCACAGTAATCAAAGTTATATAATCATGGACAACCATGAATTCGATCCCAATAATTAGAGGGTGAACAACAATCTGAATTTGGATGATCCCTAACTGCGGCTATTAGTGGGTGAACTACATTAACCGTATTCCGAAATTGGAATAACACAAAATAAAATAATCTCGTTTGGTTTTGGAAACGAAAGAGGCAATGGAACGAGAGAAGGCAACGATCGTTCCATTCATTTGTCCAAGGAGTGCCCAAATTGAATGAAATAGATTTCGTTTAGTTCTTGTCGTAAAGTATTATGTTCTCAAATTTCACGTTAGATATAAAGTGTCTCCTAAACTAATATATAAGATTGTTAATCCATCTATTATTGTTTGGTTTCAGAGTGGATCATGTTAGACTTATGTACTAAACTTGAGGAGTGGTTCGACTCGATATATTTTACATGGTATCAAAGCTGGAGGTTTAATTTTAAAATATCAGTCTCCAAGTCCCATATTGGATAGGAAGTTTTTCCCAAACTAGCCGATTCGAGATTTTCCACAATTGCCATGTGTGTTTAGGGTCTCTCGTTCCGCCCTGTGGCCTACCATCACATGGAACACGAACCATGTCTCTGTCAGGAAAATATACGTTTCTAAAGGGGTGTAGAGGGCCCAGTTGGGTGTGCATTTGGTGGGTGGGAATTATAAATAATAATAACACGAATGATATTAGTAATGGGTTACCTCCCAAGGGGAGGTCTTATGATTAGGCCCTACGCCTTTTCTTCTTTCCCTCAGTATCCATTGGTCGTGATGAAGAAGCGAATATAATTCTAGTACAAGCAAATTTATGGTGTATACCTTCTACTATTTTAGAAATAATTTTTTTATCTTGTAATAATTGATGCTATGGATATGAATTCATATGTATGTAAAATACTTTTTTGGAGGGGGGGGGGTTTGTCGGTGGTTTGCTCACCAACAGCAACTCATGCAGATTAGATTAGACTGATGACCAAAACCCAACCCCCCCAACCACAACCTCCAACCCACTTTGAAAGTAAAAGGTTGTCCGAAGCACCCGACCGGAGTTCTCCTCCCAATTCCACAAAAAAAAATGGAACACAAGGAGAAGAAGCAGAAGCACCGACATCCCACTGCCATCAACACCCCCACCAATCCTAACCCTAACCCTAAGCCTAAGTCCAAGCCTCCCCCCTCGTCTTCCGCAGATTTCACCTTCAAGCCCACCCCCGAAGTTAAAGGCCTCCGTTTCGGCGGCCAGTTCATCGTCAAGTCCTTCACCGTACGACGCGCCCGCCCCCTCGAGCTCCTCAAGGTACTTTCCTTCCCTCCGGCGTACAAGAAGGCGGGCGGCAGCGACAACAACGGCAGCCATCTCCTCCCATTCCCGTCGACAACGGCCTATGTGCCGACCAACTTCACTATCCTGGCTCATCACGCGTGGCACACCCTCACGCTCGGGCTCGGCACCAGGAAGTCCAAGGTGGTGGTTTTCGTGTTCGAGTCCGAGGGACTGAAGTCGGCTGTGGACAGGTCCTGGCCGTCGGAGATCGCGCTGGGGGACATCAACAGGCGGCTCATCAGGGGGCTGACGGGTTACGAGATGGCCCGATTCAAGTTCCGGAAAGGCTGCATCACCTTCTACGTGTACGCCGTCCGCAGGACGGGGGTCCTGGGGTTCTCCCGGGGGGACGACCTGAGGGTGATCCTCGAGTCGGTGGTTGAGCTCAAGGACTTCCTGGACCACACGGCGATGCTCGCGATGCCGAACCAGAGGTCCATCAGCTTCAGCAACAACAACAACATCAACACCCCCCAACCAACAGTTGCAGCTGCCATGGCTCACTGAGAAGGAAGAAAAAAAAACAAGAAGATTCATTTCGTAATCACTTTTTTTCTTTTCCGGGAATCAAATTTGTCGGTGTCGATGCTGACTGTGAAGATTTGTTGTTGTAATTTTTGTAAGAGTGATTCTTTAATTACCCATTTTACTTTTCTTTTCGTGTCTTGAAATTAGGACATAGATTTTCATCTTGTCACTGGCACTTTCATGGGAGGACAACGGGGTGGAGGCGGAAATAAATGCAGGAGCTGAGTGTAAGAACTGCAGCTTTTCATGGGAGTTAAGTTCCGAGTCTCTGAGGTTCAACCCAGATCTAAAACCAAACCCGTGAAGCGAATCAAATCCCCCCTACTCCTCCCAACCAGATGGAATGGATGGCCAAACCAAGTTTCCAATCCACAAACAGTTCTTTCCCAATGCCGATGCCGTTTGTTGTTACTATCACAGCAACCCTGGACTGGTGTTGGGGAGGCTGTTTTCGATGGTGGGTCGGAAAAGGAAAGGCCAACCCATAATTTTCTTTCCGTGATTACATGAATTCAGGAAGAGTGTGTTCAATCATAACAACAGGGATGGATGGACCCCCCACCCCTTTTGGTCCATCATTACCTCACATTAAACCCACCATACAGTCTTTAAGTACTAAATGGATTGAATCCATCCAGCATTGTTAGCACTAGGCATTATACTGAAGGGAATAAACTAATCATGTGGGCATGACAAAAACAGAAAAGCAGGGCAGGCATTGTCCAGTAGCTTTTAACGAAGAAAGTGCTTGTTGTTGGGCTTTTTGTTTAGAAAAAGTGTCCCTCCTCATCCTACCACCAGAGTATGTGGGGGAAAAGCTGCTGAATAATGTGTGGTTCATTTTTTTTCCTATTGGTCTTTATCCTGTCGCTCCTGACATGGTGCTTACTTATCATATTATCACAAAAGCAAAAACCAATAATGGGAGAGAAAAAAATAAGGCAAGCGCCCACCGTGGGGCTCGAACCCACGACCACAAGGTTAAGAGCCTTGCGCTCTACCGACTGAGCTAGACGGGCTTTGTTGTTTCTGTCTCACGAGATATAAAATCTTAATTTTAATACCTGTGCTTCCGCACTGAGGCTTTTCTCTAACATCCATTTGAAAAGGTAATCACTGAAGTAACTAAGAATGATTTCCAGTCGTGGGCACAACTAGTCTGTCTATTTTCAACATGATCTCACTATTTGGTGGTGTTCTTGTAAAAGGCAGACGACTACTGTTTTAATTCTGCCTTACATCAGTGAATTTTTCTCCCCTTGACAGAAACCATGACAAAAACTGAGGAACTCATAATCTTCCACACCGCGAATTTTATGCAGTGCTGGTGCGATATTACCATGAGATAAATTTAAAAATAATTTATGACATTGATTGATTGATTTCGTAATTGATTATATATTAGTTATAAAAAGCACGCATTGATATTTTGTAAGTAGAGTGATTATAACTAACGTATTATTAATTTAGTATTAGCGTTTATGTATATATTACATGTATTTAAATGTAATACATAAAAAGATTTTCATCCTTTTCATGGTATCAGAACGTCCTTTATCATATAAAAACCGATAGCTGCCATGGAAACTCCAAATCAATTGGTCAATCAAGTCCTGACCGGTGAGAATTATCCAACCTGGAGCCGAGCGATGCATATGGCGCTTGAGACTCGCCACAAACACGGATTTGTTGATGAGCAATACAAATCCCGTCAGAAAATTCATCCTAACGAGTCCGTTGGGCACTATGCAATGTTCTTGTTCTTTCCGAAGGGCATCATCATTACGGAACAAAGCCAGTTCTCCGTCCTCCGAGGAATACACGTACAGTCAACCCAACCAACAACTCCGCTGCCATGGTGGTTAATGGAGCATCAAATGAGTATTCCGCTACGCCCAATTCTCGCGCTCCACATTTCACTAAGGAGCAATATGAGAAAATTCTCTAAATCATTCAAGTAGATGATGATTTTGCAAATCTCACGGGTGAGTTTTTATGTTCATTAATAAGAATATTTCATAGTAATGAATGGATCATCGATACCAGTGCATCTGACCATATGGCATCATCACATATGAATTTAAAAGAAGTAATTTTTTTTTATACACCTAAAAGAGTTTATATGCCAAATGGAAATATTGTATTACTTTACAAATATGGGACTTATAAGCTGAATGGCTTGGAGAAGCAAAATAAAAGACTTTATTATTTCATCCAAAGTCATAGTTTTGGTTTCTCTTCTTATCAAAATAATGAAAATAAAATTTGTAGTGATCTTATCTCGCTGATACAAGGATTCCGGGATCACCACCCCAAAAGCCGGCCTGAAGGGTGGGAGGGCCCTTCCTCCTTATATACCACACCAATTGGGCTTCCCCAACCGGTGTGGGACTTTGGGCGTCACCAATAATATCTTGCATCATACCACTACGCTTCCGCGGCCCGGCGACCACGCGGGCCAGGCTGGGCGCTAGGCCTGCCTAGCCCCGGTACTCCGCCGGCGTCACCTGCCCGCGCCGCCCTTTGTACAACCCGAAAGGGTGGTGACTAGCTCTGATACCAGCTGATACAAGGATTCCGGGATCACCACCCCAAAAGCCGGCCTGAAGGGTGGGAGGGCCCTTCCTCCTTATATACCACACCAATTGGGCTTCCCCAACCGGTGTGGGACTTTGGGCGTCACCACTAATATCTTGCATCATCAACAGCTACTTGGGCATGTTTTCAATGAAAGATTGTTATCCTTTAATTATTTGATTCCAAATGTTAATTTTTCGAAGATTTTCTTTTGTGATGTTTGTCTATTAGCAAAACAAACCAGAATTCCTTTTTAAAGAAATTCTATTACGAGTCTTGAAAATCTTGATTTAACCCATATTGATATATGGGGTCATATCATATCCCTACCATAAATGGAGAAAAATATTTTTTCACTCTAGTGGATAATAAAAGCCGATATACATGGATATTCTTAATAAAATTTAAATCACAAACAATATCAATTATCAAAACTTTTATTAAGTTTATAAAAACTCAATTTAGTAAGAATATAAAAGCAATCATTCAAAATTACTTATCTGAAAAAGGAACTATACAAAAATTTTCTTGCATTATACTTTTAGGGAGTCTGTATATTAACAACCTCGCTCCCACTAAAATTTCAGATAGTAAAACTCCATATGAATCCTTTTATAACAAAATCCCAATTTGATCTAATCTAATGGTATTTGGTTGTTTGTGTTATTCAACCAATATAATGCCAAATAAGACAAAATTTGATTTTCAATCCCATCCTAGCGTATTCCTAGGATACGCACAAAATCATAAAAGGTATAAAATATATAATTTAGTTAATAAAAGGACATAAATATCAAGAGATGTTGTATTTTATGAAAATATTTTCCTTATAAACAAAAGGAAAATGTTTCATCTAAACATGTCATAATTCCGGTTCCTATTCAAGATACACCAAAGAATTTGAAGCGACTGATTCTGATATTGATTATGAAAACAATAATTATTCCATGATACCAATTGAAACGAAAATAATAATCATGAGTAGTACATACTCAATTAATCTCAAATAATAAAAAGAAATCTTTTAAAATTGAAAGATTATATTTGTTCAATTAGTACAAAAGTTAATTATGATAATTTCAATTCACATCAAAAGGATTTTTTTTTCCTGTTAACACTATATGAAGAGATATCATGTTATAGTGAAACTATAAAATATGAACATTGGAAAATAGCTATGAAAAATGAAATTAATGCCTTAGAATCTAATAATACTTTGACACTTGTCCAACAACCTTCGAATATTAAACCCATAGGGTCAAAATGGGTATACAAAGTTAAATTTAGATCAAATGGTACAGTAGAAAGATATCAAACGCGTATAGTTGCTAAAGGTTATTCACAACAAGAAGGCATAGACTATACCGAAACTTTTGCTCCGGTAGCAAAAATAACAACTATAAGGACATTGTTAGCAATATCTGCTATACGAAAGTGGGAATTAGTCCAACTGGATGTAAACAATGCATTTCTTCATGGAGACCTACATGAAGATGTTTATATGAAATTACCTCCCGGTTTTTAAACCAATAAACCTAACATGGTTTGTAAGCTTAACAAATCTATTTATGGATTAAAACAAGCCTCACGTTAGTGGTTTGAAAAATTATTGTAGACGTTAATTAAATATGATTTTAAACATTCTCTTTCAGATTATTCTTTATTTATATACAATAAAACTGATATTTATGTTGCGATGCTGGTTTACGTAGATGATATCATAGTACATATCATTTATAAAAAAAATTTAAAGAGAAATTAAATCAAGATTTTAAATTAAAAGATCTTTGCAATCTAAAATATTTTCTTGGGATAGAAATTTCAAGAAATAATAATGAAATATATCTTTTCCAACGTCAATATGCTCTAACCATTTTAAAAGATTCAGGTTTGATCAGATCCAAAACGTGTTCCACACCTATAGAAATTAATTTAAAATTATCTAACAATGATGGAGATATACTAAAGGAACCATCGTTGATTAGGCGATTACAATATCTTACATACATCAGACCTGATCTTACTTTTTCTGTTAATTTACTAAGTCAATTTCTAGCCAATTCTAGAAAACCACATCTTGATGCTTCATATCGAATATTAAAACTCAAATCCTGGTCAAGGGTTATTTTTCCTAGCAATGGAAATTTAAAACTCACCGCATTTTATGATTCTGATTGGGTATCATGAGATACCCGTCGATCTATAACAGGTAATTGTTTTTTCTTAGACATAGTCTCATTTCTTAGAGAACTAAAAAACAACATATAATTTTTAAATCATATGTAGAAGCTGAATATCGTGTCATGTCGTAGTGAAATTCAATGGTTTATATCATTATTAAAAGATTTTCAGGTTCATAGTGAACCGACCAATTTATTTTGAGATAATCAGGTGGCATTACATATTGCGGCAAATCTTGTTTTTTATGAACGAACAAAGCACAACGAAATTGATTGTCACCATGTGCGAAAAAAAATACAAGGGGTAATTTCCACTATATACATTAGTTCAAATAAACAATTAGTCGATATTTTTACTAAAGCACTGGAAAATTATATTTTTACATGCACCAACTTGGGGGATATGAGAAAAATAAAAAAAAATTAATGAGAATAATTTATGATATTGATTGATACGTTTCGTAATTGATTGTATATTAGTTATAGAAAGTATGTATTTATATTTTGTAATAGGAGTAATTATATCATTTTCTTAGTTTATTGTATATATTAGATGTTTTCAAATGTTAAATCAATACAGAAAATATTTCCATCCTTTTCGGTTACAGTTTGGGACGACTACTAAGAATTAGACTCCTGGGCTCGGCACACTCTTCCTCAATTTGTCGGTTCAAATTCGAAACGATCCTTTTGGCTTACCTTCGATGGCAAAGCATGTCATCTGGATTTTGATGTGCAGAGAATGCATGAGATGGTTGTTGTATTATTTCCGCAGTGCCCCGAGACGAAGCAGTTTCGTCCTAAAACAGCAGTAGTTAAATACCTATTTCTTCTCCTGTCCGCAAGAACTTTCTATGCACTATTGACGGTCTCCTTCCACATCCGCATCTGTGACGATAAGCTGCGAGAGCATCTTCAAGACCATTGTCCGTAAGACCCGTGGTGTCAAAGGCGGCCGTGAACTTCAATTTTGTAATATTTGACGAAATATTATTGGGTTTGGGCTTGGGTCTTAGTTTGGACTTTCGGTTGGGCTTCGATATTTCAAATTACCAAATTACCAGCCCGGTCCACCCACCTAGGGCTCCTCTTCTCTTCTCTCCTCTCCTCCTCCTCGGTCCTCATCCCGACGACACACTTATCCCGACGGATCTTGTTATGACAAAGTTGCCTTGCTGGGTGAGCAGGCAAGAAGGTGAGCAAGGCTCCCAAAATCTAGAGGTTGGTCACTCCTCTGACCCTGCAGAGGAAGAGATCAAGAATTGTAGAGAAGAAGAAGAGAATCGCCAAGGCCAAGTCTGAGGCTGCCGAGTATCAAAAGCTCCTTGCCACCCGATTGAAGGAGCAGAGGGAGCGCCGCAGTGAGAGCTTGGCAAAGAAGAGGTCCCGCCTCTCCGCCGCTTCCAAGCCATCCGCATAGGTGTTTTTTGCTCGTGAGATAACTTTTGTTAGATGTGCTTTGGGGACTTGCATGTGGGGGAAACTATTGTGATTTTTCCGAATTTTGGGGACCTGATTATAGTTTATTTGTTTCCATGATGTTTCTTATGTACAATGGTTCCTGGGTTTAAGATTATTGCTCAGAACCTCCACTCTACGCAACTTTGGTCGACGATGCAAAAAGACAGTTAGGCGAGTGTTTTGATCGTAGTTAAGGTAGAAGAAGAATTGAAGTAGTTGAAGCTTCTCGTCAATGGCAAGTCGTTTTCTTCGTAATACAATAACGGTGACTGGGAAACAAAAAATTAGGCCTTCCATAGCTGAGGGATGTGTATCAAGAAAACCAATTTATGGGCTTGAATTTTTATTTTTATGGCTTTCGAAATTATGGGCTTGAATTTCTAAATTTCTGGACTTATATTGAATTTCTTTTTTTTTATTTGACTTTGGGCTCATTGCCCGATTAAAAATTTGAAAGATACAAATATCGAACTGAAATATCAAAATTATTTCAGTATTTCGGAATTTGGAACTTTAAAATTAGGTTCGATATTTAAAAGAAAAAAATTAAAAATTTAGAATTTAAAATTTCGATACGTGGTTTGATTTGAATTTGAAAGACTGAATGCTCACCCTTAATCACTATGAGAAAAAAAATTAGTTTAAAACTAAGAAATGGAAGTTGTTCAAGGTTACAGATTTTTTTACCCCAAATGCATGCAACGAGTTGTTTGTGGGTGATCAAAATGGAATGACAGTCAACCATACTCGACAAATAACAACAGGAAACTGTCGTCGTTCTAACAAATGAAATGACCACACATTGACTTATATTTATGTAAAGGTAAAGTTTATATTCCCAATCTCTGTTTCTTCTTTGTCTCTATTTGGGTTTGGGTTTGAATGTGGGTGGTGGGGGCACACTCGAGGCAAAACCAAGCCGTACTCATCGGTCAATTCCATGAAAAATTCCAAAATCATTTCAATATATATAAAGATACGAAGGGGACATGAATATCACGGGCCAAAATTTTGCCAACAAACTTTTGTTCGTTTATGGAGTAGGCCTAAAGAAAACAAAAGGAGAGATAGGACTAGACTAGACTAGACTAGACTTTGTTCTCCCATTCTCACGTCTCCCCTTGTTTTAACCCATCCCCAAATTTCTTTCCTTCTAGACACCAAATTTTCCCTACTTCTTCGTGATTCCATCCGCCCATCAATCTATCTGCATTACATTATATGCGGCTAAAATGTCGAATAAGTAAGTTTATTTGCCATTTACTAAATTTGGCCGACTTTTAGTACATTTATTTACAAAAAAATCGACGAAATTTAATATATGTTTCAAATTCGCCTCAAATTAATTTAGTAACAGGCCGATTGGTTTTGTACGTATTAATATAATTGAACGAACTTTTACTAAAATAGTATTGGTAAATTACTAAATTTTTACTTTTTAGTGCATTTTACTATCCTTAATGAGATTTTTTGGTGACTCATTTATAAGTAAAGAAAATTGAAAAATTCACTTTCCATGGTTTGAGCAAAAAGTACCTTGGAGTAAAAAGAAATCAGATTCAGACCCAACATGAAAGAGATAAACAATACCCTTTTTTTCCTCTGATCAGATCTAAAATTAATTTTATTTGGGTTATATCAAATTTTTATAAAAAATTAGATACCGAATTAACCAAACTTGCGAGCAAACAAAAGGTACAGAAGTGGAGTTCGGTAGTAAAAATAACAAGTGAAACCCCATCTGCTAGTTTTTGCACCCTGAATTTTCGGTAAAAAGCACATCCAACTTGTTGTTTTTCCTCTGGATTCAAATCAAACGTTGTTGTTGACGACAAATCTACTCACTGCAACAACACCAAGAACAGAAAAGAAAAGAAAAACGGGGAGGGGTATTTAATGATGTAATAATAATTTCAATCAGTGTTGCATGAAAAATGTAAGTCTTAAGCTTGCAAAAGCAATGCACCTTAGATGTGTTGATGGTGATTAACTCTGTTCCACCCGGCCTAATCTCAAAGTCGTCTCCTGTGACCTGCCGTTGGGTTCTGGGACCGCTCCGAGTCCATCAACTGCTTCCTCAGCTTCTCCTCTGCGTCCTGCAAGAACTTGAACGTGGGCGGAGGGGACCGCCCCTTCTTGTTTAACTCCGCGTCCCTACACGACCCGAATGAGCTAGGGTCGAAGCCGGGCCTGGGCCCGAATCCCCCGTTCGGACAGCGGTGGGGGACTGCTCCCGTGCCATTGGGGGTGACAGGAGGGGTTAACAGGGAAGGGGACGTAACCGGGGTCAGGTACGGCATCTGGCTCTCGACAGTGGCGAGATAGTCGCTGAGGCTCCTCTTCACCTTGACGTTGCCCGAATTCCCGTCATCAGACTCAAGATCCTCCTTCGTCTCCTCCGCGATGGTGAATAGGAGCCTCGGCGGGCCCGGGAACTTGTAGAGCTCGGCCTCGGCCCCATCCTGCTCCCGCGGAATGAACTGGAATAACTCCTTGTCCGAATCAAGAAGGCTGCCTCCTTGTTGAAGAAGGGGACCGGGAAATGATTTGGGATGGAAGTTGGGGATGCCGGAGCCGGGATTCAGGCAGCCTTGCTCGATCAAAGAGGGACCGCTGGCAGCCGCGACGGTTATCCGCCTCCTCTTCCACCAGAGAAGGAGCACAACAAACAGGGCTAAGAGGAGGCAACCAAAGATTACAGTGATGCCTACACAAACTCTGCTCAATGATTTCATATCATCACATTGAGAATGCCAAGAAACCAAAACAAAAAAGACAAAAAAAGACCCAGAAATATTTTTTGCCTGAAAGATGATGGCAAACAAAAGCTTGTGATAGTAGTTTTTGTATGTTTATGTGGGTTGGGGGGGGGGTTGTTCACATGGGGATGTAATAATATCATTCTAAGTACAAAGATTTACACCGCCCCCAACATTCCCATGTTAGTAACAAAAACAAACTTTGTATCAAATACTCTTGGAAAAAATTGTATGATCTGTTCATCCCTTCAAAGTGGTGTAAACTTTTTTTCTTTTGAATTAAAAAGGAATGCCCATCATTTGTTCAGATGGTTAATCATTAATATGATGATGCTTTTTAAATTTAAAGTGGTGTTCTAGTCAATTGGACCCAAATCAAATCAATCTGCAATTTTTGTGTTAATTTAATTGATAAAAGCCCAACAGGGAAGGGATTGGAAGGGATTGGATTGGATTGGATTGGATCACCACGTGACATGATGATGATGGGGGATTCATCGTATCTAACTAATCCTCACTAACAAAAAGGTTATCCATCCATCATCCACTCTCAAGGAATGAAGATTCACCACCCAAAAAATTCCCTAATCAATTAAATTTATCCCAATTTTGGGATTTTCTCTTCGGGGGCGCGGGGGGATAATTTTAATTTCATGATCAACCAAACGAAGAAAAGCTACCAGCGGCCCTATCACCATTAGTATATAACAACACAATTCCAAAATATTTGTCTCAACGCTATTCCACAATTCCATAATTTGTTTCCATCTCATTCTTCAACTTATTCTTCATGATATGAAGTCTTTGCAATGTAGGAAAGCTTGTTGCGAATCTCGTAACTCCATATTTGAGCAACTCTTTCTTCGTGAAACATCTCATAAGATTCAACAAACTACCGTGAATCTAAATGAATCACACGAGGAAGATTGCATAATCGAGGGTTCTCTTGACGTGTGAAATATTTCCAATGTCTTTCAACATCAAATTAATACAATGAACTGCACAGGGTGTCCAATATAAGCGCTTTCTCTTGGCTTCAAGTAATTTTTCTACAAAATATTAAATTAAGTTAATTACAACTAAACAAATAAAACTAAATAAAGATACAATAAAATCAATTTCTTTCTTGCCAATACACAATTACTTCCATTGTCGGTGATTACTTGCAAAACATTCTTATCGAATTTCATCAATGAAGCTATCAAGCAGCCAAACAACTTCTCGTCGGTCTTAGCATAGGCTGAAGCATCAACATATTTCAAGAACATTGCACCCTTCGAGCCATGCACCAAAAAATTAATCAAGGTGCGTGATCTTTTTTATATCCATCCAACCAACATTATTGAATGTCCAAACTCAAACCAACTGGTAACACGATCTTTCATCATCTCCTTTATATAGTCAACTTCCCTTGTAAGTAGTATAACATGCATCTCGCGAAAACTTGGTGGCTTTAAGTTTGGAACATGTCGTCCTATAGCTTCCACAATCTTTCAAAAGTTTGGTGAATTAACAACATTAAAAGGTATGCCCTCTTGATAAAACCATCGAGTAATCGCCAGTATGGTCCAGTTACGTGCTTCCTTGCCACATGTGTCAATAATATTATACTGCTTCTTCTTCCCCTTTTTCATTAAAAAAAAGATTCATAAGATCATTTCCCTTCTTTTGAGTGTTGTCAACGCTTGATGGTGCGCTTCTCTTCAATGAGCGGATATAGAATGTTTCGTATTTTGAACAAATTGCATCCCAACTACATCATTATCATCTACTGACATTGAGAATGATGCATTACTACCGGTGATAATGCGTTTTGCATCCTTTTTCTTCGGGGCACTTTGTATAAGATTTAATATTTTTATACTTCTTATCCTTGATTTAGTGAACGCGGAAGATTTCATCCCTAAACATTTTTTTAAATGTAAATTTGATAAATGTTAAAAAAGTCAAATCAATACTAATACCAACCCAATTATCGGACTCTCTCACGAGTCAAACCCGATACCAACCCACAGATCAGGCATCGGATCTCTCTCTAGGTCTATCTCTGTCTCTTGTAAGCGAATAAATCGCAAACCTAAGATCACCGCAATCGATTTGGGACATCAAGTAAAGGGAAAACGAAAGTGTATCTGGTTGAGCCATGATCCCCAATCGAATTACGGAAGCCAAAATCCTCAGATAAAATCTGTCAGAAGCCACAAACAAGAGATGCCCTAAGTCTTCCCCTTCTCCTGACAAGACGGCCGATAGACCTAGCGCTTATATGAATCGACAGGTCCTTCAATCACGGGCTAACGCCGATACTGGGCCTACACCGAATGTCATCTACCCCACATCTATAATAAACTGAGATGTTGTAAAAGTCCGAATGAAATATCACTGAAATCTAAATGGACTATCATACATTGCCTCGTATATCAACATACAACCCACTTTTAAAAAATAAAATAATTAATTATAGCCCAAAAGAGTTTTATAAAATAAAGTAAAATAAAATAAAATCTTTATAAAATTACAACATTCTCCCACTGGGCTATAATTGATTTCAAAGTCAAAAAAATACTTTAAAAAACGACTCACGGGTTGTACACAGATATGGTCATATCGTAGTAAATAATATACGAGACAACATCTCAAAATAACCCCGACCATCAAAATTGTCAAATACCGAACCATAGTCGTCGTCATATCATTTAACGACATTGGACAACTATGACCACAAGCATCCACAACTCTAACGTCAATGAGTCAATGTGGCGGTGTAGCCTTAAACAATATCCCTCAATGGTGATCATAATGATATTGTTTTCAGTCGGTCATTTAGATTTTCTTGTAACTTTTATACTTCATAGAAGTCAGGAAAATTTATGTAACCTTTATATTTCACTGAATTCAGAGAGAACCTCTGTATCCTGGAAGTGAAATCATAGTACCCATCCGTAACCTTAATGCTTCCAAGAAGTCGGATGACACAACCAAGTGTCTCAAATCATACATCAATGTCAAAGTCAAAATGAGCAAACAAAGACTCCCACTAATTAAGTACATCAAAAGACTCTTCCACCCCATACAATTACATGAACCATAAAAATACCAAGTGGTAGCCCCTTGGTTAAGGGGTCTGCAATCATCACGTCATGCGGATGTGCTTAATCTCAAGATCCCCTTTCTTTACGCAATCGCTGACAATGAGATATTTGATCCCTATATGTTTCGAACCATAAGAACTATTATTGTTCTTTGAGAACATCACAGTCGCACGATTATCACAAAATAATGTCACTGGTCTACATATAGGATCAACACTCACAAGCCCTAATATGAAGTTTTTAAGCCAAATAGCGTGTGTCACGCCCCATTCATGCCATAATCTCTGTTTGCATATTGGAGGAAGATGCTAGAGTTTATTTCATACTTTTCCAAGACATTGCACCTCTAGCCATCATGAATATATATCCTGAAGTAGATTTCCTATCATTTGGACATGTCCCAAAATCAGAATCAATATAACCCACTACTTCAAGATTGTCTAAGCGCCTGTACACAAGCATATAATCATGTATCCCCTTTAGGTACTTCATGACTTTTTAGTAGCCATCCAATGATCGAGACTTCAATTAGACAAATATATGCCAAGAACACTTACCGTAAATGCAATATCCAACCTAGTGCACACTTGTGCATACATTATACTCCCAATGACACTAGCATAATTCACCATTGACTCCTTCTCAAAGTCATTCTTGGGACACTAATTTTTACTAAATTTGTCCCCCTTTTGTACATATGTAACACTAAGCTTACAACCCTCCATCTCAAACTCTTAAGCACTCGATCAATATACGTCTTCTAAGAGAGTCCCAACAGTCCACAAGATCTATCTCGATGTATATCTATCTCGAGTTTAAAAGACGTCTCCCCAAGATCTTTCATATCAAAAGACCTTGTCAACACCATTTTAGTTTCATGAAGCAAACCAACATGACTGTTAGCAAGAAGGATATCATCAACATACGAGACCAGAAAAATATATTTGTTCCCACTGGTCTTTGGGCAGACACAATAATCTACCTTATTTTCAACAAAACCAAATGAAGTCACTATCTCGTAAGTACCACTAACGAGATGCCTCTTTTAAACAATAGATGAACTTCTTAAGTTTACAAACCATGTTCTCTTTACCAATTTCCTCAAAACCTCTCGGTTGCACCATATAAATATCCTCATCTAGACTACCATTTAGAAAAGCAATCTTAATGTCCATATGATGAAGTTCAAGATCAAAATGTGTAACCAATGCCATAATTATGCGAAATAATCCTAAAAGAAACAGGAGAAAAGGTCTCGATATAATCAATACAGGCATTAACCTTGCCTTATAACAACTCAAATTTCAAATGGCATTTAGGTACAAAGCAGATGTAAGTGTCTTACCCAATATAAAACTCGGTAGGTTTGACTTACTCATCATGCTTCTTATTATGTTTGGCTGCTATTCCGCCTTTCGGCAACACCACTCATGCTTCTTATTATATCTGGGTGCTATTCCGCCTTTCGGCAACAACACCCATGCTTGTTATTATATCTGGGTGCTATTCCGCCTTTCGACAACACCACTCATTCTTCTTATTATATATAGGTGTTATTCCGCCATTCGACAACACCACTCTGTTCGGGCGTAGAAGATATGGTATAATGTGGAACAACCCCCATTTCTGTAAATACTTAGAAAAGAGTCTCAGTTGATGTCCACATACTATCTTAATGACTTTCTCTAACTACTTCTCGACCTGGTTTTAAAAAGTTTGAATTTGTCATGAGTTTTTTACTTTTCCTTAATAAGATGAGGTAGCCATACCGAGAAAAATCATCAGTGAATGTTATAAAGTATGTGTTCTCACACAAGGTAGTAGGATAAGGTCTAGAGAGAAACTAATGTGAATAAAATCTAAAAACATTGAGCTACAAGTAGATCATTTCTTCTAGTGCTTGGTGAATTTACCTCCAATACAATTAACACAAGTTTCTAGGTTACCAAAATCGAGACAATATAAAATTTCATTTAACTAGCCTTTGAATCCTTTCTCTCAATATGTGACCTAAATGTTTATGCCACAGTAGACAAGAATTTTCAACAGACAAAGATCTCTTGGAGGAACTCGACTCAACAGAAAATTTTTGGAAATGAGTGGGAGTCAAAAGTAACGGGAATAATTCAAATTTTAAAATTGGCCTAATAAACAATTCTATCATGTACTATTTTCGTTTTTTTCGTTTCATCCTGTCATTTGAAACGCTTCCTACCCATACCCGTACTTAAGCCGTTATCACAAAACTTGCCTCTGTTATCTCCCATTGTAACGGAATACGACGTGGCAGCCTATCTGGCATTAACGGAGTTAAAAAACACGGCCTAATTAGCAATTTTATCCTGTACTATTTTCGTTTTTTTCGATTCATCTTGTCATTTGAAATGCTTCCTACCCATATCCGTACTTAAGTTGTTATCACAAAACTATTATCTGTTACCTCCCCTTGTAACGGAATCCGACGTGGCAGCCCACCTGGCTTTAACAGCGTTAAACCCCCTCCCCCCCGTTATATCCCTAATCCCCGAAATCGACAAGAAATTAAAGAACTCTAATTCCTCTAGGAAAAATGTACCTTAATCGAAGAACCCTAATTCCCCTTACAAAAGTCATCCATTCCCCCTTCTCCCGTCCACCCCTTTCCCCCTTCTCCCGTCCACCAATCCCTCCCAAATCGGCACCCCGGGCTCACCCATAAGGCTAATCGCGTAATCGCTCCTGTTCACCAACCATAATCGCCTCAATTGTTGCAAAATTATTCGACTTTCAAGTAAGTGTGCCCTTAACCGAGTTGGTGGTATCTGTGAGGAGGAATAACATGTTTGTGCTCTTTCTTCTTTAGATGGATGTGCAACGTAGTCGGGAAATGGATTTCAGTAAAAAGCTGTTCGTCCAGAAGCTCTTCCAGCACTCTCTTGACTGGCAATCGTGTTTTCTGTCATTGCGGAATTGAGTGTAATGCTAAAACAGCTTCAACTACAAGAAATTATGATCTAAGATATAATCGTTCACTATAATCGGGCTATCACGTCGGATTCCGTTACAAAGACAGGTAACGGAGGATAATTTTGTGATAACGGCTTAAATACGGGTATGGGTAGAAAGTGTTTCAAACGACATGATGGATCGGAAAAAAGGAAAATAGTACATGATAGAATTGCTAATTAGGCCTTTAAAATTTCAAAACTAACAATCTGAGAATTCAAAGACAATTAACTAAACCTCGTTCGAAAAGAAAAGAATAGCCACAAGAATTCAAAGCTGAAATGGAAATCAAGTTTCTTCTAATACTGGAAATATAAAAGACATTTTTTTAACATGAGAACATGATTTTACTATAAAATAAGACGAACAACTCCTATGGACTTCGCTTTGACTTCAACATCATTTCCCGCTTTTAGCTTTGACTCAGTCTCACGTGGTTTCCTTTTGCTCCCGAACCCCTACAATGTCATAATAACATGCTCAGAGGCACCACTACCAATCCACCAAGAACTAGGTGAGACATCAACTAGATTTGACTCGAGAACGACAAAAACAGATGAGTTACCTCCAGATTTATTTTGTTCAAGTCGAGCTTTTAGCTTAAAGCAATCTTTCTTTAGATACCCCAACTTTTGACAATAGAAGCACTTGACATTTTTCTTAAAAACAACCTTAAAACCTCCCTCACTCTGATCGTGATCATGCCTCTTAAAGCCCTTATTCTTAGAACTACCGGGGCGATAATGCTTAGAATGCTTCCTATCCTTTGTAAAAGTAGGTCTAGAGGAAGACACAAGGAAATCACTCTCACTTTTCTCCCTCTTAAGTTTCTCTTCTTCCGCCATGCACTTGCTAATCAGATCATTGACAGTCCAACTCTCATTTTGAGAGATGAAAGCAGTTTTGATTCGAGAGAAATTTGAAGGCAAGGAATTGAGAGCATGAAGAATGATGAACTTATCTGGGAGAGGAATTTCAAGGCTTTTAAGCTTGGACTAGAGGGAAACCATCCTCAGGATGTAGTCTCTCACTCCTCCCACATTGTCATAGGACATACACTTTCAGAAGGATATTAGATTCAACTATATTGGGTATAAGGTATCTCTCCCCAAGAGCAGTGAGCAACTCCTTAGCAGTCTCAGATAATCCACTTAACAGATGTTCCGAGATAGATCTCATCATGACTAGAAGACTCATATAATTTGAATGCTCCACTTGTTAAAGTACTCCTTTTGCTCTGGAGTATTATCCTCCGAAAGCGGAGCGGGGCGGTCCACACGCAAGGGAAGATCCAGATTGACAAATCCCAAGGCATACAAAAGCTCATCCTTCCACTTAATGTAATTAGATTGATTTAGGACCTCAACAACACCAACACCGACATTGTTCAAAGTAAGGGTGACTAAAAACAAAAGGCGACATCACATGAGTGAACAAGAATGTAATAGTCAATTACATATACTATCAACTATAGAATCTCAGACAACACCAAATGCAGAAAATCCAACACATTTGGGCAGAAGGGCCCCACACAGCATAGCCAAGACACTCTAGTAACACTTACTTTGGTGGCCAAGCACTCAAAGCACAAATGTGGAATCTCTCACTTATTGAAAACATGTACGATTATAAGAAACTCTGGTTGTCACTCTAGTCGAATCACTTTGATAACCAAGCAACCAAAGCACAAATCTGAAAGTTACTTACCCTAAATGCACATGCCCGTGAGATGACTCACATGTCACACTACAAGCAAGCCACTTTGGTGGTCACGCTTATGGCACAAATGTGAAGTCACTCCACATGTTCACCCATACAACATTAAAATCACATGTTGCCTCAATCACATGAAGAGGTTGGTCACATTCCTATACTCAACTATTTATTAGATTATTTCAATAAGTGGTGTGGCCACACCGAGGCGTCTAGTCTTGGGGCCTCCGTCCGTGTGGCCACATGAAGGTGTGGTGTGGCCACACGGAACAATCTGTCCTTTCGAGATCCGATGGTGTGGCCACACGAAAATGCGGTATGGCCACACCACACAATCCATTCACCACGTTAATCTTAATTTTTTTTACAATCACGAAATTAGAAAAATAATCCGTAATTCTCATCGTTATTTTAACAACATAAGGATAAACCCTAAATTCCAACAAACAAATTCCAAATTGGGAGGATTATATCTCAATCAATTTAGAGTTTATAATCAAATAATATATTGATATCAAATCGACATACGGTCGCTCTGAAACCACATGTAAGCGAATAAATCGCAAAACCAAGATCACCGTAGTCGATTTGGGACACCGAGTAAAGGATAAACGAAAGCGTACCTGATGAGCCAACAAGAGATGCCCTAGGTCTTCCCCTCCCTCCTAACAAGACCGTCGATGGAACTGTCGTTGTAATCATCAGTGGGTGAGGGGACCTAGAGCTTATATGAATCGACGGGCCTTCCATCACGGGCTTATGCCGATACTGGGCATGCACCGAATGTCGTTTACCTCGTTTATAATAAACTAAAATATTGTAAAAGTCCGAATGAAATATCACCGAAAGCTAAATAGACCGCCATAAATCCTTATAAAATTCCAACATCTCCCACATTTAGGATTTTCATAATCTTATACATTTAACATATTGAATTTTTTTCATGTAGTTATGTATATTGTTTTATAGACGCATTAGCGAAAAATTATGTTTAATCAAACCGTGTGAATCGAGTCGTTATTCTAATTAATGACAATTGGTCGTTAATCTGATAATTTAATTATTCAGGATCATTAAAAACAAAAGGGAAAAAAGGCCGCCAATTTTGTTGGTTTTTTGGGTGATTTTTGGATTCTCCCTATTTCATTTTCGCTCCCTTACGTCCGAAAATATCCGATCGTTTCTCTCCGTCGGTCGCCGACGGAAGGAAGTGGCAACCGCCAATGGACGAGAAGGCCGCCGCGAATCCGCAAAGGAACCCTAACTCAGCCGCGCCGGCTCGCGCTGATGGTGCCGCCGCCGGGAACAATTCCAAGGAAGAAGGCGAGCTTTCTTGTTCCGACGACGGGGTAATTTTCTTTTCTTTTCTTGTTTTCTACTTCTCCGCGATTGACCATCGGGTTTAGTTTTAGCGTTGCGATTGGTTCATGTCGCTGGGGCTTCGAGTAATGGACGGTTGGTTTGTGCGCTAGGGTTAGTTCACTGGAACGAAAACCTAATTCGGAAACCGGGTCCTCTTTTTTGCCTTCCAGTGCATTCTAGAGTTATGCATGGGAAGCCTTGTTCATGCGATCATTATTTTCCTGGCAGAATTATGATGTTTGCACCGGCACCAGGCCAGTCCGACCAACCGGCCCTTCAAGGAACAGTTTAGCTAATAATCCGGCAACTGGAGTTGGTAAGTTGGAGTTGTTGGCAGTTCCTGTTATTAGTTTGCCTGAGTTCGCTGTCATATGATACATACCTTGCATCCTTTTCCTTGTCTAGTACAATGTTAAAGCCGTTTCGGATCATATTATATCTCGAATAAATGTCCTACAGCTTTGCCTATCTATCATGGTAACACCTGATGCATCAGGTACAATTTTTAGTCTATTATCCACATCTTTCATTTCCTGATGCATGAATATAGTTCCATGATGGTATATTGATTATGGACTAGTTTCAATTGCTGTTCTCTTTCACGCTGAATTATTTTTTTAATATCTAAAATTTTTTAAAACCCTCCTCAGTTGCTTTTTATTTATTGAAAGTGATGATAAAGGTGTCTCCTGCATGAATTTGTTTCCTTCCAATGGCCTATCAGGGAGGAGAGTTCCGGGAAATCCTCCTGCGAATGGATCACAACAAGTGTCCCAGATGTACCTTAGGGACAGGAAAAATTCCTTCATGAACAGCAATTTGGTTATAGAATTCTCTGATGATGAGAGTGAGAGTAGTTCTGATAATGATGGACTGGACAGAAGTTCAAAAGGTAAACCCGTAATGACTGCTCCGGGGAAGTTTATATCACCTGCTTCAGTTCAGCAACCACCAAGAGCTTCACCGGCCAGTGCGAGCAAGAGGCCTGAAGCGCCCAAAAGATTGCCCGCAAATCGTACCTTTACTCGTCCGACAATGAATACTCAGGGCACAAGGATCCAAGGTTCAACATTCTTTGGACAAGGAAAGGCAGGTAAGAGATCTGTTCGGGTCGGCCATAAACTTGAAAATTGTGGGGTTAATAATAGTTCCATTTCAAGCACTGGTCAGCTACAGGATTTACGTCAGCAGATAGCCAAAAGGGAAAATGAGCTGAGGCTTAGGTCCTCACAACACTTGAAGCTATTTTCTTCAGAACCCTTCAGACACAATCCTGCTCTTACTGCACCAACTGCTGGAAATCCTGTGGCAAAATCTGCTGATGTATCTCAGACAGGATCAAAAGAGCCCCCTAGGAAAAAGTTAAAGGTCGGTGGACCTCAACAAAGTCAACAGGGTCTAGAGCAAGACATGGCTGGTGTTCAATCACGTTCCCCTAGGAAGGACCTGTTATTGTTGGAAAATGGCTCAGAAGGAAATATTCACCGCGTAGATAAAGGAGCTGCTCATGGCAAAGAAGAATCAACCTTACCAAAGTTGAGAGGATTTGACACTGATCGGGTGGAAACATCACAATCTAAAAGCAATGGTGGGTTCACATAGCTCAGTCTACATCACATAATGTTTACTCAAGTTCATGTGCTTGTTTATCTTTTGGATTTATTATTAAAAAATAATATAGGAAGATAACATTTTTGTTGTATCTACTTTTAACTGTACAACTTGACATTAACACAGGCGTGCAAGCTGGCAATGCTGATCAATTGAAGTGGACTAGTTGGATGGTGAATGAGGTGCCTAATGCTCATCAGTACAAACTTTCATCAAAGGTAATTGCTAATTCATCTGTAAACATGGAGCAAATGCGAGTTGATTTTTCCAGGGTCAGAATCTGGTTTGTTGGACTTGTTGATATCTGCTTAGATAAAGTATCAATTTGCATTTTAATGGTTACTCTTTTCATGCTAAGTAAAACTATGACAAGTCATTTCTAGAAGTGCAAGTTCTCAGCTGTTATGACTAGACAAACATTAATTTGTTGCTGAATAGCTCGTCTCTGCAGTTTCACTCTTTATCTGAAACTCTTGTTATGAATGAAGTACACCCAGCTTAATGCGATCTGATGTTACTTTGACTTCTCCCATAGTTGAATTTTCACTTTGACAGGTAGATATAGTTTACTTCTTGGATTTATTGGTTTTTGTTTGCCAGAGTGGAATGGAACTAAATCCTGTTAAGAAAGTTGGTAAAGATTGTCCTAGGGAGTCCTCTTCTGGCCAGGCTGGAAGGAATGATAACCTTTGCACTTTTGTTGGAGATCAGGCTTTTGAGTGTTCCTCCATGAATGCAGCTGAGGTAGATTTCCCTGCTCCTTAGTGCTTGATCGATAGTAGCACTCCATACTGGGACTCTTCAACTTGTGATTTACCATTTTTATTTCCTATTTTCCAAAACTCGTATTAGGGTACTATGAAAGACTTCTCCCCTTGGAATTTTTTGGGTAATGATGCTAAAGATGGGAACGAAGTGATGCTATCTTTAGTCGAGATGGAAGAAGACCTGGATAAGAAACTGGAGGATGCGCAGGAGCAAAGACGGATCTGTGAAATTGAGGAAAGAAATGCTTTGAAAGCTTATCGTAAGGCACAGAGAGTTTTATTGGAGGCTAATGCGAGGTGTGCTAATCTTTATCAAGAAAGAGAGCTGTATTCATCCCGAGTACGCTCTCTTGTCATGGATAATTCTTTCCTAATGCGGCCCTCTGCATCTCAGGAGGCCATTGTTACCCCAATAGATTCTTCAAATAATATGTTGACTCGAGCAAAATCCGTGCCTTCTTCAAGTCATCTAGTGCAGGAGGATTATAATCAGCCAAATCAACCAGTGCATCCTTTTAGTCAAGGCACTGGCGCTGCTCCGTATCATAATCTAGTTGCTAGAGATCTGACCTTAGGGGTGCTGCAGAACAGCAAGCCTGATGGAAGTTCTTCAGTCCCACTGCAGCATAAAGGAAGTGATATAATGAATGCAGTACGTTCTTCTTCCAATGATCCAACGTCTTCAGCCGAGGATGGAGAGGTCTTTCCCCCCGAGCGTTACCCTCCTCAAGATGAACAACAGTGTCGGGGAGAGAGGGAGGTGTGTCAGGCTACCCAAGACTTCTCCAATGACAACTCATCTGATTTCCTTCTCCTTGAAGCTGCTCTAAGGTCTCAACTTTATGCACGGTGGGGAACAAATAATTCACAAAGCATCAAAGGTTCTTCTGGCGATGGAGAGCCCATTGTTGAACAAGGATGCAAAAGCCATGATGGAAATGGTCAGACCTATGAGAGCGTTGCAAGCCCACCATTGTCAGATTTAGAAAAATTTCCAATCCCGGAAATTGAAGGTCTAAAAGTGCTTTATATTGTTGAACATATTTGCTAGAAAATGATTTTTATTTATGTTTTCTGTTTCGGATACAGGGAAATCAGAGCAACATACAAAACTTGTTCCTGCTTTGATCAAAGATAAGTTCCATATTGAAAAGCCTTTGGTCAAGCTGTCTGAGTCATCTTGTAGCGAAGAATCATTTGTGAAGAAAAGGGGGAATGCTTGGACTTTGGACCTTTTATTTTCTGAACTTTTTAGAAGCACATTTCAGCATATGAAGGATATTACTTGTATGGGATCACAAGAACTGTTTCAGAGAGACCCCATGCCTCAATTTATTAACGACGGAGTGCATCCTGGTAAACAGGAGGAAGTTAAAGACCATATATTGGATTTATCCCAGAGGAGCTCCCAGGACCTTTGTGAAGCAGAAACAGCTTGCGACAGTCGTGATGTTACTATTGAACCATTCTGGCCTCTCTGCATGTATGAACTTCGTGGAAAATGCAATGATGGTGAGTGTCCCTGGCAACACCTCAAGGACTCCCCGAGCCGGGATGTCTCTCGTCTTCCGCCGAGAGACAGCAAAGGCTATACTGACATTCGTAATGTTTGCCACAATGCAGATGGTATTCTTTTCCTTCTTTGGTTTTGCACCTTTTTACTCATCTTTTTTTTTCTCTTTCTTGTATTTTTCCCTCATTACCATGTGTTTTCAACTGCAGATTCTCAAGCTGACTTGGCTAAGTCAGGCACTGAGAAAAATCAGTGCGAGAGTAATTGTCCAAAATATGTGGTCGGGTTAGATGTTCTTAAAGCCGATGCATGCTATGAAAGAATAGTAGCAAGAAGAAGAGTGCAGAGCTGGCAGAAATATTTCAGTGGTTACTTAGTTAGATCCAGCCATCTCAGGCAGGGGCTGGGCATGGATTACTCAGTCCTGCAGAATGAAGATGGTCGTGTGGAGAGCTTCGGGTTTTGGGGTAGACGAGGTTCATGCTTTCAAAACACGAGTAAAAAAGTGGTTTGTCTGATATATTCTTTTTGTTGCTTACTTTTGCAGGTTGTAGGATATCTTGCTTGTGATTATATTCCATCTACATGTTTTTTGAATGCTGCCTCCTTAATTTTTGGTAGAGCCTCCTTTTTATTATAAAACCATAGTTTTGTTGTTTCTGAATGTCTTTGATTTATATTTCTGAATGTGGGTTGTTTGACACATCTATTGATGAGCTTTTGCTTATATTTTTTGTTATGCTGTTTGATTGATCAGGCAAAAGAAGCTAGCACAGATGGTATCTACTCCTTGGAGACAGCTCTTCTCCTTTTCAACCACGGGGTCAATAAAGTTGAGGGGACAATGAGAGTGAGTTTTTTGCGTGCTAATGCTCTTCGATGTTGATAGTTTTATTTTTGTCGTTTTTCTGTAAGATTGCGGCAGTGAAATTGGATTGCTTGCTTTTAGGAGGGTCTGGCTTTGTTGGAAAATGCTGTGAAGAATGATCCAACTTCTGTAGTTCATTGGATTGTATACTTAACTATCTGCTATGACGTGACAAAGACAGTCAGAAAAGATGACCTTCATGCTACTGCGGTATGCTTTGTCCTTCTCGAAAAACTTTATCGGGTGAAATTATGTGTGCTTCAAGGTTGACTCGTTTAAGATCAACAATATTTGGCGTATTTTAATGTCCCATTTCATGTTAGCAGATGTGTTATCGCATATGTTTTTACAACTTCAGTTATCTGCTTGGACTACATGTGTTGATATATTTATTGCCCTTTCTTGCTTAATGCTGAGGTAAATGGATGCGACTCCAATGCCTCTTTCTTCGATTGGAGTTTTCCATGTCTTATATTTTACCCTATATTCCATCCAGAAGCTTAGTGGATTTCCTGGTATCCTCTCCGGAATGTGACATTTACCCTTGCTTGCCAAGTACCAAGTTTTTGAGATGGAACCTTTCAATTCTTTTCAAGTTTTCCGTGCTGTAGTCTTGTTTATTTGCTTTGACTAGGAACTTAAATTAATTAAATTTACCTTTTTCAGTGAAGAATTTTTTTTTTAACCTTTATTTTCTTTTCTACTGTTTCAGGTCAAACATATCCAAGGATCTTATGAGCTGTGGCTATTGTATATCAACAGTCGGATTAAGTTTGAGGATCGAGTTGTGGCATATGAGGATGCCCTTTCTTCAGTTTGCCAACAATTTGCTTCTTCTAATGGTGACAGGATACAAAATAGTGCAAGGATACTGGACCTTTTTCTGCAGATGATCTATTTTTTCTGCACTTCAGACAACACAGAGAAGGCTATACAAATTATTGGTGCTCTTATACCTAGTGTCAAAAATTCAGACGAGCAATTTGCTTTGTTGCTTACTTGTATCATCTCGTGCTTAACAACAGCCGATAAATGCATCTTCTGGATTTGTTGTGTGTACCTAGTTATTTACAGGAAGCTTCCTAACTACGTAGTGGAGCAGTTAGAATGTGAAAAGGAGCTCCAGCTAATTGAGTGGCCATCAGTTGATCTCAATGACGATGACAAGCAGAGAGCTCTTCAGCTGGTGGAATTGGCAGTGCAGCAATTTGAGTCGTGCATGATAGATGAATCCGTTAACAACGACTATAATGTCCGAGTTGCCCCACGATTTGGTATAAACCACTTTTGGTGCATGTCGGCTCTTGATGGCTTACAGTGCAGTAGAAACTTGTTGATTAAGTATATGAAAATGTTTCCAAACAGCGTAGAGCTGCTTCTTTTGTCAGCACGGGCAAATATTTCTGAATTTCCGGTTTGCCATTCTGCGGGTTTCGAGGATGTCCTCTTGGACTGGCCTGAAAACGTCCAGGGAATTCAATGCATCTGGAATCAATATGCTCAATGGGCTTTACAGAGTGGCAGTCTTGAACTGGCGAAAGAAATCATGGTTCGCTGGTTCTCCTGTGAGTGGAAAGCGAAATCTCTTACTGATGTCTTAGCCTGTCAGGCTAACACTGACATTCTAGGTAGCTCCTTAATTGCAACATCTCATGTGGAGGGTTCAGTGTCCAGTTCTAGCCGGCTGGATGAGATGTTTGGATTTCTCAATTTCTCTCTCTACAGCTTGTTGCACCAGCAATATACTGAAGCTCGTGCCGCTGCAGACAAAGCTTTACAGCTTGCAACACATGAAACGATCAAGCATTGCATAAAAGAGCATGCAAAGCTCTTGTTAGTTGATGGTTCAGTTCCAAAGGATGGTGCTCATCTCAGCAATTTACTTGGTGTGCTGAGGACCTACTTGGATTGCTATCATGAAATGCCCGTGAGCGAGCCTTTGTCCAAAAGGTTTGTTGAGGATGTAAGAAAACCAAGGGTTCGGGAACTGATAAAGGGCATATTTTGTCCAGTTTCCAATGATTTTTTTGTCGTGGACATCGTTCTGGAGGCCTGGTGGGGGCCGACACTGTTGCCCCCAAAGTTTTGTAAGGTTAAAGACCTTGTGGACCTTGTTGAATCTGTGATGGAGATATCTCCAGCAAATTATCATCTTGCAATTCATGTTGTTAAGTACCTTACCAGAGAGTATAATTCAAAGGATGTCGCGTCTGCTAGCCTTTTCTATTGGGCGGGCTCGCTTTTGGTTAGTACATTATCCCACGCTGTTCCTGTTGCACCAGAGTATGCATGGGTGGAATCTGCTGAAATTTTGGAAAGTACTGGAGGTAAAGATACTATGTTGGAAGGTTTCTACAGAAAGGCTTTGCTGGCTTATCCATTTTCTAAGAAGTTGCAGAAGCTATCGAGCCGATTGCTTCTGGTTCCAACTGAAATTGGATGCAATTCTTGATCTAAAAGATGTTGAAATAATGGGCAAGTGACTCGACTTGGAGGATTTCATAAATAATAGGGCTAACTTCTTACCTAGTTGTTGGGAACTCAGGTGGGGTTTCAGAGGCGATTTCAGTTTTCTGGAAGCCCAGGCTTTCATCCATATACTGGATGGAGATTAGTTGATACTAAGTGCTGTGTGAGCTTACAGAATAGGGGGCAGCACAGCCTGTCCAAACTGATGTATATAAGTAGCACAATCTGACAGAGACAGAAGAAAGGTCAAGAATTAAGGCAGCATCGAAGGCATGGCGTTTACTCCAGCTGGTACCTTTCGTTCCTAATATTTGGTCCATACTTTTGTTTCTACGCACATGCACACACAGCACAGGATCACAGACGGCCTTATTTTTGTGAGTCTACTATTCTTGTGGACTACTCGGTTGCAAATACTCACGATTCCCTTTGGTTTTGTTGTGTTTGTCTTTAAAATGTAGAGAAATTTGGAATTAGCTCCTTTCTCCATACAGTTGACAAATCTGGGCACAGAATTGTTTCCTCTTTGTTGTTACTTGGACTGACGATTAATTGATTGAGGAACATGTTGAAATTTTGTGAACACAAGTTGGTGTAGCAACGTAGGACTTCGTCGGTAGTTTACTACTCCCGTGAAGCTGGTGTGACGTTAACATAGTTTCCCGAGTTGACTGAGGAAACCTATTTTGGTGTTAGTCAAAGGACATTGGTTGGTTGATGTGGACGTACTCAAGATCTGTCAGGTCAGTTTCTTAACCGAGGCAATTTTCAACATCTCCTGATTCTTACGTAGGAAAAAGTATATTTTTCTTCGAATTGTCGTAAGTGGCCTGCAGAAAATGATTATTTTTTTTTTTGGGGGGGGGGGGGGGGGTTGAGGTATAGAGTTGATGTTTAGACTCTTTTGAGATTTGCATAGGCATAAACATAACTACTAGAGGTTTACCACCACCACCACCCATGGTTGATATTGACTTAGCTGTGCTGGAGGGGTGACAGCGACTAACCATGTCGTTGGTGATCTAATTGTCATGAGATAAGTACGATTGACCGGTTTAAATTAATTAAGATTCAAAAGATGTAGATGTTCTGTGTGATGGTAAGAAACAAAGAGATTCTTTGGCCCGAGCAGATGGGACATTGAGGCAGGGACAAGATCGCACTTGCCTTTTGACCTCTCAATGTTGGGTCGTGTTGAGTGCTTCATTTTTTAGGGGGGAGAATACTTCCAAAGAGAAATAGCAGAAGCGGTAGCTTTTTCCTCCACCTTGGGGATAAATTCAAGTTTCCAGTTCCAACAATCTTCTGCTGAATGTCATATTTGTTTATGGGATGGCATTGTCGTGGAAAACAAGCCTGTCCGAAAGGATTACCTGCCTGCGATTGCGAGGCCTTAGTTTGAACGTGGTGTTAACACATGTCCATCGTAGGCGAACTAATAGAAATTTGTTTTTTGGATCGGGGCGTCGTGCGTGAATGATTGAATGAATGCAATGCAGGATTCTGTCAAGTAAGTCGCGAAGACGACAAGGGGAGGAGGGTGGGGGATAAATAAAATCAAATCCGACGTTGGCCTTTGAATGTAGTGTGTTTATTATTATTAGAATAATTACTTTGACTGAAGGAGTCTCCTTCCTTCCAGTAACTTACCGTTTTTCATATTTTAACAGGTTACCGAGACGGTCGGGAGGGGGTGATCGGACTACTAGGGGCAACGTTGTGTTGATAAATTTCTGATTTAAAAAAAAAAAAGAAAAAAAAACGGCAGGCCGAGGAACCACCAATCAGATCACCATCGTTAATTAATCTAATCACTATTATCAATATACGCAACACCGCTGGGTCTAAAAAAATTAATGGCATTTGGGGTGACCCCCGAACGGACGGATACGTGGAGACCCGCGAGACGACACGTGTAGGGATATCCCAGGAGTCGGACGAATTAAAATTTGGAGTGACCCTGATTTATAAGGTTTTTGTATCGAGGAGCCTAAACCCCTCTAAATCCCTTAACTTGAATTAGAGAGTTGTGGAGTACATTTGGACAATGTCTACCCCATCCGAGATGCGTATTTCCTCCTCCCTACTATTCACCCTGAGTTTACATCATGTTGATAAGAGACTAACCTTGTAAGACTCACATCTGTGAGTCAAAAATTAGACGTCATTGAATTGGGGACGGCCCAAGTATAAAACATATGTTGTTGTATGTACTACGTTGTCTGAATTGCTTGAGGACAAGACAAGAAAAAAATAAACAACAAAAGGGAAAACCTTCCCCATCGATTAATTAACCTTAAGTATCCTGCTCTTATAAACTTATTGCCAGGCTTTGACCTTCATATAACAACAACATCAGGACGTAAATTTGAGTAAAGGTAAATTCAAATTATAGTTTAATTAAATATTAAATTACTAAATTTAAAGCACATTAAATGACTCGGTTCTATAAAGGACACCAGAAAAAATAGAAACATGGATTGGGTCTTGTGATTTTTAACAGTTAAAAAATAATTTAACATAAATAAAAAAAATCACCATGACATGCAAAAAAAAAAAAAAAAGAATTCATGTAGCTTGGAATTGGAGGGGTATTTATTGTTACGAGTCGTCCCTCTTCTTCTTCTTCCTTCAAAAATCAATCTTGGTCTTGGCAAAATAGTGTATCTTCATGAACAGTAGACAAAGTTAGTCTTCACGCCATGATGAGGAACACCTTCTACTCCTCCCTCCCATCTGAACTCTTCAGCATTGGTGAGTTGTGAATTCACCTCCCCTGTTTTCTCACCAAAAAAAGAAAGTGGAAAGGGAATCTATTCTTTCTTTTTATTCCCTCACAGTCTCCTTCTTTGATCAGGAAACAATGAGTTTAGGATGGAAGTGACTTCCCTGATGGACTCCGCCAAGATGCACAACACTGGCTTATGTTTCCAGCCACCCAGATCATCATTATTCCCTGCCAACACCACCTGGCTGAAGGGTGGTGATCATTTTGATTTTCCTGACCACCGCATTCTTGATCTTCAACCTGGTACTGCCACCAAAACAACGTTCCCGTTCCTCTTTCTCGTCAACTGTCTTGCTCAATCATGGGGACTGTCATTTTATCTGGTTCAGCAGGGTTTGAGTACTTGCCATCCACCCCCAGCATCCCTCTCCTCCCAATCAAGAAGCTCCCAGCCCTGCCTCCGATGGACGTATGTAACACAACGACAGAGTCCACATCATATGACTAGTGTTATTAGCGACAGGGCTCCCAGACTGAGTCGTTGATGTTTATTTTTAACCCTTTCTTTTTGTGTCTGGTGGTGATGAACTTGCAGGCCACTAGTTTAATAAGGAAGCGCCTGTTAGAGGCAGAGACTGGACCGATTCCCGGTGAAGGTTTCGGCGAGTCGCCATCATCGGGCGATTGGAAGCAGTGTAAGAGGAGAAGGGCAGTGCAATGTTCGTCGCAATGTCATCAGCAGCCGAAGGATTTCTCCGCGGGAATTCCTCAGCGCAGTGTATGTAGGATGATCTTATTCGAAGCCATCATTGCATTAATCGAGAAACAAAATTACAGCTTGAGAGGCTTGAATTTGTGATTTTTAGGTGCAATCGCCAATTAGGAGGAGTCAAAAGATTGGTGACAAAATCACTGCCCTGCAGAAATTAGTATCTCCATATGGCAAGGTATTTTACATCTTTTACATAAACTGTTAAAAATTAAGGCTCAAAATTTAGAATGACGGATCGACACAAACTTTTTTAAAATTCAATTGTTTTGCAGACTGACACTGCCTCTGTTCTCCTAGAAGCTTCCCTTTACATAAAGGTGCTTCAGGAACAAATTAAGGTTGTCCCCAATTCTTCATCCTCACTGATCTTCTTATATTCGAATCAAGTACACCGAATTCACTGATGTGTTTTATTTCCTTAAAAAAAACAGAACCTTTTCCAGATGATGAGTGACTCACTTTCTAACATCAGTGAAGCACATCATCAGGTGGTTCTTACTTTTACATTAATGTTTCATTTTTCGATTAAGAGAAAATTATGACATAGATATTAATTTGCAAGTGAAAACTATGTATGCACAGGTATTTAGTGAAACATGTATTTATGAGGAGCGCAAAGTTCTCCGAAGCCGGGGCCTGTGCCTCGTTCCAATCTCTTCTGTTCGAGATGCTGCGGTGGAGAGCCGGGTCGACGCTCGGCCGACTTACTAGAACCGGGATGCGGTCGAGGAGCAGGGGACAGTCCGTCTCGAGTGATCCACATCTTCAAATCTTAATATATCCAGATCGAATCCATTTATCCGCTAATCGCGAATAGTTAAAAGAAGGATCATAATGCATGGAGATGTTTAGGAAAGGGCTTTATACTGCTGGTGTTTAGGAAAACTTGTAAAGAGACGGATAAGTCATACCTTTCACCCGTGATTAATGCAATCTCCCCTGCTCTCCTCCAAAACTCAACCCTTTTCTCATTTCCAACTTGTCACATTTTCCATACTAAAATCCTCAGACCTAATGTTGTCCTCACAATTTACGCCATGGACAACACAACGAGGATTGATTGCTAGAGACAGATCTTGTAATTTGCTCATGGGGCCAAACAAATTTGCATAAAAAAACAAAAAGCACAAAAAAACTTAGTTTAACATTAAAAAGGGCCTTCTTCCGGGCTTCATCCAGTGGCCCATAACTAGGCCCATAAAACAGCACATGGGCCTACTTCGGCCCACAAAATCTAAGCCCATGAGCCTCATATAAAACACGCAGGGTTTGTCCCTGAAGCCCTCCTCTACCAGAAATCCTAGCCCCACTTTCGCACGCCGGCGCAACCGCTTGTCGGATCTTCCCTTTCCCCGGTACGTTTGGAACCCTGATCTCTCCCCCTCATTTCGATAGAACTGCGGTGTAGCGGCCGGACATGGTCGCGATGTTGTTCCTTCTTCGATATGGAGAAAGTCTGTGATAGCTTTCGAGGAGTTGTTGAATTCTTAATATGGCGATGCTTTGTTAGGGTGTTTAGGAGGATCTGTTGTTAGAATTTATCTTACTTTTTAATGCTGGAAATTTAGTTTTGATCATTCTTGATGTTTCGGGTTGGGTAGAGTGTGGCTTCTTCCTAGAAATTGAATGTGAATTAACATAATATGTTGATTTGATAGAGTGTCGTTACTGTATTTCCTTGATGTCTGCATGAATGACCGTAATCTCTTGTCCGTTTGTATAAGACGTCGGTAATTGTTGTATTGTGGGGAAATGGAGTTAATGACGCCTAAAAAGATTCTCTTTTGGGGCGTCTATGTGACTTATGAAATCCCTCCGTTTGCAGTAATCTTGATCGTGTGCTATGGTGAGGGTTAGCGTTTTGAACGACGCTCTTAAGAGCATGTACAATGCTGAGAAGAGGGGCAAGAGGCAGGTCATGATCAGGCCGTCCTCAAAAGTGATCATCAAGTTTTTGTTGGTGATGCAAAAGCATGGTATGCTTTGGTATCTCGTCGGTATTTGAAAATCCAATTCACGTTTTTATGTGTTGAGAGATGTTCGCTTATACCTGTCGATGAATTTCCCCAGGTTACATCGGAGAGTTTGAATACGTGGATGACCACAGATCTGGTAAGATTGTGGTCGAGTTGAACGGGCGGTTGAATAAGTGTGGGGTTATTAGTCCACGTTTTGATGTCGGTGTCAAGGACATTGAAGGATGGACTGCTAGGTTGCTTCCCTCTAGACAGGTTACCTTTAGAACTCAATTAATCTCTTTGTTATGTTTTGTCACTTTACATTTATAGCGGCCCAGTGTCTTTGATTCTCCGATTGGTTGTCATTCTGATTCTGAGCTTGTCGGTGTCGATGACCCATCACCATTAATGAGGTTACAAGATACAGTTCTTTCAGAAATTTACATGCATTCAGTAACTTCAATGCATTCCTTTTTTGTTTCTTTCTTTTGACTTGCCCCGCCATTCTAAATCATGCAGTTTGGCTACATTGTGCTGACGACTTCCGCGGGCATCATGGACCATGAAGAGGCCAGGAGAAAGAATGTCGGTGGGAAAGTGCTTGGCTTCTTCTATTAGGCCTCATGGTTCCTACATCAGAGGCGATTTCGTAGTGTATCTGCAAATGTATTTTGAACCGGATTGGATTGGGAAATGAGGGTGTTTTTAATTTCATTGACATGCTCGGTTTTGAGTAGTAGTAGGTCTTATAGTGTTTTTTTACCTAACATGTTTGGTTCATCCATTTCCTAGACTCTGTTCTGACCCGTGCTTCGACAGATCACGTTCTATTTGTTGTTGTCATCATTCTGTGGTCACCTTTTATCCTTAGTTCCAACTGTCCTCATTGTTGAAGTTCACCGGGGAAGTTGAACAACTTATCCGCGTTTGATATGTTCAGCATCAACAGGCGAACTTGTGTGTTTGAGGTTCGACTCGTGTGGGCATGGTAGTGTTTGTTGAGCTTGTTTAGAATCGAAATCTTGAAGGGCAGGGTCGAAACTGGGTTTTGAGCTTCACCCAAGTAATGAATGCCTGGCAACAAGTTTAATGGAGAATCGGAGAAGAGTTCTATCATTTGGGGTCCAATGTGCATGTGGGCTCATAAAGAGTTGTCATTTGATAATCTGTCAGCCAATGATTGTAGTTAGCCTCCTAATGTCTTAGTCACAATACACCTTAAAGAAACTAAACACTCAATTAACAGATGACCTAATCGCCCTCTTAGTTTGAATTG
This sequence comes from Melastoma candidum, assembly GCA_023653495.1. Classification (NCBI taxonomy): domain Eukaryota; kingdom Viridiplantae; phylum Streptophyta; class Magnoliopsida; order Myrtales; family Melastomataceae; genus Melastoma; species Melastoma candidum. The sequence continues at coordinate 3,090,114 of CM042891.1, read as the reverse complement.
AGTTAATCCCACCCCAAGAAGAGAGAAATGGTCATGTAATTAATTAACCAGACTCCACCCTCCCGAAGATACGCACCGTTTTTGGGTTGATTCGGTCGCATTCCTTCTCATTTCCCGTCTCTTCCTACCTTTTCCCCCCTACCCAATTTTGGTTTTTGATCCATTCTTCGTCGTCAGCGTCAGAGCAAGAAGGTCCGAAGATCCCCAGAACCCGAGTCTGGTCGGCGTCGGTTGTCGTTGAGGGTAATCCTTAGGAGGGGGGATAAGAAGAATGGCGGCACCACCGGCCAGGGCTCGGGCTGATTACGATTACCTCATCAAGCTCCTCTTGATTGGCGACAGCGGTTTGTTTCATTTTCCTTATGTTTTCGCGTTTCCCTTGATTTTTTTTTTTTAGTTTCGAGAGCAAATGGTGGGATCGAAGAAAGTTTCGATCTTTGTGAACGGGTCTTGTTATCGTCGCCTTTTCCCGATTTAGGGTTTTTTTCTATTACCTGTTTGATTTTGTTGGACTAGATCGTCGTGATGCTGACGACGTAGGCTTGTGAGGGAGTTGTTCGTTGGCGATGGAATTTCGATTCATTTTCTGGGTTTTGTGCTTCATGGGCTAGATCACTGCGGGTCAATGTTTAGCGGTATCTATGCTGTTTTACATGTCGAGGAAGAGAGGCTTAAGCTTTCTTATTGTGTACTTTTGCAGGTGTTGGGAAGAGTTGTCTGCTCCTGAGATTTTCCGATGGTTCCTTCACGACAAGTTTTATTACCACCATTGGGTTTGTATCTCTTGTTATTTTTCCCTTAGAATGAGCACTTGATGTGTCATTCCATTGTGGCAAAATTGCGGAGCTCCCCGAGGGGATCAAATGGCGTCAGTGCGAAAAATATAAATTATGCAATTTTTAGATACTAAGTGCATTTTTTTCCTAGTTTGGGACCATAGGTTGCTTACTAGCATTTCTTGTGTTCCCTGTGTTTATGATTTACTACCTTGACTTGTTTCTCCCTTGATTTTTTTTAGAGTAATTGTAGTCTCAAACTTTTGGCTTTAAACAAACCCAAGCGAGGAAAGAAATAAATACATGGTTACTTTTTTGCATTGATATAAGATTTTCAAATTCTCATTTTCCTATATATGTTTCTTTTCCTGACAGCATTGACTTTAAGATTAGGACCATTGAGCTTGATGGAAAGCGTATCAAGTTACAAATCTGGGATACTGCTGGGCAGGAGCGTTTTCGAACTATTACCACAGGTATTGTTAAGGTCATGGATTTTTTTTCCTCAGATGTACTTGGTTTGGATTGGATTCGACTTACATATTTGCAATCTTATTACTCAGTGAAAAAACATAGTGTTCAAAGAATTTCTAGAGATCTGATTACGTCCAACTGGTTGTCATGATATTACATGGTCCTGTCTCAACAGCTTATTATCGTGGGGCGATGGGCATTCTGCTGGTGTATGACGTCACCGATGAATCATCATTTAACAGTAAGATTTCCATTTCGTTGACCGCTGATACAGAAGCAGCATAACTCTTAGTTATACATCATTACATGATATCATAATCCTCTTGCTTTGAGGTATTCGATGACTTTGAGGATACTGTTGACTCATTTTCACTGGCTGCTACTTTTTTTTGTATTCTTTTGAAGACAACATGAGGTAGTTTTTTCTTTGCTAGATCTGATCTAATCCGAGTGCCTCTCCCATGATTTTAGATATAAGAAACTGGATCCGCAACATTGAGCAGCATGCATCTGACAATGTGAACAAAATATTGGTGGGGAACAAGGCTGATATGGATGAGAGCAAAAGGGTAAAGCTTTCTTGTCAGCTTGTCCTGCTTTTAGACAGATGATGCTTGTCCAAATTCTTGATATAAAATTAGATACAGCAGTTAACATAAATGGTCAAGAGTAATCTTATGTGCATAATGACAGAGACATTTTTATGTTTTCCCGATAGGCTGTGCCTACTGCCAAGGGTCAAGCTCTTGCTGATGAATATGGGATCAAATTCTTTGAAACGGTGGGTTCGCATTTCATGCAAACGATATTTGTCTATCTGTTACTCACGTTTCTTGATGCTATTTGCTAATTATGGTAATACAACAGAGTGCTAAAACCAATTTGAACGTGGAGGAAGTGTTCTTTTCAATTGCCAAGGACATTAAACAGAGGCTGTCAGAAAGCGATTCTAAGGCCGAGGTAGAACCATTTTTATATTTTGTGATGCTTGTTTCCTTTCCAAACCAGCCAGTTGTTTCAGATTAGTGCTCGCTTGATATTGCGCCTATTCATCTGCAGCCTCAGACAATCAGGATCAACCAGCCGGACAAGACAGCCGATGCCAGCCAAGCTGCTGCAAGATCCAGCTGCTGTGGTTCATAAAGAATCAAAATTTGGTATAGTCAATACGAGAATATTCCTGCTATTGATTACCCAGATTTTGTATGATGGTGGTGAGGGACTTCATCATTGTGGTTGTACTTGGGGAGGTGAAAAGAGCATTATTTTTGTTTATTATTATTTTCTGATAGAGCAGGTTGCTGTGACTCTTGTCTGCTGTCTTTGGGCTCTATCTTTGCCAGTCATATGTTGGTGCTTAATTTTGTTCATTCCTTCTGTTTCGAAAGACAGACAACTTGGTGGTGTTTTTGGACAAATGTTGTATCTTCTTGTAGTAAATTAAAGAAAACGTATTGCCTTTTCACCTGGTTCACTAGGAGCACTTGTCCATGTATGTTGTTGGTCTTTTGAGTCCTTGGTTCTATTACAGGTGGAGTTTGTGATTCATCTAGAGTCTCTCATGCTGAATTGGAAGTTACCTTCTTTCGGTTAGTATCAGTTGTAGCTTCACAGGATTCGAATGAATTACCCTTGTTTCCTGAGCACATCCTCCCGAAGACGCTCCAATAAGCACAAATTGAATGGTAAGCATGACCGCATATGTCAGTCATGTTATGCTCCTGAACATAGACCTGTCCAATCCCTTATTAAATGAATGCAGTTTAGATTTGATATTCATGAATTATAGCTTTGCATCGGTTTTCAACAGTCATTTTAATCTTGATTTGTTTATGGCTAATAATGCCGTGGCTATTTCTGCTAATCTGTGTAATGGCGGCCAATTGCATTATCGGGGTGACTTTGAAAAGGTATGAGATGGAATGCATTTAGGGGGCACAAAATCAAGATTAAGTTAGATAGAGGTAGGTATCCTAATCTCCTTGGACTACGGGAGCATTTAATTATCAGCCACAGAAATCCATCCAAGGTAAAAACAGCCTGCTAGTAACCCATGATTTCAGATGGACAGGCCATTTTTTGGTGGGGTTGTCGTCATCAACTACTTCTTTCATTCCTTTCTGTGAGAAACAAAATTACAGGTGGATTATGATGTATTTATGGCATGTTGTCTTAAACAGGTGGGTGGTCAGGATGAGAATCAGGGAATCGCGAATCCTGCCATCGTATTTTGATTGATATAAGAAAGAAGAAAATGTGTTTCCGGAAGTGAAAATATCAGTTGGGTCCGTGTTTTCCGCGAAAAAGAAACTTTTGCTGTTGCGACGACGCAGAGGGTGAAGTTTCGAGGATTTATTGGACAAGGTCAGCTTGTTTGTTCAGGAGAACTGTTTCCTGTGCATGTTCAGCAACTGAACAAGATAAAGGAACCGAATCATCATCATGCACGAAGCATCATCCTGCATGAGTCGTGTCCGTAAAATCTGTTACGATAGACAAAGGCATTGGCACGTTGAAAGCGAGATTAGACGCTACACAATGGAACTTTGGGATCCAACTAATTTGCACAAATGTCCTGACATCGAATAGAGTTCCTGCATGGTCATGAATGGACAACAGTGGCTCGCATTGTTGCAAATCATCACGGAACCTCGTGTCTGGGCCTCCCCCTTTTAATCCAACAGAGAATCCACTTTGATGGGCAAAGTCCTTACTGTTCAGCCCACTGAATGATTCATGTGGTTTGCCAATATTTGGTGCTGAAATAATATTCCCTACTGCAAGCAAAATCACCTGAGGACAGTGCTCATTGCTTCCCAGATTTAGCAGCATCCTCTGTTATGGTGAAATGACCATGGGCTGCCCCTGTCCGATCATAGTTTTATGTATAAAAGACAAGGCCCGGATATCGTCTCCTGTATGAGTTTCGCAGGAAAGATCGGAGGAAAGAGTTCTTTAGTACTTGCAGGTGTGTTCGGGTAGTGAGAGAGATTTTTTTAGTTATACATACGAGAAGATTTCAAACCCTTCTCGAATCACTCCAAATTGCCCTGAATCCTTCCAAAACCCCTCACTGCCAAGTGCAGAATTAAGAGAAGAAGGAAACAACCGAGAAACCATTGGAAAAATGAGTGCCGAGCTAGTGAAAGGGACGTTAGAGAGGGCCAAACCTTATGCAGCAGTGATCTTGTTGCAACTAGGATTTTCAATAACTCCTATTGTCACCAAGTCCTCGCTGAATCAAGGAATGAGCCAGCACGTGTTGGTGGTCTATCGTCATGCGGTCGCTGCAGTCTTCATTGCTCCCTTCGCCATGATTTTCGAATGGTACCTCTCACAACCATTTTTTCATATGCTCCAAAACTCCATGATCGTAGGTGGTTACACTTTTGCTGATAGGAAGGGGAGGCCGAACATGACCACTTCCGTTTTTCTCAAGATAATGTTACTGGCCTTACTTGAGTAAGTTAACAGATGCTAAACTACGTAGCTCCATTTTGTCGTTTCAGATTTGAATCCTAGAGGGAAAGACCAGGGGTGATTTTGTTTTGTAGGCCCGTGATCGATCAGAATCTGTACTACACCGGCATGAAGTACACCACAGCTACATTCGCTGCCGCCATGATGAATGTCATTCCAGCTTTTGCCTTCCTTATGGCTTGGTCGCTGAGGTTTGCATAAATTTATACATATTACCTATGCATATCGCCCAAATCTCACTACCCAAAGATTTACCATGCAGACTAGAGAAAGTTGATCTCAGAAGCATTCGAAGCCAAGCCAAAATAATTGGAACTCTAGTGACTGTTGGGGGAGCTATGCTCATGACCCTTGTGAAGGGACCGGTAATAGGCCTTCCTTGGACGAAAGCAACAGAAAACAGTTCACAACTAGCATCAGGCATCGCAGGAGAAGATCCCGTTAAAGGTGGTCTTATGATCGTAGCCGGTTGCTCTTGTTGGGCTTCTTTCATAATCCTCCAGGCAAGTCACGACTCACCCTCTGAAAGTGGTTCCCAACATGTGGCGTAATAATCCTCTTTTGGGCTCCTCCCTGAATCCCGCAGGCGATCACTCTCAAGTCCTACCCAGCAAAGCTCAGCTTGACAGTCCTGATATGCTTGATGGGTTCCCTGCAAGGCACCATCGTCGCCTTAGCGATGGATAGACTCAACCAGGCCGCATGGTCCCTAAAACCTGATGTCAAATTGGGGGCTGTCCTATATAATGTAAAAAAAATCACAAAATCATGATAATTGTATCCCATCATTCAAACACCCCATTACATTAATGTTCTTATTTGCAGGGGATAGTAAGCTCAGGTGTGGCATACTACATCCAAGGGATTGTGATGCCCATAAAGGGCCCAGTTTTTGTCACTGCATTCAGCCCGCTATCAATGGTGGTGGTAGCAATCCTCGGTTCCTTCACTTTGCATGAGATTATGTATCTGGGAAGGGTGATTGGTGCTCTCGTGATCGTCGTTGGGTTATACCTCGTTCTCTGGGGAAAGAGCAAGGACGAGCCTCCAGAGACGTTGCCCGTCGAACAGGTTAAGGGTCAAGTCTCGCAAAAGTGCGACGTTGTCGACGCTTGAATCAAGAAGAACGCGGGAATTCGGGTTTCTTTCTCAAAGTGTTTGGCGTGTATTTATGTAAGGACGGACAGGACAACCTCTGACTGACTGGGGGTGCCTCAGGTTATGTCGGACCGGGTTTGTTTCTGGACCCTGGGCTTCGTATTGGGTTTGTCTTACTGAGACTATTAATGGGCTTAAGATAATGGGCCTTCTTTCCCGACGAACACCCCCGGCTCGGTTTCTTTTGTTCTTTGTCGGTTAATATGAAAACATGGGAGGAAAAGAAATATGTTAAAATTTTGGTGTTATAATATGAGAAGAAAAGGATCGATGTCACTTTTTTGAAGTTCTATTTCCTCGTTCCCATTCCCAACTTAAAGCCCAGATTAAAGACTAGGCCCATCATCATAGCACGATGACTGCCCCAGAGACAAAGCCCGAATTCGAAGCCCAAGTTCAGAGGATGAGGCCCATTTTTTACATCAAGCCCATGGTCCATAACCCCAAAATCCTAACGTCACTCACTCCCCAACTCTTGTTCATCTTGATTCAAATGCCAGCCACGTTGCCAGAAGCCTCTCTGCCTTTTGGTTTCTGTCCCGCGCTAGTTGAGATGATTTTGGCTTGCCTTCAGAATTACTCTTTGACATTCGACTTTTTTTCCGTGTTAAATCTATTATTATTGGATTTTTTGGGGGGGGGGGGGGGGTGTATTTGCAGAGGTAACTTGTTGGAGAACAGAACAAGGAATGATTATGGAAGAACGTTTGTGTCGCCGGCCAAGCCATATTAGCAGCGACAGTGGGAGCATCGTTCGTTGTACCAGCGGCTAACGTTGCTGTCACTTACTTCATCATGGTTGATCGGGGGCATATGGACGATTAATAGAATAGCTGCTCGTTCTGTCTGTCCCAGGGAGATCCGTATGCGATGAGGAAAATGATGACCATGAATTCAACTAGGCGAAGGTCCTACCGGAGACACATTTTCTGACAGTTCATGTTAGTCAAGGTCTTACTGCAGTCACAATTTATGCAATTTCATACTGTCAAGGTCTTGTTGCAGTTTATAGTAAAAGGACGTTATCTTTGGATAAAGTTTTTACATCCACGATTTTAGGGTGAAGTCATGGTTGTGAATTAGGGATAAACAGGAGTTTGAATCCTCCATATGAATAACATGGGAGTTCATGAAAATGAAATGGTTCATAAAATGAGCTCATGAGAAGATCCCAGCAATGATACAGCCCAGAACACACTACTGAAGTGACTCCGACAGGGGCGATTTTCCGTGTTCATCAACTTTCATCATAAGCAAATGATAAGCAGATGGAATCAACACCATTACTGTCATCCCATCATAGGGCAGAAAAAAAAGGCGAAGTAGTAGAACATTTTCCGGGTTTTGTAAAACCAGGACAACATAACAATTCAAAGGAAGCGATTTCTGAACAAGCAAAAGTGCCATAAGTTAAGACACCCAAAAGGAAAAGGGAAGGAATTCCTAGACTAAGTTTCCGATGACGGCCGTAAATTGAGCAACAGCTTCTCCAAAAAAGTATGCTACAAGGAGAAGGGAGCCCATGCTGCTTATATGTGCATAGGAATTTGCAGAGCCTAAAGCTATTCAGACAAAAAGAAGATCCCAATATTCCAAATTCCCATGTCATTCATACTCACGGTTAAGTGTCTCCAATGTTCTCCTACTGGCGGGGGTGGAGACTGCTTGATCCGTGAAATGTACACAACCCACTATTACAAAAACAATTGCGACCTGCAGCAGTTTCATGCTGGCAAGACAATCTCATCTTTCCCGTAGATTCGCTGGAGTTCGCGCGTGGCAGCTTGGTATGATTCTGAAAAAAGCAATTCAGACCAAACCATAAGATAACAACGGTATAAAAAAAGGCTTAAAAAACAAAGAAATATTTTATGTATCGAAGCATCAGAGAGCTTTATTAGGCCAAGGAAGATAATTATCCCACCTTTCCACGCACGATAGTTTTTCTGGTTAATGGGAGATCCAGTGACAGTTTGAATAGCATCAAAAAGCAGTTCCTGCGGGGTGTTCTTGAGCTCCTGAACCACTGCATAGATGGTCTTCCCATTCTCAAAGTAGATGTGATTGTTTGGATGCTTTGTTTTGCAACCGGCGTGACGCTCGAATTCGTATGCGTTCAATGACTGAATGTCCAACCAAGCAAAGCAATTAGCTATTCTGACTCAAAACACATACCACAATATCTTCGGAACAAAAGTTACCTTTGAGAGGTTGCAATCAGGGCAGCCACATCGATAGCCAGACCCACTAATAATTCCACGAAGGTTCATCTGTAAGACAGAAGTGCTCTAACAAGTTAAGACAAAACTCAAAAGTAATAGCCATACAAGTTTACAAGAAAAAAAAAAGACAGGAGGCAAAAATTTATAGAGATGAAGAAATAACTTGGAGCTGAAAGGACATACTTCACGTGACCATGAGACATATTTCACGGACACTCCATCCAGCATGCCAGTAGATAAAAGGCTTTTCACATTGGATGGAAAGTTGTTTGAAGCAGGCTTCCTAACAGTCTTCTGTTCTTTATTCTTAGTGACGCTATTATTGACCTTCGAAGTAGAACAATTATTCACAGTTGATCCACGACTCAAGTCAACATTCTTCTGCACGGGAACATCTGATGCATGCCGTAGATTGTTATTGTCCAACAGCAAGTCGTAATTTCCAATCATTCCCATAGGTGCATTCATCACTTGTTCACCCAGGAAGCTGCCAAATGAAATAATATTGCTCATACCCGCATAGCTCTGACTCATTGAAAGAGCATTAGGATCTCCTTTCTGATATGCTGCATCGCTTAACATGGCATTAGAATCAGCCTTGTCGTAGGTTCGACCGATAGGCATCAAGTTATCCTTCACCTTACCAAAGGACGAACCCACAGAAATGAAGTTATCACCCACTCCACCAAGATTTTCCCCCATAGAGATGAAATCGGCATGGTCTTTGTTGAATGAAGAAACCATCGACATAACATTCGCCTCACGTTTTGCATAGGGAGGACCCATTGTAATAAATTGACCATCCTCTTTGGGGAAGGACCGATCAAGAGACAACATACTCTCAGATCCTCTGTCAAAAGCTTGTCCCATAGATATGAAGTTTCCACCATCCTTATTGAATGAGTGACCAACAGACATGAAATTTTCGCCTATTTTACCAAATCCAGCTTCCATGGACATATTGCCATCATTCCTGTTATGATATGCCATGCCCAAAGACATGCTGCTGCTGTGGGCCTTGTCATAAACAGCATCAATGGGGATGGAACCATTCTCACTTCTTCCGTAATGATCTCCCACAGATGTTGACGAGTTGTTGTCAGGATCCCGCACTTCATTGACCCTTACTTTCCGAATTCCACCAAAATTTGGAAATAATGAAGGATCATGTGTGCTGTGAGACATGGACAAGTTCACGGACAACTCGTTTCCATATTGATCGTCAAAAAACTTTCTAGCCATGCACATTTCACTAGAATTAAGTGACGCTACTTGCCTATCCGCTAAGTTGATAAAACACATAGCTTTAGGCCCGCCTAACTGATCAGCAGGTTGCACTGGAAGGGACTGAAAACTAGAGTTGTTATCCCAAAAGAAAATATTTTCGGATCCTTGAACAGGCTCCCCAGTGATAGCTTCAACAGCTTGCCTCTTGTTGCCGAATAGCTCGGGTCCATCATTGCCAGCATCCATAAACCACTGATGACTCCTCTTGCCTTCACTTTTCAAGGAATTATCATAGTTTATCTCTCCACTAGGGACAAAAGTGGTGTCTCTCGGTATCCAATGATTCTTAGACTGGAAAGATGACAAAAAATAACGAACAACAAACAAGAGAGCACATTAGGTAAAACCATCTACTAAATTGTCACAACTGGAGAGCATCAAACGATGGACATCTTAATACTGTGGCAAGAAGAGAACATTTTAGGTAAAACCATCCACTAAAATCAACAGCCACGTGGCATGGACACAGAACTACTCCAAAGAATAGATTTACCCGAGAATATGGTTACAACTGCACGAGATAAAATTGGCAACAGAAAACCAGCAAAGCTGTCCGAACTTGGTTGATCAAGATCAAGTGAGAAGAGCCAAAACTTTTTTTTTTTAAAAGAACCATCCATCACAAGATCTGATACAATGGGAGAGCCATCTCTATTTAAAAGAACCCATGCCTCATTTACTGAATAAGAATATTTCAATCAACAATCCAAAAATAGAAACAGTTGGCAAGGAAAACCCTAAACAAGGATCAATCAGCGAGAATTAAATAAAAAAGCAAAATCACCACATGCATGCAGGATATTCCACGGAGAACAAAATCCTTACCATTTTATACCAGAAAAAACTCCTCCACAAACAGCAAAACTCCAGGAGCAACAGATCCAAACCGATATGCACACCAACCGAACGCCCTTCTACCGCCCAACTCTATTGACCCAACCCCGCCGCCAAACCACCGTACCACCACTTCATCATCTCACCAACACTGGCCACCCAACAGAAGAAAAAATGAAATCAGCACTCACCAGCCACACCCAGAATCAACAGTACACCGATTGTTAAAATGCAGCAATCCGTCGAAAAGATGGACGATCCACCGAATTCAAGCCCGATAAACATTTCAACAAACACAAAACAAACACCCGTCTCTATGCATTAAAAACCAAACATGCATCACGCCCGCCCCGCCCCCGTCAATCCCCATAAAGAAAGACCTCCATTTCCTCGACTGAACTACTCATCTCGCCACAATCCCCTCCGCATGCAGCCGACCCACAAACCCAAAACGAGAGACGATGATCAAAACCCTACCAACCAAGGTACCCCTCTTTCCTTAATAAACCACGATGAAAGGCCGTCGGCCGGAGAGCCCCGATCGGAACTTAGAAATGAGTAGAAGGGGTCCGTTAACGTGAGAGGTAATGAGAGCAGGGGAAATGAAGATTGAGGGGAGGGGGGAGGAAGGAATGGGACCGGCCTTGCGCTTAGTCGCTAGGTTTCTGAAGAGAGCAGAGAGAGAGAGAGAGAGAGAGGATTTGTTTATCGTCCGTCTGTCTCTAAATCTGTTTTGTCCGAAGAGTACGAGGTCTTGATCGCCTGTCCTGGTCCCCACTGGAGGCGTTGGTGGGAATATGGACCGAGTTGTTTGGCCCAATGGGCCAAGGGCTCTAAGCTCTTCTGCTTAGAGCTGAAGCTTGACGAAATGGTTGGGGGGAGGGGAATGAGGTAAACATGACGCCATCAAGTCGTGGGATGCTTTTCTTCCATGTCCCATGATGAGCGAGGGAAAGGCGTGGAGAACTCCCATTCGAACGACTCGAAGAAGAATATCACCTTTCAATCCCCCTGCATTTTAGCTTTGAGTGTGAAAATGATTTCATTGATGCGTTTTGGTTTCGGTTCATTCTTGACTTTTACTTCTCCATTCAATTCAAAGCAAAATGCCCGCAACACACACACAAATTCAACCAAAATAACCAAATCTTTTAGGTCCAAATTTGTTATTTCTATTCAGAATTGGCATGCAAGAATGACATCCCCGGATCACCACATCCAGTTACAAATTTTAGAATATATTTAATAATTTAATATTATTATTATGATAAGATCCAATAAATCCACACTGATAAATTAGCATTTTGGCATAAAAAAACTAAGAACATAAGTGGGAAAATAGAAGAAGAATATATGTAAATATATATCATAGGTAACAAAAGATTGGGGCAGTTGGCTTGAACGTCTCCAGCTTCGAGTCGTTCTCCGTTGGGGTCAAGTTCAGATCCCACCACGAAGCTTTCCCACTACTCGACTTCCTAACCACGGCTACCTGGTCCACCCTCTGGTCCGCGTTCGACAAAGTTAGCTCGACGTTACCGTCGACTTCACGAGTATTCGGCAGGACTCCCAGGGCAGTAGCCCTGTGCCTCCTCATGTGCCCTCCGAGCGCTTGACCGTTCGAGAACTCCTGCCCGCATACCAAGCACTCGTGCGTCTTCGGCTTGCTCGGCGGCGACCGCGCTGTCGCTGCCGCAGAAGACTCGTTCCCACTATCTGCCCCAACCCTGGCAGCCGTCTTTGGCTTCTTGTGGCTTGCCCTGTGCCCACCCAGGGCCTGGAACGACGGGAACTGCCGGCTACAGGTCTTGCACTCGAAAACCCTACTAGAGAAGTCCGCTTTGTCATCCGACGGGGCGGCATATTCATGTCCCTGGGACAGTAGCATTAGGCAGGCGGCCATCGACCGCACGCTTTCAAACTCGACCTCTCCGAAGCCCCGCTTCATGGTCATGAAAAAACACGAAGGCAGTGTTGGCGTACGCGGAAGCCCTCGGTAGCGTGTTGAACCGGATCCGGTTGTCGAACGGAAGTTAATGAAAAATAAGGAGACAAAGAATTTATGTGGTTCGATCAATCGACCTACTTCCACGGGCGGAGAAGAAGATTTCACTATAACAATGGAGTACAAACTTAGGTTGAGACACTTTCTAACCCCTCGGTCTACCCGAGTACAAGATCCCGCTTTCCCGGTAAGAAGTGTCTTCCGTGTTTCCCCAACACACACCCTTTCTTTACCACCGCACTCTTGCACCCATGTATCCCTCTTCTATGCTCTAAGGATTTGCTATCTCTCGTCTCTATATTCGCTTTGTATATCAAAACAGATTACATACATATATCGGAAAATCCTAACAGGCAGAATCGAAAACTTTAAAGAGAGAGGGAGGGAGATAGAGGAAAAGGAGCAGGGGACTTCTTCTCTATTAAATACGTATTCGGATGAAATGGAAGAGGGGGAAGTCTACATTACAGTATTTAAATACACAAAAAAAAAAAGTTAAGAAAAGGTTTTACGTGGGTGACTTAGACGAGTGCGCACTCTCCCTTAATCCAGTACCTTCTTTCGCGACAAGGAAAAGGCTCGAGTCAGTCTTTATAGGTATGGATTGAGCCGCAATGCAAAAAAGCCTGAAGTGAGTTAGTTTTACACGCAATATGTCACGACTAATTCCATTATTTCTTCTAGGGCTAGTAACCATTCGGAGGAGTATCCAATCAGGGTGAAGTCGTGAGAGATGAGTTAAGAATTACGTGGCCCCTAGAATTCTTTCTCCTTTCATTATAATATTCGGACAAGAAATGATTCTTCAAAAAAAAACCCGAGTAACCCTGTAATAGCTTTAGTTTTACAACAACCCCAGATCTTGGTTTTCTTTTTCTTATCAGTGTGAAAGCTTAAACTAAACTGATCTGTTCGCTTGGAACTTCGTTCATACCAACACCAAACACTACACGGGTTAGAGGGGTTTGACATTTCCCATCCCTATCTTTTTACCTAAAAAAAAATGATCGGCAAAAGCTCACGCCTTACACGTGTGGTGGATGCACTCATCCATTACGCAATATGTCACTCTCTTTATTCGCGGGCGTGAATCCTCCAAGTAAGTCCAATGAGGTTGTCCCTTGGAACAAGCAAAGAATGTAAGAAGAAATAATATATATATATATGTGTGGGGTTATATTTGGGGTTTGGGGGTGTGGTTTTGGTTTGGATTGCTCCCCACTAGTCAAGTGGGATGGGATTTCGATGATTATACTTTCCTAAGCAATTTCAGGTGCTTACTCCAAAAGTCCCGTCGTCTGTTGCCTTACCCATCAACTTCACTCGGTGTACTTCCTAATCCTTACCTATCTCCTCCCATCAACTTCACCAAAGGTATAAATAAAGACAATGATTCTCGATGATATGATGATGGTGGCGTGGTGGTGGGGAAAGACAACGATGGCAAATTTCCCCGGTACTTATCTTCCGAGTACTTCACTTGTTCCCAAGACTCCACCACAAATGTTTGACTTTGAAATGATAGCTGGACCTGCAAACCAATTGGATCGTGCATATCGACAGATATCCAGATCCTAAGGTAAGATAAGATTTACTCACGAGAGTTGATTCGCAATCTCGTTTCTTTTCCCTAAATCTGTTCATGGTTAGGACAAGTACTCGCCATTTCTTTTCTTTTTTTTCTAACATCCTCGCCATCGATTTTACCCACGTCTAGGTTAGAGGGTTCCACCCTGAGATCTTATTCAACTCCCCCCATAAAGACCCATTTAACCCATCAGTGTGTAATGGAATCCCATCACAACTTATCTTAACTTCGTGACCACTAATTACAACTTGATTTAAGTGATTTAACTTTGGACTATTATGAGAGCTTTCATCGTTTCCCAACCAATGTTCAAGCTATTGGTTCAGATCAGTTCCGCCTAAACTATTCAAACTTTGTGAATATTTGTCAAAGGCTTAGTAGATGGCATTCCCGGTACAACGTAAGCCATGACATAAGCCGAGGATTTTGCGGTCATGTATTACTTGGTCAGTCCCAAACTCATCACCAGCTGCCATACTTTCGAGTTTATATAGCCTTCGAGATGCCAACGAGAACCACTGAATGATGCGAGTGATCAAGATGAATCGACTCCAGTGTAGTAGCCAAGCAACGAGATGGTCTAGTTTTAGGTGAGACTTCGGAACCAACTATTGAATGAGGTATTTCGCTAATTCGCGATTCGCTTCTCGTTTTGAACTAGAACAGCATGCGTAGCCCTTGTATAGATCATTTGCCAATCCATTCTCGCTCGGGTAGCAAAGAGTCCCAGCCAGCCTAGTTTTCTATGTTTACGGGGCGCAGAGGATACGAAGGCTCTTAATGACATGTCTAACCAAGTAAGGAAAAGGAGGACAGGATAATACCAGGGCAGGGTTGTTAGTGTGTGCACGTATGTGCCAAGACACTTTGTAATATATGTAAATAGTTGTTAATAAAGGCAAGTATTTACTGTTTATTAATTACTTTTCTGCTCGTAATTAACTTTACGGTAAAGTCCCATAGATTGATTATTTGTCAATCTAGCATTGTCCTTGATCGGATAGATGTTTAGATGGGACATAAACATCTAGATCAACGCCGAGTATAACTAAGGTCGAGTTAGACAAAGGAATGGATATTCAAGTTATACTCGGGGGTGCCTAAGTTTATGGTACACTGGACTCGACCCGTTTATAGAGAATACCACATATTAAGTGTCATTGGTCACTTCTCTTGTTGAACGAGTGTAACTGATCTCCTGACTTGAGACCTCCATTTATTCTATGCGCGGAGTTGTTCACTTTGATGCCGTTAAAAGCAGTCTTTAATCGGATTGTGAGTAATACGGTTATTGGGTGTGCAGTGAAGCGTAGAGAGGGTAGTGTTGAGTCAATATAGGATTCATCGCTCCCTTGGATTAGAGAGTTGACATCCTGGCCTCTTGATTGAGATATTAGTGATTTTAAACACACGGCCGTGGAGGAATGTTTATCATTCAAGTTAAGATCTATTGTATCTCAGAAATCAAGTAAAATGATTAATTCAGTGATGACACATAATGCACTGAATTAATCAGGATGTCGGTAAGATGAAGAGATTGAATTGCACAGTAATCGGTTCATAGTGGTTTTGGTTTATGACCAATATTCTATTACGTTGGGTGACTGAAAACTGTTGCTAGACGGTTACCTCAGTCTATGTATGGATGTACATTGCCTTTGTATATAGAACCTAGAGGGTCGCACGCAAAAGCACGTAGACACGGACATTGTTATTTAATTCTAATGGATATTATAATTATAAATTTTCAGAATTAGAATTTGTTGGATTACAAATTTATTCTGAGATATTCGGAAGCAATAAATCCTAGTGTTGGATTTAAGTTGATCAAATAAGTCTTTTTGGCTAATTAAAACGAAATCATAGCACATGTGATATTGATGTAGATAGTTTTGCTACTGAGTGATTGGATTAATTATTATAATATATTTTATTATTATTTTATAAGCTACGTGGCTTAGGCTATTTGGGCAATAGAAACAAAATCCTAGCATTGCTACGTGGGTGAGATAGAATTGCTACGTGCTATTAGGAAATAAAAAAAAAAATTGTTTAATACAATTGATTTGACAATGGCGGTTCATGTGGGCTGCGAAGCCTTTGCCATGCCAAAATAAATTGGCTATTTAAGAAGACATTCGACGGAAAAGGGACAATCTTCTGAAAAAAAATTGAATTCAGCTTCCGAGAGATTAGAAAAGCTCAGAGGGCTAGCACCCGAGATCGAGCTTGAGGCATCCGTTGAACGTGTGCGTGGATACTTCTAGAGGAGTCACGGTTGGGACTCTCGAATACGGTTTTATCCGTAACGCTCGTTGTTTCCGAACAACAAGGTACGAATTATTAAACTTATTTACTATTCGATTTATACGTATCACATAGATCCGGGGTGTGTTTCGGATAGTATTTTTCGAAACGAGCTTCCGCTGCGCCCGGTGGAAACCCAACAGTGGTATCAGAGCGATTTTGTGATCGTATCGTATAAATCTACTATGGTTCCTTAAATTTTTTTTAAGCCATAGTGAGTTTTGACGAACAGAAATCATCTTATTTGATTTCTATTATAGCCGACCCATCTTATTATATTCTCAACATTGATTGGGATAGATCTTAAGTTATAAGATTACGTGCGTTTGTTTTATTATGATGAATAGGAATTTGAGTAAGAATTCAATCTGTCATATTGATAAAATCATAATTTATTCTTAATAAAAAAAAGAAAAGAAATATTTATTGTACACAAATATGAGTACAATATGTCTAAGTATGTTTGCCAAGACTGAAAGACATTAAAAAAATCTTTCACAGGGTAGAGTTGTTCATGGGAATTAAATAAATAATTCAAAGGCAAACATATTTACTCAGATATATTAAACGTGGCTCACATGTTACCCAATTTGAAGTGAGGCCGAGAGACAAAATGTTGGCTCGTAAGATTAAAATGATTAGCCCAATCTTAGGTTTAGAAAATTAAAACCTATTGGGCCACAAGATGGGCTTGAAATTAGAATGAAATAATAAAGCCCATTAATAATATATTGGTGAGACAATTAATCAAAAT
Organism: Melastoma candidum; assembly: GCA_023653495.1. Taxonomy (NCBI): domain Eukaryota; kingdom Viridiplantae; phylum Streptophyta; class Magnoliopsida; order Myrtales; family Melastomataceae; genus Melastoma; species Melastoma candidum. The sequence continues at coordinate 3,073,229 of CM042891.1, read as the reverse complement.
CCCCTAAATATTAAGTCAAGTTTTATCTGCCCTCCATCAATGATAATGAAAATAGTCGACGTACTTCGTGAGTCGGTACAGCTCAGCTGTGGGCTTGTGTTAGTATAGTTGTAGTTTTTCATAATTTATTGATGGGTCGACTTAACTCAGATTAATTGATTTGTTAGCTCAGCTAAGGTCAATTGATTTGATGGTCAAGGGGTTTAAGAAAATATTAACCCAAGTTAAGAATACCGAGGGTCACATGGATTTGTGACTGGTGAGTAGTATATACTTAATGACTATGGTGTGTAGGTACAGCTCAGTTGTGTGCATACTATAGGATTTAAGTATTCGGTCCCGCTAGGAATTATTACCAACTAATTCCCGAGCCTAATGGTGGGGGCTATTAGGTTTGAATAAAATAGTGGGAGTTTATAAAAGTCCTTTATATAACTATTCACAAATAATGATTTAAAATTTTATTTGCTGTAGATGTCGACTAACCTTTCGCTGCGAAGTATTTTGGAGAAAGAAAATATCCTCCAAGGACCAAACTATCTGGACTGGTATCGAAAGCTCAAGATTGTACTGAAACAAGAGAGAAAGTTTCATGTACTAGATACTGAGCCACCAGCTGTGCCCACAGCAGACACTTCTGAAACAGATCGGATCATCTATGATCAATATGTGGAAGATGCTATTGACGTGCAATGTCTCATGCTATCTGCAATGTCTCCAGAGTTGCAGAAGCAGCATGAGAATATGAGCGCTAGGGATATTGATATCCATTTGCGCGAGCTCTTCCAAGAAAGTGCACGGACTGAGAGATTTGAAATCTCTCGAGCGTTTTTCGGGATGAAATTGCAGGAAGGGAACCCTGTTGGGCCTCATGTACTCAAGATGATAGGGTACATAGAGAAGCTCGCAAGTTTAGGTTCCAAGATGGATACTCATTTGGCTGTTGATGCCATTTTGTGTTCCCTGCCTCCATCGTTTGCTCCGTTCGTGATGAACTTTAATATGAACAACATGGAGAAGAGTCTTGCCGATCTGTTGACCATGCTCAAGACAGCAGAGAAAGACATGAAACAGAAGACTGTTTCAAATGCAATGTTGGTGAGAAATACCAACAAGAGAATGAGCAAGGGGAAGTTCAACCCCAAGGTCAAGAAATCAAAGATGTCTGCTTACTCGGGCCAAAAGCCCAAAGTGAAGAAAGGCCAACAAATTCCCCAATCTGATGAGAAGGAAGCTATATGCTTTCACTGTGGCAAGAAAGGCCACTGGAAGAAGAATTGCTACCTCTTTCAAAAGAAAAATACTAGTGGGGCAGGTGCTTCAGGTATTTTTATGATTGAATGCAATTTTTCTGTTTCATCCTCATGGGTCCTAGATTCAGGATGTAGTTCTCATATCTGTGTGGACCTACAGGGACTAAATGAATGCAGACGGTTGTCCAAGGGCGAGATGGACCTACGAGTGGCTAATGGAGCAAGAGTAGCTGTATTAGCTGTAGGGACTTATAAAATAAGTTTGCCCAGTGGACTTGTTTTGAAACTAGAAAACTGTTGTTATGTTCCAAGTTTTTCTAAGAACATCATCTCGGTGCCCAGTTTAGACACCAAGGGCTTTGTGTTTAAATTTAAGGACAAGATGTGTTCCTTTTATCTAGATGATGTTTTCTATGGATATGGATCTTTAAACAATGGTTTGTATGTTTTAAACTTACATGAGCCGGTACATTGCATCGAGAATAAGAAACAGAAATCGTGTGACTCGAACCCAACTTACCTTTGGCATTATAAACTTGGTCATATAAACGAGAAGCGCATTGCTAAGTTACTCAATGATGGGTATTTGGATTCATTTGAATTAGAATCCATAGATACATGCGAAGCTTGTTTACAAGGAAAGATGACCAAGAAGCCTTTTTCCAAGATTGGAGAAAGAGCGAATGAATTGCTAGAACTCATACACAGTGATGTGTGTGGACCATTGTCAGTTCAGGCCAGAGGAGCTTATACCTACTTCGTGACTTTTACCGATGATTTTAGCAGATATGGATATATCTATTTAATGCGGCAAAAGTCAGAAACTCTTGAAAAGTTTAAGGAGTTTAAGAATGAAGTAGAAAACCAACTTGACAAGAAGATTAAGATCCTTCGAAGTGATCGAGGGGGCGAATATCTTAGTCAAGAATTCATTGATTACCTCAAGGAGTGTGGCATAATTTCACAACTTACACCTCCTCGAACGCCAGAGTGGAATGGTGTTTCAGAAAGGAGAAACCGCACACTCATGGATATGGTTAGATCAATGATGAGTCATGCAAGTCTTCCATTGTCATTTTGGGGCTATGCCTTAGAAACGGCAGCATACATGCTTAACCGAGTTCCAACCAAAGCTGCAGATAAGACACCATATGAGTTATGGTTTGGCAAGAAGCCAAATTTGTCTTATCTCAAGGTATGGGGTTGCGATGCTTATGTGAAGAACGATAGTTCTGATAAGCTTGCAGCAAGATCCATCAAGTGTATGTTTGTAGGTTATCCCAAAGAAACAAAGGGATATTATTTTTATCTTCCAACTGAGCACAAAGTTATTGTTGCTCGATATGCTACCTTTTTAGAAAGAGAGTTTATTTCTAAAAGGGGTAGTGGGAGTAAAATAAGTCTGGAAGAAATTTCAGACACTACAGACAAGTTGGAAAATGAACAGTTTGATATGGAGATAGTACCACAAGTACAAGTGACTCCATTACCAGAACCTGTTCAAGAAACGCAAGATATACGTAAGTCTACGAGAGCACATCGACAACCCGAGAGATATGGGTGGATCGTATCACCACATGAGGATGTACTACTCGTCGAGAATGACGAACCGTTGACTTATGAGGAAGCAGTTGCTTCAATAGATTCCGAGAAATGGCTAGACGCCATGAATTCCGAAATGGACTCCATGTATACCAACCAAGTTTGGGAGTTAGTAGATGCACCAATTGGGATAAAACCTATTGGATGCAAGTGGGTCTTCAAGAAGAAGATCGACATGGATGGGAATGTTAATACCTATAAAGCAAGGCTAGTGGCAAAAGGTTTCACTCAACGTCAAGGGATCGACTATGATGAAACATTTTCGCCAGTTGCAATGCTGAAGTCTATTCGGATTTTACTTGCTATTGCAGCTTACAAGGATTACGAGATCTGGCAAATGGATGTTAAAACTGCTTTCTTAAACGGAAGGCTAGAGGAGGAAGTGTACATGGTACAACCTCCTGGTTTTGTAACATCCGAGAATACAGATAAAGTATGTAAGCTGAAGAGATCCATTTATGGATTAAAGCAAGCTTCTCGGAGCTGGAACATAAGATTTGATGAAGCGGTTAAGGATTTTGGCTTCATCAAGAATCCAGATGAACCTTGCGTTTACAAGAAGGTTAGTGGGAGCAGTATTGTCTTCCTAGTACTGTATGTTGACGATATACTTCTTGTTGGAAATGATAAATTCAGCCTAGAATCTACTAAAGATTGGCTGAATAAGTGTTTTGCAATGAAGGATCTTGGGGAAGCGACTTATATCTTAGGTATTAGAATATACCGAGATAGACAAAGAAGACTGCTAGGGCTAAGTCAAAGTACATATATTGACAAGGTACTAAAGAGATTCAATATGCAAGATTCCAAGAGAGGATTCTTGCCACTGTCACATGGTATACAACTCTCCAAGGCGATGTGTCCACAGACACTAGAGGAGAGAAATAGAATGAGTAAGATACCATATGCTTCGGCTATTGGATCCATCATGTATGCCATGATATGTACAAGACCTGATGTATCGTATGCTTTGAGCATGACAAGTAGATATCAGGGTGATCCCGGAGAGGGTCATTGGACAGCAGTCAAAACTATCCTCAAGTATCTAAGAAGAACAAAAGACATGTTCTTGGTCTATGGAGGCGATGAGGAATTGGTTGTCAGAGGATATACTGACGCCAGTTTCCAGACAGATCGTGATGATCTGAAATCGCAGCTGGGTTATGTATTTTGTCTAAATGGAGCAGCTGTTTGCTGGAAAAGTTCAAAGCAAGAAACAGTTGCGGATTCTACAGCAGAGTCCGAGTACATAGCAGCTTCAAAAGCGTCAAAAGAAGCTGTTTGGATCAAGAATTTTATGACAGAGCTTGAAGTGGTTCCTAGTAGTCATGGTCCAGTTCTGTTATACTGTGACAACAATGCTGCCATAGCACAGGCAAAGGAACCAAGGTCTCACCAGCGATCTAAGCATGTACTACGGAAATATCACATCCTCAGAGAAATAGTTCAGAGGGGTGATGTGTTGGTAAGTAAAGTAGACACTAGCGAGAATATCGCAGATCCACTCACTAAGGCCTTACCTCAGCAGAAACATGAGTCCCATGTGAGGGGCCTAGGACTGAGAGTTCATAGTGCTTGGCAATAGTGCAAGTGGGAGATTGTTAGTGTGTGCACGTATGTGCCAAGACACTTTGTAATATATGTAAATAGTTGTTAATAAAGGCAAGTATTTACTGTTTATTAATTACTTTTCTGCTCGTAATTAACTTTACGGTAAAGTCCCATAGATTGATTATTTGTCAATCTAGCATTGTCCTTGATCGGATAGATGTTTAGATGGGACATAAACATCTAGATCAACGCCGAGTATAACTAAGGTCGAGTTAGACAAAGGAATGGATATTCAAGTTATACTCGGGGGTGCCTAAGTTTATGGTACACTGGACTCGACCCGTTTATAGAGAATACCACATATTAAGTGTCATTGGTCACTTCTCTTGTTGAACGAGTGTAACTGATCTCCTGACTTGAGACCTCCATTTATTCTATGCGCGGAGTTGTTCACTTTGATGCCGTTAAAAGCAGTCTTTAATCGGATTGTGAGTAATACGGTTATTGGGTGTGCAGTGAAGCGTAGAGAGGGTAGTGTTGAGTCAATATAGGATTCATCGCTCCCTTGGATTAGAGAGTTGACATCCTGGCCTCTTGATTGAGATATTAGTGATTTTAAACACACGGCCGTGGAGGAATGTTTATCATTCAAGTTAAGATCTATTGTATCTCAGAAATCAAGTAAAATGATTAATTCAGTGATGACACATAATGCACTGAATTAATCAGGATGTCGGTAAGATGAAGAGATTGAATTGCACAGTAATCGGTTCATAGTGGTTTTGGTTTATGACCAATATTCTATTACGTTGGGTGACTGAAAACTGTTGCTAGACGGTTACCTCAGTCTATGTATGGATGTACATTGCCTTTGTATATAGAACCTAGAGGGTCGCACGCAAAAGCACGTAGACACGGACATTGTTATTTAATTCTAATGGATATTATAATTATAAATTTTCAGAATTAGAATTTGTTGGATTACAAATTTATTCTGAGATATTCGGAAGCAATAAATCCTAGTGTTGGATTTAAGTTGATCAAATAAGTCTTTTTGGCTAATTAAAACGAAATCATAGCACATGTGATATTGATGTAGATAGTTTTGCTACTGAGTGATTGGATTAATTATTATAATATATTTTATTATTATTTTATAAGCTACGTGGCTTAGGCTATTTGGGCAATAGAAACAAAATCCTAGCATTGCTACGTGGGTGAGATAGAATTGCTACGTGCTATTAGGAAATAAAAAAAAAAATTGTTTAATACAATTGATTTGACAATGGCGGTTCATGTGGGCTGCGAAGCCTTTGCCATGCCAAAATAAATTGGCTATTTAAGAAGACATTCGACGGAAAAGGGACAATCTTCTGAAAAAAAATTGAATTCAGCTTCCGAGAGATTAGAAAAGCTCAGAGGGCTAGCACCCGAGATCGAGCTTGAGGCATCCGTTGAACGTGTGCGTGGATACTTCTAGAGGAGTCACGGTTGGGACTCTCGAATACGGTTTTATCCGTAACGCTCGTTGTTTCCGAACAACAAGGTACGAATTATTAAACTTATTTACTATTCGATTTATACGTATCACATAGATCCGGGGTGTGTTTCGGATAGTATTTTTCGAAACGAGCTTCCGCTGCGCCCGGTGGAAACCCAACAAGGGTGAATTCTAACACGACATAGAATCAGGGATTCGCTTCAACTACACAGCAAAAGGAGCCCCTGAGAAATCGAGATCATAATAGAAATGAATCCAGCCTTCCTCATCAAAAACTGGGATCAAGCTGATTACCGGCATAGAACTAACAAAAACAATGCCATACCAAGCAGCACAAAAGCAGCGAGATCAAAGGCAACCCCAATTTTAAATATGTTCATGGAAACAGCAAACCATGCTTACAACTTCGGTTAAATCCTTGGGCAAAAAAATAATCTCTAAGCATTTTACAGATAAGAGTAGCTCAGCAGATACAAAGGTTAAGCGGAAAGAACATCGTTCCACGGATACAAAGCGAAACTCAAGACAGCATTATTTGAACAGAATATCCTCTCCAATGCTTGTGGAGGTGATCGAACAACAAACCTCTGAATGCAGTATGGACACGTAACAGCGGCCATAGAAGCATACATTACTGGGGGTAACTGGGGTCACAATTAGATATATATGAGGGAAGGAAAACAACAGGGAACGCAACGATTCCTCAACCTGGTCTGCACCACGCCCGAATATCTGCTTGAAGGAATCCTGCCTTTGCAACCACATCATGTGTCCCTGCTCTCCAAAAGGAACCGAGTTTCCCATCACAACAAATGCCCGACAAGCATTTCATAGGAGCAATTCGATAAACAGCCGATGGAGAACAAACAGAAGAGGAAGAATCTTCATGGAACTATTGGGCCGGAGGTTTCACTTGATGGGCCCATTTACGAAGCCCCATTTTTTGTAAATGTTGTTATTGGCCGTGGATTCAAATAACATCAATTAGGATTTGACAAGGTTGTGATTATGTCGTCACATTGAGAAGTCGAGCAAATTTTCGGTAATAATTTTTAAAATTTACTAAATAATATTTCCAAAATTGGTATTGGAATGGAATTGTCGGTTTGTTTATGAAAAATTGAGAATTCTACTTTTTACATAATTGAACTCGATATTTTAAATACCGAGCGACGGTATTATTTGATAAATTTTAAAAATTACCGTATTTTTCGTAAAATATTTTGCATGTAATATTATTTTAAAACCGGGAAGTCGGACTAATTACATAGTTCGCAAACTATTCCAAGTAATCATACAAATTCAGATAATGAATATTTTTTAACTAATCAAACAAAAAACTAGAAAATTTTCAGGAACCAGAAGGCCACGTCATTCCGAGTCCCTTTTCCTTTTATTCAACCAGCTAAAATCTGACTTGTTGACTGTACTGAAAAATTTCAGACAATGTGCCTCTGGTAAACGACAATTGCTGTAATAACAAACTGCTTGGTTTCATGGCGGCAATTTCCCCGCCAAGTACAAGGAGAGCTTCTCCCTAAGGGAGGACCCGGCACGGTCGGCCTCCTCACAAATCTGTTGTCGGTAACAGCTGTCATGGTCGAATGCCAGGGGAACCTCGTCCTGCACCTCGTCCTCCATGTCGATGACAATGTTGTGTAGGAGGCAGCAGACAAGCACGATCCTAGGGAGCTTGTTCCTGTCGGGCATCCACATTACTCCCTCGATGATCTTCCACATATCCTTCAGGCGAGAGAAAGCCCTCTTGGCCACCATCCGCGTCGCATAGTGCCGTTTGTTGAATTCGCGCTCCAGTTCCAGGATGCCCTTTCCTCTGTAAGGAGTGAGGAGCCATGGCAAGAGGGGGAATCCCAAGTCTCCCACGATGTACTCCCCGATTTCTGATCCTTCGGAGAGCTTCACTTTCTTCCCGTTGAGTCTAGTCCCGTTTTGGCAGAGCTCGTAAAGCCCGGAGCTTCGGAGAACAGAGGCATCGCTCAGCTTACCGGGCCACCCAGTAACCACATCGCGATACCTCATATCTGCATCGACAACTCCCTGAAGGATCATGCTGCAATTCTTCTCCTGATCAAACCAGACATCATTTGCAGCATCCACCATGGGCAAATTCATGAGTATATGAGTAGCATCTATTGCGCCGCAGCAATTCGGAAGTCCGCGGATTTTCTCAAACTTTTCTTTTACTCTTTCCATCTCCTTTTCATCGGAGGGCCAGTTAAGGTGCACGAGCCCTTTCTCTTCCATTGCCTCGACAAAACGCCAGGTGATTTGGGAGACCGAGGACTGGTTCAACTTGAATAAGTCGCCGACACTCTGCAACGATTTCCCAGAGCTTAGCCTCATTAAAGCGACTGCTACTTGGTCATTTACAGATAAACATCCCCCATTGAAATCAGCCAGGTTACTGGGTCTTGTCGACAAATTGTTCTTCACGAGAGAACAAATGTAGTCAAATGTTCTTCTTGATATCCTAAAAAATGATCCGAATTCCTTCGAATTTCCAGATCCTGAATGCCCGACACACAGTGTTTTTAATCCATCTGTATTAGTAGCTAAAAGACCGACAGACATGAAAATATATCCAAAGTCCCTTTGAAATGGTGAATCGAAACAGATATGTAGATCAAGGCTTCAAGTCGCAGATAGTAATTACGCTAAAAGAAGAACTAAGACTTTGTAGCCGACAAACTGTACGCCTTGCATCCATTGCACTAGGAAAGGATGAAACAACTTGGGTAATTTCACACTAACACAACCAATCTATGCTTAAGTCTCCCGATACACGTGGAATAGAAGGAAAAGGATAAAGAGTAAAGATCACGCATGCAATGCCAGGAAAAACATTCTACCACCTCCGGAAAGGATTGGAGAAAGTATTTCCTTATAAATAAGCTAAAATGCAAGTAGTATCCTAGACAAGCTTTGGTTGATCACCATGCATTTATGAATATAGGGGGAAATTTTGTGGAATAAATAGCAGAATTTAATCTTTGTAAACTTCCGGGTCATCTTTACTCAATCCTCAAATGATTGGTAGATGGCCTCTCGATGAATCCAAACTTCTTAAAGCAACACATTCTAATCCAGAAAAGCAATATCGATCCAGATAACTGAGAGCAGGTCAAGAGCCAAGTATTGGCTTCACTGACTAACGAAACACAATAAAGGAGAATCCTGGGTAAGTCCTCATGCTAAACTATACAAGACTTATGATATTACTCTCCTCATATTCTTACAATGCTGCCGCAATTGTAAAGTAAACTAAAAGAATTCTGAATCATTTATCCTGAAATGCGCAATCACAGGACAAGAACTTTCCCATCTGCTAGTGCCTTTAGACTATCATAAGGTGTGGACTTATGATATGCTAGCTAAAGTGAGAAGCTGCAGTGTCAAGAAGTTTTAAACTCAGAATCAACTCGCTCCAAAATCACAGACTAGAATAAAAAGCTCCCACATAATCACAGTAGTTAACTCGTAATCACAAATTTGTTTAGTTCCTTTGGTAGACATCTATGTGAAACTGGATCTTTCTAGGGAGATGGCTCCTACTAAACTCGCCAGAAGGTGTTAAGAAATGACAGCTTCATGGTGTTCACACAAGTTCAAGTTTATGTCAGAAGTCTTCAGAATATTTCCATCAAGATAATCCAAGCCGGCAACTTAAATTCTGTTTCAAAATAAAAGGAGGTGAATATTCATGTAGCAGGAAGCATACCTCTCGAGATTGGATATAAAAAGTTACGAAGATACAAGGATGAAGAAGAAACGGCAGCCTGTTAAAAGCATAGACCATTTCTTTGGTGTGACTCGGATGATCCGAGTGGATTCGTGGACACGCAGTATCAACACCGACAATGGTATCAGCATCAAAATTTTACGAGCAAAGTCTCCGACCAAAATCCTTATGATCACCAAGCTAACTAAGGACCCAGCTCGTAACAATTCTGTCTAATAAGCTTTGAACGAAACCCCAAGAATCCCGACCTAAACACTTTCTCGAAGCAGATGCTAATGTTTACGAAACACAAACCTGAGGCCGCACCACCAAATCATACGACCTACAATGCCACAGTAAGGCAACAAAGAACACACTCCACCTAACACTACCCCTCACCTCAACGCATCTCAGTAAAAACCAAAACGACAATCAAACCACCAAAACCAACCCCAACACAACGCAAAACAACCAGCAGGTCAACAAAAGGGAGAAAAGGCAGACGTCGGTTTTGTTTCCTCATACCAGAAATCCTCCTGGAGAACTGATCCCACCAATCCGGACACCGAGGCTGAGCAACCCTCCATAGAGCAGTCAACGAAACGTCTCTGTGACCATCCCCTACCTCGTCCCTGTCCCTGTCACCACCACCGCTCTTCCGCGCCTTCCTCTTCAACCGTGCCCCTCCCACAACTACCCTGTCGGGCTTCATCGGACCCGACAGACAAAACAACCCAAGAGGACGAAGACGACGGGGACCCAGGAAGGAAATCGAGGATTCAGGAGGTGGGCAGGGGAAAGGAACGATTTTGACTGCAATGGCAGGACGAAAGATCGCAACTTTTCTTTTGTGTTGCTGTTTCCCTGGTCACACTGGGGGAAACACCCTCTACCGAGTTCCGTGTCTGGTGGGCTACAACAAATATATAACAGCATTCGGACACAGCACAGAACAGGAGACTCAACACAACAACAGAATAAACATGACACAAGCAAAAGGAAAGGAATGGAAAGGGGGAAGGAGTCGTGGCTGTCTGGTTGGTTGCTATAAAAAGAGTGAAGGTGAAAAATTGCTTTTTTACGGGAGGAACATGCAAATGTCACAAGTGGGGAAGAAAATGGTTTCGTCTTCTTTCTTTCTGGGAGTGTTTAAATAAGATCATGTTGTCTTTGTGCTTTTCTTTGGGAAAAAAAATGGTAAGAAAATATGATGCTAGTTGTCTCCTTTTCTATTTTTACTGTAATTTAATTTATAATTCTGACAATAGTTTAAACTAGAAGATATTGAGCCGGAAAATTAGCCCTACCCGATTTCATCGATCCTTCAGGACAGGGGAATTCAATACAAGCCCGTGGATCACCAGAATGGAACAAATGTTGGGTTGGGCTTATTAATAGTAGGGGGGTGTTCCCAAATTCAGACATGAAGATTGCCAATGGAATCAACAACACCAACACCCTTGGGGCCACACGTGATGAGGTGAATCAATGCGGATGATGCTGCCTTCTTCATCCTCCCACTCCCCCTCTCCCCCTCGTTATTCCCTCTATTGATCTTCCTATAATCATACCCCACTTCCAACCCCTCATTGCTCAAACTCGACCGGGGCTGCGGCGGCGAACACCCTTCCGCCACCTTCCCTGGCTCCTCCCCGAACGAAGACCCCCGCTTCCTGACTCCCTTCTCGTCTGTCTGGGTCGACGTGTCTTGGGATCGAATGCTGTGGTCCCAGTTTGGACGGGGGAGCTCTGACCCCTTTAGGACGTACTCTTGGCCTTCGTTGCAGGGATGGATTAAGGCGTCCTCGGACAAATCCTGCCATACATATCCGCTCTTGTAGTTCCTACGCATTAAAAAAAATCCACAATTCTTGTCAAACCCAACAAAGAGGAAATTGATGAATGAAGCATTTTTATGTAAGAAAAAATGTTTTGTTCTCTTTCTAACCTTTTGGAAGACCATGAGTACATGTCTGCGAGGCCTCGGCCGCGGAGAATGTTCAACCGGGCGATCACATCTGAAAGAGTTCCCGGAACAACAATAACAGCGCTCAGTCCTTGAATCTATAATATGCTGGAATCATCGCTACACGCGAATCCATCCTTCTATAAACTTCCGACTCCACCATCAAAGACTCGATCGAAGACGGAGCAGGTATACTGAATGTCCGGTTTCTTTACCTCTCAGGTAGAGTCCCTCAGAAGGGGAGGAGAGGGGGACTTCCATGAAGTGGGGCTGCTCAAGGCGGCCATCCCTAGAGACATAATAAACCACGGAAACCTTAGTCTCCTCCTTACAACCACCCCTCAGAGTCACTGCCGCCGTCGTCGTCGGCCGATGATGTTGATGTTGCTGTTGTGGTGGTGGTGGGCACGTGACTTCATCCCTGTAGTGGTAGTCGCGCTTCTCCTTCCTCTGCTGAACCATCCACGAGACCTCGTCACCGTTTCTTGAGCTCATCCGGGCAAAAGAAGTAGGAAGATGATATTAAATAAAAACGGGTCTCCTCTTGGGTGGGGGGATGCTGAAGAGAGGTCGTGTGGAATTTTTCCAAGAAACAAACAAGTACTGAAATGGAAGAAACTCTACTATTTGCTTACATGTTATATTTTGGGGTGATGTAGCATTTGGGTGGGTGAAATGGGATCATCAAAGACAACTCCCACCCCATCCATCCATCCATCTATTCATTGACCTCTAGGGATTAGTGTTCACTAATTCCATTAATTAATGAGTTGGGTCGGTATTAAACATAAGTCGTCCTCGTGGGTTGTAAACAAAGAAGAAACGGGTTTGGTGGATTGAAGTTTATGTGATGCCTATGAACAAATAGCCAACCCATCTAAACCTTACCATATACTATTGGAAAAAGCGACCGGCACATCCTAGACAAACACGATCCGCCATGCAACCCTTTCTTTGATGGAGAAACACCCCCCCCCCCCCCCCCCCGACATATTGCAAGCAATGACATTTGTACATTAAGGAGAGGAGTTGGACAGTCCCCATTCAGACAACCTGCTGGGAGGACGCGCTCAGACAAGGTCCTAATTATCTCATGTTTGGAGTTATGAAACTTCCATGGAATCCTGCTGCTCAGACAAAATACATTACATCCAGAGAGTTGCTTGCTTTAAAGTAATGGGGATGCCCCCATTCATGGAAATTTATTAGCATGGAGTGCAATTTAACCCAAACTCCACCCAGATAAACATTTCCAGACATTTCTTTGCAGACACTACTTCATCTAACCCCACAGACAATTTTGTATTCCACCCCCCAAAATCAATCAATTCCTACAAGCATTACCCTATTCCGTAGAAAAAGAAAGCACTGCACCACAGATCAGCAACCCAAGGAAACTACCCACTAAGTTGCGTTTCATTCCACATCATCGCGAAGGTTTCAGACAAGTAGGTAACGTTGGACGAGATCATTTCAGAACAGATCATTAGGACAGAAATAGTTGAGCACAGTTGCAGAATAAGCCTTCAGAAACAACTTTTTTCCCAAAAATTCAGCTACGGAACTAAACAACCTCCACAGAGAAACCCGACTCGAAACACTTAGATAATACCAATTTTGTTTGCAACATCCAAGGCATCATAATCTGGTGTCAACCTCACATATGCCTTCTTTGTACCATCAGGCCTGTAGGAAAGCAAATTACAAGCTTCATTTCAGTGGCACAAGACCAGGGGAAATCAACAACCATTCCATGTAGAATACCGACTAAATGCAAATTTCGTTAAACAGAATTCGTGAATATACCCATGAAAGACAGAAGTCTGTATATCTGACTAGCATGCATTGCAAAACAGAAAAATGCAGGACAAGCAGATAAAGCCTGAAGATTTACCTGATCAAAGTATTAACTTTCTTGGTCTGGATGTCATACATCTTCTTAACGGCATCCTTAATCTTCTTCTTATCAGCACGGATGTCGACGATGAAAACCAGGGTATTGTTATCCTCAATCTTCTTCATGGCAGACTCCGTCGTCAAGGGGTACTTAAGAATCTGATAGTGATCAAGCTTGTTCCTTCCAGGTGCACTGATGCGAGGATACTTGGGGTTCCTCTCTTTCTTCAACGTCCTCGGGCGATGGAAGGTGACTGAAGTCCTGATCTTCTTGACCTTCTTCTTGAAACCCCCGCCAGATTTCACAGCCTTGGCGGCCTTCAGGGCCTGTGCCTTGGGATCAGCCTTCTTAGTCGGGTCAGCTACATAAAACGCAATCAACAATTAAATCCTACAAAAACTGTCAACCCAAGAAAACACGCACCGCCCTACGCCTCAACATGCATCAGCAAACAAGCCCATCCTAAGCCTAAACATTAACCCACCAGGGGTCATATCCACAAATACGAAACCGTTCACAATCAAGAAGTCTATCACATTACGATGGACCACATCTAACGATTCTTTTTCCACATCAGAACGGCATCCAATCGTTCCCGCGAAAAGATCGCGATAAGATAAACGAAACAACACCCAGGAGCAAAGCAGATGCAGAACATGCTGAAACCATCGGCGAAGGAACAAAAACTACTTCCCGTGCATCGATAACGAATCTAAGGACTGACCTTTAGCTGGAGACATTGCGCCGGCGGAGGAAGATTTCAACTGCCTGACAAGAAGAACAAATCAATCGAACTGAATCCAGACAACGAAACCGTACGTTTCCCAGAAGATAGAATTAACCCGCCCACAGACCTGCGACGACGATGTGAGGTGGGCACGCGGCGGCTTCCGATCTCTCAGCCGGCTGTATGCATTAGGGTTAGGGTTTTTAAGAGGACGACAGGATTGGATTCTTCCGACCAGTGAAATTACCGTTATGTCCCTTTTCCAACTGGGCTTTTAACGTTTATCGGCCGATATCGCGTTAGGCCCAGTATTTGGATATTGGGCTCTCAAGTAAGCCCAACTGTTACTACATAAATAATCAGCTATCCATTTATACCAAGAACAAATGTGATAGTTTGTTTTATATCAAGATATAAATTGATAAATTCTAAAGTAAGTCTAAATAAATAAATTTTTGCGAAAATGTAATTTAAATAATAAAAAGAGCTAAGCAAAGCACTTCGGGCATGTACCAAACTTATTTTATGCGATAAAATGTGCATTGTCTCCAAGTCTTTTTATTAAGCTGGGGAAGACACGAGGAAGGTTTTTTTTACAAGCACAGGTTCAGACTGGTGGTTTCGGTATCTATTGGCCGTAGCACGAGTTGGGGCCATATGGCTGGCTCCGCGCCATCATGTTCTTCACTGGAGCCGCCTGGACGCCTCGACTGTTCAAGAGGCATCTGAAGTAATGCAACCTTGGTAGTGCGGTCGTATCGAGGTTCGTGGTGGGTATTGCCTCCTGCTTACTCCACAAGCGCTCTGCAAATATTGAGATAGGACAATTAGAGAGGTTGTCCCCAGTAAAACCGTGCTTGAAAAGAGTCCTCGACGGGACTTACCGGCAGCGGCAGCTGTTCGTGGCCATATTGTTTGCAAGACGTTGGATGGATCAGCCGTCTCGCCCCACATGCAGACTTCGCCACCAAGCACGAGATCTTGCTTGGAAGGATCGGTAATCCCTTCCAGAGGTTCCGCAGTGTAGACTTTATCCCAGGGCACGTCCAAATGGTCAAGATACCAGACGCCTTGGTTGCTGAAGATGCACCTTAGACCACTATTTACAACCTTTGGACAAACACCGGGTCCCAACCTGCAATGAGAGCAGAATGAAGTTCAACTTGTGCCCCACTCTGAGTTAGCAATAGCTGGAAGAAAAAAGAATGAGAATACAACTCACCAATTGTGCACCACGGTCTTGCGGTCGAGCTTTTCTGGGAAATTGTTGAAAGTTTCTTCCCTGGAGGCAAAAGTTTCTTGCCCATGTTAATGAGTGATAGAATATGGCTTAGCATTTAGAAGTATGACAGAATTCATAAATACCAGTTCACAGGAGTCCAACCCTTTGAGAGAGCAATTTGTTGACCCTTAAGCACGAACGATGTGTACGCATCTTTTCCAGTCATGTTTTGAGCTTGAAGCCTACATTCAGAGTAAATCCTCAATTGCCACTAGAATTTTCAAGAACTTTTGGGTAACAGCCAAAGAAAGGGCAGATGAGGTACTTACCACTGATTAACGTGCGGAGTAAATGTCCAGCAATCTGTCAAAACAGGAATCAGCACACGAAAAAGAAATCGGAATAGGACAATGCGAAATAGAAACCGGAAAGAAGAAAATAATTTCTAATGAACTACTTTTGAGACGTAAAATATGGATCTTTGATTCTGCATTCCATCATATACTACGCAAAGTATGATTCTGAAGAGTACCGACCTGTGTTGACCTCGTCACCGCCCAAGTGGAAGAGTTCGAAAGGGAATATTTTCCTCATATCTAAGATTATGTATTTAACGATGAATGTCAGATAGGGTAACCAAAAGATGGAACGCCAAACAATGTATTAATTTTAATAGCAGAAACAAATCCAAAAGCCAATAGCTAGAGCAAAGAAGGGAAATCACGAATGACATGAAGCACTTATTGACCTGACAAGATTCCGGAGATCAAGTCAAAAGTAAAGTTATTTGAAACGTCAAGTGGCTCTCTGCATGACAAGGAAGGCCAAAGTTCTGGGTAACCCTTTCCCCTGTCAACAAAGAAGATAGAAATAAGGACAACAACAAAGACTGGCCGCACTGAAATGCCTGATTCACGAAGGCCCGTTTGTTCTCAACATTCAACAAATTACCATGATTCTGCATGACCCGGGACATCAACTTCAGCCATCACATGGATCCCTGCAATAGATTACGTTGAATAAAACCAAGAAAAATATCATCACATGGAAATCAGTCCAACCAAATTCTCGGGAAAGAAAATGAGGAGAACTACGAAAAACATCATTTGTGGTAAAACTAGACTAAGGGATATTAGTGTACCTCGGCTCTTGGCATAGCTTCATGTGGTGAAACAGGAGAATGAAAAAGAGAGAGGAACTGTTAGTGACTCGCCATGCACAAGATCTATAACAGGGTACTATAAGAGGAGTATTTCAAGCCTGTTCATACTACAATTAATCGGTATGCCATCCAAATTACGTCCTATGACATCACCTAGAACCTTGATCTCTCCATTTTTAGGTGGAACCGCATACTTGGTGTCAAGGGAGAACTGATCGATTTCAAGGTAAGAAGAAGGAATCTTACTTTACAATATCATAGGCATCCTCGACTGTGTACCGCTCCCAATGAGAATACGCTCCTTGCCACAACTTAGGATATGTTGGCACTTCAAGAGGAAAAGATTGTTCATCTATTATGTGCCAGTGAAGGACGTTCTACTTTGTCCAGTCCATCAACATCAGAATGCACGACCACAGAATTGAGAAAATAAGCATCGTCAGAATACTGGCAAGCCAATTAACGTGATCACAAAAATAAACTGAATACAAAGCTGTCAGCTCCCATCTTACGAGTTTAGCATAGGACATGGAGTCAAGAACATGCTTGATTACTTCGATTGGTAAATAGTGTCTCGAGGTATCTGCACTTCCAGAGCCAAAAATAGAATCCCGGGTATCAGCAGGACGGCTCAGAACTTCGACTCTGTAAAGGTTAGTGAGATCATCACTATTTACCAAGTAGCAGTCCACGATATGCAAACCTCGGTTTATCCTTGATGTACCATGGGGCCTTTCTCACCATCACGGATTTCGTGCCAAAGTCGAACACGCATAACTGGCTGAATGTCTGATGCATTTGTAAGGGAACAACTAATGAAGAAAACTACTTGTCCATAGACTTCTCGAATTGAACCCAAGCTTAACCTGACTACAATTGGTAAATAAACAAAGATACCTCCAACCCACGTAAAGCTCCATAGACCGTGTTCGCCTGCAGCATTCGCCGATTAAATGAGCACAAGTCAGTTACGCTTAGGTGAAGGAAATCCCAGATGGGATTCACTAATTTTAGAATTCGATGGACCCTGTACTGGATATCTGACAACTTTTTAGCCACTACAGACAGAAACGGATAAGTCAACCAAAGCCAAGGGAACCATTCCTTTCTATGGAAAATCCCAGTTTCTTGACAAGCAAATTGCACTGGATTACCTCGATCGTCACCTCCCCGATAACCGACGTCCTGTCCTCGTCCGGCACCAACAGACTGTAGCTCTCGTCAACGCCAAGTTGAAGCTGGCCGATAAAGAACCCGCAAAATCATCAACTCACAACTAAAAATAGAGAAATCAGACCAGGCCAACAACTCCTATCAGGCAGGCAGGTACTCACACCCTCATCTTTGGAATGAACGATGACCCTCAGCTTATTGATGTCAAAACTAGACTTCCTCCTCCTAAAGGCACTGAAAATGTCGAACACATCGTTGTGCTGGAAGATGACCCTGGTATACCGGTCGAAGGCGTCCCGGAGGATGGCCGAACCCCCTCCCTCTCCCTCGACGACGAGGGAGATCCCGGGATCGACCAAAACCGTGGCGTTGCCGTGGCCAAACTCCTGGGGCAGCGGCCACACGTAAGTCAGCCCGTCATCCAGGTCGACTATCGCCGGGAGACCCGGGACCGGGACCAGAATCAACGCGGCGACGGCCAAGAGGGAGGCATAGGAGCAAAGGGAGAGGGACAACATCCGGTCAATGTGGTCCGTGTTGGGTCGTCGGGTGGGGTTCTGTTACTAAGCAATTGTAGTTGGTTGGATGACTGGTAGTTGATTTTTAGGAGTTTTGTTCCATAATGACGTCATTTGGCGAAATATTTCGTCAAATAACGCAGTTTGAAAAATATTTTGCGAACTAACCCAGCAAAATCGGCCTTTGTAAGGCCGACTTTGGTCCTCAAGAAAGTCGGCCTTTGTAAGGCCGACTTCGGTTTTGGCGAATGGGAGTCGGCCTTACAAAGGCCGACTTCCTTACAAATTTTTTTTTTTTTTTTAATTTGGGGAAGGCCGACTTGGTGAAAATTAATAATTTGGATGGAAGTCGGCCTTTGTAAGGCCGACTTCCATTAAATAAAAAAAAAAGAAAAATTTCCCTTCCCTCCCCCCAAACCCCCCGTTCCCCCTCACACCCCACAACCCCCTCCCAAACCCCCCGTCCCCCTCACACCCCACAACCCCCTCCCAAACCCCCCGTCCCCCTCACACCCCACAACCCCCCAAACCCCCCCTCCTCACACCCCACAACCCCCCAAACCCCCTCCTCCTCGGACCCCCAACCCTTTACGTTCCTTTTTTTTTTTTTTATTTAATGGAAGTCGGCCTTTGTAAGGCCGACTTCCATCGAAATTTTTTTTTTTTTTTAATTTTTTCGAAGTCGGCCTTACAAAGGCCGACTTCTTTAAGGAATTGAAGTCGGCCTTTGTAAGGCCGACTTTGGTGGGTTAGTTGACGAAATATTTTCCAAACTGCGTCATTTGGCGAAATATTTCGCCAAATGACGTCATTATGGAACATAACTCTGATTTTTAGTAGTGTTCCGGGACGGATCATTTTTTAAGAGTTCGTCCACAAATGTATATGAATGACGTCAGAAACATAGCATTATTTAATAAATTTAAAAAATTAATATTATTCTGTCATGATTTTATTTGGGAGAGCTTAATTATAGTTTTCTAGTCCCTTATCTAAGTTTTATTCTTTTCTTAAAAAAAAATACAATCCCATAGTAAACAAGTATCAATCATTTAATAAATAAATAAATATTGTGCAAATATCCACGGAGTTTGTACTCAACTGCCATTTAATTTTTAGCCAAAATATGGCCTCAATTTTGAGTTAATGTTTTGTCATTAATTTAGTTTATTATATAATTTTATAACTAACTTTTATTTTTACTTTGATTTTGGCCAAACTTAAATTTTATCACGCGTAAGCCAAACAAACCTTAATAGATAATTTTCATTTATCGGATAAAAAATAAAAAAAATAAAAAAATAGGAAATAATATTGAAACCTCTCGTATGTTTTTTTATTTTAAAATTTTTATAGACAAATCAAGTGAATTGAAAGCTTGGACGGTAGTTGATGATGCTGTCAAAAAATACACAAAATTGATGAAGGTCGGATGATGTTCTATTAGGATGCTGATACTATGGAAAAAAAGTGGATTATAAAACGAATGAATAAAATATTAAAACTCCATTATTATAAGACACAGGTCATACTATATTAAGGCATTGTTTGACTTAGAAATTCAAGATTGGCCAAAATCAAAATAAAAACAAAAGTTACTTATAAAATTATATAACAAACTAAATTTAAAAAGAAAAAAGAAAGTTGGTTATGCCATAAATGTATATTTTACCTATTTTTTTATCTCGAAATTAAGTTTAATTTATTTTTAAGAAATAAAATAAAATTAAAAAATATTGGTCAGCTTTGCATTTAGTGATTTTAGGCGGAGTTGGTGGTGGTGGGCTAAGGACCAAGAGCTAAGTGCTTGGCATGGGGTGGTCCATTTCTAGCTATTTAAGCCCATTTCCGTGTCTCTATTTTCTGTCCGAAATTGTCGAACCTCCATTTTACCTGAAATTCATGAAATACCTCTCCTCAAGGCGTTCCCTAATCTCTATCTAATATTCGTTAATTTAAACAAAATCGTAAGGTTTTCATAAATATAATTTTTTTTAAAAAAAATTCAAGATAAATTCATAATATAATTTGATCAAACGATCAAATATATCCTAAAATTTGACATTTTTTTGTCTATTTAGTCTGACATTTGAAAAATATCACCTTGCATTCTAACGTTGGGACGTTATCTCATTGTGTCATCCCTTAGTCATGCTTGCTAACGGAGGCCTACGTGGCACTGACATGGCAACTAAATTATCAAATATATCAAAATTGTTCACCGTATGACCCGTCCATAACGGCGTCCGACTTGTCGTTGATGTGTACCCCTAGCCCCAATCCTAAGCACAGCAACGACCCCAACCCACCCAGCCTCGACATCAATTCACCTCGTGCCTTGGTCATCGGCTTATTTTATATCTCCCTAACTTTCCTTGCATTTTAAAATTAACAATTGACTTATTATTTATTCACTTTACATGCAAAAGTGCAAAGATTTGTTTTCGATGCTAAAAACGAATTCAGCATACCAAAGCCACAAACGGCGTCGTCATAACAGGCGCAGAAATAAATTGGGAAATTTGCATTACTGAGAAATTGGACTGGGCCCAACCCCAGCTAATAATCCTTGCCGAATCAATTGGGCTGGGCCGGATCGGGCGAAGTTGTGTTGTCCTTTATCGGTTTATTTGCCCTGTTTCAAATGTCGTGAAACAAAGAGGGTAAGAAGAAGAGAAAACACGAGAAATCGAGAGAAGTGTGGGAGACATCATTCGTTCCTTTTCTTCTTTATAATCTTTTTAAGTAGTTTATGTTAACATATGAATTTTGGGCTCAAGCAGGAAGGCAGAACCGTGGGTGAGGAAAGTGATTTGCTAGAGTTGCCAACGAATCGAGCTCGAAGGACACATGAGTAAATTGAATAGAAGATGCGGGTACTACAAAAACAATCGAGGAGGAATTCAAATTAATTATGAAAGGGGTGAAGCTGTGTTCCTGACAGAGCGAAGTCAACAACCCACCCACGTTCTTCAACATTTTCTCGAATGGATTCAACCATTTCCCACGATCTTCGACGATTTCTCCCACAAAGTCTCGACGGTTTTAGTCTATTATAAATAGGTTCATTGTATTGTTTTCTTTGTAACGTACATAAGCACCTTTTGTCTTCCATCGTTCTTTGCTTTCCATAAGTTTTTGTCTTTCATTTGTGCTAGTTTTCCGGATGTAAATTTATTTTTTTTTAATGAATAAAAGCTTGCTTAACCTTCGTTGTTTGCATTGTTTTTACTTTCTACGTCGAACACATTCCCGTGTTTTAGTTATAAGGAAACTATGTACTATTTTAACATAAACGATAAATACATATTCCAGGTTCGCATTCTTTGAATATGTGAGATATATTCTTTAAACAAGAATCAAGGAAGTAAATAAAAAGAAATCTACGTGTCCTGTGTTTTCACTAGTGGCGAGCAAAAAGTTCGGAATTCCAAATACCGAACCGATTTTTCTTCATTTAGGTATTTGGAATTCGGTATTTGGTGTTTGGTATTTGGTTAGATTTTATATTTCGATTGAAATTAGGTTTCGGTTCGATTTTTGGTATTTCTGTAAAAAAAAAAATCAATATTCCAAATTACCGAATTTTTTGTTGGGCTTCGGACTGTGTAACGGGCTGCCACGTCGGATTCCGTTACAAGGGGAGATAACAGATGATAGTTTTGTGATAACGGCTTAAATACGGGTATGAGTAGGAAGCGTTTCAAATGACAGGATGGATCGGAAAAAACGAAAATAATACAGGATGGAATTGCTAATTAGGCCGTGTTTTTTAACATCGTTAAAGCTAGGTGTGCTGCCACATCGGATTTCGTTACAACGGAAGGTAACTGAGGCTAGTTTTGTGATAACGGCTTAAGTACGGGTATGAATAGGAAGAGTTTCAAATGACATGATGGATTGAAAAAAACGAAAATAGTACAGAATATAATTGCTAATTAGGCCGTTTTTTTATTTAAAAATTTTGATGAACAAATCAAGTGAATTGAAAATCGAAGTTAGACGATAATTGTTCATGCTGTAAAAAAATACGCAAAATCGATGAAGGTCGGATGATGTTTTATTAGGACACGTATCGAACTATATTAAGGCATTATTTGGTTTTCGTTGGAAGAAATTTAAGATTGGCCAAAATTAAAATAAAAATAAAAATAAAAGTTGATAACAAAATCATATAATAAAATAAGTTATCACAAAACAAAAAATTGACCTGAGGCCGTAAGTTTGCCTATTTTAAATGCTAGCTAACTTGTCGGTGGACTTTTTTTCAGAAAAGAATTAAATTTGACTATTTTATAAATCAAATGAAATCTTCGGACTAAACTTCTATAACCGAACGTACCCTCGTGCCCATTTATTTATTTATTTATTTTAAAAAAAGAAGATTTCGGCAATAGAGTTTGAGACGGACAATGAGCCAAAGGGAGAGTGACCCCGGTCGGAAATTTCCCAAGCCACGAATTTTTATCACCTTTACCCATTCATCCTATTAATTTTGTCTGCTGATCATCATCCCTTCCGCCCAAAGCACCGAAAACCGACGCCCATTGGCAAAAACAGACTTCCGGCGTGCTCCCGGTTTTCTTTTTAAGAGGATTTTTATCTTCGGATTTTTACATACACCCAGCATGTATCCGGACACTGTTCGCCTGATGCATGGAAGTCACTAGTTCGGACACGGAACTGGTTCGGGGACGTATCTGGACATGATCGAGTGTCCGAATCAGGCACTTTTTGTTCCTATCAACGTTAGCGGTCGGAGGGTGAATGACGTCCCAAATACAGTAAAAATCAGGTCACCCGCCCTGCCAGCCCATGTCACGCACGTATAATCATATCATTTTTCACGTGCCTCCTCCTAACTTACAAAAAGAATAATTGAACGTTCAAAATCAATTTATTTAAAACTAAAAGAAAACAACTACAACAATAATAATAACAAGAGAGAAGTTTTTTTTTTTTTTACCAACGGCGTCGTTCCGTTCCCCGTTGTTAACCAATGGAGGAAATAACTTCAGCGTCCGCATACGCCTCTGCCAGCTCCCGTGACCTCACGACCACACCGCCGCCGGGGACGACCGACGCCATGCCTCGCCAGGTGAAGGTGATACCTCTCCAGCACCCCAGCAGCGCCGCAGCTCCTTCCTCCTCTTCCCCATGGGATAACAACTCCGTGTGGGCGAGGTGGAGGTCGAGGCTGAAGAGATTGACGTGGATAGACTGGATCGAGATGTTCTTGCCGTGCTCCCGATGGATAAGGACCTACAAATTGAGGGAGTACCTCCAGACCGACCTCGTCGCCGGGATCACCGTCGGCGTCATGCTCGTCCCTCAGGTAAATCGTCGTTTCCTGGAATGCTACGGATCACCGCCTCCTGTTCTGCTTTGGTTGAGTTATGCTCCGGCGTAGTTGAGAGGAAGAAGAATTGCGTTTCGTTTGGTTATCATTTTTGTTGTTTTGTTTTTTCACCAAAGAAACGTTGACAAGTTGAAGTTTGATTGGAAATGGAATTGGACTGGAATTTGCTCCACCAATTAGGTGATGAATACTGCTGCTCCGTTTTCTTTTTCCTTGTCAAAGTGGGATTGGTTTTGTGTGGACGTCTGTCTCGAGATTCTTTTGTCTGACGTTTTCATCCGGAAATTATGAAGCGACAGATGGAGGCAAATTCACTCCATTCTCTTTTCGGAAATTTTTATTAGGTAGCGACGGATTAAATTTTGGTTGACAGATTGAAATGGAACACAATCTACAAATCCAAATCTACTCCCTTCCGGTTTTTATTACCCGGGTTGTACAATCAGTGTTAAGATTGGCGTCTCTTTGTTTCCACAATTATTGCATTCCTTTTTTATGGGGCGAGGATTTGGGCTAGGGTTTAACATTGAAGGATCCAGTGAGTGATTCTGGATTGAGTACTGTCATTATCTGTGAATCGGATTGGATATTCCTTCATATTCATAAAGCCAATGACTTTGGGAATTTGTTGGGAATGTGGCAGGGGATGTCATATGCAAAACTAGCCGGGTTGGAGGCGATTTATGGACTTTGTAAGTGAACTCCAGTGATACTTCTACTCATGCTTTTGCTATTTTTATCAATTATAATTTGAGTGATTTGTCAAGATTTGCAGGTTTTACTTGTGTTGATGATTGTGGGAACATCATGGTTTGTATGGTTTGCGGTTTTGCTACTATAGGCTTCAGTTTTTTAGAGGAAGGAGATGTGCATATAAAATCATATATAAGCTGCAACGAACACCTGTCGAGACCGATCATATAGTTTGTTTTGCATTCTCCATCTATAGAGAGTTTGTGAGCTTCAATTCAAATCCGACCTGAGTTTCAAGAATAGACCGATATTGTGGCCGTTAAACTGACACTGAGGTTCTGGGTTTCTGTTACAGACGCTGGTTTTGTGCCGGTATTTGTTTATGCCATATTTGGGTCTTCCCGTCAGCTTGCAGTTGGTCCAGTAGCGTTGGTTTCTCTCCTGGTGTCCAATGTTCTGAGTGGAATCGCCGATTCCTCTGATGAGTTATACACAGAGCTTGCAATTCTTCTTGCCTTAATGGTGGGCATATGCGAATGCATCATGGGCCTATTGAGGTACTTACGGCTGCTTCTCTTTTGGGACAGTAATTAATGACTTGTGGTGTCTGTTTGAAAAGGTTGTGATTTGCATGTGGGACTCAGTTGATACAATAAAAGGGCAAAGTTTTTCAAATCTCAATGACTTGGGAATTGCTAAAATGGCTACGTATTTCTGAATGATATTTTTGTTGCCGAAGATTCTATTGTGATAACGTCTTTGTTCCCAAAAGGTGAAATCATTGGAGCTTAAATTTGAGATTGGTTACTGGTGGAGTGGCTCAACCATGTCTACCTTCGGCTCTACTTTTCTTTCAAGATCCTTCTGCAAAAGGTGACGTCTGAATTTCTGTTGCAGGCTAGGTTGGATAATTCGTTTTATCAGTCACTCAGTAATTTCGGGCTTCACAACTGCTTCGGCAATTGTCATTGCATTATCACAAGCAAAATACTTTCTTGGATATGACATAGTGAGAAGTAGCAAGATCATTCCCCTGATCAAGAGCATCATTGCTGGGGCTGATGGGGTAGGGTCTGCATGCCCAAAGGGTATCTTCTAACTTGTTTCTTCGCCGAAACATGCATGACATTTACTTCTGGATGCATGCACATGCCATCTACTGACTTAAAAATACCACGTTGGATTTATGCTTTCTCATACTGATCTTGTCCCAGTCATGAGATTTATCTTAACAGGCACAACTTTCCTGTTTCCCCGCTAGACATATTGATGGTTTAAATGCATGGTTAGAAGTAGTGATATTGAATTTTCAGTTTTAATTATGTCAATCTTCTTTGACCTCATACTCTTGAAATTCGTTTTTAACCTCAGGTAATCTTTCTCTTTTGTAGTTTAAATGGCCCCCCTTTGTAATGGGATCTGCCATTCTTGCAATCCTTTTGGTCATGAAGCACTTGGTATACACTCTTCCTCTGCTCTTCTCCTCATTAGAAAACTAGTGTTCCATTGGGTTTTGAAATGTGTTCTGTCATGTCTAGGGAAAAAGCAGGAAGTATTTGCGATTTCTACGAGCAGCCGGGCCCCTCACAGGGGTAGTTTTGGGCACAGTAGTTGTAAAAGTTTTTTATATATCTTCAATTTCTTTGGTGAGTTATTTTTTATCGAATTATTTGGTTGCTTTCCTCTTATATCCTTCTAATTGTTGCTCATCTTGGAATGAGCGATGTCATCCTGCCTGTGCATACTGTCGTCATTATTCCTTGATGGACTTTTGCTTGCATGGTCAAGTAGCCACTCAAGTTTGCTGCAACATTAGCTCCAAGAATCACCTGGTGTCGTCCAGTTACAGTGTGGACCATTAGATTTAGACTTTCTGATGCACTAGTTTCTTTGCTGGGTATTAGTTAAATAAGTAGGTTGTCCAACACACCAGATTTCACTGAAATGTTAGTTGCTTAGGAATGAGATGAGCTGCCACTTTCTAGGAAAGCTTTAGCTTCACTATTAGAAAGTCTTTTCATTTCCTCATTTTCATCCTGTCCTTGCAATTAGTATGCTGGTCATGGTCAAACTAGATACCATAAGAAGTTAAAGTCATTCTTCTCTGATATTTCAGGTAGGTGAGATACCGTCTGGTCTCCCAAGTTTTTCTGTGCCAAAACATTTTGGATACATGCTATCCTTGATTCCAACTGCACTCTTGATCACCGGAGTGGCCATATTGGTGAGAGAAGTTCACAAAAGACTTCGACTGTGCCCCAATTCATCTACACGTGCTTACTTTCTCTGTTTGATATTTCAGGAATCTGTTGGCATTGCTAAAGCATTGGCAGCAAAGAATGGTTATGAATTGGACTCAAATCAGGAGGTCTGATCTTGCATTATTGAAAAATCTTTTAATGGTACTATAATCAGGGCGATTCTTAGTCATTTTAAGAGTTTGATCAGGGAACCCATTAATATGGAAGTAAAATTTAACTCGGAATCTCATCAAAGTGAAATTACTTGTGTAACCTCTTCCTTTATCATATATATTACCCAAAGTTTAAGTAGCAATAGGATGAAACTTCCTCTATGCAATTGGAAGTCTTATATATTGCTAGTTACTCTGCTTTTTATTTGAGATCTCTTGGAGAAGATTCCTAACAGGGCATTCTGTATCCTTGGCAGCTTTTCGGTCTTGGTGTGGCGAATATATTGGGTTCCTTCTTCTTGTCGTATCCCACCACCGGTGAGATTTCTCAGAAGTTTGATAATATCCTTGTCAAACACCAAACCAAGATTTGTGGTTCACAAAACTGGAATCTTTTCTCAGAATATTTCATGCTAAACTCAGTCTTTGTTTATCAGGCTCCTTTTCCCGGTCAGCTGTAAACCATGAAAGTGGTGCGAAGACTAGTGTATCTGGAATAGTGACGGGAACGATAATTGGCTGTGCCCTTATATTCCTGACTTCGTTATTTGAATACATTCCCCAGGTAGGAATCCAGGATAAAAGGCTAGTTGTTTGCCCAGTGAATCCCTTCCAATAAGGGTAGAGTTGTGTCTAACTTATCCAAAAAGAAAAAAGAAAGAAAGAAAGTTGAGTGTGTATATCTGCATCCTTTCCTTAGCCCGCATTAGCTGGGAAGTGCTCCATATAACAAGGACGACTTATATCTCATCTTAGATAGATATTCTGCATGAAAATTCGTGCTGTTCTACCTCTGTTAATCGTGCTTTAATTATTCTCATTCAGCTCTAACTGCGTGGTATCGTGACTTTCTGCATGCAGTGTGTCCTGGCAGCTGTTGTCATATCTGCTGTTAGTGGACTGGTAAGTGCCTATAGCTTCTAAGATATTTTTATGTGAGGTGTGAAAAATCAAAAGCTGGAAATATTTTCCTGGGAGTATGACATGGGTTACTTCTGTGCTGTCGTGATGCATCTTGAACAAGAATTTGCATAATAGTTGACATACTTCAGGCAATGGAAGGGAAGTACCTGATGTCTATTGTTTAATGCATTGAAGGTGGATTACGAGCAAGCTATCCTACTATGGTGCATTGACAAGAAAGACTTCCTACTTTGGACAATAACCGCCGTAACAACATTGTTCCTCGGCATTGAGATTGGCGTCCTTGTTGGTGTAAGCATCTATAGTAATTTGTCATGTCAGAGAAAGTGCCTTTTTGTCGAAATAATGTTCCACCGAATATAGCATGTCTGGTCATTACGATTCTCTTTAGCTTCTCGGTGGCAAAGAATGTTTATTATGGGGTTCAATTTATTGCATAATCTTGTGGAAGTGCAAAGAACTACGATGAGAGGAGTGGGTTTTCCTCTTTCCCATAATGTCTGTCCAGTGGTTAATTTCTAACGTTTCTGTGATGCTGAATATTCACACTTGCCTGCTTTTTATTTGTAGGTTGGTTTTTCTCTTGCTTTTGTCATTTATGAATCTGCAAATCCTCATATCGGTAAGCCAGTTTTTATTAACTAACCTGCATTTCATTAAAATGTACTGGTGCTCATATCTGTGTATAAATTGAACAAGGTACAAAAAGAAAAACCAGGTTCCCTGCGGCATTTTTTCTGCTTTATTTTCATCGGATTCTGTTTTATCAAATTTCTTCTATTGTTCAATTGCTGTCTTCTTTTCGTCCTGAGCTTATATGCTTATGAGAAAATGACAGGCTGTCAAATTTGTAGTTTGTTTGCATTCATAGCTTTTGTAGAACTGTGTACTTTGTGATGGTTTAATGATGAATACAGGATTGAAACTCGGCTAAACCAATACTTTTCATTACGGATTATCCTTTTGTTTAGTACTGACATTGAAATAGAACTAGCGGGTGGTTTCCCAAGTGAATATATGCTAATACAAGTAATTCATGACACCCTCACAGCTGTCTTGGGAAGACTACCAGGGACCACAATCTATAGGAATGTGGAGCAATACCCAGAATCATACACCTACAATGGAATTGTCATCGTCCGCATTGATGCTCCGATCTATTTTGCCAACATAAGCTACATTAAGGACAGGTTCTTGTTGGCCAACTTCCTTTTATTTCTTTATCTTCACCAAACGTATCCCTGTTCCGCCTATTATTCATTTCATAAGCTTTTCTCTTCTTCATGATAATTTCTCTATAAGGCTGGGCGCTAATGCATAGCCATGTGACTTTTCGATCAACTGATTATGGTTTCCTAATGCTTCAGGCTCCGTGAGTATGAGATTGAAGTCGATAGATCCACAAAACGAGGCCCCGAAGTGGACAGAGTTTACTTTGTCATTCTGGAATTGGCACGTAAGTCTCCTGTCTGTGAAAGCATATGAAAACTGTGGTGCTATCGTACTAGGAGCAGTCCTTGATCAACATGTCCTGTTTTCGAGTATTTGTCATCTTAAATGTAGTATTCGGACTGTGTCATCTTAACTGTTTCGTGCATTCTTTGTGCAGCTGTAACATACATCGACTCCAGTGCTGTTCATGCTTTAAAGGATTTGCATCAGGAGTACAAATCCCGGAACATCCAGGTTTCCTACCAACCTTTTCCTTTTTCTCGGTCTGGTCTGGTATGTGTCCGGTTGGAATCCTTGCAGAAAATGGCTGAATATTGGTTCTTACTTCTTATGAAGCTTGCCATCTCCAATCCCAACCAGTCGGTACTGCTGACGCTTTCAAAAGCAGGAGTCGTGGACTTAATCGGGAAGGAGTGGTACTTTGTGAGAGTGCACGACGCGGTTCAGGTCTGCCTCCAGCAGGTTGAGAGGGTGAAAGAAGACGCGCGGAGTTTGCCGGATCTTGCGGTCGAGGAGAAGCCAAGTCTGCTGGAGCGGCTGCTGAAGCAGAGAGGGGAAGATTTCTGGATCGGTGAGCTGGAATCCGGTGGTAATAGAACTACTTCAGGTACGGAGGAGACTGAATCTCACTTGGAACCCCTGTTGCCTCGAAAATCATGACGGGTCAACCCCGAAGTTAGAACTGCCGAATATGCAAAACGACCAAGTAAAAATCCTATTCTTTCCGGCCGAGAGTTCGCTCATGTCCGTAGCATTGTACAAAATGCAACGGTGTGTAATAAAATAAACACCTTTGTACATGTAAAAGTAAAACCTCTGTCCGATGAGATGATGGGTCCAAATGGGGTGTGTGGGCTTGTTTTGCCTATGTGTCATGAGTTGCGGGGGTCCCTCGTTTGCTCAACTTGGGTTTTCATTGCCACCAATGAGGAAGTGCCACGTCAGGGGAATCGATCGTCAATCCGTCCTCTCCATGCACATGAAGCATGCCATGCCATGCCATGCCTGAGAAAGTGACCCAGTTTACGTGGACAATTTTGATCAGTCTCCTCCTCTTCTGAAAATAAAATAAAATCAGGAGCAATGAAAATGTTTTGGGTCCCGAGCAAGCAAAGATCCCGAGAGCAACATCAAGTATGCCAAAAAAAAAAAAAAAGTGTGTAAAACACGCATAGTGGGGGAATGGCTTCTTGTTTTGGCGTGAGAAATGAAGGACAAAAGGGAAGAAGACAACCACCCGGCGGGGGAGGGGGGGAATAAGAACGGTGACGGCGACACGAGCCAAGCCGAAAGTTTTTCCGTTGGATGTTAACAACTGGACCTTTCGTGTCATTTTTTTAAAAAAATATTTCAAAACAAAAACACAATTTCTTTTTTTTTGTCAAGAATAAGAGCGAAGGACAGCACTTACTTTGTAAATTTCACTTCGTCCTTTTCCCAAGGATGATTATATTATTTCTGTGTCACCAGGAGGACCCCACTAATCACGTGGACCAAAAGACATAAAACAATTTTTTATAAAAAAATAATTGTATATATATATTTGTAATGTATACTAGTAATACCAATACGAGGGGGGGGGGGGGGGGGACCAAAATCTCCTCTAATCTCTTCCCGACCAATAACGTTGATTCTCCCACGTGGGACTATCGACCCCACCCCCCCCCCCCCCCCCTTCCACCCCTTTTTATTCCCCCGACCAGATGATCCCCCGACTCGAGTATAACATTATGCTTCTACTACTTCCCCCTTGTCTATAACCCTACAAACTCGATATTTCCTTCTTTTCAACCGAGACTAGTAACTCCCCCCCGCGATCATGGCCGACGATTCCTCCTCCTCCTCCTCCTCCTCCTCCGCTTCGTATATTCACCTGGTATACGTTCTACCTTTCAGACCTCGCACAGCCACTTCCCATTCCGAATGTCGCCTTCTTTGTTTGTGTGCTCGATCTATGTAACGAAAAGAAGAGCTGATGTCGGGGGTTCGTCATGATGATTTGGTGGTTTTTTTTATTAGGTGCACCATCTTATAGAGAAGTGTTTGATCCATCGGTTGACGAAGGAGGAGTGCATGGACGCCCTCTACAAGCATGCGAAGGTCGATCCCCTCGTCAGTTCCACCGGTAAACATCCTCTCTCCCTTGCTCAGCAGTTTTCGTGATCGATCATAGATCTAGAATATCTGTCAAAAGAAAACATCTGGTCTTCGCAAAAAAAAGAAAAAAAGTTTGGCGATATGGTTGATATCACACCGTTTTTTGCTTATTAGGGTTCCGACGAGTACAAAGTACCAACCCAACAAACACGATCATGTAATAAGATGAGCTTCTTTTTCATGTCCCCTTACATGTATACTTTCTCTTGCAGTATGGAACGAGCTGGAGAAGGAGAACAAGGAGTTCTTTGAAGCGTACACTGCTCAGTCCTCTCAGGGCATCAGCGGAAGCAGCGGGAGCAGTGAGGGCAAGGAGGATAGGGTTACTAAGGAGGAGACGAGGCAGATGATCCATAAGGCGATCTCTGACCAACCCGATACGTCTAAAGCTTCCGAAGAATGAAGGAAAACACCTTCTCTATGTATTTTGATCTCAGGACTCATTATTCAGACCTAAATTTCTACTCGCGACCATCCAAAGAGCGAGAACTATTTGCTTCCTACGTAAGATCGGGTGAAATAAATTAATCATCATGTCATGGGTAGAAAGGATCTCGGAAAGATTCACTATCTGACTACATATGTACCGGGTCATGCTTCAAACTGGAACAACCGTGATGCATCTTGTGTTTGGTCACTCTATTCTTACACCTCATCGTACTAAGATCTAAGGCCCGATGATGTGGCGGGTCGCTATTGGTCGATGAGATTTGCCTCCCATATAAAGTGAGATTTCCCTCCTCTCCTCCTCTTTTCCATGTAAAGCTAATGAGCAAAAATTTTTTCACGTTGATAAAATGTAAGAATTCAGCCAACACTTTGACAAGTTGAGGAGGGAAGAAAACAAAATTTGGGACATAAAAACATATGACATTGACCTGTCCATATCACTAAGAAACGAAGGAAAGGACACAGCACAAAAAATGACGAAGGAGAGGGTTCGAGAGAGAAGTCGTCCTTTCAATGCGGGAAGAGCAAAACAAAAAACAGAACAAAGAGCAAGAATCTTCGCCAACGAGAGTGTCCTAGTCCGAGAAAAAGAACGAAGATGGGCGACAATGCTTACTAATTATTATTATTTTACTCTTATGGTAGCTTTTAAAATCGAAAAATGAAGGAACTAACATTGTACCGACAAGAAAACAAAATGACAAATCTAATGAAACAAAGAAAGAAACTATATGGCTCGAGTTTCTCTTGTGGAATTTTGGATTTCATATGGATAAAATTTGGATTATTAAAACTTTTAATTTTATGTACACAATACTAAAGCCACTAGAAATGGTGCTTATCAAGTGAGTATTTAACGATAAAGGAACTTTTTGGATTCTGCATTTCAGAATTAATTTTTAAAACTATTATGGCTTAAAATTAATTCTCGGGAACTTTTGGGGATTTATTGAGATTTAAGGTAAATTTAGTTGCATGACTTATTTGTGTATTTGACCGACCTTGAGCCCAAATCAATGTGATCGGGCCTGTTACTAATAAAGAGGCCCGGCCCATCAAATCTTGCCGATTGTGGATTAAATAAGTCATTACATGTATCGTCAGAATCACCAGATCATTTCATTCGGCGGCCCAACCAAAGTGTGTTAGATTATTTATAACATTTCACCAAAAGATCATAAACATGGAGTGACCCAACAAACATTAGAGACGGGATCACAGGCTGTGCCACACTCCGGGAATGTCTCTCAACCACACTTCCGACCAGACATTCAAGAAAACTACAGGAGGCAAGGGAACTTCAAATTAGGAAAGGCAGCAGATGACTCGGGTTGGGTGGGAATGGCGGGTTGGAGATTCCCGATTCATGCGCCGTTCACCTTCTTCGACCAACCGGCGATGACGAGATCTTTGGTGGCCGCGGTGGCCTTAAACGATTTGCTTTGAAACCACAGCTGCAAAAAGATGTAAACACATTGTATTTAACGCTTGCAAAAATCATCTACGGAAGCAGAGAAGAGACGGGGTAATGTGAATCGAGGGATACGGTGTGATGGTAAGTAAATTCAGGGAAATGAGTGAAACATGGAGAGACCACAACACTGTCCTTGCAGATGTTGTCTTGCTTACCCCGACATAGTTGTTGACATGGACAAGCCCATCAAATGCATTGAAATTCTTGAAATGTCCGACCGTTGTATCGATGTGGTACAGCTTCGGAACCAAGCTCAAGTCAATGCTAGTAACCTTTGGCCCAGCAATGTGGGGACCCTGCTTTATCAAGGGTAAAAATTTACTTCCATGTCTTTGGGACAAGCCCATGCTTAGTTTTAGCAGCCAACACAAAGCAAATCAGCAGATTTCTTACATTGGCCTGGAGATGACCGTCCAACGTCTTCAACTCCTTGAGGAATGCCTGCTTGGTCTCATCCTCAGCCTTGGGGTCCTTGTTCAACAGGAACTTGACGAAGGGCGAAAATAAGGTCGACCCCCTGAAAGGAGGAGATTGTTGGAGCCAGTCGAACATAAAGGCAAACCCAGGCGTACAACCGATCACATACATGTATACAGATCAAACAAAGGGAGACTTACGCAGAGGCAAACTCAGGAGGCGGGACAAGCGATGACTCTGGGTACTTCTCCTCAAGGATCCTGACAATAACATCGGAGTCGGCCACCCATTTGCCATCAATGTTAATGACTGGAACCTTCCCCTCTGGACTAATATCCAAGAACCTAATCCAGAAATCAACACAGACAACCTTATAACCCCTCTCCTAACTCTTCCAACCAAATACCGACCAGTTCACATATCCATAACCGAGAATTGGATGGCAGGGAGGGGATCGTTTCTGCGTACCACTGGGGCTTGTTGCCGAGATCGACGAGCTTCGTGGTGTAAGGAATATTCTTCTCCTCCAAAGTTAGTAAAACCCTCTGACAGAACGGACCTGCCGCAAAAACAACATCCCCATTGAAAAAAAAAACCAAACCCATCAAACAAAGCGAACGAATCAAGAACTGGGTTACGTCGCGGGGACAACAAACGTACAGTCCCCGAGTTGGTCGGGTGCCCCCGTTCCAGCCTTGACACAGATCTCCAGAGCCATGGTTATACAGAACCGAGGGAACAAGAAAGAAAGGATTACTTTCCTAAGCAGAGAGCCTAAAGCTTCGATTTTGAGGGGAGGATGTGCTGTCCGGGAGATGATGGAACCAAATTTATAGGGATTTTGGGAAGTGGGTCGGTGTCGTCTGTCGGGCGTCCCGACAGTAAACAGGTTTGAATTACGGTTGTCCGCCGGAATCTGGTGAAGGCTTTGTTTGGTTAAAATTTCTATTAAAAATTTTAGTCACGTACAATTGAATCTACTTACTTACATTGGAATCAATGGATGTGGCCCCAATTTTACTCCAAGTTCATAGTCACATTCATCATCACCCGATCAAGAATAAAAAACACGAAATCCTTGGGCTTACCAAAATTTCCTTTTATTTATTGAGTTATCGCCCTGCCCATTTCCATAACTGCAGCAACATTATTTACACGTTCCCATGTTGTCATAAAACGCGGTAAAATACCAGGGATGTGGTAATAGATTTAGAAAAACTAACACCACAAGATTCGTTGCCATGTGGATGATCCTGGGACACAACTTCACTTAGAAAATGTGGGGCGGGACTGCGACGTCCGCCTCGAGATATTATTTCTCTTATATTTTTTTTTTCAAAATATCAATATTTGATCTAATTAATTTTTCAACTTTACGTTTTCGTATATCATTTCAAAAATTTTCAATTTAGCCTTATTTCAATTTTACTTTTCAATTTGACCCTATTCGTTACAATATTTACGATTTCGCAGTTAGCGTTAATACTTGTCATTTATTTTTCCTATGTGGCAATGATAATAAAATAAATCAAGGGCAAAATATCGATATTTGGCCCAATGAATTTGCCAACTTTACGTTTTGGCCTAACATTTTAAAAGTTTCCAATTTGGCCTTAAATCAATTTTAATTCGAGGAGAAATTCGACGAACAGGAACCAAAAACCATGGAAAGCAGGAGTCTATCTCAGTGGCAACTGGGCTATCATCCCCCATCTCATTTTCGGCTTTACTTCTCTCTTTACACTTGTCATTGTTGGCTGAGATCTGCGCTATTAGGTTCATTTTCGACTCGTGTAATGACATAAGGGATTTACGTTTTGGTCGTGTGTAGTCTGCTTTTGCTTTAGTCATTGCCTTTTCTTCTCTCCTCAATGAACATGTCTTGAGGCCTCTGCTCTCTTTCCTTGTTCCGTGAGGGAAACCAAATCATTAGTAGAATAAGAGCCCATGAGTCAATCATTGGATGGATACCCTTTGCCCCTAGTCGACGTAGGAATCAACCAATGGATCCCACCTTTTTGCTTCTGCTCGTCGAATTTCTCCTCGAATTAAAATTGATTTAAGGTCAAATTGTAAACTTTTAAAACGTTTGGCCAAAACATAAAGTTGGCAAATTCATTGGGTTAAATATCGATATTTTACCCTTGATTTATTTCATTATCATTGCCACGTAGGAAAAACAAATGACACGTATTAACGTCGTTACGAATACGGCCAAATTGAAAGGTAAAATTGAAATAAGGCCAAATTGAAAACTTTTGAAATGATATGTCAAAACATAAAGTTGGCAAATTGATTGGGCCAAATATCGATATTTTGCCTTTCTTTTTTCATATATAACTTATTTCCCCCCGGGAGACGGGCTGGTCAAACTAGTTCACTCAGACCGGACTATTGGTCCAAAAGGAGAGGGCAACAGTCAAATTGGCCGTAACTTTTCTTGCCACTTCATCCGGGTTTGTCCGAGATGGGTTTCCGATCATTTTATGCGGCTATCAGGACTTTCCGTTATCAGGTGAAACACATTCTTATGAGCTTCGACGCGGACGGGAGTCTCTTGATTCTTTCTAAGGTTGCTGGAGACGACAAGTCTCAGGAGGAACACTTTTGTTGGATATATTGTTGATAGTCGTTTGACTTACGATGTGATTAGCAGGACAATTCATCTTCTTTAGGATATAAGGGGCGTTCTAGATGTTCGTAGAACCGGCCCTAATATGTTCCTGATGAGGTTAGATAATGATGATTGTTTTGATACTATATTGGAGGGTAGTGACTAGCATGTGGCGGAATTCCATTAATGTCAAGTTGTTGGTCGCTTAGTGCTTTTTTTTTTTTTAGGCTTTAGAGCTAAAGGTGTTATGGTTATGGGTTAGGCCAAGGATATTCCCGCGGAGGTCTTTCATTGACTGGGGTTCAATACATTGCCAGTAGTTATGGTTGCCCTTGTGTATTAATGTCGGATCCTTTTCCCATGGCAATTTGAGCAGGGTGAGCTGGGGCTTCAGGAGACTTACAAGATTATTGATACGACGTACATAAAAATTGAATACGAGTTTTGACCGCCTCAATGTCAATATTGTGACACATTTGCACATGGTGTGGATCGTTGTCCCTATAAAATCCGGAGGCAATTGCCTGTCATAACAGACCAGTGGAGAGGGGGGTTAGAAGGGTACATACAAAGAAGAGGGGTATAGAGGAGAGTCGAGTAAGACAAATAACTACGGTTACCCAGAGAATTCATGAGACAACTCTGAGTCGGAGAATGCATTTCAGGCCTTGGAGGATTATGACATCCTTGATGAGACTAGGACTGCGAGTAGATGCAATAGGTGGAGAGGAGCTTATAGGTGCGACAGAGCAGGTTAATCGGGTTGTGGGTGAGGGTACGCAAGGTGATTATATTGTGGATGTTGAGCGTGAGGGACAAATGGATGTAGAGTTAGATGTGCAGGAGGAGTATGAGTAGGTAGAGATGATGCGGTCCAGACACATGCGGTCGAGTTTCCTACAGGGAAAACACCCTCTGGGGCTGATAGATTCTTCTAAGTAGTTGGGAAGATGTGCTCTCGCCAAAACAGTTTCGTTGGTCAATGTTTTTTATTTGTCATTTGCCTAAATCACAGAATGAGAAAAAATACGAAGCCATTCGGTCCTATTAGGAAGCCTATCATGGGGCCTACTATTATATGATGCTTATATACGAAGCTTTAGAAGTGTGCAGCTTCAAAGTCTCACTAGACGTAAGCGAGGTAAACAGGCTCATTTCAACTCATAGGCTATCTTTACTTGCTATGTTGGAGACAATGGTGTACTTGCAAACGGTAGTTTTGAGACATGGAGGAGTTGGGTCTTTTGGGATCCTACTTGTGTTCGGTGGATGTGGTTGAAATTGCTCATCAGTGGGTGCGTGTTCACATGCTATTTCTTGATGCGGGTATCACATGTTAGATTATGTTTGTGTATGGCCTAAATGAGATTACAGCCTGACGACCCTTGTAGCAGTTTTTGTGTGAGAAGTTTGGTCAATATGTTGGGGAGTCGTGATATGTTTCTGATGATGTTAATGATGTTCGGGAGTCGTATGAGAGGCATGATGGTGATTTGAGTTGGTATGAGATCGATAAAGGGTTTGATATTGTCGTCCGAGATGCGAAGTTTTTTGAGTATTTGCAATACATGGGGGGATTTATTCAGGAAGATAGATAGGATGATGGTTAACTTGCGATGTTGTGGATAATTCAGATTCCATTGCGTGCCTCCATGTTGCGCTAATCACATTCCGTGTCTAGTGGCTATTATGTAGAGGAGACATGGTTGATGAATTCCATTGAAGTTCTGATCGAAACATCCTCATTATGGCCATCTTGTGATGTAGGTTAAGTCGGAAGCACATGATGGATGAGCCGTTTATGTGTTGCATAG
Source organism: Melastoma candidum (assembly GCA_023653495.1). Taxonomy (NCBI): domain Eukaryota; kingdom Viridiplantae; phylum Streptophyta; class Magnoliopsida; order Myrtales; family Melastomataceae; genus Melastoma; species Melastoma candidum. Next base: position 3,035,151 of record CM042891.1, on the reverse strand, counting down.
GAAATTGAGCGTGCTCAAACGAAAGCTAAAGAGATTGAACCAAGATGAGTTTGGTGAATTGTTCACATGTATGGAAAAAGGCTAAAAGGCATCTTGAAGAGTTGTAGTATGAGTTACTCTCTCATGGATTGCGAAGGGAGGTGCCGATTGCTGATATGGCCACTGCGACCTGGTTTGACTATGGTGGAGAAGAGCATATGAGACGAGATGAGATGGAGTTATCGTGTATAGTAGTGTGTTGGTTATGACTTCACCTGAATCTCCAAACACACAGACCGAATCCGGCCACGAAGGGAACGAGCTCGGCTCCTTCTCCTCCACAAGAAGTTTCTTCTTGTTAAGAGGGGTTAGCCCGCCGAAGGATCATATCCATATCCCCATTGGTAGTCCTAGTCTTAAAAGCCCGAAAGTGTATGATGATTGTGAAGACAATAAATCGTGTATGACGACTATGAAGACAAATGAGAAGTTGTAGAAACTGGTTATCCTTCCGATTCGGTAATTGGTCCGGCCATGATCTGTCGGCACAGGTTGAATTCGTATGACGTACATTGAAGATGATACATACGCGAGTGCTGCACTACACGAGATGCGTAAAAGGGTTCATAGCTGTTTGCGCAGAAAACGGATCACGTCGGAAATATTTGGCAAGAAGGCTCACAGGGATTGTAGATGTGGTCGCCAGTAAGTAATTGAAGAAATATGATTGAATGCAAACGTTTTTACACAAAGTAAAGAAAGCTTATAGCCATAAAAATAAAAATAAGGACGGTGGTGAGGGCGTAGACTGGCTACTGTGCTCCGTAGACTTGGAGCGGGGACGTAGACTTGAACGACAAAAGGGGTCGTGGACTTGACGCTGGGCACTCCGGACTCGAGAATCTGGTCAGCGTAGCCGTGGACCTAGTGGCAGAGCGCTGTAGACTTGCACTCCTCGGGTGGCAGGACTCAGCTGCTGGGCTTGATGGACAGGATGTGATCGAATGTAGAGGCGGACGTGGATACCAAGGCTACGGTGGCTCACCCTGGTGGCGGTGTCGAAGGCGGAGAAGTGTACCGGGACTACGGTTGCTCGTCCTGGCGTTGGAGTCGAAGGCGGAGAGTTGTTACCAGAGCTACGGTTGCTTACTTTGATGGTGGAGGTGAAGACCAATGAAACCTTAGGGGTTTCGCCCAGGTCGGGGAATCCTAACAACTAAACTAAGGGGTGACGAGCAAGATAAGCTTCTGTTGGCTGATTTGATCGTAATCTTTCAAGGAAGATCTTTCCCCTTTTTATATTAAATCTTGAGGCATATGGGGTATTTGACACGTTCTCCAAGAATCTCTCCAGGTCGTGGCTCTCTCAAACGACCTCCAGAAATCTCGGAATTGGTTTGATCCCAGATTTGGGTCATAGACATGGCCCGTAGACATGACCCGTAGACAATGTATGCCACGTTCTTTGGATATTTTGCCAGGTCATGGCCCTCTCAATCAACTTCCTAGAATCTTAGTAACAACCTGATCCCGTCAAACTTGAGTCTTATCCACGTCGTAAACTTAACAGTTTCTTTTTCTCATATTAAATTAAAGAATTAGAAACTTATCCCCAGATTTTCTCCAGTTGAAGATCTTTTCAAATCATGGAAACGTGGCCCCATAATCCTCTCTCCAAAAATCTTGGAGTCAAGATCTTTTCTGATCCTTGTTGACTCTGACTCTCGTAGACTCTGACCCCGCCAGTCCTTTGTAGACTTAGTACTTCCTTAGCGGGCTCACTTAACGGTGGGCTTGTAAACGCTCTTAAAGACCCCTGGATTTATGGGCTTTATAAAATGAGCCCAAAATTTATGTCACGGTCTTGGTAGACTTGATATGGGTCAGTGAAATGGGTTTGTGGGTTTCTCATAATTAGGCTCGAGATTTTGTCATCTCAACAATAGCATATCATTTTGAGGGAACGTCATTGTCGTTCTTGAGTTCCTTCTCGAGACTCGAGTTCCCTGACAAACACCTATTATCCAACCACCAGATGATATCTGCAAATACCACCTTGATGTTGAGGGGTCTCCCCATACAGTAACCCATGCCACATCCCAGGATAGACCACGAACGTCTTGTCGGAGCTTGAACCCACGCTGTATAGCTGTTTGCTCACGGACTTGTCCGTTACCCTGTCTTCTTCCCTATGTAGGGTGATGAACGGGATCATCACCTTGCTCATCCGTTCCTCAAGGTCCACGCTTATCCTTAGGCACTCGTACCCGGTTTTCAGTCTCGGCTTACCTATGTAGCAGTATGGATTTGCTCTGACCTGAGCTGTCACGTCTGGGCGATGATGTCTGGAGTTGGGATAGTTGGAATAAGTTTGCACAGTTGCATTAGGACATAGGTCAAGACCAGGTGCGGCCTCATGTCGTCTGCGATCTGCGTATTTCGGAAAAACATCAGGAAAAAAAGAAAAGACAAAAGGACGAACTACATTACAATGTTTGGTCATTCAAGAATGACCCCGGAAAGTTGTTCTGACCTTACACATGGGAGCAAAGAGGATCGCCCCAGAACTCGGGTTTCTTCATATGCAATAAAAGAGCCATTGACTCCCAACAAGAATCTCGTCTTCCCTCTATTCTCCTCCTCTGAAAATCTGAACAAAAATCCCAAATCACAAACAAGTTCCCGACTAGCGGGAGTCGGAGGATCGGCCTATGAGTATGCCTTGAATCTATAATATGATTCATTCTCACATTCAATTCGGGTGTTTAAGGATACCAGAAACCAAAAACAGTTGAAGGTGACTTTTGATTTATTTGCCTACTTACCACATATGCTCGTGAAGTGCTCGGAACAATCGTCAACGTCGTCATTGACGAATCCCAGAAGTCCCTCCGATTTCCCATGGCCCTCATAGTCAATCCCGTACACGGCGTACCCCATGTTCACCAATCGAACCGCAATGCCTGATCACACATAAGCAGACAAAATATCGTAATCCTTCCCCTCTTGAAGAATGAAGAGTTGACTTTCGAGACTAAACTCTTCATGGTGATGCTGCATTTCATCCCTCTTGAATTGGTAACGTAATCCTGCGGCGTCAGCTTTCAAAGACCAACACAACCTCCGGAAGGACATAAACGAGCACTAGCCACAGCGCTTCGTTTTTATCTCCTCAAAGACAAACTTGTCCAAGTCGTGACCCTGCGGGAATCAGGAAAGCTCTGGTTACAACCAGCGAAAACTCGAAAATGCCAGGGATGGTGATAGAAACAACGAGGTTGCCACGGATTATGAAACCCAAATAAAGAAAAGTAGACGACAAGAAGGACGCAGAGGAGGTTAAAGATTCAGAATCAGCAAAAGTCACAGGACTAAATAATGCTAAATTTATTTGAGGATGAAAATGATAAATAGTAGAAAGTGGCTTAAAGGCGGATTACTCGATTTTGAAATTTAAGGCACTGTTTGAACAAGGTCCGTTTTCTATTTTCTGTTTTCGTTTTCTATGAAAATAAGAAAACATATTTATTATTAGAAAAAAAAAACAAGCTTTTAAATTTTCAGAGTAAAAAAGTTTCTTGAATTTCCAGTTTTCGTTTCCTATTTTCCAAAACAGAAATCGAACCCTATTTTCTGTAAACAAACAGGGGCTAAACTTCCAAATCCGAGTCTGAAATTAAAAATACATGAATCCGTATCTGAAAAGAAATAGAATCTCAAACTCGAATTTCTTACTTCGAAAACAATACTCAACCTGGATGGAGAGCTATCTGATTTTCCGTTGCTAAATGATTGGGCTTTAGGCTTTCATCACTTTCCAAAACCAAATTATCCAAACTTTATGATTCGTTCAGAAAATATTTTTAAACTAATATTATTTTCAAATATTCCTCAAAACTTGCTTGCTTGTATATGGGGCGTGTCAAAAGCTAAAAACAACAACAGAGGGAAGGATGATTTAGTTATGAGATGGTGCCATGGGTAAACATTGTTTTTGTTATAAAAGCAAACCCCACCTAAAAGAGATGGGTGGGACTTTAGTCTTTGATTCATCCGCAAAACTGATTAGATGCACGCGAAACCCGCCATCTTAATAAGAGTTATTACCATAATTCGAAGCGTCTACAATATGTATATCCACCATCCGACACTGCCCCCATCATTCTCAGTTTGTAGAGTTCGGAAACACCATTTAGTGATGTCTGTGACGGTCCTTCTCCCTTGAAGAGTATGATGAGCTGTGGTGATCCCGATCTGGAGTAGTCAAGAGAAGGTCGGGGTAAGCCCAATGAATGAATCATGGGAACAAAGCAAGTGAAGAGAACGGTAAAAGAAAAAAGGTTGATACCCCTTGTGGACTGATGTCGAGACTTTTCGGAACTTCCTGCATTGAGGCGAGGAATAAGTCAACCGGTGACAGAGGAGGGGGAAAAATGGTTCGAGAATGGAGTCACACTAGTAAGGCGACAGACCTGAGTCCCTGGGTTTGTCCCTCGAACGGTGCCCACGATCCCTAGCCCTATCTCTTTCGATATCTTCTCGATCCCTTTCCCGATCAGACTCCCTGCCTCTATCACGATCTCGGGATCTGACCCTGTCCCTGTCTCTATCCCTGTCCCTGTCCCTGTCCTTATCCCGGCTCCTCTCGACACTTGTCTCCCTCCGGTGCTCGTGCTTGGACTTGGATCCCTGCTCTTCTTTAGCGCCATCACCTGCCACATCTTTTGATTCATCTTCGCTCCTCCTGGAGTCCTTTGTGGACGACTCTACAGTCTCGCTCTTGGATACGCCTGATTCCAAATTGCCTGTCCCTGGAGTTGTTTTCACGAGGCTGCTGTCGTTGGCAGGTGAAGTAGCCTGAATAGAGTCCTACAATGACAGAAGCCATCATCCAATTCCATGAGAGACGAATCATTGTTTCACCAAAAATGATTCATGCATGGGCAAATGTGAGACTTCCAGCAAGATAAAGGTCACTTGCCTTTGCAACTGTCTTAGATGGTGGCTCTCCGGATCTACTTGCAAATGTGAAAGAATCTCCCTCCTTACAGACAGGAATATATTTAGCCTTGGGCAAGCTGTAAAGGTGAGCCAAAACTCGGCACACTTCATCAATTCCAGCTTTGTCGGCATCAAACACCTCCCACCAAGGAGGATTTTCAGGCAGTGGCACCTGGAACTTCCGAGCAGCAGCATACACAACTCCACAAGCCACAACTTCACTCTTGAAACGAACACAGAGTGTCGTTCGCAGGCTGTTGGGAAGAAGAGAAACTGAGGTCAGGGCTGATGGGTAACATTGGATAACGTAAACAAGACATAAAGTGTCATTAAAATTCAAAATGTGGGCAAATCGTACCTATCATTAGCCAGATTCCAAGCCTCCTGCCTCAACTCTGTAGGGGTTTCAAGAGTCGCAAGGTAGTTTGATATAAACTTGTGGGGATGCTCAACATGACAGATGAAGCCCATCTCTTTTAAGATATGTCTCTCTGTTCTGCTCAACTCCATCTTCAATTCAGCATATCTCTGTTAAGGCGCTCCATTACTTTCAGTAAACGAGGAAATACGAAAGATGAAAGCTGCTGTTAAAAGAACTAATTAATCTGACCCTGGATCCGATGTCCAAATGCTCAATAAGTATGTTCTCTCTCCTACATTCCATTCGGTGGAAGACAATGAGGACCTGCCTTGCTTTCCTTGGATCCTCCTCGAGCTTTGAGGCGAGCCAAACACAGCTTGCAGCAACTTTCTGCAAAAGATTATAGCAAAATCAAGAGCTCAATCCCAATAACAGATGCCGAAATAACAATTCAGTAGTGAAATCGAGCAAACCTAGTGTCCAGATAAATTTAACAAACCCAAAATAAGTTACATTCACAGGCCAAAGAAAAGTTTCCACTCTTCACAAAAGCAAACCAGTTAAAAAACCATTAGTAAATCATGTCCAAGATTATCTATATTTGAAAATAAAAATAAAAATAAATCTAATTTAAGGGAATAAGGTTGGATACCTTCCCAGATTGAAGATTAAATATAACTTCAGTCTGGTAACATTTTGCTTTTAATTCACTAATTGCAAAAGAAAGAAGCTACCTTCACATTAAAACGGGTGAATGACTTTTTGCAGTAGAAACGATGAAATAGGACCTGGCCTGTGGCCATCACTGCTTGCGGTCTGGATATGGTTAAGGAAATGTCGCTGCAGCACAGAAGCCATATCGGGGTATTAATTTAGAAAAAGGACGGAACTCGCCACTACACGTGGAGGATACAATTTCAGCAATATTCCGCTTTCTTGAATCAGATCACATCCGTAAATTCTGAGGGTTGTTTCTGTCCCTGCATCAACCCCATCTTTCCTAGACGGTGAGTTCTCCAACTGCTCATCCGTCAGGTAGAAGCTGTCAATTGCCGTATAGATCATCGTCGTCACAGCGAACTGCACTACATTTGGTCACAGAAACAAAACACGAGATGATCAGTCTTGCCTCCCGTAACCAAAACACGGGAAAAAAAAAGTACGGTAAAGGATTATGGCAATCACATTAGATGACATGGGAAATCGGAAACTTAGCAGTTTCCTCGGCAACACTCCCACACAACAGGTTCAACAACAGGCAACAAAATCCACAAAAAAAGAGTCCCACTAGTATCCTCCAGCTCTTTACCTGGGTCAGATTTTCTGACGCGGGTCCTGAACAATGAAACCCTCCAACCTACAGCAGGACGTAAAGCCTAGTAAAAAAGCCTTAACCAGCCGTGCACAATGCGCCTGACATCTCTATCCAAACCCAAATCAAACACAGAAAGCTCATCAAACCTGGGACATCACCCTTTAAAACCCTAAAACTTCAAAATTCAAATGGAGCAAAAAGACCAGGGAGCAGGAGCAGAACCACCAACCAACCCTTCCAAACAAGCAAGCCAACAAACAACGGACCGGCTTCAGGATTCTGGGATTAGGGCTTGATTCATTAAGCAGGGAGATGCGGAACCATTTCTGGTAACCCACGCCCACAAGACTCACAAATAGCCAAAACAAAATCGGGGGATACCCACCGAGATCCGAGACCGAGGCGGGCAGCGGCGGCAAACGTTGTTCGGATCGGACGGGGTCCCCAGACCGGGCCCTGAATATGTAGTGGGCCTGAAAGTGGGGCCCATATTGTAAAATGGGCTTTAAGGCCCGTTAATAGGAGGGTGGTAGGGGGTTGGGGCCCGGTGGTTAATTATTTTTGCCGGGATAGGAATTGAATGTGAGTCCACATGTCATCGCCAGACCTACTCCTTTCTTTATTTATTTTTACTTGCTTCTTTATATATATATATATATATACACGTTAGATACAAAGAGTATCAACATGCTTGCATCGGCACCATAGAAACAACACTCAATGTAGGGACAGTATTTATCACACTCTACCCCAATTTCTGTATGTCCCTACAGGATTCAAATATTTTGGATGCTTTACAAGTACAAGTCCAAGTGGATTAGAAAAAGAGGAGAAACTAGAGCTGACATCTAATCAGATAAAGACATGATACGAAAAGAGTTGTAGATTCCAAAACTCCAACTACTTCATAAAAATAAAATAAAATAAAATTCAATGTGGAGTTATTATAAATAAAACAGGAAATCCCATTTCCACTTGATGTTGGACTTCAATGTGGCGTGGTACTTGCTCTGACTGACTCCGTCTCACCCCTATAAAAAGAAAAAAAAAATGTATATATAATTTTTGAATATAATAAAAAGTCAGTATAAATTGAATGTGACCAATAATTTAATAATGAACAAAATGACGATGGCTTTTGTTTTGTTCATCTCAAGCAAGCTGTATAAAATAACAAGGCAACCGAAGAAAGAACATGTCATTACAACAAGTGTAGAGCGATCTCATCCCCCCTCCTCCCTTGTTCGAGGGCAGATGGCATTCCCATTCTTCGAGCCTCTTCTTCTTCTTCTCCTCTTCTTGATCATCCTCGTCTCCACGATCTATAACCTCATCCAATGGCTGAGAACCCGGCCGAGCTGCTACCTCCTCGCCTACGAGTGCCACAAGCCCTCCGAGGATCGTAAGCTCAGCACCGACTCATGCGCCCACATCGTCCTCAGGAACCACAACCTCTGCATCGAGGACTACCGCTTCCTCCTCAAGACCATGGTCAACTCAGGCATCGGCGAAGAGACTTACGCCCCGTCCTGCTTCTTCTCCGGCCATGAGGCTAACCCGAGCCTCTCTGACGCCATCCTAGAGATGGAGGATGTCTTGTTCTCCACCCTCAACCGCCTCTTCTCCAGGACGGAAATCCTCCCCAAGGACGTTGATATCCTCGTCGTTAACGTCTCGTTGTTTTCTCCCGCCCCGTCGCTGGCTTCAAGGATTGTTAATAAGTATAGGATGAGGTCGAACATCAAGACATATAACTTGTCCGGGATGGGGTGCAGCGCGAGCCTGGTCGCGGTCGATCTCGTCGACCGCCTCTTTGCGACGTGCAGGAACTCGTACGCCATCGTGGTCAGCACAGAGTCGTTGACACCGAGCTGGTATGTCGGGAAGGAGCGGTCGATGATCCTGTCGAACTGCCTGTTCCGATCAGGCGGTTGCTCAATGTTGCTCACCAACAGAGAAGCCCTGAAGCATCGAGCTTTGCTGAAGTTGAAATGCTCTGTCCGTACGCATCTTGGGTCGGACGACATGGCACACCGTTGCTGCTACCAGGTTGAGGATGACAACGGCCACCTGGGTTTCCGTTTAACCAAGGACCTCACTGGGGCTGCCTCCCGGGCTTTCTCGGCAAACCTCCGCGTCATTGTTCCCACGATCCTCCCCTTGACCGCACTCGTCGGCCACGTTACCTCATCCATCCTAAGGAGGGTAATAACCAAGTCCACGAAAACACTAGACCTGAAACCAGGTATCGAGCACTTCTGCATCCATCCTGGTGGGAAGGCAGTGATAGACGGGATAGGCAAGAGCCTGGGGCTGAGCAATCATGACCTCGAGCCGTCGAGAATGGCCTTACATAGGTTCGGTAACACTTCAGCAGGGGGGCTATGGTACGTCCTGGGATACATGGAAGCAAAGGGTCGATTAAGGAAAGGCGATCGCATCTTAATGATCAGCTTAGGGGCAGGGTTCAAGTGCAACAACTGTGTCTGGGAAGTGATCAATGACTCGGAGGACGTCAACATCTGGGAAGACTGCTTGGATAGTTACCCTCCGTTATCGCTAGCTAATCCATTCATGGAGAAGTACGGGTGGATCAACGACCATGACAGTGGATGCATCGTCGATCTCCTCAACTCGATCCGTGAAGCCTCGAGAATTGCGAACGTTAATGCATGATCGAACGTTTTCGCACGATGAATTAACTGCAGAGTTACCTACCGAGTGAATTCATGCTGTCAGTGATATTAAATTCTCCGCGATGCCTTACTTCAACCGAATGCATTGATCCCCTGCTCTGCTTCTGTTTCGTACCTTTCATTTTATTTCATCACGGCCATGGTAAAATGTTTTTATGTCCTGCGAGTTCATTACATGTTGCCACTATCGGAAATATGGGGTCCGCTTCAAAGCGTGACCTCCCCAAGATCATCAAGATGTCTGAAAGTGCATACGGGCAGTCTGATGTCCTACCGACCCGTGCTTGGTTGTAAGAAACGGAAGTTATTGCTATGGCAGTCGGACTGTGCTCGGGTGTGCTTCAGCATGACTAAACTCGTGCTGCGCTTCCTGGAAAGAGTAAAACTTACCATCTGTGCCCGGGCTAGGGGAGGATCCCCCATGTATATGGAACACCGAAACTTCTAATTAGCGAAGTGAAACAAAGTAGCGATTCCCGGAACTCTGAACTCACGCCATTTATTGGATTCAATATGCGAGTACAATGAAGAAGCATTAGAATGTGACATATGGCATATTCGACGGAACATTGAAGAAGCCAGAGATTAATGACGTCGTGAATCTAACGCCTTAGCGCATGCATGATGTACTCGGCATAAAGGTCCCTGCATCACAATTCGGAGGCGCACCCTGTTAGAAGACAATGGTTGTATCCATGTGAAAGCCCGCAAATGACAGTATACTACTCACATCGAATATTGAATTGCTTCGAGGGCTGTCGGTGCGGGAAGGAATTCATTCACGGCCACCTGCTTGTTTTCATTCTTCTTGTCTGAAATACTATGATTAAGAAAACTGATTCCAAAGCAAAAGTTTCGAGCATAAGGGTGAAAAATGGAAAAGGATACAGTCCTCGAAGAAGCGGCGGATTTCCGACAAGCGATGGGGAGGGAGCTGTTTGATGTCGTTATAGTGTTTGTACTCCGGATCGTCGGCGCAGACTGCGATAATCTTGTCATCTTTCTCGCCCTGATCAATCATCGGCATGAGTCCGATTGCCCGTGCACGGAGGAAGCAGCCGGGAATGACTGGTTCCTACAAAATCAGCAGCAAATGGGATCACATGTTCAAGAAGCCAGGGAAAACACCAGAAAAGAGCATCTCGTGCACCTGCATGAGGACCAGAACATCGATGGGGTCGTTGTCCTCGCACAAAGTGCGAGGGATGAACCCGTAGTTGTGAGGGTAGACCACAGATGAATACAATACTCTGTCAACCTGAAAGGTGGCACACTGGAATGATCATCGTATTCCTTCCACCATTACTTCGAGATCCAATGACAGTTGATTGGTTTACCTTGATGAGACCGGTCTTCTTATCAAGTTCATACTTGACCTTGCTGCCCTTTGTTATCTCGATGACCTGGGAGGAGAGAATCATCGGTCATCAACAGGAAAACAAGAACCAAAACATTGTAATCTGCCAAGCAGGATCGGTAATTAAACGTACGCAGTTGAATATGTTGGGGGCTTCGGGCCCTGTAGAAAAGCAAAGGAACAAACATCACCACTAGTCCATGGGTTTCGTCAATCGGAGGAGGATAAGAAAGAGAGAGGGGTGCGGCAGTACAAACCAATCTCGAGATCATGCCAAGGGTGAGCAGCCACGGATCTCTTGGACAATGACGACAGGATCCTCTCATTGAGACGGGGAGCCTGGCTCTGGTCAGTCATCTTTTCTTCGCTTTCGGATGATAACTGATCTAAAATCGAAACAACAGTCAGGTTACAACACGGTATCACCGGACTATAGTAGTGTTGGAAAATGCCTACAAGGAGGGAACGTGATAGTCACCTTAGAAGATTGCCTTGGATGGAAGATTGTGGAAGAGCGCTTAACGCAATGACTGGTGATTATATGCGAAGAAGCAAGCCTAGCTTGCGGGTGCGTCTGAATTTGGTGGTTTAGCCTCATTCAAAGCAAAGAGAGACAAATCTGCATCTTCCTCCACATGTAAAACTTTTCCTAATAAAGAAGCAGCCCAGATTTAGTACTAATGCTTATTATAACCACATCAATACATGTCCTTAAGATCATGTTTACAGGGTTTGTGGTGCGACATAAGTGTCATTTCGAATCGTTTCAATCGATAAATGATCGATTCCTAGGTTGTCCATTTGCTTGCATCTGAACATAGTAAGAAATTAGGGAGTATGCTCTCTAGATTCACTCGTTACACGTGCGAATATGAAGCAAAATGCAATCGTTCCGTACGTTTTTCTCTGTTTCCTCATCCCCTGCCTGAGTTGGGCTGCGTCTCGAGTTCTCTCTGTTGATACTGTGACTGCTTACAGTATGCGATCGCTGCCTGAATCGGTGACTCTGTTTCTACATACGGAAGCCTGCTGCTTTCCCAGGAAGTTGATCGTTCCTTCGTGGACGAAGTTGAAGATGAAGAAAACGACGAGGAACAAATTTTGTTTGATTGACGCCACCTGTTCGACAGGGATAACGATCTCCTGTGTAGACAGATATCAAAACCGTCCTCCATGGCACCTTCCTCAGGAGAAAGCTTCACGGGACTTTGTTTCAGTTGAACCCATCGAAATCCATCTCCTTTCCTATTTAGGGACCCATCTCTTCGGCGAGATGAGGCTGAAACAAATCCCTTGGCAGCCGCTGCGGCTGAATCATCCGAGCATCCGGATTTTCCAATAAAAAACTTGAAGAAAGCTCGGGAGTGCTTCATCTTGTGGCCGAAGAGATGCTGTTTAATCAGCTTGACGTTCCTTGACCACAACTTTCCCGGGTGGTCATCCGTCAATGTTATTGCACCAGTCGGGTGCTCCAGCGAGTACATCTCTGGGCTCAGTTCCCTGCTTATGCTACGAGACTCACAAGGCGAAACATCGCACGATTCGAAAGGCGTGCTCTCCATCATAGATGCTGGGGCTGTCACAGCCATTGGAGTGCTGTAAAATTCCTCATAGGCAGAGACGGAATCCCTGAGGAGCTTCTCAACCATTTCTATCCTTGGAGGGAGGTGAAGGGGAAGAAGCTTCCCTTTGTAGAAGAGCTCGTCGGCAGGGGAGATCATCATGTCCGTCTGTAATGTGCCCGTTGACATCTGAAACTCGAACTCCCTCTGGTTCCTCGAGGAACTGCGACGAAGGAGGTAGGAGCCAAGTTCGAGCTCCATGTCAATGAATTCCAAGGAGCTGTCAAGAGATGGGAAGTTTAAGTCCATGAGAGGGTGATTTCTGATTCGAAAAACTTAGGATTAACCAAGGCAGAGGCTAATATTCATAAGAAAGGTATGAAACTATCATGGAAGTAGGCAGTCCTATTTAAATATAAGCATAAAGACAAGACAATCATTGGGTCCTAATACTTTTGTTTTTGTCTCGATTTCTCGTCCGATAATCCGGTTTTCGAGTACAGTCGAGCTCATAACGAAGGATGACTCTACGACCATTGCTAACCCTGATACGTCTTCCAACACAATTCATAAGCAATATAGATAATCAACAAATCAGCAGGAGGCATGCATGAGAATTTTAAAATCATATACTTTAAACAGGTTTAGGTACTTGTTTCCTGGAAATGGCCCTTTGATGTTATTGAAAGATCATAAAGCCTAGAGCGAGTAGTGCTCCAAGTTCCTGGTCTAAGCTATTCAGAAAAGCAAAAGAAAAACTAGAAAGTAATGCCAAAGCCTAAGTGGTAGGCCTTTTAAGTAGACTTTCAAGGACACAAAGGCAGCCTACAAAACGAAAGATACTCCCTTTAGTTTTCTTCCTGCTTTTGCATAAGACCACCCTGGTACTTTAGTGTAGCTTTTAGCTGTACTAAACACTATCCTATGCTTAGCAGAACATAACCAAAAGTGAAGAAAAATAACACTATAACGGCGACCCTGAATTGGAAAGACTCTCTTTAAGCCTTTCATTAAGTTCAGTCTAGCCTTAAGTGTGGGAGAAACATGATTCAGCATCCTCATCACGTAAAAAGCTCTCCGACTAACGAGGGAAAGCGTAGGATCACACATGTACGCCTCGATCGTATATCTATCTATCTGTTTTGTATCTATATGGATATAGGAAAACAGGGCAGTTTAAGGTCAGTTTGATGAAAAGATAGATGTCGTTAAGAGCCAAAACATTGTCTAAAACTTGGGACTAAGATAAAAAGGGAGTTAGTGGGGGAGATGGACTGACTTGAGTTGCTCGAGAACCATCTCTTCTGTCTTCCCCCTTTTGATGGAGTCCTCACGTTTTCTTGAGTTCCTCTCTTTTCCTCGTTCCCACTACTACAAAGATTGTGGGGGACATAACTCACTTTATCAAAACAAACAGATAACGAAAGGGAGCTACCCCTCCTTGCCTCGCCCAATCCCAGATGCTCTATGTCTCTCAGTTTCTCAATGAAATTTAAAACGTGGAAAAAATCATAAGTTAAAATGGGAATTCTGAGTAAAGAAATACACGCACACACGCGAATGCACTTTAAACTAACATTTTCAGCATAAATGCAGGAAACGGAACAAAAGCGAAACGGTGCAACGGCTCATGCATTCTGCGTCAGGACTTCCACGGCTTAACAGAAAACCGGGGGGACTCAGAGAAACTACGAAAGGAACAATCATGGCCATTGATTAGGACTGACCCACCAAACCAGAATACCTGGACAACAATTCCCAGCAGGCATATCTAAAGATTTACAAAGCAGACCCTCTCTGAATTGATTAAGATTTGGATGGGCTCACCTGTCGGGCACCCGTTTTCAACCAAAGCAAGAACATTGCAACAAACAGCGACAGGACAACAACAGCCTCTATGGAGAATAAAAGTAATAGAAGTTACCTTTTCAAGGGTACATGCTTCATACCACGTCAAGGACGTCCCGCCTAGCCATTATTTCTTGTACCCTTGATCTGCAACTCTGTGAGGTCCTATAGGAATCATGTTGCCCTGCAAAAGAAGAGACAAAATTCCAAAACTTCTCTATCAGGGAGGAGACCTTCAGTCCACATCATCAAAAGACAAGAAGCTTTATTCCAAAACTCCACTTTGAAGCAGGGAAGGAGAGAGGGGAATACGATCCACAAGTTTAAAAGCCATCCCCAGGGCCACTTGGGATCATTACCACCTTTGACAGATAAATATCTTATCATATTAAGCAAAGGGAGTAATTTGCTGTACACAGACTTGTGAGGAAAGATATGTGGATTCGTTGATTCCATGTTACAACATACACTTGCCGTAATGTACAGTTCACAACACTTCTACAGAAGAAAGCATATGGTATTCTTTATTGTCCAGATGTAGAATCTCCCGATTTCAATTCCCTTTCAAGCTCGTCGAATTCCCAGTCACCAATCTCCTCTGCTGAATAGTCGTGGCCGACCTTCCCAAACTCAGACTCCAGCTTTGCAAGCTCGGCTTCTGCATCCAATACTGGATCGGCCTTGGGTGAAGCAACCTTAGGTAGTGTAGTTTCCTCAACTTTATGGGTAACAGTTTCCGGTGTAGAATGTTCCAATGGAGTCTTTGGTGGCATCTCTGCAGGAGGTGACTCCATTGCAGCTGGTGTTTCAATTTCCAGAATTGGTCGCTCGATAGCTTCAAAGTCCGATCTCAATTTATCAATTTCCTCAATTAGGGCCTTCATCTTCTGATTATCTTTCCTGCATTGTTTCATAGACAAACATTTTGACAAAGCCCCAAAATCCACGCTGAATATTCTGCCAGAAAAAGTCTAGCAAAATTCAACCTTGTGATCTGGTCTTGCTGAGAATACAGATGCGCCTTGATGTTGTCGACCACACTGAATGTCGTCACAATCTGAAAAATCATGGGACTGTTAGCTTATACTGGAACAATGAATTATAGAATTACCATAAGGAAATTGATTAAAATAATGATTAGTTCTCGATGAGTTAGTGAACACTATGGACAGTATTTTATCTCACCTAGAGCTAAACAAGTGTTTATCTATCATTAGACATCGGATAGAAGTTGTAATTGATTTAAACCACACCACATTCATTTCTAGTCCCTATTGTAGTGGCACTTCTATTTTTTACGTTTACACCAGCTTTGCTCACACGTGAAAGGTGCTTTCCTTTGTTCAAATGAGAAAGTGAACCTAAGTAAACTGTTACGTAAAAAAATAAATTTTGTTTTTCGTTGTACTACAAACTATAAAATATTTTTCTGTATTAGCAAAGCATAACTTGAAAATCTCTGCCATACACAATGGAAATCAAACATATCATACTCTGGCCTCGTAATCCAGGTATTCCTCTTCGAGATGCTTCCTTGGGTGCAATTTAGATTCATTCTCAGTTCCAGAAGTCACCTCCGAACTGTAAGAACAAATAAGGCAAATGTAACTGAAAGCCCACTTCAGTAAAACATCTGAAAGGATAGAACAGAGATAACCCGTCGCTCAAGTTTTTCAAGTTCTTAACAAATTTTCCGATACGACTGACAGAAGGTCCCAACTCTTTCTGCAAAAGGAGATGTGCTTATAGTCCATGTAAAAACAAGGCAGTTCAATGGAGGAATAAATGCACCGAAACAATAATTTGGAAAAGGAAAAAGGACGTGTCAGGGGGGTGAACTGGACCTTGTAAGCAGAAAGGAGTTGAAAAGCCAGATTCATGAAGTAGTCCTCGTGTTTCTCCAACTCCTCACTGTGTAACACAGGAACTTATTAGTGTATGCTGATATATAAAACCTATCAAACTAAAGTTTGCATTGAATCCAAAAAAATGTCTGAAGTTAATGAAATGCTAAAGGGAATAAGAGAGCAAAATTTGAGTATGTACTTACTTGGCCTGCCTATCTCTAACTTCTGTATGAGTGCACTGCAGAACCCATGTGTCTTCAAGGAAATTCATCCACGTATGCAAGACTTCTGCCTCAGTCTTGCATGACGCAATCGAATTTGAGAGCTCGGCTTCCTAAAACCAAAACTCAATTTACTGTGCAAGAAAGGAGATACAACTTCCAAACTGCAGAACAAATACGAGAGGTTACAACCTTAGTCTTCAAGTGTGCGACAATTTGATTGTTTGCTTCATTGAATTGATCTCTCTCCTCAACCATATTCCGTAATCGTGATTGCGCAGCAGCCAAGGAGATATTTACCTGCAAAGATAGGGGTCAGACAATATATAGAAAACTGCATGATCAGTCATATAAAAAATAAATAGGATGATAAGATGCCTTGATCAACTAATTCAAATTTTATGTGTTGTAGATAAGAATTATTCATAAAAAATCCAGGAGTATGAGATATCAATGTAAAGGTTTCTTTCTAACAGTTCTAAGAATTCAGTTGTTTTGCAAATACACCTCATATACTGGATTATTGTTGGTTGAAAAATAACAAGTTTGATAAAGCTGTTTCACAGAAGCATCTCTATCAAGATAAATAGCATCGTCTCTTTATAAGCTATTTGACTTCCTCAAGCAAAAGAAGGGAGAAGTGAAACCTTCTTTAATTCCGCTTCAAGAAGATCTCTTTGCTTCTCAAATTCTGCAATCTCGGCTGATATTTCCTGAGGGAAAAAATGGTAAGAAACAACTCTGCACAGACTCAAAAAAAAAAGAAGAGGCACAGATTCAACCCAGAACAGGCTCTACTTTCTAGGAATATTCAATTTGCTGATATAATCACAGCACATCATGCTTGTCGCAGCATTTGCAAATAATAGCACACAAAAAAAAAGCATGACTTCATGATAAAGGACATTCTTGGGGAATAGAGTGCTCATGAAAGGGTGACTTGTCGCAGCATTTGCAAATAATAGCACAGAAAAAAAAGCATGACTTCATGATAAAGGACATTCTTGGGGAATAGAGTGCTCATGAAAGGGTGACTTTCTTAATAATGCTCAATATGACTTGCACTATTTCATAGTATATTACAATCAACTCCCACTAGGACACAACTAGAAAGATCAACTACCTTCTCTTTATCCTCCACTTCACTTGCTTTAGTGGCTCGAACTTGTAGTGCTTCATCTTTTTGAGTTCTATCAAGCACAGAAAGGAGAACTGTTAGAGTCGTGTTATTCTTATCAACACATGAACAAGCATCCAGCCAAAAAGGGATAGTCAGATACACTCACTAACTATAAAATACTGAGACTACTTCCTGAAGATGGCATTTAACTACAAAGCAAAGGATTCATTTAAAACACAAATGAGCTAAAAATGGTTAACACAAAATTTCCATTTCTATCTTCACATGATACCAGGGGTAAAGTAAAAGGTGATATAGACAAACAGCATGTCGGAATTAGGATAAACCAAAAGACCTTAAAAAAGACGAGGTATTCCTGAATTCTAACTTCTAAGTCGGCAGTAAATTCCTTTTTTATCTAGGAAAAGAACATCTAATTCCTCCATGTATCTGAAAGTATTACCGGTGGTCTGCCATACGTTTTTCAGATTTGGTTATAGAGCAGGCTAGAGATTCTGACAGGATCTTCAACTTATCAACCTGTTCATATCATATGCACCATTACAGAGGAACAAATAGTTCGACAGTGGCATTGAATAATAGAAATACACTAAGCAAATGAAAGTCGCAAGCTACATTAACAGAGTTCAGACATCAGAAACTCCCAAAACTAATGATTTTACCCACCAT
The DNA here is from genome assembly GCA_023653495.1 of Melastoma candidum. Classification (NCBI taxonomy): domain Eukaryota; kingdom Viridiplantae; phylum Streptophyta; class Magnoliopsida; order Myrtales; family Melastomataceae; genus Melastoma; species Melastoma candidum. The sequence continues at coordinate 3,017,154 of CM042891.1, read as the reverse complement.
CAATATTTTCATATCTAAGGATCTCTGTCGGTGAATACAGAATATCACCAACAAACAAAAGCCAGAGTTTTACTACTACATAATCGATTTAATTGATGTGCTAACATAATGACGCCATTCAACTCCAAGTATGGGTCACTTGCGCTATATTATGCCAATATTTGATAGCGGCAAATGGAGTTCATATTTGTCGAATGCATAATAATATAGCTAGTCTTGAGGGAAATTGATGGTGCAATTAGTATAGTCCAAGAAGACAGCTCTATCAAGATCTGTGACTCATTCCAATGGACTGCAATCAGCAGACAATTGCTTTGCATTCGATCAAAAGATAAGAACACACTCATGAAAAAAGGATAGGAACGCAGAATGGATCATCTATAGGTCACAGATATTATTTGAACTAAAAAAACTCTCCAAAAAGAAAATACCTTCTGGGCATGAATCTCTGCAGAATCTCCACCATTATATGTTTTCTTTCTTGCTAAAAGACTCTCCAGTCTTGAACAAATTCGAACTCTTGCAAGTGCTTCCTTCAATTCCTATATGAAAACGTATATCAAGAAATGGATACAAGATTACTTCCAGCCAACTCATAAAAAATGAAAACAAGAATAGAATTTCCATTCATTAATATAGCACTCTCATCCTACTCCATCATGCATGCCACTATAAAGTGTCTGTCTTTGAAGTTTCATGGCTTTAGAGGCATGCCATTAATATAGCTAAAGACCTAGCAATTCATCCAGAAAACCGCTTTCTTCCTGAGGCTACAACGTACGATTCACAAACTCAACCCTCCCAACAATGAGAATGATAAACCTTTCCAACCAGGACACCAAAAGATCTTTTTTATGACATTAAGCAATCTTTTGCTGGTTATGTAACCAAATAATTCGGCTAGATCATCTTGTTAAGAAACTCTGCGTGCAGCAACAGAAAGTCGATTTACCTCTATTGATACCAAAGTCGGGTTTTCTGCATAAGCATCTTTCTGCGCAGCATCTAATTCATCCAGCTTTTTCTTTAGCCTGAAGGCTTCGGCATCTATTCTGTTACATTGTAACGGAGGTCAATACAAGTAAAAAAAAATCATTCGGCTCTGCAAGACCAAATTACGGTACAAATATTTCGTAGTCCATTTGATGAGATAAACATTGTGCGCCATTGAGTTGAAAATGAAGTAATTTGGGGAAAATAGACAAGAGAGGCCACGAAAAACTTGGATCCTTGCATAAATTACCAGAACAAGTCACCTTTCCAACTGATAACAATATGTGTATTGAATTAAAGGGAATCAGGGATTTCAGGGTACCGGCTGCATGGAATTGCAAATTCTCATGTAGATCCAGTTGATTATGCAAAATATCACGAGAAAAACATGTGGTGTCAATATAATCACTTAAAACCACAAGATTACAAAACAAAATGCAAATTAGGCAAGGAGCAAGCTTTAGTCAATAATACTAAGTAAGCACAATATTTTCACAGTACACCAGTATTAAATTAATAAAAAAGTTTCTTGATGATGAGATAATATTTTCCAATCACTTTTACCTTGCAATGTCATAATTAATTTTTAACCCAGAGATGGCACTTTGAGCAAACTGAAGCAGTTCCTCTCTTTTCACCTGTCCAAAATTTATATATGTAATTATGAAAAGGGGGAGTAGCAATAAGGCAAAACGATGCACAAATCATATGCCATGACAAAAGTAAACATGCAACTCCGAAAATAAAATTTCAAAGGACTAATGCATCCTTGTTTCCCAGAATTTTAAAAGACATTACCAGTACTTCATCTTCATAACCAGCAAAAGATTGTGCCAAATCCTGTATGCTGCTTACAATGGCATTGTGGACTTCTTTTCCTCCAGTAAGACATATCCTGCAATAATAAAATAAAAAAATTTCTAAGATGACCTGGCAATAACATCTGCATAAGTTATTTAGGGGTATGATAACAACATCCATGCCTAAATCCTGAAATCCCGATAGGTGGAATTAATTATATAGTCCGCTCCTTGTGTTTTCTAATACAACCTGTATCCTGAAGCGTATGATAATCACATTTATTGTTTCCCACTGTCTTTTTCGAGGCTATCATGCCTCCACAAAGGTTGCTTAGTGTTCAAGTGTAATGACTTCAAATGGGTGCCTTTGTAGGTTCTGAATAATCTCAACCACGCTTCCCACACAATTATTTGATGAGCAACTCCAGATCTGCCCACTACAGTATGTTCATTTATGATCTCATATTTTCTCGTGCAGCCACAAATCCATCTTCTCCTTTTCATAATCATTTCTCTTGTTAATATTTCCAGTAAAATTCTACAATATTTATCTCAAATATAGAACCGAGAACTTACCCAAACATGTCGAGTAACAAAGAAATCTCTTCCTCATTTGGGGCTTCAAGGATCTAAACCATAAGCAGAAACCTGGTCAGTTTCTAATTTTATCAGATAGACCAGTAAAAATGATGATTTTTTTAGATCTAGCATTACAATTAAATATCCAACAATCTCGTGTGATATCATTGACAGCATAAAGCAAGCCAGAAAATGCAAAACCTTAAGTAGCGCTGCTTTTTTCTATAGTAATGTTTTCTTTGAAGTTCACGTGACACCAACCCCACTTGGAGAATTGAACATACCATAGACAGTGTAATGCCCTCCAGAGCCTGACTCTGAAGAAAAACATCGCGGAAATTCATTGGCCTTCCTCCTACTTCAGGATCGTAGTATAGAACCTGCAGGTAAGGAGAATGTTCTAAAGCCTAGCAAGAAATGATTATCATTACCACAGAGGAAATAGATCAATTCAAATTTTCATTAGCTAGGCATTTCTAAGTTTCTAACCATTGATGGACTTCTAGGACTATCCTTGGAATCATCCGAGGCCTGGTTCTGCTCCACATTCTTTTCTTTGTCCTCCGGAGGACTTCCAGAAAATCTCTCGGTGTCCTTGAGTACAGTTAACCACCTCCTGAGCAGCTCGATTCTCTTCGGACCTCGGTAAGAAACCGCAGCCTCTTCTAATCTCTGTATGGTCTGCTTGACACTACGAACATTCCGACCACCCTGCACATTCCACGTGGCCAAACCAAGTCAACCTCAAGGGCAACTTCGAATGATGACACATGCATTAGACCATTTAACGATCATTTCCCCCAAAAAAAATTGCTAAAATTAGAAAATACTCGAGACTTGACATCCCAACCAAATGCGGTAAAACCTTATCTGTTTATAAGAAGATCGAGGAAGCCTCTATTGCAGTGGGCTATGGCATTACTTCAAGATTTACTAATCCTTAACATAACAAGCGCCCCACATGCAACCAATTACGAAAGTTCCCAAACGATTGCGCACCCAAAAGAATCCCAAAGAACTCCAAATCGCATAACTCGAGGGAGAAAAAAAACACAAGAAATCACCATGCGATCTTGGATGATCTTGGCGCCCTCGGCGACGGCCTGTCCAGCGTGGTGTACGACGGAGTCGGCATAGGTCCTGACGGCGCGGGTGAGGTTATTCTTGTTACCGACCTCCACCGCCTTGCTCATAGCTGACCTGAACCACGCCATCTCTCTCCCAGATTGCCTCCCCTCGATAAAACCCCAGGCTTTCCTCCGGGACGTAGATTAATCGGACAGCGGCGGCGGCGGCGGCGATGGAGACTAGTTCCCTTGGTGGGGGGGCGACCCGGTGGCGGAGATCCCTGCAAGACGACGTGCACTACTGGTCTAATCCCAGACGACGCCGTTTCTGTCAGCTGAAAACTATGGTTAAATTACATCACTGGCCCCGAGTTTTTCACGATTCCAATTCTTGATCCAATTTTTTCCTATTGGGCTTTTTGGGCTTGGCATCGATCCATCGTATATTAGGGCCCAAATCGACAGGATGACGTTTCTTTCTTTTCAGTTAGTTATGGTTGGCGGGGGGCTTTGGGGGATTGTTTGGGAGTCATTTTCTCGGAGGATTGTCACTCGATAACGATAACGTTGGTTCACAAAATATTTTATAGAATAGGTCAGTTAAACTTAAAATTCGTGAACTAATACCAATAATTGTGAGTTTCAAATTTAGAGTTTGTTTTACAAAAAAATTCTGAGTTAGACGTCTTCGAGTTTTATTCTGTCCATTGTGAACTCTGAGTTTTAAACTCGAATTTTTTTCATTGAAAATTCTGAGTTTAAAACTCAGAGTCATTATCATTAGTTCACGATTTTAGGTATAACCGACCAATTTCACAAAATATTTTGCGAACTAACGTTATTAATTAACAAAACTCCACTTTCTCGCCGGCTTAGTATTGTCTTAATCATATAAATTTTAATTTGGTGAAGAAAAATTAAAGTTTTTCTTTCTATATTTTTTACAATGAAATTTAAAATCACGAATTCCTTTTTTAAGGAACAATAATACGACAACACCATACAATATAAGGCTATATACTATATATAATTTTTACTACAATATATATTTTAGTGATGTACGTCAAATTTTCTTTTATTTAGGTGCTTTTATTAACTCCTTTTTTAGTGTAGGATGCATTAAATATAATAGTCAGACTTAAGATGAAAATTTTAAGTATTTTCTTGAAGAAAAGATATTAATATCTTTCATAAATAGGATTATATTTAATTAAATGTTGTTAAATTAATTTGAATTTCTTTTTCGTAACTAGACCTGCCGTCCGTTCAATCAATATCATAAAAAGGAAAAAAGGGAAAAAGAAAGAGTAAGTACAAGTGCTTTGTTGGATTTTAATGTATTGCGAGAAAAAAATTTACGAAATATCGTAGGTAATTTCGAAATTCCGAAAATAATATTTCGAAATCAAACTATTTTATGTTCTCATCATCTGTCGTGAAATCAAGTCCACCACAAAGACGTTCATAAACCGCTCTACCAAAATTCTTAGCGGATAAGCCTAATTTCGGTTTAATAGTACATCCCAATAGGTGACGTCCAACTTTGCTTATAAGGAAATTAGACTTATAAAATTGAACTTTTAAAATATATTTTTAAGAAAATCGGACTTTAATCGAATTTATAAAATTCGAATTTTCAAAAATGGAAAGTTAGACTTATAAAATCCGACTTTGAGGATATTATTTTCGAAATTTTGAAACTATCTATCGTAAATTTTTTTTACTCCTAACATTACTTAGGAACATAACTAGTAAGTATAAACTACCTTAGATACTTTTTCTATTTATAATCCGTAGCCTAACTAATTTTTATTTAATTTATTAATTATCACAACACCAAATTGCATATTACAACACATTTTAAATATAAATTGTTACAAGTAGATTTAACGATTTAAACACGAGTCTAAATTTAATAAAAATAGAATAAATTGTGAACAAGAAGCAACAGATTATACTTTACCTTTTCTCACTTGGGACACATCCGACCATGAGATTATTATGTTATTGTCCACAGTATGTCCCCAGCCCGCTACTTATTCATGTGGAACTTCAAACCCTTTCCACATCAACCGCGAGGTTCTATTTTTCTTCCATATCGTTACAAAAAATTAGGAGCAAGAGATTCAGCAAGAATATGTCTCCGCAGGTTGCCGAAATCCAGGTTGAGACTGTCTGCTTCCCTCCTTACGTCAACCCCTGGAGTCGTCCAAGACCCTCTTCCTCGCCGGAGCTCGTAAGGAATAAAACCATTGATCTCGCGTCGATTGGGCGGAGTCTGGATCTCAGTGGGACGAAGGTGACATTCGTTTGCGCCTGCAGGGTTCAGGGGGATCGAGATCCCCGGGAAGTTCCTGAAGGTCACCGCAATTGGGTTCTACCTGGAGGACGGGGCGGTGCCGTTTCTAGCGGTTAAGTGGAAAGGGAAGGCAGCGGAGGAACTGACCGAGTCCGAGGAGTTCATCACCGACGTCATCGCAGGTGGGGTCCCCTGTTCCTAAGGCTCCCCGCCTGTCTTCCTCCCTCCCCCCCCCCCCCCCCCAACCATCGTCGCCAAGGGTAGTCCGGTAATTTTCGGGAGACGAAATTAGGCAAGACCAGTGTTGGGTTTTCTCGGACTCGCTGACCTGGCACTTGTGGGATTCTCGTCGTTCATATTCGTTGATGCATTGAAACCTCACCCTGACTCTTAATATGTTACCTTTTTCGTGATTTGCGACCCTGCGTTTATGGAGTTTGTTCAATGGAATTTGACCAGAATTCGGTATCTCAGAGTTTGTGTGATTTATACAGCTCCCTACGAGAGATTTCTGCGTGTGACGATGTTATTGCCGTTAACTGGCGTTCAGTACTCTGAGAAGGTGACAGAGAACTGCGTCGCGTACTGGAAATCCATTGGAAAGTACACCGACACGGAAGCCGCTGCAGTCATGGAGTTCCTTGAGACTTTCAAGGACAAGACTTTCGCTCCTGGTTGCGTCTATCCTCTTCACACAGTCGCCTGACGGATCGACCACGGTGAGCTGACCCTGTCACCTTCTCTAGCTGTGCGAGGTCCCGACTGGTTCTAGTCGAATAATAAATTCTCAGGCAATTAAAACGATGCAGATAGGTTTCACCAATGACAGGAGCATCCCCGAGACAGGGAAAGCTGTGATTGCGAACAGGCAACTGTCGGATGCGATCCTGGCATCCGCAATTGGGTTGAAGGGGGTGTCGCCCGTGGCTCGGCAGAGCTTGGCCTCGAGGTTGTCGGGCCTCATGGGTGGAGGTTGTGAAGATGGGAAAGAAGGTGGAAATCAGAATTAATGGCGAGGCCGGAGAGGCTGAGCCGGTTGTTGCTTAGCTGAAGGGGGAAAGTGTGCAGGTTGTCTGAATTTTGAAGAGTGAATGCTAATTGTGCTTCTAAAACTTCATCCTTCTGTTAGGAATAAATGTTATTTTGGATCTACCAATATTTAAATTAAAATAAACTAATTATTTGCTATTCGACATTAACAAGGTTTTACATGAATTTCATACATACACAACATATAAAGATGAACTCGTTATTAGATATATCCGTATCGAGTAATTTACGAATGTATTTTGTAAAATTTTAAGAGCTGTTTGTAAAGTATGAATGTCTTTGTAAACTTTTACGCGTCGTTTTGTAGAGTACGAATGGACTTTGTAAAATCTTACGGTGGTTTCGTAAAGTACGGATGGCCTTTTTAAAATCTTACTCGCGGTTTTGTAAAGTACGGATGGCCTTTATAAAATTTTAGGATATTTTTCGTAAAATGTTTGTAAAGTACAAAAACAGTAACATCCATTCCTTCAAGTGGGAATATGTATTTTTATATATTTTCTCATTATTAACTTTCATCTTATGCGAACATATTTATTTAAGAGGAAGAGAGCTACGTCTAACCTTCAATTGTTTTAGTACTGGTAAATTTGGAATATTATGAAAAGTAGTAAATATACTGATAATTTATATCCAAATCCGTTAGATTATAAAATCGTAAAGTTTTAATCATAAATTTCGATTTTTAAAACAGAATGAAACCAAAATTAAATGTCTAAAATTCATCCTGCCACGTTTCCAATTTTAAGAATATTTTATTTTTTCAGAGACACAGAAAAACTATTTAACAATTTATTTTAAAATTTGCTTTTAAATTAGAATTTTCGACACCCTTGCAAAATGAAAAAATATAATAAAAATAAAAATGCAGATTTCATCCTTGTTTCAAATGTCGGCATTGATGATCAATAAGGTCGTGGGTTGTTTTTTTTTTTTAAGTAAAGTTTGGGTTACTCGATTATCACGTGACATCTTAGTAGAATAGGGATGAACATGAAACTTTTACCAACTAATCATGTTTAATATTAATTAATCTCAATTGATTTACAATTATTGGCACCCATCTCGATTTCGATACCAGAGATCACATAATCACACGACGAAGCATGAGAATGTAAGTTAATTAAATTGTTTATATGTTAAAAGTCTTTTGCCTAGTATTTGCCTTGCGATGGACCTGGTTGTCCCTCACGAGTCTTCTGAATTCTGACATTTTTGTTTCTTTAGTTCTGAATTCTGACATTATTCTGTATGGCCCAGTTATTTTAGGATTGAATTTCAAAAAAAGATGCTTCACTTCACAAAATGTATTTTAACAATCGCTTCAATTCACCGTATTCTTACATTAACTATTTTTTTTTCAAAATTCAAATAAAATAAAATCAATGAACAATAAATTAATTTTTTAAAAATAAATCACATTCATTAATAAGAAAATCCTACGATTACTTGGAGATTTTCGACAATAGGATCTCAAGAAGATGTGTTATTGGAGAAGATGAGGGAACAAAGTCAAATAAAAAAAGTAATACCAAGTATTAGGCAGAACTAAAAGGAGGAAGAGGAAAATAAGAGAATACAATAAGGATAAGAGAAATGGGAATTTCTAACTAATATTCATTCTCCACATACAATATGTATCCCCGTGATCTTACAATAGGAGTAAATACAATTGTAACTTAAAGTTGAATAAATGATTATATACTAATAGAAGGTAAATTAGAGTCATAATGACATTCGCAATAAACATATAGATTGCTTTGTTCTGCTTTCCGTACTGGAAAGCGATATTTATATCCATTTGCCGACTTTCCAGATTTACTTGCTACTAGGGCAAACATAACTCGAATGGTTGAAATATTTATAACTGTACTAAAGGTCTCGTATATTCCAAGCCACATTGTTGAGAGAATACGTGAGCAATGAAATGAGCATATAGTATTAATTTCGTTTAGTTCAATGCTGAATTACAAATTTTGTTAAAATTTTTAAGAAAAACTACTACTTTTGCACGATGCCGGCCGAGCAGCACATTACAAATAATTCCATGCTTTACTTTTGTTAATAAATTAAGTTTATTAAATTCTTTTACATAGTTTTGGAAAAGAAAAGTTTATCCAGTAAAAGTGAGATTGCAAGATGTATTCATACTTATTGTCGAAGATATTTTGTTTGAGTCGAATATTATGAAAAGTTCGCATAGGTTTTGTTCATTTGTGGGTATTTCAAATATCACATAAATTATTTTAGTTTAATTTAATATTCTTTTATTTTGATCAATATGTTCATGGGACAATTGATAAATTAAAACACAACCAAATCCAACAATTTCGGTCAATTTATCGGAAGTATCGTATGACCAAACCAGTGCTCACCGTAATGCAAAGCAAACCTAAGAATGAGGTTATATTAAACATAATTGGGTGGGCCCAATAGGGGTTAAGGCCCCTCTCAATTATTTGGGCCTACGTAGGCCCACAAAAATTTTATGCTCGTTAGGCCCATAAAATATTTCCATATAAATATCGGTCGACCGCAGCCGAAAAAATCATTTTGCGGTGAGATAAAGCGAGATCGGGTAGTAAATTCGGTAACGACCGCCGGAGGCCCATCCAAAAACCCTAGAAATGGACAAGCCCTCGACGAAGCGCTCCTCCGCCAGGGACGACCGCCATCACAAGGACCGCCACCGCGACTCCTCCGACGGCCACCATCTGTCCTCCCGAGACGACAGGAACCGCCACTACCATCGCCATAGCGAACGAGATTCCGAGGAGCACCGCCGATCCTCCCGACGCCGGGAGAAATCGGAGGAAGGGAGGGAGAAGTTCTACGATCCTCCGCACGAGGAGAGGGAGTCGAGGAGGGAGAAGAGGAAGGAGAGGGAGAGGAGCGAGGAGGAGTGGAGTGGTAGGGTTGCGGTGGAGGATGGTGATAGGAAGGAGAGGCGGAGAAGATTTGAGGATGAGAATGGACATGATGAGGATAAGCAGGAGGATAGTCAGAAAAAGAAGGAGAAGAGGCGGAGGTTTGAGGGTGCAGATAATGCTGATTCGAAGGATGCGGATGTTAAGGTAGAGGTTAAGGAGGAATCCAATGGGGAAATGATCGCCGCAAATAATGTCAGTGTAATTTATGTTTATCTCCTTGCTTGGTATTCTCTACGTGTAGCACTAGTAGTTATCGTTTTTGCTAATGGGAGTGATTCTGGATTGCAATGCCTCTGTTAACTTAGAATACCTAATATTAAGGTGGTGCTTCTGTGATCTTCTGTCTAACTTATAAAGTGCTTTTGCATGCCTACTTTACATAGCTTCTATAACACAAGCCTTCCTGCCTAGATGTTTTCCATTAATTATGCTATATTGTTGTCGAATTGTTCCATTTGACCATTAGCTTATGTGGTTATGCCTTTCTTTGCGGAAGAACTATTTAATGGATGGAATCATGTATTTATTTTTGGTTATTTGTCTGTTTTTTCTGTAAGCGGTTATTTGCCTTTTGCGCTCATACAAATAGTGTTGTGCCATTGGTTTGCTGTTTTTCTGGCTTTTTCTAGAAGAAGATCCTTCCGCCTGTCTATTGACTACTGCTTTGATCCCAAGCAGGGTGATTTTCGGGACTTTACTCCAATGACATCAAAGAATGTCCGTACTATGGCTCCTTCTCTTCTCGATCCCACCAAGGTATCTTCAATTTTTACTACCAATGAAAATAAGGGCAGTATTGCCGGATCTCATGAGGTTCCTGGAAAACCTAGTACAGATGGGGCAACTTCATTCGCTGGAAAAACTGCAAGTTTGTCTCTTGATGCTTTAGCTAAAGCTAAGAAAGCCTTACAGATGAAGAAAGAAATAGCAGAAAAGTTGAAGAAAATCCCCTTGGTAAGTACAGCTGATCAAGGCCCTTCTTGCTGTTGATGCCAAATATTTGGTGGCTGCTTTTTTCTTGGTTGGCACTGATCATTTCTTTCTTATGCAGCTTAGCAAAAGTTCCAGTACAGCTGTTGATAGTTCCCTGGTTTCTGATAAGTCTAGTAATATCGAGGTTAAACCACTGTCAGCTGAATCCTCTGCGAAGCCTACTGTTAGTGGCGTAGCGACTGCAGTTGGTGTAGTTAGTGTGCCCAACTATGAAGCAGTGAAACGTGCTCAAGAGCTTGCTGCGAAAATGGGCTTTCGCCAGGATCCACAGTTTGCTCCTCTTATAAACTTGTTTCCAGGTCAACCGGGAGCCGAAATTGTCTTGCCGCAGAAGCCGACTAAAGTGCCGGTTCTTCGTTTGGATGCACTGGGACGGGAGATTGATGAACATGGCAATGTGGTGAACATTGCCAAACCGAGTAATCTCAGTACTTTAAAGGTTTGTTGATTCAAGCAGCAATTTCTCCAGGTTATTTACTTTAAGTTGTTGACCTTTTTGTTGACACCGGGATCACTGTTCATTTGTAGGTCAATATCAACAAGCAGAAGAAGGATGCTTTTCAAATTCTTAAACCTGAACTTGATGCTGATCCAGAAACCAATCCTCACTTTGATGCTCATATGGGTGTTAACAAATCCAAACTTCTGAGACCAAAGAGGATGGCTTTTCAGTTTGTGGAAGAAGGAAAATGGTCAAAAGAGGCAGAAATACTGAAATTGAAGGTGCAGTCTCTCTTTTTACCTTATGGTTTAGGCCTTAGGGTCATTGTTTCTACAGATTCAATGAGCTAACTCTTAATTTTGTTTTAGAGTCAATTTGGAGCAGCACGAGCAAAGGAGCAGAAAGCAAAGCAAGCCCAGTTGGCCAAGGCTAAAGCTGTACCTGATATAAATCCCAACCTGATTGAGGTTTCAGAGAGGATAATTACCAAAGAGAAGCCTAAAGATACGATACCTGAATCAGAATGGTGGTGAGTTTACCTTTTGTTGAATAGTAAAGTGATGCTTTTAGTAATTTACTTTTTGAGGTTTGAGTACTTTCTCTAGAGTTGTTTACTGTTTCTTTCACATGTAGAAAATTTTATTGGTCTGAATGTGTGTTGAAGGCTCGGTATTGTTTTCTTGTGGAGAACGATTGAGATGATGAAATGAGACAGATGATGTTTCTGCCCAGTGCTTTTAGCGTTGGATTATCTTACGTCTTTCTGGGCTTTACTATGTGACCTGAACTTCAGATGGGAGGTCCTTTGAGTTCCACTTCTACCCCGAAGGGTTTCTCTGAAGTTGTTAATTTCACAAAACTGTTAATTTTGATCTTAGGGTTTTGGGTTTAGTACTTCAGTGTATGTTCCCACTTCATGAGCTGAGATACCTGCTGTACTGCTCATATCAAGTATATGGTGTCCCTGGATACATGCGATGCAGCTTCTTGAAGAGATCCGATTTCTCGTATCAGTTATTTATGGCATTTTTTGTTTCAGAAGCATTTGTATACATTCATGTGGTGTTTATGCAACTATCTGTCTAAATATGCCAATTGTATTCATTTATTTATTATTGAATTGATTGTTTTCAGGGATCTGCCTCTTCTCCGAGATGGTACTTATGGAGAAGTAATCGACGGTTCCCTCCCTGACGATAAATTGAAGCCGGACAAGATTAACTTTTATGTGGAGCACCCTCGTCCCATTGAGCCCCCTGCCGAGCCTGCACCTCCTCCACCTCAGCCCCTCAAGTTAACAAAGAAGGAGCAAAAGAAACTTCGCACACAGCGGCGATTGGCTAGGGAAAAGGAAAGGCAGGAGATGATACGGCAAGGCTTGTTAGAACCACCAAAACCGAAGGTCAAGATGAGTAACTTGATGAAGGTTTTGGGTAGTGAAGCAACACAAGACCCCACTCGGCTTGAAAGAGAAATCCGGGCTGCGGCAGTGGAGCGTGAACAAGCTCATGTTGACCGTAATATTGCCCGTAAGCTTACTCCTGCTGAGCGACGGGAGAAGAAAGAAAGGAAGCTCTTTGAGGACACTAGTACTCTTGAGACCATTGTTTCTGTTTACAAGATTAATGACCTCTCACACAAGCAGACCCGTTTCAAAGTCGATGTTAATGCTCAGGAGAACAGGTTGACGGGATGTGTGGTCATATCAGATGGCATAACTGTCGTGGTGGTCGAAGGTGGAAGCAAATCCATCAAGAGATATGGCAAGCTGATGCTTAATCGTATTAACTGGGCTGCTGCTGTGAATGATGGTGAGGAAGAGGAAGATGATAGAGAGGATAAACCTCCAAACAAGTGTCTGTTGGTTTGGCAAGGAAGTGTCGCGAAACAGAGCTTCAATAGGTTCAACGTTCACGAGTGTATCACCGAGGCAGCAGCCAGAAAGGTCTTCTCAGATGCTGGTGTTGGTCATTACTGGGACCTGGCCGTCAACTTCTCCGACGATCAGATATGAACTCAACATCTGAGTATCCCCATCCTTGATGGTGATATCATTCGATGAGCTGGTGTGAGACCTTTTTGAGGCATCACGGTTGTGCGGGAATTCGTAAGGTAATCCTGATCAGAGCTGGCTGTATGAACTCCTTTGCTGCCTATTGAAACTATCCCCTTTCTACCCATACTTTGGATTGCTGTGGGGGATAGTGGCTTTCCAACCTATGCCATTATGACCTTGTTACTTGCATATGTTAGAAGACTCCCTTTTTATCATGTAACTGTGACCTTCCTTTAGTGTCTTTCTGGATTTCTGGACCGCTGCTGCTCTTTTTCTGCTCTTGCCAATCATTCTTTGCTGTTATTGGGTAAATAAGTTTGTCTTTCAAAATGTTTGTTACTGTGCCTATATGGCCGTTTATATCTGCTTGTTTCGTGTCCACTGCCACCTTTTCAGGTTGATTGGCCATAAAGACTTGAGTAGTTTGCTTGTGCACGTAGATTTGACCCCAAAATATTGCCATTGCCCATCCATCTCAGTCCGAAGATTTCGGACACCGCCACATGCCAGATTGCTGGTAAAGTAGTTTCACTGCTGCACCATGTTCTTTTTAGGTCTCTCAGGTGTAAGACCTTTTCTATTATGAATTGTATAGGCAGTTGAGTGTTAGCTTGCAGTTTGGTAAATGGAGTGGGAGTGGCCCTGTCTAACATTGAACTAGAAATTATCACCACAGGCACAAGTCATCTCCCCAATCTTTTTTGAAAATTTAGGCTTATCACTTTTGTTCGTTTCCTCTTTGGCTGTTGCTAACTTTCCCTTTTCCCATGAACTTAAAACAACACCAGCTGCATGTATCCACATCTTTTTTTATTATTCATTCTTTACTCTACCTCCCCACCCCAACACGCACAGAAAAAAATGGGTTTGGTGTAGTGTTGATGACGAAACCAAGGCTGGCACAATTTTTGCAACAAACTTTTTTCTCTTTGCTGGTTATTGATTGTCTTACCCGAATTGGAAAAGGGGAAGTCTACGGAATACTCCGGAGGTTAAGAAGGCTGGGATGTCTATCAAGAGCATTCGCTGACAAGAACAATTACATTCACGTCGGTTCACGTGGTAAATTAAGGTTGATGTGAACGTAGTTCGCCCTGGAGGAGGACAATTGAAGTGCGTCATGGCGGTTGTCAAGTTCAAATCAATTACAAGCTTCTTCTGAAAAAATGGGCAAAAGGAAGAAGCAAGAAGAGGCATTGGTGGGAACCCGTGTGCCTTTGCCTGAACAGTTGATCAACACCTCACCTACCCTCACAATGAGGAACGCACTCTCCTTAGAGAAACAAATCCTCACGAAGGTTAAACCCCCCTTCCTCTTTAAGACCCAGTTCACCACGTGTCACCTTCCGACTAGGAAAAACTAGGGCAGGGAGGCGTGTTAATTAGGAAGTGTTGGTCACCCTCCCTCCGTTCCCAAGTACATCACCCCCCAACAAATTACCCAAAGCGAAATAGGAAAATTAATTAATTAATTATAATCACATCATAAGCACCCCCCTCCTGAGGAGAAATGCCGATTAAAATTTTTCCTATCTGTTTTCGGTGATGTACCTACCACACCATACGATGTATTCAAAACTTATATACCCCTCCACCTCCGCCTCTGGGCGTTTGCATATATAAAATCTCCCACATCCTTCCTACTAACAACACACACCAAACCCAAACACCATAAAGCGACCCCGTTTTTGGGTGGCAACAAGTCAAATCCTATCACGTCTCTAAAACCCGGGAGAAGGCGTGAAATGGAATTCCCTCCTTTTTTACGCCGTCCACTTTACCTCCTCCCGCTGTAACTAACTCCGCCCTCTTTCTCTCCCCCCCATCGGAATTCAGTTACGAACGCCGCCCTCAGCTCCCCACGAGATGCCGCTCTTCGGAAAGAAGTCCCCCACCGTGGACACGGACATCGCCAGCCTCTCATGCCCTCCTGCGAACCCGTCCCCTACCCTCGGGATGCTCCTCAAGCGTGTCGGCGACGTCCGCAAGGCCGCCACCGGCGACAGCATGGACACTCCCCTCCACCATTCCTCTGTCTTGGATGTTAGCGACCCTGGGTCTGGGGATCTGCCTCGTGCCCTCCCCTTCGTGCTTCAGTTTAATAACCTCACCTACAGCGTGAAGGTCCGGAGGAAGGTTTTGCTCCCGGCGATGCTCCCTTGGACCCGTAGTACGCAAGGGCCGACAGCGGTCTCGGAGCCCGCTGCTGTTGGAGAGAGTCTCTTCACGAGGACAAAGGTATTGCTTGATGATATATCGGGAGAGGCGAGGGATGGAGAGATTCTGGCAGTGCTTGGTGCTAGCGGATCCGGGAAGTCCACGTTGGTGGACGCACTCGCGAATAGGATCGCCAAAGGGAGCCTCAGGGGGGCGGTGACGCTCAACGGAGAGGTGTTGGAGTCGAGGATGCTGAAGGCGATATCGGCTTACGTGATGCAGGATGATTTGCTGTTCCCGATGCTTACGGTCAAGGAGACGCTGATGTTTGCGGCTGAGTTCCGTCTCCCCCGGTCGCTGTCAAGGTCGAAGAAGAACCTCCGTGTGCAGGCGTTGATCGATCAGTTAGGGCTGAGGAACGCGGCGAACACGGTGATCGGCGACGAAGGCCACCGTGGAGTCTCCGGTGGGGAGCGCCGCAGGGTCTCCATCGGTATCGACATCGTCCACGACCCGATCGTGCTCTTCCTTGATGAGCCGACCTCGGGGCTCGACTCCACCAGCGCGTTCATGGTCGTGAAGGTCCTCCAAAAGATCGCTCAGAGCGGAAGCATCGTGGTCATGACGGTGCACCAGCCGAGCTACCGTATCCTTGGCCTGCTTGACCGGCTTCTTTTCTTGTCCCGCGGACAGACAGTCTACAGAGGCTCTCCAGCCAACTTGCCTTTGTTCTTTGCTGAGTTTGGCCACCCGATCCCTGAGAATGAGAACCGCACTGAGTTTGCGCTCGATTTGATCCGTGAGCTCGAGGGCTCCCCAGGGGGAGTCAGAAGCCTGGTGGAATTCAACAAGTCGTGGCAAACAACCAAGAACAACGACAGCCGCACCGAGCCAGTTCGGGCTGCCGGCCTCTCCCTTAAGGAGGCAATCAGCGCGAGCATCTCCCGGGGTAAGCTTGTTTCTGGTGCCGCCGCCGCTGCAAGCGACAGCCGCAACGGCCCATCCCCCTTGGTTCCCACCTTTGCAAATCCGTTCTGGACAGAGATGGTCGTCTTATCAAAGCGCTCGTTTATGAACTCCCGCCGCATGCCTGAACTCTTCGGCATCCGACTCGGGGCGGTCCTCGTGACCGGGTTCATCCTTGCAACCATGTTCTGGAGGCTTGACAACTCCCCCAAGGGTGTCCAGGAACGTCTCGGGTTCTTCGCCTTCGCCATGTCCACGACCTTCTACACCTGCGCGGACGCCCTCCCGGTCTTCCTCCAGGAACGCTACATCTTCATGCGAGAGACGGCCTACAATGCGTACCGCCGCTGGTCCTACGTGCTCTCTCACTCCCTCGTCGCCCTTCCTGCCCTAATATTCCTCTCCCTCGCGTTCTCCACCACCACCTTCTTCGCGGTGGGACTCGATGGAGGCCTCTCGGGCTTCGCCTTCTACTGCCTGATAATGCTCGCGTCCTTCTGGTCGGGGAGCTCCTTCGTGACCTTCCTCTCGGGGGTCGTGCCCCACGTGATGCTCGGGTACACCATCGTGGTCGCGATCCTCGCCTACTTCCTCCTCTTCAGCGGGTTCTTCATAACCCGAGACAGAATCCCGCCCTACTGGATATGGTTCCACTACCTATCCCTGGTGAAGTACCCTTACGAGGGGGTACTCCAGAACGAGTTCCAGGACCCTACAAAGTGCTTTGTAAGCGGGGTTCAGATATTCGACAACACCCCATTAGGGCAAGTCCCGATGGGGTTGAAGGTGAGGCTGCTGCAGACGATAAGCAGCACCCTGGGGATGAGGATAACGAGCACGACCTGCCTGACCACGGGGAGGGACATACTGAGGCAGCAAGGGGTGACGGATCTGGGCAAGTGGAGCTGCCTGTGGGTGACGGTGGCCTGGGGTTTCCTGTTCAGGATACTCTTCTACTTCTCCCTGTTGCTGGGCAGCAAGAACAAGCGCAGGTGAGTGATTTAGAACAGGGGTTTCAACCAACCATTACGTACGATGATGTTTTTTTTTGGTTCCCCCATCTCGAATGAAGAAATAAACAATCCCTTGTAATTCCAAAATCTTAACAATTGTACCCGTCTGGCGTTTGAATTAGGGCTTTTTCTTTTCTTTCTTTCTTTTTACTCCGATAGCCAAAATGTCTTGGGTGACTACGCCATAAGACGTGACCAAAGAGCACCAGTTCTTAATATGTCATTGAATTACCCAAATTATAGTGTACAAGGGATCGTATCACCTAATTTCAAGTAAAAAATACCTTAACGTCGTAACATATTATATATTTTTACTTTCAACGCGATTGACATATACAACAATACATTAAGTGTGTTTTCTTTCTGAAGTACAAACATGATTTTCTAACACTACAATAAAAAAACAATAATAATAACAGCTGTTTTGTAATACGACATGTGCCAACTGTTATTTGCAATAGTTACACGTAAAAGAAAAAAAAAGATATGATGAGTTTACTACTAGGGTTCGGTCTTCCATTCAGTCAATAATGAATTATAACACGTAATATCAATTCAATGTGAATGTCCCTAGTCATTTCCGATCGTGACTCGCTTTGACATTACCCATAATTTCCGAATTTGTTACTTTTGGCTTTGCTTAGCTTTGCATTGCAATGCAGTGTCTCTCCGATTATAATAGAGACAACCTCATCACCCCCCCCTTTCCATGCCATTTAATTTCATGCTACGAAAAGAAGAGATTTTTTTTCCTCCTTGACTTGAAAAGGTAAATAATTGAGTGTGTCGCATCTTTATTTATATTTTTGAGAGTTGAAACTAAATGGGGGCAAACAAAAATGAAACCAAACAAGGAGCATCCCTTTAACCCTACCAATTGAATCCCTCCCTCCCTCCCGTTGATTTGGACACCACAATGTCTTTTTGTGGAATGTGAACATGGTGGGGATGGGGATGGTTGGTTGACCTACAAAACTTTCAACCCACCAATTCGGCAAGAAAACTATGTCTTCCTTCTCTTTTGTTTCTTTTTTTTTAGGCTTTTAAACAAGAAAACATACAAACTCAGTGGATCTACTCCCCCACCACCCCAGCCCTCCTAAATCTTCTTATAATGGTGGGGGAAATCAGTGCCAATCAACCATCATCAAAATGGGCCTTCCTTGGCCCTTTTAAATTAATTGGGCCGGGTCCAAGAT
This sequence comes from Melastoma candidum, assembly GCA_023653495.1. NCBI lineage: Eukaryota > Viridiplantae > Streptophyta > Magnoliopsida > Myrtales > Melastomataceae > Melastoma > Melastoma candidum. The sequence continues at coordinate 2,998,610 of CM042891.1, read as the reverse complement.
GATATTTGAACTAGGCCCATCTGATGCTTACGGGCCGCCCGAACCATAAGTCCATTATGGGCTGTGAATCTGAGGCCCAAATCCTAGCTCTGGCGCAGACAATAAAACACAGAGATAATATAACTTCCTCAGTAGAAAGAAGAATAAGCGGCTCGAGATGATCCAAATGGCATGTATCTGCATAGTCAAGGAGGCAGCACACAGCACGCGTGCTGCCAAATGCTCTGCTCAGTCGTTACAATGCCCAGTAGAACAGGGGCTGGGATCGCAGAACCTCTTTCTGTTACTGTGGTTGTCGTCGGATTCTTAACGCAATCTTCTCTGCCCAGAACTCCTGCCTTCCTGGTCCTTTGTTTTTCCCGACTTCAGCACATGATCTGATCGGTTATTCGTCCTATCTATCTGATCTACCCTAGAATGGCCTCTCTCACGATACCAGGGACGGCCTCCTGTAGAGGGATGATAAGGCGCCGCTGCCTCATCCGGACTACACATGTCACTCTCATCGCTTTCGTCATAAGGAGAAGGAAAACGCCGGTGTCCACGTTCTTCATTGAGACTTCTCTCGTTGCTCTCTTCTGGTCGGCTTTTGTCCTTTGACCATAAAGTCCGGATATGTGGCTTCGAGTATGTTTTAGACGACTCATCTCGAATATTAACACCATATCTTCTGATTCTAAATGTAACCCTATCAGGCGAGCTTCCACGTACGGAACATATACGTCTTGATTCCTCACAGTTCTGCGACAAATAAGGCGGGCTTTGCCTTCTCATCATCTTACCACGAAAGCAACCCCCTGGTTCAGGAGATCTCAACTGGTTCCCCTGGAAAACTTCTGGGGATCTTCTACGAGACGGCTCGAGATGTCCCTTGAAACCTTCCGATGGTCTCCTCCGCTTAGATCCTTGATTAGGGGATCGACTTCTTTTTACGGGAGAATTTGATCGGGTGCGTACAAGGCCATGGCCATTCTCAAAAGAAGCCAACTTCCTACCTCCACGAGCAACACCACCAGCATCATAATCACATGGTATCCGAGAACATGGAAACAACGAATCGAGATCATCGTCACGAAGATCCCTCCTGAAATTCCCATTACTCCTCAGGCGAACCATATCATAACTGTCCATGTCCATCCATCTAACAGGACTGATATCTTGAGGCACGTGGTCTAACATACACATGGGATGTGCATGGACATCTTTTCTTGCTGGAAAATGTCTTGCAGAAGACTGACGACAAAAACATGATTCGTCGCCATGTAGCCGTCGCCTCACCCAACGACTATCACCACATACTTGAGATTCAGAAGCAAGATTACTGTTCCGATAACCTGAAGAGTTCCGACATCTGGTGATGCGGCACTCTGGAGGATAATTGTGTAGTTCTGGACTGAGCTCTCGCTTTACATCCCGGTTATGAATGATACTGTTTGAATCAATTCTGCTGCGCTGACCGAACTTCGATCTAGAGTTCCTGTAGAAACTATATTGATATCTTCCCCTTGAAAGTTCCTCAAACCCATTCACACGTGCTCTGTTCCGAGGATAAAGAATTTAAGTTAGGAAAACATGGATAAAGACGTATTATTCAGCCAGTTTTACGGATAAGAAAACGGAGAAAACTGAAAGAGCCAGGATAAGCACATGCAGTTAATCACCTCTCGCTTGGATGTGGCCTCTCTACCTCAAGGGCCATGTCTGGTAAACGTTTCCTGACGGTCCGCAGTTGAAAAGGCCGATTAGTTATAAGTTTTGATTTAATAGGCGATGACATGCTTGACAAGCTAGATAATGTTACAACTCTTCTCTTGCTACCCTCTGTATATACATCCCTGGATGTAACTTCACTGCTAACGAGAACTTCAGTTGCAGGCAAAGAGTTCCCATCCTCCTTCCCTTCTATACTAATAGCCCCATCAGATTGCACTCTCTCATCAACCCCAGGATGAGTCACTGATGGATCATTTACAACACTCAACAAGCAAGGATCACCCATCTCTTCCTGAATATGTTTTGTCGAATTCCCTTCAACCAATTCGCCTAGATCGAAAGAACAATTGGGGCTAGAACAAACTCTCTCCTTCAATGACAATTGCCATGACTGACTTTGATATTTATCAACATTACGAGTACACGCTGCCGTGGCATCGTTGCATCCATTCATATCACTTTCTGGAACAGTAGGCTGTAACTTTACATTGGCTTTCTCACAAGCTAATGAAGCATGGCACGTGGAAATTATGGTGTCTGTAGAGGGGAATCCAGTATAATAGGATGCACTGCATTGGACATCCACTTGTTCTGAACCCTTAACTGCCTGAGATACGCAGGAGGGGAGCTGCTCCCTGACCTCACCATCTTCATAGTCATCATCTTCTGCGCCAAGACTTTCAGAATGATCAGTGGAGGCTGATGGGACTCTATTGGAGTCATAGTTGGAGATGCGACTCTCTGAATTTTCACAACCAGCTATTTCAAACTTTCCTCCATAGCAAGGAGAATCCTCCGCATTATCCTTTGCAACATCTTTTCCAGCTGAAGGAAGGTCCCCTTTAGTCACTGTATCATAATCCTGCTTATTATTTTCAGCACTTGCCATAATCATTATCCTGGAAGTATGCAATTCATTTCCTTTAGTTGCCACATTTGTCAAAGAACCGGCTGCTGACACATTGCCGGCATCCCCTTCTGGTTCATGATATGATTGTCCTGTAAGATTATCATAATTTTCCATAAGATTCTCATTGCTACAACCCCAAACTGAACCCATCATGGAGTGACAAGATTCGACAGCTAGTGGACCATTTATTTGCATAGCTTCTGCTTCCACCGAAATCAACTTGGAAAATTTTGATATCTCCTTGCAGCATGATTTCTCATCCATCATATTCATCACCTGATTCATGCAATCTGTTTCAACTTTGATGGATTTGGAATCGCCTAAATGAGTACCAAATGGTAAACTACCAACAGATTCACACTTCTCATTTTTGTTAACTGCTTTTCCGTAACAACAATCAACAGGCTCATCAGCATGCTCTGTGTTGACCCTGGTCAGTGAATTAATGCCTTTGCTTCTGTTTAGTCCAGTAACTGAACATACATGAAGATTCCATCTGGCCATCTGAGCATTTTCTCTAGAGGCAGAAATCAAGTTTCCACAAGGCACATTGTTAGAAGAGGAAACAAGAGAAGAAACTCCAGATTCATCCATGATAGCATTGAGATCCCAGTTTGATCTATCAGAGCCTGCCAAAGAGTGGTTGCTTTCTCGGCCAGATAAAGACGAATCTGGAGATAATTTTGGTACATCACCGTGATGCCAACATGCAGGTCCAATGTTTCGGTCTAATGCTAAAGTTAATTCTGTAGATATTCTGCAGCCTTTGATGTTTTGAAGTTCGGTAGGTATTTGGATATCTTCTGATTCACATGAACCACTAGGGACAAACATCCGTTCAGATTTTTCCTGAGTTCTGCCAGAAAAAAATACCAAATCACCAGACTTATCTTTCTGATCCATGTTAGTGGCATCGCTCGAAGGACTCAGTTTGCATCCTTCAGAAAATTCAACGGGTTTTTGGATCAAACTGAAGTGTTTGTCCTCGATATTATTTCCTGTCAACCATGCCGCTGCACCAACTTCATTCAAATTGATATTCTCCATCTCCGGCGTCTCCAAGGAAAAAGATGGCTCCTCCTCAACAGAGGATGGAGGGCATTCCAACGCAACACTTGACTTTGGTTCTTCAGAACCGTGGGTGATGGGCAAGCATTCCATCTGCTCTACATAGTTGCTTTCCTCATGCAGCAACAGAGGCGACGGAGGCCGGATGAATAGGAATCGCCGTTTTTTGAAGGGGACCCCCACACCATGTTCGATCGCATGTGGGACAGTAACCGATGTCGCTCCCGTCTGTCAATGAATAAAAAAAAAAACCATGCAAAATTCAAACAATGGATCGAGCTCACTCCCCAACTACTCTAGTAAAACCTCGAGATATAGAAAGCCAAACCTCCTCAGTCTGAACTGCAGACATTGCTTGGGGATCCGATCGTGACAGCACCAGCGTGAATTCGCCTGAAACACCCAGAAACAAATACCTCCGATCGGACAGACAACTCTGCAGAACGAAGTCAACAAACCCGATAAGACGAGTCAATGCAAGGCGGCGCCACCCGGAAACATCACCGATGGGACCCCCGAGAGGACGCGTCAACAACGATCAACCGATAAACAGAAGAGGGACCCATCCAAACACACAAGCGCGTCCTGCTGAGAATGACGTGCATGATCAAGAACGGGCAACGGCAAGATCTACCGACACGGAACCCAGAGGTGGTGGGAATAGAAGAAAGATGGGAACTTTTGGCAGAAAATCGAGGCCGACAGGGGAAAATCACAGGACCCAGGAATTAATGTACCGACCCAGTTCAAATCAGAGGCCCCTCGTCAAACACAAGGGGCAAACACCAGAGCACCACCCCACACACCCTCTGTTGCAGCTCCCTGGGAGCAAAGTGACAGGTGAAGAAGAGGGGTGGCTGCTTTGTCTTCCGACAACCTTGTTCATCATGCAAGGAAAGAAGAAGAAGACGAGGAAGCTTCCATCATCTCCTAAAAGATGACAGGGGATCGATTCCCTCTGCTTCTTTCGGACATGCCACTTTCCTCGCGCCTACCTTCACAAATGACTTGACCTTTTCTGAACACGTGACCACCAGTCCCTCTCTCTCTCTCTCTCTCTCTCTCTCTCTTCCTTTTCTTCTCGTTGGTAGGAGGAATCTTCGTCGGTGGGGGTTTCCCACTTTTTCTCGTGTTCACATTCCTTACTCTCCTCTTTTCCTCTGTAGGCACGCCATTGCAATTTTCTTTTTAATTATTATATTTTTTTTCTTTCTTTTCGTTTGGTTCCGAAAACCAAACATGGTCTAAGTACGTAAACTCACATGTTGTAATTATAAAAGAAAGTCAGTTAGTCCGCAACCTCCCTCCTTAATTAAGAGGGATGTGGAGTATACAATGTGTATGTAATATGTTTGGGGTTTTTCTAAGAATTTAGAAATAGGATTTTTCTGCACGATTGATGTTATATTCAGGATTGGCACGATTGAATGACAATTAGACTGAGCTAGGAAAAATGGTGTCTTATACCAAGTACATACGACAGGAGGCTTAGCAACCGGGAGTGATTTGTCTCAAGCTAAAAACGTAGATTGTCGTGATAAAGTCTGAGTTTTGCATTTTTTGGCCACTAAAGAACACTAGACCACTTTGATCTTTGGCATCTTAGACTAGGACACACTTATGGAGAAAGAACATGTGTCTTGCAAACTATTGATTCCAGTGTTCGCATGTGATCTAACAATGTTTGCAGTATATTTCATGTAGCAAAACAAAAGAGATTATTTTTTGCACTCAGCACCAAACACACGAACCTTTTGGGTTGGTACATTGCATATTTGGAGACCATACTCTCAAGCTTTCATAAGTAACCATAGATTCTGACAATCGTAGATGATTATACCCGAGTCATGTTGGTATACCTCATGCACAACAAATCTTATACTCATTGTTTGCTCAAATAATTTCATGCCTTGGTGTACACCCAGTGTGGAAAACAATTAAAAAACATTAAGAGTTACAAGGAGAGTTGCAACTACTAGAGTTCTACGGAGAATATGGGAGGATTGTACGGTTTTATTATTCGTTTAGAAAAAAAAATTGTTAAAATACGGTCGTAATTTGAGAAATTCTCGATTTACTGTCCCTATGTTGCGGTTCAGAACAGCGACTTTGATTTTAAAGGAAAGACGCGATTGAGAACTACGACATTCAATCATTCAGCATAAAAATATTTCCAAGTAATTCAAAATCGCGGTTTAGAACCCCGACTTTCCTTAATTGTCGCGGTTCCAAATCGTGAATTTTTTTTAAAATAGAAAAAAATATATTTTTTCATAAAATCGCGGTTCCATTAAGGAAAGTCACGGTTCCAAATCGCGATTTTGGATAACTTAGAAATATTTTTTCTTGATTAATGAAATGTCGCAGTTCAGAAACGCGTCTTTAACTCAAAATCAAAGTCGCGGTTCTGAACCGCGACATATGGGCAGTAAATCGGGAATTTCCAAAATTATGGCCCTATTTTTCCAAGCCAGAACTCCACTTAGATTTTGGTGACAGGCCATACCGACAAGCACACACATTATCAATAGGCTACTCGGAAGAGTGTTAGAAAATGACACACAATATGAGATGTTATTTGATAAGAAACCTTCTTTCTTGCACTTAAGAGTGTTTGTGCTTTGCTATGCTTGCACTTTATCTCATGGCCGGAGAAACTAGACAAGCAAACCATGGAATGCATCTTTCTAGGTTATCTATTTGCTGTAAAAAGCCATTATAAATTTGACTTATATATACATCAAACTTTCCTTCCATATGATATTCTCTTCGATAAATTCTATCTTTCCTTTTTAACGGTTACTACAACTAACTGATATTAGTTTTATTTTTCTACCTACACCTTTAGAAAATGTTCCTTTTGATGTTCCACTCCAATCGGTTCATCCATCTTTCTCTTTTACAGTTGAGCATAACACAATAGTTCAAGCTGCACCAAATAGTTTTTTGGTTCGAGACGACATTCTTATGACAGTAAGCTACCTAGCTATCTTTAAGACTATCATCATAAGCTTCTTGCCTCCACCATGCTGGACCCTAAAGTCATCCTTCATATACACCGGATCATTCTACTAATTAAGTTTCTTACTTGCTAGTTTATCAAATAGACACATATGTTACATATACTCGGTTGTCACTTATCTATTAAACTTTTGTTATGTCTCTGAAAATTAGCTATGAATCACAAAGTTACAGCTAGGCGAGGACTTCCAACAATGGCAAGATGTCATGGTAGTTGAACTTATTGTTTTACAAGACAACCACACATGGGATCTCATTTACCGCCCAGTAGGAAAATGTATTGTTGGATGCAAATGGATATACAAAACCAAACTAAAGTTTGATGGGATAGTGGAGCGCTGCAAGGCTCGGTTGCTAGCCAAAGGATACACTCAGAGGGAAGAATATGGTTATCAAGACACCTTTACCATAGTGGTCTTGCATACCACTGTTTGTATGTTTTCTGCTTTGGCTGCAATAAATGGCTAATTGTTGCGATAAATGAACATCCACAATGCATTTCTTAATGACGATTTGTTCGATAAGGTTTACATACAGCTCCCAATTGGATCGTTCAGGCGCACTAAGAAGGGGGTGAATTAGTGATTGTAACTTTTTCGCCCTTTCTCAGTGCAAGTGAAAGCGTATTGTAACACATCAGAGCGTTTCTCAGAAGTGAGATCTGCTTCGCTGTAATCGTTACGATTTGATCGAGTAGATTTTCGTATGAGTGTTTGCACGATCGTAATGGACACAGTAGTTTATAGTGGTTCGGCCTTAATCGACATACGTCTACTTTTCACCGTAGAGGTGATTCCACTATATAAATATAATGGGTGCAAATGAACCTTTTACACTAGTCTTTCGGTTTCTCAACAAGTGAGATTTAAAATCCTTTACAAAAGGAGATCACTCCTGGGCAACGATCAACTCCTCACACGGTGGACGTCTTCTCGTTTCCAGCAGAATGATGCTCACATTCAGTAGTTGATTGCTCAAAAGATTTTCACACTGCTTGTTGTCGCTTAGGCGTAAGTCTGTCAATCAAAGCTCAAAGACAACGTTGTGTTAGAGTATAAATCCTCACAAATAGTTCCTTACGGTGAAGAACGACTTCTCAAGGAGCAGCCCGTTTCTGGTTCATAGTAGAGGAATGCTTCAGCACTTAATAGCTCAGTAGAGGATTTCCACATAGTTTCGGTCTCTTCTCAAGATGAGCTGGTAAGTACTCAAGAGACAACCACACATAGTGACTTAGTCAGAGAAAAGAAAATAAGGAGTTGGCTCCTCACACAGCAGAACCTGACTTCTCACACAGCGAAGTCGGGGTATCCATCAAACACTCAGTTCGGACATGTACGATTACCACAGCCGTGACTCACTGCACTGTACACTCAGTGCCTAGGGTGGAATTTTCAGCTCCAGCGACTCCCATGCAACCGGCTCTGCTGTCCCTCTGTATGAGGAGGTCGAGACTTTTGCACAGCACTCTAGTGCTCGGGAAGACCTCTTTCCACTTCGGCGGCGTTCCTAACTCCTGCTCTACCCTGTAGGCATGTAGACCAAGAAGGAAAGGAATATTTGACCAAGAAGGAAAGGAATCTTTGTCATCTTTCCTAATTCGTATGATTTGATCCAATCAATATCAGAATGCTACCAAAGAAGGAAAGGAATCATTGCCATCTTTCCTAATTCCTAATGATCCTAATCATTAGCCAAGATAGAACCAGAATAATTATATTCCTTAATGATCGTTGAGATAAGATAGGAAATAACATATTGCTATAATTAGAGATTTTATTTCCAAATCTTTCTCAAATGTCGCTATCTGATCCTCACACATGATTGTTTGAATGAGATAATGTAATTAATCATTAAATATGATAAAATTACGATAAACAAGTTCGAATAATAATTATTCCTTCATTTTGGTAATTGTAGTGCAGTAATGCACCACACTACAGCTTTGCTGTAGTATAGCACCACGCTTATCAAGCGAAGCGACACACTTTTCAAGCGATACGACAACGCATTTCTTACGCACACTTCATCATCGTGTAATTTATTGTCAGAATAATATCTGAGAGCCTCGTCTGATTTCTATGGGAGAAACTTCGTGGGAGATGTCCAGATTCATTAGGACGATTCCCATTGATTGATTTCCATAATATCAGTAAATCAGACCAATCTGAGCGGATACCTGCTCAACGGTCTGGAAAGTCCTCAAACGATAACTTCCCTTATATATTGTTTCCAAATCTTTAATTGGAAAGACAATATTCTGATTTTGAGTTACCTCATATAAGGATCCGATGTATTTAGACATCTAAATATTTGTTTTAAATATATTTCGAGATAATCCGAAATATATTGCAAAAGGAAATATTATTTTCAAATTTCCAATGAGCAAGCGTAGCAAAACAGTCACGACTTACTGTAGTGTAGCAACGTATAGCTCAGAGTCAACAACACTTTGCTCAAGCTCATTTTTAAAGATAAGTGAAGTGTTACAACAACACATTACTATGAATTTATAACATAGCTTCTCAAGCTCATCATCAAAACCAAGGTTAACATTCTCCCCCTTTTTGATGATGACAAAACACGAAGCTTTAATTTGAAAATAAGGAATAGAGCGAGCTTGAAATACAAACTTAGAGCGTAGAGCTTGAAATACAAACTCAACTCCCCCTGAGAGTAAGCACCAAATTGCTTACTTTGTTCAGAGAGCTAAAGCTTCCCCTCAACTTATTCTTCTCCCCCTTTTTGTCGTATCTAAAAGAAGAGAAAGATAGTTCTTAGTAGGTGAAACCACATAAAGGAGAGTACATCTCAATCCTCACACGGTAGATCCTCGACAACAGTGAGCACTTCCTCAGTGATGAATCATTCATTTTTGGCAATAAAATATTCTCTACGTGGAGAGAAAAAAATGCACGATTAATTTTCATGCTAAGCGTTAGAATTGCAAATTCCTAACTCACTTCGTAAATTAATAAACCTCACTCTATCGAGTGGTTTGATGAATATATCAGCAAGCTGTTGCTCAGTATTTATAAATTGAATATCAACGTTGCCGCTTTGCACATTGTCTCGTAGAAAGTGGTATCTCAACTCAGTATGCTTATATCTTGAGTGATAAACATGATTTCGTGACAAATTAATTGCACTTGTGTTGTTACACATAATTGGAATGCTATCAAAATGAAGATCATAATCTTCAAGTTGCTGTCGGATCTGAAGTAATTGAGCACAATAACTAGTTGCTGCGACGTATTCAGCCTCAGTTATAGATAAAGCAACTGATGTCTGCTTTTTAGAGAACCAGGAAATTAACATATTTCCTAGTAATTGACAAGTATCAGATGTACTTTTTCTATCAATACGACATCCAACATAATCAGCATCTGAATATCCCACGGGATCCAGCAACGATCTCTAGGATACCATAGACCTAAGCTGACAATTCCTGCGAGGTATCGAAAGATCCTCTTGACTGCAACTAGGTGTGATTCTTTTGGAGCAGACTGATATCTAGCATATAAGCATACGCTAAACATGATATCAGGTCTTGAAGCAGTAAGATAGAGTAATGACCATATCATGCTTCTGTATAGTTTGAAATCAACTTCCTTTCCACCTTCATCTTTATCAATTTTGGTATTACTACCAATAGGAGTTGACAAAGGTTTAGCATTCTCAATATCAAATTTCTTGAGCAACTATTTGCTATACTTTTCTTGATGGATAAAAATTCCATCTTCTGTTTGTTTGATTTGTAGTCCAAGGAAGAAGGTTAGTTCCCCATGAGACTCATTTCAAATGCTCCTTTCATTATATTAGAGAATTTGGTACAAAGTGGTTCATTAGTTGAACCAAATATAGTGTCGTCAACATATATTTGAGCGACTAGAAAATCAACATTTTGTTTCTTAAGAAATAAGGTTGTATCAATTTTTCCACGCTTATAGCCTTTCTCAATGAGAAAAGAGCTAAGCTTTTCGTACCATGCTCTTGGTGCTTGCTTCAGCCCATACAAGGCTTTAGAGAGCTTATAAACATGATTACGATCCTTAAGATCGGTGAATCCAGGATGTTGTTCAACATACACTTCCTCTTTTAGATCACCGTTTAAGAATGCGCTTTTCACATCCATTTGAAATAACTTGAAGTTATTATAACAAGCATACGCTAAAAGTAGACGTATTGCTTCAAAACATCCCACAGGAGCAAACGTCTCATCATAATCGATACCCTCTTCTTGAGACTAACCTTTTGCTACAAGTTTAACTTTGTTTCTCACAACATTTCCAGTCTCATCGAGTTTATTACAATAAATCCATTTTGTTCCAATAATGGAACGATCATTTGGTCCAGCTACTAAACACCATACGTTATTCCTCTCAAACTGGTTTAGTTCATCTTGCATTGCGAGGATCTAGTTTGGATCATCAAGCGCATCATCAATGCCTTGAGGTTCCTTTTGAAAAATAAAAGCAGAGTATTCACATAACAAATTTGTTGTGTTTTGAGTTCGCACTCCAGTGTGCAATGGTCCTATGACTTGGTTAATAGGATGTCTTTTCTTATATAAGGAGGGAACACGGTCCTTTATTTGTTCATCTTGTAAGACGCCGGGATTGTTTTATGTATTTGCAGTCGGAATATCTTGTCCTTCTGCCACAGAGTTTTCATTTGGATTACTTTCAGCAAGTGTCTGCTGTAATTCTCCAGTTAGTTCTATGTTTGAGGATCCTGATGCTTTTGCAGCAGCATCTTCTTCCTCAATTTGAGAATCATCGATTTTAACATCGATTGATTCTTCAACAACAAGAGTTATCTTATTGAAAACTCTATATGCTTTACTGGTGAGAGAATATCTTAAGAAAATACCCTCATCAGAACGAGCATCAAATTTTCCGACACCATCTCTTATGGGTCTTAGAATGTAGCATTTACTTCCAAATGGATGGAAGTATGAAATGTTTGGCTTTCTCCCTTTATATAGTTCATAAGGAGTTTTGCTTAAAGAATGCCTTAAGTGCACTCGGTTTGAGATGTAACAGGCTGTGCTTTAGCTTCAGCCCAGAGGCTCTTAGCTACCTCATTTTCCAATATCATGGTTCTCGCCATATCCTATAAGGTGCTGTTCTTTCGCTCTACGACTCCATTTTGTTGTGGAGTATATGGAGCTGAGAAATTATGATTAATACCATATTCCTCACAAAAAGAAGTAAAGTCTTGGTTCTCAAATTCAGTACCGTGATCCGTTCTAATACTTCGTACAGAAACACCTTTCTCATTTTGAAGTTGTTTAACTAGAGTTTCGAAGGTTGTAAATGTATCACTTTTGTGGGCTAAGAACTTGACCCAAGTGAATCTGGAGAAGTCGTCAACAACAACTAATCCATATCGTTTACCTCCTAGACTCTGAGTCCTTGTTGGACCAAACAAGTCCATGTGAAGTAATTCAAGCGGCTCCTTACTTGAAACCATATTTTTGCTTTTAAAGGATACCTTTGTTTGTTTGCCAATTGCACAAGCTTTACATATCATGTCATTGTCAAACTTGATTTTAGGTAATCCCTTAATAGCATTCTTTCTGGCTAGTTTGGACAGCAAGTCATAGTTTGCATGTCCCAACCTTCTATGCCATAGAACAGCTTCGTCCTTAATGGACATAAGACAATTTTCTCCAGCAGAGATGTTCTTAAAAGACAGGATATAGATGTTTTTCTTGCGTTTACCAATGAAACATGTAACATCATCCCGTGAAACAGTACATGTTTTCTCATCGAAGGCAACTTGATTGCCCTTGTCGCACAGTTGACTAATACTAATGAAATTGTGCTGGAGGCCTTTGACATAAACTACTCCTTCAATCAATAGGGAATCAAAACAACAAATGGATCCTAATGTCACAAAAAGTGATAGAACTACCATCCTGAAAAGTCAGAGTGGTGAATAAGGAGATGTCTCCTGTCATGTGCCTCGAGCAACCACTGTCCAAATACCATTCATGATCCTTGGCAATGGTCTTGAAGCATCCCTGAAATGAAAGAGCATGCTCAAGTTAGTCGTTGATTCCATTTAACAATAGTGCCATCAACTTTAGAAGAGATTTCATGCATATCTTTTCGTCTAACATGACAAGTGTTGATGAAATGACCTGGCCTACAATAGTAGCAAAGCCTAGGTAATTTTTGAACAATGTAATGAGAATCGCCATTTCTAACATGAAGATGAATATATTTCCCATAATGTGAATGTTTCTCATTTCCAGATTTGTGCATCTCATGCACAAATAAATCAGTTTTGTTGTGCACAACACTGAGTTGCTGTTGCAGTTCATCAATCTTTGACTTAGATTGAGAAAGTTGCTTTGCCACTTTCGCAGCCTTTACTGATAACTCTTTCCTAAGAGAAGCGTTCTCAGTATTCAAGAGTTTATTCTCTTTCTTGAGAACTTTGTTGCTCGAAGTCAGTGACTCGAGTTTATCATATAACTCCATAAAGAGGTTTTCAATTTCATCAGATGATAAAGCAGAGGGAGAGAGAGCATCTACCTTCTCAATGTCAGAATCAGTTTGCGCCATATAGTAGAGATTTGTTGTTTCGTCATCTTGATTTGATTCCTCATCACTATCACTCCAAGACGCCAACATGACGTTTTTCTTATATTTTGAAGATTTGCCTATCTCATTTAAGAGAGGGCAATCTGGCCTCATATGACCAGGTTTATTGCACTCAAAACACACCCCACCTTTACCTTGGTGTGGTTTTGGATTTTTCTTTTTAGCATCTCGCTTTCCCTTGAACCATTTTTTGCGAAGATACTTTTTGAATTTCCTTGCCATCAAGGAGATTTCATTAACTGAATCATATGAAGACTCATCTTCAGATTCATCAGAAGTATCAATACTTCCTTTAAATGCAATAACATTGGATTTCTTTTCTTCAGCGAACTTGTTCTTATTCTCATAAGCGACGAGAGAACCAAGTAGCTGTTGAAGACTTAAGCTCGTTAAGTCCTTTGCTTCTTTAATTGCCATTTTCTTGGCTTCCCAAGATGTAGGCAAAGTGCAAAATATTTTTCTGACCAACTCAGAATTAAAAATGGTTTTTCCAAGATATTCCATGGCATTAGTGATTTCGGCGATTCTATCAAACATTTGATTTATCCACTCATCCTTTTTCATTTTGAATGCTCCATATTGAGTTACTAAAGCATTCACTTTGGATTCTTTGACTTGTTCTGCTCCATCATAGATCAAAGCAAGTCTATCCCACATTTCTTCGCAGTTTTAATAGTGGAGACGCGATAAAATTCATTTCCAGCTAGAGCGCATACTAAGTAGTACCTTGCTTTAGTGTAAAGAGAAATTGTTCTCTTTCTTTCAATTTCATGCCGAATATCGCTGGGATTAGGTGGAGGAACCGTAGGGTCTCTTTCCATTATAATCTGCCAGCAAACGGCTTCTTTTGCTCATATGAACAACGTCATACTCATTTTCCAATATGAGAAGTGTTGTTTTGCAAAGAGCGGGGGACGTTCGGTCGAATGACCATCAGTTAAGAGCATCGACATTTTTGCTCAGTTATGAGTTCTTATAACTCAACAGCACCTTACTGTGCTTAATGTAAAATTTTCAACAACACGTTGTTATGATCCTTAGGTACAGCAACAGAGTTCTGTACTAGCAATCACACAGAAAGCTTTCCAGCAAACCCACTCTGATACCAATTATTGGATCGTTCAGGCGCACTAAGATGGGGATGAATTAGTTATTATAACTTTTTCGCCATTTCTCAGTGTAAGCGAAACCGTTACGATTTGATTGAGCAGAGCGTTTCTCAGAAGTGAGATCTGCTTCGCTGTAACCGTTACGATTTGATCGAGTAGATTTTCGTACGAGTGTTTGCACGATTGTAATGGACATAATAATTTATAGTGGTTCTGCCTTAATCGACCTACTCCCACTTTTCACCGTAGATGTGATTTCACTATATAAATATAATGGGTGCAAATGAACCTTTTGCACTAGGCTTTTGGTTTCTCAACAAGTAAGATTTAAAATCCTTTGCAAAAGGAGATCACTCCTGGGTAACGATCAGCTCCTCACACAGTGGACGTCTTCTCATTTCCAGCAGAATGATGCTCACACTCAGTAGTTGATTGCTCAAAGGATTTTCACACAACTCGTTGTCGCTTAGGCGTAAGCCTATCAATCAAAGCACAAAGACAACGTTGTATTAGAGTATGCATCCTCACAAATAATTCCTTACAGTGTTGAACGACTTCTCAAGGAGCAACCCGTTTCTGGTTCACAGTAGAGGAATGCTTCAGCACTTAATAGCTCAACAAAGGATTTCCACACAGTTTCTGTCTCTTCTCAAGATGAGCCTGTAAGTACTTAAGAGATAACTACATAGAGTCACTTAGTCAGAGAAAAGAAAATAAGGAGTTGATTCCTCACACAGCAGTACCTGACTTCTCACACAGTGAAGTCGGGGTATCCGTCCTACACTTAGTTCAGACGTGCACGGTTACCAGAGCCGTGACTCACCGCACTGCATAGCCTAGGGTGGAATTTTCAGCTCTTGCGGCTCCCACGCAACCTGCTCTATTGTCCCTCAGTATTAGGAGGTCGAGACTTCTGTACAGCATCCCTGGGCTCGGGAGGACCTCTTTCCAATCAGGCGACGTTCCCAACTCCTGCTCTACCCTGCAAGCATAATACTTCTAGCGCGCACCCGCAAGTGTTTGTCTCACTGCTCAAACTTCGTAGGCTCGAGACTTCCCTACGAAAAGACACGACAAGAACGGCTTCTTGCCGACGGGTCATCAACTGGTTACTGTAATCAGCACAGATATTCACTTAGCTTCCCTTAGACGATTCGCCAGCCTCTCGTTGAACGCACCGAGGACACACAATCCCTCTCACGACGATCAAGGTCGCACATAACCCTTAACACTCCCACACACAGATTGCAAGATGTAAGAACCAGGCGATCACTTAGCACTTTCCGTTCTCCGTCGATCACACAGCTCACACGGTTCCTCAAAGCTTCATACAGGCTTTGGACAACCACATAGACCATACCGATTCGTTGTTTAGTGTATAAATGTCGTCTGGTTTAAATAGGGAGTGAATCAGATTCGTTTTCCAAATATCAGCCTTCAGCAAGCTGTGGACAGGATCAGCGGACAGCTGCTCAATGGTCACAATGACCAAGAAGGAAAGGAATCTTTGTCATCTTTCCTAATTCGTATGATTTGATCCAATCAATATCAGAATGCTACCTGATTGATGTTTCAATCATTAGCCACGACAGAACCGGAATAATTACATTCTTTAATGACCGTTGAGATAAGATAGAAAATAACATATTGTTATAATTAGAGACTTTATTTCCAAATTTTTCTCAAATGTCGCTATCTGATCCTCACACGTGATTGTCTGAATCAGAAAATGTAATTAATCATTAAATACGACAAAATTACGTTAAACAAGTTGGAATAATAATTATTCCTTCATTTTGGTAATTGTAGTGAAGTAATGCAATACAGCTTTGCTGTAGTGTAGCACCACACTTCTCAAGCGTAGCGACACACATTTCAAGCGATACAACAACGCATTTCTTACGCATTCCCATTGATTGATTTCCATAATATCAGTAGATCAGATTAATTTGAGCGGATACCTGCTCAACGGTCTGGAAAGTCCTCGAATGGTAACTTTCCTCATATATTGTTTCCAAATCTTTATTTTAAAAGGCAATATTCTGATTTTGAGTTGCCTAATAAAAGGATTCGATGTATTTAGACATCTAAATATTTGTTTTAAATATATTCCGAGATAATCCGAAATATATTGTAAAAGGGAACATTATTTCCAAATTTCCAATGAGCAAGCGTAGCAAAACAGTAACGACTTACTGTAGTGTAACAACGTATAGCTCAGGCTCAACAACACTTTGCTCAAGCTCATTACTAAAGATAAGTGGTGTGTTACAACAACACATTACTATGAATTTATAACATAGCTTCTCAAGCTCATCATCAAAACCAACGTTAACACTTCCTCTTGGGATGGTGGTCCAAGAGGAATGTAAAGGCGATGTGCCCTAAATATGATGGTATGGGCTCAAGCAAGCTTCAAGACAATGGAACAGTAAGTTAACTGATTGGAATGATGACTTCTTCGAGACACAAGGAAATCGCTACATAGTGACCTTGTTCTGTGCTATACAGAAGTTGCTACTTGCGCTATCAACTTGCCTGAAAGTTTCAATGCGTTATTTCTTGCTGGAAGTCACTAATTGAATTCACGACTTCATTAAAAAAGTCATCACTTAAATAACGACTTTTACTTTATATATAAGTAATCCTTAAGGGTTTTTCTTTCATTTTATGGGAGCCATCTCTATCCCCAACAACAGACCCAAGACGACCGAGCTTCTCCCCTCCAGATCCCGTCTGACCGTTGCTTCCTCCGAGATTGCATCGTGCTGCAGTCCTCATCATCGACCCCTCCAGTGGCTTACCACTCTTGCAGCATCCCTTGACCATCTATCATCCTTAGGTAGCTCGTGTCCTCTCATGGTTATTGTTGTTACTTGTCAGGACTAAATTTTAATTTGGTAAATTTTAATTTTTATTAGAAAATTGTATTGTACTTAATAGAATTAATTAATTATTTGGTTGATTGAAATAATTATGGCTAGTGGCTTAACATGGATTAATATTTAAGTCAATTTAGGTTTAGTCTTACAATGTCAATTACATTGGGATAATTCAAAAAAATGTAACGTGATTTAACTTGATTAGTCAATTTAGGGTTTAGTCTTAGAAATATTAATTACATTAGATTTAGTCATAGAAATGTTATGGGTTTAATTGAAATTTTGTTGAATATTTAATATTTGATAAATTTAAAATTACAAATTTTGGAATTTAGCAAATTTACCACATTTTTCGCTTTCATGTCATAACTTGTTTCGCTTTTACTCATGTCGATAGCAGATAATCAGAACTGCATATACTTCACACAATTGTTTATGTTTGATTATCGTGAAGATTGACCAGTTTATCGACTCCCAATGTCATTCCCGACTATGAGGAATGAGGAATGCCACGATCATCCCGTATCCATAACAAGATAAACATTAAGGAATGAACTTGCAAGTCAACTTGTGACATATGTTGAAAAGAAGGACACAATAGGTGACAATGCCCACATAAATATTGTTTTGTTTCTTTAATTCATTTTGTCGATACTTATATCATTTTATTGTCACCGATTCTTTGTGTTCATATAATCTATTGGAAGTGATGTTTCTTAATCCTGGATTGAAGGACGTCCTTCACAATCAAGATGATCACTGCTCAACTCGAATGCCGGAAGAAGAATATGCGTCAGTAAAGAGTTGATTTTTTTTATGCGAACTTTTCCCTAGTTATAACTTCATTTAATATGTACTACCACAATACAGAATCATGTACTGTATTGTCGTCGTTTGGAGCATTCTGTTAAGAGAGTGCACTTATATGGAGTATTTCCTCTACTAGGAGAGATTTTACAATGTTGCAAAGTTACTCTACATACAGTTAGAAGCGTTTATATCAGTGCTTGTGGATAAATAGGGCATGGAGACTCATATTTTTCACATGGTAAACAAGAAGATGACTATTACTTTTGAGAATATCCATATTCAGCTTGGAATATTGATTGATGGTAATGCAACTATTAGGACTACGACTTTACCATTTGATGATTTATGTCGTGACCTGTTCGGAGTTGTCCCGAGAGGGAACGACATTAAGGTTGACAAAGTCAAATGAAATGGTTGGAGCAATAGTTCAACCATTTGTCAGAGTGGGCTATAGAGGAGCAGGTAAAAAGGCACACTCGTGCCTATATCCTCCGATTGATTGGAGGTATATTGTTTATAAACAAGTCAAATAATCGAGTACATCTTACGTGACTGTTGTTTATTATTGATTTCGAGCGTGTCATGAAGTATAATTAGGGATCTACATGTTTGGTGTGGATGTATCACTATCCATCTTGTGGTTCACAAAATAAGTCAAATCAAATTGTGAGACTTCTTATTTTACTTCAGATTTAGGCTTGGGACTATTTTTGCATATTTCCCCGCTCAGGCATAATACATTGAATATGGTGGATATGCGTCTGACTTATATGTGGGAGGTTGAGGACCACATCTTTTAGCGTAAAACGATCTTCGGAATAGCGAGACCTACTCATCCACGTATTGTTGTGGTTCGGGATCGCGACACCTTTTGAAAGCCGTCATCCTGAATGAAGAGTTTATCAAGTTGTAATATCTAACTGCATCATTTTTCTTTCATTGTAGCGGTTAAGCACATCTTTAAAACTCTTTGCCCCATAAGTGTTTCCGATACGAGCTCGCCTACCCCGACGTTTCCTTCCTAAATTTGTCTTCTTTAACCTCTCCAATCTCCCTTACAGGCTACCCGTCCTTCCTAACCTCCCCAAACTCCGATTCCGGAGGTTCCGACCTCTCCCAAACTCTAATTTAAGATATATCCACCAAACTCATCGTCTCTGATCTTTTGTCGATGCCGTGAATAGAATCTTCCGGTAAAGTAGTTGATTGTTGGCTGTCGATTTTAAATGAGGTTGTCGACTAGTTTAGATTAGTGAGACATCAATTTTAAATTGAGGGTTGATAATTAATTTAGGTTAGTGGGATGACCATTTTGTTGATTAGTTTAGCTTAGTTGGATGTCGGTTTTAGGGTTTTTAATTGGTTTATATTAATGGAATGTCGGGTTTAAATTTATTTGAGCAGTCATTGTCCCAAAACTGTTGCATCACTTTGTTTACACAAAAATGTTGATTATATTTTGGTTAAATTGATATTTTTTATTATTGGTCCGGCAAGGTGTAATGTTTTTTTATGGCTGAATTTGAATTATTTTTATGATTATTGTAGGTATTGGTATATTTATACTAATTTGGTTGAAATTGTCTTGAAATTGTAAGATTATATGTCCTTTTTATAATAGTAACTCGCATTCAGATATTGTTATTTGCGAATGATCAAGTTATGAATGGTAAAAATGGATTGGCAAGGACCAATTAAAAGGATTAAGTTAGATGTATTAGTTGATTATGTAAAGTTTGAAAGAGGTATAACTCGTGTTGTGAAGTTAAATGAATTTTGTAAATTCAAAATATGTCATATATATCTAGATATGATTATTCTGAAGTTAAATTTATTCTTGTGCCTATTGGTGATGATGATGACATGACATTATTCGTTGAGTTTGGTATGCTAAATGCTAAGCACATCCAAAAAGTTTATGTGCTTTCTGCTTTTAATAATTCAAATAATGAATGAAGGTGATCATATAATGATAGAGACGTTGGAACATGCCAGAAGAAAGAGTAAATATGGTTTACCTTGCCATGTAGCGGAGCATCCCAACCGGAAGAGGTAGCCACTCTCACTGGAGAAGCAATTGTCATGATGGCGTAGTATACGCAACTTCAACTATGGTCATCGCGAAGGCTTGGAAGACTAGTCAGAATATGAGGAACACATAAAAGAAGATAAAGAAAATGAAGAAAATGGTGCAAAAGAGGATGAACCCTAATAGATGGAAATATAACATAGTGAAGATGATCACGAGGATGAAGACCATGATAAAAAAAAAATGGATTTTCAAGAAGATGGGGTGATGATCTCTCCACTAATGTACCCAGAAGCGATACAACCATGATATGACTACATCAAACCCTACGTTGGTCAACCATCAAGTTCAACTCTTGAAGCACCAATCAAGGCTTCAAAAGACTTCTAGTTCCCTCATTCAAATCCGGAATAACCACTTTCTCAACTCACACAACTCATCGTCAGGATTTGTCCCAGCAGTGATACTAGGAAGATCAACAAATTGCAACCACTTCGACGTTATTCGAGAAAGAATAGAGGTCGTAGTGGAGACACGCCCAAAATAACTGTTGCCTTTCATTTAGTTGCCTAGTGTTATCTAATCATGTTTTAGACGTCATTTCTTCATGAGACTATTTTGATATCTACTATATTAAATTGGGATATCTTTATAAGTAATAATAATACACATTGCGGCCATTGGGGTGTCCTTAAACCTTGGATTTAACTTGTTTGGAATTGGCATTTATGTTTATATATGTTGTTTGGAGAATTGAATGGTAGGAAGACAGCGAATGAAGAACAATTTGATATTTTTATTCCTATTTTCAAGCAATTGTCATGGTTCAGGACCACATTTTTATAAAGGTGTTGCGTATCGTAACCATGTCAAGGCAGTTAGAAATAGTCGATGTCTAGGACCGCGACAATGAGTAAGATGGATGGGTCTCGCAATGACACTAATCAAACACTAAACATCCTTTTCTATGGATATTTTTCCCAAGTGTCCCAAACAATGTTGTTTCGGACCTCTGACTTCTCAGAGATATTAGTGTCGCGGTCCCAACAACGACTTCATGTATGTGACATAAAGTTGTTGCCCTTGTCCACATCTTTGCATATATTCTCTATTATTGCGATCAGAAACCGTGTCTTCTCTGTAAAATGTTGAGTTAGTGGTTGTATCTTAGTAATATTAAAAAATAGAATAATATTTCGTTATTTTTTTGAAACGTACAATCCTCAGAGTCCGAACTTATAAGATGCTTGTCACAAAAGCGTTTTAGTAAGAAATTCTTGAAAATTAAAATGTTTCCTTTATGTTAATTTGATATGTGGAAAAAAAAATGTTCGAAATAAAATGTAATTTATAATTGAAAGATAAATAAGATGACTCGATCTTCATTTATTTTTTCAACGTTTTAGAAGTGATGTGATTAAACATTTAGCGTGTTGTGTAATGTTATGATTCTACGTAATTTTTATTATTTATAAAGATGATAAATGAGTAATTTCATTTGATTCGATTGTAAGCTTAATTAAAATTCTTAATCTTATTCCTAATCAAATGAAAAATCCATCAGTACAATTGGAATAATGAATTTCGTATACAAAACACAGAAGTAGCTCATTCCATTATATTCGGATTCCCCATGGTTCCGCCTGACAAAAGGTGGCTGATCCAATGGGCTTCATTAATGGGCCCAAGCCGGGTGAGCCACACAGGCCCTCAATGCAAATATCTCAACTTCCTTACGGCCCAAAAAGTTCGAGCTCGCTACCCGTATAAACCCCACTCCCCCTCCTCCGACGAGTTGATCGGATCAGGGACACCTGTCTCGAGGCGGGAACACGGAATTAGGTTTCAGAGGTCTGGATTCCTCCCGGTTCGAACCCTCCTCTGCTCTCCCCGATATTCCCTTTTCACTGTTTGGCTTGATCGCTATCGGTTGCCTTCTAGGGTTTTCCGATTCGATCTGTGGGTTTTTAGTGCGTTTTCGCGGGGTCTTAGATCTCTGTAAAGCTGGATTTTTGTGGCGTCTTGTCTAATTTGTCGTTCGGTTACTGGTTCTGAGTGTGTGATGGATGTATGGAATTTGTTGCTCGATTTGATGCAATTCCAGGGTGCAACAGATGTTGTATTTGGTTTACTCTACTTGACGAGTGGATTTTAATGAGTACCCTTGTAGGAGGCATGCCTCGGTACGACGATCGACGCAGTAGCACCCGGCTCTATGTGGGGCACTTGTCATCCCGGACAAGGACCCGGGATCTTGAGGATCTCTTTGCCAGATATGGAAGGTGATTTTCTATTTAGGACAAGTTTTATGCACTAGAATTCCGGGTTTTACGATGTTCTTGCAGGTTAATTTTCATTGCAATGTTATTTTTCTGCCAGTAAGAAGTTTGTGTTGCTTCGTTGTCAAGGAAGTGTGGTGCTCCTGGCAAGCAACTGTTTGTATAATATTTGCATTTTGAAACTTTATTTTCCTTTCCCGTATCTTCCTGTGAGTGATTGATGCATCTTTTCAACCTTTCTCTCGGTGTTTTAACTGGGATAATCTTATTGAAGGTTTCCCTTCTGTTGTAAGAGGACACCATGGTGGACTGGCCAGTCCTTTGTAGTATTTATGCATTAAGTATTGGAAATGGCGAGATCCCACACTGGTGTTTAGTTAACCTTTGGCGGCGAGGTGTCGATCCTTCCTGATATCCTGATGGCCTTACTGTTTGTGGCAAACCATTTACGCAGAGTACGTGCTGTGGATATGAAGCGAGACTATGCTTTTGTTGTATGTACCTCCTAACTCTTAGCTTGTATTTTTCTTTATGTGATTTACCCCCCTGGGAAAGGATGCCAAGCACTTCTTCATGGGTTGCCGTGCTAACCGGATAATTTAAATGCTGTATTTTCTCTGGTGTGCTTTCTGCTTTCTTGTGATTATAGGAATATGGTGATCCACGGGATGCTGATGATGCTAGATATGGTCTAGATGGCCGAGAATTCAAAGGAAGCCGTATTGTTGTGGAATTTTCCAAGGGGGTGAGTTCGTTAATATTTATTTTCAGTCCATAGTTTGTTGTAGTCTAATATTTCTTTGAGTTGCTGTTGATATTATACTAATTACTTCTATCATCATGTAATTGTTATTTCTTTCTTTCAGTTCATAATTTTCCGTTGCATGGATGGTTCGATACTTACTAAGAAATTGCACCAAGTTTGTGCATCATGTTAATTGATGCTCATCACCTTCAGGCACCACGAGGCTCTGGTGGATCCCGTGATTTTCTGGGGAGGGGGCCCCCTCCTGGTTCTGGTCGCTGCTTTAACTGTGGGATTGATGGCCACTGGGCTCGAGATTGCAAAGCTGGGGATTGGAAAAATAAGTGCTACCACTGTGGGGACAGGGGCCACATTGAAAGAAATTGTCCAAACAGTCCGAAGAAACTAAGGTTTTATTCCATTCTATGCCTTTATTTGGGATTTCAATTATGGAAATGTGATACATGCTAATTGGATGAATAACTTGGGATAGCCGCGAGCAGAGATACTCAAGGTCCCCCAGTCCTCGTCATGGCCGTAGTAGGAGCCGTAGCTTTTCTAGAAGCCATAGTTACAGGTTTGTTTTTTGTTTAATATGATTGTTGGATGTTTAGCCTACCTTTTTTTTTGTTTAAGATGATTTTTGGATGTTGACCCTATTGGTTTGTTGTTTAGTATTCAACATTTGGAAAAGTATTGTGTTTACTGTGGCCACTGGAGCTTACAACTGCTTTAGGTTGTCAATATGATATCTACATGGTGACGGTAATTGCTAATGATGTCAGACCTTTTGATTTTGCCTGTACTTTTGTTCTGATGTTGGTTTTCATGCTGTGATTTGCACGTCTACTCCTCCTTACTTGGAGTATCATGTTTCTGATTGACCCTCTATTTTTTTTGGTAGTCGATCACCTTCCCCTGTAAAGAGGGAGAGGGAACGGGGTTACGAGGCGGAGAAGGAGAGGGGTTATGAAGATGTCGAAACAAGACCAAGGAGCCCTCATGATTCTCGTAGCCCCACCAAGAGGGGCAGGAGCCCTTCCCCGAGGGGAAGGAGAGATAGCCCTGGACCTGATGAAAGTAGTAGCCCAAGGGGCAGACCTGATGGATCTCCAGAGAATCAGAAATGGGCCAATGGATTGGACTATGGCAACAGCCCCAGGGGCAGGAGCAGGAGCCATAGTCGGAGTCGCAGTCCCGGTGATGATGCTGATGGCAATTACAGAAGCCCCGTGAAGGAAAATGGCCATGATCATAGCCCCAGTCCAATTCCAAGGGATGAAGATGGCCACAGGGGTGATGACGATGATAATGGTGGCTCTCCAAGAGGCAGCGGGTAAGTTAGCAAAGTGTGCTCATTTTCAAGATATATGATGTTTAGTTATCTGTCGTTGCAGACGAGTTGTATTCTTAGAATTTTCTTTTGGTGCCTGGAATAAGGATTTGGTGCTCAGACTTCCAGACTTATGTTTATTCAGTTGGTTGTTCTTGTACTTTTTCCGGCTCTGGTTAGCTGTTGGATATGTGAACCTTTAAAGGTGGTGTGGATCTTCTGCACGAGCCTGGTACGACTCACAGCCCTGGCGCTGTTTTTGAACATTGGTGGCTTATGATCTACCAATGCTATTTTCACAGCACTTACGCTGTCTCCAGGCGACAGCGACTTAGGCCTGCATCCCCTATGAGCCTGTCATTGTCCTTGGGAAGGTAGGGTTTGGATTTCCAGTCGTTTATGAGTTGTCCTTGATTCCATCTGCCGTCTCTTGATGTGTCTACTCTTCCCTGACCATGTCCGCTGGAGGGATCAAAGCAGGGGAATGTAGTCGAGTCGGGGGGCACATTCGCATCCTGCGGGTCCAAGGAAATGGTGCCGGCGCCGTGGTCATTTATCATCGACCGGAAAACGACGAAGCAAAGCAATTCGTCCCTATCGAAAAAAAAAAACCAAATCGCCAACGCAAGGATAATTACTAAACCATGCGCGGCACCACACCGAATCACAAGCACCTTTCAGCGCAATCGGGAGGAACTCAAAAAAGAGAAGGGAAGTCGCTGTGAAATGACGGGAATGTCCCTGCGCCCTTTCCCTCCTCTGCTTCAAAAAGGGCAAAAGAACCAGTTGCTTCCTTTCGCATCTCCTCTGCGCGCACATTCCTTATTCCTTCTTCCTCATCCTGAATCATCAAATTAATCATTTACTCTGCTGTGGGCTGCAATCACTCTCCCCCCCCCCCGCGTTGATTGCTCTTCTCTTACCTTCCCAAATTGTAACGGAATTTTATCCTCTCATTTGGTCCGTTTCGTCTCTTTGTTGGCCATTGCTTATTTGAATTTCTTGCTTTCCTCGTTCTTCTCCTTGGTTCTTATTCCCTCTCCGTTTCCTACTCCCCCTCTGATGAAAGAGTATTCTGCTATCTATCGAAAACTTGTTATTAGTTGATTCTTTCCTACAGTACTGTTCGGGTTCTCCCTTCTTGGTTTCAGCAATGGTTGCCTGGACTTGACTATTCGGTTTCGGATGATGGAACCGTCTTGAGTCTTTCCGGTCACCGACGGGATTATAGTTGTTCTGGGTCTTATCTGATTACTGTGGATGACCTGGGTTTATTATAAAGGTGGGATCTTTTTCACGTGCGTGCCTGCGTGTACTTTGTTTATGGTTTTTTGAGGAAATGGCGCAGTGCATAAGAACATGGAGTTGGGTTATGGTGGGGACTGGTAAAAGAATGCCAGGATTCTTCTGCAGCGTGTCGTCAGTAATTGTACTTTCTAATCTTATGTTTGTAGGGCTTAGTTTTAATAATACTGACACCCTTTTCTTTTCTCTTGCAGGTGCCTTGCTGAAATTGTAGGACGACGGTTAAGTAATAGACTCTACAAGTCCAAATTTGTTGGTGAGTCCGATTCAGCATTTCTGTTGCAGAATTCGGGTTAAGTTCTTCTACGGTGCTTGTTAATGCTTGTTTTGCTGCCTTCCTTATTTTGATTATATCGACCGGATTAAACTCGAACTGAATTGAACAATTATTTTGGTACATAAACTGGTACCCGGACTTTTCGGTTCTTCGGCAGCTCATTTGTAGATGCATCTTCTGCTTTGTTTTACATGAATCGGGACGTAGTGCATTTGATGGATGCTGGTCAAAGTATGGCTTAGTCTAATTCTATTTAGGATGGTCAGCCAAGGTAATGATATATTTGTCCCAAGCTAGCTGGTATTTCTTGTTTTTGTCATTTCTTGTTGGAAAATGTCAGAAGGATTTATTTCTGACTGGTTTTGTGGGGGTTCTGGCTAGCCCATTTGATGCGTTGTTATTTTCTCTGTAGTATTTTATTGATGATTAGAGAACATAATCAATTAGGTTTTACTATGTTTCCTGAAAGGTTCTTCCCTTTAGTATATCTCAAAGGGGCATCTTTAGTGCATTTGTTTTTAAAGTGGGTGAGGCTGTTGTCATGATAGACCTTTATCACAATATGCCTTTTCCCTTTATCTTCCTTTTCGCACGAATGACATGAATGAACTGTCGAGTCTTTTGCTTCTCCCTTTAATTGAGGATATTGATGTCTTTGTTCTTCTGGGATTCACAGGTTATGTATCAAACCGAGGAATTGTAGCTGATGTCATTGGTTGACAACTGTTTTTCTTTTGAGGACTGATGAAGAAGCTCTTCTTTTTCCGTTCATCCGCTCCAAGCAACACAGACCGGAAAGGTTCTGCCGACAGGTCAGTTGGCCATGAAGTGGAAAAGTATGAACACATTTATCAGAGCCCCAGGCGTTCATTCTCCAAATCACGCCACCAAGCTTCTGATAGCACGAGCTCAAGTAATCAATCAGGGTCAGCTCTGAAGAGGAGCCGCTCGCTGACATCTGCCGCTTTCCTAGGAGATGGCTTCGAGCAAGGCAGGTTGTCCCCCTTGAAGGATCTTAATAGATCACCGGCTCGTCAGACTCATGGACCTTCATTTGGGTGAGGGTGTTTCACTGTTATTTGATTCGCATTGTCCTCTGTTTCATCTCTTTGGAGAACTGATTTTCCTTTTTGGGGTTTTTTGCTGCAGTAGCCGGAAGTCTATCCCTGAGAAGCAATCAAAGAGCAAACAATCCGAAGATGGAGCTTTTAGAGGTAGACATGGACCTATAAAATCTGGATCTGCTGGTTCTCCCAAGCTTAACTATGATTCATCAGGGTACTCTTCCAGTAGCTCTGGTTATGTCTCCAGTAGGGTGGTTGATAGATACATCGAGGGCGAGCAGCATCAAGATAAGGTCAGACCCAGAGAAACTTGTCTGAATGCTCCTGCTGGCAAGGACAGTGGGATTTCTTGTTCAGGGGCCGCCAGATATACGGCGCCATCTTCTCCATCTGATTACTGCAAAAGCAAGTCCAACTCTCATTCCGTCAGAGAAACCAAAGGTTCTTTCCTTCACCTTAGGTCGAGAGACTGGGCAAAGAGTGGTTTTGGCCATGAATCTCCCCGGACGCTAGCAAAGAACGTCATGGAGCGACTTACTCAGACAACTACTTTCCCGAAAGCCAATTTTGACAATATTGAGCGTGGAATTCCTATCACAATTCGTGATGTTTACAGTGGTTCTTCTGATAAATGCTTTGATCGGAACTCCGATGTGGGTAGTCCAAAAGGTATACCCATGAGTGAGCCTTATGCTGCAAAATTCCCGGTCAACGATGAAGGTAGCTTCCGTACAAGAAAGTACGGGGATCTTGGTTCTGAGGAATTCAAGGACGACCTGGATGTGGAGCTTCGAGCAAGACATAATGAAGCCAGGGTCAGGGTAGCACTATTCTCTGAAGAACTGCAGGATGATCAATTCCTTCAGGATTTCAACCGGGATGTGCCGACGCTCATGAGGACTTTTAGAAACCTTTCTGAAGAAAGGCTAAGTTTAGCGGCTGAGGTTGTCGACCTTCTGCAATCTTGGATAACCGATAGGTCATCTGGCAGGGAAGAGCTTAGAATGACAAAAGCAGAACTACAGTTGCAGAACAGGAGACTCGAGAAAGAGAAGAAAGAACTGCAGTTGGGCTTGGAGAAGGAACTAGACAGAAGGTCAAGTGACTGGTCATGCAAGCTCGAGAAAATTCAACTAGAAGAACAGAGGCTTCGGGAACGTGTCAGGGAGCTAGCCGAGGAGAACGTGTTGATTCAGAGGGAGGTCTATTCAATCAACGAAAGGGATTTGGAAAGCCGGAGTTTAGTTTCTTGCTCGGAGCAACAAATCGGTGAAATGAAGGCCAGGGTCGAGGAATTTAGCCGAAAGAATCGAGATCTGCAGCAAGACCTCTCTGACATACGAGAGAAGTTCCAAACAGCTGAGGAGACTGGAGAACACATGAAACGGAATTTTATTGAGAAGGAGAGGGAGTGCAAGGAGTTACACAAATCTATAACAAGATTATCAATTACTTGTAGCGACCAACAAAAAACAATTGAAGGGCTTCGACGAGGACTAGATGAAACTGGTGGGACCCTGCAAACCCCTAAAACGGTTGATGGTCAAGTTTCGAAAACGAGGATGGAGATTGTGAGATTGACCGGAGTAGAACTTTCTCTGAGGAAAGAGCTTGAAGCGAATAGACGAGAGCTGGATTGCCTTCGACGTGAGAACATTAGCCTCTTGGGCCGCCTCAAAGGCAATGGTGATGATTATGGGGCTTCCCTACACCATATGAACGAGGAAATGAATTCTCGTGTTGGTTCCTTGCAGAGTGATGCCTTGTTTACACTTAATCATGCCACTGAACTGTGCACCAAGATTCTAGAGTTTGTCAAATCGAGACACGGAAAACATGAGTTGACAAATCAGGGGATAGAAGCTATCCAGTTTAGCTTGGACGGGCAATACATTGTCGAGGCCGATATGAAACTTCAGGGAATAAAGTGTAAAGCTGAGAATCTGACAATGAGCTTCCAGACGATATCTAAATTGCTACAAGAGAAGGCCAAAGCATTCTCCTCCAAGTCTCGACGACAAGACATTGGTCATGATGAGGAATCGCAACTGCTTCCCAGGAAGACCCCAGAGGTAACTTCCTGACTTTGTACAGTCCCTGATGAAGTACCATGGCAAATTGCTTTATGGATCAGTAAAATGTAGGATGCTTTGGAATCCGAACTTAAAGCAGAGAGCTTAATGACGAGGCTTCTGAAAGAAAAGCTCTACTCCAAAGAGCTGGAATTGGAGCAGCTCCAAGCAGATTTGGCAACTGCAGTGAGAGCCGCGGACTGTGTTAAATCTGAGGTCCAGAACGCACTGGACAGCCTCTCCAGCATTACCCACAAGCTGAAAGAGCTCGAGCTGCAGGTAAATCACTACATCACCTAGCCCTTTGTCACTACGTCAGCTCGAACTGTCAAGCTGTGGACTGACATAGTTTCTTCTTGGGTCTTTCCAGATGCGTAAGAAGGACGAGAAGATACGGCAGTTGGAGATCCAGGTGGATGAATCTATGAGGGAACTGAACATGATGAAGGGAGTCCTTCCAAAGCTTTCCCAAGAGAGGGACCAGATGTGGCAGGACAACATGGTCCTGAGCTCCGAGGTGGATGCCCTCAGGAAGAAGATTGATGAACTAGACGAGGTTGTCCATGAGAAGGAAGGCCAGATCTCCATCTTGACTGATGCCCTCCGTAATAAGCCGACGAATCTCCTCGACAGCCCAGATTTTCCCCATGGCTTGACGCTCCCTTGAACTTATTCTCATGTTATTCTGTTGGGGCTGGGATTTCAAATGAAATCTTGGGTGATCTAATAAAGAACAACTCTTTCTGCATTATTTGTTGTCTTGCCACAAAATAGACATTCAAGCAATAACGTCTACCAAAGCGGTACTTCCAAATGTATATTTATTTGTCTTTCGGCGGACCAGCAGTCTTACGCAGCAACTAGAATCACGTTGGAATTAGGAACTCCACATGGAAAACGGCAGAATGAGGAACTTCTCGCCAATGGTTGATGTGGATTGAGTTCAAAGCAGTTCTGGTTTCCAAAATTCGACGGGCTTCCGATGCTGGGTTGCAGAGTAGACCAGAATAAGAATTCGCATGGAAGTTTGATCCTCGGGTAATTCTGACATGCAATATGATTTTTATTACCTGGGCGATCGGCATCCTTGCTCGCACTGAGTCCAAGAATGATAAGTCAATGTCAGCCACAGCAATCCCAGTTGACAACCGGTCTGAAGCAGAATCACGAAAATCAGGAAGAGTAACAATGGTGATTGAGAAAGCAGAATCATGAAAATCAGGAAGTCACAATTGTGATTGAGAGATCATCCTCTTGACCACTCCGATATAGAAGTTAACAAAAGCTAGACTTGTCCTCACCGGGGAGACGACCAATCACGACACCCCAAGGATCGATGATTAGACTATCACCGAAGCTTTCCCTCTTTTCATTGTTTTTCCCAGCTTGTGCAGCAGCAATTACCTAAAATTTTGGGAAAAGGGATACAATCATCGATATGCAGTGTTGCCAGGTCAAACTTAAGAGGAAGTGTCTTTCATACATAGCATTGGGTTTCAATTGCCCGAGCTCGGAGGAGGACTTCCCAGTGCGCTTCTCCAGTTATTTTTGTGAAAGCTGAAGGGACCAGCAGGACCTACAGCAGATGAAAATTGATCAGGAGACGGATCAATCATGCATGAAAGGAAAAATGTGAAGATGCCCAGGGACCTGTGCATTGTGTTGAAATCTGAGATGTTGATAGACCTCCGGGAATCTCAGGTCGTAGCAGACTGTCAAACCTAAACGGCCTATGGGGCTGTCAACTGCTACTAATTCCTTCCCTAGTATAAAAAATTTTCCAGTAGTTATATGTTGCTCAATAAATGAGCCACTGGTCCAACAACATGTTTAAAAATATATAGAGATTTCAACACAAGCTCGTAATGAAAAGGGAGAAACGCATTGTCATGCAAGATCTAATAAAACACAAGTAAATACTCCATTATTTTTGCCTATTAGAGGTACCTGCTTCTGTGAAGGTGCTCTCTTTGTATGACCTTCCACCAGGAACATCCACATCAAACCTTTGAAGAAAGGGAAGGGGCCCATCAGATTTCAAAGTGAAAACTGGGAGGAAACAAAGGATGAAAAGAATTTGACGCACAAAAAGCTCCCAAAAAGCCTATAAGAATGAAAAGGAAACATGAACAACCCTGCACATCCAACAGGTAACATCAACTCATACTAAAAATGCAAAGCTTCAATTCCTCAGTCAAGTGACCAGACTAATGCAAATTAAAAATTTCCCAGAAGATATTCACTTTCATAGTGATTGCACCATAATTCAAAAGAGCTGCAGCCAACGACGTACAAGTGAATCTTCCTGTATTTGCTCCTAATAATCCCGGCATCATCAATCACAACATGAGTGTTGCATAGATGGGCGCTATCTGATCCTGTTTCCTGAAAGCCTCCAAGGGACAACCAAATATTTGATTCCCTGAAAATCTCATATAAAGAAAACCAACTCAGATATAAGAACCACATTCCGAAAGACACTTCACTCATCGCCAACAAAAACAATTGATCAAACAGTCCAGGAAGATAAGAATTCTGAAGGAATTACCTAGCAAGAGACTGGTATTGCTTCATAATAGGCCCGTCCAGTGGTTGGGCAATGCTAAGACTCTCACCGTCCTTAAGACCGATGTAGGAGAAACTCTCAGGAAAGCAAATCAACTTAGCTCCTGCAGATGCTGCTTCCTTCACCAATACAAAACCACAATTCTGTGTCAGACGACAGAAAAACGAAGAAGAAAAATGGAACATTGCATAACCAAAACTCATATGTGCGCACCGAAATCAGAAGCAATTCGATCATGTAGGCATCCACACATGCTGGAAAAACTAGTCAGCATCAGACAGCTCGAAATTCATTCTAAATTGGAGTTTATGCCAAACAGGTTATTCAAATCCTAAACCATTCCCATTGGCAACACAACAAGCGACCACCTTCATCATCACTACCGTCAGTCATACGTATAATCACGACCCAATCTTCGACAACGAGTTTGGATAATCAGTATACGCTACACAACGACCATTTCCCACAAAAGTTTCGAACACGATACACAATCCTCAGCTCACAATCAGAGAAACGTGAGAGGGACACTTCGACAATCACCTTGACGAGGCGGGAGCAGGTGGCAAAGTTGGCGGCGAGGTCGTTGATGGAGGTCATCTGAGCCACAGCGACGCGCGCCGAGCACGCCGTCGCGGCCATGGTCAGCTCGGAGGATATCCGGGCTGCGGGAAGCGGCCTCCCTGGAACTACGCCGGCTTGGAAACGACGGTAGCGGAGGCGGAGGAAATCGCGATGCGGGGGCGGCGGGGAAGACGTTGTGTGACCAAGAAGGGCGTTGACCATAGTCAACGGGAGATAACCCAAAGGGATAATATTAACAAATATACTTATACAAACTAATCATGGGGGTTAATTAACAGATAGAATATGGGTGACTTAATCACTTGATTAGGCATAATTCATCACTCCAACTCCAATTTGGTTTTATTCCCTTTGTCATTGTAATTCCAACGCAGAAAAACCAACGGAGAAAAAATAGAACAAGGAAAAAAAATCCCATCTCTGTGTGTTCTTTCTGTCTCTCTGAATTGACTGGAAAAATATATTCTTTTTTTAAGTTTTGCTGCGACCGATCGATCAATCAGAAAAGCAAGAAACTTTTCTGGGTCGTCCTTTTTATCGCCAAAAAGGTTTCTTTTTTCGAACCCGTCACAGGGATTCCAGGATTCTTAATCTTGTCGTTTTTCTTTTTGAATTTTGTATTTGTTTTTTCTTGGGGGATCTGGGATTGTCTCGTTCCTTCTCTTGACTTGAGTAGATCGCGCGCTTTTTTTATTTTCTTTTTATTTTTTATTTGGGTCAATTTTCGATGCATTCTGCGTTACACGCGGCGAGAGCGAGGGGAAAGCTTGCTGAGGGGATCATTGGCTTTTATTTTGATGGTATGGGATTATGGTGTTTTCAGTGCGATCTGGGCTGTTTCATGGGCGATGGAGTTGCGATGAGTAAAGGGAATCATTCTGATGCACTTTGGTTGTTTTTTTTCTGTTTCTGCAGGTTAATGTGATTTGGGAATTGTTTATAGATTGAAGGAGAAGCGTGTTTGGGATTTGATTGCTGTTGTTGGCTGGTTTTATATGGAAGGAAGAAATTAGCGAGTTATGTAAGTTATGGTAACCAGTTCTTTGATGAAATATGTATCCCCTTGCTGGAAGGCGTCTGCTGGGGGTGACAGTTCGAGTGGAGATGCTGCCGGTCATTCTGACGGATTGTTGTGGTCTAAAGACTTGGGGAATCATGCCTGCGGAGAATTCTCCATGGGCGTGATTCAGGCCAACAGTTTGTTAGAGGATCAGAGTCAACTTGAGACGGGTCCGATGAGTTTACTGGATTCTGGTCCTCAGGGAACTTTTGTTGGAGTTTATGATGGTCATGGCGGGCCTGAAGCTGCTCGGTTCGTGAACGACCGGCTGTTCAAAAATCTTAGGAGTATGAATGCCCCTCTTTTAGCACTATCCTTATTACTTATGTTGTTTCAGATCGATTGCTGCTAAAATTCTATTTTTTCCATTGAAATTGTGTAATGTTGATGCCATCAAAATATCTTTTCTTTAAATGCTGTCGCCAAGTTTCAATATCTGTTATTTTACGCTTGACTCGAATGATGTGCTAGTGACTTGATGCAGAATATACGTCGGAGAACCAGGGAATGTCTGCTGAGGTCATTAAGAAAGCATTTCTGGTCACGGAGGAGGAATTTTTGTCCTTAATTAAGAAGCAATGGCTGACCAAGCCTCAAATCGCTTCTGTTGGATCGTGTTGTTTGGTGGGTGTCATATGTGGTGGCCAGCTATACATTGCGAATGCAGGAGACTCGAGAGTGGTGTTGGGGAAGTGTGATAAGACCTTGGAAGAGGTTAAGGCGATTCAATTGTCATCTGAGCACAATGCTTCTCTCGAATCTGTGAGAGAAGAATTGCGTCTTTTGCATCCCAATGATCCCCGCATTGTTGTTTTAAAGCACAAGGTGTGGCGTGTAAAGGGTTTAATTCAGGTATGCCTCGTCAAAAATAATGGTGCGGAATATAATAATTATGTAGTTATTTATTATGAGGTTGTCATCTTAAGGATAGCAGTAGTTCCTTGGTCCTCGGCTACATTACTTCGTCTGTAATATTGAGCTGTTTGAAGTTACTTTGCGGAAAATGTTTTGTAAATGTTGAACCTTTGGTCATTTTTGCAGGTATCAAGGTCTATAGGAGATGCCTACTTGAAGAAGGCAGAGTTTAATAAAGAACCTCTCTTAGCAAAGTTTCGACTACCAGAACCATTTGATACCCCAATTTTGAGAGCAGAGCCAGCGATAGCGGAGCAAAATATATGCCCCGAAGATCAGTTCCTGATATTCGCTTCCGATGGACTATGGGAACACTTGAGTAACCAAGAGGCAGTTGACATTGTCAACAGCGGTCCGCGCAACGTACGGTTTAAATAAGCTTTTATGTTTTCCTTAATTGATGTTATATGTGTTCGGAGGAGGGTTTGTTACTTTCATTGATTTAATCCATTGAAATCCGGGTTTATGTTTCGAGCTGTAAGGTTCTACGGTTAGATTTCTAGGGGGTTGCTCTTGAATGCTTGGTCTGAGTTTTAGCCTCCATGCAGGGTGTTGCCAAGAAGTTACTGAAAGCGGCTCTACACGAAGCAGCAAAGAAAAGAGAAATGCGATACTCTGACCTAAAGAAGATAGATCGAGGGGTCAGGAGGCATTTTCACGATGACATCACAGTCATAGTTTTATTCCTCGATTACCACTTGGTCAGTCAAAGCTCCTGGCAAGGGCCCTTACTTTCGGTGAGAGGAGCCAGCGGCGTCTCCTCAAACGTCACGACCTGACTCAGGCACAAAGGTTCTGAATCCCGCGCAGCTTGTTCTTTGAGCCTTGCTTCCTCTTCCATCTGCCTTTGATTTTTACTCAGATCCTCCATTTCCGCAGGATTGAGTCGCTGCTTTTCAACGACGATGGCCGAAATTTTGAACTGACCTGCGGTTTCCCCATTTCGCTGCCTCTCCAACTATTTTGCAAGTGCAGTTCATCCCATTGCACTAGTTAATGTCGGAGGGCAGTGTGTGTTTGCAGTAAAAGTGGAAGAGTATTCATTCAATTCAACGGGAAGAACTCGATACTAAAGACTGTCCGGAAGAGTTTCTGTCGGAAAACCAGACCAAGGAGAGGGGGGGATCAAAAACATTTCTTGAGTAGTTTGGAACATGATTATTGCTACAATAAACAAAAAAAGAATGAATTTCCACGCGCACACACTAACACTATTATTATTCATTACATTGGTCCATCTCAGTGTCTCCTTAAAAACATAGTTTAACCATTAAAAAGGAAGTAATGAATAATTACTTCGAATTGACGACCTCTTTATTAATATCCGATCACCTCCACATTCTACATCACCGTAATTTTCATTTTCAGTCCTCTCCATGGATTATACTATCTCTCTATAAGTAAATCCTCTCCTGTTATTTTTTTTATTTGTTTTGTTTTATTAATATTTCAATTATAGTTAATTACGAAATTGTGTAAAAATTATGAGGAGGACTAAATTGTTATGCTTTATCGGAGGTATTATACTGTATAATAATGATGGATTCTATTATGATAGAGATCCTAAGGTTATTATTTAGCTGTATACGAGGGTGCAAATTGATTGATATTATTAACGATGAGTTGGATATTTATCTGAATTAATATTCATTGGAAGTATAGCTCGTAAATCACAATGCATATACATGTGAAATTCCACTAGAACAATAGATCAAGTCTTATGACGATGAATACTGGCCTTGGTTATACAATATTCGAG
This sequence comes from Melastoma candidum, assembly GCA_023653495.1. NCBI lineage: Eukaryota > Viridiplantae > Streptophyta > Magnoliopsida > Myrtales > Melastomataceae > Melastoma > Melastoma candidum. Next base: position 2,962,497 of record CM042891.1, on the reverse strand, counting down.
AGAAAGCTGCAACACAGTTTTGAAGGGTACAAGACATTTACGTAGCTGCACTCGTCAATAAGACATTATACCACTGCATTAAGCATTTTGAACAATGCAGAATCGAAGCTACGGTTGCTATTTTCAACCATGAAGTTCATACAAGCTTTGCTTTACCACTTTTAAGCAAGGCTAAATCGTGTGCTAATAATTATAAAGTCTACAATGTCAATTGCAACATAAAAACATTCATGATTACATGTGCAGTTTAACAACACTATATTTGGATGCTACAGATCGCACGATACATTGTTATATTCATTTATATATTCTTTAGCTGTTAGGGTATATCCTATTTTAGTCTTATATTTTCCACCACTGTTGGAGGACATTGAGGAAGATGGTCGTTACACTTGGGGTAATGCAAATTTATATATGGCTTCATTGTTACTTGTGTGTGAAGACCTGTTGTTACAAGCTATATGGTAATGCTAGTTCATTAAGCTTGTTATAAGTTTGGTCTTGAAATATTTCCACACTTGCTCCAGTTAAGTGAAGACTTGTTATGCTCAACACTCAATTAGCAGCTCGATGGGCGCGAAGTTTAGTATAATTGACACTACCACTCTTGTATTTTACAGTATCGAATATACTTTGATATGCAAAGGCATTTGAAAGTATTTGTACTTTATAAGCATCTTTATTTCTTAATATATTATTACTAATTCGTAGATGTATGTATAAGTTGTATGGATGCTTTATATAAAAGACGTTTGGAACGCACTGTCGGCCTGCTACTTATCAAGAAGGGAAGTTTTGCATACTAAGAGTCCACTTATTTGTTTTGGCATAGTGCAGATGCATCAACCTGAACAAGTATTTCAACAGTTTGACGGTATTCAATACAACCATGTGTGTATTTGATTGATAGTTGCATGATGTTAGCCTTCATGAGAAGTCAGAAACATATTGGAATGCCTTTTATTATGCGCATGTTATCCATTGTAATGATTAGATAGATTGATTGACAACTATTGTACTTGCATCTTTTTGCCATGTTGATCCTTCATACACTACATAGTACATGAAAGTTAATCTTTGAAGTGGGGAGTAGTTTTGAACTGTTTGGTAAGTTGAAGTTTGTTCCAAAAGTTCAAAATATTGTCTGAACTTTCACATTGATTAATATTTTATTTTCTACTTTTACAAGCTAACACTTTGTTACGGCCACACGAGCGAGGACTCGATGCGATTAAACATTATTATAGGTATTTAAGCACATGTTATTGAAGCCATATAATTACCATAGTTTATTCGCATGCCCCCGAAAACGATGATGTACCAGAGGGAGGTATGGACGAGGTGATGGACATAAAGAGGATCATCATTTTCAATAACGATAAATGATCCTTCTAATTTAGACCTTCTCGGTACGCTACGTAGTATGATGCTCATTACTAAACATATATTACGTCTTCGTAAAGTTGGCAAACTTAGAAGTTCACCTCAGGTGGCCTTTGCTGGCAATGGACGCATTAGGCTTCTTGGTACCATTTCGAGCAGCTTCCTGTTGCTCAAAGGCCTTAGATTCAAAAGTACTCAAGCCAAGCTGCTGCATCCTGTAATCATAAGAGGTTCACGCGTTAATTAATTCTAGAAGCCATTATAGAGAAAAGACATTTATCCATGAGAACAAATGATTATCATAACGGTTTTGTCAACAAGTTATATACGAGATTATTATTTCAGCAAAGCAGATGCCTAAGTCAACTGTGACTTGCATGTATGCCACAACCACAGTCCATGAAAGTTCATATTTTTAGACAAAATTTAGGTATGGATACTATAATGTTAAACCTCTTCTTCAGTCAGTTATATTCGTAACTTCCACTACTCATGGTCCTTTATCATCCATGATACCTGAGTGCGTAAGTAATCTGGGACCAACTTGGCCCTAAGTATTTGCAAGGTTGTTTGTTCATGTGGACCGCTCAATGGATAGGCTTCCATAAATGAAAGTGCGATTGCTATAGCATGATAACTAGCTGTTGTTTGGAAAGCATGAAGACATGTAATTACCCATTAGATTCAAAAGGTGGGCCTTTTCAAAAGTGAGCATTCGTCTCCTTTTAGGATTATGGTCCCTCATCGGAGTGTGACAGTGTTGCTACAAACGTAATAATTCAAACACGAATATTAAACACGCTGGATTCAACCTGACGGAACTAGAAGGACTCATGCAGATTCCCAATTATGTGGAACATCCGGCACTCGGAAGAACTTGCTCCAAAACCGGATGCATGCCCATGGAACATGAGCTGTCGATTGCGTATCATAATATCAAAGCCATAGGCACACGGACCCTTAGGCAGAGGCTCTCGAAACCTGTTCCAGGTGGAACTCCAGAACAAAAGTCTTGCACGCATAAGTTGCCCTGTGAAAAACAAAGTTTCGCAAGTATTGAACAACCTCACAGAGTGCGGTTGGTGGAAGTTTTCCATGGTCACTCGGAGGGCTTCTATCTTGGCTAGGTAAGATAAGACTAACACCGAACTACCTGAGATTTCGTTGTAGTGTAGAGGCCCTGAAACAAACATTATAGATTGCATGCAACTACCTGAGATTTCGTTGTACTCCAAAAAGAATCGAATTCTTATATAGCAGCTGTAATTCATTCAAAAGACATTATAGACTGCATGCAACTTTCTTTATTCAGCTTTCTCTCTTATTCCAACTACTTACCCCAAAACAAACGGTAAATCCGGGTCCAATACAGACGGAATAGATAAATGACGGATTCGCTAGAGGTTAGACATTCAACCGATTACTACAAGTCCAAAACATCAAAACAACTACCAAGCACCACGTCTCCCACTACAACCTCCTTAATTTAGGGACCGCACCATTTATAATCGGATAATAATAGGAGGCACGGATGGACGATGCGCGTCGGATTTTACCAATTCCGTTGACCCCCATTTACTTCCATAACTGTTTTGCACAATCCAATAATTTACCTTTTTTCGGTCGATGGTTTTCGTGCCATACCCGAGTAGGATCATGTCGTGACATTCATTTCTCTCAAGCATCTCATCATCACTGTCTTCGGCCGAGTCCTTGTTATCAATATATTCATCTTCGTCCGATTCCTTGCTATCAAAATACTCGTCTTCGTAATCATCGGGTCCCTTTAAGTCCGACGAATAGGAATCACTGGAACTGGAATCAATGAAATCTTCTGAAGACTCTGATTCTGATTCAGGTAGCAAAGGACAAATCTCATCGTCACTTAGCTCGTGGAAGGCTTTAGGTGGGATTGTCGTGCCCTCATAAATGTCCTGTAGATAGATTAGTTCACATATTTTCTTTTTACCTTTTCACCGAACAAATCAAATAAGCCAATAAGAATATTTACCTTTCTCACAGAGTCAAAATTATCATCTACCCACAGGGAGATCAAAATGTGTCCTTCCTTTCTTAAAATCTTCATCACTTTCTTCTCATTCTTCATATCTACTTCTTGAAACCCATCAATCTTGTATGATTTCCTTTTCTGAATAGAAAAAAATTACAAACATTAACTTTCATTGCTAATAATAAAGAAAAAAAGAAGTAAAAACATTACCTCGTGTCTTCTGAGCTTCCTTGCCACACCCCTTTTGCCGATGAATGGGTAGTACTTGGCAAGTGTAATTCCGTGTGATTTCATGTATCCGAGCACGTTCATGTAAGAGTTGCCATCCCCGTTATCCATACTCTTCTTCAATATTTCGTTGACGACTTGTTGCACAGATAGTCGAAGGTGAATTCGCCGTTTAAGCTGATGGGCATACTCGACGCATGTGATTGAGGCAAAAGCTCAACAAAAATCTGAGATTGACTATAAATTTAAGTCACAATAGTATATATGGGTTTACATTCATCTGAGGTTGACACAGTACCTGTGTCACCCTGGTCTCTAATATGGAGCTTCAATTTTCTTATCTTGCGAGGGTCCCATTTCTGTATACATATATATACATTCAGAATAAAAATAAAATAAGAAAAAAAAAAGAAAATTGCTATTACCTTAAATTTGTGGTTTTTCCTTTGATGCATCACTCGAGAGAAAAGCCTCATGGCTAATCTAATTATCTCTTGCACGATAATAAAATCTCTATTTGAATAGGTAGACTTAAAGGAAAACTTCAAAATTCTCAGTTACATCGACCCTCTATTCACGATTCTCTTGTCTTGACTCCGCTGAAGCAGCCCTTCAATGCTTTCAGACAGGTGCGGGTAGCTTGACCGCCTTACCCGTCATTGAAACACAAGCTGTAGAGGTATCAATATACCAACTCTATACAAGACAAAGCCAGCCAGAGATGGTTTTCGGATTCTCCGATGATCAAGTCTTACCTGGTTCTCTGCAGATTGAGAGCGGAAGCTTGTTGTAATTGGTTCTATAAGGGGAACCTCCCCTTAGTATTACATCATATCTTTTTGTCCGGGGATGGGGTATCCTCATTCAGAATCTTTGTCCGACGGGACTAATTTGGCTCTGATACCATGTTAGGGGGTGGGGATTCCGAACGAGTGGGGTATCCTCGTTCGGAATCTTTGTCCGACGGGACTAACTTGGCTCTGATACCATGTTAGAAATCGTGGTCGGATTACCCCTTTAGTCGGAGGTGTTTTCCTCATTGGAGCTGATCCGCATAGTCCACGCAGGTGATTGAGGCAATAGCCCTACAGAAATCTGAGACCACAAATTTAAGTGAGAACACTACATATATAAATATGGATTTACATTTACATTGCGCACACTACCTGTGTTACACTGTTATCTAATATGGAGCTTCAACTTCCTTATTTTGCAAGGATCCCATCCCTGTATAGATAGATATATTTAGAATAAAAATATAATAAAAGAAAGAGAAAAAGAAAATTGTCTTTACCTTAAATTTGTGGTATTTCCTCCATGTATTTTTCCTCCTTGGATGCACCAGTTGCAATCGAGAGAAAAAAGTCATGACCACCTCTCTTTCATATGATATATGAACACATCGGATATTAGCATAAAGATCCAACGGATTAAGATGGTATAGAGACGGAAATAATCAATCAAGAATTTAGAATTCTACGATATGGATATTCTAAGTGACCTTTTGCCAGAAAACACATTTTTACATTTGCGAATGTTTATGCAGATCCAAGTGAAAAAATCGAAGACAATTTTCCTTAGGAAAATCCTAGTGAAGATGTGTTAGAAATCGGGGTCGGGTTACCCATTTATGGAATGACCCATGCTTGTTCCTATTCGGTGTGTGAGTATTCCCAATACCTCCCCTTAGTCTCACATCAGATCTTTTTGTCCGGAGGTGGGGTATCCTCGTTCGGAATCTTTATCCGACGGGACTAACTTGGCTCTGATACCATGTTAGGGTGTGGGGATTCCAAACGGGTGGGGTATCCTCGTTCGGAATCTTTGTCCAACGGAACTAACTTGGCTCTGATACCATGTTAGGGGAGGGATAACTGTGTCACCCTGGTCCCTAATATGGTGCTTCAATTTCCTTATCTTGCGAGGGTCCCATTTCTGTATACATATATATACATTCAACTTCCTTATTTTGCAAGGATCCCATTCCTATATAGATAGATATATTTAGAATAAAAATAAAATAAGAAACAAGAAAAAGAAAATTATCGTTACCTTAAATTTGTGGTTTTTCCTCCATGTGTTCTTCCTCCCATGATGCACCAGTTGCAATCGAGAGAAAAAAGTCATGGCCTCATCTCCTTCATATAATATATGAACACTGGATATTAGCATAAAGATCCAACGAATTAAGACAGTATAAAGACGGAAATAATCAATCGAGAATTTAGAATTCTACTATGGATATTACCATAAAGATCCAAGAACAAGAAACCACTTCCACACTAATTCGAGATTAATATACAGCTAGCATGTCCATAGGAATACAGGTAACAAGTAAGACAGCTCTTTTTCAATGAAATTAATAATTAGAAGTCCTGCAGACGTGACTTTCTATTATATATAATCCCACTGGTCATGTTCAAAGGGTTGTCGCACCTCTACTATTTTGAGGCCATTCGAGGGCTAATGTTCACTTTTAATCAAAGCGCTAATCTCTTCTGCCTGCTAACTCATTAAAGTGAACAAAGTCAACCGATACCTTAGCCTGGCGCTATTCCTCGCATCGTTAATAGTTCTTTGCTAAATAAGAGACTACTGGAATCGCATCTGAGTCAACCTCTCTGAGACAACATTCATTCTTTTCCACCAAATACAAAGGAGATTTCCATAATTTTACTAAGGAAAAATATACTGACTGCCACGAAACTCAAAAGCGACACTAATGCATTAACTCATCCAAAAAGAAGATGAAAGCAGACAAAGAATGGAACCGAACCGAACTTCGGCCACATTTAGTGACCTACCTGTCCACCGGCGTCCTGCAAAGAAAAGAGAAAAAGAAAAAACCAAAATGAGAAGGTCCCCGAAAGGCAAGAAACGAACAAAGAGGGTGGAGGAGCGAACGAGAGTTTGTACGTCTCCGGAGCAAAGGGTGGAGGAGGGGGAAGGGAGAGCGAACAGAGTTTGGAAAAGAACTACAAGACAACGAGCGAGAGAGGGAGATGCGGGGATTGGTGTAAAATAAATGTTGTTTTAACCTTTTTGTGGGACTAAGGATATTCGGTTATTCACTCCGTACTACACCACACTACTCCACTAAAAATAGCAACCAACCAAAGGGGAGAGAGAGGGTGGTGAGGGGGACGGGAAACAAAAAAGATCCCCGCTGTCAGGAGAGAGCAACCTCTCTTTCTCTTCCTTTTGAGCAGCCTAGGTCGGCTCTGTTCTATCAGCTAACGCGGGGAAAATATTCTTTTGACACTTTTTGTGGGCCCCTGGACTTCGAGGAGCGTTCACGGATGTCTGAATTTTTTTTTTTTTTTTTGCCCGCCCGGTGTCCGGAGCTTCGCTTCGACTAATCCGGACTCGGCCCGGGTAGGACACCTGGCTATGGTGGGTGAGCCTTCCAACAGGGGTGGCTGCGTACGGTAGGTTTCGAACTCGAGACCTGCTTAAGCGAATCCAAGCTCCTTACCACTTGGACCAACCCCATGTTGGTGTCTCTATTGTTTGGTGTAATATCTTTTTACGTCCACCAGCTTGCATGGGTTAGTTCGAGATAGAAATGATTTAAAAAAAAACATATCAATGAATGCATGGCATTTACGATAGATAACTTCCAAGACACATCCTTTTTTCTTATGGTCCCGAACATCAAAAGGACAACCAATCAATCCAGCAGATACCCATCCTTTTAATAGATATCACGCCTCGTTATTCAAGCAGATGTTCCTGCAAATAATCATGGAGTTCCTCTCCATTAGAAAATGTATCTCGCAAATAGTATGAAGTTATGAAATAATTGACCAGATTTTGTTTTTACAAATCATTTTTTGTTCGTCTCTATTCTTTTTCTTCAGCCAACCCACTAATGTTTGAAGATTCCATGAGTGCCAAAAAAATAATAATGCTAACAGCATGAAAGTGTTAACTTATGAAGGAAAGAAAAGTAAAAAATTCGACCTCGCTCGTGACTTGGTTTCGTTTTTGAAGAAGAATAATAAGAAGGACGATATATGGCGGGAAACGAGTGGATAAATGGATACCTAGAGGCGATCCTCGACAGCGGGGCGTCCGCGATCGAGGACCGACAAAAGGTTGCCGAGAGCATTCGTGGAGGTAGAGTAACGGGAGAGGGAGGGGGAGCCGGGGCAGGGGTGGGGACGGTAGGGATTAGTTTCATCCAGTAGCTTGGTTATGGAAACCTTCTCCGACTGATGAGCGTTAGCCGCTGTAACTAAACCTAGTTAAACAGGAAGTTGTTTAAACACACGGTTTAGGAAAATTACAATTAAATTGATAGCCAGGAGCTGATAATTACTAGACTACTTCAGATATGGTTGCCGGGGACAGAAAATTAGCTGAGGGTTCTTGGTTGTGAATGATTAACTATTGTACTTGCCATTAGAGGTAGTAGCCAGAGTGTCATTAATAAGCTTTTTCTGGAGTCATAATGACGATATCCGACTTACTGGTCGGTTGGTACTTTAAAGAGTCATTGGTGTGGATCCAGATATATTTTCTATGATCAAGTCTTTTAGACATGGACAGTTATTACTCAATGTTTTTTGGCAAGGCTGAATAGGCTTTGGAAATGTTTGACTTTTAATCCTAATGAGATCATATAGAAGTGGCCTTCAATCCTTCCGGCCTTCCATCAGTGGATATATGTGCGAGTATTTCCACGATGACAAAGTTATTCCTTTGGTGTCCCCATTGATCATGGTCTGAAACATGTAAACATCATCATTTTTTGTGTTTCCAGGGGCATGAACCAACATGATATCTCTTGAGCAACTTTTTCATTGAAAGATTTACATGTTATTTTTGCCGAATAATGTAAGGAAAAGCTAAAGAGAAGAAACACAACAAGGAGAGACGAGATAAGGAGAAGCGCGACGGCAAAGAGAGAAAGGAGAAAGACAGAACTGAAGGGAAGCACAGAGACAAAAAAGAAAAGAAAGACAGACACAAAGATAAAAAGGAAAGATAGGGATAAGGAGGAGAAAGAACGAGAACGAGAGAAGGATAGAGGTGGGACTTCAGAGGAGAGGAGGCTTCCTGAACAAAGGACTGATGGGAGAAATAGCAAAGAGAGAATTATCAATAAGGATAGACCTCCCGAACAAATTCCAGGGACATCTAGCCAAATGGATAAGGAAAAGAGCAGAACACATATACCTCATGTGCGGAGAGTCGATGGGCCATCTGCTGGTCATAGCACTGGCAGTGCTCCGAAGAGCCTTGAGAAAAATCAGCATTTTCGGGAAAATCAAAATAATCATACAGTTCGTAATTCCACGGAGGCTAAATTTGTGCTGGAGATTGGGAAGAGGGTAAGAGATGAAGCAAGGGTTCATTGCAAGTAGCACATGCTGACGTGAAAGGGGGCTTACGCCAATCAAGTTCGCCAGGATTCATGCCCGGGAAGGCATTGCACCTGCAGGCATAGGACTAGGAGGCCATACATAGTGTTAGGATACATACTATTACGTACGTTGACACATGGGAGTTTGATTTTTTTTTTATTCATCTTTTCTTATGTGCTTACGACGTATTTGCGTGAAATGTTCCGCTTTGGAGGAATATTTTTAGTGGTTGGTCGACCATTCGAAGTGATGAATAAGGCTTATCAGCCTAGTTCGTCACTTTAAGTGATGACTTTCGAAGATAAAACGTAAATTATTTTCGACTCTTTACTCGTTATTTTGACGGGGGGAGGGGAGAATATCGAACTCTTCTCCAAACACCTCATATAAGTGAATCTATCGTGGAGACTTGAACTGAAAAGGAACGAGTGAGTTGAGATTCATGAGCATCAAACAAAGAACAATATTATTTATCTTTTGTTATTAATAAATGTTACATCGCCAACGTATTTCCAACTTCTGCTCTCAATGGAGTCCGCTCTGAACTAAATACATTGAGCCTCAGCTTTCCATGATAATGGCCCAGGCTTGGTTGGGCTTGATGGGCCTCAGCTACCTCCAAACCCGACTCCATCATCCAGCCCAAAATGACTTCAGTAAGCCCATTTAAAAGGCTCAGCCCAATGTCACTATCCGACCCGGTGGGCGGAAACTGTCGGGTATTCGGATCCCGGCAATGCCCTAGATTTTTACGGGTCAAGAATTCCGTTCATTCGACCCGAGTACCCCGATCTCCGGCAGATACCGGAGCCTACGGCGACGGCACGAGTGACAGTTGGAAGATTTTCTCTGTGTGGAGGGAATAGAACGTGATCGTGGTCCCGCGGGACGATCCTCCGTCGATTTTGGGTTCTTCGGCGACGGATCAGGTTTTCTGCGTTCTCGCGCGGGGATGGATAGCAACGAAGGCGAATATCGCGGCGGCGATCCGCCCGGAAAGCACGATGATGAGGTGCGTTCACTTCTCATCTATGTTGCAGTTGATATTGAAGTTGATGTCATCTGAAAAGTCGATTTCCAGGAAAACGCTGCTCGATTGGAGGAACTGAAGAAGTCCATCGAGGCGAAATTGGTTCTCCGCCAGAGCAACCTCAATCCCGAGAGGCCAGGTAATTATGAACGCCCCTTATGTTTATGATGTATCTCTCGCATTGCCTGGGTATTGATTGTTATTTTGATAATCGTTTTAATGGATTAGTGCTTTCTTATTAGCCTTCCTTTTAGTATATTACTCGCTGTGCTGACTTTCCGGTAGGGGAATAGTTATATTTGTGCAAGTTTGGAGCAGTTTCTTGAACCTTTTTGGGCTTTACCACGTATGTTAATGTCTTCAGAATAATATTTTACAGATTCGGGTTTCCTCAGAACACTTGATTCCAGTATTAAGCGCAACACGGCAGTAATAAAGAAGCTGAAGCAAATAAATGAAGAGCAGCGAGAAGGGCTGATGGATGAACTGCGAAATGTGAATCTTAGCAAATTTGTCAGCGAAGCTGTTTCTGCCATTTGTGATGCCAAACTCAAAAGTTCAGATATACCAGCAGCTGTTCAAGTATCATTATTTGTTCATTCTTTAATTATGGGATGGTTGTAATAATTTTCTCCTTGTTTTTGGTAATGTCTTTTCTCTCCTCCTATTCAGATTTGCTCTTTGCTTCATCAAAGATACAAGGACTTCTCGCCCAACTTGACACAAGGACTGTTGAAAGTGTTTCTTCCTGGAAAATCAGGGGACGATGTCGACACTGACCGGACTTTGAAGGCCATGAAAAAACGCAGCACTCTCAAGTTGCTTTTAGAACTTTACTTTGTAGGTGTAATTGAAGATGGCGGGATATTCATAAATATTGTCAAAGATCTGACGAGCTTGGAACACTTGAAGGACAGGGAGACTACTCAGTCAAATTTGGCTCTTCTTGCCAGTTTTGCTCGTCAAGGCAGAATATTTTTCGGCTTGCCACTATCAGGGCAAGAAATATATGAAGAGGTAATTTCTTCTAGGCTGGTTGTTTACTTGCATTCTTGTCTCTGTCTGCAACAAAGGTCATCTGTTTTGGACCAGTTTGTCGGTTTGGTTTTGATATGATGTTTTATTGATGCAGTTTTATAAAGGACTTAGTATTACACCAGAACAGAAGAAAATTTTCAGGAGGACTGTTCATGTGTATTATGATGCAGCAGCTGAATTGCTTCTGTCAGAACATGCGGTGAGGATATTTTCGTTTCACCAGAGATGATATCACTAGTTTAAATCCTAGTTTGTGCCTTTAGAATAAAGGGTCCTATTCTATTTCCATCTCAAAATTGAAGAACAAAAGAATTTCATGCTGATTTGTTTATATCGGAGTTGTACTTTTGATTTATCACAATGAAAAATTGAAATAGAGCCATATGGCTGTTGCATGTGACATTGTGTTCTTTTTCTGATGACATGTGTACATTGTTTTTTTGGTTATATTACATCTGCCACTGTATCTAGTTGTTTTGCTATTTCCCCAGTTTGCATTATACATTTCATGCATCTGGTTTCTTTCGTTCTGATTGGAATTTTCCAGATTTCTATGCGAATGGTTGTTCATATAATTAATAAATGTAATGGATCCAACCTCCTAATTGATCACTTTTCTCTGTCATTAAATCTACTTTGTTTCTAGTTAGTGAACTTTGCGTAGCCGATTAAGGAATGTTGACTATTTAATAACTGCCAATGTTGGACCACCATCTGGCACATTTTCCTCTTTATGTCCTTGATTTGTTTCTCCTCTTCTCTCCCTCAGTGTTCTGTAATGATTTATTGTTCCTTACAGGCTCTTCGGCAGATGGAGAATGAAAATGCTAAGATAATGAATGCCAAAGGAGAGCTTAGTGATGAGAATGTCGCTGCATATGAAAAGCTCAGAAAATCATATGACCATTTATATCGGAATGTCTTATCGTAAGTTGTGAAGCAATTTTATTTGAATGGCTTGAAAACTATTCCGTACGTCATGCCTGTAATGATGAATGAAGGGGACTTGTACTTCACAAAAAATATACAGTAATAAGGATATCCTTTAAATGTTGTAGAAACTGGTATGAAAGGTTTTGTCAAGATTTTGCTTTCCCGCCGCCTTCAGAAAAGAAAAGAAATGTTATGAGATTTTATCCATTTAAACTGAATGCTAGAGAGGAAGCCTGACCAAAAGACATAGAATATTGCTATTGGCATGACGCTTTTTATGAACACTTGTGCAAGCAACTAAACTTTGTGTTTCCAAAAATTTTACAGCTTATCTGAAGCACTTGACATGCAGCCTCCAGTTATGCCCGAGGATGGTCACACGACAAGGCTAAATAGTGTAGAGGATGCTGCTTCTCCTGCGGCCAAAGATTCTCCAACTGTGGAATCTTTGTGGGATGATGAAGATACTAGGGCCTTTTATGAGTGCTTGCCAGATCTCAGGTCTGTTTTGTTGCTGCGCGGAATATCTAATAATCTTTTCTGATGCTTCTGCGGATGAATTTCTTCTGAGTGCATGTTTGCCTGTTTAATTTGCTTTCCCCCATCATTGCTAGAGCATTTGTACCAGCTGTATTGCTAGGGGAAGCAGAGCCCAAAGCGAATGATCAATCGAAGGTTTCTGACCAACCGTCTGTAAGTGGCCAAATGTGCACAAAGATTTCTGTTGCAAATCTTTCCTTTTCTGAAGTAATAATAATTCGTAGGTTTTTGGTTATCGTCTTGACTTTTGCAGTTGATAGGGTTAGTAGGGGGGTGTCTTTATAATTGTTTGTTGCCTTAAATTACTTATTTGGTGCAGTGTGAAGTATTTACTTGTGTCTGGAGGAACTCTTACGGACGCTTGTTTGAACTAGGAATTAACCTCTGATTCTGAGCAAGGTTTACCGAACGAAGACAAACCCGAAGATTCCGTTCAAGTGGGTCCAGTGCAGGAGGGAAGCACTTCTGAAAAGGGAAAAGACAAGGACGAGAAGGATAGGGACAAGGACAAAGAAAAGATTAGAGATGCTGAAAAGGATAGCAAGGATAAAGACAAGGTTAGAGATACTGAAAAGGATAAAGGAAAAGAAAGGGATGCAGAGAAGAAAGTGGAAAATGAAAAGGATAAGGACAAGGGTAAAGGACATGAGGGAACAAACTTGGATGCCTTACTGCAAAGGCTACCTGGTTGTGTAAGCCGGGATCTTATCGATCAGTTAACTGTAAGTTTTGTTCGCATTTTTGCTTCCATGTATTGCTGGGTGCATGCTCTAACTAGCTTTGTCTTCAGGTGGATTTTTGTTATATAAATTCGAAGTCTAACAGGAAACGGCTGGCGAGGGCATTGTTTAATGTTCCCAGAACATCTTTGGAACTACTTCCATACTACTCGCGCATGGTTGCAACATTATCTACTTGCATGAAAGATGTCTCTATGATGCTTTTGCAATTGCTGGAGGAGGAATTCAACTTCCTTATCAATAAAAAGGTCTATTTCTCTACTGAGAGATGCTTGCTCGGCTTGTTCTTGTGTCGACTTTTGTCCCTGCTGGCTGTGGAATTTGGGAAAAAAGATGAGAATTGTGCTTATGACTGCAGGACCAAATGAACATCGAAACAAAGATCAGAAATATTAGATTTATTGGAGAGCTATGCAAGTTCAGGATTGCTCTAGCTAGTGTCGTATTCAGTTGTTTGAAAGTAAGTCAGCTGCTTGATAAGACAGTGCAATAATGGTTTCATAATGCAGAAGCATTACATGTTCTTAGAGTGGCTGGACATGGCACATTATTGACCTTGTAATTCTTGTTTTCAGGCATGTTTAGATGATTTTACTCATCACAACATTGATGTCGCCTGTAATCTTCTTGAGACTTGTGGTCGGTTCTTGTATCGATCTCCTGAAACTACGGTTCGAATGGCCAACATGTTGGAGATACTTATGCGCTTAAAGAATGTCAAGAACCTGGACCCTCGCCATAATACCCTTGTCGAAAATGCTTATTACCTGTGTAAGCCTCCTGAAAGATCCGTGCGTGTCTCGAAAGTCCGGCCACCATTGCATCAGGTATGAATTTTTATATTGAGAAATGATGTTTTAGTCGCTAGATCATCTTGTTCAGACATAGTAAGCAGTGGTGGTGTTGTGTAATTTACCGTTTTGACTCCTGCTTCCTTTTTGCAGTATATCAGGAAATTGCTTTTTTCAGACCTTGATAAATCTTCGGCTGAGCATGTCCTGAGACAACTCCGCAAGTTGCCCTGGAGTGAATGTGAAGCATACCTTCTAAAATGTTTTATGAAAGTACACAAAGGGAAATATAGCCAGATTCACCTGATTGCTTTGCTGACTGCTGGTCTTAGTCGTTATCACGATGAATTTGCTGTTGCCGTTGTTGATGAGGTTGGTGTTTTCTGTAGCATCCTTTGATTACTTGACATTGCTACTAATGTGGCGAGGTTTTTGTAAAATAACTGTCAAATAGACTTTCGATATCTGGTTTGGCCTGCATAATTATTTCTTACATCCTGGGATTAAAAACTGTCTCACTTGACTTCAGGTTTTGGAGGAGATCCGGCTTGGTCTTGAATTGAATGAATATGGGATGCAACAGAGACGAGTTGCCCATATGCGCTTCTTAGGAGAGCTTTACAACTATGAACATGTTGAATCATCTGTGATATTTGAGACACTTTATTTGCTTCTGGTGTTTGGCTATGGCACAGCAGAGGTAAGAAAGAAGTTGCTGACTTGTTATGTTGGCTATAAATGACACAATACATCTTTAGGCAAATGGTTTTCACTCATTTATGTGTTGAATTTCCCGCCAGTAAGAGAGATCATGCATTGTTCTGGCTTTGATGTAGAATTGTCTTGCTTTCTGTGTTTTTGACATCTTTGGTAGAGTATAGAAATTATAAAGTTTCACAATTTCTCGAGCATACTGAAGTGGCTTTTCAAACTACATGTTCTCATTGGGTGGATGTGAATTATCAAGAGGGTTCTTAAGGACTTATCTTCCGGTTGTCCTAACCCTCGCTTTCTATTTTGATTGTATGCTTTATGCTGTTATATGCTCTTGCCAGGACCCTCTAATGTGATGAATATGGACATATTTCATCGACCCATTTTGTTTTGATTTTCCTTAAACAGCAAGATGTGTTAGATCCACCGGAAGATTGTTTCCGAATTAGATTGGTCATAACTCTCCTCCAAACTTGTGGCCATTACTTTGACCGTGGTTCATCAAAGAGGAAGTTGGATCGCTTTTTGATACATTTTCAAAGATACGTCCTCGGGAAGGGTTCCCTGCCGTTGGATATAGAATTTGATTTGCAGGTCAGTTCTTTATTCAACATGTTGGAAATAGGGAAATGAGCACTATTAACTCCTGAAGTATGCACTTACACAGATACCTTAAGAACACAGTCTCTTCATTTAAGCCTGAAATATGTGTTTATTCTTAATTGATTATTAGGAGTAGGCTTTGATAATGCTGGGTATATGATATTTTCAGATATTAGCACATTCTTTCCTCAGATATCACCATTTTACATGAGAACCAAACTGACTGAAGATGTAATACTTTCTCAAGGACTCGTACTCCCATTGTTATGCCTAAGAAGCCTTCCTTGTTTACTGACTGTCAAATATATTTTTCTTGATATTGATTACAAATATTCTATATAGTTTAATTCAGATAGTATGTGTTGGAGTGCAGGACTTATTTGCGGTGTTGCGTCCTAGCATGACTCGGTATTCCTTAATAGAAGAAGTTAATGCAGCCCTGGCAGAACTCGAGGAACATGAGCATACAATCTCTAATGAGAGGTCCAACAATGAGAAACACGTTGACTCGGACAAAACTCATAGTAGGCTGTCTGATAGACCGCGGCACGAAAACGGCCGGGAAGAAAATGGGGAGTTATGTGAGGACATTCCTGAATCTGATACTGAATCTGGTAGCAGTTCTCTAGATGGAGGACATGAGGAAGAAGGGCTTGATGAGGAGAATCACGATGATGGAAGTGATAGTGAGGGAGATGATGAGGATGAGGATGACGATGTTGGATCTGCTTCCGACGACGACGACGAGGTCCGGGTGAGACAAAAGGCACCTGATGTAGACCCTTTAGAGGAAGCCAGCTTTGATCAGGAACTCAGGGCCGTTGTTCAGGTGAAGTTTTTCCTGATAAGTAACTTCTTTTATATCATCTCAACTGTACAAGTACACAAGGGCATACCCTACAGACTTGACAATCAAAATATTGGAGTATATGTAGGGTCACACTAAAATGTCTAGAAAGAACCAACATGATGCAAGAGACAGCCTACTCCACGTTTTACTGACCACATACACTGTGTCCATGTACTACTCCAGTAGAACTAAAAAGTAGCCCAATTTGTGAGGTCAATGCTTTGGTTACCTTGAAATTAAATTGCATGTTTGGTGAAGAACTAAGAATAAGTTTACGCTGCTTATACAAATTAAGTTAGCACGAGTTTTTTAAGCAACTCTATTCTTGATGTTGTTAACACAATTAATTGTGATACACCCATTGACCATCTTTTTTTTTTTCCATTGTCAAAAGTATTAATTTGTTCTTGTGTGAATTTTGCAACCTTTTTCTTTATTTGCTGTGACCAGCCTGACCCCCATCTTCGTTATTTACGACATGGTGATGTTAACTACTGTCCGACCTTGCTCCATTTTTATCTGAACATCGACTGCAGGAAAGCATGGAGCAACGCAGATTAGAGCTCCGAGGGCGTCCTACTTTGAACATGATGATTCCAATGAATGTGTTTGAGGGATCGATGAAAGATCATCATGGGAGAGGTGTTGGAGGGGAGAGTGGTGATGAGGCTCTTGATGAGGATGCTGCCGGAAGCAAAGACGTCCAAGTGAAAGTGCTTGTGAAACGAGGGAACAAGCAACAGACGAAACAGATGTACATTCCGCGGGACTGCTCTTTGATTCAGAGCACGAAACAGAAAGGAGCAGCGGAGCTCGAAGAGAAGCAAGACATAAAAAGACTGGTCTTGGAGTACAATGATCGTGAAGAAGAGGAGCTCAATGGGTTAGGCACCCAGTCTGTGGGTTGGGCCCCAAGTGGTGGGGGTAGAGTCATTAGTCGAGGAGGCAACACCTGGGAAGGAAGTGGCGGGAGGGGTAGCGGGGGACGGTTCCGGCATCAGAATCATTCTGGGGGTGCAGGTTACTATAGCAGAAGGAGATGAATGACCCAACAGGAAAAGCCAAATGAATAGCTTGTGATCGAGATGACTTCGTAGTAACCTCTCGCCTCTCTGCTGATTCCACCATCGGATAATAGGGTGGGATGCTAAAAACTAGTCGGCAGTGCAAAATCTGTGGATTCTTGGCGGTTTGTCTGAACATCCCGAGTTGCTTGCTGTACATAATGGGAGGTTGTGCATCTATAACCTGTTTTTATGCACCTAACTCAATGGACTTGACATATCCGTCAATTGTGCTAAGCATGCTTAATCTTATTTAAGGGGCTTGGAACACTTGATGATATATGACTGGGCGGCTACCTCGAGTGCTATTTCTATGACAACGTTTCTTTCAGGGACAGGCTCCCCAACCCATCTCGCCTTCTTGCCAGGATTGGAGCTGGTCCATTCGTAACTCCTCCACGGGACACTGAGTCGTGCAGGAAAAAAGAAATGAACCGAGGAAACGGTATGTAGATATTGGGGTTCTGTGCTTCATCTCGGTTATGCTTCTGGTTAAACAGTGATTATAGGTTATATGCTTTTTAAGGTTTAAGATATGTGAAAAAGGTGTTATGTGTTCCGACTAAAGTTACAAGAGGAAGTGGGACAATGATTAGATTATTCAACTTTTGAGGGGTTACGTTACATTACAAGGGGAGGAGCCCCACCCTTTTTGGTTCCTTAGTCCTAAAAGATTATCGTGCGACTTGGTCGTGTGGGGATGGAGGAATGTACGGTATTTCCGTTAGTTAACAAAATTTATCTCTGCTTCATGGTCACGACAACAATTCACGTTAAGTCGCTATTCGAAGTAATGACTTTCTTGATCACGTAGGAAGTCGTTACTTAAAATAGCGACTTTACATAAGGAGTGAGACAGTTTTGGCTCTTTAAAATAATGACTCTGCATAGAGAATGGGATAGTTTTGACTTGTTAAAAGTCTCTACTTCAAGTAATGATTTTTTAAAAGTAACGACTTTTTAAAGAAATGTACCTCGTGATTTTTTTTCTATGGGTTGAATCTATCAAAGGAAGTTGTCACTTGAAATAACAACTTCTATGTATACTAAAGAAAATCGCTACTTCAAATAGAGAATTTATCATTATTGTCGTAATGTAAGCATGCATCCATTATTTTTTTCCAGTGCAGATAGACTATGAATATAACAGCTCAATAAAATCCAGAAATATGGTTTTCTAACAACAATTCAACAATATTTAGAATGAAGTTATTCAAACACAAGTTGATAAGGTCATAATAATCCAACAACGTCAAATAAAAGTTGTTCAAACACTTTTTTGGCTTCTAATATGCAAGGCGGCGGACGCAACTTCTTTGGCATCGGAGGAGTAGCACACGAGGATGAAGCACCGACATCCGATATATAATGTGATATATCAAACACCATGGGAAGGTAGTCATCATCATAGTATTCGTCTTCGTTCGGTGCTTGCCATGTGATTGACTTCTCCTGGTTGATCATTCACTCCTCCACTTCAACCATATAAGCATAAAAGGGCGTATTACCTCAACATTTCTTCCCCTTGTGTAATAGTTTAAGGATATGAGGTATTTAATCAATGCTCCCCCTTGGACTTTAATTGTGACACCTCATAGGATTTTACCCATTAAAAGTCATTTGCAAGCTATAAATTAAATAGACAAAGTTGTAAATACATTCATACTAACCAATGCATGTAACATAAAGCTTGTGTGCAATGTGTCTTGTGACGTGTTCTACATACCACCTACGATATTAGGAGTAATGACGTTGTCGGAATCTGAGTCTTGTCCATCTTGTAATGGGACTATATTGTTCATACATTCATCCTACATCAACATAAGCACGATTTGTGCCCAATTATTCCTATTTCTTTCCCTCAAATCAATCCTATGAAGCTTCTTATTCGTCTTAAATTTAGTCGAAATGACCTATCAATCTCCGAATTTACGGATGACACTATCTTGAAAATATCACTCAATAATTTGAAAACAATTAAACGGAACTCGCGCATGCTAACACTCACGGTCGACTATGCAACACTTTGATAACCTTGATCAAACATAAAAATAAAGATGCCAAACAACCTAAGATGATTTTTTAATCAGAAAATGCAAGTAATCGACAAAATAAGTTACAATAAGAATATCGTTCAAAAAACATACATGTCCAAGGCTTTGTCTATCCAATGCCTCGTGATACATTGACAACACGTATGTTGAGACAATATGCACGTCAAATTCAACAGCCTACATGTGAGCAAGAGGTTATGCCACAAGCGTTGTCCAACGCCTAAGGGGTGAAATATGGGAAAGCCGGTCACATGCCCAAATCTGAAGTAAAACTTACGGGTCTTGCTATCTGATTGGCCTTCTTATGTGAACCACGATATAAACTTTCACACAAAAAATGCATAACCCTAACTGTATCTCCATCACGTTCGAAATCAGCAAGAAATGACAGCCACATCGGACGTACTAAGTTATCTGACTTGTGTGTAAATAACATACCTCTTATTATATGGAGTATATATGCATGAATGTTCCTCTAAACTTGCTCATGCATTGCCTACTCAGACAATATGTTATTCCAATAATTTCAATTTGACTCTCCAGGCCTTAATGTCATTCCATCTTGGGACAACTCCAAGAAGGTCACGACATAGGTCATCAATTAGTACGGGCGCAATTCCAATAATCGTTTCACCATCAATTGGCGGACCAAGCTAACTTTGTACATCTTCAAGAGTAATAATCATCTCTTCATTCGCTCTATAGAAGGTGTGAGTCTCAGGGCGTCAACTCTCAACAAGTGCAAAAATGAATGTCCAATTCAACTGCTTGTACAGTAGCTTGACAACTCCATAGAAGCTCATTTAGCATAGGTAAATCTCCATTCGATGATCCATTTGAAATCTGTTAACAGAATGCTCCAAACGTGTTTCTTGAAATTCTAGTAATAGTTGGATTTCTTTCGGTTTTATAATAATAATTGCATAGGAATAACCACCAAACCCTCAGACGCAGCTCCTCCTCCAAAAAGAAGGATGTCGATCACCTCTTGCTCCATAACAGATGTGGGATGTAAGGCTACTCTCGCTCTCTACCCTCCCATTTCCTTCTTTCATGATTTTGTTGGATGATACTTTTACTACACTGCCCGACATCATATAACTAACTTCCTAGTTTTCCCCTTGATGTTGCCTGCTCCCCATTCTGTTAGTCTTTCCTTTCAATCCGTCTTTTCCTTTTGTCATGGCATCTTCCTCTCCTGGGCTTTCTTTTTATCATAACATCTTCCTTTCCTGGGCTGTCTACTCCCTTCCCTGGCATGGTCCAACAAGGTTCTTTCATGTAATAATACCTCACCCTCAATAATACCCTTCTCTCGAGGGTGACATTTGAATATTTATTTTCTAAGTCATACAAATACTCCCAAGTTGCCTCCGCCATTGGCTTATGTTGCCACTGTATTAGCACTTGTGTTTGTTGGATCGCTTATGTACACTAAGAGGGGGGTGAATTAGTGTTTATCACTTTTTCGTCCTTTCTCAGCATATGCGGAAGCGTATTGTGTCACAGCAAATCGTTTCTTAGAAGTGAGGTCGGTTCGCTGTAGGCGTTACGATTTTGATCGTTAGATACTCGTATGGATGTAAGCACGATCGTAAGGGACACAGTTGATTTATAGTGATTCGGCCTTTATCGACCTATGTCTACTTTCCACCGTAGAGGTGATTCCACTATATAAATATAATAGGCGCAAATGAACGTTTTGCACTAGGCTGTGGGTATCTCAACAAGTGAGATTTAAAATCTTTTATAATAGGTCCTGGGCAACGATTAACTCCTCACACAGTGGATGTCTTCTCGATTCCAGCAGAATGATGCTCACACTTAGCAGTTGATTGCTCAAAGGATTTCCACACAACACGTTGTCGCTTCGTCGTTAGCTTGTCTATCAAAGCACAAAGATAACGTCGTGTTAGAATATAAATCCTCACAGATAATTCCTTACAGTGACAAAACGACTTCTCAAAGAGCAACCCGTTTCTGGTTCACAGTAGATGAATGCTTCAGTACTTAATAATTCAGTAGAGGATTTCCACACAACTTTTTTCTCAAGATGAGCCTGTAAGTACTCAAGAGACAACCACACAAAGTCAATTAGATCAGAGAAAGAAAATAAGGAGTTGGTTCCTCACACAGCAGAACCTGAATTCTCACACAGTGAAGTCGGGGTATCCGTCCTACACTCAGTTCAGACGTGTACAGTTACCACATCCGTGACTCACTGCACTACACACCCAGTGCCTAAGGTGGAATTTTCAGCTTCGGCGGCTCCCACGCAACCTGCTCTACACTGTCCCTCTGTTTCAGGAGGTCGAGACTTCTGCACAGCACCCCTGTGCTCGGGAGGACCTCTTTCCACTCCGGCGGCGTTCCCAACCCCTGCTCTACCCTACAGGCACGAGACTTCTGGCAAGTGCCCGCAAGTGCGTGTCTAACTACTCAAACTCTGTGGGTTCGAGACTTCCCTACTAAAAGACACGACAAAAACGGCTTCTTACCGATGGGTTAGCAACTGGTTACTGCGATTGGCACAGGTATTCACTTAGCTTCCCTTAGACGATTCCCTAGCCGCTCGTTAAACTCACCGAGGACACACACTCCCTCTCACGACGACCAAGGTGGCACACAGCCCTTGGCACTCCCACACACAGATTGCGAGAGGTAAGAACCAGGCGATCACTTAGCACCTTTCGTTATACGCCAATCACACAGCTCCTCAAAGCTTCACAAAGATCACACAGGCTTTGGACAACCACACAGACCACACAGATTTGTTGTAGAGTGTATGAATATAGTCTGATTTTAATAGGGAATGAATAAGATAATTTGTTTCCCTAAAACCAGCTTTAAGCACGATGTAATCAGGATCAGCGGACTGTGGGTTGTTGTGACTGGAAGCGATTATTGTTGTGATTTCCTACATTTCATCTCATTGTGGGTTGTTGTGACCGGAAGCGATTGCTATTGTGATTTCCAAGATTTCACTGTGATTTCTTAGATTTCAGCTCACCGTTGTTGATCTCTTGTTGTGATTTCTTCGATTTCTGTCAAATTTGTTGTTGTGACTATTATGTTTGTCGAGACTGATATTAAGAATGGATTCATCGGACAAATATTTGAAAAGAGACATTGGCTGGAGGTATAATTACGTGATAGATCCAAAACAGCCGAATGCGATGACTTGCAATTTCTGTGGCTATACGTCGAAAGCGGTAGTTACCGTGCAAAGCAACACCAAATAGGATCCTTTAGGAATACTAGATCGTGTGCAAAATGTCCTCAAGAGGTGAAGGATGAGTTACTAAGTAAGATGGACGAGGCAAGGATATCACGTCTAGAAGCGATTGGAAGTACTACATCCATCCCAATCAACGACGACATCCAAATAGAAGTGGATGATCCCCTTGTACAATCGAAGAGAGCCGCATCATTGAGTTGGGAAGTATCTCAGAAAAGAATTAAGGGAAAGGGTCCTATGGATCTATTCTTAACAGAGAAGGACAAGATGAGGCAGCAAAGTGTGGTGAATGCATGTGACAAAGACGCGCGAAGAAGGGCCATACGGCGCATTGCTAGATGGTTTTATCAAGCTAGCTTTTCTTTTAATGTTGTGAAATTACCGACTTTTGGTAAGATTGTGGAAAATATTGGAAGATATGGTCCTAATTTGAAGCCGCTGAGTTACTATGAGATGCGAGTTCCGCTTCTCAAGGATGAGGTTGCTTATACGAATGAATTGATGAAAGATCGTGTGGATAGTTGGTCCGATAGTGGTCGTTTGATAATGTCTGATGGATGGACAGGCAGAAGAGGTAAAAGTTTGATCAACTTCTTGGTGCATTATTCGAAGGGCAGCATGTTTATTAAATCTGTTGATCCATTGACCTATTCGAAGACGAGAAAAAAGTTATTTGAATTGTTAGATCAGTTTGTTGATGAGATTGGAGAGAAGAACATGTCTAAGAGAAACCATCTTACTTTTGTAATAATGAATACATGAAAGTGCCGCTCATTGTATTGACCTCATGTTAGAAGATATCAGAAAGATTCCACTAGTGAAGAGGACTATCGAGTATGTCATTTTCTTGGTAGGCTTTATATATAATCATGGTAGTATTTTGAATGTTATGAGATCGTACACAGAGAAAAAGGAGTTGATCCGAGATGGAGTTACGAGATTTGCAACGAGATTTCTCACGTTGCAACAAGATTTCTCACAATGAATCATTAACATATATATATAATTCTCATGACAGCGGAGTGGTGGATTTTATTTGGTGGTGATACCCTCACTCTTCAAAAATATGTTATTCGAATATTAAGTTTAATGTGTAGTGCAACTGGTTGTGAGCGAAATTGGAGTACTTTTGAGCATGTAAGCCCCTTCTTCATCCATTAACATGTATTATTTCTTATTTATATTATGACCATTTCATATTTTACATTTTCAATGTAGATTCATTCTAAGAAGATGAATCGACTTGAACATCAAAAGTTACTAGACCTTGTATTTGTGAAGTACAACCAAAACCTCAAAGCAAGATATGATGTACAAGTTACCATTAATCCTCTTTGTATGGATGATATTGATTATTGTAATGAGTGGCTAGTCGGTGAGATGGAAGAAGAGCAAGATGAGTTGCTACTAGTCGGTGAGGGTGTGTTGGATGTTCATCACGTTGTGAAGAATGCACGGGGTTCAAGTAGTTCGAGAATGTTTGATGATGATGATGAAGTCCATACTGACGTCGAGGTTGAGATTAATGGAGATGCGAATGAAGACAACACCTTGGTGGATTGCGAATATGATGATGAGAGCCTGAATAACGATATAGATTTAGGTGTTTAGATTGTTATATTTTCATGAATTTATGCATTGGTCACATTTGAAAACGTTAGTTTTATGACATTAAAAGTTGAATTGACCTTATCTTGAAGTTCGTTAGTTGAATTATAATTTTCGTTTAACAATGGCGTCTACATGTCAAAAGCGTGTTTTGTGCTTAAAGCGAATTGGGAGGCTTGCGCTTTTTGTGCGCTTTGCGATTTAACAGCTATGATTCCGATCACACAGTTTCTTACTTGATCATCTCCTTGCATGGACATTCAACGAGAATTTCGTTGATTCGACAAGATGGATCCCGAAGATCGGAGTCCTTGAAGGCAAATCTCAAGATTGAAAGTGGGTGGGGAAACCAGTGGTAAAAGCTCGACTCGAAAGTGGTCACAACTGACGAGCCCAGCCAATGTAATGCCATCACGGCTGGGCCTAAGGTACAAGGGGGTGCAGGCCTCTCCGAATCAATTTTAAATCCATTTATAACGGGTCGTAGGCCCAAGTGTAGGCCCGCGGTCACCACCCTTCCTTGCTCCCCTTGATCTCGATACTTGTTTGTGGTTGTGTGCATGTTGTTAGGCCCATATGCTCATCATCGCATGATGTTTTCTAATCAAACCGATACGAGTTTGGGCCTGAAAACCCTAATCGGGTCAAACGCCCGTAAAACAATGATACGAGTCCCACCTGACTCCCGGATCAAGTCCAACGCCTATTAATTGGAACAATTTTTTTTTGCAAACGCCATATTTCGCATGCATGAGTGTAAGTGTTAGTAAATAAGAATCATCAAACTCGCTCTCGTTTTTTCGACTTAAATTCATTTTCAATACTAAGTCAACGACGACTCCATAATAGTTTTTCTAGGTTAAACAACAACATGTTTTTATGGATCTCGTTTAGATTATGTGACAGCGACACGAGCTGCTCTCGAACCCTTCCAAACATTCCTAGATGAGGTGACCTGCGGGCTTTCACCCGTCACTTTTGATTCCCTCACAAGGAATTGGGGGCGATCGGACGAAGACCCCATAGGCTCGACTAGGATCAAAGGGAAGATCCACCTCGGTTTTTTCGCAGTGTCTCAACGCTTGAGTCGAGACACCGATTGGAGGATGTTCGAGGGGAACGAACCTTAGATTCTCATCTCATCCAAACAGTCATTGTGCGCCTGCGAGGTCACGGAAAGGGCATGCGTACAAGAGGTTACATGCTTTATGAGGTCTCTAAAAGATCAAGCAATGTAAGTGAAGATGTAATTATTGATTAATCAGTAGAAGCATATACACCATCATTAGTTGAAGAGATATCTATCAGGCTAGTTGATCTTATCAATATCACAACACATGAGAAGAATAATTGAGTATATACTAGTGTCCTTACTAGTCTATATGACCAAGGAGACCGATTGAGAAAGGAATCATTAAGAATGAACACCACCAACACTTAGATTACGTTGCGTAAGTCTACAAGGAGCGGCAAGGAAGTCGAGATGTGTGCATTGTTCTAGTTTTTGTTTTTTTCTCTTCATCACTATTCATGGCGTAAGTTTTTGTTTCTTATCTTAAATACTATTTTGTGAATACAACTAATTTCATCTTCTTGCAATTACTGGCGACCGCATTCTGAATGTCTATGTTGTTTGTGTCAAATATACCTGATTTATTGCGATTCTGTCACCAATCTGCAATCATCGTCCGACTCTAAAGGATGAAGACTTTGGTTCTTTACCTGATCTTCGTGATCAGGATGTTGTCTTGACGTTTTGATGAGGGTGCACTCATCTTCATCTCACATCTAAATTGCTCGTACGAACGAATGACAAAAGCTCATCGGAAGTAACTTGTGGGCCGATCAAGACGCATTACGCGAAACCGGACGAATCTAACCTGTCTCGAACGGTCAGTACTAGGGGTGAAAACGAGCCGAGCCGAGACCAAATACCCCCAGACTCGAGCTCGACTCGATTAGGATCGATCGAGCTCAAATAATTGAAGCTCGAGCTCGGCTTGGTCCAATTATGGAGAGCTCGAGCTCGGCTCGGTCCAATTGTGGAGAGCTCGAGCTCGGCTCGAAAGACTCGAATGTAGACTCGATTTTATTAATATTATTATTTTTTATTATAAAATTATTAATATGTATTATATAACATTAGGCTCGCGTGCGACTCACGAACCATTTAGCTATAAGTGTCTCGACTAGAACTTGGCTCGTTTCGTTAACGATTCGGCTTGAGTTCGGCTTGAGCTCGGTCAAAATCGAACTCGAACCGAATTTTAACTGAACCAGCTCGCGAACGGCTCAAGAATAGCTCGGTTCGTTTTCACCTCTAGTCAATATTAGAACGTATTACACACGCACACGCAACAGTTCCAGATGGATCTTTGGCTAAAAAATTCCCACGCGCCCAATTTGAAAAAATGGGCCAGTCATGGGCCTGACAATTCTTAATGATATTGGACCGGCCCAAACTAACATGGAATCGGCCCGGTTGGAAGACTATCCCTACCGGAGCCAGTGACTTACTGCTTCCGATAATCAGGGCGGTCAAAGGTCGGGTTGCAATTGCAACAGTTGGGGTCACGTACGGGGAACAACGATTTCGTACGGCGAACGACGATTAACGATTTCGCGGCGGATATCGTCGTCGACCCATCCATACGTTTTTGGTATGTAGTTTTTCTTTTTCTTTTTTCCTTTTTGGCAGTTATATATCATTTATTTCATGTAGTAAGGCCAAATCAATAAAAGTAACAGGAATAAACACCTCAATATTCACGAGGGGAATCCAACCATTTCATATGACAAGCGTACAGAAATCCCTGAAATGATGAATGATTTAAGGCTTTGGATTGCAATTATTTCCGCACGTACTTTCGAGCCCAAACATGCTTCCCGTTGATGGAGAACTTCTCCTTCCCTTTACTGTTGAGGATGGAATCCATGGCCAAAGGCGATCTGAGGACGAGCAGAGCGTAAAGCGACTGCTCAGTGTGGTGCGGCACTTCCTGCATGAACACGCTCTCCACGACGTCCCCGTACTTCCTGTTTTGTTTTCCGATCAAGACAAGAAATGAACGAAGAAGATTTAATAACCAGAATTGACGGCCGCGGCATGGCGGGAAGCCACAACAAGCGCACGCGTGCTGAGTGTAATTAAGATTTAAAGACGATTTTGCTCCTTCCTTTTCTCCCTCACGGAGTCGAACCTTATGAAATATTCGCGGACCTCGTTTTCGGTAATCGGATACCCCTTGGAGAAGGTCAAGAACACAGTCCTCTCGTCGGCCGGAACCTGGAGGGGGTCGTCTTCATCGAAGGGCTCCTCCTTGGGCAACTGCCTGATCAACTCATTGATCTCGTCGTCCAACTCCTGCTTGGTTTGGTCTTTCAGGAGGAGATCCAAGAACCCTCCTTTCTTAACCAGGGTTCGGCCGTAGTAATAGGTGTCGCTGAAAGAAGGCGGCGGCATAACCGACGTGGTCATCAGGGCACTGTTGTTGCTGGTTACTTCAACAACGGCCTGCATAATGTCATGCAACGCAGCCATACACACGTCGGCGGCGATCCTCCTCACACCCGCGACGATAACCCCCCGGTGCTGGTGGAAATAGGCGAGGGTGAACCGGTAACCCAGCAGGTTCTGCAGATGGGGGAGGTTATTATCCTCGAGGCGGCCCCTCAGGAGACACACGCCGTCATTCTCGAAGCACGTCAGGATGGCATCCGCCTCGTCGGCAAGGGTTTCGATGTAACTGATGGGGAGGGTCAGGATGGTGAAAACGATGTTGTAGTTGCGGCACTCCCTCTCGAGCCACAGGAAGAGGGCGACGACATGGAGGGACCTGGTGGGGTCGCGTCGCAGGTTCACCACCAGGTTGTAGTAAAGCTTCCTGTCGATGGAGTGGAAGGCTTGGAATTCCTCGAGGGAGAGGTCGAAATGATCGGTCATGTTGGCGAAGAAGCTGAAGGGAAATGCCGAATCCATCACAGAGGGAGGGGTTGGGGGGAGGGAGGGAATGGAGGGGGGGAGGTGGCGTTCTCTTCTTAATAAGGGCTTCTTCTTATGAAGAGGTGTGTGTGTGTGTGTGGAGTGCCGTCATTGCGGCAGTTACTACATGAAAAGGCATTTTGGTAATAAAAGGGAAAAAAAGCATAATGCGAAGAAACCAATTTAAAAAAAAAAAAATATATATGGGATTGAATTTCCCGGAAAGGGTGAGAGATCCAATTCCTAGCCCTATCAATCGTCACAAACAAGCACAAGGAGTGGAGTGGGGGTTGGTCGGCAGAATTTAAATAAATAAATAAATATAATATTTATTTATATTCTGTAATGAAAACTAGTTCAGTACTTTATTTGGTTTAAACCCAATCGAATCGATGTTTTGGATTTGAAATCGGTAGCAAACTTCGTTTCGAATTTGGATTCTAGCCATATAAAACCAAGAGGAGTCTGAAATAATTAAATTAAAATATTATTATTTTCTGTTTTGTATTGGATATATTAGGGGAAAAAGAGATGAATCAAATTAAGAACCCTTTTAAGTCTCTCTTATTTTTGTTAGTACACTCGTGCATACGAGTCTGTCTGAGTCGCTGGCTGCTCTTGGGTGTTGTTACGAGTCCGGTCGCGTCTAGCCGTACTTGAGTGACTTATCTAAACGTGTTCAAGCTTCGAAGAAACTGGAACCTACGGGTATTATTGGATTCTGGAATCTATGGGTTATAAATATATGCCCCCGCCCCGTCCGCCTTGTATCCATTATAAAGTAAGAAAAATTAATAATTGATAAAGTGACAATTTTATAAAATTATAATTAATTAATTCTCGTGGCATAAGATCCGAAGTTGTTAAGTTGATTGTTGGGGTGGTGGTATTAGAGTTAAAAGCGTAAATCGTCCGTCCAGCATTTCATGTATTGGAAACTATCCCCGCACTTCAAACCATTATTTGGGCTTTATCCAAACCCTAAGCCCAACTCGATCATAAATTTAATGGACCGGGCCTGATTGGGCTAAATGGGCAGGAATCTTCGGCCCTGGATTCCGGGAACTGGCCTAACGTAATGTTATAGTATGAATTTTCCATATTAATATATTGTTTTTTTTTTAATTACAAAGGGGATAGCGTGGCCATTCTTTTCTTTTTTAATACAATAACAATAAAGTCAAATTATCATTTCTTTTCTATCTAAACGCTTCTCCCCCAAATTTGAATTCTCATCGTTATATTTATTCTATCTTCCATTAACTCTTCAGCTGACGGAAGTCTACGTGTCACCTTACGTGGGGTTAACGAAGTTAATACCGTCGTCCTCCTTCAAATTTACAATTGGTTTTCCTCAAATCAATTGAGAACACTAATCCCAAAAGAAAACGCTAACATCCAAATCCAAATATAAACGTTGATGTCAATGCTGGAATTGATTCAGATTATATTGGGGTGAGGATGGACATGAAGAACAAGAACAGGTTGCAGTCAGTGGTATCAAATCAAGGATGTATCATCCCGAGTGTGATCACAAGGACTCAGTGTTTGATATCGGTTTGAATCTTGATAGATTAAAACAATTTTAGCAAGTTGTCCAATACTATCATTCTTAATGATGTTTATGTTTATTGGATTAGAGGTGATAGTAAGAGGATTGATGTTTCCTGTGTTGATGGTGGTCCATGGCAGGTATGATTGTCAAAATCACAAGTTTACTCGTAAGATCAAATGATTTTACGATTTTTTTGGTTTCTGATGAGTTGAATCGTTTCAAAATCGTTTTTCAGTGAAATCATAAAATCGTAAGCGGGATTGTAATAACGAATCGTAACCTAATTCCCCAAATTCACTTAAGTCGGGCTGAAAAACTAAACTCAAGCCCACAACCCAAACCCAAGTCTATGCACTAATCCCTACGACCGTCATCATTCCCCTCTCCCTTCTCTCTCTATTTCCCTCAACCCTCTCTATTTTTGCTAACCCGTTAATTCTTGAATAGTGCATTTTTCCCTTCTACATTAGTATTCCTTTCTCTCCTCACTTCTCCTTTTCTTTCTTCCTCCCTCTTCTTTCCATTTTGCAATTCTTCCTTCCGTCCCCTTTTACCTCATCTCCTGGACCGTCGGATTTGAATCTACACTGGTATCCTAATTCTAGCTCGGTATTCGGGAAGATTGTCTGTGTTTGATGGGGGTTGAATTTTCGATGATGTTGATGACGATGTATCTTTATTTCGATGTTCGGAAACTCCATCTATATGTTGAGTTGTTCAAAAGCATGTTTTGTCCGGAATATTGTATAATACAAATCGTGTTCTTTTTTCTTATAATTTTGGTTGTAAAATCAGTCGTGGCCGAAATGTGTTCATTCGAAAGACTTAATTAGAATCCTATATTTTTGTCCGAGTGTTCTTCCTTTTCTCAACACCTGGATAATCTCTTTAAGTGGTGGAATCAGTATCCAGTTTACTGATCCTCGTTTAGTTGAAGGGCATATTTATCAGAATCAGTTGAATGAATCTTTAATATAACTTGGGTAGGGGGCACTGATACGCAGTTGCTCGTATCTCCTTATATTGTTGGATCTATTCAGGTGTTGTACTGGTTGGGCAAATCTCCTCCAATGAATTGTTACCGAAGGTGTGTTTTAGGCAAAATTTATATTTATAGCCTCAACTTTGAGTCAACTTTCTGTTTTGTCATTAACTTAGTTTGTTATATAATTTTATCACCAATTTTTTATTTTATTTTGATTTTGGTCAATCTTGAATTTTATCATGCGTAAGCCAAACAGACCTTAGGAAGACTTACTAAAAATTGGAGTGAAGAATGTATCATGGTGTCTGACCGAAGTTGGGGTTTCAAACCTCGACTTTAACCCCAACTGATACGGTTTCGAATGAAGGATTGAATACTCGGGCGACCGACGACGAAATCGGTCGGAAGCTTGTTCTTCATACGACCTATGATTGCGATTGTGAGGAGGGCTCGTCGGATATAACCCTTCAATCTCACTCCTCTAAGGGAAAAGTAAACCGTTGTTTTCCCTTACATGCCTCCTCCCATAGATAAGTAGGTACTAAATATTACCCTTATCAGCCCAATCTTTCCCATATTCTTATTTTCAATTATTATAATTCTATTTTAGGAAGTATCGTATCACCAACTTTCATGAAAGTCAGGTTTGAAACAGTAACTTTCATAGAACACCAGGACGCCTAATTCACTTCATCTTTTCACAAAGCCTTCCTATGGTTTCAAACCACGACTTTTTTATAAAATGAAAGTCGTCGTAACCGTGACTTAGGGATAGTATTTAGGGTATTTTTGAAACTGGAACCGAATTCCGCAACTTTTTTTAAAAACTAACCTTACAACGGTGCAATCGTCTTTGTTTGTGAGGTTTATGTTTTGTGGCTCTTGATCTTATTAGTTTTATGAGTAAAAACTTGTTTCTTTATGTTATTGATGTGATTTGCTATTTATTAACATACACGTATATATGTGTTCAAATAATTATAATTTTGTAAACTCTTCCGATTTTACTTACGATCATGCGGATAAACTTTTAGGGCCCTCTGATCCTGCGTAGGATCTCAATTTTAACAACCATGACGGCTGTGTGCTAGGTGGTTGGTTGCAAAGGGAGATTATCGTAGTTGTGAAGTCATGTAATTTGAGACATAAATGTACAAGGTTGTTGAATAATTAACAATTAAGGGAAACATGGTGGGCGCATGAATTCATTAAGATAAATAGGCCCTTGGAATCAATGAAAGCGAGAGAAGTCATAGTTGATTTGATAGAAAAATATGCTCTTTAGGTAAATAAACTCCAAGTTTATCGTGTTTAAGTGGCATGCCTAAAAGATATTGAATGGCACAGTTGAAGAGCATTACAAGAATATTAGACCTTACGTTTCTAACCTCAATAAGATGTGTCCCGAAAGTTTTCAAGCATGTACTTGAGTTTACTCTAAGTCTAGGACTATTTAATACATTCAGGAGGTTTTGTGTAGGATTTAATGAGTCGAAAAGGGGGTTTAGATAAGGTTGCGGGAATGTGGTGGGGTTTAATGGTACTTTTTTAAAGTATGTCACTGAAGGGATTCTCTTGTGTGTAGTTGGTCGCGATGGAAACAATCACATATTTCCAATAGCATGGGTATTTGTTGAAGGTGAAAACACATATTCATAGATGGTATTCTTGATTATTCTCTTCGAATATTTGGGTGTCAATAATGGACAAGGTTAGACCAAACAAAAGGTTTGTGTTTTCTTAACTTGATTAAGTTAGTGACGAGGAAGATGGAATGATTAACTATTCTTCTTCATTTTAATTGTGAGGACTAATTCATGTTGTGATTGAATTGATACCATTGACAAAACACTGAAATTGTGTCAAACACATTTAAGTTAATTAGAAAGGCACATCATGGATATATAAAAGTGATATTGGGTAGCTGTGAAGAGCACACATGACATCACACTCAAGCAATCTTGGAACAACATGAGACTGGTGTTACTGTGGAGGACTTTTTAAAATAATGTCGTGAACATTTCTGCTAGGTTATATGTTGTTGGTCAACTTTTAGCTATTGTGATGATACTGGTTAATTAGGACTTAGGGTGAAATGAAGTTAACGTAGGTTTTCTTCGACATAAGCAAGAAATATGATGTCCCGAATAATAATTTTTATGAAACCTTCGAATAATTTTGAAAATGGAAATTAAGGATGGGAAGTGGGAGAGAGGGTGAGGGGAATTGTGACCAATCAGACAACGTAATCTCCTTTCTCCGCCTCCATCGTCAGATCTTGTCCTCACCCCCCTCCTCTCCTCCATTGATTCCATCCCATCCTTTCCCCCCCTCCAAAAAGAAAAACAAAGAAAGATTAATCCGCTCTCCCCCCGCCAAAATTTACAAACCACCCCAACCCACCCCCACAACGTATATCTCTTGTTTCCTCCTCGTACGATTCTCATCTCTCGCCGGTACCCTTTCCTGTCTCTCTTTCTAGGGTTTTGTCTTCGTGGTCGATATGATTTTTCTTCGGGTGGGGGGCCGGTTTGGTTTTTTCGTCTGGGTTCTATGTTGTTCCCATTCGCGGCTGCCGGTGCTTGTGATTGATTGTCCGGAGAGATTATAGAGTGTCCCGGTTTGCTGATTTAGTCTTTTTGGGGTGCGGGTTTGTTGTTAGTTTCATCCGCATGGCGGATGCGCCGTTGAGTCCTGTAGGTGGGGGTGCAGGGAGCCATGACAGCGGGGGCGAGCGGAGCCCGCCGGGCGGCGGAGTTAGGGAGCAGGACAGGTACCTCCCCATTGCGAACATAAGCAGGATCATGAAGAAGGCGTTGCCCGCCAATGGGAAGATCGCCAAGGATGCTAAGGATACCGTGCAGGAGTGTGTCTCTGAGTTCATCAGCTTCATTACTAGCGAGTATGTGTTGGTTTCCACTTCGTTTGCCTGTTGGGTTGGTTTAAACTTTGATATGTATGAGCTTTTGTTTGCTGGTTCGACGCAGGGCTAGCGACAAATGCCAGAAAGAGAAGCGTAAGACTATCAATGGTGACGATTTGTTATGGGCAATGGCAACCTTAGGCTTTGAAGACTATATTGAGCCTCTGAAGATATACCTTGCTAGATACAGAGAGGTCACCCTTCTGTCATTTCCATGGTTTTCCATTCTTATCACCGTGATCTTCTTCTTGTACTGATCTTTCCTTCACTTTGGTAGCTTAAAAAGATTCTGCCTGGTAAAACTTCTGGTGAAAGTTACGTCAGTGTAAATTGTTGTACTTGTTCTGTTTGT
Organism: Melastoma candidum; assembly: GCA_023653495.1. Taxonomy (NCBI): domain Eukaryota; kingdom Viridiplantae; phylum Streptophyta; class Magnoliopsida; order Myrtales; family Melastomataceae; genus Melastoma; species Melastoma candidum. The sequence continues at coordinate 2,928,506 of CM042891.1, read as the reverse complement.
CAAATATTCTTGATCCCTTTCAAAAGAGGAAAGATGGAGATGTTAAATCTGCAATTGCTGGCTCAATAATGGGGAATGGCTACGAACTGTCGAATAAGAGAAGCTGTTATGTTGGTTTAAAAACAGAAGAATGTGTAAATTTCTTTTTATTAATATGCTTATACAGTTGGATCGTGCGTTTTCTGATATCTCATTTTCCTTTTCTCCATGGTGCATCTTGGTTAAATCTTGGAACAATTCTGGCGGAGCAGTTAGAGGTACGTGTATCCTCTTAATCATGACACCTTTCGGTTAACTAGAATGTTTTTCTACTCTGGTCGATAATCTCTAAGCATTATCCCTGTTTCTCTTTTACAATTTGTTCTTTATGTACCGTTTTTAATACAGGGTGATACCAAGGGTTCTGTGAAGGGTGGAGAAGGGTCGGCCAGAAAGGACATGGCTGGTGGTCAGCCGGGTCAAAGCTTACAAGTAAGTAGCGAACACGTATACTCTACCTATGCGACTTCAGAACGAGCATTAGGAAAAGTCGTATATGCATCCTATTCTTACTGGTGTTAATCTTTCATTACAATATTTTCCACAGCCACAGCTGACACAGAGCATGAGTAATATGACTCCTCGTGTCTGCATTTTTGTGATATAGTTCAACGCTAGGGGCTTCATGTACGTCCGAGTCTTAGACGAGGTCCTTTAGAAGTATGGTGCGTAATGAAGTCACAACATCTTCCCTTGACGGATTTTCGCAGTTTGGCCAGCCGGGGTCGGTGAATTATGGGAATGCCCGTCAATGAGCTTGCAGGACGCCTTTCCAGGGGGTAATATGCTCGTCACCTGTCTTGTGAATCGCATGGAAGTCCAAACTCAAGACGGAATCATAATGGCAGGCGACATTCTGCCTTGTGACGGAAGTAATGTTATGCCTCAGGGTAGTGGCCGGGAGGAAAGGTGAAGGTGGAAGAGGAGACATTTGATGAGCTCTTGTCATGTTTGATGTAGCCTGTTTATGTTGTTGGTCAACAAAGGTTTGGTGTCTAAAATTATTCCTCGTGTGTTTTGTAGTAGTAGCCTGAACAACATCTAGCTCATTTTATTTTCCTTGTTATTTGTATTATTTTGTTTTGGACCTTTTTAGACGAAAGATCAGTCACTTTTTAAACCAGATTATTGGTCTATTATTATTATTATTATCATTATTATTATCTATGTTTGGATAATTTCGTCCCATAAGTAAATTATCATTGTCCGTCCGTCTCCTCACAAATTACGGCTTTTTAGTCAGTTAATCAAATGAATCGTAATCCCTAAAGGCAGACAGAGAGAGAGAGAGAGAGAAGTGGAAACCGCAGCTGCAGCGGAGGTGAGTTTGGATTGGATTCCGTCCGCGTCTCTTATTCGGGCTTTTGCTGCTGTGATGATGAAGATGGTGATTGGATTGTGATGGGATTTCTGGAATTTTAGGAATTTGTGGGTGATTGTAGGATTTTGTGTAGGAATAGCGCAAGTCTTGATTAGGGATGATGCTAGGTTTCTTGTTGTTCTTGGCTTGAGATGGGATCAATATGAAATCCTCGCCTTGTTTTGGCGGTCCCCAAGCGGGCTGTTCGATGCGGGGGTTGATCTGAGATGATTGTGCTAGAATTCCTTTTTTCTTTTTGTCTTTTTTTTGTGTTGTCTGGATTGTGAGAGGCGGGTTTGTGTGTTTTTTGTTTCAGTTTCGGGGAATCTTAGCAAAGGCAGTGTTTTCCTCCCCCACCACCACAAATCATAATAGGATTGTTCGTGGAGGTCATGGAAGCTCCGGGAGAGTGGCTGGAGAAAGCGCTGCTGGATCTGTGTAAGAAAGTCGAGACGGGTTTGGACTTGGACAAGGATATCATATCGGGTTTGGTCTCTTACTGCCAACTCGCAGAACCTGTTGATGCCAAAGAATACCTCGATGTAAGGGCTCTAAGAATTGCCCTGCTTCTGTTTTCTCTCCTGTTTAATATTTCCTCCGCATACTTAGACACTGGTGCAATCATCAATTCCGTATTTATTATCATCTCTGGTTCACATTATTGTAACTTGGAATCTAGCAATGTGATGTAATGGTTCTTCAAGGGGCATAATGTTCTTGGGTGCTGTTGCAGAACATTATTGGGGAGCAGACTGGGAAATCTGTTATCGATGAATATTTGCGGCGGAGAGGTTATTTACATCCTGGCAGTGGAGGAAGCAGCCGAAACGTCAGTGGTCAAGATTCGGGTTTACAAGCTTATGTAAAGCCGCCTTCTGTGGAGGTTTCTTCGTCTGGTGGAAGCAAGAAACCTTCACGTGCATCGAGGGGTGACAATGCCTTGAGCGATCAACTAAACCAAGGTTTTCCCCGGAAAGTCGAGCCGATGCCCCCAAATCCAAGCAGTAAGAGCCAAAACCCGAGCAGTTCTAGGACCAAAAAGAAATCTGGTAAGGTCGTGTCCCTCGCTGAGGCAGCAAAGGGCTCGATCGTGTTCCAGCAATGTAAGCCGTGCTCGTGTCAAGCACGAAGGCATAGATTGGTGAGCAATTGTTTGTCGTGTGGTAAGATTGTTTGCGAGCAAGAAGGCGAAGGGCCTTGTAGTTTCTGCGGTGCACTCGTGTTGAAAGAAGGCAGTCAGTATGCTGGGCTAGACGAGAGTTTGCCAGTGCTCAATGAGTCCGAAGTTGCCGCAGAAGCTTATGCCAAGAGATTGGTTGAGTATGATCGCAATTCAGCGGCACGTACGACAGTTATCGATGATCAAGGCGATTATTATGAAATAGAAGGGAACAGCTGGTTGTCAAAAGAGGTAAGTGGCTTTGCTCGAACAATTGGGCCTTTGAGAAATTCCCGAGTCATTGATTATCCATTTCCCTCGCTGCTGACAGGAGAAGGAACTGTTGAGAAAGAAGCAAGAAGAAATCGAAGAAGCCGAACGGGCTCAGAAAAGCAAAGTGGTCGTTACCTTCGACTTGGTCGGGCGTAAGGTAAGGAAATCCGATCCTGCTGAATCTACGATGCGGTGGCACCTGACCGATTGTCCTATCATTCTAAGTTTATTACAGCCGTTCATAGGCCCGGAGTTTCTAGCATTCTTCGACCAGAGGTTGTAATGCTGTCGTGCAGGTACTCTTCAATCAAGATGAAGGCCTGGAATCTGCGCCAGGCAGCAGCGGCATTTTACGCCCGCCCGAAGAGAAGGAGCTGAGCCGTATAAAGCCGAACCCGAATCTGAAACTCCAGCCTATATTCATTGACCCGGGCCCGGGACCCACGAGGAAACCGGACGGCCGGAAAGCTTCTTCGAAGAGAACTCAGGTGGGCAGCAGGATGTGCCTGGAGATCACGGGGAGGGTTCAGCACGACGACAATGAGTTGAAGCACCTCCTGATCGAGGAAGGCAGATTGGCCGCAACCTCCGAGAGGCCGTGGGGAGGGCCCGCGGTTAGCCAGGCCTCGTTCCAGGCAGAGGAAGCGGAATGTTACTAGGGAATGTCGGTTGGATTGGGCCCATGTAACGGAAAGGGATTGATAAACTGTTGGAATGTGTACTTGGTTGCGAAAAATGGGAATTAGACGGGATGAAGGAGAACGTGAGGGGGTGATATCATAAGATCATACCTGGCTGGCCAGCACGAGCCAGAAGACAGCTCAAAATCTGGCCACCACTCTGGCTGTCTCGTATCGTCTCGTCTCAAGGGAGGCACTCTTTACTCTCCCAAACCTTAAAACCTTTTTCTGTTTTGACTCATGTTCTCCTCCATCATATATTCCCTCTCAAAAGCACGTGTATTACTTACTACTACTCTCCAGCGAGATCATGTTCTTATTTTGTTTACGGAAAGACGATCTTTAAATCCATTTTTACAGCTTACAAGAAACGGGTAGAGTTATCCCCCCCATGTGACCTCCCTCATCGCCCTTACACCTGGATAATTATTTACATTTGTATAAAATAATAGTTGGAATTAGGGGGATATTTAAAAAGGAGGGGGGGGGGGGGGGAGTTGCAGTTCCAAGTTGGTCAAACGTAATTCCCTTCCCTTCTTTTTGACTGCCACCCGTTTCACAGCTGTCCTCCTCCTTAAAATTAATTAATTAAAAAAATTAAGATGTATTAATTGTCCCGGCCGGTGTACAACATCCCACTGCCGCGAAGAAGTGGGTGTTGGTTCCTTGATGAATTCATTCATATTCGAACCATATATTGTACATTTTACTCGAATCGATATAAAGAAAAGTAGATATGACCTCCTACTCTTTACCTCTTCTTCCTTAAAAAGAGAGGAGGTAAGAAAAGAAAAAGGACACCCTCCTCCTCTCTTCTTCTTTTTTTTTTTAATGGTTGGTTTCCTAGGACTCCCCCCACCAACACCATGACAACGACAAAGTTCCCTCCTTTCCTTGTAATAATAACTGTCTTTTATGGGGAGTAATAATGTCATCCCATCCACCCCACGAACGTGGATCAAAAAAATATGAGGAGGCCAATTGATGATGCATCCCCCGGGGCGTCATGTGAACGTGTCGGGAAGGGGGAGAGAGTTTTTCTCTTTTCTTAATTGGATGTACTACTATGTAGTTGTATCCCAACCAGACCCCCCCCCCCCCACACACACACATGTCCAGAGTTTACCAACAGGCAGGTCCAAAAACAAAAACCAGGCAATCAATCCAATCGAAGGCGGCAATTGAGGAGCACCCCACCCCACCCTTCTCTCGTTCCCACGCGGTTTTGTGTGAATCATATTCCGATCCCAAAAATGGAAATGGAATAACAAAATGGACGTGCAACCCAATTCCCTCCACACACACACCATCCTAAAACGATTTACATCCCTCCCCTCCAGTTATGTTTTCACTTGTTATTTTCATGGAGTACTACTACAACTAGTCGATTAGAATGAACCAAAAATAAATAAATAAAAGAGTTACAATATTTATCTCTGCTGGGATAGATTGGTAATAATGAATTGGTCCTCGGAATTTTTGTATCACCAAATCTTCTTGTTAATCAGATTCTTAATCTCCCCCTCACAGTCGACTCGACCCATTTATTGTTATTACATATTATCCACCAAATCAGCTTACTTAGTGGCTTTACTAAAATACAATCATGTCTTTTCCCCTATATATAAAAAAATGCCCTCCTCCTATCCTAATACTTCCCACCACCACCAACTTCTGCCTCGCCCCAAATGCCCCGCTTCTCTCCATCGCCTCCACGTTACCACCCTTCTCTGTAACATCCTAAAGAAACACCTCCTCTCCCCCCTTTCTGTATTACCACCCTCTGCTGTGCTCAGAGGTTCGGTTTAGAAGAAGATGACGATGAGCAGCACCACCACCACCATCAACAACAACGACTTCGTCGTTGGCAGCGGTAACAACCCGTTTGGAGACACCACGCTGACCAAGGTTTTCGTGGGCGGTTTGGCTTGGGAGACCCCCAGGGAGGCAATGAAGGAGCATTTCGATATGTACGGAGAGATCCTGGAGGCCGTCGTCATCTCCGACAAGGTCACTGGCAGATCCAAGGGCTACGGATTCGTAAGCATCGGATCCTTTTATTATAATGCTGGTTGCCGTTTAAAATGTCTTGAGGTATCCTTGTTGGTTGGTTGGTTGGTTGGTTGGCTGGCTGGTAGGTTACGTTCAAGGATCCGGAAGCCGCGAAGAAGGCCTGCGAGGACGCCACCCCCATGATCAACGGCCGACGCGCCAACTGCAACTTGGCTTCTCTCGGTGCACGCAGGGGGAAGTCATCCCCTCCGCCGCAGGGAATGTCTGGCACTACCGTCCCTAAGGCCACTGCCCTTGCGCAGGCCGCCCACCCATCTCCTCCTCTCCCTCACCAAGGTGTGCATTCTTACAGTAGTTAGAAAGGGTTGCTCATTTTATTTCTGGATCCATTGGTATTCCATTAGATTTTGTCAGGACATCAAATGTGAATCTGTTTAGATATTTAGTGGATACAATAATTCCTTTTTTGTGCGAAAATCATAATTATGAGATTCTTTCACCCAAAAAATGATGTTTTAGGATCCAATGTGGTCGGGCTTAGGACAATTCCAACTACAGCAGCTGCAAATCCACAGGTGCAATGGTACTATCCAGCTGCAACCACACCTTTGCCATTTCATCAGGCCATTCCTTTCTTTGGGTATCTTTCCTCTCTCTCTGTTTTTTTTTTTTTTGGGATCATCAATTCATTCTCCATCAATTAGACCCGATCTGATTTACCCATATTGGGAAACTTAGATTTTCCATTGACACGAATGAGTTTCAGGTACTCTCCCGCTTATATCGCAGCCAACGTCACTTACAACCAGGTAAGTCGATTCGACCGAGACCCATCGAGACCCTTTCCGCGGCTCGTGATTGCTTCATCGTTGTGTGTACAGAAACTGAGCTACAATGGCAGTGGAGGTGGAGGGGCCGGAGGATATATGAATGCGCATTATGCCCATCATCATCATCATCATCAGGTGTATCCAAGCCAGACAATGTTGCATGCCGCCAACACATTGGTGCCAATATACCCCCATCATCAACACCACCCTCCTCTGTATCATCATCATCCTTACCATCAGGCACATACAACAATGGGGCTACCAGCCCACATCTTCCCAACAACGGCAACAACAACAACAACCTCGGGAGGGCCCATCTCTGCTGTCCCTGCAATCCTGTCCAAACCTGCCTCAATCCCACCTCCTCCTACTAACTCAGGTACTCTCAACCAGCACCCCCGACATTCACTGCAATGTTTAATGTTTTGTTTACTGTCTCCATCAGGGAGCCCAAACACCCCCCACACCACATGCTCTCTGGGTTTGTTTTCTTCTTTAGTATTTTTTTTTTTTTTTTTTTTGTTCATGGTCGGGTTGTAAAACTGATGTTACAAGAGACAGTTTGCCTGGCTGTGGAATAGGTACAGTTGGTGCAGGGGAAATGATGCTTTAACAACAAAGGAAAAAAGAAAAGCTGGGGAGAGTCCTTTCAGATCTGAAGAAGGTGGTGGTGGTGTTATGGATGTATGGATGGATGCAGCTTGCTCACTGCCTGCCTTTTACCAAATTCTTTCCTTTTTTCTTATCCTTTTCTTTCTCGTATTTAATTTGATTCCAAAACTGGGCATGCTGATTTATTATTGATTAATTCAATCTTTTAGGATGGGTTGGGGGGGGAATCTTCTTCTGAACAAAAGGAGAGAGATATACAACACCCTGGCCTGGCTTACTAACATGCATCCCTCCAACGAATGTATGAGCTGTCCAAACCCATTTTGAGGAGACACGAAATGATTATTGTAATTGTAACCCCCATCCCCCTCTCCTCCTTATCCAAATGCCATGTTATCTATCTTCTATTGAATTATATCCTGTTTAGTTATGACGGGCTCATTGGAGGGCCCAATGGGCCGGAATTATTCATGATGGGCCTACTGGGCTTAGAAGCCCCGGGTTTTGGATGGATAAGGTTTTTTCGCATAGTAAAAGAGATTAACTAGAATCAAAATATTCTCTCCACCAAAAACAAAACTTTCTTGCAGAGTCCATTAAGGAAAATAAAAAAGCAATGAATTCCTTTCTGTAAGAAATAAAAAAAAAGGGCTCATCATCATGAGTTCATCGGAATCAATTCAACTCTACAACGACAAAGGAATTGAGCAAACAAAAACTAAAAACGACAACATCAGCCTCTTCTTCTTAACCTCTCTGAAAAAGATCACTCCCCCTGCGTTTGTCCTTGATAAATCACAGTCTCGCCGTAACCGGCAATTTTTGCTGAAGGCCCACATCGGTCGAAGTCGAAAGTTCGTTCCTTTACCCGTCTTTCTCAGTCTTCCAAGTCCAGACTCTTTATGGGCACTCGTCAAGTTGCGAGCTTTCCTCACCCTTTTGGCGGTTTGTGCTCGTTTTTCCTTTTCTAGGGTTTCTCAGGGGAGGCTCTAGGGTGGCGGATTTATTGGTTCTGAGGTGAATTTGCTGGGAGGTTGAGCTTGTGTTGTTGTGAATTCGAGGTGTTGAGGATGGCCGATCGATCCCGGGAGGAAGAGGGTGCGGTCGCGGGAGCTCTGGGGGCAGCTGAGGAGGGTTTTGGAGAGGAAGCGGGTGGGAAGGCCGATGGCAGTCGGGTGGCAGAGTTAGGTGGGGTTTCCGGGGTGGTTTTGGCTGATAGCAGAGCAGGCGGTGCTACTTTGAATGGGGTCGCTGATGTGTTTCCTAGAGACAGCGGCGGAGATGGGGATGATGGGCTATTAGGGAATGAACGTGAGGATTTGAGGTTGGATGAGGTGGATGAGAAGGCGGGCAGCGATAGGAAGTTTGAGGAAGAAGGATCTTCGGAGGGTGTGTTAACGGTAGGAAGTTGCATCGTGAATGATGTGGTGGGAGGAGAGGTAAAATTTAACAAGGAGAGGGGTGGAGTTGAGATGAAGGCTCGTGTGGAAGGTTCTGTTGGAGACAGGAAGGTTTCATACAGCGATGGAGCAGGAGTGGCAGCTTCTTGTACAGTAGAGGACCATCGATTGAATGCAGACATTACTTCTGAGAACATGGAGGGATCTTTGCGAGAAGAAATTATTGCTTCTAATACAATTGATGCACAAAAGTCTAACATAGAGGTTGCTAGTGGAAACATGGAGGGTGGTCTATCTCTGACTACTAGTACAGCAACCTTGGGAGGAGGAGCGAATTCCGTTGATGGAAAGGATGTTATTTGGGAGAGAAATTTTTTTGGCAACACCAGCACTGATCAACTTGTCCATGACAATGGCCAAGACTACTGTGTGACTCACTCTGCCGCTGAAGGGACTGCTCTTGCCGGTGTTGTTCCAACTTTAGAAAATATGGAGGTAGATGAAGCTTCTGCTCCCAGTGACTATGGTTTGGGTGACGATGATGCCATGAAGATCGACAAGCAGTTTGACGGTGTGAAAGACCTCGAGATGACTCTTGAGAATGGAGAGAGCGAGGGGGATCTGAAGACAGAGAGCTCTAGGGGGGTTGATGAAGCGGTTTACCAGCTCCCTCCTGATCCCGAAGACATGTTTGCAGTGTGTAATTTAGTATGGGGTAAAGTGAGAAGTCATCCTTGGTGGCCTGGTCAGATTTTTGACCCATCAGATGCGTCTGAGAAGGCAATGAAGTATCATAAAAAGGACTCATTTCTGGTGGCATATTTTGGTGACCATACGTTTGCCTGGAATGAAGCATCTCTGCTGAAGCCGTTCCGATCATACTTTTCTAATGCAGTTAAGCAGGGTAGTTCAGAAAGCTTTCAGAATGCCGTGAATTGTGCTTTGGAAGAAGTGTCGAGGAGGGTGGAGCTGGGGCTAGCCTGCTCCTGCTTATCGGAGGATGTGTTGGACGAAATAAAAGTTCAGGTCGTTGAAAATGCGGGAATTCAACTGGATTCTTGCACAAGGGCGAGTGTGGATAAATCTATGCATGCAAACACCTTCAAACCTGTAGAATTCATCCGGTATCTAAAAGGATTAGCTCTAAGTGCATCATCTGGAGCTAACAGATTGGAGCTCGTGATAGCTAAGGCTCAGCTGTTGGCCATCTACCGGCATAAGGATTTCAATCAGCTGCCTGAATTTCAGTCCTTTGGAGATTTGGAAGAAGACAATACAGAAGCTCTAGATTTGAAGGATAGTATTCAGGCGGAGGATGCGAAGGATGGGATGGCTGCTTCTTGTCAGGAAGGTATTGATGTCCCAAAAGGTTCAGCCCATAGACGAAAGCACAACTTGAAAGATGTTGTCTACCATCGGAGGAAGGAAAGAAGCGTATTTGAACTGATGGATGAGGCTATGATGTATTCAGAAGACGATGAGTTTGAGTTGGATGGTACTCTTTTAGCCAAAAGGCGTGGGGGTTTAAAAAAAAGTGATGAGTCAGGTTCTGCAGATGAGAGGAAAAGCATTAGTTCTGGAAAAGTTGCCAGTCCGCTTCCTAAACCGTCTTTTAAAATTGGAGAATGCATAAGCCGGGTTGCAAGCCAAATGACCAGACCTCCTTCCCTCAAGACACAAAATGAGGAGGCGGAGCATGTTGAACATGATGCTGAAAAAGTGAATACTGGGATTGTGGTGGAAGATCAATCACTCGAGGGTTTACTGTCTCAGCTTCAGTCGGCAGCCGTTAGTCCTTTGGGAAGATATAGTTTCTCGAGCTCAATGACTTGCTTGTTCTCTGATTTTAGGAACTCAGTTGCTGTCGGATTAGACTTGAGTGTGGGTAGATTAGGTGGTAAGAGAAAAAGGTCGTCACAGCATGCTGGCGGATCTTCTGAAGCATTTGAATTCGAGGACATGAAAGATTCTCACTGGACTGATAGGATAATTGGAAATGGTTTGGAAGATAATGCTGATGGCGTCATAAATGGAGAGAATCAACTCTATTCTTCTGAACAAGAGAGACCTCGAAGACCAGGTCGGAGACCATATGCAAAGAGACGGAACAAAGAAGTCAGTGACGCTTTGCCCGAGAAACCTGTCGAATATGTGGATCCCAATTCTCCAGCAGAGCTTGTACTGACCTTTCCTGAGCCTAGATTTATTCCTTCAGAAGTTAGACTGAATAAGACATTCAAGCGATTTGGCGCTTTAAATGAACTTCAGACAGAACTCGACAGAGATGGGAACCGTGCCAGGGTTGTCTTTAAGAAGTGTAGGGATGCAGAAGTAGCCTACAGCAGTGCATCGAAATTTAATATCTTTGGGTCTCTGGCTGTAAATTATCAGCTTAATCACGTGCTGTCGGAACCATTCGCGTCTTATTATCAGCCTGTTCCCTTACCTGAAGCCCCTGCAGATACTAACCAAGATTCCTCCGCAAATGCATCACTCGCTCAAGGTAAAGCTCCCTTTGCGTACATTTGTGGACATTTCTAATACTTGGTTACAGGCTGCTGACATTCCTTAATTTGATGCCATTGCATCTGTTGATTCCTGACTAATTTAATAATCTCCATGGAGACTAGTGTTTTTTCTCAACCAATGATGAATATTTACTGCCTTGCAGTTGGATGATCTGGGCTCAGTTGCGCCATTGACATTAGAGTTCTGCAGAGAATCTTGGCGGACCGTTTACATAACTGTGGATAGTACTGGCTCGCGTTCATCCCTCCGATCATGCGAAGTTGCTGCATAAGGTTTTCAGTAGACATCGCCCTTGTATGTTCCTGAATGGATGTATAACCAGCTACTGTTATCCTGCTCCTTCGACGGTGAGAGGGTAGTACTGCATGTACGTATGTTGACCTGGCTGAGATTAAGATCCTCTTCTTAGGTAGACCTAGGAATGTTGGTTGAGTGTACTTTTGAGTTAGGTAACTAGTGTTGGAAAATAGTACTGTGAATCTGATAGAGATAATCAAATGGGGTGGCGAAACTGTCAGGCATTCTCTTTTATGTCCGTCTGCAAGATTGGCATGGTCTCATGTTCACGGGTAAGGGCCCGACTCGACCCCAAGATCCCCGTGAGGTATGCAGATCCTCGGTTGTGTGGAACTTGGGTGCATGGATCTAAACCAGTCCTGCCGTCCCCTTGTGGGATCGAGTGAACAAGTTCACAACAACTCATGAAAATGGGGATGGCTTGAACTAGCTAAACGTTTAACGGAAGAGGATGCCATAAAATTCGCCCATTGGCTCTGGGCGGAGGAAATCCAAACACACTCATTTTTATTTGTAACTCGGACTAAGAAGCTCAAAATGAAAAATAGTAACTAGTTTTGGTTACTCGAGAAATACTTTGATAATTATAGTACTTGAGATGGATATTCTTGACAGAAGCTCGAGAATAATACTTAGTACTCGAATGGCCAATAATAACCATAATTCGTCCATTAATATTAATAACTCGAGTTAAAAATTCATAATTTTAAGAAAAAGTGGAGGAAAAACAATTAGAAAAAAGTGGAACGAGGAAAAAAAAGAAAAAGAAAAGAGGCAGGTGATTTTTCTTTTTTAAAACTCGAAATTCTTTTAACTTTGAATTCTTTCTAAATAGAACTCAAAATTCCTAACTCCAAATTATCGACCGACTTTAGTAAATGAATTTTAAGTTTGATAAATCCTATTTAATAAATCATTTTGCTGACCTTTAGAAACAATGCTCGTAAAGGAAAAGTTTCCATGACGACTTTCAGACGTGGATAGACGTCAGTCTACAAAAGGAACTCTAGAAGAGGTACGTGTGGCCGAGATAATCTCTACCAAAAGAGAACTATCCAGCCACGATCTAAGCATGATCCGTACAGAAGAAGTAGCTATCACAAGGTGATGTTTTGCGTACGATGGTTGGTACACCCACATCCTTGGGTTTATTACAAACGTATAAAATGGCTAAATAAATTTAATTTGGTTATCGGATAGCCTTTTCCTTCCAGTGTCCATAAAACTCCCAAGTGCATCCAGTTCCAGTACGCGACTTTCATCGGATGAAGCCGTCGTTGCTTCTTTTGTTTCTTTTCCTTTCGTGATGACCTTTTAGTGTTCGTTAAGTCCTTTTTAGTTTGTTTTAATTGTGTAAATGGTGTTCTAAATCAAATGTACTTCCCTCTGTCTTTTAAATTAAAGACCAGACACACACTCTCGACGCACAATTTAATCCGTGATATTGTGTTTCACACATTGGACGTCAACACATAGATTACTACAAAAATTAAACTTTTGGACCTTTTTCTTGGAAACTTTAGGACGTCGTTCGTTTGTGGGTCGCGGCGCCACCAACCATTCCCCCCCTTCAAGTAAACCCTAAACCCCTCAAGCTTCACCCTTGCCGCCTCCGACTCCAACCCCATCCATCCCAAACTGGGCACAGGTAATATTCCCATGTTTCATCTTCTGTTTTTCCGAGGTAGTCTCTAATAGATTCGATCTTAGGCTTCTGGGTTTGTTGCGTCCTGCCTTGGTGGTTTCTTTCTTTGCTGAAAAGTGGAGCGATCTTTACGATTTGTTGGTGGTTTTTGACGCTTACCCAGATGGCTTCTTCCTTGGATAATCATCCCCCGCCTGATGGGTTCTGTGTCCGGAGTAGTGATGGGGAGGAGGTTCTTATTATGGGGGAATATTTTACGCTGGATGATATCGCCGAGGAAGGGGATCTTCAGTTCGAGGATGGCGATGTAATGGTGGGGGTTTTCGGGTCTGATGTTTATGTGGACGGAGTTTGTGCCGACGGGATTGCAAGGGATCGTTCCTCTGTTGCCGGATTGGTGAGCGAAGATTCAAAACCCAAACTGTCATTGTCTCGCGGGGATCTTGATGGTTCAGCGGAAGATTTTGAGAGGAGGCCACAAGGTCTGCCGAGTGGTGCAGAGTGTGTTAGTGAGGGATCTTGTGTTAGGGTTTTGGAGGAAGGTGGAGCAGCGAGCGACAGGAGTGGTTTTTCAGTGTGTGACTTGGTGTGGGTTGAACTGGAGATCCATCAATGGTGGCCCGGGCAGATTGCTGATCCTTCTGAAGATCCATCTGAGAAGACTGCTAGCTGTAGTAAAAAGGACCTGTTTCTCATTGCTTACTTTGGAGACCGGTCTTTCTCTTGGCATGAAGCATCTTCTTTGAAGCCCTTTGTTCCCTCCTTTTCTGACGCGATATTGCATCACAATTCCGAAGAGTTCTGGAATGCCGTCGATTGCGCTTTAGTAGAATTTTCAACACGGGTTGAGTTGGGGCTAGCATGTTCCTGCTTAGCCAAGAACTCCCATGAGACGATGATACAACGGAATGTTGTCAATGGCAGAACTATGAAACTCTCAGCCACAAGGGATGGCGTCGATGATTTTGTGAGTGCCCAGTCCTTTATACCGGAGAAATTTTTGGAACATATTAACCTCTTGGCCCGATTGCCACTTGGCACAGTTGACAAACTCGAACTTGCGGTCACTAAGGCTCAGCTCTTATGCATCTACCGGCATAATGGTCATGAACAGCTGCCTGAAGCACAGGACTGTCAAGAATTGATGGAAAGTGGCGGAGGTGAAGGATCCAGTGTCCAAAGCAGCCCTCTACATAAACTGAGGCACAACAGGAATGATATCTCTGATCTTGTCAGGAAAGAAACAAGTCTGGCTGAATTGGTTGGAGATCCAGTTAAGTCTCTTGAAGAAGAGTCTCCATCTCAGAAGAAGCGTAGGATTCAAGAACCTAGCATTAGTTCATGTAATGAAGATCGGAACAAACATATCTCCCCTGCAGAAGAGGCGTGTAGGGGCCAGTTTACCGGTTCTTTAGCAAGTGCAAGAATCGGAAATGGGGAATCTGCTCAATTGAATGGATTTGAAGTTTTTGTTTCGGACTCGGGGGATATACGATTCCCGGAGGAGTCATCACCCGATGCTTGGTTGGAACAAATCCAGTTTGAGGCCACTAATGCTTTGGAAGTCCATGAAAAACCTTCCGAAATTTACCAGCCCGAGGACACGAGTGATTCTTACTGGACGGACAGAATCATCAAAACAAATCCTCAGGATCAACAATGCTACAACGGAGGAATGCCTATTCATAAACTTGACAGGCCAGCGTCGACGGTGGAGTCACCGTCATCCATCGATGGCGACTGTATGGTTGTTGATGAGAACACTCCGGCGGAACTCGTCTTGTTATTCCCCTCGACGGGCCGCTTCCCTTGTGAAGTTAGCTTGAACAAGACCCTGAAGATGTTTGGACCGTTGAAGGAGTCCGAGACACGAGTTGACAGGAAGAGCAGACAATCGAGGGTGGTGTTCAGGAAGTTTGGCGATGCCAAGGCTGCCTTTGACAGCGCACAGAAGTACAGCATATTCGGACCAGTGGCCGTGAAGTATCAACTCAACTGTCCAATCTCCGGAAGCCACTGATCTGTACTTACCGCTCACTTGACGCTGATTTTTCTAACCAGCACCACCTTGAGATTGATGTCTGCAATTGTGATTGGTTGTTTTGATAGATAATCAGTTCTCTCTTTAACTCGAGATAGTGTTTGATTATTTTTTTGGGCAAAATATTAATTTACATTTTCAACTTTGAGCCAACTCTCTCTGATCATTATTGTTAACGACTTTTGTTTCTATTTTGATTTTGTCCAATTTCAATAAAATTTATTATTATTTATTTTAAAAATAATAAATAATATTGAAATATGATCCCACTATTATAAGACACGAACGAAATTCAAGATTGATCAAAGTTAATATGAAAACGAAAATAAGTTAGCTCAAATTGAGTTCATAAACATATATTTTGGTTTTTTTTTTAAATTACATCTTCATTTATCCATATATTTTAAAATATATTTTTCAAATTATCCTATCAATTTTATTTTTCGATGACTTATTCAATTTATTTTATTGTTTTAAAGCATTCATTATCTACCGTTTAGGCCTTATATAATTCAGAATCTTTGTTAACCTAGACAACGTTTAATGGCATCCGACGTGGCCCGACCAACACGTGGATTTATTATCTACCACTTAGACTTCATAGATTTCATTAACTTACACGACTAACAACGTCCAGACGTGACAATGACAGGGCACGCCCCAAATCATACAATTCGTCGCACCATATACAAACCTTATAAGTTATTGGTGTTTGCAATGGATCTTCTGGGATTGCAGGCAATCGGAGAAGACGAGGAATGAAGGACAGATTGACCGGAGATGAACGTCAGTCGAATCTCTACATTCAGTGGCAATGTTCAAGAGTACAGAGGAAGGAAAACTACTAACAGAACTCAGCTACCCAACTATCACTAACAGATTACTTCTTATAGCTATCCTCCCCTCCATAACCACTTGTAACTACTTTTATTTACAATTCAATGTAACTGTAACAGTACTTTTATCTTTCAACTTCTTTCATTAGCTCTCTTCAGCTCCTCTTCCAGCTCACTCTTCATCCTACGCACGTGTGTTTCCTCCCTCTGCTCGTGACACATAGCAATCCAACCCCCTTAAAATGAAGCTTGTCCTCAAGCTACACAACCACCGTTATCCCTTCCCACACTTCAATTTACAAATTCTCGTCCCTCATGCACCTTTCTGCACATGCCATCCTCACCGCCCTGCATAATGTTCTGCATAACCGACCCCCCTTTAAAACAACTTGCCCACAAGTTGGTCTAAAAAGCGAAATTAGGAAATCGCTTAATCAATTCAGCAGACGACTCCCAAGTAGCATCCTGTGGATCACTATTAGTCCACTGTACCAAGAGATAGACTACTCCCACATCACCCTCTTTTACCAATTTTCTGTCCAAGACCTGAAGCGGCTCAGCTGTCAAGACTGACTGACCATCAACCACAGGGACAGAACACACTACAGGCGGCGGTCCCTCATGCTTCCTAAGTAAAGACACATGAAATACTGGGTGTACCTTCACATCCACAGGTAGAAGCAACCGATATGCTACCTGACCAATCTTAGCAGCCACTTGAAATGGTCCAAAAAATCTAGGAGCCAATTTAGCAGAAGAACGATAAGCCATTGTCTTTTGCCTGTAAGGCTGCAGTTTAACATAGACATAATCCCCCACCACGAACTCCTTATCTGTCCTGTGTCTGTCCTCTTGGCTCCTCATTCGAGCCTGAGCTCTCTGCAAATGAAAACGGAGCATCTGCAGACAGTCTTCCCGAGCGCGCAACGTACGATCGACTGTCTCCACCTTACTATCACCGATGACATATGGTAAATGAACCGAGGGAGGCTGTCCATACACAATTTCATACGGAGTTTTCTGAATAGCCGTGTGAAAAGTGGTATTATACCACCACTCCGCCAAGGGAATCCAACTCACCCATTCTTTCGGCCGTTCCCCTGTCATGCAACGTAAGTAAGTCTCTAAGCATTTGTTCACCACCTCCGATTGTCCATCCGTTTAAGGGTGGTAACTAGAAGACATCAAAAGATCAACTTGCTGTAAACGGAAGAGCTCCTTCCAGAAAGTACTAACAAAGACACGATCCCGATCGGAGACAATGGTTCGTGGCATGCCATGCAAACGAAAAATCTGGTCTAGGAAAACCTGTGCTACCGAGACTGCTGTGAAAGGATGGCTCAACAAGAGAAAGTGAGCATATTTGCTCAGCCTGTCTACAATCACCAAAATAGTATCCTTCCCTCGAGACTTAGGAAGACCCTCAATAAAGTCCATTGATATATCAATCCAAATGGTGTCGGGAATTGGTAATGGTTGCAAAAGACCAGCTGGTTTATGTAACAAAGGTTTGCACTGCTGGCAGACAGGACAGCTGCGAATATAGTTCCGAACATCCCTTTTGAGTTTCTTCCAATAAAACAAAGCTGTCAGACGCTTAACAGTGGCCTGCATACCCGAATGTCCTCCCACAGGGGTGTCATGTAACAAGCAAATAAGTTTCTGTCTCAATGTATCATTATCACCAACAACCAATTTCCCTTTTCTTCTCAACTCACCGTGGCTCCAAGAATAATGTGTTTTAACAGCACCTGCCTGCAACTGCTGAATTATGGATTGCAACTGAGCATCACATTGCCAGCTATTCTGTATCTGTAATATCAAGTCTGTATTGACCTGTGATAAAACCAATGTCATCAGTTCGGAGCCCTGCATCCTAGACAATGCGTCAGCCGCCGCATTTTCTTTCCCTTTTTTGTAGATCACCTCATAATCGAGACCAAGGAGTTTAGGCAAACACTTACTCTGAAAAACAGTTGTGATCTTTTGCTCTAACAGATACTTTAAACTAAAATGGTCCGTTTTGATCACAAAATGTCTCCCAACCAGATACGGTCGCCACTTGTCAATAGCGAACACTACTGCCATCAACTCTTTCTCATAAGTAGAACTCCCCTGCATCTTTTGGGAAAAAGCTTTGCTAATATACGCAATTGGATGACCTTGTTGAGTCAACACTGCCCCCATACCCGTAGCCGAAGCGTCCGTCTCAATAACAAATTCTTCTGTAAAGTTTTGTAAAGCTAACACCGGCGCTGTACTCATGGCGTGTTTGAGCTGCTGGAAAGCTGATGTAGCTGCAGAATCCCAGCGAAAAGCATTTTTCTTGAGTAGATTTGTTAGCGGCTTGCTGATAAGGCCATAATGCTTGATAAACTTCCTGTAATAACCGGTCAAGCCCAGAAAACCTCGCAATTCCTTCACATTCTTCGGCTCTGGCCAAGTGGACATTGCCCTGATCTTATTTGGATCAGTCTGTACACCTCTTTTCGATATCACATGCCCCAAATACTCAACTTCATTAGCGCCAAAAACACACTTCGATAACTTGGCATAGAGGCTGTGCTGTCGCAATATATTCAGAACAATTCTAACATGATCTGAATGCGCACTCAAAGTCTTGCAGTAGATAAGTATGTCATCAAAAAATACAAGCACAAACCGCCGTAGATGTGGCCTGAATATAGAATTCATAAGGTGTTGGAATGTAGAAGGCGCATTAGTTAATCCAAAGGGCATCACCAAAAATTCGTAATGACCTTCGTGGGTGCGAAAAGCAGTTTTCGGGATATCATTGGGTGCCATTCTGATATGCCAATACCCGGAACGCAAATCAATCTTCGAGAATAAAGTGGCACCGTGAAGTTCATCGAGAAGTTCTTCAATAATCGGCATGGGAAACTTATCCTTTACTGTGGATTTGTTCAGCTCCCTATAGTCAATGCATAGCCGCCAAGAACCGTCTTTTTTCTTGACCATCACTATTGGTGAAGAAAATGCACTCTGGCTAGGTCGAATAACCCCTGCTGCGAGCATTTTCTTCACCATAATCTCAATCGCATCCTTCTGCACCACTGGATAACGATATGGCCGCACATTGATAGGAGACGTGCCCTCCTTCAAATGAATCGGGTGATCATGCTCCCTATGCGGTGGCAAAGTAGTTGGTTCCTTAAAAATATCATCATATTCATCCAAAATTTTCTGCAATTCTGGGTATAGGGGAGCAGAACTCGGAGGACCAGCTTCTGCAATAGGTTTAACAGATACTGCAAATAATTGCACAGACTGTGGTCCTTTAGAAACCAGATTCTTCAATTCTTTTTCAGTCACCCAGTTCAGAACTCCTGTCTTCCCTCCCCTCAAAACATGTCTGCGACCATTATATTGGAACTCCATCCGCAATTGAGTAAAGTCCCACAAAACAGGACCAAGAGAGGATAACCATTGTACCCCTAGAATCATATCACAAGTTCCCAACGACACCAACATAATATATGTACTGAAGGTTTCGCCTTGTAACTCCCAAGAAAAGCCTTTACAGACAGATCGACAATAGATTGTCTCTCCATTAGCAACCGAGACGGCCACGGGATAACTAGGTGTAATTACACAACCCAGACGCTTTGCTGCATTCTTATCCAAAAAATTATGCGTACTGCCCGAATCGATGAGGATGTTAACCTTACTGCCCTTGACTTTACCTGTAACTTTCATAGTCTGGTATGCTGTATTCCCGGTGACAGCATTCAAAGATATTAAAGGTGGAAACGGGTCATCTGAAGGTGAAGGAATATCCACAGTCTCAGTCGCATCAAACTCCTCCTCAATCTCTTCTGTAAGAACTTCCACAGAATGTAATTGTGCCTTACACTTATGACCCGGAACAAATTTTTCGGGGCAAAAGAAACAGAGATTCTTGGCACGCCTATCTGCAATAAACTCGGGGGACAATTGTCGCCTAGTGAATTTTGAGGGCTCCATTGATGGTTTAGACAAAATAGCCTGTGAAGGTTGGCTGAAAGATTTCAGCAGAGGCCTGTCAGCAGCTGGCCTGTGTCTCTTATATATCGAAGATAAGAGATTCTCCTGTAGGCGAGCCAAAGTGTAAGCATCCATTAGAGTGCGTGGCCGAAACATACGTACCGCGGTCTGTACTTCAATCTTTAATCCACTTAAGAAACAACTCAAGGCTTGATTCTTAGACAAGTCTGTTCTGACTAACAGAGCATCGAATTTTTCTTGATAGGCATCTACCCCGCTAGCGTCCTCTTGCTTCAAGCTCATCAATTCTGCCATCGGATCATCGTAAGGGTGACCCCCGAAACGAGCTGTGACAAGAGATTTATATTCTTCCCAACTCGGCCATATACCTTGCGGACGAGCTTTCATCATTGACTGATGCCATACGAGAGCCTTACCCTCCAAATGTACAGAAAACATTTTCATCTTCAAATCGGGTGGTGTGACATCCACGTCAAAAAATTGCTCACATTTATAAATCCAACCCTGTACTTCTTCACCCCGAAATCTAGGAAAATCAATCTTTGAAAAACGAGCAAAATTGGATTGGAAACCTCCTTGCTGCGTACTGCTGTTATGAACAGTCCTCTGTTCCCGAGCCGGACGCTCTTCCACATCATGGACTCGCGTATTCAATTCCTGAAGCTGTGTTGTAACCCACAGCATAGTTTCACGTTGCGCCCGCATTTCCTCACGAAATTCTGCCTGTTGTTGTTGTTGCTGCGCGAGAAACTCCGTCCAAGAATCCTTCATCGTTCGCTGGAATTCGTCCATGATTGATTGCGTCTTGGTAGCGACCATGGATGATGTGGCCAGGATCGGACAACTGATACCAATTGCAATGGATCTTCTGGGATTGCAGGCAATCGGAGAAGACGAGGAATGAAGGACAGACTGACCGGAGATGAACGTCAGTCGAATCTCTACATTCAGTGGCAATGTTCAAGAGTACAGAGGAAGGGAAACTACTAACAGAACTCAGCTACCCAACTATCACTAACAGATTACTTCTTATAGCTATCCTCCCCTCCATAACCACTTGTAACTACTTTTATTTACAATTCAATGTAACTGTAACAGTACTTTTATCTTTCAACTTCTTTCATTAGCTCTCTTCAGCTCCTCTTCCAGCTCACTCTTCATCCTACGCACGTGTGTTTCCTCCCTCTGCTCGTGACACATAGCAGTGTTGTGATGGAATAAATTTTTAAGCGTACAAAATTGTAAATACGTATAAATCAGCTCATTTTTTACAGTTGGAAAAAGAGTACATCATGAGACAAATCAAATAAGAGCCCTTAACTCCGAAAATCTAAAAAATATATATATAGGAAAATATATTATTAACACATCATAAAATATATTTTCTTATCTTTTACATTGTACTAAACTAAGGCTAATGACACCTTAGCCCAAACGAAAATAAAATAAATCTTAACTCAAAACTTTTTCTAACTATTTAAGTACATTCTCGAATTTATTAGCTTCCATTTATCCAAATAAAGTAATAATCTAATAAATTATAATCTTGAAATTACGAAATGGTTGATTTTGTGGTATCGACTAGAATAATCAATATAATGTTTGTGTTGGCGTACTATGCGAACCTCTAAGTCCTTTACGCAAACGTAATGTAAGTTCAGACAAACTAAGAAAACCAACTAACAATAGTTTTTAGTCATCCAACTATTAGGATAATGACCATAAATCATAACCATCATGAACCGATTATTTTGTACTTCGATCTCTCCATCTAATCGACTTCCGAAAATGTATAATCGAGTTATACTTTGGGGTATCTTGAGATTAAAGATATTAAACACAACCCGTTTTAGAGTATACCACATATTGAACATCGTTGATTAAACCTCTTTATGAAAGAGTGTAACTAATCTTTTGACTCAACATCATTTATTATGTGCTTAGAGTATACAAGTTTTGACATTGTTAAAAGAAGTCTTTAATTGGATTGTGATTAAGACGTTTGATGGGTGTGCGACAAAGTGTGGAAAGAATATTTTTGAGTCAATATAAGATCGATAACTCTTTCGAATTAGAGAGTTGACATCCCGATCACTTGATATATATATTAATGACTCTAAAATATATTTTCATATGAATATTTGTCATTGTCATATGAATATTGTTTTACATTTAAGTTAGAAAATTAATTTGATGATGGTGTATTTTGATTTTGACCTCAATTATGCTTAATAATGATCTAGATGTTTATGTAACATATAAACATATATATGATCAATGACTATTTCAAATTAATGATGATCAAGGACTATTTCAAATTAATGAGTAAATCTTTATTATTAATAATTTATGTAGAGAAAAGTAAAATAATCACTGATAAATAGTTACTTTTATTAATTATTTATTCACAAATATAATAAAGTGTCTTGACACCTAAAAGAACACACTAGTAGTTGGCACCCATATATATGTTTTCAAAAAACCATACACAAATCATATATACATTACCATCTTTAAGGGTCACCCTCTTGAACAAATATGAGTGGTTCATCATCGTTGTAAATTAGCATCCAATTGGAGTCTATGAGTTGATTCATTCCCAGTAGCGAAAACTTTCAAGCTGTAACCTACCAACTACGAATAATTTACGCTTGCTTGAAGTTAGAGCTTTGTTTATACTTTTAGGATGGTCCCTACATAATATTGAGGTAAGTTAATATTGCATGTGCTATCATGAACAAACAAGGCTTGCAAGCCTCATCAATTGTAATGTAATGGCATATTAGAAGACAATTTTTTTATTCATTTTCTCTCGAGGAAAGTAATTTGCTCCTTTTCAAGCATTGTGTTCTTCCTCTACCTTTTCCTCTTCTCATTCCTCTTTTCACTTCCACTTTATCTACCTTTATATATTTCCCGTCATATATTATTCTGATGGAGATTACCAATTTGGGGTATTTCTTAGCTCGACACCCATCAAGCATTAATATGGAACATGATTTTCTATACACTTTTCGTAATGGAATCATATATTAAGCTCCGAGAAAAGAGATAATTTAGGTTGATCTTAGTTGAAAGAAGAAATTATTAGAAATAAATGTGAATATACTCAATCGACTTATCTAATCAAGTTGGAATTGACTCATAAAGGACTCTCGATAGTTAATCTATCTATGAATAATGTAGTCAATTATATACAGAGAAGTATGTCAATATGACCTTGAAGAAGCATTGTTGTTAAGGCGCCAAGGTGCACCCGAAGCACAATCCCTCTCAATCGCCCGAGGCGCAAGGAGCAATGTTCAAAGAGCACCTCAGTGATTAAGCCGCAAATAGTAAAAAAAAGTACTACCTTTGTCATTCCAATATGTTGCTCAATAAAAAGTTAAATGCCATTAAATCCATATCTAACTTCAAAAGTTTCACATGTTTGACAATAAAATAGCATCAAAGGATAACAAACTAATAATCAAAGTTTATTTCGTTATCATGGGTCTCATTAACATTAGCACAATAATCATAATCATTATCTCCATCCACATCTCCTTCAATCTCCTCATCGACGTCGGTCTAGGCTTCATCATCATCAAACAACTCAAGTTAGTTGAACTCTTGGTTGTCCTCGCGACTTCATCAACACTCGATGCTCTCTCAACTTCACCTCATGTTAATGTTTCTTCACTGAAAACTAAGTCATCACTTGTATCTTCTTCCATCTCACAAACCAGTCATTCATTACAATAATAAATATTATTCATGCATAGAGGATCAATTACATCTCATGCATCGTATTTTGCTTTCATATTCTGGTTGTAGACAAGATCAAGCAACCTTTGAAGTTCAAGTCGGTTCCTCTTTTTTGTATAAATCTACATAAGAAAAATCGGAATGTCGAAAAACTCAAATGATAAATATTACATTTTAATGGTATGAATAGTAAGTTGTACTCCAATTACATTCACTAACAATTGCACTGCACGTCAAACTTAAAATTTGAATGGCAAGTCATTGAATATACCACCAAATAAATTCCACCGCTCCGCTGTCATGAAAATTTTTTATACGTTATTGTCTCATCAAATACAATAACATTAAACATGTAAATTGAAATAGCTGAGAAGAAAGTATTGGGTGATTATTGAGTCCTCGCTCGGGTGGCCATGGCTGTTCCAAAATTCTCATCGCATCTCTTATAATATGTTAATTCTTGTGTTTTTTTCACGAACATCTAGAGATGGAATCATTCACTTTATGCAACAAAAAATCCAACAGTGATCTTTGGATTGGAAAGAGGGGTAGAATTTGGATTGTAATAATCAACTGGATACAGTGCCATCCATCCTTATCCTTTGTCCCTTCCTTGCACATTGTCCTTGAGATGTCAAGAGAAAGGCCCCGGAAAGCAACCCCTCCTCCTGCAAAGGAGGTAACCATTATAAGCACCCATACATGGATGTGGTCAGAAGGAACTTTTGCTACAAAACGATTTCCCTATTGTAGCTTGCTGCAATCCTACAAATCGATCCTAGTTGGAGTTTTCATGGCTTCTGGTTTTATTGCACATGCAGATTACATGTGGATCCGAGCTGGCTGTTCTGTTAGTGGAAGCTCTTTCAAATGGACGATATGCTTGCAACGAAGAAGCCCTTGGTCTGTTATTTGTCTTGGATGTAATCAAATGCACGCATGCTAAAGGCATGCACACAAACATGGAATGTCCGCAATCGCTTTGATTCTCAATAGATGACTTTGTTGAAGACCGTATCACGAAAATATACAAGAGGCTTCCTCACTTTCTGGTACCTCAACAATTGGAAGATGATGATGATGACATGAAAAAGCTATATGAAGCCATTGGAGCAACAAAGACACGTGCCAAGTGCTGCTCTTCGTTTTCTAGATCTGCATTAAAGTAAGATTTGGGACCCTGAATTTGAAATTTCTGATATAGTCTGTCGGTTGCATTGTCGGAGTCTTTTTTGGCCATAATCTATAGGCTTTGACGTTTTATTCTGTCGATTCGGACCAAGAGCATGTGTTTTGGGGCTATCACCAATTGAGTTCCCCATTTTAGTGTGGGGTATTCTTGGAAAATTAAAAATAGTTCTGGCAGTCTTCTGCTTGGGTTGCCAGTGTTGTCATCTTCGGTGTATGTTTTGCCTGTCTGTTCCAACAGTCTGGTCCGTAATCGCGATAAGCATGCCCTTTTCATAGTAACTTATGATGTATGGGATCTAACTTTTATGAATCTTTCAGGCAATGCGCGCTTGCTAGTTTCATTTTTTTTTACTCTTGAGTTTATGCATGACCCTCAATGTTCACCTAGCAGATGGTCTGCACAACTTGGATCACATAAGGGTGGATCACCCTAGTTGCATTTGATGTTGGCGGAATCTCCTGAAGAGGTAAGTTTTGATATGTGGCTTCAACTGCTAGAGTGACTCCTCTGTAAGGTTCACCCCTCCGAGACCTAGTTCAAAAGCACATGCAATTGTTGAATTAGAAAGGGATTTTCGTTTATCTTTCCGGATATGGCGAAAGTAACATTTCACTTTGTCCGTGGAAGCAATGTGAAGAAATTTGCATCCACTTTAGTAAACTTCAAAGAGTAGGTTCAGCTTGCTCTTTCCAGTGTTTTTGCTTTTTGCTTGATTGAAATCTCGAAAAATGGAAGTTCACCACTAACACTACAAGCATTATCTTATGCACGGTGTTATCCCGATGAGGATATGATCTGGCCATGGCATGAGCCGTCTTACTGTACGTTGATGGAAAATATAATAAATTATCCACTTGCCGAGTGCCACGTCTAGAGGGTTATCCCTGTCCACTCTGTTGCTTTCAAGTGAATTCATATCTTCTCCTTGGCAGTTATTCGTCTTTAGGTAACTTAAAAGATGTGAATAATCTGGTCGACGAGCGGAAGAAGCAAATACAATCAAGGGAACTGGATTACTCTTAATCCGATCTGATGCAGTTCGTAGATTTCCTTTTGCAAGTGTAAGTATTCTCATCATGTCATAACCCGATAGCCTAGTTTTCAAGCTTAATGCTTCATTTCATCCTTAAGGTAGCTCTGGTTTTACGGGTGGCCGAGAGATGCCTTGCCTCTCTTCAACATGCTGAAATTGAATTACTGGTCGAGTATAGCCAGTGATCCCATGTTCAACGAGGGCCTTTTTGATAGTAGGCTAACTTCACGCTTGTGCTTATGTTAGTCCCAGCATTTCTCACTGGCCCATGTTGTTTGCTCTGGTGTTTCAGTCGCAGGAGCCCCTTGCAAGGAATATTCGAAGACTTCTTTAAGATAAGTGTTTCCGGACCTTTTCTTACATAGCGATGATATCAAGTTGTCTATCTTCTTACATGAAATCGGCGGCAGATGACGAGATTGATCGGTTATTTTTAAGTGTTAGTTTCGTTGAGCATTCAAATGTATCCATTTCAAATTACCAAACAAGAAATTTGCATTTAGTTATATTATCACTATAATTTATATGATAATTATGTGAATGTTCAATCTAAAAAGAATAATATTGATTTATGTTCACGATTGTCGACCTTTTGTTACCGCTTTAAACTGATATTTTTATGATCCAATTTTATTTAAGTTTTAATTTATCATAACAATGTGACTTATTTATATGATTTATGACCTCCATTTTTAACGAATTTAAAATTTATTTTTATAATTTGAAATCACAAATCAATATTTTAACGTTTAATAAAAATACAAAATATCGATATTTGGCCCAATCAATTTACCAACTTTACGTTTTGGCATATTGTTTCAAAAGTTTTTAATTTAGCCTTATTTTAATTTTACTTTTCAATTTGACCCAATTCGTAATGGCGTTAATACGTGTCATTTATTTTGCCTACGTGGCAATGATAATGAAATAAATCATGGGCAAAATAGCGATATTTGGCCAAATAAATTTGCCAACTTTACGTTTTGACCTAATGTTTTAAAAGTTTTCAATTTGGCCTTAAATCAATTTTAATTCGAGGAGAAATTCGAGGAATAGGAACCAAAAACCCAGGAAAGCAGGAGTCTACCTCAGTGACAACTGGGCTATTGATTCATAAGCCGACTAGGGGCAAAAGGTATCCATCCAGTACTGAATAATTGACCCATGGGCTCTTATTCTACGAACGACTTGGTTTCCCTCACGGAACAAGAAAATGGAGCGATGCTTCAAGACATGTTCATTGAGGAGAGAAGAAAATGCTAGGACTAAAGCAAAAGCAGACTGCACACGACCCAAATGTAAATTCCTTATGTCATTACACGAGTCGAAAATGAACTTAATTGAGTAGATCTCAGCCAACATCGACAAAGGTAAAGAGAGAAGTAAAGTCGAAAACAAGATGGGAATGATAGCCTAATTGTCACTGAGTTTAGGGTTTTGGTTCCTGTTCCTCGAATTCCTCTTCGAATTAAAATTATTTAAGGCTAAATTGAAAACTTTTAAAACGTTAAACTAAAATGTAAAGTTGGCAATTCATTGGGCCAAATATCGATATTTTGCCATTGATTTATTTCATTATCATTGCCACGTAGGAAGAACAAATGACATGTATTAAAGCTAACGGCGAAATCGCAAACGCCGTTACGAATAGGGTCAAATTAAAAAGTAAAATTGAAATAAAGTCAAATTAAAAACTTTTGAAACGATATGCCAAAACGTAAAGTTGGCAAATTAATTGGGTCAAATATCGATATTTTGCTAAATAAAAAATCGATACTATGAGAAAAAGTTTTTATTCGTGCACCCAATAAGCAAGGGTCGTCTGGTGACGGCAGCAACGATGGCTTGGTCGGGAAATCCCAAAAATGTCGAGTCCATAAACCTTGGACCTCTTTAACATCTCCGATGCTTTCACCGCCACCCTAGAACCCCACAGTGCCGACTCTGCCCAATGCAGCCACCCACCACGCCGCCGCCCCAGACCCAACTGACCGACCTCCTCAGAACCGTCCTCTCGTCCGCATCACCGGACTTTCAAGCCCTAACCCCATTCCTCCCCAGTCTCACCCCTTCTGTACTTCTCCCTCTACTCCCTTCCTTCCCTCTGCCTTCCCTGCTCTCCTTCTACAACTGGTCCCTTTCCCAATGCCTTACTCATCCCCGGCCGCCGGAACAACCCGATTACCATCCCCTGCCGTTGACTCTCCTGCTCGGTGCGGTCCTGCCGTCGCTATTCGCCGTCCACAAGTTCGCCGATGCGAAGTCCCTCCTCATGTCCTTCATCCGCTCCGACCCATCCCTCTCCCGTTCTCTCCTAAACTCCCTCCTCCACCCTTCCCGTGCTGCCTTCCTCCCTCGCCGTCCCTCCAAGGCTCTCCTCGACACTGCCGTTGGAGCCTACGTTGCTTGTGACCGTCTCCACGTCGCCATCCAGGTGTTCGATAGAATGCGTCAGCGCCGTCTCCGTCCCAATCCCCTTACCTGCACTACCCTCATCAATGCGCTGGTCAGACACCCGTCCACACACTCCGTCAGGACCGCTAGGGAGGTATTCAATAAGGTTGTTCAGTTAGGTGTCGCCCCCACGACCATGATGTGTAATGTCATGGTTTATGGCTGTTGCTTAAAGAACCAGTTTGACGAAGCAGTGGGTTTTGTACGGAATATGGAGGGGAGGTTTGGGTGTCTGGCAGATGTGGTGAGTTATAATACTATTTTAGATGCATTGTGTGAGAGGGGTAGGTTGGCAGAGACACGGGATTTGTTGGCCGAAATGAAGGCTAGAGGTTTGGTGCCGAGTAGGACGACCTATAATATTTTGGTCAAGGGATATTGTAATATGGGATGGCTAGAGGACGCAGCTAAGGTGATGGAGTTGATGATTGCTAATGGAGTTTTACCGGATGTTTGGACATATAACGTTTTTATTAAAGGGTTTTGCGCGGAAGGGCACTTGGAGGAGGGTTTTCGATTGAAAGATGAGATGGATAGGCTTAGGGTACTTCCCGATGTGGTCACTTATAATACTTTGATGGATGCTTGCTTTGAGCAGAGGAGCGGCGAGGAGGGGTTAAAATTGGTTGAGGAGATGCGAGAGAAGGGTGTGCAGATGGATGGCGTCACATATAATACGATGATTAAATGGTTTGTTAGGGAGAAAAGGATGAACGAGGTTGGCAGGGTTATGAGGGAGATGGAAGAGCGTGGTTTTTTGCCAGATAGCATCACTTATAATACAGTCATTAGTGGATTTTGTAAGGCAAATAACCTGGGGGAAGCATTTAGGATGATGAACGAGATGATGAAGAAAGGTCTGAAATTGGACGAGTTTACATTGAATACTGTGCTTCACAATCTTTGCCTGGAAAAAAGGATGGAGGAGGGGGATAAGTTGTTGTGCAGTGCCTTTAAGCGGGGTTATTATGTTGATGAGGTGACTTATGGAACCCTGATGATGGGTTACTTCAACAGCAAGAAACCAGGCAAGGCGCTGAAATTGTGGGACGAGATGAAAGAGAGAGCTATAATTCCCAGTGTTATCACCTATAATTCTGTCATTGGAGGTCTCTGTCAAATGGGAAGAACAGAAGACGCAGTTATGAAGCTGAATGAGCTTCTGGAGAATGGTTTGGTTCCTGATGAGACGACATACAACACAATATTGCACGGTTATTGCAGGGAGGGAGAGGTCGAGAAGGCATTCCAGTTTCATGACAAAGCTGTCAAAAGTTCATTTAGGCCTGACACTTGTACATGCAATATTCTGCTTAATGGTCTTTGCCGGAAAGGGCTGCTGGAAAGGGCCATGGAGCTTTTCTGCTCTTGGAGTTCTGGAGGACAAATTACTGATACGGTCACTTACAACACCTTAATCTCAAGCTTGTGCCGAGCAGGTCGATTTGAGGAGGCATTTGATCTTCTGAAAGAGATGGAGGAGAAATCATTGGGGCCTGATCGCTGTACATACAGTACAATTCTTGGGGCTCTGACAAGTGCTGGTGAAATGAAAAAAGTGGAGGAGCTCATGTCTAGGATGGTTATTGCAGGAGTATCGTCGGAATTATTGTCAAAGAAAGATGAGATGGCTGATGAGGCGACTCAAACAATGGAGGAGGAGCTGGATAACAGTTTGATTGCTAAATCAGAACAGATAAATGAGCTTTGCTCCCGAAATAAGTTCAAGGAGGCCATGCTTATATTCCGAGAAGCAAAAGAGAAGGGAATTGGTTTAAACAAGGTTGCTTATCTTAGTTTGATGCACGGGCTTGTTAGTAGAAGGAAGAGCATCACCAAGATTGTGGGGTAGGAAAGCTAATGGCAATTCTTTGGGGGACATCACATGCTGAAAAATTCATCATACTTGGTGGGAGCCATTAGCACCCTGCACAGAACTTGGTCACCCATCTGACAAAGGATTGCGGTGGGTCTACCCTTTTTCTTTAAGTAAGATGGCTGATAAGGCAGTTTGTTTTGTTCGTGCATCTTGATATAATGGAAACTATTTGTGAATTGGCTGCAGGTGGCGATGATTCTTATCAACGAAGGGGGATGGGGACCAGTGTTGTTAAAAGCGCGCCTAGGCGCAGCGAGGCGCACTGAAAGCGCTTCGCTCCGAATTGTTGGAGCGGCCAGCCGGAAGCGGCTCCTAGGCGTGCGCTCCGTGCCTTAGGAGCAAGGCGCTGGGCGTAATAAAGCACTAGAAAAGCGCAATCGGCTGCTTTCCTTTTCCTTCGCCCTCCTCTGCCCGACGCCTCCTGCTAGTCGCCCTTTCCCCTCTTCTGCCGTTGCCGGGCTCTTTCTTCGTCCCCTCCATTTTTATCAGCTTCAAATTTTTTTATGATAAATGAATGAATTATTGGGACAGATTTAAATGAATGAAGTTGCAACCTGGGATTATGGCCTTTGGGACTTTCACTTTGTATACTTTGTGTTCATGTACATGTTTGGGAAGATAGAAGTTATGTATTCTCAGCAAAGAAAATGACAAACCACAATCTTCGTTACTAGCAGGAGTTTTTGTTTCCAGAAGTGCGCTTTGTTAGAAGTGGTTACAAGTGAAAAGGAGACGGGGAATTTTCGTTTTAACATTTGGCACCTACGTGTCAAAAGTGCGCCTTATGTTTAAAGCGATTTGGGGTATTTTGCACTTTGTGTAAATTTTAATAATTATGACGGGGTGTTCTTTTAAAGTTATCGTTGAACAAAGCTGATGGAGTATTTTTTTTCTTTTCAAATTAACCGAATTAAACCTCAAAAGGTTAAAATAGTCTATTCTTAATAAAAAAAAAATGTGTTGCGTCGACAGCATTAACACACGCCCCATCGCTCACGGCTAGCTAAGCAGTCGTGCCGTCTCCAACAGGCAGGAAGACTTGGGGCGTCGCATCAATAGATCATCTTAACCATATCATTCTAACAGGAACTCCGGGACCGGGAGACTTAGTCTGGTCATTGATTTCGGAGAATGAATGCTTTGCGCATGGGGGGACATGAGGAACCTTCATAGAATGTCTCTCCTCATGTGACTTTTATGTACATTCATGTATTTGTTAGTGTAGAATGGATGACTTTTTCTTTCATCCATAATTATCAAACCAAATAATCATCTTACTCTCTTTTTGTAACAAGTATTCAATAAATTATCTTTCGTACACCAGCCCCATCGTTCACGGCAAGTTTAATGCGTCTCAACCACCGGCCAATTATTTCAGACCGAGAGACTTTTTGACTTGATGGAAGCTGCTGCTTTCTTTCTTTCCGAGTAATGAAAGTGTTTTGCGTGTTGATGACTTCCAGAGCCCTTCAAGATCATATGATTAATTATCACACATTATATGTACACAAAAAAAATTGAAATCCCCAAACTAAATTAATTCTTTTAATACTCTCGTTTTAGATATTTTTCTTGTTTGTATACATATAGTAAAGCGCTTACTTTTCTTATGACATTTACTTCTTGCAGAGGTCCTCGAATCACATGTAATCGTGTCGTTGGATCTGCTCAAACTGAGAGAACGTCAGAAGTAGCAACCACCCGCATCCGCATCACTTGTGAGAAGGTGTAAAACCATCAAACAGAAACATTCACTTAATCGGCTTCTGTTGGGAGCTCGGGGGCTGTAAGTTGTGCCTAGGCTTCTCATACTCACGGATTTGGATTGGACCTGGGCTTCGGACTCTGGCCTTCGGGGACTAAGATGGGTCTCTGGCCTCGGGATCCGATTTTGTTTACATGACATGGTGGTAGAAAATTTTGTTCATCTTGGCGGGTAATTTTCATTCATGTTTCTTTATTTCTTATATTGTATAATTCGTCCTCGGGATACAATTGAATGAGTATCTTTTCAACTAGATTTGTTTGCCATTTGGCGGTTTAAACAACCCGATGTTTATGGGAATCTCTCACCAGAAGGCGATTACTTGGTAAGTCAAGCAATATGAATTGGACATTGATCTTCACAATAAGAAAATGAAAAATTTTGACTCAAGCCTTTTAATGTTTTAAACTATGCAGATAAATTGGAAACCAATAGCGATGTTCTCCTCATTAAATTTTAGAGTCCCATTTGGCATCTGTTACACTAAGAGGGGGTGAATTAATATTAAATTCCAATTGAAGATTTGTAACTCTTTTTCAACTAGCCCCGCAACATAATCGTAAATATGTTTCTGTAAGACAGAACATACGAATGTGATTGTAAATTTTTTTGATGCACGCAAGACTTTTATAGTGGTTCAGCAAATTTGCTTACCACTTTGTGTGCGTTTTAACAATTATGATGGGGACACGAAGAAATTTAGATTCAGGATGGCAAAGCTAATCACAATAGGAGGACAAGAGGAGGATTATTCCTGCATAGCATAAGCCAAAAGCTGGGAGTTGTCCGTCCACTCATGGGGCTGACCATTCACTACTAACTGCAAGCAGCGCACAGGGTGATGTAATGCCTTCCATATAACAGGAAATTCCTGTGACAATTGCCAACAATTACACGGAAAGCGGCGATGGAGATTAGGTCACGAGATTCAGAGGAAACCTCTTGTTGTGAGCAGATGATTTCGGTTGGAGGGAGTTTTGCGTTTACACTTCTGAATCATGGGGCTGAATTGCAGCTGTCATGTAAGTGTGGAGCCCAAACATGATGGCAATGAGGCCCAGTTATCAAGTATAATGGGCCTAGGCCCAATACTTTATAGGCCTATTTATGATCCGGCCCAGCATCACCCCGGCAGCCTCCTTTGCCGGATGCTGGTAGAGGGAGGGACTACAAACAAACGGGGGCAGAGCTGTCGGTTGCAGTTCGTCGGAGTCGTTCCCCGAGAGATCGTGAGGCAGGAGAAGGGAAGAGAAGGATGAGCGGGAACGGGAAGAAGGTGGCTGACATCGCATTCAAGGCATCGAGGACGATCGATTGGGACGGCATGGCTTCGATGCTCGTCTCCTCCGAGGCTCGTAAGGAGTTCGCCAACCTCCGCCGCGCCTTCGACGAGGTCAATCAAGAGCTCCAGACCAAATTCAGTCAGGTATCTGCTTCGTTATCTTGGTGGTGGTGCTCCGATCTTAGTTGTTTAGATTGGGGCCGTGTTTATGTATTGATTGAATGATTGATGCAAGTTGAGGTCGCAACGATCTTGATTCATATATTGAGATGGTGCTGTGAGTAGCGGTGATCGCTTGATTAACAGTGTTAACGATTGATTGGATCTAGGTTAGTGTGCAATGTCAGGTGCTGCTGCATTCTGTCGGAGCAGGGTTAGTTTACCAGCCTCCATTAAGGCACAAAACTGAGGAATCGAATCAACGTTTATCCACTCAATTCCAGTTTGGTTGGTCGTGTTAGAGTGAGTGGAATGGGCTTTGGTTGATTTGCTGGCTCTTGTTTCTTTCAGGAACCTCAACCTGTTGACTGGGAATATTACAGGAAAGGGATCGGTTCCCGCTTGGTGGATATGTACAAAGAAGCTTATGACAGTGAGTTCTCTTTGGTTTTTCACTGTTTGGCATTCAGCCAAGCATTTGCTTCCATGTACCAAATTCTTGGTCACGTGTATTGGAGTGTATCTTTGAAAATTACTGATGCTTGAGATGTGACGAGCGAATGGAGTCGAGCAGATCCAACTTAATGTGACTTTTAACCAACCTCAGTTTTCTTCAGTGTTATATAATACTGATCTTTAATTTATATTGCTTTATGGTATTCATCTTGGATGCTTCATCTTATTTTGCAGGCATAGAGATACCCAAGTTCGTGGACACAGTCACACCCGAGTACAAGCCAAAATTTGATCAACTGGTATGCTGGGGATTTCTTCTCCTTAGAGTTGTGTAACAGTGAGGGTAAAATCTTATAGTATTATGGCTCGATGCAGTTGGTTGAACTGAAAGAAGCAGAGGGGGCATCGCTTAAGGAGTCTGAGCGCTTGGAGAAGGAAATTGCTGAAGTTCAAGAATTGAAGGTAACTAATCGTACGAGTCCTGCTACAATCTTTCAACAATTTGCCTGTCTTTACCTACTGTATTCCCTCCTGTCGACAGAGAACTTTCAGCACCATGACTGCTGATGAGTACTTCGCGAAGCATCCCGAGCTGAGGAAGAAATTCGATGATGAGATCAGGAATGATTACTGGGGTTATTAAATCCTGCCGGCAATCTGCCTGTCGCGAGTCATTACTAGTATCCCTATGTTTGCAGATCAAACTACTCTTGGTTTGCTCTATTTTCCATTGTTCTCTTTCCAGTGGTCTATAAACTTCTGAAGCAAAGACTCGTAGACGGATGAAATTTTGGAGGAAACTACTCGAAGTTGTTTGCAAAAGGAAACTTGGTCCAGAATTTGTGAACTTCTTCCGGGTCCTTGCAGCATTATCGAAGTGATCGGCGGCCTGCAGCCGTAGAAAAGTGCTGCAAAACAATGCTCTAGGGACTGGACCTGCAAAAATGAAATCGAAGCACCATCATAAGGCATTTATCAGAAGCATGTAAATGGTGAAAGTCATGAAGGTGCGTAGTCCGTCAGATACATGGATATTTAGAATTGACGGGCCGACGTTTATCAGTATAACCTTGCTGGCTTGAAAAGTACCAGTATTACCCATTCCTTCATCACCCCCACTCCCTCCTTATTATTACTATTTTTTTTTTAATTTTATTATCAATGGAGTGGCGGGGTTGCCAACCCCATGACTCATCGAACACCCCAATTCCAAAGTTTTCCGCGAAAATTCAAAAATTTTATAAATTCGAACCATATTCTATAAACGTATATTTTTGCAACATACATCCACTGATATCAAACATCATTCACTTAACAATCCACCGGAATCATGTATATATAAAAAAAACTTTATTTCATGACAAAGAATACGTATTATTTATTTCGGTTACCCTCATCATCTTTTAAGTATTCCATTTCCTCCAAAGAAACAATGCTCTAGATAGATCACCCAAATGTGTTGGCTCCCTATCGGATATTTTCAGATTCAAAATTATCTAAATTTTTAAATTTTAATCAAACCTGGTATTTAGATTTTCAAGGAAAAAAATCAAATAATTCAAATATCCAAAAAAATTATAATCAGATTATCATAAAGATTATAGCTCACAATAGTTTGAACCCAAAGGAATGTTAAGGTTACCAACCTCAAAACTACTATCGCGTTGTTATTTTTATTTTTAGCAATCGCGAGCTTAGTTCGTTTTTACCTTAAACAGATCAGACTTGCAATTATTGTGTCTTGTAAACCTATTTTTTTAAAAAAAAAATCGGAAAAATTACATAAATCGAATTCGAAATAAAAAACAAAATTTCAAAAAGTTCGAAATTTTCCAAAATCCGCACTCAATTACAAATAAATGAGCAACTAAAA
The DNA here is from genome assembly GCA_023653495.1 of Melastoma candidum. Taxonomy (NCBI): domain Eukaryota; kingdom Viridiplantae; phylum Streptophyta; class Magnoliopsida; order Myrtales; family Melastomataceae; genus Melastoma; species Melastoma candidum. The sequence continues at coordinate 2,892,947 of CM042891.1, read as the reverse complement.
TATACGTGCATCAATAATTCGTGCATCCTAAAAATGGGCAATCTAAAAATGCTTTTTCAATATAAGGACATCGATAAAATGGTTTGATTTATCTGATATGCATTTTTCGCGAGCGTCCTAAACAAATTAGACTTACTATGACTTATAAATATAAAATTTATTTAAATTCAGAATATTTGTAAATTTAAATTCCGATTCGAAAGTATTTTCGAAGTCCAATGCTCACCCCTGTGGACAACGTCGCCTTAAGATCATCCTGAAGTCAATCTGTCAGAAGACCTGACCAACACCAAACCTGACCAATTCCTCTAAAAATCCATCTCCCTGTAAGAATATTCGCAAAGCACGAGGACTAAGCACCGTCCCGCAGGAGGCTTCCGTAGTTCTGACATTTAAGGGTAATTGTCTCGCGAAACAAAACTTAATAGGAATGCCCAAAGAAAGTAAAGGGTAAATAGTAGTCTCCATCTACTTTTATAATCTAAGAATTGAAAAAAGGTTTCTCCCCAACCATGCAAAATGCCTTCACAGCCCCTTTTTTCCAGTTTCCAAGAGTCAGATGGCAATTGATCACTTCTTCTTGGCAGCAGACTTGGTGACCTTGGCACCAGATGGATCCTTCTTCTCCACACTCTTGATCACACCCACTGCAACAGTCTGGCGCATGTCCCTCACAGCAAAACGCCCCAGGGGAGGGTACTCAGAGAAAGTCTCCACCACCATGGGCTTGGTGGGAATCATCTTCACCATACCCGCATCTCCGTTCTTCAAGAACTTGGGCTCCTTCTCGAGCTCTTTGCCAGATCGTCTGTCGATCTTGGTAACCAACTCGGCGAACTTGACAGCAATGTGGGAGGTGTGGCAATCTAGGACAGGGGCATATCCATTGCCAATCTGGCCAGGGTGATTCATGATGATGACCTGGGAGGTGAAGTTGGCAGCTTCCTTCGCAGGGTCGTCCTTGGAGTTGGAGGCAACAAAACCACGCTTGAGATCCTTGACCGCCACATTCTTCACATTGAAGCCAACATTGTCACCAGGGAGCGCCTCCTGAAGAGCCTCGTGGTGCATCTCAACAGACTTAACTTCAGTGGTCAGTCCAGACGGGCCAAAAGTCACGACCATTCCAGGCTTGAGGACACCAGTCTCAACACGACCAACAGGAACTGTTCCGATACCACCGATCTTGTACACATCCTGCAGAGGAAGACGGAGAGGCTTGTCCGAAGGCCTCTTGGGCTCCTGGATCAAGTCGAGAGCATCAAGAAGAGTGGGTCCCTTGTACCAGTCGAGGTTGGTGGATCTCTCAATCATGTTGTCACCCTCAAATCCAGAGATGGGAACGAAGGGAATCTTCTCAGGGTTGTAGCCAACCTTCTTCAAGTATGAGGACACTTCCTTCACGATTTCATCATAACGAGCCTTGGAGTACTTAGGGGTGGTGGCATCCATCTGTTGAAAAGACACACCAATGTAAGCAAGAACTCATTCCTACAAAGTAAACGTAAAATATTTAACACCACAGTACCTTGTTGCAGCAGCAAATCATCTGCTTCACACCAAGAGTGAAGGCAAGGAGAGCATGCTCACGGGTCTGTCCATCCTTGGAGATACCAGCCTCAAAACCACCAGTAGTGGAGTCAATGATGAGGACAGCACAGTCTGCCTGGGAAGTTCCAGTAATCATGTTCTTGATGAAGTCGCGATGTCCAGGGGCATCAATGACAGTGCAGTAGTACTTCGTGGTCTCGAATTTCCAGAGAGCAATATCAATGGTGATGCCACGCTCACGCTCAGCTTTGAGCTTGTCAAGGACCCAAGCATACTTGAATGACCTCTTGTTCATTTCAGCAGCTTCCTTCTCGAACCTCTCAATGACACGTTTGTCGATTCCTCCAAGCTTGTAGATCAAGTGTCCAGTAGTAGTCGATTTTCCAGAGTCGACATGGCCAATGACGACAATGTTGATGTGAACCTTCTCCTTACCCATGGTTGAATACTTTTCCTGAAATAAGAAGAAAGATCATCCCCAGATCGCATCAGAGGAAATTATCACCAATACTCCAAGGCAAAAGATATATATAACAAAACAGACTGCAGTACCAAAGAAAGACAATATGAAACAATATCAAAGCAAGAAGACTGAACGTTCTCTTCATCGGCAAGCATTAAATTGAGAAGATAAAGAAATGCATAACATAAAAAATCAGCTTCTCTCAAATCAGTGTAAGTTTCATGAGGCAGCACGTAATAAATCAGAAGATTTATACAACAACACCAGATCTAACGATGAAGTTAACAGAAGCGATCCGACAAAAAGTTCACTCAAGGAAACAAATCGATACAAAACAGAGTACAGAAAAATCGATCGATCTAAAATCTACGACAACCAAAGCAACCACAGCCATCCATCCAAACCAAAAACAAGTACAACGCGATGCAATCAAGCAGAAACGCCGCAGATCACAATGAATTGAAGACTAACAACTGCAAAACGAGAACAATGATCGAATATAAAAAATCAGTAATATGATGAAAAGATTCCCAGTCGTTACCTTGTGACGATGAACACAAGGAAAGGAGGACGATAGAGGAAAGGCTCAGGACACAAGTGGAAAGAAGAGGTAATGACGTGCGATCCTGGCGAATTTATATACCCACTCTGAAGCTAGGGTTTCTTCATCACCGTCGGATCATTACGTCCTTTCCAATCGAAAGGCTATAAATCATCTACGTTGTGAATCCTGGTCCCCTGATTCCCCAACGCTAATATCCCTCAAACCCCTTACCAAAAATGAAAAAAGCCCTCAAACCCTAGTGTTTTGGGATTTCAGCAAATATTGACCGTACGATCTTGATCGTACGGCCTATAACGACTGATGTTGTCCGTGGGCCGGGCCGACTTGGTGATAAGGAAGAATTTCATTCGGCCGGATCTTCAAAGCCCAAAAAGGCCCATATAGGGATCCAGGATAGCACGATCGGACGGTCAGGGTTGAAGCCCTAGCAACGGAAGTCCACTATAAACGGCCTCCACCCTCCAAATGAAACCCTAGCTCTATAAGCAGCACTACCCTTCGTCACTCTTAGCAGAGCGCCGCCGCTGCCGTAGCCGTCGCCAACGTCGCACATCAAACCCCTCCCCTTGCGGAGAGGTAACTATGCTGGAGACGCTTCCGATTTCCAGATCCCCTTGTCTTTCCGGCGTGAATCATGAGCGGACATGTGTTTCGATGCTTTGTTTACGTCGAGTTGCTGGCTTTTATAGAGTTTTGGCTTGATTTTTCGTTTGGCTAGAGGTTTTGGATGGGAGAATGAGGTGATGATGGATTGATTCCCTATTGGTTTGACCTTGTTTTGCCGAGATGATGGCATTCGACCTTTTGTATTAGCTCTATCTGATCATTCTCCCCTTTTAAGAATATTTAGTTACTTTGCGGTACTAATTGGTTTTCAGGAATATTATTTTGGCTGGCATCTAGATTTGACTACTTTTAGTGGATATCAGTGGAGTTTATGTAATTTTTTGTGTTTTTTTAATGGGAGAATTATATGATGATTTAATGATTCCCTATTGGTTTGATCTTGTTTGCCGAGATGATGGCATTCAATCTTGTATTAGCTCTATCTGATTATTCTCCTTTTATTTCCGAATACTAAATTTTACTTTTCTGTGTTACCAATTGTTGAGGGGTACTGTCATCTCTATTTTATTTATCACAGTCCGATCATGGAGTTTCTGTGAGATATATTGTATGATTAGTGAGTTTTTCAGATGGGAGAATGAGGTGATGACTTTATGATTCCCTATTGGTTTGATTTTGTTTGCCGAGATGATGGCATTCGACCTTTTGTATTAGCTCTATCTGATCATTCTCCCTTGTCTATTGAAATAAGTTTTTGTGATGGTGTTTCTAATTATTGAAAGAATTATTTGGTTGCCATCTCAATCTGACTTTTTTGTTTTTTTGTCTTGTGTTGGTTGGTTGGTTAGTAAATTAGAGTGAAGGACGGGAACAATGGCGTATGCCCCGTTGAAGCCAACGAAGCCTGGTCTGGAGGATTCACAGGAAGTGATTCACAGGATCAGAATCACCCTCTCTTCCAAGAACGTCAAAAATCTTGAGAAAGGTATTGATTTATCACATGAGTTGCATTTTTACCATACTCCTTTCGTACTACATCATGATAGCCTATCGTGCATAGTAGCTGAGACTTGGTCTTGGTGGTTGCTCACCTTCACTGTTTTGATATTTGTTTTCTAGTGTGTGCTGATCTGGTACGTGGTGCCAAGGACAAGTTGCTGAGGGTAAAGGGACCTGTGAGGATGCCCACTAAGGTCCTTCACATAACCACCAGAAAGTCTCCCTGCGGTGAAGGTAAAGAGCAACAAGTTCCTTCTCTGATTGTTCGGTTTCCTAACTTATGTTGCTGGATTTCCTTTCTCGGATTATGATATTCCTGATTCTGGCACTCTCTTAATCATTCGCTCGATTTTCCCAGGTACTAACACCTGGGATAGATTTGAGCTTCGTGTCCACAAGCGGGTGATCGACCTCTTCAGCTCCCCTGATGTGGTTAAGCAGATCACCTCAATCACCATCGAGCCTGGTGTGGAGGTCGAAGTCACCATCGCAGACTCTTAAACCTAAGAAGACTTCCTTTGGTGGTGGTTATAGAGAGCTTTTGCATCTGGATTATGATTTGGGTTCAGATTCCTATGGCTTAGAACAACTACCTTTTTGTCAAGAGCAATGGCCGTGCTTTGAAATCAGTTTAAATATGTTTGTAGCTTTGATATGCATTGCTTGCGTTGGGACGAACTTTCTTGGTTCTGGATTAAAAATCTTTCCTCTGCCCCACTCTCGTTGCCCCGCGTATCATCTGCCCATCTTTGACATTTGGGCAAAGGAACCTTCTCTTACAACGTTGGAGGAAGTCATCGGATATCTATGGCCCTTGTTTTTCTAGAATGAAAGATGGTTAATACGCGATGTTGCATGACATTGTTTAGGACTTCCAGAAGACTTGTATCGAATTTGCTTGTATAAATGGCTTCGTAATCAAAGCTGTTGAATGTCCTAAAACTGCAATTGACCATAACAAATTTTTTGCAGCTCTTACCCGATGGAAACTCTCATCACATTCTCACAATCCCGGGAAGGCGACGAGCAAGTGCGGCTCTCCTTCTCGGACTTCAGCATCTCTGACGCCAGACATGAACACGCCCCAACGGCGCCCACCTCCTTCGACTTCGACTTCCAGTTCTACTCTCCCAATCGTGTCTCCGACCCTTCCGGTACCAAAGACGTGTTCCTCTTATTTGGAAAGATAGCAAAGGCCCCATTCGACATCAAGAAGAGGAAAGATCAAGCTAGTTGTGGCAGCGACAGTATGGACGGGGAACCGCTGTTACCGATCCAGTCTGAGTCTTTCAAAGGCTTAAAGAGATCTTGCACAACAGCCTCGACAAGGACCTTCTGGGGAGGCCCAAGGAGGTCCCTGTCGTCACGGAAGATGTGGATAGGGATAATTGGGGTCCCGAGTAGGATGGAGATGAGCGATATAAGGAGGCGGCAGGCAAACATAGCCAGGTCGTCGCGGTGGTTACCCACAGGGAACGATGGCGGGGACACAGGAAGGGCTCGCGGGGGTTCAGCAGCGAGGAGGTGGAGGTGTTGCAGGCCATCACACGTCTTTGGGAATACATAGGCCCTCACGTTGTATTTTTTTTTAATTATTATTTGTACGCACCCTGCTTGCAGTAAATACGTGATTACAGCGTCATACATAGGAATGAATTAAAGATTTGGTTAATAATTTATATTCCAATTTGACGCTACTCTTGACAAAGAAAAAGGGAGGCCACAAAGGCCCTTCCCCTTTGGTCTGCGGACGTTCGTTTGCCGCTCGCTCTCTCGCTTCGGCTCGACCCTGTTCGATTTTCGAGGTAATGCCCACTTCCTCCTTCTCGCTGAGAGCCCTTTTGTTCTGGGTGTGTTCTTGTGATCGTTAGCGTCGATTCAGTTCCGAAAAAGATACTTGCTTTGGTTCATGTATTGTTCTGGCGGTGGGATCGTCGCCCGCCCATGTTGTGTTCTCTTGATATTTTCTTGGTTGGATTTTCAAGGGTGAGAATACTTCTCCCCCTCAGGTAAAGCTAGTGTTGAACCGGATGGTCTTTTCTTTTTCTTTTTGTTTATGTGATTGTAGTTGTGATTTCAGGTAAAAGATGGAGGACCCGATTGACGCTAGGCTTCCGGAGGTAGGTTCTTTGCCGGATGGTTTCGTGGATCATGCTACGGAACTTACGGGTCCGGGGACCCTGAGTACTGAACGACATAAACCATGGGGGGGTATGAAGGGCGATTGGACGTCAAGATTGAGTTTTTGGAGTGATTCAATGCTATGTTCAGCTTTCCATGAGTATGAAATGGACGACGTTATGTTGGAGATAAACTCGAAAATGAGGGAGTTTACCATTGCTGTGACGGAATACCAGAATCTGGATGATGCATTGGATTTTGCCGACTGGAATTGCTGCTTGAGAGGCTTGGCTAATGAAGATTTGCCAGAAGGTCCCAGATTCTGTGACGTAGAAGAACAAGATGGTGGTGAATTTCGGAGTTCAGAAATATGTAATTTTTCTGCATCTCTCTTGGTTGCCTGACTTTCAGGGTGTCTAAAAATTTTATGCTTCTGCATTTGTTTTCCGTTGGAAGAAGTCGCAGGTTAAGATGACCGACATATCGTAAATGCATCTGTAGTAGATAGGCGTCAGTTTTTTTTAATTGTTGTTATTACCACATTGCATTAAATTTTGCAGCCTCTGAAGAACTAACAGCACAGACAGTGAATCTGAAGGATTTTCCTTCTGTAGAAGGATATGATTTGTTAAACATTGCCGAAGAACAAGTGAGTATAGCTGATATGCCAACATCACAGTTTTCCTAGATTTAAGCTTTATTGATGCCTCTTCAGGTTGGTTATCTGCTGCTTTTGATTTGTGTGTGTGTTTTTTTTTTCATTCTGAGAGTATGAAGTATGATTGAGACTTGTAATCTACATTAAGGGTTTTTCACTTTTACTTGATCAGGAATCGGCTGAAATCAAGTGCATCAGTTCAAATTCTGAAGAAGAGTTTCTACAGTTGACTCTTGGATACCAGCAAGTTCTTTCAGAACGAGATGCAGGTGAGTTGAGACCCTCGCCTGGGATCGCATATTCTCTCTGTAGTTGCTAAAATAATTTTCTGGACAGTCATTATATTATGTACCTGTCTTTGTCTTTTCTAAATTACTGCAATAATTCTGTTGAACTGAATCTTTTCTGATGTTTTATGAACCCTCAAGCTTTGCTTTGTCATCCTTATAGGAAGTCTTGCCTGCTTGACCTGATTCATAGGATGTTGTCAGATTATTATTATCTTGAGTACCATTGGCTTCATGCTGTTCATTCTATCCATTGTAGCCATCTCGGTCCAAGATAAATTAGAGTCACTATGCCAAGAGTTGCAACGTCAGAACAAAATGCTAATGGTACCTTCCCTTCTCATTCTCATTGCACTGTTTGTTTATGATGACTGCAAAATTATCCTTGGGCATTTCAATGCTCCATCTAGGTATACCTATGTTGTTTGAAATGGTTATGTGATGCTTGGTGACTATCTAATATTTTTTCAGGTGACTCCATTTAACTTAGGTTGTTCTCCCTGTCATCTTGCAGGATGAATGCAAGCGGTTATCAACAGAGGGGCAAAACTTAAGATTGGATTTGTCCTTCAAGTTTCAAGATGCGATTAAGGTATTACGTTAATGCTAAACCCAAATTGAATTCTAAAGTGTGCATATTACATTACTTGTTTCTCTTTTTCTGTAATAAGCTTTACTCAAAAATCGTGTTAAATTGGCGCTACAGCTTTATCCCATGGATTTTCCAAACTCAGGAAATGTCCTATTACTTTGCCAATGACTATTCCTGAATTTCTTGTTTATCAAGCTTGTGTGATTGTGTGCGCTTTACTCTAGGAGATGAATAATAAGCTTCAACGACAAAAGAACGAGTGCCTTTCTCAGCTGGAGGAGAATGAGATGTAAGCTCCTTCTTCTTTGCCATACTATGAACTCAATCGCTGTAATGATAGCATCAGCTGAATAGCTAATATATGGTGAAGGAAAAGGAACTCGATTATAAATGTTGTGGCCGGAATATATGAACACTTTCAACAAACGAATTCAACTTATGTTCCTCGAAGCCGAAGCATTTTTGCTGTATTATATAGCATTTAAGTACTACTCTAAGTTATCCCTTCACTCGACATTACTAACATTCATGATGGATTGCGATCTTAATGCAGGCTGAAGATTAATCTGAAACAGCTTGCAGATCAATACGCACTTTCCCAAAAGCATCATGAACAACAGGTCTTGCTTTGATTTATTCATTTCACCAAGCCGCTAACAGGCTCTCTTTATCATACCGGGAATATTTGGCAATTTCACCATTTCTTGTAAACTCCATTTGATTTAGTTCTTTGGCATGCAGTTGAAGCAGAAAAGTCTGGAACTCCAAATTGCTGATTTGAAAATCAAGCAACAAGAGGAGAAAGCCACTCAGGAACGCGCTCGGACAAATGTATATGCAGATCAAATATCGCAGCTATTGGAAACCGAGGAGGACTTGCGATCTCAGTTGACTGCAGATGGTGAAAAATTTCAACAATTTCAGGTAAATTCATGACTCTCATGCACGCTCTCTCGTATTTTCCTTACCTCGAATCATTCGTTCAGGAGGCATTGTCGAAAAGCAACGAGGTTTTCGAGACATTCAATCACGAAATTGAGAAGGCAAGAGTTCTGTTCTTCTGTTTCCTCATGTCAATATGGTGGTCTTGCTAATGACATGCCCTCAATGTAGATGGCGAAGTCGACGAAGGATCTGAGGAAGGAAAATGAGTTTTTGAAGAGTAAGTGTGAGAGAACAGATTTGGCAATCATTGAGCTCGTTGAGGACGTAAGTCATTCATTGTCCTCATTTTTCTTTTTCTTTCGTGGTCATCAATTTAGCATAATAACCAGCATTGAGGTTTATCGACCGATGAGGCATTCGGCATAATAACATCCTGTATCAAACTTTCTCTTCCCGTACTGAATCCAGGGGGAACGCACGAAGAAACAATTGGAGAAGATAAAGAATCAGAAAGAGAAGCTCGAATCCTTGTGTCGATCGCTGCAGGCTGAAAGGAAACAGAATGCCGCCAATAGTGCCACCCATGGTCCATTCTCGGCGTAAATCGTGGCCATCCGACACAAGTCGGAGTCAAACCACACTGCCCGATCCGGGCAGAGTTTAAGACTATGATTCAGCCTCTGTTCCTTCACTCCACGTAAACGCTCGTTGTTTTTACTTGGGCTGTCCCTGGAATGTGGTACTGTGCATACTGATTAGCAAGTCAAGGTAATCAATCGCTGGTTCTTATCCCAGAAAAGAAGAGGGCTTTGAATGCAGTGTTGTTTTGTTATTCCTGTTACAACCGAAAATCCAGCAAAACCCGTGGCACTCTCTTCTTGTTTAATCCCCCTTTCATTGACTCCGGTCTCGCCGGCTGTTTGAAATGGAGCATGAACCAAAATTGGACCGCTCTGATGGCGGCAGGGGCATCGACGTCGGCCCCCTACAGCGGAGTGTATGTCGACACTAGCAATTCCAAGTGCCCTCCTCTGGTCTCAAAATCCTTTTGATCACCTGACTAATCTTACACCGATGGAGGTTTCTCCTTGTCTTCCTCTCACCCGTCTCCTTGGCCTGTTGTTGTGAAGGTCGTCCTGTCCATTGATCCGCTCCTATCTGGTGACCAGCAAGAATCTCCTCAGGCAGGCATCTTCCTCAGTGTATTGTCGTCCTCACGGATTTCGCCTAGTTTTTTAATGATCGGTATCCGCATGCAGTTCATGATGGAGTTGGCTTCTACTGAATCTGGTGATGTGCCGAAGAGGTTCTCTCTGGAAATGTCAAAAGATTTCATCCCAATGTCAGTGTTCTTGAAGTCGACTGAAGGTAACATTATAGAAAATCTCTCTCCATGCCAAGTCGAACTGCAGATGCTGGCCAAAGTTAAGTTTGATTTTCTGCATATGGGAAAGAACAAACAAAGCAATGAACAAGACCAGAGAGATACAGGTTTCAGCTCTTTCTCTCTTGAGCCGATTTTTCCTTTTCGACTGTCACCTCGATGATTCTTCAGGTACTGTCTGTTTGACAACCTCAAGGTAATAAATTAGTAGTCGTGATTCCTCTCACTTCTCGTAAATACGACAAGACCTTATGCACAATGTGGTGGCCGAATTCTATCCAGGAGATCAAGAAGAAGCCAGTGCTGAAACTGGAAGAGCTGAAGAGGACAAAGGGACCGCGGCGAGATGGAGGAGATCATGTTCAAGCAGTAACCAAACTGGACTCTGAGGAATCTGATCGCAGAGACGGATCAGCCAATAAATCAATCAATTCCCCTCCCTCGCAGACTGTGGTGGTAACCGTTGACATGCCAACACAATTTTGGACCCATTTGGCCTGGTTTGGATACCACTAAGGTTTGGATAGAGATGGTAACCGCAAGGGAGAGTTTGGAATTCCGAGCTGAGCTCTAGTAAATCGAAAGAAATCCCACCCCGTCAAAAGAAGCTTAAAGCCCATGAACCCCTAAGGTGAAGACAAAGCTAAATCGAGGACATAAGTTGTTTGAGGACAGACAGCTCCAGGAGAGTTCTATCATAGTAGAGATACGTCCTCAAATTCATATTAAAAAGGTCATAATGTGTACGGTTGTCTCCGCTTTCTGCTCTCCTTCTTTCCTTATTTCATCGCTTATCCGACAATGGCACTGGAGAGTCTTCCCTGTGTTCCTGTTTGCGTCCCTATCCGCGTCTTGATTTCCTTGTTTCCTCGCTTATCCGACATTGGTAGAGAAGAGATATTCAAGCTTCTATGTGAAAATTTCTTCAAAACGGCAGATATTGCATCTAAAAGCGCACAGAAGTACGAGTATTTTATGAAACGCATGGATGAAGCCATCGGAAAGGTGAAAGGTGGCGTGATCCTTCCCTGATCTAATATGATTCCCCCCATAAGTCGCTAATTTTAGTGGGAGCATGTAATAGAAGGCAGTGCTTCGAGGATGGTATGAAATTATTGTTGGTTTGCAAAAACTATTTTCGAATTACGGCTTCAAGTTTATAAATCCCCGAAATACAACCCTAAATCGTGGTTTAAAATCGCGACTTTTTTTTTGTAAATTGAAAGTCACGATTTAGAAACCTGAAACTGTAATTCGCAAACTTTTTTATGAACCAACGATAGTTCCGTTTATTCCTCTCTTGGGATGATCAAATCCAGGTTACTAACCACTGAAATTGTTATGCTTTATGGTTGCCTTACGGCTCAACAAGAATTTCTGAGATCAAGTGCGAGACCATTGGAATCTTAACACCTCCAACTCCAATGTCGACAATGTTGCCCATGGAGCTCATCCTTGGATTTTGTTTCAGTTTTTTGGGCACTAAGAAGAGGAAAGCCGGAGCATCGATGATTTTCCGGGAAACTGGAGGTCCTCTATTTACCTGCAGAGGAGATCCTTCTCCTCGCAATCGGTGGATAATGACAGGTGCCAACGAGAAGATCTGTCGCGCGGACGAAGAGATGAATCGACCTGGCATGACTTATGTGCCCACGTCTGATGCAGTTGGTAAAAATGTCACTAACTTGCAAGAAAATGTGAAGTATCCCCCACCCCCACTTCCACTTGGTGGTCAGTAAAGACGATCACGCTCTTCCTCTTTTTGGGAAGTTCATTGTTCACACCCAATCCCAACTCCGAGAATTGAGTCTTTCTCGAGGCTCTCTTTTTTTTTTTATTAAAAAAAAAAAAACAAGTCTTGGGTAGTTGTCAGAAAATACAATATATATATATATCTTCCGACAATGCACTTCTGTTGAGTTTATTTTCTCCCGGGGGAAGCGATAGATATAATTCCTTAATAACGAAGAAGTGCAAAAGCAGCACACGTAAAGCACCCAAACAAAAGAAAGAACTAGAAAAAGCAGATCCACTCCATTCTCTTAAGGAAAAGGTTCATTGGAGTGATTGATTGCTACTAATTCAAATCCTCCTGCACTTCTCCACTGTTTAAAAGACTAACATCCAGATCAAACCCCATTTCATCTTTCAATCAAAGTTGCTCAGAAAAGAGAAAGGATAGTTTTTGTAGCGTAGTAGTGTTTTGCTGCCGTCCTCCTACTTACCCAGGGATGCATCGGTTCATGAGCAACACCGCCATCGGTGTCCTGAACCTCGTAACCCTTCTAGCCTCTGTGCCGATCATCGGGGCCGGGCTATGGATGGCAAGGAGCAACTCGACCTGTGAGAGCACCCTCCAGACACCCCTCCTCGTTATTGGTTTCATAGTCCTGGTGGTCTCCCTGGCAGGTTTCGTTGGGGCATGCTTCAACGTTACTTGGGCACTCTGGCTGTACCTGGTGGTCATGCTCGTCCTCATGGTCGCGCTGGTCGGGCTGACCATTTTTGGGTTCATCGTTACAGGCCGTGGTGGAGGTGTTGAGGTCCCCGGGAAGAAGTACAGAGAGTATCACCTTGAGGAGTACGCCTCGTGGCTGAGGCATAGGATTAGTGACGAGAATTACTGGAGCAAGATCAGGAGTTGCCTCACGAGCTCAAAGGTCTGTTCTGAGATCACAACCTGGACTCCTGTAGATTACATGACTCGGGACTTATCCCCTGTCCAGTCTGGATGCTGTAAGCCGCCAACATCTTGCAACTACGATCCGTCAGTCACGTTCGCCCAGGAGGCCGACTGCTACAAATGGAACAACGACCCGTCTGTGCTCTGCTATGCCTGTGATTCATGCAGGGCTGGCGTCCTGGAGACTGCAAGGATAAAATGGCACCGGATCTCATTGATGAATGTGTTTGTGCTCATGTTCCTCATTGCCGCGTACTCAGTTGGTTGCTGTGCCTTCAAGAATGCTCGGAGGGACGAGTACTACTACCATTACAACCAGTATGGTCGAACCCCGGAGAACAAGGCCCGGCCAGTTCGGGACCACATCAATCACAACACCAACTACTGGTGGTAACTACCGGAGCATTACCTACCTTACCTCACCTGACATTATCTCTTCCTTTCGTAATCTCTCTTCCTTTCGTAATCTCTCTACCTTTGACCTATTCAGGTGCTGTTGAGCAAGCGAGCCCGAGGACGGCAAGGACTACCGTAGACAAGGATTGTTGTACAATCAAGAGTAGAGCACAGGACAAAAATGTACAGAACAGGTATAGAAGATCTACTGATAGACGTTTCCATTTTGTCTGATCCGAGATGTAAGAAAAAAGGGTAGGGGAACGATTGATATGAACTAATTATCAGGTTCCTATACAAAACGTACCCCATCAGCCATCTATGTGTTAATTGCGAGTCGTTTGGGAGAGAACGATGTGGACCTCAGGTGGAACTCCGCAAAGCTTACCATTACCCGACGACATGCCAGTGCAGAGGCGGCAAGTAGGATTGTGAATGCCGACCAGTAGAATCTCAGCATTAGCATGGGATCCTTCTGGGCAGAGCGCACCGCTTTGAAGAAGATTACTCTCAACCGTCTGTCTTTCCACATAGCCTGGTAATCGGCATTCTCACCTTCTCCTTCCATTGCTGCCAACTGGGAACTATACTGAGCTGCCCCATCACCATTGCCCGAAATCCTGCACATCCATTGGAATATTATATCTGCTATAATCTGGCTCAATTGCTGGCGGTAGAAAACCGCTTCCTTTGAAACCATTGCTCGTACAAGTGAGGCTCCATCCTGGTCATAAAAAGAATGGTATGAGAAAAACAGATAAAATAAGCGCAGGGGGGCGTATGTGAAGTCAGGGCCACGTGTAGCATAAATCAAGCGTGATTTAAGTTTAAAGCTACTCACAGCAGTCATTAGCAGTCTCCTGATTACAACTCCCTGCCTAGACGGTAAAAGTTTCAAAACCAAGTCAGCAACGTTCATCACTCTGGTCTTTCTCCTTGATACCACTTCGAAAGTATCACCATCCTTTCTGGCTGCCAAGGGCTCCATATTTTGCCTGCGTTTAAAACAATAGTCCAAAAAATGGCACTTGAATGGTTGTCCGTCCACGTAACAGGGGCAGGACAAAGTGAAACGAGCATCCGGAAGAAATTTCTAAATGACTGGTCATAACTACGTACTGGGAAATCCCGACTCTGAGGAAGAGAGAGAGCCTCTCCCATCTGAATTCCTTCTTCTTGTTAAAGACAACCTAAAATAGCACAAGCCAGCTGAAGATTCATGGGAAAGAAGTTGATTTTCAAATGTAAATTCACAATAGGAACCAGATTAAAAGATACTGAGTAGGTGATTTACATTGTAAAACACGTGGAAGAAAGATTGTGAGAAATATGTATTAACAACATTCTCGGACATGGATACCTTGAGGGTGGTCACCTGGGCTAACTCTCACAAGCAAAGCAGTGTGTAAATTCCTAGCTACTTAAGTATTGACCATCCATGTAAATGGTTGAAGACCTTTCACGAAGAATGACTGGTGTCTTTTTAATCAAGTTAAGCGTGAAAAGGGGTTTTACCGGATATAGAATTCTCCTTGTCTCCAATGTATTTTCCATTAGAAGCTTCCGGACAACGTAAGGATAAGCAGCTTGAAAGGTCTTAAAATTTCTATCAGCTGCCAAAGCCAAACCTGAATACATGAATGAAACAAGAAATCACGAGTTATCTGAGGATGCCACTTGGATAAATACTTCCTGCACTTCTCCGTAGTGGCACTAATCTTTGTTGGCTAAAGTTGTCTCTGTTTGATGCCAAAATGAGAATGCCCCCCGAGTCCAGCATATTTATGAAGTCATTGGAAATGTCAGGTTTCTCTTCAAGGCAGGCGGGCAGTGAGATTATACTAACTTCACATCTAAAATTAACAGAAGTACAGCCCAAATCATAACAAAACCTGCTAAGTTTCTAAACCATGTGGCTGCTGAGAGGTTAACAGCAGCTCCAATTTTTTCGTCAGTTGTGGCAGATAGCTTTCCAATATTTTACATAAGAATTATAAAAGGAAAGAAGATGATACCTTCCAAAGAAGCGAGTGAACGCAGGACTAAGGTGTAGTAAGGTGGCATGCGGAAATGATACTTCAGAGCAACAGACCATATTTTACCAAGAACCTTTAGAAGAGAAATGTCGTAAGACACTCAACGCACTTATTTAAGAATACTATCATATGACTGGACCAAATAAGCAGCCAACGCAAGAAACTTGAATTTTGAACAGTGATTTTCTCACCCGACTAAATTTGACATCAGGAATACCATTTCTGAATTCCACTTCACCCAGTGCATTCTCCAAATCCTATTAAGAAAACGTTTAGTAGAAATAGGAATGTTAATCTATGAGTTTTGTTCCAATATGACGTTGGTCCCCAAACTATTTCGTCAAATAACCTCATAAGTTTGGAAATTCCTCAACTAACATGGCGAAATATGCCTTACAAAGGCCGACTTCGATCATGAAGGAAGTCGACCTTTGTAAGACCGATTTCGCCATAGGCGAAGTGAAGTCGGCCTCAGTCCCTCTCGCATGAAGTCGGCCTTAAGCCAACAAGGAAGTCGGCCTTACAAAGGCCGACTCCCTCCTGATTTTAAAAAAAAAACTTTCAATCATAGTTAGAAGGAAAGGAAAGGATGCTGACAAAGCAAAATCACGAAGAAAAGGAAAGGAAAGGACGTTGGAGTGTTGTATAAAGGAGAAGGGGAGGAAATAATGGCGGTGAGATGGAGATTGTGGGGGAAGAAGAAGGAAAGTAGAAGAAAATGAAGAAGAAGAAGAAGATAAGACACGCAAGGCCGAAATTTTTTTGGAAGGAATTTTTTAAGGGGGAAGAATTTTTTTTTTTTTTTTTTAATTTGGAAGGAGTCGGCCTTTGTAAGGCCGACTTCCATGCCCCTCAAGGAAGTCGACCTTACAAAGACCGATTTCAGTGAAATGTTGTTTTTTTTTCTTTAAGTGTTCCGAAGTCAGCCTTTTGGGACGAATTGCATGAAGTCGGCCTGTTTCGCTCTGGGAAAATCGGCCTTACAAAAGCTGACTTCCGTCATGGTCGAATTTGGCCTTTGTAAGGCCGATTTTGCCAGGTTAGTTGAGGAATTTCCAAACTTAGGAAGTTATTTGACGAAATAGTTTGGGGACCAACGTCATATTAGAACAAAACTCGTTAATCTATGTAAATCAACCACTTCAAAAGTCAAGAATGCATCCACGATAAAATTGGAATATGGTTTCATTGAATTGCTAAAGCAGTTAGACCATCATGCAACAATCATGATACGGGAGCATAATATTATTTTTAGATTTTATAATATTAGGAGTATTTTAGTAATATCACATTAGGTTTCTTTTCTCGTACAAATAAGGCCTTAGGTTTTCTAAGGAGGACAATTGTTATTTTTACTCTATTATCTGATTTTAAGAATTTCTTGAGCTTTTCTTATAAACCCTAGAATTCTCTATCGTTTCATTCATCCTATTCGTTTTCTCTTAGTTTTTCTGTGATTTCTCCTATTTCCGCTACGCTACGCTACTCCGTCAATTGATATCAGAGCCTGAGTTATACCTTAGGGTTAGAGTTTAGGATTTCACGATGGCTAATCATGGTAGAGTGCGTGGGAGAGGGCTTCAACTCCAACAAGTATGATTGAAGATCTATCGTGAACAGTCCAGCTGCTGCGACAGGAACGCGTGGGAGCCCAAATGGAGATTTCGGAAGGCAACTACAACCCCTTAGACATACTAGAAGGTAGTACTGAGGATGAATTTGATGAAATTGAAGTTAATCTTTTCCGTGAAGCCAGAACTGTAAACAGCATAGGAAGAGGTGGATTGGAAGAGAGATGTGCCTTAGATCTCAATGGTGGTGGGATCCAAATTGGAGTTGCAATCTTTGGGGAGAAGGTGCACGCTGATGAATATCGAGACTAAAACGCAAAAGAAGAGTTTGGTGAAGAAATAAAGCCTATTTATGATTAATATTATGATGAGGATGAAGATATCGATGTGTATCTGATCGAAGGAGAGTCGGTCGTCATCGAAGTGGTCATGTCTATTGCTCCGGTGTAAGTTGAAGATTGGCAAAAGAATCAGATGATCAACGCTCATGAAAGTGAAGTTTATGATGTTATAGCTCATAGTGAAAGCTCACAAAATTTATTGTCACAAATGCAGAAAATATTATAGCAAAGGGAGTCGATCTTGCTCTGGAACAGTGGTGGCAGTTACCCGAAATGTCAGATTCCTCTCCGGCTGCAATTTCAGCAGCTAGTGGAAGTTCAGGAGTCTGCAAGGATATACGTTGACATTTTGAATGGCAGTAAACACGATGTGAATTCTATTGCTGGTGGACTTGGAAATTTAAATAAAGATTTGAAAGACATTCTTGAAACCTGGAAACTAAAGATCCCTAATGAATGGGATAACATGTCTGTTTAGTATGATCTATTACAGTGGAGACATTATGTTATCTGGGATTATCCCTTCACGAAACAATGCTATTTGTTTGCTTTGGTGGCTAGCAAGCTGGAGAGCAGAGATGATTCCTTTGTTACTCGTTCTGGTCGTAAAGTCAAACTCCGAATATGGACTCCTGCACAAGACGTGCGCTGTATTCACTGAACGCTGCGATGAAGTGGAACGAAGAGGTCTTTGATCTCAAGTATGACTTGGATCTTTTCAACATTGTTGTTGTTCCAGATTTTAACATGGGCGCTATGAAAAATAAGAGTCTCTATATTTTCAATTCTAAACTTGTCTTGGCTTCTCCAAAAACATCTTACTATGGGAACTATGCTGCAATTTTAGGCGTTATTGGCCATGAGTATTTCCACAACTGGACTGGCAACAGGGTTACCTATCGTGACTGGTTTCAGCTCAGTCTAAAGGAAGGTCTCACAGTTTTCAGAGATCAGGAATTTTCTTCTAACATAGGTAGTTGGACTGTGAAGCGTATTGTTGATATTTCAAGGCTTCAAATTTCTTAATTTCCTCGTTGGGCCTATGGCTCATCCTGTGAGACGACCCTATTCTTATATCGATATGGACATCTTTTATACAGTGATGGTGTATGAAAAGGGAGTTGAAGTCGTCAGGATGTACAAGACCTTATTGGGACCTCATGGCTTCCGGAAGGGAATGGATCTTTACCTTGAAAGACATGATGGGCAAGCGGTTGGGTCCCCTTGTAAGAGTATCTTCTCATTACAATGCCGAGGCCAATACTTTCTCCTTGAAATTGAGCCAAGAGGTTCCCCTGACCATAGGACAAGCGGTCAAAGAGTACATGTTTATCCCTATTGTTATTGGTCTTCTGGACTCCAATGGCAAGGACTTGCCATTACCTTCAATATATCACGACGGGACATTGGAGTCTCTTGAAAAAAATGGTCAGGTCATCTCCATGAAACTTATGTTGAAATTGATTGGTGACTTCCGGCACAAGGAGTTGGTTCGGAATCCAAACAAGGTGTACTCGCTCATCGGAGCATTCTGTAGTTCATACGTGAACTTTCACGCCAAGGAACAAGCTCATTCTACTGAAGAAGAGGTAGATGAATGGGAGATGAAGTATGATAATGTTGTCGGAGAAGCAAAGGCAACCTTGGAGAAGAAAGTTATTGCCCAAGAACGCACTGATAAGGAATCACAACTTAGGACAGATGCTTTAAGGGCTGAATTTTCAAATGATTTGATAGCTAAGGATGATGAATTGAAGGAGAAGGATGATGCCAAAGAGTTGGGCAAGCCAGCGATGCAAATTATTTGGATAACTGCGGAAGAGTTGAAGAACATTAATTATGACAATTATGTCAAGATCATCGAAGTTTTTGCGCCGGAGTTGCGAACTTTTCCAACCAGAGGAGATTAATGCAGAAGCATATTATTATTTTTAGATTTTATAATATTAGAGGTATTTTAGGAAAATCACATTAGATTTCTTTTCTAGTATAAATAAGGCCTTAGTTTTTCTAAGGAGGACAGTTGTTATTTTTACTATATTATCTGATTTTAAGAATTTCTTGAGGTTTTCTTACAAGCCCTGGATTTCTCTATCGTTTCCTTCATCCTATTCGTTTTCTCCTAGTTTTTCTATGATTTCTCCTACTTCC
Organism: Melastoma candidum; assembly: GCA_023653495.1. Classification (NCBI taxonomy): domain Eukaryota; kingdom Viridiplantae; phylum Streptophyta; class Magnoliopsida; order Myrtales; family Melastomataceae; genus Melastoma; species Melastoma candidum. Next base: position 2,873,697 of record CM042891.1, on the reverse strand, counting down.
GTTACGCTACTCCATCAAAACACCAAGAAGAAACAAACAAAAGAAAAATCATGTCTTCTCACCATTGTTACACGCTGTAGATTAATTCCTGGCTTTATAACATCCATTTCAGTCAAAGCCTGGACCAGTGATGGCCAATCCCCATTAACTATGTGCACTATTGAGGCAAGCATGGCTAGCTGATGTCTCCTTTCCATACGACACAGCAAGCCAAAATCGAGAAACCTAAGAAGACAAATTCAATGGAAACATGAAAAAGAAATCGTATTTAGACACATAGTGCATGCACATGAAAGCGGTGCCATGTGATGTAACAGCTGAAAAATCTGCGACTAAAATCAGGTCATGCTTTTTACCCTATCTGTCCAGAAGAAGTATAACGCAAATTTCCAGGATGGGGATCTGCATGCAGCAACCCTGTTTCAAGAAGCTGAATAAGTGTTGCTTCCACTCCTTTGTTAACCTGCAGTATACTAACCAAGGGTATTACTTAATAAGTGATATTATTCAAAGGCAGCTGTCAATTAAGCATTTCTATTTAAAAAATGATTACATAAACCTCATTGTCATTATCTTAAAATTTATAGGTGAAATGCTGCAATTTAACAGTTTGTGCAACAAGGAAAAAATTCAATTATTGTGTCAGCTTGATCCTTTTCCCCGTCTAAATTGATTGTTCATACTACTAGGTCGACCACAAAAGTAAGCCTAAATGTATCAATTACTTAACATAGCCCCCCACCCCCCCTCTGATGAGGTCAATTTAGTTGCACGATGGTAACGGAAGAAACAATGGAAATGCAAGTTGTTGACACAGTACCAGATCAAGAAGTCTCCTTTTAGCATCACAAATTTGCTTCTCGCTGTAGATAGAGCCTTGCAGGATTGATTCAGGTGATGAAATAGAGAGTAACTCTGTTGGACTCTCCCCAACCATCCACTCCATTGTCAAGACCCTCTTACGAGTTAACTGTTCGTAAACTTTTGGAACATACATGAAAGAAAATGAAGAATGGGTTTCCTGAAACACGTTGAAGATGGAAACACTTAAAACTTTGATTTCCAGGTTTCTTGAGATATATATTGATGTAAAATGATATAGGAATTCCAATGAGAATGGCATCGACCACACAAACAAAGATTTAATGTTAAAAATTGTTCTAAAGTTAAGAAAACCAAACAACAGTTAAAAAAATTGGATAATGGTGAAGAGTATAAATAATATCAAGCCACTTTTTTTTGGTGAATTTTCTCTCTGCCAAAGTAGAAGGAAGGGGCACTCCCATAAGAGGAACCTGCGCATTTTGGAAATCAGGTTCTCCAGAAATAGGGACAACACCGCTGAGCATAGATATATCTGGTGCCAACACATCAGGCGTCATGTCATCGAGGGATCAAACAAGAAGTCATGAAAGTACCAGAAATTGTACAGCGTTTGCTGCCTCTAACCGATAATCCAACTCTCCAACAAAGCCCTTTCCAAGCTCATCAGCATAAAGCCGCGGATCATTTTTTCTCTTATAAATCTTTTGAACTAGCCCCAACTGAAAAGAAAAGAGATTCAGTAAAAAGCTTCAGAAAATTATAAATACAAAAATGGAGAAAAAACTCAAGAAATCCCACCCCAAGACTGAGGATGTAGATATCTCGAACAACTATATGATGCAAATCAGGGCGCTGTACTTTTACAGCCACATCACATCCATCAGGAGTCTTTGCATAATAGACCTGCGCAAGTGGCAGTGGCAAAGTATAAGCAGTGTATCCCTTTGTAACAAGTAGACAATAAGATACCATATAATCCCACGGGCATGGATAGCAGCAATTATTTAATGAAGAGCAACCTGACCAAATGATGCTGCAGCAACAGGTTCCTCAGAAATGTAACTAAACACTGCTTCTACCGGAGAGCCAAATTCTTCCTCAATAATCTTCATTGCAAGAGTCCTGGGAAAAGGAGGGATTTGATCATGCAGCTCAGAGAGGGCCTGCATTTGCAAATAATAATAGTATTTACAGATTGTATGTGAATACAGAGCCTTTCAACAAGGGAAGACATCTAAATCTACACTACATGTATAGCTCTCACAAAAACGTTTTGCAGTTTGTAAATAAAGCAAAACATAGCACATGCTTCAGCTTAGAGCATGAATAATAGCAACCTAATTTGCAAACTAACCTTAGAAATTTCACTGCCAATGATGTCTGGCCTGGTAGAAAGAGACTGGCCAACTACATATATCAAGATCTCACAGTTAACAGAGATATATAGAACTCTCCAACCGTAAGAATGTCTCTTCCATCTAAAGGGTTAATTCAACCTCAATTACATACCTTTGATGAAAGTTGGCCCCAAATTCAACAATGTTTCCTTTAAGACTAACCCAAAATTATGCTGGAATAAAGTGCTACCAGTATCCACATCTCGATTCGATCCAAAGAAATTCGTAAGGCTAGCCATTCGGATTTTGATTGAGGCTGTGACAAAGAAGCTGAAGATCTACAAAGCATACATCCCACAAAAAAGCACATAAAATTTACCAATAACAAGACAAAACTAGAACAATCTGCGATTGCTTGGACCATAAAAAGACCACCGTTTTACTTATAAAAAAAAAGACCATTTTGGAGAAAGAAGAAGAAACATGTAAAAATTTATCTAGATCAAGAAAATCCAAAAAAGAAATTATAAAACAAGCCGAGTCAATTGCATCTAAACTGACCCAAGCACTCTTCAGGAGAATAACAAGAGCTTAAAGTTTTTTGAAAAAAAAAACTGAAAAAAATAAGTGACGCAAGTTCACCTCAATAAGTCGAAAGGCCACAATATGTGGCCTGCAGCTGAAGTAGTCAGCAACACCTTCCGGGTTATAAGCCCCAGGGAGTGGCTTCTCCCACATCTTTGAGAGAGAGTAGAAATAGGAACTGTATGCTTGAAAGGCCTTAAGGTCCGCCATAAGTAAGTCGATGCCTGTGAGCTCTGTCAAAAGAATACCATTTCTAATCTTCAATACTAGGCACAAACATTCACATCTAACTCATTTGCTTATTTCTTAATTTGTGTATGAACCTAGAACTCTAACCTACATGAAATCCAAACGTGAACTTAACTGACAGCAGACTACAGCATACAAAAACCAACATTACACAAAAGACCACGATCACAACACGAATTCACTTCGTCCCCAGTCTCATCACCTGGATACGAAAACTGCGGCCAAGGAACGGCAGCCGCGTCGTCCTCTGCCACGACATACCCCGGTTTCTCCAGAACCCTGAGCCACACCACATCATCCACAAACTTCTTCACCACGGGGACATGAAACGCCTCGTTCGCCCACTCCATCCCTCTCCCGACCTTCTTCCCGATGAAGCTCACGTCCTTCTTCACCACCTCACAGAAATGACTGAAATCCCCCAGCATGCTCACTCTCGCCGGCCGCTGCTTCCCGCTCCCCTTACCAGCTCGGCCAGTCCACCCACAACTTGAGACGGCGCGCCCCGCGGAGATCGTCCCCGTAGCCGACGCCATCGTCGGGGGCACGACCTTCGCGGGCGATGCCGTCGTGCGGTTAGTTGGTTCGTTAAGGCAGTTGCGGGGTGATTCCGAAACGTTAGGGAGGTCCGGGTTGGGAGGGATTGGGGGCACTGAGATTTTGTGGTGGTGGTGCGCGCGGCAGGTCGTTCTAGGCCCGGGGGAGAAGATTATGAGGCCCAATGTTCATTTTGGGCCTTCTGTGGTCAAGCCCAGGTCTGCTAGGTTTCGGCCCATGTAAACAATAGGGGAGAGGGAAAATAAAATACAAAGAGGGAAAAATTGAATTGGTATGAACAATTTTATTTTGTTATAGTTTTTTTTTTCAAAATATCGACGTGTGTAATAACCTTTTGGTTTAAACTTTAAAATTTTTCTTTTATATCTTTAAATTAATTTTATGAATCATATATCATTTATTTGGGACGAAATTAACCGGTCGATCGACTTTTCGTCACCATTTATCTACGTGGCTTATTTAAGTATAATAAATTCATACGTGGTAATTTTCTACGTGTTTGTTATTGGAATAATTAAGCCACGTAAATTACTTTATTAAATTAATTACCCATCTTTTTGTTTCTTTTTATCTGTCCTTTGGGATTTCTTGAAAATCTGAGGATCGTGGTGAAGACAAGGTAGAGCGAAATGCTGACACATTTGGAAGCGGGGCCAGAGTAAGGCAGTGGGACGGAGGCGAGGCGCGTCGGAGCCATTTAGGACAGAAGTTCTCTTCTTGGTAAAAGGGGGATACGTCCTAGTTTCATGAACAATCAACTCCGCACTCTCATTGTTACTCAATTCTTTCATTCGGTCGATGAACGATGTTTACGACCTTCACCAGCGTTTGCCTCGACCCTCACTCCATTTCGGCAAATTGTTTCATCGATTTAGGGTTCTTCCGACAGACGACCCACGTAAAATATTTTACTTAGGCTCATGTGTCACGTAGGAAACTAATTACACGTGTAGGAAAATATTTCCTTAATTAAGCCATGGTGTTGCTATTTAAATTATAATCATATAATTATAAAAGTGGACCCTCTGACAATGAATGTGTATGTTGTTATGATAAATGTAAAAAAAAAAAAAAAAAGAGGAAAAGGGAAAAAAGTCTGCAGTTTCTTTTAGGGGTGGTGTTATTATGAGCATAAGCAGACTGCTTTGACTGCTTGCTTTTTGGTCGGACCCCCCCTCCCCCAGTACACAGAGGGCCCAGTTTTCAAAATTTCAAAGAAAAGAAAAAAAAGGAAACGAATTGATTTAATAGTTATTATTGATTTTAGAATTGTTTATTTTTCCCTCTTTGGACGACATTGAGAAGAGAAAAAAGCAGAAGAGGAATCGGGTCAGTCGATTTTAATTAATCATATATATTCTGAAAAGGGGGGAGGAGGAGAATATTTTCAGGCGACGTAACACCCTAATCGACGTAAAACCCTAAACCCTAAACACCAGAGGGAGAATATTTTCGTGTGTTGCCTTTGTGATTTTCAAGACTGTTTTTCTATGATCACATGTCCCCCCCAATTAAATCAACACACCCCGAACCCAAACCTATTCTTTCTAATCTTTCTTTTTATGTATATATATCATTATAACATCTTTCAATTTTAAAATTCGAATCTTTTGTCCATTCTTCTCACACGTATCATTTTCAAGGAACAATTCAAATCACTTGGTTTCAATGATGGTGTAACCAAACACAACTAGTGACGAAACGCCTCTAAACACAACAGTGATGCTCTGCTAAATTGTAAAACCATCACGTGTTAAGTAATCATCTTACGCTTCTTATCGGAATTGTTGTATCGAAAGAACGACGGGATGCAATGTTATTGTTCTTGTTTGTGGGACTAACGCGAGAAGATATTCTGGAGGAATACAAGGAGCATCAGGCTTTTATTATTGCCTTGCCTTGGATTCATACAATATATTTTTTTCTTTTTTGCTTTAACTCCCCAAAAAGTTGGGTTTTTATAAGATCGAATCGCCAGCCCACCCCCCAGCCCCACTGATGGCAATTAATTTAAAACAATCCAACCTTTTTGAATGAATGAATTTAATTGAATAACAACGACAAAAAGCTGCAATATCTATATATATATAATGTGTTCAAATTCTCTACATTAGGAAATTGCATTCCTTGGTCAGCCTTTATTATTCCACCACCCACCACTTCACGCCATTATCTCCCCTCTTTCTCTCTCTCTCTCTCTCTCTCAACACAATACCCACCAACAAAGACGTTTGTATTTCATCGTTCCTTGATCAGTCTCTTGTATAATTACAGAGGGTGGTACGACCAGAAGGGAAGATGAGAGTCCTCCTTTTTTCCTGTTTCCTCCCCTCTTTTTCGCACTTGGACAGACCGCCAGTACTCGGACGCACCATGGCAAGGGAGATGGGGTAGTCGAATGTGCCTGGCTCCCTGTATGCCATTCGCGGAGAGAGCCCACCCGGTTCCCATGGTGGCCTCCGGCGTAATGGCGTATACGGAGCCATGCATATGTTTTCTCTCTTATCTCTCTCTCTCCAAACTTCTTCCATTCCCAGGTTTTTTCTTTAAAAAAAAAACAATTCTATTACAACATTGAATATTTCTTTTTTACCGTAGGATTTTTTATTCCCTTCTATGGTATCTTTTCGCAATGATCTTTTTGTCGAATGTTATTCACTTAAAATGTTCTAAGAACTTTATATATTATGCTTAAGAAGCGCATGCTAACATCTAGTCGGACGTCTTCCTATCAAATGATACACTAATCGAACGTGTATTATTAGTCGTGTTTTTTTTTTTATTTTTTGAAAATTTAGAGAACAATCATTCTTCGGTATTTTCTTAATATCACCTTTAGGCGATTGTTTTCCAAGTTTGTTGCAAATATTTCCCCTGAAGTTGTTTTAAACTTCTTTTCTTCATATTTCAGATATAAATGAGGAAGAGTTATTAATCATACTTCTTGCATTTTCAGTATCTATGAATGATATAACATAAATAATATATATGTTGAAATTTAATAATTTTTTATGAAAAGAAACTGAGCATAGGGGTTGGGGTTTTCATGTATATCCGGAATCAGCAGGTTTTAATGGTTATAATTTAGGTAATGGGCCATATAGATATAATAGGGGTGTGGCCGTGCTAAACCAACTTTGCCTACTGGTTTTCAGTATGAAGCTTTTGGCCCTTGTTTGGTTGAAGAAAACAAATTTCGTTTTCCTTTTTCGTTTTTTTATGAAAAAAAAACAGTTTTTTTTTTAATTTCCTATTTTCTAAAACAGTGCCTTATATTTTATCCTAAAGCGGTGGTGCTATGCGAAAGCCTCTCCCAAAAATGTAAATAATGAGGTTATGAGCACGGGCTGCAGCCGGTGGCGGTGGCATGGAGAAGGGATCTCCGCACCACCGCCCCCTATAAAAAGTAGAACAAAGTATCACCATGATCGCCTGGAAGCCTCTTCTCGCGGATTTCCTTCATCGGTCGATATGATTTGCCTTGGCATGTATCTTCACGAGCCTCTCCTTCTGTGCCTATACACGAGAATGTCGAGGAGGATGTTTGGTGTGTCTCAGTTCCCTCGGCGTTAGGGTCTTCTTCGTGGCTGGAATGTTTGGCGATGATGACGGTGAGGCAACTAATGGATTTAGGACTGGCTCACCGACTCAATGCGATGTTTGCAGCGGTAAAGTCGGCAGGGAACACATTTGGAAATTTCTTCTGCGTCACCACGTTCGGAGACTCCCACGTGGTAGTCGTCGGTCATGTTGTGGATGGGTGCCCTTCTCGTCTCCCTCTCTCGGTATCCGATATTCAAGTAGACGTAGACTGAAGGTTGCTCCTGTGTCATTTCACTCTTTCTTGATTGGTACGTGACTTATTAATAATGCAGGAAGCCGTGTCAGAGCCGAGTTACTTCTCCCTGGAAAGAGACTGATACGAGAAGTATGTCCTCTGGAGTCTATGAGGGTGAGGACGGGCTTTTGCTTTCATTTTCCTTCAACCCGCCTGACTCTCGTGATACTTCCTTGCAGGAATCACCACTGGCATGCCGATCATGATATCTGAAACCAAATATCGTTGGCCGATCGGATGGAATATCCAGTTGCGGTTTAAGAAGTCGTTGTTTAGCTAATCAAAGGTAGTTTTTTGGCTTTCCAGGATTATGCTCCGATGCATATGGTTTACAGACCATCTCATGCAGATGTGGCATATGATATGAAGTACGGTGTTGGATTGGTAGATGTAATAGTGTTGGTTGTCATAGTAATTAAATAATTGTTGGCGCTCAAAGAGATCGGTCGCAAATGACCTTAACGTGTTATGCCGCAGGGGGGGGGGGGGTTATTGGGAGGGTAACTTCCGGGGCCATTGCAAAGGAAGTCCTGAAGGAATTTACCGGAATGGAGGTGATCATTCTTCCAAACGCTGCATATGTCTCACAAGTCGGTGACATCGTACTTCTGGAGGAACTGGTCAATCAGGAAAGTCTGATGCTCAATCCGGTACCGCTGTTGTTGTTAAGTTCAGAATTATTCCCCACTAATGCCTCTAACGGGATTGTTAAGCTCGAGAAACCTCAGCGTAAACATGCCAGATAGAGAGTAATATAATGAGGTGTCCGAATCTCAAGTGCACTGAGAAGATGATGGCCGCCATTGATGCTGTCGGGTGATGAGCGATTCTGTCGGCTGTGTCGTCTCCTGCACTGGGAGAAATGACCCTCGTGTAAAACCACTTATTTCCGTAAGAACTGGACTTTGTGGTTCGATGGTAGGGGCTCGGATCACCTGTCTTTAATAAACTCGAAGCCGTGATGGCTCAGGGTGCATTATCAATACCAGCAAGCAAATGCTTTGAAATTGGAAGTGGTTTTTCTGGTATGAGATGATATAATCTGGCGAAATGCTGGCTTTCTCCTCGCTTGTGTGCTGCTTATTTCTGCTCTCTTTTCTTACTGTAAGCGAGCGTAATTGTGAGTTCTCCATGGATAAAAACGGAGGAATAAGAACAAGGACGAATCTCTGGGGTGGGGTTCAGGAATTGTCATCTAACGCCTTATGAGTTCCCATCGAAACGATTTCATACAGACAATTTTCGTTAACAAATGTTTGGAAGGAATCACCAACAGCGAGATCATCAACATGAAAAACAGCTTTCAAGCCGACGCAGGCATTTGCAGTATGTCTGGTCTCTGATTCTCCATGATTTTTGCTTCTCCTTCTGTCTAGTCCATGTTTATGGGAATGCGGACTACACAAACTCTATGCTCATGCAGAGGAAGCAGTGTTGCAAGAGACGAATGAGATATAGAACTGTTAGCCTGAGGCCGCCATGATCCCTTCATTTATGCACAAGGTACGATTTTTTCTCTTGAGCTTACCGCCTTAGTAGCTCAGCGTATATATAAAAAAAAGTAACTAAACACGCTTGCTAAATGTTGGGACATCTATGCAGCGGTTCCGGTGGAGCAGCTCAGCAGTGTCGCCTTTTCCCAATCAACCCCGAATTGCAAAATCCCCGGTGCGGAGATTGTTATGCTCCTGCCAATGAAACATAATCCGGTTCACTTGAGGATACGCCGGCATAGTGAGCACTTCATGGAGCGATCAGTAGCCCACCATCAGGCAAGCAAGCAAGGATAGTGAAGGAGCATTGGTTGTGGAGCACAAGTCAAGGAGCGAGCGAGCAAGGACAGCGACTGAGCATGATCATAAAAGGAACAGTTGAGTAACTCTGAAACGAACACCCACAACCTGTAGACGTGAAGTTCACGGACACCCACGTTTACTCACCAGCTCGCAAATTAAGGAGCTCAACCCATGAAGACACACATCCCTCGACGATTAAGGCAGAACCCCACGACCCAACTCAGGACACGAATAGCTACTAGCACTTACTGCAGAGGATCAATATAAATACAACACTTGGGGCAATTGTAGAACACACGTACAGTCATTCAAAATTCCATGTGCTCAAGCTTTCGACCGTGAATTATTTGAGGTTAGTGTGCTTGTTTCGATAATGCCACCTTTTTTGTGTCATGCAAGATAGTGGCGACCACTGTCAGAATTCAAAAATCGAACCCTTGCCTTGCAGTTTATAATTAAATATTCCCGACGCGACGCGTTTAGTTTTCCGACGAACATGCGCTTTCCATTAACGATTAATAAAAACCCATATAGCGGTCGTCTCCATCTTAACACGCTACTCATAAACACCCGGAAAAACAAAAGTTATGCATCAAAAGCTATGATATGTGACCCTACAAATACTACTACAGACATACATTAGAATTCCAATGAGGCTAAATTATTTCAAACATGTTTTTATACGCCGTGATATGATCATTAGAAAAGAAAATAGCAAGAGCTTCAAATTCTGCCATTGCTCCAAGGGAAAGAAGGAATAGGGATTGTCTGAACAACTGGGTATGGGTGGAGGAGGACGACAACACAAACAACACCAGTATAGAGTATAGACAGAGCCAGAGATATATGCTTGTCCTAATGCAGGCATTAAGCATCTCCACTTTGAAGATCCTCCCACATGAATGGTCCATCTCCAACACCCATGTGCTTTTTTCCCCACCTGCATGGTTTTCTTTCACTCTGTGTGTTGTGTGTCCTTTCGCCAGATTGTTTGACCGCCACTGTTATTTCCAGTTCCTAACCCTATTGAGCTGCCACCAGGGTCATTATCGCACGTAAGAACACGCTTCCTAGTACAAGCAAATGAATGATGTATGTAGGGACACGCGCTCACAGACGGACCCATAAACGATGCACACACCAAGGATTCGATTCTTTGCATGCCCTGCCAAAGAGGGATTAAAAGCTGCAGTACGAGTTCGTCAATGTTCTTACAACCATACAATAAGGGAACACGCTTAACCATTTAAAGCTCAATCTCCCAGTTTCTCTAGTCCTTTTCCAGCCTTTCCCCGACTCCAATATGAAGCAAGGACAAAAGAGATGTCATCCCTCCATGTCTTCTCAAGGCATCCCATGTCGAAATCTTGTCGGTGGGGAGGACTAATGCCATTGATAAGGTTTCGAAAATACAACCACTACAGTCCTCTGACTTCATCCATGAGGTCTTTTGCTCACCAACCGGTTGGTCGAAGAGAGTGATGACAATAACTCAGCAACCCCACTTGCAAGACATAAGATTACAAATCCCAACAGCTACTACTGCTGCAACCCCTTCAGCTAAGGCAAAACGATTATAAGAACACCCCAAGCTTCAGACAGCAGTTTTGTCTTTTAACATCTTGATGACGTTGCTTTCCCTTGGGTTTCATTCTTAAGATTGTGATCTTGCTAACCCACATTTTCTGTTTACACAAGAAAGCAATGCCATTTAATCATCATCTACCCGACGCGTTCCGACCCCACCTCATGGAATAAACGATTGAGCATTGTTTTAATCAAACTGACGAATTTAAGCGAGAGGATGGCAAATGTAACCTTCCATAAGGTCGTCCTTTTCATCATGTCTCTGGTCCGGTTTCGTCGAAGACTACTTGTTTGAGCAAGGTTTAGAAGAAGCTTGTTTGAAAGCAACAGTAGGAGCGATTCTGCCGCTCCTCCTCCGGTGCTCCTCGACAAGCATCCCGGCTATCCAGTCCAGCTTATCGGAATTAGTCTGTTCCGAGATCCTCTTACCGCCGAATAAAACAGATTCGACGTTCTTCTGCTTCAGCATCTCCTCCGCGATCCGGACCAGCTTCTTCACGTTTTCGGGGCTCCCATCCATGTCTACATCGGGTCCACATCTCCCCAAGCTCGACCCATTTGCCTGTCCGAATCAAATTGCCAAAAGAAACACAAACAGGATGAAAGGGCGACTTGATGATTCGCAATTTATCAAGTCTTAGAAATCTACCCAGAAACAAAAGTCGTAAATTGCTACCATGCTAAGAGAAATGCACCATCCCACCACCTAGAATCAAGGTTGTCTCAAACACCCTCAGAAAAGGCAGCTACCTGTGTTTATTACATCCTGCTGATAATAGTAATAAAGAGACGTGAATCACTGCAATTCCAGCGATGGCATATTCTCTGGACCACTGGTTTAACTTTGCACATGTTCCCTTAAACATCAAATTCAAAGGACCCATTTCTGCAGCTATATACCCAACTTTCTGTGAATCCAAACAATCCCAAAAAAGGTTTTGCCCAAGAGAAATTTCACAGTTTCATCATTTCTTGGGGTGTTGGGTTTTGAGGCATTCTGACCAGGCTGACTGAAAGGACCTCTGCACTCTACCCATCCAAGATATGACATCAAGAAACCAGCAAGCAGCCATGGCCAGGCATAGATCACAAGGTGTTCATTGACTCACATACTTCCCCACCTAAACATCAATTGCCAAGGACAAATTCCTAAGATACTGGCCAAAACACCAGCCTGTCTTACACTGTCTGATGTTGCAAGGAAAGGGCGAAGACAGAGGCCATTCATCCCATCCCACAAATTCTGCCAAAACTTGCCCCTTATCAAGAATTAAATGCAGACCCAGATATCATTCTTTAATTCCCAACAGAAATTGTTGAATCGAACCAATACTAAAAAGAAAAGACAGGAAAAAAAGATGTAAAAGTTGCGAACTGACCTGAATCCTCACGTAGCCGGGGCTCTTACAGTGACCGAAGGCCAGGGCAACAGAATGGTCGACCAAGTCCGCCGACCCCTCGGCCGATATCCGGGTCATGGGCCGGGTCCAGTCCTTTGCCCGCCACCCCTTAACACGTTCATAGTCGTGACTGACCTCGAGCAGCTGCCCTGTCCCTAGGCTAAGAACCAGCAGGTCCTCGACCCCGCGGACTAATGGAAACTCCTGCTTGTTGTGCAGGACGTGAGTGATTGCGGCCGCGGCAGGGTTGCTCATCATGAGCCCCCCATCCACCGCCAGGCATCTCGTCTGCCCATCAACCGACTCCACCACGGCCGGCTCGAAGACCCCTGGCTCGGCTGATGTGGCGCGGCAAACCTCCCACAGGTTGAAGTCGAAGTTGTCTGTCTCCAGCGCATCGGCACGCGAGAACAAGAATGGGGCCGAGCTGTTCATGTCATAGCAGGTGATCAGCACGGGCTTGAGTGTGTCCTTCAAGGTCAGGGCCCTGGGCGTCCATCCATCGCTGTCCCCAGCGAAAGCCTCCTTCAGCACCCTCTCCAGTGCCCTGGTGGCAGCAGCAACTCCACCGGCCCTTAAAATCCTTTTGAAGAATCCTCCTCCACCGCCCTTCGCAGAACCGTAAAACTTCTGTCCCTGGTCGGCGAGCATCCGCCATGTCTCATCGGCCCCATAAACAGGACGGCGGCCATCCCTAGTCGCGAACAGCATGGCGGTGAAAATTCCCCCGACCCCAGTCCCCGTGGCAACGTCAAAGTAATCCGACACCCTGGCATCAGGATCCCCGGACTTGACGCGAAGCGTGCGCTCTAGGTAAGCAAGGGACTTTCCGGAGAGTATGCCCCTCATCCCACCACCGTCAACGGAGAGAACACATACCTTCCCCCTGGGTGCAGTGGAGTTGCCGGGACGCCAGAGACATTGATCATGGGGGTTGTAGCCGAAGAGGAACTTAGTCTCGAGGACGGAGAAGATCTCGTAGCTGAGCTTGTCGGGGTCAATGCTCGGTTCTTCCTCACGAGCGGACGTTTGTCGTGTGCAGGCCATCTCTCGCTGCTTCCCGTCTGTCTGTTAGTAGGAGACGATGAGAACAAGGGCGATGATGTCGTCCGTTGTGGTGTTGTTTTTCCCTGACGTCCACAAGGCCAAGTTTTTAATGACTGACCCGACCCTCCCCACCACCTCCTCTATGTCTTCTTTTCCTCTTTTTGTCCGAACTCCGGACAAGATTCTAAAAATGATAATAATATCAATCCACTTTTTCTTACTCTACGTATGCATCTTTCTTCATATTATACATGTTTATGTCAAAGTTACGGCCTCGGTTCCGGTGGTTTAACACCGAGTTCGATCTAACTAACTCCGAGTTTGATCCCTGGTAAGCATCAAGTTTTCGCGTTTAGTTTTCTTAACAAGAAACATAGTTATAGTTATTGAAATAAAAACCACTAGACTTTTTCAAGCTTAAACTGTCCAAATTAGGTGTCGTCGGAATAATTTAAAAGGAATGAATGAATCAAATTTGTGGAATTTGTCTTCGTCTCATGGAGGTGCAGTGCATGATCATGTGGCATGTACTTCCCCCCACCAGAAAATTTTATTTAAAGAAAGAATGGAGGACCCGTTTCGGTTGGGGTATCCAAAGAGACAAACCCAAAACGCATGTACATGAAAATAGCGAGTGTATTAATGCAAACATGCAAAAAGTCCCAGGACAGCGACAATGCAACGTCGATGATGGAGGAGGGACGAATATCTCATTCAACAAACACTTGGTCGGAACCGATTATTTGATGTATACTTTTGGGGCTTTTCTTGCCTTCACTACTCATGGATTACTGCACAATTTTTAAAGTAAAATTATGTATATGTCGGCAAAATTTGTTAAGATGAAGAGGGGGTGAATTAGTTTTTAGGTCAAAGTTGGAAGTTTTTGACAAAAATTATAGAATCCTCGTAGCAAAAGGACTTTCACTTGTGTTATGTACGGAAGCTTGCAAGTGACACAAGCGTTAATAAAACGGTCTAACTAGATTTTTAAATCTGGAGTCAATTTCAGAATCTAGAAGAAATCTGAAACGAACGACCAGAAACATAAAAGTTTCCGAAAGATATTATGTTTTGATTTACGCAGGGTAAAAGCAAATAAATACATCGAAAAATTACAGTGGTTCGACAAACTTATGAATAGCAAGCAAATAGTGATTACAAGGAGTCGGTAATACTAATGTAAGGCACTCCCCTCTCGAATTTTGAGTCACTACTAGTTCTATCACATGGAAATATTTTAATAGTTGGTTTGGTTTCGGAAGAAATAAAACGAGAAAAAAAATATTATGATTAACAAAGGAAAGTGTGTTTAATTCAAAAATAAAGAGAAAGAGAGAAATGGAGTATATTAAAAAGGAAATTGAATTAAGGGGAAAAAAAATAGTATTATATTCAATTTCATTATATCCTCGGATCCTTTAATCGAACACAGATAAAACGTATAACCTTCATGGGATCTAGACAACTCTGACCTTCTGGCTTAATATAGAACATCCTCATAGTAGATCAAGTTTCTGTCGTCTCCTCACCTTGTCGAGGCATTGCTTGCTTGGTTAGCAGTATTATAGCTTCTAGCAAATGTCAAAGACAGATAAACAATACAAATCGATTCCTTATAAGAACGCTCGTCGTGAATCCAAGACTTCCTTACGAGCAACCTTGTCGGGACTACCACTCGTATCTTATGAGCATCCGCTGGGAGTAACAAACCGTTCCTCTTAAGCAACCTCTCCACTAATACAACAACATTACCTTACGAGCACTCTCGCCGGAAAATGTCACACCGTCCTTATGAGCACCCTTGTCGGGATTTACAACTTCTTATGAACCATTGCTTGGAAGCACCTGCTTACGAGCAATTTCGCTGGAAAGATTTCAACACATCCGCTTCACCCACGAGGACGTTGCTTGGATTCGTGGATCGACTTCCTGCGAGCACCCTCGCCTGGAAGATCTCTCGCTGCTGCTTCACCTACGAGCACCCTTGTCTAGACCCACAAGCCGACTTCTTGAGATTACCCTCGTATAGAAGATTTTCTGGTCTTGAAAAACCGTTCTCTCGGATATGAAATGCATATCCATTTCTGTATATATGACGTGTTTAATAAGGAAAAATAATAAAAACTCTGTAAAAAGAAGAAGAAGAAGAAGAGGAGAAAAAGAAACGGATGATGATGAGAAAGAGGAAGAAGAGGCGACAAGGTTAGAAATGTTTTTGGGATCGGGAAGTGACTGAAAAGAAGTATCGAAAACTTCTTAGTAGCCTGAAAAATATTTATTATTCGGGAAAGGGATTTCGTGGGATTCCCCAGCCATCAAATCAAATAGGCCGGAGTTGCTCTGGAATTTTCTCCTCGAGTCACTCACTCTTCTGGTTGAATGACTGAATGTCAGTTCGTATTTGTATTATAAGATAAAATGAACTTTGGGTTTTAGTGTGTTTTTGCTTGGTAGTGCACCTAAACCACTATCTCCTTTTCTTTTAATTCATTTCTTTTTATGCTAAGTTTTTAAAAAGTGTATCCCGATTGTGATTGTCCGGGCTCTTTTCTTTCATTAACAACTCACTTGAACATCCTCTCCCTGCTCAAATTCCTCGTGATCTTCGCAAGAAGATGCTGGGCCTTAGCCTATGTAGAAATGCCCCTTCGTGCTTCCCTTGGGTGGATCGAGTCGCGACACTAGGTGTTAGGATCTATTGGGTCGTGTTAGCGGGCCTCATTGTCTTGAGATGCCGATAACGCGTTTGTGTCCCACGTAAGCGTAGGCGTCTCCATCTCACCCCACTTTCAGTTCTCTATGTGTATGGAAGCTAGTAACTCCTGTTTAGCAACAGAAAATATGAGTCATAGATCTCAGCCTAATTTGTAGATTAATTGTTCGGAATATAGACCCAAAGTACGATAAGCCCAATAAGGAGGTAGCTGTGGAAACACACCAGACGAACACTTACGAGCAAAATAGTAACCAAACGACAAGGCTACCAAGCGGTCAACTGGGCGAGCGAGAAAGCTCTGCAGCGAAGGCTAATGGTCGATTCAGCCGATCAGTAGCTGTTATGGGAAGATTCTAGATGGTTTCAAGACTTGGAAGGAAATTGTTCCACGAAGGCTGGCAACAAGGATACATAATATATGTAAAATATTTCGTTACCGTATATACGTATGACTAGTTTAGTATAAATAGTAGTTCTTAGGCATTGTATAGACACACCTCTCTACAGATGGACATATTATTTTTTTATCCTTAAACATTCCAGCGTTCGAGCTTCCTTCCGAAGGCATCGTCGATGGCATATGTAAGTGTTTCTGATTAAGGGTGTCTGTCCCCTGCCTTCTCCCCCTCTTTTCTTCATTCATACGGCGACCACACATTTCAACGAACCTCCAAGCACCGGTTGCTCGTAGTGCCGGAGATTTCCGACGTGTTTGGATCTGGCTTGTCCGCGGACCCAATCAAGGGATGTTTTGGCTTATATTCCTATTAATGTGATTTCCATTACCAACGGACAAATATTACACAGCAAAGTGTTGCTCTAGGAGGGGGAGAGTGGCTGTAGAGGTTCATGTAGACCAATTCCAGCGTGTCCTGAGCCTATTAACCTGATCAGCCAGCAGATCCACATGTTGTTCCACCTAGAATATGTTTGAATTCGAGCAAATGTTCGCGACATTGGGTTGTTTAGGAGCCGAGTTTCGCGCATTGTATAATACCTCGTTTTCGGCCTTCCGTAGGTTCTAGCTTGTTACCACGAAGGCCTACCAGTACAATAGTTCTTTCTGCCTTATGGAAGCTACCTGTTTTGTACACAAGTAAATCCGCCTCTTCATGTCTTCAAGCCTGTAGACCATAGATGTGGGAATGTCAGCCGAACTGTATTTCGTTTCCGAGATACGTTCAGTAAGTGTCGACACTGAATACGATTGGACACAAGTATCAAATTGTGCTATTAATGATAGGATCGTGGCCACGATAGGATTCTCATAGAGAAAGTTACACACGAAGGTACGATAGGATTCTCATAGAAAAAGTTACACACGAAGGTACCATGTTTACTATAAACAAGTTAACCGAAACACGAAACATAATACAATACTATCAATTCTGAACACTTATAGCCATAATAAAAACAGTAAATTAAAGCCTTGCACGATTCGGACACCTGAAAAACAGTGGTCAAGACAACTCCCTTTATCGGAAGTCACCCTTGAGGAGATGGACGACCATGGTGGCACGACGAGGGATTTTTGGACACTGGTCAGATCACTGGGAATGAGCAATAGGAGAGCGATCGACAACCAATTTTGGAATTGATTGTTCTCCTTTTTTTGAAGTGGAATAAAGGTTTTATATGATTGTTTTAGAACCGTTGGATAACCAGAGACGTTACACATTAAATTTGTCATATCTTTGATCCCTGTAAAGTCCCTATTTTTCAGGATTATGTGCAGGTCGTGTCTATACTTCAACCGTTTTTATAGTTTTGGGATCCTTGATCTTGGTCTCGAGTTCCATTAATATCGCTTTCAAATTCCTCGAGTTCTTTAATTTGAGTTGTTCAGGGCGTTTTTTGCGTCTCGAGGTTTCTAAATTGTCAGTGTGCTCTTTCTAAGGTTAGGCCCATGTGTTGGCCCAAAGATTACACTAAGATGAGGGTGCATTAGTGTTAAGTCTAAGGGTTTATTTGACGCTTTTTCACAACCCTTACAGCGGAAGTAAGTTGCTATAAAACATAATTGTTCAGGCTTTTGTAATTACAAAAAGTGTGAAATGGACTTTGAAATGAATTCGGAAACACAGGTTTTGTAGTGGTTTGGCAAATACGCTTACATTCACTTTCGGCCGTTTTCACTAATATTTTGAAATAGCGATTACAGTGTAGAAGGTAAAACCTTCTGTCGTATAAGAAAATAATTTCTTTAATCACGGGGCGTTAAGATTAACTTAACCAATGCAAGAAACTCTCTTGCTGAGATTGGGTTGTGTATAAGTCGAATAACAAGGAAAACAACTAGACTCAGCGAGCACAGAACCCTGGCTGGAAGCTTTAGCCTTCTGTGACCCAGTAGCGGACTATCCTTTCTGTGGATCTGCTGTCAGGTTCAATGACGCTATCTCCACGTGTTCAGACGTCGTTTGGTGGGCATCACTTTTTGTATTTTCAATATAACCTGCAAAACAAAGAAAATAACCGCCTATAGGAGGTTACCAATCCCTCGCCATTTGCGCCTGCTACGGAGTCCTTCTCCTGGATCTGCTCTACGCCAACTCGCCAGCCAGCAACCTTCTCCCAAGGTCCCGTTGCACGTAGCTCAACGTTACGAATAGCTTTCCGGCCAAGTCCTTTAGATCCGCAGTCACCGACACCTACGGAGTTGATTCACCAATGCACACCTACTGCAAACATAGAAAACAACAAAATAACCAACTATCGCTTATGCCTGCTACGGACTCCTTCTCTCCGACCAACTCTATACGCCAACTCGCCAACCAGCAAACCTTCTCCCCAGGCCCTGTTGCCAGTGCGACATTACAGACAGTGTTCTGGTCGAGTTCCTCGGATCCGTAACCACCGGCATTTCCGGAGCGGCTTCACCAACGTTGAACCTGCTGTAATCACCTCCTGCGAGAATGCTCGCCTGGAGATTCCGTCCTGCACACTCCCACACACACGTTAAAACACCACAATAACATTGCAAGAATGCCAAGACTTACCACCGTTCACTTTAATCAACCATACAAATTATTTTTGAGTTTTTCTTTTATAAAGCAGTTTCGATCTTCTGTTATTAAGGAAGTTTATTTTACTAAATTTAAATTACGACCAGATACATTCCCATGATGCATAAATCATTTGGGAACAATCTCTGATTGATTTCATATCAATCGGATTCTCAAATCTCAAGATATCGCATTACAGAAGGTTAGAGTGAGATTCGATCAACAACCTTCTATAGTTGGAAAGAAATAATATTCCATTTACAACCTGAGAAATCTGATCATGGGCTAGTGCATATATTCGATGGGGACTATCCAAAATTAATTTTGTGGTAGTTAGATATTTTAATCCCACGATAGAATACTACAGAAGGTTCGGCCAGAACAGAGAAGCAACCTTCTATACATGAAAATAATCAATTATTTATTTCTAAAATAAATTGATTGGTTCCAGATAAGTTTGTCATTATATTTGGACGAAATTCATGTGAGTTGTATGATTATTGGAGATTTCTTATTAACGTAATCTCCTTGGAGAAGGTTAATAGTAAAATTCCAATTTTAGTAATATAATTTCCATAGATGGAAAAAATATATTATGTTTGACTTTTTATGGTTTGTAGTAAATACTTTAACACTAATTCAAATAATATTCTTTAGAATATTCATCTTTTGAATTAATAAATTAATTAAGATAATTAATAATTAATAATTAATTATTAAAATATCTGATTATGGAAATATTTTCTAATCACATCATTCGATCTGAAATGATCATTGGAGGATGTAAAAAATATTTTCGTGATATTTCCTTTACTAGGAAGTATATCATTATTACAGGAGGTTACAAATTCTGTAAAGTCATAGCAGGTCGGTCAACTACGTGCCGTACGACTCACCATCAAACCCATATCAACACCATGTCGTTAGGGGACTTGACCATTATTGTGCTTGTAAATTCTCTGTGTTAACATTAAGTGCCCTCCTTTTGTTAGGTTGTCAATTGACAATTATGAAGGTCACAATCATTTCATGTCGACTCGAAAGGATCTATAAAAAAGTTTTCATCATTTTACACAGCATAATCTTTCTTAAATGTCTCTTCTCACACTTCAAGGGAAACTCAAGGGAAATCACGATATGACAATCGTCTTTTTGAGGTTACGGGCGGTTTTTAAGATGCCATCACTAACAGGCGGCTTGCTCTACTAAATCTAGGTTTAAAAAAATCTCGCCACACTTGCACACTTCGTTTTCCTTTTTCCGTCTAATCGACTCAAAATTTTATGACATCGTTCTGATCAGTCCTCTTGAACGCTTTGTCTTCTACCCAATTGGTAAAATAATCCGTAACCAGGAGATATGTGTTACCGCGACTCTAATGAGGTCAGATCCCTCTTATAATGTGTAATGTCTATGGCTTAAAAGGCCAACCTTCAAAACTGGGTTGAAGTCGGCAATACGAGCCAACGTTATTATTCCAAATTCTTGACATCTACGACATCCTTTAGCCATTTTGATGCATTTTTTCATCATAGAAGGTCAAAAGAAACCATGCCTTTGGATTTCCCAACATATTTTAACTCCAGGTTGGTATGATCTACACAAGACTTCGTGTGTCTCCAATATTATCGGAATCGCCTCATCCATGTCAACACATCGCAATAAGATTCATTCTCGAGTATTTCTATATAAGACTCCTTCCAAGAGGATATATTGTCGAGCGGAAGCTTTTATCATTCGTTCAACTTTTCTCACGAGGTCTTTCAAAAACTCGACCGAAGGTTGTCTCCAAATTTTATCTTGTTTCAATATGTTCAGCGTGGCTATCTTGACTCTTTCATGCAAATGGTTTCGAGATAGTACTGATCAACTTTTCTTACGCATCTCATTCGTTTTTAAGCCTGAAGTCAGTTGAACTAGTGTGGTAGCTTCAACATTTTCTTGTCTACTAACGAAAGTGTAACTTTCTCAAATTAGTCGATTATCGCTTTTATCACCATTACATATCTTTTAAGCGTCTCGAAGTAACACGAACTCGTCTCATTCAATTGATTAACTACCAATCGAGCCTTCCCTCTCACGTGGGCTAACCTAACCTCACCTTCGTGTTGCTTCGTATTCTGCAACATTGCTAGTTGTTGATTCAGAAACATAGCCATTTTCATCTTGACTTTGAGCGAGGATTCCACAATGATGTCGATTCCTATTCCATATTTGGTAGGGGATCCATCAAACTAAGCGTTAGCGTTCTAGATGACCTTATCGTTCAGTTAAGCGACAGCTGCGGAAGCGGCTAAAATGCCGTATAAGTAAGCTTACTTACCATGTACTAAATTTCGTCAATTTTTAGTACATGTACTAAACATCGACAAAATACAGTACATGTTCCAAATTTGCCCCAAAGTGGTTTGGTAACGGGCCGATGGGCTTTGTACATGTTTAATATAATTGAACGAGCTTTTACTAAATTAGAGTTGGTAAATTACTAAACTTTTACTTTTTAGTACATTTTACTAAAAGAGCCCCTTAATGGGCCGGTTTTTAGTAAATCGTTAGTAACAATATAATAAACCTATTATTGTACAGTGTAGTACTTTTTTACTAAAATAGTTTGGTATCTACTAAATTAATAAAAAGTTCAGTAATAGTTTAGTAAAATGTTAGTACATTTTTACTAAAAAGTTTGGTAATGTACCAGGTAACAGTTCGACCTGGCAGATTATTAAGGTGTTACGAAACTGTTCATGTGGGCTTAGTAAAAACGAACGGGCTTTTACTAAGCCCGTAGCCTTTTTACTATTTCATTTAGTACTTGTGGACTAAATATTTTTAGTAATTTGTTAAATTGTACAATTTGGTAAATTACTAAACATAGTACATAATTACTAAAGGAATTACTAAAAGGGCTGTGGACTTAGTAAACGGTTTGATAAAACGCTAATATTTTACCAGGTCGAAGAGTTACGTAGTACATTATCAAACTTTTTAGTAAAATTGTACTAATGTTTTACTAAACTAATCAGTAATTTAGTAATTTAAAAAATTATTTTAGTAAAACAATACCAAATTGTACACTAATAGATTTAGTACATTTTTACTAAAGATTTACTAAAAAACCAACCCGAGACTCTTTTGATAAAATGTACTAAAAAGTAGAAGTTTTAGTAATTTACCAAAATTAATTTAATAATAGCCCGTTCAATTGTACTAAACATATTATGCCAATCACCCCATTATCAAACCACTTTGAGGTGAATTTAAGACGTATAATATACTGAAAATTGAAGAAATTTAGTACACGGTAAGTAAGCTGCGGTATTTTAGCCGTTTCCACGGTTTTATTGGGTTTGTAATTTATATCAAAGGGGGATAAGATCATACTCTACTTGTTAATTTGCCTGGTAAGTAACGGGCTTTCGAATAATGTTTTCTACCACTTTCGAGATACACTGCGCTCCTTCCCCGAACCATCCTCGAGCATATACCGACAATCATAATATTGAATAAATATTATATTATAAAAAGAGACAGAGAAAATACTCGTAATTTCTGTCAATGCCTAATTTAAAAAGAAAGAAAAAAAATACGACTTTTTGGTTTATTTTGTGTAATTTTGTAATAAATGCGACGAGGATATCCATGGCAAACAGTTAAATCATGTATAAAGGACGACCCAGGTAGGTGTTGGTTGGGATATCCGGTTGGCTGTTGAAATTTGTTGCCCAGCAAGATTAAATACTAAACCAACGCTCTCCTCCTCCCCAATATCAATCCAAAAATCATTCATTCAGTTTTCGTGCCCCATATGCCATTTATTTTACCATCACCAACCGAACCATAAATTCCTGACACTCAATTTCATCAATCAACACCACCACCTCACCTTATCCCCTTTGCCCGCGGACGGCCGACGATGCCGCCCCACCCGATCCGCGATGCCAGCGCCACCAGCCCCTTCGGCGACCTCCCCCCTGCCGATTTCTACGCCCGCCACTCCGTTGCTCACGTCTCCGACTACATTACTAATTCCCGGGGTATGCGTCTCTTCACCCAGTGGTGGACCCCGCTCCCTCCCGCCGAGCCAGTCGGGGTGCTCGCCGTCGTCCACGGCTACACTGGTGAGTCCAGCTGGCTACTCCAGCTCACTTCGGTGTTCTTCGCCGAGGCAGGGTTCGCCACCTGTGCGATCGATCACCAGGGTCATGGGTTCTCCGACGGCCTGATCGCGCATATCCCGGACATAGACCCTGTCGTGGATGACTGCATCTCGTTCTTCGACTCATTCCGGGCACGGTTCCCGGCCTCCCTTCCGGCTTTCCTGTACGCGGAGTCCCTTGGTGGGGCAATTGCACTGTACATCACGCTAAGGCAGAAGGGGGCTTGGAGGGGGCTCGTGCTCAATGGCGCCATGTGCGGGATCAGCGACAAGTTCAAGCCCCCGTGGCCGCTCGAGCACTTCCTCTCGGCTGTGGCTGCGGTGGTTCCCACCTGGAGGGTTGTACCCACGCGGGGTTCAATCCCTGACAGGTCTTTCAAGGTGGAGTGGAAGCGGAAGCTGGCGCTGGCAAGCCCTAGGAGGACTGTGGCGAGGCCGAGGGCAGCCACCGCGCTCGAGCTTCTGAGGATCTGCAGGGATCTGCAGGGGAAGTTTGAGGAGGTGGAGG
This sequence comes from Melastoma candidum, assembly GCA_023653495.1. Classification (NCBI taxonomy): domain Eukaryota; kingdom Viridiplantae; phylum Streptophyta; class Magnoliopsida; order Myrtales; family Melastomataceae; genus Melastoma; species Melastoma candidum. The sequence goes on along the minus strand of CM042891.1, from coordinate 2,850,087 downwards.
TCCCGCTACTAATTGTGCACGGTGAAGAGGATGTGGTGTGCGACCCAGCGTGCGCCGAGGAGCTGTACCAGAGGGCGCGAAGTGAGGACAAGACGATGAAGGTGTACCCAGGGATGTGGCACCAGCTGATCGGGGAGCCAGAAGAGAGTGTGGAGCTGGTGTTTGGAAATATCATGGAGTGGCTACTAGGCAGGGCTAGGGCTTGATTTGGTCAGCGGCACCACCGCCAAGCGGCGGCCATGGTGGAAAACCAAGTTAGGTGGCCGTTGCACCGGCCGGTTGTGATTAATAAATGGTTTAGCCCCTTCTGATAGACCATAATCTCTGGGTGTTGTGTGATTTGAGAAGTAATTTGTTGTGTGGATTAATGATATCACATCGATCATCAGCAGTTCAGCTAATTTGCAAATATCGGGTCAAACCAAATCGATCCAAACCATTACTTGACATCGATAATTACCACGTCGATAGGCCCTTTGCAGTCAGGCATGGTTCAAACTATAATACCTATACATAAGATATACATTTAACCCGATCATTCTGGGGCTATAGATGCAGCCTATGATGTTAAGAATCTAACCGGGGAGGTTGTGCCTGCCGGGTCCATCCCCATAATAATCCGAAGACAGCGCAGGCATTCCGTGAACCTCTCCATCTTCATTCTTCATCTGAAATGGATTTTTTTTTTTTTTTTGCAGAATTAGATCAGAAATCTCAGTAAAAGCTAGCTAACTAAGCATACATGCAAACACACATGCACAACAACTAAAGGCATAGGCAGATGCCAATATCTTGGCCAAAAAACGCATAGATTGTCAATGAAACCAGGTCATAGGCATAACTCCAGAGAAGCGTTCAACTGCAATAGTATTCAGGACCTGAATGCTCTCATATTGAGTCATGATCCACACATTATATCTCATATAACATGCATCACGGGACCAATGAGTTCAGCAAATTCACTTCACCCCATCTATGTAAGCGGGAACCACCCAAATGAAGGCTGTTTTTCCCCGAGATGCCTCATGACATGAACATTCCAGGGTCAACAGCATCCCAGCATCATGTGGACAAGACACTAACACAACATCTAACTGCAACAGAGATGGAACTTAGCCATTGACACCAGCCCGGGGTTCAACCTCTAGTAGGGAAGACCCAGATGCATGGTCAATATTCCGACTACTGACTTATCCAACAAAGTGCTGCGACAACAACATGCACCACAACGAAATCAGACATTCAGACTAAACTTAACATAATGACAGTGCTTAGGTCACTATTCCTGCAGCTTAGACTCTCCAACAGCACAAGACCCACCTCCCCAGTAACTCAATCAAACAACATACATCAATTCTACCAAAAACACCATCCATGGGAAACTAAGTCTCGCCCGCTTAGCACCAATTCAGCTCCCAAGAGTCCGAAAACCAACTAGCTTTCATGGAAAACGTCCCAGACACATCCATGGTAAACATAGTGGCGATCTCAGTTACCCGCCGTCCAGTATTCTCCTTATGACCGATTCATGTCGCAATGGGACCGAGTAGTAACAAGTACACAAACTACCACATCCAAGCGGCACAGGGCCAATCATTACGATCGCTGAACACTCCCTATCTACCTACACAAGCTGCCCCCGATCACTGGAAACAAGGGAACAGTAGGCGATCACGCCTCCCCTGACTTTCGAAAATCTATTCAAATCAACGGCTACTAATTAACCAGCACAAAAGAGAAAAAACCTAAATTCCGAACAAACAGAGGAATTTACCAGAACAGCCGAACCAGAAATCTAGGCAACAACAGGAATACCAGACCTCCTTCCAGAACCCATACCCACCACCTCCTCCTCCTTCCCTTTCCCCCTCCGCCTCCCCATCACCGGCAACCTCGCGGTTGTAGCCATTAAAAGACCTGGAGCGAGAGTTCTGCTTGAGGAGGAGGGATTGTCGTTTATCCATGCGGTTGCGCTCGAGGAAGTCGAGGTGAGACGCGGTGAAGAAGTCCTTCACCTTCTTCGACGGCCATAAGTGCATCCTCCCGGGTGGGATGGGTTGGGGAGTGGTTGCCAAGCGAGGTTTCGTGGGATTCACAGCAGCTGTCGGACTCCCTGTGTAATCCATATATAAAATAATATTTGTGACAATATCCCCAAAAGTTTGTGGGAGAGCAGATGGCGACGGGGAAGGAAAAGGACGACGACTTTAAGGGTTTAGGGAAATTACGCTGTGTTTAGTTTACAAAGATAGAAAGCCTCGACATTTTTTCATACCGACCGCCACGAGAAAAAATATGAAGTCGTGATTATTATGAATCCTCGTTAACGTTGCGGTCTAGGAGGATCACGATACTGTGAACATTCCTCATAATGTTGCTCTCCGGGATCGCATACTTGTGAATTTATTGAGTGTTGCAGCCCACTATAATAATTAAATTATAGAGTATTGCAAGAACAATTTTTCCGCCTGTTTAGTTGATGGTCTATCGACGTGAGGTACGATGTAGTCATATGTTGGCTATATCATCGTCAATTGTATGTCCTCTTTTTGAAAGGTCATTTCTGTTGTAGCATGGTCTTCAACTTCGTCATCCTCCTCATCCTAGTGATAGTGCATTTGTTTAGGCTCTTCCTCCTGAACATTTATTTCATCATCATTATCTCTTTTCCGCCTACAACCATACAGTCAAAGTGGCACGTTTTGCGCAATCTCTATTGATTCTCTGGGGAGAGTGACAACCTATTCCGATTGTGATGATCGAAGGCGAATTTTCTTGAGGTTCTTCATCCATTACATGGAAGACATTACATTAGTTTATATGAAAAAACTTTCAAACGTTAGGAGTTAAGGATATGAAGACTTACCAGAGTTCCTAACATTTCATTGTTACGTGAGATGTATTTCTTGGTATACTTGGAACACCATCTAGAGTATTCCATCTCAACTTTCCAATCAGCGACACGATATAATTCATCCGATCATTCCACAGCTCAACATACTCACGATGTATTTCAAGCCAATTTTTGAAAGAATTGCCTCCTAAGTTCATGTGATGTGTTCTTGCTGGTGTCGAAAGTACCTAGAACGAGTTGCATATCTCCAACCTGACGGATGACTCTATCGAAAAAATGCCACTTTATAATGAATAAGTAAATGAGGGGCACTCGAGCACGCTAGCAGTCACTACTGGTCAAGCAATATATAGGAAGCTTATCCAAGATTAATTCAGTATAAGGATGCTAAACAACCTAAGAAGAAGAAATTTCAACTTTATCAATACAATGAATATGAAGGTGGTTTTCCCGATTTGTTCCTGAATGCTTTATCTATCAAAAGCCTCCATGGAAGCAACAAGAACATAGGTAGGCATTGTCCGGATATCAAACTCTACTCATCGGTGATGGCTGAAGGGACTATCATCAACATATAATGTTCATATATAAGAGAATCTATCCCGAACCCATATTTGTACTAGAATCAGCGCCTCCGACACCAGTGAGGCCTTATGATGGGTAGCCTGGCATAGAGTTCTATATAACCATTCTATGCAGGCACTTCCCCTCTCAAAATCATCAAGCAAAGGCAACCACATTATATGAAACACATCGTCCACCTTATCAACGAATAGCAGGTATCCTATTAGCTGCAAACTATATATACGAGTATTTCGTTGAATTTGTACGTATGTTGCCCATTCAGGAGTGACATCAAAAATTCGTAGCCAATCAGCTCAACTTCACAAGTCCTGGTTTAATATCATTAAACCATTTACATTCCCTTGAAAGAAATAACTAAAAAGAAGCATCAACTACATCACATCCCTTGACCATTGCATAGACCATCATGTCATTCAACTAAATCATTACAAGGGGAACAAGGAGATCCGTGCTTCATTTACTCATCACACAACAATATATCCAAAGGAACTCGAGGAAGAACCACTCAATTAGAACCAGCCTAGTGGTTTTTTACCAAGACACCAAACCCACAAGGACTAAAACAAAATCACGCAATAATTTCTAGCAACAAAATTCCCGCCGCCAAACTCATCTCACAAACAAGAACTCGACAAGTTGTAGGTCGAGGTGATACGAAATCACGAGGAGGAGATCGGGGTGGTTAGGAATCATGGGGACAAGGAAGGGGTTATCGGGAATCACTAGGATGAGGTCGGTAGGTCGGTAATTGATTTCGGGAGGCCAGGAATTGTTATCTGATTCGGAGTTCGTCTTAATCAAAATAATGATTTCAGGTAAGGGATCGTTGTTATCTGATTGGAAGTTTGTTATTACCTGACAATGTCACGGTCATGGACCATGAGTTTTAAAAGAGTCACGATTTTCAACCGCCATTTAAAAAAATTTGTAGATTCGTTGTTCAAAATCTGGTGTTTGGTGTAGTGTGTCTCTGTTCTGAATTGTGATTTTAAATAAATTTTCACGAATTTCAAAGAATTTTTGAAAGTGAAATAATGTCGTTGTTCGGGACCACGAACTCCGCTACTTTGATAATTTCGCCGTCATGAATCGTGTTTTTATAGAATGTATCACCATTCACTGTAAAATCGCAACCTCAAAACGTAAAAATTTATATGTCACGATTTTAGACCGCGTTTCTTTATATTTTTAGGCAAAATATCGATTTATGGCCTCAACTTTGAGCCAACTTTCTATTTTATCATTAATTTAGTTTGTTATATAATTTTATCACCAACTTTTGTTTCTATTTTGATTTTAGCCAATCTTGAATTTTGTCGCGCGAAAGCCAAACAGGCCTTAAGACGCAATTTTCGTTTATTGACTAAAAAAGAAAAAACGAAACAAAAAAATGATAAATAATATTAAAACCTCTCGTATGTTATTTTATTTTGGCAAAATATATGTTTATGTCCCTAAGTATTGACGAACTTTCTTCTCTGTCAACTTCTTTTTTTCATATACAAAAATGTCACGAACTATGTCATCAACCTTTTTTCTAGCAAATCTTGAATTTCTTGCACCGAAAACCAAACACGACCTTACTATAGTCTAAATATCTTGCTACAACAGTGGATTTTCAACCTCTCATTAATTCGTCTCATAATCCACCTTATCCGTAGTAGCAGTCCCGTAACAGGATATCATCCGACCTTCATCAATTTTGAATATTTTTTGACAGTATCAGTAACTGTGGTTATTTTCGGCTTTTAATTCACTTAATTTGCTCATCAAAATTTTAAAATTAAAAACACATGAAAAGTTTCAATATTATTTTTCATTTTTTTTACTTTTTTTTTCCCTTTTTAGTCAAAAATAAAAATTGTCTTTTAAGGCCTTGTTTGGCTTTCACTATAAAAAATTCAAGATTTGCCAGAAAAAAAGTTAATGATATAGTTAGTGACATTTTTGTATATGAAAAAAAGAAGTTGACAGAAAAGAAAGTTCGTCAATACTTAGGGACATAAATATATATTTCGATGGTCAGATCAAGTGAGTTGTAAGCCGGAGTTGGACGATAGTTGCTGATGCAGTAAAAAATACACAAAATTGATGAAGGTCGGATGATTGGTCTATAGGGTGGTCATTGCTACGGATAAAGTGAATTATGAGGTGAATGAATAAGTGGTTGGAACTCCACTATTATAAAACACGGGTCGGACTATATTAAGGCCTTGTTTGGCTTTCGTTACAAAAAATTCAAGATTGGTCAAAATTAATATGAAAGCGAAAGTTGGTAACAAAATTATATAACAAACTAAAATAATGTCAAAACAGAAAGTTGGCTCAAAGTTGAGGCCATAAACATATATTTTGCCATATTTTTATTTTCGCGGTCTAAATTCTCACCTTTTCTAAAAAGAAATTAACCGTATTTTATAAAAGAAAAATTGTTAGTACTTGGCTTAACTATTATCTCGTTCTTTAATTCCTCCTTGACACAGTGGCATGGATGGAAATACTGAGTGAAGTCAGTTAGTGGGGTACAAGGGAACTGATCGACCCCTCTAACAAACTTTCTCGTTTTCTTCTGATTCTTTTCTTTTGAGTCGATAGAGAGATGAATCAAGTTCTCTGAATTGGTTGTTCTAGTTCCAACCCTCTCTTAATCGAGAGTTAAGGACAACCTGGGTCGCCGACTCGACTTCATCGTACTTCGGCAAGAACTTCCCCTGACATTAATCAAATTTGGGTAAATGGGCTTTCCTTCGTTCAACCGGGGCGGAACAATGGGGAGAGTCCGGGGCAGCCTACGAGCACTCCCGCCCCGATTTTCGGAAGCCCAGCCCGTTAATTTAACAATCCCAATGCAACGCAAACGTCTCCTCCACTCCAACTCTGTCCCGACGACGGCCGGTCAGAACCTTTCATGACCACCATCGGAGATGAAGTCTGCAGCAATTCCAGCGGGACTGTCCCTCTCCGTTGTCAATCGGCTCTTCCTCACGAGAGCCGCGGTCAGTTTCAGGAAGCCGTCCGCGCGTCAGGACCCCAGCTCCGCCTCGTCTCTTCCGAAATCGGGTGATCCCTCCACCCCATCAGTTCCTGTCCTTTTTCATGATTGCCCGAAATGTTTAGCGTGATTCTCTGCTGAATCTTTGCCGCCTTGGGTGCTTTTTTTTTTTCTGAGTTTGGGTCGGACCCAGTAATCCAGGGGTAGTTTGTAGAGGGATTTTGACGGTGTCCCCGTGTTTCTGTTCGGTCATCGCCTGCTCTATTATCCCTGGTATCATAGTAGCTCATTAGTTTGACCGAACTTGTTTGTGATTTGCATCTGTTCATCCCTTCTGCGATGAAAATCCCCTTATTTGAACTCCTCGATTGACTTTCATCTCTTTTCCAGGACCTGCAGGACTATGCAAAGCCAGTCAAATAGCAGAAGTATTTCCGAGGGTCTCACCCGAGATTGTTGTCCGGGAGGCACGGATAGAAGACTGGTGGGAGGTCGCCGAGACTCACTGCAGTTCTTTCTTTCCTGAATATTCCTTTCCCCTGGACTTTTTCTTGAGAATCGACCGATTGATCGGGATGCTCGCTGGGTTTACAGTGCCCAGCAGTCGCCACAGGTTGTGCCTTGTTGCCGTCACTGGTTGTTCCGCCAATGATGGATTTCTGTTCGGGAACAAAGATATCAGGATTGGCGGCTTTGATGCACGGTTTAGCTTCAACAAAGGTTACGTGGTGGGGATCTTGACCTTGGACACGGTTGCTGACTTCCTTCCAAGGAAAGGACCTCTAAGGCGAAGAAGGTACATTGCCTCGTGAAGTTGAACTTCTCCTGTTAATTCAGCATGGAATTAGGACTCTTGTCCATAATTCTCATTACTTGTAGGACCGGAATAGCCTACGTATCAAATGTTGCTGTCCGTGAATGTTTCCGTCGGAAGGGCATAGCCAAGAGGCTAATGGCAAAAGCAGAAGCTCAGGCCAGAATCTGGGGCTGTCGTGCCATCGCGCTTCACTGCGACACAAACAACCCTGGTGCAACGAAGCTATACAAGGGTCAGGGCTTTAAATGCATCAAGGTTCCAGAAGGAGCGAATTGGCCTCAACCCAAGACTTCCCCAGACATCAGATTTAACTTCATGATGAAACTCCTATGAGTTAGATCAAACATAAGGCCTTCCCGTTGAAGGGAGGCAGTATAGTAACGAAAAAAGCGTAGATCAGTTGTAATTTGTTAGCTCATATTGCACATCGGTAAGATGTAAGAACAAGTTACTCGCAACATTGATAAAGAAATTGCTGTTGTCGGTGTAAGTCATCGGTTCAGGCCGATTAATCGATCAGCCATGGTGGTTTGGCGAATGAAGGATGCTGGGGATTGAGCGACAGTCAGGTGGAGCGAAGTCTCTCGGAGAACTCCGATCCAAGCTTACTAACATCGAACTCGAAAAGAGTTCTGAAGTGCTGAACCCATGTGTTGTCGGAATCAGCGAGTCTGAATTTACCAAAAGGTCCTCGGTCGATGCTAAACAATTCGCAAAAATAATTTTGTTTTATTTTTCTTTTTCCTTGTCTTCCTCCCAGCGTCGATTCCTCATCTGCTCGGATCCATCTTCATTATCCATTGGCGAACAAACGAACGACCCAAATCGACCTGAAGGCAGGTACCTTCAGTCCCTGATCGATTAGGGATTGAGTTTGATTGGCGATGAATCGGATTGAAGCGGGTTCAGTTATTTTGATTTGGGGGATGGTGATTGAAATTGACGTGATTTGGATTGGTTGATTTTAGGTTTTGATAGAGAATATGGAGGACGCGAAGGCTCACGAGCAAATCGAGGGAGACGCCGCGGCCGCAGCCGCTGCCGTGCCTTCCTCGCAGGATGAGGTCGATTTGCTATTGTCTTTTCTTTCCGGGTTTTGTTTATATTTTGGGGCTTTTTCCATCGATGATGTCTTCTGTCCTGAGGCGGTAGAATAAAGTTGCTTATAACTGTAGCAGAGCAATCCCTTTGGTAGCCATGCGAGTTGGTTTGACGAAGTAAATTCAGTCTGGGGGATAGGAAATCCTGATTTGGTTGGTTGCAAGATCATTTGAGAGTTGTAGGTAGAGGAGCGACCCATTTGGCCCCCACCTGGATCATATCTAGAGTTTTTACTTGCATTAATGTTAATTCTAGCTGATGATATAGTTCTCCTATTGCTAGAAATGGTATATTCGGAAGTTGTCGAGTAATGTCGAAGTAGGGACTTTTAGGTGAGTCAGAGAAGCTTAATTAGCTCATTGACGAGCGGTAATAGGATTATAAAGAAATAGGCAAGTTATGTCCGTGCTCGGCAAAACGATTTTGGATCGGATCCCGTTTTCATGCCTTTTTTTATGAAATTCTTTGGCAGAGGCTAATGCTTTCAATTGTCCGATGTTGTGTTCTGCAATCATCAAGCTTTTAGCCTAGATATTTCTGATTTTTGCTGTTGCACTCGCTGAACTCTCGTGGTGAATCTGTTTTTTGCTGTGCTGCTGTAGGAAGCTGCTATAAAGAAGAAATATGGAGGAATAGTGCCCAAGAAGCCGCCTCTTATCTCTAAGGTCATAGATTGTGCCTAACCGGCTTCTTTAGATTGATGTCGACCTTGCTTTCTTACTTTCACGTCTTGGATTCATCCACCAGGACCATGAACGTGCTTATTTCGATTCTGCGGACTGGGCACTGGGAAAGGTATGCTAGTGAGATGCCAAGATATAAGTTGGTTTCCTGTTACTAGATGTAATATTAATAAACATCTGACTCGGCGACAGCAAGGTGTTGAGAAGCCAAAGGGACCTCTCGAAGCCCTCCGACCTAAATTGCAGGTAATTTTCTGCAGCCTCTGAGTAGCTCGTCAGTCCATGTCGATCTTATAAACAGACTGTTTGAGAGGATTTTATGTTCATAGTTGCTCCCTGCATGTAGCTATCAGTGAGATCAATCTCCTGACATTGGCAGCCCCATTGTATGAAAAATTTGGGATTCTTGATTGGTTTCTTTAGGCTGACGTTGTGATAAAGCACTTCAGTTTATCCGCTGACGGCGACGATTAATTGATGCTCTTGTTTCAGCCGACACAGCAGCAGACCAGATACAGGAAGTCCCCTTATGCTCCGTCCAACGAAGAAGGTACATACCTCGGAGTTCTCTCATCAACTCTCTCTGGGTTGAAAACCATAATGCGTGATGTTGGTTTTGTTCTCTTTTTGGCAGACGGAGGAAGCGCCGGAATGGATGAAACCGCCACACCCAATGAGTAATGAAAACCCGGCACTACCTCTTTGTATGAGAGAGTCGGAGGGACTTGTTCTTGGGTCAATTTGGCGTCTTTATGCATCCTTAACAAACGATTCTTGCGGGTAATAATAAAGAAATGGGAGGAGGAGATGTATGATGTAAGTTAAGTTGGAAATTTTGGATCTGAGTCCGGAACACGTTGTATGCGCGCTCCCGACATTCCCCATCTGCCATTTTGCAATTATCGTTTGCTTTCTCAGGCTTGTTTTTACAAGAAGCTTTGTTAAGATTGACGTCAAAAGTCAGAGGTCTGTATTAAAAAAAATAAGGGTAGTTTAAAAAAAATTCGTGAAATGATCTTGATATTTTAAAAATTGTTTTTTTAACGGCGTATTTTCGAAACGTCCCGTCTTCTTCCTTACAAGTTTCGAAGGATGGATTTTTAAAATGAACCATAAGCAAACTTAGTTACTAATCAGGTAAAGTTAGTAAAAAGTTGCTTGTCACGTATAATTAGAGCGGTGATTCTGGGACTTGTCCCATTTCGCCTTGAAGTAGGAAGAGAAGTCGGGAAAATGAATAAATTTAAATGGTTAATATTTAAGAAAAAAAAGCTTTTTTCTTTTTTGTACGATAAAGAGAAAAAAAAGTAATGCCCACATTGAACAGATCCAAATATTTGACTTTTTCTTCAACCTGGCGAGTAAAAAATAAATTAAAAAAAAATCCCTAGCAGTAAGTAGTAGTATGGTAGGGGGTTGGTTTCGAAATTGCAATCGAATCGGATCGGCTGAAGAGACTTCTTGAACCAAACAAAGTACGTAACAAGGAAAGGTGGGGGTTGGAAGTCAAATGACAAAATAATTTTTTTGGTCTTATTTATTATTATTATTATTATTATGATGATGATATGTTTTAGAAGCATTAAGAAGACAAAATAAATTCCTCCACACGTGAAGGGTCGGCCAAAAGTCACCGTTTCCTACGTCGTCGGATCTCAAAAGGCAAAAGTAAAAAAAGGGAGGGTGTTAAATGTGATAAAAGTATAAAAAAATAGAGCGAAGATGTCCATCCATCAATCCCAATCCAAGAAGCTAAACAAGTGGAGGAGGAACCCTGGCATTTTCCAAAACCAAGATTCGATCCTAAGTTTTTAAGAGAAAAAAGGAGGTTCCCACCGGCCACCCATTGAGACCCGCCGCATTTCACTCCATCCTTTCCTCTCATGTGAAACCCCCCCCCACCACCATCCACACATACATACATGTATACAATTCATTACAGGGGTATATACTTTAGTTTTTGCCTTGTGTTATCATTGACTTATTTCCTCTCATCTCAACTGGGCTTCCTTCTTTTTCTTTATCTATTATTATTCGTAACAGTCAATCTTCCTTCTGTCCTCCCATTCACCATGAGACATCATCAACATCAACCTCCCCTCTTTGACCATTCAAACTGTTCTCTAACATGGGATTTTCCTTAGGAGAAGGAGTAACTTTAAATCCACAAAACAAGACTGAGTTTTATATAAACTGTCCTCGAGGAAAAAGGAAACCACCATGTTCTTTGAAGGTCACTTCTTTTCTTCAGTTTATGGGAATCACATGCTTTGGTTAACCCCTAAAAATATTAAATCCAAATCAATACAGCCACATCTCCTTAATATGTGCGACTCTTTTGCATGGATTGACTAAAGGATGAAAAAAAAAACATCAATATAGGAATCCCCAATTCGAACTATTTTCCGACTTACAATAGTTGTATAAAAATAAGTCGATGACAACTCTATAATAACTTACCAAGTTTAACAAATTTGAACCATTTTTTACGAAGCCTGTATGGGTGTAGGTAACATGAGCCTCTCTCGATCGTACCAAATTTTCTTTTTCACGAATCTTGCTCTACTTTTCGCTCATTGCCTCTAACTCCCTCTTAGGGTATTAGAGATGATCGAATGATGGCCCCAGCAGGCACGAATAGGAATCTTGGGAGTATATATCTAGGTCGAGTTTTCAACTGAAGAACATTTAGGGGAGCGAAGCTCAAATTCCCGTATCGTCTGAACCGTCATTGATTATCTAGGGGACACTCTGAAGGACATCTAGGGGAGCTATTCCGTTGGGGATACTATTCTAACTTCTCAAGTCGAGCTTTATTTCTTAATAATCTTAATCAGTAAAATATTTTTCTATTAAATTTTAAAATTTTTAACTAATGACAGTTTGATTTACAAAAAAAATAAGCATTTAGAAGGCTGACTTTTAAATTTAAAAATGCAAAAATCGAAATTTAAAATATCAATTTTTTAAAGTACAAAAGATATTAATTAAGAAATTTTAAAACTAGGTCACATGATATTTTCCTCGCCGGTAACAAAACTCCCCTTAAACCACCACCAAGTAACTTCGACTTTGGTTTGCCTCTTCTGTATCCGCACGAATCACTTGAACCAAACTATGTCTTGGACGCACGGACCGCCGCCGGGATCGTGAGTCGCTTTGCGGTCCTCAGGAAGTCACTGCCATTAACAGATTTAGAATGAGGGTGGGAACCTCACGTTTGAACTTTTGTTGGAAAGGGACCGGAAGGATTTTCAGTTACCTGAAAGGTTCGTCCCCGGCGTGCTTGATCTCGCCTGCCGCGTCCGAGTACATGATGTTCCGTGCCATCTCGGAGCCGTCGATCCCGAATATGTCCGCCATGTTCTTGTACAGCTCTTCGTATGAACGGAGAAGGGATAGGTCCAATGTCCTGCCAACTTCGTCAGATTCCACAAACACCTTGCAGTGGCCTGTCTCCGTGCATCCGTCGGAGTAGTTTGATGAATTCGACGAGCACTTCCCCATCGTGTCGCCGGAGGAGGCGCTATCAGATGTCTGCTGTTCTGCGGGAATCGTTTGACCGAACAACACGATGTATGGCACCTTCTTCTCGTTATCCTTCGAGCGGGGTTGAGTATTTCCCATCTCGAGCAGGCAGGTCACGCCGCTGTATCCGTATCCCTCATGGGTGTCAAGGAAGTTACTCGTAGAGAGCTTGGGAGCTACTGCAGGGTAACCGAGCAGTCGGGAAATGAAAGGGTCTGGACCCGTGTTGATTTGGTGATTGTAACTGAGATCCGGGGGGGAACTTCCGAATCGAGCACTATGCCTGGCTCCCTGAATGCCTGCTGGAATGTTGCCTGGTACACAGCACCAGGGGCTGTTGGGAAATGACGGGACGGGAACCGGGTCCATCGGAAGGCAATCTGACGTTCGCAGTCTCTTTCTCGATGGGGAGAACGCAGAGAGATGAACTGATGGCATGCTCGACACCAGTTCCACCAACCACGGACTAACACTCTTCACGTTCTGCAGCAAATCCGGCTCGTCCCATGCGACCTGAGCAATCACACCACAAGCCGTTCATACGATTAGGCTTTTCTTCGAACGACGCTGTGCGAGTATCGCCCATTTAGAGGTGTGAGAAGAAAGATGTACCTGAAGAAGACGCCAGGGCGAATTAGGCCAACGAATCGGATCGGCGACCTGGACGTTTGAAATGGTGCCCATGAACCAGCTAATCCTCGACGCATCCTCTGTTTCGAACGGCATCTTAAACCGCATCCCCTGGCACCACTGTATCTGCATCGCAGCATTGACTGACGAGGCCCTAACGAAGAACTCGGGAGTGCCAGCTCGAGGGTAGAAGATCACGTCGAACAAGTGTCCTTTTGCCGCAAGAGCAACCGCTTGGGTAACCGACTCGGCCGTCACTTTTCTCCGGATATCACTGTCCGAATCCACCTGCATCCCATGGTGATGACCTCCGTTCTCCAGATTGAACATATTGTAACCCAAGGGCTGCGGCACGGGATTTCCCGAGGCCGAGTTCCACCCGCAAGATGATTCGAGCCCGATCCCCCTTTTTGCACGCCTTATCCCAACACAGAGATCCCCGTCATCTGCCCTAAGGAAGACGATCGAGTCCCCTGCGACGAGCTTCTTCTGGCTGACGAAATTGCTCCACCCTGTCGTAAGGAGATGCCGACGGGGAGTTCCCCTATATATATGCCGGAACTTCCAAAGCTGTCCGTGCACATCCTTAGCGACAATCGTCTGCACAGGTGGTTTCGCCGAGTAGTCCAGCCGGGGAAAAATCGTCTCTGCACAGTACCTTGGGACGGAGAACCCCCCGCCATTGTTCGCATCTGACTGAGTTAGCGTCTTCGCAAAGGATGATGCCTTCTCCGGATTCTCCACCCCTTCATTCCCCGACCACCCGTCATCACCATCCTCAAAGCTGCAATCGTCGCTCCTCAGAGGCATAAGCCTCATCTTCGCAAAGATCTCGTCGCTATCCGGGTCCGCCAAGTACTTAATCCCAGCGACCCTGCAAAGCACGAAGGGCGGGAGCCGGGAGTTCCCAAATTCAACTCTCCCGTCAGAGTGCTCCGCGTGGCCCTGAGGGAAGTAAATCACCCTCGAGTTGACAGGCGGTATCTGGACCATGCCGCCGGCGCAGGCGTGCCAGAGCTTAGGGTCAAGCCCTTTCCCCTCCGGGCACCTCGAGTCCATTGTCATCACCAAGTTACTCATCTTCTCTCTACACCCATCCATCACATAAAAAGGAAAAAGAACACAAAAATCAACCCCCCGGAAAATCCCATCAAAGCCTTCCAAAACATGGAACAATCAAAAGGGTCGAAGAATTCCTACCTCGGCTCCAAGACCCAGAATACCAAAACCGCAAAAGATGGAAAGAACTTGCTGGGCTTTCGGACAAGGATCGGCAAATGGGTAACGAACCGGTAGGGGGCTTGTTTATGACGAAGACATGTGGGATTGTTGGGGGAGGGGGGGAAGCGGTGGTTGTCCCTCGAGGCCGAAGGTTAAAAAGTTCGGACAAGACAATGAGAGAGAGAGAGAGAGAGAGAGAGAGAGAGAGAGTTTAATGAAAGGGATGGTGCCGGGAGTGACAGAAACGGAGAGAGATGAAGATGGGAGAGATTGAATGCGTGTTCACTTCTCCCCACCCGACTTCACGATCATTCCTCAAACACAGGCACACTCCCACCCACTTACAGACAGACACACACCCACCACCTGAAAAGAAGAAGTTGGGGCAGTTTCTTAGTCTGGTTCCTCCGACCAAACCCAGACCAGACCAGAGTGAGTTCGGGTGGTGTGTGTGTTGGTGTTATTTATAACAACAGATAAGAATAGAATAGAAGGGAGGGCTGTCTGAAACCTCGACATGGGTTTCCTTTCTCCTTAATATTTTTATATGTTCTTTTTCATTTCTTTTAAAAAGAAGAAGGGAGAGATATTTGCATGTTGACGATGCTTCGATGGATGGGGCGATTTTCTTCCCCAACCCAATTCTTGTGTTTTTTTTTTTACCTCAATTCAAACAAAAACATTATGGGAAAACAAATCAGGGGGTGATTTTGAAACTGGGGGGAGGCAAAGAAATTTGACAGCCCGAGATGGTGTCAGTGTCGGTAGTTAAAGAACGCGATTAATGGCAAGGGGATGGTGGTGATCGACACTAATGGAACTCGAGGGTTTTGCTTGCATTGGTAAATAATTCGAGGGATTCCCACCACCAAAAACACAAAGTCAACGACTAACTCCCTCCCACGAGACATTTTGCTTTGTTTGATTTCCCATCCCATGTTTTTTATTTTGAGATTGTTGGGATGCGTTTGGATTCGTGCAATGCTCGAAACCATTGGAAAAGTTTGTATAAGATATTTCTGTCCCCCGAGTAAGGCGGAGGAGTGCTCTGAAAACAAGGGTTACTAACTAAGAGAGTTTCATTGTTCTTATTTATTTGGGAATTAATTTTCTTGTGTTTGGGGTGTGATTAAACCGAGGTCAAAAGATTTGCATTGTTCAAAGGTTTCCCGAACTATGCGGCCAACCACTGTTCGTTTTCTTAATTAATCTAGTGGTCAATTGTTTAGGCGATCATGGTTTAATGTGTAATTTAGTCAAACAGCCACATTCAAGCTTCCCTATTTTATTTATTTTCATGGTTCTCGATTCTCTTTATCTTTCTTAAAAAAAAAACAAAATGATGTAAAAACTACTCCTTGTTTTTCTTTTCTTTCTTGGGTTTTTTCCCCTTCAAACTTTAAAGAACAATGAATTTAAGTAAATTTTCTGGGTGTAGTGAAGTTCTTTTTTTTGGGGGGGTAGTAAATCCCAAACAAAGTGTTTACTAATAAACAACGGTTTCATGTGAACGCGTATCTGCCTTTCTTTTTCATATTATTGTATTAGATGAGATGGGACAAAACTTAACGGGAGATAGAAGCAAAGGGGGTCCAAGTCTTGAGTATCATGGGCAACACAAGAAATTTTGTTATGAAAGAGTAGAGCTAAAAACAATGGAGAGTGATGTGTTTGTTCTTCTTTCTTTTTAGGAGAAGATTTAGAGAGATGGTAAAGAGGGATGTATGTAAAGTTTGAGGAAAAGACGAAACGAATCGGCTTCTTCTTTACAATCATCGACGATGATTAATGGGTGTTGGGGGGGGAAGCAGCTTTGTGGGCAACTCCACTCCTTGGATCTCATGTGTTGGGGTTGTTGGCTTGTGGGTTGTCTTTCGATTATCCATTCGTGTTTTTTGTTTGTGTTCTTCTTGGCTGTGTTGGATATTAAATAGGGCAGGCCTGGGGACCAACCAACCAACCAAATACCCTCTTCCTAATCACATATGGGATTGCTTTGGGTCGGTTAATTGTGCCCATCTCATCATATAGTTCAAGCTTTTTAAATGTGTGTTTAAATAAATAAATAAATATATATATATCTATTCTATTCGACTGGGAGATAACTCCCAAGTCTAGTAGTAACCTTATATTGTTGGATTGTTGTGTTGTGGCATGGAGGAAGACGAATTTCCCATCATGAGTGTGTGTTTTGTTTTCATATAGTTTAAAATTATCGTAACATATTGAGGGCATCCTAACTTAACCCCAAGGCCGCATAAGGAAGTACTCGTAAGTGAGTCGAATCAAATTCGGTTCTTAATTGGAATTTTACGAAAAATAAATAGATAAAGAATTTACGTGGTTCGGTCAATCGATAATTATCCGGAAGTGTTCCCTGTATTTTCCCAATATACACCCTTTTTTTACCGTGAATTTGCTCTCTTTCGTCATTTCATCGCTTCCTCAACCGTCACCTATTTATAGAATCGATGGTCACTAAAGATATCGAAAATCTAACAAATAAATATAGTATATAATATAATCAGCTATCACTCAATATATTTCTCTTAAGAAATATATTCTCAAAAAAAAATTTAATATTCTCCAAATTTCAATGTAAACACAAAATCTAACACCGACGGCATCATGTCTTATGAAAAAAATAAGAAGAAGAGAGGATTGATGAATGGACGGGGGGTTTGGGAACACCCACCAAATCCATGTTGTCTCCACCACCAAACCCCATCACTTTTGCCCCAACCAAACTCCAATCAACCACACGGTCGTGGAGTCTAGTTCCCTTCTACAGCTAAGGGAAAAAAGATTTTGGAGTTTACAGTGGGAGTTTGAGAAATTCCCCATTTACGGTGGTCCCATTATTTGTCTTTTTCCAAAAATAAATTTAAACCCAAAAATTTGACCACTTCGTCAATTAAGTCCTTGAAATGGCTGGAGAAGGAAAGTCCTCAGGAAATCCTTCTGGAACTCCATCACGATTGGAGTTCGTTCCAGAGTCTAGATTGTCTCCCTTTGGGATGAACAAGAGTATAAATGATGTTTTAACTCAGCTAACCATTCAAGGGAGTACAGAAAGTCTAGAAAACCGAAACCAGATGGCAAGGGAAGTAGGCTTGTATGTTAATAACATACTAGACGCTCTGGAAAAAGAAAGAGGTTTAAAGAGGCCTGAAGCCGAGGCAACCTCTGGACTGGAAAGTACAACTGGAAAACCAGTCGAAAGATTGAATTTGGGAGGAAGAAATTCCAGACCAAATCAAGGCAAAAGTGTGGAAGAAATGTATAAGGAGTCGGTTGCTCCTTTCATTCTAGACACACAAAAGCGAAGTGCAAACTTGAACTCTCAAAGTGGAGAGTTGGCAAAAGACCTGAGGAAAGCCTTAGGTCTGGCAGAAGATGCGCCAGTTCATTTAGACAACAGAACGTTTAATGAACTGGTAACTGCGAAGAGGGAGATTTACAGGCCCGATTATCCACACAGAACTAAACAAGAGTTCGTTCCAAGAGATAATGTTTTAAAGCCTATAATTACCCCTGGTGCTTTTCTAGACATAGACTGTGAAAAGCATGTATCTGAAAAGATAGATGAGTGGTTATCACTTATTCGAATGACGGCCTCAGCAGGAGGAATACCTCCTGGAGCAGTCTATGAATTATGTGTGGCAGCCCTCATGGGAACAGCGCAGAAATATTGGAAGTCTTTGGTGGCTCATACAGACATCAAAGAAAAAATAGATCAAGCGCTGACGGTTGACGGCGTATTAGCAATAGTCGCTGATGCCCTGAAACGAGAGTTCTGTGGTTTCTCATTGTCCACTGAGACTGTGGAAAAAGAGCAGTCATTGACAGCTCTGGTTAAACTACAGATCTGCGATATGTGCTGGTTTGATAGCTACGTATGTGAGTTCCAGAAGTATTATTACAATCTGGATGTAGTATCTCAGCAGTTCATATTGGGAACCTTTTTTGCAAAACTTCCTGAACCGTGGCCGGAAGTGGCGCAAAAGGCCTATGAATTACTTCTGAGTGAGGAGAAGATTGTCTCTGGACTCGGAGGAAAAATTCAGGCGGTAAAGTACGCAATGCGTAAAGCATGTACTGAGCTCCAGGTAAAGGAGGCGGCTAAAAAGCTGCCTTACCTAAACAAGAGTTGCTGTTCTCAGATAGAGTATGTGCCTGGAAGATACGGATGCGACACTCGCAGTACTCCAGGAGACTCGTTGAAGAGAAGGAACTTTCCTCGTAAGAGGAAGTTTGTTGGGTACAACAAAAGAAAAGTTTGGCCCAAGAAGGACGTCCAGCATAAGCAAAGAGGAAGTCCTGCTTACAAACCCAGAAGGTTTGTGAGGAGAAGGGATAACCTAAAGGACAAGGATAGGATAGATGCTTTCAAAAGAAAGCATGGTAGAGAACCTAAATGTCCTAAAGGGAAACCTTTGAGCAGCTGCAATTGCTGCTGGTTTTGTGGTTCAAAAGACCACAAAGCGGATAGTTGTCCAAAGAAGAACCAAAGGAGAGAAAGACTCCGCATGGTCTTCCTGGATGACAGGAGTCATGAGGAAGAAGTCCTTGCTTACGAACCAATTGATGAGCAAGAGATTTCCGACTTAGACTCGGAAGTAGAATCAATTTACGAGGTGGTGTCTGACTATGATACAGACTCGGAAGAAGATTCTGATCTTTGGAAAATGCATCTGTTTATGATGAGAGCAGTGCAGAACGAAGATGGTGATGAGATGGTTCCATTGGAAGCATCGAATCAGGTACTGGAGGAATTCCACCAGTACGAAGATCCATCCCAGTCAGTACTGGAATGGAGGTTGCCTAATGTTAATGTGAGGGAAGTCTATAACGTATCGAGATTTAATTTTAGATCGATAGTAGACATCTCGCAAACAGAGGCGACGGCTCAAGTGACAAGTACGGAACTTGAGACGTTGGATATACCCTTACTCAACGTACAACGCATAAGAGAAACCATGCAACGTGCGAGAGGTGTATATAACTATATACACATTGGGTTAATCCAAGTAGGATTAATTCCGCTGTTTCATTTACCAGCGGATAGTCCTGTGGTAGCAGCTGTGATCGATAAACGATGGCGAGAGTTTAGAGATCAGCTGATATCAGGTATACAGGCCAACCTAGCGCATGGCCCTGTATGGTTCCAGGTCCATCCAAATTTCATGATGGCCCTAAACGATCGCTGTTTGGGAAATTCATTGACCTTAAGGATCAAATCAATGAATATGGATAGGATGAATTCCCAGGCCAAGTTTTTGGCGTATCACACTAGGGTAATTTACCGATTGGTAAACACCACTAGTCCTGGTGTGAGGAACATCTCAAGACTCACTGAGTTGTTCGAAGAAGGTCATAATAACTACCAACAGTTTCACAGGCGAGAGGTAAACCCATTGGAGTTAACCTGGCCAAGAAATTGGGTTATGACTGAACCTGGTAGTAGCTCTAGGCCGATTAGTGCGGCCAATATCCGACAAAGAGGTAACGAGATTACTTTAATGTTGGGGGAACCGTCAAGAGATAGTTTTAGAGCTGATAGGCAAATGACTATGCTTAGCGATAGAGCTGACAGGCATCTGCCTGTGAGGATGCCAATCCTGAGGGAGCCGCTCAATAGAGCGCCCTCTGAAGTCTCTTCAAGAGCTAGTGATGTGGGAGAAGACGTAATAGTCTCTCGACCAGAGGTTGCAAGCGCACCTCCACTAATAGAAGAGATGTCTCGAAGGTCTGTTGATTCAAGGACCCCGTCGCAACACACGGGTAGAATCGTAGGGTATAGACAGGTATCATTACCAGTCTACGAAGACCCTGTAGATCAAACGAGAGAGGAATCCATACGGATGTTAAGGGTTACCAATATGGAATACTCTTTATCAAAGATTCCTGAAGTTTGTAAGGTTATCGAGCAGATAGCCGAGCAAAGGTCTATTGCAGCAGACGATATCTGGAGGATGTTAGAACCATCCCAGAATGTGCCTGAGAATATTGGGTTTAGTGTTAGGAAGGAAGACATGAGCACATATGTGGCTCTAACTTTCAAATTTCCTGGATACTATGAGTATTCTCTGGACACTCTGATAGACACTGGGTGTAGCATAACATGTGCTAGACTCAATGCTCTGCCAGATGAGTGGTGGGAACCACTGCAGAAGCCCATCCACATGGTTAACGTCGATGGAATGGCCACAATTGTTGGCCATAAGGCAAGTAACGTGCCTGTCTTTATTGGTGGACAAAAGTTCATTATTAAAGAGATTCTCGCACATCCTTTACTAGAGGCCGACATCATTATTGGTAACGCCTTTTTGAAGGGTCAGAAGGAAAACCTTCCTTTTGTGCAGAATGAAAATGATGTTTCCATCGGTGGGGTAAAAATAAGTATTCTACAAGAGCCTAGACTGCGGTTAAAATTTGGCTTTTATCCGGTAAAACGGACAGAATACTGTGGAGATATCCCATGTGAAAGAGCTTTCAGAGTGCGAGCTCAACGTGGTGATATACGGTTGGATGAGAACGATTCATGGGAACAAACCCTGTTTTCTCCAACGAGTACCAGAAGTTCTAGCTGGTATGACGACTTGTTTCCAAAACAAGAAGTGTGTATGGCTGTTAAGTTAACAGGAACGAAATGGGATAAGTTCCTAATAAAACTGACCGATAATTTTAGTGAAGATTCACTAAAGTTATGGACTCGAAATGGCCTTAGGGCTAAATTAGAGTTGAAGGATCCCGGAACCATTATAAGAGCCCGAAACATTACATATACGGCTGAGATGGTTGAGGAGTTTGATAAACAAATTCCTGAATTGCTTGGAAAAGGCTTGATAAGGGACAGTTACAGTCCACATTCTAGTCCTGCCTTTATGGTTATTAATCATGCCGAGCAGGTGCGAGGTAAAGCACGAATGGTTATAGATTATCGTCAGCTTAACAAAGCTACAAAGGACGATGGCTATAAGATTCCCACTGCGGGAGATTTAATTGACAGGGTGAGTCTGAGCCAACCAAAGTTCTTCTCTAAGTTTGACTTGAAAAGTGGATACTGGCAAGTCAAGATGGAGGAAGAATCGGTTCCTCTAACTGCCTTCAATGCTCCGCAAGGAATGTTTGAATGGTTGGTAATGCCATTCGGTCTGAAAAATGCTCCAGGCGTGTTTCAGCGCAAAATGGATAATGCTTTTAAACAGGTCCGAAAATTTTGTGCGGTCTATATTGACGATGTGCTAATCTACAGTCAGTCTGAAGATGAACACATGAGGCACCTTGATCAGGTGACTGATGTCTTCCGAAGGGAAGGTATGATTCTATCTGAGAAGAAGATAGAATGGTTTAAGGAGTCGGTTAACTTCTTAGGCATGGAGATTGAGCAGGGTAAAATTAAACTGCAAAATCATATTGCCGAGAAAATAGTTAATTTTCCTGACAGACTTGAGGATAGAAAGCAAGTCCAAAGATTTTGTGGATGTGCTAACTATGCAAGAAAGTTTGTGAAAGATCTTTCCCGAGATCTAAGTAGGATTTCGAAGAAAACCTCTTCTACTAGTCCTTGGATATGGGAAGATGAAGACACTCAGTCTATTAGAAGGATAAAAGCTAAGGTGAAAAATTTGCCTCAACTAGCTTTACCATCTGATAAAGATGAGTTAGTCTTGGAAGTTGATGCTTCTGAAGAACATTGGGGAGCAGCCCTTAAAATTAAGGGACGTAAACCAGAACCGGTGTGTAAATACTGGTCGGGAAGCTTCAAGGGGTATGAATTACGATACCCGATACATGAAAAGGAGGTATTAGCCTTAAAATACGGAATAAAGGCTTTTTACATCTTTTTGGCACCGAAAGCATTTTTAGTGCGCTCTGACTCAACCTATGTTAAAAGGTTTATGAGTCTGAACCTTAAGGAAGCTAGGCAAACTAGGCTCTTAAGGTTGCAGGAACAATTGAGCTATTATAAATTTGAGGTCGAATACATTCGGTCCGACCACAACTTAATAGCCGACTCTCTCTCTAGAGAACTTGCAAACACCTCTCTTTCCAAAAACTCTGCAGATGGATCCTGCTGCAAAGAGAAAGATATGCTGGGGATGCAAGAAGGAGGGACACTCTCGAAAGGTATGTCCTAACCTGAGAGATGGTGAGCATAGTGATGCTGGTTCCGTTTCAGGAACGAAGGCGGCAGTTCTCTGCTGGCAGTGTAAGCAATTGGGACACCGTTCTTACGAATGTCCTAAGAAGCTGAAAACTGCGAATTCCCAGGAAGGGGAGGCTGAACTTAAGGAGAAAGCAAAAGCTGACTCCAAGAGTAAAGTGAAACCAGATCTCCAGAAGGAGATGGCTAATCCCAAAGAGGCTAAGGCCAGATCTAAGGGAAAGGCGAAAGAATCCCAGGAGGGGATGGCTGGATCTAAGGGAAAGGTAATAACCAATCCCAAGGAGAAAGCGAGAGTTTCCCAGGAGGGAAAGGCATATCTGAAGGAGGAAAGCTCCAGAAGAGATGTGAAAAAGGCAGATCTGAAAGACAAGGCAAGAGCTGAGTCTCAAGAGAAAGCCAGAA
Organism: Melastoma candidum; assembly: GCA_023653495.1. Taxonomy (NCBI): domain Eukaryota; kingdom Viridiplantae; phylum Streptophyta; class Magnoliopsida; order Myrtales; family Melastomataceae; genus Melastoma; species Melastoma candidum. Next base: position 2,827,101 of record CM042891.1, on the reverse strand, counting down.
AGAAGAGGAAAGCCAAGAGGCTTGGGTCTTCTGGTCCCGAAAGGGGTGTTTCTGGAAAAGAAGGTCCTAAGAAGGACGATAAGGTTGAAGAACCTTGGTGGTCTCCGTTGACCATGGAGCAGTTCGATTACTGCCGAAACCACTTAGCCAAAGAGCAGAAGATTTCCATCAATCAGGCTGTAAAATCCTATAAGGCTTTGTTACAAAGTAAGGAGGAACAGAAAGAAAAGATGGAGACGCATTATGCTGAGGAAGAGGCTAAGTTCAAGGCCATGATTGGCGAGCCAGTCCAAGAGGTAAACCCAGAACCAAGGGTAGAACCTGAGGAAGCGGCTGCAATAGAGTGTGAGCAATACTTCGACTTCGGAAGTGCTTACGCAGCATTGGAAGGTACTCTGGAGAAAAAGGAGAACCTTGAGGAAGCAATTCCTGAAAAAGACTCGGTCAAGGAGTCTGGTGAGAAAGCTCACGGTGATGGAAATCACGGTGGCAAAAGCCATGTTGGGAAATCCCAAGAGGATCTAGAAGGATCCTGGTATTTTGATGAAGACTCTTTTGAGGATGGATCCCTAAGTTGGGATGCGTCTGTGGTCTGTGGAGGACTCATAGGTGGCATCAAACATGATGACAAGCGCCAAATTGAGTATTTCGCAAAAAAGACCGTAGAGTACATCAAAGACCTGGAGTATAAGCTATCGATTATGGCTTCAGGTGAAGAGGAGATGTCTAAAGTCGAAAGAGAAAGACAACAGATTTTCTCCACAACAATGTCGATTATACCAGGGGAAGTCAAAAATTATGAAGTCCCAAGGGTAGTTGTAGACATGAGCGAATCCTCTCTTGAGGAAAACGCTGTACTTCAACCGTATCTACACTGGATATCGGGGAAGTGGCCGTCTTTGAGAATCCATTCAGAGATGGTGGGAGTAGCAGCACCTTACATACATGCTGGGTTTGTAGACATTCTGGAAATCGATAGATCTGAACCAGAGTGTATGGAAACACTGCCGATGTTGGTAAGGTATGTACTCGGATGCCTAGGCTACGGACCCAAGTATGCCACGGCATTGATTACTAGCACAATAAGGGAGGAAGAAGACCATCCCCTATACGGGAAGGTGATACTGCAGAATTTGCAAGTATGGAACATCCACCCTTGTGAGAGTAGACGTCTGGTGGAACCTCAACGACAGGACCTCGATCAGAGAGGTTTATGGCGAAAGTATTACAAGGACAAAACTGTCCGAAAGGCCATAAAGGTTGAGTTCCTTAAGGATGTGTTGGAGCATGTGTTGACCCGCAAGGATGACTACTACGTGCTCTGTGACGGCATCATAACCGTCACGATTCTTCGGTCGGATTTAAGCCTCATAGACGAACCAGCAGGAGACCGAGGATGGCAGAGGATGCTCGACCTTCTGGATAGCTTCTGGAGGCGAGAAAACTCTAAGCTACACCTCCGAACCGACACCTTCGAGGTTTGGAGCAAAATTGCTGATTTCACAGACAAAACCCTGAATCAGCAAATAGAGCATGATGAGAGGACCCTACAAATGTCGCAACAAATTCTTGAAGCAGTTCAAGACAGGCCGGGACTCTCAGAGAAAGAAGGAGTTGGCGAACCATCAAGCGCCAACAGCAAGGAAGGAACCTCCCAGAACAACGCTCCAATGCAGACGGGAGGAGACTGTTAGAATAGGACAATTTTGTCGGTCATTAGGACCCCACTAACTTTTTGTAACAGTTTAGATTCCTTTTACTTTTGAGCTGGAAAACAGTGCATTGGCACCAGCTCCTTTGTGTATATATTCACAAGCCCTCTACCTCATTTGGGGAGGCAATCTGAATAGAGAATTTTCTCTCTCAAAACTTTGAGCAAAGAATTCTTTGATTGTCCTCCAGGAGAAAATCTAAAACGAAGACTTCGATTTCGAAGTCGAATAAAAGTTTTCTGATTGTTCTTCGAAAGATACCTTAAGAAACCAAGAACGTTAGAATTAATCAAAACTGATTAAAACTAGCGGAAGGTTAGATCTGTGGATCGAAACCTTGAAGGATAAGTCATTAAGACTAAACCTTGTAAGACTAAGCCATCAGGCTGAAGTCTTGGATGAGGAGTGCCTATATAAGTCCCTCATGGTATGGGCATTGAGAAAGCACAGAAGAGCCTCTCCCACGCCTTCTCTAAATTCCTGAGAAGAAGACTCTTGAAGAAGTATTTCTGGAGTTCTTTTGGTGCGGAAGCTTGGTGGACCTGCTGAGCAATTCGATTAAGGTATGATAAGCATCTTTATATTTTAAAGTTGTTTAGGTTGTTCTTTCAACTCTGAAAGAAGATCTTGATTAAGGCAACTCAATCAAGGTGGTGCAAGTGCACGAGTCATTCTTATGACTGATTGTCCTAACCCAGATTTACTTCATTTAGATCACGGGGTTGGCAAGGATTCTACTACTGGTCTTCTCAATACCATAGTAGATCGGCTTAAAAATCTATCGGCACAGATATCACAAATATCACAGCAGATAGAAAGCTATTCTAAAAAATTAGAAGAGCTGACTCTAATTCAGAGTGAATTCGAGGAATACTTCCTTGAAGGTAAATCCAATTTGGGATTTGCGGCTAGTTCAAAATATTCAAACGAATATTTGAGGTTGGCAGAACGCCGACGACAGAGACAATTGGGAAAATCGTCTTAAGTTCGATTCCTGTTTATTCTGAAGAATACTTAGCATGTTGATATCTAACTCTTATTTGAGTTAGTTTGCTTTGTATAATCTTCGGATTATTAATTGGTATCAGAGCCTAGCTTAAGATTGTTTTTCATATAATTGTCTTGAAGGACTAAGTTGGAAGAAAAAAGAAAGTTTTTGGGAAAAAATTGAGAGAAAAGGAAGTGAATAGTGAAACTGCCGTAAATCCGTAATTTTGAAACTCGCAGCCGTAAAAATCAAAATATTTTAGAAACTAGTTGTAAAACGGTACAAAGCTCCACGGTCGTGTCCCATGTTTACACGTAAATTGATGATAAGAACTCAAGAGGAAAGAAGTCATTGATTTATTTGCTCTTTCCATTTGTCTTCCTTGGTAAATATGAATTTCCATTTTTTCTTTTTATCCTCCTATCTAGACCAACTTGCAAGCAGCTCTGACTAAGCAGCAGCATTAAAAAATGTGCACCCAACCCAAGCACGCATACATACTATTACAAGCAACTGCATCCATCTTTGGAGCGCACCTGTATTTCACACGTTTCGGGATCTGGGTCTCTCCTGACAGACTCCCCTCCTTTATTTTATCTTATCAAAGGAAATCGTTAATGGGCTTTTCTAACGGGCCCTCATACTTTGTTGGGCTAGGCCCAAACTTAGTAATGGGCCTGTCCAGAGCGAGCGAGGAGCTGAATACCTCAAACAAACGAGCCTAAAATTAAGGAAAAAACTCAATCCAATCTACTTAGTATCTATAAAGATTCGATGAACTGATAAAAAAAGAAACTAGATTAAACCTAAACAACCCACACCACGGTGACTAGACAACAACACTCTTGAACCCATCAAGCATGTTCCGTGGCCCTTCCCACCACCACGTTGTTTCTCATCTCCAGGACCCTCTTGTGGGAATTGGAGTGTAAGCTCGGGAGGAACGCCGGACTGGCCGCCGGACGGTACTCGGGGAACAGCCGCCCCGACTTGTACCTCACGCCGCAGGCATTGCACAGCGTCTTGGGCCCCATTGGCCCTGCCCTCCACTGTGGAGTCTTCGTGATCTCACAGTGGATGCACTTCCTCATGGCCTGTGATGGTTCATCTCCGATCTCCTTGCTCTTCGTCCTTTTCCCGTACTCGGGGTTCGATCCCTTGGGGATCATGATCATGAGGCTGGACTCGGCGGAGCTGCCCAAAGGCGTGGGCAGGGGCGGCACCATCATCGGCCGGAAGATGACGGCCTTTGGACGGGCCCGCTTGCTGCGGGCACGGCCGCAACGGGAAGGGCCTACGGTCACGGCGCCACTCTTCTCAGCCGAGCACGAGCTGGTGGTGTCGAGCACAGACACAGGGCTCGACGTCCGGAACCAACTATCAGGCAATTGCTTCCCAGGGGATTCCGTCCGTGGGTTACAGACAGTGAGGCCACCGCCGCCTCCGAAACTGGAGAGCCATTCAAGCTGAACAATGTCGTCGTACTGCCAACAAAATTCAAAAGAAGTACACGTTCGTCAAACATATGGGTGTCTCCCGAACTCCCAGAAACAATCTAATAATTCCAAAATTTAAATGCATTAAGCTTACTTTATCTATCTAAACGTAAAGGAAAGGAAAGGACACGCCATCCCAACTACTAAAAATTCAAATTCTTTTAAAAATCGAAAAAAGATTATTTTCAAAATTTTAAAATTATTTATTATATTTTATAATTTTTTTTCCTTAACAAAGCACTCACTCACATGACATCACGTGGTCTGACATCATCATCATTGCATGCAATTAATTTAATTTCATCTAACTTTATTTGATTATGTTTCCAACGCGTATACAACTTTCCATTTTTGTCTTAATATGCCTTTTTTACTATTGTACCCCTTTCTTTCCCAAACCAACATTTTGTTTTGTTAATAAATACTTCATATCTCTTTACGAAAGATATTAATTTCCCCAGCGAGTTCAAAATAAATAGATAAATAATTAATTAAAGGAAAAGGATTCCTTACGGGAACGGATAATTCGGCCGAGATGTCCGAGTTGCTGAAGAACGAGTCGGGGGGACACGGGAACAAGGAGGAGGACCAAGACCCGGGTAGGAAAGTGTCGGGATGGAGGATGGGCTGAAGGGACGTCGATGAAGACAGCCGGGAGTACGTCCCAGCAGTGTCGTCGTTGGTGACATCGAGGAAGTCGTCGAAGAAGCTGCGGCAGTCCATGGCGTTGGAGTCCATGATGTCCTGACCGCTAGACATGGCCGGCCTTTAGATGGGATTAAAGCAGGGAAGGAGGAGGAGGTTTTGTGGGGGCGGGGGGTTGTAATGTTAGTAAATGAAAATGTTGAGGCGTTGTCTCATATATAAGATTGTCTTAATGTTGAAGTCATTTCCACTGGTTTTGTCTCTTCTTTTGGTAAGTATCATTAATCACTTAAGTCTTAGGCTTTTGGTCTGCCCTTTCTTACACACACACTAACTATTTTCCCCCTTTCCTCTAGCAGGAGGGGTATCGTTGTTATCGAAGGTCCACTCGCAAAATACATGCAAGATTTAAAATAAAAAAATAGAAGAGTACAAGATAATTCGACAATCCCAAACTCTCTCCTCTTGTCCTCGTCGTGATCACAATTAATTAAATTAAAGCAAACGCAAAACCCCGGGGCACAAGGATTAACAAGATTTTTGGACAGTGACCCGAGTGGTCAGTCCCACCCAATAACCAAAGACATTTGGGGAAGAAGAAGAAGAAGAAGAAACGAAGATGGATGCATGCATTGATAGTGCCAACTATTTTGATTAGGTTATTGTTAGGTGTACCCATCATAATATCTATCCCCTCCCCCCCCCCCTCAAACTGCTCCTCTTTTGCCAAAAACACACACAAAAATCAACCGTTCACCACGACCACAGCTACAACTACTACGCTGCAACAGCGGTCCTCCATCCTATTCCCTTACAATTATTCATCTTCCAGTTTCCGAGTCTATGTTTATCCTCCATCTTCATCATATTTATTATTTTCAGAAAAATGTTGGATATGGACACCTTTTTTAGTTCCAAAGCTTTGGTTACACTCCACACATCATCATCACCATCCTCATCCTCACAGACGACTAAAACCTTAAGATGCATAATTTCGCTTAACATACAAGTCATGGAGCTCTTGTTGGGTGGGTGTGGTGATGTGATGTAGGGGTGTTACATAAAATCCAAGGCTGGCTGGAAGGAAGGGCCAAAATGTATGGGAATCATGTCTCCAATCACAAAGAGAATTATCACACCCAGTGGGTTGGTTGGTACATCAATGTCTTCTGTGTTCTTATCAAGTTCAGCGTCTCCTTTTTACATCAAGGGAAAGAGGGAGGGGCGTCGGTGCCGACGATTTTAGTGAGTACTAATTTTACCAGACGATTTTTGTGTTTTACCAGCGGATGAGTTACTCGGTGGTGTGTAGAGAACAGGGAAACCTTTAACGAATCGTTCACCTTCCCTCCACATGCAGGAATGAATAATGCAACACCATCTCTTTCTTTTTCATTTTTTTTTTACCCTTCTTTTTACTCGAAGATGGCGATGGTAGGGGGAAGGAATCCTTTCTATGATCCCACGGGTGGTCATTTCTCAAGGGGGACCGATTTCGATACATCGAGGTGGTTCAGCCGGCACGTTCCGACCAGACACTCTGGCAGCTCGTCTGGAGTGTTCCCCTGTTTTGGGGAAGAGGGAAGCAATAGCGACGTCGTCGAGGGTCAGGAAACGAGGATTGCACGGGGGAAGTCATAGGGAGGGGAGGTCGGGATTACCTGGATCACGAATGCCATCTCTATCACGAGATTGTTTAGGTACCCTAGAACAAGACTAACGACTCCCCTCGCTACCGTCGAGGATCCAACGTCGATCCCGAGCTGAAACAAATGGCCATGAGTAGGGGATGCTGATAAAGATGAGCCGGAAAACGGTATCATCTAGTAAGGCATGTCTGTCTTGTCGGTCGCACGGCACGCGGAGGCCTTCACTCATTTGAAGTCGTAATCGATATGGAAAACAGGAAATAGCGAAGGTGGTCGTACCTCGAGGTAGTTCTTTCCACGGAAATAGTTCATTTCAAGTGCTTGACCCACCAGACATGCTTTCTTTCCGACACTCTGTTTGACTATCCATGATCCCTGCAAAAGGAAATGCCTTGACCCATCAGAAAGGGTACTTTTATTCGAGTCGATTCCTGAATAGCCAATCAAAATGTATATACACGACCTTGGATATATATGGTATGAGTTTAAATCTGGAATTCCTAAAAGCATCATCCCCGTTGACAAATCTATGCAGCAATGGATGGTTTTCCAAGGGGGTTTTCAACGCATAGTACAGCGCAAGATTGTATGTATTGGAGCCCGGAACCTGAACGGCATCAATAGATTGCTTTAGCAGGCAGGAAATGAAAGTATGACGTGAAGATGCAAGCAAAACTAGTCAAAGTTGTCACCTGAATATTTACGATGAAGAAGAAATCTGTTCCACCCCGTAAAGCAGCTTTCTGAGTAGAATTTTATAACACGATGATACTCCATCCGATCGGTCGATTTCCGCATGCATAATTTGCATAAAAGCAACCAGTACATAGTCTAACCTGAACAATGCCTCCTGGACGACCACCAAGATCATCTTCTCGCTTGTCAGATCTCAGCCAGTCTGCACCGATCATTTGCATCAATGTGCTTTGGGCCTTGATCTGGTAAGGAAGAAGATTTCAATGTTAAAACATTGACGGAAACATGAACATATCAAAACAAACATTACAGTGAAGGACAAAATCAGTGGCAAGTTGTGGAACGAGTTGCCAATTAGCTATCAAAACCGAAAACATTTCTCAGAGAAGCAAAACCCATCTCATCGGAACTACGAGCGACAATGTTTCACAGCTAGTAAAAAAAAAAAAAAAATATAGCACAAGAGATGCATTATAATACCGAACATTTTTTATGCCTTGCTTATCGGTGATTTCGATGCCACATGATTTGATCATATCCAACAATGGAAAGAACTGTTAGATAAAATATGCTTCTTTCATGAAAAACAGCAGGTATACATGGTACGAAAAATTGTACCTTGATCTCGTCTTTTAGATAGGTCTCTCCTCGTATTAAGAAGGTAGAAGGATCGGCAATTGTCCAACTGCAAGGCGTACTGCAAACCGCGTCATTATGAAGAGTGGCTCCATACACACATGTATTGCTCCCCTCCCACACCGACTCTTGCAGGTCCGTGTAACCTTTTTTCTGAACTGATGCAGAGGTGAAATAAGCCTTGTTCTAGAACAATGGAAGACTGACCAAGATACCATTGACCTTCAAGTACCAATGCAAATCCTATCAAGATGAATAGATGGGACTCACCTGCAAGTTCATGCAACCTTTGCACAAGAGCAGCAGCATTTGTTTTTTTAGGCTGACTGGCATTCTGAACCCACAAATAAAGAAGAGGATGATTTAGGAAGTCAGGCATTGAATGTGTAAAGATAGCGAACAAAACATGTTTTGGAACTTCTATAGAATTCACATGCTGTCTAAAGATTCTCTATTCTTGTTTCGCAATGTCAGTAAACAACCAGAAATCAATCGAAGTAATATTCCCATTGAGCATTACATAGAAGAAATTCTCCATGAGATGATCTAACAAGGAAAAATTTACATGATCATATACTGGAGAAAATCAGGTGATCAAGTACCCGAGAAATTAGTTGTGTCTGCGAGTCTGTTGACCACTCATTTTCGAGTTCATAATCGACTGGTTCTGGAACATCGAAGAACTCATCAGAAGCATCATGTAGCCCCATCAGGCTTGCAGGTTCAGAGGGCTGCTTAAGATACTCGTTTTCCGAAACCCGGTTCTCCTGAGATGGGCTAAGAACTTCTTGGTCTGGAATCTCAGATTCATCATCCCTCATGCTTTGAGTTAATCCAATATCTGTTACCAATTCACCATATGAGAAATCCCCAGATAAATTGCCAGCCTTAGAGTTGAACATTTCCCTCAGCGCTGCACAAGATAAAATAGAAGCAAAGGATGTTATGTGACTATAAAAGAAGTCTGTCGGGCATCTTTAGAGCCACTGGCGTACCTGCAACCCGTTCAAGCATGCGAATAGTAATTGATCTTGCAGATGCAGGCCGAAGGTACGTTTTCCAGAATTTCCAATCGATGGAAAGCATGTGCTTTACTTGCGATTGCTTCCCTTGTTTAATTGGCTTAATGGCATATCCACCACCTGCATGAGAGGTAATGTTAACATCATCCTTGGAACAAGAAAACTGGATGAAGAACATAATCCATTTATGAGAACCTTAATAACTATGAAGACACGATATTTAGAACTCAGAAATTTGAGCTTTGATTGAAGGATCAGCCAACAAAATATTTATTTTTGCCAGATGGACGAGTAATATCAAGAGACTTCCTTTTCAATGAGCACAAATAGATGGATTTACGTCCAATGACAAAACATGACTTCAACAGCTGCGAACACAAAGCGTACATTACTTTTAAGGGAAGCGCGGGTGTAGCCTTTCTGAGGTGGACATTTCTTGTGAAAAACAGAGTGGTAAAGGATTACTGCATCAATATAAGAATTGAATTGTCACCGACAGAAATGATAAAGATGACCCCGAATCTTAAAGTGTAGGAAACAAACCATAAGTGCCATCATCCTCCCTCCTCCAATAGCGCCGTAGAAGTAAGTCTCTTCTTCTCATCCCCCTACGGAAGACATTGGGTCATGTAAACCATACAACAATTAGAATCTGCAGCGCCAGTGTCATTTCAAACTCAGGGCTAAGTCTAACCATGGAAGCCAATCACTGTATAACTGTTTCAGGATGATGTCCGTGTGTCCATCAATATGCTCAATCACACTTCCGTGAAAATAACAGAAGTCCCACCTGCAAAATGCTGTCTCAATCATGCTTCACCCTGAGACTAGGTAACTGGTTGTGATTTTAGCAAAATAATAATGCTATATTTGTTCCTTGATCAAATTAAATCAGAAAAAGGGTCAGGTCTTCACAATCTTACTCGGATCGGGTGGACCCAAGTGACATGAGAGTCCGAAATATATTCTCTGAGGTTCCATTGACAACTCCAACAGCCATGATCGCCTGATCATCCCAATGCTAAATCTTTTAAGATCAGACTAAATGAGAAACAGTGTCAAAAAGTTTAGTTGAACTATGCAAGTATTAATGTAACTCACGCTTCCACATGAATCCCAGTCCTTTGCTTCTCTGAAAAGACGCAATCCTACCACCGAAAAGAAAAAATCGATGAGAACTAGGACAGAGTAGAAGGCAGACAGAAAGAAATTTAGGAAACCTACCATTTTGACAGCCAAAGATTTTCCATGGTGAGGGCGCAATTACATCTGATCTCATTCCCTCTGCCTGCACAGACGACGAAACAGTCCAGTCGGCTGAGCTTTTCTTGTATGAACTTCTTGAAGGGGCACATATACTGACAAGAACTTAACAATGTTAAGTAATCTACTTTGGTTGTCTGTATTCCGAGGTGCAGGTATATATGTAGTTGGAAAGATGAGCTATTTGCAAACTTAAACATATTTGTGGTAATCTTTACCTTATAGGTGGCCATCGCCGCTTCGAGCAAGGAACAAAGTTTGTTGTAGGATTGGGCTTTTCCTGAAAATAATTTATACATTGAGTTTCCTCAAGATTAAGCACTTGTCAAACAGATCTATGATGTGAATGGAACCTTCGATGCAGCAACTTGCAATGACCGAATCCATTTCGCTGCTTCTTCCGAGCCCTCGGCACCTAACTACATGATAAATCAGAGAGTGTGATATCATCAACCTGACAGAGGCAACAAAAGCAAATCAATTTAACACCAAAACCACCTCACCTTAAGACGATCATGGTGGTTAGCAGTATTATAAAGAGTGAAGATGAAGAGTACCTGTCCACAGAAGAAACCACACCATTTTAAGCACAAAAACAAAAGAAGATAAAGATCTATGCAGCAAGCAGAACAAAGAACGAACTTTTTGATGGATGATCTCCCTCCCATTGTCAGTGACTCGTAAACATGTATCGATCGGGGCGCTTCCGACGGGAACCTGAATCACGAGCGCCTTTATCAGACAAAGTCCTCGCAATATTAGTCACAGGCATGCAGCCATTTGTTTTGCCATGAAGAGAAGAGGGAAAAAACGACGATGACGATTGTAGCATGAATACAGGATAAATATATATAGCAAGAGATGCACAATAGCCTTTGGAAAACCTGAAGTAACAAGTTCGGCAGAATAATGAAACAGAGGATATTCAATGCAAACCCAGAAGGAACTCTCAGCATAGGATTTGACTTCACCATGACCAAAGAATATACCTACCGACTCTTTTCCCTATCAAATTCTACTCAAAGAGGATCAAGATAGCTCCAAACTACATTTAACATTCATATCAGTTCCAAATGCATAATAGATCAACATGACGAATTGTTTCTGCATAATTAGAACGAATAAGCAAAAGCCAAAGCAAACCAGGAAACGACAATCATAATAATAATACTAGCATTGCAAAAAAAAGAAAAGGAGAAGGAAAACACTGCGATAGCCAGGAGGAGGAAAATGGCTATAATTCATCAGCGAGGGGGGGGGGGGGGGGGAGGAATCACCTCGTCGTCGTCGTCAACAGGGACATGCTTGAAGCTCTTGAGGACGTGATCCGTCAACACGAAGTACCTCCTCCTGGAATACTGCAAACCGAACCTGTTGGAACGAATGAGGTACAGCCACCCTTCCATGTGACGAGCATTGGCCGCAGCAGCCGCGCACATAATCACCATGACAATAACGAAAACGATGTCGCAGCCACAACAAACACCATCTCAATTGAACCTCGCCACCTACGGATGATACTCCGCTTATGGAGGGGACAGGGTAAGAGTCGCCGGAGAAGGAGGATCCAGGCAGGCGGGGGCTCTGAACTTTGTCTTATGGGTTTTGTTGGGGAAGGGGGGGGGGGGGGGGAGTTTGTTAAGTAAGGCTGTTGGAGGGTCACGATGAAACTAAAAAAACCAAAAAACCACCCCCACCCCCCCTCTTTCTCTCAATGATTCTTTTTTTTTTTGTGTTAAATGGGTAGGTTTAATTTAAGTTGATTAATGCATGCATGAAAGTGGATTGGGATTGGGATGCTTTTTATCAATCGACTGTTATGTTCTCAACTAGTAGATCCTTGAGATATAAAATACTAAGTATATAATCAAAGATGTTCTTCATTTAATGATTTTTAAGGAGCACGTTTGAAGGCCTTTTTTAAAGCAAGCCAATGAAAAATGATATTTTACGTTCCAGTTGTGTATTCATCATCATTCCCGATGCAATGCAGGCAGGCAGCTACTTGCCCTTCCCCCTCCCCAAATAACACCTACATTTTCTTAGAGGGGGATTTTGTAAAAAAGGATTATATTTAATATTATTAATGAAGCGATTTATTACTGAGATAACTAATCACGTGTGCCACCCATGCCAGCCTCTTTTTTTTTTTTGTCGTTACATTACTCGATTGTTTCTTTCATGTTCTGTAAGTAGTTTAAGAGTTAGGGCGTGACCGATGGGAGCCAGGCCATGCCAGGCCCACCATTTTAAGACAAATGTCCAACAAAATCAATAATAAGCGAATGAAAAGGGGGGGTACGTTTTCCAAGAGAAACGTTATCACTTAAATTTAATCTAAAAAAAAGGAATTTGATAGACACGTGTAATGACTGGACTTTTTTACAATAATGAAGGGTGTGATGTGCTGCTGGTCGATGAACCTCGTCGGAAAATAACCACGCAAACCCATAAAACCTCCACCATATTTATTCATTTTCATTTTTAGGAGAGAGAAGTTTGTTAAAAAGGAAAAACACCACTAACCAGTACAGTTACCCAACTCCTTTCGTTTCATGCGTTGGTTCATAGCTATAAGACTTAGGTTTAGAGTTTACTTCCAAGGACATAACCAAAGTCTTGTACGGTGAGGACAGTTTTTGATAAGAAATGTAAGGATCAATGGGATATAAAATAGAAGAGGAATAAGAGGGAGAAAAAGATAAAGGTTGACCTAACCCCTTAGAAGATGACTAATCTGCTGAAATGAAAGAGAGATGGTAGTCATGCAGAGAACCAGGTGTGTTCCTGATGCGGGTGCCTCTCCTCAAAGTAGAAATAGGAGCACTTGGTGAAGAAATATTGGTATCAGCAGAGGATACAGTAGGAGAATTGTGGGTAGGTATAGAATATATGCTTGGAGCTTGTTGAGTAGGGAACTCAGGTGTAGCTATGACTGTGTCAGTACAGGGTGCAATAGGCAATACCAAATTAGAAGGCAAAGATGAATGATATGCTGGATGAAATGGAAAAACAAACTCATGAAAAACGACATCTCTAGAGATGAAAACCTCCTGTGACAATAGATCATACATGTAATAGTCCTTGACACCAAAGGGATATCTAGCAAAAGCACATTTCCTTGCTCTACTATCCAGTTTTCTCCTGCCATCTTGTTAGGTGCATGCATAGCATGAGGAACCAAAGACTCTCATGTCATTATAAACAAGTAATTTGTGTTATAAAGGCTCATATGGTGACAAGTTAGATAACAATTTAGTTGGCAACCTGTTGATTATAAAGACTGCTGTCAACAAAGCATATCCCCAAAATCTACCTAGCATATTAGCTTGAAAAAGAAGTGATCTAGTGACCTGCAGTAAACGCTAATGTTTTCTTTCTCCCATGCCATTTTGTTGGGGGCTCTCTATACATGATTTCTGATGTATTATGCCATTGTCTCCATAATATTCAGGTTGTATGGATTCTGTCCCATTATCACTTCTAAGAACTTTAACTTGTGAACCAGGTTGCAGAATTGCTTTAATATGTTTATGGTTTCTGACTTTGTGTGCATCAAGTAAACCCAAGTTACTCTTGTGTGATCATCTATAATAGTAAAAAAATAGTGAAAACTACCTATAACATGATGATGATAAGGACCCTAAATGTCACAATGTACCAAATCAAATGCCTTGTCTGCACGATGATTAATGGAATGATTGATGACACACAGAGCAAACATTATGGTGTAAAACTTTGATAGCAAGGTCATAAGTTTGTAAAACCTTTGCCTTGTCTAGAGACACATGTCTTAACCTTAGACGCCACAAATCAAACTTGTCTAAGGTTTGTGTTTGTGATATATGCCCAGCTACTTTTAGAGTTGACCTATTATTGGTTTTTATGACTTTCTTGACTCGAGGAGATGCACCTTCAGTTGAACACCTGGGCACCACTTGAAACAATCCATTTTTCATTTCAGCATGTCCAATCATCTTCCAAGTTTCATTTCAGCATGTCCAATCATCTTCCAAGTTTCATTTTAGCATGTCCAATCATCTTCCAAGTTGCTAAGTCCTGAATGAAACACGAATTCTATGAGAAAACCACACAAATGTTGTTATTAGAAGTTAGCTTGCTTATGGAAATAAGGTTGAAGCGAAAAGATTGAACAAACAAGACATCTTTCAGGGTAAGGAAATGATTGAGCTTCTCCACCCCAATATGTGTAGATAAGATAGCGAAGAAATTGAACAAACAAAGCATCTTTCAGGGTAAGGAAATGATTAAGCTTCACCACCCCAATATGTGTAGACAACACATTATTATTATTTGGTAGTTGAATTTGCAAAGGATGCTGTAATTCATGAAATGAGTCAAACAAAGTTAAGTCAGATGTCACATGATCTGTGACACCTGTATCAAGATACCAAGTGGTGTTTGGTGTAATAAATGGTGTTTTCAAGGTAGATAAGACACTATATTGGGTAAAAGATATATCAGAAGATTGGTGAGGAGCAAGTTTGATAATAGAATTTGGCTAGTAACTCTTATCATGTCCTGGTAGAACCTCAGTCATAACCTTGCTTGAGCTCTCCCCATTAAGAATTATCTGCAGCTTATGGATTTGCTCTTCAGAGAGACCCAAATGTGCAACTACTCCTTCCCTTTGCTTATCTACATTAGTGGTCAACATATTCACCGACCTCCTTCCAATTACATTTTGGAATTCACTTGTACCCCGTCCACTGCAAAGATTATGTCCCCTGCCATATATGCTTCTTCCATGAAAATGACTTCGTCCACCTAGTTGACCTCTTCCAAACCTTGTGTTAGGTGGGAATCCTACCAAATAAAAATATTTCTCTTTCAAATGTCCTCTCTTCCCACAACAGTCACAAATCCAATCCATTCTTCCACGTCTCTCTGTCATTAGTGCCATTGCTACAGATTCTTCTTTATTCTTTGTATCTATTTGGACAGCAGTCGCTAGAACTGGCATCTTTCCCATGAAACCAGCTCCATTTCTTTTATTCCTTTTCATTTCTTCCCTCTGCATTGTATTATAAGCCTCCCCAGGGGTGGGAAACGGCTTTCTCATAAGAATCTGAGTACTCAAGTGTGCATTATCTTCATTAAGACCAATGAGAAATTTAAAGGCCATGTTCTTTTCTTGTTGTTCAAAATACACCTTCATCCACTTACAGTCACATTTACCACACTCACAAGGGTGGTGGTCTATATGCTCTCAGCTCCCTCAGCACAGTCAAAAACTCATTGTAATAAGCAGCTGTCGTTTTAGTACCGTGTGTCAGATTGTAATACTTCATCTGTAGCTGTAAAATTTTCGCATCATCTGGTTCTTCGTACCTTTCCTTTAATTTCCTTTGCTGATTCTAGGTAAAATATGGTAGATGCGATGGGAACTGACACCGACCTTTGTAACCAGGTTTTTACCAAGTTGTTGCAACGTTTCCACATAGGGAACAAGGAATCCCTTGTTGCTGGCTTAATGATGCTTCCTTCAATGAAACACAGTTTATTCCGGATGGAAAGCGCAAGCTCGAAGGATGTACTCCATCTGTTGTAGTTACCTTCCTCAAGCTCTGGGCTAACCAACGAACCTCCTTGATTTTCTGATAGTGGGACATAGTAAGTTAACCTAGATTTTCTGCAACCGTTACCTCTGTCTTGTTGCTGTTGTCATCCATCATCGGCTATCAAGCTTCACTCTGCTCTGATACCATGCTAGTCGAAGAACCTCGCTGAAAAATAACCACATAAACCTAGAAAACCTCCACCACCTTCATGCCTTTTCATTTCTGGGAGAGAGAGATTGTTAGAAGGAAAAAAAACCCACTAACCAACACAGCTACCCCGCTCCTTTTGTTTCCTGTGTTGGTTCATAGTTGTTTTCTATGTTCAATTACACATTTGCCCTTAATGTCTAATGGATTGGGCAATATTTAAAATCCATCAGAGCCTGATTCGCTTCTATCAGGGCCTGGCCTCGCTTCCTCATCCTCTTTCCCTCTTCACTTTTCTTTCTCCTTCCTCTGTATTCTCCTTACAATGTCTAGACTCAATCCTCAACTTTTCACACGATGAGTTTGATAAGGATATTGTATATTATTTCGAAGTGTTAAACGAGTGTATTTATTGTGGAGTTTTAAATGAGTTCCAAATGATGCATCATTGTGAATCTAACTCCTAACCATTGGGGAGTAGGAACGATTGAGTGTGCCAAGTGTATGTAAAAATGATGAACATTTATGAGTGAAGATTGACATCTATGATATCATGGCTGACATGTGTGATATCGAGATTGACATGTACGATATCGTGATTGACATGAACCATATCAAGCTAGACATGTGCGGCATCGAGAGTGATATGTGTGATTTGACCAATATGAGCGGTCAAAATTTGTTGAGAAAGTTGTTGATTGACATGTGCAAAATCAAAAGATGACATGTAGAGATATTATTCAAAGCTTATGGATGAAGCTTTGGCAATTTATTAATAAAATTTATAGTTTTTATTGAATGGGCTAGAAGTGGGTCACATCTCCTTCCTTCCCAATTTCTAAAATAAGTGATACAAGGATGGTCGTCGACTCACCCCAGCTCCGTCTATAATTACTCATGGAGTTATTCCGCTGGCCATCAAGGCATGGGAGAATGTTTCTACTCTCCTTCAAGTGAACTTTGACGCGAGAAAGGAGTTCTCGAGACGCCTATTCGACGGGGGCAAGATGCAACTCGAAAAGATCGTCAATCAACTAGAAGACAAGGTTGGAGGGAAGGAATCACTAGGCGACAAGTACATTCAAGCGACGACCAGACCAAACGAAGAGGGTTGTAAGCGATGCTCATTTGGGCGACGAGTTGGTGGAGCAACGCTGTCGAAGTGTTCATTAAGGGAAGGATCGTCAACGAACCGGCCAGCTCGAGTGAGAATCAACCAGCGTCGAAGCAAGGGACCCGTCGAAACAAGAATCCGTCGAAGTACGGAGCCATCAAAGTAAGGAGCCGTCGAAGCAGAAGCAACTCCACATTGAATGTATCTCAAGTTCCCAGATCATTCATGCATTAGCATTTATGTTGTTGCATTTCCAATAAGCCATTTATGGTTCATCCATGAATCAGGCCATGCATGCATCTTATCTAAGTTCATTATCTTGCATTTATGTTCTTATTTTGGTGATCCCTATATATTGGGCGCCTTTGTAAGCATTTGAACAACTTTTGATTATCAGATTATAAATCCCTTTGTAAGACTTTGTCTTTCTATTCGAAGTGAGTAGATTATTCTTCAACCTCGTTCTTCATTTGGTAGATTCCAATTACGGATTGAGTTGAGCGTATCAACTGGTGGTGGTGTATCTATATCCTCCGCGTTGTGCCTCGCCCTCGTTCTTGTTCGTGATGGAGTTTCTATATCCACGGCCAAACGAGTTTACCTGAGTTCTTCTTTCACAGTGGTGTCTCTGTATCCGTGGATGTTGAATCTCAACCCTTCCTTTTTCATTATTTCGGCACACAACCTTCTGTCCATACCCACGTCACTCAATTTCGTACCTTTAGTGACGTCCCCCTTCGTTTTCGGTATTGAAATCATGTATTCCTTGTCGTCTCCATATCATCTTGGTATCAGAGCGCATGGTTGTCAATGGTCGATATATTCCAATGCGGTATGACTCTAGACGAAGCACAAGTTGCTCGGCTTGAGAAGGAGATCACCGATCTTCAGCAACAACTATAGTCCTTGCGAACACATCATGCATCGACTTCCCGCAGTCGATTAAACAGCGATGGTGAGGAGAACCCATGGCGTGAGGAGTCTCATTGAGGATCTTCACTAGAGTATTGTAGGCAGGAGAGAAGAGCCCCGACGATGAGTATTCAGATTCCAGAGTTCGAAGGAAACTGGACCCCGAGGAGTTCATCGACTGGATGTACACGATAGAGCGCATCTTCGACTATGAAGAGGTGCCCGAGAAACGAAAGGTTAAGTTGGCTGCGGTAACATTGAAGAAGCACGCCAGCTTATGGTGGGAGAACACTTACCACATGAGTTGAAGAGAAGGACGTGATAAGATCTGAACATGGTAAAAAATGAAGAGGGCTATGACTAAGAGGTTTCTGCCGGAGCATTTTCGACGAGATCTCTTCCTCAAGCTACAATCACTGCAACAAACTTCAAATGTTCCCGAGTATACTAGGGAGTTCGAGAGGCTCATGTTTCAGTGCGATGTCCAGGAAGCTTCCGAGCAGACCATCGCCGGTTCCTTTGAGGACTTAAGCATCATATTGCAGATTCAGTCGAACTTCAACAGTATTGGACGTTCGACGATGTTCGGGCATTAGCGCATAAAGATGAGCAGCAGCAAGCAAGGAAGCCAAGTGCACGACTAGTCGCGAAGGCTTCGCCTTTCAACAAGGGGAGTAGCCCGCAACCTAAGGAACAATCGAGCAGCTCGAAGAAAACTCCATCGTCGAATGCAAAGCTAGAAGCAAGGTCCATTGATTGAGACTCAAATCATCGATGTTTCAAGTGCCAAGAATTGGGCCACATGGCATCAGAATGTCCGAACCGACGTAATATTATCCTCTAGGAACTACCTGAATATGAAGAGGACGTGGTCGAACCAGTGTTATTAAAAGCGCTCGCCTCTCGCTTAAGGCGAGCGCCTTAAGGCGAGGCGACGTGGGTCGCCTCAAATACCCCGATGCATGTGCATTCAGTGAAGCGCGCACCTCGGGTGCCCCTCGGGGAAAGGCGACGAGGCGACGAGGCGCTCGCTTTTCTCGCTTTATTGTTCGAGGCAACGAGGACTTGATTGAAGAAATTAAAAAAATCAAAGGACCCAAAAAAGTATTAAAAATCAGACTTGAACCCTATCTCCCCCTACCTCTTGGCCATCGCACCTCCTTTCTCCTCCCACCACGATTTGAAGCTCGCACCTCCGTAGCCGCTCTTGTTCTCATCATCCCTAAGAAATAAATAGCAGGTAAATTGGGTTTCTGGATTGTTAGCTTCATTTTTTTCATTCCTTTTTCTTTCTGTTTTAAACGCAGGTTTGTTACACTGACTGTAGATCGTCGCTAAAGGATCATTGGTCAGCCCCATTAAGATCAAGCACCGATATTTTGGCTAGAATCCAAAATTTTTGGGTTGGTGCTTTCCCATACTGGGGTGCTATTCCCATCGAGTTCTCTTTTAATTTATCGTTTTAATTCTTTCTTTAAATTTCAACCTTGTCCATGAAACTATGCTTTATTTGGTATGTATTGGACCTGAATGACCACGAGTTTAACATGGTGTTCCTGCTGTTACACTTATATATTTCACTCTATCCCCAGGCGATGGAGTTCATCTCCCTCTAAATTGTTTCTGTCCCTTTGATCTTTGCGGGAAGAAGTTGTTGTTGGCCATTTCATGTTAATTGGTAAAATCTGTGTGTGTGTGATTATAACTGTTTTATTTGTTGCTTTCATAGGGAAGGGAATTCATTATGTCATCCGTTGGAACTTCCGTCTCATCAACGCCATCGAATAGAAAAGATCCGGGATGGAAATACAACTATTTGAAGGATATGAATAACAGAAGCAAAGTTACTTGTAACTTTTGTGGATTTGAGACAAACGGAGGAATATTTCGAGCAAAACAACCTCAAATGGGGGCAAACCGAAAGGCATGTGAAAGTTGTCCAAAGGAGGTGAAAGAAGAATTAAAAAAGCACATGCTTGAAAAGAATACTATCAAGGCGGTATCTATTGCCTCGCAAGGGACATTACCTTGTGATGTGGATGAGCAGATAATTGGAGATGACGATGAAGAGATTGAAGAACGGTGTGATAAGGAGAAAAAAAGAGGAGGCTCGAGCCAATCATTACCTCAGAAGAAGTTGAAGGGAAAGATGCCACAATCGAAGGGTTCAATGGACCTTTTTATGATGCAAAATTCAGAAGTTGGAAAGAGGAAACAACAAAATATAGTCGATGCTTGTGATAAAGAAGCCAGAGAGAAGACCATTCAGTATGTTGCCAGATTCTTTATCAGGCTGGTATTGCCTTCAATGCTGTAAATTTAAACAGCTTTAGATGGATGTTAGAAGCCGTTGGAAGATATGGCCCGAATTTAAAGCCTCCTAGCTTTCATGAAATGCGGGTGACTCTTTTGAAAAAAGAACTTGAATTTACGAAGAATCTCATGAAGGATCACGAAGAATCTTGGGCCCAATACGGTTGTTCCATAATGTCAGATGGTTGGACCGATCACAAAAGTCGGTGTTTGATCAACTTTTTGGTAAATAGTAGAAAGGGAACAATGTTCATTGAATCTGTGGATACATCTGCTTATTCTAAGACTGGAGAGAAATTATTTGAGCTCTTTGATAGCTTCGTGGAAAGAGTTGGAGAGGAAAATGTGGTTTAGAATGTCACAGACAATGGAAGTAATTATGTGCTAGCCGGTGTAATTATAACAACTATTTTATAGTTACTTTGATAACGTCTTATTTTTTAACAGGTAGACTACTTGAAGCAAAAAGGAAGCACATCTATTTGACGCCTTGTGCTGCACATTGTATCGATCTAATGCTAGAAGACATTGGGAAGATTACAAGCATTAAGAAAACGTTGGAGCAAGCAATTTTCTTGGTTGGGTTTATATACAACCATGGGAGTGCATTGAACATCATGAGGACTTTCACGGAGAATAAGGAATTGTTGCGATATGGTGTTACTAGTTTCGCAACATCATCTCTGACATTACAAAGGCTTCATTTATTGAAGCAAAACTTGAGAAGGATGTTCAGATCTCAAGAATGAGAAGATATGAAGTTGTCAAAGACGGTGAAAGGGAAGCGAGCTTATTCCATAATCTTGAGGGAATCATTATGGAATAGTATTTTGTTTGCACTCAAAGTAATGGGGCCTTTGATAACAGTTCTTCGTTTAGTGGATAATGAGAGGAAGCCAGCTATGGGCTACATCTACGATGCTATGGATAAGGCTAAGGAAACAATACAAAGGTCTTTCAATGGTAGGGAAGATAAGTATGCAGAGGCTTTCAAGATTATTGATCAGAGATGGGATTGTCAATTACATCATCCACTTCATGCAGCTGGTCACTTCTTAAATCCTGCATATCTTGATCAGAATTCGGGCATCCTTTCTGATGTTGACATTACTAAAGGCTTGTATGCTACTATTCAAAAGTTGGTTCCTGATGTAAGCATTCAAGACAAGATTATAAGTGAGGTGTCCATATACAAAGACAAAGAAGGGCAATTCGATGACTGTTTAGTAAAAAGATCAAGGACTTCTAAATCGCCCAGTAATAATAATTCTAAACTTACTTTTTTTTTATAAATACTTTACTTACTTTAATCCTATCACAGCGGAGTGGTGGAGTCTTTTCGGAAGCGAAACACCAAATCTTCAACGACTAGCAGTTAGAATTCTGTCACTGACATGTAGTGCTAGTGGATGTGAACGCAACTGGAGCACCTTTGAGTAGAGGTTAGAGTTAGACACCTTTTAGCACCATCATTGGCTAATGCTTCAAATTTAATATTTACTAATTCAAATTTTACAGATTCATACCAAGAAAAGGAATAGACTTGAGCATCGCAAGCTACTTGATATCGTATATATCAAGTACAACCAAAAGCTCAAAGCAAGCTATGATTCGGCAGATATCATTGATCCTCTGAGTCTGGATTGCATTGATTCTTGTAATGAATGGTTGATTGGGGAAGTTGAAGAGGATCACAATGACTTGGTTTTTGATGATGATATTCTCACATGGGGCAATGTGGAGAGAGCCTTGGAAGTTGGTTTGCCTGAGTGGAATACGAGGCAAAATTCTCACCTAGTTGCAAGTTCAAGTATGTCTCAAATGAGATTTGAGGAGAATGAAGTCGATTCGGATGTGAATGAAGAAATTAAAAGAATTGCCGATGAAGATGAAGATGAGTTGATTCGCACTGCCGCTTTCGTTGATTGTGAAGACAATGTTTCAGATTTTGAGGACTAGTCATGTATTTCCTTTCAAACATTGCTTTTGATGATCCGATTGGATTACAAGTCTTTATGTATTTCCCTTTTGAATTTTTGAATATTTTGATTACTACATGTATTTCCCTTTGAAAGATTGTGATGTTCGGGTTTTGATGACTACTCCTTATCTACCCCTCTTTCAAAACGTATTTTGATGATATTATGTAAACTTGTGAAGTTTGGACTTATTTTAGATGTATCTCATTCTCACTTAATAACATGTCATGTATCTCACTCATTTTCGACCGCGCCTCAAATGGTAAAGCGTGCGCCTCGGACTAAAGCGCAAGGCGCACCCTTGCGCCTCAAGTGCGCCTTGCGCCTTTAATTACACTGGGTCGAACATCCTTTGCCAATGCCGATTTGGGATCACGAAGCGATCGAATCATATCCGGATGAAGGAGAGTTGCTTGTCATTCGTCGGGCTTTAAGCTTGACACTTGGTCAAGAGGATAGCCAATGAGAAAGCACCTTCAACACGAGGTGCACAATCAAGGATAAGGTTTGTTCACTCATTATCGACAGTGGAAGTTGCACCAATGCTGCCTCGAGGAAAATGGTTGGGAAGCTCCAACCGTCGGTCGAGCCTCACCCACATCCTTATCGACTTCAGTGGCTGAACGAAGCTAGCAATGTTCGAGTGACCGAACAGGTTCGAGTGGTTTGTGACGTCATATCAATGGATGCTTGTCATCTCCTTCTTGGGAGACCATGGCAGTACGATCTTCGAGCTCAGTATGATGGATTCTGCAACACCTATTCCATCAGTATCGCCAGCAAGAAAATCATGCTGACACCTTTGATTTCTCCGACTGTCATAGTGGCGGCCAACCCCAAACCTACATCAGCCGTCAAGAGTGTGAGACTGATACTACCTGTAATAACCCATATTTTTTTAGTTTATGAATGTAAATGGGGTTGTACCTATGGTATGAATGTGTAATGAAAAGGGAAAAATCGTGAGATGGTAAGATTGAGTCCGAAAAAATGAATGGACGGTTTGAATACCTAAGAATGGAATGATACGAATGATACTCAAGAATGATGTCCAATGCCCAAGGACACTTCCATGAGCAACATGGACAGCCTCCTAAGTGAGGGAGTAATGTTTGAAAGTATACGTGCGAATGACGGATTGACATTTTCGTTATTGTGACGATAAGCTTGGAGTTGTTGCGGTTAAAACGTACTTAGCGTTATGGTTGAGAACCGAATCGATTATGGCAAGAAATTCAATGATTGTTCAACACCAAATGTGGATGAAAGTGAATAATGTGAAGCGAAGAAAGGGTGGTCGATATGCGCGAAAAGGCTGTCCAAATACTCCTCGACGTCGCTCGAGGACAGCCCACTTTCATGCGGATTAATGGCTGAAATTTGGCCGAAAATCCTACAAGTTTAAAGCACGACTAAGTTGGTCAAATAAGACAAATAGTAATTAAGGAGTTAGATTAATTAAGGTTAATAAAGTTGGATTATTATAGCTAATTAAACGTGATTAATTAGTGCTAATCGAGCCCAAGGCTTCTTCCACAAGCCATGGATGGTGGGGCCCACTTGTCATCATTTAGAGACACTAATAAGAAGCCTAGAAGGGCTGGAAAAAGGAGGAAAAAGGGGCTGTGGACGCCCTTAGCAAGAGAAGAAGAAGAAGAAGAAGAAGGAGAAAAGAGAAAAGAAGAAGGGGCTGGTTCGGTGGGCTGATTCGGCGAACAATTCAAGGAGCGAAACGGAAGGGCTAGCATCAAAGAAGAGCGTGAGGAGGCCCCTTCGTAGAGAGGTTGCTCAGAGAGGGAAAGAATTGGAGCGGTTTTGCTCCGGAGAAGAACAAATGTACAGTACAGTGATAAGAATGTGTTTTCGGAGGAAAACAGGTTGGTTTTTGGTTCGAACATGAGGTTATGTGCATATGCATGCGAAAAAGGTTATTGAAAGTGTATTGTGAGTGTTTGGCTTAATGCTTGGAATGGAAAGAGTGACTCGAAATGTGGTTTATTTTTCCTAATTAATTGTGGACGTTGAGATGTGGAAATGAAAAGGAATTGGGCGTGTTACGAATGCCGGGGCCGGAAGGGCCAGGAAAATTTGTAATGGGAATGTGTAGTATGAACATGCTATTGTTCGGGATACTTAGACATTATGAAGGCGGGTTGTGGCTACCTTGAATGTGCTTGATGATGGCTGAATTTGTGCGGCCGTATGTATATTTGAAGTGTATGAATTATGACATAACATGGGATTGATTTTGTTCGGTAAAAGATGTACGTGGCTGCGTGTACTGTGGCTGAATAAGTCTATGTTTTGCTGTCCCGAGACGGGGTGTGAGAATACTTTCTCCATGAGGGACGGATTGGGCAAGTATCGTACGTAAAATGACCGAAATTTATGCGTACATTGTGATGTTATACCAAGGAATGATCTTAAGGATCAACATGTGCAAATGAGATGTTTTGAGCATCGTGAATGGTGTTTTATTGTGGCCGAAAATGTGTGCCACGGATGAATTTTGTTGTGATAGCCGTGCTCTTGAGTATGTGATGAACATAATGCCCTTATGATTCAAGATTGAGGTTGAGCACGACTAATCAATTGTTTGTTATTTGACAGTGCAATGGCCGAGGAAAGTACAAGGTTGTGGGTACATGTGTCCCCGGAAAAGGATGATGAGATTCCACGGAAGAGGAAGGTGACCCTTATTGGATAATTTCAAAAGCTTGAACAGCCAAAGTTCAAGGGAGATGAGGGACTCGAGGTGGCGGAAGATTTTGTGAGCGAACTTGAGAAGATTTTCAATATTCTCGGATGTACTCCCGAGGAGAAGTTACTTATGGTCGAGTATTCTCTTCAAAGAGGTGCGGAGGCGTGGTGGAAAGCGAGTAAGGATAGTGCCGGAGTCATTTACACCGAAGATGTGTGGACGGTATTCAAGAAAGCTTTCCTTGGGAAGTAGTTTCCTTTCTCTTATCGCGAAGATAAGGCACTTGAGTTTGCTAACTTGAAGCAAGGGAGGATGACGGTGGATGAGTATGAAAGGAAGTTTGCCGCATTATCTCGCTACGGACCGAATATGGAAGCGGAGAGCAAAGCGAGGAAGTTTGAGTTGGGATTAGATCCGGAGATCCGATTACAAGTAGCCCCACTTATGCTCACATCTTATGAAGAAATTTACCGTCAAGCACAAAACACGGAGAAGGCATTGATGGCGGTAAAAGCCAAGGGAGAAGCAGATAGTTCCAAGAAGATGATGGGGAGCGGGCTGCCCATTTGAAAGAAATTCAAGCCGAGGAGTACATTTTCTGCCCCATGATCATTTGTGGCACGTCCTCCTCGTGCTCTTACATCTGTAAGAAGCTTCTTCCGCGGGGATAATCAAGGATCTCAGTCCGGTTGACCGCCCCTTTGTCACCGGTGCAACAAACACCACTTTGGGTTTGTGTGTGAGACAAATGAGATGGTATGCTACCGGTGCGGACGACCTGGTCATATAGGAAAGAATTGCCCTCAAGGAGCGGAATTCACGGGGACCAGTGTGGTGGGATCGAGCGCACCAAGGCACGGGAGATGCGGCCGACTTTTGATGGTCCTTTCACTACCCCTCCAGGACAAAGATGAATTCTTTTTTAGAAGCTGCCCAGGATCAACACAACATGCACCCTCTAGTGGAAAATCGACTAATTGTACCCGTTGGGGATGCAGAGGAAGAGTGTGCCGATGAGTTAATTGAAGGTATTGGAGAAATCGTATGTCAGGAGAACGAAGGCTATTCAAGTTTGAGGACAAACTTTCCTCAACAAGGGGAGAAGATACAAGGATGGCCGTCGACTCGCCCCAGCTCCATCTACCAATTACTCATGGAGTTATTCCGCTGGCCATCAAGGCATGGGAGAATGCCTTCGAGTGAACTTTGACGCGAGAAAGGAGTTCTCGAGATGCCTATTCGACGGGACAAGATGCAACTCGAAAGACAAGGTTGGAGCGAATGAATCACCAGGCGACAAGTCGATTCAAGTGACGACCAGACCAAGCGAAGAGAGTTGTAACCGATGCTCATTTGGGCGACGAGTTGGTGGAGCGACGCTGCCGAAGTGTTCATTAAGGGAAGGATCGTCAACGAACCGGTTAGCTCGAGTGAGAATCAACCAGCGTCGAAGCAAGGGACCCGTCGAAGCAAGAATCCGTCGAAGTACGGAGCCGTCAAAGTAAGGAGCCGTCGAAGCAGAAGCAACTCCACATTGAATGCATCTCAAGTTCCCAGATCATTCATGCATTTTCTCATTCATGCATTAGCATTTATGTTCCATTTTCAAGAAGCCATTTATGGTTCGTCCATGAATCAGGCCATGCATGCATCTTATCTAAGTTCATTATCTTGCATTTATGTTCGTCTATGGTGATCCCTATATAATGGGCGCCTTTGTAAGCATTTGAACAACTTTTGATTATCATATTATAAACCCCTTTGTAAGACTTTGTCTTTTTATCCGAAGTGAGTGGATTCTCCTTCAACCTCGTTCTTCATTTGGTGGATTCCAAGTGCGGATTGAGTTGAGCATATCAACCGGTAGTGGTGTATCTGTATCCTCCGTGTTGTGCCTCGCCCTCGTTCTTGTTCGTGGTGGCGTTTATGTATCCACGGCCAAACGAGTTTACCTGAGTTCTTCTTTCACGGTGATGTCTCTGTATCCGTGGAGGTTGAATCCCAAACCCTTCCTTTTTCATCATTTCAGCCGCACCCCTATACACAACCTTCCGTCCATACCTCATGTTAGTCCATTCCACACCTTTAGTGGCGTCCCCCCTTCCCTTTCGGTATTGGAATCATCTATTCATTGTCGTCCCCGTATAAATAAGTTTTCCTTTTTAAGGAGAAAAGGCTAAAGATGAAAGAAGGGAATGATTTTCATAATTTAATAAAAGCGAGAACCTTACTACATAACCAAATCACCCTAATCTGTTGTCTATTCTATTAAGATAATTTTTTAGATTTTGGGAAATTTTGATCGAAGTAAATCAAATCATTGTTCCCTTCGCTTCAAGCCTCTATCAGCTTGAATTTGCTCTAACCCAACACCGACTCCCCCCCCCCAACAATACTTTTGTCTGTCTTTTATTTGGTTTTGCATTCAGGTCGGGATTATCCTTAGCTTGTAGAGGAAAGCGAGCGGACAATGGGATGTGCTTGTATCAGGCACGCGTTCATGGACCCCATATGCCCAACTAAACGCGCCAAACAAGTGCCAGAAAGTCCTGCGCTGAACTGTCCCCCCCATCTCCATTGTTGGATGATATCACACGAATACAACTAGAGATTAGTCACATGAGTCGGTATAACGTTGGAGCCAAAAGTTCCAAGCAAGGCATGGCGAAGAAAGTCCAGAAGGTGTTTGTTTGCTTGAGGGAAGTAGCATTTGAAACTCGGTGTTAGGAACACAACCTTAATTCACGGAAAACAACATAGCAATTTCCCGGCGAGGTTTCTGTTTCTGTTTCCCCATAAACCCAGGCCGTCTCCTTTCCTTACACGACAAAACAAAATGGAGAACAAAAGAAAGGGAAATGAAACCTGGAATATTAAGTCTAGACTGAAATATACAGACCGCAAAAAAGGCATGGACATTTTGCCCATATCAGAGCTACGTGTTAGATTGATGTAGATCAGCCACCCACGGAAAGACCTTAGTTTTGTAAAAACTGTACTCAGTTCAAAAGCGGAAGCTACATTACTTTAACTATTCTTTGTTAGTTTATCTCGCCCAAAACAAAACAATTTGTCAGTGACCATATAACTTTAAAAAGTGTTTTCGGGCGCACCTGAGTGGCTCATTCCCCAGGGCCTGGTCCGCATCTCCCACAGAAACTACAACATCAGAAGAAATAGATAACTTCCTTAGTGATTCCCTACATAGTGTTGTTAAGATCGCTCCCTCGATTCTTGGCGCAGAGAAAGATCGAGGTGAAGGTAGGTAATGCTGGTTATGAAAAGGAGGAAGAACAAGGAAATCAACATCACTGGCTCGGCGAGCATGAAAATCGGCTTGAATTGGTAATAAACCTGAAGGGTGTGATCAATACGGGAAAGATCGACATAAAGGTTAGTCTTTCAGGTTCTTCCAGGATATACGGATTAACGGGGCAAGTGAAAGATGCATGATCTGTCAACTACCTGGAAAGGTGTACTGTGCTCGGGGACCACATTTGTCTTTTCTAGTACGACCATGGTCCTCCCGACGACATCAAGGTAAGAGTACTTTTTCTGTGGAAAAATCGCAGCCGTATAACATAAGCCAGACAGTTGTGTCATAGAGGACCTCGGGATAGAATAGAACAAGATAAATATCCTATGACAAGAACTAGTCTGTGTTTGCATATAATGGGCCGGAGGTTCTGGTTAGCACAGACAATCTTATTCAAAGTAATTACCTCAAGAGATTGCTTTACTTCGAAAGGCACAACTACAGACGGCTCCTCTGATCCTTCTGGCAAAACAATCTGGTGATAAAAATTCATAAAACATCAGCTTAAGTGAAGATTTTTCTAGAAAATAAAGAACAGAATTCACCATGGGATGATGGAAAACTACCTTGACGGTCAACTTGTCCACGACTGTGTCAGAAAGAGGACACCTGAAGCAAAAATTAAGGTAGCGCCTGCCATCGGGAGAAGTCCTCCATTAGAATCCCATAACCGATGACAAAAGTGGCTTTCCATCCTCCAAACAAAGGATACCGAGGCTCGAATTCCAGTTAAGACTGCAAGATCAAAGTTAGAAGGTGAGGTATACAGATGCCATTCTCAAATCTCCCGTTTCACATTGATCATCTAATCGACTTCTGAGAACTCTCTGGTAACAATACCATCTACCAGGAACCAACGTTACTCAAAGAGCGACAAAAACCATCTAACCAGCAAATTGCAAATGCAATGTCTATAAAGGTCAGTTCATTTGACTGCCTTCTGAGAACCCACGCGCAAACGTGATGATGAAATATTGCCGATATCATCACGATAGTACACAGAGTGGACTTTAGGTGGAAGTCTAACCAAGAGATTCTTGATTGAAGGCACCCCGCTGTATCCTAGCCTTCCTTGATATTCAACCCTACAAGGACGTAGTATCATTTTATAAAAACAAGAGGGAGTGATCCAATTAACATACATAAACAAATGAGCCAGCACTAAAATTGCTAGCGATCAGGCACAATCATAATGATGCATGTCACTATGCCAGGAAATATGCCAGGCATAAAAATCAAGACTATAACTTGACCATAAAAAAAAAACCTTGCAATTATCTCTGGAAAAATGCTAAGAGCAATCTCAACAACCAAATATTCTAGGGGAAACCTTAAGAATCAAGTTGTAACCCAATGCCAGTATCATCAATCAAAAGACGCCTTTCATGGAAGATCCAGATCCTACAGAGTGACGATGATCAATATCTCGCAGGCTTAAATAACAATATCACCTAAAATTAGAACAAGCTCAGCCGTAATTCGAGAGTCGATCGTGTTAGATCTGCTCTAACTTGCATTTTTTTAAAGAGGATTACCTACAGAAACCACCCTTATGCCGAGCACTGGCATGAACCAATTTGTACTGCTCAGTTATCTGAATACTTCCCCAGTGAGAAATTTCCACTTCCCTCACAAGCTCCTCGACGACAGCAAATGCATTATTATTTTCTAACTGTACCAAAATTGGAGAACAAGAGTATGGAGATTGATCATTGTAAGGCCCATATTTCAGTCCCAAACCGGCACGATTAGTTGGCTCAACAACTGAGAAAGATTCCACCCTTTTACTTGGCGTCGATGTGATATAGAGATAGAATAAAGGCACTATCCCGGAAATATACTAGCTGGGATTCCGATTGGCTAATCTCCAAAGGGAATGGCTCAAGAGAATGGGTTAGCATATAAAGTATCTCCAAAGTTGAAGTTTCACCAGGATTCAATAGGTCTAACAAATATATGGAGAAGTATTTTGTTCCATTCGGCCCATCGGGTAATTCCTTTGGTTTAACATCAAGAGGAACATATGTTTTCTTATTCCGTTTCCCAACAGCTGCTTGAGCTTTGATAAGGGCCAAATGATTCGCTTGTGTTGGTGGAAAGGCAAGCAAAACCTCGGAAACAGATGAAGTCCCAATGCCTTCAAGCTGAAAAGGAAGCTCCTCAATAAAAAATGCATACAATTTTTTTTTTTAAACAAATGCATGAATAATTACACCAAAAAATAATCACCTTCAAAGTCAAATACACCTTCACAATATGCGAAGTCAAGTCAATCTGCATAAAGCAGAATCAGATGCATATTCAGTTGCCGACAACATGACAGAAGAACTCCAATTCAACAATTCGCAATACAAAGTAATCTATATGGGGGAAATCCACCATACAATCCACATATTCTACATATTCCACAAAAAACTGAGCTTAAAAACTCAGTTACTGAGATATATCAACAAAATTTTCACATCAAAAATTGAAAACAGCAAATCTGAAGTAAAGCTCAGTTCTTGACGTGTAACAAGTAAGCTCAATCATGAGGACTTAATTCATCTGACATTAGGACAGCGTGATTAATTATGTAATGCCCAACAAAAAATGAGGCCAACCTCGAACCATCCAGAAAAGGCTAGAGAATCCGGAAACTGATAGGCGAAGAGGTTTTATTGCTCGACAAAAAAATAGGCTAACGATACCAGAAACCCACTGCACCGAATTCCGTTACCACCGATCACCAGAAAGACACAATTCTACCGAAACTAAAACCGAAGCATATGACTAGAACAGTCCAGAAGCGGGGCAGAGAATCCGGAAACCGATCGGGCGGCAACAGAAAACGCCCTACTCTGCGCTTCGGCATTGGTAATCTGCACATCCTGAGCGGTGCACGAGCTCCCTATCGAGAGGAAAACAAATATCGCGACCAAGAGGAAGCATCGACTGGCTTCCATTTACG
Source organism: Melastoma candidum (assembly GCA_023653495.1). Classification (NCBI taxonomy): domain Eukaryota; kingdom Viridiplantae; phylum Streptophyta; class Magnoliopsida; order Myrtales; family Melastomataceae; genus Melastoma; species Melastoma candidum. Next base: position 2,795,980 of record CM042891.1, on the reverse strand, counting down.
GGAAACCGATTTGTCCTCCCTTCCTCAGTGCTCCCCATTCAGTCGGCTTTGAGCCCCGGCGAGGACTACAACGATGAAGCCACGGGTTTCAGAGCTCGAGGACGGGAATAAGGTCGCTATGTTGGGCCTGAAGTTAGGGCAATGTGGGCCTTAATGCAGTCGGCCCGACATTCGTGCAAGGTATATCGAATTTGAAAATATCACGTCATTATTTAATAGCTTTTAGGACAGTTGAGCAAGAGAACGTGTGACCAAACCGGGTTCTAAATTAACTGCTTCTTAATCGCGTATGTTGATTTCGCATCGTTCGTTATATTATGCCACGTGCGGTCCCATTCTCATAATCCCCCATAAAAAAAAAGGATAACTTCTTCTTTTCTATGAGGGTGTTGGTGTTGGTGGTCAATTTCTAGTTTTGTAAACATTCGAGAGACAGGGAGGGAGGCAAAGGCCTGCTGTCAAAAGTTGTGGTCGCCGCGGAGATCTTTTTAAGTCTCTCTTCTGACAAAGTTTGAATTTTCTTCTTCTCCCCCCTGCGCACACAAAACTATTTCTACCTCCCTGCGATGCGGCTCCAAAAACGAAAACTCCAAAGGAAGACAAACAACTTTACCTAATATATTATTATTATTATTTTCTATTTTGACGGCAGCTAGAAAGTTTGACTTCCAAGGACGGTCCACCTTTTCAACTTTATTTATGCCGGCGCTGGGACATGGGCCATGTTCTTGGGCCATAAAGTGGGCCCATAACCAAAAAAAATTAATTTAATTTAACATTCCGTCTTCTTCTCCGTGAAAATAATCACACTCTAAAAATTACTTGTATTATTTAGATCATGTCTTGGGTACGTACCATCTACATTTCAATTATGATCAACGTGATATGGACATGCAACAATGCTCATTTGAGAAATAGAAGACGAAAGAAAGAGACGAAGAGGGAAGGAGGAATCTCTGGTGGTGCTAGAATCCACCCAAAAATCCCAAATCAACAGATAATAATCATCTTAATCATCGTTACGCCGTCGTCTCACTCTAAGTTATGGGGTTTCCTGAAAACTGTTGTTATAATCTCCATCATTCTGTTGTTAATCAATAGAAGAGACGTTACGAAAATCCCATTTGGATTAATAATGTGGTTTAGGTTGAGATCCGAAAGATGATGAAGCTACGTGGAGTTCTCTTTCGGTCAGTAAAAAAAGTATTATTCTTAAGAGAGAAATTTTATCTTTTTGCCCGAGTTCGGCGTTTGACATGTTCTCAAGTAGGAAAGGAATGAATGGGTGATGTCTGACTGCAAGAGAGGGTTTGACCCTCACCTACGTCCTCTGAAATGATCTTCTCTGTTTTACACTGAGCTCATCCTCAGCCGAAGACTTTGATGTCTTTTGTTTTTTCTTCTCTCTCAATATGGTTCGCTTATTTTTTGTTCGGGATTGAATTTCGTTAGGACGACTTTGGATTTGGGTTTGAATTACTGAAGCAGTTCTCCCACCACCTACCAACTTGCTTCAAATCATTGTTTCACCTGCGTCCTGAGATATCAAAGTTCGTCACGGGACCATTAAACATATACAGGAAAAAAATTTGCATATACATAATCCATAATTGAGTTACATTAACTTATAATATTTATAACCGTGGTTTCAGTTTTACTCCGAAAAATCTTAGGTTATAGGCCCCTAAATAAAGATGGATTTATATTTAAGTTCATGCTCAGTATATGGAGATATAAAGACATTGCATTATTCTAACCAACACTTGATTAAGATCACAACATGTTTCCATTACTCCCTTGATTTTGAGTATTCACATATTTCCATTACTCGCCTAGAAAGTAGCATGTTACAACTCATCCGAGCGAATGACGTAGATATTCTTGAGGACAAGTGTCACAAGAAGGTAAAGAAACGAGCCAAAGTAATGACCCGATGGAACAGAGTCGACTCAACATGAAAACCACCATAATATTCTTGAAAGTTGCTAAGATTCAAGTTACAAATAAGTTGTTCACAACCACATCCACATAATTGGGTTGCCATTTTTTTCTAGTTATCGTTGTTCCCTCGTTTCACTAGTATATTCTTCGAGCCTTTTAATGGAATTTGTAAGTGTTGTTCATCATGTTTAGTGTTTGTTTATTTGTTTTTATATGTCAATCACATTACGAACCATATTCTAAATTCTCATGTTCATCCGTTAAATATTTTCGACGTGTTTGGTAGTCGACAGCTACCCCGGATATAATTTTGTGAAGCGAATTATTACTCACCTACCACCATACAAACGAAACAATGTGACGCAACCAACTTAATCGATTTTTATTCTTAAGTTGGTGGTTGGTGGAGAAGCGCGACTCATTCCAAAGCGAAACCTCACCTTCACCTACCCCCTCTCCATTCCTTTACTTTCTATGCATTCCCACAAATGGAGTTGTTCGATGTCCCAGTAGCTCTCTACTCCCCGTCACGCCGTCCGTGGGTGAACTAGCGCACTGTTACCTCCCCCACAGCCAATCGAGCCCGCCCGAGCTTATCGTTTGCCGCGTAGGTAGCGAATCTCCCTCGCGGGTCATGAGGTGAGAGGGTTCCACTCCAATTTGGCAACTAATTAGTTTGTGTTAGTTGAAGGAGCACGTCCCGAAGTGGACCCTTTGGCAAATAAGTCGTGTTCATCTCGAAGGGATATGTCATTTTCCAAGTGATATCGAAAGACATAAACTGAGTCGAGTTGATTCCCATCAGTGCCTTTATTACAAGGGTATATATGTCGTTATTCACAAAAGCGAGCTTAACTTGTCCTAAACCATTACAAGCGAATCAAACCAACCCACACTATTTTTCTACGAAACTAGTGATCTAAACACGTCCAATATACAGGTTTCCATAAAATCTCCTCCCCCAGTACTCTAATTTCTATCTTAATCTACCTAAACACGCCCATGATTTCGGTTAAACGATGTAATTGATTATTATCCGAACTGACTCTACAATCAAAGTTGGTCGGAGCAGAACATCTTTGAATAAAACCTTGCTTTTTGTAAAAAAGAATGAGTTGTTCCTACTCTTTTTTTTTTTTGTCTTTTTTTAGGAAATTTAAATCTAGATATGAAAGTAGGGGGAAGGTGCTTTACCAACTCCTAGGAAGAAATTTTTGTCGGTATTATCAGGTGAAAAGATGAGTGGAGCTCGTCTTCTGCCTGTTCCTTACATTTCACTGCACCAAATCGAAAGAATTTATATGAACCGTGTCCTCCTCCTATTCCCATGCCATCGCAATCGTGACCTTACTTTTATAAGCGTTAGAATTCTCGGACCGGTGCAAAGGAAACAACCAGCGCTTAAAATTATATACTTGCTTGAAAGCTTCAAGGTTTCCGATATGGGACTTGTGTTTGCCCCCATCAACAATTATATGTAATTTATCGAATAGTCGTGGCTTATATAATTATTCAAAAAAACATTCGTGCCGATTGTCAGTAGCGTAGTTCACCGGGGGCGGCTTTCAGAACTCGATACCAATGGTGTTAACGACCAAATATGCCTCGGATGCCAAGCGAAATGGCGTTCTTCCTACATAGACATATCTGCGAATATCTGTTAACTTATTAAAACGAAGCTGTAATAACTTCTTGGAGGGAATTATTGCCGATGGGATGGTTGTAACTTTTCCATCATACATGCCAGAAACCCTGCATCCTTAATTAGCTCCACAACAACAACTGTTCCGATCGAAGTTACCATTATCATTAACTTTAGTTGGGCACCTGGGGATGGATCTAACCACAAATAATTTGGTAAAAGAAAGAGGAAACGTGCAGGGTTAGGTGATGATGATATCTTCACATGGAAAGGGGAGTAGTTTGACCCAGCTGCCTCGGCCGGCAATCATAAACCCCGAAATCAAAAGGATTAAGTCAGAATCATCCGGGGGGTTTCAAAATATTTAGATTATTGATTTCGGTGGTACTGCTCATCGTGCCATGTTCACTAACATTACCTTGTCAACTGCAGGCATGTAAAAAAGAAAATGAACAAGAAGGGAGAATATATAACAAATGGGTGAGGATCGAGAATGATTCAAACACCCTGAGCTGGGTGAATCGTTCGTTTTTATATATTATATGTATGATCAGAATATGAAGGATTGGGTCCTATTTTGTTGACAATTGTTTTTCTTAATGGGATCACCCTCTTTGTTTCATAGACAGACATGAAACGAAACACTTTTTTCTTTTATTTTTTACAATCCCAAATCGCAGTAATTAAACGACAACACCATTGAGTTTCATCTCCGGGAATATGATTTGAAAAGAGTTGTTTTGATTCCAAACGAGGGGGGATGCTGGATGCGCATCTCCATTTTGAAGGACTTAACGGAACCAAGCCGCATACTTCATAATATGACGCAAGAAGAAAAGGCCAAGAGATAAATCCCTCACCAACCCCCCTCCCTCCCTCTTACAACGAAACATCGTTTTATGTTTGACGAGTAAGAACGCGCGTTGTCAGGAACCCTCTCCCCTCTCCCCTCTCCCCACCCCCACCCACACCCTCCTAACCCGTCCACGTGTCACGATCCCAACCCTCCATCCCAGAACTAAGATCTGATGGCCACCCTGCCTCTTCAACTAACACTTGCCCCCAAACCTACCCCCCCTCATCCAACCCAACCCAACACTGCTTTGTGCCTAAAAAAAACCACATTTATGTCCTCCCAAACTTAATATAAATAACCCCCGTTCAGCGGCCTTTGGCTCCTCAGGAAATTCATCCGCTTTGCATGAATTTCCCCCCCTCCTCTCCTCTCCTCTTTCCACATATATTGAGAGAGATCTTTAAGCATTTGCCGTAGTTGGTTGTGAACATCTCGGTTCGCCTTTTTCCTTTTTACTACGATCACATGGGAGAGGTCGCCGATATCGACATGTCCATCGCCTGCCACGCCAACGGTTCGTCCCCCGGCTACTCCCTCGCCGACCCCCTCAACTGGGGCCTCGCGGCGGACTCCCTCAAGGGGAGCCACCTCGACGAGGTCAAGAGGATGGTCAGCGAGTACCGGAAGCCCGTCGTGCGCCTAGGAGGGGAGACCCTGACCGTTTCCCAGGTCGCAGCTATCGCCAGCAGGGAGGCCGGGAAGGTCTCCGTGGAGCTTTCCGAGGAGGCCCGTGCCGGCGTCGAGGCGAGCAGCAACTGGGTCATGGAGAGCATGAACAAGGGGACGGATAGCTACGGGGTCACGACTGGGTTCGGCGCGACGTCCCACAGGAGGACCAAGCAGGGTGGCGCGCTCCAGAGGGAGCTCATTAGGTAAAAAAAAAAAAACATAATATATATACATAAGGAAGTTATTTACCCATCCAACTGTTCTTATTTAATTTAGGTTTAATGTTTGGTTGGTGGGTCGAAAATTGATTTGGGTCATGGCAGATATTTCTAATTTGATCTAAGTATGATAAGGTTAGGTGTAAGTTCAGTTATCAAACAAAATTCATATCTTAGGCAAAATGTATAAATAAGAATGATAATTCATACAAATTTTCACCATAATTACTATTTTTAAAAAATAAATAAAATAGTTTTGAATATGTTAATCAGAGTCCATAGATGAAACGTCTAGATCAAGGAAGTTATTACATGACAGCTAAGTCAACCTGTGATTGACTGCAAACCCAAATGAAATTTAAAGGTAATGTTAGGATTTCGATGTCCACGATGTTGTATGTCCGAATTTGGTCCATACACTTTAAATCGAATGTTGCGATATAAGTCGTGCTAATACGCACCCACTAAAACGTGCCCAATTAATGAACGAAGTGGACCGACCAATAATGTTTTTGCCCCCGCTGAAATTTGGGTGGTGGTTAGTCAATTACTCGAGAAAGGAATTGTGCTGCGGGCATCCATTGATCGGTGTATTAACGCTTGTTTTGATTGTTTTGTAGGTTCCTGAACGCCGGGGTATTCGGCAACGGCACCGAGTCGTGCCACACGCTGCCGCAGTCGGCCACCAGGGCAGCGATGCTGGTCCGGATCAACACCCTGTTGCAAGGCTACTCGGGGATCCGGTTCGAGATCCTGGAGACTATCACCAAGTTCCTCAACAGCAACGTCACCCCGTGTTTGCCGCTGCGAGGGACCATCACGGCCTCCGGCGACCTGGTCCCGCTTTCCTACATCGCGGGCCTGTTGACGGGCCGGCCCAACTCCAGGGCTGTAGGGCCCAGCGGCGAGTCCCTCACCCCCGCCAAGGCCTTCCAGTTGGCGGGAGTTGAGACGGGATTCTTTGAGCTGCAGCCGAAGGAGGGTCTCGCGCTCGTTAACGGGACCGCTGTCGGGTCGGGGCTGGCATCGATGGTTCTGTTCGAGGCTAATGTGCTTGCCATCCTCGCAGAGGTGTTGTCGGCAGTTTTTGCCGAGGTGATGCTCGGGAAGCCCGAGTTTACAGACCACTTGACGCACAAGTTGAAGCACCATCCTGGACAGATTGAGGCTGCGGCAATCATGGAGCATATACTGGATGGGAGTGCAATCGTGAAGGCCGCTCAGAAGTTGCACGAGATGGACCCCTTACAGAAGCCGAAGCAGGACAGGTATGCCCTGAGGACCTCGCCACAATGGCTCGGTCCACAGATTGAGGTCATAAGGGCAGCGACGAAGATGATCGAACGGGAGATCAACTCGGTGAATGACAACCCTTTGATTGATGTCTCGAGGAACAAGGCCCTCCACGGCGGAAACTTCCAGGGGACACCCATTGGTGTCTCGATGGACAACACCAGGCTGGCCATTGCCTCGATCGGGAAGCTCATGTTTGCTCAGTTTTCTGAGCTTGTGAATGACTTCTACAACAACGGCCTGCCCTCAAATTTGTCCGGCGGACGTAACCCGAGCCTCGATTATGGGTTCAAGGGTGCGGAGATCGCCATGGCCTCATACTGCTCTGAGCTGCAGTTCTTGGCAAACCCAGTGACCAACCACGTCCAGAGTGCAGAACAACACAACCAGGATGTCAACTCGCTTGGGCTTATCTCGTCAAGAAAGACCGCCGAGGCCATTGACATCCTCAAACTGATGTCGTCGACGTTCTTGGTCGCTCTCTGCCAGGCGATCGACCTGAGGCACCTCGAGGAAAACCTGAAGAACACAGTCAAAACCACCGTCAACCAAGTTGCCAAGAAGGTCCTTACCATTGGGTCCAACGGCGAGCTCCACCCCTCAAGATTCAGCGAGAAGGACCTTATCCGGGTTGTTGACCGTGAGCACTGTTTTGCTTACATTGACGACCCCTGCAGTGCCACCTACCCCCTGATGCAAAAACTCAGGCAGGTCCTTGTTGACAGCGCCTTGGCGAACGTCGAAGGCGAGAAGCACCAGGGAACCTCCATCTTCCAAAAGATCGGCCCGTTTGAGGAAGAGCTCGTTGCCGTCCTGCCGAAGGAGGTAGAGAACACCAGAGCCCAGTGGGAGAGCGGGAACCCTGCAATCCCGAACAAGATTACTGGATGCAGATCGTACCCACTGTACAAGTTTGTGAGGGAAGAGCTCGGAAGTAGCCTACTGACGGGCGAGAAGACGAGGTCGCCGGGAGAGGACTTCGACCTGGTCTTCTCAGCAATCTGCAACGGGAAGGTGATCGATCCACTGCTGGAGTGCTTGAAGGAATGGAATGGGGAACCTCTTCCTATATGTTAGAACAATATTCTCCCCCTTCTCTTTTAATTAAGTTTATCATTTTTGCTTTTTTGTAATTAGTTCTTTGATGTTTTAATCTGTGGAGTGTATCTTGGGGCAAACTGTATAAGTGTTAAGAACACATTTCCTAATTTTACGATTACATCTTTTCAATTGCATTGATAAAATTACACTCGCTTCGGTTGATTTGAAGAAATCCTTGCCAAAGCCGAGCGCCCGCATCATGCCTGTAGAGATGACAGATTCCAAGGAAGATGGCCTTACTATGCTAAGCGGAATGCGTTGGTTAGACTTGAATGAGGTGCATTGGCAATGCGATTCACTAATGCTCAGACGAGAGGGTGTTCGAGGGGGTTTTACCTCGATGACGTATCACCAGGGATCTTACCAGATGTGAATTGCCAGTGCAGGAGCCATGTGCCGAAGTTGTTCATGCCTGAAGAGTAAATGGGGAAACGCTATTCATAGTGTTGGATCGTTCAGGAACACTAAGAGGGGGTGAATTAGTGTTTATAACTTTTTCGCCCTTTCTCAGTAGCGGAAGCGTACTGTATCACAGCAGAACGTTTATCAGAATGAGAACTGCTTTGTTGTAATCGTTACAACTTAATCGTTAGATTCTCGTACGAGTATTGCGCAATCGTAAGGGACACAGCAGTTTATAGTGGTTCGGCCTTAATCGACCTACGTCCACTTTCCACCATAGAGGTGATTCCACTATTTGAAAATAATGGGTGCAAAGAGCCCTTGCACTAGGCGTATGTTTCTCTCACAAAGTGATATTTAAAATCCTGTACAATAGATGATCACTCCTGGCAACGGTCAGCTCCTCACACAGTGGACGTCTTCTCGTGTCCAGCAGAATGATGCTCACGCTCAGCAGTTGATTGCTCAAAGGATTCGCACACAGCTCGTTGTCGCTTGATATAAGCCTGACTATCAAAGCACAAAGACAACGTTGCGTTAGTATATAAATCCTCACAGATAATTCCTTACAGTGAAGAACGACTTCTCGGAGAGCAGCTCGTTTCTGATTCACAGCAAAGGAATGCTTCGGCACTTGTTTGCTCAGAAGAGGATTTCCACAAAGATCTTGTCTCTCCTTAAGATAAATCTGCACTTGCTTAAGAGACAACCACAAAGTTGAACCACAAAGACAGAAACCACACAAAAATCACAAAGAAAACCACAAAGACCACTTAGAAGGTATACGTCATACACTCAGTTCGGACGTGCACGGTTACCACAGCCGTGACTCACTACATTGCACACCCAGTGCCTAGGGTGGAATTTTCCGATCCGTTGGCTTCCACGCAACCTGCTTTACTAACCCTCTGTATCAGGCGTTCAAGACTTCTGCACAGCACCCCTGTGCTCGGGAGGACCTCTTTCCACTCCGGCGGCGTTCCCAACTCCTGCTCTACCCTGCAGGCACGAAACTTCTGGCGCGCACCCGCAAGTGCGTGTCTAACTGCTCAAACTCCGTAGGCTCGAGACTTCCCTGCGAAAAGACACGACAAGAACGGCTTCTTGCGGGTCAGCAACCGGTTACTGCAATCAGCACAGGTATTCACTTAGCTTCCCTCAGACGATTCGCCGGCTGCTCGTTGAACGCACCGAGGACACCTAGTCCCTCTCATGACGATCAAGGAATCTGAACTCAGCCCCTTGACACCCTCGCACGCAGTTTGCGAGCAATAAGAACCAGGAGACACTTATCACCTTCCGCTCTCCGTCGACCACTTAGACCACTCAGACCACTCAGCCACTCAGCCCACTTAGAAAACTTTTGAAAACGTCGAGAGATTATGTGAGGGTCGTCTGATATAAAAAGGAACGAAATAAATAATCGGTTTCCCAAAAACGAATAATTTATTTCCTAAAATCAGAATACAGGAAGCTGTAATCGTGGATCAGCAACAGAATGCTCAACGGTCATGATGACCAAGAAGGGAAGGAAATCATTGATGATATTCCTTGCACGTATAATCTGATCTAAACTTTATCAGATTAAATAATGATTATTGATATCATTAATCACGTAAGTATGGAACAATTAAATCCCTTAACGATTGAAATAGGAAAATGAGTTTCCTTTTCCAAAATCTTTCTCAAATGACATTGTCTGATTCTCACACGTGATTATCAGAATCAGATAATATATTTAATCATTAAATATTATTAGACTGCAATAAGCAAATCTGGAATAATAATTATTCTTTCGTTAGCGCAATAACGCAGAATAGTTTCGCTGTAATGCAGCAAGGTCTTTCTTAAGTGTAACGACACATTGCTTAGGTTGCAGCGTAACATTGCTGCAGAATATCCAAGAAATATTTTGTTTCCAAAATTGAACTTGGAAAGCTAATCTCGCAATATTTAGATGCCTAAACATTTATAATGAGATCATTAAGCTCGATTAAATGAACTTGGACACTCAGACGAATATTCTGAATTAGCCCAAAATAAAATGTGAATATTAGAAAATATGTTTCCATATTTTCAGTGTTTATGCGTAAAATCACAGTAACACTTTATTGTAACGCAGCAAACTGTAATTGTTACTTGCTGTGGTTCAGCAACACATTTCTCAAGCTCATCACTAAGAATAAGCGAAGTGTTACAGCGACTAGCTTCTCAAGCTCATCAACAAAACCAGGACTAACATTCTCCCCCTTTTTGATGATGACAAAACACGAAGCGCATAGGGAATAGATCATAGAGCTTGAAACACAAACTCAACTCCCCCTGAAATTAAGCAAGCTCCCCCTGAGAGTAAGCTGGCAGTAGCAACACACTTCTCCCCGTTTTTGTCATATCAAAAAGAAATAGAGGATAAAATGGAAACTGCATATATACTTGTGCTGCAAAAATTGCAAAGCACCCAGACAAGTTCGAACATCTTAAATGCATTCAAAAGAAATATAGTGGAGAGATACTCAATCCACTTAAAGTTATTCAAAATAAAGAACTAGAGTTCTCAACATCAGAAACCACAACAAGGAGAGTCATCTCAATCCTCGCGCGAGAGTTTCAACAGCCATCATCTCCTCAGTCATTTTCTCCAGCTTAGTCAGCCTTTCACCAAAGCCGTCCATCCTTTCCAGGAGACAACGCCTGGTGAAGTTGATCTCATCACAGATTGTGGCCATGAGCTTGGAGTAAGAGACATCAGCCTGTGCACCAGTGGTGGCCTTCTCGCGTTTAACATGCCTCTGCTTTTCAGCAGGAGCAGCTTTACAGCGTACAGAAGCAGCGATTTCTCGCTTGGAAGGCTTCTTAATGAAAGTACCATCAACAAACTGGTATCCCATGCTTTCAATGGAGGCAGCTCCAATAACCTGAGTAGTCCAGGTATCCATTTTGTTCAGAGGAGTAGCATCCTGTCCATAATGTTTCAGAAGAGCCGTGATCACATTTGTGAAAGGAAGGCCCCTGTTCTCATCTTTGATGCAAGAAGCCATATGGCTGAAGATAATACTTCCTAGATTTCCAGGAATGCCTTTCTTAAGATGGACCAGCAAGTTCCAATCACGAGGCATGACTGAATCAATACTCCCCACCCTTGGTGCCAAACAAGACATCACCACTTTGTGCAGCATTCTGTTGCTGAAGCTCAAAGAGGTGTTCTGTAAATAGCCAGAGGGTGTGATAGGAACTCCATCATTGATGAGCTGATAGGCTTCCATCTTGCCTTCATTGATCACCCTCAGATTATTGACAAGGTTGGCATTAAAAATGCGGCATATGACAAAGACAGAGTAAACAAACACTTTTCCATCAACGATGGGCCTAATAAACTTGATGTTTGAATCCTCCTTGTAAAAAGTCAGATTCTCATAGAATTGTTTCACTTTTGAGATAGATCCTATCTCATTGAACTCACAGAAGGTTTTCTAGCTAAGCCGTTCAAACAGTTTAGCAATGGTCACCTGATGAGCAGTAAGCCAATCAAAGTCCACTCTCTTACAAGCGGTAACATTCCTTATTTGGCATCAAGCCATCAGCAAGAATTCGATTAATTTCAGCCATAGAGACATACTGGTCGATCTCAGGCAGGAAAACATCAGAGTCCGTAGCAAGCTTTTGCTTTTTAGATCCAGTAGGATCAGATTTCGGAGTACCTGATGAGGAACGCTTTCCTCTTGTGCGAGAAGCAACACCAGTGACATAAGAGCGTGCTTTCTCAGGGAGATGGACATCAGTAACTTCAATCTCATCCCCAGCATCCTCAGAGAGATCCTTCTCCTTAGGCAACTCTGTCTCCTCATCCTGAGACATATCCTTGTTGCTCGAAGTTTGGTCACCCTTAGAGACAGCATCCACCTTCGTAAGCGAGGAGTCCTCCTTTTCAGGAGTTCTTTGATTTTCTTCCAAAAGTCCTCCTTCCGATTTTTCAACATCAGGGAGAGTTTCCTCATCCACCGATTTTTCAGACACAGTAGCATCGGCCTTGGTCGGAGAGACTTTGTCAGAGGTGCTGACCTTCAAGCCAGCGAAGGGACCCTTGGAGACTTTGACAGGAGTTGTCTTAGCCTTACCAGCGGTGCCGACCTCAGTTGGTGCCGGAGCAACCATGGATTGAACGGGCGTCTCCCCCTCAGAAACAGGGGGTTGTTCCTCAAAACGAGAAACCTTTGAAGTTGCGGCCACAGCCTTGGACCGTTTCGTGGGGGTTGCCTTCCCCTTTCCTGACATTGCCGATTTTGGAGCCATGGGTGACGAAAGAGGTTCGAGAGATTTTAGGGTTTTGAGAGAAAATGGGTAAAGATGAGGTTTCGGTGTGACATGATGGTGAAGAGGAATGGTTAATATATTTCGAAGTTTTCTTTTGATTTTAGAAAGTGGGAACGTGGAGAACATGGAAATCACCCAAATTTTGGCAACAAATAATTCTCTACCAAGAGAGAAAATATTATTACGTTTTATCTTATGAGTGAGGATTACAAATTCTTAACTCATCCCGTAAATAATTAAACCTCTCTTTATCAAGTGGTTTAGTAAATATGTCAGCAAGCTGTTGCTCAGTATTAATGTATTGAATATCCACATTGCCATTTTGCACATTGTCACGAAGAAAATGATGTCTCAACTCAATATGCTTAGATCTTGAGTGATGGACAGGATTTCGTGATAAATTAATTGCACTTGTGTTGTCACACATTATTGGAATACTATCAAAATGAAGATTGTAATCTTCAAGTTGTTGTCGCATCCAAAGTAATTGAGCACAGCAATTCGCTGCTGCGACATATTCAGCCTCTGCTGTTGATAAAGCAACAGATGTCTGCTTTTTATAGAACCAGGAAATCAACATATTTCCTAGTAATTGACAAGTACCGGATGTGCTTTTTCTATCAATGCGACATCCAGCGTAATCAGCATCTGAATATCCTATAGGATTCAGCAATGATCCTCTGGGATACCACAGGCCTAAGGTAACAGTTCCTACGAGGTATCGAAAGATCCTCTTAACTGCAGCAAGATGTGACTCTTTTGGAGCAGACTGATATCTAGTGCATAAGCATACGCTAAACATGATATCAGGTCTCGAAGCAGTAAGATAGAGTAATGATCCTATCATGCTCCTATATGATTTGGAATCAACTTCCTTTCCATCCTCATCTTTCTCAATTTTGGTATTACTGCCAATTGGAGTTGACAGAGGTTTAGCATTCTCAAGATTAAATTTCTTGAGCAACTGTTTGCTGTATTTTTCTTGATGGATAAAAATTCCATCTTTGGTTTGTTTGATTTGAAGTCCAAGAAAGAAAGTTAGTTTTCCCATGAGACTCATTTCAAATTCTCTTTTCATTAGATCAGAGAATTCGGTACATAATTTTTCATTAGTTGATCCAAATATAATGTCGTCAACATATATTTGAGCAACTAGAAGATCAGCATCCTGTTTCTTAAGAAACAAGGTTGTATCTATTTTTCCACGCTTATATCCTTTCTCAATGAGAAAAAAACTAAGCTTTTCGTACCATGCTCTTGGTGCTTGCTTAAGCCCATACAAGGCTTTAGAGAGCTTATAAACATGATTACGATGCTTTAGATCGGTGAATCCAGGAGGTTGTTCAACATACACTTCCTCTTTTAGATCACCATTAAGGAATGCGCTTTTCACATCCATTTGGAAAAGCTTGAAGTCATTATAGCAAGCATACGCTAAGAGTAGACGTATTGCCTCAAGACGTGTTACAGGAGCAAACGTCTCATCATAATCGATACCTTCTTCTTGTGAGTAACCTTTTGCTACAAGTCTAGCTTTGTTTCTCACAACATTTCCCGATTCATCAAGTTTATTTCGATAAACCCATTTTGTTCCAATAATGGAACGATTATTGGGTCTAGGTACTAAACTCCAAACTTTGTTTCTCTCAAATTGGTTCAATTCTTCTTGCATTGCAAGAATCCAATTAGGATCATCAAGCGCATCATCAATGCCTTGAGGTTCATCTTGAGAGATAAAAGCAGAGTGTTCACAGTACAGACTTGCTGTATGTCGGGTTCGCACTCATGTGTGCAATGATCCTATTACTTGGTTAATAGGATGTCTTTTCTTATATAAAGGAGGAATACGATCCTCTATCTGTACATCCTGGAAACCACCAGAATCATTTTCAGTGTGTGCAGTAGGCACTTGCTGTACATTTGCTACAGTATTTCCGTTCGGATTATTTTCAGCAAACATATGCTGAGATGTTTCATTTGATCCTGTTGTTGAGGATTGTGCTGCTGCTTCCACAACAACTTCCTCCTGTGTCAGAGAATCATCAACCTTAACATTAATGGACTATTCAACAGTTAGAGTTCTTTTATTAAAAACTCTATATGCTTTGCTCGTAAGGGAGTATCCTAAGAATATGCCCTCATCAGATCGAGCATCAAACTTTCCGACACCATCTTTGATGGGTCTCAAGATATAGCACTTACTTCCAAATGGATGAAAGTATGAGATATTAGGCTTTCTGCCTTTATATAACTCATAAGGAGTTTTACCTAATGAGTGTCTCAAATGAATACGATTTGAGATGTAGCATGATGTGCTTACAGCTTCAGCCCAAAGATTTTTAGCAACTTCACTTTCCAGCAACATGGTTCTCGCCATGTCTTGTAAGGTTCGATTCTTTCGCTCTACAACTCCATTTTGCTGTGGAGTGTATGGAGCAGAGAAATTATGATTGATACCATGTTCATCACAAAATGAAGCAAAGTCATGATTCTCAAATTCAGTGCCATGATCCGTTCTTATGCTTCGTAGAGAAACACCTTTCTCATTTTGAAGTTGTTTGACTAAGGTTTCAAAGGTTGCAAACGCATCACTTTTGTGAGCTAAGAATTTAACCCAAGTGAATATGGAAAAGTCATCTACCACAACTAATCCATAACGTTTACCTCAAAGACTTTGAGTCCTTTTGGACCAAATAAGTCCATATGAAGTAATTCAAGCGGAGTCTTGCTTGAAATCATATTCTTGCTTTTAAAAGATACCTTTGTTTGTTTGCCAATAGCACAAGCATTACATATCTTGTTATTGTCAAACTTGATTTTAGGTAATCCCTTAATAGCATCTTTTCTGGCTAGTTTGGACAGCAAGTCATAGTTTGCGTGTCCCAACCTTCGGTGCCATAGAGTTGCTTCGTCCTTAATGGACATGAGACAATTTTCTCCAGCGGAGATGTTCTTAAAAGACAGGATATAGATGTTTTTCTTGCGTTCACCAATGAAACACGTAACATCATCCCGTGAAACAGTATATGTTTTCTCATTGAAGGCAACATGATAGCCCTTATCACACAATTGACTAATGCTAATCAAATTGTGCTGAAGTCCTTTGACATAGAGAACTCCTTCAATGGTGAGGGAGTCAGAACAGCAAATGGTTCATGTTCCTTTAACCATCCCTTTTCCATTATCACCAAAAGTGACAGCACCACCATCCTGGAAAACCAGTGTGGAGAATAAGGAGACATCTCCTGACATGTGCCTCGAATAGCCACTATCTAAGTACCATACATGGTCCTTAGCGATGGACTTGAAGCATCCCTGAAATAGAGAAAGAACTTAAGTAAGTCGTTCTTTCCATTTGACAATAGAACCATCAACTTTAGAAGAAATGCCACGCATATCATTTCGCCGCACATGGCAATTTTTAGTGAAATGATCTGGCCTTCTACAGTAATAGCAAAGTCTAGGTAGCCTTTGAATAATATAATGAGACTCGCCATTCCTAACATGAGGAGGAACATATTTCTCATGAGGTGAATGTTTCTCATTTCCAGAATCATGCATCTTATGCATACATAAATCCGTTTTGCTGTTTGCAGCATCAAGTTGCTGCTGCAGTTCCTCAATCTTTGATTTGGATTCAGAAAGCTTCTTTATCGCTTTCTTAGCCTTTGCTGATAACTCTTCCTTAAGAGAAGCATTCTCAGTACTCAAGAATTTATTCTCCTTCTTAAGGGCTTTATTGTTTGCGGATAAAGACTCAATTTTATCATAGAGTTCAGAGAAAAGATTCTCAATATCTTCAGCAGATAGATCAGAAGGTGAGAAAGCGTTTACCTTCTCAGTTTCAGCATCAGTTTGCGCCATATAGCAGATGTTTGCTGTTTCCTCATCCTGATTTGATTCCTCATCACTATCACTCCAAGATGCCATCATGGCATTTTTCTTGTATTTTGAAGATTTGCCCTTCTCATTCAAAAGTGGGCAATCTGGTCGCATATGACCAGGTTTGTTGCACTCATAGCATACACCACCTTTACTTTGGTGTGGGTTAGTATTCTTCTTTTTAATATCTCGCTTTCCCTTAAAGCGATTTTTGCGAAGATACCTTTTGAATTTCCTTGCCATCAAGGAGACTTCATCCTCAGAATCAGATGAAGATTCATCCTCAGATTCATCGGACATTTCGACATTGCCTTTAAATGCAACAGCATTGGATTTCTTTTCTTCAGTGAACTTGTTCTCATTCTCATAAGCGACAAGAGAACCAAGTAGCTGTTGAAAACTTAAGCTCGTTAAATCCTTTACTTCTTCGATTGCCGTTTTCTTGGCTTCCCAAGTTTTAGGCAAAGAGCGAAGTATCTTTCTGACCAACTCAGAATTAGAAATTGTTTTGCCAAGAGATTCCATGGCATTAGTGATTTCGGTGAGTCTATCAAACATTTGATTAATTGACTCATCCCTTTTCATCTTGAATGCTTCGTATTGAGTTACTAATGCATTCACTTTGGATTCCTTGACTTGTTCTATTCCATCATAGATCAAAGCAAGTCTATCCCACATTTCTTTCGCAGTCTTACAAGTAGAGACGCGATTGAATGCATTTCCAGCAAGAGCGCACACTAAATAGTGCCTTGCTTTAGTATTGAGAGAGATAGTTCTCTTTCTTTCATTCTCATGCCGAATGTCGTTTGGATTAGGTGGAGGAACCGTAAGGTCTCCTTCCATTATAATCTGCCAGCAATCGGCTTCTTTTACTCCAATGAATAATTCCATTCTCATTTTCCAATATGAGAAGTGTTGTCCTGCAAAGAGCGGTGGACGTTCGGTCGAATGACCATCAGTCAAGAGCATCGACATTCTGCCAAGTACTGAGTAGTACCTTTCTGTGCTTAATGTAAGACTTTCAGCAACAAGCTGTTTTGATTCAGCAATAAGCTGTTTTGGTTCAGCAACAGAGTTCTGTACTAGCAATCACACAGAAAGCTTTCCAGTAAACCTGCTCTGATACCAATTGTTGGATCATTCAGGCACACTAAGAGGGGGGTGAATTAGTGTTTATAACTTTTTCGCCCTTTCTCAGTGTCAGCGGAAGCGTACTGTATCACAGCAGAACGTTTCTCAGAATGAGAACTGCTTTGCTGTAATCGTTACAACTTAATCATTGGATTCTCGTACGAGTGTTGCGCAATCGTAAGAGACATAGCAGTTTATAGTGGTTCGGCCTTAATCGACCTACGTCCACTTTCCACCGTAGAGGTGATTCCACTATTTGAAAATAATGGGTGCAAAGAGCCCTTGCACTAGGAGTATGTTTCTCTCACAAAGTGAGATTTAGAATCCTGTACAATAGATAATCACTCCTGGCAATGGTCAGCTTCTCACACAGTGGATGTCTTCTCGTGTCCAGCAGAATGATGCTCACGCTCAGCAGTTGATTGCTCAAAGGATTCGCACACAGCTCGTTGTCGCTTGATATAAGCCTGACTATCAAAGCACAAAGACAACGTTGCGTTAGTATATAAATCCTCACAGATAATTCCTTACAGTGAAGAACGACTTCTCGGAGAGCAGCTCGTTTCTGATTCACAGCAAAGGAATGCTTCGGCACTTGTTTGCTCAGAAGAGGATTTCCACAAAGATCTTGTTTCTCCTTAAGATAAATCTGCACTTGCTTAAGAGACAACCACAAAGTTGAACCACAAAGACCACAAAGACAGAAACCACACAAAAATCAGAAAGAAAACCACAAAGACCACTTAGAAGGTATACGTCCTACACTCAGTTCGGACGTGCACGATTACCGCAGCCGTGACTCACTGCACTGCACACCCAGTGCCTAGGGTGGAATTTTCCGATCCGTTGGCTTCCACGCAACCTGCTTTACCAACCCTCTGTATCAGGCGTTCAAGACTTCTGCACAGCACCCCTGTGCTCGGGAGGACCTCTTTCCACTCCGGCGGCGTTCCCAACTCCTGCTCTACCCTGCAGGCAAGAGACTTCTGGCGCGCACCCGCAAGTGCGTGTCTAACTGCTCAAACTCCGTAGGCTCGAGACTTCCCTGCGAAAAGACACGACAAGAACGGCTTCTTGCCGATGGGTCAGCAACCGGTTACTGCAATCAGCACAGGTATTCACTTAGCTTCCCTCAGACGATTCGCCGGCTGCTCGTTGAACGCACCAAGGACACCTAGTCCCTCTCACGACGATCAAGGAATCTGAACTCAGCCCCTTGACACCCTCGCACGCAGTTTGCGAGCAATAAGAACCAGGAGACACTTAGCACCTTCCGCTCTCCGTCGACCACTTAGACCACTCAGACCACTCAGCCACTCAGCCCACTTAGAAAACGTTCGAAAACGTCGAGAGATTATGTGAGGGTCGTCTGATATAAAAAGGAACGAAATAAATAATCGGTTTCCCAAAAACGAATAATTTGTTTCCTAAAATCAGAATACAGGAAGCTGTAATCGTGGATCAGCAACAGGATGCTCAACGGTCATGATGACCAAGAAGGGAAGGAAATCATTGATGATATTCCTTGCACGTATAATTTGATCTAAACTTTATCAGATTAAATAATGATTATTGATATCATTAATCACGTAAGTATGGAACAATTAAATCCCTTAACGATTGAAATAGGAAAATGAGTTTCCTTTTCCAAAATCTTTCTCAAATGACATTGTCTGATTCTCACACGTGATTATCAGAATCAGATAATATATTTAATTATTAAATATAATTAGACTGCAATAAGCAAATATGGAGTAATAATTATTCCTTCGTCAGCGCAATAACGCAGAATAGTTTCGCTGTAATGCAGCAAGGTCTTTCTTAAGTGTAACGACGCATTACTTAGGTTGCAGCGTAACATTGCTGCAGAATATCCAAGAAATATTTTGTTTCCAAACTTGAACTTGGAAAGCTAATCTCGCAATATTTAGATGCCTAAACATTTATAATGAGATCATTAAGCTAGATTAAATGAACTTGGACACTCAGACGAATATTCTGAATTAGCCCAAAATAAAATGTGAATATTAGAAAATATGTTTCCATATTTTCAGTGTTTATGCGTAAAATCACAGTAACACTTTATTGTAACGCAGCAAACTGTAATTGTTACTTGCTGTGGTTTAGCAACACATTTTTCAAGCTCATCACTAAGAATAAGCGAAGTGTTACAGGGACTAGCTTCTCAAGCTCATCAACAAAACCAGGACTAACACATAGAACCTGCAGAAACATCCTGTGAGGAGAACCCCATTGTGATATTGCTGATCTCGAAAGCTGTTCTGGAAGGAGTTGTCATCGGGAACAGGACGGAACCTTTGATGGGCTGACCGAGTCCAGCGTTCGTGAAGAAGTTGATGTATTGGGTGCAAATGGCCAGGACGGTGCATGGATGAAGGCTGTGAAAGAAAGTTCTGTAGTACAAATATGCGATTCCCCATCCATGGGTTCACGGGGATGACCACCCTCTGAGGATCGTCCATGGAAAGGCAGCTCCTGCTTAAGCTAGGGATAGGACTGGTGACATTACATGAGGTTTTTGAGTAACATGTACAGCCATCGTCTTTGTTATCGGGGAGCCATGGATGAAGAAAACCCCTGAGTCGAGGCAAACTTCTCATCCCAGCTCTGTGATTCTAAGTGCAACTTGGAGATCCTACCTGCAACCCGACACATGTCGGGCTGATGGTCGACTCTGTGATTCGTCCTCCACGCATTCCAATCCCAACTTGACTATCTTCTCCAATCCCAACTTGACCATCTTCTCCGCTTCTTCAACTGGATATGAGTCCCTCAACTGCTTGTCCATCCACATCCTCACACCGCCTCCCTGCCTTTTTCAACAGTGCTTTACCCTCAAGATCTCCCCCGTCTTTCCATTTAATATGTACTTCAAGGGTTCCTCTCCACACAGCAGCTCCCACATTACGACCTCAGACACGTTCACGTCAGACTTCCGCATCCACACGCCTGTTGTTCGAAATTCTGGTGACATATAATCCCCTGTCCTTTTCACTGCTGTTTGATCTCTTCAACTGGGTATCTGGGGAATCCACCGATTTTGGTCTCAAACAGGATTATTCTTCTTCAACTGCTTCGCCGCATCCTCTGCCGTGGCAAAGAGACTGATTTTAGCAGCATCAGACGACCGCATCTGTGTGGCATTTTCGTCAAATTGTGACGGTGATTTCATGCTTTTGTTCGGTCTTCCGCGGTGATTATGCTCGAGCTCTTCACATGGTTGTGCACAAACCCCTAACCGTCGATACCAGCACTGTAATGCATACACTCAAGGCCATTAGCAACGTCCGAAGGCGATCCTCATCCGGGATATCCATGACGAGAGAATCGTATAATGGGAGCCCAATTTGTTCCAGCCCAAATGAGCCCAAGCCCATCCAACGGGGACGGCGTGGTCAAATACGTGAAATACCGACCAGAGTTCCGGGGATTGACGACGCTTGGAATCGATGGCGGCGATTGCTCGTTCTAGAATGTTCCAGAGGCGGCTGTTCTCCCTCGTCTCCGGGAACCGCGCCACTCCTCTCGACCGCATCTCCTCGGAAGGTCAGTTTTGGGACCTCCAGCCAATCATTTTATGGGTGTATGCCGTGTTGGTGTTGCGCGCTGTGCTGGCTGGTGGAGAGAAACCTTACGCTCGTTTGTGATCTGGGTTTTGGTATATTTTGGACGTTAAGTGAGAAAGGTGTGATCTTAGAGTGGTTTCTGTTTGGATAGTTGACTGTGGTACTGGAGTGATGGGTGATGTTTGATGAGATTATTTCTTAGGTTTAGAGTTCGAATTCAGGGGCTATCTCCTTGATGTGCTTTGTCCATCTATGGGAACGAATAAGCCTTGGCGCAGAGGGACTTTGTGGTGTCTTTTGCTTCCATTCTTTGTAAGCAACTATATGATGATGGATCCAGGATTTTGCTGCTGGTGCATTTCTGTTCCTGAGAGCTTAACACGATGATGAGTGGGATCGAAGTATATTACAAAAAATCAATCGTTTAGTTCGTTTATTCATTCAAGATATTTCTTTGCTGGAAGCTGTGGTCTGGTTGCTTTATTCCTACATCCGCAACAGTTTGACAATTGCATATTCCCAATTGGCTTGAAAAGCTATAGGTCTTCGTCGTCTGGTTGCAGTTGTTGATGTCTTTGGTAAATGACCAATTGTTTATGCATTAGGATCCAGTGGACATGGTTCTTCCCTTGCAGGATCAATGAGACTACTACTCACTCAGCATGGACAATACGGAGGGCATTACGGTCAAAGATGGGTGCAGACATTGTCAGGCTCAAATGAAGAAGCCTTTGTTAGTCAACAAACCAACACAGCGGAGTCCAGTACCCTCTTAGTGGATGCTTTGGAAGATAGAAAAATCAGCAGCGCTGCTAAGGTGGATTTTACGGCTATATCCAACTTGAAGACGTCGTCGAGGCATGATCTTGCGATGGTGTTCACCTGCAAAGTCTGTGAAACTAGGTCCGTGAAGACAGCTTGCCGAGAATCCTACGAGAAGGGCGTTGTTGTGGTTAGATGCAGCGGATGTGATAACTACCACCTCATCGCTGATCGGCTCGGCATGTTCGGACAACCAGGAAGCGTGGAGGATTTCCTTGCTGCAAGGGGTGAGGACGTGAAGAAGGGATCTATGGACACATTGAATTTGACATTAGAAGATTTAGCTGGAAAAAGACCTTGAACTGTTAAAGTGTAGCTCGAAACTCTTATCCCTCCCCAAACCTTAACATTCTCCACTTGCGGGGAATGAGCTATTTTTTCCGTTCCTTGTACATTGTTGGCCCCGACAATTGAACATGGCAACAGCGGTCAACAATTGCTTACCCTGTTATCCACTAAGTTTGTTCAGTTTCTCAGATGGATCAGGGAAGGAGAATTCGAGATAAAGTATAATTTGGTGATGTTTCTGATTACGGAGGATTGGGATTTATATGATGTGAACAAGGGGCTTCTGTTATTGTCTAGTTGGGGCAGTAGCTGCCCCTGCTCATGCTGAATCGATGGCCGGCTTTGACGAAATGGTATCTGAGAGACGATGCTAGTGTTATCTACTTGGTGGAAAAGGAGTAAGGAAGGCGTATCGTGCTGTGTCATTGGCAGTGAGATTCACCCACAGCAGGCACCTGGCATTGGTTTATCAACTTATTCTGAACACTCATTGGTGACTCCTTTGAGCAGTTTCTAGATGCCGATTAGCTGGTTGATTGCAAAACTCAGTTGTTTTTACTCACATCCAAGGGGATTGACGCGCCTGCGTCAGACCTATTAACTGGATGTCTCTCAGACATGATCACTTCTACTTCTACCTATTGAGACATAAGAAATGGGAGGCCGTGCAATAGCCGCTCGGGGAGAAGTTTACTTTGTCCTTCGTAGATAAATCCAGAAAGAGCCAGGGAAGGGAAGAGTTCAGCGATGCTAGCTATAGTGACGGGGAATGGGGGCCGTTAAAGATCTCATTGAGGGAATGGGACGTGGATATCTCGTGCAGCGAGGCGTTTATTTCATGTATACTCTGTTCTGGGGCTGGCATGGCAGTTATTGCATGACATCGTCTTGATTCATGCATGGTACCTGTATGGAATAATATCTCAGATGTTCTCCCACAAAACTGAAATGACCAAGGGAACTGTTATAATTTGTTATCATCTTTGCCCCATTATTTGGATTCCTCACTGAGTAATGGTCGTCCCTTAAGGTTGATTCAGGCACCCATGGTCGACATAAGAGATTCGTAGAGTACTGGCTCTTAAAGTTCACGGGGGATATCATCTGGAAATGAATCAATACTTGTATATGGCAACCATCTTCGCAGACCTACGAAGAACACCTCATTGGCGACCCTAAATTTGGCAACCCATAAGGATTTCGCTGTGTAAAGCCGGTCGCCTTCATACTCACTCTCTCTAATGCTCGTTGGACTTCTTATAAAATTCTGGTATACTAAGCCCAAAAGAAAATGCCTTACCTTTAGCAGACTTTTCCCAACTTGAAGTTTGGCCGAGGAGGCACGGAGTTGAACCTCTGGACTTCATCGTGGTGGACAAAGAAAACATGGACTCTGCTGGAGAGCGGGTTAACGTAGATTGGTGGAAGGGTAAGGTAGCTGATTGGACGAACCATAGTTGCTTTGCGTGCATATAAGGATTGTACACCTTGAAGATGTACCCACTTGAGTTCACAATAAATCATGATGCAGGAGCATAATAATAATATTTTAGATTTTATAATATTAGGGATATTTTCAGAATATCACGTTATATTTTTTTTTAGTATAAATAAGGTCTTAGGGTTTCTGAGGAGAACAGCCCCCTCACTTTCATTCCATTCCACAAGATAAGTGTCCCCTTCTTTGCTCGTTCCACAGGAAAACAACCTAATTTTTATTTTACCTATTAGCTGATTTTAAGAATTTCTTGAGGTTTTCTTACAAACCATAGAATTTTCTATCGTTCCCTTCATCCTATTCGTTTTCTCCTCATTCTTCCGTGATTTATCCTATTTCCGCTACACTACTCCATCAATTGGTATCAGAGCCTGAGTTCTACTCGAGGGTTAGAGTTTAGGGTTTTTATGATGGCTAATCGTGGTAGAGGCCGTGGGAGAGGGGTTCAATACCAACAGACGGAACTTGCTGAGATGCGAAGATGATTGAAGATCTATCGCGAGCAGTGCAATTGCGGCGACAGGAACACGTGGGAGCCCGAATGGAGATTCCGGAAGGCAACCACAACCCTTTAGACATACCGGAAGGTAGTACTGAGGATGATTCTGATGAAATCGAAGACAATCCTTTCCGTGAAGCCGGACCTGTAAACAACACAGGAGGAGGTGGACTGGAGGAGAGGCTAATTCGTGTCCTAGATCTCAACAGTGGTGGGATCAAGATTGAAGTGGCTGATTTTCACGGGAAAATGCATGCAGATGATTTTCTTGACTGGGAGACTAGTCTTGAAAATTATTTCGAGTGGAAGCCTATGGTAGAGGCAAGAAAGTACTCTTTGTGAAGCTGAAATTGAAAGGAGCTGCACTTCAATGGTGGAAGAGAGTTGAATAACAGTGATCCCGACAAGGAAAGCCAAAGATCAATACTTAGGAGCACATGAAGAGTAAGCTGCGAAAACAGTTTTTACCGGCAGATTACAATATGGAGTTGTATGAGAAGTATCATGCCCTAAGACAAAATTCTCTATCTGTGGATGAATATACTGCGGAGTTCAATAATCTGACTGTTCGAGTTGGATTGAATGAAACCACTGAGCAACTTACGTCTTGCTATCTAGCAGGTTTGAATAGATCCATCGGGGATGAGATGAGTGTGGTTCGTGTATTCAACATGGAGGTTGCTCGACAATATGCATTGATGGATGAGAAGAAGGCGTCACGTTATGGAGCTAGGCGACCATCATATAACAGATCAGATGGAGGTTTAGTGCTGATCAGCCACGCCGAGTTGATCAACGACCATCTAGGTTGACTCAGGGGACTATGTCATCTTATAAAAGTGATGTGAATGACAAGGGCAAAGCTATGGTTAATCCGGGAGCTCAAAGAAGTTCCAAATCTGGTCTTGGTGGTAGCTCTAAACTACGTTGCTTCACATGTGGGGAGCACGGGCATACGTCGTACGCATGTCCACAAAAGAGGGTGAACTTAGCTGAAGTAGAAGAGGATTTCGGTGAGGAGTTAGGCCCCGTCTATGATGGATATCGTGATGAGGATGAGGAGATTGATATTTATCCAGTCCAAGGGGAATCACTCAACATCAGGAGAGTTATGACAATGACGAAGATAGATGCTGAAGATTGGCAAAGACACAGCATATTCAGGACTCGTGTTCTTTGTGGGGATAACGTCTATGATGTGATTATCGATGGTGGGAGCATGGAGAATGTTATTTCCAAAGATGCTGTGGAAAAGCTTAAGTTGCCATTGGAGAAGCATCCAAATCC
This sequence comes from Melastoma candidum, assembly GCA_023653495.1. Lineage (NCBI taxonomy): Eukaryota > Viridiplantae > Streptophyta > Magnoliopsida > Myrtales > Melastomataceae > Melastoma > Melastoma candidum. The sequence continues at coordinate 2,770,553 of CM042891.1, read as the reverse complement.
TTGTAGAATCAGGTGGCTCTAGAAAGGTAATGAGATACCAGTGACATCCCGTTGCTTGGTACAATTTTCTTTAGGTTCCGACTTGAATGATGAAGCTCTCTGTGATGTCGTGCCAATGGATGCTGGTCATATTCTTCTTGGTCGACCTTGGCTTTATGATCATGATATGGATCACCGTACGAAACCAAACACATATTCTTTTTATAAGGAGGGTAAGAAGTACACTTTGCATCCTCTCAAGGAAGAAGCTAGCGAGTTAACTCCGAGTTCAAGCAAGGTTAGTGGGTTTCTTTGTGCTGAGAAATTTGAAGCTGAGAGTCAGGACACTGGAGTTATGTATGCCTTACTCGGAAGAATGATGGATCACAAGCAGGCTGTTGATTTACCACAGTTTCCACCCTCAATTGAAGAAATCTTGACGGAATACTCTGAGCTGGTGAGTGAAGAGTTACCGCAGGGCTGCCGCCTTTAAGAAGTATTCAGCATGCCATTGATCTGGTTCCTAGTGCACCTTTACCGAATTTGGCAGCCTATCGCATGCCCCCAAAACAGCGAGCCGAAATGCAAAAACAGGTGGAGGAACTCATATCGAAGGGGCTGGTGTGCGAGAGTAAAAGTCCATGCGCATGCCCAGGTTTACTTACGCCAAAGAAAGATGGTTCTTGGAGGATGTGCGTGGATAGTCGTGCAATAAACAAAATAACCGTCAAGTATCGTTTTCAAATTCCACGTTTGGATGATATGCTTGATTAGTTAGTTGGTGCGAAGGTATTTTCCAAAATTGATTTAAGAAGCGGCTATCATCAGATAAGGTTTAGGGCTGGTGATGAATGGAAAACAGCATTCAAGACACTGGATGGACTCTATGAGTGGATGGTGATGCCTTTCGGGTTGTCTAATGCACTTAGCACGTTTATACGTGTCATGACAGATGTACTTAAGCCTTTTTTGAAGACTTTTGTCATCGTTTACTTTGATGACATCCTGATTTACAGCAAGACAGAAGATCATTTGATTCACTTGCGCCATGTGCTGGACGTTCTTTCTCAGGAGAAGCTTTACATCAATTTAAAGAACTGTTCATTTATGGAACGTGAAGTCCTTTTTCTCAGGTACATTATTTCTGATAAAGGTTTGGCTCCTGATCTGGAAATGGTGCATGCGATAATAGAGTGGCTAGCATCTACGTCTATTAAAGAAGTTCGGAGTTTTCATGGGCTAGCATCTTTCTATAGGAGGTTTATCAAGAACTTTAGTTCTGTCATGAGCCCATTAATAGAATGTTTGAAGAAGGAAAATTTTGAGTGGACATCATCAGCAACCAAAGCTTTTGAACATGTGAAGTCCTTGATGAGCAGCGCTCCAATTCTTGCATTGCCTGATTTTGACAAACTCTTTGTTTTAGAGTGTGATGCATCTAAGAAAGGTATAGGGGCTGTCCTTACTCAAGACGGGAAGCTAGTTGAGTTCTTCAGTGAGAAACTATCTGATGCAAAACAGCGCTATTCAACTTATGATTTAGAGTTTTATGCGTTAGTACGTTCCATTCAGCACTGGCAGCATTATTTGGCTTATCGTGGGTTCGTTGTATACTCCGATCATCAGGCATTACGTTATCTACACTCCCAGAAGAAATTGAGCGGGAAGTATGTCAAGTGGAGTTCATTCTTAAATGAATTTAATTTTACTATGAAGTATAACTCGGGACAGTTGAATACGGTAGCTGATGCCTTGAGTCGTCGATCCTTTGTTATAACAATCATGAGTGCTCAGACTCTTGGTTTTGAGGAGCTCAAGAACCAATATCAGACCAACGACTTTTTCAGTTCCATATTCACAAAGTTACAGGGAGGTTCAGATAGAGAGTTGTTACCTTATAGGTTACATGAAGGTTTTTTGTTCAAGGGCAACCAACTTTACATCCCCATTTGTTCTTTGCGTGAGCAAGTCATTCGGGAGCTACATGGTAGTGGGCTTGGAGGACACTTTGGCAGGGATAAGACTATGGCAATGGTGGCTGAACAATATTTCTGGCCGAAGATGTATCGTGACGTGGGCAATATTATTCAAAGATGTGTTGCTTGTCAGCTTGGCAAGGGGACATCGCAAAACATGGGACTGTATACACCGCTGCCCATTCCTGAAGCTCCGTGGGTTCACTTAAGTATGGATTTTGTCTTAGAACTTCCAAAGACAGCGAAGGGATATGACTCAATTTTTGTTATGGTAGACTGTTTTTCGAATATGGTTCATGTTATACCTTGCTCGAAGACAAGTGATGCAACTCACATCGCCAATTTATTTTTTAGAAAAGTTGTGAGATTACACGGCATACCGACGTCTATTGTTTCCGATCGAGATGTTAAATTTATGAGTCATTTTTGGAGGACATTGTGGAGGAAGTTCGACACGGAGTTAAAATATTCCAGCACTTGTCATCCTCAAACAGATGGGTAGACCGAGGTTGTGAACAGGAGTTTGGGTAACTTGTTAAGATGTCTTGTTGGGAATAATGTGAAGAGTTGGGATTTTGTGATTCCTCAAGTTGAGTTTTCTTATAACAACTCAATAAATAGAAGCATAAAGAAAACTCCTTTTGAAGCTGCGTATGGATTGCGACCTCAGCATGTTGTCGACCTAGTTCCACTTCCTGAGGATGTCCGAGTAAGTGATGATGGTGAAGCTTTTGCTGAGCATGTGCGACGAATTCACGAAGAAGTTCGAAGTGCTTTGAAGGCAAGTAACGAGGCCTATGCTACAGCAGCTAATGAGCATCGCAGAGTGAAAGATTTTAATGCTGGAGATCTAGTCATGGTGCACTTGAAGAGAGAGAGGTTTCCAAAGAGGACTTACCACATGCTGAAAGCGAGGAAATTCGGACCTTGTAAGGTGTTGAAGAAGATAAGTTCGAATGCTTATGTGATAGAACTACCTCCTGAGCTACAGATCAGTCCGGTCTTTAATGTCTCAGATTTGTATGAGTTTGTGGGAGCTGATGAAGGTTATGTTGTCCAAGAGCAGATCAAAGAACTTCCAAAGGTCATAAAGGATGTTATTGAAGATGTTCTAGATGTGAAGGAGGTTAAGTCAAGGAGATGGAATCAATATAAGAGATTTTTGGTGAAATGGTTGGGAAAGCCAGCGACGGAAAGTACCTGGATAGCTGAAGAAGAATTGAAGAAGATTGATCCTGAGACTTATGCGGAGATCGTCGAAGTTTTCGCGCCGGAGTTGCGAACTTTTCCACCCCGAGGAGATTGATGCAGGAGCATAATAATAATATTTTAGATTTTATAACATTAGGGGTATTTTGGGAATATCACGTTATATTTCTTTTTTAGTATAAATAAGGCCTTAGGGTTTCTAAGGAGAACAATTATTATTTTACCTGTATCTGATTTTAAGAATTTCTTGAGGTTTTCTTACAAACCCTAGAATTTTCTATCGTTCCCTTCATTCTATTCGTTTTCTCCTCATTCTTCTGTGATTTATCCTATTTCCGCTACGCTACTCCATCAAATCTCTTAAGGTAACAGTGGAGATTCATGCTGGGTTGAAAGACTATTCGCAGATATTCCATATCATGTTTCCTTCTGGAAATGGCCTCCATTGAAGAATATACCCTTCACTGTAATCGTCATCGCCATCCATTAGGGCTCTGATACAGCCATATGTGCTTGAGTGTGTCCAATACTTGGGCTGACAAGCTTCGAGCATATACAAATGAGTGAAAACATGTGGTTGTGCATACAGAATGTGTCTTGGGAAGCAAACCTCGATCTACAAATAGATGAGCCATATAAGACCTTTTATTGGGCACGCTTTACAATATATGCAACAATAACATGGAGAGCTCTATTCAACATATTGAGAAGCATGGGGCCAAAGGCTACATTAGCAGTCACCTACACCAAGAAAGAGCTTAATACGATCATGAATCGCCTATGTCACTTGCTCTTACTAAAGAAGATAAACTTGGACAATCACTCTATATAGAATATGATCTCTTCTTGTACACTGCAACACTTATTAGGCATGCCTATCTATCGCTTGATCACATTGTTGATCCTTGACCGATGGTTGAATTCAAAATGCTCTTCGTCTAGGGAATGAAATCAGAGAGGAGCATTATGTGTGAGGTAGCCAGTCAAGAAGCAAATATTCTCCAAGCTGATGGTCATAGGCCTTTGGGTCAAGTAGAAGCAGTTGATAACGGTATTCTAGAACAGAGCAAATAGCATGGTTACGTGCAAGCTCCATATAAGAAGTGAAAATGTCGATCAAAGTAGAGATGCCCATACATTTTCACGTTTTATCCTACGTCTTCTTCCAAGTAGCCAACCAATCATCAAACCATATGTTGCTTCCCCACGATAAAAAGCAATGGAGGTCTTTCATGTGTGCGGGGTCAAGCCATCCTATCGGCCGGAAAGGCTCCTCCCCAAATATAGTAGGGGAGCTTCAATACAAAGGAAGGACAGTTCCTAGAGCTTGACTAACCCAGAGGCAGGGATGAAAGGACCCATCATGTGACTAGACCCCTCCCAACAGCGTCTCATCTCCATCATCTAGCTTATGGGTGTTGGAAACAGTGGACAAGTTAGTTGGTTAGGACAGAAATCATTGCGAAAGCAGCGTATGTCATTGGAGGTGTGTGGGCAAACTATGAATTAGACCAAGAAGAAGACTGATTAGACGAAAATGGTGCTAGAGCGTTTTGGAAGGAAGAGGGTTTCCCAGAGGTGAAAAATGATAATGTTTAGGAATGGTGAAAGGATATACCGTCTCAAGGAGTTTTTAAGGAAACGGGGTTATATGTTTCCTATTGAAAATTCTAGGCCATAGTCCAAGATTGTGTCTAGATAGACCTAGGCCTAATGCACGCAGATCACATGATTATTACTTATCATAGCCCAATGTTATTGTTTGGAGTTCACCTTTCACATAGAAGATCGTTGTGTGATGTTATTGCTTGCTTGATGAAGGGTAACACTTAGTTCCAACGTTCCTTTGTGTTGGGGCGGGAATCGCCGGCGCCGATGGCGAAAGCGGAAAGAATAACGGGGGACGATGTCCAACGCACAGATTTATGTGGTTCGGCTCAAACTGGCCTATGTCCACGGGGAGGTTGAAAGGATCGCAAGTTTGACGAATTTTTAAAAACTTAATTTTATTGCTTACTATACACGTAAGTTTGTACAAATTGGTTGCAATTCGAACTAGAAGGAAATTTACAATTTTACAATGCTTCTACATGTGGCGCACTCATGTAGTTCCTCTAGTCCTGCACAAGATTTCCGCTTATCAATATATGAGAAAACACGCAGCCATACCAGAAGAATTCCTCAAATTTGGACATCCGTCCCTCAGACACTTTCCATCCAAACCGCCCCGCATTCGGCATTCCATATTCAGCGCTTATGCGGGGTTATTCCAGCCCATTTCGGGTTGTCCCCTCACACTTTGATAAGGCAAGAGTCGAGGCTTACAATTCCTCTAAAGTGCCCTTCAAGGGCAGCCCATCGACACTCGAAGCGTCCGCTTCGTTCGTGCTCGTTTTGACCGAGTAATTGCATACTACAGCCTTATCCTCCCAACCACCCCCGAGCATGAGTTCCGTGCTTCCCTTGGCACTAGAGGTCAGCCTTCTAGGCTCTCTTGAGACCCCATCCGGGTCTCTCATTCCAGCCCCACAGCCGATTTGATTTTCCAAGACTTCGTCTCACGGTTCCGCTCTTTAGGCGCATATCCGGGTCCATCCTGAAGGGAAGGCTTTCCCGTACCTTTCCCTTCCTCGGATTCCTACCCATTTCCAGCCACATGGCCGAGTTCCAACCCCTCAAGGGTTGCGCACACTTAGGTTTCCGGCCCCACGACCGCCTTGCTTTCCGAGACCTTCATCTCGCGATTTTGCTCTTTAAGCGTATAGTCCATCCTTAAGGGAAGGCTTGTCCGCGCCTTTTCCCCTTCGGAACCTCACCCATTTCCAGCCCATGGCCCAGTCTAGTTCCGAGGCTTCGCCCCGTGGGTTCCGCTCTACGAGCGCACCATCGGGTCCGACTTCACGAACTTCGTGTAGCTCAACCTCCCGTCCACCCCCGAGCATAACTTCCGTGCCTCCGTTTGCACGAGGGACAGCCCTTTCTAGGCCCCCAAGGGACTCCGTTTCAGCCCCACATTCCAGCCCTTCGGCAGATGAAATTCCGGGACACATGTCTCGATATTCCGCTCATGGAGCGAGGTAACGGGTACGGGCTCAACTAGGTCCGTCCCTCCCTTTTCCCCATTCTCTTTCCATCATTTTTTCCAGCCCCGAAGGACCGAGTTCCGACCCCTCATGGGTCGGGCACCAAAACACATCTCATCCATTCCGTCTTTCGACGCTTAAAACCCACATAGTACCATCACCCTTTCAACGGGTTTAGGGGCGGCTTACTTCTTCTCCTAAGGTCCGGCCAACCCCAAACCCGCATCTTTCCTCCGTCCAAAACCCATCCAAGACACCCATCCCAACTCAACTTAAGTAAAGAGTAAGGGCGTGAGGGGGACCTTCCCGTAACGTCGACGCAAAGCCGAGCTAACTCTAGCCTTCTCCGCACGACCTCCGCCCTCGAGGGTTGCCTTTGCACGGCCCTCTCTCTTTGGCTAGCTCGGCGTCTCGCCCCTCTCGCGCGGGAATCCACTATGCCGGCCTCATTTCTTCCTTCCAAGCCCTGGCCGTCCACGCCCCTTTCTTCCCTTTTTCTCCCCCTTCCCTTTCTTTTCTTTTCTCTCATTCCTCGTGTGGAGAATGGGGCATGAGAAAAATGGCTATCGGGGAAACGGGGAGCTCCTTCCAGCCCGAGGTGAGGGTGAGGGACTAACCAGCTTCTGTTGAGGTGAGGGTGAGGGACAACGTGCAGCGGGTCGGAGAGAATGGCTGAGGGACTAACCAGCTTCTGTTGGTCGGAGCCATTCTCTCCGACCCGCTGCACGTTGTCCACGTACACACGCTTCCAACAACGTCTCCTGCAGCTTCCAACTGAGTCCTTGAGCCCCCGAGTCACTCTCCTAGAAGGCTTCACCAACGATGCAGCCGTCCGTCGCTAGTGCTCCTCGTGTGACTGACTCAAACGAATGAAAGAATGAAAGAACTAAAGCTCACGCTTTCAGTCAGAAAAGAATTGGTAATAATTATTTTTCTTCTTTTTTCTGAGAAGGCGTGGCCCTTTTATACACAAAGTTCAAAGAAGAAAATGTAAAAAGGAAAAGATAAATTAACAATATGCAAAATAAGAAATTAAAGGTTAGTAGACAAAATGAATAATAACATACACGTTCAAGTATTCAGATAGAAAATAAATCAGAATAAGATCATGATATATTTTCCATGAATAGTGCATTATAGAAGGTATCACAGAAGGTTCTGCTCGATAACCTTCTCCAGATGGAAATAATCGTTGATTTACTTCCATATGGGTAATGATTCATTCCATCCTGATAAAGACACATGTGAGAATATATCTGGACAGGTGGTGGTGATTTGCAACCAAATAACGGTCATGTAGAGGTCGTAAGAGCTTACAGAAGCATGCAGACCATCTAGTAGAACCTTTCCATATATAGAGAGATACATTTCCTTCTATAAAAATATTATCTCCAATATGATTATTTGGTGACTAAATCAATATGATTCGATCAGATAATTATCTTGATCGATGGGATTGTATTTCATAATTAAATAATCATCAACTAATCATTTAATTACAAAATGATTCTTACATAAAGCCCTTAATATAAAAAGCTTCTGTAGAATAGAATGTTCGACCTTCTGTAGTACAGAGGATCCGGTTCATCATCAAAACCGTCCCAACAGAGGTCGAAGTGGACTAGGTGGGACGCCAAACACCCCTTAGGAAGGAACTCCTTCCCATTATTACAATCACACTTGTCACTTCTATCCCACCAAGTTACTTTCATTTCCCTTGCTCATTTCTTTTATCTCCCCGGCCTCGTCCTCAAGGGAGTGCGTATGAGTGAGGGTCTTGAATGGGGAAGGTGGTGGGGGCCGAACACTCCCTAGGAGATGTCTCATTCATCATCATTACAATCAACCTAGTCACATCCCCACAATCAAGCTATTATATTATTATTTTGATATATTCCTTGATTTAGGGGAAACTACTTTTTGTCTCCATCCTTGCCACTCAAGGTCATTTCTAGGATTTCAATTGTCTTTCCAAAATCCTCCTTTCTCTCCACTTCCGGCGCCCCCTTCCCCCTTGAGGAGTGATGGGTTGTCGTATGAGGTCTTTTCCCCACTGTTCATTTGTCCTTCCTTCTTAACTCTCTAGTTCCTCGATTTAGGGAACCCCGTGCCCTTGGTTACTTGTCCGGTTCGGACTATCCAATGGTGAGGCTTGCCCCTTTGTTTTTCCCCCGTTTCGCATCCTTCCCGTCCGGGTAGGGGTTCGTCTTTCCCGATTATACATTGAGGTGCGCCATATCGTTTCGCGGAAGATTTCATCCCCATTCCGGTGGCTTCGCACCCCGTTTCAAGCGCTCTTCTTGAGCATTGTCCTGGCCAACGTGGCTGAACTCATCCGTGATATCTCTATGGATCCGTCTTCCATACAAATATCATAACCGCTTAACATTTCTAGTATATAACCAACTTAGTCAATCTCCCACAACAAATGCGACATTTAGCCGCAGAATCGTCACTTTCCCCTTCTCATTTTTATAACGTCAACGTGGGGGAAATGAGTGTTTGTGTGGTTGGGGAAATGTCATTCGAACCTTCCCATCCTTACTCTCTCCCCCTTGACGCCTCTACCATTTCCAAGGAAAAAGGGACACATTATTTTATCGATTATGTCTTGTCCCATAAATTTTTGTGTCATCTTTCCGTCAATTTCTCAATCCCTTGATTTAGGGAACCTCGTTCCCTTGATTGGTTGACCCCTCTAGATGATCCAAGGGTGGGAATTCTCGTTTCGTTCCTCATCCACGGCTCTCATTTATTCGGGGTGAGCTCTTTCAAGCATGGGAGATGTACCTAGGTGGCCGGCCAAGTCAACAAAATCCAAGGCCACCTACGCCGTCTAAGGGTGGGATCATTTTTCTTTATCCACGTTTCCTATCAATTCAAGGGAGGCCCCTTCCTTTGGGGTTATGCCGTGAAGGGCACTCCCTTATACGCAAGGGATCTCGTTCCCCTTCCGAGGGGTTTTACTCCGTGATTCGAGTATCTTCCCCTGACATTATCCTCTCCAATCGCGGCTACACAATTAGCCGTATACCTCCAAATTTACCGTTCGTACGGGCATCAACGATACTTAGCAATTTCGGCGCATAATCATTTCAAAAGTCACCCCAATCGAGTATTTGTTCGGTCACACATTCACCCATTTGAGGTCTCCCGCAACCTTAATGTTTTCCGCAAGCCGTTGGTTCGTTCATCCCTTCGTATTTAGCATGAGGCTCCGTTGCACCATCGGCCCGTCTCATCACTATCTTAGAATCATATTGCTATGGTTCTATCATCGAGTTCCACGAGTATTTTCCCCGACACTCGTGGCGACCCTTTTTAGGTTCCATTTCCGAGGGCAATACGTCCCTCGTTTTCGTCCCACATCTCTTTCACAATCCCATTCCGTTTCGAGTCCCAGTTCGACCCCCAATCATGTCACACCATCCACACACAATCCGGTGAAAACCCGTGACATTAATATTCACCTTTTTCCTTACAAGACGCAACCCAAGCATTCGAATACCATTCCGGCACACCCCGTCACATGTGCATGCATCCTATATGCAACTTCGAGCTTGAGAATCAATTTAAATCCACCATTATCACTCCAAAATTGACCTAAGCTCTGATACCACTTGAAAGGATCGCAAGTTCGACGAATTTTTAAAAACTTAATTTTATTGCTTACTATACACGTAAGTTTGTACAAATTGGTTGCAATTCGAACTAGAAGGAAATTTACAATTTTACAATGCTTCTACATGTGGCGCACTCATGTAGTTCCTCTAGTCCTGCACAAGATTTGCGCTTATCAATATATGAGAAAACACGCAGCCATACCATAAGAATTCCTCAAATTTGGACATCCGTCCCTCAGACACTTTCCATCCAAACCGCTCCGCATTCGGCATTCCATATTCAGTGCTTATGCGGGGTTATTCCAGCCCATTTCGGGTTGTCCCCTCACACTTTGATAAGGCAAGAGTCGAGGCTTACAATTCCTCTAAAGCGCCCTTCAAGGGCAGCCCATCGACACTCGAAGCGTCCGCTTTGTTCGTGCTCGTTTTGACCGAGTAATTGCATACTACGGCCTTATCCTCCTAACCACCCTCAAGCATGAGTTCCGTGCTTCCCTTGGCACCAGAGGTCAGCCTTCTAGGCTCTCTTAAGACCCCATCCGGGTTTCTCATTCCAGCCCCACGGTCGATTTGATTTTCCAAGACTTCGTCTCGCGGTTCCGCACTTTAGGCGCATATCCAGGTCCATCCTTAAGGGAAGGCTTTCCCGTACCTTTCCCTTCCTCGAATTCCTATCCATTTCTAGCCCATGGCCGAGTTCCAACCCCTCAAGGGTTACGCACACTTAGCTTTCCAGCCCCACGGCCACCTTGCTTTTCGTGACCTTCATCTCGTGATTCCGCTCTTTAAACGTATATCCGGGTCCATCCTTAAGGGAAGGCTTTTCCGCGCCTTTTCCCCCTTCGGAACCTCACCCATTTCCAGCCCATGGCCGAGTCTAGTTCCGAGGCTTCGCCCCGTGGGTTCCGCTCTACGAGCGCACCATCGGGTCCGACTTCACGGACTTCGTGTAACTCAACCACCTGTCCACCCCCAAGCCTAACTTCCGTGCCTCCGTTCGCACGAGGGACAGCCCTTTCTAGGCCCCCAAGGGACTCCATTTTAGCCCCACATTCCATTCCTTCGGCCGATGAAATTCCGAGACACATGTCTCGATATTCCGCTCATGGAGCGAGGTAACGGGTACGGCCTCAACTAGGTCCGTCCCTCCCTTTTTCCCATTATCTTTCCATCATTTTTTCCAGCCCCGAATGACCGAGTTCCGACTCCTCATGTGTCACGCACCAAAACACATCCCATCCATTCCGTCTTTCGACTCTTCAAACCCACATAGTACCATCACTCTTTCAACAGGTTTAGGGGCGGCTTACCTTTTCTCCTAAGGTCCGGCCAGCCCCAAACCCGCCTCTTTTCTCCGTCCAAAACCCATCCAAGACACCCATCCCAACTCAACTTAAGTAAAGAGTAAGGGCGTGAGGGGTAACTTCCCGTAACGTCGGCGCAAAGCCGAGCTAACTCTAGCCTTCTCCGCACGACCTCCGCCCCCGAGGGTTGCCTTAGCACGGCCCTCGCTCTTTGACTAGCTCGGCGTCTCGCCCCTCTCGCGCGGGAATCCACTATGCCGGCCTCGTTTCTTCCTTCCAAGCCCCGGCCGTCCACCCCCTTTCTTCCCTTCTTTCTCCCCCTTCCCTCTCTTTTCTTTCTCTCCTTCCTCGTGTGGAGAATGGGGCGTGAGAAAAATGGGTATCGGGGAAATGGGGAGCTCCTTCCAGCCCTCGATTTTGGCTTCCCGAGCCCCTTGGTCGTTCCACCTTACCCACGCACACTCTCATTCGCGCACATGCGTCAACCCCACGTACTCATCCGTTTTCTTCTAGTTCATGCACACTATAATTACACAATTTATTCATGAAAAGTAGGGTCATTACAGAGGTCCTCCTTGAGATTCCACTATAACCAACGAGCTGCACGATTATATGCCCCGAGAAAGTTTCACCCCGAGTCCCTGTAGAAAACCCTCTTCCCGACTCTCCGAACAGTCACACCGTTCACCGTGTATCACTCGTTCCCAGTACAACGACTCACCAGAGACCCCGAAGCGCGACAACCCGTCGCCTCCCTTACCCTAGTTACAGAGTCTACATCGCACTAACCCATGGATCTCACCTATCCGACTCTCCTATTCGAACCTCTGGACAATCCGCCTATTTATAACAGACAACAAAATGGACGATAACTTTCCGATATCCCATAATATCACACGAAATCTTATGTGATATTACATACCGGATTTTCCAAGATTTCAATTTCGGATCACATTCCTAATAATCTCCACCTTGAGCCGAAGTCCCTGAAATCTTCGTGATCTCCTTCCTAGATCTCCTAGGCTTCGAAAGGCTCCCCTTTCATCCGTCGCGTTTTCCTGAGCGTGTCGTCACCACGTGTGACAATCACTCTACATTCCACAGCAACCACTATGCATTGTGGCTCCAGCTCTCTCTTGCGCTCAGCACTAAGTACCTTCTTGGTACCCCGAGAAGTCCCACCTGTCGACCGTTGCCAGACTTCTCCACCTGGAACTTTAATCTGTTCCACCTCACTATTGACTTCACCATCAATGCGAGCATCACCGTCGAACTACCTCATCGGCTGTACCTGCTTGACACCCTCAAGCTCGTACACACAGCTCGTGTACCCACGTTGCTAGATAACGCTCCACCGGAAACTAGAAATCCGCTTCAGATAACCTGATCAAATTGTCATGTCCTTAAGAGCCTTGCCAACTCCTTTGACTCTGACCCCAAATTCTGCATTGACCTGCACTTGTGCCTTAGCACCCACGTGGCTTTCTCTATCCGCGCTCCGCACATCTGATCGTTAACCGGTGAACTCCACCTCACCGCAAGAAGTTCAATCCTCAAACTTCTCCACCTCACCACAAGAAGTTCAATACTCAAACTTCTTCACCTGGAACTAAAGAATCGTTCCCCTTGCTTTCAACGCGTCCGTCGATTCCGCAAGGATCCACGTCGAACCTAGTGCACTAACTCCCTTCGACGTCCTTTCATGGCTCAAAATCCATTAGCCCATGCATATCTCTATGCATCCATGCTTCTTCTAAGCACTCGTTTTACCAATCTGCATTCTCGTTGACATCTCGCCCACTATATCGTCATCCTTCGCCTTATCAAGGCTCGTCCCCTCTGAACTTCCGTCGAGGAAATCCACCGATCTTCACGACCTCGCTCTGATACTACTTGTTGGGGCGGGAACCGCCGGCGCCAATGACGAAAGCGGAAAGAATAACGAGGGATGATATCCAACGCACAGATTTACGTGGTTCGGCCCAAACCGACCTACGTCCACGGGGACATTGAAAGGATCGCAACTTTGTTGAATTAAAAAAAAAATTTATTCTCCAATTGTCATTACAATCGTTACAAGTTCGTTATATGTACAACCCCTCATACCTACTTTACATGCAACTTTCGAAACATGGATGCATGAGATATTCCTAAGACCTGCGAGGGACTAGAAACATGTTAGGGAATAGCTTAAGTAGGTAACGACGGCAAGAAACGCTCCCTATTCGAACCATCCCAAGTATCGAGTGCAATCGAGCATGACCGCACCATTTCAGGACCACATATGCGCCTTCGGATGACCGTGCCCAGCCGGCCCCCATTTCAGCCTTTTTAAACCATCCATCCATCCATTCCAAGGGCGAAGATTCAACATCCCGACCCTTGTGCGTGCGCGCATAAGGCAGCCCTTTATCGGCACCGACTATCGATTTACTTTATCTCGTTTTAACCGAACTATGTCTAGTTCGATCTCACCTCCCAACCACCCCCGAGCATATCTCCCGTACCTCATTTCGCACGAGGGACAGCCTTTCTAGGCCCTGAAGGGACTCCATTTCAGCCCCCATAATTCCAGCCTCTTGGCCGACCACATTTCGAGACGTACGTCTCGTAGTTCCGCTCAGGGAGCGAGGTAACGGAGTGCGGCCTTTACAAGGTCCGACCCTCCTTTTTCCCATCTTTAATTCCGTTATTCCAGTCCCGAAGGACCGAGTTCCGACTTCCTAGGGTCGACCTTACACTCTTCCAATCAAACCTTCCACCGTGACAACAATTCCAACACCATACTACCACTTCGACCGAGATGGGTCCGGGGCGGTCTCCCCTTTCTTTCCCAAGGACCGACCACCCTCTTGACCCATTCGAACTCCCCAAAACTCATATTCCTAGTAGCAAATCCCAACAATTAAGGTGCAACGAAAGAATTAGGATGAGGGTTGCGAGGTATACCTTCCGCTAGCTTCCGAGCACAAACGAGCTAGTTCTCTCCTCCTTTGGATGATCTCCGCACTCGAAGGCTGCCCTCCCTTGGCCCTCAATCTTTGGCTGAAGGGGAGCCCAGCTCTCCTCGTTCGGGAATCCACGATGGCGCCCTTTTCCCCTTCCCCGTTCGCGGATGAGTTTCTCCGGCCGACTCCCTTCTTCCCCACTTTCTTCCCTTTGTGTTTGTGAGAAATGTAAGTAGGTGTGCTCGTGTCTTGGGGGAGGAGTCCGACCAGCCTCTTTTGGGGGAAGGGAAGGAATTGTCTTTCCCTTTATTTAATTAGACTCAAGGTCCCATCCATACTTTATGTCATTCATGCATTTATTCCCCCTTGAGTGATTTAGGGGAATGTTGTCCCCTTGACTAGTTGACTAGTCAACCTCATCCAAGGGCCAAGAATGAAGCTTGATTTGTCCACTCCATGTCATCAAGATCAAGGGGAAAGAGGGCTTTAGGGGACACATAAGCTACACTCACTAGTGGGGGCGTCACTCTCTCCCTTCATGGTTGGGCGTTGGACTGTCTCTCTCTCTTCACAGATGGCTCTCTGGGTGTGTGGGGGTGAGCGGCCATCGCCCCCTGGATTAGCGGCCATCGACCCTAGCTCAATCCGCGTCGACCCTCACATGACCCACCGCTACCGCCTTCGGCCGCGATTATCTCATGAACTAAGGGTCATCTCCAAAAACTAATCCCCACTAAACACCTCCTAATGACCTAATTAAGACTCCCAAGGTGTTTAATTTCAATTCCGGGTCGGGCCATTTTTTGCCGAAACGACCCCCGGGGTCGTCTCCGTAGCGTCGTGGGCATGCCTAGGGGCAGCGGCTGTCGCCCCTCCATCGCCCCCAGACCTTGGGGAATGCCTTCCCATTGACCTTCCGAAGAGACCTCGTGAACGGGTTTCTCTCTTTTCACGGTTGAGGGTCGGGGCGCTTCTTTCTCTTCACGTAGCGCGTTTGGGCATGCCAGGGGCAGCGGCCGTCGTCCCCTGGGTCAGCGGTCGTCGTCCCAAACCCAACCCACGCCGACCCTCGAAGAACCCGATCTAGGGCCGATCTCCAAATTCCGACACCCACTTTAAAGCCTCATTTTTCGTCCTCTATCACCTCGTGCAAGTTTTATGTCGATCCGAGAACCTCTGATTTTTTTACGTTCGAAATACCCTTACTCGATCCGCCCCATACTCTACCGCATATACCCCTACTCATACATTGCTCATACTTAAATATTCACACGCAAAGTTCATTCCACTTTCAATTACATGTCATACGCATACTTTTAAATCATAAAAAGTCGGGACGTTACAGAGGTCCTCCTTGAGATTCCACTATAACCAACGAGTTACACGATTACAAGCCCCGAGAAAGTTTCACCCCGAGTCCCCGTAGAAAACCCTCTACCCGACTCTCCGAACAGTCTCACAGTTCACCGTGTATCACTCGTTTCCAGTACAACGACTCACCAGAGACCTCGGAGCGCGACAACCCGTCGCCTTCCTTACCCTAGTTACAAAGTCTACATGCACTAACCCGTGGATCTCACCTATCCGACTCTCCTATTCGAACCTCTGGACAATCCGTCTATTTATAATAGATAATAAAATCTAGGACGATATCTTTCCAATATCCCATAATATCACACGAAATCTTATGTGATATTACATACCAGATTCTCCAAGATTTCAACTTCGGATCACATTCCGAATACCTTGATTTGAATTATCACTTGGACTCCGCTGACAAAGGACACACGTTGTAGGGCTAAGAAGTTAGTAGACATTCGATACAACTATGAAGAAAAAGGGCTACTGAATAACAATTAGGATACGATATGATTAAAACCACTTAACATAAAGATAACTCTGAAAAGCAGAGATATGCTATGGGAGACCCAAACGTTGGCCCTATAAGTGACACAGGCTACGAATTCCTGGTCTCGTACGACGGACCACCCGTGGCGCCGCCTCAAAATCCAATTATTCCGACAGGATGGGGCGATGAGCTACAGCTCGAAGCCAAGCAAAATCTCACTCCACTAGAGAAAGATATGCATGAAGCAGGGATACGAGATGACAACAGCACTCAGCAAACTGAAATGGACCTGGAGCCCGAAAGACTCCTCAACCCATCCTCATCCAATGGAGAGCGAACAAATCGATCCAGTAGCTGATGTCCGAGAAAGATTAGCTAAATATAGGACATCTAGAATAAATGAGACTCGATGTAACTCGTCTCCTCCAGCATGCCAAGACATGCTAAGTATTTATTCAAATAATAAAGAAGTCTCTAATACTTCTGTCACCCCTTGTGATCCGTCGAAAGAAATAAACTTGGGAACGGCTGTCCTTACGTATTACATATCTCAGTTCGCTCATGAACGAAACAGAGGCGCGCAGTATAAGCGAAGTCTTTCACACTTATAAGGACTGCTTCGCTTGGGAGTACACTGAGATGCCAGGTCTAAATCGAGATTTAGTCGAGCATTGACTCCCAACATAGAGAAACATCAAACCCGTGAAACAAACCCCGCGGAGGATGTCGCAGGAAGTAGCCCAAATGGTCTATGCTAAGATTAAGAAATTGTTCAAAGCCAAATACATAAGAACGGCTAAGTACGTTGACCGAATCTCCAGCATAGTGCCGGTCGTCAAGAAAAATGGAAAGATCAGAGTCTGCATAGACTTCCATGGTTTGAATAAAACAACACCCAAAGACGAATACCCCATGCCTGTCGCTGATGATCTCATAAACAAATCGGCAGGACACGAGCTAATGTCCTTTATGGACGGGTATAACCAAATTTTCATCGCTGAGGAAGACGTTCATAAAACTGTATTCCGATGCCCCATAGGAATATTCGAATGGGTAGTAATGCCTTTCGGGTTAAAGAATGCAGGAGCCACCTACCAAAGAGCGATGAACTTAATCTTCGCTTCACTGATAGGAAAGACAGTTGAGGTCTATATAAATGATATTGTGGTGAAATCTAAAAAGAGACAGGACCATCCTTCTCATGTAAGCGAAGCATTTAAAAAGATGCGAAAACACAGCCTCAAACTCAATCCACTAAAATGTGCCTTTGGAGTGCAAAATGGGCAGTTCCTTGGTTTTCTTGTGCACCAACGAGGAATCAAAGTAGACCCTTTGAAGACCCGCGCCATTCAAAATCTTCCAGCTCCACAGAGCAAGAAGGAACTTCAAGCCTTCCTCGGCAGGGTAAATTATATCCGCCGGTTTATAGGCAATGTCGCATCTAAGACAAGTGCCTTCTCGACAATCCTCAGAGGAAAACAGAAGAGACAGATAAACTGAACATCATAACATGAGCGAGCGTTCCAGAATTTAAAAGATTATCTAGTCAACCCGCCTGTGTTAACGCCACCAAGTGCAGACCAACCGTACATTCTGTACGTAGCAGCATCCCAGTCCACTATTGGATCAATGCTAGCAAAAGAACACGAGGGAGTTGAAAGGACGATTTACTATCTGCCGCGCCTACTCACAAAAACACAGCAAAGGTACACCTCAACAGAAAAGATATGCCTGGCGGTATATTACTCAATAACGAAACTAAGACACTATATCAGGTCTAACGATGTGTAGGTCCCAAGACCCCGGTTACCAAAGTGTTCTTTGACAATCCCTTACTTACGGGAAGGATAGGCAAGTGGAGCCTAGTGCTGTTAGCCTATAATATCTATCATAAACCGCAAACCTCAGTCAAAGGCTATGCTTTGGCTGAATTCATAACTCATTATGGTGAAGGCAATCTTGATTCCACACTCGAGGAAGATCACCCGAACAAAGGATGGACCGTTTGGTTCGATGGTTCCTCTAACAAATTCGGAGCTAACGTGGGCGTCTTTATAGAGACACCATGGAAAGCGGAAACTAGAGTGACTTGTCACATCAACGGGAAAGTCACTAACAATGAGGCAGAGTATGAAACCTTGATTTTAGCCTTGCAGCTGGCGCTAGACTGGAGGATGGAGACCGTAAAAATATGCGGTGACTCCCAACTAGTAATTCAACAACTCATTGACCAGAGAGAGTGCCACGCACCCAATCTTGGTAAATACCTGCATAAGGCAAATGAACTCTTCGCATAATTACACAAAGTCGAAGTAGTCCATGTAAAAGAGATGATAACCAGGAGGCTAACTGAAAGGATCGCAAGTTCAATGAATTTTAAAAACTTAATTTTATTGCTTACTATAGATGTAAGTTTGTACAAATCGGTTGCGATTCGAACTAGAAGGGAAATTACAATTTTTCAATGCTTCTACATGTGGCGCATTCATGTAGTTCTTCTAGTCCTGCACAAGACTTGCACTTATCAAGACATGATAAACCATACAGCCGTACAAGAAGAATTTTTCAAATTTGGACATCCGTCCTTCAAACACTTCCTCATCACACTTTCCGTTCAAACCGCCCCGCATTCGACATTTCATATTCAGCCCTTATGCGGGGTTATCCTAGCCCATCCGGGCTATCCCCTCGCTCTCCCATCAAGGCAAAAGTCAAGGCTTACAACTCCTCTAGAGCTCCCTACAAGGGTAGCCCAGGTTTACCCGAAGTATCCACTTCGTTCGTGCTCGTTTCGACCGAGTACTTACCTACTACGGCCTTAACCTCCCAACCACTCCCGAGCGTGAGTTCCGTGCTTCCCTTGGCACGAGAGATCAGCCTTCCAGGCTCTCTTAAAACCTCATTCGGGTCCCTCATTCCAGCCCCACGGCCGATTTGATTTTTCTAAGACTTCGTCTCGCGGTTCTGCTCTTTAGGCGCATATCCGGGTCCATCCTTAAGGGAGGCTTTCCCGTGCCTTTCTCCTCCTTGGATTCCTACCGATTTCCAGCCCCGTGTTTGAGTTCCAACCCCTCAAGGGTTGACACACACTTAGCTTTCCGGCCCCACGGCCGCTTTGCTTTCCGAGACCTTCGTCTCATGATTCCGCTCTTTAAGCGTATATCCGGGTCCATCCTTGGGGAAGGCTTTTCCGCGCCTTTTCCCCTGTCGGAACCTCACCCATTTCCAGCCCCATGGCCGAGTCTAATTCTGAGGCTTCGCCCCGTGGGTTCCGCTCTACGAGCGCACCATCGGGTCCAACTTCACGGACTTCGTGTAGCTCAACCTCCCATCCACCCCCGAGCCTAACTTCCGTGCCTCGCTTCGCACGAGGGACAGCCCTTTCTAGGCCCTAAAGGAACTCCGTTTCAGTCTCACATTCCAGCCCTTCGACCGATGAAATTCCGAGACGCATGTCTCGATATTCCGCTTATGGAGCGAGGTAACGGGTACGGCCTCAACTAGGTCCGTCCCTCCCTTTTTCCCATTCTCTTTCCATCATTTTTCCAGCCCCGAAGGACTGAGTTTCGACCCCCAAAATCACTCTTACATTCAGCCCACAGAGTATTCCATCGTAGAAACGAGTTACGAAACAACACTTCTTTCGTTAAGCAAGAGGGGTTCGGCGTGGCTTCCCTTTTTCCATCTCAAGGTCCGGTCACCCCCTATACCCATCTAAACTCAACTTCATAACCTTTACACAATAGTAAAACCCAACATTCAAAGTGCAATATGGGTAGAAAGTGGGAGGAGGGTGGAGAGTGTACCTTCCGTTTACCTCCTCGCACAGACGGGCGAGCTCCTTCCTCCATTGCACGACTTCTGCCCGCAAGGACCGTCCATTCCTGGCCCTTAACCTCGAGCTCGTGCAACGCCGGGCTCCCCTTGTCCTAGGATCCACGGCGGCGGCTTCTTTTCCTTTACCCGCTCGCGACTCCCTCCTTCCTCTTCCCCATTCACGGATATGGGCTCCCGTTATCTCCCTTCCTTCTCCTTCCCCCTCGTGTGGAGAATGGTGTGTCCCTCCGTATGAAGAAAAATGGGGAGCTTCACCGGATGAAGATGAGGGTTGTCTCCTCCCTTTCCCCTCCGAGGGCCCCTACCTCTCCAAGGACAACATATTTGATTTATTTTTCCCCAACCACTTTCATTAATGTTTGTCCTCTCTCCCATCAATTCCCCATCTCATCCAAGCGCTACTATCTCACCTTGTTCCCCAAGTCGAATCTAAAGGCTATTATTTCGCCTTGTTCCCCAAGTTGAATCATAGGGCTAGGATTTATCCCCGATTTCCTCATCCAATGGTCGAGATGCGTTCTTGGGTGGGCGCCCTCTATTCTTTCCCGGACAGCCCCCCGCTGGGCCTCCCTTGAGCCCCCTTCGGACCCCCGTTGGATCCCCGTTGGATCCCCTTTGGGCGCCCCCTGGATACCCCATGGGCGTTGTCCGTTGCCCCTGGGGTCGGCAGCCGTCGACCCCAGCTCCATTCGTGACGCCCCTTTGACGACCAACTTCGCTCACAATTATCTTGAGATCTAAGCCTTATCTCAAAAATCTAATTCATACTAAACGCCTCCTAATGACCACCTTAAGACCCCCGAGGCGTTCAATTTCGATTCCGGGTCGGGTCATTTTTCAGTTGAAACGACCCTCGAGGATGCCCTCTAGGGCGTCCCAGGCGTGGCCCCGGGGTCAGTGGCCATCGCCCACTGATCGACCCGGCATCGCCATCCCGAAGGCATCCATGATCGACTTTCTCTCTCTTCACGGTTTGAGGTCTGGGCGTGCCAAGGGCAGTGGCTGTCGCCCCTCTGTCGCCCCTCAGACCTCTAGGAGCACATTCATGTCGCCCCTCCGGCGTCTCCCCCTGATCGGGTTTCTCTCTCTTCACAGTTTAAGGTCCGGTCGTGCCAGGGTCGGCAGCCATCGCCCCCTAGGCCAGCGGCCGCCGCCCACGCCCCCGACCCTAATCGACCATCCTACCACCCGATTTATGACCCATCTCTAAATTCTAACACCCACTTTAGTGCCTTATTTCGCGTCCTCTATCACCTTGTATACATTCCGGGCCGATCCAAGAACCTTCGATTTTGGGCATCTCGAGCCCCTCGGTCGTCCCACCTTACCCGCGTACACTCTCATTCGCGCACATGCGTCAACCCCACGTACTCCTCCGTTTTCCTCTAGTTCATGCACATTATAATTACACAATTTATTCGCAAAAAGTAAGGTCGTTACACTAACCACTTAGCACAGTGTGCTTCCGGGTTGATTAGTGACTTAGAGACATCCAAGAGCAAAGCGACGTTGTTTGTAAGCAAACGACCAGAGTTCCACAATGATGGTGAGGAGAAAACTAAAAAGGTCCACACCGCCGACTTGTTTGAACAGAAAGGGGACTGGCGAGAATCAATACGACAATTCCTCAAAGATACCGATACAAAACTTGAAAGGAGAATTCGAGTGATCGCTAGACACTATGTACTCCTCGACAACACTCTTTATAGAAAAACCAACGAAAGCGTTCTTCTGAGGTGCTCGATCTAGATGAAGCCATCCCAATCATGATGGAAACACATGAGGGATTGTGCAGAGCACATCAAGCCGGAATTAAAATGAGTTGGTCGATGAAAAGACACGGTTTCCATTGGCCGTCAATGGTCAAGAATTGCATTGAGATGGCTCGCACCAGTCAGGCTTGCCAACAATGTGGACCAGTGAAGCTAACCCCCGCAACGAATATGAACGTCGTAATAAAACTGTGGCCTTTCAAGACATGGGCGTCAGACATCAAAGGAGAAATCCATCCACACTCAACCAGATGAGACGTTTATATACTTGTTGCCACCGATTATTTCACCAAATGGGTCGAGGCGGCAGCGTATAAGTTAATTAACCAGAAGGACGTGATCCAATTCATTAAAGACTTCATTATCTATCGATATGGAGTACCGAAAAGCATTGTCGTGGACAATGCAAGGGTGTTCAACGGCGAACTTATAAACGAATTTGCCGAAGATTTTGGGTTTAAAGTGCTCAACTCAACCCCATACTATGTTCAATCAAACGGGCAAGCGGAAGCCTCTAACAAGCTCATCAAACGAGTGATACAGATGACGATTGGAGATAACCCACGAACGTGGCATACTCTGCTCCGTGTTACAAAAAAAGAAAGCATTGGCGTCGCCCCGTTTAGCCTCGTCTACGGCCACGATGCGATGCTCCCAATAGAGGTGCGGTACCTATCGCTTAGATTCCTCAAAACATTTGGGAGAATACGAAGGGTATGATGAGAACATGCATGTCGAACTAGAAAATCTGGAAACCACCAGGATCAACGTGCTGAACCTTCTAGAAGCTCATAAAAGGAATGTCGCCCGCTACTATAACAAGAAAGTAGTTCCTTGATCATTTAGCGTGGGCGATCTAGTATGGAGGTTACGATTACCCGAAGGAGTCCATGACTACTTTCAAGGAAAATGGACTCCAAACTGGGAGGGCCTTTTCCGGGTAGTTGAGTCCCATCTTGGGAACTCATATCGCCTAGGGGGCTTGATGGGTCACTACATGACCTTAAGATTAATGGTAAATACTTGAAAGAGTATAAGCCGACGATGTGGGAAGCACACAAAGGTGTCATTTCAAAACGTTTCCCCACCATGTGGGGACAAATACAAACGTAAGAAAAGTCAGATACGAGGCAAGGAATACAACATGAGTTTCAGCCGGTCCTTCACGCCAGCTACCATGATTTCCTTCGCCTCAAAATCCATGGCCTTGCCCCAATCCCTCTCATACGCCGCCTTGGTATGGTCAAGGGCGGCACGCCCAGTCTCTTTATTTGCAGGGGCGGCAACCAAACTTGGGTTGATCACAGCAAGGTCCGCAGATGTAGCGTCCAACTCCTCCTAGAGACGCTACATGGCAACATCTAGCTCCTCCCTTCACTTCAGAAGGGCAGCCACCTGTCCATAAAGCTCGGCTATCAGAGCAGAAGACGGAGGAGGTTGTGACAGGGCAGTCTCCCTCTTTTTCTGCTCCGTTTTTAGCACAAGAGCCTCGCGCCGCTCTTCCCACGAGCACCAGAAAGATCCCCGAAGGAGAGTGATCAGAGTCTTCAACTCTGACGAACCAGCACTCACTCGTTCAAGCTCGCCCACTACAGACAGTAGCTTGGCAAAGTCTTCCTCGGTAGCAACCCTTCGTTCGGGGAGGACAATGGCAGAAGCGAGCAAGGATTGTACAGGCTATCGCAAAGGCACCTAATTTAGATGCAAAGTCAGAGAAAAGACAAACGAATGTTTTCTTAAGGGACTCATCAAGGTTGCCTGCACCTGTGAACCTTGGGGGACTTCCACCGTCTCGTCTAGGGGGCTCATGTTGACTAACCCTCATGTGTTTCCCTCGCATCGCCTGAGGGTAGCTCTGTTACCTGGCCCGGGGAGGTCTCAGTTGCCTTACCCCGAAAGAGTTCCGCCGCTTTGCCTGACATCTCCTGGGCGGCGGCAACACTGTTGGAAGAGGCCTCAGCCTCGAGATTCGAAGGAAGCAAGGCCTCACGCACTGCTTCGCTGGTGGGCAACATTGACTTCGGCTTAGCGGGCTGGCGACAGCCGCCTAACAACGAAGAAAGAGTGATATCATCCGGGATATCATCGACGTTGATGGGGTCAGAAACGATGACACCTTGATAAAAGGAAAAGGCGTCAAACTCAAAGTTCCCAGACAGTATGCTACAAACAATACATGTCACGTTCCCAGATAGCGCCTACTCAACGGGACGATCAAAAGGAGCAGGTCCATGCGACGCTTTCCTCTTCAACCGGGTTCCTTGTGATGATGAGCCCGCGCGGGAGGATCTTGCTTTCTTAGCACCTGCTGCAAATGAAAAGCCGGTTAACCACCTAGATACCAATTCAGTAGACGTCAAGTTGACCAAACATACCTAAAGGGAGTGAGCTATCACCCGATGGCCGCTTCCTTGAAGAGGCTTCGCCCGAAACAACAAGCGCTAGAGGAGCGGACACCTTTTCCTCCTCAATCAACCTTTTCAACTGAAAGGTGGTCTCCAATTGCTTCCAGACTTCGTGCCAGGTCATGGAGAAAGATGCAGTTCGACTGCCCCAAAGTGTAGGCTCAATCTCGGCCGAGCCAAGATGTGGCTCCCGGGTCTGTTCAGCCACCCCCGACTCCATAGGAAACGAAGTACGCTTATCCAGGGGTTGGTTCTTAGACTCAAAGAACGGGATAGCTAAAGATTGGGCAAAGCCCAACTGACGGGCGCAAAGTTGAGGGTTGTACACCTCGAAAATCAGCCCTTCAGAATCTACACCCACCAATTCCCTGGTGCAGAAAGCCAGGAGGAAGCGTTTAATTGTCTCCAAGCGCGGCTATTCCCATTCCTCAAGAAAAGGGCATCAGGAAACTACTGCCCCCGCACCGCTGCATCCGTTCGCTAGGGCTTGGATGCAACTGACAGTGCAGGAAGTACCCCAGTACTGAGACGAACCCACTGCGATGACCTCATCCCGGGTGAGCACGGGTTTAGAGTAACTCGAGAACCTAGGGAAGTAAAGAACGATCCACAAGTATAAGAGCCACAGAGGGTCATCCGTCGTACAGCTAGGGAAGTTGGCTGGCTTGACGGTCGCTTAATAAATGCTGCGGTAGAGCAGACATAAAAGGAAGGGAGCGAAGGCCACAGGCTCAAGTTTGTCAGCATTGGCAGCCTCAACGAGGTTGGTGGCCACTCCAACCATGAACATACCAGGACGTTTCCCTCGGTTGCAGAAGATAAACTTGGACAGCCACCCCAGGTAGAACTCGATCACCAGGATGATCTACAGTGACCTTGCTGACCCTCTCTGAAGGGTTGAACTTCAAGTCGCTGTGCCCGCTGTCAAAGCCAAGGGGGGCTCCAGACAGACTGCAGCTAGTCAAGAAAGCGATATCCTCCAAGGTGACCAACATCTGTCCGCTTGAAAAATAAAAGCAATTGACAACTGGATTCCAAAACAAAAGGAACCCAGTAACCATGGAAAGGTTGGGCCCGACGGGGCAATGGGAAACTTCGATCATCGCTTTCCACGCAGCGCCTTTCTTCTCCATCCACTTAGAAACCCAATCCTAAACGGCTCTGTTCCGAGGAGAAGGAAAACAACGGAGGTCCGCTCGAACGGATGACCCCCATCCCGATGGCTTGAAACAACGACGGAACACAGCAGGCAGCCTGCTGGTGTAAAGGAATAAGTCGGACGAGTTGAGGACGAACGGACCAAGGGTTTGTTGGCCCGGCATAGCAGTACCAAAGTCCGATTGCGCCGTGTGAACGGTGGAAACGTGAGCCTGCCAAGACTTGGTGAAAGCATGTTGAAACTTGGCAACGTCGAACCATCTAGATGGACCGAAAGACGACGAGAAAGAGCTATCACAGGCCATGAGAATCGGAAGAACGAGGGTTTCTAAGAATCCGAGAAGGCAAGAAAGAGAAGGGTTTCTGAGTGCCTGAGCGGGAAACCCTGACTCTCAAAGACTTTATAACCCCAGAAACCGACAAAGGTAGGCCCTAAAAAGGACGTCGCTTGACGACCGAGGCCCAACACAAACGTCGCCTTGATTATGGGGCGGGCGACATCCAAAGCATCACTTCGCTTGGAAACTGATGACGATTCAATCGTCATAAGCGGATAAGCGAAAAGGTTCATAATAAATAGACATTTATTCTCATTCAAATCCAAATGTTACAAGGGTTTGTTTGATAGTAAGTGTACACGAAACAAAAATATATATATATAATAATCCGATAGACGACGTTTCCGGTCATCAGGAAATGACTCTATTGGAGGTTTTACAAGCGTTCTACAAGGGTTTAGTGAGGTACCCAACACACCCGGTTCCTCCCTCAGATGAAAGAGATCCGTAGTTACAAAGAGAAATCCCCTCCCATTGGTAAAAGCGTTTGGAAACCCTGACTTTGAAGATGCCAGACGGGACCTCACGCGATACCATGGAGGTGAAGGCTTAATGCCTGGTCGGATCTCCCAGAGATCGTGAGGTTGGCAAATTGGGGATGGGACAATGATTTCTACCTCATAGGCCCCCTGCAGATCAGATTGTTTTGCGGCACCGGGAAGGCCTGTTTAGTGAGGTACCAACCAGACGACATCCGCGACACGGCGCCGAAGGCTTGTGCAGGCTCTCTTCCCTTAAGGAGGAAAGTCGAGGAGTTGGATACCACCCTCATAAGGTGATGGGTATAGGCTCCAAAACAAGCTAAGGTAATAGGCATAAGCTCCGGGTGGAACACCAAAAGAAAGACAGGAACCTCATGACTTAGCTATTTTCGAAGGACGATGGTTTGTGCATTAGAAGATGATCCGAGCCCTTCAATTTATAGCGAAGTCGTGAGGGGTAAAAGGACTTTGACGGGAGATATTATGACAGAGATTTCGGGGATCGCAACAGTTGTCCTAGAGATCTCAACTGATACGATTCGGAAATATCGACGGTCAATGGTCATTACTCGCCCGCACACGTTACCGAGGCTGCAGGGGAATGATTAATTAGTCTTTTTCAAGGCGAGACAGATTACTCAGTCTGCCTTGAGGGGGGCTTATATGTTTAGCAACAGAAATTATGGGCCACAGATCTTAGCCCAATTTGTGGATCGACGGTCCAGAACAAAGGCCTAAGGAAGGAAAATCCAAGAAGGAGGTGACCACGGATACACACCAGGCGAAAGCTTGCTGGGCGAAAGGATCACCGAGCGACGGGATTACCAGGTGACAGGCGACAACAGGTCGGCGAAGGGACAAGCGACAGTCAGATTGGACGAGCGAAGAAACTCTACGGCGAAGGCCAATGGGCAACACGTTCGATCAGTCGACTGTTAAGGAATGCTCTAGAAGATCTCGGGATCCGGAGGGAGATTGTTGCCAATTTTGCTCATATGGAAAGGAGATATTCCATGGAAGACTGGCAGCAAAGAAAACGTAATATATGTTCAATACATAGTTACCGTATATACGTAGGTCTAGCCTAGTATAAATAGTTATTCTTAGGCATTGTACACAACAGCACATCTCTACAGACGAACATATATTGTCATATTTTATCTTTTCAAGCATTCCAGCGTTCAAGCTCTCTTTGTGCTCCTGCGTTCTTGCTCACTCTCGAAGGCATCGTCAATGGCATCCGTAAGTGCTTCCGCTTAAGGCTGCACATCCGCTGTCTTCCCACCTCTTCTTTCATTTCATACGGCGACCACACATTTCAATGAATCATCCGGGCACCAGTTGCCCGTAGTGCCAGATATTTCCGACGTGTTTGGATTCGACTTGTCCGCGGTCACTTCCGAAGCGAGCACATCCGTAAGTGCTTCCGCTTAAGGCTGTCCATCCGTTGTCTTCCCCTCTCTTCTTTTATTTCATACGGCGACCACACATTTCAACGAATCCTTTGGACACCAGTTGCCCGTAGTGCCAGAGATTTTCGATGTGTTTGGATCCGACTTGTCCGCGGTCACTTCGAGATAACACATCTCATTCGAGGATTAAATGAAACTGAAGCTATGTGGATACGAATGACATTGTTTGGCAGAATGGTTTTCTCGTGACAGTTCAAAGGACCCCATTATTAATCGAATTGAATTTAAAGGAAGAGAGAAGACTTCCGGGATGGTTGGTGGTGGGGACATCGGTTTCTTGTGGGCATTATTTTCTAGCAATGATCATAATATTATCAAAATGGGAAAAAAATAATAAATGAAAAAGTCATGCATAGTACAATTCATCATGCAAATCGAGCTGGGGTTTTTATTTTTCATCGAGGGGGACCCCAAAAGGACACACCCATAATTTCTTACTTTTATTCAAAAATCAAGTCACGTAAGTATTTCTTGGGTGATACGTGGATATGGACCGGCTATTCACATACATGTCAACAAATGAATTCATTAGACCAGAACACGAACCCACGCTAGAAGAAAATAAAATGGGAAAGTATTCGGACAGGGAAAAACAAACCCAATGTAAAACTTTCCATCTTCTTTTTTGGGCCCTCGATTTACGTGGGCAACTGACGGATGTTGATGACACGTAACAGGGAATTAACCAATGGCCTTTCAATATGAAACATCTCAATCACGCATAGGTAACAACGCTCCTCCTACATACACACACACAGACGCAAACAAGCACAAGGTAGATCATGAGTAGCTATCCAGAATGGCATAACACACGTTGCAACAAGATCCTATTGTCCCCCTTTCCCAGTTGCCAGAGATCTCGTGGTCTTGTTTTTACAACTAAACTAAGAAACAGGAGGACTTTTTTAACTGTGCTTCATTTTTCTTACTCAGAGAGAAAGGACACTAACATCAGTCCTCACCCTCGTTTCTTGTTTTCTATTTTTTGGTCAACAGACATTTCATTTCAGCTATGCTTAAAAAGAAAGAAAAAAAATAAAACCCTACTTTTGTTGCAGGTCTTTCTGTTGATGTCTTGGCAAATTTGTCGCATCTCGAAACGTAATCACAAACACTTGCTTCGTATCAGTGAGTTATGCTTTGGTGATATTCTATTGAGGAGGTCCCAGTTATATGAAAGCGGTTGGAATGTAAAAGGAATCGGGTTTCTAATGGAATTTTGTGGTTTTGTCGAAATGGGAAGAGTCTTCTCCTTCTCCTTCTTCTTCTTCTTCTTCTTCTGTTAATCCGTTCATTCTGCAGTCACAGCGAAAGCATGTGCGCACATCCGTTTTATGCCTCGTGTAAAAAATCAAAGAGTTCTTCCCGAGTTCTGGAGGCGAGATCCCACCTCCATAATCAGAAAACGACGGCTTTGCCCTCTTGCAAGGAGTTAGAAGATAATATTTCACAATTTACCGGACGTCGTAGCTTATTGTGTGAGGCGAGTGTAGTGATTCAAGAGACTAAAACGAGAAAACAACTCTATCCGTTAGTTTTTGCTGTGTTTGCACGTGAAAAGAAAGTGAAAAATGGATGTCAAGTTTGCGAATGCCTTGAATTTCTGTTGGATGCAGTACAAAAATTAACCTTTTGGACAACCTTTCTCTGATTGTGAACCTTCAAGGAAGGTGGAGGGCAAGCTGCTCCCGCTCCCCCTCCCTGCTCCGGAAATGAGCCAGAACCAACCGGTCTCTCTCGTACAGATGTATTACTTACTCTTGCCACGAATGGCAGAACTATGGCCTAGACATTGAAGTCGAGGAAAAGTGGAAAGCTTCTGTTCTTACAGTCGGCTGTGTATTCAGCTTCTAATATGTCTCCAAACCTCCGAAAGGAGTGTACAGTGCTCAAATCCTAGACTCATCGAAAGGGCAAATATTACCTAATTTTTTCAGTTGAAATTCTAGCTAAAGCCATCAAGATAGATCAGTCCCTCGCGACATCTCAATTTGAGAGATGTAATAGAGTGTGTACAAAAAAGAAACAAGCCAACTAAAGAAGAAGGCATGTGCCCTGGAACAGTTTCTCGAGTTGTGAAATAGAGAAATGGCAGTCCACATCCGAAGAAATCATGCCTAGGAATCAATGATCCCTGTGAGAGAGCTCAAGCTATTCCACCGATAGGTAAAACAAGTAAGCTACTCAATCAAGCAGTACAAAGATATGTTAGGAACATCGACTCGCCCTATTAACTTCACACCAGTGACATTACTGGAAAGCGAGGTAGTGTTGAATTTGGATTAGGAAGCGAATTAACCTAATTGGGCAAGTAAACAAACGAAAGATGAGCTGTACTTTTGGAGGTCGAAGCAGAACTAGAATCAGAGTTCAGGGGATTGCGTAGTTTGGACTTAAACGAGTCAAAAACCCCTCAGAATGACCCAAAAGGGAGAGATCGAATGAGTGGATCCAAAGAGAAGAGAAGAAAGGAAAAGAAAGAAAACTCACGTACAATTGCAGCAAGAAGAAAAACAAACCCTAGCAATCGCACAACAACCGGTAACTCGTTACCTCTTTGTATCGTGCGTCACAGGTTTGGGGAGATCCCTTTACTCAGTGACTGTACACAATCGATCGAGGTCAAAGTCGAGATCGGGATCTTCCTGCAAAACCAATTCGAATCCCTGGACTGTCGGGCCTCTTCACAAGATTCAAGAAGGCATAAAAGGAAATCGGAACTCAAATTGACAAGCTCGCCGGGAAATTCGTTTCCTCGACGGAGGAATTAGATCTCGTGGCTGGCTCGAGGAGTAAGAGCTTGTCTTAGCCATTCGATTGCTGATGCAGCATCATCAAGATTCTCAACGACGAAGGCCTAATGGGAAATCACAAACAGGCCGCGGTATTTGCGCGTGTTATTGTGAATCTTGATGCTGCTGCACCTGCAAATAATGACTCCCATCTTCTTCACCATAATCAAGGCCGCCCCTCCAAAATCATTTTCAAATTGCTACAGAAAAAAAAAACTAAATACTAAATTCAAAACAAGCAGTGGAAAATGCCAGAACTTTTTTCCTTTCCATTTTTCTGAGGAAAGAAAATAAAGAGATCGATATTAACCCCGGCGAGGTCTCGCCACTTGCTTCTGATCCAAGAACAAGTCCTCGAGAAAAATAACAAATCGAAGAAAGGGGAACGAAAAGGAAGAAAGTCGGGATCGAAGTGCCGGAGATCGAAGGACGAGAAGGAAAAAAAGAGGAGACGGGATTACCGAGACGAAATCAACTAGAAGAATAACAGGGAGATCGAAGATGAGGTTGCTTTGAGGGTCAAAAACCCTTCCGGATTATTATTATTGTCATTCACCACCATCATTGTTTTATATAAAAAAAAAAATGACACCAAAACGAGCAAGACGAAGAAGAAGAAGAGGAGGAGGAGGAGGGAGGGGTTGGAGAGGAAAAGGGGAGGGAAGGAGAAGTAAGGAAGACTGGTATAAGGCGTGCCTTTATGTACATATACACACACACACACAGTCCTCCCTCCTCGAACTTCTGGCGAGTTTCGGATCACACGTTGCTATGGACGCCAAGTCTTATCACACGCTTTTGTTACGTTTATGAATTTCCAGTCTTTTTGTGCGGATTAACTTAATAATATTGATGTGCTTAGGAACACACTAGGATATGAAAGCATTCCGTATGATCTTGTTTGCTGCTTATTGCTTAATATTTTTTGCTGCATCTGGGGAGTTATGCCATCCGATAATAGCAGCTTCTTACTTTCTAAATTTGGTTTTCTTTGGTTAATCGCCAGTTCGTTCCGTACTTGGTTGTAAACATACGTTTACAAAAAAAAAATACGATTTTATTCTTTTTTTTAAATTAATTGTTCCAGAAAAAAAAATTAATAATTAGAGTATGACGTGTAAAGCGCAGATAGTGATGGGACACTTCTGAAAGATTATATGAAAAAAAATATATATTTAAAAAAACGGAAAAAAGTTATCAATTCGCAAAAGAAAAAAGAAGAAGCATATTCTTGTTATGAGGCTGTGGTCCATTTTCCTCCTTAATTTGTTTCCTCGGCCAGTAGCATTTAAAAAAAAAAAGAAAGTTAAACGTTTTTTTTATATACCTTTTTCTTTATAATCGCGGGAGAGAATCACTCAGTTAAGTATACTTTACAATATATATATATATATATAACCTCATTTGGAAAATGTATTGGTAAAAAAAAAGATTTTGACATAATTATTTAGTAAAAGTAAAAATATCTGTCGTTGTAAAATAATTATAAACTTAATGTGAAGGCGATCACGGGCTTGGCTTCGTCTCGTCCGTACATATCTGCTCTTTGTATCCCGGGGGCTAAATTTGGTCTCCTTTTTTTTATTATAAAAAGTAGTGGTTTATATTAACGGGTCTACGTGGATTTTGTCCAAAATTTAATACAGGGAGGAAAAGAAAGAAAAAATGATAAAATAAATATGATCATTAAGATTTTTTAAAGAAATGAAAAAAAAAATAGAAGATTGAAACGACACTACAATAATAGGACCAAAAACAGTACGAATAAACTGGAGTCATTGGTTTGAAACTTAAAAAGAAAAGGTGTTTTAAATAAGAAGTGGTTTTTTTGTTTTTTTGTTTTTTTTTTTTGGTTGTCTAGGGTCTTACATTATTTTCAAAGGACCACCCACACTCGGCGCTGATAATAAAATGCAACAGAATGAGATCCCCCCTCTTTCTTTATTTGATATAATCAAGTTGATTACTATACGGGAATATAATCAGTTCATTTATATTAAAAAAAAAGAGATTATGGAACTAAAATATGATTAGGTAGCCGTTTGGGATTGTTTAAGCTTTTGCATTAAATATGGCAGACAACACTGGCCAGGGTCTAAATCTTTTAATACCCTCTTTTGTATTGTTCTTCTTACATTAGATAGATTCTCTTCTATAAATATTACACTTTGGGAGTCATTTTCCCGAGCTTTGCAAGAACCCGGTCCATCGAGGCGAGGACGCACTTCAGGACGCGATCGCTGAGATACAAACATGGGATTCCACGTGAGAATTACATGCTCATGTCTATTATTTTCTATATGAATAAAAACCACATCGATCCCCTTGATCCCGGACCAAATTGAAATCGTAGGACGATACCTATCTTTTCACTGGGTGGGGGTCGTTGAGTGGGAACTAAGAAAATCTATGCTCTCAGTTATGATTCTGGCCGTGGAAATGAGCGTGACCTCTCGTGTGCCAGTTGTGAAACGCAACCCCACTAGCCAAAGACATATTATTGTCCTTTTGATTGTTCGTCCATTGAACCGGGCAGCGACGTGTCGCGATATCGACCATGCTCAGTTTCACGGCTTGGCTAATATCTCGGTTTCCTTTCCGGCCTCAGAATGGACCTCGTGGTTTTCGTGGCAAAACAGATGATTCTATCACGAAAGCTACACTGGATGGAAATTTCCGCAAAGTTGTCTCTACAAGGCTATATGAAGGTGATCCTTGCGTGAGGTCGCGTGTCAGTATCCGGCGAATGGCTACGTTTTCCATAGACAATCTAAAAATGAAGAAAAGCTTGTTAGGACAGCGATAACCCGGTCGAATCCAGCATCGAAGAAGGTATGTAACTTTGTGTTTTGATTCCATTGTTTATCTAAAACAAGCGGAAGCCTTTTTTTTTTTTAGATCAAATGTTTTTACATTGGTTGTCAGTCATCCAATGAGCTTAGAAGAAGAACTAATAATCAGTCGGTGCCCAATGATGCGTGAAGTCTTAATATGTGAAGAGAAAATGAAACGCATTGGTGGGTGGAAATAATTGTTTATAATTTAAAATTATAAAATGTGTTTTTTCTTGCCATTAATAGATTGGAGGGGAGAATGATTCCCTGACCCACCCAAAGAAGATGTGACAACTTTATGTCAAATCGGCGGGGGGATTGGTCAAAATACCTGAATCCACCTCGGTGTTCTCTCTTTTAGTTGTTGAGGGATAACATGTCAAATACAAAATAACAAAATATAAAAAACTATTTAAGGAAATTATTGTTATCATCATCATCATCATCATCGGTTATGAACAAGTGTTACCTTAAAAAAAAGATAATTCAATTCCATGTGAAACTATACCAAGCCACAACTTTCATATATGTTCATGCGTGTGTTTGATATCTCTTTATTTTTTTAAAAAAATGCAAAGTTTCTTTTAATATTTTTAGAAAAAATAATACGAAATACTAATGAAATATATTCATCGAATAAATTTTAAATATAAAAATTCGATTGTTAAATATTCAGATGAATTCGAATCGATTCCGACAAGATAACGCAGCAGGCGGCTCCTTGTCTGCCACAATACGAAACGACGCGATCCTCATAGAGCTCACTTAGAAGTATATCAAAAAATGAAGAAGATCGTATCTGGATAATGCGTGAGAGGTACGAGCATGACCCCAAATACTTAATCTCATGGATAATGATGAAGGAATCTTGATTTGTGAGAAATTAATTAACATGACATTGGTATGGGAGGATGCCCCCACCCCTTTTGTTGGGCAGTGGGGGGGGAGATAATGTCTCTCAAGCTCCAAAAAGCCAATTCGTCTCCTCCTGTTAGCACGGGGTTAAGTATCGTAAAAACAAAAATGCCCCTAGTTTTGGGGGTTAGTAGTAATGTAATAAACATTTGAGATTAATTATGCGCATGTCGTCATCTTGTTGTTCTGACTGCCAACAAGAGCATTGGGAGGCGAGAGATTGTATATATATATATATATTTATTGGGTCTTTGTTTTTGTTGGGTGAAAGAGGCTTCTGGCTTTGTTTTTAAGTCATGTGAAATAAATAAAATTCTCTACATGGGATAACGTGCAATTGTGTGAATTTTACTTGTTTAGATGAACTATCTGGAAACTTTTCAAACTTCTTATGGTGCCCGTGAAGACTGGGAATGTAATTTTTGAGTAAGATCGAACGATTTCTTCAAACGCTTGTTTTTCCTAGTTTTTTTTTTGTTTTTTTGGGTGTGCTGGGACTTTGAAGTCCAACTACCCCGGATATAAACCTCGGACTTCCGAAGGCCCAAAGAGGTTCCAAATCTGTCGGAAGCCCATTTAGGGGTGTCAACAACTGCAGCCCTTGACTGGGCTTATCCCTTCAACGTTAGAAGGAAAGGTTTCATATTAAGCGAGTTCGGAGGAGGTTTATACCTTGCTCTTTGCGGTATGATTTCAGTTTTAAAAAATACTCTAAATATTCGGTTCTAAGTCGTTTTTTGAAACCGCAATTTTTACGAAAATATGTTAAAGTCGCTAATTTAACGTGCGACTTTTCTAAAGCCATCGTTTTAAATCGAGACAAGTATTTAGCCTATTTCCGGAACCCTATATTTCGTAAATTTTTTAAACTAGAACTGAAGTTTCCACTACATTAATAAAATAATAGTCGGTAAAGAGAGTACAACTCGTTTCCGTATCAGATGGATTTTATTTAGATTTATTTAAATTATATATTGTAATTGTTTTTGGTGATTGGGATGAGTTTGGAAGCAGCGCAAATTTGATTGTTCTTGTTCTTCTTCCGTCGTTGTCTTCATTCTGTCTTCGATTCGACCACGGGATTGTTTTTTCCCCGGACCAGAGAAAGGAAGGGGGTTGGCGTTGGAGGATTCAAAGATGGGTTGCTCGTCCTCCCTTCCCGGTAACGACGATCTTGGGTTAAATTATCTGATTATAATTGTCGATGATTGCGATCCGGGTTCGGTTGTTTTTCTGGGTTTCTGCATAAAGCTGCGAGCTTTTCTCTCGGGCTCGTTTAGTTCTAGGGATGTCGGGATGCTGTTCGTATGGAAGTGGTTTGTTCGTGGGGAAAATGTGATTCTTCTTCTTTGCAGATAGGAGTCCTGGAAAATTGGGTGGGCTGAATTCGGATAATACCGCAAGTAACGACGCCAAGAATCTGCGGGTTAAGGTGAAGAGGTTCCTTGTTGGGTTCTAGATTTTGCATTGGTTTCGACGTTCTTGACCTCATAGTAGGTTTTAAATTTACGGTTTTCCGGGTTTAAAATTGTTGTGATTATTGTATGATTATGATCATCGATGTGGTTAAGGGTGTAATGGTTGTGGTCCATTCTAGGATGTTGGTCTCGATGTAGGTTAGCCGCAACCCATTTAGCGGGGATGTTTTTTTAGAATTGAATTAAGTGTGGTTTCGATTGCCATAATTCGATATGCCTAACTCAACTTATATTGTTATGTTGCCTGTTCTGTTATTTGTCACCCGAGAGAGGGGAGTTATTGGTGCTAGTTACACCCTATTAGTGATGAAAGAAGCATATGGTGTGCTGGGAATTGAGATGCATGGGAACACATTCTTTCCCTGTGACACTGGTGCTCCTATATTGAGATTTTCAGCTAGAATGCTTGTTTTGGAAATGGAATTTGATTTGGTTTTTTAAATGTTTCAACTGTTTTATTTTGTCGATTATCCTAGTAGCTGCTGTTGGGTCTGGAATGGTTGTTTGTTGGACTTGTAATGGCATCACTGTACCCTGAAAAAGTTAACCTCATTCTGCAGCTTGTGTTGCTGGGGGATTCAGGTGTTGGGAAAAGCTGCATTGTGCTTCGGTTTGTTCGTGGGCAGTTTGATCCGACTTCTAAAGTAAGGATGTTATGTTATTCATCTTTTTGGGTATTCTCATTTGGCCGACAAAGCTTCCATTACTTTTATGAGCAGATGGAGTATTGCAGATCCTGTGAAGGTTCTGTATTAATTTTTCTGGTTGCTTTGGTCTCAGGTAACAATTGGGGCGTCATTCTTGTCTCAGACAATTGCATTGCTTGATTCTACGACGGTTAAGTTTGAAATATGGGACACAGCTGGCCAAGAGAGGTATCAACTGAGGCAGAGTTCATTGTCTTGAAGTCTCACAGTTTATTGATGTTTTTAATGGAAATAACATGGAAGTCCTTAACATGGCAGATATGCTGCTTTGGCGCCTCTTTATTATCGAGGCGCGGCAGTTGCTGTGATCGTGTATGACATTACTAGCCAGGAATCATTTCATAAGGCTCAGTACTGGGTGAAGGTATCCCTACTGTTGCTGATTTGTGACTGTCATACCACCAAGGACCACATGTTCTCCTTGTTTTTCGTCCTCATTGAATGGCTAATCCTTCCATGTTTTGGGAAATGTTGCATCATTCACGTCATTGACTATCTTTGACAGGAGCTACAAAAGCATGGAGGGCCTGACATGATCATGGCCCTGGTGGGTAACAAAGCTGACCTTCACGAGAGGAGGGAAGTATCTGCAGAAGTGAGTGCTGCTTTCGCAGTTTGAACATGCTCTCTAGGAAACTTGTTTCCTGATCTGACACGTAAATTTTCTGTTGCATGTGAAGTCCGGGATGGACTATGCAGAGAGAAACGGGATGTTTTTCATCGAGACTTCGGCTAAAACTGCAGATAACATAAATCAGCTCTTTGAGGTACAAATCCTCTCTTGTTGCTTTTGCCAATCTAATCGTATGATCTTCCTTCTAAGAACCGATAGGTTACTTCATGCTGACTAGCTTGAATGGCCATTGTCTCCTCGGAGTTTGGTTTCCATGCTCAATACATAGTTTCTAGGAAAGACGGCATGACATGGAAGGTCAGGGTAGTGCACAAAGGGAACATTCTTGATCACGGCTTAGAGCTAGCTTATCATCACATCTCCTTGTGGGCGGGGGCCACTGTGTCCTTCTGGCTGGATCTTCTTTTTTCTGTCTAACCTCATTTATTCCTTTCCCTGGGCAGGAAATCGGTAAACTACTCCCTCGTCCTGCTCCAGCCTTGTCATGATCGAGGAATAACGATCGTCGGACAGTGTAAACGCTCTCAAGATGTGCTTGTAAGATTGCTACTGTGTATATTGATATAGTGTCCGAAACAATTCCATTTCAGACTATCCCGGCCATTTCAGGCTGATGCCTCACCCGAGACACTCTCGGAATAGAGAAGATCATTCCAGCGCGTTTGGCCTCGGAGCAGATGCGTGTTATAACAATTTACATTTATTAAATATACTCCAGGAATCACACGTGGCACGATCCCATTTGTTTCCATCGTTATTCTTGCCGACAGGCCTGTAAGAATGAATGCCACCTTACCAATCAACTGCCACCGCCTCCGAACAATAATTAACTCCTCCAGATCAATTTCTTTGGAAAAAGTAGTTGACGCTGAGAGCAATACTCTTCCCCTTTTTTTCAAATTCAATTTCTAAAAAAAAAAAATAGAACTCGGTGTACCAACACTATTCGGTGAATTTTTGAAACTTATTATCTATATCACAAAATGTTCTCCTACATCTCTCTGTCACCGCCGCCGCCGCCACCACCACCATCGTCGTCATCATCACAGCGCCTGCCTTGAAAATGGTCAAAGACAAGAGACAAAGCCACAACCCCACAACAACAAGAAGACGACTTAGTAACAATACCATCCATTCCCAACACCCAGAATCATCCATTCACTTCTTCATATTCCTCTTCCGACCCATCAACGCCCGACACCAAATTCTCATGAATTTGGTGGTTTTCATGAGAATTTTTGGCTATGGAATGTCTTCAGGTGCACAGGAGCGGGATATTAGATCTCCAGTTCAAAGTTCGTAGAATTGATATCCTTGTTCCCATCTATTCTTAGTTGTCTACTTTGGGAGCCCTTTGGTTTGATCGATATGAGCAGGTATCATTGAACCGCTCATGAGACTATTGAAGGACGCGGGTGGTGGGATGATGAACAAGTCATTGGCTTTCCTGGCCTTATTGCAAGTCACCCGGAAGGGAAGGCATCAATATGCGATGCAGATCAGTGCAGGTCCTAGTGGAGGCAATGAGGACTGGTTTGCCGAGAAACAGGGAGAATGCGGTTGCTGTTCTCTGGTCGCTGTGCTCAGGCGAAACGGAGCAGCTCAGGATAGCGAAAGAGCATTGTGTGGAAGAGACATTGAAAGAGCCGTCGGAGAGCGACCAGTTGTGGATTGGCTGATATTCCGAGAGAAGTGGATTATTACCTGGAGGAAGACTCCCGTCCTTGACTTATGGATCTCCATGATTTCTTTCTGGGACTGATCCCTGAATTCCAAAAGAAACACGAGCTCCCAGAAACGAATCCAAATTAACAGGAAAACAGGATCCCTATAGGAAATGATTCACAAGGCGAGAGGATGATACATTGACGTAAGGATTCGGGGCTAGTGGGCGGGAAAGACAGAGAAAGCTTTTGAAAGTCCCACATCGGCTCCTGGGGAAGTTCCTTGGGGTGAACTTTCAGTATAAAAATCACCGGCCCCCTTACTAGCAAATCATACCTTTCTCGGCCTTTTGGCTAAGATCAAGTGTAGTATCTGTTCTTATCAGTTTAATATCTGATACGTGGGCCATCGGTCCACATGATATTAAATTAATTCTTTTCAAGGGGGAGTGGGCCTCATCGGTAGCTTGCTACTGGGCCTACTCGAGCGTCGCCCGGTGCGTTGCACTACTGCCTGGGCCTGGCGCACCCCCCAATTCAAGTCAAAAGGTTCCTTTTCAACTGGGCCCAAATTCTTGGGCTCAGGTAAAATGGGTAAAGGAAAAGGTCCACCGGGCTTGATATCTCTGTCCGTACCTTCCCCCCATATTCTACGGGCGAATTTCAATCTGTACATCCAAATTGGCAGCTGCTATTTCTTCGATCAGGTATTCAATGGGAAGAAGCCATTGGTGTCATAAATCATATATATAGGTCATATGACATAATCTGGCCCGATATGGCTGGTTCACCTACCACAGTCAACAACGTGCTTTTTGAGGAACAATATAGGAATTTCCAACTCATACGAAATCTTAGAATTTAATTGACATACGATACTGAAGAAATATAAATCGGACGGTTGACACAATCACAATACTAGTAGCAATTGGATTGCCAATTTTATTTTTTAATTGTTGAGGTTATGTAGTTTGTGTTAAACACGTTGTTTTAAATGTTTTTATAAGGCTATCATATCACTGAACAA
This sequence comes from Melastoma candidum, assembly GCA_023653495.1. Lineage (NCBI taxonomy): Eukaryota > Viridiplantae > Streptophyta > Magnoliopsida > Myrtales > Melastomataceae > Melastoma > Melastoma candidum. Next base: position 2,731,067 of record CM042891.1, on the reverse strand, counting down.
TTGCCAAATATACCGAATGTATTTGCTAGCGGCACCTATTCCCGTGTCGGGATCGGAATGAAAGTTTTTATTCTTCCTCTTCTGTTGTTCAAATTTGAAGTAGCAACTTTTATCGTGTGTTTTGTCAAGCTTTCGTTGTTGCCGTCGTCGGGGCTGTTCCATTCTTATTCACATGGATTATGGGGTGTGGCTGAACTTTTAAAAGTCACTTGGTGATTTTTTTTAATCGCCTACCGCGATTTTGGTTAGTTTGTGCGAAACAGAGTAGCAGGATATCACTCGGTTTAGTTTCCTCCAGTCGACAAAGTTGTTGATGCCTTTGCCTTTATTGGATTGGATAAAAATTAGGCATTGCTTGTTTTCTTGAGGATTGAAGGAGTTACTTAGGGACTTGAGGTGCTAATGCTGGGAGTCATAAGTCGCAAGGTAGCTTGGGGAAGCTCTCCGGCTTCGGTAAGATTTCTTTTTTTTTTTTCTTCCAGGATGGAGACCGGGGAATGCTGTCTGATGATCGGTTATCTTTTTTTATGCTTGCAATATTGATGGAATTGGCATGTTCTTGATCGTATACTGTGAGGGCATTTGTTTCGTAAAAGTAGAGAGCTCTCTCTGTCTATGTGGAACGACAGCATCCTTGATTAGAGAGGAGTCGATTGTCCTGCAAGGGAATGGATGTTTACGCAACATCTGCCATATTGCTACTCCTAGTAGGATTTGCTGTGTGCTCATGGAAGAGGATAGAGATTTTTTTTTCCTTCTGTTTTGTGCAGGACATGGAATCACTTTGAGGTCAAATAGATGAATCCGTGGCTAGTTTGATTAACCTGTCGTAGGATTCATTGAAACAGTGGAGGTCATTTTCTTTGGACAGTGGCGTATAACTTTCTCGTCCTAGCCTACATAGTTTGCATGTTTCAACTTCATAAGATATGTAACATATCTCCCTTCAGACTTCAGCAGAAATTGTATTCTTTCAGCTTGCCAACTACTTTGGTTGTATTACTACTTTTCATTGCATTCCATAGGACTAACTTATGAAGCTCCGGTCATGTTACAAGGATGAGGATGCACTTGTGGAAAAACATGGAGTGAAGTTGGGAGTTATGCCTGGTTTTTGTGAAGGAAACCTACCTCCTGTCAAAATTTTGGAGGCAAATATCTGAACGAAGCTGGTTTGTTACTCTAGACCTCCAATTTCAAACATTTCTGGGCTGCAGTCGGCCGACTCCAGAATCAACCAATTATCAGTGCAGTATGTGACGGGGATGATATCATTTGCAGAGACTGTGTGGATATAAGTATTGCTGTTGGTACCCCAAAGGTAAGCCGGGTTTTGATGCGTGATTTCTTCAGAGGAAGTACCTTCTGCAAATTACTCTAATTAATGTTGACGATTTGCATACTGGGTGGGGGTTAACATTTTTCTGAGTATTCTTAGGGTCTTGTGGTTCCTGCATGCTGAAAAGATGAATTTCACCGTCTTCTAATAAATACTGCATCAAGGACGTCTTCTTCTCGCGCCCGCATTAAGGACGTCGTGGAGGACTCCTTTCTCCTCAACATACAAGTAAAAACGGGCTGCGTTATTTTCTCAGGGAAACACATTTTTCTGGCCCTGAGAGACTGCTGAAGGCAAAAATAAGTTCATAGAAACTGTAATGTTTGTCAGCTGGGGTGCCCCCCCCCCCCCCTCTTGTAATTTCACATTTCTTTATCGGCTGAGGTATTATTTGCTAATGATTAAAATGAGTTTATATTTTGGGGAGTACGATTCTGTCTCCTGTCTTTCGTTTACACGATGCTCCAGCATCGGGATTTTTTCTCTTGTCATCTTCTAATTCTATTTTTATTTTTTATTTTTTTGGTTGCTTTCCCGAACAAATTCGATTCCAAAAAAAAAAAAAAAAAATCCTTTTCAAGTTTAATGGACGGAGAAAACCATTGAAATTTCCAAATTTAAAATCGTTTATTGGAAAATTTTTCCGAGAACAAATAAAGTGGAAAAGGATTATGGACAACGTAGTAGTATTATTAAGGAAAGCGCACCGAACATGGCACTAAACCATCCATGTCGTCATCTTGTTCTGATTTAGGGGACAGGCCGTAGAATATATAATACAGCAAATGCCCCAAGCATTAAAAGGATGACCAAAGTGTTCTAAGTCTGCGGTGATATGTGCATAAGGGTTAACAGCTGAAGATTACATCTCGGCCACCAGCTGCACGGATTCGTCCCCTGCCGGAGAGAGCTTTCCCTGCATCCACCGCACAAGCATCTCCAAAGAGGCCTTTGGCTGGTCCATTGGCACCATGTGACCCGCATCATGCACCTGTGGAGGAAACGGGGGATTACAATTGAACAACTCGAAACTGCAACCTTTCTATTAAAGGACTTCTCACAAACAGGAGGATTGCGATCTAGAAAACGAAATACAAGTTATAGAACCCACAGCAATGGATGCTGTACTCCAACTTCAGCCTGAAAATAGAAAGATGAAATCGAGTTATTTAAGGGACACGAACCTTGAGGAAAGTGAGAGCACCATGGTTTTTCATGAGCCCGGCTTCCGAGCCATCGACTTCAAATGGAACTTCTGCCGAGTGTACAAATTTATCCTGCTCAGACCACTCCATGGCATGAACCCACCTTGAATTACCTGGGTGCACAAAAGGATGACCTCAGGATATTCGAGAGAGAGAATTGAGCATTTTCTAAGGGCAGACGGATACTAACCTAGCCAGTTGCAAATGAGGTCATATTCTCCAGCATATACAAGCAGTTGGATTCCATCCTCAAGAAGAGCTGGAATACCCACTTCAAGGTTTCTCATCCAGTCGACCAGCATGGCCTGGTAAACAGTTGGACTGCATGAAACAAAATCGATGCTCCCAACTCCTAGCGCTTCCCGAACCAATTCCTGATTCAGGAACTTCTCCATGTTCGAAAAATCATAGCACAGGCTGCCCTCACACTTCTTCCTAATATCATAGTACTGCAAAAAAAAAAAAAAAAAACAAGTAAGAAAACTACAATCCATAAAGATCTTAAAAAAAAAAAGGAAATGAAAAGCAGCATGGTGCCTGAGTCAGCCACGAGAAAGAATAATCCAATCAATCATTCATTCAGCTAAGGTACCTGACACTGTGAGCAGGTCTATTGCTGAGCAAACCATATAACAAATGAATCTAAGTTGAATAAAGAAAGACAAACTAATTAATGACCTTCACCCAAAAAAAAAGACTTACATTAGTATCACCAGTCAGGGCCATGATGCTGCTGAATATGGTGTTACAAACAAAATAGGAAGCCATGCAAGAGATTGTTCCATCTGTACCTGGAAAAGGATGAGTACACTTTGCTAAGACAAAACCAAAGAGATTATTATGTGCATATATATGTTACAGACAAGCTCTATTAAAAACACCATTGCACCTGCCACAGAAATCTTGATTGGAGAAACCAAGAAAAAGTACAAGAAAATCACCTATTTTCCCCACCTTGTTTTATTTTAATGAAAGGGAAGTTATTCTACCAAATGAAAATTTTCTGTATTGTGAAAAGCTGCCAAAAGAACAGTAATACGTTACCACAAAGCTTTATGGCTGTTTCACACACAGGGACAATTTTGTTGATTTTTTCATATTGTGCTTGCTTTATGAGCCCCATGTCCAAAGCATAATCCGTGTAAGCTTTATACTGCACCGCAGGATCTGTAAGGCCATTGCCGATAGCAAATCCCTGCTCCAGTAAATGATTTTAGTTTTATTAGAGAGATAAAGCATATTAAACAAAAAAGTGCCAAGAGAGCTCAGATGTACCTTTAGATTAATATGGATTCCTTCATCGGCTTTGTTTCCTCGGTGGACTCGAGAGGCAAAGGCAGGGATATAGTGGCCAGCATAAGATTCTCCGGTAATGAAAAAGTCATTCTTCACAAATTCAGGATGCTCTTCAAAGAAGGCCTGTCGACCCAAGAAACCTTTTCAATTTGAAGTAGTTATGCCGAACAGACTAAATAAAATGATAGCAATGTTTACTTATAAAAAAATGATAGCAATGCATAAACATGATGATAATCTGGTATGTAACCTTCTGTGCTGGTGATCTTGAAGAACTCACCTGTAAGAAGTCATAAAGGTCATCACTGACACCGTTTTCATTGTGCCGGATATCACGTTTGTCGGATGTATAGCTGAAACCAGTCCCAACTGGTTGATCAACATATATCAAATTTGAAACCTGAAGAATGAACCAAGCAGACCCTTAAAACGGACATAAAAAAAAGAGGTATTTTACACCAAATTTAAGATGTTGTGTGTTAGCAAAAGATAAATATTGTGACAGGAATAAACTCATTATCTTCAATCAATCAAGCTATCTGATTTTCTCCGAATGAATGAAAAAAAATTAGAGCTTCCTCAAACATAGTGAGAGGTCCGACTCATCTAAGTACAGTCATAAAATTATTTACTTAGCAGACATTCAACAATATGAAGAATAGAAAGAAGCAGAATTCTCGTTACCTTATCCCAGCCATACTCGTTCCACACAAGAGACATGTTATCTGCAATCAAAAAGGGGCCATTCTCGTAGAACATAGCCAGCTCACTGCTGCATCCCGGCCCTCCAGTCAACCAAATAACAACAGGATCGTCTTTGTTGCCTCTCGATTCAAAGAAAAAATAGAACATCCTATAGGAGCAAGAGTCCAGCCAGATTAGAAGATCAGTTTAGGTACCATGGTGAAGAACCAGACCAAATGACATCACGCAGTTAATTGCAGATTAGTTTCTTCATGGATAATCGATAAATCGACAAGCTGAAAAATAGTAATTTTCGAATGAGCACACTTCCTAGAAATAAACCCCTAATCTTAACTAGCTAACCCAGAAGAAGCACACATAAGCTGCAAACATGAACCAAAAATTACAAACCACACCAAATGGAAGCTTCAATCACGAAGAAAAACAATTCAATGAAAAGCAACATAAATCTAGTTGGGGCGAAAAGCTCTCTAGCCTTCTAGGCTCAACTCAATTCAACTCCAACAACAACAACAACAACAACATAGTATTCAGTCCGAGACAATCCATCACCTCGCATCGTGAGAATTCCTAAGCTTGTAATACCCAGCGCGGTGCCCGAGATCCTCAACAGACACGCCATCGGAATCCACCCCGACCAGAGTCGGGAAAACGAACTTCTTCTCCACGATCCTCTTCCCATCTCCAGCGCCTAACCCAGCGTCCTTCCCGCCGATAACGTTCAAGTCCTCCCGTGGGAACAGATTCAACTGCCTGATCAACTTCTCGGCATGCACGGACGGGAAATCCGACCGGGACATGCGAAGGTCCTCGAATATGGACGCGGCCCCGGGCGACGCCACCACGGATGCGAGAACGATCAGGATCATCGGGGCTAGGAGTCGACACCGATCAGTCGCCATCGTCGATCGATGGGGACGATCAAAGGATTAGGGTTCCGCTGGGTTTGTTGGGTAGGAAGGAGAAGGGGGGAATGGTAGTTACGATTCTGCGGGGTGGTTGCTTGAAGGTTATATATACGAAATGGCAAAGTGGGGCGGAAAGGGGGAGGGGGTGGTGGAGAGGAAATTAGGGGGAGGATATCGTGCGGGATAGCTCACGGCTGTTAGCTTGCACGCTAGCCTCATGATCAAGGATTGAGAGAACCAACGGCTTCGCGAAGCACACGTCCCCGTTTTACGTCCAATCCTACTTGAAATGTTGATCTACATCCCTAGAGTATATCGCATTTAATCTCTCCAGAAGAGATAAAAAAGTAAAAAATATTACTTATTTATTGTTGCCTTTTACTAAAATATATATAGTCTTGTAATTTATGAATTTTGTAAGATCATCCGACCTTAGTTCAGTTGTCTGTGGGAGTAAATCACATCGATCAGAAATAGGGCCCTCGCTTTCCCTTCACTTGCCACTTTATCAAACCCATGGAAGAAGCAATTTCAATTCCTATCGTTCCTGGTTTATCAAGGGTCAATATATCCTTAAATACCATCGACCCTCACTCAACTCGAGGTTGGCGTCGCCGGTCCATAATGCATAATCCATGCATAATCTCGCCGAACTAACACCGTTTCGATACAAATATTTTTTTTATCTCAAGCACGTTGAGATCAATCACACTCTTGTCCAAACACTTCAAGGTTACAATCATCCTCACTGTCTAAATCGCATACACCTTCTTTAGGGTCAATCCCAACCACATCAAAATAATGACAAACCACAACACACAGTCCTTAGAGGATTGCACACACAATCACATTTCATATGGTACCACCGTGCCTCTTATTGCGGTCATATTGTGCCGCCACTCGAATCACCACGCCCGATTATATCATTTCTGGCACAATATCCTCCAACTTTTGTACCACATCAACAATTTCACAACTAACTAATTTAGCGATCAACCATTTCTATTGTAACTCTTTTCAACATCTCCCTCAAACTCAAGTCTACATACGAGTATAAACATGTATTCTTGGCTTGAATCGGACCACACGGACGACAGAGACCGAGCAGGGGGACCCAGGATGGCCATGACCCCCTATATTTGTTTAAAAAATTAAAATTAGGCATAATTTAATTTAACCCCCTTAAATTTCCTATAATTCAATTTGACTTTCGACTTTTTTTTCATGGTCGTCACTTACGGAGAAGTGTCTGTAATCATCGTCACTAAAAACTTAAACAGTAAAGTGAAGCTTTGACTCAACGAGTTCCTGCGGCCTCTGATTCTCACCACAAACCTTCTCCTACCGTGCGTGAGCCACCTCTTGATTGCAGCTGACACATCCCAATTTTCCTCAACGTAGCATAGTGGCCGCTATTCTTCGCAATCATTTCCAAAATTTTCGGACTCATGAACAACTTGGGTTCCATGTCCAGCCCCATCGGCCTATTCTTGTTTAATGTAAAGGTAACAGGCAATCTCTACGATAAGGAGGCAGGGGAGACAAAATGGCAAAAATGGGAGTGACGAGGAAGCTAAAATAGTGCCTAATTGCGGTGGGCTTTCCTTATCATCACGGTCATTACCTGGTGGGTTAGCACCAACAGAAATAAATTATATACCAAAATCAAATCGCACTAATACTAAAATCAGTCAACAAACCCTGTTTCACTTCGTACATTCCTCCCTCGTCTTCTACCCTAAGCTATATTTAGAGGCATTAATTAAGGAATATTAAAACTTTTGTGACGGGGAATAACTGTAACAAAAATCTTCGGCTCGTGGCCGACAACCACGCAATCGTGATGAAGGAAGGATTCATTTAAGGCAAAACCAATTGGGCACGTGGTCGTAAAAATATCAACATCAACCCCCGAAGCAACTCCATCGATATTTTGTGGCGCGTTCGATCCAAATAAGTACGTCGTCGTTTCGACAGAAGATGTCCGAGAGGGTGGTGGAGACCTAAATGGATTGGATGGATTCAGAGTGGCATATCTTGGGAGAGGGTGATGAGCCCCATGAAGATAGACTAAAACCCCAAAAGACTTTGAGATCCATCCAATCGCATTTGAAGGGATGAGGGGGAAGGTCTCCGTCCAACTAAAGCAAGGCATAACAACGTTGTCTTATTTTACGTTAAATGGGGAGTGGACACAGTTTTTCTTGTGGGAAGCGGCTAACGGTACGTGCACGTAACCGTTACGTGCTTTACTAAATTCGACCAAAATTTTAGTAAAGTTTACTAAAAATCGACTTTTTTTAGTAAAATGATTAGTAAATTACTAAAAAAAATTAGTAATCTGTTACTAATTTTTCACTGTTTGACTATTCGGAAAGTTACTAAACTAGATTTAGTAAATCTGCGAAAAATTTACTAAACTTTTTAGTAACCGATTACTAAAAATAACGGTGATTTGACAGTTTTTTTTAGTAATCGTTACTAAATTTCACTGTTCAACTTTAGTAATCGGTTACTAAAAAGTTTAGTAATTTTTTTCGCCGATTTACTAAACCTAGTTTAGTAACTTTCCGAATGGTCAAACAGTGAAAAATTAGTAGCGGTTACTAATTTTTTGTAATAAAATTTGTAACACTAGTAATTTTCCAGGTAGGCCGTCCGGAGATTTTAGTAATGATTTACTAATTTTGTAAGCGAAATTAGTAAATTACTGTTTGACATAGTAAAGTCCTTAGTAAATTACTAATTTTTTTAGTTTTTTTCGTAATCGTTTACTACTTTTTGAACAAAATTCAGTAATCAATTACTAAACTTTTTAGTAATTTTTGTAAATGAACAGTACATTCCGAACCTAAAACTGAACCTGTTTTCAGTGTGAAATTACCATTTTACCCCTTCTGTAAAATTATAAATAGGTTCGATTTTAGGTTTGGAGTGAAAATTCGTAAACGATTTTGTAATTTATCGCAGGGGTAATATGGTAATTTCACACTGAAAATAAGTTTAGTTTTAGGTTCGGAATGTAATGTTCATTTTAGAAAATTACTAAAAAAATTAGTAATTGGTTACGAAATTTTTTCCCAAAAGTAGTAAACCATTACGAAAAAATTTTTTAAAAATTAGTAATTTACTAACGACTTTACTATGTTACACAGTAATTTACTAATTTTTTTAACACAATTAGTAAATCATTACTAAAATCTCCGGACGGGAAACCTGGAAAATTACTACTATTACTAATTTTTTAACAAAATATTAGTAACCGGTACTAATTTTTCACTGTTTGACCATTCGGAAAGTTACTAAACTAGGTTTAGTAAATTGGCGAAAAAATTTACTAAACTTTTTAGTAACCGATTACTAAAGTTGAACAGTGAAATTTTAGTAACGATTACTAAAAAAAACTGTCAAATCAATGTTATTTTTAGTAATCGGTTACTAAAAAGTTTAGTAAATTTTCCGGCCGATTTACTAAACCTAGTTTAGTAACTTTCCTAATGGTCAAACAGTGAAAAATTAGTAACGGATTACTAATGTTTTTTAGTAATTTACTAACGATTTTACTAAAAAACATCGATTTTTAGTAAACTTTACTAAAAAAAAATTCGATTTTAGTAAAGCACGTAACGGTTACGTGCACGTACCGTTAGCCGCTTCCTTTTTCTTGTACTTGTTTTTTTGTAGAAAATACAATCCAAAAAGATGATGATGGCCCCCACCCACCCCTTGACTTGAAGCTGCTGCAATCACAAATTCAGATTCCAAAAAAAACACAGAGAGAGAGAGAGAGAGGGAACCCATTTGGCTAAGTGTTCTGTTCTGTTTGTAATAAAACCCCATATGTCTGTCTGCAGAGGACATCCTAACCCAGGTTGGTTTATATGCCTGCATAGCTAGCTTCTTACTTCAGAAATCCATTTGTCTGAAGCAAAGATGGCGTCCCTCAGACCTTGCTCCATTCTCACTGCATGCATCTTCTTCTCTCCTCTCCTCCTCCTTCTTCAACCAGTCTTCCCATCTCCGAGCAACCTCACCATCCCAGGGCAGCATCATCCCGACCCTGAAGAGGTTGTCCAACACTTCCACAGGTAACGACAAATTGTGACGATCCTCCAATCCCCCAGCAACAGTCTCCGACTAAACCACATGCATGATAAACCAACCCCCCCCCCCCCCCCGATTTGTTTCTTCACTGAAAGGTCCATTCTTTTGTTTTTCCATCCTGACCAGCAAGTTGAGTGCTTCCTTATCGAGGATAGAGGTTTCCTCGCTCGGCCAGGACCCTCAGCAGACCTCGACCTGCCTCACTGGGAACCCCACCGACGACTGCTGGAGGTGCGGCCCCGACTGGCGGACCGACCGACAGCACCTGGCGGACTGCGGCATTGGGTTCGGCAGGTCCGCACTCGGTGGAAAGGGGGGGGAGTTCTATGTCGTGACTGACTCCTCCGACATCGACCCTGCAAACCCGAAGCAAGGGACGCTACGGTTCGCCGTGATCCAGGACGAGCCCCTGTGGATCACTTTCTCTGCCGACATGACAATCCAGCTGAGGCACGAGCTGATCATGAACAGCTATAAGACCATTGATGGTCGTGGCGCCAACATCCACATCACTGGGAATGGATGCATCACTGTCCAGTACGTCTCGAACATCATCATCCACAACGTTCACGTCCACCATTGCAGTCCCTCGGGGAATGCCATTATCAGGTCTACCCCAACACATGCTGGATGGAGAGGGAGGTCTGACGGGGACGGCATATCCATATTTGGAGCATCGAACATCTGGATCGATCACTGCTCATTGTCCTATTGCACGGATGGGCTGATCGATGCAATCATGGCCTCCACCGGGATCACCATATCTAACAGCTACTTCTCCCACCATGACGAGGTTATGCTGCTCGGTCACGACGACAAGTACACGCCCGATTCAGCAATGCAGGTGCCCGCAATCAGCCCAACAATAGGGAAGTTATTCTGACAGAAATGAACTGAGTGTGGATTCGCATCACAGGTGACGATCGCTTTCAATCGATTCGGCGAGGCGCTGGTGCAGCGAATGCCGAGGTGCCGGCACGGCTACATACATGTCGTGAACAACGACTTCACGTCATGGGAGATGTACGCGATTGGAGGGAGCGCGAACCCAACGATCAATAGTCAGGGGAATCGGTACATCGCGCCCGCGAACCAGGACGCCAAAGAGGTTAATTTTCGAAATTTTAAGTCTCTCGTCAATATGTCAATCGTCATCGCCCGTAATATAGTGATGAAGAAGAGTCAGAAACTGGGAATTCAAGGAATAAAGTGAAAAAGGTCGGATTTTTGGTAGGGAGTAAATGTCCGGTGATATTTTTCGCATGCTGAGTTTAGGTTTCCGCCTGACCCCACTTGCGGCGGCGGTCGTCGTCGTTGGATAATGGGGTTCTCGTTTTGACTTAGTGGGTGAGGTGGTGAAGAGGGGATTGTTCAGGCGGACGGGACAGCATGGAAGAGAAGGCAGCGGCAATAACTGCGGTGCGCACCAGCTGTTCGATGAATTGACAGCTTCTCTATGGAGTAAAAAAATTCAGGCATCCAAACCTTTGGTTTGTTAGTAGACATTGGATCATGCAAAAGGAGATAATTGCATGAGAATCGAGAAGTAACTGACCCTTGAAAAGTTATTCCCACCGTCCAAAATCTTGACTTTCTTCCTGGTGGATATGAGATAAGGCTCATGCCCATGTCAGGAACATTCACTGCCAGAAAAAAAGTACATTCTTACGTTGTTTCATTTTGGTTAATAATCCTGAATTTGTAGTTTGAGAATTAGTATCTTTTTCTTTCTGTCTCTTACCGCGTAAGGAAAAAAAAAACCATCGGAAGGTCTTTTGCCTACCAGCCAGTGGATTCAAACTCCCCCAATTCCTATGAGCCTCACCAATAACAAATTTCGAATCTTACTGTTCTGTTTCTTGTGTGTCTGTGTTTTGCTTTTCGTTGTTGGTGTTTGAAAGGTTGGAATTCTCTGTTCAACAGGTGACAAAGCGTGTCAACACGGATGAGAGCCAATGGGCAGACTGGAACTGGAGGACGGATGGCGACGTTATGGTGAACGGTGCGTTCTTCGTGCCATCTGGGGCTGGTGTTAGCGCCCAATATTCGAAAGCATCCAGTGTGGACCCGAAGTCGGCTGCCCTCATCGACCAACTAACCGTGAATGCTGGGGTCATTGGGGGCCCCAGGTTAGTGCCACCAACACTATTACACGACTCCCCTTACAATCTGCCATTTTTTAGTTATTATAAAACTGAAAAGCATTCTCTCTTTTCACTCACCTGTCCTGCTCTCCCTTCCCCCTGGATGCCCTTGGAGAGTTTAAGCACATACCGATGATGTCTTTTGTTTTACTTCATCCTAGGTGAGTTAGTAAATCGAGAGCTTGGTACCTTGTTACATTCCCATTTCTGTAGGGTCTTTGAAGGGTTTGACTCATTGGAGACTGTTTCACGTGGGTTTCTTGTTTTCGAGAAACGCTCCAAGCACTACAAACTCCTTTCTCTAGAAAAAGAATTATGATACTGGCTCTCCTGTGGATGTTGTGAAGGCATCTAAACCCTATCCTACCCTACCCATGTGGCCTTCTTTCATGGGAATAGATAGTCGTTTGAGAGAATAGCTGAGACTTTGACGCTTGAGCGGGGTAAGTCCACCTCAGAAAGTTTGCAGCTTGCAAAGAAGTCTTTGTGTTGGGCATACATAAGTAGTAGTATCAGTAGTTGGATGAATCATGCTCGACTGTGGTTGTTAGTTTGTGGAGGGTGCTGGGTCCAGGAGATGACTCAGTTTATATTCTTTGCATCTGCTTTTCCAGCCACCACATTTGTGGGACAGGGCAGCGCCTAACTCTCTTTGCCCGGCCTTGATGTGAAACTATCCTGGCCGGAGATAATTTGCTTCTTCTTGAGAATTAAAGCATTTGCAGAATATCTTTTTTCGTTCGAGCCTTTTTCCTTTGTTACTTTCCACATCATTCTTTAGTGTTCTAGGACTTTGTGGACGCTGCTTTGGCCTTTTCCTCCCCGGATGCAGAAGGCCTTGGACACCCGAATACAACAGCATCCCCTCCATTAAATTATGCAGATGACCTTGTTGCTGGTGTTTAGCTTTTGGATGGTTTAGTGATGTTTATTGATTGCTTTCTTGGGGGCAATAGTCCAAAAACGTGAACTTGAAGACATCCCCTTAATTTATGCCTTCCAGTCATTGATAGTGATCTTATATTCTAAGAATCCTGTCTAATTACGCGTTTCTCTATAATCGTGCATTGATGGCGACTGGCCTAAAAAGTTAATTTTTGATGTGGCTTTGTTAGTGGCTTATTTCTCCAATGATATATTCTCATAAACCTGCAAGTTATGCTTTGCCAGCCGTCTTTAAATACTTCATATTCTCGACATTCTGTAGTTTTGCTCCATGTATATGGGATTCAGGAGCATATGTTTCTTAGACTGAGCATGTAGATGTAGCTGAGAGGCCAGAACAGCTAATACTCGACCAAGCTAAATCGGGTTAATAATGGAGGAATAGGTGCAAGGAAGCCTCAACCCTCTTATTGGGTTAGAATGTTAGATGTAATGAGGTCACTTTAGTTGGTATCCAATGTTTCTTTCTTAGTATGCACACGAAATTCTAAAGGGTTGTCATTCCTTTACTTGCCAACCATTTTCCTAACTTCATTTGCGGCACATTTTTGTTGAATTTCCTTCAATCACGGTCTGCTTAGGATGATGACCTTTTTTCAACTGTTTCTCTTCATTCAACAGGGACAGTGGAGTAGGAGGAGGCTCCTCTTACCCTGGATTTTCAGGTGGCGGCAGCACGGGCGGCTCCACCTACTCGGGCAGCAACAGCTCCGACAATGGTGAGGGCAGCTACTACTTCGGAATGATATTTGGGAGCGATGCTAGGCCAACGGTTGTTGCACCAACAACCTCAATCATTTTGCTTTCTTCTCTTGGCATTCTGGTTCTGTTGTGTACACTACCCACCAACCAATTTGCTCAATCATCATAGCAATCATTGGCATTTTAGACAACACTGGTTTAGGTTTATCCCATTCTTGAGAGTTGAAAAGCAAGATATGGGATCACACTAAATTCAATCTGTTCTGCCTTCAATGATCAAATTAACATGGGATGACAGTAAATGCAGTGGAGCTGGGGTTAAAATCATTTTTGTTCATGTGATGTTGGTATACCAACTGTATGATTACCAAACCCATTTATCCTAAATGAACTCTGTACCACTGGAAAAGAAAGTGCCAAATGTTTCATGAAGTTATGATTTGTCCGCGAATGTTTTAAGTTATCATCATCATCACCTGGTAAGCAAAGACAAAATAGGAATAATTTTTTTTAATTCATGGGATGAAGTATGATTTCTCCTCCTCTTCTTTTTTGCCCATTTTTGTCCTTGCGAGGCTGATGTTCTTTTTTTCTGGGTAAATTGCAAAGTTCATGATTTCGAAATTATGGGGGTGACTCAAAGAGATTTAGCAGTCCCTAAGCTCGATTCCTCTTAATCGATATTCGAAGCGGTAAGGAAATTGTATTCACTCAAACAGGTCTCAGGTCGAAATCCATCGGAAGCTCCACCTATTATAATTAAAATGTCCTATCGAATCCGAATTAATCGAAACACAATACCGGGCGAACAACAAAAAAAATACTTCTATTTAAAATGCAATTTTTTATCGAAATTTTTAGATGAGAATTGAATGATTATACAATCCACCATGTGGAAAAACTCACATGTCATGTCCCAAAATCACTGAATATTCATTCGATCCTACTTTAAGCCCCAGAAGCGAGGTATAATAAATGGATCGCTTCAGGAGGGAGGAATTCTCAAATGATCGTTTTGAAAATGACAATGCCCACCAGGATGCCACATTTTGTTTTATAAAATGCTCTTTTTGATCCTCTGGTTTCATTCATCATTAGGGATGCGCGAGCCGAGATGCTTCCTGGGATCCATGGCAGACTCAAAGAAGCAAAGCAAGATTGGCATGGAAGTTAGTCGATGTACAAGTCGAGTTATGCTTCACCTCAGCATCCCAGGCAGCACATTACTATTGAAACCTCGAGAGATGCATAGTTAAAACTACCAGGTCTTATGACGCAGCAGTTTGACGGCTTAACTGCGATGACTTCTAAGGTTTAACGTACAACCTCCATAACCAAGCCTTTTATCCCCGTCACTGCACATGATGTTTCTGCCACTAACGTAAACCTACCATAATCACATGAACAGACTAATTCCCCTGTTCTGGAATGGCCCGACGACCCTTGGGAGGTCTCATAAAAAGGGATCAGATTTCCAGAATTGGGCAATGTAAAGATGAGCGGAAGTGCTTCGGTGTATCTCTTCCATAAGCCATATCATAGCCTCGGCCTTACAAGGATGCATGACCAAGTCCAATGGCGTGTATTCGTCCACCGACCCAAGCCTCTTCTGGTCCAACTGTTTTAGTGCGCTGTTAGTCTGAAAATGCAGTGGTTGCCCATAGAATTGCTCGATAGATTTCCCCATGCCCACCCATGTCGTGAATGGGATTAACGAGCGGCGATTTTTAGGCACCTCGATCTTCTTCATGCATTGCTGATACGCCTCTGCCCTCTTCGCCAAATCACCTGAATGCAGGGCAACCCTGAGGCGGATTGGATTCCATCGAGCCCGTAGCGAATGATTCATAAAACAATCCATCATCATCAACATTATTATATATACACCTTCAGACACCTGTACCCTGCCGTTCACTACGACGCCTTTCATCATATCGACGGGAGAAGACATTTCGTCCGCTGGATCATTCCAACCGTGACATGGCACTCCCTCCATCTTAGAATCACCTGGAAACCAATTCAGGAACAAAACTAGTTCAGTAGATTTACAGGCTTTCCCCCTTTCCCCCACCCCATCTTCAACACAATTAACAAAACAATGCGCTTCGCTCCAACTCATGCTAAATCGAGAATGACGCACAGTAGAGCTCGCCGTCCCAACAGGATGCATTCCTTATCCGCTGGTTCAGCCAACAATCCAACACCCTCACCATTGCTCAACAAAGCAAGAAACTATAACAAGGGAAAAGTTATGGTCCCAATCGTAAAAATCTAATCAAACAACAAAAAAGAAAAACTAATAAAATCCAACAGACAATCCTCCCCCGATTCCACGAGCTGAAATCCAACACCCCACCCCGAACTGACCTCAGGCCCATTTTTTTTGGGCTTCCGGGCCCGGTTTTCCCTCCCTAGGCTCAGCCAGGTTTAGGCAACGTTCGACGTCATTTTAATGATGTCCGTGGTGAATATTAGAAAAAAAATTATAAATAAAATTTACACAAATTATCAATATTATTATCTTCTTGATTTTGAAATACTCTAATTTATCCCCCGTTACTCTCCAAATTAATGGAGGCGGACTTGAAATCCTAATGGCATCCAAGTAGCGCAATGTTAAAAATAAAAATATATAGCATATCACTCACCTAACCGTTCGAGCTTTTATAACATTTGATGATCGCCGTCAGCGTTACATTTTCAAGTTGAATCGAAAAAGTAGGTGCGACCGATGTAGCTTATGCAACAACTTTAGCATGGGCAGGTTGGCCTTTACAACCTCTCTTGTTATGCCCTTACTGTTTATATTTGCTCCACGTCACTTTCAATTTGGTTCCTTATCTGTCATCTTTTCCTATTCTTCTTTGGCGCAACATGTCCCTGTTCCTCATGCTCATCTTCACCCTATATTAACCTCAGACCCAACCTCCTAGCGAAGTTAATAATCGTGAAGTAACTAATTTTATCAACATCTACATCTTCAAACATAGCTACTTTATCTCCACAATATCTAACTCAGAATAAGCCTACCTTCATCGTGAAATATTAAATTACCCAAATGCATATCCATCTATACTTAACGAATCAATAATACCAAGTCAGACTATTAGCTAATAACTCAAGGAAGGCAATATACTTGCAAGTAAAGATCAAAGACTTACCTCTACAGTGAGACCTCGAGGAGATCTGGGTTGAAGCCGAGAAATCTAGACGCGGATGGGTGGAATCTTCTGCGACGAGGGTGGGTTGCGACAAATGGAGTCAAAGATGGAGAGGGTGCTGGAGTTGATGATGGATTTGGGAGAGAGATGGTGTCAATTTCTGAAAATTAGGGTTTGGGCAATTCATAGAAATTAGGGATTGGGGTGGATTTGGGGTTTTGCTGTAACGGGGATTGGGAGGGAGAGTAAACGACGTTAACGCCACTTGAATGCCAGTAGGAGTGTCCGTTAGTTTGGGGGGCACCAGATGATAAAACAAAGATAACCAACTAAATAAATGGGCTTTAAAAATTTAAAAAAATTGGGTTACGTAATTTACTAATTACGATTAAGAAAATTTAATAAATTTTACTAAAAGTTGATCATTTTTAGTAAAGTCAAAGCAAATTTAGTAAAAAAAATAGTAAAATTTACTAAAAAGTGGTTTTTTTAGTAAAAAGCCGTCAAAATTAGTAAAAAAGTACGAAAATTTTATGTTCAAATCATTGCAAGTTTACTAAATTTACGTTGATTTTAATAAAAAAACACTATTTTAGTAAAATCAACGCAAATTTAGTAAAAAAAGTAGTAAAATTTACTTCTTTTTTTTACTAAACTTGCGTTGATTTTACTAATTTTCTCTATTTTAGTAACGTCAACGCAAAATTAGTAAAAATAGTAGTAAATTTTACTAATTTTTTACTATACACTTTGAGACGATAATTAGTAATAATTTACTAATTTTGGTGTGATTTTTAGTAAAACACCATTTGAGTTAGAAAAAGTGTTAGTAAAGTATTAGAGGTTTCATAAATGTTTACTGATTTCTACATGATTTTACGAATAAACTTTGTAAACTGTTACTAAAATCAAGTAGTTTACTAATTAATTTACTAATTCGAATAGTAAAACCCGAACCTATTTTCGAACCTAATTTCGATGTGAAATTACCGTTTTACCCCCGTTACGGGAGAGAAATTAGGTTCGTAATAGGTTCGAGTTTCACTGTTCGAATTAGTAAAATAATTAGTAAACTACTAGATTTTTAGTAACAGTTTACTAACTTTATTCGTAAAATCATGTAGAAATCAGTAAACATTTACGAAACCCGTAAGACATTAGTGACACTTTTACTAACTCAAAGAGTGTTTTACTAAAAATCACACAAAAATTAGTAAACTATTACTAATTATCGTCTAAAAGTGTACAGTAAAAAAGTAGTAAAATTTGCTACTATTTTTACTAATTTTGCGTTGACGTTACTAAAACAGAGAAATTTAGTAAAGTCAACGTAAGTTTAGTAAAAAAAGTAGTAAAATTTATTACTTTTTTTTACTAAATTTGCTTTGACTTTACTAAATTAGTGCTTTTGTTAGTAAAGTCAACGTAAATTTAGTAAAAAAAGTAGTAAATTTTACTACTTTTTCTTACTAATTTTTCGTTGATGATACTAAAAATGTGGTTTTAATAAAGTCAACTAAATTTAGTAAACTTGCACTGATTTGAACAGTACAAAATTAGTAAAATTTCTATAATTTTTTACTAATTTTTATGGCTTTTTACTAAAAAAAAATCACCTTTTTACTACTTTTTTTACTAAATTTGCTTTAACTTTACTAAAAATGGTCAACTTTTAGTAAAATTTACTAAATTTTCTTAGTCGTAATTAGTAAACTACGTAACTCTTACGTGCACGTATCGTCAGCCGGGACATAGTACATTGTAAACTTGATAATTTGGAAATCAAAATGTTGTCGAATATTTTAATGTCGGGAGGGGAATTTTATAAAACAAGAGATTGGAGGAGAAAAAGAAAGAGACAAAAGGCGATGCGATGCGATTCGATTCGATTGATAAGAAAGCGGCCGGGGGGGGGGGGGGGGAGATCATTTCGTGTTCCTCTCCTTTTTTTCTCTTCAATAACGCGTTATGGCACTATCCCCCCAACCTCATTACGAGTTGTAGTTGTAGACTCCCAATTATTTTTACACCAAACAATTTTCATTTAAATGAAAAGAAATAATAAGACGACGAGGACGACGATGTTAAATTGTGTAGCAAAATTTACAAAATCTCGAGGTGGAGTTTTTTTTTTTTTAATTTCTTTCTCAGCGGACGGAGCATTTTGATTTGTAATGAGGATGTTTGTGTGTATCACGGAGAGAATATCAGACAAGCCAGTGAAGACTTTTTAGAAACTCGGTGAGGTTTAAATTGACCGCCGCATAAAAAGATGGAGAAAAAATTTTCATGTCCTTCAAATAAAGGCGGGGGTCGATCACTCACTCTGGCTGTGCTTTTGATTCCCGCGAGGAAAAGCAAAAGGAAAAGGAAACAAATAATTAAAAATTAAACACTTATGTCCTTCCCATGTTTTTTATTATTACATTACCAAGAATTATATGTCATAATTAAAACAAAGATTCAATTTAGCCTTAGTCTGAAATCTAAATGACGGATCAAGGGGTTATGTTAATCATGGGGTGTTTCGATAATTACGGCTTCGAGATAGATAGACCTTAACTAATCAAATTCAAGAAAAGATTTAAATATAATGCCCTTTTGCAAATTAAATTTCTCTATAAAATATATAATGGTTAAGTAAATTCATCGTATTGAAGCGCAATTCATTTTCACATGGGATTGGGTGAAGCCGAATCGAGCTTTCCCGTCACATAATCCATTCCATTTGAAAAAAAAAAAATACCAGGAAACTCGAGATCCATCAAGTGTGATTTGAGTCCTTATCAGCATGTTAATATTGACTCTTTCAAACACCCTTTCCTATTCGAAAGCAAGTCGATCGAAACAGCCGCAACTTTGTAGAAACCACGACCGACAAACATCATGAAACCCGGCCAGTTGTGTAAGAAACAAAGACAATACATGCACGTGCATTTCGCACAACATCACACTTCGTTCGGTTCTTAGTCGCGATTTTATCCACAGTCCCTACAAAGTAACTATATATGTATGTGCATCATGTTCTTGATGGATGTTTGCTTTTTCCTTTATCGTGGTCGATGGACCGATGCATGTACAACTTGTTGGTGCTACCCACCCCCCACCACCTGATTAATAACTTGGTCTAAGTGCGCATAACATTTATAAGCATGGCGTCTGCTTAAACCTCCCCCGAGCAAAGCAGTATGAACGTATGGAAAACAAAATCTCAGAACGTTAGGGCTGCTGCTCTCGATTGTTCATTTTTTTTTGTCTCGATGGTAAAACACATTTGGCGGCGGTCGTATCACGCCCTCCGATTTAGTACCAAGTCCGCGTGGTTAGTGAGCCGGTTTAGGGACAGTGTCGTGTCGTACCATGTGATAAATGTAGTTGTCCATGTTCATTCGAGGTAATCAAGGAGGCATGAGGAGCACCGGAACGTTTGAAAATTGATTCTTAATTTGGGAAATGCAAAGGAAATGAATCACTTTTTGTAATTTAGTTGGGGGGGGGGGGGTGGGATGTTTCGTATGAGTGTGAAAAGGGAAGAGTGGGAAAATTACGAATGATCCCAAAAGTAAAGTAAAGCTCAAAAGGGGCATCATCATCCATCCTTGTTATAAGAAGCAGCCCCCTCTCCCCCCCCTCAACTTTTGATCAATACCAAAAAATCATAACCCACTTCACTTCAAACTACTAATTCCCTCCAAACCCAGTTCTTTACTTTGATTCGTATTCATCATCCATGGCAGAAGATCAATGCCATCCTTTCTTCCGGGAATCTTGTTTTCAGGAAGGGGTGATCGAACGAACAACTTTGCTCTTTCGATTTGTGTCCGAATTAAGACAACGTCTCATTGTTGTTTGGTCTTGTTTTTTTGGAAAAAAAAAGGCCATGATGGAGGAGGAGTTCGGGCAAGCCCTGTTCTATACCACATTGGAGCTCGAGACAGCAATTGCAACTGCTAAGGTGGAGATCGCGAGGCGTGACTCGGACCTGCTCCAGCTCGAGGAGCACCTCTCGAGGGCCATCATGGAGAGGGATGAGGCCCTCTCACGTTCCCGGAGGCTGCAGCACGAGAACCTCATGCTCCGGCAGCAGTTGGACCAGAATCGAGCCCGCAAGCTGGGATCCCCAAAATCCTGGTGCGAAGGGGAAGAGGCCGCCGTCAAAGAATGCGCACGAGCTCGGTCCCCGTCGACAGAGAGGGCGGTGGATTTGGACGGACTGGTTGCCGACAGGCCATTGCCGGATAAAGGGAAGCTGTTGCAGGCGGTCATGGAAGCGGGGCCGATCCTTCAGACGCTGATGCTGGCGGGTCCGCTCCCGCAGTGGCAGCATCCGCCACCGCAGCTGGACTCTGCTCAGATCCCGCCGGTGGACATACCCAACAAAAGGGGTGTGGTGGAATCGAATCATCATTCCAACGAATCAGTATCATCAGAATCGCCAAAGAACAAGCGCATTATGCTAATCTCCTAGGAGGAGGGTAATCCATGGAACTTAATTCTTATTAACCAAAGGATTAGTAGTAGTCTGCACTCCTACTGATAATTCCAATTGTACACATAATATATATCATATGGGTGTGTGTGTGTGTGTGTTTTGGCATATGAATTTAGTACAAAGGTTATATGTTATGGGGGATGGATATGGAGAGAGTATTATTGTTTTTTTTTTCCTTAATGTGTAATTTTGTTTTCCCAGTTTTTAATCAATTAGCAAATGGGAAATCTTGGGGGGGGTGCAAAAAAGCTTAGGGATGATGATGATGATTGATAATGATGGGCATGATCAGCAATGATGGACTTATTTTTTTTAAACAAAGACATTGTCTAATAAAACGTCACAAAATAGTTTTGTTATGTATTTTTTTTTTGTACTGTATTATTAATGCAAAAATATCTTGGTTAATTTACATTAGAAGTTACAGTGACTTGTGGAGAAGTTGATTATTAGGGTATTATTCCATTTCTCAAGCATCAAAGGAGGAGAAAGTGGGATTAAGGCGGGGGGGTGTTGCTTTGATTGTAAGTGTTTTTTTGGTGATAGAATGTTGGATGCACATGCCAGTGAGGAACAAAAACAACAACAACAAAAAGAAAAAAAGAAAAGATAAAAGGGAGTGGGGAATATGGTGTGCATGTGGAGACGATGATCTTTCAATGGACCCACACGCTTTCTGAGTATCCGTATCTTTCCTCCTCGCCCCACCACCAACAACACAATCTAAAACTCACCATTTATTGAAATAAAATGCAATAAGCAATTTGGAAATGATTTCTCTTTTCGGCTTATTCTATTACATTTAGATAATAATGTCATTCTTATATACATATATATATATGAGGTTGGACCGACACAGTATCATATAAATGTTAAAACAAATATCACTTATATTATTAAAAAAAAACATACAGCGAGATTCTGTCTATAGTCGAGCCGACCTCGAGTTTTCTTCAAGTCATTCTCAAGCCATTCTCGAATTCTTTTTGATTATTTACACCCTTAGGGCAGATATGACATTAACGGAGTCTGATCTAGGTCTTACGGGTAAGGCTAAAATAACGTGTACAGCATGTGACGTGCGTCTTACTGTATTGTACTTTACGAACAAAAGTACGAAAGCATTACGAAATAGTAACCGCCAGGTTCGTATTGATCCTCGTACTCCTCTTTCGGTTGATTCGTATTGGGTCTCGTAAAATATTACGAACTGGTATTATGAGATTTCGTACTTGACGAATTGAGTTCGTAAAATTTTACGAATTGAGTTCGTACTTCATCACGTAGACTTCGTACTTCACCGGGTTGATTTTACTTTACGAAACAAGAAGTACTGTTTCGTACTGGCCTCGTACTCCTCTCTCGATTGGTTCATATTAGGCCTCGTAAAATTTACGAAGTGGTACTCTGCGACTCGTACTTTACGAACTGAGTTCGTAAAATTTTACGAAGTGAATTCGTACTTCACTACATAGTCTTCGTACTTTGTGAACTGAGTTTGTACTTCACCACATTGACTTCGTACTTTAATAACTATACTAGACAATACTTACGGTTTCGAAAAGTACGAAAGTGAAAGTGGTGAAGTACGAACTCAGTTCGTAAGGTACGAACTCTACGTGGTGAAATACGAACTCACTTTGTAAAATTTTACGAGGCCCCATACAAACTAAACGGGAGAGAAGTACGATGACTACGTGGCCCACGTACGAGGACTACGTGGTGAAGTATGAAATCAATTCGTAAAGTACGAAATCTCACAATACCACTTCGTAAGATTTTAAGAGGCTCAATATGAACCAACCGGAAGAGAAGTATGAGGCCGATAAAAACCCGACGGTTACTGTTTCATAATGGTTTCGTACTTTTATTCGTAAAGTACGAAACAATAACAGTATCCAACACGCACGTCACGTGCCTTGCACGTCATTTTAGCCTTACCGAAGGTCTTACCGGTGTCCATATGGAAATTAATGAAGACAGGGTTCATTAATTGAACATCTTCCGGCCATCCGGGCTCACTTGGGCAAACAGGAAAATTCCATTCCCAGCTCGCAAGTTCTTCCATAGATATATGACACGTAAACCCTAATAGAAGGTAAGTAAGTTCTCATCGAAGATGAGTGAAGGTGAAAGCAACGAAATGTTCGTTGGCTTGACATTTTGGAGTATTAGGAAACGCGGCCGTCGATTCTTTCGTTGCTCCTAATAAAGGGGAGTCATGAATTATTGGTATTTTATTTTCGATTTTTTGAAGTACTGAAATTTTATAGTTGTGTGCTGATCCTCCCTGCTTTTTGCTGGACAATAATGAATTTATGACTTTGTTCGTATGTATCGACGAATTTACAAATTGTGGCGTTGGTGATCACAAGGAGATGATTGTGGACATTTTGAGTGATTGTCACGTGTAAAACTCACCTTCACGTAATCACTTCTGTGGGGCATTGTAACTCGCTCACGAGCACGACCGGTCTACTCGCACAAGTGGAAGCAAACAAACTGTTTAGATGAAAGACACTGAATGAATTATGATAACTCTATGAAAATAGAATTATTTAGTACTCTTAATGGTACTTTACATGGCTAATTAGACGAGTTAATGTTTTATTTTTATAATCTTTATCGTATTTTTAGTTTAGTTTAGTTTAAGTCGGTCTTTGTTCTTTTATTAGATTGTGAGTGTATTTCAAGATAAATAGGTATACCTGTTGATGCATCTTGAATTTTTTTTTAATTTGATCCAGGTGAATGATAAGAACTTTAAGTTTAGATAAGTGGAAACGGGGTGAAAACTGATAAATTGCAGAAAATCATAGAATAACGGATGACGCGTTGGCCCTAATTGAAGGACACGTCCTCTAATATCAAGGATGCGACCTTTATCAATTTTTACAAGATCTTGCCCAACTACCTAATTTTTCCTCAAGATGACGATATTAAGAGAAAAGAGCATAATTAGTTACTTTGTTTAGTCCTATTAGGGTATTTATTTAATTTAATTTTTATTTTCTTAGACTTATTGGATCTTTTACGATATTAGGAAATCTTTTACAGAAATATATATTTTAGGTTTGACCCAGGAAAGGAGGTGAGGCTGGGGTTCGAGCGAAGATCCAGATGAGACGACTACTTCCTAAGTCGAGGGGCTAGGAGGACATTTCTCTTCTATTTTTTTCCTGAATTCTATATCGTTGTTAGTTTCTTCTGAACTTTGGATGTTTGTTTATTTTAAAATAGACTAATTTCTTATTTAGGGCGTTACGTTTGTGAAACTTATTGAAGTGATTTTGAACACGATTTAATTTTTAACTGTCCAATGTTCTTTGATGTGCTTGTATGCCTATCTTTTCGAAATATGATTGGCGTCGGTTTTTGAATGAACTCGGATTATCTTAGCATCGGGAGTTGTAAGTTTAATTTGAGAGGAAAATCAAAGAACGAATTAAGAGTAATTGTAGATAAGGATATCATATTTAATATTAATTGGATTTGTTGTGGGGAGTTAATTGAATATAGATCAGAGGGATACGTCTAGAATCATATGAAACCATGATTGAAATACTCAGACAATTTATCCTGTAATGTTCAATGGATCAACGACAAGTTGAGCAAATTTAGTTCCTTAAACGTTCCTGTTTCATATTTCTCACTATTCTTGTTGATTTTATGTTCGTTTTTATTTATTTCAATTCATTATTTATTCGATTAGTATAGATAATATTTAAGGGTTTAATTTGATATTCAGGAACAATTAGTTCTCATGGGAACGATATCTCAAGTGCTATTATCAATCTGTGTGCACACTCGCACACAACATATTTTTAGCATAACATATTATATCCAATGTTTCCAAGTACACTCAATCTTTCAATGCTTACGTCCATTTACAAGCCCTCTCATATATAAGGGGTACAATGATTACCAATGGTCGCGTTAGTTCTAGGGGGCACCTAGTGTAACCGCCTTATGGGGCACTCATTTTGATCCGTTGCACCCCTTCCAAGTGTTGTGATTGTCCAAGGGGAACCCTCCCAAGGAATATGGCCTTTCACAAACGTCACCTCCTTAAGAGTCATGTCCATTCATAAGCGTCCCTTCACAAAGTGATGCATCCAATCCCTCTTTCGCCTGCTCGTGCCTCTTCACGATTATGCCCTTTCAAGAATTCTCCTCTCAGAGTCCATATACTTTCGTGTCCTTTTCATGAACGTCGCTCATTAAGCCTTCAACAAGCATACCTTCATTGCCCATGCTCTCAAGCATGCACAAAACCATAACCATCCATCTAATCGTCTCGACACATACCTCTACGTGTCGAGCATGTCCCTCTTCGTGCCTCTCGCCACCCACTAGTCGTCTACCAACGAGTGTTACTCATGGTCCATGCTCAAGCAAGCTTCCCGCACCAAGGAAATCAGGTTATCTAACTCATGCTAATATCAAGCACTCACACTTGAGTATTCCCATTCTAGTCACGCTACGCCTTGTGACCATATTCATTGCCTGAGCTCCATCCTTGAGCTATCTCTTGATCCGTCAAGTATGGTGAGCATGTCGACGCTCATATTGTCAGCATGGTCCGTCCACAGACACTGCCCAAGCAGTTGTGCTTACTTTATGGAAGATTTATGTTTCAAGTTAGGGCCTCCCTTCCATCCAAAATCAGTTGGAGTTAGGGTTCGAGAGTCTGGGGTAACGAGGGAGGGCGATTCTCACCACAATGACGGAGCATCCCCAAGCTACGCCCAATCAATCCCTACCTCCTCAGGCCATATCCTTCTGCGATAGATGTTTGTATCGATAATTTTCAAATTGTGGAATTTCATTGTTGCTTTGTTTTCTAGAGAAAGTTCTACAGCACATTGATCCCACATCATGTGCTTCGACGGTGCCATTCACTTTCCGTTTTGGCGCCTTGCGATTGTTTTCATATCCATATCTTGTTTCATTGTTTAGGATATAATATGTATTTTATTTTAGGGTATCACATCTTGTTATTGAACAATCTCCATCCTTTTTTAATTTGACGAGCTCTTCGACTAATTAATGTGTGCCTAAATGTATTTGCACTGGAGTCGGTCGGGACTTGGTTTATCCCATTTTCTGTTTCATTCTTAGTTTGAATTGTTTCTCCTTTGAAGCATCCAAGAATGGCCTTGGTGTTTTCTTGGGTGTGGCAAAGCTTATGGGATTTTTTTCTTTATGGGTTGTTGTGGTTTCCACTTGTCCGAAAGTAAGTTAGTTGTAATCCAATTATTATTTTTGGATTTAGTTCAACAGCTTGGGAAAAGGTTCCTGGAGAAAGTAAGGTTGTTTCTAACTGGATAGACGGTACGGGTGAAATGCGACTTTTTCTGCAAATATCTGATTGCGCATGTTGTTGTAGTGTAAGGAGATGGGTCGAGGTCGATGAAAGGTGGTTCCCTTAGGTGGTGATTTAGATTTTGGGGCTGGGCTTATGGACGAGCTTCAAAGGACATGTGACAGTAAAGAATATGAAGAACTCATGATGTTGGTACCCACAGGCTTGACAAGAAATGGAGAAGGATTTACATGGAGGCTGATCACGCTCGTCGAAGGCGGCAAATTAAATACTATAGCAAACCTAACTAACTTGTATATAGGGTAAGTAGAGGTCGTTCCCACAGAGAATCAACAGAGAAAAATTCATAACGGTTGTATGTTTAACGTTATCGAGGTCAAGTCGAACAAGATGGAATAAGAGTGAAACAGAAAAATAGAATGCAAATAAACTATAATTCAATCAAATAGTAAAAGCCTAGGACTATCAACTTCCCCTAACGAATTATCTAACTCGTTCCTTCCTTTCTCCAATTATCAAATTCTCAAGTTACTAACCTAGGGTTCGATTATCTCCTTACGCCTCTCCCGAGTGCTCTAAGGACGTATTCCCTGTATCGAGCTAATCACTCTATTCCTAGGCAATTAACTAGTGGGAACCCATTATGCAACAACCCTAAATGGCTACCTAAGGCGATTCGGTATATTCCTATCCTTCTCGCGAATTAGCTCCGTTTTCCAACGTGACGCTAACTTAGGCTATTCAATCAACGGCTTAACCCAAACAACTTTTCCAAGCCCGAATAGGTTTCCAGATCAAATTAATTGGTTATCAGTCAATTAATCGCATTAAGATCAAGATATGAATAAGCAACCACACGAATTCGAATAACCCGGGGAAAAGGAATTCACTCGTTAAATAAAGTCGTTAAGTTCCATTGAAGTCCTAGAAAATGGAATTAGTTCATAGCGTAAAAGAAATTCATCCCAAGTTCAACAGAAAATGATAGCGACATAGTAATCAAAGGGAAAGAAAAGAGAAACGTCCTCCCGATCTTCCGATCCGAGAAGTAGTAGCCTCGTCCCGATCTCCGCTTCAACCCTAGCCGTCACCTCTTTCTCCGTTCTCGAGTCGAATGTCTCCTCGCTCTCCCCCTAAAGAAAAAGACTCCCCCAGGGTTGCCGCTAAAAACAAAATATATAGTTCCCCTTTAAAAAGATTTCCTAAGATTCTCCAAATCTAAATAAGATTTCTAGGGAGAATAAAATAAAATAACCTAAAACTACCAAATAAGTGACTAGTTGATCCTCTATTTCTTCATAATGCAGTCTCAGGAAGACTTGAAGACTCTTTGAGCGATTTGACGTAGTTTCGAAGGGTGGTCCCTTGACTCCACAGAACTCCCAAGGACGCGTCCCTGAGAACAGAGGGACGCGTCCTTCTACTCTCTGTCTAATTTTTGCTCATCTACACTTTACTTCGTCCAAGCTTAAAGATCTCCTTCATTTTCCTTCATTAAAACACGACAAACTAAGAAGCATCAACAAAATAAACGATTCAAATCAAAATAGATTAAAAAACTACGAAAATAACAAAAATCGACTTAAAATAGAACTAAACTAAAAAGTACTCAAATCCTACCAAATTCTTATCAATACTCGTATGACTACCCACATAAAGCATCATTAGGGATACAAAATAACCATACTTTCATAGAGTTATCAGAGGCAGAGAGTAATCTTTCTCGCAGCCTTCCCACAAAAATAGCGAGCTTTTGCGAACTAATGTCACTAAGGAAAAGAACTCCAAAAATAGCACCAGACCATTTGAAATTATTGCATTATGTAATTAAATAGAAGCTGTACTGAGAAAGAAAAGGTTGAACATAAATTTTTTGATAAAGATGTTCAGAAGTGTGAATAATAGGCACTGTCCTGTAGAAGTTGACTAGAACAAACAAGATCATGGACAGGATAAAAAGCCAAAGAAGATCAAGACCCATACATTGCTAGCTTCTTGAAGTTGCTGCCTCCTTACAGCTGATAGCGCATTCTCCATGATACATTCCAAGACATGTAGTTTATGTACTCGAGCATAGTGATACATGTCTCTTAAGCATGCTTTAACAGCCATTTATTGATTTAATGCCTCTTCTTTTGATAAATCATATCTCAAAACCTATACAGGTAAGTGAATATGGGTTTGCCTCTTTTCTTTGGTTTTTTTTTATTATTATTTATATTGCCGAAGGCTTGATGTGAAAAGATTTTTGATGTATTCTCAGTCAAAATATGTCGTTATTGAAAATAATATTTCTGAGATTTCTGAAATATTTGGGGGCATTTATTTTATAACTATGTGTCATATATGAAGGGAAGGACAAAACGACAAAGAACAAATCCTGAAAGCATAGAGAAGGAATACACGACTCCAAAGAGTGCGGCGATGAAGGAAGGGTGTGCGTTGGAAAAACACGGGAAATACTTCGGGTTTTTTTTCTTATCGGAAGAGTGATATCTTGTACTCGGGTAGGCCGAGAGGGTTAGAGAGGGTCTCAACCTAAAGTTTGTACTCCATCATTATAGCGAAATCTCTCTTTCCACCCGTGGACGTAGGTCAATTGACTGAACCACATAAATTTTTTGTTTCTTTATCTTTATTTAACTTTCGATCGAGGACTTGATTTGATTGCCACGCTTTCGAGGGCTTCCACGGCGCCAACAGTTGGTATCAGATTTTGGTTGTGTATAATTGAGATCCATGGCCGGTGACAAGTTCGAGATCGAGAAGTTGGATGGGAGCATGAATTTCGGCTTGTGACACGTCAAGATGAAGACAGTACTGATATATATTGGATTGAAGAAGGTTCTTGCAGATCAGCTGACGAGTGCTTCAATGTTGACTACCAATTGGAAAAGATGAATCCTAGAGCATTATCGGCGATTCAGCTGGAGGTTCTGACAAACGTGCTTAAGGATACGATAGTAGCTGGACTTTGGAGTATGCTGGAGAGTCTATACATGATAAGGACTCTGAGCAACAAACTTCTTCTCAAACCAAGGTTCTTCATGCTCAGAATAACAGAAGGTATGTCCTTAAATTCTACATGGATATGTGGTTGTCTGCATTTTGGGATTTGGAGAGGATCGATGATAAGATCGATGAGAGATCCATGCGATATTATTGTTATGTTAACTACCCGCTACTTACTAGAGATTCAGGGATACGTTTTTGTATAGGAGAAGTGTTCCTACAATTGATGTGGTACGGTCTGCTCTTTTCTCAAAGGATTTAATTGATAAAGAGTTGACGGGTGTAGTTGGTCGACCATGGCAGATGCACTAACAATATGTGGGACCAGATACAAAGGTAATGGCGGAGTAAGGTGCTACCATTGTGGTAAGAAGAGACACATAAAGAAAAACAACAGGAAGCTGACACGGAAGAATGAAGAGTTGCAAGCATCAACGAAGGTTGTTGTATATACTAGCGACAGTGATTCCAGAGATAGAGATGTGCTCATGTCTAGCAAGGTGCAAGTTGTTGAAGTTGAAGAGACCATCAGATAAGGATTGAATTCTCGACTCATGGAGTACTTTCCACATGAGTCCTCATAGGGCGATGTTCACTACATATTGTACCACTACAGGTGGAGAGGTGCGCTTGGGCAATGATCACAAGTGCAAAGTTGCGGGTATGGGAACGTTCAGGTATAGATGAAGGATGGAGCTGTGAGAGAGTTGACATGTATTCGACATGTACCATGGTTGTTGTTCTAGAAGCTATAGGGTACATATTTTCTGCTTTAGGTGAGCCCTCAATATTCGTTGACGGACTTGTATGTTATGAAAGGTGTCGTTGTTATTACCACGGTTAGGTCTTCTGGAAGGCGTCATGAACCTTTCAAAAAGAGGGTTCAGTCATCGAAGAAGCATGGTAATAGGTCAGGAGGGCGGAGAAGCAAAAAGATATGAGTAATCAAGTCCATCGCGACGACGCTCGTCAGAGCCTAGAGGAGAAGAAGGGAGATATTAACAATTGGTCTTTGGAAAAGAACTTCCTCGGACGTTCTATGAACTTCAGTCCAAGATCTAGTTTGTTAGGATTTCTTGGTCCGAAGTCGAAAATATTACGATTTGGAAAATATTTGATTCGCTCGTGGAATATATGAAAGGTGCGGGAATATATATGTTGAGGAAATATATCGTGTGATATTTGATTATATAACTAATATATTTACTTGTCTTGGAGATAAATATTTTCTAGATTTTCGATATCTTTGGGGGCATATATTATATAAATAGGAGTCATAATAAGAAGCAAAAGACAACGACATAAAATAAATCCTGAGAGAATAGAGGAGGAATACATGAGCGCACGGGAAACATTTCAGTTTTATTTCCTACCGGAAAAGCAGAATCTTGTAATAGGGTAGGTCAAGGGGTTAGAAAAGATCTCAACCTAAGTTTGTACTCTATCATTATAATGACATCTTCTTCTCTGCCCATGGACGTAAGTCGATAGACTGAACCACGTAAATTATTCATCCATTTATCTTTCGTTAACTTTCGACGAGGACTGGATGCGATTCAACACGCTTCTAAGGAATTGTGTGTGAGCCAACAAGAATGTATACATTCTATGACATGGGAGTATGACACACAATACATATCGCAAAATTTGCAGCTGTAGGACCAACTAGGAAAATCAACCAAGTACATCTCCTTCTCGAGGTTAGCGTTAGAGGAGTTCTATTTCATTTTTTGCGTTATGACACGAGTTTTCATGGCTACGAGTACTTACTCTTATTTTTTTACTTGTCCAACTGTTAACATACGTGGAATCCTCTCCTACATATCTATAAGAGGTAATCTCCTTGCATCTAATAATGTAAGAGTTGAATGCCTCACACATATTGTTTATCATTGTGCCACACCTTGAGGAAACCTTCAATTGCCTCCATAGACTCAGGCAGTCCATTCCGATCTTTCCACATATCCAACAATGCTATATTGCACTCTATTTCATCGGTGCTGTAGACAATCTTGTAAAAGTAGTTTTTCAGGAATATCCTTTACATTGAAACTTTCAATTTTGGTAGATGTGTCTGACATAATTCCTATGTTCCGCTGTCAGTGCAAGATTTGTTATTGCATTGAAGAGTCCCTGGAAAAGGAAAAAAGTGTATGTTGCCGTCCTCGAAGTAAATCACAACTCAATTAAAAAAGAGCGAAATATCTTATTTTCATTGCAGCAAGATATGGACGAAGATGCTCGAAATATTGTGCCATTTATCAACTTTTCAGCTAACCAAGTTGTTTTATATATTTTGATCAACGGGACTTATAGGCCTTGCGTTTCAGGAACAGTGGACCCTCGGCAGTCCCTGGCCTTACAGTGATGAGTATTGAGGACGGTCGCGAAGGCGTCCCAAGATTGACTCAGCTGGATCCATCCCATGTGGGTGGTCTCACCGTTTTGAGTTTTCTTTCGACCAAATGAAAATGAAAACTTGTGAGAACTTGTTGGGCTCTGAATTCTTGGTAGATGCTTTTTTTCTTGTGGTCCTCATCAATGCGAGGCCACCAGAGGCCGAGTTTGCCAGTCCTTGCCTGAAAGCAAAAGCCCTTAAGTTACGCCCCATACAGGTACCAAAGAGGCTTCCTCAATTCACTATCCTGGTTTGCTAAGTTGGATGCAGTCTATGATTTATGCAAGGCTGGAGATCATAGATTTTATTCGTTTAATCACCTCATTGGACTCTGCTATTTAAGTCAATGTCCTCACCAGATCAAAGATGGCAGTTACTCAAGAGATTTAGAAGTTTATATAATGAAATGTTCCTTCAGTTGAACCTTAGGATGAACAGGTTGCCATCACAAATATTTTACAGGCATATTTACAGCACAAGACCTTGTCAAAATATGAATTAATATCATGTGTTGACCTTCTATTTGGAAAATTTGAAGCACCGGTAATCGGATAGAAGTGGTCTAAACATAATCTTGTGCTTACATTAATCATCTGTGCCATGGAACATGTCCCAGTGTAAACATGTCCCACGGACTGATGCTGTTGATGTCATCTGATGAGTTAGTCAAGAGTTTGGCTTATGATGCCTCTTCAGGGCGCTTTACCATCCCCGCGAGAACGATTTCGGTCTTTGTCGATTATCGAAGTTGAAGATGTCAATCCGGCTCACTTTGTTAGATAGACCAGAAAATAGTTCAATTCACACTCACCAGCGGCAACTACAAATATCCTAGTGGCATGGACCTTCTCTCTGTCAAATGATGGCAGACAGCCCCAAACACCAACTGGATTGCAGGATTATTATCGTTTGGACGGGGAATATGTTCATGCTATCTCCCAGAATTAAGTATAGCCTGAAAGGTTCATGGGTCTGCACCATGTTCATACAGTGACAGCATAAAATAATGTAGGTTATGTGATTCATTACTTAACCTGGTTCTACGCACACTCTCTGAAGGATCTCAAGTTGACCCTGTGCTTAAGATAATGTTATGTCGCCATTGTTAGAATGCAAAAAGAATGACTTTTAGTTACTCGACGACTCTCTTTCTAATCATTCCATGGGCTTAAATGTTGCATATTTTCTATTCTTTTGTTCACCTAAAAATTGAGAACGTGCTAAGAAGTAACTGTTTCGCCCTTCCAGTGTACCCATCAGAGCATAATCTCAGTGTCTGAAAGTGAAACATGAACTGGGGATCCACAATTGATGGGTTTGCATTTATTTCTTGGCATGTGCAGCATGATTAGCAGGACCTAACTGATGATTAAGGGCAGGGGATGATCCTTGGTTTCAGTGCGTGTGTGCGTGTTGAGATGTCGCGTTGACCCTTTCTTTGGTCGTTTGTCAGCTAATTAGTATAGAAGCAGTATTATTATATTAGATGAATCCTGATCTGTTGCTCCCTCCACATGCTGCTGGTGAAACTCACTAAAGGTTGTAAAAAATTAGCAGGTAACGATGATTACGGTATAGAAGGTCCCTTTTCTGCAGGTTCATCTGATTCCACACACTACCATGGCAGAAGTCTCGCTCACATTACTTCGGCCCCGACGGCATATGGATAAATTGGGAATTTTTGTTTTCATGTTCGGATTTAACGTGGCGGTCTCATACACCGAGGGGCACCATGAAAGCAAAGAGTTGACTTAAAAAGTGGGACAGAAGAAGAAGAGAGAGGTAAGCATCTTTCGACTCCCTTACAAGTTCACTCTTTCTGTTAGGGAAACAAATAAAACGAGGTAATATTTTAAGGTTGCTGTTGCTTAGCTGCAAGAAACATGGTCTCCTCCCTCCCTCACTCATTCCCTCTCCTTACCCAATTCTTGAGTGGCCTCTAAGTCCCTATTTTCTTTTAAGGGTCGGTGGTGTGGCTTCATGGTTTACTTGTGAATAACAACTATCGTTGGTGTGCCCATGTTGTTCTTATAGGAAGGCCATAAATAAACGAACAACCCGGCAGTCGGTCACGTTTATCGGCAATTATTGTGGCTCATCTGCATGTACATGTCACCCAGTTTCGTCCCCGCCCCTCATAAGAATTCTTTCTTACAAATCGTTTGTAAAGGTATGGCTGCATAGGCATACATCAATCCTCCCTCTTCGGCCGAGTTCTGTTTGTGCGTTCGTGTCTCAATCCGCATATTATAATCCCAGTGACACTGCGTGGATCGTGTGTTTGTGTTTGGCTTTTTTTTGGGTGTCTGGAAGGCTATTACTCGGACACTAAACGTGCACTACACCTTCACCAACCCTCCCATCTCACCAAAAGTGACTTCCTCACAGCCTAACTCAACAGATTAGGTGATGTCGACGACCGACCCCGAGATTAATCTCTTTGCATCTCGGGCCTCCTTCCTTCGACGGTCGCAAAGTGTCGTGTTCCTTGATGGGTAGTCCCTTCTCCGGATCCGACACTTCATGTGTAACAGCAGTGAGTGGAGAGTTGCAGCTTCTGGGGCCAGAGTTTACATGTCATTTTCAGCCTACCCAGAATTGATGTAGATATTTTACTGATACCATTACCCAAATCAGAGCCCCCAACACAGCCTTCTGACAAATACCATTTGGTTTGGTTAAACATGAGTTAGAACATGAGCAAACTGTCATAATCCATGTATGATAAATACCCAAAAATTAGAAGGGGTGAGGATCGATTTAATGACATCGTTGACATTTCATTTGATCAGAATCATTGAGCAAGTAAAGCTCAAAGGAAACAAAAGGCAAATCGGACGATTAGAAGATGACCTCTAAACACAAACCTCCCCACCCCCCCCAACAATCTAATTTTGTGGCATTTCTGTTTCGAAATTGCTCCAAATTGGACATCATCCTTTGTCCTAATTAACCAATGACTTCTTTGTCCAATTTGTGGGGTGGTCGTCGCAGATTTAACTCCCAAATTTAACTGATTTTGCCACCCATCAATGCGTCCCCACATCACTTTGTCTCCCTGTCCATTTATATATAGCAACACAGACTGAATTTCATTCCCCCACCTTCAGACATCCTCAAACCTTTTTTCTCCCTTCTTACATACACGTCTCGTTTGTTACATAACATCGCCATCCCCATCTCCTTCTTCTTACTTCCTCTTAGTGTTTGTGTTCTGTTTCCCCTCCCCTTCCTCATGGAGGAGGCCTTGGATCGCGACTCAGTCGCTTTCGTCAAGGACAAGCAGACCAAGCGTCAGCGTCTGCGGTCCCCGTCCAAGGAGGGGGAGGATCTGGGGATTGACAAGGAAGCCGTGGTAGCGGCTGCCGACGGGCTTTCCCCCTCCATGTCCGAGGAGGAGTGTTACGATCGTGAGGCCGGCACGACAATGACGACCGAGGAGGAGGAGGACATGGCGAATTGTCTCATCCTTTTAGCACAGGGGGACCCCCTGAGGCAGAGGGACGTGAGGTTGTCCCCCGCTGCGGAGGAAGATCAAGGGTTCGGTAAATTCACCAGCCGGAAGTACTTGGAGACCAACACGGGGTCGGGGAAGGTAGGGTACTACGTTTACGAGTGCAAGACGTGCTACCGCACGTTCCCTTCGTTCCAAGCGCTAGGTGGCCACCGGGCTAGCCACAAGAAGCCGAAGTTGACCCCGTGCCCCACAGTGGCTATCCCATCGTCGGACGAAGAGGGTCAACCCAGCGAGTCCAGGAAATATTCGTCTCCCTCCCCACAGTTTGGAATCACCGGCAACGGCACGGGTATTCCCGGCAAGCAAGGGAAGATACACGAGTGTTCAATCTGCGGCGCAGAGTTCGGCTCAGGGCAGGCACTGGGTGGCCACATGAGGAGACACAGAGCGCCGCCAACACGAACGCCTCCCCCGATCGGAATCCCGATACTCATGGACTCCACTGCCACGACGACAATTTCCCTCGACTTGGATCTCAATCTGCCAGCACCCGATGACAGGAAAGCGGAGAATGCATTCCTCCCAAAACAACAGCCAGCTGCAGCCCTGATGTTCTCATCTCCGGCCATGGTGGATTGTCATTACTAAACAGAACTGAACATGGATCTATACACATAACATTCACTTCTCATGTAAGCCTTACATTTTGTATCATTCATCCCCAATTCAATTTGATCCTCAAAAGTTGATTTTTCATAATTGACCAATCAATCTGTATGCATATTGCATATAAGGCATAATCATCACTCTCTGATATTTTTTTTCTTTGTCTGGCAATTGTATAAACCTTCACCAAATATCCACTAAAACCAGTAATTTTATCCTACATATTAATTAGTCCTGTATGCCTCTGCCAAAAACGAAGAACACAACAATTTGTGCAATTAATTAGCATTAATTTGACATTATCTTATTAGGTTGTCAAAAGGAAGAGATATTTCACCTTAATATAGATTTGTTTGGCTTAGTTTGAACATGTTATATGGGTCTATTTCCTCCGAGTTCCGCTCGAAGGATCGAAATCGAGAATTGGGGAAGTATTTGCTTCATGCCTCGCTAAGTTAGCAGAACCGTCTTCCCGGGGGGGAGAGGTTTCTAGTTAATTTTAATGCTTTGGGTAATAACATGAAGGAAATACGATGCTGTTAGTTCGCACCCTGGGATACTGCAGACCACGGGAGGAAGTTCGAACTGCTTCTGGGCCACAATGAACTCGAAGTCGCTGGTTCGAACAGAAAATTGGAAGCTCTTGCAACAGAATAAGTAGCCTGGCTGCGGATCCTGGAAAATGGATTCGACCAGTAACCAAGACAGGTACACACAGTAGGTTGTAGGAATTTGTGGACGCGCCGTGCACTTCTGCGGTGTCAGTTCAGCTGACTGTTACCTGCTGCGGTTCTCTACTACATTGTGATTTCAAGACTATAAGCAACTCTTCTGTACATGATTAGATGACAGAGCTTCCTGCGCTATCGGAGATATGACTGTGGTCGATCCTCCGACCGAACCTCAGCCTCTTAATCTTTACCGTCGTTCTGAGGGATAACATAATCTTTCCAGCGCGACTAGCACACATCTCGAATCTCATCCCAAGCATCGATGTATCATGCCATTTGTTGGACTTGATGTCCATTCCCGATGCATCAAAGACAACCATGTTACGTAAATTATAAAATAATTAAAATATACTTATTTATGTTTTTTTAAAAGAAAATTATAGGAATATCGTTTTAATAATTAATTAATTAATTCATGCTTTTATTTCAAAAAGAAAAAAAAAGTTTACAATTAACGTAGAGAGAAGAAAATGGGGTTTGGTTATTAATTCGATTCCTTAATTATCAAATGCCAAAGAAAATACCTAATTAATGCATGAAATCCATGTTCAATCCCATAGTAATTAATTACATGCCTACAAGAAGACCGAAGATAAATTTTTCGTTTGATCTTCACACAAGAATCACTCATCCTTCCCGGACTAAATCATGTCTGCCGCAGCTGCTGTCGCGTTGTCTCCGGGATTCCGGTTCCATCCCTCCGATGAGGAACTCATCCTTTACTACCTCAAGCGTAAGGCTCTCGAGAAACGGGTTCCTGCTGACGTTATCGTAGACATTGATATCTACAAGTTCGAGCCCTGGGAGCTAGCAGGTTGACCGTTTGCGTCTTCTTTTTTGTCGATCGTCCGAGAGAGGAATCCGTTACCTTATAATATCATCTGCCTTATTATAGGTCAGTCGAAGATGGACATCGGCGCCAACGAGTGGTACTTCTACTGTAAGCTGGACAGGAAGTACTCCGCGAGCGAAAGGGTGAAACGGTCCACGGCAATGGGGTATTGGAAACTCACGGGAAGGCCGTTGGCCATAAAGGCGGGCCTCAACCTCATAGGATTCAAAAGGACTCTCGTGTTTTATTATGGACGTGGCCCACGGTCGCAACGGACCAATTGGATCATGTACGAGTACGAATCGCACGACAACGAGGGAGAACCGGCTGCATCTCGCAAAGCCCTGGTAAAGTAAACCGATCAAAATGGTATTTTTATGGGATACTGAATTCAAATAATCATCACATTACGGCATCATCCTTCATTGCTCGCAGGGTCACTACATACTATGCAAAGTGCTACACAAGATCAGTACGGGGAGGCCTTGGGAGCATCAGCATGGCCCTTTCCAGCAAGAGCAGCAGAATGAAACTACACCAGGCGAACCATCCCAGGTCAACCTGGAAGTGTTCGATCATAATCAGGAGGGGGGCATGCCTATCACCCCCGGACAAAACTCGAATCCCCTTCCTTTGCAGAAAAGGGAAGGAAAGGGACCGATGCACATAGTGTCTGAGGGATCGGGCTCGTGCAGCAACACCGTGAACACTGGCAAACCGCTGGAGGAGCACATGGAATTCATCTCTGGCATGCAGGAGGAGCTGTACAAGATATCTCTGGAGAGCGAAATCCTGAAGCAACAGAAGTCGGACGCGGAATGGTTCGTCCACAATCTGGAGTCATGGATTCAACACTTCACCATGGAGAACAAACTCATGAAGGCCAAGCTAGGCATTAACCAGCAATAAATATTGCCCTTGCGAGTGATGTAAAACTGGGCCCATTCCATTTGAGGCCCATAATCAAACAGAAGAAAGCCCATATACCAGGCCTGTTATTACCAAACCCAAAAACAAATCAGGACAAAAACCTTGGGGCATGTTTGGTTTATAGAAGTTGTTCATTCATTTATTTATTTTTAACATTTTTAGTTTATAAATAAAACGAGAAAAATATGTTTCTAATCGAGATTTCTTCAAAGTTGGTGTATCACCAAGAAAAAAAAAACGGTTGTAGAACAATTTTCAAAGTTTTCTTTTTTTAAATTTTGAGTTTCGAATTTCCGTTAACGAAGAAAAATATGTTATGATATAAAAAGTGACAGAAGAAGAAAACGAAAATGTGACCGTCAAAAATTTAATAAAGAAGAGTGATAAATAGTAAGTAATATGAAATGCTTAATTTCATTGTAAGAAATCTTGTATTACAATATAGATGTAGTAACACAAGTGTGACAATAACATACTTAAAGGAGACAACTAAATGCCCTCTGTTTTTCAACTCTAAATAGTGAGCATATTCATAGAACACAAAATAAAAACGTGTCTAAATCTTAAAATAATTGTTGATAACTGCTAGTAAAAAAAATGTCGATGACTATTAATCGACAGTAGACCTTGGCCTCTAACTTTCACTTTCATCTTCGACAGTTGACCTCAAATTAAAGTCCTTTCATCGACATCTTTTAACTGGACTAAAAAATTGAAAAATATTCAGATCGTAGCATATGGGCTTCAATCATATCGACCGTTGACTGTAAATATCTCCTGTTATAGTGATCCTTCATGGGTTTGAGTCTGTTAGCCCAGAATCCGTTTATCGTGTAATAATAACCAAAGTGGACAAATTTTCCGGTGATAAAAAAAAAAATTTAAGTACATGTTTGTTTTATGAATACTTTTCAATAAGAAAATGCGATGCGGAAAAGTTATTTGGTTTTTAAAAAGTAAAAAAATAAAAACAAAAAATATAAAACCTTTTCTGAATTTCTTTAAACTTTTAGAAAACCTGTTTTCAAAGTTTTCTATTCTGAAAAAAAAAAGGGTAAGCTTGTGGAAAAGTGCCTGATTGGAAATATGGAGGTTCCAGGTTCAATGCCCACCCCACCACTATCGGTCTTATGAGTGAGGGCTAATAAACCCACCCATGGGCCGCCCCTCAACATCGTCCTAGCCTAACGCCCTCCGAGCCCCCCAGTCCCGCATTACCCTCCCCCACCCCTTGCCGCTCCCTACTCATCCCCTCCGAGCTCCTCCCACGCCCCTACCGCTTAGTGTAACGACCCGGAATTTCGGATATGGTAATATATTATTTGGATTGGAATGTTGACTAGAACCTAGAACGTTTGACCGAACAAAGTTTAATTAATGATTAGTTACGTGAACAAAGGCACAAACTTAAGAGTATATATAGAACAACGGATTCGAGATAAGGCAATATGCTACACCATCTGTTGGTGGATGAGGTATGGGATAAGAAATCTAAAGGAAGCATGTGATGACTATCCAGACCCCATCGGATGAGATACGAGCCAGCGAAATATTATAATAAAAATTTAATGAACATTTCAAGGGGGTCAGATGGGCATAGATTAAGGTAGGGGGGGATAACATTTCTTATCCTCCTCTCTACCACACGCTGGGCTGGAGGAATTTTAAGAAAAATGGAAAGTGGAGGCTTATATGAGAAGCTCCCCGAAGCCACAGTGGGAGTGCCCCACCCACATCTACACCTTGTTACGGCTTCACCCTGCCTTAACGACCTCGATCTTCTACGGGTGGGGTGGGGTTGCCTCTAGATTGGAGTCTTGCGAATCCGAAGCTCGTGCTTGGGCGAGGCCAGGAGGGAGTGGATCGGCCTTGGTGAGGCCAGCGTGGTACGAACGCGATTACGTGGGATTCGAAAACAGTACGTTTCCCCTCCTCCCTTCGTCTGTCTTCTTTTTGCTTGCTTGTCCGTTTTGTGGATCGCGTGGGTAGGACGATGGGAGGCGGGTAGGTTGGG
This sequence comes from Melastoma candidum, assembly GCA_023653495.1. Lineage (NCBI taxonomy): Eukaryota > Viridiplantae > Streptophyta > Magnoliopsida > Myrtales > Melastomataceae > Melastoma > Melastoma candidum. The sequence continues at coordinate 2,690,700 of CM042891.1, read as the reverse complement.
TTGGTCGCGGTTCGTTTAGCCCCGGGTCTGTGGGTCCCGTCTGGTTGCGCGTCTTGTGGTCTGAATGCCGTCTGAACCGTGAGACTTCTGTGGGTGCGTGATCCTCTGGAGCATCGTGAACGGTTATGCTACGGGCGTTCCAAGGGAGATGGAGTCTCCGCCAATGAAGTGTGGCAGCAGAACCTCCACGGGAGGGATTGCCTTGCTTGGTCGGGGTGTGCATGTGTCCCTGGTTTCTCGGTCGATTGGGTTGTTGATGTGGTCTGTTGGTTTGTGAATTCCAGGGACTCTTGACCGATTGACTTCTGAAATATAGAAATTTGTTGTGGGTGGTAATTGGACGGATTGGCCATGGATTCCTTGGGGCTGTGTGTGGGCGCGTGTTAGGATGTGAATGAATAATACCTTGGGGTCTTACCGAAGAATTGCCTCTGTACCCCGAGTAAACAAACAAGAGAAAATCCTGGGGTCTTACAGGGGGGTTGCTTCGTTACCTCGCGGTTGTTGTGAGATAAATGACTAATGGTGCGTCGGCAGATTGTCCTTCCGAGATTATGGCTTCAATTATCTGTTGTTGGGACTCTAAAATTGTTGGGCGATTACTGGATTGTTGATGAGACATGTTTCCCGGCTGTGATGTCGGAGGAGAACGGGGAGGCGACGACCACTCGCGGTCGTGCCTGCTGGCCGTTTCCCGGGCGCTCCCGGAGGAGTGGATGGGGACGCACTGTAATGGTCCTGGCATCCGGTGGAAGTGTTGTTATGGTGAGGAAGGAATCAGGGAAGTCGTATTTATTATTTTGTGATTGTTAGTAATTTTTGTTATGCGTACTGCTTTTACGCGTGATGAATTTAAGTTTATGTGTTCCTGTTGAATGATATTATTTATCCGCATTGCTCTAATTCCTGTGGCTTGGATGCATAGTGGCAATAAACTGTTTCCAAATGGATGCACGCTAGGATGATGTTAGGGGTCACATGACATTATAATTGTCTATAACTATCATGGTTGGATTTGGGACTTCTGCTGTTAAGATGTGTGTTGCATAAAAGGGATTTTCGGAAATACATAATTAGGGTGTGTATAGTAGTCTCATGTTTCGTATGTGCATAGGGTGAGGCGTACTCGGCGATTTATCGCTGACCCCAATAGGGGACTATTTTTTTAGTGTGACGCAGGAATAAGATGGTACAGAGTACACGTGGCTCGGACTCCCGAGATAAAACAGTACAGGCGCCACGGTGGAGGTATCGTTTCGTCGCTTCCGCAGTTTGACCGTCAAATGACGGGGAACTACTCTGATTAATTTGAAAAAAAAAAAAAAAAAAATTTTATAGGTCGTTACAGTTGGTATCAGAGCGCAGTTAGTTGGAGTAATAAGGTGGATTAGTATGCGCTTTAGGTTTAAATGAAAATGAATAGTAAACTCGCCCGTGAATGATAAGACTTGACAGAGTCGGGCAAAGTAAATAAAAGATAGACACAGGCGCACTCACCTTTGTCAGGGGAATCTTTCGGAGTGCGAATAGACTTGACAGGGTACAGTAGGCGTGCCCGTGAGTTGAAAAGACTACACGAATGGCTAGGTGACAAACGAAAACTTATTATAAATACGACTGAGGAGCAGTAAGTGAAAAATCACATCCTAGCCAGAAAAATCACAAGTAATACCCCTAGTGAATCCAGTTAGTATGGCAAATCGCGGCGAAGGTCGACACCCAGGACGCATGCCTGAGCTATCCAAAGGCAAAGCAGGCCCCAGTGGTGATCTAGAGGGTGAAACTCCAGAGATTCCAGAAGCCGGAGACGCTCCGAACTGGGCCCCAGACAATGAGTTCCAGCCGCCGTTTGTCACGGTACCGGAGTGCTTGCATCTTCTGACAGGATTCTTGACCGGCGTATACCATGGTTCACACCTACCAGAGCTTACTCTCTCACAGTTGAGGCGTCTGATAGCAGACCTTGCAGCGATTGAGGATGAGGACGTTCCCATCTACCGTCTTGAGAAATGTCGACAATTTCGGGACCTTGTGAATAGTATCCCCGGACTGGACCGACGTGTAGAAGACTTCCATCTAGGACTCTTTGAGGCTGCCCGTAGGGAGCTTGAGGTTGCAGTAGCTGACTACGCGCGTGGTCCCCAGAATTGAACTCAGACTTGTGTGTGAACTGAGTGTAATCGTCGTGTGTGAGTGAGAATCTTGTCAGAGTGTGTGAATGGTTATTCTGGTACTGTTACCATGTGATCGACAAATTGCAGGCGAATAGTAACCCTGCATGTATGAGTGTCAGTTTTTAATAAATTGTGAATTATTGGACTTTGAATCTTGGTAGTATAAAAGGTTGTAGATTCACCAGTTTGAAACACACCAATCTCGAGTACTAAACCTTTCAGTTGAACTTCTCCTGATTCCAAACTCTCTACTCAATCTTCTTTGTGAAATTCTAGATGGCAGACGACGCGGGGAGCAACGCTGGAAGAAACATGCCTGAAATAGGGACGACGGTGTCCAGACACCGCCGGATAGAGATGCTGTCCGAGATAAGGCATCAGAATGCCCCTACTTACGACGGTACTGAAGGGCCGGAGAAGGCCCAGTCCTTCCTGTGGAACTGGGAACGGATCTTCGAATACCTAGACTACACTGATTTGGAGAAGGCGGCACTGGTGGAACACCATCTGAGGGATAACGCATTTCTATGGTGGAAGTCTTCTCGAGCTGCCGCCAGAACACACTACCAGGGGACGGCTTGGGTGCAGTTTTGCCAAGCCTTTCTGGACAAATATTTCCCAGCCACTTTAAGAAGGGCCAAGATCCGAGAGTTCGAGTTATTGGAGCAGGGAGATATGTCGGTGGACGAGCACGAGCGTCGATTCACGGATCTCTCAAAGTTTGCCCCCCACCTGGTAGCCACACCGGAACTAAAGGCGCACCGGTACATTGAGAGTCTGGACCCCAGGATTCGGGGGAGGTTATCATCGTTCATGCTGCAGACGTACGAGGAAATGTACCACCGGGCACAGCTTATCGAGAAGTCGTTGAAGGCAGAGGATGAGCACGCGGCACGTAAGGGGAGATCGGAGGCTGGACCATCGAGGAAGTCTGGAGGATTCTTTCATGGCGTCAGCCGATTCTTCAGTGGGGACAGGAGGTCTGGTACGAGTGGGATATCAAAGCCCAGCGGGTATGGTCGCGGAGCGCGGCCATCTCACTCGCCCACTTGCTCACGGTGTGGGCGAGCCCATGGTGGTATGTCGTGCCCTGCATCCACGCTTAGCTGCTATCTGTGTGGTCAGCAAGGCCACATTAAAGCTCGTTGCCCGCAGCTGGCGGGTAATAGATCGGGCGGTGTTGGTCCATCGTTTTCTGGGTCTCGTAACATGCCAGACAGGAGCGGATCAAGGGGTTCCATCAATCAACCTTCTGGATCGGGACAAGTGAATGTGATGGGCCGAGGACAGGCAGGCCCTGCCAACAATGCCATGTCAGGTATGATCCTTGTAAATGGATGGGATGCCATTGCTCTATTCGATACAGGAGCTACCCATTCGTTTATTTCTCAAAGTTTCGTGGATGAAAGGGGGTTCAGGATTGATGTGGGAGGCAGTCCCCTGAGGGTATGGATGCCTAATGGGGAGAGCATGCCGATGCAATCAGTATGCAGGAATTGCGAGATAACGGTAAACTTTTTCCAGTCATGGATTGATTTGGTTGTCTTTCAGATCAGGGGCTTTGACGTCATACTGGGGATGGACTGGCTGATGACGTGCCACGCCATGGTGGATTGCGTCAGAAGAGAGATTTTATTCAAAGTTCCAGGACAGCCAGTCTGTGCATACTCCGGACAGGAGTACCAGTGTGACGGGATTCCCTTGATAGCGGCGATGGAGGCCCAGCGGATCTTGCGTGATGGTGGCGAAGCTTTTCTGGCAGAATTATCCCACGCATGACTTAGAGTTAGCAGCAGTCGTATTCGTGCTGAAATTATGGAGACACTACCTGTATGGTGAGACATTCGAGATATTCACCGACCATAAGAGCCTGAAGTATCTGTTCTCTCAGGATGAGTTAAACATGAGGCAGAGGCGGTGGATGGAGCTGTTAAAGGATTATGATTGCACAATTTCCTACCACCCAGGTAGAGCTAATGTAGTGGCTGATGCCCTGAGTCGTAAAACTGCCTCCTTAGCGAGCATCGAGGTAGAAGAATGGCGATTGCGCGAGCAAGTAAACGAGATTGGGGTTAGAATGGGTTTCTGTGGTAATGAGGCTATGCTCGCGACAATGATTATAGGGTCTGAGCTTGTTGATAAGATTCGTCAGGCTCAGAATCGGGACCCGTACTTGGTAGAAGCAAGAGCAGGAATACCACGGCAGGTGAACGATGAGTTTATTATATCAGACGATGGGTTGGTGCGCTTTCAGGGTCGTATATGCGTACCAACTCAGGACGACCTGCGCACTCAGATTTTGGAGGAGGCGCACCAGAGTGCTTACAGTATCCACCCCGGAGTCACAAAGATGTACCATAATCTGAAGAAACAATACTGGTGGCCAGGTATGAAAAGAGACGTGGCACAGTATGTTAGTCGCTGCTTGACTTGTCAAAGAGTCAAGATTGAGCACAGACGACCGGGGGGAGAGTTGCAGCCATTACCTATACCTAAGTGGAAATGGGATGAAATTGCTATGGATTTCGTCACGAACCTACCAAGGGGCGCTCATGGATTTGATTCAGTGTGGGTGATTGTTGACAGACTGACCAAGTCTGGGCACTTCATCCCTATCCGTTTGACTTACTCAGTAGAGAAACTAGCCAAGCTGTACGTGAAGGAGGTCATTCGTCTTCACGGAGTACCGAGCGTGATAGTGTCAGACAGAGACGCGAGATTCACTTCACGCTTCTGGAGTACGATACAGCAAGCAATGGGCACAAGGTTGAGGATGAGTACAGCTTTTCATCCTCAAACAGATGGACAGACAGAACGAGTTATTCAGATCCTCGAGGACATGTTGAGGGCTTGCGCCCTGGAGATGGAGGGTTCATGGGTTGGACAGTTACCTCTGGTGGAATTCTCGTACAACAATAGTTATCAGCAGAGTATTCAGATGGCACCGTTTGAGGCTCTGTAGGGCCGCCCTTGTAGAACTCCTTTATGTTGGAATGAGGGCGGAGAGTGTGTCGAGCTTGGTCCTGATATGGTACGAGAGACCACTGAGGCGATTCGACTCATACAGGATCGCCTTCGCGCCGCGCAGAGTAGACAAAAGAGCTATGCAGATAAGCGGCGCAGACCCCTTGAATTCGAGGTGGGAGACTATGTTCTTTTAAAGGTCTCTCCTACTAAGATGAATCTGAGATTTGGACTGAGAGGGAAGTTGAGCCCACGCTATATTGGACCCTATGAAATTCTAGAGAGGATCGGAAACGCAGCTTACAGATTAGCCTTACCACCTAGATTGTCTGATATCCACAACGTGTTTCACGTATCCATGCTCAGGAAATACGTTCTGGATCCTCGACATGTGCTACATGATGAGCAGATTGAGGTGGCTCCAAACTTACAGGTCACTACGGAGCCCGTGGAGATAGTTGATAGTGTGGAGAAACAGCTCCGTCATCGAGTGGTTCCTATGGTGCGGATACGTTGGTTACATGGGAATATTGAGGAGTTCACTTGGGAAACAGAATCCAAGATGAAGGAGATGTATCCGTACTTATTTGAGTGAGAGTAATATGTACAATGAAATTTCGGGGACGAAATTTAAATTAAGGGGGGTAGATTGTAACGACCCGGAATTTCGGATATGGTAATATATTATTTGGATTGGAATGTTGACTAGAACCTAGAACGTTTGACCGAACAAAGTTTAATTAATGATTAGTTACGTGAACAAAGGCACAAACTTAAGAGTATATATAGAACAACGGATTCGAGATAAGGCAATATGCTACACCATCTGTTGGTGGATGAGGTATGGGATAAGAAATCTAAAGGAAGCATGTGATGACTATCCAGACCCCATCGGATGAGATACGAGCCAGCGAAATATTATAATAAAAATTTAATGAACATTTCAAGGGGGTCAGATGGGCATAGATTAAGGTAGGGGGGGATAACATTTCTTATCCTCCTCTCTACCACACGCTGGGCTGGAGGAATTTTAAGAAAAATGGAAAGTGGAGGCTTATATGAGAAGCTCCCCGAAGCCACAGTGGGAGTGCCCCACCCACATCTACACCTTGTTACGGCTTCACCCTGCCGTAACGACCTCGATCTTCTACGGGTGGGGTGGGGTTGCCTCTAGATTGGAGTCTTGCGAATCCGAAGCTCGTGCTTGGGCGAGGCCAGGAGGGAGTGGATCGGCCTTGGTGAGGCCAGCGTGGTACGAACGCGATTACGTGGGATCCGAAAACAGTACGTTTCCCCTCCTCCCTTCGTCTGTCTTCTTTTTGCTTGCTTGTCCGTTTTGTGGATCGCGTGGGTAGGACGATGGGAGGCGGGTAGGTTGGGTTGGTCGCGGTTCGTTTAGCCCCGGGTCTGTGGGTCCCGTCTGGTTGCGCGTCTTGTGGTCTGAATGCCGTCTGAACCGTGAGACTTCTGTGGGTGCGTGATCCTCTGGAGCATCGTGAACGGTTATGCTACGGGCGTTCCAAGGGAGATGGAGTCTCCGCCAATGAAGTGTGGCAGCAGAACCTCCACGGGAGGGATTGCCTTGCTTGGTCGGGGTGTGCATGTGTCCCTGGTTTCTCGGTCGATTGGGTTGTTGATGTGGTCTGTTGGTTTGTGAATTCCAGGGACTCTTGACCGATTGACTTCTGAAATATAGAAATTTGTTGTGGGTGGTAATTGGACGGATTGGCCATGGATTCCTTGGGGCTGTGTGTGGGCGCGTGTTAGGATGTGAATGAATAATACCTTGGGGTCTTACCGAAGAATTGCCTCTGTACCCCGAGTAAACAAACAAGAGAAAATCCTGGGGTCTTACAGGGGGGTTGCTTCGTTACCTCGCGGTTGTTGTGAGATAAATGACTAATGGTGTGTCGGCAGATTGTCCTTCCGAGATTATGGCTTCAATTATCTGTTGTTGGGACTCTAAAATTGTTGGGCGATTACTGGATTGTTGATGAGACATGTTTCCCGGCTGTGATGTCGGAGGAGAACGGGGAGGCGACGACCACTCGCGGTCGTGCCTGCTGGCCGTTTCCCGGGCGCTCCCGGAGGAGTGGATGGGGACGCACTGTAATGGTCCTGGCATCCGGTGGAAGTGTTGTTATGGTGAGGAAGGAATCAGGGAAGTCGTATTTATTATTTTGTGATTGTTAGTAATTTTTGTTATGCGTACTGCTTTTACGCGTGATGAATTTAAGTTTATGTGTTCCTGTTGAATGATATTATTTATCCGCATTGCTCTAATTCCTGTGGCTTGGATGCATAGTGGCAATAAACTGTTTCCAAATGGATGCACGCTAGGATGATGTTAGGGGTCACATGACATTATAATTGTCTATAACTATCATGGTTGGATTTGGGACTTCTGCTGTTAAGATGTGTGTTGCATAAAAGGGATTTTCGGAAATACATAATTAGGGTGTGTATAGTAGTCTCATGTTTCGTATGTTCATAGGGTGAGGCGTACTCGGCGATTTATCGCTGACCCCAATAGGGGACTATTTTTTTAGTGTGACGCAGGAATAAGATGGTACAGAGTACACGTGGCTCGGACTCCCGAGATAAAACAGTACAGGCGCCACGGTGGAGGTATCGTTTCGTCGCTTCCGCAGTTTGACCGTCAAATGACGGGGAACTACTCTGATTAATTTGAAAAAAAAAAAAAAAAAAAAAATTTTGTAGGTCGTTACACTTAGCTCAACTCTCCTTTTCGGCGCTCTCAAGCCCCCTCAACCCAGTCGCTTCTCTCCCACGCCCTCCCACCCTTCAGCCCAACCACCCTCCCTCGACGCCCTCCTGGCCTAGCCGTCCCCACGCCCTTAGAATCCCTCAGCCCCGCCACTCTTCCTCCCATGCCCCCCCTCATTCCCCTCAATCTCCGGCTTCTCGTCCCCGCAAAACACATTTTCTATTTTTAAAAATTGAAAACAAAAAATTAAACGTTTTCTTAGAGATAAAAAGAAAATTATTGTAAATATAAAGTGAAAGTCCATTTATTGTAATTATTTATTATTCATTCGGTTACAATTCTTTAGATTCTTTCTGTTGTAAAATCTCTATAAATAGAAGGGATATTTATTGTATATGTATGATCTCGAAAATCAGTAAGAATATTTGTGTATTACAAATATCATCTTGGGTAAGAAATGTATATTAGAAAAACTACTCACAGTTTCCTCTGGACTATATTTCACAAATATAAGTGTTGGCGAAGTACATGCTGTTACAAACCAGAAGTTTGTTGATCAAAATAATTTTATTACATGACATGATCGATTGGGGCATCTTGGATCTATATTGATGCGGAGAATAATTAATCATTCGTGTGGGCATTCATTGAAAAACCAGAAGATTTTTCTTCAGAATGAATTTTCATGTGCCGCTTGTTCCCAAGGGAAGTTAATAATAAGGCCATCACTATCGAAAATCAGGGTTGAACCCTTGAAATTTCTCGAAAGAATACAAGGTGATATATGTGGGCCTATTCATCCACCATGTGGACCATTAAGATATTTTATGAAATTAATTGACGCATCGACTAGAGGGTCCCATGTGTGTTTATTATCAACTCGTAATCAAACATCTGCAAGATTGCTTGCTCAAATTATCAAATTACGAGCTCATTTCCCGGATTATTCAATAAAATGTATTCGTCTTGATAATGTTGGGGAATTTACTTCTCAAGCTTTTAATGATTATTGTATGTCAAATGTGATAAGTGTTGAACATCCAGTAGCACATGTTCACACATAAAATGGCCTTTGCAGAGTCATTGATAAAACGTCTTCAATTAATTACAAGACCTTTGCTTATGAGAACAAAACAACCAGTATATTTTTTGGGACATGCTATTTTGTACGCGACAGTGTTAATTCGCATCGGACCTACAAATTATAATGAAGTCTCCCCTTTGGAAATGGTTTATGGTCAGGAACCAAATATATCTCATATAAAAGTTGTCGGGTATACCGTATACGTACCCATTGCTCCACCACAACGCACAAAGATTGGACACCAAAGGAGATTGGTGATATATGTTGGATATGAATCACCGTCTATAATTAAATATTTAGAACCGTTGACGAGAGATATATTTACGGCACGTTTTGCCGATTGTCAATTTGATGAAATGACATTTCCGACATTGAAAGGGGAACATAAGCAGTTGAAAAAGGAAATAATCTGGCGTGAGTTATCATTGGCTCAGTATGATCTTCGCACAAAACAATCTGAACTCGAAGTTCAGAAAATTAGTCGCTTGCAAAATTTAGCAAATCAATTGTCAGATGCTTTTACTGACCCTAAGAAAGTGACTAAGTGTTGTATTTCAGCTGCAAATGCTCTAATAAAAATGATGTCCCTGAAGGACAACCTAATATTGCTAATGAGTGTACGCGCGCCTTTCGGCCTAGCACGCGCATGGTGGTTCGGACGACCCGAGGATCCGAGCCCGCTCCCCAAGGCTTAACCGGTCGACGTCACGACTCGAGCGTCGGACACTGCGGAAGGGAATTTGGTGATCCCTCCCTGGGTTCCTAACTGGGCCTGCTCGGGCCCTCACCGACCGTCCCTGTTTTCCTAAGAGGCGACAGGTGAAAGGCGGAGCATGATCCGAAGAAGAAACTTTCGGGAGAAATCGGGAGCGACTCGTGTCGTCCGTTCCTCATCCAAAATGGCTCCGTAAAAAGTTTGTCGTTTAACAAAGGTAAACTATACGGAGTCGCCACCGACTTAGTTTTGAAAACTGGTTTAAGTCAGAAAACCAGAGCAGGATTCCGAGATTCTTATTTACTAACTCTTACATTCTAACATACGGAAAAGGAGGTGGCGTTTGCTCCAAAAGATTTGCTTTTGTTTAACGGGTGTTGGACCCGATCCGGGCATAACTCCGGAATCATGCTAATGTTTTACGGGCGTTGGACCCAATTCGAGCTTTTGGGCCCGAACTCGTATTTGTTAATAGCAAACAACATGCGACAATAAACCTATTGGCCTAAGGCATGCGGACAAGCACAAACAATTATTGAGATCAAAGAGGGCGGGGAAGGATGTTGACCGTGGGCCTATGCCCTTCTGCCCATGGCTCGTTACATGTGGAAATAATGAAAAAACGGGAGGCCCGCACCTCCTTCATGTACCTGAGGTCCACTGGGATGGCTTTACATCGGTCGGGCTCGTCAGTTGAGGCCGCTTTCGAGATGTGCTTCCACCACGGGTTTCCTCGCGCGCTTCTAGTCTTCGAAATTTGTTTTGTCGAACTCCCGTGAAGCTCGATTGTTTTTCATGCAAATCAAACCAGAATGCAGTGGTCAGAAAATTCTAATTGAATATTTGAAACAATTAAAATTAATTATTGTAAGTCGGAGTGAGACTTACGGGGCATTGTGGGGCCTGTTGATATTGATCTTCAATGATGTCGAAAAATGGATGTCCCTTGGTAATGAATTCCTCATCGTTTTACATGCAAAACAAAGGAAAGGATATTGAGGTGCAAGGCCGTTAGTAACAATTAAATTAACGTAAATTTAACCGAACTGAAATGATTGAATTAAATGGGGCATTTTGCAGCGCGTTGATGTCGATCCTCCGATATGTCAAAAGATGCCTCCTTGATTGTCGAATCCTCGATTGTTTACATTTAAAATGATCAGGTGAAACTTCAATTCTTCGAGAAGTACGCGTAATTCTCGCCGTATTCTTCATGTAAAACAAAGAAAATAGACGAAGAAAACAAAGAAGAAGGAGATGGTCTAATCCGTATTGTGAATTTAATTAAAATGTAAGGCATATCATACTACTTTGAAATATTCGTACTAATTTTTTATGGATGTTAGTCCTAGCATGCACCGGTGTAATATTATTATTTACCAAGCAAAATAATATAAGTAGAAAAAAAGGTAAAAAAACATGATTTTCGAGAACGAGCAGATAAGGCGTTAATTGAAATCATTAGAATATCAATTCCAAATTGTGCTTGTCCGATATAAAATATGTATTCTCTTTGATCCCACGAAGAGAATCAACACGCAGGAGGGAAAGTGAGAGATTGAAAGTTTTTTTCATTTTGAAAAATGATAAAAATCGACCCAAACAAAATTCTCAGACATATCCACAAAATAAAAAAATCTAGAATGATTATTAAAATAAAATAAAAACAAAACAAAACCCACAAAAATTATTTCAAACTTACCTTGAGTACGGGCATACCTGGGTAGGAGTTAGGCTCCGGAAAACTTCGGCCAAGGGGAACGGAGTGGGATTGCTTTTGCCCGTGGAGATCGGGGCTTCTCCCTGGAACGGGGAGGCCGGTGTCGACGAGGGAGTCCTCACGCACTTCAAGACGGGCATGATTGTCGCTGTGGGGCCTCTCGATGACTCCGGTTGAGAGGCGTGTGGTGAGGACGAATGATACCGCTGTCAAGAAGGGTCGCCTTGGGTCGTGACAACCAGTACGCTGAAGAGTGGGTTCTTGCCCTCTGGTTTGGAGGGATCTCCTTGGTGGCCAGAGACAGACATGTAGGCTGGGATGAGGGTTGTCGGCTGCTGGGGGAACATGGCGTCGGTTAGGAACTGAGAGTCACCATGGTTGCTGGTAGTCAGAGACTACGCCGTTGCGGGGATGGACACACACAGCCACCGGAGGAGTTGATGTCGATCTTCCCCCTCAGGATGATGGGCTTGGTTGTTGCCGGGGGGTGTGTGCCTGATGCAGTTGAGGGCGTCGAGATCGAGGGTTTGGGAGTCGTCCCAGCTGGGGACGTCGGGAAGAAGGTTGTTTCACCGCGGCTGAATCTGGAGATGTCGTTCGCTGAGGACTGACTGCTAGAATCGTCTCTGGAATCAACAGGAGACTCATTGAGGCAAGGTGTCATGGCTAGACGTTGGTCGTGGTTGCCTTGGGATCTGACGATGCTGTCAGATTTAGAGACACTGGTGGGGATGTTCTGTCGCTGTTGACGAAGGTCAGGGGGATCCCTATGCCATAATCATGTCTCAACTTGGGAGTGTCATGGAGAAGCGGATGATGGAAGCGTCTTGTATGATCGTCCCGTGTTTTGTGTCTGGGTCTCTCCTAGAGGTGGTGAAACTTTTGGCTCGTAGGAAAAAGAAACTTTTTCTTAGGAGGAAGGAGGCCTGTCTCCGATCCCAGAATAGGAAGAAGATGAACTCTTGCCAAAAAGAAGAACCATTTTTTTTCATTTTTCGGCTGTCTGTAGTGAGGTTTTTTAAAAAATTTTTGGGAGAGAAATGATTCATGCTGTATGAACTCGCCAACTGGCAATTTTTAAAATCCTCGTACAAGAAGATTTTGGTGCGGGAATCATTATGTCCTACCATCTCGGGAGAATTACATTGGTGTCGCATCCCCATTGATGATAGGTGTTCCAAAAAGGAAGAATGGATGTTTCAAAAGATAAGAATGAATACGTGGATTTTTTTTTAAATTTGAATAAGAATATGAGATAGGCTTTGGGAAATGTAATGGTCGGCCTAACAAGTCCACATGTGGGCAAACAAAAATTGGGCCGAAATTTTTTTTTTGGGTACGATGGTGAGTTAAAATGATTTTTCTTCTTTGCTACACTTATTTTGGTTTGGAGATGATTTTCATATTAGGTTTATATATAATTTGGGGTATTACAGTTTGCCCCTCCTTATGAGGGAATTTGAAAAATTTTTCTCACAAGGATATCATTAGTATCCCAAATTATATTTCGGGGTTAATCTGGGTGAACCTGCACTTTGGGATTTCAACAAGAATATTGTTAGTAATAAATGGAACTCCGTGCGATGCGGAGGTAATTAAACATGTATAATTACAACATTCATGCATGCCATGCTTTGTTTTAACAAAGTCTATTTGAATGCTTCATAGCGAGGTTGAAGAAGGGCTTATGACTTTTCTCACGGCTCACTCTTATTTTTGAAAGCTATCTAGGTGAGATTTCAGAATTCCTTTGACTTGGATGCTCATGTACCGGTCGAAGGAGTCTTTGTATGGTTATAATGTGGGTTTGGCATAAGGCCTTTTGGTTGAGGTTCTAAATTCCCTGTTTTGGGAAACGAATCTATGGACCTCATCGGAAGCTGTTGGACAACAGAAGTTGCACCGTCCAAGCGAATTCTCCACCTTCTAGACGGCATGCCAGCTGAAACACTCCGTTGGGGATTGATGAAGGTTTCACTGGTGACATTTGATGATCCATTTTGAGGATGCTTTTCTCCTTGATTTGCTTGAGGGATGTTTTTACTGGTGATTGCCAATGATCCGCTTTGGAGATGTTTTGCTTCCTCATATGTAGAAAACACTGGCTCTTGCGATCGTCTATGTCGGCCATGGTACTTTATTTTTTTATTTATTTTGATTCTGCGCTTTGCTTTTTTTAAAGACTTTGGTCTTTGCGCTGACTCTGTTTTTTCTTTAATAAAGTATAGGTATTTGCCCCATTTTCTTTCTCTCATTGATTTCGTGGGAGATGCTTTGGACTCCTTATATAATTGTTTGAAGATGCTCTGTTCTTGGGAGCGACTCGACTGGAGTGTACGTCTGTTGATGGTGCCTCTTTGCTTGAACCTTGAGGAAGTGTCACCTCTGTGGTCCGCTGCTCCCGGTTTCTGACTACATGATCTCTATTTACCTCAGTGTGAGGCGGTCCTTAGACTCAGAGGGAGTAGTGTATATAGAAACTTCGACTTTGGCTCGGAAGGGCTAGCAATGGTTAATGTTTTGTGTTTAGGGTAGAGAATGAATGCTCGATCTCATCCCAGTCTGAGCATCGTTTGTCAAAGGATTCTTTGTCCGTCCGAACGCTTGTTTGTATGAATCCTCTCGGTGTTTACACTCGTCTCTCTAGGGTGGGTGTTTGGGAGTAGGTTTGCCTTCTCCAATTCTCGCCCAGAAGTATCTTTATAATATGGTAAATGATCATGCAAATGCTTAGGAAATGCATACCTCTGGGTAAACAAACATCTTTGGAGTTTGAACATATTCAAGTTTTGTAGGGAAGGTGCATGTATTCTTATGCCCCCGTTAGCTTCTTCAAGGTTAAGGTCGAAAACGGCTTCCACCCGACCACCCTCGCTGTTGCCTTGGAGTTTGTGTCATACTATGGGTATGTTCATGTGCCTACACAGTTGACAATGAACGGAGACGAAGTTAGCTCATGTACTTCAACTCTCGCTTGGAGAGATTATAATAAAGTTGAGTATCCGCTAGTGTAACAGACTCCAATGTGGGGAAATGGAAGCATGGCTCCAGCTGGGGAAATGGAGGTGTGACTCTATCTGGGGAATGATAAGAAATTTTGCTAGAGAGCAGTGTAGATGATACTCTATTTTGGTATGGTCATCTTTGGTGATGATAAAGGCAATTTCGAAGCTTTGTTTCGAAATTTTCCACCCAACCGCCCGCGCCTTTGTCTGTAATGTAGGATGCTCATGTACCTACACTGCACTCACCAAAGGGCGGAAACACAAGTGAGCTCTTGTAACTTGTTTCTTTTAAAGTAAGAATGAAGTTTTCTCATGTAACTTCATTTATATGAAATGCGAAGTAGAGCTTTGATACTTCCCTTATTATGTTTCGTCATTGCGTCTTTGTCCGTAGGAATCAAAGGATTGACGAAATCGTTACTCTTGCCTGATGTCTGTTATGTAAAGATGTTCATGTACCTATCAAACAGATGGCGAGAAACAAGTAAGTTCATGTGACTTGTTTTTGTTAGAGTAAGAATGAAGTTTGCTCATGGAACTTTATTTGTAAGAAAATTGAAGTAGAGTTTTGATACTTCCCTTTTACATGGTTTCGTCATTGCGTCTTCGTCCGATGGAATTGAAGGTTTGACGAAATGGCTACTCTGGTTTTGTATCCGTTGTATAAGGTTGCTCATGTACCTATCAAACAGATGAAAATGAAACAAATGTCTTCGTGCAACTTGATTCTTTTTAGAGTAGAAATGAAATGTGCTTCATGTAATTTCGTTTATAAGAAAGGTAAAGAAGTGTTATGGTACTTCCCTTTTTGTGTTTTTTTCGTCAGTGCGTCTTTATTCGATGTTATCAAAGGATTGACGAAATGATGCTCTGGTCTCGCATCCGTTGTTTAAGGGTGTTCGTTTACTTCCCTTTTGTGTAATTTCGTCAGTGCATCTTCGTCCGTAGGAATCGAAGGATTGACGAAATTGCGACAAGACTTTGGCTTGAAGCTTTGCCACCCTGCCACCCTCGCCTTTGTCATAAGAGTTGTGTGCCATTCGTGTGAGGAGCTCTTGTACCTGCCCACGAGTCAAAGAGAGTAATAATTGTGTGATTCTCCCTTTTCATGTTTATTGTCAGTGTTCTTTGGCCCGGTTGATTCCTTGGGGATATAAAGAAGTTTGCTGATGAAGGTTGTTCTGAAGCTTTGGTTTGGAACTTCATCATTTGTCTTTATTGTCTGTTTAGGACACTTTGTACTCCCTTTCATGTAATTTGTTGTTTTGTTTATGACGAATGTTGTTTCGAAGTTTGGGTTTGAAAGTTGTCTTGATTGTCATGATAGGATGTTGTTGTACCTGCATGTAACAAGGACAAAAATAAGTAGGCTTATGTGACTTGTTTTTACTGAGAATTATTGATCAAGGAACGAATACTCCCTTCATGTATATCGTTGTTTTGATAACGAAGGTTGTTCAAGAGTTTGGCTCGAAACTCTTCTATCTGGCCACCTTCGCCTTCTCGTCCGCCTAAGTTGTTTATGTGCCCCAGGATCGCTTGGAGATATGTCCATGATCACTCAGACATTTGCCCCAGGATCGGTCGGGGATTTGCCCCAGGATTGCTCGGAAATTTGCCCCGGATTGTTCTCATGTTGTCGTCGTCGTCGTTGTTTTGCCAACGAAGGCTGTTTCGAAACTTTGGCTCGAAACTTTTCCACCCTACCACCCTTGCCTTCGTCGTCTGCCTAGGATGTTCACGTTCCTATGAGACAAGCCGAAGGGCAAAACAAGTAAGCTCATGTAACTTGTTCTGTAGAGAAAGTATTAATTGAGGAACGAATACTCCTTTTCATGTAGATCGTCGTTTTGAAAACGAAGACTTCTCCAGGATTGCTTGGAGTTTTGCCCCAATATTGCTTGTCTGCTTAGGATGCTCCTGTACCTATAAGATGAATGCATGGTGAAAATAAGTAAGCTCGTGTAACTTATTTTTGCAAAGAAAGTATTAAATTGGGAACGAATACTTCTTTTCATGTTGTTATGTTGTTTTGTTGACAACGACGGATATTTCAAAGCTTTGGCTCAAAATTGTTTCAAGGCTTTGGCACGAAACTTTACCACTTTGCCACCCACGCCCTTGTCAACATGCGACAAGGGCTAAAATAAGTGAGCTCGTGTAACTTATTTTTTCAAGGAAGTATTGATCAATGAATCGATACTCCCTTTCATGTGTTGTAATGTCGAAGAGTGTCTGCGTTGAGTACTTGTGGCAGTTTTTCTCCGTTAATGAGGTTGTTTTCTTGAAAGGGAGTGCTTAACAGCGAACAATCCTTTGTAATTTCAGAGTAAATTGTCTTCTGGAATCTCTTGCGTTCCGCAAGATCTGTCTGAGAATGTTGTCGTCCAGTCGATTATCCTTGGATGTGAATTGTTGATTGCCCGTTGAGGTGGGTCTGGGCGGGTAACTAGCCTCTCATATGGTGAGCCTTTTCCTTGGGACGAGCTCCAGAGAGTTAGTAATTGAATTTCTGCTGGATTGATCACTTAGGTACCGTGGATGAGGTTGATAAGAGTTGCCCTAGTCCGAGTACGCGTCATCGTTAGGTAGATTGCATGTCCATTGGTGTAGCGGGAAGCTGTTATGTAAGCGTTGCCCTAGACGATTTATCTTGTGTTGGGATGCCCCGGTGTTGTTGGTTTGAATATCGGTGGCCCCCGTCAGACATGTTTTGAGTTGTTGGAAGGCCGGTAACACAAATGGGAGCTCCTGATGCCGATCACGCTGTGTATTTGCCGTCTCTTGAAGGATCTGGTCCATGTTCATGTTTTTTATCGTGGGGATGCTTTGGATCCGGCGTTCGTCGAGTTCTTGTTATCGTTGAAACAATGAGGTTGAATGTCCGTAGACGTCGAGTGATCGTATTTGAAGGTTGATTGATTGCAGGCGTTCTGATATCGCGGGGTCGTTGGGAAGGCCAAGGTTTGCCCCTTGTGCTAGAATGTATTGTTGGCATGATGAAGAAAGCCGACGACGGGATGTAAGCTAGAGGATCTGTCTCTTGTGACTCTTCTTAGGATTGTCGATGTCGAGGGTGAGAGTTTGAGAAGTAGATTGAAAGACTGCTTGTGTTGTATGCTGGGGAATCGTCCTTGTCTGGAATAGAAGTTTTCGTTAGTGCCGAAGTTGTGCCGACTGATGACGTAGTGAAATTGCTTATGTTTCCTTGGTGCAGTTTTCGGAACATTAGGGGCATGGTGTTCCCGGTGTGTCTGATCATAGCATGTCCGTTATCAGCTTTATGGGCTCGTCATTAGCTCCGATGTTGACTGCGGTTGGCTGGTGAGATGTAACCTCCTTAGGATTTTCATGTTGTTGTATATTCGACTTTGAACTTTGGTAGTCGTTGGGTGATCTTTGGTGTTCATTTTTGGCTTTGTACTTTGGCTACCGTTGATAACGCTTTGCGTTCATATCGTTGGACACATGGCTCGTACGAACGCCCATTTGTAACCGATCGGTTTTATACCTTCATGTGTACGAATTACAGGTCCAAAAACTTTATGTTTTGCGAGTGATTTTAATTCTGCTTCTATCGCATCTCTCCATTTTGACCAATCATTTCTTTGTCTGCATTCTTCAACAGACTTTGGTTCAAGATCATCGTCTTCATTTACAATATCGCATGCTATAACATATGCAAAATTTTCATTGACGTCGATTTCATCTCGATTCCATCTTTTTCCAGTCAAAACATAGTTTATAGAGATCTCTTCATTTTCAGGTACATGTGACTCTTTTGGAATCATATTCTCAATGACTGGAGGCTCTTGTGGAGTAACTGTTTCCTCAGTATGAGTCTTTACTTCCTTTCTTTTCCAAGGACTTTTATCTTTGGAACCGACCGGTCTACCACATTTCACTTGTATTTTAGGCTCATTGTAATGCCCCAAATTATATATAAACCTAATATAAAAATCATCTCCAAACCTAAATAAGTGTAGCAAAGAAGAAAAATCATTTTAACCCACCATCGTACCAAAAAAAAAAAAAATTCGGCCCAATTTTTTTTTTTGCCCACATGTGGACTTGTTAGGCCGACCATTACGTTTCCCAATGCCTAGCTCATGTTCTTATTCAAATTTTTTAAAAAAATCCACGTATTCATTCTTATCTTTTGAAACAACCATTCTTCCTTTTTGGTACACCTATCATCAATGAGGATGCGACACCAATGTAATTCTCCCGAGATGGTAGGACATAATGATTCCCGCACCAAAATCTTATTGTACGAAGATTTTAAAAATCCCCAGTTGGCGAATTCATACAGCATGAATCATTTCTCTCCCAAAATTTTTTAAAAAACCTCACTACAGACAGCCGAAAAATGAAAAAAAATGGTCCTTCTTTTTTGCAAGAGTTCATCTTCTTCCTATTCTGGGATCGAAGACAAGCCTCCTTCCTCCTGAGAAAAAATTTCTTTTTCCTACGAGCCAAAAGTTTCACCACCTCTAGGAGAGACCCAGACACAAAACATGGGACGATCATACAAGACGCTTCCCTCATCCGCTTCTCCATGACACTACCAAGTTGAGACATGATTATGGCAGAGGGATCCCCCTGACCTTCGTCAACAGCGGCAGAACATCCCCACCGGTGTCTCTAAATCCGATAGCATCGTCAGATCCCAAGCCAACCGCGACCAACGTCCAGCCATGACACCTAGCCTCGATGAGCCTCCTGTTGATTCCAGAGACGATTCTAGCCGTCAGTCCTCATCGAACGACATCTCCATATTCAGCCACAGTGAAACAACCTTCTCCCCGATGTCCCCAGCTGGGACGACTCCCAAACCCCCGATCCCGACGCCCTTAACCGCATCAGGCACACACCCCCCGGCAACAACCAAGTCCATCATCCTGAAGGGGAAGATCGACATCAACTCCTCTGGTGGCTGTGTGTGTCCATCCCCCCAACGACGTAGTCTCTGACTACCAGCAACCATGGTGACTCCCAGTTCCTAACCGACGCCATCTACCCCCAGCAGCCAACAACCCTCATCCCAGCCTACACGTTTGTCGCTGGCCACCGAGGAGAGCCCTCCAAATCGGAGGGCAATAACCCACTCTTCAGCGTACTGGTTGTCACGACCCAAGGCGACCCTTCTTGACAGCGGTATCATTCGTCCTCACCACACGCCTCTCAACCGGAGTCATCGAGAGGCCCCACAGCGACAATCATGCCCGTCTTGAAGTGCGTGAGGACTCCCTCGTCGACACCGGCCTCCCCGTTCCGGGGAGAAGCCCCGATCTCCACGGGCAAAAGCAATCCCACTCCGTTCCCCATGGCCGAAGTTTTCAAAGAAATGAGAAAAATGATATTGTCGGATATAAGGCACGACTTGTTGCCCATGGATTCTCGTAGAGACCTGGTATTGATTATGAGGAGACATATTCTCCCGTGGTGGATGCAACAACATTTAGATATCTGATAAGTTTATCAATTCATGAAAAATTGGAAATGCAATTAATGGATGTCGTTGCAGCATACTTATATGGCTCTCTTGAGAACGACATATACATGAAACTCCCTAAAGGATTCAAAATGCCAAAAGTATATAATTCAGACCGTCGAGACCTTTATTGGTCAAATTATGCAGATCTCTAATGTATTGAAACAATCTGGAAGTATATGGTATAAACGTATCAGTGAATATTTATTGAAAAATGGATATCAAAATAATCCAATATGTTCATGTGTATCTATTAAGAGATCTAGATCATAATTTGTAATAATTGCGATTTATGTTGACGATCTGAATATTATTGGAATAACTGATGAATTGTCTGAAACAGTTGATTTCCTCAAGAAAGAATTTGAGATGAAAGATCTCGGGAAAACAAAGTTATGTCTTGGCTTGCAGATTGAGCATTTAGAGAATGAAATTTTATCCATCAATCTGCTTATACATCGAAAGTGTTAAAAAGATTTTATATGGATAAAGCGCATCCCTTGAGTAGTCGAATGGTCGTGAGATCGCTTGTTGTAAATAAAGACCGATTTTGACCTCGAATGACTAATTGGTCATTAAGTACCATATCTTAGTGCTATTAGGGTACTTATGTATCTTGTTAGTCGTACTAGACCTGATATATCATTTGCAGTGATTTTATTAGCGAGATACCGACGAGGAGACATTGGAGTGAAATTAAACACATTTTTTGGTATCTTCGAGGAACTATGGACATGGGATTGTATTATCCGTATATGCTATAACCAGAATTAATTGGATACGCAGATGCTGGATATTTATTCGACCCTCATAATGGTAAATCTCAAACAGGATATTTATTTACATGTGGTGGTACTGCTATATTCTGGAGATCTATGAAACAAACAATTACCGCCGCATCATCTAACCATTCTGAGATTATTGCAATTCATGAAGCCAGTAAAGAATGTGTCTGGTTGAGATCAATTATACATCACATTCGAGGGTCATGCAACGTATTCGTAAATAAGAATTTCCCAATAATTTTATACGAGGATAATGCTGCGTACATTGCTCAATTAATTGGAAGATATATTAAAAGTGATCGAACGAAATATATATCTCCGAAATTCTTTTTCACCCATGATCTCCAGAAAAGTGGTGATATTGATTTTCAACAAATACGTTTATCTGAAAAATCTGGTAGATTTATTCACAAAGGCTTTGCCTATAATAATTTTTGAAAGGTTGGTTAAAATTGAAATGTCCAAACTTGGAGATTTAAAGTGATGTTACTAAGAGGGGGGAGTAAACATACTTTACTGTTTCTTCTTTTAACGTGGTTTTTTCCCATGAGATTTTCCTAAAAAGACGAGTCAGTAAGGAGTATTTTAAACATAGTGTGAATGCCCATTTATTGTAATCATTTATTATTCATTCCGTTATAATTCTTTAGATTCTTTCTGTTGTAAAACCTGAAATATTTATTATATACGTATGATCTCGAAAATTAAGCAATTCTCTCTATTTTCTCTTCATAGTCTCTTATTTCCTTCTTCCCTTTTCCCGTAGTTTGTTTTACAATAAAAATAATATTTTCATAAACCTAAATAAAAAAGGCAAATTATCGATATTTAGCCCCAACTATAGGCCAACTTTACGTTTTGTCATATCGTTTAAAAATTTTTTGATTTGGCCTTATTTCAATTTTAATTTTCAATTTAGCCTTATTTATAACGGACGTTACGAAAATATAACGTGTCTCTAACGTCGATAATATTATTGTCCACGTAGTCTTCTGACTTATAAATTATGCCTACGTGGCCCTGTAACTTTCTCCTCGTCTCCGTTTCCTCCGCTCCCCCTCCCCCCTCCCCCATCCCCCAAAATTCCCCCCGCCCCCACCATCACCCTCGCCCCTTCCCTGCCCCTCCCCTCAAAACTGCCCCCCACACCTACTCCCTCCCCCTCCCCCAAAAATTTCACTGTCACCCTCTCCCTCCCCCCTCCCCCAAAACTACCCCCACACCCAGCCCAGCCCCTCCCCCACACCCAGCCCCTCCCTGCCCCCACACCCACCCCCTCCCCCTCCCCCCCCGCCCCTGCCCCACCCCGAATTCCAGCAACCTCCTGTTAACGGCGAAGGAGTAGGGGTTATCGTTGATCGGGAAGAAAATCACGGAGAACGTGCCGTCGCAGGAGACGAGGACATCGGAGGGTACTCGATCGAGAGAGGCGAAGCTTCGCAAGGGAGGGGAGATCCTTTTTTATTTTTTTATTTATTAATGTCCACGTATGAAAACAAAATGACGTGTCAATTATTTAATATAATAAAAGGAATAGTCACATACACGTCACCGAATCGTAACGTCCGTTACAAATAAGGCTAAATCGAAAATTAAAATTGAAATAAGGCCAAATCAAAAAATTTTTAAACGATATGACAAAACGTAAAGTTGACCTATAGTTGGGGCCAAATATCGATAATTTGCCAATAAAAAATAAACCAATCATTATTACCCAAATGCGGCCATTGCGGTCACGTCCCCAATCTAAAATGTCTGAATTTCTAAAACAGCTTCTTCCTCCCCAGTTCTTTGCCGATAAGCCAAGCTACACAAATCCTCCTCCCCCCCCCACCCCACCCAAAACAGCTCAAAAAAACCCCCTTTGAGCTCTCCCTCCCTCCTCTTCTCTCCCCGCCGGTATCTCTCCCCCTGCCCTCTCTCTTGTCTAGTTTCTGTGGGTGTCTGGCAGCTGGGCATAATGCGTGCAAGCTAGGACTTTTTTTTGGTGGGCGTTGTCGTAGTATCGTTGTAAAAGGTTGTGGGTTTGTGTTAGTTTTGTTGATTTCTTAGTGGGTCAGTGCCTTCCCTTTTTCTGGGTTATGGTTGCATATGAGAGTTAGCTTGATTAGGGATGAAGGTCCGATCTTTTCGTGTTTTGGGGCTTACATTCTGTTATAGGTTTCGGTCAGTTACATGGGTTTCCGGTCTCAAGCTGCTGCTGCCGTGGCTGCTTCCGTTTTCGTTTGGGGTGAAGGTGGTCGTCGTTGTTGTTTCCTCCTGGAAGTCCTGTTTGTTTTAGGCCTGCTTTCCAGCATTATTATGTTGATTGTCTGCCCGAACTTGTGGTTGTTCTTGACAATTGTTTGAGCCAGTGAATAGTTTGGTAACTTGGAACTTGGGGTATATTCAGTGCTCTTTCTTAACATTCTCATGGGAACTTAAATTCATTAAAGCTCGGGTCGTGTTTTCCGGTGACACTCCTTGTTAGAGGATATGCCTTGGGAAAATGGATTGAGCGAGCTGTTTAGCTTTGCTATTGTCAAGACAGCGGTTTTTCAAAATTCCTGAAATCTGTATCAAATATTTGTCAAGATTTTCCTTTCCCTTTAACCCTCATCTCCACACACAGTAGAGTCAATCTGATGGGCTGTTTTCTTACCAAGTCAATTCAGTTAATCTTTATCCATTTTCCTATCTAGATATATTTTCTGGGCGATTCTTGCTCAGCATTCCCGTTACAAGTTTTCCAGGAGCAGAGTGTGCCATTGGCAAATGCTGCCTCACTAATCATAACAAAATATTTTCTTGGTACACACTTTCAGTTTTTCAGAAGCTTTACTGTTCTTGTTATAATCTGTCAGTACAATGTAATTGGGGGGTGCTTGATTTTGATAGATTGTTTCTTAGGGTAACTCGTTTGGTATGGAATTTTGAGAGGTTATCTGTTGAAGCAAAATTTTCTTCTTCTGTTTTCTCTGCAACTATATAGAGCGAAACTTGGCATATCAGTAACGTTGGCCAACTACAGATATGCTAGTGAGAAAAGTCCCTTTGCCTAAGTTGGCTTGGGTAAAGCTGCAGGCCCCTCCCCAGCCCCACCAACCATCACTACCTGAGCCAGGAACCACTTTCTGCATTAAAGATGCCTGTTTCTGCATCAAGCATACCACTTTTCTCTTCGAGTATTGAACTTTGATTTTTTTCCTTATCTGCTTCCTTTTTCAAAGATAGATCTCCACAATGCAAGGATCCAATTGGAAATCATAAATTGCTTTCTTAACAGTTATATTAAATAAAAGATTCTCTTGTGGTTTCATATTTACAGTCTTCTTATTGGAATTACATACATTCATGCACAGATGGGTCCTGAGACCACGACCCTGTCAACTTCTGTGGCGGCTACTGCTCTATCTGCCGAAAATACTAGTCCCGCTGCCCTGGCTCCTGGATTTAGGTTCCATCCAACTGACGAAGAATTGGTTGTCTACTATCTAAAACGCAAAGTTTGTGGAAAATCCTTCCGATTTGATGTCATCGCAAATGTAGATATTTACAAGACAGAGCCATGGGACCTCACAGGTCATTAGTTCTGTGTGGTTTGATTCATTAGAAATTTCTGATCTGGAACTGCCATTAGCATGCGGCGCTTTTCTCTGACTTTTCCATTTCTTGATTGCTGCCGTAGTATACCTCTATCGGTCCTTATTTTTCATTTGTATTTGAGTGATCTGATGTCCACCATTCCAGGTTATAGTCAATTATTCCCCGTAACTATGAAGTAATTTTCTTTTAGCCGTTTCTTCTGATAAATTTAGGCAAATCTAAGTTAAAGACTAGGGATCAGGAATGGTACTTCTTCAGCGCTCTGGATAAGAAGTATGGTAATGGTGGTAGAATGAATAGAGCTACAAACACGGGATATTGGAAGGCTACTGGGAATGACCGTTTCGTTCAACATGATTCCCGCGTTGTTGGTTTGAAAAAGACACTTGTCTTCCACCATGGTCGAGCGCCCCAGGGGGAACGGACTAATTGGGTAATGCACGAGTATCGTCTAGCTGAAGAAGAATTGGATAAGTGTGGTGCTCAACCGGTATTTTCCTGACACTTTGTTGCATGATACAGAGCGGTGTTTCTTCTATTAAATATTAGATGCTACCCAGAGTTGTTTTGACAAAATCTGCATTTAGTTGCTGAAAAGAGAAAAATAAATGTATAAATTGACTTTCCATGCTTGTGAATGACTTAAGTTCTTAACAGTTAAAATGCTCAAGGTAATTCATTGTACCCCCGGGATCTATATTTTCTTTTTCCCATTTTCCTGACCTGATGTTTATTTGAGGACCTTTTTTGTGTTCCACAAGAAATGCAAATAGAGAAGTCGTTTTAAGCCCTTTAAGCATTTTGAGTGATTTTTTGTTCCATTGATCTGACATATGATTGCCAAAAGCCACTTTTGATTAATTATTTCAAAAATGACAAAGCTAGCCCTTGTGCTGGAAATGATCATTTATGTCAGAGCCGGTATTCTCACTGCAGTCTATTCTATATTATCATTCCAGGAACCCTATGTACTCTGTCGAATCTTTTATAAGGCCAATCTTGGCCCACCAACTGGGAATCGTTATGCTCCTTTTGTTGAGGAGGAATGGGATGGTGAAACAGATATAGTCCTTGGATTAATCCCGAGTTGCAGGGAAGAGAAAGGAAAGGAAGTGAAGAATCAAGAAAATGGTGCTATTCAGGTCTGTGCTGTTTGATAGTTAAAAAATGTGAACACGTCATTCCCAAGAGATACTTTGCGTTGTCTTCTGTTAGTGTTTTGTTGATGGGTGAAAAATGGTCTACTACCGATCTTTTGAATTGTTGAAGTGTGATTAGTATTGACTTGGCCTTCATAGTGAGTGATATGTATAACCATTCTCATAAGAGGAGCAAGACCCTAGACAGATGTTGAGTCTTCTGATTTCGGTCTAACTATCTAATGTTTTATACTCCAGATTAAGTATCAAGCTTTTAAACTTGAGGATAAGGTGGCGTATTGACCCGAGCTTTTAAGCGGCATTAAATTTATTGATTCATATTTGTGTTTGTTTGCATCACATTTATTTTAGTTAACCTGTTCATAATGATGTACGAAACCACACCTGTTGGGTCATATCCGGAAATGAGCTGATGATGACGAAATCTTATCTTGTTCATTCTTCATGATGAAAGATTTATCTTCTTCCATGTAAGCTGATAAGATTGTATTGCACTGCCACGTGATCTTTACTTTTCCCTTGTAATAATGCATTAGTCCTGAATATTCATGTTCGAGTCATTATATGTGCATATATGGATGCAATGTGGTTGGCGTTGCTAGGAGATACCATCTATTGGGACATGCCTCGGTCACAGTGAACTTCCAGCTAAGACGCAATACTTGCTAGCAGTCTGCAAGAGCGAGACTCTGGGTGAAACATTGGAGGATCGTCCCACAGAGTGTCCGCCCGTAAGGGAAATGCCAGCGATTCTTCGGTACAAACGGAAAAGAGACATCGATCTGAACTCGGTCTATTCAACTGTTACTGAAACTTCACAGAAGAAAATAAATGATCCTTGCTCATCCACTGCCACCACTGCCGCAAGTCCGGCTCCAAATTCTTCTATCCCCTTGTCAACATTAGTGGAGTATTCCCTGTTGGATTCTCTTGAAAATAAGGATAGGGTGAGAAATATGGCCGATAAGACTCCTGCAATGTCACCGGAATCATTGGAATACATTAACAGTTTACAGGAGGCGATTTACAAGGTTTCCATTGAACGAGAGACCCTAAGGTTGGAAATGCTGAGTATCCGATCCAAGGCTCATGTTCTCCAGGAACAACTTGAGCATCTGAGGAATGAGAATGAGGAGCTCAAGAGGAAACTCTGTTAGCAATGCTTCACGCAGGTTTGTATGGATAGCATCCCTTCCCGTATTTAACCCTGTTGTATGTGCTGTAAGACCATCTGATGTATCATCATCCACAGATCTTGTATGTCGTGTATCTCGTGTCTGTCAATCTATTTAGCTTTAAGTTAATAACCAGCCGAACTGTACTGTTTCATGACATCATTGGCTGACTGTAGATGTTGATGTGTTTGCCCTAGATTATTTCTTGTAATATCAGCATCCTTTCTCGGACTAATTGTTTGTGGGGTACTTGCCCAAGTAGCTAGCAAGTGTTGAAGTCCTGGAGCCAGCGACGCCTGCAGGTGGTTTTCTTATCCTTGCACCCAGATTTGATTTGGCATCTGTGAGCATCTGGGCTAGCCTGCAGTTCTTGTTCTGATCGACAGACCTTTCCGCAAATTTCCTCTGCGAGACACCAATAATCTGCTGGTGGCATAACCACTTCTGGCTTTATATTTTTAGCAGCTAGTGTCTGAAACAAACTAAACATGGCTGAAAAGGTCAAGATGAAAAGTGCACAATTTCATGCTTTGGGAATTTTCACCTTGTTCATTTAGATTTGTGATATAATTGTTTCCTTTTACATCAGATTGACTTCATCCTTCTGGCCATAATTGGAAGTCTTTTTGTGTTCTTGTATTTAACTAGACTGAAAGAAGAAAGAAAGCCATTGTAGTGTCTGGATCTTCCGCAGGGTCGATCTGAGCTTTATTCATTCATGTGACTCAAGCTCGGACCTTGAATCATTTGTTGATCTCTTTTTTATTATTGTGGGAGGAGTTAGGCCTGCCTGTCTGTGAGTGCTTGTCTTTTGTGTTTGCTTTTCTCCCAGCATCGATATCATAGAAAAATCTGAGCACCATCCCTTATGAGCTTTTTGTCGTTGTTGTTGCCTGCATTTGTTGTAAGAACGAGGGGAGGAAAAGGAAATGGCTGGCGGAGGAAGTAGGTCGATCCATTGCCGGGAAAGGAGCCAGAGGCAATGATCTTTTGGAAAACGGGGGAAGTGGGTTTGATCCTGAGACGGGAATTTACCATGGCTGAATGAGGACGAGAAGATTCCGGTTGTGCCCGAGCTCGACACGGCCACTTACATGCTTTTCGTACCGGTGAGAATTGACTGCCCTGAGTCGAATGCCGCTTTCATCGATGCTTCAACGAACTGCCAATTAAGCTTCAAGGAATTCCGGCAGTCGATGACCTTGGAAATCAGACCCAATAATGGTCCCTTGAAATATTCATTTAAAAAGAGCACTGTTATTCGTGGAATCACAAAATAGGGCGATTTTGTGATGCTTCCAAATAAATAAAGAAATCAAAATAACAATGATGCTTCCATTTTCAATTTATAAAATAAGATTATTAAGCCAATTGAATTCCATCATTTTTGGATGATGATGATGCAAATCTTACATAACATTTGTCACATGCCAACTCTTTTTTTACTTATTGCTTGGATTTGCAATTAACAAAGCTTTTCTTAAAAAAAAAAAAACGGAAGGAAATAACATTTCTCCTATAAATTTTATAATTTAAGATAGTTTTTTTTAAAGAGCTTTAAGAAAACGATACATCCTTTAAAAAAATATCCATTTTTTCATGAAATTTCACAACGAACTTCATCGATAGAAAAATCATAATAAAAATAAAAACAAGAATATGAAAAGATATTTTTCTTGTAATGATTTTCATCTTGTTAAAATCAATTCTGTTATTACTGAAACTTTTTTGACCGTCAAAATTTGTGAGAAAATCATACAAAAAGCACGTGCTTGTGGGAAAAAATATTTATTTTCTTATTATATTATTTTTTATAAAGGGAATGACTAGCTTTTGACACAACCTTGTGGTCAGAGGCTTGTGCCTGATGGGATGTAACGAGATCAACACACTCCGGAATTCGTCAAATGACTTTCTTAAAGCTAGAACAAAATGTCCACGACGGAAACTTATAAAGGTCAGTAAAGAACAATATCGAGATTTAATGTGGAAACCTCTTCAATGTGAGGAGTAAAATCACGGCCCGAAGACACTACTAAAACTTCCACTAAACCAAAAAGTGGGTACACAAGTGTTCAAACCAAAAACCAGCTCAAAAACTTCTTCCCTATTTAGTGTAATATTATGAACTCATCTTGGTAATCATGCACAATCATTTGCATTCATTCCCTATTTACATTACTACAATCATTTGCATTCATTTCGCATGAGTGCTTGCTCATCAATAGTTGATGCATCAACACATTTATATTTGTTCAATGTCACCACTGTTCAAACATAAAGAACTCGCGTGCAAATTCACCTCGTATTAAGATTTGGATTGGATTGTTATTACAATTGAATGACGTCCAAGCATGCAGGTTGACCTCATGGAGCCAATAGCGCTATGAAAAAGGGTTCCATCTACCGATTTGCTTTGACGATGGCTTGATGTTCTCAGACCATCAGAACGGGAGTTCGTGCAACAAAAGCTCGGAGGTCTCTTTCGCCTGATTTGTATGGAAGTCGACTGGTTTCTGCTTCAGCATCTCGTCGCTCGCTGGAATCCTGAGAGCTATACTTTCAAATTTGGCGCTTTAGATCTGGCACCGACTTACAAAGAATATGGGGATATATCTGCACTCCCTCCTCACTCGGGAATCCTCCCCCTTCCCTATGACGACAAGCCAAAGAACTACCTAGCTCTTCTTCAAATCTCTCCAGCAGTTGTACCCAGCTTGTTCACCGCAGAAGGACACATCAACGTCAATGGACTCTTCGAGTTACGTAACACGCCGTATGATCCACGCATGGGAGATGGTCAAGGCTCAGCGATGGCATTTATTCTCTTGTTCACAGGGACGATACTCTACCCATACAGCAAAGCATTATTTAACAAGCGAACGGTCTATCTAACAAAGCGATCCTCGAACGAAGGCCTTTTCTTCCCAACCTGGTCAGCGAAACAAATTACAGCCTCACCCGGATCGCACGCAGAACTAGAGGGAGTGTGCAAAATCACAAGTTTACGTTCAGCCCTACACTACTCAAGGCATGGTTTTACATCCACATCGGCATCACTGGAGAATCATTCAGACGAGAACAGTTTTCAGACTTGCTTAACCTCATATCAGAACACGCTCGGCTTCCGACTCGTACCTTTGTAGGGGTCCGAGCTCTCTTCCGCTCTCTAGATCGAGAGGACTTCTACCGGATGGCCAAATGCTTCGACGTAGACTGGGCCATCATAAGCTCCTCGGATGGAGATTACATCCCGATCGTCGGGATCACCAGGATGTCCTAATACTGTCCGACGCGGGTCATGCATTATTTCGGGGGAACTCCGCGAATCAAAACGGCACCAACTAAACCATTGATCCGATCGACCTGGACAGCCCACCACCAATGGGCGTAATTCGGCGAGCAGCGGCACATCTCGCACGTGTGTGGATGACTCTCACGGAGAAAGAGTTCGAACCATCCCCAAAACGTCAGGAAGACATCGATCCCCCGTCAGCCCGTTTCCAGAGGAAGCGCATCACTCCTTGGGATCGCATTTGAAGACTGATGTTATCATAACGGGCTTGAAAGCTCATTTCATCTTTTATTCATTAAATCTTTTTAGCACTCTTTGTAATAATCTTCAGTTTAGACGACATTTAGCTGACTTTCTTTCTCTCTCTTGGATTAAACTCATTGTAATTACAATCCAATCCTTGCATTACACACAATCATGCTTCACTATATATCACGCATCCAAGATGAGTTCACAATTGAGCCTGATTCAATTCTTATTTCCATTTCAAGGTATCAAAATTAATCTCCCGAGGACACAGTCGTTCGAGCTGCGAAGCCGGACGATACGGATGGCTAGCTCTGGAGTGTCCTCTTCTGATATGACAATGCCCAACACTAAGCATCCGCGACGACCGTCCATTCAGCTCCAATCGCCATCGAGTCTATGTCAACAGCAACACCCATGGTCTCCGTGGAAACTTTTCCGCCACTATCTTCTCAAGTTTAGGTATTCACTGCTCCGGAGATGTAGAGCTCAACAATGCCAACCATTGCGCCAACTGTGTCCATTTCATCCGGCCCAGAACGCTGACAACTCCCTAGGGAGTAGGGTGGAATCCCTTTCTGCAGAGCTATCATCCTTGAGGGCGATGTTAGCTGATGTGCTACAACGGCAACTGACAATCACACCTCCCGTTGCATAGAACCCGCACATGCCACCCTACATGCCAGGGTCCTCAGTGCCGACCAACGCACCGTCCACATTTAACTCCTACTTCACCCCTGTTAGCGAAGTGAGAGCCGTGAACGCACCAACTTTCAACCCGTACACACCTCCGGGCAGGGCCGGATCACCTAGCACAACACGTCCTTTCATGCCGCCGTACTATTTACAATCATTGGCACCAAGGCCAACTCCCTACTTGCCAGCGACGTTCGGGCCAACTCCCTACCAGTCAGCGCCACTTGGGTCAACTCCTTATGTTCCTGTCGTCACTACAGCCCCAGCTCCACATGTGGAATCGATTGTGCCAAACCCAATAAACCGTAATGCGGCCATTGTGGATTAGTTATTCTGTGAACAACAGCAGATTGACACTTTTGAGACAAGACTCGAGGCTAGGATTGCCTCTATGCAAGAAGAAGAGGCGCGTCGTATGGCGAGGATGGAAGAACGCCTCAATGCCATTCAGGGGCACCGAGCTCACAACTGGGAATATGCTAACTACCATGTCTTGCAGATTCAAGTTCCCCCGAAGTTTAAAATGCCCGAATTTGAGAAGTTTTGTGGAAACGGCTGTCCGAAGTTACATCTGAAACACTTCTGCCACAAGATGGTTGTGTACCCGGCAGATGATAAGTTTCGCATCGCCATATTCCAAAAAAGCTTAGCGGAGTCGCCGCTGCATTGGTACTATACCAAGGATGTGAGCCAGTATACAACATTCAAGGAGCTAGCCCTCGACTTCCTCAATTACTACAGTTTCAATGTAGAGATGGTACCCACAATATCATACTTGCGGAAACTGAAAAGGTACCGCAGCGAAGACATCAAACAGTTTGCTTATTGGTTCAGGGAGATGGCTTCGCAGATTAAGCCTGCTCTGCAAGAAAAAGAGCTGATAGACAAGTTCTTCCAACTCCTCCCGCGCGAGTACTTACCTTACATGATCGGTCAGACCATCTCAACCTTCGCCCAAGCGGTCATCAACGCCGATAAACTCGATGGGGCAAGCCGAGACGGGCTAATTCCTCCCCCTTCAGTGAAGCCAACCATAAAACCAAAGCCAAAGGAGCTCGTCGCGGCTGCGGAGCACAACAAACAATTAATGAAGGCAGTTATGCGCCGACTTCGTATGTGCCAAAGTCGTACGCCGCAGTTACCAGTAGACCCCCCGTGCCTGTGGCGACCAGTCCCAGACCGCCCGCTCCCGTGATGATACACCAGCAGCCAAGGCCTACACAACAAGAATGTCCCCGATGCAGATTGGAGGACCTGGTTCTGACTCCCGATCCATTAGATGTCATGTTCACCAGGCTGAGAGACATCGGCTTCATCACAACTATGGATCCCAAACCGACCAACCCTCTTCTTTTGGCTACAACCCCAAGGCGAGTTGTCAATATCATTCTGGAGCACTGGGACATGACACCAAGGATTGTATCGCGCTCAAATTTAAGATTCAGAACTTGTTGGACGACGGCGTCATTACGTTCGCGACACCGGCCATGACTCCAAATGTTATGAGCAACCCATTGCCCGAGCACGTCAACTATGTCGGGGCAAGCCCCTTTGCGCCGCTGACTGATCATGAAGAAGAGGTGCATTTACATGAGGTGGAGCAAGAGATCACTGAACATGCCAATGTAGCTAAGCTCAATCGGGGACGAGGTTGGAGACGCCGTTCTTGCATGCGCACTCACTAAATACCACCTAATGTGGCCATACCCTTGAACCTCATGCCGACATATATTAGACAGGATAGGAAACCACAATTTCGTGTTCCAATCGTTCCTCATAATACTGAAGTACAACCTCTGAGAAGGCAAAAGAAGTCTGATGTTGAGAAGCTGGATGATACGGAGGTTAAGATGCATGAGTCTGAAGGAGAAGAATATGTCAACATGATCGAGTCCAATTGTGGTTGCGGTCGAGGCCGAGGCCGAGGACGTGGACATAGACGTAGACCCTACGGAGGGGATACACACCCTCTACAGATGCATGCCGCTACACTAGACATTTTCCCCCAAGTACTCCCTCGTGTACCATATGTCTACATCCCATTGTGTCTAGCGCAACCGGAGATACCGCCTCAAGCAACTGCACTGATACAGATGGAACCAAGGAGTCCAACTGTCATTGGTCCAAGTGGCAAGACACCCAGCCCAGAAGTCGAGCTCATCACCCGCTCAGGAAGGGTGGTACTAGCTCCAGAGCCCCAACTACAGCCTGAGTCTTCAAAGCCCAAGATGCCGTCGAATGAACAAATCGCAAGGTGATCTACTCAGTGAAAGAAAGCGACTACAACATTGTGGAGCAGCTGAAGAAGCAACCTGCCCATATCTCCATCTTCGACTTGATCCATTCTTCCGACAAGCACCGGGAGATGTTAGAGAAATTTCTGGCCGAGGTACACGTACCGGAAGAGATTGAGGTCAACGCACTAGACTCGTACATGAACGGTATCCTAGCAAACAATGCCATCACCTTCTCGGAAGACGACCTACCAGAAGGAGGACGGGACCACAACAACGCTTTGTTCATCGCGCTCAAGTGCCGCGATACTATTGTTTCCAAGGTGCTCATCGACGGGGGGTCCGGGTTCAACATCATTCTACTCGATGTGGCTCAGAAGCTCGGTCTCAACATGGAGAGACTCCCACCTTCCAGCTTGACCATTCGGGCTTTTGATGGAGCAAAATGTTAGGCCCACGGCGAGGTGACCCTAGAGATCAAAGTGGGGCCCACTCTCTCCTCCTCCGCATTCCAAATTCTTGAGACCGCCGAGTCGTTCAACATGCTGCTAGGACGTCCATGGATCCATCAGGCCAGGGCAATCCCTTCGACTTTGCACCGGATGGTCTGTTTTCCTTTAGATGGCAAGCTCATCACAGCCAAAGGGGAGTGTACCATAAAATAATGCCATGAAATTGACATACCTTACGTCGGAGAACCAACTGGCAAACCATCAACATCTCAAGTGTTCGAGATGGTGAACATGGTCAGGGACTTCAGGTTAGATCCCTTAATGGGTCGGGGCAACGTCAGCGTTGCTCGACAGTTCATCAAATTCCGATACCAGCCTGGTCAAGGACTCGGAGCTCAAGGGCAAGGCATCCAACATCCGATCGACATCCCTATCCAGTTGGGGACACGCACTCTCGGATCCAAAGGCAACGAACCACGGAGGCCTAAACCAACAATCCAGGACATGCGCGCCGGCGACAAGTCGTCCATCCCTTTTGTCCCTTCATCAGCTATGACAATGGAAGGTGAGATCCTCTCCGAACAGATGGAGGGTGTGAAGATTGAGGCACAAGAGCCCGGAGAAGAAATCAACATGATGGAAGCGTCGAACCCAACGGAGTCAGACATGCCGCTCGAAGGGTGAACCTTTCCAACTTTACTTTTTGCACTTAGAATAGTTGAGTCTAGAATAAATTGCCTTGCTACATTCTGGTCGCGGACTAGCAAGGTTGTCCGTATGTAACGCGACCCTAGTTAGTGTCGGAGTGTCTGTGGGATCGGGCCGTTGATAACAAAGGGCGAATATAAGGAAACGAAGAGGGCCCCGCTGAGGCCTGATCCCACAACGTTTTATTTTTTGTTTAGAACGCTTGACTTATCATAGTTGTCACGTTGTGTAATACTTTAATTTCAAATAATTCAGCTACAACTAAGACATTGACTTGTTTCTTTCATGTAGGAACGACGCTTCGGATCTACCCGAAAACACCGCAGAACAAGGCGAAACCGAATCGACATTCACTTCGGACATACCTGAAAACACCCCCGAACAAGATGAGGTGATTGTAGATAACCCGAAGTCCATCGACGGCTACCATGGTCACGAGCTAGGTTTCCAACGACATGAGGAACCAAAGGAGATAACATTGTAAGAACCCAGATCAGTCAACATTGGAACGGATAACGATCCCAAGGAGCTATACATCGAGGCTGATCTCCCAACAGATGAGGCCGAGAATATCGTCAACCTACGCGAGGAGTCTTTAGATATCTTCGCTTGGACGTACGCAGATATGCCAGGACTAGACCCGGAGATAGTAGAGCACAAAATCCCCACTGATCCACCGATACGTCCCACCAAGCAAAAACAGCGCCGGTACAAGCCTGAGCTAGCTCTTGCTATCAAGGAAGAAGTCGACAAATTCCTCAAGGTCAATTTCATCGAGGTAGCAAAGTACCCACAATGGGTCGCCAACATCGTCCCCGTCATCAAGAAAAACTAGAAGGTCCGAGTCTGCGTCGACTGCCGCGACCTTAACAAAGCAAATCCCAAAGACGACTTTCATCTGCCGTACATTGACCTGCTAGTAGATAATATCGCTGGTTTCAACAGATTTTCTTTCATGGATGGATTCTCTGGGTACAACCAAATACATACGGCTGAAGAGGACGAGGAGAAAACGACTTTCACAACACCCTGGGCACATTCTGTTGCCGGGTCATGCCTTTCGGACTCAAGAACGCTGGGGCAACTTATCAACGCGCAATGGTAGTCCTATTCCATGACATGATGCACCAAGAAATTGAAGTTTACGTAGACGATATGATTGCCAAATCTAAAGTAAAGGAGGACCACACGGTTGTTCTACGCAAGCTGTTTGAGCGACTACGCAAGTATAAGCTTCGCCTCAATCCCGCCAAGTGCGTTTTTGGGGCAACAACAGCAAAGGCATCGAGATCGACCCTGACAAAATCAAGGCAATTCGCGATCTCCCAGCACCAAAGTCAGTTAAGGAGATTCGAGGCTTCATGGGTCGTGTCAACTATATTGGGAAGTTCATTTTTAACCTTGCCGATACATGCAAATCGTTGTTCATGAAGCTAAGGAAAGATGTCAAATTCGAATGGGACGACGACTGCAAAACTGTTCGAGCAGAAAAAGGCCTACCTAACAGAACCACCCGTCCTCATCCCACCAAAGTTGGGGCACCATCTCACGCTCTACCTCACAGTCCGAGAAGAGTCATTTAGAGCCATGCTTGCCCAACAGTTGCCAGGCACCAAGGAACACGCGGTGTATTACTTAAGTAAGAAATTCACGGATTGCGAGTCCCGATACACGATGCCAGAACGACCTATTGTGAACTCGTCTGGGTGCTACATCGACTCCGACAGTACACTCTCCACTATGAGATCCTTCTAGTATATGAAAATAATCCCTTCAAATATCTCATCGACAAACCAACACTAATCAGGAGAGTCTCTAAATGACAACTACAGCTAGCCAAATTCGACATAAGATTTTATTCGATGAAGTTAGTCAAAGGCAGAACAATCGCTGACCATATCGCAGAATATCGAGGAATTGACAACTCCTCTCTGGAAGTCAAATTACCGAACGAAAACATCTTCCTCACAGAGTCACAGCAAAGGTGGATAATGTATTTCGACGGTGCTGCCAACTCTTTCGGTTCAGGCATCGGAGTAGTGGTGATATCCCCGGACATACAATACTATCCAACAACTGCTAAAGTTACCTTCCCCTGCACAAATAACATTGCTAAATACGAAGCATACATCCTCGGCCTATTACATGCACTCGACATGCGAGTCCGATTTCGTGACGTTCATGGAGATTCGACACTCATTATCTCCCAAACAAACGGGGCATGGCGCACACGGGACCCGACCCAAAGCTCATCCCATATCAGGACTACTTACAAACACTAGCCTGCCAGTTCATTGATATCGAGTTCAATTACCTCCCACGAGCATTATAATCGTTTCTCTAACGCTCTTGCTGTTCTTGCATCAATGATTCCATTAGCATGAGAAATGGACATCGAGCCTCTTCGCATCGACATCGCAGAAGACCCAAGTTGCATGCACGTCGAGCCTTGCCAAGTTGTGGACTCACCACCGTGGTTTGCAGACATCAAAGCTTACCTGGAGACGGGCACATTTCCCCAAGGCAGCACAGGAAAGGAACACAAATTCACCAAAAGGATTGCAAGTAGCTACTTCCTCAATGGCGACGTGCTCTACAAGAAGTCCTTCACAACAGCCCTCATGCGGTGCGCCCCTGAACAGGAAGCCCAAGCCATCATCTTCGAAGTCCATGAAGGCGTTTACGGACCACAAATGAACGGTTATGCTCTCGCTCAGAAGATCATGCGTCAGGGATACTATTGGCTCACAATAGAGGCCGACTGCATCAAATACGTCAAAACCTGCCACAAATGTCAGATCTACAGCAACAAGGTGCACGTCCCTCCAACAAGGCTTTACCAACTGTTCGAACCATGGCCGTTCTCAATGTGGGGCATGAACGTCATCAGACCGATTAATCCCAAGGCATCAGACGGACATCGGTTCATACTGGTCGCCATCGACTACTTTACTAAATGGATCGAAGTACAATCTTTCAAGGAAGTCACCGCCAATAACGTCATACGTTTCACGCGAGCAAACATCATCGCCATGTACAGAGTTCCAGAGCTGCTCGTCACTGACAATGGCACAAACATCAACGACAAACAGATGAATTCTTTATGCATTGAATTTCGAATCAAACACCTCAAGTCTTCACCGTACCATCCACAAATGAATGGTGCAGTCGAAGTTGCCAACAAAAACATGAAAAGGATTCTTAAAAAGACGGCGATCACATATCGTGATTGGCACGAGAAGCTCCCTTTCGGATTACTCGCCTACCGGACGACGATGCGCACTTCGACTGGGGCAACTCCCTTCGAACTCGTCTATGGTACTCAAGCAGTCATTCCAGCAGAGGTCAAGCTACCTACTCTCCGGATCTTATCCCAAAGCAACATGACCGAAGAAGAGAAGGCCAATCACCAGCTCGCCCACCTCGACTTCATCGATGAGAAATGTCTTGCTGCAATCGACCACTTGCAATGTTATCAACAACTCATGTCCAGGGCGTTCAACAAAAAAGTTAAACAGGTCAAGTACAAACCGGGAGACCTCGTGCTCAAACGGATCCTTCCAAACGTCAAAGATCCTAGGGGAAAATTTGCTCCAAACTACGAGGGACCATTCCTCGTCAAACACGCTTTCTCGGGAGGAGCGACCATCCTAACAAAGATGGATAGAGGAGAACTGTCGCAACCAATCAACACGAACGCTCTCCGACGTTACTACACTTAAAAGGGTTGAGGGGTTTCGAGCTAGAGCTTTGGAACGAACTTCATCAGCAAACTTCTTCATATCCCCACGGAGTTAACTGGGGCAAAGAAGGCTGACAGTAATCATGAAAAAGGGAGAATCGTACAATTACTACTCTCTTCATCAAATTAAACGAGATTACATGAGCTTATTTCGTTCATGTCCTTTATCCCGTAAGCAAGTACAAGAGCTCTTCACACGAAAGGTACAAAACTCCTGTGACGAAGGTGAGGGTGGCAGGGTAGAAAAGCTTCAAGCCAAAGACTTGTGGCAGTTTCGTCAATCCTTTAATTCCTGTGGACAAAGATGCACTAACGAAACATAAAAGAAGAGTACCAAAATTCTACTTCATTTTTCTTATAAATGAAGTTACATTATCAAACTTCATTCTTACTCTAACAGAAACGAGTCGCATGAAATCACTTGTTTCTCGCTATCTGTTTGATAGGTACATGAACATCCTTACACAACAGACATCAGGCAAGAGTAACAATTTCGTCAATCCTTTGATTCCTACGGACGAAGATGCAATGACGAAACACAAAAAGGGAAGTATCAAAACTCTACTTCGCCTTTTATATAAATGAAGTTACATTAGCAAACTTCATGAGTTGTTTGTCCTTTGGCGAGTATAGGTACATGAACATCCTGCATTACGAAGAAAGG
The DNA here is from genome assembly GCA_023653495.1 of Melastoma candidum. NCBI lineage: Eukaryota > Viridiplantae > Streptophyta > Magnoliopsida > Myrtales > Melastomataceae > Melastoma > Melastoma candidum. The sequence continues at coordinate 2,652,074 of CM042891.1, read as the reverse complement.
CGTGGGCGGTCGGGTGGAAAATTTTGAACCAAAGCTTCAGAATTGCCTTTGTTGTCACCAAGGATGATCACATCGAAAGGGAGTATCATCTACACTACTCTCTAACAAAATTTCTTATCATTCCCCAGACGGAGTCATACTTCCGTTTCCCCAGCTGGAGTCGGTTATATACACCGCATTCTTCAACAAGAGTCGAATATACAAGCACATTCTTCCAGAACGACCATCGAGAGGGGCATAGTCATCTCATATCCCCAGCGGATACTGAACCTTATATAATCTCCCCAAGCGAGAGGCAAAGTACAAGTGCTAACTCCATCTACGTCCGTTGTCAACTGTGTAGGCACATAAACGTCCGCACAGTACGGTACAAACTCCTAAGCAACGACGTGGGTAGTCGACTGGGGCATGAAAGCGCAAACACTTTCCTCGCAAACAATGACACTAATCGGCACATGGTTAAAAGTGAATAACATTAACCGCCATTGTCAATTTCACTAAATCCATCCACTTTAGTTTTTATAGCCACGTAGCTAAGCTACCTCGTTATAGGTGAGATGACTAATCTGTCAATATAATAATAATAATTTTATCTTTTGCAAGTGGGTACTGACGTCTTTGAGAACTAAACAATTGAAATTCAATTCAATTGATAGATAATGGGCCAAATTGGCTTAACCCAATTTGGTCGGCCTATTTGATACTATGATGATATAATTATAATAATTATCATAGTCTATAACTTAAACATATTTATTCAATTTAAATCCAACACTAGGATTTATTGCTTCCGATATTTCAGAATAAATTTGTAGTCCAGCAAATTCTAATTCTGAAAATTTATACTTTTAATTCTAATATCCATTAGAATTAAATAATCAATGTCCGTGTCTACGTGCTTTTGCGTGTGCACATCTACATTACAATATAAAAAGATGAAGGACAATCACCATAAAAAAAGATAAAAGAGTAAGAGAGAAAAAGATAAAAAAGTGAGAGAGATAAAAAAAGGAGACATTCAGCCACATAAAAGGAATTGCATCCGGCTGAAAAGAAAAACGTAAGGCTTCCAAGAATAGTAAACTCAACGAGATCTCCGAGGACTAGCATCAAGAGGAGATCGTTGCATTCGTGTCGCGTGTGCGTGGATACTTCTAGAGGAGTCACGTTTGGGACTCTTGAAGCTCGCATCCGCAACAACGAGGTATGTTTTATTTAACGTTTTTATTCGATTTATACGTATCACATAGATCCGGGGTGTGTTTCGGATAGTATTTTTCGAAACGAGCTTCCGCTGCGCCCGGTGGAAACCCGACAGAAGCTTGCACAAGAGCACCACCTTAGTACGACGTCTCCAAAGAGGTTTGCGTATCTAAACCTATTCATTTCTTAAGCATTTGTGTGCCCATTTGCATACAATTTAAAAGACTTTTGACAATAAGAATGCTTCTGAGTGAGAGTGGAGAAGACAAACCCACTCCTAAACACCTACCCCGGAGTGATGAGTGCAAACACTATGAGGGTTCACATGCAAAAGTCCGGGCGGACAATGAATCCATTGACAAAAGATTCTCAAACCGGAACGAGATCGAGCATTTCTTCTCTACTCCAAGCACAAAAAATCGACAATTGCTAACCCCTTCCAAGCCAAATTTGAAGTTTTCTGTATACACTACGCCTTCCGAGTCTAAGGACCTGAGGTAAATGGAGATCCTGTAGTAAGAAACCGGAAGCAATGGACCACTGAAGCGACATTTCCTAAAAGTCCAAGTGAAGAAGCACCATCAACAAACATGCACAGTTGAGACGTTTCTAAAGATAGTAGTCTTCATCAACACAATGAAAATCCCCAAGGAGTCCAAAGTATCTCCAACAAAAAAACGGGCAAGACCAGAAAATTGTCCCAAAAATCATCAAAAAAAATAAAATCAGCACAGTGATCAAACTCTTCAAAAGCAAAGCACAACAAACAAAAGAGCAAATTAAAGTACCAGGGCCGACATGAACAGTCGCAAAAGCAAATGTGCTATCTCTCGGACAAAACGAAGAGAAAACATTCCCCAAAACATATTTCCAAAGTTCTAGTAGATCAGTCATGTCCCCAACGGCGCATCTCAATGGGAGTGCTGTCAAGTAGATGGAGAATTCACTTGGACGGTAGAACTTCTATGGTACAACAGCTTCCGATGAAGTCCTTAAACTCGTTCCTTCAAAATGACAAATTCAGCCTCTACCTAAAAAGACCTTACGCCAGAACTATATTACAACCTAGAGAAAGTCTCCTTGTCTGGTATATGAGCATCCAAGTCAAAGGAATTCTGAAATCCTTCCTAAACACTTTTCAGAAATAAGAGTGAACTGTGAGAGGAACTAAAGAGCCATTCTCCTATCTCATTCAGAAGTAAGTCTTTCGAGAGAAATCATTAAAGTGAAGTATAGCATGCATGTGCATCGTAATCATACATGCTTGATTACCTTGTGTCTTATGAAGTCATTGTTATGGCTAATAATTTTCTTGATGAGCTCTCAGGATACATGTCGGTCAATGACCACTTCGTAACATAATTTGAGGTATTCATGATATCCTTGTGAGAAAATCTTTCCAGGTTTCCTCACAAGTAGGGCAAACTGTAATACCTCAAATTATACTATGAGCAACTATTTTTTTTAGTTCATTACATAAATCTAATTTAATATAAAGCCCAACTTTCGTTTTTCAAAATTAACAAAATGGCCCAAGCACACCCCGTTTTTATTTTTACGAACACTATTTGTTTTAATTTTTTAAAGACGCAGACAAAAAGAGAGAACACAGACACGCTTCCACCTTTTCAGACGTTTCATCCCACAGTCTAGCAACCCCGAGGTAGGTTCGGCAGTAATAATGTGGAAAACCCTCCGTCCTCAACCCAGGCCAACACCAAAGCTGCTGGCGACCCCAAACACCATCAAATTCTGCTCAGCATCGATTAGCAACACCGACAACAAGGAACAAGCTCCTCGCAAAGACGATCCTCTCACACTACAGTGGCGACGGCGCCCTTCCCGAGTCCAGCCAACGGCCGTTTCTTGTCTCTTGACATAAGCAGACACGACCTTGCCACGGCTATGGTCGCGGGAAGCCCCCTTTTGCTCTCATTGTTTTCTTTACATGTGCAGGTTTACAGACTTGCTAAGGAGCTCGTGACGTTTGTTCCCATCCCCTTTACTGTTCAGACTTTGAGTTTAACCATCGAACGCCGGTTCTCTGCCTTCGCATCAGCTGTCAACTCCTGGAGCCTAGCAACAACAAGCGCTTCCGAGGCCAACTCCTTGGTGGCAACAAACGCACCTACCCCGGCTGCCCAAACCGATATTTCGGACAACTCGACCTCCTCCAATAGCCGCACACCTCGCGCAAAAGAGACGACGGATCTGAGCCCCCTTCCCCCGCGAACGGCTCCCGGTTAGCGCTCTAACAAAGCCGCAGAGGCGGCGTTTCCAATGACGGCAAAGCCATCTTCCCAGACGCCCACAGATTCATCGTTGGCGACCCACGACATCCCCTTCTAGCAGCGACGTCTCCAAATCCAGCGAACGGCGTTCCCCTTTTTAGCCCTGATTTTCCAACGGCGACGTCCTCAAATCCGGCGGACGGCAACTCCTCTCTCAGCCCCGTCATGCCGGCGGTGACCCTCAACTCCATACCGTCGTCTCTCCCCCTCCTCAGATTCGGGCAACCTGCACTCGACGCCTCCGGTGGCCATCCCCTCGCCCTCTCCAACCTCCGCTCGATGACATCGACCATCCAAGCATCGAGTTCATCTCGGGCGCCCTCTTTCGCGCCCAAATGTACACTGCCCTGGACAACTCTGTCTAAAAGAACCCGTGTCCTCCTCACCTCGCCGCCACCAAGTCCGGCAGCGGCGAACCCGTCTCCCCGACGCCCCCAGATCCACCTCCATCCCCTCCTCTCGGGCATCGTCATCGTCCCATGCCATAACCGCAATCAGGAGTGGTAGCCGAGCTTCACTCCAGCCGGCAACCTTCCTCCAACTTCCAGCTTTGGCCACCAAACTTTCTACCCCGACGCCTGAGGCTTGGGGGCCGCAACACAATCAGACGACCTGGGAGGGTAACGATTCTTTTTTTTTTTTTTAATTATTAGGCAAAATATCGGATTTTGGTCTCAATTATCGGGCTATTTTCATCTGCGGCCACAATTTTATTTTTTTTTATTTATGGCCATAACTATGACATTGATTTTGTTTATGGCCTCGACGTAACGCCGTTGGTGGATCTTACCTACGTGGACTAACGGCTGAACTCGTGGCAACAAACGTGGCCATCCTGTCTTTTAGAAAAAAGACAAAATATCGGATTTTGGCCCCAATTATCGGGCTATTTTCATCTGCGACCCCGACTTTATGGCCATAACTATATCTTTATTTTAGAATTGCCACGCAAGATGGCCACGTTCGCACACTCCTTCAGCCGTTAGTCCACGTAGGCAACGACGTTACGACGCGGCCACAAAATAAAACGAAGTCATAGTTATGGCCACAAATAAGAAAAAACAAAGTTGTGGACACATATGAAAATGTGCTGATAATTGGGGCCAAATTCCGATATTTTGCCTAATTATTATTTCCTTTAAATTGTCTAAATCTGAATAATGGCCATATTTTTATTATAAAAAAAAAAGAATTTTGATTTGCCGAAAAAGGAAATGTGATTTGCTCGTACAGAATTGATTGAGTGTTAAAATCTATGGATATGTTTCTTTTTTAAACCATTCCATATCTTTTTTTAAAATCTATGGATATTGGTCGTCACAATTTCAAAATTACCAAAGTGAATGGTTTTCTTTTTTACCAAAGAGTTATTTCAAAAGCTTTATTTATATTGATATATTCATTTGTTGGATAAATTAACGTGTTGTTTGTCATGAAAATACGACAAAATTGCACGGACATTTCATGGAATCCACATGAGAATTCACGACATCTTTTTCCGCCAACTCAGAGAATCAACACCAATGGGTTACACAACGCCCGGTGAGTAACATTCATGCTCACTTAGTTAATTTCAATTTATGACTTACTTTTATTTATTTATTTATAGGAATTTTCTAACCCAAAGTTTCATTTATTTGATTTGCATGAAAATCGACCAATTATTTCGAGGATTCGACAAAGCGACCGTGAAAGGTTTAAGAAGACAAAGCTCGAGGACTGGAGGCGCGCGGGGAAACCCGTGGTGGAAGCACGTCTCGAAAGCGGCCCTAATTGACGAGCTCGACCAATGTGAAGCCATTCCGGCGGGCCTCAGGTATATGACGGAGGTGTGGGCCTCCCGATTTTTTTTATTTTCACATGTAATGGGTCGTGGGCCCAAGTGTATAGGCCCACGATCATCACCCTTCCTCGCTCCCTTTGATCTAAATTCTTGATATGTGGTTGAGGTGCATGCGTTAGGCCTTTAGGATTTTATTGTCACATGCTGTTTGCCAAACACACATGAGTTCGGGCCCAAAAAGTCCGAATCGGGTCCAACGCCCGTAAAACATTGACATGAATCCGGAGTCATGTCCGGATCGGGTCCAACACCCGTTAATCAAAAGCAACTTTTGGAGCAAACGCCACATTTTCTCATGTTTAGATGGAAGAGTTAGTAATTAGGAATTCCAGAATCCTACTATGATTTTTTCGACTTAAACCAAGCTTTTTAAATTAAGTCGGTGGCGACTCTGTATAGTTTACCTAGGTTAAACAACAATACCTTTTTTTGGAGCCATTTTGGATGAGGAACTGACGACACGAGCCGCTCCCTGAGTCTTCCCTAAAGTTCCCAAATGAGGCCTTACGCAACCTTTGCCCGTCGCCTTCAGGAAACTGAAGACGGTTGGCGAAACGTCCCGCAGGTCCATTCGGGAACCAAAGGAGGATTCAACCCATTTCCCTTCCGTAGCGTCCAATGTTCGAGTCGTGACGTCGACCAGTTGGTCCTTGGAGGAGCGGGTTCGGATCCTCGGGTTGTCCAAACCGTCACGCGCGTGCTAGGCCAGAGGGCGAGCGTATATCCCAGATGGCGACTCCGTTGGGGACTGCGCATGTGGATTCTTTATGAACGCTCTTACATTTTTAAATCCACGTGCGGAGAGGAATTCTTATTTGCGCATGTACTTGCTTGGCTCGGTGCCCTTTGTTTGCCCTCATGGTTGTGTTTGTTTACCGCTTACTAGGCATTTCTAGGTGTGCCCGAACCCGGGGATAGGATTTTTAGGGGGTCACCGAGCGGCCCAGCTGTACTGCTCTTCGCGGTATGGTCTTTGGCCGGGGCCTGCCTCCCTTTGTCCGAGGGAGGTTTAGAAGCCTTCATCCGAGAGTCTAGTGTTGTTTGTCCACTACAGGTACCAGACGCCGCATATGAATTTGTTTGTTACTAAGTGATTGTTACATGTGCAGGTACAGGTCTCAGGTATGTTTTGTATGTGATAAATTGTCAGAACTAATTTTATTCATGTTGCAGCGGTTTGGGTTGGTTGCGGGGGTTTCTTCAATTTCCTTTCTCCCTTTCCTATCTCCAATATTTACAATACTACATTCATTTGCATTCATTCCGCATGAGTGCTTGCTCATCAATAGTTGATGCATCAACACATTTATATTTGTTCAATGTCATCATTCTTCAAACATAAAGAACTCGCGTGCAAATTCACCTCATATTAAGATTTGGATTGGATTGTTATTACAATTGAATGACGTCCAAGCTTGTAAGTTGACCTCATGGAGTTAATAGCGCTACGAAAAGGGGTTCCATCTACCGATTTGCTTCGACGATGGCTCGATGTTCTCAGACCATCAGAACGGGAATTCATGCAAACAAACCTCAGAGGTATCTTTCACCTGATTCATATGGAAGTCGACTAGTTCCTGCTTCAGCATCTTGTCGCTCGCTGGAATCCTGAGAGCTAGACCTTCAAATTTGGCGCTTTAGAACTGGCGCCGACTTACGAAGAATATGGGGATCTATCTACACTCCCTCCTCACTCGGAAATCCTCTCCCTTCCCAACAACAACAAGCCAACGAACTACCTAGCTCGTCTTTTTCAAATCTCTCCAGCAGTTGTACTCAGCTTGTTCACCGCAGAAGGACACATCAACGTCAATGGACGCTTCGAGTTACATAACACGCCGTATGATCCACACATGGGAGATGGTCAAGGCTAAGCGAGGGCATTTATTCTCTTGTTCACGGGGACGATATGCTACCCATACAACGAAGCGTTACTTAACAAGCGAACGGTCTATCTAACAAAAGCGATCCTCGAAGGAATGCCTTTTCTTCCCAACCTGGTCGGCGAAACAAATTACAGCCTCACCAGGATCACGCGCAGAGCTGGAGGGAGTGTGCAAAATCACAAGTTTACGTTCAGCCTTACACTGCTCCAGGCATGGTTTTACATCCATATCGACATCATTGGAGAATCATTCAGATGAGAACAGTTTCCAAACTTGCTCAACCGCATATCAGAAAGCGCTCAGCTTCCGACTCGTACCTTTGCAGGGGTCTGAGCTCTCTTCCGCTCTCTATATCTAGAGGACTTCTACCGGATGGCCAAATGCTTCGACGTAGGCCGAAGAGTGCACGGACACGGACCCCAATGTATTCATTTTCTACCTAACTTTTTCATCACTGTCGTTCAGAACACTATTCGTACTACGGGTGGACACAATGCTTTGGAGGTTGATGCAAACATCATAGTCCACAGGAACGGAGTTTGGCTTGTCTTGTTGAGTACGCGGACGTTCTCCCGACTTGGATACGGACAGTGCCATCCATGGTACGATGAGATCGGGAGCGGGATTCCCCGGTGGTCCACTTCCTGGGGAAGAGTTTGCTTGACCAGGGTAAACTCGATCTTTCCATAGTGGAGGGAGGACCCCCCCACCAAAAACCCAATGAACTTTCTTCCTTCTAACAAAGGAAGATTGCATGGGACCACTTCGCATTTTTCAACCTCCTCAATCTCGTTGTCAATAACCCTTTATAAATATACTACAATTGCTAGAGATTGTATGACTTTAACCTCTTGGAACTACTTTCTAAATTCTATATGTGGTGTTTGTGGAGATTTTCGTTCTTGTTTGGACAAGTAACAAGCTCCTTGTACAAATCCGAACCATCGTGATTTTTTTATCATAAAGATGTTATGATATTTCATATTCATGCAGATTCACATAAAAATAAGTATGATGGTGACTCAATCTTATTCATAACTAGTTATGATAATGATATTTTGTATAGACGTGATCGGTTGAGGTTTGCCGTTAATCTCATGTCGGGAAGCGTTTTGCATAATGATAATCCTGATGAAATGTTGTGGCAGACTTATTGGAGATGTTCTTCTCTATCTGAAGGGGGCAACCTTGAGCCTTGTTTTACTTGCATTGCGAACCAGCAGCCATTTGGGAGTGTTTTTCGACCTTTGTTCTTGGTTGGCTGGCGATTTCCTCCTAACGACATGATGGGCAGTACCAAGGCAGTCGGGGCTGCATTGATGGTTTTGCTCGCTGTGGACCTGGCATTCACTGCTGCTAGGCTGCCTAAGGGAACAGTAGGAGAAGGTGGGGGAGGCGGAGGAGCAGGTGGCGGTGTTGGTTCTGGATATGGTAGTGGCTCGGGCTCTGGTTCCGGATATGGATCTGGATAGGGCAGCAGAGGGTCCGGTCCGAAAAAGCTCCTTAAGGATTCAAACTACATAAAAATGCATTAATGAATCATTCTAATGCTACGATAAGATTTGTATCGATGGGATATTGTCAGAATCTTCTAGCAAAATTCTTATAAAGGAAATAAAGAGGTTACTGCTATGTTACTGCACATTCTACTTTCCCAACTCATTCCAACTCCTACCAAACCGGTACAAGTTCTTAGATGAGTCAGGAATTGTTGGGCATTTTAGAGGAACAGTTAGATCAAATCAAGCCATTATATTCTAACTCTAGTCCACCGTGAAACAATTTGACACTGAAACAAGTGTATATTTATATATATAAGGCCGCTTTATCAAAAGTATCCCCATATTTACAAAGTTTTTCAAATCTATCCTAAAATTTAGAAAGTATCTCTCCGTATCCAGAACTTAGACCTGGTTTCAAAAATATCCATTAAAGTCTCAAGGTCAGATTTTCTGAATGGCTGGAGAAGGAAAATCTTCGGGAAATCCTTCCGGAACTCCATCGCGATTGGAGTTCGTTCCAGAGGCTAGATTGTCTCCTTTTGGAATTAGCAAGAGTATAAATGATGTTTTAACTCAGCTAACAATTCAAGGGAGTACAGAAAGTCTAGAAAGCCGAAACCAAATGGCAAGGGAAGTAGGCGCTTATGTTAATAACATACTAGACGCTCTGGAAAGAGAAAGAGGTTTAAAGAGGCCTGAAGCCGAGGCTACCTCAGGACTGGAAAGTACAACAGGAAAACCAGTCGAAAGATTGAATCTGGGAGGAAGAAATTCCAAACAGAATCAAGGCAAAAGTGTGGAAGAAATGTACAAGGAGTCAGTGGCTCCTTTCATTTTGGATACACAAAAGCGAAGTGCAAACTTGAACTCTCAAAGTGGAGAGTTGGCTAAAGACTTAAGGAAAGCTTTAGGTCTGGCAGAAGATGCTCCAGTTCATTTAGACAACAGAACGTTTAATGAACTGGTAACTGCGAAGAGGGAAATTTACAGGCCAGATTATCCACATAGGACTAAACAAGAGTTTGTCCCTAGAGATAATGTATTGAAGCCTATAATAACCCCTGGTGCTTTTCTGGACATATATTGTGAAAAGCATGTATCTGAAAAGATAGATGAGTGGTTATCACTAATTCGAATGACTGCGTCCGCAGGGATACTATCCCCTGGATCTGTCTATGAATTATGTGTGGCAGCCCTCATGGGAACAGCGCAGAAATATTGGAAGTCTTTGGTGGCTCATACTGACATCAAGGAAAAAATAGATCAAGCGTTGACGGTTGACGGAGTATTGGCAATAATCGTTGATGCCCTAAAACGTGAGTTCTGTGGTTTTTCGTTATCCACTGAAACTGTGGAAAAAGAGCAGTCATTGACCGCTCTGGTTAAACTACAGATCTGCGATATGTGCTTGTTTGATAGCTACGTATGCGAATTCCAGAAGTATTATTACAATCTGGATGTAGTCTCTCAACAGTTCATATTGGGAACCTTTTTTGCAAAACTTCTTGAACCTTGGCCGGAAGTAGCGCAAAAGGCTTATGAATTACTTCTGAGTGAGGAGAAGATTGTCTCTGGACTCGGAGGAAAGATTCAGGCGGTAAAGTACGCGATGAGGAAGGCGTGTACTGAGCTCCAAGTAAAGGAGGCGGCAAAAAAGCTGCCATACTTAAACAAGAGCTGTTGTTCTCAGATAGCGTATGTACCGGGAAGGTATGGATGCGATACTCGCAGTACTTCAGGAGACTCTTTGAAGAGAAGGAACTTTCCTCGTAAGAGGAAGTTCGTTGGGTACAACAAAAGAAAGGTTTGGCCCAAGAAGGACTTCCAGCGTAATCAGAAAGGAGGTTCAGCTTACAAACCAAGAAGGTTTGTGAGGAGAAGGGATAACCTGAAGGATAAAGATAGGATCGATGCTTTCAAGAGAAAGCATGGCAGAGAACCTAAATGTCCTAAAGGGAAACCCTTGAGCAGCTGTAATTGCTGTTGGTTTTGTGGTTCAAAGGATCACAAGGCGGATAGTTGTCCGAAGAAGAACCAAATGAGAGAAAGACTCCGTATGGTTTTCTTAGATGACAGGAGTCATGAGGAAGAAATCCTTGCTTATGAACCAATTGATGAGCAAGAGATTTCCGATTTAGACTCGGAAGTAGAATCAATCTACGAGGTTGTGTCCGATTATGATACAGACTCGGAAGAGGATTCTGATCTTTGGAAAATGCATCTGTTTATGATGAGAGCAGTGCAGAACGAAGATGGTGATGAGATGGTTCCATTAGAAGCATCGAATCAGGTACTGGAGGAATTCCACCAGTACGAGAATCCATCCCAGTCAGTACTGGAATGGAGGTTGCCTAATGTGAATGTGAGAGAAGTCTATAACGTATCGAGATTTAATTTTAGATCGATAATAGACATCTCACAAACAGAAGCAACGGCTCAAGTGACAAGCACGGAACTTGAGACGATGGATATACCCTTACTCAACGTACAACGCATTAGGGAAACCATGCAACGTGCGAGAGGTGTATATAATTATATACATATCGGGTTGATCCAGATAGGACTAATTCCGCTGTTTCATTTACCAGCAGATAGTCCTGTGGTAGCAGTAGTAATCGATAAACGTTGGCGAGAATTTAGAGATCAGCTGATATCAGGTATACAGGCCAACCTAGCACATGGCCCTGTATGGTTCCAGGTCCATCCAAATTTCATGATGGCCCTGAACGATCGCTGTTTGGGAAATTCATTAACCCTAAGAATCAAGTCGATGAATATGGATAGAATGAATTCCCAGGCCAAGTTTTTGGCGTATCACACTAGAGTGATTTACCGATTGGTAAATACCACTAGCCCAGGTGTGAGGAACATCTCAAGACTTACTGAGTTGTTCGAAGAAGGTCATAATAACTACCAACAGTTTCACAGGCGAGAGGTAAACCCATTAGAGTTAACCTGGCCAAGAAACTGGGTTATGACTGAACCTGGTAGTAGCTCTAGGCCGATTAGTGCGGCCAATATCCGGCAAAAAAGTAACGAGATTACTTTGATGTTGGGTGAACCGTCTAGAGACAGTTAGCCAAATGGCTTAGCCTTTCAAGGTTTAGTCAGGATGACTTATCCTTTAAGGTGTCGATCCTCAGATCTAACCTTTTGTTAGACTTAATCAGTCTTGATTAATTCTAACGTTCTTGGTTTCTTAAGGTATTTTTCGAAGAACAATCAGAGAAAACCTCTAACTCGAATTTGAGATCGGGGTTTTCGTTTTAGATTTCCTTCCGGAGGACAATTAAAGAATTTTTGCTCAAAGTTTTGAGAGAGAAAATTCTCTATTCAAATTGCCTCCCCAAATGAGGTAGAGGGCTTGTGAATATATACACAAGAGAGCTAGTGCCAATGCGCTGTTTGCCAGTTCAAAAGTAAAAGGAATCTAAACTGTTACAAAAAGTCAGTAGGGTCCTAATGACCGACAAAATTGTCCTATTCTAACAGTCTTCTCCCGTCTGCATTGGTGCGCTGTCCTGGGAGACTCCTTCCTTATTGTTGGCGCTTGATGGTTCGCCAACTCCTTCTTTTTCTGAGAGCCTTTGCGGGCCTTGAACTGCTTCAAGGATTTGTTGCGACATTTGTAAGGATCTCTCATCATGCTCGATTTGCTGATTCAGGGTCTTGTCTGTAAAATCAGCAATCTTGCTCCAAACCTCGAAGGTGTCGGTTCGGAGGTGCAACTCAGAGTTCTCTCGCCTCCAGAAACTATCCAGAAGGTCGAGCATTCTCTGCCATCCTCGGTCTCCTGCTTGTTCGTCTATGAGACTTAGATCTGACCGAAGAATCGTGACGGTTATTATGCCATCACAGAGCACGTAGTAGTCATCCTTGCGGGTTAACACATGCTCCAGCACATCTTTTAGGAACTCAATTTTTATGGCTTTTCGCCCTCTGAAGTCTCTTCAAGAGCTAGTGATGTGGGAGAAGATGTAATAGTCTCTCGACCAGAGGTTGCAAGCGCAACTCCACTAATAGAAGAGATGTCTCGGAGGTCTGTAGATTCAAGAACCCCGTCACAACTAGGGGTGTTAATGAGCCGGGCCGGCTCGCGAACTATCCGGCCCGGCTCGACTCAAAGTCCGAGCCCGACTCAATAAAATTCAAGCTTTTCAGAGCTCGGGCCCGGGCTCGAGTTTTATTTTTTAAAAGTCAAGCCGGGCTCGGGCTCATCCATTAGCCCGACAAACCGTTCGGCCCGGCTTGACAATAATTATAATAAATATATAATTATAATAGATATTAATTTAAAAAAAAACAAACTTTCCCTCGCTTCTTCAGATTGTTCTCCATCGTTTGCCTCTTCATCTTCTCCACATCCTGTAGAAGCCGTGAGAAGCTATCATTCCCTAGGTATTTGTTCTTCTTTTTCCCTTATGGGTGATTTTTAATTGCTTATTCGATTGATTATTTCATCCGTGGGGGCTGATTTTGATTGGGACGATGAGGAGGAAACGATGATGAAGACGACACTGTTTTGTAATCTTTTGAACTGGAGGGGGCGGGAGGCAACAATAACAAGAAGGGGAAGGAAGACAATTTTGTAACGTAACGAGGAGAGGGAGAGGGAATCAAAGGGTTTAATTAAAGAAAGGAAGCTTGGGGATGAGGAAAGAAGGTTTTGGGGGAACGATACCGGCTGAATTGGGGCATATTATCAATTTGGATACGCTGTATGTCTTGCGAATTATTGTATATGCCTCGTTCCAGACATCTCATGTTTTGGTTGTTACTATAATTTTGATGTTGTTTTCTTAATGATAACACGTAGGGGCAAAAATGAAAGGAGGGCGAGAAGAAACTCATCGGTTTAGAGTAGGGGCTCTCGGAAACTCATAAATCAACGTTAAAGTTATTCGACGCTTAACTATCTTTAAATGCTATTGAATTCTTTTGGAGGTGTTGAAGTTTGAATATGATGAATAATTTGTTTGTTTCAATTTGCTGGGACATCGTCGGGGCGAGGAATACTTCTGAAAGTTATGATTTTTTATTATTTGTTCAATGTTAAGACTTAAGAGTAATTAAACTAAAAAAATTTGGAAATGTTCGGGCTCAGGCCGGGCTCAGACTCGGGCTCGGTCTGAAAATTTTTAAGCGGGCTCAAGCCCGGGCTTGACTAAATAAAGCTCGATCAGGCTCGGGCTCAGGCTCGAGCCTGATAAAATTTTACTCGGGCCGAACTCGGGTAGGGGGTGTCTGAGCCCGGCCCGGCTCATTAACAGCCCTAGTCACAACATACGGGTAGAATCGTAGGGTATAGACAGGTATCATTACCAGTCTATGAAGACCCAGTAGATCAAACGAGAGAGGAATCCATACGGATGTTAAGGGTTACCAATATGGAATACTCTTTATCCAAGATTCCTGAAGTTTGTAAGGTTATTGAGCAAATAGCCGAGCAAAGGTCTATTCCAATAGACGACATCTGGAAGATGATAGAACCATCCCAGGAAGTACCTGAGAATATTGGGTTTAGTGTTAGGAAGGAAGACATGAGCACATATGTAGCTCTAACTTTCAAATTTCCCGGATACTATGAGTATTCTCTAGATACTTTGATAGACACTGGGTGTAGCATAACTTGTGCTAGACTCAATGCTCTGCCAGATGAGTGGTGGGAACCACTGCAGAAACCCATCCACATGGTTAACGTCGATGGTATGGCCACAATTGTTGGCCATAAGGCAAGTAACGTGCCTGTCTTTATTGGTGGACAAAAGTTCATCATTAAAGAGATTCTTGCACATCCTTTACTAGAGGCCGACATCATTATTGGTAACGCCTTTCTAAAGGGTCAAAAGGAAAACCTTCCTTTTGTGCAGAATGAAAACGATGTTTCCATCGGTGGGGTAAAAATAAGTATTCTACAAGAGCCTAGACTTCGGTTAAAATTTGGCTTTTATCCGGTAAAACGGACAGAATACTGTGGCGATATCCCATGTGAAAGAGCTTTTAGAGTGCGAGCTCAACGTGGTGATATACGGTTGGATGAAAACAATTACTTGGGATGAGGAGTGTCTATATAAGTCCCGCATGGTATGGGCGTTAGAAAACACAGAAGAGCCTCTCCACTGCCTTCTCTAAGTTCCTGAGAAGAAGACTCTTGAAGTTTTACTCCTTGAGTTCTCTTGGTGCGGAAGCTTGGTGGACCTGCTGAGCGATTCGATTAAGGTATGATAATCACCTTTATAGTTTAAGGTTGTTTATGTTATTCTTTCAGTTCGGAAAGAAGATCTTGATTAAGGTAACTTACTCAAGGTGGTGCAACTGCACGAGTCATTCTATGACTGATTGTCCTAACCCAGATCTTTTGCATTTAGATCACGGGATAGGCAAGGATTCTACTACTGGTCTTCTCAATACCATAGTAGATCGACTAGAAAATCTATCGGCACAGATATCACAAATATCACAGCAGATAGAAAGCTATTCTAGAAAACTAGAAGAGCTGACTCTAGTTCAGAGTGAATTCGAGGAATATTTCCTTGAAGGTAAGTCCAATTTAGGATTTACGGCAAGTTCGAAATACTCAAACGAATATTCAAGGTTGGCGGAACGCCGGCGACAGAGACAATTAAGAAAATCATCTTAAGTTCGATTCCTGTAAGGATTATTGGTATCAGAGCCGCTTAAGAAGAATTAATTTTCTTAATTGTCTGAGAAAGCTAACCAAGAGACTGCGATAATCAGGATAAACTTGAAACAAGCCGAAAGTATAGGCTACCTAGAGATACAATTTAAACTTCAGGTTAGATCTGAAAAAACTAGTAAAGTTGAGGGTATATTTGATAATTAAGCCTATATATAAATATATCAACTTAGAAAAGGGACTGGTGGCATCCTCAGAATATATCTCAAAAATCAGCAGATCACGAGCGATTCGACAGTAAAACTGGTTCCGGCACCCTTCAAGGTGCTACTTCTCTGAAGCAACAGCGACCTTCTGCATAATCATGGATTCGGCTGCGTGAATTGCACTCTGAGACCCGGTAATCATCACTTTCCTGCATTGGAAATGTGAACACGAGTTATAACAACAGCATGGAGGATTAATTTGATAAGGTCAGGACTCCAGTACCTGTTGGTAGTGCCAGACAAGAAATCACCTCTATCTGATATCTTTATCTTGGCCCCGGAAGCCTGCGATGGAAATTAAAAGGGATATGAAATCTCAAACAGGGTTAATGGGGCACAATCGGGATGTAGATGATGATTTGGCTGTAAACATACCTGGCTAATTTCCATTATAGTCCTGCCACCACGACCGACCACCAGGCCAATATGGTCATCCGGAATACCAATGGTCATCGAGCTACTGTGATCTTCCTGTATGAGGGTCGGAACAAATGTCTTAAAAGGGAGTCAACTCCAGAAGCCTCCTCCATGAAACAAAGCAAGCAGCCATAAACTCTATGTGCAGCAGCAAGGGCACATTATCAAGGTCAGCCCATATCAGGACAGATTGCCGAAAAGGCTGTCGTTAGGGGAACTGCAAATTTTTTAATGAAGTAGTCCAACCATGGTGAAATCTAAACACGGTGTCTATTAGTCCATATTGATAAACTAAAAGGTTTTCGTACAACGTTTCCTTTTTCTTACTAATAAAATTACACCAACGGAAATCTCAATTGCTTTATCCTATATACATGATGTTCAAAACTAATGGATACTGGAAAGCACAAGTAGCTCCACATGCAAAGACCACCCTAAGCAGAGTTCTTCCAGTCCATCAGTCTGATTGCTCTGCGTAACGGAAAAGAATACTACTTGCGTAGGGGAGACACGCATTCATTAGAATACGACTTAATATGAGACCGTTTTGGACAGTTTTCCAATGTGGAAAAACAATCAAACGACAGCAGCAAGTGTCCTGACATCCATATCAAATTTGAACTAACAAATGAAGGTAGTAGGAAAGAGGCCGAGAGACCCCGACACTAAATAAAGGGTGAACCTTATTACTGTTGGGAACTGTCCCCCCAGTTCCAGCTGGCGGTCCTCCATAGCTAGCTGGTCCATAGCCCGTGTTATTATAAGCCGCTGTTGCAACGGAAGTGTATGGTTATTTATAACAGTGAGAACCTACGAAATGAAAACCTGACGCTTCCAAGTTAAAACATCTTACTATAGGCATAATACATTAACATGTCGTCACAAAGTTTAAATGAGTGTTATTCGTACAACTCTCACACGTTGAGTAATAAGTACAGAGCACATGAATAAGAGTGGTAAAAAGAACAGCATAGGCAATATTTGAACTGCACAACAAAGCTATCTTTGAAAATTTCACCACTCGAATAAGGCACAATACACGACTTGTTAAGGAGATAAGAACAATAAATATCTTATACTCGGATACAATAACATCTTCCGATAATTTGGGGGCATACAAATTATGTAACTACTATTGTTAGATCAAAGTAATAATAGCTCATAGTCTACCGTGCAGAAAGTAAAATTATTGTCAGGGCCACAGGCATGGGACTTTCTATGTGGCAATTCAGGAATTCTCAAAGAGCAACACGCAGCCAATCATTAGCCATAGACTTCATGACAAGCAAGAAAAATTAGTAAATGGATCATTTAGAGGGATAAGCCTTCTAAAAAGATGGAAGCATGAAGTCCCTAAAGAGAAAACAACCTGCATAAGAGAAGGGCACATTGGCAGAATGCGAGTAATGAGGGTCTTCAGATAGCTTGAAAAGAATGAGATCAATAGCTCGCATTTGCTCCTCTATAGTTCCAGTCACTGTTACTAGCCGATCGCTCGTCCCATAGTAACTATTATCTTGAGGAGATATCTTGATGCCCGCTTGGGATTCCTCAATAAAGGACCTGAAGTTTGGAAGATTAGCCCATGACATTAAAAATTTATTACGGTTCAGCAAAAATAGAAAAGTAGTAATTTATCATGCTGTAGATATATTAAGTAGATATATTAAGCATAAAATAGCACGGACATCTATTGACCATAAAGAGGAGTCCGTAATAACCACTGTCACACCATACCAATGATAGCAATGATCTATAAGATGAGTAAAGCTACACTAAAAGAGTATGCATACTTAATTGTTGAACCTCCCCTGCCAATTATGCCGCCACAGAAGCTGTTTGGAACAACTAGTCTTACTTTGGTCCTTGGATCAACCTCATCACCCTCTTCCAGATTAATCTGCCGAGAGGAAGTTGGGATTTAGTCAAAAATTCTTAGAGCATTCTCCACTATGTCTGTTGCACGGGATTACCTCACTTATCAACTTTGAAAGAACAAGTTCAACTGCTTTGATGACATCATCAATTCCACCAGAAATCGTGATGACCCGATCAGTTGTCCCAGGAAAGAATTCATGATTTCTTGACAACTGAATCCGGGCACCGGACTGTGACTGAAAGTCAGTAATCGTCGACCCGCCCTTCCCAATCACAGAACCGGCAGCAGCATTGGAGACAAGGAACCTAATATATGTAGGCTTCTCCGCAGAATCTGCTGGCATATAAAGAAACAACAGAGTACTTAAGCTACACTAGAAGAGCAACTGGGGAACAGTTCACCATTTCGACAAGACCCTAGAAACAAAGAAACAGATGAAGAAAAACAGGCAAGCCCAAAAGGGATTCAAACAATGTCCTACCAGTTAGTTATTCAGTAATTGAGATTTACACAACAGCAGAGATAAGGATATGTATGCCATGGCTCGCCTGTGCTATGCATGGAGGCAAAACATTACAACCACAGGCAGTTCAGGAAACGAGAACATATAAAGTCCAAATTTGTCGGTATCAAATGAAATTTCTCTGATGTACAATCTCTATCCAAAAAGGCAACGAGCAGAAAAGACATAACAAGCACTCCCTGCGATGCAAGGACAGGATCTGCAAAATCTGCCTCCAAGATTCCTCCCAACGCCAGTCTCCATCCACCACCGAAAGGTCCCAAGAAGAATTTTACGCAAGAAGTAGCAAAACCAATCAGATTAGCGATGGACTGCAACCCCTTAATCTAAGGAACGCCAGTTTCTTCATTATCACAATCCAATTCCACAGTAACCAAACCCAACAACAACCGCCTAAATCACTACTGCTCGAAACAATAGCATTGCCATCCAGCAGAACAAGACTGCACACCCGCAATCAAACAGAACCCAGAAAACTCCAGGTCTCAACAACAACAGCAAAAACAGGGGATTTGACCCGACGAGGCTCCGGCCAAAACCCGGAGAACAGCCACCAACAATGCGGAGGAGAGACTAGATTTGGTACCGGAAGTTGGCGACATGGGCTGAGAGGGAGGAGGAGGAGGGGCGGATGAGGAGGGGACTCGCTTCGTGGGTTGGGCCGCTGGCAGCTCCGGGGAGGAAACGTAGGAGGATACATTGGACTCCATTTCTCTTCGTCGAATTGTCGAATGAGTCAGTCACGGACAGGGCCAATGGATGGGATGGGATGGGGGGGTTTGCCTTAGCGGCGGTGGCGGTGGGAGTGGTGGATGGATAAGGAGAGGCCGAGGGGAAGGCCCATGAGAAACAGAGATAGATCAGGTTTAGTTCAAGTTTGAGTTTAAGGTTGCGGTAAGAAAATAATAACTGTAGTTAATTTCTCGTGTCAAGGTTTTGATTCGTCCATGACGCTGCGGCCGGATCCTGTCGCAGCTCGCATCCATCCTGCGTCGACGGGGCGTTTGTGTCGTATAATGGCGGAGGACAAGAAGGTGAAGTCGAATGAAGTTGTGAAGCTCTTTCTCATCAACAAACCCAAAGGAAAAAACAACATCCACTCCAAAATTTACACTTCCAACACATCAGTTTTGATCGTTTTCACATCTGGGAGCCTGTATGAGGAATGGCATTTGCCTCCAGTTCTCCTCCATCCGTTCCCTTCCCTTCGAATTCCCCCTCCGAGGCAACCCGGAAACCCAACTATGCCCTCCTCAACCTCTCCGATGACCCTTCCTCTGCTTCCTTGTCGAAACGTCCCTTTGTGTGTCTTCTGCGCCGAAGCCACGGTTCGTCACTCGTCACAAGGACTCTGTAACTGTCCGGCAGCTCCAGCGACCTCTTAGTAAGTCTGGACGGGCCTTACTTTGGACGTGATTGCATTTGGAGGGTTTGTATGGATAATTGAGTGATGGAGATGGGCGGTTTTTGTGCATAGTACTCAGTGTTGGACGCAGAGAGGATCGAGAGGGTCGACGAGGAGACGTTCTGGTGTTACGTGTACAGGTTCAAGTTTTCCGCCTTCGAGGTTTGACCTGTTCTTGTTGTTCGGGTTGATGTGGAAGATGATCGGTGCAGCATCAACCTCTTGTCTTGAAAAGTCCGAACCATAAAATCTCTCCGAAATCTGCGAGTTCTTTCCATCATTGCGAGAATTACCTGAATTCGCTGACCTGACTTTACCAACTGCAGCTCGAGGGACTCCCATCATCCAGAATGATAAATTCGATGGTGAGCATCGTGGACCTAATCTGACTTGAATCAGATTAGAGATGGAATTTGGTCATTGTGCCCTGTCTTTGCAGCTTCAATGACAAACAGAATAACATACAGTTCCAGCCAAAACGAAACACCCCCGTCTTGGGTAACTTCGGATGAAGTCATCGAGGTAATTCAGAAGGAACAGCCAAATGATCTTACGGAGGCATTAGCAATTTTTTGGTCATCGAACTCATCGGACAATCTGATATGTTTGAGGTAAACATAGAGATCCCTTTTGCTTTCAGGGCTATTCCAATGGAAGCGATTGAATCAACAGGGACTCAAATCCTCGATCAAATCCTAAAATTGAAGCTTCCCGGAGGTTTTTCTCCTGTTTCGTTCGCTTTTTACCATCTCTTGGGCAATATACCACCAAATCCATGCGTAAAAACAATCTCCGACCTAAACCTAGCCATGTAAACACATGTTTCTGGTTTTTTTGTTGGTTCAGCTAGTGAAGGATTATCGGGCATGGGCATCTGGGGATACTTCAGGACAGCCTCTTGGAACTGGTAAAATCTGATCAAATGAGCACATGCCCCCCTTTTGAATGCTCTGCCCATTCTTCTTGAAGTGCTTTCCACATCTCCATAAATGCTTCTGCATTGCCAGTTTGTTCGTGCCCATTTTCCGAAGGGACCCCCTTGTTTGAATTGGGATTTTCTTGTAGGTAGTTGGACAACCATGGTAGCCAAATTAATCTAGCTCAGATTATTGTGTTTATTTCCTAGACTCCGGCATTACCAGTGAAATGCAATAAAAAAGCACCCTTCTCTGCATAAAAATGATTGCAAAACTGCCCCTCATTGAGTGTATTAATATATTATGAGTTCATTACATTGAGTACACACCTCGTGTCCATTGGATTCTGGACAATCAAGTTAAAAACCGGATATGGTGGCAACCAGACAAGTAAAAAACATGTTCAAGGAAGTTCAACAATCTTGGGTCGTTTCGACAGCTTCTTTGAGCGGTTCTTCCCCGTTGTCTCAGCCGATGCATCTCCCTGATATTTGGGTTTTTGAAGTTCCTCAATAAACCTGCCATTTTCACCACCATGATTACCTCCACCATCGCTATCGTCGTCATCGGAGCTATCTTCCGAGTCGGTTTCATTGGAGCTAGCTGACAAGGATTCTGCAGGTTGATCGCCTGCAATGGAGGATTCAGCAGCTGCAATTGCCTCCGCAGTGTGAAGATCAGCAATACCCAGCATCAAGTCCTGCCCAAAATCATTTATGAACAGATTCCTTTCACAAGATTAGTGAGACAAATGATCACTAGGAGATTACCATCTCGATTATCTGGGATTCATTCCCATCAAGTGCCTCAATGTCAAAGTTTCCTGGGTTTTCCTGCAATTCCCAAAGAAGCACGGCTTATTTTCATGCGATAAACAGAAAACACACAACCTTGTGAAAGACTATATTCCACCACAACCTTCGCATCAATCTCCAATCTTCTATTGGCTTCAGATATCACACCAAGAAAGTCCTTAACCCTACCAAGAACTGCATCGATGGTGAAGATATTGAATGTCAAAAACCTCGCAATTACGATACCATTCAAAATCCAAGCCATGACATTACAATTGAAAGCATCAGTAAAAACAGTTGTGCTGCGAGATATCAATGAACATGTGATTACAGGAGACACTTTCCAATTAATAGAAAGGCTTGACATGTGTATATAACCATAAGCAGCCATCAACGGGCAAAGACTAGCCATCTAAGGGGGAAATTATTTACTGGCTAAAACAACTAGTTTTACAAACATCTTGCACGATCTATTCCACCTTTGAACTGTTTGAGGAAAGAACACAGGTCCCACCCGAAACAATTCAGGGGGCTTTGAAAGCTATGGAACTATAAACAAATTACCTTGGCTGGCATGGACCGGCATGGAAGGAAAGCTTTTGGTGTCAGGATGTGAAGGCTTGTTCCTAGAGACTGAAGCCTTGTTCTTGCAGATAAGCAATGACGACCCTGGACATCAAGATAGATGAGAATAAGACGACACGACGGCAGCAAGACACAATTTGAGGATAACAACCGTCCCAGATGCGCGAGGTGCTTCCCTACTAATGAGGCATGTAATATACACACAATCTTACCCTCATAACAAAAAGAAATTGTTTCCATCAGATCGAGGGTAGGCAATACCTAACGAAAGATTCGAGGAATCGTGCTTCTCTAACGGCAGAAGGTCCTTACTCGATGGCCCCATCGCCCTGTACTTCAGCCGAATCACATCAGTCCTAACCCTAAATTGACCAACCAATCACATAACTATCACACAAGAAACCAGCTTTCAACTAGTTTCGGAAACTACAACTTGCGAGCATCGTCCAACCACCTACATATTCCTCAAGAAAATCGAGTTTCAAAGGAAACCCACCTCAAGATCACTTCCAGAAAGCAAAAAGGAGAAGCAAAGTTGCTACCTTTCTACTTTTACGGCCCGCTACAAACAAAAATCCGAGAGTTTTAAAGGACGGCGGCGAACGACGCGGAAGAACGGAAGAAAAACCTCGCCAGAATCCCCAAAACCCACCCCTTTCGGAAGTTGTCGGGGGAGATTAATTTGATATTCTTTTTTAGTCCTAAACTTTATCTATATTTACATATTAGCCCATCCTGTTCAAAACTGCCGAAGTAGTTCATCAAAACAATAAGTTCAAAGCGTTCGACATTGTTCATGATCTTCGTCGTATGCCTCGAGTAACCGCGAAGTTGGACCGCCCTTAGAAGGGAATGAATATTAATCAATCAATCAGTGAAGTGTTGCTTCAGAAACCAAAATGCATATCTACTTAGTTGCCTTTGAGCCCATCAGCAGCTGCTCCCTGTGAGCTTCCGCTTGTGCATACTTTAGGCTCATCGCGGAGTACCTCTCCCGTAGATCGACAAGCTCCCTCTCGATCGACCCCATGTTCTGTACAGACACAATGTCTTTGTTCGGCTTGTTGAGAGTTTCAGATTCTGAAGGGATCCCCAGCTGTTGGATTCTCGTTCGATATTTGTGATTCTCGTCTTGCAGGCATTTTATCCTCCTCTGGAGTTCGCCGTTCGTGATCCTCATCCTAGCGAGCTCGTTCCTCTGCTGAGCGTCACTGGCGAATAATGCCTCTCGAGCGGTCAAATCGCCCTCCAGGCGTAGGATCCTTTCCTCGAGGGCAGCCTTGGTGTTCCTGCTGTGTTCTACCTCGGTTAAGGCCCTCTGCGTGCTCGATACCTTCCTCATGAGCGATTCCCACTCTGACTTCATCTCCTCATACTGTTCAAGCAGTACCTGATTAGACGCTTCCAGT
Organism: Melastoma candidum; assembly: GCA_023653495.1. Classification (NCBI taxonomy): domain Eukaryota; kingdom Viridiplantae; phylum Streptophyta; class Magnoliopsida; order Myrtales; family Melastomataceae; genus Melastoma; species Melastoma candidum. Next base: position 2,628,517 of record CM042891.1, on the reverse strand, counting down.
CGTTCCTTCTCGAAGATCTCCTCACTAATTCCTCTCCTTAGGGCAGAAACTTCCTTCCGAAGCAATTCTGTCTGCTGCAGCCAAAGCTGGAGGTTTTTTATCTCTCCTACAAGTCTTAAATTTTCGTACTCGGATCCTTTCAGCACAATGTGAAATCTTCGAATGGTACACTTCTGTTGCTTTTCGTTAGATTTTATGTCCTCCAACAGATCCAGAAGCTTCTCACGTTCGGCCATCAGAACTACCTCATTGTGCTCAGGGACCACATTGCCGTTTGTAGCTTTCATATTACTCCATTGGACAGATTCCTTGGGAATATTGTCATGGATTCTTTCATTTTCTCGAAGTAGAGCATCGACTTCAGACCTTAGCGCCTTCTCTTTTAAGGCGGTTTCTTCCGTCAATGAAGCAAAGTTTTCTTCTAATACTTCGATTCCAGTCGATACACGGTGAAACAATTCTCTCAACTCGCTCACCTCGGCTTCAAGGACAGCACATTCCTCGTGTAACTCCGTATTTTCCTTCTTCAGGTCTTCATTAGCTTTCTCAAGGAAGCTACTTTTTCCATTCAGAACTTCGATATCATCCTGCAATTTTGAATTCACAACTTTGAGGCGGCCTCTCTCGTCCAGTGACTCGGATAACCGCTCCCGAACTGCCAGCAACTTCTGCTTCGTGTCAATGCCCATAACCTCAATATCACTTTCCAATTTGCGAATGTCATTCTCGAGTTTCGAGCACAGAGACTCCGAGTTCTGCAACGATAGTATGACCGACTCCTTCTCGTTTGTCAAGTATCTTAACTGAGCTTCAAGGCCGACAATTCGTTCTGAAAGCCACACGTTTTCTTCTTCCAATTCTGACAACCGGTCTTCCAAGGCATTGTTGTAGGTATCCACCCCCCTGATAGTCACAGGTGTTTTCTCTCCTTGCGATCCACCCAAGCATTTGCAACTCGATTTCTCAACCTCAAAGGAGTCGATCCTGCCTTCCAGCTCCTGGATCCTTGATTTCAAAGCCCCGACTTCTGCTTCTTCAAGTGAATATTTCTCCTTTGTGTCATTAACCTCGGATAAAGTAATGGCACCCTCCAGTTTGCCTTTTACAAGTTCAATGTTGGGGTTAAAACTCTCGTGTTGATCATTTTGGCTGATGTCTAGAGCATAAAGCGCCGAGTCTAAGTAAGCCAATGGGTAATTTAGTGCCATCACTTCTATCTGTTCTCGATGTTGGTCTATCTGCAATTTTAGCACGGCAGTCTCACGAGAAGCCAGCTTTTCCTTTTCCCTTATTTCATGTTCGAGCTCGGATACTCGGGAATCCTCATTACTCCCTTCGATCTGCTTGGCTGATAAAAGCATGTTGATTTCCACCCTCTGCGCATCGATTGTCTCCTCAAATTCCTGAAGAACAGAAAGCAGCTCGACATTCGATTCTTGTGTTTTCTTCAGCTGCAATGCAAGATCGGCATTCCTCTCCTTCTGGAACTTGATTTCTTCCTCCATGGCTTTCCTAAATTCTTCAGCACCATTCTCTTCGGCTGTTTGTTTCTTTGTCAACTCCTCCAAAACAATGTTCATCCGCTTGTTTTCTTGCCTTAGACGGTCGCATTCTTCTCTTGATGCAGAGAGCTCAGCCCCGAGAAGTTCTCGTTGTTCTGTCTGTTCAGCCATCTCCCCTCGTAATACATCCATGTCGGACATGAGTTTCCTCGCGTTTCGCTCCCACATCTGGGCTTCCGCCCTAAGCTCCTCCACTGTAACTTCCGCAGCTTCAAATTTGTTCAGCTCTTTTGATGAAGCAGCATTATGCAGTTGTGAGGCCACGAAATGCTTTGATGACCGACGATGTTCCCCGTTCTGATTCTGGTATGACGGTCTAGACCCTCGTTGCTTAGAGTTAAAAGAGGGGCTGTTTTGTGCCACGGATTCATCATCGGCCGAACTCGCTCGGGATCCACTGGAGTTCTGCCTTCCGCTAGAATAATTGCGACTGATGTCCTTTTCACTAATGTTTCCCTCGCAATATTCGAAGCTACCACCAGAAACCGATGCTGAGAAACTTGTTTCCTGTGGCGACGGAAGCAACACCCCATGACCGTAAAGTTCCAATTCAAATTCGCTACACAATCATTGAATTAACACAAACTCTCCATCTACTACACAAGTACCTTACTGTTAGATTTCCTCAGCCGAGATGGACTGCTCCTGAAATTATGAGGAACTATGACAGACGTATTCTCCGATCCGTCAGACCGTCCGTCCAGTTCATCATACTCAATTGTCAACTCTTCATAAGAAGAATTGATATCAGCACTACCCGCATGCTCTTCCCTGCAAAGTATGCGAATAAATCAGACACCAGAAACTATCCGAAGGTTCAATTAGTTTCCCATATCGGGCAAGAGTCGAACCTGAGCTTAGGTTTCGACAACAGACACCGCGCTTTCATCTACAATCCCGTGGCGCAATCAGATTAGTATACACAAATCATCCAATGAGCGTCCTCTCAACAATATAGTCGAGTACTTACCTGCAAAATCGTCCCGTAACTGCATTTACTCAGCTGCAACGAGACTGGAACAGGACTGGAAGCTTTGATGTAGCTTCCCAAATTTATCGATGCCTCCCCGAGGAAGTTGGATCTGGACGATCCCTGAAAGAGAAATGGAATTGGTTTCGAAGATCCCTGACGCCGGCAAATTCTGGAAAGCAGAATGTAAGCTGATATGAATGCGGTTTCGTACCGAAGTCACAATGATCCTAAAGTGACACCCTTCCACGTCTCCAGCAGTTTCGCCTCGATTCGTCCACACCGACTCCGATACAGTCTCCGTCCACTGACAGTTCCCGTTCCAGACGACGGCTCTCGCCGTCCTGTGAACGGTCTTCCCCGTCTCGACGGAGACCAGGGACAACCCGAGCCTGTCCCATCCTTTGGGTATCTGCACTCAATTCGAGCCCAACCCAATGAAGGGCTCGCCGCCGGCCGAATCGAATTGCGAATCTCGGGATGATAGCCGAACGGAGAGAAAAGAAAATGGGAAGACTACCTGAAGAGCCTGAAAGCAGGAGAGCTCAACGTAGAACCTTTCCCTGTCGGATGACTCGTGCTTACGAGCCCTTCCCAACATAATCTCTCCAAGTTCTCCCAACTACCGGACCGCCACCAAGTTCAGCTCGATCTCCCAACCAGGCTGGGGTTGAAACCGCGTGGATTCATCGGAGTAAACAGAAGTGGGAGGTGGGAAGAAGCCAGAGGGCAAACTGACAGAGAAGATGAAGACGACGACCACGACATGGGTGGTTCTTACAAAGTTGGCCCTTCATGTGCTGCAGGTCAGATTAAAAGACTATTTAGGGCATTCTTTTGGTGGGTCCCACCCCAGTTGATGTCGGAACTTGAAGTCTAAGGGTTTAAATTTAAGACTCTCAACCAAAAACCCATTTGGTGATTGGGAGTTCAATTATGTCCCCTTTAATTACTTTTAGGTAGATAATGGTTTCATGCTTTTGCTATGCAGTAGTTAGGGAGGGAGGGACCACCTTAGATGTATTTTGCTAAATTAAATTAAATGACATATAAAAAAACTATTTTAATTTCGTTCTTGTGATGTAAAAAAAAAACAGTTATTATTAATTTTTAGTAAATTTATACTATTAAATCCGTTTTGATCAATCATTACATTGGCATTTGGTTTTTCTCCCCTTTTTTTTTTCTTTTCTATCTTCATAACAGCATGACATGGCGTCACGGGCACTCCAAGTTATATTTTAACATTTTAGGTTTGTTACCGACGACTTGGCCCAGCCTATTCGCTTGTGTCCTAAGAGTAGTCGAGGTCCTGTTCATGGAAACCAACTTAACAACCAAAATAAACCACATCCTGACGAATTGGAGACAAATCAATTTCACCCGATTATCAAATCTGCCTCCGGAGAAGTCCTTGTCTTCGCCATCCTCTGCTTCGACCTTGACTTTGTCGCAGACCTCCGTCTCAATGTTGGATGCGATCCCAGGCACCGGACAAGTGCGAAGATAGTTTTGTAATTTACGAAACATTTACGAACCAATTTTATACTTTATAAATGATTATGAAACTCATTTTCTACTTTTTTACGAAACAGTTTTGTACTTTACGAAACGTTTACGAACGGTTTTGTAGTTTACGAACTATTACGAAACTCGTTTCGTATTTTTTACGAAACAGTTTCGTATTTTACGAAACGTTTACGAACATGCTTCGTACTTCCGTTCGTAATAGTTCGTAAAGTACGAAACCGTTCGTAAACGTTTCGTAAAGTATGAAACTGTTTCGTAAAAAAGTACGAAACGGGTTTCGTAATCGTTCGTTCGTAAACTACGAAACCGTTTCGTAAAGTACGAAGTTGTACAAAACTAGTTTCGTAATTTATGAAACGTTTGCGAACCGGTTCCGTACTTTAAACGAAACTTTTCCAAAGTTTCGTACTTTTTTACAAAACTTCGGGAAAATTTCCTAAACATGTGGAAGGTTCCACGCGTGGAAGGATAGTAATGTCCAATGGAAATCACATTCCTCGCTATGATAGGATATTATACTCCCCTCGTTCCCTCAAACATAGCACCTGAACGTGTAAGAACCTCGAGGTTACTTGATGGATGAGAGATTAAGAGGACGTTCATGGCATTCGAAGCTGATGACGGTGTATGTCGTTCAAAGTCGCACGGACACGTCTCAAATGTATGGCGCGAATGGATGTGGGTGTGTCTGAGGAGATTTGTAGGGTTATATGGTTTGTTTCGAAAAAAATTCGCGAAATGCAGCCATAGTTTTTAAACGCCTATACTACGCAAGGCCACGTTTTGGAAACTCGCCCTTGATTTTATAAAGAAGTTGCATTTTGAAAACCCGCCCTCGGAAAGCTCGAAAGAAGGGCGCGTTTTAAAAATATACCATCCAATGACTTAGTTTTTCTTAAGGCTAGAAAGAGAATTGGTTGGATGGAGGGGCATTTTGAACATGCGCCCTTGACTTATTTTTCTTTTAGAGGCTGAAAAGAGCCTTGGTTGGATGATACGCCCTCCCTTTCAGCTTTTGAATGTCGGATTTTCAAACTTCGCCCTCTTTATAAAATCAAGAGTGGGTTTGAAAACCCGCCCTAGCTACAAGAAAGAAGTAATTTTTGAAACATCGACCTCATTTCGCGAATTTTTTTAAAAACTAACCTTATATCAGTACAAATATGTGTGTGAGTGTGGTCGCCAAGAAATTTAGAATCACGCAAGAAGAACATAAAACACATTGACTTTAATTGAAAATGAAATAGAGAGTACAAGTGCAAAGTTGGCAACCATAACTCATCCTTGGGATTGAAAAATAATTGTCGTGTCTTATTCTGATGCTAACTAAGATTATTTATACGATCCTAAGATGAAAACATAAAACATGTGAAAATTGGGCGAAATCGCATCCGCATCACCAAACGTATGTTGAAATTGAGACAAAAGTGTTGTCAACCGTCGCCATGTGTTGAAATCGAGCTTCAACTGCATTATCCACTTATAATCATTATCATCCGAAACATCACAAAAATATAAGAGATACTAGCCGCCTAGACCCCGTCGACGACCAATGATGGGCATCTTCTTTAGAAAGAAATCCAGATTGCAGTCCCGGTAGCAGTTTTATCATCTGTAGTTTGTCTCATGAAACACAGAGCGTTCGATTGGAGGATTACTCATCGTTGGCTATTGTCCAAAAGCTTATGTTATTAATTGACGCTTGATTTATATTATATAGTTTAACACCCCCTCAAGCCGAACCGAGCTGACATCTTTAGCTCTGGGCCCTTGGTTCAAGGCTAGGTGGCTTTTTTTGGCCTACCCAAGACTGCTCTGATAACAAGAAACCTTACCATTTGACCGAAAAGCTTAAGCTATTAGGTGATGCTTGATTTATATTATATAGTTTAACAATAATCAATTTAGATCGGGTAAGTCTTTGTCGTCATCGTCTATGATGTTGGTTTTGCTGCTGACCTCCTCCACCTACTCGAACTAAACATAGGACAGGATCCGAGGCACCACACAATGAGGTTGAGCTTCGTACTCGCACCTTTTGCAATAATAGATTCAGTACTCCGTGTGCCGACAATTAGCCCAGACCTCGCAATAGTTCTCGTCTGTGTCATCCTTGAGGATGACGCGTCAGCTTTAGGGGTTGTCCGTGCAGGCACTTCTTGTCCGCAAGGAGTCAAGATCAAACACCGCACTTGGAGATGGCGATCGCATTATGAGCAGTGATGAGATATTTTTCTTCCCCTGTTCCCGCAACCGTAGCACCGGAACAGGTAAGAACCTTAAGATTTATTGACGGAGGCGAGCTTAAGTAGATGTTTATAGCAGTCAAATCTGATGACAGGTTCCACCGAGATCGTGCATTCATAGTGACAGGTTTGTGTTCCTCGATTGTACTCCAATCGCATATTGCACGCTCAATGACTCTGTCGAGCTCAGCTCTGTGACGGATTTGCGAGCAGTCATTCGACTCGCCCATCTACCAAGCGAGGCTCGCTAGTGTCAATGGATGCATGGGACATTCAACATTAAGACACTGTAGCAAGTCAGTGCACAATATGTATTATGAGAAGGCCTCACAATTAGGGCAAAAGAAGCGAGAGCCAGAAACCGGCAGTGTGCAAACGCTACAAATGAGGCCACTACTCTGTTTTAGTTTCTTTTGTGGGCAAAATCTTGAAGCTTGTCCTTCCTTGTATAACTCCCCTTATCATGCTCAAACTACTGACGTGCATCAGTAACGTTCCAGATGCATCGGCGGATGAAATTTTCCAAACGATCAGGAGATCCAGGAGGAGGTATATGTCAAAAGAGAAGAATCTTGTGAGGGATGCCTCTCACAATGCAATCTGTCAATTCAGAATCGTGGTTCATTCCCTTGCATTTGATAATCAGGACTTGGAAACGATTCTCATATGCTAGGTTCAGAAAATATAACTAAAAGAAAGCACCACCAACTTCTTCACACTACGCATTCATCTTCATCTTCATCCTCTTCTTCCCACCCTTCTCTCTCGACTAACTCTGTTCTTTACCTCCTCCCCACCTACGACTTAGCAACCATCCTCTGTTGTGTCTGTTGCATTGCTTACATGTAGTTTTACCATTCTACCCTGCTGGCATTATGTTGACACACAAATTCATGATTTTTTTTCATACTTTAATTTTGATGCAGAGAATGTTAAGAGATTCATGGATATTTTCTCGAGATAAAAAACTAAAAGTCCTTGAAATGGTATCCCAATAGAGTATTCGAGAAAATTTGTAAAGTTATGGTTAGAAAACCAAACCAGTGTTTGATCTCGAGATCAGAAGCTTTGCATTTTGTTCTTTGACTTTGGGCAAGCCATAACTCAACTAAGATGATCTCAAATTGAAAAGTGTAAAACATAAAAGTTGTACGTTAAGAAGCAAGGAGACAAACTCAACTTGTCTCGAGTTAATCCAACTTTTCTTATAATCAAAAGATCGAGGTATTATTTTGATCTCGAGATCATAACAGTTACGACTTCAACCGGTTATAACACGTCCTAGATGACCTCGAATTGAAAGGTGTAAAACATAAAAGTTGTAGATTAAGAAGAAAGAAGACTAATTCAATTTGTATCGATGGAGTGTTTTAATCTCGAGATCAAACACTTGTGGCTTCTGATCGGTCAAAACTCGACCTAGATGACCTCGAATGAGAAAACATAAAACGTGAAAAGTTGTACGGGAGCCATAAAGAAAACTATTTCAAGTAATCTAGAGTTAATCCAACCTCTGTAACCAAATTTATGATGAAAAGACTGAAGGAGTGATGTTTATCTCGAGATCGGATCTCGAGACAGGGCAGTTGCGATTTTGACATGTCAAAACTCGACCCATATTGCCTCGAATGAAAAAGATCAAAACATGAAAGTTGTAGAAAAGCTAGAGAGGGAACTATCCTAGTGGATCTCGAGCAAAGTGAAGCTTTGTGGTCAATGTTGTTCTCAGTCGACTGAAATGGTGTTTCATGAGGCACCCACGATCTATAGCAGTTAACATCATTTCCCACATCTTTTAGTAGTTTTCTTGTGTTTCCCGCCATCCTTGGCAATTATTGCGATGTCTTGATAAATTTCATATAAATAAGTGTTGTTCCATTCATTGAAAAACACGATCAACTCCATAAGTCCAATTTAGCAAGGTTGATATACAACTTTTGCTCCCTTTTTCAGAGTCCTGAAAGTGTCCAGAAGCCACCCCGGCATCCTGAAACCGTCACCACCTCCGGCCACCATTCCACCAAGGCAGACTCCATTAAAGGAGACTACCGTAGCCTCACGTCCGTCGTTGTCCTTTTGAAGCCCCGTCATCGTTCTTCCAGTTTTCCTTTGTTGTTCTTCTCTTTGCATAATGTCCCTAAGTGTTGTAAAGACTTAATTCTTATAATTCAGGATTGTTCAATTACAATTCAAGTATAGTTCCTTTTATCGTTGTTCAATTATTTTACGACGACCACCAATTCCTTAAAATTCATTGCGCCAATTACAATTTTGCGTCTAACACATTACCATACTACTTAGTTCACTTACTAAGGCCCCATGATTTTTGACTCCATCTTCCAGCTTTCCAAGCCCCCGGACCTTCCTGTCCTTCCTGTGTTTCCTCGCAGCTGGATCCGCGGCTCATATGCCATCTTTGGCTTATCTTCGCTCCCCTCTCTGCTCAATCCACTTGACAAGATCAAACTGTATCGGCTTTTTCATCCAATAACTTGAAGTTTTTTTAGCATATCAGAGCATCCCAGGTCAGGATTGAAACAGTCCAGACCATGGACTACTTTGAAGTTTGTCTTCGCAGCACATGAAGGTGGGGCCATCGGAAATATAAAATGCACGACTTTCGCCAACCTAACTCTGTTGTCATTATGCTCTATCTCAAGCCATCGATGAACTCCGAGGCTGAAACCCAGTGAGGTTTCACCGATGGACTTAGCGAATTAGATTACTATCACGTGGCCATCGTGATCAAGGGTCGCGTTTGCACGGCGAGCAGTTGTTTAGCTAAGGAGCTCGCGAAGAATATCCTTTGCCCACTTCTAAGCTACAGCGATGCCTACTCTTGTGTTTTAGGTTCTCCCAATCTTTTCTCCTCCCTTCCTGCCATTGAGCATCACACCGTCAGCTTCTCCATGGAAATCTTCTGGCGATTAGCTTTAGCCAACATCTTCGGAAGGGCTTCAGGGTCACAAGCGATTGTCATCGATCTGTTGTTGCCTTAGCAGTTGCTTCTCGATCAGGTAATGGAAGCTAAAACAATCTTTCAAATCAGCCAAAAGTTTTTCCCAATAGCGTCGGCCAGGCAATGACAAATCTTACCGAATCGCGACAGAAAGTATGTTGAAGTGGAAGGAGGAAGATCACGCAGCAAGTAATGCAGACGACGGGCTCCTCAACTTCATCTTCTACCTCCTATACTCACATATTTTTCGAGAACCAACTCAATCTCTTTAGTAAAGAAGCTTCTATTTTTTTTTCATTCCAAATATGATTACAACATCATCCTGTTATATAGTGGAATTCTCAGTTCCCACACTGTAGTCGTACTGACAGAGCACACACTCGCACACATACAGCATCCTAACAAACCTTATCCCCTAAAAATACTAACAATAGAAACTTTCTTTGGATTATTTCTAATACTACTTGGACTGTCTGAAGGGGCTGCAGGCCCATAACCTTGCCCCATTCTCAAGTCCTGTTACTTCACTTGAAACCCTGCCTTCTTCTTCTTCACTGGTGTGGCTTTCCAACTCTATTGCATAGACAACTTGAAGATCTTCGGTAAGCCGACACTCCCCCTCAAGATGGGATGTGTAGATATCACACAATCCCATCTTGCTCAGCAAAAATTCAAACCTCTTCGGATGTAACGCCTTTGTGAACAAATCAGCTAATTGATAATCAATGTTTACATGCTTGACCTGTACAACTCCACTCGCAACTTTCTCCCTCACAAAGTGCAGGTCAATTTCCAGGTATTTTTTCCTCTCGTGAAACACAGGATTCTTGGTGAGGTGAATGACAGATTTATTATCACAATAAAGTGATGCTGGTGCTAAACGCAGCGAGTGAAAATCCTTCAACCATGTCAATAGCCAGATTAGTTCTGCAGTAGTGGCTGCAATAGCCCTGTATTCTGCCTCCGAAGGACTTCTTGAAACTGTTGCATGTTTCTTTGACTTCCAACTAATCAAAGAGTCTCCCAGAAATATACAATAGCCAATAGTGGATCTTCTGGTGTCAGGACACCCCCCAGTCACTGTCTGCAAAACCTTGCAGGTGCATTTGAGAGGTGCTGGAAAATTGAACTCCCTTGCCCGGTGATCCTTTGAAATACTTGAGTACATAACAGGCTGCTTGCCAATGCTTCAACTTTAGTCTTTCCATGAATTGTGCTAAGACATGTACTACATAAGCTATATTAGGTTGATGCGGGATGGGCAAGGAATAAATGATTCCCATACCAAAACGAAGGGGAATGTCACTAGAGGTGCGGAATGGAGTGACGTGGGAATGGTCGAAAGGGTAGATAATAAAACGGGATGGCTGAATGGATGGGTATGAAGGATAGGTTGAGATCAACCTCCACGGATACAGATACACCACCATGAAAGAAGACTCAGATAGAACTCGCATGTCTCATGGATATAAACACACCACCATGAACAAGAACGAGGGCGAGGAACAACACGGAGGATATAGGCACACCACCACCGGTTGATACACTCTACTCAATCTGCACTTGGAATCCACCAAATGTAGAGCGAGGTTGAAAGAGAATCCACTCCTTCGGATAGAAACACAAAAGTTTAATCTGGGTTTTAAAAGTCTGAATAATCTGGTTCCTCAACTCTTACAATGCAAGGGCTTATATAAGCTGCCCATGGAAAGACAATAAAGGAAACGAAATAAAAGATAAGGGAAATAAAATAAAGGATAGGATCAGAAAATGAGGAAATGAAATATCCTTTCGACAAGATCTGAAAAGATAATGGAGCAGGGTAGTGCAGCAGGCGCGACTCTTGGTGTGCAAGTTGTCAGACCTGAGCCGTCAAATTGTAACCGTCCTTTGGGCTGCTCGTCTCATGGTTGCCCTTCATCGCCTGAGAGTCGTATCGCTCGGTGCTCCTTTCGCCTCGGTTACTCGATGACCAGCAGATTGAGGCCTCCAGCAAGCGACGTTGGTTGAGATGCGGGCGAAGCGACGGACGCGGGTGAAGCGACGACCGTCCTTGTATCACAGGTCTTGTAACACCCAAATATATCATTCTCCCAATCAGCTGCCTATAAACACTTGGATCTACCTCCGATGTTGAACCCTCTATGCTGAGCCTAGTATTGGGAATCATTGGAATAGAACTTGGCTTGACTGCCAACCTGCCCTGTTCCTCAAGCAGTCTCAAAGTATAGCCTCTTTGGGAGATAAAGATACCTTTCCTAGAGCGTGCTATTTCCAAACCCAGAAAGAATCTCAACTCCCCCAAGTTTCTAACCTTGAAGTGCCCTTGTAAGTAATCATATAAGACTGAAATGTTCTGCACATTGGATCCCGCAACTGCCATGTCATCTAAATAGACCAATATAACTAGAAATCCATTCTCATCCTCTTTGATGAACAAAGAGTAGTCAGCATTGGATTGTGTAAAATCAAAAGCAAGTAAACACTCTGTTAACTTACAGTTCCATTGTCTTAATGCCTACTTAAGTCCATATAAAGATTTCTTCAATCGACATACTACCTTCTGACCATCTTTCCACTTCCCCTGAATGAAAGAGCCTGGTGGAAAGTCCATGTACACCTCTTCATGTAGATCACCATTGAAAAAATTGTTATGAATTTCAAAATGCCTCAATTTCTAGTTTTTGATTGCATAAAGAGAAAAGCAAGCTCTCATGGTGGTGTGTTTGGCTACTGGACTGAATGTGACTTGATAATCTAAACCCTCACATTGAGTATAGCCCTTTGCCACCAACCTAGCTTTGTATCTCTCCACTTCACCATTTGCCAACAATTTTACTTTGTAGACCCACTTATAACCAATTGGACGTTTACCAACCGGTAAAGGAACTAAACCCCACGGTTGTTATCCTTCAAAGCCTTCAATTCTTCAGCCATGGCCTTTTCCCATTGGGGAATGTTCTTTGCTTGACTGTAGGTATGAGGTTCAAAATGTGCCTCGAGAGACAGAACAAACCCACGGAAAGATTGAGATAATCTTTGATAGGGAAGATAAGGATCAATAGGATATAATGCAGTGACAGAATTTGAAGCAGGTGAAGAACTAACAGACCTGTTATGGGTCCTTGATGACTGTGGATTGACAGAGGCAAATGAAAGATGATGGTGATAGTTCTGAAGATAAGTTGGGGTTTTCTTTTGTCCAGTACTCTTTCTTAATACAGTGGAGGAATGACTGTGAGTTGTATTAGATATCTGACAAATGCTCACCTGAATCCATCTCATCATCAGCTATAGGGTGTGTATATGATGAGTTGTCTTGCTGTGCAATAGGAAAAATATCTTGGAATGGAATATTAGCATGTAATGTAGGAAGGACTAGGTCTGAAGAGTCTAAATTATGCTCAGCAAAAGGAAACATAGTTTCATGAAAGACAACATTCTAGAGATGAAAACTGAATGCTGAGCAAATTCATATAAGTACTATCCTTTAATACCAAAAGGGTAACCTAGAAACACACACTTTTTAGCTCTTTTGTCCATCTTCTTCCTACCTCGAACCAGAGAACAAGCAAAACAAAGTGAACCAAAAACCTTCAAAGCATGGTAATTAGGTAATTTATGAAAGAGAACTTCATAGGGTGATTTGTTCTCCAACACTCTAGTAGGTGATCTGTTTATTAAGTGTGTGGCTGTCATTAATGCATATCCCCAAAATCTGACTGGCATAGTAGCTTGAAATAGTAAGGATCCGGCAACTTGCAATAAGTGTTGATGCTTCCTCTCTACCAACCCATTTTGTTCAGGAGTCTCAACACAGGTTCTTTGATGTAAAATCCCAGTTTTGTTATAAAAATCAGGTAGTAAAAATTCTGCTCCATTGTCACTCCTCAATATCTGAACCTTGGTATGAAACTGTGTGTGTACAAAGTTACAAAACTGTTATATGAGACCTTTAGTTTCATATTTGTGTTTCATCAGGTAAATCCAAGTAACTCTTGTGTAGTCATCAACAATAGTCAAGAAAAACTGAAAACGTCCTATGGCCGAATGAGAATAGGGGCCCCAGATGTCAAAATGAATAATTCAAAGGCACATGCAGTTTTATATATGTTTAAAGGAAATGGTAACTTTTTCTGCTTTGATTCATGACAGACTGAGCAAACATTGTGCAAAAGAAACTTGATAGTAGGATCCACAGAATGCAATATTCTTTCTTTTTCAACAGAAATATGTCCCAAACGTAAGTGCCACAAGTCAAAGTGATATAAACTATGTTTTTGAGTAAGACTATTAGCTAACACTAAGTCTTCTTCTTTGAATGACTTGTTAGAATAAGATTATGTGCTCTCTATGGACTCTATCACCTCATACAGTCAATTTGTTGCCTCAACCTGTCCAATCGTCATCGAGGTCTCCAAGTCCTGAATATAACACCATTTTTGAGAAAAAAATAAGGCAGATGTTTTTGTCAGTAGTAAGTTTACTCACTGAAATCAAGTTGTAATGAAAAGAAGGAATAAAGAGGACATGGTTTAACGGAATGTGTTTGTTAAGCTTAACAATGCCAACATGTGTTGAATGTACTGTTGTACTGTTTGGAAGTTTGATGCTTAGAGGGAAGGCAAGTTGGTGAAATGAATCAAACAAATTCATATAAGAGACTACATGATCTGTAGCTCTTGTATCAAGGTACCAGTGTGTAGATTTGGAGGAATGAGGTCTATGTACAGTAAGAACGAATGTATCACTGCATTGTTTACCAGAAAGAGGATAAGAAGTACATGTGGGCAGTTCTGATCCCTGATGACCCTCATTATCGGTCTTGCTTGTGTTGTCCACATTGAGTAGGGCCATTAGCTTCTGAATTTGTTGCTGTGAGAGGCCAACTTCAGTAGTAAGAGTTCCCTTATCAGCCAGGTTCACCGCCCTTTGCCTGTCATATTCTAGTTGTTTTGACCTCATAGGTCATGGTTTTGTTTGTCCAGAGAATCCCCTCCCTGGTATAAAACCTCCTCTACCAGGTGAAAAACCACCTCGTCCTCTTCCTAAACCAGGTCTGGTATTGGGGGGAAATCTTACTTGATAGAAGCATCTCTCCTTTAGGTGACCTCTTTTGCCACAGTGCTCACATATCCATTCTCCTCTACCAAATTTTCTTTATGTTGGAATTCTTATATGGGTTGCTCCACCAGTTTGTAAAGCAGCCGCCATGACAGGCATCTCTGTTACATTTCCAAGTTGTTTGGGATTTCTCTGACTTTCTTCACGCTGGACTACATTATAGGCCTCTCCTAAAGTGGGAAAGAGTCTTCTCATCAGCATTTGTGTTCTCAGATGATAGTATTCTGCACTTAAACCCATTGAGAAACTTAAAAACCATATCTTTCTCATGTTGCTCAGCAAATGTCTTTGCCTACTTCCACTGATATTCCCCACATTCGCAACAAGGTAAGGGGCGATACTGTCTTAACTCCCTCAAAATAGCCAACATCTCATTATAATATCCAGATACACTCTTAGTACCTTGTTCTAGACAACCATACCTATGTTGCAAGTGGCAAATCTTGCTGTCGTTGGGCTCTCTATACCTTTCTCTAAGCTCCTCCCAATATCCTTTGTAGATTCCAAATAGAAGATGGTTGTCGCAATAGGTACTGAAACAGAACGTTGAATCCATGATTTCACTAGGTTATTGCACCTCCTCCACGCTGGAAACAACGGATCAGTTGCTTTTGGCTTAATAATACTTCCATCGATGAACCCAGTCTTATTTCTAATGGACAAGGCTAACTCAAAGGAAGAACTCCATGAACTGTAGTTTCCCTATACTAATTATGTAGATACAAGCGACGTCACCTGACTTTCAGAGGCGTGAATGTAATATGGCAATTGCGGACTGTCAACTGATGTAATCTCCATCTACCTTCCTTCCCACTATGAGCGGATTCGGTCTTATACACACGCGAGGAAGGTAATCAAAAAAGAAAGAAGATGAGTTCTTCTTTCTTTTATCACTTAGGAGCCGTGCGAGATGAAAGTCTCATGCACGGTTTTGAATGAGAGAAAGAAGTGAGGAATCCTCTTTTCGACTCGCAGCGCTCTGATACCATGAAAGTGGAAGGAGGAAGATCACACGGCAAGTAATGCAGACAACGGACTCCTCAACTTCATCTTCTACCTCCTATACTTACATATTTTTCCAGAACCAACTCAATCTATTTAGTAAAGAAGCTTCTTTTTTTTTCATTCCAAATATGATTACAACGTCATTATGTTATATAGGGGAATTCTCTGTCCCCACACTGTAGTCGTACTGACAGAGCACGCATTCGCACAAATACATCATCCTAACAAACCTTATCCCCTAAAAATACTAACAACAACAACAACTTTCTTTGGATTATTTCTAATACTACTTGGACTGTCTGAAGGGGCTACAGGCCCATAACCTTGTCCCATTCTTAGGTCCTGTTACTTCACTTGAAACTCGGCCTTCTTCTTCTTCACTGGTATGGCTTTCCAACTCTATTGCAGAGACAACTTGAAGATCTTCGGTAAGCTGACAAGATGACCTCCCTCATCTCATGGTCAAGGTCTCTGATTTGTTAAGATATGTCGTGGAACTCAGTTACGGATGTTGGGAGGTGATCAGGTCATGGTTAAGGAATTCCACCACTACCGACCGTCCGGAAAAGGAGGTCGAGGATAAGTACGAGCTGGACTGGAGAAATGAAATCTGGCCTGTCTTTGGCCACTGTCACCCATTGCCGCTTGTGCCTGGAAGATGTCTCAGGCCCGGCTCACGCTTGCTCGATATGTTGATTCTACCTCGACAAATCTTATTCCGAACTGCCCAACCAACTGGCTTTCCTTCACCACGATCATGAAGTGATTGTCAAAAAATAATTCAAGAACAAAAAAATGCAGAAAAATTACAGATGGGCAAACCCAGAAGAGTCACGCCAGCCAAAAAATAGGTACGAAGAAGAAATCACATCACTGTAGAAGGAAGTATTTCTGCGGCTAAAGATGAAAGGAAGAAATGGCTCCTAAAATCACTTCAACCGAGCAACTAGTTTGACTAATTCGAAATTATTTAAAAAAAAAACAACTCACATGAATAAATCAATTCCTAAAATTCTTAATTAAGTTACATTCCTCCTTAAAAGGTTGGTTAGGAACAGCTTCAAGTTTCTACCACAAGAACTGGAACGATGCTTTGCTAGAGGTCTGGTTAGAATATCCACGATTTGCTCTCCGGACACACAATACTCGAGCTTAACTTTACCATTCTTCACCCATCATTCTCAAATCGCATGATACTCGACAGAAATATGCTTTTGTCAACCAGATTGCTTGATTACTAGCTGTTGTAGCTGAAATATACTTACTTAGCCTCGACAGAGGATTAAGCCACAACTTCTTGCTTTTTCTCAATCCCAAACAAACACTCCATTTATAAACAAAAACGTAAAGCCCGACATGCTTTTTGAATCCTTGATACTTCAAGCCCAATCATTACTTCAGAAACTTTGGAGGTTTGAACTTTCCTTTCTCGCAAACTAAATACCAAAACAGTCGTGCCATCAGAATTCCTCAACAATCTTTCACATCCATCCACCGAAAACCCACCAGGTTGCTCCACAAATATTTCCTCCTCAAGAAATCATTTAAGAACGCTGACTTCAAGTTGAGATGAAAAATTTTCCAGTGAAGCTTCATTGCAAGTGCAGTCAACATTCTAATAGTGCCATGCCTTGCAACTAGTGCGAAGGTTTCGGTGAAATCAACTCCAGCTTCCCGAAGATATCCGTTCACAATCGATCGGGTTTTGAGTTTGTTTATGGAATCATCAACATTCAGCTTCATTCTATAAACCCACTCTACTTCTAATTACCTTTTTATATATAGGGTGGTGTATCGACAAGTTAAGTAAGAATTCTTGTGAGTACTCCTTTAGAAACGGAGGTATGAGTAGCAGTGAGAGCCTTGTTTGTCTCGGTAGACTGTTCACTATGTAGCCTCAACTGATTCATAGTGGGATTCGGAGGAAGAGTTTCGACTTCTTGCTTATAGTGCTCCAGACATCATGTGATTTTTAAAAGATCATTGCCCAAATTTGATAGTTTTCATCATCAAACGACCGTGAAGGTTGTATTGAAAAACCACCGGAAGAAGACATGACTACAGGACGAAGCCAGATGATTTGGGTTTGAATGATATGTGTATTTAATGGGGTTAATCTAAGTCACGGTCCCTTGATAACGTGGATGATGAAGAAAACATTTCTGCAGCTATAAAACGGGAAGGAAAAGGAAGAAACGCACCTAAAATCACGCCAACAGAGCATCTAGTTTGACTTAGTTCAAAATTACTTAGAACTTACATGAATAAATCACGAGGACGCATCCTCTGCCGAAGCTCCTAAGGAGTTCTTTACAAATGCAACGAATGCTTTCTGCAGCTTCATCCCAACAGCGCGAATCTACCGGTCGTAATCAAACACCCGTGCCACGTACACGTCCTCAACTTCTATGTCTACCCGTTCATGCCCGTGTGGAGGATACAGTACATTTGCCATGCCTGTGGTAACTACGGCTGCTGCCCATCCTACTTCTGCAAAGTATATGCGGGTTACATCTCCATGCGGATTGCGCACTACGGTTGGAATGCAGCATCCAGCATGAATGGCTCTGGCGCCCGCTCGTTCTCAGCCCTCCACCAACGGACGAATCCCACGAGAATTGCTGAGAAGTATGCACAGAGCTGAGGCACGAGTCCTCTGCACCGAGTGTGAGTATGAGTATTAGGCTCATGTCAGCTGCATTAACCCGGATGTCCCGAGATGCCATCCACCTTCCGGAGAATAAGACGGACGAGCAGCTGAAAAGGCTCGGTGGCGAGGTTTATGATGACATAGATAACGTCCCTGGGGAGCTCGGTCCTAAGCTAGTGGAAATCCTGCAGGCACAAGCAGCTAAAAAGGCTCGGTGGCGAGGTTTATGATGACACAGATAACGTCCCTGGGGAGCTCGGTCCTAAGCTAGCAGAAATCCTGCAGGCACAAGCAGCTTGGATTGCGGCCGAGGATGATCAGAGCACGATTTCATCATAGTAGTATTGTATTCTCCGAACTTGAATCTAACCCTTCGATCATGGAAAATAATAATGATTAAATAAATTTTGTTTTCAAAGTAAGTATATCTATTGGCGAAGATGATTCAATTTCCGACGTAATATGTAGCACGTTTCAAAGCCACAATTCCCAAGAAATTCCAAGAAGTGATTTCCAGAGTCAGAGCCACACTCTCTGATTCATCCTTGCGGATGCTCAAAATTCAGTGAATGGAAATTTGAGAAATGATTTTTTCTGTGATATTTGATTATAATCCCAGAACCAAACAAATGCTCCCCCCTTCCTTACAGATTTTGTATGCTGACCGTATACCAACCTCCCCAACAAAACCCAAGAAGAATTCTTGTAAGAAAAGAAGAAAGACAACGCAAGAAATTCTATGGTTATTCAAAGTGATTAATTTCAACTCCTCCTCCTTATCTCAAGCACCTTCTTCATCTCCATGTTCCAAAAGAACTCCTGCACCTCGGACGGACTCACGACCTCGGCCATCCCGAACAACCTCTTCCTCTTGAATGCAGTGGCCGTGGGGGAGGATCTCCTCTTCGTGGCAGTCACCTTCTTCCTTGGCGCAGGCGGGCATCTTAGAGTGGGGGGAATTCTGTGGTCCTCTGACGTAGGCGTCTGGTACCCTTCATCCACATCATCCTCCGTGTGGACATCCACGTCCTCCTCAGCTCTGGCCTCGATGCTGAGAAAGGGGGTCATGGTGAACAAGAATGAGATGTTTGTTGTTGTTTGCTACCGAGGAGAAAGACGTATGTAGGAAGGATAAGAAGAAATGGGAGTTAGGTGGGAGGGAGAATGAGATTGGGAGAAAAGAAGTAGTAGTAGACAGGAAGTTCGTTCAATCTCTCTTATTTGTCAAGACAATTTTACATGCCTTATGTGTCCTAATCGATGGTTGCTTCGTGATAATTTAAACCATCTTTTTTTTTTTCTTTTGAAATTCTTTTTTCGGTAGGATTTTGGAATATATCACAGGTGGGTCACGTCATAAATGCTTTCTTCCCTCCCAATTAATTATGCCCGTCCCACCAATCCCACGAGGATTTTACCATATTAGGATTATTTTAACAAAATTGGTCCAATATTACCGCTTTTGGAAACCCAAACTTTCAATTTAATAAAAAAAAAGGTGGTTCTGAAAAGCGACACCCGTATAGAATTTTCTAATTTTTCTTTAATTGGCGTACGAGATTTAAAAAAATAAAAAATAAAAAATAAATTAAATTTAAATTAAATTTTTCCAAAATGCGGGTTAAAACATGACAACTTATAAGAAACTTAAAAAAATTTTATAAATGTCCCTATTTCTTTTAATAAATTAAAAATCGTTAGTAAATGATAACGACTAAGAGTGGAAAATTGAGAATTTTCTAAAGAGCGGCCGTATTTAACTAAACTTTTTTTTTAAACTATAGGTAAATTTCTACGGAACTCAAGCAACAAAAGCGCACAACACTTGCTCTCAGCGAGCTTTCGCCGGGCGGCACCTGCGTGATGCTTAAGAGGGTTATCGTCCTGGGACGAACACCCTGTATTTCCATAAAATTTCTCCCCAACATAATAATAATAATAATAATAACTTTCACTCTATTTACCTACATTCTCCCGCTGCATCCATCCTTTCCGGACACATCTTAAAAGCTAATAAAGAAGATTGGGGGGAGAGGACAATTAAGGTATAAAGGAGCAATTGCACTTTAAAAGGATCAAATCCAACAACAGCACCAGCAGCAGGAGGTGGGTATGGAAAGGATGAATGAATTGAAAAATGAGGATGAAGGAAGCATAGGATTCCCCCCAACTAAAAAATAAAATAAAATTTGAAGATGGAGACATAAATACGCCAAATCAATATCTACCCACGTTACAATACCATGAATCAATCAATTGTGGACACTAATAGCTTAATATATCTAGGATAAGGGGGCATATGGGGTGGGGCCTCACACCCACAACCATCAACCCCATGAGGGAATTTATGCTGAGCACGTTACCTTAATTTCCTTACCCAACTTTGTTCTATTCCAGATGATCAAAAGCCTAAGAAACTCCACCACACACAAAATTCTTCCATGTGAAGTTGCCCCACTCCAATATACCCCAAAACTTACAGCTAGGCAGAGAATAAGTGTGTGTATATATGTACGAGTTGAAAGCAAAAAGTATAAGTACCAGACCAGACCAAGGTTAGCCAAGTTGCGAAAATGAACTCAATCTTTCTTTTATTGGAACCCATCATGGAATCGTTAAAAATTCCTAATATGTTCTTTTGATGGGCTTATGGCATGTATTGTGTGTGTATATATAAATGGAGCCAAGAAAACCAATGCTATGCTTATTGAAGAGTGGACCAACCTCGTGCTGTAGCAGTGAAACGAACAAAATTCTGGTTCAAGTGACTCTTCGGCTCATAAGTTACGCCTTTCCATCGACAGATGAAAGATGCCTTCAGATATGCCATATGGTAAGGACTGACTCCTGCAGGAAGCACGATGTGGAGCTTCCAGAAACTTGAATTTAATCCCCCGAGTAGTGGTTAGCAAGAAGTTGAAGGAATTACCTACCCTCAATGTGCTGAACCACTTCCTGCACTCAGAAAAAAAAAGTGCTCGAGCATTTCACAAGACTAGTTGACGTACTTAGGCCACATAAATCCTCTTCTAAGATGCACGGGGTGCTGCTCGGTCAATATCCCTGTATGCGGGTCTAGATAAACAATTTCTATCGCGCTATGAAAAGCACAAACATTTACCAGGAGTTCCGAAATGCGGCAATAGCAGTGCCTTTTCTGTCAATAGGAAGATCGTCCCATGACAAAGAACAAATCATTCTCGGGCCACTCCAACATCATGACACTAAGAAGATTGAAAATGACTTCTAGCCATATTTTGAGAACAGTTAACAGCTACGACATGTAACAGAAATACAGAATGAACAGGTAATAATGGAGCTTACCTCATGTTTTGTGGAACCCAACAAAAAGTTGGTAGCTACACTGGAATTTAAATAAAACGAATCAAGAGAATCCACAAACATCCAGTAAATTAGGAAAACAGAAGTTAATATAGAACTCGCCAGATGATAATTGGGGTGTAAATGGAACAATGTGCCCCCTAAAAAATGATATTTACTTATCCAGTGTGCTTTACCTGGTGAACATCATGAACTCCAGGAATGGTGTCGGCATCGCCCAGCTATGAAATGTGGACCATTAGCCACCATCATCTGGCATAGGAGGAAGAGCTTCAATATGAGGTGGTAATTTATACATCTTGCGGAACGCCAGCTTGAAAGCCTCCCTGAAGGTTTAATACAAATTATATGTCCACCTAAAAGAGTTCTAAAATTGTTAAGCCTCAAGCACATGAGAAGGGTTTAGCACAAACCAGGTTTCCACTTAAGAAATAAACTTTTTAAGCTATACAATGAACCTTTCCTAATTACTTGATTGTTGAAAGGTCCAGAACTAAAGAATACAATATACCTGCAGCTTCCTCCATTCAACATGTCACACATGGTCCAGAATGTGACCACATCATTGGTTCCATTAACACTACCATCCATCTCCAAACATGCCCAAAAATATAAAACATCTCCCATGGTTTCCCCTTTCACAACATCTTCTAGAACGCTCTCAGCTTGAGGATAGTGAAACCTGTTTTATCATTTAGGAGACAAATATCTCAATTTTGTTATCAATATGAACAGATTAAACATAAAATACTTATCAAAACTAATTTTAAACACTTTATAATTACCAAAGACTTAGTACCTTTCTACCAGCTGCACCAAGCCAATCCAAAGCATTGTATGGATGTTATCTACTTTGTAAGTCATTGAAAACATTCCTCCAACCTCACATAGAAGCTCTTGGTAACAAGAATTACTTAGAGAGTTCAGCCGTGAAACTGTGTCCACATCATCTGATCTTATCCTTCTGGATTTTGTAGTCTGATAAAAATCAATTTAATGACGAATAATTTCAGAAGTTGAAAACCCTGGGTAGTAAAAAAAATATTAGTTTGGCTACCAGAGAAACTCTTTAGTGACAAATCTTATAATCAACAACTATATACGTAGTATCAATGAAAAAGAGTAGCAGCATCATTAAGCTTCAGTTACACTACTAGAGCTGATAAAACATTCTGCAATATAACATACCAAAGAAAAAGAAGTTTCTAATAAAGTCTTTGACTACCAAACCTTCCGATAAAAAAGACCAACAATTGAAAGATAAACTTACCAGATTTAAGCCTCGGTATAGCGAGCTGCAATGTAAAAATGGCCAAGCTCCCGTCCATCCATATATATTGTATATGCAAGCTGGTTGCCCTGTCCTCCCAAGTTCTCCCTCATCCCGTTCATTTGCTCCGAAATTGAACTTTTCTGATTTCCGGGTATTGCGATATATACCATTCCATGATTCCAAATCCTTTTCCATTCTTTCCTCGAGCTAAAGATCGCAAAAAGGACATACATGAAATATGTAAACAAATAAAAACTGTCCAACCAAACAGTTTCAAAAGTCAAATGAAATGCTAGAATTAAGAATAATAATACACACCTCCATTTCGATGTTCTC
This sequence comes from Melastoma candidum, assembly GCA_023653495.1. Taxonomy (NCBI): domain Eukaryota; kingdom Viridiplantae; phylum Streptophyta; class Magnoliopsida; order Myrtales; family Melastomataceae; genus Melastoma; species Melastoma candidum. The sequence goes on along the minus strand of CM042891.1, from coordinate 2,605,520 downwards.
ATACTAAACATCTTCAATTTCCCTCAAAATATCCCAATCTAACTGCGTAAGGAAATCTTTCGGAATTTTTCTGCTATTACTAGATGAGTTTCTTGGTAGCATATCATCCATCAACTCTTCCTCTAGCATATATATAGTACTAGCTCAAGTATGAAAATCATCCTTATGATCTAGTTTAACAATGGAATCTTCATTATTTCATTCCCGAAAATATCCCATCCCCATGTGATCTGCTCAAGCGGAGAAACAGGACCTGGCAGCGGTGATATCTGAAGAAAAATCAGGCAGGTTCTTGAGAAGCCGGGGCATACAAGGAGACACATTCCGAGGCATGCATGTCCTCACGTAGCAGTTTCGCAGAACATGCAATTTTAGCAGCAGATTCAGAAAGTCTATCATCTGAGACTAACAGAGAGAACACATTCATCAAAGCCTTCGGATCATGCTTGGGAGAAGACATAATGTAGGTCCCATCAACAACCAACAAATGCCCCTCATAGCAGGCTGGGATGAGGCCATATTCAGCTGGACTTTAACTATTTAGAAGAAGACAAATCAGAGACATACATATCTGTTAAATGCTCGTAACGGGAAGAACCATAGAGGACTATGTCGGCCATAATCAACATGCTATTGACATCAGCATTCATGCCAAAATGTTGCACTGACCCAGGGCCAAGTCCTAGATGAGACATTACATCCTACAAAACAATGGAAACATCACTACCATGACCAGATTCATACCAGAAACAGCCGACGGAGAAAACTTCCCTACCATTTGAATAAACTATTAAACATTAGCAAGCAAGATTGGCCCATATTACTCAAGATGGTTCGGTAAATATTTCTGGAGGATATTGGACTTTTGGAATAATAACATGAGATGCTAGAATGCTCCCAAGATGAAAATACTGCTGTACGCTTGAGACTTGTAAGCCAAAATTCTTAGTGTGGAAACAAAACAAAACCACCTTCAGAATGTCCTACTTTCATATTATATTGATAAGACATCGTTTTCTGAAATAGATCTGAACCGAACATCCTTTGCTTCTACTCTACTTTAATGCTAAGGCCACGCTTCTATATTTATCTAGGAAACATCCAGTGCAAGCTCGTGATTGTAACACGTCAATGAAGTTCTACTTACTTTACTTTTATCATTGTGAAGTACTTCAACATTTTTCCGTGAATATCAGCACATTAGAATGATGACACCTAAGAATCCAGACCAATAAAAAAAGATTAAGTTGAAAGATAACTACCTGAAAAGAATGATTATGTTCATCACTGGAATTACCACCTACAAAAGCAAACTTAAGAAAACCTCCATCCTGCTTCCTTGCATACTTAACTAAGAGAAGCTCAATGGCATGCATTGCCAAGGAGTGGTCCCATGAAAGTTCATTATAAGAGAAGGAGTAGCCGATGACGACGACAACTCAAGTCTTCTTTTTTAATGCCCCAGAATGACTAAACATTTCCAGAGTCAAGTGCACTATACAGCATCTGCACAAGAAAGGCCCAATAATGACGTCTCAGATGGACAGGAATTCCATCAGCTAGAACAAGGTATAGTTAATTTACCGGCAGGCTAAAATGTGAAAAAAGGACAACGTCTGCCCTGCTGAAAGCACTTCTCCACAGAGAAATGAGATGTGTCCAGCCCATTGTTTCATAATGCCTGAGGCACTTTCTAGCATATCCTCATGAATAATCCATGTAAGTGGCACTGAACAAAAAGTGTCCTGCATAAGGATGCATAAATCTGTAACTCACAAAACAAAACTATCAAGGCTAGACCACATGCACTGACAAATCAATTTGCCATTAACTTATGTGGCAGCTCTTAATTTCTGGGAAGGTAACTTTAATTTTGATTCTTTGGAACCATGAGAATAAAAAAACCACCCAACCAAGGAAACATTAGAAAATTCGGTCAATCTAATTCCTATGTAGTAGTGAACCTCTTCCCCATGGTCCACACAAAGCAACAAAAGTTACAGCACAAGCGAATAATAGTCAAAGTATATTCTCTAGAAGATTCTGAGTTGGAAACAAACCGAGATATCAATTCCTTTGCTTCAAAAGTGTCGACAATAACACCTTCAAAACTGAAAAGAGAGGAGAAAAATGGAAAGAAATGAGCTTGTCAGACGGTGGTGATATTAGATATATAGCAGAAACATGAAAAAACCAATATAACCTGTGAAACCATGCATTGACCAATCGACCAGACTAATCAGATCACACATGAGGATTATAATCTGACTGGCTACATTCTTCCAAATGGAATCGGCCTCATCACGATCGATCGTATGTATCTGAAATATCATTGTCAAGGGAATACATAAAGGATTCTCAATACACGAAATGAATTCAAATAAGAGACTACAATAGACATCCACAAGTTTAACTAACTACAAGAACAGGAAATTATTCGCAATAATTAATTATCAAAAAAGGTGTTTGAAATGGTAGAAGTAACACATAAATACAAGAGAGCCACGCCATAAATACATAACCGAGCTTCTGCAAATTGTTCACCACAGTAAGGAGCATCAAGGAATGTGAATTTATCTTCATACTCCCAAGGATCTGAAGTTTTAAAGGGCTACAAGTAAGATAGAGGATAAACACGTTTTGAATTGATATGTGAGCAAACAGAGTTCAAAGATTCGTTCTGGTCATAATTATGTAAAACCATAAAAACCAATCCACATGACTGAGGGCAGCAAATTAACAATTGTTCTGTCATCATGTAGGCAAAAATCAGACACACCTATCAATCAACATTACTCTTCTTAATAAATTAGCACAAAGATGTAGTTACGGGTTGATCTCAGATAAATTATACTACAATAACTTATGCAGAAGAATTTGGCGTATACCCATCTTCATTTAGATTATTAAATAATGGAACTCTTGGCCCTACTGAAACGCATTGATATTCCTCAATTCTGAAAACAGCCCACCACCCGATTGACTGATCCAAACAACACTACCAGCAGCTGCATAACATAGCGAGGGAGAGAGCTACCCACAAGGAGCAATCCACGGCAGCCGAACCCCTCCCCTCCCCTCCCTCCTGGCCTGATCCAACAACCCCTACCCATCCACGAACCTCCTCTGAGCCAGGAACCTCAGTTGACTCCCCAAACGAAGCCCTTCCCTCGCCAACCTCCCCGCTCTCCATATCCCCTTCCCTCTCCCCCAGACCACTGCAGCGATCGAGCTCTACAACAGAGACAACCACATAGATGAAAACAGCTCCAAGGATCAGGACATAGAGGTAGCGATTTGCCCCTGAGGGGAGTGAGGATCAACTTCCAGCCGAGACATCCGGCGAGGAGACCGTGGCCGTGGTTGTGGCGTGGTCGGATGGTCTTGGCGGAGGTGGAGGTTCGCTTGAAGGGGAATCGGTCCCGGATGCGACCGGGGGGGGGGGGGTGGTCCATTGGGGGTGGATGGATCGGTGGGTGGGTCAGTTAGCTGAAGAGGCGGTTACGGAATAGGATCGAGAGGTGTAAGAGGCGGCGTTTCGGGATTTGGCGGGAGACTGCTGGCGCCGACGCAGCTGAGTGGGGTTTTGTTGTTTCTGCCACCAACCCCCAACCACCTCACTCTTGGCGGCTTTCTCCGTCGGCGAGGAGGACGCCAAGTCGGGCCTCACAAATCCTGTAGGCCCATCGGGCCGACATAACTATCAATCCATACCCCTACGTTACGCCGCAATCACTTCTCTCTAACACAAAACAAACGGAGCCACCCCTGCATTCCAATTCTATCAAAGAATAAATATTTTTTTTCTTAGTTCCTAAATTTTATCATAAACTTATTTCCGCTTGAGGTTGTTTTGTTACGTCGAAATATGTTCTGCTTTCTGTTTTCCTTTCTAAGTCATAAATTAAAAAAGAAATCATTTTAATGCTTTCTACTCTAATCCGATTCTTGATTTTTTTTTTCTCTCGATAGTATCGATATTTAAATTATCACCTTTGTACTACAAGTTTGGAAAAGTGAGAACGAACAAATGATTTTTAATTAGATAAAAAATAATTTTGGTAAAATGAAAACGATCTCAGGACTTGATACGATCGAGAAGGTTGTAATAGGTTCTCGTAAAAGGAACGGATAGAACTGCTACAATAGCAAAACTGTTTTTTTTGGAAAGAAAGGAAACAAATAAAAAGGGGGAGGTCTAATCCTGTTCTTCAAATTTTTTTGCACAAAATTTTTTTTTGCAGCGAGGCTCGCGGGCTTGTCAAAGAGCCTCCGAGACTCGTGAGAAGGCTCGTAAAAAATAAGTCTGTCACGAAACTCGTTGATATAAAAAAAAATTGGCAGTAAAAAGAAAATTTTGTTAGGTTTAGGTTATTGAAAAGCCAAAATAATGAGTAGAACAAACATTTTTTTCCTTATAAAAAGAGTATGTCATTAGGTTTTTCGCAAGTGTGTCATGGATGGATAAGGATACAATTAACATTTGTGCCTTATCTGTATTTCAGACACAAAAAATGTGACAGCGTGACAGCTTTCCTTCACGTTATCAATAACAACACCATGAAGCTTTTCGGGATATCAAACTATATATTAGGTTTTTCTTTATTCATGTCAATATGGTGAAAACTTTTGAGCATAGTCGCAAGTTTTTGAAATATTTCCGAGAAAATATCCCACAATGTGATTGAAGATGGCTTCTTTGGAGTCACTTCAACGTCAGATGGTCGCTTCTCAATAGCCTATTTGAACTCACTTTTCTTGAAATTCGTCTACAAACCTTCATTTGAACATGATGCTTCTTCTCTTGGGGTTTGAGTGTTCTTCTTATATTCCTCTTACGAGTCAACCAAGTTCAGCCTTCTTTCACAAATACCTCTTCATCAATAATTACTCAACTTGATATATTGACGATATGACTGACATTTGATATCTTCTTCAAATGATGGAAAACTTATGAGAAACACGTAACCGTAGCGAGAGAAATCGCCTATGAAGGTGATGAAATACTTATTTTCACATAAAGTAGTCTGAAGAAGTCCACTGATATCTGTATGCACAATCTCCAATAGACTAGTACTATGGGCGGCTCCCTTCTTCCGAGTCTTCGTTAACTTTCCTCGGATACAATCAACACAAGTCTCCATGTCACTGAAATCGAGAGAGGGAAGCAAATTATCCTTTATAAGACGTTCCACAACATCGAAGACTTTTCATTCGACAAAACTCTTCTAGGCGCTAAAGATTCAGCACATAAGGATTCAACATCATATGAAGGTACCAAATCCAATCGATAAAGGCCATTGGGCAATGTCGCACTACCAACAACTTTTGAATTTAACGACAACTGTATAAAGCCATTCTGAAATAAACAACTCAATCCAAATTTGTCCAACATAGGCACATAGATCAAGTTTCTCCTGAAAGTGGGAATACACAAAGCGTTCTCCAAAATAAGTTCAAACCCTGAATCTAAAGGAAGTTTAACTACTCCTATATATTCAACGGCAGCTTCTGCGTTATTATCTACTTTCACCTTGCCTTCATATTTGGCATCCTTTGCCTCTGGAATCCCTGCAAGGTCATACCAATATGAACAGATGCACCGCTATCTATCCACCAAGTATTCGAAGACACATCAGCAAGATTTGATTCAAAACAAACCAAAGCTAATGGTTTACATCCCACATTCTTCTTCTTTTGCTTATCAAGCCAATTCTTATACCGGTAACAGTCTTCCTTCAAGTGTCCCATTTTCTCACAAAAGAAACACTTAATGCCCCCTTTAGCACTCATAGGCACATCCTTCTGAATTGTTTTGCTATGCCTCTGTCCAACACCAAACTTCTTAAAAGTCTGAGGTCCCTGACCGTTCCTTGGTTTGAACCCTTTTCGAAATCATTTTCCTTTACGAAAACTTGATCCAGTACCGGTCACTACAAAAGCACTCGGTCCCATATCTTTCTTAATTTTCTTCTCCACGGCAACACAACGAGTGATCAACTCATTCACCATCCAACACTCTACTTGAGTATTAAAAGCAGTCTTGATCATTCAAAACTCAGGAGGCAAAGAGTTGAGGATGCGATGAACAATGTAATTCTCCGGCAAATCAATCTTATGGGCACTCAGCTTAGACTGCACATGCACCCATCACATAATGTACTCCCTCTCATTGGCAAAATCCTTGTAAGCCAAAGCATTCATCATCTCCAATTAGTGTGTGATCTCCGCACTATCAGATACCTGATATCGCTCTCCAATAGCAACAAGAAGAGCATTTGCATTATTAGTCTCTGGTAAACCACTAAGAAGATGATCTAGGATAGACCTTTCCATGGCCAGCATGCACATTTAATTTGCGTGTGCCCATTTCTCATCATTCTCCTTCTCCTGGATTGAGCTCGCATCAGTGGGCACTGCAGGTTCATCAATTGTAAGACCCATATCCCGATTGATGCAGCCCACAGCAAACTCGAGGTCCTGCTTCCACCTCTTATAATTTGAACCACTTAAGACCTCTATGGTGGTAGCATTGTTGCACATATTGAAGGAAACTGTAGAAAGTAACGCAACCATTAAGTGTCATGAGCTGTATAAGATCGATTAATTAGATCAAATAATTCTGAAGAATCCTCATACTCCAATGTCAACTCCCCTTTGGGTAGAGAAAACACAAAGCAGAGAAATTTTCCCACAAGGATCATAAAGAAACAACATATTCGACAAACTCCCACACCCGATCACATGTCACCATGTACGATCCACTTTGGTGAAATCATACACAGTGCAATGTGCTATAATAAAAATTGTGGGGAATTCATACATACCATCTTTAAGGAACCACCACCTATCACGTACAAGCGAGCCACTTTTGTATCCAAACACTTGCAGCATATTATGATGTTCCTTCGATAAATAAATGCATATCTAAATGGAGAATAAGAATCAATTATCACCATAAACGGGTCACTTTGGCAACCAAGCATTCATGGCACAACATGGTCATATCTCACTAGGCTCATAACGTTTATCACACCAAAAGATTTTGTGTGACCCTTTACCTGTGTTTAAATAATTTTATATCTCCTTTCACGAGTCTAATATTAAAATGGTTTTGTAAAACAAGCTTTATAATATGTGCAACTAATATTTAATACCTCAAGTTTTTTTCTTTTTTCTTTTAATATTTTTTATTTTATTATTTTATTTATTATTTTATTTTTTTCTTTCGGTCAAAGTTTGACCGTTGACTGGCATTGACCGCATGTGGATGGTCGCCGGAACGGACTTATCGACGGTCAATCGGCAACCCCATGGGCTATTTGAATAAAGCCTCGCCCATGGGCCAGGCTTTCCTTCCCATCAATAAAGTCTCGCCCACTTGGGCCACACTTCCCTTTTTTTTCTCAACCTAATTGGGTAGAGCAAGGCCGCCTGGCCCACTTGGGCCATTTTTTTTAATAATAGTATATAATAATAATAATAATAAATTATACAAAATAAAAAAATTAATAATATATCCTTAAAAAAAACAATAAGGTTTCCTAGATAACCCTAGCCGTTAGTTTTTCTCAATCAAATAGATGACACAATTTTAATATCTGCGAATTTGTGAATCGTTAACATGAAATTGAAAATTCCTTACTTATGATCGTAAATCTGCGTAATTCGCTCTAATACCACACGTGAGAAATCACATAATCACAGAAAACACAAACAAAGTAAACAGCGGAAGACTGGATCGGTTACGCGGGTTTACAGTCACCGAGAAAGATCAAGGGAAAAGAAAACATACCGTAATCGCCATGTTTGCCATACCGTAAACCTGAAGAAAGAAACATGAGCGACGTAGATCTTCTTCCCCTTTTCCTTCCCGTACGGCTGCTCTCAATGAAGGAGGCCAAAGAAACTGATGATCTGACTGACTAGGTGATTAACATAGATACATGAAACCTAATATTGAAATAAAAGTCTGAAGAACAGGGGAAGGGACCTAGGCGGGGTATAATCTATGGTCCTATCCATCAATAGACTATAGGATATAAAATAGCCTACACCCAGTCGTAAACCACATCAAATAAACGATATGCGCATATCCCAATAACTTTAGAGATCACGTTATTTTAGTGGGATTTCCTGCACTTTCTTATGTCACAGCCTGTTTTACCGATAATATACTTTAATAAAGTAAAAATAAATAAAAGTAAAAGTAAAAATAAACAATTAATAGAAGCCCAAATAACAAATTTCTAACACAAATTCCTCTACTATTGTAAATAATCAACAACTTGCACATCTTTCCATTGACCGATGTTAGTGAGTTCTATCGTATTCATCGCAAGGTTGTGTGCTATAAAAGCAATTACGAAATTCTCGCTCTAACTACTCTCAACTATAAATAGTTCATACCTTGATATCAATGTATCTAATCTAACAACTTAGGACAGACTTTTGAAAGGGAAGTAATTGGTCCGAAATTTATTGACTTATGTTGCCTTCATTTATCTATTCTTTTGAATGAATGTATGGTGTGTTTGGTTTAAGAATTTGACTATATAATATAATGGAATAGACTAATAACTTTATTTATTTCTTTTTCTTATCCTTTTTATTCTATTCCCTTTCTTTTCATTCCCTTCAATTTCCTAAATTTTAAAGAGAAATAGAAGGAATGGGCATTCCATCTTTCATAATAGGGAATGTTCATTCGATTGCCTCTCTTTCTCTTCTCTTTTTTCTTGCTAAGCATACCATTTTTTTAAACAACTAACTTCTAAATCACTAGGTTTTTTTTATCTTCCCATTCCATTTCATTCAAAATTTCATTTCATAAATCAAACGGTTTATTACAATTTCCGGGACACGTGAAATATAAACTCTCTACAACTTAATTATGAAAAAATGGCTAAAAATAAAAAAGGCACAAATTAAGTTTTTGGGGAAAAACACAGCCAAAGTCATGTCCTTTCAATTAGTATTAACGATAAGCAATTGGTCACTCCACAGCGCAAAATCTATTTCGCTACTGCTTCAGGCGGAGTTGAGCTCACCTGCCCAACGGCCCCATAACGACCATGACACCCCACATCCTCCTCCTCCACCACTCCACCTTACCCCCTCTCCATCACCGCCGCCGCTGTCGCCACCCACTTGCGGCCCTCAATGCTCTTTTGCCTCGCCTGTTGATATGGCAGAAATCCTGGGCCTAATTATGAGAAACCCACAAATCCAGGCCCATTTTTGAAGAAACCTACAAAGCCATTTCGCTGATATACAACAAGTCTACCAAGACAATTATAGAAATTATGGACCCATTATACGAGAAGCCCATAAGTCCATGGGTTTGTAAAAGTATTTGCAGGCCCACCATTATGCGATCCGCCTAGAGAAAGAGCTAAGTCTACGAAGGTAAAATCGTCAGCGTCTTCGAAGACCAGGAAAGATTTTGATTCCGAGATTTCCGGAAAAGTAGTTATGGGACCACGTTCCCATTATTTGAAACGATCTTCAGGTGGGAAAAATATGGGGACACGTCTCTGGTTATCTGATATGATATAATAGATGTTAAGATTCTTCAAAACAAAACACACAATCATCTAAGGCCAACAAGTGCATTGATTATTACAGCTCTCAGTCTTCAGTCTTCCGGCGACCGATTTTCAACCAGGGTGAGCTCGTAGGGCCCTTGGTCTGCTTTCCACCACCAGGGCAAGCTCGTAGGGCCCTTGGTCTCCTTTCCACCACCAGGGTGAGCTCTAGGGCCCTTGGTTTCCAAATCCACCTTCAACTTCGTCCATACCCCCGTCTAATACATCACTAGAGACCTGATCCCACCGCCACAGTCCGCAAGCTCCAGGCGCTAGTAGCAAGTCTACGGCGTCACCATCATCTGCATCATCAATCTTTTTATCTTTCATGGCTGTAAGTTTTTTCATCAATTTGTAAGACAACGTTGAACATCGTTTATTAATACAATTAATCTGTTTTTCATTACTGGCGACCACATCCGAATCTCTGTGAGCGTTCGTGCCAAATATTTCCAAATTTCAGACGCGAACACCGCCCTTGTCCGACGACATCGTACGTGCACCACCGTGGCGGTTCTCGCAGGCGCTTACTCGCTCGTCTTCACCTTCGATAACCTCACCCAGCGCAACCTCATCCAGCAGGTCACCGCTCATCCATTTCTCAGCTCTCTCTCTCCCTTGGTGGTTGGCTTCGCTGATGCTTGTCTTGCATGCACGGCCGAGTCAATTACTGTCTTGTTGAATTAATAGGAGATTTTTGAGGATTAGAGTGGAATCAGAGATGAACTGAGCGATGAGGTTTCTGCTTGCTTTTTGCTTAATTCCTTCCTCTTTCCTTGGATCTGAGCCAGAGTTTGAGCAGGAAGTTAGTGCAAATCTTGTCTGGATTGCTCTTCATGGCATCCTCACCTATTTTCAGGTACGATTTGTCCTTATTTTTGCGGTCGATCGCCTCATCAGTGCTGAATAGTTTGTGGAATTGGGCAGAAGATTCGAGTCGAAGTTGATAGAGTGTAGTTGTCGGCATTGTTTTGGCTGACTAATTCTTTTTTACTCTAGAATAGCGAGGCAACTTCCGCTCGCTACTTCGCGTCCTTTGTTCCCTTCGTTAATTGCCTGAGGCTTCTGATTAATGGTCTGTCGCTGGCAACCGATGAAGGGTGGGTGAAATCTGTCACGTGTGAAGGAGACCGGGCGTAAGTATATTAGGAACAAATTCTTCTGTTTAGATCTTTTGGCGGTTGAGCATTAGCGGTCTCAGAGTGCGTATACAGGGAGCTGTTGAGAGGCCCGTTGTACTATGTCTTGATTTTGATATTCTGTGCCGTCGTCTTTTGGCATGACTCGCCCCCTGGGGTCATCTTGGTCGCGATGATGTGTGGGGGAGATGGCAGGAATGGAACCCCTGTTTCCCCTCACAATCTGTTAATAGATCGATTTTGCACATGGTCTTAATACTCATTCTACAGGCATCGCTGATATAGTTGGTCGGAGATTCGGATCTTGGAAGTTGCCCCACAATCTGCGGAAGAGTTGGGCTGGCAGCATCTCCGTGTTCCTGTGTGGTTTCTTGATATCGATAGGGTGTGCTCCGCTTCCGCAGCTGCTTTTCTTCCCTATTGGGGTTTCACATCAATCCGGTTACTCGATAATTGCATGATGCTTAGTTACTTCACCGGCATGGGATATTTCGAGCTAGACTGGTCCGTATCATTAGGAAGGGTCGCCCTGATCTCTCTACTTGCGACCGCGGTGGAGTCACTCCCCACGAACGAGCTGGTCGACGACAACATATCCGTTCCTGCTGTGAGCATCTTCTTGTCGCTATTGACTTTGAGCCCCTGAACTCCATAAAAGGTATGTCTTTCCGGCATCTAATTGTCGTCGTCTGATTCGAGCCTAATTAAGTAAATCGTGTTGTGTGCTTTCGTAGTTCCAATAAGAATTTGTGGATAACACGTCTTCCTTTTAAGGCAGCTATCAGAATTTGGCATGTGACAGTGAGTTGATAGCGCTGTCCACGGTCTTACAATAACAATGGGCCTACTCTTATTACACAAGGCCTCAGTGGAAGTCTCAGTTCTTAGACAAAAAAGTCAATGGATTGCTTCTGTTTCGTTGAAACCATCGTCACAGTAGACCAATTTAAATGTTGATCTGATCTGTTTATAAACTTCCCCTAACTGAAGCTTACGTGTGGCACGAAACATTAGCCGAATTTCATACTCGGGTACGAAATAGTTTTTTATAGTACGAAATTATTTCGTATCCAGTTCGTACTCGCTTTATACAGTACTAAATAGTTTCATCCCGAGGTACGAAATAGTTTTGTACTGTACAAAGCAGGTACGAAATAATTTCGTACTGTATGAATCGAGTACGAACTGTGTACGAAATAATTTCGTACGATACGAAACTATTTTATTCCGTACCCTTTCGTATTATACGAAATTATTTTTTACTTCGATACGAAACTATTTTGTACTGCTCGAAATTATTTCGTAACCTTTCGTACATGCTTCATACGATACGAAATTATTTCGTGCTCATTTCGTATATATTTAGTACTCGTGTACGAAGCTTTTCCCCGGCTAAGTCTAGCCGCGTCCTTATTCTTCACAGGAAGACAAACCGAATGGAAAGAGCCGGCCTAGTGGCTAACGCGTATATGGTAAGGTGGAAGTAATTTATTACCCTCCCCAACCAGATGGACCATAATAAGATGTCAGGGCCCTACAAAAAGAAAACCTTGGGACTTTGTCCAAATGTCCCGGCCAAATGACTTGAATGATCGCCAAGATCAGGAGAACAGTACAAACGGCAAAAATTAGTCAGAGTCCCACTTGCTGCAGGCAAGTTGGTACGTGATGCAAATAATCCTCTCCTCCCCCCCCCCCGGTTACAACCAGACACTACACTAAAATTTATTTTTTAATTGTATATCTACAAACTTATTTTTATTTTAATTTTTTTAAACATGACGTAGTGTTGTTGGTGTTTGTTAAATGATGATAAAATGAAATAAATGGGGTGGTTCAGGGTCTCATCCTGGTGGAAGGACAGCACCCAAAACGGGGATGGAAGGACCGCGCATCGGATGTTGTCCGAATATTGATAATGGTGGTCGGAACTTTTGACTCCGTCTCGACATGCCACCAACTCATCAATTTGAACAAAGAATATAATACGGATACCTGTGACGACGATGCCCTCCCAAGATAATATTAATTACGAACCGATTGTATTAATAAATTCTTTATGTTTTATTTTGTTTTCCACAATTTATCTATTTATGATCTCTACAAGACCATTCACTTTAGGGACATGCAATCGTATCCGACACCGAATACTTGCTCGATACTTTTTAGATACATGCCGTATTCTTTTATGTCGTGTCCATATAATAATAATAAACTTAAAATACAAGATACTCTTATATTATACTTGTTTCTTTTTTCTTTCGATAAATACTTTTCACGTATTCGAACCATCATCAAATTCATTGTTATATGATATTTTGATTTTTTTTATTTGCTGTCTCCGTAATTAATCTAATGTAACGATACTGTTGGATCGTTCAGGAACACTAAGAGGGGGGTGAATTAGTGTTTATAACTTTTTCGCCATTTTCTCAGTATAAGCGGAAGCGTACTGTAACTCAGCAGAGCGTTTCTCAGAATGAGATCTGCTTTGCTGACACCGTTACGATTTTGTCGAGTAGGTTTTCGTACGAGTGTTGCGCGATCGTAATGGACACAGTAGTTTATAGTGGTTCGGTCTTAATCGACCTACGTCCACTTTTCACCAACAAGGTGATTCCACTATATAATATAATGGGTGCAAAGAGCCCTTGCACTAGGCGTTTGGTTCTCACAAAGTGAGATTTAGAATCCTGTACAATTGATGATCACTCCTGGCAACGGTCAGCTCCTCACTCAGTGGACGTCTTCTCGTTTCCAGCAGAATGATACTTTTCCTCAGCAGTTGGTAGCTCAATGGATTCCACACAGAACGTTGTCGCTCATATGTAAGCCTGTCTATCAAAGCACACAAACAACATTATGTCAAAGATTAAACCCTCAGATAATAATCTTTACAGTGACAGAAAGACTTTTCATAGAGCAGCTCGTTTCCGATTCACAGTAAAGGATTGCTTCAGCACTTTTGTCGTTCAGCAGAGGATTTCCACACGGATCTTGTCTCTCCTGGAGATGAGCCTGTAATTGCTTAAGAGACAACCACGAAGTTGATCACACAGATCACCACAAAGACCACAAAGAGAAGAACCACAAAGATAACCACAAAGACCACTAAGAAAGGGATCCGTCCTACACTCAGTTCTGACGTGCACGGTTACCACAGCCGTGACTCACTGCACTGCACACCCAGTGCATAGGGTGGAATTTTCTACTCCGGCGGCTTCCACGCAACCTGCTTTACTATCCGTCCCCAGGAGTTCGAGACTTCTGCACAGCACCCCTGTGCTCGGGAGGACCTCTTTCCACTCCGGCGGCGTTCCCAACTCCTGCTCCACCTTGTAGGCACGAGACTTCTGGCACGCACCCGTAAGTACGTGTCTAACTGCTCAAACTCCGTAGATTCGAGACTTCCCCACGAAGAGACACGACAAGAACGGCTTCTTGCCGATGGGTTAGCAACTGGTTACTGAATTCAACACAGATATTCACTTAGCTTCCCTCAGACGATTCACCAGCCGCTCGTTAAACACACCGAGGACACCTAGTCCCTCTCACGACGATCAAAGGGACTTCCTCGAGCCCTTTGACACTCTCACACGCAGCTTGCAATAGAAAGAACCGGGAGACACTTAGCACCTTCTGTTCTCCGTGGACCTCAAAGCTTCACTCAGATCACTCAGGCTTTGGAACCACTCAGACGCACAAAGGCAATTAGATCTGTCATCCTTAGTCTGATTTTAATGGAGAAGGAGGCACAGAGGACGTCCAGGCAATAAAATTGGCAGCCAGGACTCAGCAACGGTCTGCTGGACCGATCGCTGTGCTATAGAGAGTAAGTACCAACGGTAACTTTCCTCGCTTATCTTAATCAGATAATTTATTTCTAATCTTTATAATCTGATCATAATCTTATCTGGTCGATTATGATCAATCAACAATATTTGATTGGATATTTCATCCTGTTTCAGCAACATTGCTGTAGGATATCAGAAACATATTTTGTTTCTAAAAATAAACTTGGAAAGATAATCTCACAATATTTAGTTGCCTAAATCTTTATAATTTAAACCACATTTAAATGAATTTGGATACTCAGACGAATAATATGAGATAACCCTAAATAAAACGTGGGTATTGAAAATTTGTTTTCATATTTTCAATATATATTCGTAATATCATTGCAACAACTCACTATAACATATAACAGTTACAAGCTATGATTCAGCAACACATTGCTCAAGCTGATCACTAGAGATAAGCACGTAACTCATGAAACATTACCGCTGACTATGAGTAATGTATTGCTTAAGTTCATCATCAAAATCTGGTTAACAGATACCGTCCAATGATACCTTCACATATATTCTGAATTTTACATTTAGAAATTTAAAGTGATGAGTGCTAGAAAATTGAAAAGGAAAAGTATTATTTATCTTTTTTCAATTGTATTATTTCATGTAGTTGTAATATAAAACAAAAATAAAAATTTCATGCAGCTGTGGAGTTATTCATTTGGTTCAATATGAAACCAACCAAATAGTGGAAATCAAATTTTTTTAGGTTATACTTTTTTTTATAATCCCCAATTCATGTGAAACCGAATTTAACCAAACCAAAATACTTTCATTTGGTTTGGTTTAAATTAAAGAAAATGTGTCAGTATAAACGGAAACAAAGAGGAAATTGTGAAATTAATTTTCCGAGAAGGAAAAAACAAATGAGAAGTTATATATAATAACCTAGATAAGGGTTACTGATACAATATTTTTTAAAAATATTTTTATATATTCTACAATTTAATACGAATGTAGACACAAGAAACTAAGATATGCAATTTAGTCTTATAAGTAATTCATTATTTTGCTTGGTTCGGATTAGTATGTCTCGAATCCAAACCAAAATTGAAATATATTATTTGGTTTCGATTGGCTTCTCTCCCAAAAAATTGATTTAGAAAAAAAAAACACAAATCAAAAGAGTTCAATTTGGATTAGTTTAACCATAAAATGGACACCCTAGACAGTTGTACATGAGATAAATTAAAATACTTCAATAAATTATTGATTGAAATGAAATTATATTGAATCTATAAATTATAATTAATTTATGAATTTATATTCGCGTCATAATTTTTTGAAGTCTAAACTTATGGCGATGTCGCATCCTCATGTAAGCGGGCATCATTAGATCGGGACGTGCTCTTACCTGTCCTCACACGCAAACTACACATGGAAGGGAGTAGTTTATATTCTTTATCATTTCCCTTTTCCTCCCAATTGGCCTCTATATGAATTTAGCATTTCCATGTCACGCGATTGGGATATGAAATAGATATTCTCATGATTTTTCTCTTGGGGGGCAATTGTAATTAAATTTTGGTTCCTTTGTCTGATAATTAATTAATTAATTAATTAATTAACTGGAGTGGGTTACTATTTTAGACTCTTTTTTTTTTCAAGTTTCATCTCCTTTATAAAAAGCTCAGATACCCCCCCCTTTTGGAGAATTGTAAGGAGAGAATTTTAGTCATTAATTAATATAACTGGTTTAAGTCAAAGGTGGGAGTATTGTTCCAGGGGAGTTTCTATTTGTTTTCCTTCTAGGCTAAGAAAGTTAAAAAGAAAAAAAGAAGAAGAAGAAGACCCATTCTTAGTCCAAACGAAAGCTTCTTGCTTAAATGTTAAGCTGTCAAATGGAACCCAAAAACTTTTTTAAAAAATAGTTAAGTTAAATTTATCTATCTGGGTTTTACTGGAGGAGTAAGTTTTTATACCATCAGATTTGGTGAACTATATGAACTATCGTAACTTAGAGAGGAGGGAGAAAATCTCTATTTCTTTTGATTGCCTTTTTGACTTTTTTGAGATTTTGATGTTAAGTCAACTTAATGCCATAGAAATAAGGACACCCTTCAAATAAGTCCATGTTTCGTGACTTATGAACCGTAGTTGACAAGAGGGAATGTTGTTTATTTCAACTCTTATTTGGTTTGCATGTGCATGACGTGTGTTCCCAACATCTTTGTCATAAAACCTTGGAAGGTCTCAGAGGCCACCAACTACAAATCTCACAAAATACGTGTCGACCCCGTCACAACCCACCTTCGTCCCGGTTGGAGTCCGAGGTGCGTATCTTTAAAGTCCGTTGAAAGACTATCGAGTAAGTGGATTGGAGTGGCCGAGCATTGAGATTCGACACATGATAAGTTTGGGGATTAGAGATTTGATAATATCGATACTATTTCTAATTCTAAGTATTTAGGATTAGGATCGCTATTTTATTTGTAAAGAGGAGGTGGAGGGAGGTCACGTGAAAATCTTTTTATGTATTAGTTTAGTGATTGAAGTGATTGTATTATTTGAACCGCACAGCTGTTTGTGACCCCTCACTAATCATACCAAACTCAATTCTAATTTTTTTTTCCTTTCTTTTTTGTTTAGTTGCTAAAAGTTCATCTTAATCCCCGGAGTGGGGTTTTATATTATTATTGAAGGTGATAATAATAAAATATTCGTGGGAACCAGAGATCAAAGGCAAATGACATATCAATTTTTGAATGAGTTGTCTCTCTTTGTCTACTTCTTCTTCCCATCATGTCTAATAACAGCTCATCTAATCCCCCCTCCATCTCCATTTCAGCTAAATAATAACTTTTATATGCATAACACGTAACATGTCGATGCATCCGATGTTATTTTGTACCGGGCTCTCTTTATATATATAAAGAAAAATCGAACGGTCACACGTGCACGCTACCCGGTAACGCGTTCGCGGGATTACCTAACGGCACGTTGCGAGGAGACGTTGGTTATGCATATAGTATTTAGTTAAATTATTCACCATATCCTAATATCAAATCCTAAGTTAGTTTGGTCCACTCCCAGGTAGTTTTAGATTGGCTCCATTTTTTAGAGCCCCACGTATGAAAGGAAACTCCACGGTTTTAGATTGGGAATGCATGGCAAATAAACATATTCAATATAATTAGTTGTCTTCAATTGATTAATCGGTCAGAATTTTTATCTTAAATTCTTAAAAAAAATTAAGTAAATGAAAATTATGATCTCTCATTTACATTTTTTTTTTCTTTAACCGAAACATGATTTCTTATTTTATTGGATAATAATTGCATCTTTGTTTTTTTAAATGATAAAAAAGCAAACGATGGCATGGTCCAAATAATGTTGTTTTTTTAATAATATTGGATAATAATATTGAAGTACAAGGCACGATATGTATAAAAATATACATGCTTTTTCTGTAGAGCAATAATATGAATAGGACTTCTCCAATTTCGAGGGGCCCTCCGTACACTAAAAAACGATAGAACCAAAGGATAAGAATTAAAAACGTCAAAATGGGATGGGATGGTTAATGTCGGAATATTTTATGAATTTAGTGTTAGTTTAGGAAAAGAAAAATTTGTGGGTTTGAGTTTCAATACCATCATAAATCACTAGAAATAATCACTTTAAATAGTGATAAGGAGTAAGATTGATTAAATCACAATTTTAAACACATAATTTGAGAGTCTGTGTGGACAAAAAATTGTTGTTTGATTGTTGTAATTAGGTAATTTTATAGATAAATAAAATTATAAAAATTCGTAAGTAGGTAATTTATAAAAATAAAATGACATCATTCAAATACAAACCTCATTATTAATACTGTATTTATTTGGGGGGGAGGGGGCAGAAGGGGTTTTTTCTTGCAAGCATTCCTCCGTTGGAAGTTCCAATGTCCGGCACCCCCCTCCCCTCCCCCTTCCTTTTCTCCGTAAACTCCCAAGGCCGAGAGTAAAAAGGACAGCCCCAAATTCTCCCAAACTCCTTCCTTACCCACGTCTTCTTTTACCGCCCGTACTCTTCCGCCCAAAACTAACCGCCTTCCCCACGTCGCAAGGCACGTCATTTCCTCGCATGGCTACTAGCTAAAGCCGACGCCTTTACGCCAGCGGAGGGCCGATCCTGTTCCCACCCAGAGTTTTCTTCTTCTTTTTTCGGAGTAGTGGGGTGGGGGGAAGATGGGCTCTAGCCCACTCGTGGGCTCCGCGAAGGAGGTAGGGACTGGAGGCGGCGCTAGCGGTGGAGTCGGAGGTGGGTGTTGTGACATGAGCATGAAGTGCTGGTGCAGGTGGAGGTGCGAGAAGGATTATTACAGGGCACTGTCGTGGCTCAACAATGGGGCGATCTTCCTCCTGGGGTGCTTCGCTGTCTTCGGTACGATCGGGATGGTGTACGCATGGTTGGCGTTCCCGCCGGCGGCCTCCGGGAGAGGGGTTGGTGGGTGTGAGGAGGACAGTGAAGGGAGTTGGTCCATCGGTGTTTTCTATGGGGACACCCCCTTTTCCCTTAGGCCTATTGAGGACGTGAGTTCTTATGATTCTCCCCTATTTTTTCTTTTCATTTGGCACCATTCCTGCCTTTTTGTTTTCGCTTTTGCGTAGCCATCCCCTTCCTTTCATGATCAGGCATGGTTTGTCCAGTTCGAGTTATGATGTTTAGTCACTCGACTTTTGGCCTAAGGCTGTGTTGTTTCCTGAAACCCCTTCTCATGTTCTGTCTGGTGTTTCTTATGGTGTGCTCATTCATTTCCCCCCTTGAAAGTGGCATCGAGTTTTCAGACGGCTGGACAGTGCTATCCGTCATCAAATTCGATTGATAGAACTCGAGCTTGGATCTTTGTTATGTGTCTATGGCTGTTGATCATTGTGAATCTAGGTCAACTCTTTGGGGATATCTGGTCCCTCTGGATCTGGATGCTGCACATGGCGTTAGTACCGCAGGCTGAATATTTATTGCTGAATGAATGTAGGCTAACGTTTGGAGGGATCAAACCTCAGCATGGCCGGTAGCGAACCCAGTAGTAACATGTGCTACTGTATCTGATGCTGGTTTCCCCAGTAACTTTGTTGCGGATCCTTTCCTCTATCTGCAGGTAAAATCTTTTCTCTATTTTTTCCTTCCATTGTGTCCTGTCTATTTAACATTGGCAAATGTATATGAGAAGACCAATAGAACCACTGGATTTTCGGCATGCTTGTCAGCCTATTAAGGTGTGGTCCCTCTACTCGTTTGTAGGTGGGGACTGTTGTAGGCTTCACTTGGAATGCAGAAGCTACGCAACTTGGCGTGTTTCTTTGATGGTGTGTGCTTTTGCATGTGTGGTCCTGAGTTGTCTCGTTTGTGGGTGGAATTATTCAGTGTCAAGAACACGGTTACAGATAAACCGTTCTTAATGCATACTTCTCTATGAGATGATTCATCTTCGTCCATGACAAGAAGCTTTAGATGCTGCCATGTTATTTAGCATGGGAGGACTTGAGGAATTCGGGGATAATGATTCGAGAAGTCGAGAGTGTTAATGCTGAGACAGTATTAATATTGATGCCCGTTTTCTTTCAGGAAGATGCCATCTACCTATTCTACGAGACAAAGAATTCAGTCACTCGGCAAGGCGATATTGGTGTGGCCAAGAGCGTGGATAACGGGGCAACATGGGAACAATTGGGTATTGCGTTAGACGAGGATTGGCACTTGTCCTATCCTTACGTCTTCAATTATAACGGCCAAGTGAGTGTCCAGTTTCTCGTTCTTGGATTGGCCTTCTGTCGTGCCATTCCCTTTACTCAGTATTTTTCCGTTGTGCTTTCTTTTTGTCCAGATATATATGATGCCTGAAGGCAGTGGGAAAGGACAACTTCGGGTCTATCGAGCACTTGATTTCCCTTTGCAGTGGAAGCTCGAAAAGATCGTGATGAGAAAGCCGCTTGTCGATGCATTTGTAATTAATTTCCAAGGCATGTTTTGGCTCTTCGGTTCGGACCACAGCAGTTTTGGTGCCAGCAAGAACGGGCGGCTGGAAATTTGGTATAGCGATTCACCTTTCGGTCCCTGGAAGCCACACAAGAAGAATCCTGTTTATAATACCAACAAGAGCTTTGGCGCTCGTAACGGGGGCAGGCCTTTTGTTTACGAGGGGTTTCTTTATCGAGTCGGTCAGGATTCTGGAGAAACATACGGACGTCGTATTCGGGTCTTTAAAGTGGAAGTACTTACGAAAGATGAGTTTAAGGAAGTCGAAGTGCCGTTGGGAGTTAATGAGCCCAAGAAGGGTCGAAACGCTTGGAATGGTGCCCGCCATCATCATCTGGATGTGCAGCAACTCGGTTCTGGTGAATGGATTGCGGTTATGGATGGAGACCGGGTGCCTTCTGGTGACTCCATGCACCGTTTCATACTTGGATGTGCTTCGGTTGCTGGAGTTACTGTAATTGCAGTTGTGATTGGTCTCCTGCTTGGCGCTGTTAAGTGCATTGTCCCGATGAATTTGGCCAGCTATGGCGTGGGGAAAAGGACTGGTGCGTTTTTGGCTTGGGAGAGATCAAATTTGACGTCTTGCAAGGTTAGGAGGTTCTGCTGCCGATTAAACAGGTTTCCTCCGTTTGTTCGAAGCTGGGTAAAGGAAAACACGTGTTGCGGGATGTTTCTACTCATTCTGCTATTTGGTTTTGGGGTTACTTTAATGTGTGCTGGTGTGAAGTACATTTACGGCGGAAGCGGAGCAGAAGAGCCATATCGGGTTGACGGTGAGTACTCTCAGTTCACGCTCCTGACGATGACGTACGACGCCCGATTATGGAATCTGAAGATGTACGTTAAGCATTATTCGAGATGTTCTTCAGTGAAAGAGATCGTTGTCGTATGGAACAAGGGTATCCCTCCAAAGCTTAGTGATTTCGACTCGGCCGTTCCAATCCGGATCAGAGTGGAGCCAAAGAATTCCCTGAACAATCGTTTCAAGATGGATGCATTTATACGGACTAGAGCAGTGCTGGAACTAGATGACGACATCATGATGACATGCAACGACATAGAGCGTGGATTCATGGTATGGCGAAAGCATCCCGAGCGGATTGTCGGGTTCTATCCCCGTCTCATTGATGGATGCCCTCTGAAGTACCGGGCTGAAAAGTTTGCCCGGAGCCATAACGGGTACAACATGATCTTAACCGGGGCAGCATTCGTCGACAGCCATTACGCCTTCAGAAGGTACTGGGCTGATGACGTGAAGCCTGGAAGGGACCTCGTAGATAATTACTTCAACTGTGAGGATGTCCTCCTGAACTACCTGTACGCAAATTCTAGCACAGCTAGGACGGTGGACTACGTGAAGCCCGCGTGGGCAATAGACACGTCAAAGTTCTCAGGGGCAGCAATAAGTAAGGATACAAGGGCTCATTACAGAATACGTAGTAGGTGCCTAGAGAAGTTCTCAAAGATGTATGGCAGCCTTACAGGGAGGAAGTGGGAGTTTGGTTCTCGCGAAGACGGCTGGGACTTGTAGGAGAAAGGTTCTTACTTTATAGGAATTGTATATTCGCCCCTTTTCTTATGGTTTATTATCTTAAGGGACTTTAGGCTGAAGACGGAGTGGAAACGACAATGAAAAGGAGAAGTAGAAGTAGAAGAATGCTGGAACTGCTGACACAAAAATCTTGGATGAAGGGCTTGATTGAAGCATTCGATCGTCTCGTGAGGTGTGATCTTTGCCCCTTTGCATCTTCCTCATCGCGTACTTAAAAGCAGACGCGATCAGGAGTGCTGTCTACCAGTCTTCAATCGTTACCTCCTCCATCATAATGGGGAGGAGCTCTTGCAGTAGTATATCCAGTAACCGGGTAACCTTCTCTCTGTGAGGACTTCGTTTGTAGTACTTTTTCGGTCTGGTCCTTTGGCAGGGAGCTCAGTACGAGCGGGGGCTCCTTGCGGAGCTTGTGGCTCAATAAAGGTAGCAAGAGTAGTGCACACCATCACCATTAAGTGGGTGGGGATGCAAGCGCGTTGCTCGAAGATATGCCTGTAGGAGTGGACGATATTCAGAGAAACTCATTGCACATCTTGGCGAGCCAGATAGTTGTTGATCCCCGGGATCGCTACCCTGGCAGCTGCATAACAGTGACTGAAATGAAGGGAATCCTTTGTACGATGTGTGCCACTACGCTGGAGCTTGAAATCAAAGGATGCAGAACCTCAAAAAGTTGCTCGTGTTTTTCCCACCTGATCCTCGCTTCCCTGGCCTGAACCTTCGGTACCAAACTCCATACCATCTAGCAAGAAGATCAGTAAAGGTACCCAGACTATCAGAAGCACCGCCGCGAGGGCATCCTACCTTCTATCATGGGGACTTTCAGATCCTTCCCTGACCGTTGTGAAAGTTACCACGACTAAACATACCTGCTCCTTGAGATTCATCTCAACACCATAAATTGCGAGGCCACAGTTCGTAACCCTGTTCTTGGTAAAATGTGAAATCAAACGAGATGCCAGTCTATCATCGTCGAACACGAGTGAAATAGACATCGCAATTGAAAATATTGGGGAGTCGCCCAACATCTAGAATTGCTCTGGATCGCGCTATTGTTGTTTAAACCAAGATGGTTCAGATGTAACCATACCACTGCTTCGTCTTCTTGTTCCTCACCACGAGCTTCCACAGGATCTTCCTCAAGCTTGGGATGCCGCCCTCTTCGTTATCATCACGGTCTTCTCCTTTTCCAGGATAATCATCCTCCCGTGTATCTTCTTCCTTGTTTTCGTGATCTTCTTCTTCTTCTTCTTCTTCTTCTTCTTCTTGTTCTTGTTCTTGTTCTTCTTCTTCTTCAGTGTAGGTATAAGGTGGAATACCTTCGACCACGCAGTGGGGATGAGCTTCGTACTCGCAACTCTTACAATAGTATATCCAGTAGTCCGGATGCCTTCTCTCTGCACAGACTTCGCAGTAGTATTCATTTGTTTCATCCTTAGGTGGTACACTAAGGATAAGGGGGTGGTCCTTGTGACGAAGGTGGTAGACGGAAGATGGCAAATCTCGGGCACATTTCATGTGAAGATAAAATCCGCACTCCTCACAAGAGTAGCAGATCGCATTGGCTTTTCCGCCGCAGGCATAGCATACGAACTCAGGTCCCAGTTGGGGGAACTCCATAGTCTGCATCTTCAGCGGATGGGGATGCAATGTGTGCGCCATGATTTGACGAAGAGAGCAGATGCATTCATGGTGAACGAACAAGTCCGGACAAAGCAAGCATCCATAGAGGGCCCGGTGTTCTGCTCCATCACCACATACCAGGCACTTGATTCGGAAGTCTGGGTTCCGGAGCGAATAACAGAACAGGCGGTGTCCATTCTTTTCCAACAGTACAGTGACCAGTCGCAGAAAATGGGAGTGGATCGGTGACAAGGTGTGCTGAGGTAACTCCGCACATGACTTATGTAGGAAGAAACCACAGGTGGGACAGGAGTAGTTGTCCAGGCCGGCAATTGGTCCTGCACAAACACTGCAGTAGACATTTGCTGTGGTCGCCTCACTATCGCCGCTGAGCTTCAGAAGCAGTGGGTGGCGATGGGCGAAATGCCAAAGCTTGATGTCCTCTGGCATACCATGAGCCCCTTCTCCTACGAATTCCGGAACGTCATCAAAGTACTCTACGAATCTCTTGATTTGGTAGCGCAGAAGATAATGAACTGTTGAGAGGTCCTCATTGGGAAAGTCGGATGGGAGGATCAGGAGAGGGATGTCATTCGATGTAAACCAATCCTCAGACGCCTTCACTTCCGACATCCCTATCAGCTCAATGAAAACGAGCGGGACCCCATAGAAATCAACCAGACGCAACAAACCATCGAGATGGGATCTCCAATGTTGACTAGGCCTAGGGCCAACAATCAAGGCGCTCCGGCCGAAAGAGAGCTGAGAAGCACTGACACGGGTGAGTACTCCGTCCGTGGCATTGCCGAGCTTCCCCTGGCGGGTCGTAGCCAAGGAACGAGAAGCATCGTCATAGTCAAGGTAAGTGCAGTGCAGATCCTGCGCGATGTCCTTGCCGGGCACGAACTTCCAACGGATCACCGAGGAGGCGTGGATCGACACCAACTTGGTAGGCCAATCAGGTCGCTTCGCCTCCGCGTCCACTTCGCTCGCTCCACGAGAATCCGCCATTCGATGCCACCGGCCTTGTTACCAGCTAGCTTTTACCCCCAAATTAGGTGAAAGGAAGAAAATGAAGAAAATTACATCACGGACCATGACATTGTAGAGAATATTTAATTTGAGGATGCGGACAAGACCACGGCAGGTATAGAGATTCCCACTATATTTATAAAATAAGATGCCCAATAATTTCTGGGTATTGTTCTTGTCCCATCGGGGAATTCCTGCCGGGAGAGTGATCGGGGGAGCGGCCGAGGTCAAGATGGACAAGGCATCGTTCATTCCACGAGGCAAACATCCGGAAATTATTGTCCCGATGATCGTGGCGATGAAGGGACGCGGATGCACCGGCAAGACCACTTTGGCTCGGGAGCTGGCGTCGTCTTTCCTCCTCCGCGGCTACGAGTGTTCCCTCTTCAGCTATGACGATGTCCGGGCCTCGATTCGGGAAACTCTGGGCCTTTCCTCCGCCGATGAAGACGTCCGCAGCCGAGAAAGCCACGATGATCTTGCATACCAGGCCCTGTGGCAGATCGCTTCCAGCGATCTCTCTGTCGCGAGCAGTGGGAGGCAGCCTAAACCTCGGATCATTGTCATAGACTGCTCTCTGTCTCTCCGGTCACATCTCGACAAGTTATTGGAGATTTTCAAGATTTCCCCCAGGTACTTTTCGGACCCTTTCTTGGCTGTGGTTGAATGCAGGCCGAGTGACGAGTTGACGTGGCGGTGGTGGTTGGAGGGTCGTGCTGCCACTGCTGTTGCAGCAGCCGATAAGCCTTCCTCATGGGAGGATATTGAGAAGGAAGTTTCCGATTATGT
Source organism: Melastoma candidum (assembly GCA_023653495.1). Taxonomy (NCBI): domain Eukaryota; kingdom Viridiplantae; phylum Streptophyta; class Magnoliopsida; order Myrtales; family Melastomataceae; genus Melastoma; species Melastoma candidum. The sequence goes on along the minus strand of CM042891.1, from coordinate 2,579,983 downwards.
GGATTACAGCATGGATGACATTCCATGCCTCATTGTTGACACTTCAGACTCCAGGAAGTCAGCTCGGGACCATGCTGCAAATGTGATCAGTTGGCTGTTGTCATATTACCGGGGGGACAAGAATTCCGACTCGACAACTGCAGAGGCTGAACGGTGCCAACAATCAGGGTGGAGACACTTCAGCCATCCTCACACGTTGTTTCCATATCCTAACTATATAGCAGAAATGAAGAACAACGAGTCCACCGTCATCTGCGCTTTATGCCAAGGGAGCCCCTCCAGTTCTGTCTATGGATGCTCTCCGTGTGGTTTCTACCTGGATGAGTCATGTGCAGAATTACCTCCTGTGATCAATTTCGGAGGACGAGATTTCGATCTTGGACAGACTGGTAACTCTGACTTAAGAAAGTCAGGAAATTGCTTGCTGTGCAACAGTTCGTCGGGAGTTCTTTACACCGAGAGATTCTACGGGCTGCAAATCCACCCAAAATGTGCCCAGATACCTCGTAGGATAAAGCATACCTGCCACGAGCACTGTCTCGAGCTGAAGAGTTTAATATTTCGGGAAGCTTTTATTTGCTTCGCTTGTGGTAATGCCGGAAGATTCACGTGCTACTACTGCACCGAATGCAACATCTACTTCCATCTTGTGTGTACTCTATATTTAGAGGCTCGTGTTTCCCATGAACGCCATTGGCATCCCTTAGTTCTCTGCACGATTCCGACAGACGGCACCAACGAGTACTACTGCGAGATTTGTGCGGAGGAAAGACATCCAGACCTTTGGGCTTATTACTGTGCAAACTGTGAGTACGAGGCTCATGTAAGCTGTGTAAACCCCAATATTAAACCTTGTCATCCGGATGTGTTCCTATCAGCTAATCGGGGAGAAGGGATGCTCAAACATCGTCAGCCACGTCTGTCGATGGATGAGTATAAACCTTTTCTTAGAGAAATTGCTGGGCCTCAGCTCGCATGGGAATCAGTCGACAGCCAAGAAGAGTCAAAGGTGGAGTCAAAGCCAGAGTAGTTCTCGAGCAGATGGCAGTGTGAAATGTTTAGGCTTTTCCATGGCCGTCGCTAGCAGTCATGTTAGATATCTTCTCATCCCAAAGTTCTGTCAATAGAACTTTGATGTCTAATGAAATTTGCAGATTCCTCTTAATAGATAGATTGTCGTGGAATGACTTCTGTCTGCATAACAACATCTATCTGAGTGATTTAGGAATGCCTTCTTTTAGTTTCATAGTTTAGTCTTCGAGCTCAATGATTCTGTCTGCATTACAATATCCACCTTCTGGCAGATGACCACAGAATGGCTCTCCTTTATTATCTCCGCTGCCTTTCCATGATCCAATGCCTCCTTTAGAGTGGATTCACTCATCAAATTATCCAACTCTGCCTGCACGATGCGAAAGCATTGTCTCGAGGAATACCAGAGAAAATACTCTCCCTAGACAAAACGCCAGAGGGAGAAGATAGGATACTCTCGCACGAGGTCGAGGGTCAGCCAGCATGGAGAACAGTCCTCTCCAAATAGGGGATTGTCTCGCCTGCATAGGTCATAAACTTGCACTTTCAATAGACCTTAACTACTACAAAGGTTTCGGCAATCATTGGCTCAGGGATATACCTAAAAAGCACCGATCGCAGTTGTTCGATCTTCAGCAGAGGAATGACAACTGAAAGTACTGGCATCAGTGATTAGCAATCTCCCAATTTACGAGGATGGACAACTGAAAGTGTCAGCGTCGTCGTCGACCTATACTGTATGTTGTGCAGTTTTGGAATCTGAAGATGTGCATTAAATATTACATGAGAGTTTCCTTGGTGAAAGATCATCAAAGAAACCTTCGGATCCTCCCCCGGGCTTACAGCATCCTGTGGCAGATGGCTTCCCCAGAATTTCTGCAGCTTTAACAGGAGGCCCCGATGCATCGTCCTGGCTTCCAGCCTCCCCTGGTCAATCCTGTTTCAACCAGAAAAACAAGCTTACGACTCAGGACCTCGTGGGAGAGCGGATCTCTTTCTTCTTTAAGCACACCCCGGTTGAGCCATATTCTCATTTGACCCGTGAAGCAGAAGGGGGATCTGGCAAAGAAGCGAGCAGGACCCTGTAACCAGACTGCTGTCGTATGTCCCTCCTGCGGGGAGACCCCTTCTGGTCATGTATATGGCTGCTCCGATTGTGGATTCTTCCTACACGAACAGGTTCGCCTGGTTTCCCTATGAGTCGTCCTTGGACCCGACCTATAAAAGAAGAGATCGTCAAATCCCACGAGTGTGCATTCCATAAGTTATGTATCAGCTTTTCTATCATTGATACTTAATGTATTTATTAGTGATAACCGGGTGAGAAGTGGATCTACACAGATTTTGCTTGTTTCTTTTGGTTATGAGGACACATAATACAAAAATCATTCCAAAGTTTTCACCGGATTACAAGTAAAAACGACGACATAACAGAATCCAAAAAAAAACGAGAAAACAAATCTCCTCGAATTCAGACAGTCCTGCAACTGATCTAATCTGCGATTACAATATCCAACTGAGTTGTTTAGAAATGCTTTTCTGATTTATTCCTAGTCTTCAAGCTCGATGATCCTGACCACCGATGCATCCCCGACTTTCTGGCATACCACCACGCGATCGTGCTCCTTTATGATCCCCGCTGCTTTTCCATGATTCAATGCCACCTTCAGGATCGACTCACTTGTCGAATTATTCGGCTCCGCCTGCACCATGCCGAGGCACCATTGGGAAACCAGAGAAAACACTTGTTCTGTCAGGCATGAGATAGGATATGAAACTCACCGGATGTCGAGGGTCGGCCAGCATGGGGAACAGCCCTCTCACGGCAAGCGATTGTCTTGCCTGCATCCGCATGTTTAATAGACCTTATTAACTAGACTAACAAAGGTTTTGGTTGAGTACATGCTAGGAAACAAACCTCGAAAGCACCGGTCAAGGTCCATCGCAGTTGATTTGTCGTCAGCCGAGGAATTACTACAGAAAGTACCGGCATCGTTGGCCTATACTTTGCGATCAATCTACGACGACATAAATAATCAATTGATTTGTCACACACCCAGATACGGCAGTGTAACGAGGTATAGCGAGAAAACAAATGTGTTTACCTTGCCGCTCTTCCTGAAGAGGTGAAACAAATAATGACAGAAGCTTTCACCTTGATCGCGGCACGGACCTAAAACCATGAGGAAGAAATATCCTGAACCATTGAACGCAGGCCAAGGTAAATGCAATCGGCGGACAGCTAATTGAGCATTACGGCGGAAGAAGCAATCGACTCCAAGTGCGTCATGGGTTCCCCAACGTGTTTCACAGTCCGTTTGAAATAAAGATCCTGGTTGAAAACTTTTTCGGCCTGCAGGTGTCAGTCATCGGCATAGAACACTATGACATACAAAGGATTAGCGAGGAGCGAGATCAAAGCCATTTGTGTATGCTTGATTTACCTCGGCGCAAATTTTCCCAACGATGGAAATGGTTTCCACAGGGTATAATCCCCGAAGGGTCTCAGCTCCAAGAAGGATGGCATCACATCCTGAAGGACAGGTATGAAACAGTGACATGAGCAGAACATTATTCCAGAAATACAATGGTTTAAATAATTCTAGCAAAGTAATATACCGTCCAAAACAGCATTAGCGACATCGGTTGCCTCTGCACGAGTAGGCCTAAGGTTATCGGTCATGCTATCCACAACCCGTGTCACAACCGCCGGCTTCCCTGCCATGTTACACTTGTAAATGGCCGCCTTTTGGAACAGAAACACCTAAAATAACAGACGTTAGGATCTCTAGCCGATCAAACATGTCCAGATCAAGGCGGCTTCAGTTTCATGATACCTTCTCTGGAGGAACATCAATCCCCAAGTTTCCACGTGATATTATGATGCCATCCGCTTCCCCGAGGATTTCATCGAAGTGTTGCAATCCCTACGATTCATCGAAAGGAATGGCAGTTCATCGATTGTCATGACTACGTCCTAAGAAAGATGACAATGACAATTCTAAGTCACCTCGACGTTCTCGATTTTAGCAAAAATCTGAGTCTGATGCAGCTCACCACCCAAGCTGGCAAGGAATTGGCGAGCCTGCATAACATGAAATCAGTGGATGTAGAGTGAAAGATTAGTCGGCCCCATACCACAATGCAAACAGTACTCACATGCCGTATATCTTCAGCATGCCGAGTGTACGATAGTGAGAGAATGTCGATGGTGTTGCGAGCACCCCAAGTGCTTATGACCCGCTTATCCGAATCAGTGAGAGTTGGCAGATCTATATGGATTTGTGAGACGTGGAGAGTATACAGTGACGCAGCCAAGACGGCAGAGTTCTTAACTAGGCAAACGACGTCGTCGCCATTCACGTCAGTGACCTGTTTCAGGAGTGGGCAGACAAATCAGGGCTCAAAAGACATGACTCAAAGCACGTCAGTGACCAGCTCCATGATTTACCTCCAACAACACGGAAGTCGTTTCACTCCCGGTGAAGAGATACTGGCCTATGAATATCGTGTCTCCCTTTTTCACCGCCTATTAAGAAATTGACGTTTTCAGCATTATCGACGCAGCAATCGTATGGACAAAGCCCGAGAAATCAAAAGCATCAAGCATCTCACCATTGAGAGTCCACTGAAGTTTATTGGCAACACATTGGGAGTGGCCTCCCTTTCTTGATCAGGCGTTAGGACGAGCAAAGAGTCCATCTCCAGAGAAATCGGGTGATCGGTCTTGTTAACCACTTGCAACTCAGGACCCACCGTATCAAGCATGACCTGCAGGGAAGACGCGAGAATTCAAGGACTGCACATGAAGAAACTTAGGACCTCATTGGGTGGATCGGGCGAGCTTACTGCACAGAGCTTTTTCGTGCTCCTGATAGCCAGCTTCAGATTCTCCAAAGTTTCCTGGTGTAAATCGGCGTCCCCCCACGAGAAGTCAAACCGAGCCACTGTCCCAAGCAGGGAACCAAAATCAACCCAACCCAACAACCGAGAACAGAAAGATCACACGGAAGGATGGTTACCGGACATCCCGGCTTTCAAGCAGCTGGAGATGGTGTCGACGGAACACGACCTCGGGCCGAGTGTCCCCACGATCTTGGTCATCGCAGGGAAGAAACTCTGTCTCCACATCAGACCAAGAACAAGAGATGCCGGATCGGGATCCGACAAACGATTCCGATCAAATCCATTCAAGACAAACAACAACAACGACTACTGCTACTACCACAGCAACTCGAAGCAATCATATAACGGGAGATGGGAGGGAGGAGTCGACAGACAGACCGGCTTGGAAGGCTGAAGGATGGAAGACATCCTGAGGGGCTCTTCCAGCAGCAAGTTGTTGGCCTGCATTGTGGACGAAACCTTCAACTGAGCAACAGCGAATTGGTGTGGAGGATGGTGATGATGATTAATCAACGATCCTGCTGTGTTGCGTTCATTTTTTTATATAAATAATAGAAAGGTGAAAAAGAGGGTGACAAATCACTCCCCTCAGGACAAACAGTGTCTGGACTTCCTTACATTTTATATGTTTTAGTAAGAAAACTCGGGCGTACCATGTTTTGACTCTAAAACCATCGACCCCGTGGTCTGCTCTCCATCGGTGACCCGTCCTGTTTGTACTATTTGTTTTAAAAGGGGCGCTAGGCATAGGCTAGTGGTATTTACTTAGACAAAAAACAAAAAAAAGCGAGCAGCGAGGCGGGGGAGGAAAGGGGAACTCGATTCATATTCCAAAAGCCGAAAAGCAAGGGGCCGTGACTTTGACGCCGCATGTCATCAACACTTTTTTAATTGTCCGAATATTAAACGGATCATTACAAAGCATCATCATTTATCATATCAACATCCACTATTCGTAGTCTGATAAATATTAGAAACTACTTTTTCTTTTTGTAGGCTCGGCATATTATCAAAGATCAAAGAATAGCAAAGAAAACATACTTGTGGACGCCCTCGTTATACGGGAACGATCTCGAGTTGCTGTAACTTGTTGCTGCTATTCGGGTGGGAGTCATTTCGCCCGACCCACCGACTGACCGTATGAATTACAACTCTTAGCTGTCAAAATTACAAAGCTTAAAAAATGCTTGGACGTTTCCATCACGATATGTTTGTGGACTAAATCGCCTGTTTGGAATAACATATGGCAATAACTGAGGATGGTGCGTACCTAGTAAACTGCCTCATCTCCTAAGATAGTGTCGACAAAGCACACCTATGGCGGGACGAGGCAGTGGCAACTCAGATGTGCCATCAATAGGAGCGAAGAAGTCATGTGATGTTCGTCCAAGTATATGAATTTGAAGACAACATTTGGCGGAATCCTTCGACTGGATACGTACCGCTGAATGAATCTTCGAGTATGAAGAGGTCCCCGAAGATAAGATGATAACGATGACTGCCCTAAAACTTTTCAAGTATTGCTTTTAGTTGTGGCGAACCGCTACATCCTTCTTGGGCTCAGGCAAGACCCTTTAACCCACCTGGTTCTAGTAAATCAAGTTAAATGGGCCTGACAAGCATGAGGTTTTGGGCTTGTATTAGCCTTCACTCAAGAGACTTCCATTATTCAAAGTGTAAATGTACAGTGTGGGTTCAAACCGGGGCCACCAGCGAACCAATACCCACTTTATACCACTTGGGTGTCCCCTTGGGGACAAACGTTGCAAGTATGTCAGCTTCTGGTGGGATAATGTTAACCATCAACGCCGTTGAGGAAGCAAAAATATCATATCGTGGTAGAAGATCAAGTGATTCTTTCCAAAACGATATCGACGAGATTAATTCTTCAATTTGCAGTTACGTAGCAGGTTGTATGAGTTTATGATTACACTAGAGAGTTCGAGCACCATGAATGACAATACGATGTGTAGAAGGCTCTTGAGCAGACAATCGTGAGGTATATTTGAGGTCTCAAACCACAGATCACGGCTGTTGTCGAGTTACAATAATACTGGTCCTATGACGATGTGTGAGGACTAGCCCACAAGGTCGAGCAATAATAGGCAAAAAGATCCGTCACTCGCCAACAAGGACCACTCCATTCCATAAGGGAAGTGGTTTGCAGTCGAAACCCTAGCAACATGACGCGATGAGAACTCCTTCTTTGACAATAATTTCACCCTTATTCACCTTTGCAAGTAGTCTGACGTCAGGGTTAACTGATGCTCATTCCACATTATAGAGCTTAATGAATGAGTTATTTCACTTTTATTTGAGGAGGTTTGTCATGGTTTTCTTCTATTATATTTTGGTTCATAGTGCAAACTTGCAGGATCATGTAAAACAATGATCCAAATCGCTACTACACATAAAAGGGAGTATCCGATCCAGATCGATACTTTCCTAACAAAACAAGTTACAGGAGCTCACTTGTTTTTTCCCTTGTCACATATAGGTACAAGAACTTCCTATTATGTTGACGAAGGCGTGTGGGTGGTAGGGTGGTAAAACTCCAAGCAATCTTGGAGAAGCCTTCGTTGTCAAAATAACAAATCGCATGAAAGGGAGTATTTGTTCCTTGATCAATACATTCCTCACAAAACAAGTTACATGAGCTTACTTGTTTTACCCTACATGCTTGTCTCATAGGTACATGAGCTCCCTAGGCAGACAACAAAGTTTCAAGCCAAAACTTCGAAACAGTCTTTGTCAGTTCACTTCTTTAAATCCCCAAGAGTCAACTGGGGCAAAGAGTAGTGACAACATACATGAAAAGGGAGAATCACAAAATCATGTCTCTCTTCATCAAGCGAAATGAGATTACTTGAGCTGATCTCACTTTTGCCCTTATCACATATAGGTACAAGAACTTCCTATCATATCGACAAAGCCTTGTGGCATTTCGTCAATCCTTTAATTCCTTCGGACAAAGACGTAATGACGAAAACGACATCAAAGCTTCAAGACAGAGTCTTCTAGCATTTCGTCAATCCTTTGATTCATTCAGACAAAGACGCAATGAAGAAAACAACACAAAGCTTCAAGACAAAGTCTTGTAGCATTTTGTCAATCCTTTGATTCCTTCGGACAAAGACGCAATGACGAAAATAACATAAAAGCTTCAAGACAAAATCTTGTAGCATTTCGTCAATCCTTTGATTCCTTCGGACAAAGACGCAATGACGAAAACAACAAAAAAGAGAAGTGCATGAACTTTCCTATGTGACAGATGCAAAACAAAGGTAGCAATTTCGTCAACCCTTCGATTCCTTCGGACGAAGGCTCAATGATGAAACAACACGAAAGGGAGTATTATTCCAAGATTAATACTTTCTTTACAAAACAAGTTACATGAGCTCACCTGTTTTTACCCTGCGTTCGTCTCATAGAAACATGAAACAAGTAGGTCAACCTCTGGCAGATTAACTTTAACCAACAACGCCGTTGAGGAAGCAAAACTATCATATCGTGGTATAAGACCAAGCAATTCTTGCCAAAATAATATCGACGATATTAATTCTTCAATTTGCAGTTACGAAGTAGGTTGTATGAGGCTATGATTACACTAGAGAGTTCAAGCACCATGAATCACAATGCGATTTATAGAAGGCTCTTGAGCAGACAATCGTGAGGTATATTCGAGGTCTCAAACCACAGATCACGGGTGTTGTCGAGTTACAACAATACTGGTCCTATGACGACCTGTAAGGACTAGCCCACAAGGTCGAGCAATAATCGGAAAAATGATCTGTCGCTTGCCAACAGTAAGGACCACTCTATTCCATAAGGGAAGTAGTTTGCAATCGAAACCCCAGCAACATGACGCGAGGAGAACTCCTTCTTTGAAAATAAAACCTGAAGATATTTCACCCTTATTTCACATTTGCAAGTAGTCCAACGTCTGGGTTAACTAATGCTCATTCCACATTATCGAGCTCAATGAATGAGCTATTTCACCTTTAATTGAGGAGGTTTGTCATGGTTTTCTTCTATTACATTTTGGTTTATAGTGCAAATTTGCAGGATCATGTAAAACATTCGGTAGGGTGTTGAGGTTGTTGCAGGAGAGCTGTTTGTTTTCTAAGAGGAGTCAGTACTCACTACCAATGAGGAGGGTTGAGTAGTTAGAACATTTAACTTAGGGAGGTGGAGTATCAACAAATATCGGGAAGATTGCAGCAATGCAATAGTGGCCAACACATACATCGGTGAAGCAACTAAGAGGGTTCCATGGCCTTTCGAGGTATCATAAAATATTTGTTAAAGAATATGGAGTAATTAGCAAGCATCTCACTCATCTACTCAAGAAGGAATCTTTTAAGTGATCTGCTTAGGCCCAAACAACGTTCATGCATATGAAAGTTGTCATGGTGTCAGCACCAACCTTGGCCTTACCATATTTCACCAACGAATTTTTCTGAGACTGATGTAAGTTTAGCAAGGATCATGGTTGTGTTATTGTAGGAAGGGCATCCAATTGCGTTCATTGGTAAATATTAGCGCTTATGCACATGGGCTTATTGATGTATGAAAAAAGAGCTTCATTTAATTGTACATGCAATGGATAAGCGGGGCCACTACTTAGTAGGGAGATACTTTGTCAACAGAACAACAAAGCTTGCAATACCTTTTGGAGTAACGACTGCATGATACATGGACTATGATTATGAGATCAATTACAAGAAGGGGAAGGTGAATGTAGCAGCTGATGCGTTGTCAAGAATTTCTTGGCTTGAAGTGATGTCGGTAATGCTCAACATGCAATAGGGAACACTACTCGATATTAAAAGGAGTTGGCAAGAGGATGCCAGAGTGGTTGCCATAATGCAACAGATTGATGTTGGCCAGACTATAGGATAATTAGGCTACTCCATGCAACTGCAGTAGGAGGGCATTCACATATACATGTCACAATCAAAGTAATAACAAGTTTCTACTATTGAAAGGGGTTAGAAAAGGATGTCCAAACATTCATTAGCCCTAGCGAGATTTGCCAAAACTACAAATAAAACCCAACTACTTTACCAAGTTTACTATAACCAGTTCTTATCCCAACTATTGTGTGGTCGAACGTAACCGTAGATTTCATTATTGGCTTACATAAGTCTCAAGGAAAAGAGGTAATAATGGTGGTGGCGGATATGCTTACTAAATATCCACACTTCATGGCACTAGGACATCCATTTACTACCAAGACAGTGGCAGAAGTCTTTCTCGGTAACATTTTCATGCTGCATGGGCTGCCAAACATCATAGTAAACGCCCATGACACAATTTTCCTTAATGATATTTGGCATACTCTCTTCAAGTTGCTGGGAGTTAAGGTTATCAACAACATATCATCTCTACACGAATGGACAAACAGAAGTTGTCAATCGTTGTTTAGAAACATATTTGAGGTTTATGTCCGCAGACATCTCGAGGAACTGGAACAAGCGGTTGAGTCTCGTCGAATGGTGGTATAACACTAATTTTCAATCTGCAATACAAATGACACACTTTGATGCCTTGTATGGGTATGCACGCCTAGTTCACCCACCATATATTAATGCGACTGCGACAAACGGTGAGGTTGATAGAGAGCTACAAGATAGGGAATGCGTGGTGAAGCTATTACGATTCCTTCTTTATAGGGCACAACACCGCGTGATACAATTGGCTAAAAGATGAAAGTCTGAGAGGAGTTTCAGATTGGTGATTTTGTGTATGACAAGTTGCTACTGTACAGACAAACATCAGCCGAAGGAAGGGAAAATATCAAGCTATCTACACTTTACTACGATCTTTACGAGATATTGGACAGAGTGGGATCAGTAGCTTATAAGTTGGATCGTCCTATTTATTTTCAGATACATCCCACATTTCATGTTGCAAAGCTTAAAAAATATTTTGGATCCACATAAGTTAGTTCATTTGTTTTTGCCCCCATGAGCTGGTAAAGAGGAGATACCTGAATACATATTACGTCGGAAGATGGTTAAGCGTGGAGATCGAGCAGCAACACAAGTGTCGGAATGGTGGAGGCAACTTGAGAATATTTATATGTTTTACAGAAAAGATATCTAAATGTCACCATCGAGGACAAGGTGTTGCTAATGGAGCGGTATTGTTATATGAAAGAGCCTTGTTGGACCAGGCCGGGGAAGGGTGCATGAAACCTAGGAGTGGGAGAGGTCATGACAAAGGGAAAACCCATGAGAGGAGGGAAAAGTTAATGGAATGGAAAGTAGGCAACCTCAAGGGGGAAAACTAGGCAGTTATATGATGTTAGGTAGTGTAGTAAAAATATCATCCAACAGAATAGCGAGAGAAGGAAATGGGAGGGTAGTGGTAGAGACAACAACCCTGCATCCCTCTGTTTGTTGTGGAGTAAGAGGGGATCAACGTCATTCATTTTGGAGGAGTTGTGACTGAGGGATTGGTTGTTATTCTTGTGTAACTGGAAGAGATCCAACTGTGACTAGAATTTTACCATTCCGTTAAAGATTTCACATCGATTCTCGAATGGAGATTTACCTATGCAAAGTGAGATTTTATGGTGTTGACAAGCTACTGTACATACAATTGGATTGGACACTCATTATGCACTTGTTGAGAGATGGCGCCCTAAGACTCGCACCTTTCATATGGCGAACAAGGAGATAACTATACTCTTTAAGATGTGTGCTTGGTCTACCAGTTGATGGCAATGCAATTATTGGGATTACCCATGCTGATTGACGACCTTTGTCGCAACCTTCTTGGAGTTGTCCCGAGAAGGAATGACATTAAGGCTAAGAGAGTCAAATTGAAATGGTTGGAATAATTATTTGACAAGTTGCTTGAGTGGGCTACGTGGGAGCAAGTTTAGAGGCACACTTGTGCGTATATACTCGTCTCTTAGGAGGTATGTTGTTTACAGAAAAGGTTAAATTATCAATTGTACCCCAAAGTTTGGTTATTTTTTCCGATCTACCCTAAACTTTTTAAAATATCACCACGTATCCTAACGTTTAGCCGTTACATTAATTTTAACCACCGTTAACCGAATAAGATGACGAAAGCATACGTGCCGCCCAGGTGGCAAGTTACTCCGTCTGCCCACCGTTAAAGTGTTGATTGAGCATGACATGGCCCTGACATGGCATAACCCATACACATCCCTGTTAGATCGGGGACTCCCCAAATCACCGTAAACCCTAATTGCCCTAATCTTATGTCAATATCCATTCCCCGACAGACTGCTGCTCGTGAATCCAGACGCGTAAGGCGACGGGGCGTCGAAGAATCTGACTGCATGCTTCAAAATTGGAGCAGCAGGGACAACCGGTGCCAGTTTCTGTTGGCAGAGCAGTTGTGCCTCTTGCATGACCCCTGCTTTGATGAGAAAGTCCTCGAGAGTCATCTCACCTAAATTTTGTTGTCCGTGAGGCGAATTTCGAGGTCATCGACATAGCTAGCGTTCTCATCTGACAGCTGGTGATGGTGGCTATGGAGAGGGTCGTCCTTGTGTATTTCGTACCAGACCTCGTCAACCGTCTTGTAACAAAGAGGTGTGGGCACGGAGAACGAGGCTTGCCTAGCGAGCACGGACTTACCCATCAATGCAGAACCTTTTCTCCCACTCCCGCGGTTGTCGTTTGACTAGGCTTGGGAGGTCAAGAGTTGATTATCTTCAACACTCCAAACACTGGCCAGGAATTCGTCCAAAGCTCTTCCCGCTCCTGAACTGGATTTCCTCAAGGGTGAAGGACAGGATCAAGTTCTGCTTTCTCAAAGGAGAATGCAATAACTGATCATCCTTGTCTGTCACTTCATCATGGTCAGGAAGTGGGTCAGGCAGCTGCACCACGCTGACTGCAAATCTATCTTCGTGTCGCCACCGTTCCCGATCCCAGAATCTGAATCCCCCATTTGTAGGAAAGCGTGACTCAAACCTTCATCATGCATCCAAAGAAAGCTGTGGTTAAATCTAATCAACAAAACAAAACATGTAGTCCATGACATGAAACCAGGTTATTACAATGGCTATCGGAGAAGAATCATCCTCACCTCCGATCACATCCTATCGCGTCCTCGAACCCCTGCCATAGATGAAGCGAGCCCTCGCCGTTCGGGAATGGGTTCTCGGGCTCCAGGGGACCGAACCCCCATCTGGAGTACCCTGTTATGAAATCCTGGTGCAGGGACACGAAAGCACCTTGCTGCGTTATCTTCTCCTACATCGACATAAACATGAGATCACGAAATAAGCTCTTCGCTCAGGATCTGCATAGAAGCGTTCGAGAGTATGGGCAATTAGGGTTTACGGTGATTTGGGGGAGTCCCCGATCTGATGGGGAAGTGTACAGGTCATGCCACGTCGGCGCCATGTCATGTCCAGTCAGCACTTTAATGGTGGGCAGACGAAGTAACTTGCCACCTGGGCGCCATGTATGCTTTCGTCGTCTTATTCGGTTAACGGTGGTTAAAATTGATATAACGGCCAAACGTTAGGATGCGTGATGATATTTTAAATAGTTTAACGTAAATCGGAAAAAACAAGAAAACTTTGGGGTAGAATTGATAATTTGGCCTAAAGAAAAATTAGATAACTTAGTTTGTTGATGTAGCCATTTCTTGTTGATTTCGAATGTGCTGGGAGATATAATTGGGACTTTGCATATTTGACGTATTTGAATTGTAGTTTATGTCTTGGTTCACATAAGAAGGCCAATTAGGTAGTAGGAGCCCTAATTTTACTTTAGATTGGAGCATGTGACCGTTTTCCCTATATTTCACACCCTAGGCATAGGACAACACGTGGCAGATATGCCTCTTTCTTATAGGTGGTCGTTGAATTTGACGTGCTTATTGTCCCGACACATGTGTTGTCAATGTATCGTGAGCATTGAACAACCTTGAACATGTATGTTTTTTTAACGATATTCTTATTTTGACTTATTGTCACGAGTATATCCCAGTGTGGACCGATCGAAAAAGGAAGAATCCGAATAAACCTTGACGATGAGACTTTAAATTTTGAAAATAAGTTAGAGTTGTCACTAACCTACTTTAAGTTTAGATTATAAAAATTATAGAGATTCGTTCCGGTTACGATGACCGGAGAAAAGAAAAAAAAAATGAGGGAACTTGAATAAGGGGGAGAGGATGAGAGGAATGCATGTCCATTTATCTCATGGGCCTGACCCAATTAGCCCAATAAGCTCCCTCTAATTGGCCCATTTATCAGTGCCATGGTTAGGTGTAGGTCCAGTGGAAATTATTTAAATTATCAAAAAGAGAGAAAGAAAAAAAAAGTATGGGTACTTTGATTGGTCGTATATAAAAATATTACAAAGGATTTTTAACCACACGATCGTGTGTACATAATATATATATATGATTATATGTTGTGTTATACGTTGGTGGGAGTTTTCCGTCCTATGTTTTGGGGACGAAGGTGCCCACATAGCCCACCCCGGCCATGAAGAACGCGATCGATTGGATGGTGAGGTAGAGGAAGTACCGTCTCCTGCCGTGGACGAAGTCGTAGTACACGCAGCAGAAGAGATAGGCCCCGGTTAACAGCTCCAGAAGGTGCAGCCTGTGTGTTTTGATCGTCGTCATTGTCACCGTGGAGTCATTACCGGGGATGTATGAGAAATATCCTTGGGGGGGGGGGGGGGGGTGGAGGGGGGGAAGTAATCTTTACCTGTGCCAGGTCCTGAAACGGAGCTTCCTTGGCTTGGAGGCAGACTTGGTCTTCAGGGCATCGCCGAGCTTCTCGGTGACGACCCACTCATTGACCCTCCCTGCCTCGAACAGGCCAATCAGTGTCCCCTTGGTCCTGTGCAGCGACATCACATTCTCGAAAAGCAGCCAAAAGGGCAGCAGGTGGATCGACCTGAGATGAAATACAGTAACTTGTTATGTTTCCGTGCTCCATCGGGGTTGAGGGAGGTTAATGTGGCACAGATTTCGGGTTAGGGGACAGAGGTCGAGTACCTGGGAGTGCTGAAGGCATGGAGGCAAGTTATTATTGATGGGATGTAGACGGCTGCCCACTTGGGGACGACCACCTCAGGGAAGAAAACGGTCGCCGGAAGGACGACACAGTAGAAGAAGAAGGAGACGATGTGGCCGATGATCTTGCGGACGAAGAAGAAGCTGTAGAGGATGTGCACCTTCTTCCAGAATGTCACTTTCTACAACCAGAATATATACAATATTCAGAAAATTAGTCGCGGGCTGTTAAAGGGTCATTGGTCGAATCGTGGCTCTGGCTCAGTATTAGAACAGGAGCATACCTTGGTCTTAATAACTTCAGGAATCATCTTCCTGAAGAGATTGGCGGGACCGGCAGACCACCTGTGCTGTTGATAGCGGTATGCTTGGAATGTACTCGGCAGCTCGCTTTTGACCTTAAGGAAAGAAGAATCGCTCCTCGAGAATCAGACTTCCTTCCCGTTACTCATAACGCTATGCATCTCAGTCAAATTGCTCGTACCTTGAGATCGTTCAAGTAGACAAATTTCCATCCCTTAAGGCTCGCTCGGATGGCCAGGTCCATGTCTTCAACGGTTGTCCTGTCTTTCCACCCACCGGCATCATTCAATGCCGAAATCCTCCACACGCCCGCGGTACCAGCATAGCCAGTAACTGTAGTCAGTTTTGTTAGAAATTTTTTATTTGGGCTTCCATTAATTATTTATTTTTAACTTTTACTTTAATTTACTTTATTCAAGTATATTTTATAAAACAGGCTGTGACATAAGACAGTGCATGAAATCCCACTAAATTATCGTTAAAGTTATTGGGATATGTGCATCTTGTTTGTTTAATGTGGCTTATGGTTGGGTGTAAGCTATTTTACAACCTAGGGTCCATTAATAGATATGACATAGGCTACAACATATTACGCCTAAGTCCCTTCCCCTGTTCTTCAAACCATTATTTAACTAAGGGGTAAAACTGATATTTCATAAAAAGAAATCCTTTATTAGGTTTCCTGTAAAATTTTTTGTGGTTACGCATACAGACAGATGGTCAGTTTAGTTTTGGCCTCCTCCATAGAGAGCAGCCGTATGGGAAGGAAAAAGAGAAGAAGATCTACGCCGAGTAGGTTACTTTCTCTAGTTTAAAGCACATGGCAGGCATGGCGAATACGGGTATGTTTTTTTTTTCTTGATCTTTCTCAGTGACCGTAAACCCCGTAATCGATCCCGTCTTCCGTTGTTTTCTTGGTTTCATGGTTTATGTGATTGTGTAAATTTTCTAACAAGTTTCGCTTTCCACATGATCATGCATTAGAGTTTTGTTTTTCCGTACCGTTGAAACCGAAGAAATCATGTACTGCAGAGCCCAATTCTTGTTCAATCGTGAAGTGGAAATCGAGGAAAATCTGTTGCAGCCTCGTGAGCATGCATTCGCCGGCATTCACTGCAACAACAGCAAAGTTATGATGAGGGATGTGCTAGACTTCACGATCACATAAACAAAAGGCCGAGGAAGCTCAGGTGCTTCTTTTTCTGGGCGTACCAAACTTCCAACGAGCTTGAACAAGGGCCAACTCAGGGTTGTGAACGAGGAAAGGTATGGTACGCTGGAGGAAATCAGGGTCAGGCTGGAAGTCGGCATCAAAGATGGCGACGTAGTCGCACAGGCTCACGTAGCTGTGCTTCATCCCTTCCTTCAAGGCCCCGGCCTTGTAACCTTTCCTGTTCTGTCGGATTTCATACTTCACATTCACGCCTTTGGCCGCCCATCTTTTGCACTCGATCTTCACCACCTCCGCGATGGTGGCATCGGTCGAATCGTCTAGAACTTGGATTATGATCCTATTGGCCGGCCATGAAAGCCTGCACGCTGCTCCAATGGATAGCTGATAGACCTGTACACGCGAAAACCATGATCAGGCACCACCGAGAAAAGCAAACGCTTCCCGAAAAACAAAGAAAAAAAACTCAGTCAGTCATGCCTGTTTCTCGTTGTACATGGGAACCTGCACTAAGACCACGGGGTACGACGTGTTCCCGGCCTCAACGTCGTCCTTCATCGGCTCCCACTTGAACCGCTTCTCTGCCTTCTGCCCGAACAGCTTCACGAGCACGAACACGAGCATCATGTACAGCTTCTACACAAAATGCACGACAGACATTACGAGGCAGGCTGCGACGAGGAACTTCAGCACGGGGACCATCAGTGGCTCCTTCGCCTGCTGCCAAACCAGACCTATGTTACTCGATATCTTATCCTTGGCTCCCTGGAGCACCTCCACGTCCTTCATTATCGACGTCGTCGTAGCAACACGCCCTGCCTTGGAATCTTCCCCGGATTTAAAACTTGCAGTTCTACTGTTTGCAAGCTCAGAATCAGAGGGAGGCTTTCGTGAGTGTTCGACCTCGAATTGCCCCCCCCCCCCCCCCCAATTCCTTTTAAAGCAGTCCTCTGATGCTGGAATTAGTTAGGAACTAACAACCAACAATGATTAACTCCAACGAATGTTCACTAACAGAGAGAAAACACTTCCGAATATAAATAAAGGACACGTTTAGTCAAATCAGACAGGGACTTTGCATCTGAAGAGTTACAAATTGATCGTTGCTTCTGTGAATTAACTCGTGTTAGTTTCCACTCTTGTCAGAGTCTCAGGACTACCTGCTGATCACTAACATATATTTTGTTTTAACCTAAGACAAGTAACGAGGTAAATAAACCTCAAGTACTTACCGGTTGAAAGCCTACTCGTTCTTCTGGCGTGTCAACATCATCGATCCAGTTCGCCAAGGGAAACCAGAGATCTGTGATTGATGTACACACCAGCAACTTACTTGCCAACAGACGACAGATTTTATTAATTCAAGAGAAGAGCCTCGTGTGGTTTGATTCGAGTATTATAATTATAATTGTGGTTTTGTTAACTCATGCACTTAGACACGAGATCTATATAATAAGAAAGTTTTATAATTTTATGATATTGTAAAATAAGAAATAACACAATTTACTAAACATATTAAATGTTAAATCACTAATTTTAAAGCACATTAATCGACTCTTCAGTTGTTAACAAAATCCTTATAATTATTATTATTATAATGTGATTTGTAGAAGGTTGAGAAAGTATTTTGCAACGAGAAAGGGGAAAAATCAGAATGTTCGTCGGAATCACTGAAAATCAAGTCCTAACCGGTGGTTTTTCTGCAGGTGGATTTTAATTAAGCTTTGACTTGGCAAAAAGGTCGACCACATATTCCTGAATGCTTTTCTTTCTTAATAGCAATAAGCACATCCCAACTGTCACTCACTGGAAATGTCTACATATATATGCCTTACCATGATCACTGAATTTTAACACGGAGATCTGCAACAAGGTACGCCGAAAAAGAAACGATCTCGACCTTCCTTTCTCCATCCTCGGATATCTGCATCCCGAGCAGGTTGTTCTGCAGAGAGGAACAGCTTCGCTAACTCAATACCAGACTCGTTGATGAACAACGGGATGGCCCTGTCAACATGGCGACTGCCCTTCTCCAGTTTTTGTTGATACCCTGGAACTGAAACGATCATTCCTTGAATCCGGAGCAAGAGCAGACACCTTCTCTTACTCCGCCAATCACATCACCTGTTTCCTCTCATGGGGCTCGTGCCCTTTTTAGCCAGCTTAATTGCCGGGGCCCTTGTTACCGTGCCATGTCATTGAACTGATCGTCCTGGGTTTGCAAACTAATGCACATCCCCTAAAGATCCCAGTACGTCGAATAATTAAGCATCGACATGACCCTGATTTCAAAAATTTACATGAACCAACTAATGTTTGCAATGTACGTTTTTAACCGAACCAGGGATTATAACCATAAGAATGTGGATGAATTTTGCTTTCGGATGAATTGCACATAACTTAGACATACATTCTGTTATACAGTGGTGGGTTGGAGATTTCATGTCGTCCTATGATTTTGGGACAAAGGTGCCGATGTAGCCCACCCCGGCAATGAAGAATGCAAATCGACTGAATGGTTAGGTGGAGGACGTACCACCTGCTGCCGTGGACGAAGTCGTAGTACACACAGCAAAAGAGGTAGAACCCCATAAATAGCTCCGGCAGGTACAGCCCGAGTCAGTTCCTGTCATCATCCCTGTGTTGTATTTTAAAAACTGATGAGGACGAAGGTGGAATTGTGCTACTAATATTACCTCTGCCAGAACCAGAACCGGAGCTGGGAATCCGCTTGGTCTTCGAGGCATCACCTAGCTTCTTGGTGACAACCCATTCATTCACCCTCCCATCCTCCAACAGCCCAATCAGTGTCACCTTGGCACGGAGCAAGGACATCACATCTGCAAACAACAGCCAAAATATCAGCAGATGGACTGACCGACGATGATCATGCATTAGAGTTCTATTCGTTTTTCAATGCCGTTGAAACCGAAGAAAGCATGTAGTGCAGAGCCCAATTGTTGTTCAATCAGGAAATGCAGGAAGATCGGCTGCAACCTCAAGAGGATGCATTCAGCAGACGAACTACAGCCAAGGAAGATACGAGCTGCTTCCACTGGGCTTACCAAACTTCCAACGAGCTTGAATGAGGAAAGGTATGGTACAACAGAGGAAATCGGGTTTTGGATGGAAATCAGCCTCGAAAATCGTGATGCAGTCACACAGGCTGATGTAGCTGTGATTCATCCCTTCCTTCAAGGAGCCAGCATTGTTTCCTTCCGCACCTGCTCTGATTTTGTACTTCATGTTCACGCCTTTAGCCAACTATCTTTGGAACTCTTCACCGACTCCTGCGAACATTTTTCAGCGCCGTTGGTCAAATCCCATCGAAACCAATAGAAGTTCACTCCACAAAGGAACTTACTACTTCAAGTAGCAAGTTCAACACTTACTCATTGAACTCGCTACTTCAACTAGCGAGTTCATGACCATCCTGCAACACCACATGAAATGACCACTTGAAGTAGCGTATTTCTTTGGCCAAAAGAACACACTACTTCAAGAAGCAATTCCTACGTAATGACCATCCTGTACCGACATCCAGAGTGTAATATTCTACCATAGACATGGGACGTAACCCCACATCCTCGTTATCTTGGTCTACAACCTAGTCTTTGTCATAATCTGGTTGAATGTTCTCTAGTTGATCGTCTTCTGGTTGAATGTCGTTCGGTAGATCGTCTACTACTTGCTGATCTTCAGCAACTTTGCTTTGACCATATAATTGCAATGGTGCTTATTCTCTCCACATTTTCTCCCCTTTTGTGATAGTTTAAGGATACAAGTAAATTCTCCATTGCTCCTCTTCCGAATCCCTCCAGTTGATCGTCACTTGAAGTAACGAGTTCTCACAAATTGGACATTTATAGGAAATTGCTACTTGAAGTAGTGGGTTCTTCTGACCTAGAAAACTCGCTACTTCAAGTAGTAATATTTTTACATAATGTTTGGCTTATATCACTAAGAAACTTTTCACAAGTGTAGGCCAATATGTGAGAAATCGCTAAGTAGTGAGTTCATGACCATCATGCAACGCCACATGAACTCGCTACTTCAAGTAGCGAATTTAGGACAGGACAACTATAGCCAAAAGAAGCTTCATATTCAAAACTTTCTTAGAACGGCTGTTACCGAGGTAGTAACTCGGAAAATGTAAGATACTTGTGTTGTGTGGCGTTGCATGGTAGCATCAGTACATTAGCCTTCTGCCGTAAGTCACTAATATTGGACCGAGTCACCGGGTCTCATCCCTTTGAAGGAATCATTCAATCCATCGACTATTTTTTACGCAAACAAGTTTTTAGCTGTTAAGTACAATATGAATCCATAAAAATTTATTTTTTAACAAAAATCCTCTCTCGTAAGATTGATGTTCTTTTCAACAACTACAACACATCAACAATAAGAAAACAAGTGTTGATCATGTCTCGATTCATAACACAAAGAATTGGAAGGAGTTGCAGAAGAAGAACAGGTAAATGTGGAAGAAGTAGTATGCTGCTATGTGTGCAAGAATTAAATAAGCATGGGAAGACCCAGCGAAACAATTCCTGATAATGTATTTTAGTGTGCTTGCTTAGAAGGGGTCAGACCAAGTTAGGTCGTTACCGATAATCACTAATCCTAACCTGCAGGAGTTAACTTCGCCAGGGGATTAAAGAAATGAGCATTTCCTTATATACCGAGGGCTTCCGGTTTAACAACGCCAAGGTAGAACTGACGGGGAAAATGAAAATGACAAGCTTAACTAGCAAAGTGTTTAGGATCTCTACTTTCAGGGTCAGTTGCTGTTGTTGCCGCAAGAGAATCATTCAGAGAAACTGAAGTTCCAGAAGTTCGGTTTTTGTCGATCATCAGGCGAGATGTTGTTTAACGACGTGCTTAGAACAGATATATGATAAGGTTCTGAATAGCTTGCAGGAGGTGCAAGTCCGACATTAGTTGAAAGCAGAAGAATCATGTAACGAGAAAGCAATCTTAAGCGAAATCGGGTGATGGCAGAACGGAGTGTGTTTTAGTTGTTGTCCCACCAGAACTGCGACTGGAGGTACTGGACAACCTTCTTGTCCACCTGGAAGGCCTTTGTGAGGACGCCGGCGGAGATCGGCGGCCGTGAACCGAATACCGAGTTGGCAATGGTTATGACTCCAGGGCTCTGGCTGCTTAAGCTGGCGAAGGCCACGGCATTGGTCTTGCCGATGTTGAACTGGAAGTGAATGAGGCCGATTGGGAAAACAAACACATCCCCAGGGTACAGGACCTTGGTGAAGAGACGGTTCCCGAGCTGGTTGGAGGTGACGAATCCCACATACAAGGTGCCCTCCAGGACGACCAGGATCTCAGTTCCTCTGGGATGAGTGTGGGGAGGGTTCAGGCCATAGGGTGCGAAGTCGATGCGGGCCATGGAGATCCCAAGGGTGTTGATTCCGGGAAACTGGTCGACAAAGGCAGGGGTGACTTTCGATCCCAGGGGGTTTGACGTGTTTCCTGGCGTCCGGAATCCAGTGAAAGTAAAGTCATCAGCAGTGGAAAGCTTTGGGTCCTTGCAAAACTTCCCATTCACGAAGACAGCATCCTTGGTGCTGTTGACGGCTACGCAGAAGTCTTGAAGGGGACTGGGGTCATAGGCAGAGACTGTGGTAGTAGCGAGAACGAGGATCAGAATGGTCCCAAGGAGCTTCATGACAATGAGCAAAACGAGGTGTATGCAAATTCTCTGCTGTTAAGCTTTTGAGATCTGGCTTTGGATGTGTTTCAGACATCTCGCCCCCGATCCATATTTATACAGCAGAAACTTTGACAGGGTTTCAAATGAGGGACGTCTTACCGAGCTCAATCGCCAAGTCCACGGTTGTTGTTGTGGATCGTCCAGACTTTACTTACTCCTAACAACTCCAATCTCCTGCCGAACCGTGTCAATTTCATCTCCAAACCCAAAGCCATTTCCAACTGCCCGGACTTCATCATAAACGATTATGATTTGTTTTCCCTTTCTTTCTGGTCCGGAAAGTTAGGCCGTGCTCTTTTAAAACCTGGGTTTGAGCTTGGATTGGCACCACTCTGTTGTTGCAAATCTTGGGCTTAGTTATATATTTGCACTTATGCACAATGTGTTGGCGGCTCTGTTTAGATGCCGAGGCATTCTTCGATTTCAATCTGGTTTACAAGGACAACACTTGCCACTTGTCTTTTTGGCATACCTTATCATTTGGTAGATGAAGTTGGTTGTTGTTCTGCTAAAAATACGTCCAGCGTTAGTATACACACGAATCATTTATAGCACGTAACATGTAATTTCCATGAGGATTATAAATTGTCTGAGAGTTTTAAATGTGCTTTCATAAAATTTAGACATATACCTACAATTTATATGCAATTAGCTCCTAACTGCCAATTCAATTAATACTTACTATAATATCCCTATTAAAATTTAATATTAATTTATTCATAAAAATCAATCCAATTAATACTAACTATGATATCTCTAGCTATCTAGACTATTAATTTGTTCTTTGATTTTCCTTTTAAATTATTCTTTTAAGGTAATCGAAGTTATTTCAGAAACAGACTCAAATAGTATTTTGGGAAAATAAACACGCAAGCACATAAAAACATCAAACTTTCAATAAATTAAATCACGTTCAAAATCATTTCGATAAGTCTCGCAAACTTAGCTCTCTAAATAAGTAAATTAGTTTATGGCAAACAAATTCAATGACACCAAAATCCCTATAAAAAATAATAAAATAAACTCGAGTTTTTATTGCAGCAATATGTTGAATATATGTGGAAAACTTGATTACAATCCTCTAGGAAGCTCTCGTTCTCTTAGTCCCTAAGTTAAACCTAAAATATATATAGTATCCCTCTAAAAAGTTTCCTAATATCTAAAAGATCCAATAAATGTAAGTAAATATAATAAAATAAAACCCTAAAATGATAAAAAGAGCGAATGCTCTCTCTCCAAATCCTAATCTTTAGGAAAATTTGGTAATTGGACAAGATCTTAAAAGGTTGATGAAGGTCCCATCCCTCTGGTAGAAAGACGTGTCCGTCGCTAAGCATATTCCCTAAGGACGTATCCTTTAGATTGGACGGTCTTATCATGTTGCTCTCTATGATGCACTGGTTTTAGAAGGTTGCGATGTCCTCCTCCGCTATTTTGTGATTTTCTGCACTTTTTCGTTTTCCACTGCTTTTCCATTTGCCCATCTCCTCGTTCATTACAACAAATCAAAACAAGTGGAAGAGGCATAATCAGCATCTCTTGATCTCGAAATAAACTAAAAATCTAATAAATTGACAAAAAACGATTTAATATCAAACTAAACTAAAAAAATAGGATAAAACTATAAAAATATCGTGAAATCTCCTAAATAGCCTTTTAAAGCACCATTAAGAGTATCAAATAACTCTACTATTATAGAGTTATCAATACTTCGAACCTAATATTTGCTAGTACTCGAGCAAATGTATAAAAACAAAATAAAATAGAAAATAGACGACGCTCCTCAACGACAACTGAAACAGTCTCTTCTAAGCACTCCCATTATGTTATGAGTTGTGCATATACTCACATCCCATAGTCAAGTTATTTATCAATGAAAACTTTTTCAAATTCAGATCAAACTTGATTTAACTTCCCAAAATGATCAACTCAGTATGTCATCCTCAAGTTGTTTTTCAACACTTCTTTTAACACAAAATTTTGATGTTGGGATACCCGACTCTAAATATATCATCATACTATAGTGCACCTATATAACGAGTATTCGATCAATGACTCCCAGTCCAGTTGGACCAGGGCATTAGGCGATAAAGCACCCCTAAGATCTCATTCTCAAGTATGCTAAAAATGACTCACACTACAAGTACATATTTAGGCACCAATCAAACAACTTTTCCATATTTTTTCTGTCACGCTCCTCAGCATTGGTACTCAGAGCATTGTAACCATTATTTTTTTCCTTCGGGCCCTTCCATTTTTTATCTAAAACTTGATTTCGGTCAATGTAACCACTCAACACAATTAGCATGTGTTTTTATTAGATTTCTAAAATTGTTTTCAATCACTAACACTTCAAACATAGAGATTATTAGTTGTAAAACCAATTTACGTCCAATCAACATTTGTGAGCAAATGCACTAATAGTCATCCTCGAATAAGAGTATGCTATCAAAGTGTACGCGCGCCTTCCGGCCTAGCACACGCGCAGCGGTTCGGACGACCCGAGGATCCGGGCCCGCTCCCCTAGAGTCTTCCGGTCGGCGTCGCGACTCGAGCGTCGAACGCTGCGGAAAAGACCAGGGTGGTCCCTCCTTCGATTCCTGACCGGATCTGCCCAGACTCTTCGCCGATCGTCTCCATGCTCCTTAAGAGGCGGCGGGCGAAAAGAAGCGCATGGCCCGAGGAGGAAGCTTTAGGAGGTTCCAAGAGCGGCTCGTGCCGTCAGTCCCTCATCCAAAATGACTTCGTAAAAAGATGTGTTGTTGTTTAACCTAGGTAAACTATTACGGAGTCGCCACCGACTTAATTATAAAAGCTTGGTTTAAGTCGGAAAACCAGAGTAGATTCGGGGATTCCTAATTACTAACTCTTACATTTAAACATGCGAAAAGGTGGCGTTTGCTCCAAAAGGTTTGCTTTTGGTTGACGGGTGTTGGGCCCGATTCAGGCGTTGGACCCGAATTCATGTGTATTGGTTTAGCAAATCGCATGCGACGATAAACCTATGTGCCTAAGGCATGCGAACAAGCACAGACAATGATTGAGATCAAAGAGGGCGGGGAAGGATGGTGACCGTGGGCCTATGCACTTGGACCCACGGCCCGTTACACGTGGAATTAAAGAAAATCGGGAGGCCCGCACCTCCCTCATGTACCTGAGGCCCGCCGGGATGGCTTTACATCGGTAGGGCTTGTCAGTTGAGGCCGCTCTCGAGATGTGCTTCCACCATGGGTTTCTTCACGCGCCTCCAGTCTTCGAAATTCGTTTTGTCGAACTCCCGTGAAGCTCAATTGATTTTCATGCAAATCAAACCAGAATGCGGTGGTCAGAAAATTCTAATTGAATTTTTGAAACAATTCAAATTAACTATAATAAGTCGGAGTGAGACTTACGGCGCGTTGTGTGGCCCGTTGATGTCGATCTTCCGTGATGTAGGAAGATAACGGGGCGTCGTGTGGCCCGTTGATATTGATCTTCAGTGATGATGAAAATAGATGTTCGGGGCGTTGTGTAGCCCGTTGATGTCGATATTCCGAAGTTGCATGCTCAGTATTCATGCAAAACAAAATGTAAGTGTGAGTAGATTTTTTTTAATGGAAACATGTAATCCAATTAGAATAAATCAAGTAAGTCGAAATGAGACTTACACGGGATAATTTCTATTCCTGAATGTCGGAGAATTACTTCTTGGTGCTTCCATACCAAGATAACCGGGTGATGTCTTGGCGTCCCAAATAAATCCAACGGGTCGTTGATGTATTTTTCATGTAAGATGAACATGAAATATGCGTTAGTTATCATAATAATCCTATCAATCGATAACTGTTTGAATATTCCTACTCTTCTAAACGCATGTAAAAGGGGCGTACACACATTTAAAAGATAGTAATTAGATATACAAGTAAAGAGAAATCGATCACTGCAATGTTTATGAACAAACAGTCACACACATTTGTTCAAATCATATTCGGAGTAAAGATAAAATTTGTCGAAGCAAAAAGTCTTGGCAGATACGTGAGAGAGCAGGAAAAGAAATAAAATAATAATAAAAACAAGCAAACCAGCAAACGATCAGAAAACATCACAATTGCTTTGACCAAGTCAAAATTGATTGAGTGAGAAAGGAATTATTACCCCCGTGAGATGAAATGGAGGAAGCCTTCGACCTTGCTGGTCATTTGTGTTTGAAAATAAAAGGCGACACCCATGGAATCCCACTTTTTGAACTTGTAGCATGGAGGTTGCAACCCACGCCCGAATTTGGGAGGCCGATGGTTCGTTGGGTCATCGAGCATGACAACCGCAGCGGCGAGGGAAGAGAAGTCGGGGTCAAATCTGGTGAGGGTAATGTCGTCGGGGGCCGCAGATTTGGGCATGGGAGGAGCTGTTCGGGGCGGATCCGGAGCCAAGGTGGTCAAGAGCGTCAAGCGGAGGTCGGGGATCCGAGATGGTGGCCGCTAGAGACGTCGGGTGCGAGCTGTTTAAGTCTGGGGAGTCCAGGGGCGCGACGTCGTCGTCGGGAAAACTTGTCACGGCTGCTGTGAAATCCGAGACCGCCGGGGGAAGGTGGCCTGCCACCATGAAGCTCGGGGACGCCGGGGAGAGGTTGCTGGTCCACCGTCGGTTCTGAGGAGTTGGGGAGAAGAGGTAGGATGCCGCTGCAGGTCTTAGGGACGTCGGGGGGTGGATCCGTCGATCGCTGAGCCGGCTGAGGACGACCACGAAGAGCAGGTCGCTGGTTCGTCGCTGATGGAGAGATCATGAGGATCGTGGTCGAAGGAGCCGTCTGGGAAGTCCAAGTCTGTCGCCGCTGGTCCTAGACGCCGGGGAGGGAGTGGGCTGCCATGGTTGAACTCAAGGCGGCCGCTGCTGGAAAGACGCCGGAGGGAGTAGCGGTTTGCCGCTGCTGGTTCTGTGGGAATCGAGGAGGGGCCGAGAGTATGAACCGCTTTGGGGTTGGAGGTGGAGAGAAGGTGGAGTCGCCGATGCTGAAGGGGGACGAATGCTCCGTCGCTGGTTCTGAGAAGTCGTGGAGACAGGTTGCTGCCAAGAGGGAGCAAGGAGCCCATTTTACCTCGTTCAACATGCTTGATTGGAAGATGATGATGACGCCGTCAGGGGAAGAGCAGAAACTTTTTGGTCCTCCGGCGGAAGGCCCCCCTCCGAAGGGTGAGTCATGGGTGTTCTCTTGTATCTGTCTCTTTTGTAACTCCCTCTGCTGTTTATGTCCCCCCGACTCCCAGGAAAAACTTCCGTTTCCGAAAATCTCGGGGAATTGTGGGAGTCGAGACTGTTGATATTTTTTTTTTGAATAAGATAACCGATGTTATGCTCCATCTTCCTTACAGGATACGTGGATAACGGGAGGAGTTTGTCCAGAAAGAATGTTTGTTTTATTTTGGGTAAAATGGGTCCTTTGGTTATATGGACTTGGGCTTTGGCCATCTTGGAGAATCCACCTTGGGTTTATTATTGTTCGTGGCCTGTGTATCAATTTGAGGTATTACAGTTTGCCCCTCCTTGGGAGGGAATCTGGAAAGATTCGCTCGCAAGGACATCGGGAATACCTCAAATTATATTTCGAGAGCGTCTTTGATAGACGTGCACCCTGAAAGCACTTAAAGAAAATCATTAGTCACAACGAAAACAAAA
Organism: Melastoma candidum; assembly: GCA_023653495.1. Lineage (NCBI taxonomy): Eukaryota > Viridiplantae > Streptophyta > Magnoliopsida > Myrtales > Melastomataceae > Melastoma > Melastoma candidum. The sequence continues at coordinate 2,552,165 of CM042891.1, read as the reverse complement.
ACAACTAAATGTACATGCACATTATGTTTTGTTTTCTTTTTCTCTTTTGAAGCATGTTTCAAAGCGAGAGCAGAGAAGGTTTTCTGATTTCTTTCGTGTTTTACCCTCATTTCTGAAAGCCATTTTAGTTGGATTTCAGAATTCCCTTGACTTGAATGCTCATGTACCGGTCGAATGAGACTTTACTTGGGTTGTAATATAGGTTCGGCATAAGGCCTTTAGACTGAAAGTTTAAATTCTCTGTCTGAAAGAAAAAGTTTAAGGACCTCATCGAAAGCTGGATCGTAGAGGTTCACCATTCAAGCAAATTCTCCATCATTTAGACGGCCCACCAGTTGACATGTTCTGTTGGGGGATGAATAAATGGTTTACTGGCAGGTGTGATCAATCCACTTTGGGAAAAGCTTTGTTTTATAAGGGTAGCATCTTTGCTTTTGCGACCGTCAATGTCAGTCCCGATGCTTTGTTTTTGCTCTTTCGATTTTCATTTTGCGCTTTGCTTTTGAAGACTTTGCTCTTTGCGCTGATTTTGCTTTTTCTTTACTAGATCATAGGTATTTGCCCCACTCTATTTTCTGGTACTTTTCTTTGGTATCTGTGCTCTTTGGGAAATTCTTTGAGAAATTTGGTCTTCAGGAACGACTCAACTGGTAGGCCTAATTGTCGATGGTGCCTCTTTGCTTGAATTTTAAGGAAGTGTAGCCTCTACGATCCGTTGCTTCCGGTTTTTAGCTACAAGAACTCCCTTTTAACCCCAATGTGAGGCGGTCCTTAGACTTGTTAGGTGTAGTGTATATGAAAACTTCCACTTTGGCTCGGAAGGGGCTAGCAATGGTTGATGTTTCGTGTTTGGGATAGAGAAGAAATGCTCGATCTCATTCCGGTTTAGAGCATCTTTTGTCAAAGGATTCGTTATCCGCCTGAATGCTTGTGTATGAATCCTTACAGTGTTTTCACTCATCATTCTGGGTAAGTGTTTAGGAATAGGCTTGCCTTCTCCATTCTCGCTCAGAAACATTTTATTAAAGATAATTTCGAATTATATGCGAATGAGCACACAAATGCTTCAGAAATAAACAGGTTTAGATACTCAAACCTCCGCGGTGCTCTTGTGCACTTTCGAGGGGTGCACTTTCATGCCCCAATCATGTTCTTTGAGATTAGAATCAAACGGCTTCCACCCGATCACCTACGACTCTGCCAGGGGTCTGTATCGTACTGTGCGGATGTCTAAGTGCCTACACAGTTGACAACGGACAAAGACGAAGTTAGTTTATGTATTTCGACTCTTGTTTGGGGAGTTAACAATGAAATGAAGTATCAGCTGGGGAGATGAGGTGGATATGTCTGTCTCAATGATAGTTCAGGAGGAATATGCTTGTATATTTGATCCTTGTTGAAGAATGCGATGCATGTAATCAACTCCAGCTTGAACGAAGGCAGGACTCCAGCTGGGGAAACGGAGATACGACTCCATCTGGGAAAATATAAGAAATTTTGTTAGAGAGCAGTGTAGATGATACTCCCTTTTGGTATGATCATCTTTGGTTATGACAAAGGCAATCTCGAAGCTTTGGTTTGAAATTTTCCACCCAACCACCCGCGCCTTTGTCTGTAATGCAGGATGTTCATGTGCCTACACTCGCCAAAGGGCGGACAACAAGTGAGCTCATGTAACTTGTTTCTTTTAAAGTAGGAATGAAGTTTGCTCATGTAACTTCATTTATATGAAAGGCGAAGTAGAGTTTTGATACTTCCCATTTCTATGTGTTTCGCCATTGCATCTTTGTCCGGAGGAATCAAAGGATTGACGAAGTAGTTACTCTTGTCTGACGTCTGTTGTGTAAGGAAGTTCATGTACTTATCAAACATATGACAAGAAACAAATGAGTTCATGCGACTTGTTTCTGTTAGAGTAAAAATGAAGTTTGCTCGTGTAACTTCATTTGTAAGAGAGGTGAAGTAGAGTTTTGGTACTTCCCTTCTGTATGATCTCGTCAATGCGTCTTCGTCTGATGGAGTCAAAGGTTTGACGAAATTGCCACAAGACTTTGGCTTGAAGCTTTGCCGCCCTGCCACACTCGCCTTTGCCATAGGAGTTTTGTACCATTCGTGTGAGGAGCTCTTGTACCTGCCCACGAGACAAAGGACGTAAACAAAATAAGCTCATGTAATCTCGTTTAACTTGATGAAGAGAGTAATGACTGTGTGATTTTCCCTTTTCATGTGTATTGTCGATGTTCAATGCCCCAGTTCTTTGGGGATATAAAGAAGTTTGTTGATGAAGGTTGTGTTCTTGTTTGAAGCTTTATTGTTTGTCTTCATTGTCTGCCTAGGGCGCTCATGTACCCTTTTCATGTAATTTGTTGTCTTGTTGATGACATGTTGTTTTGAAGCTTTGGTTTTCATTGTTTGCCTAAGACACTCATGTCTCGCTTCATGTAATGTGGTGTTGTTGATGACATGTTGCTCCAAAGCTTTGGTTCGAAATCCATTGATTGTCCGTCTAGGGTGTTCATGTACTTCTTTCATGTGATTCGTTAGTTTGTCAACGGGGAATTAATCGAGATTGCTCTGTCTTGTCTCGGGATAGCTTGGAGGTGATGCCCCAGGATCGCTCGGAGATATGCCCATGATCACTCAGAGATTTGCCCCTGGATTAGTCGGGGATTTGTCCCGGATCGCTTGTAGATTTGTCTATGATTACTTGGAGATTTGCCCTAGGATTGTTCGAAGATCTGTCCCATGATCGTTTGGAGATTTGCCCCGGATTGTTCACGTAGTGTCGTCTTCATTGTTTTGCCAACGAAAGCTGTTTTGAAACTTTGGCTCGAAACTTTTCCACCTTACCACCTTCGCCTTCGTCGTCTGTCTAGGATGTTCATGTACCTATAAGACAAGCCAAAGGGAAAAACAAGTGAGCTCACGTAACTTGTTCTGTAGAGAAGGTATTAGTTGATGAACGAATACTCCCTTTCATGTAGATGATATTTTGACGCTTTGGCTCAAAATTGTTTCCAGGCTTTGGCTTGAAACTTTACCACCCTGCCACCCTCGCCTTCGTCAACATGCGACAAGGGCTAAAATAAGTGAGCTCATGTAACTTATTTTTGCAAGAAAGAATTGATCAAGGAATAGATACTCCCTTTCATGTATTGTAATATCGAAGAGTGTCCACGTTGAGTATTTGTGACGGTTCTTTTCGATAAGATGATTGACTTCGGTTGAATGCCCCGGATGTGCAAAGTTGATGGCTTTTTGTGGTGCGCGTGGGCGATGACCGCAAATGTGGTGGGCGGGCTAGGGGATTGGCCGTTCATGTGGTGGGCCGTGGTGCTTGTTTTTTTGTCCACGAGTGATGCGGTGACTGACCTTCTCTTCTGTTCTTTGGTGAGACTAGGTGGTTGAATACTGTCGGGATGACCGCTTGGATGCCGTAAGGAGTTCAAAGGGAATTGCCCCAGTCGAAAATGCGTCGTCATTTGGTAGACATCATGTTCTTTGGTATTTTGTAAGCTATTGTGTGAGTCCCAGACGAGACATCTTATACCTGCGAGGTAAAAATGATGTTAGCAGTTTAAATATCTAGAAGTTCATCATGTATGTCTTGAACTATTGGAAGGCGAATAGAGTGAATGGGAGTTTCTAATGCCAGTCACGCTATGTGTTCGCCGTCGCTTGAAGAATCTCGTCCATGTTCATGTTTTTGTCGTTGGGATGCTGTGGATCCGACATTCGTCAAGTTCTTGTTGTTGGAGAGACGATGAGGTTGAATGAAGTGTTCATATTTGGGGGTTGATTGCTCGCAGCTGTCCTGATCTCGCGATGCCGTTGTGAATGATGGGGTTTGCCCCTTGTGCTGGATTATGTTATGGAGTTGTAAGCTGAGGAATTGTCCCTGTTTGGAATGATGTTTCCGTTGGTGCCGGTTGTGCCTACTGATGACGTTGTGAGATTGCTTCTGTTTCTTTGGAGCGGTTGTCGGATCAGAAGGGGCGTGATGTTCCCAGTCCGATTGTAGCATGTCCATGAATGGCTCTATGGGCTTGTCATTAGCTCTGATGTTGACTGTGGTTGGCTGGTGAGATGTAACCTCCTTGGGGTTTTCATGTTGTAAATTTGCCTTTGAACCTTGGTAACCATTGGGTGATCTTTGGTGTCCGTGCTTGGCTTTGGGCCTTGATAGTTGTCAGGATAGCTTTGGCCTTTCTGTCATTGGAAATGCGGCTTTGGGACCTTGGTTGCTGCCATGGTATCCTTGGTATTCTTGTGCTTGTAGATTTGTAATGTCATGCTTTATCCCTAGTCCCGTTCGAGGAGCCATGTTGGAGAATTAAACCTCGTAAGGAAAGTAGAAAGGAGAATTGGATTAGTATTATGCAACAGTGTGATTGATGCATGATAAGTTTATGTAGTTGCTTAATCGCACTCATATAAGCATAAGAGTATGCATTACGTAAATGCAATATCAAACGAAATGCAGTAATGAAATGAATCAATTATTTTGAATGACACGATAATATAACTACTGCAATCAGGTAGACATGTAAGAATGCAGTAAGCATAAAATAGATAGGGATACGAGAAATGGAGGTTCTTGAGGTCCATTGTAATGAACTCGACTCAACTGCAAAGCAAGCAGTGTTAGTTTTACAGTCATAGCAGACAAAGCGTACCTGACACCTGTCCCTGCACAAGTAGCAGTCACTTAGTAACAGACAAATGCACGTGCGGCGTCTGGTACCTGTAGTGGGCAATCAATGCTAGACTCTCGGATGAAGGCTTCTAAACCTCCCTCGGACTGAGGGAGGCAGGGCCCCGGCCAAGAACCATACCGCAAGTAGCAGCAGGCTGAGCCTTTCGGTGACCCCCCAAAAAATCCTAGCCCCGGGTTCGGGCACACCTGTACATGCCTAGGAAAGCAGTAAACAAACACAACCATGAGAGCATACAAAGGGAACCGAGCCAAGCAATTACACACGCAAACAAGAACTCCTCTCCGCATGTGGATTAAAAATGTAAGAGCGTTCGAAAAGAATCCACATGCAGATTTCCCCAGCGGAGTCGCCATCCGGGATGTACGCGCGCCTTCCGGCCTAGCACACGCGCAGCGGTTCGGACGACCCGAGGATCCGGGCCCGCTCCCCTAGAGTCTTCCGGTCGGCGTCGCGACTCGAGCGTCGAACGCTGCGGAAAAGACCAGGGTGGTCCCTCCTTCGATTCCTGACCGGATCTGCCCAGACTCTTCGCCGATCGTCTCCATGCTCCTTAAGAGGCGGCGGGCGAAAAGAAGCGCATGGCCCGAGGAGGAAGCTTTAGGAGGTTCCAAGAGCGGCTCGTGCCGTCAGTCCCTCATCCAAAATGACTTCGTAAAAAGATGTGTTGTTGTTTAACCTAGGTAAACTATTACGGAGTCGCCACCGAATTAATTATAAAAGCTTGGTTTAAGTCGGAAAACCAGAGTAGATTCGGGGATTCCTAATTACTAACTCTTACATTTAAACATGCGAAAAGGTGGCGTTTGCTCCAAAAGGTTTGCTTTTGGTTGACGGGTGTTGGGCCCGATTCAGGCGTTGGACCCGAATTCATGTGTATTGGTTTAGCAAATCGCATGCGACGATAAACCTATGTGCCTAAGGCATGCGAACAAGCACAGACAATGATTGAGATCAAAGAGGGCGGGGAAGGATGGTGACCGTGGGCCTATGCACTTGGACCCACGGCCCGTTACACGTGGAATTAAAGAAAATCGGGAGGCCCGCACCTCCCTCATGTACCTGAGGCCCGCCGGGATGGCTTTACATCGGTAGGACTTGTCAGTTGAGGCCGCTCTCGAGATGTGCTTCCACCATGGGTTTCTTCACGCGCCTCCAGTCTTCGAAATTCGTTTTGTCGAACTCCCGTGAAGCTCAATTGATTTTCATGCAAATCAAACCAGAATGCGGTGGTCAGAAAATTCTAATTGAATTTTTGAAACAATTCAAATTAACTATAATAAGTCGGAGTGAGACTTACGGCGCGTTGTGTGGCCCGTTGATGTCAATCTTCCGTGATGTAGGAAGATAACGGGGCGTCGTGTGGCCCGTTGATATTGATCTTCAGTGATGATGAAAATAGATGTTCGGGGCGTTGTGTAGCCCGTTGATGTCGATATTCCGAAGTTGCATGCTCAGTATTCATGCAAAACAAAATGTAAGTGTGAGTAGATTTTTTTTAATGGAAACATGTAATCCAATTAGAATAAATCAAGTAAGTCGAAATGAGACTTACACGGGATAATTTCTATTCCTGAATGTCGGAGAATTACTTCTTGGTGCTTCCATACCAAGATAACCGGGTGATGTCTTGGCGTCCCAAATAAATCCAACAGGTCGTTGATGTATTTTTCATGTAAGATGAACATGAAATATGCGTTAGTTATCATAATAATCCTATCAATCGATAACTGTTTGAATATTCCTACTCTTCTAAACGCATGTAAAAGGGGCGTACACACATTTAAAAGATAGTAATTAGATATACAAGTAAAGAGAAATCGATCACTGCAATGTTTATGAACAAACAGTCACACACATTTGTTCAAATCATATTCGGAGTAAAGATAAAATTTGTCGAAGCAAAAAGTCTTGGCAGATACGTGAGAGAGCAGGAAAAGAAATAAAATAATAATAAAAACAAGCAAACAAGCAAACGATCAGAAAACATCACAATTGCTTTGACCAAGTCAAAATTGATTGAGTGAGAAAGGAATTATTACCCCCGTGAGATGAAATGGAGGAAGCCTTCGACCTTGCTGGTCATTTGTGTTTGAAAATAAAAGGCGACACCCATGGAATCCCACTTTTTGAACTTGTAGCATGGAGGTTGCAACCCACGCCCGAATTTGGGAGGCCGATGGTTCGTTGGGTCATCGAGCATGACAACCGCAGCGGCGAGGGAAGAGAAGTCGGGGTCAAATCTGGTGAGGGTAATGTCGTCGGGGGCCGCAGATTTGGGCATGGGAGGAGCTGTTCGGGGCGGATCCGGAGCCAAGGTGGTCAAGAGCGTCAAGCGGAGGTCGGGGATCCGAGATGGTGGCCGCTAGAGACGTCGGGTGCGAGCTGTTTAAGTCTGGGGAGTCCAGGGGCGCGACGTCGTCGTCGGGAAAACTTGTCACGGCTGCTGTGAAATCCGAGACCGCCGGGGGAAGGTGGCCTGCCACCATGAAGCTCGGGGACGCCGGGGAGAGGTTGCTGGTCCACCGTCGGTTCTGAGGAGTTGGGGAGAAGAGGTAGGATGCCGCTGCAGGTCTTAGGGACGTCGGGGGGTGGATCCGTCGATCGCTGAGCCGGCTGAGGACGACCACGAAGAGCAGGTCGCTGGTTCGTCGCTGATGGAGAGATCATGAGGATGCGTGGTCGAAGGAGCCGTCTGGGAAGTCCAAGTCTGTCGCCGCTGGTCCTAGACGCCGGGGAGGGAGTGGGCTGCCATGGTTGAACTCAAGGCGGCCGCTGCTGGAAAGACGCCGGAGGGAGTAGCGGTTTGCCGCTGCTGGTTCTGTGGGAATCGAGGAGGGGCCGAGAGTATGAACCGCTTTGGGGTTGGAGGTGGAGAGAAGGTGGAGTCGCCGATGCTGAAGGGGGACGAATGCTCCGTCGCTGGTTCTGAGAAGTCGTGGAGACAGGTTGCTGCCAAGAGGGAGCAAGGAGCCCATTTTACCTCGTTCAACATGCTTGATTGGAAGATGATGATGACGCCGTCAGGGGAAGAGCAGAAACTTTTTGGTCCTCCGGCGGAAGGCCCCCCTCCGAAGGGTGAGTCATGGGTGTTCTCTTGTATCTGTCTCTTTTGTAACTCCCTCTGCTGTTTATGTCCCCCCGACTCCCAGGAAAAACTTCCGTTTCCGAAAATCTCGGGGAATTGTGGGAGTCGAGACTGTTGATATTTTTTTTTTGAATAAGATAACCGATGTTATGCTCCATCTTCCTTACAGGATACGTGGATAACGGGAGGAGTTTGTCCAGAAAGAATGTTTGTTTTATTTTGGGTAAAATGGGTCCTTTGGTTATATGGACTTGGGCTTTGGCCATCTTGGAGAATCCACCTTGGGTTTATTATTGTTCGTGGCCTGTGTATCAATTTGAGGTATTACACAAAGATTTTGTCGAGTTTCACCGATGAGTTTGACTCACATAGACTCAACCTAAAAACGACCTAAAAAATTCAAAGCACATTTCTAAGAATTAACTTGACTCAAAATAATCGATCACAATAACTAAACAAAATCAAAGCAAAGCACACCAGAAAATAGTCGGCATCCTTAAGCCCTAGACTAGGCATTGTTCCGAGGTAAATAGAAAGCATAGAAAATGAAGAGAACGTAATATTCCATAAATATAAAAAATGAAAGGAACCTAAATATAAAGAAAACTTGGTAATAATACTTCCGTACAAGGAAAAGGTGCGAATTCAATCAACTAGACAATGCTTCCCATTCATTGCCGGGTCTCAAACCACCGTCACATGGATTGAAGAATCCGAGGCGTCGAACGGCTGTGATCACGCTTGTCGAAGGCGGCAAATTAAATACTCTAGCAAACCTAACTAACTTGTAGATAAGGTAAGTAGAGGTCGATTCCACAGAGAATCAACAGAGAAAGAATTCCTAACGGTCGCACGTTTAACGATATCGAGGTCAAGCCAAACAAGATGAATGATAATAAAAGAGAGAAATAAAATGCAAATAAACGGTAGTTCAATCAAATGTTAAAAGCCTAGTACTATCAACTTCCCCTAACCAATTATCTAACTCGTTCCTTCCTTTCTAAAGTTATCAAATTCTCCAGTTACTAACCTAGGATTCGATTATCTCCTTACGCCTCTTCCGAAAGCTCTAAGGACGTATTCCCTGTATCGAGCTAATCACTCTATTCCTAGGCAATTAACTAGTGGGAACCCATTATGCAACAACCATAAATGGCTACCTAAGGCGATTCGGTATGTTTCTATCCCTTTCGCTAATTAGCTCCGTTTTCCAACGAGACGCTAACTTAGGCTATCAAGTCCACGGCTAACTTTTCCAAGCCCAAATAGGTCTCCAGTTCAAATTAATTGGTGGCCAGGCAATTAACCGCATTAAGATCAAGATTTGAATAAGTAACAACACGAATTCGAATAACACGGAGAAAAGGAATTCACTCGTTAAATAAAATCGTTAAGTTCCATTGAAGTCCTAGAAAAAGGAATTAGTTCATAGCGTAAAATAAATTCATCCCAAGTTCAAGAGAAAACAATGACGACATAGAAATCAACGGGAAAGAAAAGAAAAGAGAAACGCTCTCCCGATCTTCCGATCCGAGAAGTGGTAGCCTCGTCCCATTCTCCGCTTCAACCTAGCCGTCACCTCCTTCTCTGTTCCCTAGTCGAATGTCACCTCCCTATCTTCCCCCCTCAGAATAAATCCCCCTAAAGTTCCTCTAAAACAGAATATCTCGTTTCCCCTCTAGAAAAATTTCCTAATATTCTCCAAATCTAAATAATATTTCTAGGGAGAATAAAATAAAATAACCTAAAACTACCAAAATAAATGCCTAATTGATCATCTACGTCTTCATAATGTAGTCTCCGGAAGATTTGAAGACTCCTTGAGCGATTTGGAAATAGGTTCGTCGGTGGTCGCTTTAATCCACAGAACCTTCAAGGATGCGTCCCTGAGAACTGAAGGACACGTCCTTCAGCTTTCTGTCCACTTTCCGCTCACATCCATTTCACTTCGTTCCAGCTTCAAAATCTCCTTCATTTTTCTACATTAAAACATGACAAACCAAGTGGCATCAACAAAATAAAAGATTCAAATCAAAATAGATTAAAAAACTACAAAAATAACAAAAATCGACTTAAACTAAAATTAAACTAAAAAGTACTCAAATCCTACCAAATTCCTATTAATACTTGTACGACTAAACACGTAAAGCATCATTAGAGATACGAAATAACCCTACTTTCATAGAGTTATCAGGCTGCTTATTCGGCACCCGAATAGAATCAAAAGGATGCAATCCACCCTTACTCCATCATTCGCAAGAATTATAATTGTGTTATGGGTGTCTAGTTGTCCCACCAGAACTGTGACTGTAGATACTTCACCCGTCTTTGTCCACCTAGAAGGCCTTCATGAGGACGTTGGTAGAGATCGGAGGCAGTGAAACGAATACAGAGTTGGCAATGGTTATGACGCTAGGGCTCTTAGGCATGCAAAGGCCACGGCTTTGTTGCAATCTACAATGGGACAAACTAAATCCTACGTCGGAAAGAGATAAGAGTCCGGCTCAGTATATATAGCCTAACAAGCTACTCCCTCTACAGTTAATAGGAAAAACGAATACCTCCTGTTATCAATTGCAGCCAGATCAACGATGAAAAGAAAACAAGAGAAAAACAAAACACCAGGATTTTACGTGGCTCGGCCAAGATAGCCTACATCCACAGGCAGAGAGAATTCTATTATTCAAGAGCCGTCGTCCCAATTGCCTTGTCCCCCCAATAAACCTTTACAAACCCACAAGTACTAGGTCTGAAATTACCATCTAGGTCCCTAAACTTTTGGGTAGGGTAATAATTCAGGTCGGCTAATAATAATTCAAGTCATTTAACAAATCTCCACCTTGACTTGAATTTTCCCGGGAAACTCACACGAATAACTCTCTGCCATTCATGCCTCTAAGGTCCTGGGGATATGCGAATATTCACTAAGTCTAAGCTATGCTTGAACTTTTCTGCAGGCAGTGGCTTAGTCAACATATCTGCTGGATTATCTGCTGTGGCAATCTTCTCTATGAAGAATACGTTTTCTTCAATAACATCCCTGATGAAATTTAGTCTAACATCAATATGCTTCGATCTTTCATGATAAACCGGGTTCTTCGTTAAACATAATGCACTTTGACTGTCACAGTAAATAACAGGTTTCTGCACCTCCAAACCCAAACTACTAACAAGGCCAAGTAACCAGATGCCCTCCTTAACACCTTCAGTCAATGACATATATTCTGCTTCAGTTGTAGACAAAGCAACAGTAGACTGTAGAGTTGCTTTCCAACTGATACTACCATCAAAGAGAGTAAAAATATAACATGTCAATGATCTTCTTCTCAGGAGATCTCCACTATAATCAGAATCAGTATATCCCATAAGACCATTAGCAGTTCCACCAGCTCCATAAACTAAACATAAACCACTTGTACCTTTCAAGTATCGCATAATCCATTTCACCGCTTCTCAATGAGTTTTTCCAGGATTACTCATAAATCTGCTAACCACACTAATAGCATGTGCTAAATCTAGTCTAGTGCACACCATTGCATACATCAAGCTGCCTACGGCATTTGAATAGGGAACTCGACTCATGTAGTCTTTCTCCTCATCTGTATTCGGTAACGCACTAGCATCAAATTCAAAGTGTGCCGCCAAAGGAGTGCTAACTGGCTTGGATTCCTCCATCTGGAAGACTTGCAATAATTTTTCAATGTACTTCTTTTGTGACAAGTACAATAATCCTGCTTTCCTGTCTCTCCAGATTTCCATGCCCAAAATCTCCTTGTCTACACCCAAATCTTTCATCTCAAACTCACTGCTCAACAAAGCCTTTAAATTGTTAATTTCAGCTTTACTGCGAGCTGCAATTAACATATCATCAACGTATAGCAACAAATACACAAATGAGCCATCGGCCAATTTTCTAGAGTAGACACAGTTGTCAAACTGATTTCGGATAAAAGCATGAGAATCATAAATGCATCAAACCTCTTATACCACTGCCTTGGCGACTATTTCAAACCATATAAAGATTTTTTCAGCAAACACGCGTGATCTTTCTTCTCAGGATCAAGAAAACCTTCGGGTTGCGACATATAAATTTGCTCCTCCAAGTTTCTATGTAAGAACGCAGTTTTTACGTCAAGCTGCTCTAACTCAAGATCAAAAGCACTCACCATGGCTAACAGAACTCTTATAGTCTTGTGTTTTACGACCGGAGAAAACACCTCATGATAATCAATTCCCTCCTTCTGCGAGAACCCCTATGCCACAAGCCATGCTTTGAACCTAGCTGCTTCAACCCCAGGAATGCCTTCTTCCCTTTTAAAGACCCATTTGCATCCCACTAGTTTAACGCCGTTTGGCATTGGTACAAGTTCCCAGGTTTTATTTTTTGACAATGATTACATCTCCTCATTCATGGCTACTAACCATTCCGCTGCTTCCATACTCTTCACTGCCTCTTTATATGACCGAGGTTCATCCGAATTTATATTCTCAGCTACTGCCAGAGCATAAGCAACTAGATTAGTATCCACAACATTAACAAAATCTGCATACCTAACAGGCCTTTTTGTCACCCTCCTAGCTCTGCTTGTTGCAATACTTTCAGATTCATTTTGATGCATCTCTATGGGCCGATTTTCAGGATTTTCCAATATCCTATTCGTAGTTTCGGCATCAAACTCCACTTTTTGGACAACACCACGATCACTTTTCCCTGCAAGATCATCAAGTTCCCTCTTTTGGCCAAACATAGCAGATTCATCAAATGTTACATCTCTGCTAATAATAAATTTAGGAGTTATATCCTTTTCGATACACCACAATCTATATCCTTTAATCCCTTTAGCATATCCTAGAAATATGCACTTCATTGCCTTCGGCTCCAGTTTACCATCATTAACATGAGCATATGCAGAACAACCAAATATACGCAGGCCAGAATAATCAGAGGAAGTACCATACCATACTTCTTGCGGAGTCTTACAATCAATTGCAGTTGATGGGGATTTATTCACCAAATAACTGGCAATATTAACTGCCTCAGCCCAAAATTCTTTAGGGAGTCTAGCGTTTAACCGCATGCATCGAGCACACTGCATCAGTGTTTGGTTCATGCGTTCTGCAACTCCATTCTGTTGTGTTATATGTCGTATAGTGCGATGCCTCACTATACCTTCCTTCTTGCAGAACTCATCAAATGGTACATTACAAAATTCTAACCCATTATCCGTTCTCAGAGTTTTAACCTGTTTACCCGTACGTTTTTCAACCATAGTCTTCCACTCTTTGTATCGCGCAAACACTTCATCCTTTGATTTCAGAAAATACACCCAAACTTTTCTGGAGTAGTCATCAATGAACGTAACAAAGTAACTGCATCCCCCATGAGACTTAACTCGAACCCACAAATCAGAATGAATATACTCAAGGATACCCGTTGAAGTGTGCTTTCCTGAACTGAACTTAACCTTGCGTTGCTTGCCCATAATGCAAGTTTCACAGAACTTCAGTTTTCCAGTTTCAGCTCCATTCAACAAACCCTTTTTACTCAAAATTGTAAGGCCTTATTCACTCATATGCCCCAATCTACAATGCCATAACTCTGTACAATCAACAGACTGTTCATAAGAAGAGATAGCCACAGTTCCCATCACTGTATTCCCCATTAAGACGTAAATGCTATGCTGGCGTTTACCCTTCATCACCATAATGGCACCCTTCGAGACTTTGAGTTGTCCATCGCCACTAGTAAATTTGTATCCTTGATTATCAAGAGTAGCTAAGGATATTAGATTTTTCCGTAGATCCGGAACATACCAAGCTTCGATTATTCTAACAGTCCCATCATACATTTTGATCTGCACTGAGCCGCTGCCCAAAACTGGAATTGCCTTATCATCACCTAACCTCACAGAACTGTTCCACTTTTTAAATGAATTGAACCAGTCCTTATTAAAAGTCATGTGATAAGAGGCCCCACTGTCCATGATCCATGTATCTGTAAGACTGGAAGTTGCAACAGTCAAGACATCACTGCCTACGTATTCACCTTCATCAGAACTCTCACGCACTATATTTGCAATTGCTTTACCATCTGATCCCTTACTTTCTTTACCAGTTTTTCGCTACGGACAATCTCTTCTAAAGTGCCCCGGCTCTTTACAATGATAACATCTCGGTCCCTTGGATTTAGATTTTGAGCGTGACTTTCCCTTCCTTCCCCCATCCCTCTCTTTATTCCCGCCTCTACTGACAACAGACTTGATTCTGATCCACCTTCATATGATTTAGAGACCTTCTTCTTTAATTCTTTCGACTGTAGTGCATCTAGTGCATCTTTTACAACACCGACAGAAATGGTCTCCCTTCCATACAACATAGTATCAACGAAGTTTTCATATGGACTAGGCAAAGAACACAGAAGAATTAAAGCTTGATCTTCATTTTCAATTTTAACATCAACGCCTTGTAAATCCAAAACAATCCGGTTAAAATTGTCGACGTGCTCCTTAACTGATGCACTTTCTGTCATCCTCAAAGTATATAAACGCTGCTTCAAATATAGACGATTCATCAAGGATTTATTTTGATATTTATCTTCAAGCGTTTTCCATAACGAAGCCGCCATTTTGTTTCCAAGCACCTCCCTCAAAACTTCATCAGCCAGACACAAAAGAATCGTACTATGGGCTTTAGACAAAATATCAGCCTTCCCTGCCGCATCCATCGACGCTGGTAATTTCTCTTCTCCATCTAACACTGCTGCACATCCCTGCTGTACCAGAAGAGCCTGCATCTTCACCTTTCACAATGTGAAATCATTCAAACCATTGAACTTCTCAATTTCGAATTTGTGAAAAGACATCTTCAACAGCACTGCCTCAGATCTAACAAAACCTTGCTCTAATACCACTTGTTATCGATTGCAGCTAGATCAACGATGAAAAGAAAACAAGAGAAAAGCAAAACTCCAGGATTTTACGTGGTTCGGCCAAGATAGCCTACATCCACGGACAGAGAGAATTCTATTATTCAAGAGTGTTACAATAAGAGGGGGGTGAATTAGTGTTAATTACCAAATTCAGATTTTAACACTTTTTCGTTTTACCCCGCAGCGGAAAGGAAGCTTCTGTCAAACAGAACCGTAGATAGGTTTCTGTACAACAGAACGTTCGAGTGTGTTCGCAATTTGTTTGATTGGACACAAGGATTTTTATAGTGGTTCAGCAAATTGCTTACGTCCACTCTTCACCCAGATATTTGGATGGTTTCCACTCAAATGTATCTCAATACAAGTTCCACAAATGATATCAACTAAAAGCAGACCCGAAGGTTCTGTACAATAGAGGTTTGAGTGGCAGAGCCCAGATCAGAAGGTTCTGTACCGAAGAGACTTGTTACGTAGCACAAAAACTAAGGTTCTGTACTATAGTAACTAAGGCTTAATACAGACCAGAAGGTTATGTATCGTAGAGACTTGTTAGGTAGCACAAACACTAAGGTTCTGTAGTATAGTAACTAAGGCTCAATACAGACCAGAAGGTTCTGTATCGTAGAAAGTAAGGCACAACACAGACCAGAAGGTTCTGTGTCGAAGAAGGTAAGGCACGACACAGACCAGAAGGTTCTGTGTCGAAGAAGGTAAGCACGACACTAACCAGAAGGCTCTGTGTCAGATGTGTTAACCTTCTATATCACAGATCAAGAGATTCTGTACTGTAAGCGTCAACCATCTATATAACAGATCCAAGGACTCTGTCTTACAGAAAGTGTTGCACAGACCGTAAGGTTCTGTACCAAGAGTGTCAATCCACAACAGAAGGTTTTGTATAGGAAATGACTTAATTATAAAACACAGATCTGAAAGATTCTGTGTCAAGAGTTGTCGATCTTCTACTAAACAGACCGTAAGGTTCTGTAGCAAAAGTGACAAAGAAAATGTATGCACAGACTGTAGAGTTCTGTGCTACAGAAAGTTGCACACGTGAGTGTGACTATCAAAGATAACCAAATGCGCAATCCTCTCAAGGATACGACTTCGTGGCGTACCCCACGCGAGTACGTAGCGAACCCTACGCAAGCGAACAGCGACCTCTGTTCAAGGATGGATTTTCCCTCCGGCGGCTCCACACGACCTGCACGATCTTCTCGAGATAGCGACTATGTGGCGTACCCCACAAAAGCATGTAGCATACCCTACGCAAGCACGCGGCAAACTCCACGCAAGCAGACGGCAAACCCCACGCAAGCAGACGGCAGCCTCCGTCCTAGGTTCCTGCACACAGAGCTCTACACAACAGAAGCTGGTTAGTCCCTCACCTTCTGTGCTCCCGAGGTTCAACCCTTCTCTCCGGCCCGCTGCACGTTGCCCACGTACACACGCTTCTAACAACGTCTCTTGCAGCTTCCAACCGAGTCCCTCGAGCCCCCAAGTCACTCTCCCAGAAGGCTTCACCAACGATGCAGCCGTCCATCGCTAGTGTTCCTCGTGTGACTAACTCAAACGAATGAAAGAATGAAAGAATTAAAGCTCACGCTTTCAGTCAGAAAAGAACTAGTAATAATTCTTTTTTCTGAGAAGGCGTGGCCCTTTTATACACAAAGTTCAAAGAAGAAAATGCAAAAAGGAAAAGATAAATTAACAATCTGTAAAATAAGAAATTAAAGGTTAGCAGACAAATAATATACCCGTTCAAGTATTCAGATAGAAAATAAATCAGAATAAGATCATGATATATTTTCCATGAATAGTGCATCATAGAAGGTATCACAGAAGGTTCTGCTTGATAACCTTCTCCAGATGGAAATAATCGTTGATTTACTTCCATATGGGTAATGATTTATTCCATCCTGATAAAGACACATGTGAGAATGTATCTGGACAGGTGGTGGTGATTTGCAACCAAATAACGGTCATGTATAGGTCGTAAGAGCTTACAGAAGCCTGTAGACCATCTAGTAGAACCTTTCCATATATAGAGAGATACATTTCCTTCTATAAAAATATTATCTCCAATATGATTATTTGGTGACTAAATCAATATGATTCGATCAGATAAATATCTTGATCGATGGGATTGTATTTCATAATTAAATAATCATCAACTAATCATTTAATTACAAAATGATTCTTACATAAAGCCCTTAATATAAGAAGCTTCTGTAGAATAGAATGTTCGACCTTCTGTAGTACAGAGGATCCGGTTCATCATCAAAACCATCCCAACAATCTCCCCCTTTTTGATGATGACAAAACATTCATCGTTGAGGGAAATGTTTTTGCAAGAACTCCCCCTAACTCCCCCTTAATAGGTGAGAGTATGAGTCTCACGTTTTTACAGAACCATAAGGTTTCTGTGAAACAGAGCATAGAAGCTTCTGTTATAAAGAAGGTTACAGAGCACAAATGCCTTTGTGATTTATACAGAGCGTGGAGCTTCTGTATTTAGCCCGACAAAAAGATGATATTTCATTTTTACACTCCCAGTAATAGTGACTTTAAAAGATCACAAATCGCATTCCCTGCAGAAAGTTGCGATTATGAGCTGTATCAATCTCATAAGCTTCTACACCGTAGACGGTGTAGTGTTCTACGACCCATTAAGTTATAGTAAATCTAGGATTTTTCTATAACCAATACAGAGCTATATACTCCCCCTCAACACAATTTTCGCCCCCTTTTTGTCATATCAAAATGAAGATGAATGTAGGTTGATAAAGAAGAGTAAATTTCTTGCAGAAGGTATGACGTAGCATTCATAACCAACGTGCAGAAGGTAGTTTTAATTCTCGCAGAGGGTAGAGCAGAAAAAGCAAAACCATCATGAGGAATATATTTCATAAGGTGTAACTGAAAGTTCAATACCGTACTGCAAAGAAAATGTGTTCACTAGGTGGCACTTATTACAATCTAGTAGACCACAGAAAGCAGTTTTTGGTCTGGCTAGAAATGCAGAAGAGAAAAAGGAACAGCAACTAAGGATATCACTCCTCAGACTCAGCAGAATCCTTTTCCAGATGCTTGCGCAGAAGCTTGTCCTGACGTTCCACTAAGCGAATCAGGTCAGTGACCATTCGCTAAAGGACGTGGATGTCTTCCCCAAGATTGAGAAGAGCCGTGTTATCCACAGGAACTTGAGCTTC
This sequence comes from Melastoma candidum, assembly GCA_023653495.1. Lineage (NCBI taxonomy): Eukaryota > Viridiplantae > Streptophyta > Magnoliopsida > Myrtales > Melastomataceae > Melastoma > Melastoma candidum. Next base: position 2,534,222 of record CM042891.1, on the reverse strand, counting down.
AGCAGATGATGAAGGGCGTCTCCGACCGGCAGACTTAGCAGCAGAGGGTCGAGCAGAAGATGCTTCAGCATTCTTCTTGGCCTCCAGAAGCTTATCCTCATCATCACGCGCAGAATCCTGTGATCTGCCTTTCAGGGTCCAGGTAGAGCCCTTTCTCACATAATGCATGCTGGCTATAATTTGTTGTCCAAAAGTGCCAACTTTCCACTTTTCATGAAAAGTATAAGCATCAGTAGAGACATGAGCCAATTTCAGAAGGCCGGCGATTACCTGGCCATAAGGGAAGGCTTTCACAGCCGTATTGCAGCATCTTTTCATGTGGGAGAACACCAGCAAACCAAGATTAAAGGGAATGCCCTTCAGGATATGAGCCATCAACATCGCATCATTGGAGGTGATGGTGTCGATGCTTCCAGTTCTTGGTAGAAGGCAGAACAGAACCACTCGATGCAGAATGGTGGACTCAAGAACTTGGTCACGTGGACCTTCTGTCCCAAGATGATGCTGTAGGATTCTTCTCTTCCCATGTCCATCAGAGGATCATGCTCCACACAGCTGAACAATTGATTCACATCATGGGCAGAGAATACCAGTGTGACCCCTTCAATGACTGTCTTTATGAACTTAACATACGGACCCTGTTCATGGAACGTGATGTTCGCATAGAACTCTCTCAAACGAGAGACAGGTAGCTCTGCATAAGCTTCACAGAAGGTTTTTAAACCAATTCTATCCAGCAGATGGGCAATATCAAGTCCATTAGCCACAAACTAGTTAAAGTCAATCCGCTTAAAAGTGGCAATCTGCCTACTCGTAGCATCACACTTAGGCAGTTTATCATCGACCAAAACAGTTTCTATCTCCTTCTTGGAGACAAGAAGATTTACCGGAAAGATAAACGAATCCAGGTCCTCTGCGAAGGTGTCCTCAGGAACAAGTTTCTCTGGGGACTTGGTCGTTTTGGCAGCCATATCAATGATAGAGGTGCTGACTGTTTTGGGCTCTTTCCGTTTCAGCTTGGTCCTAGAGGAGACTCCTCCGGGTTTCATGGGATCATGGAGAAGCTTTTTGGTAGGAGTGGCTGCAGGCTTCAGAGATGCCTTCTGCAGCTCAGAAGCTACTCCTTTTAGCTTGAGATCAGGGGAGACGGTGATGACAGGAGTGGAAACTTCTTTGTCAGACTCGTCAAGAACATCATCAGCAGGGGGGATTTCCACCTCCTCATCAGATGCGGCGATCTCAGCAGTAGGGGCGATAGTGAGTGCATCACTACTCGCAGTAGAACCCTTGATAGAGGGCTCAGGCACAGAGGGTTCCACCGTCATGGCGATCGGAGGTTCCTTCTGGGTTGTATCTTCCACAGAGACTTGGACTTTGGATGGTCCTTCGTCTGTGGAGATGGGAGGCATGCCATCGAGAGTCTCAACGGCAGCAATAGTCTGGTCCTTCGCAAGAGAGATGGATTTCTCCGGCGAGGAAGGGGGTGGAGTCCTGCTTGCAGATGAGGCAGGCTTCTCCGATCCAGAGGCGCGAGCCTTCTTTCTTCCGGCCTTATTCTTTCTCCTCAAGAATTTCGCTTTGGGTGCCATGGTCACAGAGAAATTGAAGGTTTCGAGGTTAGGGCAAGAATGAGAGAGAGTTTCAGGGCTGAAGAAAAATGTGTGAAGAATAGGCGAAGGTTGTGGGTTTTTAAGGAATTCTCTCAAAGGCGGTTTTGGAAACAAAATATTTTCCCGCCCAAGAAATCTCCTTAAGATGTCATATCATAACTGGCATGCATCAGAGAAAAGTGAGAAAGAAAGCCGAGTGAGATGGATGGGTTTTCAACAAGGCAATAAAATCTTTCGTCACCTTCTGTTGGAGCTTCTTCTTCACAGAAGAGCGATGTATAATGGATAATTGTATCCAAATATAACTTATTAGGATTATTAATTTCCTAATAGAGACGATATTGAAAAATTTTATTGGATGATATTTGATATCTCCAGACGTAAACTTCCAAATAATTGGAAATTACCAAGTTAGATTTAAGGTATATATGTAGTTATACCTTTTGTAAAATAGATGGTGGAATTCAACCTTCTATTGTATAGAAAGCTAAAAATTCTACCTTCTATGGTGAGGTGTATGAATGTGTACCCTCTATAGTGTAGAAACAGAGGTTTGCACCTTCTGTAATAAAGTGTACACTTATGTACCTTCTGTAGTAAGTTTCTGAAGTACTTACTTAACTTTTCTTTGTCTTATGACAGACATTATATAGGATGGCAGATTCTTAATTCGCTTCTGAAATAGAAAAATTTTTCTTTATCCAAAGGCTTAGTAAAGATATCAGCCAATTGGTGTTCAGTATTAATGTATTCTACACTAACAGAACCCTGTTGTACATTATCTCTCAGAAAGTGATGTCTGAGTTCGATATGCTTCGATCTGGAGTGATATACTAGATTCTTAGCTAGGCTAATAGCACTAGTATTACATTTGATCGGTATTTTTGTAAATGAGTGACCATAGTCCTCAAGTTGTTATTTCATCCACAGGAGTTGTGCACAGCAGCTTGCAGCTGCTATATACTCAGCTTCTGCAGTGGAGAGGGCAACAGAAGTCTGCTTCTTGGAAAACCATGAAATCAACATGTTTCCCATGAGCTGACAAGTACCACTTGTACTCTTTCTATCGACCTTACTTCCTGCGAAGTCTGCATCAGAATATCCAGTGAGATCAAAGTTTGATTTCTTCTGCATCGGAATATCCAGTGAGATTAAAGTTTGATTTCTTTGAATACCAGATGCCAAGGTTTACAGAGCCCTGTAGATATCTAAAGATCCTCTTGACCGCAGTCATGTGAGATTCTTTAGGTGCCGATTGAAATCTAGCACAGAGGCACACACTAAATAGTATGTCAGGTCTAGAAGCTGTAAGGTACAGAAGAGAGCCTATCATGCTTCTGTAGAGCTTACTATCCACTTCTTTACCATTTTCGTCTTTGTCCAATTGAGTATTAATACCCATTGGTGTAGACAAAGGTTTCGTGCCTTCTAGGCCGAATTTCTTCAGAAGCTACTTAGTATACTTTTCTTGGTGTAAGAATGTACCTTCTGCAGTCTGCTGAATTTGTAAACCAAGGAAGAATGTGAGTTCTCCCATCATGCTCATCTCAAACTCACTTGTCATGAGTTTGGAGAATTCATCACAGAGCATTTCATCAGTTGATCCAAAGATGATGTCATCGACATAGATCTGGACAACAATGAGATGATTGCTTCTGTGTTTGAGAAAGAGAGTGGTATCTACTCTTCCTCTATTGTAGCCCTTTTCGACAAGGAATGAGCTAAGTTTCTCATACCATGCTCTAGGAGCCTGTTTAAGACGATATAGAGCTTCGGAGAGTTTATAGACGTAGTTTCTGTGTTGCAGATCCTCAAAACCAAGAGGTTGACTTACATAGACCTCTTCTTTGATCTCTCCATTGAGGAATGCACTTTTTACGTCCATTTGATATAACTTAAAGTTGTTAAAGCAAGCGTAGGCTAATAACATTCGTATTGCCTCGAGACGAGCTACAGGAGCAAATGTCTCATCAAAGTCGATACCCTCTTGTTGAGAGTACCCTTTTGCAACGAGTCGAGCCTTGTTCCTTACAATAATGCCAGACTCATTTAGTTTGTTCTTGAAAACCCATTTAGTTCCAATGATGGAACGGTTGTCATTTAGGAACAAGTGACCACACTTTGCTCCTTTCAAATTGATTAAGCTCCTCTTGCATAGCAAGTATCCAATCTGGATCGCTGAGAGCTTTATCAATATTCTCTGGCTCTTTCTGTGACAGAAAAGCCGAGTGTTCATAGAAGGCATTTACAGAACTTCTTGTCTGTATGCCTCTGTTAAGATCTCCTATGACTTGGTCTATAGGATGACGTCTTTGATAAAGAGCAGGTGCTCTAATATCACTTTGTTGATTATTATGAGAATGTTTTCTATAATTATCATTTGTTTGTTCAAGATCATTTTTAGATTCATGAACATAAGGTTCACCCTTCTCTTTCGTAGAGGGTGGAGGATCTACAGCTAGGTTCTAGAGATATAACATTTCTTGTATTGATAGTAGGAATGTTATTAATTTTTACATTAATAGACTCCTCTATAGTAGAAGTTCTTTGTTTAGAACTCTATAAGCTTTGCTAGACAAAGAGTATCCGAGAAAGATGCCCTCATCTGTCTTAGCTTCGAACTTTCCTAAATTGTCCTTGAAAGGTCTCAAGATAAAACAAGGACTTCCAAAGGAGTAGAAATAGGAGATGTTCGGTTTTCTCCCCCTGTATAGTTGATAGGGGGTTTTCTCAAGTATAGGTCTAAGTATAACCCTGTTTGATATGTAGCAGGCTGTATTAACAGCTTCTGCCCATAGGTTCTGTGGAGCAGAGCTCTCACACATCATGGTTCTAGCCATGTCTATCAGAGTTCTATTTTTCCGTTCTGCTACCCCATTTTGTTGAGGGGTATACGGTGCGGAAAAATTGTGATCGATACCATGTTTGTCACAAAAAGTAGCGAAGTCATGATTTTCAAACTCAGTACCATGATCCGTTCTTATAGCTTTTACAGAAGATCCAGTTTCATTCTGTAATTTCTTACCTAGCTTAATGAAGATTTCAAAAGCATTGCTCTTGTGAGTTAGAAATTTAACCCACGTGTATCTAGAGTAGTCATCAACCACAACTAGACAGTATCTTCTACCACCAATACTTTGAACTCTAGTAGGTCCGAAAAGATCCATATGTAGAAGTTCAAGTGGCTGTGTAGTAGAGACTTCATTCTTAGATTTGAATGATGACTTAGTTTGTTTTCCAAGTGAACATGCTTCACAGAAGCTGTCATGCTCAAAACGGATATTTGGTAATCCCTTAACCAAATCCTTTTTCACAAGCTTGGATAACAATTTAAAGTTGGAGTGCCCCAACCTTCTATGCCATAGTAGGCTTTCATCTTTGACTGTCAGAAGGCAATTTTCTGGAGTGCAGAAGCTATTATGAGTCAAGGTATAGATATTCCTCTTACGGGTCCCAATGAAGCAAACTTCATTGTTCAGGATTCCGGAACACTTGTCTTGATCAAAAGTTATTTTATAACCTTTGTCACAAAGCTGGCTAATGCTCAGCAAATTATGTTTGAGTTCTGTAACCAACAGAACCTCATCGATGACCATGGAGTCAGAACTTCCAATGGTACCTTTGCCGATGACAGAGCCTTTGCTATTGTCACCGAATTTAACCGACCCTCCACATTGTAAAGTCAGTTGAGAAACTTTGGATGGGTCTCCGGTCATGTGCCTGGAGCATCCACTATCCAAATACCATTCACTTTCAATAGTTTCTGTTTGAAAGCAGGTATGAAGTTCATTTTGAGTTTCTATGTGAGTTGTGAGGCACATTTGTGCTTCCTCATCATTAGAATCATCAAGTTCTGCCCAAGCAGCTGTTGCTTTCTTGGACTTGTATTTATGAGAAGGTTTCTCCTTTTCTTTAAGAAAAGGACATTCTGTTTTGTAGTGACCTTTCTTTTTGCATTCAAAGCATGTGACCGACTTTGGGTCCATGTAATGTTGGCTTCTCTTATTGAAGCGCTTTTTGGAGGCGAACCGCAAAAGGCGTTTAGCTATCATTGCGAGTTCATCATCCGAATCAGCTTCTGCTTCACCATCCGAACCTTTTGTTGGTTCTTCTGATGCTCTGAAAGCAACGGGTGCTCTCTTTATATCTGGTTGAGAGGATCTTTCCATCTCATATGTGATTAAGGAGCTCATCAGATGATCTAGTCGAAGAGTAGAGAGGTCCTTAGCTTCTTCCTCTATAGTCGTTTTCTTGGCTTCCCATGATTTGGGTAGAGTACGCAGAACCTTTCGAACTAGTTCAGAATTTTGATAGGTTTTCCCTAAATGAGTTAGGGCATCGACTAGAAGGTTGAGTCTCTGGAACATCTGTTCTACAGATTCATCAGCTTTCATAGTAAAATTTTCATATTGGTGAATTAAGAAATTTGCCTTAGTTTCTCTTATCTAGTCTGTCCCAATGTACATGGTGACAAGTTTATCCCAGATTTTTTTGCCCGAAGTGCAAGTTGAAACTTTGACGAATTCACCTTCTGACATAGCATTGAACATCAAATACTTTGCCGTTTTAGTGAGTCGCCTGATCTTAAGGTATTCTCGTGTAGGATGACCTTCTCGATCAAATCGTTGGTTCTCTGGTATAGAAGGTGGACCATCTTCTATATAAGACCATAAGTCTTCGTCAATAGCATCAACAAATGCGCTCATTCGAATTTTCCAATAGGCAAAATTCTTACCATCGAAAATGGGAGGATTCCCAACATGTGGTTTAGGCACATTATAGTTTTCAGCCATTTGTTCAATAGAGTAAAACTTCTATAGAACAGAATGTTGACGAATAGAGTATAGAACCTCAACAAAGAAGCAAGCTTTTGTTGGGTAGAAGTCAGTTGTCAAGCCAACAAACAAGCCTCTGTTAAACAGAGAACAAGTGTCAATATGACTAAATGAGAATTAGCAGTTGTTGAATTTGCAGAGCAGCAGGCTTCTGCAGAAAATGCCAACTGTGGTATTTACAAAAAGTATGCTTCTGTAAAATGTACCATAGGCGTAGAGCAACAAAACGTTTCTCACAGAACAAAGTGCTTCTGTGGAACAGGAGTTAAATTCTGATAGAGCGTAAGCTTCTCCAAAATAGAACTAGATAGATATTCACAGAGCTTAACGCTTCTGTGGAGTAGCGGGTTGATTCTGATAGAGCGTAAGCTTTTACAGAATAGCAACTAGGTAGATATTCACATAGCTTAACGCTTCTGTGGAGTAGCGGGTTGATTCTGATAGAGCGTAGGTTTCTACAGAATAGCAACAGTCACAGAGCTAAGAGCTTCTGTGGAGAAGAACGTGTAGCTGGTAAGAGCTTCTTCAAGGATCTACAACAAGCTGTTAAGCCTCTGTTGAAACCCGCTCTGATACCAATTGTTACACTAAGAGGGGGTGAATTATTGTTAATTACCAAATTCGGATTTTAACACTTTTTCGTTTTACCCCGCAGCGGAAAGGAAGCTTCTGTCAAACAGAACCGTAGAGAGGTTTCTGTACAACAGAACGTTCGAGTGTGTTCGCAATTTGTTTGATTGGACACAAAGATTTTTATAGTGGTTCAGCAAATTGCTTACGTCCACTCTTCACCCAGATATTTGGATGGTTTCCACTCAAATGTATCTCAATACAAGTTCCACAAATGATATCAACTAAAAGCAGACCCGAAGGTTCTGTACAATAGAGGTTTGAGTGGCAGAGCCCAGACCAGAAGGTTCTGTACTGTAGAGACTTGTTACATAGCACAAACACTAAGGTTCTGTACTATAGTAACTAAGGCTCAAAACAGACCAGAAGGTTCTGTATCGTAGAAACTTGTTACGTAGCACAAACACTAAGGTTCTGTACTATAGTAACTAAGGCTCAATACAGACCAGAAGGTTCTGTATCGTAGAAAGTAAGGCACAACACAGACCAGAAGGTTCTGTGTCGAAGAAGGTAAGCACGACACTGACCAGAAGGTTCTGTGTCAGATGTGTTAACCTTCTATAGCACAGATCAAGAGATTTTGTACTGTAAGCGTCAACCTTCTATATAACAGATCCAAGGACTCTGTATTACAGAAAGTGTTGCACAGACCGTAAGGTTCTGTACCAAGAATGTAATTTCACAACAGAAGGTTCTGTATAGAAAATGACTTAATTATAAAACACAGATCTGAAAGATTCTGTGTCAAGAGTTGTCGATCTTCTACTAAACAGACCGTAAGGTTCTGTAGCAAAAGTGACAAAGAAAATGTATGCACAGACTGTAGAGTTCTGTGCTACAGAAAGTTGCACACGTGAGTGTGACTATCAAAGATAACCAAATGCGCAATCCTCTCAAGGATACAACTTCCTGGCGTACCCCACGCGAGCACGTAGCGAACCCTACGCAAGCGAACAGCGACCTCTGTTCAAGGATGGATTTTCCCTCCGGCGGCTCCACCCGACCTGCACGATCTCCTCGAGATAGCGACTATGTGACGTACCCCACACAAGCACGTAGCATACCCTACGCAAGCACGCAGCAGACCCTGCACAAGCACGCGGCAAACCCCACGCAAGCAGACGGCAGCCTCCGTCCTAGGTTCCTGCACACAGAGCTCTACACAACAGAAGCTGGTTAGTCCCTCACCTTCTATGCTCCCGAGGTTCAGCCCTTCTCTCCGGCCCGCTGCACGTTGCCCCCGTACACACGCTTCCAACAACGTCTCTTGCAGCTTCAAATCGAGTCCCTCGAACCCCCGAGTCACTCTCCCAGAAAGCTTCACCAACGATGCAGCCGTCCGTCGCTAGTGCTCCTCGTGTGACTAACTCAAACGAATGAAAGAATGAAAGAACTAAAGCTCACGCTTTCAGTCAGAAAAGAACTAGTAATAATTCTTTTTTCTGAGAAGGCGTGGCCCTTTTATACACAAAGTTCAAAGAAGAAATGCAAAAAGGAAAAGATAAATTAACAATCTGCAAAATAAGAAATTAAAGGTTAGTAGACAAAATGAATAATAATATACACGTTCAAGTATTCAGATAGAAAATAAATCAGAATAAGATCATGATATATTTTCCAGGAATAGTGCATCATAGAAGGTATCACAGAAGGTTCTGCTCGATAACCTTCTCCAGATGGAAATAATCGTTGATTTACTTCCATATGGGTAATGATTTATTCCATCCTGATAAAGACACATGTGAGAATGTATATGGACAGGTGGTGGTGATTTGCAACCAAATAACGGTCATGTAGAGGTCGTAAGAGCTTACAGAAGCCTGTAGACCATCTAGTAGAACATTTCCATATATAGAGAGATACATTTCCTTCTATAAAAATATTATCTCCAATATGATTATTTGGTGACTAAATCAATATGATTCGATCAGATAATTATCTTGATCGATGGGATTGTATTTCATAATTAAATAATCATCAACTAATCATTTAATTATAAAATGATTCTTACATAAAGCCCTTAATATAAGAAGCTTCTGTAGAATAGAATGTTCGACCTTCTGTAGTACAGAGGATCCGGTTCATCATCAAAACCATCCCAACAATCTCCCCCTTTTTTATGATGACAAAACATTCATCGTTGAGGGAAATGTTTTTGCAAGAACTCCCCCCTAACTCCCCCTTAATAGGTGAGAGTATGAGTCTCACGTTTTTACAGAACCATAAGGTTTCTGTGAAACAGAGCATAGAAGCTTCTGTTATAAAGAAGGTTACAGAGCACAAAGTCCTCTGTGATTTATACAGAGCGTGGAGCTTCTGTATTTATCCCGACAAAAAGATAATATTTCATTTTTGCACTCCCAGCAATAGTGACTTTAAAAGAGCACAAATCGCATTCGCTGCAGAAAGTTGCGATTATGAGCTGTATCAGTCTCATAAGCTTCTACACCGTAGACGGTATCGTCTTCTACGACCTCAGATGACTAGTACCATGTCTTCCCATCCAGATGAAGGCCTGGTAATGCTCCCTTGTCTATGCCCATTTCCATCGTCTTCTTCCGCATCTTGAAGCAGCAGTGCACCGCACCAGAAGAAAGCAGACCAAGCCCCCCCAATAAATCATATTTCTTTGTATTGTATAGTTGGTGTATGTATACATGGAACAGTTGAATTGGCGAAAGACAAAGACCAGGCCCCCATCATCAAACGATTCTTTAGAATAAAAATGTTCCTGCAAAAGTGTGTTTAGGAGGGCAACCGTGAAATGAAATGGTCATAGGTTTTTTTTTTTGTAGCCTTGTAGGAATGAACTCTCTCAAGAGAAATCATATAAAATCAGTAGGACTTCCTTGTTGATTGTGTCCAAAAATGCATAAGAAGACCAATTCAAAGTTTGCTGAGTCAATCAGTCTCCCCCACCCATCCAAGTATAAATAGGTGTTTTTTGTCCCTCCATTCAAGCATATCATCTCAATTCAAGCTTCAATCATTTCAAGTTTCTGCAAAAAGCCCCCACACGTGAGAAATCAAGGGCCTACGCCGACTCGATCTACGAAAATGAAGTGCCTTGCTATCGTTCTCTTCCTTTCTTTGGCAGCTGCTTCTGTGCTTGCCTATGACCCCAGTCCTCTTCAAGACTTCTGCGTTGCTGCCAACAGCACCAAGGATGCCGTCTTCGTGAACGGGAAGTTCTGCAAAGACCCCAGCTTGGCCTCTGCCGATGACTTCACCTTCACCGGATTCAGGACACCTGGAAACACGTCCAACCCACTGGGATCAAAAGTCACCCCTGCTTTCGTCGACCAGTTTCCTGGAATCAACACTCTTGGGATCTCCATGGCCCGTATCGACTTCGCACCCTATGGCCTGAACCCTCCCCACACTCATCCTCGGGGAACCGAGATCCTGGTTGTCCTGGAGGGCACCTTGTATGTGGGATTCGTCACCTCCAACCAGCTCGGGAACCGTCTCTTCACCAAGGTCCTCTACCCTGGAGACGTATTCGTTTTCCCCATTGGCCTCATTCACTTCCAGTTCAACATCGGCAAGACCAATGCTGTGGCCTTCGCTGGCCTAAGCAGCCAGAGCCCTGGCGTCATAACCATTGCCAACTCTGTATTCGGTTCACAGCCTCCGATCTCCTCGGACGTCCTCACGAAGGCCTTCCAGGTGGACAAAGACGTGGTGAAGTACTTACAGTCGCAGTTCTGGTGGGACAACTAGAGAAATTTGTTCAATTTCTTCCCTCATCAAATCATGTTTTTTCATGTCCTCAACTTGGTTGAATTCATTCTTCTTGTAAACGTGACTTCGATCCTTTCTGAGATTGATGAATAAAAAAGCATCAGAATTTCTTGACATTTTATTTTTTGAAAATGAAATTTAAATAAAGTGGATGTCTTTTTCTTTTTGCTGTTCACTGGAAAGACCAAAGTTGTTTCCAGGAATAAATACCATTTGGAATTTCATTACAGATGATCTGCAAATTCAATATCCTCCTCGAAAGCAAAACTAATCAATAGTGTAGTTACAAATTTCCCCAAATGCAATCCCAAATTCCCCAACTCACTCCTACCGCCTTGGATTCAGTCCTTACTCGAATCCATCGACCGCCCGCCCCCCCCCCCCCCCCCCCCCTAGCAATTACCTCGCGGGGAGAAAACCCTGTTGGTGTTCCCGACATACTTGTCGAAATCCAATGGAACCCAGCTCCCAATCGTGTGTTATAGTCGCCAACAAACTAAATCACACAGTTTTAACCCTGCTTTTCGGGAAAGCTTCGATCTTGACGATGCCCAGAATGAGTATAACGTTCAGGTTGGCAGTCCGTCCATAAGTCCAATGTTGTTGCCAGGTTTAGAATGAGTGATAAGGCTTTGTTCCTCCTGGAATTAGTCGCCTGCACGGTAATCTTGGAATTGGAGACAATTCTTCTTCAGTTTTCTGGCGTTCTATTTCTCGGGCGATTTCAATGGAATTAATCTGTTATTTGCTTTGACGTGGACAGACTTTGGCAGCATTCGCCAGCCTTGTTGTTGCCGCAGTTCCGACATTATATGTGAGTTTCGTCACTGTACCTTGTTACAATCTCATCATGGATTTGCTGATGGTAACTGTGTTGTTGTGACAGTGAGTAAATTGATTGATTCCTCAATAATGTGGTCGTGTTAGTAGATCTAGATTGCATATGAATTTACAGTTCGGTTATTGAATCTGACAGTATGAACACCTCAAGTATAGCATAATGTTATTTCTCTAGTTCTGGGAGCTGCGAGTCTCTAACAATCAGAACCCAGTTCTTTTTTGTGATAACTTGAGCGCCGTTCACCTTGCAGCTAATCCTGTTCTGCATAATCGTACAAAGCACGTCGAAGGTTATACCAGTCCAACAGTACAGTGCCACAAGAGGTAAATTGACAGTCACACACAGACCTAGTGATTGTCGCAGCGATGACAAAATGCAGCAGGGATGTCTAACCAGTGGAAGATCGTTAAAGGAAATAAAGTTGGAGGGAAGTAATGGAGGTGTCGAGGCAGAAGACTCCCAGAAGGTGATTGATTTACGGGGGAGTGATGAAGTGTGAAGTGAAGACGGTAGGCTTGAGGGGAAGTGATCAAGTGTTCGGCCAGTGGGCCGAGATAAGTTGAGGAAAATGGTGCAGCCCAGAAAGAAGTTCCTCCCCCCCCCCCCATCCCTGATGACGGCTGCATATTACGTTAGTTAAAGAAACAGAATGATTACGTTGGTGTTGGTCTGAATATATGTCGTCAATAGTACAATGGAATCAATCATCCTCCTCCTCCTTACTGGCAAACCCATATGTGCGCTAAATGCATGATGTATGCGATGTGCCGCCATAATTCAAGAGCGAGCAAGCCTGCCTGTCATATCTTGACAACCTGCTGTTACAGGGGCCACTAGAAAACATCGAGGGCTGCTGGCCAGGCTACAAAGTCTTCCATCAATATGATATCTTGAAGTGAATTTAGGCCTGAGATTGATGATGATGAGGACGATGAGGTGAGCTTTTGAATTTCACTGAAGACGATGGCAACAATAGATAATCTGGGTGATCTGGAATATAGATGTGTATCCTCTGTTCATATGTCCATTGTTCATTTTCGAATTGGCCTTTTAGAACGATCAACACATCTACATGACTAAGTTCCATATTATTCAGTGCTAGCTGAAGTTTTGCTCTTGAACGACAAGTCGTTACTTGGAGTGACGAGTGATGACTTCTCCTAAAATTAGCAAAGTAAAATTAGTGAGAGTATTTCGTTCAATTTTTTCACACCCTTCCTCTTTACACAATTTTTTCCACAAATATAGGGTTGTAACCGAGTCTTGGCGACAAGGGCGGTATCGTCAATTCACTATTTGGCCCATTTTAAGTGGGCTAGGCCTATTTCTTCCCTTGGTCCATTTCTGCCCATAAAATACATCGTGTAACTTGGGTTGGTTTGGAGGATGATGTTTCCTTTTCTTTTTTGATTATTTGGAATGTAAGGGTAAACAAAATTAAGGGCCGTTTACGAAAAAGTACTTATTAAAATAAAATCAGTTATTGAATTAATCAGATTAACGCTTCAAAGAACTACTTTATAAATATGATTAAGTTTTCCAATTTTCCTAAATTGTTTGATTCTTAAAACGGTTAAATCATTCTATAGTGAATTAATTTTATTTTAAATTAAAATGTATTTAAAAGAGACCATACTTTTGTAAGTCTCCGCCTATAAAAATGTGGAAGAATTCTTGCAGCAAATCCACTACTGCCAGAAAAGAGGGAGATCCTTTTTCAGTCCGGTTAAAAGAAAATATCCAATCAAAAGTCAGGCCGATGAATGTGGAGAGCCAAATGTGCAGTCAGTGCTTACCAATCATGATGTTTCCCTTTCAAAAGATCAAGAACCAAATGGGGGAGGGCATTATTATTATTATTATTGGGTTTACTCTGAGATAATTTACTGTTTGTATCTAGTCTTCCTCCTGAGTAGTGCCGCCCCCCCCCCCCCCCCCCAACCAACCAAAAGTGCCCATTGTAGGCAATGATTGCCTTTTGCTTTGTCTTTCCGCACTCTTGGAGGAGGAACGCAATACAAATCAGCCTCCCTCCCTTCTGTCAAAGAGGCATGACTCGACTGCTCATAACTATGTATCAAACCCAGAAGACACTGTTTGAAAACTTCCTTGGCTTAAAATTCTTACACGCGAGTGACTGGGACTATAGTTATACCTCTAGGCTTACTCAGACCAAAAAATTAGCCATTCAACCAACTTATGTGAATAATATTGCCAAGCAAGGACTTTCGCTCGAATATACAGTCAAGCGCGTAGGTAGACGTAGAATCTGAGTGCATGGCGAACTAACTGCCTAGCAGGATACCGACTTCATCTCACCACAGGTTAGGCGCTCGATTGGCTTTCCACGTGCTCCTCACCTTTGTCTTTCGACGACTGCCTAATGTTGTTCATGGGAGGGGCGGCTTGAACGCTACCTGCCGTGGTTTCCTCGCGTATGCATTGTGCTTCTTGGATGGGATTCCTCAGAGGGCAGTCGTAGGATCTCGACGGATTGCTCTGATTGGCTAGTATACAATGTGGGGAATGGTAAGAAGCCATGCCCCGGTGGTACCGATGAGCCGAACTAAATAAGGGTTGCATCAGGCGCCTTTTCTCAGGGTATTCCTGTAATGATACCCGACAAACAGGACAAGTAGGGTGCTGCTGAAGCCATATGTCTATGCAGGTCGCATGGAAAGAATGCCCGCAATTTGGGAGGATCCGCAGTATGTCCTCATGGCGATACTCGGACAGGCAGACCGTGCATCTGCAACATATTTTAGATAACTCTTTAAGTCGCCAAAAAGTAATGACAGCCCTCCGATGCCGCATTCCATGGCTTCTAATATTTTCGACAAAGTGGTAATATCCACCTTATAAACCATTTCATCGGGAACCATGCAAGAACAACCAGAGTATTATCAGCACTTGACTATTGTTTGAGAGTTACATCACAATAACAACATGAACTTCCTTCTCAGATCCGTACTAAGGTTCGAATTATCACTGTCAGCTAAAGAACATGATGAGATATTTAGGATGATTATGGGGGTTGCCATCCATTATACAAAAGGCAAGGCACAATATAATAGCACAAAGAGAGCGAAAAGTGTTGCAGCAGGTCTAATCTCAATCAAAGCTATTGACAAAGGCTTCCACATGCCGCAACCGGAACTATAAAAAGATGGCATCCTTTTTGCCTAGACTTAGAGTTATGGACTTAGATTCCTCGATTTGGACAATTTATAAGAGATAACTCATACGAGTCATTTCCAAGGAGAGGAATTCATTCATCTCCATACAGGAGCAAAGTATATAATTCAACCACAGATAAGAGTCGTCAGAGTTTTTTTTTTTGAAAAAAAGGTAATTGCATATGTGAAAAGTTTACACAGGGAGCATGATATTGCAATTCTTTTACTTTTCTGGGCAGTGGCAAGAATGTCCAATCATAATCAACCAAAAAATGATGCAATTTACGGCATCCTAAAGGTCCCACAAAAAATATCCTTTCCTTGTTCAGGGGATTGAACTCCTCATCAAGAAATGAAAACAAAAGTAGGACATGTGGTTACAAAAGTAGGAAAGTGCAGGACTATTTACCAACAAAGGATATAATCATGTTGTACTGGCAATCACTCCATACTTGGAAGAGGAACCCCAAACAAAGTTGACAGGCAATGTAAAGAAACAACAGGAAAAGGGCAAGATAAAGTGAGAAATTCATACTGGGAATGGTTGATGCAGGAGAAAAACTCGTCACTGCACTTCTTCGTCGGGAAATTGGATATAATCACAGGCTCCAAACCATGCAAACCCCTCTCCATCTGGGGTACATATGAACAAGGAAAATCACTCAGAAGCCATCGGCCGAATACCAAATAGAAACAACAACTTTTCCACCATCATCGCCGATTCAAATCACAAGGCCCCCGATTGTTGTGTACTCAGATCCCATATCCTAAAACCACAAAAAAACAAAAGGAAAGGAAAAGCCTAATCTACCAACTAAAGAATTTCCAACCACCACCAAACGAACCGCCTGATTGAAATCTCAACAACACACCAAAACATCTGGGAATCAGTACTGGTCGGCTCTATAGGGTGACATAATCAGTTCTCGCTTTCCCTTTTAAGAAACAACACGGGGAGGAAACGCAACTGGGAGAACTCACAATGGCGAGATCGGTGCGGGAGGAGATTGGGAAAGCGGAGGCCGAGGCAGAGCGGCGCCTACGAGCGGCGTGGAGCTGAATACGAGCACAGATGAGGCGGGTGCAGATGAAGACGATGAACATCGTGCTGACTCCGAAACCGATCACGGTCATCACCAGATTCAGCCCCGAGGATATCATCCTCTCCCCGTCCCTCAAGCCTCCCTCCCCGACAACAAAGGAGACGAAACAGGCGATTGGCTAAAAGCTTCAACCTTTCGAGGAGAAAGAGGGGTGGCCGCCGGGGATGGTAACTGGGCAGGTCGTCATTCCGCCGGAGGCGAAGAACTTCATGGGCGGGGCGGGGCGGTGGCGGAGGCGGGAGTTGTCGTTGGAGATGGAGAGGAGGAGAAAGGTGGGGGAGCTGAGAGAAAGAGAGGGAAGAGAGGGAGAGTGAGGGAGTGGCGGTCTGAAGAATCCGGTCTATGTGTGTGTGGGAGGGAAGAGGAGCAGGGGGTATTTGTGTCATTTCACATCGGGCGATTATCGGATGCGGGTCGCATTTTTTTTTTTTTTTTTTTAAGTAGTAGTAATAATAATAATAGTAGCTTATTATAAATCAAATTGGTATTTTTTGTTTTGTTTTATGTGACTACTTACTTGTACATTGAAGTAAATAATATTCTGATTATATATTTGTTGTGGGGGGAGGGTCAAAGGTCAATCCACAATGTTTAGATCTGGAAATCATGAGATTCATTTAAAAAAAAAAGAAAAAGAAAAAACAATAATTATGAGCGAGAGGAATCAATCCAAAACTGAATTATCATAGTATTTGTCATTAGCTTAACTTAACTTCTACAAAAGGAGGAAATAAATAAAATAAAATAACAGCAAACAACCACATTATGTGGCTTCACAGAGCAAGAAAAGCATAAAAAACTCACAATTTAAAAAATAAATGTTTGTAACGGGGGACGGATAAGTAGTCTAATCATACCTCCCAAATTAATCGCCATCCTATTTTTTATTTTGTCGATTTAATTGTTGACCCACCGAAACAAAATAAAAAAAATTAACTTAATAATATATTTAAAACAAAGTCGAAAGTGGTCGTCATGGGTGATGGAATTGGGATCGAATAATGAGTCCATTCATTTCTTTTTTGTAAGCATTTGGAATTCGATTAGGGTCACGTCCACCGCCTGACACCCATTCTTTTGATTAATATTCCAGTGGGGGGGAATCAAGCATTTTATAAGGACCAAGACAATCAATAGTCTTGGTCCTTATAAAACTATTGATTGTAGTATGGCATTACCAACAGCTACATTTCTCATTAAATAAAAAAAGATATTTAATACTCACAAACCAACGTTTTTCTTGTACTTTACTGTCAAAGGCTAATCACGCTATCCATGATTAAAAAGTGCCTCCCTTTTTGTTGTTGTTATTAATGTAAGAAAAGGGGGATGGAGGTGGGAAATGATGGCACTCGGATTTGGTAGGAGCAATTAGGGTTGCTCTAATTCTTTCTTTTTTTTGGGGGGGTCAGGCATGATTGAGGGATGTTAATCAGTCCTTTAAATGGTAATTAAGAATGTTATCCTTTACAATTATGGAATGTTATCCTTCCAATTGAAAAGAGAGGGCCGGTGTCATCAACAAAGTACATCCACAAGTTTAGATTTTGCATTTACATCCTCTACTCAATTGAAGTGTAAGTTACATGTAAAAACAATGAAAGAATTTTGTTTGAATCTTCCACACTTATCGGATGATATAAAAGGAGAAATGTAAAGTCAATCATCCCCATTTCTTGGACTTGTTGCCTGCGGCCGCCACGGGACCGCCGCCACCTGCCCCTGCCTCGTCGTCCTCGAAATCCACCGTCTTAACCTTGAACCTCTCGAGCCTAAGGACCTCGTCCCCCTCCCTCCCCAGCCCCCTCGACCTGACGCGAGGCGATCCGATGCTGAGGCTCCTCTGCACGGTCCCCGCCCTCGTCCTCTTCTTCATCCTCGCCTCCGCCAGCGCCCCATCCAGCACGGCCCTGTAATCGTCGTGGGACTCAGGGAATATCTTGTGGAACAGCTCGTGCCTACGGTAGCAGAGCTCCCCGAAATCCTCAAGGAACTCGAGCACGCGTGGTTCGGTCGCGTCGCTGTAGTAGTCTGGCTTGTAATCGTAGTAGTACTGGCCATTGACGAAGTAAGGGACGGGGCGTCCTCCTTCGGGCTGGCTGTAAAAGCTGTAGTTCGACATCTCCGACTCAAAGAAAATGAACGAATGAATGAGAATATGATAGTGATAAAGAGAAAGACGAGAGGGTTGATATATTTATAGAGTCGGGGGGAGTGTTGGTTATGAATTTGAATAATCAAAGCCAAGAGGAAGAAAGGGACTTGGTCTATCTCGAGGTGACAATAACACGTTAATTAGTGGGGACAACTGGTTTAATTTCAGAGAGTTTCGAGGAAATAGTCTCTTCTCTCGCAAACGAAACGCGCCAGACGAAGTACAGTCCATGATGTACACGAAAGGGTTATGTCCTAAAACGTTCGAATCAGTCTCACCCATCCACACGGTCTTAAAAAGTTTTTTCTTTTTTTTTTTTTAATATTACGACCGGCTCTTCTTGAGGAATACTCAAAAGGTACCGTACCGCCGACATTTTGATCAACAACTCCTTCACGTAGTCCAAAACAGAAATTTAAAATCTGATAGGAAATAAAACAAGTCCAAATCATCGTATATTTGCAGCACACAATAATTAAATCGTTGGGTTTTCTAAGGCGAAACTAGTTGACTCTTTCTTTTTCTTGCCTCATAAATTGACTAGGACCACAAAAAAAGAAAGAATTCAGGGAGCAAAAAAGGCTGCTTGCTAAATATTGCAGTAGGTATGTGGACGGGGGCGGCTAACGTCCAGTTAACTTGACGTTACTGTACAAAATTTTGACCGAATTTTGTACCAAATCTACAAAAATTCCCCATTATTTGAACGGTGATTTTTTAATAACGTCGTTTATTGTATAATATAAAAAACTGTTCAAACTTCGTACACACCCTAACATAAAACACTGTTTAAATGTTGTACAACAGTAATTTCTTTATTCATTATAAAAATAGGAGAATTTTTTTTTTTCATTTGTATAAAATTCGCTCGAAATTTTGTACATTAAAGTTAACGTCACGTTGACGGGACGATAGCCGCCCCCGATGTGAAGAACTACTACACTACCACAGTTTTGTGACTTTTATTTAGAAAAAAACAATAAGAGAATTGATTTACATGGTATTCTCGCCATTTCACCTAATGATATGAGTCTCAGAACTGTGAATAAACACGATGCAGATGCAAAGCGGACGGGGTTTGGCAACGATACTAACGACGATACAAAGATACCTTATCCAGTTTCGTTTAGATTACGAGTGTATTGCTCCTGCTGCTGCATTATTTGGTTAATGCCTATACATAGGGGACCTGGTATATAAATTTTCATTATACATCAAGGGATCGAGCCGACTTACTGGGGGTGCCGTACCTGAAGTAGGAGTGGGTCTGTGGGTTCTGTCACGAGAAAGCATCCCGGGCATCGCATCGGGATAGGGATGGTAATGTGAATGAGCATGGGCGTTGATGTCCTGGTACCGACTCATTCCGGGGTTCAGGCTCATGGTTCTTGTACCTGCATTGATGAATTGTCCTGAAATGAGCCGATCATCAATGGGGGAACCTGGATTGCTTGCACGGTAGTGGTTTCGCGTGGACGGATGAACAGCAGGTAGCACATCTCGATCCCCGGGATAAAAGCCGGCCAAGCTCGATTGATTACCCGGGAGGGGAACATAGCCTTTGGAAGTGTTGGTGAGAGACATGTCGGTTGGGGGTCTGAAGAGCCCGGAAAGCCCCCCTGGAACATCTGCGTTATTCCCAGGTTCAGGTTTCAGCAAGCTCTGCTCTGTTGTATTTCTTCGAGGTCCATGATCAGACTTAGGAACCCTTGCAATTTGTTTCTGCAGCATCAGCCTGGCTTGTTTCAGAGAATCTAAGACACCTGCCAACGTGCCAGCAGTTCCATGAGGCACCAAGGCATTGCTCTCCCCTCTATTCGTGGACACCTCTCCTCTATGTAACATCGTACCAGCAACGAAATGAGGATAATCCGCCACTTTATCCTTCTGGGCGTCATGATATATTGGGCCATGGCTAGTGGATGAGGTCTTCGGAGGCGGTTGATTGCTGAAATCCAATCTCTCATGATTTCCCTTCGAATTTGGGATGAGAGTCGCAGCCAGTTGATCTGGGACACCCACAATCTTTGAAGAAACTCCCTGATTGTTCAGACTTACCACTGAATGACCAGTATTTGAGCGTGAGACAGGAACAGAGTGTTTGTGCTGGATTTCTGGCGACGTCTGGGGGACAGAAGCGTCTCCAACAACTGATTTAGCTTCTACAGCTGGCACCGTTACTGGTAAAGGAGCTCGGATAGCTTGAGGCTCCTCCGCCTCCTCTGTTACATCGGAATGATTGCCGAGATCACAATGTTCCTACAAATTCATACAGACTTGGATTTAATCATGTGACTGAAGGGTCAAGCAATGAAGAAAAGGACTTGAAACAGAGTACATAAATGTTAAATTGAAACTAGATGGCGACAATAACAATATCAGGTCAACAAAGATGGTAAGGCGTAGAAATGAAGAATCTAATTATGGATGAAGATCTAAAGAGCCACCAATCCATTTGTCACAGAGAAACCACATTCTGCTAGTCAAAACTATCAGGCACCAGAGAAACAGGGTTTAGTCTCTTCTGTCAGAATCTTACAAGGGTATTATTGTTGCTTTCCGTAAACTTCTCCTCCCATTCTCTTTGGGCCTCTTCCATTGCTTCATATTGGCCGATGAGCTGTGCTTGATGCTCCAATGCCTTCTCCATGTTTATCTCCTTCCCACGCTCATTGCATTCCTCATGTAGAGGAGTGGCTGCATTTGTCTCATCTTCCAGAAGTTGTGCCTCTCTATGAAACTCAACGTTATCACTGAGCCACTCAGGTTGCATGCCACCTGAAATTGTACGTACTTCGCCGCTATAAACTTCATCGTTGCCATCGTTTGGTTGCTGAGGGTTGCTTATACAATCAGATGCTTCAGAACTGCAGTAAGTAAAGCTAAAGTTAGACGTTTAATATTTTAATTAATCATCAAATTGATCGCTAATGTCAGAAAGAAGGTATGAAGAGCAGTTACTTCTTTCTCTGAACAAATATACGCAACAGCTCCACTAACAAACCTTCCGCTTAATCAGTCACCGGAAGTAAACAGCACAACATATCACACATTATTGCATGCATTAGCTCATATCTTTCACGAAAGATTAGATAATGGAAAATGGAAATTCAACGCATGGATGGCAGAGTGATAAGGATTTCAATTTAAGCTGAACCTCTGTTCACTTTGTCTAATTTGGCGATGTAATTTTCCAGGACGATGTTTTGAAGGTTTTCCAACAGATGAAAGACCACTACGCCTTCGGACTGAAGCTTCCTTGTACTTTTCAAGAGATGGCGAAGAATCTTGACGGCCTTTAATAAACAAGCTCCGGCCAGAGACTCTGGATGATTCAACTTCAGGAAAGGAGAAGTCCTCAGAGCTTTCTTCCTCTTTAGTGAAATCATTAACCTTCTTCAGTGAACGGGGAGTCTCATCATTGTCAGAATTCAAGTAGTAATCTTCTGAAGCATCAGTTATCCCTTGGGTCTCCAATATGGCAAGAACATCTCCCATGGCCTTTTCAGCCTTATTTCTCTGAATATTTACAATCTTAAGCTGTTCTTCCAGCTCAGCAACCTGCAGGGGTAAGCACACGGCAAAGAGATTCGCATCAATACAGGTCATCTCATCTCTTTTAAAAACAGTTCAACAAGATAAACCAGCCAATAAATTGTTTAAATTATGCATCAAATATATCAAGACTAACCCGTTGTGCCAGTTCATCGGCTCTCTGCCTAGCTGTGCTCGAGACAGTTCTTTCAGACTGTAATCGTGCCCGGAGAAAATTAATGGTCATCGTGTTCGAATCTTCCATGTTTGCTTTTTTTCCTGATCATAAAGGTGTTAGAAAAGGCTTTAACAAAAAATAGTAACGGCAGTTACATCCTTAAATGTCATATAAATAAAGAAGTGGATGCCAAATATACAAAATAAACGAAAGGAAAACTATTTGATTTAATCATTTTCCATCCAGGATGAAAAGATAACAACAGCGATCCCAGAATTCCACTTAGAAGAGGTTGCCAACTACCATTACATTCTCTGGTCTTCAATACCGTATTCATTTCTCAAACTAGCTCTTTCAGACCACTGAGAGACACAAGTCAGCTGCTAAATATAGTCAACTTAACACACAAATGATGGCATCCAATCATATTGAACCGCAAACCATCCGCACTCTAAAAATAACCTACGAAAACACCCAAACAGCCTCCTTGGTATAGTGTAACCTTGATACGAATTATTGAATTCTGCAATTTCAGACCAATAAGAACTACTGTGGCTTCAGCAAGAACTTCATTTGTTACTTCTCCAGTGCTCCCTACTATGATTATCCCCAAATCTCCAAGATTTTTGAGCTTTAACTGATCAACAGATTTATGTCAAACTTTCAAGAAGCCAAACCTATGTCGGCCCGAATCAAAGCATGAATATCTATTTCCTCAACTTCATATTACAAGAAAAAACTACTTTCATTAACGGAGCCTGAAATAACACTGGGCTTAGTTATTTCATAACAGCAACTAAGATCATTTTTTCCAAAAACCTACAAATCCAGAGAAACAGCACCGAATAACAAACCTCGCCAAGAAATCAAACAAAACAAACAGTCATCACCTCCTAACGCGCTTATCCAGCAACAAACAGCACCAACACAAAACGAACACGCTAGTCCATAAGTGAACAGCTCCTCAAGATCAGCTCCATCCGCATCACCACTCAATGGGATTCTATCGCTTATCCTGGTACCGATTCATCTTAAGCACACACTAATCACAATATTACACAAAAAAGCCTCTCGAATCACCTAGTAAGCTAGATCAACTCTGAGCAAACCCGAAGAAGATAATCATCGGGAAAAGAAACAAACAAAGGCTAGACGAGATTAATAGAGCAGCGCCGTGGTTAAGGAAGACCTCGCCGGCAGGCTCAAGGAACACCGAAGAATACGGAACGATCGAAGATCGAAACGGAGATCAATCGGCCGGCGAGGTGATGCGACGGAGGAAGACGACTTCACGTTCTAACGTACAACCAGAGAGAGGGAGAGAGAGAGAGAGAGAGAGAGAGCGACAACTGACTTGACTGACCTTTTAACTGACTTCCTCTTACTGTTTGTTGTTCCCGTTGAAAAACAAGGGGAACAAATACACTTCCCAAAATAGCCCCCAAATAATACGTCCAAATTTAGTTCCTATCATCCACGACGACCACCATCCAATACTATTACGAGCGACCTTCCAAAATAAAAAAATCTTCCTCAAAATTATTCGTAAAATTTTTCAAGAGTACTCGAGTACGTCCAGGCCAGCAAATTCAGCCAGCACCCCATCTGGACCACTCACAAGGAACAATTTGTTTCTTTACAATTACCTGCTGAATTTCCTATACAATGGATGGACAGGGGAAACTTTAAGCAGAATTCCAATATAGGAATGACTTATAATACCAAATAAGAAATCTACGATACTGTATAAGGGCTCTAAGCTTATGAATGCAGCGCATCCGACGTTCGTCATAGGGATAGAGATACCAGTTGCGGTCGGGGTCATCTGAACTGTCATAGTTCAGGTATGCCTGGATTCTTTTGAGGATGCAGGTCTCAGTCTTTTGACGGATTAGCCTAGTCAGCCAGCGGATGTAGAAGTGAATTCTTTTCAGGTGCCTAGGACAGTTCCAAGAAGGCAGGTCTCTTTCATAAGCGACAAGCCTGGTGATAAAATGGTTATGCAGCCTCCAACTTTCAGGAAAAGGTGGCCTGCACAGGCAGTGTCTCCTGGGAGGTCTCATTCCGTCCTCTGCTATCAACTCAAGCCTTGACCGGTGCCTAACAGCCCTCCTGGCTTCAGCGGCGGTGGTCCTCGAGGGCGAAATGAATAGCCTTACGAGTTACAGGGTGATTACTCCAGGGAAACAACTAATAAGTGAAGGAAATCTTGAACGAAAAGTTGAGGAGCATAAACAGATTATACTGGGATTATTTCTTAAGAAAGAAGATTACCTTAACGGGATTGCAAAGGATTACCCAAAGAGTTGAATAAAACAAAGATGACTGAGGATAACGAAAATGCAGGAATATCACCTAAACACAGAAGGGGTAATTTGTCTGGTATTAACAAAATATAAACATCAAAATAGGCGAAAGAACATAGATGAAAACCATAAAGCAGAACTTAGAGAATTCTGGAAACAAGAGTGATACTAAGAACAGTATGTAACACAGACGATGAAGATGAAAGAGAAGACTCATGGACTTTTTCTGGGTTTTCTGGGTTTTCAGATGTTTTTGGGTTTATCGAAGTTGAGGGGGTTTCGTGAGAGATCGTTGATCTAGGGAACCACTACTTCTGGATAACACCTTAAGAGAATTTAGCCGGCCATGGATATGGGAAAACTACTTGTGTATTAGCTCTGGGTATGTAAATTGCTCTGCCTTGCTCCTCTGGTGGGAGTGTCTATTTATATTACAAAGATTGCACTATTGCTAAAGTGAAAGCAAAGCTGTAAAGCTAAATTAGTGGAGCGAAATTTGCGGAGGAATCTTGCAGCCTTTTGGAAAGTTGTTTGGCTGCTGGTGCCGACCTTATCGTTAAGGCATCTTCGCTATTCCTCGTGGGCGGCTACTCTCTTGGTCGCTTTCCTCGATTGTCGGGAGAGTGCGCGGGACTTCTTTTGTGAGTGGCTGAGGGACCCGCTGGTGAAGGTTCTAGATTTGGGCTGGACGAGCTTGGGCCAGATGGGCCTGGGCCGAGGTCCACTTTGTCTAGAAAGTCTTGTGCAATATCTTCCCAATATACTCCGTCTTCTTGATGTTCGTGTTGGTGGAGTGCACATTGGAGTATATGGACATGGTGCGGATCTGTGTACTGGATCTGGTGTTGGAGTACCACGTCTGGGTCTAAGTATGGAACTCCATTCTCCTTACAAAGCCTGATCTTCAAGAATTCATTGTTGGTGATGGCCATTTCTCGATCTGAATGGAGTGAGGCTTCATGGATTAAAGAAAATGGAAGGCTGGAGAATTCATCCGTGGTATTGATGGATGCCATCGCTTGTAGTCTTGAGTCAAAGTACCAGTACCTGCGAAAAAGATAAACTGAATATGGGGTTAGTCCGCCGTACTTAAAGTACTTGTCCTGGTGAGCTTCAATCCATGTCTTCCACTGCGTTAGTGGAGCAAACCACGTTAGTACTTCAGCTAGGTGAGAGTGAGGCCTCCTGTGTGGGGTGAATGTGTGAAGGTCTCCTAGCTGCTCCAGGTAAGTGAGTAGTTCTTCAGTGGGGAACTCAAGTGCCATTATGTACTTATGCAGCAGATACCAGAAGAACCATTTCAACTCTTCTGGAAAGATACTCATTGGCTCGATGGGTATGGCCTTGAGGAAAGGATAGCAGGGATGTAGTCCTTGTGCTGGGAACATCATTTGTCCATACTTACAAAAAATCTTTTCTAAGTATCTCTGTGCCATGGGACCAGCATTGGTTAGGACTTCTTCCACATGTGCTTGATTATCATAGTAAATGATCTCTGGAGGAAGAATCCTTCTCATATCAAGTGGTTGAGGTACATATGTGCGTATCATGGCCTGCAAGCTTGGAATCTCCTGAAGTGAAGGATTAGTAATATCAAAAGGTCTAGAAAGGAAATCAGCAACCACATTGTTCCTGCCTTTGATATGTTTGGCTGTGAAAGTGTATTGGGAAAACCATTCTGAAAGTCTGAGCAGCTGTGCATTTGGGATCTTCTTCTGTGTAAACTTGATCATGGATGGGAAAGAAGACATGTCACTTTCAACAATAAAATGATGGCCAATAAGATGGAACTCAAACTTCTTGATTCCATATTTGACTGCCAGTATTTCCTTGATTGTTGAGTGGTAATGCTGCTCGGCTGGATTAAACCTGCCAGACTTATATGCACAGACCTGGCGTTTTCCCTCCTTTTCCTCTAGGAGTATGGCAGCCCAAAATTGATCACTTGCATCTGTTTGGAGAATTCTGACTCCATCTGAAGGGATCTGTAAGGGAGGAAGCATTTGTAAATGGGACTTTAAATACTTAACTGCTTCTGTTTGGGCTGGCCCCCAAGGTGGTAAATCTTTCTTGAGTTGGGCCTCCAATGGGCTGGTATACCTGCTAATGTTAGGAACAAAATCTCTCAAATAGTTAACAATTCCCAAAAATTGTTGGATCTGTTTCTTTGTTAAACTTGAGTCTGGGAATTTTAATAGTTCTTGGGCTATATGAGGTCCAGGGTGATATTGTCCATTGGCTAGTCTCATTCCCAAGAATTCTACTGAATGTTCGAATAGTCTCATCTTCTTCTCTGAGAGCATTATGCCATGTTCCTGTACAAGGCCTGCAAATCTTTCTAGCAGTTTTTCATGTGAAGGCCTGTCTGAGCTGAATAGCAGGATGTCATCAATATAGATAAGTGCAGAGTCCAAAATGGGTTCAAAGATCTTTATCATGACATTCTGGAAAAGTGACGGGGCCGTTTTTAGTCCAAAGGGTAGTACCGTCCATTGGTAATGTCCGTCTGGGATACAAAATCCCGTCTTCCATTTATCATCAGGGTGTATGCCAAGTTGCCAAAAGCCACTCTTAAGGTCAAACTTCGAAAATATTTTTGCTTTGGCTAGTGAAGAGAATAATACTGTTCGTCTTGGCAATGGAAACTTATCATCTTGTAGGAACTGATTTAGAGGTTGGTAATTTATGACTAACCTTCGTTTCCCCCTGATTTGTTCAGACCGTTTGTTGACATAGAATGCTTCACATGCCCATTGAGAGTTTGTTGACTCAATCAATCCCTGCTGCAATAGAGAGGCACATTCCTTTTTTGCAGCTTTAGTATCATCAGGATTCATACCTGGATGGCTGGCCTTGGTGGGATTGATGTCCTCATTCTGTTTGAATGGTAACCGAACGAAGAACTTGGAATTTTTCCATAATGGATGTGGGCATTTCTGTAAGAATTCTTCATGACTTTCTGCAAAGGATGAGCTGAACAACTGTTTCATTTTTTCTGCAGGCTCAATGGAAAACATCCGGGTGAGTGATGTGTATGGCTTGAAATTTCCATAGTATTTGAGACCTGTAGCTAAGATCATCAATTCTGGTAATTTTTGCAGAATATTCCATCCCAAAACTATATCTCTTCCAGGGAGATCAGTGACGAATAATGAGGATTTGATAATGCAGTTATGGAAAAGCTTTATCCTCAAATCCTTGGTTCTATGAGTGGTATGGAATAAATCACTTGATGCGGCCACAAATACCTTTTTGTAAGGTACCAAAAACTCTTGGGGCACGAGGATCGGATTGATCATGCTTTCAGCTGCACCTGTGTCTATGAAAGCAATGGCAGTGACTGGTCTGTGGTATTTGGAAAAATATACCTGGACCTTAATATGTGGTGCCATTTGAGAAGCAGCAATGAGTGGGATCTGTTGCTGTGAGGAATCTTCTAGGGGTTCTTCTTCAGAGTCTCCTGTAATAATGACAGTACCAATATTGGATTCTTCAGAAGGTACCTGTCGTATGGGAAGGATAGGAAAATCCTGTCTTTCTGTATGAACTCTGATAGTATAGATTCCTTCTTCAGTGTCTGTCCCTGTAGAATATCCTTCAAGACAAAAAACTGTCTTGTTAGTTGGGAAGTCTTCTAAGGAGAAGATGGATTCAAGATCATCATTCCTTAGAGATGTCTGAGTGCACTCCTCAATTTGCGCCATTAATCCTTTTCCCTTTTTGGGGCAGTTTTTTGCAAAATGGCCAGGCTTGTTGCAAATGAAGCATCTGGTTGACTTTCTTTGTGGTCCTCCTTTCTTTCTGAACCTAAGGAATCTCTTCCATTTTCTTGGAAATCTGCGCGATTTTCTGGGGGACCTTTTTCCCTTGGAGGAGTCTCTTCTCTTGTGCTTTGTCTTGTGTGGTTTGGTTCCTGGAGCACAAGAACACAAGTCTTTGGTGGTACACTTAATTTTGTACCTGTTTTTCTTGGCTCTGCAGACTTGGTCTAGACGCTTGTCTTGGTTCAGAAATCCTTGTATGATTTCTTTCCTCTGACACAGCTCATTTACCCCAGAAATTATCTCTTGCTGAATCTGTCCAACTGTTAGTTGAGCAATTCTAATATTCTTACTGGTAAGACTTTTCTCTACCATAGCAGAGATAGGTGGTTCTATCGAAGATAGAAATACTGGTTTATACGAATTGTCACCACCTAAATGGAGAAATAAATGTAACATTCTCTGAAAGTGTTTGTCCAAGTCTTGTACCTTGTAAGAGCAGCATTTACGCTGGAAGAATTCTGTTCTCTTTTCTTCCAGGAGGTCGTTGGGGTTTCCAATAAGATGTAGGTGGAGATTATTCATGAAATCTGGTAAAGTCATGTTTACCATCTGAATTTGATCTTGTTCTGAGAACAGGTTCCACCATGTCTGCAAGGCGCCTGTAAAACTGGAGGTTAATTCTGTAAGGATGTCAGAAGTGTTATACACAGTTACCCTTTTGTGAATGCACCACGCAAGGAAATCTTGTATGCGTTGGGGCCATTTGCTTCGTGGGATGTCATCAAAGGTAAATTTTGTATTGCCACTTCCTTCTGTTCTCCTTGGAGGGGCTCCTTCCATTGACTCATCTGACTGTACTTCTTCCTGTCTATAGGTACTAGTTTCTGTTTCTTCTCTGTCTGCCATAAACACATGAGGTAATGCCAATGATGAGGTTTCTGAAGTAACATCAGATACCTGTTGGGATTCTTCCGTAACAGAAGTACTTTCATCTGCTGACGAGATGGTTTCTTCTGATGAGCTTTCAGAGGTGCTGGTTTCTTCGTACCTATTTGTCATGAGAATCTGGGAAGGCATAAACGGTGGAGACTGGGAAAAATAGCTTCCAATAGGGTCATGGTTATCATAATAACCGTCAGAGGTATTTTCAGAGAGACTAGGTGAAGTCTGAAGAGTGGTAGATGTTACCAATCTTCTGGTTGAGCAATCTAAAGAGTCCTGATGTCCTCGGATCATTAATTGCTGTGTCTGAGGGTTAGGACTAGATTGTGTCTCTGGACTGGGTGTTCGCTGTCTTTCTGTAGGCCTGGAGCCTTCTGCTTTTCTTTTCCCTTCTCTGATCTCATTCCTTTTTCTGGATGATTTCTGTTGTGCTCTAATGACTTCTCTGATTTCTGCAGGATCTTTCTTTCCAATTTGTCCATACAGAGGTGGTGCGTTAGCAGGCAGTGGCATATAAGAAGAAGTCCTAGAACCAAAGTCTAGAATATCAAAAGGTTTAGAGATGGGATTTGTGCTTAGCCCATAGCTTTGGGGAATAGTCTGTGGTCGCCCGAAATTTAACAAGCTTGAAGAATCTGGTTGCTTTGTTAGATCCACTTGCTTGTCTTCTAGAATCTTGATTTGTCTTTTGATCTTGGCGATTTCATCATCTGGGTCAGACCTGAAATAAGAAGGGTATTTGCCCTTTTCAAAGTCGTCTAACCTTTTTTGGAGGGATTGTAACATCGCCTGATTCTTATCCTGATGGGCGTCCATTTTTGCACTGAGCCTGGCCTCTGTTCCTGTCAAGAGTTCCTGAACAGTGTCTATTTTTCTGCAGATAGTATTGAGTCCTGCATTTTGGGCTAAGGCATTCTGGCTTTGCCAATTAAGGACATTCTCTGCAATACTATTTCTCAGGGGGTTACCCTGTGCATCAACACCTGTAGGAATAGGAATCTTGGAACAATATTTAATACCGTCAATAGTTTGCTCATTCTGAGGTGGGAAGTTTAATTCTCCAGGTCTTCCCATCATCATGATTTCTGATGGAGTGCAGGTGGGTATTAGTTCTGCAGCCTCCTGAGCACAACTGGTAGGTAGTACAGCCTCTGGTACTGGAATTATCTGCGAAGACAGATTCTTCTTTTGCCATTTGAGAATATTTCTGTAGCAAGGTAATACCTTAGAAGGCTGTTTCTTGGGCCTTTTCCGTTGGGCTTGATCGATCAAAAATTGCCATGCCCCATAATCTGTTGCAATCTGAGGGGCAGTATCTGCCTCATCATCCTTAGACGGCTTGTCATCCTGGTCATCATCATCACTGTCAGAATCAGAGTCAGGAAGGTTTCTGTGTCCTGACCTTTTCTTTCTTTTGATGTCCTCATCATCACTTGGGAGATGATCATTCTTGCATCCACAAATTTCTGAGGTGCAAACATCCCAGTAACAATGATTTGTTTCTGGATCTCTGAAGTGATATGTTTCCTGTCCCTGTTCATCAAAGGAATGAATAATTTTGTTTAGGGAGTCAGGCTTTCGTCGTCTGGGAACCGGTTGCATCATAAACATGGTTGGGAATATTGAAGGAGTTGGTGCATCCTTCTCATGTGACCGGTCAAACTTGATGACCACTGTGCCATCCCTTTCTCTGATGTACTTGGCTTCAGAGGATTGGATGGGCTTGACCTTTTGTCGGGTCCTTTCATAGTTGGTGACCCATCTTTCTGGCAGGAGCTTGAGTAAATCCTCTCTGCTGATTTGCCTAGGGACATATAGGCATGTAGGAGATTGTGAGTTATGATAATCAGCTTGGATGAGTAAAGCATCACCATTGTTGTTTGCAACATTGAGGTCTAGTGCATGATTCTGCACTCTGTACGCCATCTGGTAGTGCATGGTTGCCTCAATGGAATTTGTATCTTGCTCTGGTCCTGCAATCTGGACTTGTACTTGTAAAGCATCCAAAATATTTGAATCCTGTAGGGACATACAGAAATTGGGGTAGAGTGTGACAAATACTGTCCCTGCATTGAGTGTTGTTTCTATGGTGCCGATGCAAGCATGTTGATACTCTTTGTATCTAACGTCCAAGAGGGCCATTCTTGCTGTGACTGGTAGACCTTTCCTGCCATGATAGGTTAGTGCAAGTCTAATGGCACCAAAGTGAAGATGAGTATATCCCCTGTCCATCCATTGTATAGGAAATTCAGCAGGTAATTGTAAAGAAACAAATTGTTCCTTGTGAGTGGCCCAGATGGGGTGCTGGCTGAATTTGCTGGCCTGGACGTACTCGAGTACTCTTGAAGAGGGCTGTCTGATCAGTGTCCTGATTTTCTTTATGGGATTCAGGGATGGTTTATTGAAGGCAGCATACGGGTTGAGGAGAGGAAGTGTTGTTTCTTCCCATTCTTCCTTATGGGTTTTCATATTATTATTATTTTTTAATTTTTGGTGTCTTCTCATTGTCAGAGTCTTTCATCCTCTTCTTCGTTACTGATACACAGGACTTTCCTCCGTTAGTCTTGTCTGTTTTCTTTTCTTTTTTTTCCTATTTTGCGATTCTTTGGGGAATTCCGTGTGTTACCCATTTGAGGGTACTGGATTTGATGCCATAAAGTTGGGATCTTTTTTCTTTTTCTTGGGAATTTTGTTTTCTGGGTTGTCATTTGTAGGGATTGGTGGGGAAGTTTTCGGGTGTATTGGGGCTTCTTGTCATGGCGAGGAGTGACTTCAAGATTCAGCACGCATTTGGTTAGTGTTTTTTGTTAATTATCTGGAACAGGACTTTGCTGTCCAATAGTGGTTTTTCATGATCGCTTGTTTGTGGATTGTAGTTGTAAATGACGACAATTTAGTTCTGGGTTTTTTCTTTGGTGATCCCAAGCCATCTGTTTATATCAGGGATGATTGATTGATGTCTGATGCTTGTGTTGACTCTTTAAAATCCTTGGTTGACCCTTTGTGATGAAACTTTGTCTTTAATCCGATATGCTTGAATTATTTCGAAGTTACCATTCTTTCTCCAGAGCATTAGATATGATGATTCTAACATAATTGTTTTTTAAGGAAGAATGCTATAATACGGATCTGTTCGCACAAGACGAACGATTTGTTGAGTAGTCATGATTGCTCAGAATGCCTTCTGTTGCAAGATATGCAGATGAACATGTTGTGTATACGGATAGAATGCCCTGCTGCGGCCTCTCTTGATCTCTTTTGTTCTGAATCTTGGTTATGCGTCTTGGAAAGTACCTTTGTACTGTTTGTTGTGGAAAATCAGCTAACTCAAAGGGCCAAAATGTGTTTCCAAGGGTAAAAAGATGTTTACTGAGTGATCTTTTGGGTGGAGTGATTATTCTAAGATCTACAGAATCCATAGTATATATACCTCTTGTTCATCGCCGGTTCCAACTTAGGAAATCTTAAAAATCATCCGACCTCATGTATGGGGTTTTGAATTGATACAAACGCAACAAACCTTTGTTCTCATGTTTGTTTGTTCCGGGCACATAGGTGTTGATATTTCCGCTTACAATTTGAGAGGTGCCTTTGCAAATCTTGTGGAGTGCTTTCTTTCTTAACCGTATTCGTACCAGTTTGAACCTTTGTCTTTCCCTCTATAATTTCCTGGTATGCAGAGAAGCGACGCACTGAAGCTGCTCGTATCAGAGAGAAATATCCTGACAGGATTCCTGTAGGAAATGGCACCTCCCTTCGCAAACTTGTCAAAATTTCAAAATTATATGGTCCAGAGAAACTCTCTTCCGTTCCTTGTGGTTGTATGGTGCAGGTGATCGTCGAGAAGGCCGATAGAAGCGATATTTCAAACATTGATAAGAGAAAGTCGGGGATCCCTCTTTACTTTCGGAAACGTCTACTTTGTCATTATTTGTAATGTTGGATTTTGTTTCTTGCAAAATGTAGGTACCTTGTCCCGGCCGATATAACCGTGGGGCAGCTGGTTTATGTCGTCCGCAAAAGGCTAAAGCTAAGTCCCGAGAGGGCCATGTTCATATTCGTCAAGAACAGTTTACCTCCTACGGGTGGGCGATAGTTTCACTCATTTGCTGTTAATAGTTTGAAAATGACTAAATACCAAACTCATCATCGTATTCTCCGTTTCAGGTGCCTTGATGTCTGCAATATACGAGGAAAACAAGGACGAGGATGGCTTTCTTTACACGACTTACAGCGGAGAGAATTCCTTTGGATCTTGACTTTTAGCCTAGCGATCGTGAGCATGAATCACGACGGTGTAGATATCCTCGAATGCTTTCGATAAGTTCCCGCAACCATTTCTCCAAAAACGATTCCAACTTTTCCCCTTCTGGCCTCCATGGAGTTAATTCATTGATGTATTTGAATTGCAGCTAATGGTAATGGTACGTATGACACATGTTTGTCTGCACGGATCATTAACACGCAGTTCGTCATTTGAAACCTTTGTGATGTTTGAAACCATTTCCTTCATGCTGGAAACCTGTGTAAATCAATCTCGCCAATGATAGACGTGATTTGCGATAAAGGATGGGGAATTCATATTCTTCATTGGAACAGGTTTTGCTGCTGTAACAGATGGAACATAGACAAAATGTGCTGTTCTTTCTGTTTTCTATGAAGGAAAAGCAAACAAGAAACAAAAATTATTTGGAAGATCCTTTCTTCTGACATTGATTCTTGATCCACTTGAAGCTGTTGGAGGTCCCCAGCTTGATCTTCTGGGCACCCGATGACGCGGCCGCCTTCGCCTTCTCGAAGGCCGCCTTGGACTTGTTTGTCCTGTCGTGGCCGACCTCACCCGTCCTTGAGTACTCGTCATCCCGGGCCCAATCCCTCCCGGCCCCCATTGATCCGCCCAGCTCGGCGCTTCTCCCGTCATACTTCCGAGTCCTAGGAAATTAAAAATTCAGACAAGGGACAATGAAAGGGATGATGAGATGCCTGAATCAAATGCAATGTGGCGATGAGGATTTTTGTGGGACAGGAATGAAATGAAGAAAAATATGTTTTTGAGCTGGAATTTGTTTTTCCTTTGAAGAAGCTGAATTACACCCTCCCACAATGAACAAAATTTTGTGGTTGGGTTGAATTTGCCCAACTCAAAGGTATCTTCTTCCCAACTTTTAGCAGATGAAGTTGTTCATACATCAATCCCTATGTCAACCCTTGTTGATTTTACCAATGAATATCTACGTGTTTATTTATCAACTGTTGTTGGATTGTAATTTATTTACTAAAAAAGATAAAGCTCGAAACACCTGCCAGATAAATGGGACTAAGTGTTTTTTTAATTCGATAAAAATTAGAGATCCAAAATTTCTGTTCACATAGCACCACTCCTTACGGAAACATGGCGATTTCTTTGCCCAAAAACAAAAAAAGCCCTGAAGAATGCAAGTTTTAGATTAATATTTAGGGCCCAATTTCTTCCCTTCGTTCGATTTGCCGACAAACCAACAGGGATGTTAACGATTTCGACCAGGACTTTGACGTCCGTGTAATTGTAGTAACGTATTTTAATATTTCGATGCGCGATTTTCACGCGAAGAAAACCACGCAATGATCTTCCACAACCACACCTTATTGAAGGGTGCAAATCCAAGTCCCACGTCAAAAAGCTTGGAGTTTACAAGTTAGTATATAAGTCTAAGCGAGCCACTCCCTCTACAGTGAAAGTTGACATGAAAGTATAATTCAATAAAATAAGGAAAATTTGCTAAAGAACAATGAATTTTTTTTTTTTTTGAGAAGGTGGTGTTTTTTTTAACAAAAACCGGAATCCACTAGAGATGCATTTGACAATAAAATTTGAAGAAAATAAAATTTTATTAATATTGAATGAATACAATTCATTCCAAATTGAATATATTTGATTACTGTTATATTATAATGTTCTTCGCTTGTTTTTTGTGCAAAACAAATACAATGCTGGCCTAATATATTACATTGGATCTTGGATTAATTTCTTCCAATTATATTTTTAGGTTATAATATATAAGCCCAACCTAAAAAGAAAAATATATTTGGGCTATAAATGGGCTAGACCCATTAAATAATTATTTGTCAAAATAAATCGTAAACCTAACCCGCTTACATAAAATCAATTGGACTAAATATAGCTTTATTATGACCGATTCGGATGTTGGCTCGATTCATATTCTGGCCCCGCTACTAATTCTATTAAAATATTCATCTCCAAGATCCTATAAGTAGAATCGTCCCTTGCCTCATTTTGGACACAACTCTCTAGTGGGAAGCTCTGAGCACTCTCCACAATGAGGATGAAGTTTTTGCCGACGTCCATAAGCTCGTAAAAGACTCGTCGGATTAAGCTTTTACGGTGTTGGTGATTTTTCACCCTTCTCCCAAAAACTGGTGGGATTAACCTCCTAAAGCCTCGGCCAACTTCATAAAACATATTTCTTAAACCTCTTGCGAATTTTCGCCATAGTGCCATACTACCGCCATTCGGATGTTTTACGAAGCTACTAGAATCAAGAGACTCACTCACATGTAGACTCTCGTGACTAAAGACTGCAACTCACCCGTATCCAATATGAAAATTTGCTATGCTATTTTCAGTCATATATTGAGGAATTTTAGTGTACACGAATAAACTCGAAAGCTTGCTTCTTGGGAATAATTTTTTTATGCCCGAAAGGGGAATTCAAGAATGCATTAAATACCTTACTTGTTGATGACCACCACATCGACCATCAGGACGAATGCTGTTTTCTCAAACATCGCTGGTCCTAGGCATGGAGAGCTTTATCATCCACGTAGTCCAGCCTATGCTAACCTCAATATCGTGTTCATCAAGAATGCTCATTCCGATGAGTACCTCACTCGAGGCGTCTATTTGTGGACATAGAGTAATTCGTTCATGACACGGGCAAGACTGTCGCCAAGAGGGGATACCACCTAAAGTTTCGGTTAACGGGCCATTCCCTTGGAGGCGGATGGTCTTCCGACGACAACGGCGTCGTGAACGGTGTTTTATTCTAACACGATAACGCGCTTACAGCCATGAAAGAAATTCGAATGACTTAGAAAACTTGTAAAGGCGAGATTGGTCGTTGAAATTAATGATGGATCGAAAAGATAAAATATTTCGTACAAAATATATTTAATAATGAGTAGGACTAAAAACAATTATGTGATAGAGATTGGAGTAATATTACAAGCCGGATGCGGACCGAAAACCAATCCGCATTAAATTTGGCCTGTACCTGGAAAGGGCAAGATAACAAATCTTTTTGCCGTGTCAATACATCGTGTAATGAAGTTAAATTCAATTATTATTTACATATAAATTTCATGATTAAAATGTGTTTTTTTTTAATATATCCCTGAGTGAGTTCAAACCGTTCCATGTATCAAATAAGATCGTGATCGTGATTTGCACAACTAGTTTCCGGAAAGTGATTCCTTTGCTAGAAAAGGGATAATGCTTGACATCAAAGTTAAAAGTCCTCTCTTGCAAGAAATTAAAATTAATAAATAAATAAAGAAGCAATGTTGGGAATAATCTCGCACAAGTTTGGGCCAAAGGTTTATAGGGATTGAGACTATATAGGACCGAAGCTTCATTTTTCTTCGTGGAAAATGCCGGATAGGAGAAATTTAGTACCGAAGCTTCCTTTTCTTCGTGGAAAAAAAAAATATAATGCACGTCTATTATTCAAAGAGTAGTTACGAAGACGAAGACTCTTGCCATCGTCCATCACCTTTTAGCATGAAAAGTGGATGTACGCGCGCCCTCCGGCCTAGCACGCGCGCTGCGGCTCCGGCGACACGAGGATCCGGGCCCGCTCCCCGGGGCCCAATCCGGTCGGCGTCGCGACTCGAGCGTCGAACGCTGCGGAAGGGCGCCGGGTTGAATCCTCCCTTGTTTCCCGAGCGGATCTGCGGGACACTTCGCCGACCGTCTCCAGTCCTTGGAGCGACGGGCGAAGGGCTGCGTGAGACCTCGCTTGGGATTTTCGGGGAGGATCCAGGGAGCGGCTCGTGTCGCCGGTCACCCATCCAATGATGGCTCCGTTTGTAAAACATGTTGTTTAACCTAGATAAACTATTACGGAGTCGCCACCGACTATTTTAAAAACTGTTAAGTCGGAAAAACAGCTTGTTCGGGGATTTCTACTTACTAGTCTTTACACTCTAAACATGCGAAGAGGTGGCGTTTGCTCCAAAAGAGTTTGGCTTTTGATTAACGGGCGTTGGACCCGATCCGGGCATGACTCCGGATTCATGTCACTGTTTTACGGGCGTTGGGCCCGATTCGAGCCTTTTGGGCTCGAACTCATGTGTATTTAGCAAATAGCATGCGACGATAAACCTACGGGCCTAAAGCATGCGAACAACCACAACCAATTATCGAGATTAAAGAGAGCGGGAAAGGGCGGTGGTCGTGAGCCCATGGGCTCACGACCCGTTACATGTGGGAATAAAGAAAAGACGGGAAGCCCGCACTTCCCTCATGTACCTGAGATAACGGTTGATGCCGCTTCTCTCTGAACCAACGGTTTTTTAGGCCGCGGTAGATCCAACCCGCGCGGTTTGTTACACACGCCTTCAAGCTTTCTATCTTTGAAATATCGCCTTGTCGAAATTCCATGAAGCTCGGTTGATTTTTTCATGCAAAATTAAAACACCACATAGAAGACGATAGTCAGAAAAATGCCAAAGTATATTGAATATCTGGAATTAACTGGTGAGTAAAAATGTTTACTCACCGGGCGTTGTGTGGCCCGCTGATATTGATATTCAGTGATGTTGAAAATGAATGTCTGGGGCGTTGTGTAGCCCGTTGATGTTGATCTTCCGTGATGTCAGAAGATAATGGGGCGTTGTGTGGCCCTTTGATATTGATCTTCAGTGATGTCGAAAATGGATGTCTCTTGGTAATGAATTCCTCGTTGTTTTACATGAAAAACAAAGAAAAGGAGAGAGAGATGCAAAGCCTTTGGTTAGTAACAGTTAAATTGACGTAAATTTAACCGTACTAAAACAGTAAGGCATGACTTACCGTTTGAAGTGGTTGAATTGATTGGGGTTTTTGTAACCCGTCAATGTCGATCCTCCGACATGTCAAAAGATGTCTCCTTGATTGTCGAATCCTCGGTTGTTTACATGCAAAACAGAGGATAGAATAAAAATGGACAAGGCCAAAATATCGATTAGTTTGAATAAAACTTAACCTAACTGAATTATAAGGCATGATTTAAAATGCGATGTGTAGTCCAAAAATAATTGGACTTGAATTCTACGAGTAAATGAAGATATCTCACCGTATTTGATTTCATGCAAAACCGGGAATGAAATATGGATACATGTATCACTGTTTAAGAAAACAACTTAAAAAATGTCCCCGTTGTTTCTTTGAAATAATTGTGCAAGTTTTCGGCAATCTCAAAACAATTTCAGATTTCTCGCCACGTTTTCAAAATAGGAGATTGCTAAATGGAAAGAACATAGTTATAGTACGAAATCTTGTTCGTATAATTTAGCAAAATGAAAATTTGTTTCCATGAGCTAAGTGACGTCACCAAGAATGCATGACAAGTTCATGATTGTTTTATGATCAGAATGACTGGGGTATAGCAATAACGTCAAACAACATTGAAAGGGTCGGTTATATATAAAATAAAACAAGTGAATTGCTTACATGCCCAGGACCAGAGACTCCAAAAAAATATGTCAACACAATCCATGAATTAAAATTAATTAATAAAGGCAATTTCTACTAAAAGAAGTCTTGCGGGTTGAAAAAAACATTCAGAAGGAAATGTTAAGAGTATGGACGAACCTTCGTGAGGGCTTTAACCGAAGAGGGGAGGCTGGCCGCCGCTGCTGCTGGAGCTGCTGCTGCTACTTGGAGGTGCTGCTGCTGCTGGTGGTCGCAGCTGGAAGTTGCTGCTGCTGCTGGTTGCTGCTGATCGCTGCTGCTTCTGCTGGTCGCTGCTGGAAGCAGCTGCTGCTGCTGATCGCCGCCGTCGCCGCCGCTGCTGGCTGAATTACTGCTGCAGCTGGTTGGAATTAGGATCTCCGGTGCAGTTCCTGGAATTGCTGCTGTCCCCCTGGTATATTACCTGCGCCTTGGGCAGAAAATAGTCAAAATAAAAAGGGGGCTTCCCGCGACGCCAATGCGCGCTCACGGGGGGCTTGAACCTGATTCTCCGTCAGCGGCGGAGAAGTGTTTTTTGTCTGATGATCTAAAGTTTTTTTTGTCTTTACTGCAGCGGAGAGAGACGTCAATCGCCATAGGTTGCAACCTAACGGAGCCGGCGGTGCGTGCCGTCGTCGCTGCGCCCAGAGGAGTTGAAGTCCGCCTCAACCAGAGGCATGATGTCGTATTCATTGCTGTTGTGGAGCCCTCCATTTGGGTTGATCATCAAGGGGTCTTCATGGCGCTGATTTCTGCTTACCTTGGGCAGAATTAATCAAGGAATGGAGCAGCGACGGATGTTCGTTGGTGAACTGAGAGGGAGAGCAGATGAAACTCTATGGTTCCGATTCTCTCTGGGGACGTTTTCTTTTTTAGGAGGGGGATCTCTGCCTTTGGTGTCTTCTGTCTTCTTTCTTTTATAGAAAACGTTGGCCATTATCAGGTTGGTAATGGCACTCGCCTCGAGGAAAGGGGCAGATGATGATTGTGTTAGGAAGATCATTACGGCTATGCTTGCTAGCCTGCTGTGAGTTCTGAGATAGTGGGCAAGGGGGAAGGAACTGTCACGGTTAGCTTTGCGTGTAGCCGGATTTTGCTTTCCGTCCTTTGCAGCCGTCTTTCTCTAATCCTCATCTCTTCTTTTGTCTGACTGTTTCTGCATTTTTTTTTAACACGTGCAGGTGGGATTACAGGAGCAATTGCAAAATTTGTCTCGAGGTGACAAGGCCACCTGACTGGGCGGTCAAAAATCATGATGTTGCGTCTTCGTGGCTGCGGTGCAAGTGGGATGGCATGTTGCTAGGATCGCAAGATTTATCGATGGCGATTGGGCAGTGCAGCAGGGGGGTCAAGAAGAATTGGGGTAGAAGGATGATGTCGTCAGGAAGAAGAGAAATTTGGGGTATCTACGGTGGACAGCAGAAGTTTTTGGGAAAAGGAAACCCTTAAAAGAAAAATAAATGAGGAAACTGGGAATAACTGATTTCGTAACCAAGGCGTTCGAGCACATGGCATGGCATACATATGTTGTCTACCTCGGGTATGGCTGGGTAATGGAAGCCCCGTTGATCGAGACCATGCCTTCGTTGTTTTGGGAGGTGTTGGACTCGGTTGTCCTGGAGACGTTATCAAATATGGAAGGGATGTCGTTGCTGGAGCTCATGCTTGTTAGGAACGCCGGTTGGTTGGGTACAGGAAGAGGGACGGAATGATTGTCAAGCCAGCGAACAACCGAAGTCATCTCCGGCCTGTTTGTTGCGTTTTCTTGGACGCACAACAGACTAATGTGAATGCATCTCAGGATGTTTGCGCTATAACCTGATGAAACCGCGGGGTCGACGATGTTCGATATGTTCCCTTCTCTCCAATTCTTCCACACCTGTTACATCCCATGTTCAGGCAAAGAAAGGACGAACGGGTCATAAATTTCACGAGATAGGAAATCTTGGAAATAAGAATTTTCTTACATGGACGATCAACATCTCTGAATTTTCTCCAGAGTGACGGACAAGGTTTCGTCGACCGCTAATGATTTCGAGGACCAAGACCCCAAAACTAAAGACATCTGACTTTAGTGAAAAGTTTCCGCGAGCCGCGTACTCTGGCGCCATGTATCCGCTGCAAACCAAAATTCGACTAAATCGGAATCGATTCCAAAACCCAAGAGTGTTTCAGGCTTATTGATCAAGCCGTGGCCTTGAACCAGTTATGATACTTACTAGGTGCCCATGATCCTGTTTGTGTCCGCCTGAGTTTGATCGAGCTCGAACAATCTTGCCATTCCGAAATCCGATATTTTAGGATTCATGTCCATATCCAACAATATGTTACTGGCTTTAAGGTCACGATGGATGATTCGGAGCCTTGAGTCTTCGTGTAGGTAAAGAAGCCCTCGAGTGATGCCTGTTATTATCTTGTATCGGGCATTCCAGTCTAGGAGAGTGCATTTTAGGGGATCTACATATTTACCGATGAGGGACAAACGACATCCTGTTAGATCCGTTAGTATGAATTATGTAAGTTAGTAGTGAAATGTGAAAACGCATACCAAATATGAACTTGTCGAGGCTAGCATTGGGGACGAATTCGTAGACAAGAAGCCTTTCAACCCCTTCCAAGCAGTAGCCGAGGAGCCTGACCAAGTTCCGGTGTTGGAGTCGTGAAAGTATCCTCGCCTCATTCTTGAATTCGGATTCCCCTTGTCCGGAATTCTGAGAGAGCCGCTTCACTGCTATCTCTTGTCTGCTGGGAAGCTGACCCTATCCAAAAATCGGTCAACAGGACTCGTCGTTAATGACGCCCAGAATGAAGATACCACAGCGAGATCCATTGCCACTCACCCAGAAAACAGAACCGAAACCACCTTGTCCGAGCTTATTAGCTTCCGAAAAGTTCTCGGTTGCAGCCCTGATGATGTCAAGATCAAATTGCAGAGACTCTGCCGAGACGACATCAACGTTGGTAACTTCAGCTAAAATGGACAAGTGGAAAGGGGGTAATCGTCAGCCAAAAATACTCGTTAAAAAGAAAACGACAGGGCTTTGCCAAATCGTCTAGCTCACTTTTCGATCGGTTTCTGGGGCGTATCTTCCTTTTCACTATTAATAGAAGAAATACGCAGATTGCAATACCCGCCAAACCGCTCAAGGCACCAATGATGATCCATGTTTTGGATAAGCGATTCATTGATTTGGCCAGCGGCGGAGGTGGGGGAGGAAACACCTCTGGGGGAGGTGCGGGAGGAAACACCTCTGGGGGAGGTGGGGGAGGTGCGGGAGGAAACACCTCTGGGGGAGGTGGGGGAGATGCGGGAGGAGCCACCAGTACAAGAACGCCTGTGGAAGGTGCGGGAGGAGCCACCAGTACAAGAACGCCTGTGGAAGGTGGGGAAGGTGCGGGAGGAGCCACCAGTACAGGAACGCCTGACATCAAAGTCAAAAGTCCTCTCTTGCAAGAAATTAAAATTAATAAAGAAATAAAGAAGCAATGTTGGGAATAATCTCGCACAAGTTTGGGCCAAAGGTTTATAGGGATTGAGACTATATAGTACCGAAGCTTCATTTTTCTTCGTGGAAAATGCCGGATAGGAGAAATTTAGTACCGAAGCTTCCTTTTCTTCGTGGAAAAAAAAAATATAATGCACGTCTATTATTCAAAGAGTAGTTACGAAGACGAAGACTCTTGCCATCGTCCATCACCTTTTAGCATGAAAAGTGGACAGCAGAAGTTTTTGGGAAAAGGAAACCCTTAAAAGAAAAATAAATGAGGAAACTGGGAATAACTGATTTCGTAACCAAGGCGTTCGAGCACATGGCATGGCATACATATGTTGTCTACCTCGGGTATGGCTGGGTAATGGAAGCCCCGTTGATCGAGACCATGCCTTCGTTGTTTTGGGAGGTGTTGGACTCGGTTGTCCTGGAGACGTTATCAAATATGGAAGGGATGTCGTTGCTGGAGCTCATGCTTGTTAGGAACGCCGGTTGGTTGGGTACAGGAAGAGGGACGGAATGATTGTCAAGCCAGCGAACAACCGAAGTCATCTCCGGCCTGTTTGTTGCGTTTTCTTGGACGCACAACAGACTAATGTGAATGCATCTCAGGATGTTTGCGCTATAACCAGATGAAACCGGGGGTCGACGATGTTCAATATGTTCCCTTCTCTCCAATTCTTCCACACCTGTTACATCCCATGTTCAGGCAAAGAAAGGACGAACGGGTCATAAATTTCACGAGTGTACGCGCGCCTTCCGGCCTAGCACGCGCGCGGCGGTTCGAACGACACGAGGATCCGGGCCCGCTCCCCAAGGCTCAACCGGTCGGCGTCGCGACTCGAGCATCGAACGCTGCGGAAGAGAATTGGGTGGTCCCTCCTTGGATTCCTGACCGAGTCTGCCCAGACTTTTCACCGATCGTCTCCATGCTCCATAAGAGGCGACGGGTGAAAAGAAGCGCATGGCCCGAGGAGGAAGCTTCAGGAGGTTCCATGAGCGGCTCGTGTCGTCAGTCCCTCATCCAAAATGGCTTCGTAAAAAAGTGTTGTTGTTTAACCTAGGTAAACTATTACGGAGTCGCCACCGACTTAATTATA
Source organism: Melastoma candidum (assembly GCA_023653495.1). Classification (NCBI taxonomy): domain Eukaryota; kingdom Viridiplantae; phylum Streptophyta; class Magnoliopsida; order Myrtales; family Melastomataceae; genus Melastoma; species Melastoma candidum. Next base: position 2,491,104 of record CM042891.1, on the reverse strand, counting down.
AAAGCTTGGTTTAAGTCGGAAAACCAGAGTAGATTCGGAGATTCCTAATTACTAACTCTTACATCTAAACATGCGAAAAGGTGGCGTTTGCTCCCAAAAAGTTTGCTTTTGATTAACGGGTGTTGGACCCGATCCGGGCATCACTCCGGACTCATGTTTCTGATTTACGGGCGTTGGACCCGATTCAGGCTTTTGGGCCCGAACTCATGTTTATTTGCTTTGCAAACAGCATGCGACGATAAACCTATGGGCCTAAGGCATGCGGACAGACACAGACAATTATTTAGATCAAAGTGAGCGGGGAAAGGTGGTGATCGTGGGCCTATGCACTTGGGCCCACGACCCGTTACATGTGGGCTTAAATAAAAATTCGGGGAGGCCCGCACCTCCCCTTTGTACCTTTAATGAAGGTTGGGGCCGCCTGGAGCATTTCCACTATGGTCCATCGTGCATCATCTTGAAGTTGGAAAACGGAGGCAAACGATGTGAAGTGTTTGAACCCGCCGACCTTCAATATGTCCGAACGTCACTCGAATTACCGAGATTGCATTTTCACATGCGAAAACGTCAAGATAGAAAAATGATTAGTAAATAATAATATGTACTTGATAAACGCGAGGATTATATCAATGACAACAAACAAGTTCAAGACATGATGGAAAATCATGCGTAATTAAAGATTCTCAACCGCGGCAGCTTTGGTACCTTTCAAACAAACATATATAATTTTCTGCTCAATTCATGAAAATGCACATATTTATACTTGAAAGAAAGCTCTTTAAGTCAATAATCCAATAGTTCAAGTTTCAAGTTAATCTAAGGTCTGTAACGAAAGTTATGAACGAAAGCGTGAGATGTCCACATGCAGATCCGAGCTCCGACAGTTTTGCTGACTCTAAAAAAAACGTATATAACTTTTAGCACAGTTCATAAAAATAAGTTTACTTATACTCAAAATAAAGCTCTTGAAGTCAGGCATTTAATGGCATAATTTTTAGGTCAATAGGATTTTCAGAAAGAAAGTTATGAGTAAAAGAGTGGACTGCCGACATGTAGATCCGAGCCTAGAAGTCCTCGGATTCTTCGAAAACACTCCATTCATATATAAATGCCATGTCATTTTAAAACCACTAAAAAAATTGTGCTTGAAACATCATATACAATTAGTGTGATATGTCTAGAGTATATTTGAAGTTCGACGTATGGCAAAAATGCAAACGGTCATGTCCAAAAGTGCGAAACTCGGTTGTTTATAATCAATTAAATATTTTATTCGAAACTCCTAGGTTAGGGACTCAAATTTAACTTGGTTGGTGTCCTTAAAACCGTATTTAAGTTAGGAATCAAATGAAAGTGGTTTCGCGTGATTCCGATAAGCACACAGAAAGATATACCTCAAAAACCGAAGGTTGCGCAAACTGATCCGAAACATGCTTGGACTTACCGAGCTATTTTGGCTCGATGAGAGGGCTGCAACGTATCCCAACATGCTAGGACATATGAAGGGAAGGGAATGTGAGAGTCTTGGCCTATTTGTGCGACCGCAGGATGTCTTTGGGAGTTGGTTCTCGGCTGTCCAATCCTTGTCACTGCGCAAACAAGAAAACGTCAAAGCAAAAGGGAGCCTTCCGGCAAAGCTACGAGGCTACGAAAGGTGGTAATTGAAGTCCTCCTCGTCTTTGGACGAGGGAGGGCAGATCCTAGATGCCGGAGAGAGAAGGCCTCGAGCATGGAGACGGCGAGGGGAGGACGTCGGAGGTTGTCCGGGGTCGCCGTTGTTTCTTTTTGCCGCAGCCGTCGACTTGTGAAACCGGAACGTGTCCTCCGCGATTAGGCTGGTCGGGGGGTCTCCATTGCTCCACGAGCTTACCTTGATCGAGAGGCTCGTCGGGTGGAGAGGGGAGGCTCGAAGAACGCTTGGAGGGGAGCCCTTTTCTTTTTGTGTTTTTTGTCTTTGTCTCTGTCTCTTACCTCCTTTACGTGTGTGTGTGTGTCTCTTCTATATAGGAAAGTAGAATTAAAGTTTGAAAGTCATAACGTTTGCAAGTTGAAACGTCTGAAGGGGGAAGCATTTCAATTTGTCCATGCGTCTTCTGTAACGTGCACATGTGCTCCCATTTAGGAAATAGATTTTAATGAATGCAATTAAGGGAAATGAATATTTTTTTGAAAATAAAATAGGAAAGGAGATTTGAGGTATTACAGTTTGCCCCTCCTTGGGAGGAAATCTGAAAAGATTTTCTCACAAGGATATTAGGAATACCTCAAATTATGTTTCGAAAACATCTTTGTTCAGCATGCACCTAAAATGCTTATCAAGAAAACTCATTAGTCACAACGAAAACAAAAACAAGAACAGCCAAATGTACATGCACATTATGCTTCGTTTTGTTTCCCAGCGAGAGCAGAAAAGGTTTGTCGATTTCTCTCGTGTTTCACTCTCACTTCTGAAAGCCGCTTCAGTTGTTAGATTTCGAAATTCCTTTGACTAGGATGCTCATGTACCAGTCGAAGGAGTCTTTGTTGGGGTTATAATGTGGCTTCGACATAAGGCCATTAGATAGAAAATCTGAATTTGTCATTTTGAAGGAATGAGTCTAAGGACCTCATCGGAAGCTGTTGTACCATAGAGGTTCCACCGTCCAAGCGAATTCTCCATCTACCAGACAGCAGGCCCGTTGAGACGTGCCGTTGGGGATTGATGGTCGATCCACTAGAGCTTTGGAAATCTGTGTTGGGATGTGTCTTCTCCTCATTTTGTCCGGGAGATAGCACCTTCGCTTTTGCGGCCGTTCATGTCGGCCCTGGTGCTTTAATTTGCTCTTTTGTTTTCTTTTTTTGGCGCTTTGCTTTTGACAACCTTGGTCTTTGCGCTGATTTTGCTCTTTCTTCGCTTTCATGCAGGGATTTGCCCCATTTTATTTCTTTTTCTTTGCTTTGTTGAAGACACTTTGGACTCCTTGGGAAATTGTTTGTAGATGCTCTGTCCTTGGGAGCAACTCGACTGGAGTGCACGTCCGTTGATGGTGCTTCTTCACTTGAACCTTAAGGAAGTGTCGCCTCTATGGTCCATTGTTTCCGGTTTCTTACTACAGGATCTCCTTTTAACCTCGAAGTGAGGTGGCCCTTAGACTCCGTGGGAGTTAGTGTATGTAGAAACTTCAAATTTGGCTCGGATAAAGGTTACCAATGGTTGATGTTCTGTGTTTGGGGATAGAGAAGAAACGCTCGATCTCATCCTAGTTTGAGCATCTTTTGTCAAAGGATTCCTTGTCCTCCCGAATCTTTGTGTGTGAACCCTCATAGTGTTTGCACTCATCACTCAGGGGTAGGTGTTTAGGAGTAGGTTCGCCTTCTCCGTTCTCACTCAGAAACATTTTCTTTGTCCAAAAATCTTTTCGAATTGCATGCAAACGGACACACAAATACTCAAATAGGTTCAAGTACGCAAACCTCTTTGGAGACTTCATACTAAAGTGACGTTCTTAAGCAAGCTTCGCGAGGAAAGTGTTTATACCTTCGTGTCCCAGTCATGTTCAAGACCAACCACGATGTTGCCAGTAGTCTGTATCGTACTGTGCGGATGCCCATGTGCTGAGGAAATGAGATGGATATGTCCATCTTGATGATAGTTCTGGAGGAATATGCTTTTATGTTCGATCCTTGTTGAGGAATGCGATGCATGTAATCAACTCCAGTTTGAACGAAGGCAGGACTCCAACTGGGGAACGGAGATACGACTCCATCTGGGGAAATATAAGAAATTTTGTTAGAGAGCAGTGTAGATGATAATCTCTTTTGGTATGATTATCTTTGTGATGACAAAGGCAATCTCGAAATTTTGGTTCGAAATTTTCCACCCAACCGCCCGCGCCTTTGTCTGTAATGCAGGATGTCCATGTGCCTACACTCGCCAAAGGACGGAAACAAGTGAACTCATGTAACTTGTTTCTTTTAAAATGAAGTTTGCTCATGTAACTTCATTTATATGAAAGGCGAAGTAGAGTTTTGATACTTCCCTTTGTGTTTCGTCATTGCATCTTCGTCCGAAGGAATCAAAGGATTGACGAAACCGCCACAAGTCTTTGGCTTGAAGCTTTGCCACCCTCGCCTTCGTCACAGGAGTTTTGTACCATTCGTGTGAGGAGCTCTTGTACCTGCCCACGAGACGAAAGACGTAAACGAAATAAGCTCACATAATCTTGTTTAATTTGATGAAGAGAGTAGTAATTGTAAGATTCTCCCCTTTTCATGAATACTACTTTAAGTGTAGTAACGTCGGAGAGCGTCCGCATTGATTGGTTGTGACAATTCTCCTCCATCCATCTTCGTTAGGATGGTCGCTCCACCTGAGAAAGCGTGTTTGACGACGAATGGTCCCTCGTAGTTTGGAGCAAATTTTCCCTAGGATCTT